>CM065775.1:123653552-128453552 GCA_033296515.1 Macrochelys suwanniensis | reverse complement strand
AGGGAAAGCAGCATTTTTCTTCTTCATAGTAAAGTTTCAAAGTGGTATTAGTTCAATATTCAGTAGTAAACTTTTGAAAGACCAATCCTAACATTTTGTTCAGAGTTACGAACAACCTCCATTCCCGAGGTTTTCATAACTCTGAGTTTCTACTGCATGGAGAATCCAGTTGATGTCAAGGGGACTAATGTGCAGGCAGGACTAGTCCTCTATTGTATCTTAATAGTTCAAACAGAAATACTCTATTGTTTCAGTTGCATTGCAGCATTTGTATGGTTTAGCTTTATGCAATCTCAGGCTATTGTATACACCCATAAAGTGCTCTTTACATTTGGTACTAGTCAAGCCTTGAGGTTTGGAATTAATCTGAGTGCAGTCCCAGACTTAACCTGAAAGTAGGAAACAGAGCAACAATCATTTCCTTATGTGTCCTCTAATGCTCATTTTGAGGGAAGCAATGTAAGCTTACTCAGTGTCATGTCTCAAAATGCTGAAGTAATGTGAAGAGGTTTACCTCTAGTTCTAACTTTTTTTTAAGAAAAAGTGCGTGTTCAGATTGTAATCAACTAATTTTACTTTTAACAAAATTTAAAACCTTAAATTTACGCTCAGTATGATCTGGGACCAGTAATTACAAATATCCTCTCATGCACTCACGGGGATCTCCTTGCAGAAGTCCTCTCTCAGACTACAAAGCGGGGCCCACCTCCATGCCTGGCAGATCCACAGGCAACTATGAGAAAGGAGGGGGTTCCTGGAGGTTAGGACCAACTGTGAGGAAGTCCTGCATTACTGCACATGGTTAACAACAAAGTCTCTATTTGTACATCTTATTTCATCATCCAGCACAACAGAGATACTTTGCACTTTTACAGCACCTTTATACAAGGATCTCAAAAGCAGCTGACAAACATTAGTTAACAAATTACTGTAACAACAATGGGAAGTACAGTAGCAGCATGCTCATTTTTCCAAGAGGTAAACTAAAGCACAGATCATCTAAGGGCCTGTCCACGCTAGAAAATTTTGACGCTTTAACTCTAGTGGGATAAAGGACAAAACTCTCCAGTGTTGATGCAGTTATACCAGTATAGCTTACTCTGATTCGGAAAGCAAAATAAGCTATAACAGTACAATTGCATCCACACACAAAACCATCATGCCCCTTAACCAACAGAGTAAGTTTTTCTAGTTTAAACCAAGCCTAAGTGACTTATTCAGAACTACATATCAAGTCAGTGGCATCCAGGAGCATACATCTGAGTTTCAAATCTTGGCCCCTAACCACTAGACAAACACCCTTCCTTCCCCAACAGGTTTTTCAAAATGGAGTGAGGAGTCCCAGGGCCGGATACTCAAGTGGTGTAAATTGGCAGAGCTCCATTAAAGCCAATGGGGTTCTGTCAATTTTCACTAGCTGAGGATCTGGCCCACAGTTTCTTTCTGAGGACGAATTGGTGAAGCAGAATGTTTCAAGTGCGTTTTTAAAAAAGGCAGGCATGCTTTAAGATTACCATACGCTAGGGCTGTGTTGCACAACAATCTGTCCATGGACTGGCACTGGTCCCTGAGATCTCCCTGTCACAGTTTAGGAAGGCAGCAAGCTGATTGCTGGTGTCAAAAAGGTTGAAAAACACAGCTCCAGGAAAGGGTAAAAAGACTAGGACTGCTTGGAAAACAAGATGTCTCTTTCATTAAAATTGTGATGGTTTGCCATTTGTTTCTATTCTGAAGCAGAACAAAAATCAAGACCTACTGAAATGAAGGAGAAAGAAACTATCCCAGAATAGCCCACTGTCCAGTGTCTAGGACACTCACCCGGGCTGTGGAGAGCCAGGTTCAAGTCCCTGCTCTGAATCAAGCACTGCACCCTAGATGAGTGTCCTAACCATCAGGCTATTGCTCTGAGGTTGATTTTTCTTTCTTCTGATCTGGAATTCCATCTTGGACCTCAGAAACCTTCCAGAGAAAAGTTTCATAGAAACTCCTGGGTTTCTACACCAAAAAAAAAAAAATCAGTTTCAACAAAAGGCTTTTGACAAAAAAAAAAATTAAAAAGTATAGTAAAAATGTTCTTGAGGCACTCTAAAAACCCCACACTGAATGAGATACAGATCTGGGAAGGGAAGTTAGATATAGCAGTTGTCTTCCTAGGGAATTCTGGTAGGTAATCTCTCATTTGAATTTTCTTCAACTTGAATTTTGTATTCCTTGCAGTGAACATGACTATTGTGTATGAATGGCAGAGGTCATTTGTTCCTAAAATGGCTTGCTAATAAATTATATTATATTATAAATAATAAATTATTTTAGGAATTTGGCTCTGTTAGTGAAAGGTTTTTCCCCCCTACTTACATTTCCAGGTTAAATACAGTGAAAAGATCTCACTAGCACTGGTTTTGCAAAAACTATGTGCACCTATACTTTGTAATAAAGTGTGCACTTAAAAAATACCCTTTGAAAACTCTTAACTATAGAAATTCCCCCAATAGCTGCTAAGTCTTAGGGTGAAGTTCTGGCTTAATTAAAGTCAGTGGCAAAACTCCCATTAACGTCAACAGAGTGGAATTTCGCCCATAATGTTGCTTTTGATTTTTGTTTGTTTTAAGTAATAAGAGGTCTGTGTGCTTTGGGAATGACCAAGATTCCATTCTACCTATGAGATCAATTAAAATAATAGAATAATTTAATAGATGAGGTTACTAAAGCTCTATCATTAGGGTTGTTCAAGAGTCCATTGTCTAAAATGTGCAGGGACAGATTTTTCACTTAAATGCTTGTACACATGTAACAGTTGACAGTAGTGTCTCTCCCCCTTACATTGGTTTCACACTCATGGAAATATGTTGACTTCAGCAGAATTATTGTTAATTTACACCCGTGTAAGAGAGACCAGACCCAATCAGACCCAATAAGTAAGATGATGGTAAACTGTCCTATTCACGTGGAAGACTAGTGCTGATACATTAACAGTGGGTTCCCGCTGGGATACCTAGGCCTAGCTGCCTGCCTGAATTTATTATTTGATTAAATTCTGATGTGTTCCCTTTCAGTCTGTGCCTGCATATGCAAAGATCAGATGTAGCAATGCTTTGGATATGGCTACACAGTAATAACAATGAGAGCCAATTTGAGGACCAGACCAGGAGCCCAACTCTGCTACTGCAGCTGCTGTTGCATGTGGCCTATGGTGTATTTATCTTCATGCCCAGATTCTGCCTTTTTTTTTTTAAATCACTTTATTTATACTTTAACAACTCACAGACTAAAACACCCCATAAACATGTATGTGTTGACAATCATTTTTCAAACAAACTAATTCAGTGTATACAATCTAAAGAAAGAGACGTCTTCAGAAATATGCTCTTTACTTATTGTGGAGAAGAGCACCCTTTCATGCAACAGCAACATGGAAAAAAAATCTTCTCTCTCGGGAGCTTCTATAAGATCTCAGATCATAACTCATCCTCAGTTTCTAATAGAACCCTTCCACCTCTGTAGGAAGCATCTACAGTTCAGTACTACAGCACACAGCTGTAACACCATAGCTGTGCCGCTGTAATGTAGTCCCAGAGTAAACACAACCTTAATTTTCAGACAGGAGCGCTGGAAGCTCCCTAGAAGTGGGGGGCCCACCAGCAACCAAACGTGGCCCCACCCTTGCACCGCCTCTTCCTTTGACGCCCCACCCTCACATTCTCTCTTCCCCTCCCCCGCCCCGAGGCCTCGCCCCTGCTCGCTCCTCTCCACCCTCTCCCCGCCATTACTCGCCCTTAAGACAGGTAAAAAATGGGAGGGAAGAGCCCTCTCACTTTTAAAAGTGATGGGGCCATGGCCCCCTGGCCCTCCCCCATCCATTCCGGCAGCCCTCTCGTCATGTACCCACTTGAGTAACCCACCAAATAGCAGCACACACTCAGTTAATAGTGTAATACAATAGCCCGCCACCTTGTCCACGGTGTAAAGTCACTTATCTTTTGCTCATGTGCATTAACTTCGTAATAGGAGTTCACCAGGTGTCCCCCAGGTGTCCCATGACTCAGAGGCAAGTGCTGAAGTGCTTCAGCTGCTAGGCATATAGGCTCTAGCCCTGGTGGGTCCCAGTAACCTGGTGGGTCCCATTCAGAGGTATGGCTAAAGTGAAGAGGTATTTTACTAGTGTTGACAAGACAGGGAAAGGTTGCAAATACTGTAAGCATAATGGCTTACGCTGTTACAACTTTGTAGCAGTTCTTATTTAGGCCCTGGGGAACAGTCCACTAGAGGGTTAGGGCTCTTCAGGCCCCAATGCGTGGGGCATCCTCTCCAATCCAGTCCTCTATTAAAAGCAAATAGGAGCTTGAAGATTTACAGGCCAGGATCAGTAAGCGGTGTGTTTCGTTGGGGCCCCCTCTGCCCTGGCTCCCTGCCCAGCCTCTGCTACTTCCCAAGTTCCACACAGACCTGAATCTGACTGCAACGTCTGACAATCATACCCTGTAACACGTGCAGTTCCCGGGCTCCTGTTGCAGACTGCTCTCCACATGGTTCCCAATCTCTGGAGGTTTTCCTTTGCATTCAGCTTCCCTAATGCTTCTGGCTTGCCATATAGCTGCTGCTTTCCCAGGGTCTTCCATAGAGTTTTGGTCCCCTTTCCCTACTGGCCAGGGGAAGGGAATGTGCCTGCCTGTCCACCCCAAAGGGTCATCGATCAGTGGGAATTGGGCTCATGGGAATGGTAATTTCCTGATTAGTGGATTCATCATGAACTTTTTAGTCTTCTACTATGCAAAAAGTGAATTTTTGTTTGTTAGCAGTCAATTATTGTACCTGCACCCATTATTTAAAATACATTTATGTATATAACAGGACAAAAGTTCCACATAATTATAAATGTTTCCCCTCTCTACCCATTCAAGGTAATATTATATTTTCTTAAAGTGAAGGCAATAACTACAGCCAAAAACCTGGAAGACAGTTTGAGTTAGATCAGAAACATCAACTTATCTTCTCCATCAGTGTTCTCTTCTCCTGATCACATTTATATTTCAGAAACCTTATGGCCCAATCAAAATCTGTAAATATATATGGTTTCCTTTAAAATTACTTTCATTTGTGCTGTGGGGAAAAAAGGACAGCTACCTCTGCCCCTATTTAAAAAAAAAACATTTCTTAGTAATTGAAATCTCACCTGCACTTTCTTTTGATCCTGCTGTGGCTGCCGGTTGTATTTGCTGTTGAGTAATGCAATTGATCTTTGTGTCCTGCCTGTCTGCCCCATGGCCCTCCTTCTGAATGCCAAGCTGACCGAACATGCTAGCACACAGTTTACTAGCATTTTCATTTTTTGATTAGGTACATGATCCAATGAGTATTGAAGTCAATGGGAGTCTTCCCATTGATTTCAATGGGAGCAGGACCAAACCTTGGTAAGCTATGAGGGGAAGACAATTCACCACACTGCATTAGTCCCTTGTTCCGTGAGTAGTCCCAGTGGCACTCAAGTCCAATTGGGTGTTAAGCAAATACTACCCTAGAGAGAAAGATGACTTTCAGCCCTAAGTAAAAGGCATGTGGCTGCTCTGCTCCAGGAGGACCTCCTGAAAGGCACTGTGACTTAGACACCCATCTGCAGCACAGTTCCTTCATGGCAACTGTTTTGCCTACAGGAGAGGGGAGGATGCTATCTTGGCCCATAACAAGATACAGCAATATTCTCCTTCAACTTGCAACCTGTTGGCTCTGCTTGCTGACGTATAGCAAAGCATAGCCATAGCTCCAACTAATCCCCATCCTTCCTAGCCCCATCCCATCCCTTTCCTGACGCCTAATGTGTGAGTATCAGACATTCAGCTCCTGCTTCCCCTTACCCCTGACATGGATTCAAGACATGGGTAGGTCCTGCATAGAGGAGTGGGAAAGTCTTACACCCCGTAGTCCTCTGTGACATTGCATGGGCCTCTGTCACAGTCTGCTGTGCAGAATTTTAAATAATACTTATAAAATAGGCAATATTAGAATTAGCAGAAGATAGTTCAGTTGACATGTATGTATTTTATTTGTGTGTCCCAAAAGAAGCCTTTCCAGCATTAGCACATTTAGTTTGAGATACAGGAGCTACGGATTCCACATGAAAGTGAATAGACACGTAAAACCAGAATAACGTGTCAGCAGTGTTGCTGACCTGGGGCTATGGTAACTATTGTACCCTCCTTTTGGAAATGCTTTCAGCAACTTTTGGTGGGTGTGAATTTAAAAAGTGTTTGTTTTGTTTGGGTTGGGTTGGGGGGGGGGGATGGGGGTTGCATCAAGAAAAAGTGTCAGTAAGATCAAGCCAAATCTTACTCAATTCATTAAATGTAACTAAGCAAGGACACACCTGAAGCCGTGTAAGACAAGGTACTGTTTTTAATGATGACCTGCAAAAGAAAGCAAGTGCTCTTTTGCTTCTATTTGATTTATAACAAACAGGGAAAGGTTTCTGTTTCTCAGGGAACAGGACTTGCTGTTTGTTTTTTAACATTAGAAATATTGGTCATGTCTACCCTGCCTCTGATGGAATTCTCTACGGACAAAGAAAGAACAGGTAGGATTATGACCTCAGAGAAACCATGCAAATGAACCCTGATTAACTGAGAGGAAGAGTGAGTTTTATTCCGAGTGGGTGGTTTTAATTTTGTTAACGCCTGTTTAACTCAAGTGCTGAGAAACATTCATGAGAAAATATGTCACTCCCCTGCTCCTCCAGGGCAGAAAAAGTTCAAAATGCACATCCGAGACTTCCAAGAAGGTCTCCAGCAGAAGCAGGGAACATAGGCGCCGACTCTGTGGGTGCTCCGGGGCTGGAGCACCCACGGGGAAAAATTGGTGGGCGCTCAGCACCCACCAGCAGCTCCCTGCCAGCCCCAGGGCCCGCACCCAACTCACCTCACGACCGGGCGATGTTGCTGGGCTCCGTCCCCGACACCGGGCGACGTTGTGTCGGGGGTGGGGCCCCGCAACGTCACCCGGCGTCGGGGGCAGGGCCCCGCCCCCGACACCAGGCGACAGCACCCACGGGCGCTGCCGGAAGTCGGCTCCTGTGGCAAGGAAGGCCAGTTTTAGGCTATGTCTACACTACCACTTATGTCGGTATAACATATGTCACTCAGGGGTGCGAATAAACTACCTCCCAGAGTGATGTAAGTTATACTGACCTAAGTGTTGGTCTGGATAGTGCTATGTAGGCAGGGGAGCTTCTCCCACCGACATAGGTACCGCTGCTTGTTGGGGGTGGATTAATTATGTCGATGGGAGAGCTCTCTCCCACCGGCATAGAGCGGCTACACTAGAGATCTTACAGCAGCACAGCTGAGTTGGTACAGGTGTGTCATTGTAAGCTCTCTAAGCTAGCCATAGTCTTAGCATTCCTGATAGTTTTAAAGTAAAAAACAAAGAAAACACCTTTTATAAAACCTGTTAAGCCTCTTTATACATTATCAAGAAACAGAACGGCTGCACACCTAGGTTTTGTTTTTTAAACACCCTTATTTGTATCTTTGAACCAATGCAGTGCGGGGTGGGGCCATTACCCCACCTCTATTCTACCCTTTCCGACCCATTTTGGGGCACTGTGCACTCCCATGAGCCTTAGCAAATGAGACCAAGAATAAGGCCACAATCTCGTTTCCTGTCTTCACTGCCAGAATTTTTTTTTTTTAAGTAGTGAGATAGCTGTGGGTGCATTAGTTATCTCGCTATAAAATCCTAATGGAGACAAGGCTCAGCTAGTTTTTAGCATGATGTAACTAGGCAAGGTCAACACTATATCTCCCCCACCCACAGTGAACCTCACCTAGCTACATTGTGTTAAAAACTGTGGCACTTTGCCTTCACAGAGAGATAGGTAACACGCATTATTAGTTTAACATACCTTTTTTTTGGGGGGGGGGGGGGGTGGCAATGGACAGAGCCTGTGGCTGATCTTTTTAGGTGGGCTAAACAAGAAATTAGACCCTCCCCTCCTTCATGGTAGCTGCAACATAGTTCTAATGAAGCAATTTGCTGGATTCTAGATTTTTTAAATTATGACCAGATCCTCAACAAGTGTAAATCAACGGAGATCTATTGAAGTCAGTAGTATAACACCAGTTTATACCAGCTGAGGATCTGCCCCCTCCCCCTTTAATTTCTGCCTTTGCAAAATTGCATCACTGCATCTTCTCTAGTTTTCTATGCAAACACAGTAAAAGGAAAGAGTTTTAAAGTAGCTAAAAGATTTCAATATTTTCAATGGAGTTGAAAGAAAGCCTGAAAATTTAGGATTATGGAGTGATTGTTTCAACACTGAAGAACTACTTGGGCTCAGTCTGAACCTCTTAATTTCAAACAGGAAAATCTGTTTTTCTTCAGGAGTATTTTATCTTCATTTAGCCTGTTCACTGGCCATCTTAGCCAACACCAAGCTACATCACAACACAGAATACCTTTAAATAATTCATAATCAGAGCCGTAACTAGGGCAAGGCCAGTGAGGCACTTGCCTTGGGGCGCACGGCTGGCAGGGGCACAAAAGCCTGCAGCCAGGGGGCCCCCCTCCTCCCCCGCCTCTGAAGCCGCCCTGGCTTACCTGCGGGAGGTCTGCCGGCCTCGTTGGAGAAGGTACCCTCCGCCGAATTGCCGCCGAAACCGCGGGACTGGTGGACCTCGCGTAGGCAAGTGGAAGCGGCTTCGGTGGCAATTCGGCAGAGGGTACGTTCTTCCCAGCCGCCGAAGCTGCTTCTGCTTGCGTGCGGAGGTCCGCCGGTCCCGCGGCTTCGGCAGCAATTTGGCGGAGGGGAGGACCTCCTGCAGGTAAGCCCCTAGGAATTTCTGCGCCCCCTGCCTCGGGCACAGAAATTCCTAGCTACGGCTCTGTTCATAATACTCTGTTAGTGGCAAAAGTGCTGTTGCCAGAGTCCTGAATCAGCTGTCAGAAATATCATCGAGAAACCTACATAAAAGAAGCTTGAATAACAGAGAAAGGAAATATCATTGATATTCAAGTTTGCTTTTTTTTAAAATGTGAAGCAATTAAAAAGCGGAGCTGTAACTGTGGTTCAGCTGACCCTGCTCTAATCCAAAGAGCTGACAATGATAATTATTGTTCATAAATGGATTTGTGTGGGAGATTCATTCCCAGCTTGTCTTGAAGAAATTTTTGTTTTGTTTTGGTCCCTTTTCAAAATTAACTAAATATAAACACTTCTGGGTCAACAAAGAGCACTGCTGATCATAGCAGACATTAAGTAAGGGCTCAATTCAACACCTATTAAAGTAAATGTGAATCACTTCACTTACTTCAATGGAATATAGGTCAGGTCCCCGCAGTCAATATGCCTACATTTTATATTACAACCCCGGTGTACTAAAGGCCTGATCCAAAGCTCTGGATGTCAATGGAAACCTTTCCCACTGATTTAACTGAGCTTTCAGACAGACCCTAATACAGCGCTCTCCAAACTTTTGAGGGTCACATCCCCTCTTGCCCCCATCCATACCCCACTCCCCGGAGCTGGGACTGGGAGCGGGGCCACAGCTCTGGGATTGGGCAGTGGACGTGGACAGGGGTAAGGGGGCTGATGCTGGTGCTGCCGATGAGGATGGGTCTGGGGCCAGGAGTGGGGTTGTGGACAGGGGCCAAGGCTAGGGGCAAGAATGGAGCTGCTGGCAGCTGGCTCAGGGCCAGGAGCGGCTCTGCTCCCGGCCCTGCCCCGAGCCTCCACCGCGGGCCGTGAATGGAGCTGCAGCCAGCGGCTGAGGCTGGGGGCTGGCACAGGGCTGGGATCAGAGACATGCTGAGGCTGGGGATGGGGCCAAGAGCCAGAGCTGGGGCTGCGGGTGGGACCGGAGCAGAGCTCGGGGTGGGGAGGGGCTGTGTGGTGCTTCCTCCCTGCTCCCTTTTGGGGCTGGCCCAGGCCCTGCCATGCCCCCCCCCCCCACCCCCGGACATTCCTCCACAGTCTCCTAGGGGGGCATTCCCCATAGTTTGGGGATCTGTGCCCTAATACTTTAGGGCACCACACCACTACTGGAGTTTTGTGTACCCCATGCCACCTTCACAGTGCCACAGGTCAGTGTAATAATACCTGGGATGGTCACCTGTGGTTCAGTGAAATACAATAGCTACTCCATGAAAAATGCAGGACAAACATGTTGTTTTAAGGGATAGTATCTCAATTTGTTCTGTGGTACCAAACTATATATTTATAATACAGATGTTTTGCATGACCAATGTGATATATTGGACCAAGATACTGGACTTGAACTAGTACATGAAACGGCAGGCACGGAATGAGCGATGTTTCTTCTTTTAAGGGACAGATGAGATCCCCACTATTATCATAAGGCACTTCACAGTTGCCCTAGCCAGATGTGCTAATACCTCAGAGCAGCTCCTCAGTGCTATATAGCCCAGTGTTTAAGTCTGCAAATTAAAGATGAAAAGGCATCAACTACAAACTTTCCTCCTTTGCTGCTGGTTTAAGACAGACCCTATCTATGTTAGAAAAAGCTTTTGAGTCAGGGGTCCTGGTTACACGGTTAAAATATGTAGCTTGGACAGCATTTAATAAAACACATGACTGGGCTAATGCCGTGGACGTAGTTATGGCTGTAGCCCAGTTACATGATCTGTTTACGTATCTAACTAGGACTTAAGTATAATTATTGCGTCCCATCCACAGTGCAAAGTTAACCATTTTATAACTATTTTATAACTAGCACGAGGGATAGCCATGCTGTGATCATGTGGGTGTTTCTATAGTGTAAATAGGCTCATATCCATTAGGCTGACATTCTTCCCTCCTTTACACCCATCTAGCTCTGGTGAGCTCTGCATTCTACCGAAAAGTTACTAGGAGTGGTCACTTAAATTGCACATCCCAAGTTTCCAGGTACGACAGCACTCACAAACCAAACCGGTGTACATCAAGGCAACCATGTATTGGTGGGTACCTGCCTATACAATTGCCCATTTTCTAGGCTAATGTGATTTTAAATTTACTGCTGGCAAATGTAGATAAGTTTTACGAAAAATGGTTAAAAAAGTTACAATGTTGCAGTTGCAATTGACAGGGGTGGTAAAGGGGTTCATTCACTGCAGGAACACCTCTTTGTGGCCAGGCATGGCATAGCAGCTGTCTCCCCATATGGCACCCCCTGAAGTGGTTTCTTTACCTGCACCTTAAGCCTCTGGCCAGGTCACTCTTTAGTCCATCCCTTCCAAGGTAACTTGAAGACAAGTTGCAGAACACAGCAGCTTTCGCTGAAAGCAAGCAGACTAAATAATGCAGAGATGACAAGTGGGATGTGTCAGAGATGAAAACAATAAATATGAAAAGGTTTGAAGGCTATTAGTTGGCAAAACATTCTGTGGAGATTTTTTGATTGGCACACATCCTTTCACTGGTGGGGAATTTCCCGCAGCTTTCTTGATGTGATAGTGAAACTCACAAGGTGTTGTGACGTTCAGGAAGGATGCACTCAAAGGAAGTCGATTTCAGTCTGCTAAAAGCATGGGTGTACACATGCACAAGTCATAACGTGCCAAATCCTGAGCTGATGTAAACTGACACAGCTCCAGTGAAGTCAAGTGAGCTGCATTCATTTAGCCCAGCAAAGGATTTGGCACAACATTTCTAGTGATGTAGTGGCAGGGCTTTTTGTTCTTCATTAGGACTTTTATTAGCACTCTGCTAGCAGTTTTCCACGTTGAATGACACCTGCTTTGCTGAGGCCAGATCCTGAGAGTTGCTAAATATCCTTAGCTGTCATTGAATACAATGTGCGCACTCCTCACCTTCCAGGAGATACTCTTCACCTTATAAGATCAGTTCCTTTGTGCACATATTAAGTAATGTCAGTGATTTGTATTTTGTATTATAGTAGTGTGTGTAATGACCTTGGGAGCAATGTTCCCTCTAATTTTTGACAGGCCGTGTGCGCAAAAAAAATCTTCTATGCAAATTGTTGTGCTTCTGTGCAAATTTTTGTGCGCGCGGTGTTTCGCCGTGCGCGCGGGGTTTAGGATCTGTGTGCGCGCGCACACGTGCACAGCTTAGAGTGAACAGTGCTTGGGAGGTTATGGGTTTAGAGCCCAACATGGTGACTGTCTCCTGAAGGGCACTACAAAGAGCTGAGGGTGCATATAATACCAACCAGTAGGAATGGATTGGCTACTTAGGCCATGTCTACTCTACCACTTATGTTGGCAAAACTTATATCGCTCAGGGGTGTGAAAAAAACATGCTCCTGAACAACATAAGTTTTGCCAGCATAAGTGGTAGTGGGCACAGCACTATGTTGGCATGAGAGCTTCTCCCGCTAACATAGCTACTGCCACTCGTTGGGGGTGGTTTAATTATGTCGATGGGAGAGCTCTCTCCCGTCAGCATAGAGCAGCTACACGAAATATCTTACAGTGGCGCAACTCCATTGGTACAGCTGTGCCGCTGTAAGGTCTCTAGTGTAGACATAGCCGAAGATTGTAAATTCTTTGGGGCAGGGACTTTTTGTTCTGTGTTTGTACAGCACCTAGCACAATGGGGTTTTGGTCCATGATTGGGGCTTCTAGGCACTACGGTGATTCAAGCATTTAAATAAGCATGTGCACTTATTTGAAACAAGCTTGTTACAAAGGCTCACATTCAGCAAGGTACTGAAGCAGGTACATAAATTGAAGTATGAGAATAGCCCTACTGAACAAAATGGGACTAGCCACTTGCTTAGGGACCTTACTGAATAGGGCCAACATGCAGAATTGTCTGAGGAAACTGAAGAAATAGAGGCTGAACCCTTTAGACATATTTAGGGTCAGATCTTCATCCTCAGATATGACCCTTTGTGATGTGCCGTGGCCAAAGCCAGGGCTAGTCCATTGTGGGACCTACGCAGGAATATTCCCACCCACCCCCCAATACTAAAACAGGCAAATTCTTATAATAAAAAGCGAATGGGGGCCCTAAACAATTTCTTAGTCTGCTTAGGCTTAGCCCCGGCTGTGGCACAAAGCGACCATAAAACTGATTCAGCAGGGGAAATCCCTAGCTGTTGCAGAACCAGCATAGCCAGTTGTATGCAAACTCCTCCTGACCCACGTTGGCACAGGTGTAGTGCAGGAAGTAGGAAGGCCAGAGTGTGCTAAACTTTAGCAATCCCTGGCTGACTAACATTGCTGGGAAACTAAGGTGGTTCCTTAGCAGAAGACAAGGCTTTAACCTGAGATTGCAGCCTCAGCTTGGTGATATTAGTGTTAAGATTTTGCATCATGTTTCATGCCTCCATAATGCTTTTGTCCCTCAAGGAATTGTGGGAAATACCTGTCTTAGTATGATTTCAAACTTGACCTCAACATATAGAAGAAATGCTTCGTGTTTCCACTGAACAACAAAAAACAAAAATGAAGATGCCAACAAAAATCATACGATAAATACAGTTTAGTCCTAGATAAAGAGTATTGTTTGTTATCCAGTTGTTTTACTTTTGTTCAGGAACTAACACAAGGTGATACAGAGTATAAAAATGAAAGCATTAGTGCCTAAATCTGTTTTCCCTTTCCTTTAAAACTAAAAGCCTAGAACACTATTCATGTAAGCTCCTGGTAAAAATGCACTTCTAAATTGTCATCCAAGCCTACTTTTCCTTTAGTAAACTGACCTGGCTAATGTAATGGCATTTGATGTTTGTACACACTTTGGCTTGCCTTGTGTTAAAGTAGCATCCACAGCTCAAACGAATCCATGAACTGTTTACTGGAGAGTGCCAAGCTTACTACATCTGCAGTTTCTTTTCCAGCCTTTGAACTGTGTTCAACCTTTACGTTTCAGTGAAGTAGACAGAAAATGTGTTTCACAAACTCTGGATAAGACAAGATTATCAAAACTGACTAGTGATGTTTAGTTGCCTCAGTTTTTTGATGCTCAACTTGAGATACCTTAAAAGGGCCCGATTTTCAGAGGTGCTCAGAAATTTCTGAAAATTCTTTATGGTGAAAATCCTTTACCTGTAAAGGGTTAACAAGCCCACAGGTAAAAGAAAAGGAGTGGGCACTTGACCAAAAGGGCCAATGGGAAGGCTAGAACTTTTTAAAATTGGGAAGGAAACTTTCCCTTTGTTGTTGTTGTCTGGGCTGCAGGGACACAGAGCAGTAATGCTGTAATCAGCTTTAAACCAGGTATGATTAGATTATCAATTCATACCTCGAACCTACTTATCTGGAGCCTCGGATATGTAAGTAAAATTAGGGAATGTCTAAAAAGACGCGATTAGGGATATTTCTTCTATTTCTTATTGGCTTGTGGATTGCTCTGTGCTAACCCCAGATGCTTTTGTTTGCTTGTAACCTTTAAGCTGAACCCCCAAGAAAGCTATTTTGGTGCTTAATTTTTGGAATTGCTCTTTTAAAATCTAGCAAAAGCCTAAATTCCAGATGTATTTTCTTCCTTTTTGTTTTAATAAAATTTTAATAAAATTTACCTTTTTAAAGGACAGGCTTGGATTTTTGGTGCCCTGAGAGGTTTATGCATATGTTATTTGATTAGCTTTGTTTTCTCTCTCAGCTCTTCCCCCGAGGTTGGGGTTGAAGGACTTGAGGGTACCCCACAGGGAGGAATTCCCAAGTGCTCCTTCCTGGGTTCATAGGGTGGTTTTTGTTGGGTTTTTTTTGCATTTGGGTGGTGGCAGCGTTTACCAAGCCAAAGTCAGAGAAAAACTGTAACCTTGGGAATATAATACAAGCCTGGAGTGGCCAGCATTAATTTTTAGAATCCTTGTGGGCTCCCACCTTCTGCACTCGGAGTGACAGAGTGTGGAATCAGCCTTGAAAAGGACTATCAACAGATATCAGTCCATTTCTGCCTTCAGTTACCTGGGTAGGATTCCCAGGAATCCTCCTGGTAAATTGCTTAATACCCTTATAACTGAGACTATGCCGCTGTAGCACAGTAGAGACGCTTCCTACAGTGACAGAAGATGTTTTTCTGTCTCTGTAGTTAATCCATTTCTCTGAGAGGCAGTAGCTAGATTGACAGAAGAATTCTTCCATCAGTCTAAAAGTGTCTACACCAAGGATTAGGTTGGGTTAACTACATTGCTCGGAGGTGTGATTTTTTTCACACCCCTTGAACAATGTAGTGAGGTCGGCCTAAATTTTAAGTATAGACCAGGCCTAAGGACTATACCTCTTAAGTGTACCTTGTTTTGAGGAACATTATTTATTTTAGTCCAAAGTTACCTGTGTTCTACACAAATTTGGTGTCCTCTCATTTTTATTGTTGAAAATTATTTCCATCAGAAATAGAAATGATGCCACTGAAGTTATGGAAAGAGTTATTTACTCTAAAGGAGTAAATCCCACCACATTTTAGTTTTCCTGTATTATTAATTTTATTGGGTTACTCATTTTGGGCTTTAGTCACATAATTTAGTCACACGGGGGGAGGGATAGCTCAGTGGTTTGAGCATTGGCCTGCTAAACCCAGGGTTGTGAGTTCAATCCTTGAGGGGGCCATTTAAGGATCTGGGGCAAAAATTGGGGATTGGTCCTGCTTTGAGCAGGGGATTGGACTAGATGACCTCCTAAGGTCCCTTCCAACCCTGATATTCTATGATTTGGATCTTGGGAGACTGAGGAGAAAGCTATACAAATACTCCCTTGGATTATTTTAAACAGCAATCAGCCTTTCTTCTAGATTTAGGAGATGGTAAAAGATAGCATGTGTGAGCTTGTAGCAGAAGTTAGTTATAAGGAATGATCTGGGTATTATGCCATTTAACCGTTATAGCCGAATGGTCATTATACATGAGTTGAGTCAGGGTGGCAGACGTTGGTTACCGTACATCATTCTAAATAATTTTGCAATGTCATGCGTCAATACTTTCACATATGGTTTAAATAACAGGATAATAAAAGTGTAATGTCAATTTGATGCTTTATTGGAATGTGCAACCAATTGTTCTGGGCCAAACCCTGCAATACTTGCTCAGGTCATAGAATCATAGGACTGGAAGGGACCTTGAGACATCATCTAGTCCAGTTCCCTGCGCTCATGGAAAGACTAAATATTGTCTAGACCAGTGGTTCTCAAGCAGGGGTCCGGGGCCCTCTAGGGGTCCTCAAGCAGGTCCTAATTCTGTTCTTGTTGAATTTAACAGGAAATCTTTCGCTGACTTCACTGGAGCATAACTGCATCTTCAGCCCTTTCTTTGGCAAAGCAAAGTGTTTGCTGAAGTTATCTGGGCATTAGCCTGACTGAAAAAGGAAGAGTGCCTGAGTCAGTGCTATGGGATTTGTTCCTGTAAGTGTGAAGAACAAGGAGAGTTAAAAATGAGATCTAAAACAAGAAGTACTGTGTGAGAGCTCTATATGTCACTACTATTCTTAGCTACTTTACATTATAGTAAGCAATTAAAATCCCCACAATAATGCAGTATAGCAGAAATAAATTAAAATGACCCTCAGAGTCTACAAGTTACTAACCTCTCTTATGGAAATATAGCTTAAAGATATGGTTAAAAAGGTAAGTTGATCACATTATATAGTTACCTGCATGGAGAAAATATTTCTGATAATAGAGGGCTCTTTAATCTAGCAGATAAATGCATAACAAAATCCAGTGACTGAAAGCTGAAGCTAAACAAATTCAACTTATTCAGAAATAAGGTGCACATTTTTTACAGCGAGGATGGTTAGCTATTCAGGGGTTCTCAAACTTCATCGCACCACGACCACCTTCTGACACCAAATATTAATTTGGTCATGAAGGGGTCATGACCAAAGCCTGAGCCCACCCATGTCCCGCTTATGGTGAGCAGATAGCAACTGTGAAAAAACGGGACGGGGGTCGGGGGTAATAGGCGCCTATATAAGAAAGTCCCCAAAAATGGCACTGCCCCTTTAAAAACAGGACATCTGGTCACCCTAGTCCCACTGCCTGGGTTGGGGGCCAAAGCACAAGCCCCACTGCCCCGAGCAGGAGGGCCAAAGCCCAAGGGCTTCAGCCCCAGGCAGGGGGCCTGTAATCTGAGCTATACCACCCACGGCTGAAGCCCTTGGGCTTTGGTCCCAGGCCCCAGCAAGTCTAACACCAGCCCTGGCAACCCCATTAAAATGGGGTCGTGACCCACTTTGGGGTCCCGACCCACAGTTTGAGAACCGCTGAGCTATTGGAACAATTTACTTAGGGGTGCAGTAGATTCTTCAGCACTTCAAGTCTTTAATCAAGACTGGATATTTTTCTAATGGATATACTATGGTTCAAACAGAGATTATAGGCTTGATGCAGATATTACAGAGTGAGGTTCTTTGGCCTATGTTAAAGGCCCATGAGGTCATACTGGATGAACATAATGGTATCTTCTGGCCTTACAAAAAAAAAACCCAAAACGATCTATGAAAAAATTAACTCTGCATGACTGTGATATCAGTCTGCATGACAGCACTCCCAGTACTGGCAAGCCTGTGGACTATGCTCAGAAAATATGTTGAGCCACAGATGAACCAATCCTCCAAACTTGCAGCTTAAAAGGGCTTGTCTTCACTACCCGCCGGATTGGCGGGTAGCAATCGATCAGGGATCGATTTATCGCGTCTCGTCTAGACGCAATAAATCGATCCCCGAACGCGCTCCCCGTCAACTCCGGAAATCCACCTCGGTGAAAGGCAGAAGCGGAGTCGACGGGGGAGCAGCAGCGATCGACTCGCCGCCATCCTCACGGCCAGGTAAGACGATCTATGATATGCCGACTTCAGCTACGCTATTCGCGTAGCTGAAGTTGCGTATCGTAGGTCGACACCCCCCCCCCCCCCCCCGCAGTGTAGCCCAGGGCTTCGTCCCTTTCTATAGCAAAGGAAAGTTCTGTGTTGTGCTCAGCAAATATATCCATGATGACAGTAGTTTTTTGCTATTGCTGGTTCAGCTACATGTTCTGTTTTTTTTCAAGCCAGCCAGTAAATTTGACTTCAGTCATCAAGGCATTTCTGTTGCTTCTGTGGGTACGTGTAAATCCCATAATCACATAATATATTTACACGTCAGAAAAATTTCAGCTTAGGTACCTAAAGATTGGGTACCCAAAACATCATATTTAGGAACCTAAAAAGACTCCCCATTTTCAGAAGTGCTAAAAAGCCCCGGATACCTCTGAAGTCAATTTCTATTGATATGAGCTTTCACTGCTTCTGGAAATCAGGATACTTTATTTCTGTGACTAAGTCTGGATTCAGGTGCCTAACCTTAGGCACCCGAGTTTTGTTTGCCTTAGTATGTAATGCATAGCAGATTTTAGCTTATCAAAAAATATCTTGTAGCGTCCTTTTATAAGCGGCGAGCACTAATTCTGATTTTCTTGCCTAAAGGGAGCTTTAGAAATATTTAAAGTTAAATTAGACTCTAAAACTGTTAAACTAGAATTTGATATTTGCATTCTGTGACTGGTAGGTCTTCCAAGAAGTGCAGACAAATTAGTTTATGTATGTCATCCAGTGCATAAATAGCCATACTATAGTAATTAAAGATGGTAAACACCTTTCAGATAATTGAAGACCAGGAAAGACATAGCCCCATAATTGAGAGCCCTTCAGATTTTAAATTGATCTTCTACTTTCATAAAATTTTTATACAGTTACAAAAAGTCTTGCTAGTTTTAAAGTCCAATCAATAAAACTTTCACCCCTTCCATACCCATAGAAGAACTAGAGGTGTGTCTGGGGAAATAAATCCTATAAAGATTTGAATACTGGCTGCTGCCTAGTGCAGAGGAGATTTGGACAATGCTTTGGAAAAAGGAGAGTGTTGTGGAAAATATTACAATGTTGTGGAAGAAGCAATAGTTTATTAAACATACGGCCTGCACAAATGAAATTATGTGTGGTCTGGCAAATGATTTCTTTTAAAAAAACTATGCATCCCACTTATCCAAAAATATGTTAGAGGAACCTAGAGCTAGTTGAGGGGCAGCAGCTGTATGTGCCCTGCCGAGCACAGCAGTCATGGACAGTTAATGCAGAGCTGCTTTCAGTGACTTCCTAATGCAAACTATAGCCATCTTCATCTACAAGTAGAATAATATTGATGATGAATATACCATCTTCAGAGAACCGCTATGTTCCTTATAGGATTTATTTAGCAGAAGTATGTGCCAAGCTTGTATATCAGCTTGGAAGAACAAGCTATTGGAAGAACAAAAATAATATTCTTTAACTGCAGGCAGATATGTTATCAATGTTTTGCCACACTGGGCTGTCTCAGGGTAATGAGCCAGAGCCGCACATATGTACACACACCACAGCTGTCAGCCGACCACAACATGAAGCATTGGGAATAGAACTCATGACCTGCAATTCTACAATGAAAACAAAAACTGAAGCTGTTTTCTAAAGGCTGCTGACTCAGTTAGTGCCTTCTGTGGCAAGTCTGTTGTCCTCTATGGGCATAGTAGTGTCACTATTGGTGACAGCTAGTGGAAATGCCTCTTTAACATACTAAAGTGTTTATACTAGTTGAACTAAAGTGTTCCACTCAAATTTCATATTAGACAAATGGTGGTTACCATGAACTAGAGTTTGTTGAGTAACTGAAAACCTTTTGCGCCAAACTTTCTCCCATTGTTATTGGCATTATTTTCCCTGAAATTATTATTAATTTATTTTCATCCTTAAAAAATTGTCAGAAAAATTGTTTGATTATCTCGTCTAAGAATCTTTACCTGAGTTTTGTGTAAGTCTTCAGGAAGTGTAAGTAAAACCACCCGCCACATACACACTGTGCTGGAACAGCTTGGTGTGTTTGCACAATAGATTTTGAACACTTCATTAAATGGGTAGAAATTACGTGATGAACTTGCAGAGGAATGAACTTGCAGGGGAACCTTGGAGAGGCTAATCTTCAGAGTTAGACTATGCAGGGTGTCTCTCTCTCTCTCTCAGCAACTTTCTAAGCTGTCTTCCCCCCACAAGAGCTGTTGATCGTGGTGAGAGGTTGAGATGTGAATCTGGAAGAAATGAATGAGGACAGAAGGGGATTCTGAAGAGAGACAACTGCTCTCTAAAACCTCAATGGGCTTTATATACACCTGAAGCCAGCAGACATTGATAGGGCTATATAGAGCACTCCCCAAAACATATGCCAATAAGACCAGACTACCTGTCTGAAAGCATAGTCGTCTCCTTTTGATGACAAAAAGCTATCCAGATTTCTTTCCGATCCCTCAAAGAGTTGGTAAACAGATTTTTTTGTCTTAAAAAACCCCTTTCAGACAGACAGCACCCACATTCTTTATTTCTGCCTAATAAAAACGATTGTTTCACAGCCGCACAGAGAAAGGCCATGCCTGTTATTTCAGCCAAGTCCCTTGGTCAGATTTAACAAATGCCATACCTCTTTTGCGAGTCTCAGATCTTATGCAAGGGATGGAGAATTTGGAAAGGAAATATAAAAGGCTCTTTGGATGTCTGTCGACATTTGTTGGTGACGCCAGGTTAGTGCCAGCATTGTCGATGATTCTAACATAACATTGTGATACTTTACAGGTAACCTTGAAAATAGTTTGTACCAGGGTGAAACCAAAAGAGTGAAATCTCATGTTCCTTTCTAGACTTCATTTGCCCTCTATACAGCGACGTATTATCACCTAGGCCGACAAATTTGCAGGGGTGGCAAATTTATAATAGCAGCCAGAGGATCCAACTTCCCTGGCGCCAGTGGGTGGTCGCGCGCCCCCGGCCCCGCCCCAACTCCACCCCTTCCCCACCCCCATTCCAACCCCTTCCCCAAAGTCCCCGCCCCAACTCTGCCCCTCCCCGCCCCTATTGGTTCCCTTCCCCAAATCCCCGCCCCGGCCCCGCCTCCTCCCCTGAGCATACAACGTTCCCTCCCTCTACCCCCCTCCCTCCCAGCCATGCCAAGCTGTTTCGCACACTAGCGCTGGCAGGGATCGGGGAGAATCAGGACCCGGCGGCGTGCTCAGGGGAGGAGGCGGATGCAGAGCGGAGGTGAGCTGGGGTGGAGTGGGGAGCTGCCGGTGAGTGCTCTGCACCCACCAATTTTTCTTTGTGGGTGCTCCAGCCCCGGAGCACCCACAGAGTCAGCATCTATGGACACCACGATTCTACCAATCATAGCGCGTATTGAAACCATCAATGACGGCGCAAATTTGTAAAAAAAACTAAAAACAAGTTCATGTTGGGGCGGCAATTATTTCAGGGCCTACGGGTGGCAAAATCATTAATCTGCCACTGCCTCTATTATAGTGAATTATTAAAACAGATATTAAAACAAAATAATCTCCAGATGGCTTTGGTAAAAGTGAAGACAGAAATTGCAGCATCCAAGTCACCTGTTTCTTGAGCAAACTAATAGCATTATCATTCAGTATCTATTTATAAATGGCTTTGGATTTAGTAATGCTTAAATAATGTCACAGTGGGATTCTGTAGTTGATAGCATTTGTTTGTCTGTATCCTAACCAAGGTTACCTTGTGGTTCTAACCAATACTGTAGAGGAGGTGCATAAGAGGCAGCGGCTGCAGGCATTTTGCCTGCGCTGGAGAGGTAGGCAAAGTGTCTCCAGCATGCTGGGGAAATGCATGCAGCAACTGCTACACAGCCTGTACACAGATGCTGCAGCACGGACTCCCTCAAGTGCCAACTCTGGTCTTCACATTACACTCCAAACTGGGGTTGAGCCCTGGCCTACATCCTTTAAGTATAAGGCCCACCAAGGATAAACCCAGAGGGCGAAGCTTATTGTGATCCTGGATGCACTGCTGCACTCTGTGCTCTGCCTTGTCACTTTCAGCACTCTCCCTGCTTACTGAGCTAGAAGGATAGTGGTATTGGTGTAGGGGTACGATACTTGCCTTGAGTGCCAGAAGTTTCCGAATTGATCACAGAAATAGAAAACTTTTCCTTACCTTTACTTCTGAGTCATTTAAAACTAGACTGGACAAAATATTCGAGAAGATAGTTCAATCAACAATCCTGCACTGATATTGGGATGGATTAGATGACTTAAGTTGCTTTCCATCGCTAAATTTCTATAATTTTGTAAAAAATGGACAGGCAGAGAAAAGAGGAAACTTAACACATGTATGTAAATCCAGGGTCACAGCAAATCTAGTGCTTTGTGTTTATTGCCAATTAATTCATTCAGCTGAAATTTTAGCAGTGTTGCAGTCCATTTTCTAGTACTCATTTCCCTACCCTCACCCCTGAGTAACAGAGACATTAAAAAAAGACAATTTTAAGGTAAGTTATCACTGTCATTGGTTTGTCCTCTGTTCATATGGTAATAACCCTCCCCGCATGGAAAAGAGAATATCTAGATACAACTATGATTTATAATTTCATCTGATATTTCCTGATGTAGGTTATACATTGTGCAAAGGACTAGCATCCTAGATACTGTATCATCTCTATCTCATCCTATTTTGTATCTTTTTTCTGTTTTCCCTGTGTTGTGATTTCCTACGTAGAGGCTGAGAGTTTGTGCCACGTTTTAGCTCCAATTACCTAGAGTAAAAAGAGTACTTTTATATATTAAAACAAAGGAAGAAAGAAGAACCCATCATACTTCAGGTGTTAAATGAGGGAAATAACATGCAACTATGGGGGAGGGGGGAGAGAGAGAGAGTGTGTGTGTGCGTGTACACGCGTATAGTTGAATATATGACATTTTATTTGAGCCCTTACAATTACAAAAAGTCCCCTGAAATTAAATGGTAAACTTTTCTGACATGAAACAACTAAGAACTTGTCTACTTGTCTCCATTAAGAAATCTTATTGTGTTTAGTCAGGAAGGTGAGGAGCTGAGTTAGCCAACATGTGGCTGACCACAACCGAATGGTCTGTGTAGATAGTCATGTTCAACAGCGTGTAATCTAGATGTGATTAAACCCTGCTGGAATGATTGAATTTTGGGTGCGCTGTACTGCAGGTAGCCTCAGTTGCATCACAACTGGGCAGCATTGTCAGAGATAAATATTTTAACTACAGTGGCAGAAGTAACAAAGGCGTACAAATGAAGAGACAGTTTTACAGAGCAGGAGCTGCATCCTATAAAAATGGCTGACATGATTATGGAGCCATTTGAGAGAAAAACTGGGTTCACAAATGTTAGCCTCTCAGATCTCTGAAGCACCTCTCCTGTTTAGGAGGAGTGGCTTTGTTATAAAATAAATGTCAAAGGTTTACGTTGTGTTGTCCAGCTATAAACAGAGTGGCTATCGGACACACACAGTTGGTGACAGTATACTGCCAAGCTACAAAAGTAAAGAGTAAAATTTACTGGCCAAACCCAAAGTGTTTACTCAGTCAAAATGTCTGCTGATCACAAAGAGGAGTTTTTCTCGTGTGAGCACATTCAGGACTTGGTCCAATGGTTTTCAGAAAGAATTGTAGGTCTGATGTCAGATTCCACTCTCACTTATTCAGCAGTAAGTCCAGAGTAACTCCATTCACTATCTTCATTGGAGTAACTCTAAATTTACAGAAATTTTAATGGGAGCTGAACATGGCCCACAGAGGCGGTTAACTTTATGCTAAAATTTAAAGGGGGTGAGAATTGGCTGAGCTATACTGAAACTAGGACAGAAGGTTTGTCCAAAGATAACATTGGAAGTAACCTTTTGCTGTTAGTCTTACTGTGTTTCTTTCCCTATTAAGCCCCATTTCTGTTCCCAGCATATCAGTAGGAATGACACACCTGTAAATAAAAGCAAATTAGAAATTACTTAATATTCCTGTGTCTGCTGTCTACTTATGACAGTACTCTAAGGTTCACTATGCTGGGCAATGAATTAGTAGGGAATAATCCTGAGCAGGCAGGGGATGCAGAGGTGGATTAGGGGTTTGTGAGGCCCTGGGCCATAGTAAGTAAGGGCCCCTCCCCTACCCCTTCTGCCTGCAGTCCCCCTGCCCCCACCAGCACTCCTGCTGCAGAGTGGGGTCAGGGCACCCATTTTTCTGGGGGTCCCCCAATTGGCTTGGGCCCCTGGGTATGGGCCCTGTTGGCCCAGTGGCCAATCCACCACTGAGGGGATGGACTAGGTGACCAAATAGGTCATTCAGATCTCTAATTTCTATTATTCATTCTTACAACCTGGGTGAGGATGTCAAGGACCTCCTTTAATGTATTAGATTTTTGTAATCATAGTTTAGCTTGCTATATGAACTGCAAAATTCCTTGTAAACTCTCATTTCATAATTAATCAATTTTTGTTTTAAATAATTCACTGGTTCTCCATAATTGCTAGGCATACAAGATTAATTTTTTTGGACAACTTTCAAAGGAAGAGCAGCACGGAAACCAGAATCATATCCACCTATATTACTAGGCCAGATTTCAGTGGAGTTGAGGGCGCAAGCAATTCAGGATCAAATCGTATTCACTACTCGCATCCCAAGCGGTTTGAGCCAAGCAGAACAATTTGATGAATATACCCTTGTGAGATAAGGCAGCTCTAAAGAATAGGCTTAGTATAACTACAATGCTAGTCTTTTCTTTTCATAACTCTGCTTTGTATTTTACAGTCATCTTTAATGTGTAGTGGCAGCTTTAAATGATGAAAGTAGGAATGTGTACAGAGTGAAGTTTTTTTTTTCTGATAATCCTGCTATTCCTACATCAGAAAACCCTTCACTTTTAATTTGTGTTGAGATAACGGATGACTGTACGAACACAAATAAGTTTATTCCCACAGCTCGTGTGGCAGAGTTCTCGGAACCCCAACAAGGCTGGGCCCAAGATTCCTGGGGGGCTCGACCCCCAACCTTGCTGTGGTCACTTAGGGCTGGGGCTAGAGTATCCCCACTCCGGGGTGCTCTCTCCAAACTGAATGCTTCTCTGACCCACTGATGATTTCATACAGTTCAAAGCAAATACAATTTATTAAACAGCAATCAAAAAGGAAAAAAATGGGAAAGGTTAAAGGAAAACATGTCACCCCGCTCTGTGGCATGGGGACATCACAACCAGCGTCTCTGGAATGTAAGGGAAGTTCAGTCTGCTCCTCACAAGTCCAAGGCCTCCTGCACAGGCCCTGGCCGTGCTTCAGGGATGCTGCGGGTCAGACACTTGCTCTGGCGGTGGCCACACGCTCTCAGGCTCTAGGTGGCAGGACCCTTCTTCCCAGCGTCGCCCCCCCCCCCCCCCCCCCCCCCCAAGTCTGGCCTGCAGCACGAATTTCCCCAACACCCTCCCCCCTCCCAGTTTTGTGAACTAGTTACATGCAGTGTTGCCAATTTAGTGATTCTTTGGAAATTCAAATGGAAATTGAAACATTAATACACACTTTAAAAGCATATAAAGTGTATGATATCCTTTTTCAGATACACATAGTTTAATAGATTTGAAAAGTATGAACATAGACTAGCTTCCTTATATAGTAGTTGTTTTTTATGACTATGTCAGTGCATTCATTTTGGTGATGTTGACCAGCCTAATACTTACAAATAATAATTTGAAAGCAAAGTCTAAATGAGCTATTCCTGACAGCTAGTGATGAGCTGGGGACTGGGGGGAAAGGCTTCAGGACCAGATTGTTGGATACCTAGGTAGGTTAGGTGTGAATGTAAATACAAACAGAGCTGTGTTACCCAAGTGATAGATTTTGGCTGGGGTTGGATTACAAATCACTTGAATGCGGGGGGGATTAATAAAATGTTGTTGTTCTTATTGTCTGAGTAAAGGGCAGTAGAACTGTACTTAGCTTGTGCATCGAGAGAGGGTGGGAACATGTGTTTTGCTTGATGGTCTGTCTAAGTCAAAAGTACTATTTGACCTGCCCCTCTCCACTGTTTAAAGACAGAGCTGATTAGGGTCCATAGTTAGTCTTTTGTTCTGTTAAGTGACCACTACTGCTGAAGTCACTGATAATCAGGTCTAAGTGCTTAGACCTGCTGTGGGACAGTGTTTCTGTGGAAGAGATGGCCCAGTCTGCACTAGCAGCGAGATTCCCCCACTGAGAGCTCAGCTGAAATCACTAAGAGGAGCTGGGTGAAACCTCAAGAGACCAACTCGCAGAGGTCACAGTGGCAGGTGGCAGCAGAAGGTGACGGTGCAGAGCCATTGGCAACAGAGCGATGGAGTGAATGGTGGCACAATGAGCAACAGCAGCCAGAGCGAACAGTGAGCAACTGGAGGAACGAGCAAGGTGCCTTCTTGCCCTCACCTGGGAGGTGAACTCATATGAAAGCACCTCTGAACTCTGAATCTCCACTGACCAAGGACAACACTGGTGAGTGTTAATGAGTCTGTTAAGAATGCTGGAGACACAACACAGTTCATGCGAACAAACATGGCTATGGCATCATACTTTCTATTTAAGCAAGAGATAACATTGGCCTCCAGTTTGTAGTGTGTGGTAAGTGCATTGTCACTTGTTCATTCTGAAGTTGAACACTGGTTCCGAACAAGACCAGCAAATGCTCACTATCCTTCTGCAAGAAACTCAGCTGACTGGCTAGAAGCATGGGGTGCAACAGTGAAAGACTCAACAGTTGAAAAAGTGAAGAACTCTCTCACCACATTCAAAAAATTTGCATACATGGCTGATGAATGCACTGATGCAAATGTGCATCAAGTATTAAGTTATTGTGTATGTTATCTTGATGTCAGTGGTAGGCCAGTAGATGCATTTCTAGATGTTCAAGTTATAGAAGACACATCGGCTGCATCTGTGACAACCCACATCTTAGAAGAGTTAAATGCTTGTCAGTTGGACACCAAACAGGTGGCTGCTTGTGCATTTGACGGAGCTGCAAACTTGTCTGGAAGACATGGTGGAGTACAAATTTTGCTCAGAGAAAAGTGTAACCCTAATCTACTCCAACTAACACTAGTACAAGGTGCAGACTCTTCAAAATACATTTAAAAAGCTATAAATTTAAATGTCCTCATTATATTCCTTTTTCAGCAAGAGTCCAAAAAGACTGAACGTTTTGGAAACAAATAGAAATTACACTGGGATTGAAATTCAAATTAGTCCAACCTGGGAAAACCCTTTGGCTTTCTCATGAGCGATCCTTGGCTGTGGTCTTAAAATTACTCCAGCTGTTATCACTGGCTTTGGAAAGTATCTACCAAGATGGGATGGATCTAAGTAGTGAGGCTGGTGGATTACTTTTGCTACTATGTTCAGGGAAGACTATTGCCATTCTCTCTCTTGTAAGTCTACTGTTGAAACCACTTGGGTCATTAAACAATGCCATCCAGGCATCTGCTACAACAGTAGTAGATCTTTGTCCAGCAATAGAAGCTACATTTGGATCAGAGAGCTACCCATTGAAAAAGTACTGGAAGAAGCAAAGACTTCAGTCAAGAAGTTGACTAATGAAGGCATTTATATTGAATCCTTAAGTGACGAGGACAAAAAGCGTTTGTTAAGACAACTGAAAAAGTACAGGCTTGATTCTTAAAAATCTACAACAGCGACTTCTAGATTCTACTCAACCTCTACGTAGCTTTTACAGATCCCTGTCCTATAAAACACCGACAGTTGAGTGGAGTGAGGCACTACCAGCAATGGGGCTGCCGTGTGCTCAGGACAGAATAGATAATTTGAACGCAGAGTGGAATATCATACGACAAATGAATGAAGATTTGACTTCAACTTCCTTTTTTATCATCACTAGTGGCTCGATCCGATCTTTATGCTAGGTTACCTGGGATGAAAGAAGTAGGAATTCATCTCTTGCTACTTCCAGTAAGAACAGCTACAGCTGAATGTTCTTTTTCATCATTGAAGAGAATTTTATGTTCTAAAAGAAGTCGCCTTCTGCCTGGTCATGTGAATGAACTAATGAGCAAATCAATTGAAGGAATGGAAGTACCGAACACACGAGAAGCCACCAAAGATGAACGCATTGCATTCAAGAAGTCATTAACAGAGCTGAGAAAAATTATAGCAAGAAACCAAGAAGGCTGTAGATATAGTGCTCCACAGAAGGTTTGAGTAGCCAACTTTAATTTGTATGATGATTTTAAAACATGAGTTAAATCTAATAAAATGGTCATGAAACACTTTTCAGTTTTTACTATGGTGCCATACAGCTCACCTTCACCCTCACGGTCTCACCCCTCATTGGCCCTGACCCCCCATCCCCAGGAAATTCAAACACTCCCTCCTAATTTCAATTCCTGGGGAAAACACTGGGGCCTCTTGGCTGGGGGCATCTTCCTGTGATGGGCCTGCTGCCCAGAGTCCCCCCTCGTTCTCCCCAGCTGCTCACCGCACTCAGCTCCGGACTGCTCCAGCCCCAGCTCCAGCTCCACTCTGCTGCCTCAGCACTGCTGCTGCTCTGCCTCCAGATCCCTGGGCTGCTTCTCTGGCTCCTCTGGCTCTGGTTGCTACAGCTCTGCTCCCAGCACAGGTCTGCTCTGTGGGCTGCTTCTGTGACTCTGCTCCCAGCCCTGACCTACTTCCTGGGCTGCTTTCCTGGCCCCTCTGGATCTGGCACAGCTCTGCTCCTCAGCTCACCTTAGGCCCCTGCTTTCTCCTTAGCTCAGCCCCACTCTGTCTGACCGAGGCAATTCCAGCTCACACGGAGGACGGGACCCCCCTGGCCTCCTGACTCTCTGATTAGCCTGGCCCCCCTGTCAATCAGGCTGACCTGAAGCATTGGCCTCTCCCCATTGTTCCTGGGGACTGTCAGTCTCAGGGCCCTGATTTCCCATCAACCCTTCCCCTTTCTTTTGGTACTGGGAGCTAGCCAACCAAAACACCCCCACAGTCCCCTTACACTTTGTAAAGTTGGCTGCCATGTGCCTAATTGAATGGAGATAGTAAGTGCTGCATGCCTACCCCTTAAGGGCTGGGTGTTGGGGGGTGAGGGGAAGTCAGCTATCCCTTCCTGAAGATCTAGAAGATCGCTGAAATGGTCCAACTAAAATGGAGCGTGGCCTATTGTGGGATGGGGGAATCTGGGAGAGTTCCATTGGTTTTGTTTCAAAACTTATTAGATTCGTCCCGTCTTTGAATGTCATAGACCTATTTCCTTAGGTAATACAACCACTGCCTTGGTTTCCCTGCCCAGCTCTTCTTCTCCATCTCAGGTGATATGGTCCAGGCTTGCTTTATTTTTAAGAAATAAAGTTCTTTTCAGAAGACAACTCTTGGCCTATGTTTCAGCCCTTTGTGACTTGAAACATCTGAAAGATTGTGTTCCCATTATAAATTGCTAGCAGTTCCAGCATTTAAAGAGTAGTGTGATAAAGATACATCAAAAATTCTTTGAAATCTGTGAATTGCTATCCAGTCTGCATCTATAAGATAGCTGAGAGAATGGAGGGCATGTACAATCCTTGCACTTCTTCCAAGTCAGAAAATATTGATGTTCGTCAGCTACCTGAATTTCCTTTTCAGAATTTTGCAGTATTACGGGCCTCAGGATGTTGTTGTTATTCAGGTGGTTCAGTACTATTGACTACATTTTTGATCATTTGCAGTAGGTAAGTGATCATTTTTCTTGCTTCCTCCCATCTACTGTGTGGTTGTTTGACATTGCTTTCCATTATGCTCCAGATGTAAACAGATTCTAACACCGCTTTTTTTTTTTTTTGGTTCTGTTTCTTTATAACAGGAGTGAGGGTTTGTTTTTTTTTTTCCCTTCTTTCTTTTTTGGCTTTTGCTTCAACATGGGGATAATTACCATGTGGTCCCCATTTGCCTGTATGTTCAAGATCCCACACTAGATCAAAAACAAATCCAGTTGACTAAAACAGCATTTCCCAGCAAAAGGCATTGATGCATATCTGGCAACTTTTCAATGCAGAATGAGTCATCAAAACATACAGATTGTAAGAATCCTTTTTCGCTTAATCCAATAATGGGTAAGCAGAGGATATAGCTTCATCTTCAACATGCATGCAAAATATATAGGAAAACAAAAGATATAGACGTGATTGCAAGGCAGACAAGAACATGCTCTTGTGTTGAGAGAAAATGAGAAAACAAACTATTTGAATCAGGCTGGACTGAAATCTGAATTGCAGCAAGCTATTTGCCAGAGATTCAACCTCTGGCGAGCAAGTTTATTCCCTCCTCAAACATACTTTCACATTCACTTCCTCTCATATATTCTGGTGTATGAATCCCTGTAACAGGGTCAGCACCCACCTCTTGTGCGTGTCCCCTTTTCTCTGGCTGATAGTGCCTGCAAACAGTTTTTTCAGGGGGGGGGGCACCCACCTCTCATGGATGGCCCCCTTTGGTTGGTTGGGTGTGAGCCTGCTTTTGGTTTTAGTTCTTATACTGGGATGGCACCCTCCTCTCACGAGCAACCCCCTGGCTGATGGTTCTCTTAGCGGTTTTTGGCAGCTCAGCCCTCTGGCTGAGCCGCACAAGCTGTCCTCCCTTCTGGGGTATATAGTCCAGAGCTCTTATCACAGCCCTGGTATGGGGCTGGAGCTTTTAGGCTTCTTCCCAGAGGCACTGTCTTCTTCAAACACCTAGCTGGGGTCCATCTTGGTACTCTCAACTGGTCTCCTTTTCAGCAGTCCCCTCCCTCCTGGCTCTGTCTGCTGTCAGACCAGCAGGGCCCATCTTGATATACTCGTCTGCCCACACTGACCTTTCGATGGCTCTGCTGCTATTCTATCCAGCCAGCCAGGCACCCAATCTTTGGCAGCCTTTGCTGGGCTCAGTTCTGTCTGGTGAGCTCTCTGCAGTGAGCTATTCGCAATCCTGCTATTCGTCTAGCCATCCAGGCAACCAGTCCTCCCTCATCAAGCTCCACACAGCAACTGAAGACTCTGCTCTGCTGCTTGCCTTTTATCTGGCCCTTGTGGCCCCTTATTGGTCGCGCCATCAGCACCTCTGATTGGCCACTCTTCTGCAGCCACTCTAGGCTGCCTGGAGGACTTCTTGCTGCTCTATTCTGGGACAGGGTGTTGCAGGGCTGTGAGGCCTCCAACAGGAGGCCTCCAGATGTAGTCCACTCTGCCACAGTCCCACATTAGGCTTGTGATAAAAGAACAAATTTATGAAATCTACTGATAATCAAAAGCTGCTTCTCAGACTACAGATGAAAAGCAAAGTTTATAAAAAAAAAATCTCAAAAATTCCACCAGAAAGTCAGTGAGGAAATTCGATCTGTTCCAAGCACAAAAGCCAGGGGAGCTGCTGTTACCACAAGGTGATATTCAGGACAAAAATTATGGAGTCATAATGTGGATCTAAACACACATTTAAAAAAAAAAAAAAAAAAAAAAAGTATGTGAAGCGAGTCTTGAGATTCAGAGAGGGAAAATGCATGCAAAACACGAGTCCAAAAGGCATAAATTCCTTTTCATTAATTTGGGTACCAGAGATTATAAAAGGCAAAGAACTTCTTTAGTGCCCAACTGGTGCTATGGCTATACTGCGGTTTATGTCGGTACAACTTATGTCACTCAGGGGTGTGAATAAGCCACCCTCCCCGAGATACATAAGTTACACTGACCGAAATGGCAGCGTGGAAGTGCTATGTCAGTGGAAGAGCTTTTCCCAGCGACAGAGCTACTGCTGCTCATTGGGAGTGGATTAAGTCGACGGGAGAGCTCTATCCACAGGAGATGCAGTGCCCATTGTCTGAGATGATTGTTAATATCTCCCGGAGGTAGGGCATGTGCATAGGTGCTGGAATTAGGGGTGCTGGGAGTGCTCCCACATCCCCAGGCTTGAAGTGGTTATAAACACTTTATATGATTGAAGTTTGGTTCAATGGCTCTTAGCACCTCCACTATACTAATTGTTCCAGCACCCGTGGTAGGGTGCCAGTTTGTGTTAAAGGAGAGATGGTTAGACCCTAGCAGAAGAAGCAGCCCATTATCATAGACAATCCTCCTAATTAGTTCCCAATCATGCATCTCCCAGTTTTGGGTATAATTATCAAGAAAGTTGTGATGAAACAGCTCCATCAGGATTTTCATGTCTCTGACCCTGGGTTTTAGGCTCAAGTAGAACACAAAAACTGCTTTGGCCATGGCGAGTGATATTCTCCTCCTGGTAATGGAGGAGATTAAAAACCAGGTGTCCAGGCAGCTTCTCTTACATCTATCCAATGCCTTCTACACCACTGGTGATAAGGTCCTGTTGACATGCCTGCTGACCCAACCTATGCTCATTTCTTTCTAAGAGATCCATAGATTTGCTCATGCTGGGTTTCCCCCAGTGGTCTATTTTATTGATCCTCTTGCTCAAGTGAATATGGGCCAGGAGAAGTGTTCATAAGGAAGCATGGGTTATAGCGTCTTTATCATGCAATGACACATGGATTTATAATTAACTCTTTAGACCTAGCCATATCAGTAGAACAATGTACTAAAATCTAATAAAGATTGGGGAATAAGGTAAGGCTAACTGGGTGACTGTGAGCTAGATCTTCAGATAGGGTAAATTGGTATAACTCCATTGAAGTCAACTGGCAATTTACATAAACGGAGGTTCTGGCCATGTGTTTTTAATATATATAATGTGCTTAGAGTATGGGATAGTAGTGAATCATCAACTGAACAGAAGTGCTAAGTACTGTTAAAAGAACCAGGGGTACAGAAAGTATCCCTTTCACACCCACCATTGCCTTTTTTCTTGATTTCTCATTTCCCCATGATAACTTTCCCCCCCCTTGACCTCTGGATACATATGCGTTTACAATTTATGGATTTTGTACTTTCATTTTTAACTTTCTCCATGAGATTTCCTTGGTTTGTTTTTTAAAAGAATGTTCAGTTTTCCCTTTAGTTGGACCCTGTAATCCATGTTTTTTGCTTCAGGGGGTGGACTGGCTTTTCATGTTCTCCCTTGTTGTTGCTCACACCCAGTATAAAAACTATCAAAACTGCCACTGTTAATTCACAGTTTGAGAAATCAACAGATAAAAGGAGCTGTCTGTAACCCATGCACTTGGAATGCGAGGTGAGAATGGTAGCTTTTTGCAGCCTGCACATGGCAGGTGGCATTCCTCTGCTACAGTGCAAGTTAGAAAAGTTTGTGTAAATGTCATAAAAAGAACGAGGAGTACTTGTGGCACCTTAGAGACTAACAAATTTAGTGTTTGATACATTATTATGGCAAGCGTTTGAAAGGGATGATCTTGTTTTATGTTGATTGCATGTTTCATTTTTAGATTTAACTAATATTTTGAATGATTTGGACATCTATCAACAATGCAACAACAGCAGCTTCAGCTTGCTGCAGAATTTTCCACTGGTGTCCTACACAGATTAGGAGAAAGTTTGGTCCAAAATGCTGCCAGAGTTGTAACAGGAATATAGGAAAACAAAAAGGCATCTTTCATCTTAAACCAGTAAGGTAGAAAAGGAAGAGAATAAAAGTACATTTACCTTTTATATTACAGTTACTAGTTCCCTACTAAAAAAAGATGTAACAATTCTACTTTGCGAGAATTTTGTATTGCCCAGCTGTCACTTAGGGCTTGTCTAGCCTGGCAAGTTTCTGCGCAGTAAAGCAGCTTTTTGTGCTCAAACTGCAGACGTGTAAGTTTGACTGCACACTGCCAAGCCACTTTGTGTGCAGAAACTCCTCAGTTGCGGCACTGCAAAAAACCCACCTTGACAAGAGTCGTAAGGCTATTTGCGCAGAGGCTCCAGCGCTCTATTGCCAGTGTGAACACTTGATTGCTTTCTGCGCTGTAATTGGCCTCCGGAGCTGTCCCATAATGCCTCAAATGATGGCTCTGCTCATTGCTTTGAACTCAGCTGCCCTGGAGACATGCGCTTCACCTCTTTCAAAGCACGTTTCTGACAGCCCTTGTGTGCTGTGGAATGTGTGTGTGAGAGAGAGATATTGCTGTGCAGAGAGCCCAGGGAGGGAGGTGGGAGCTGATGTCAGGGTTTCCCCCTGCCCCTGCTTCAGGGACTGGTTGCTTCCTGCTGCTGTCTGAACTTACAAGACAGTATGCTGACACACTCTCTGTCCCCCAAAACACACTCTCTCTCCCCCTCTCCATACACACACACACTCCGCCCCCCCCCCCCCCCGACACACACACTTCAGTTGGAAAGCAGCTGGCAATGTAGTAGGATGCCCATGGAACAATGGAACTGGGAAATCTGCATCGTGTGATGCTGTGCCTGCCCCAAGAGGCATTGCAAACCCTTCCCAAGGCACCCTGTGGCCAGATGAACAGTGGGATAGTTACCCACAATGCACTGCTGTCTTTGCCATTGCAAGAGCTGCTCATGTGGATGTGTGCCAGCATCACAAGAAGCACAGTGTGAACACACAACAGAGGTTTAATTCCAGTGTTTTAATAAAAGCGGTATAACGTGTGGTGCAGAAACTTGCCAGTGTAGACATACCCTTAGAAGGTGCTCACAATCCATTACATATAGAAATCTATATAGATTCCAAAAACCCTAAAAGTTATTTCAGAGTTAAGGCCATGAGCCTGCAAATATTTGCACATAAGCTTAATTTTACTTACATGATTCTACCCTTACTGAAGTTCTGTTGGTTTGAACCTATAGCTTTGCACTAGGAAACTTAAGATCCTTTTCTTTTAGCTACGATTCCCTCTTATCTGGTATCAAAAACAACGTATGTGTTAAGCTAGACCAGATAAAATTATTTTCTATATTGTTTTAACAGGCGTCTTTGAGAATTGGTGGAAACAAAGAGCCAAGGGAGATCCTGTGAATTACAGAGCAATGAATTTTACCTTTTTTCTATGGAGACTAATGGGGGGCAGATGGGTTAAAGCAGTGAAACATTTGGACAAATATAACTCTTGCAATGCTCTGTCCTTGGGCTCAACATCAGTTTCCATGAATGAAACTCAAATTAATCTGTCTGGAATTCCCAGGAGCTCTCTTACCTGCTATTTAAAAAAGCAGCAGCAAGTAAGGGCCATGCTAGGGACTTTTAGATCATTTCTTGTTTTTAAAGATATAGATCCAAATCCTGGTCCCTTTTAAGACCATGACAAAACCCCCCGTGACTTCAGTGACTCAATATTATCCCCATATTGCATATAGCTCATCAGTATCTCTTACTTCATTTCCTTCTGATTCCTCAGATAAGTATTATCCAGTCCTGGTTATTTACTGCCCTTGAATCTCTCTACTTGCTTCACAATTTCCTCCTTAGAGATCTCAGTTTCTATCAAGGCCACATTCTGATTGCCTTTTAAAGATGACTTTAAAGTTTCCTCGTTGTCTTCTACATCACAGAGGAGGCAAATGTGCAGTACTGAACCTGCTACTTTGCCAAACCTTTTAACCTTCAAGGTCATGCTGCAAGGCCCATCTGTTTTCCCAAGTCTCTTTTCTTTCAGCTTCTCTGAGCTGAAACAGTCCGCAAGGAATGGTCTGGTAGGCCAGCATAGCTGGAGTGCAGTGGAGACACCTCTTCATGGCCGTAGGGCCATCTCCAGCAGGAGCTATATTGGTGGATAAGGTGGTCTGAATCATAGAATCATAGAATCATAGAATCTCAGGGTTGGAAGGGACCTCAGGAGGTCATCTAGTCCAACCCCCTGCTCAAAGCAGGACCAAACCCAATTAGATCATCCCAGCCAGGGCTTTGTCAAGCCTGACCTTAAAAACATCTAAGGAAGGAGATTCCACCACCTCCCTAGGTAACCCATTCCAGTGCTTCACCACCCTACTAGTGAAAAAGTTTTTCCTAATATCCAACCTAAACCTCCCCCTCTGCAACTTGAGACCATTACTCCTTGTTCTGTCATCTTCTACCACTGAGAACAGTCTAGATCCATCCTCTTTGGAACCCCCTTTCAGGTAGTTGAAAGCAGCTATCAAATCCCCCCTCATTCTTCTCTTCTGCAGGCTAAACAATCCCAGTTCCCTCAGCCTCTCCTCATAAGTCATGTGCTCCAGCCCCCTAATCATTTTTGTTGCCCTCCGTTGGACTCTTTCCAATTTATCCACATCCTTCTTGTAGCGTGGGGCCCAAAACTGGACACAGTACTCCAAATGAGGCCTCACCAGTGCCGAATAGAGGGGAATAATCACGTCCCTCGATCTGCTGGAAATGCCCCTACTTATACAGCCCAAAATGCCGTTAGCCTTCTTGGCAACAAGGGCACACTGTTGACTCATATTCAGCTTTTCGTCCACCGTAACCCCTAGGTCCTTTTCTGCAGAACTGCTGCCCAGCCATTTGGTCCCTAGTCTGTAGCAGTGCATGGGATTCTTGCGTCCTAAGTGCAGGACTCTGCACTTGTCCTTGTTGAACCTCATCAGATTTCTTTTGGCCCAATCCTCTAATTTGTCTAGGTCCCTCTGTATCCTGTCCCTACCCTCCAGCGTATCAACCACTCCTCCCAGTTTAGTGTCATCTGCAAACTTGCTAAGGGTGCAGTCCACACCATCCTCCAGATCGTTGATGAAGATATTGAACAAAACCGGCCCCAGCACCGACCCTTGGGGCACTCCACTTGATACCGGCTGCCAACTAGACATGGAGCCATTGATCACTACCCGTTGAGCACGACCATCCAGCCAGTTTTCTATCCACCTTACCGTGCATTCATCCAGCCCATACTTCCTTAACTTGCTGGCAAGAACACTGTGGGAGACTGTATCAAAAGCTTTGCTAAAGTCAAGAAATAGCACATCCACTGCTTTCCCCTCATCCACAGAGCCAGTTATCTCATCATAGAAGGCAATTAGGTTAGTCAGGCATGACTTGCCCTTGGTGAATCCATGCTGACTGTTCCTGATCACTTTCTCCTCCTTTAAGTGGTTCAGAATTGATTCCTTGAGGACCTGTTCCATGATTTTTCCAGGGACTGAGGTGAGACTGACTGGCCTGTAGTTCCCCAGATCTTCCTTCTTCCCTTTTTTAAAGATGGGCACTACATTAGCTTTTTTCCAGTCATCCGGGACCTCCCCCGATTGCCATGATTTGTCAAAGATAATGGCCAATGGCTCTGCAATCACATCGGCCAACTCCTTTAGCACCCTCGGATGCAGTGCATCCGGCCCCATGGACTTGTGTTCGTCCAGCTTTTCTAAATAGTCCCGAACTACTTCTTTCTCCACAGAGAGCTGGTCACCTCCTCCCCATACCGTGCTGCGGAGTGCAGCCGCCTGGGAGCTGACCTTGTCTGTGAAGACAGAGGCAAAAAAAGCATTGAGTACACTAGCTTTCTCCACATCCTCTGTCACTAGGTTCCCTCCCTCATTCAGCAAGGGGCCCACACTTTCCTTGACTTTCTTCTTGTTGCTCACATACCTGAAGAAACCCTTCTTGTTACTCCTAACATCTCCGGCTAGCTGCAACTCCAAGTGTGATTTGGCCTTCCTAATTTCACTCCTGCATGCCTGAACAATATTTATATACTCCTCCCTGGTCATTTGTCCAATCTTCCACTGGGGGCATTCCACCAGCCCAGTATCAGTGGAGAATCTCTATTATTCTGGGGAATTTCCTGTTGGGGAGATCTGGCTGTCTTTTAACCTCTTTACAGCACAGAAGCAGAAATTGAAACTGAAATCGAGCCCAGAACCAGGATTACTGTCTTTATTATCTTCATTTTTTTTATCAGTCTACAATACTCTACTTGTAGTTGCTATTAAAGTGATTTGCAAAACTTTCTTTACAGACAATTTATTCTCTTCTTCCTTCCTCCCACTCCAGTCTTCACATTTAGCTATTAAGTTTTTTTTCTCAGCATTTGGTAAAGCTTGTGAGGTTTAGATCCCCTCTGGGTTCATATACTTTTATTTCCTCTATTTTTCTGGTCCCACTTCATGCATTTATAGTATATTTAACCTCCCCCAAGTGACCTTATTACTTTCTTTTGCATGATTTTTTAAAACATTCTTCTCTATTTACTTCTCTTTTGATCTTATTTTATCTGTTTCAGTGCTCAATATTATTTCCTCATTGTCTGCTAATTTTAGTGGCTTCTTCCTTCCTTCTCTCTGCTTCAGTATAAAGTGCCTCATACTCTATAATCACTATTTTAATCTTTGTCTGTAGTAGGTAAAGCTCTCTGGCATAGCTTGGTCTGTTCTTTCAGCTAGAATACCCACACCCCTTCTGTTCATGCGTAATCTATCCTCACCTTCCATATGGTTCTTCAAAGAGCCACAGCACCATTAGAGAGTCAAGGGATTCTGGGAAAAGCTATCAACAGAGGTGAAATGCTCCTGCTACCCCTTTAACAATGTCACTCCTTGAGAGCTACTGGGTGGACTACAGCTGCAAATGCCTCAAATGTGGCCACGACAGTGCGCTGGCAGCTGCCAGTGTGGACAGACTGCAGCGCTTTCCCTACTCAGCTGTACGAAGGCGGGTTTAACTCACAGCGCTGTACAGCTGCAAGTGTAGCCTTAGCCTAAAGAAGCTTTGTTGCAGCTCACTTCACTTAATGCCCAGGACTCCAGACTTCACTACAGCTTTTTGAATCTCTTTTCACTTGTCACTTGATTTTTATTGTCACCATGTTGATTTTACACTACTGCATTGTCTCACCATGCTACCTGCATTCTTCCTCCAACTCTGTCTCTTCCATTTCCCCTCTTGCATCCATTTCCCTGTCCCATCAATCTTCCTGAAAAAGTTCTACATTTAGAAATGTAGTTGAACCTTCAAGGCATGATCATAACAAATCTAAGTAACCACCCAATCTCATCCTCTCCTTCCCTGCCTCATCCTTCCAATTTGTTACACTAGTTATGTCTATAATTAGTCTGTACACTCTGTGGCGAATTATCTGTAAAGTGCCTAGTACATTTCTGGATTCTCTATAATTAACAAATAATAGTAACTGAGGACAGGATTAACTGTTTCATCTTGCTGTTTTCCGACCTTCCTGGGTGACTGCACCATCTTATTTTTCCTCTGTCATCAGCAGGCCATCTGCCTTCTATAGTATACATAGCAGAGACTCTCCTCCTGCTTTGTGTGTGGTTAGTCTCTAAGTGGTAAAAGACACAGATTGCCTCAGTGATGAACGTCTCCCATTCTCCTCCGCCATTTTACAGCCTTGCTTTCCCAATTCTACACTAGCCAGCAACCCCACCCCTGCCTGCACATACATATTATGGACATATAGAGAGGGTAGCCAGAAGCGCCCCCTGACACTGTCTGGAAATCACAGATTCCCACTCTGTTTTAGTCTACAATATCTTAGACCTTTAAGTTGTACAAACAAAAACCTCAAAGAATAAGTGGCAAGGAATCTTGATGTAAAGACTGCAAATTAGACCATAATGCTTCACCCCATACTTCCAACACAGTCAGAGCCATCTATAGTGCAGTGAAAATCAGTCGTCTAACAGATTTGAAGAACACAAATACAGTTTACCCAGAGTATTCCAGTTCCACCAAAAAAAAGATAAAAAACACCTCTGAGAATTTGAGCAGAGAAGTACATTTCCCTGACTGTCAGACATATTAAATCCCACTTTATTTCTTTTATAATGATCATCTGTTGTAATTGTTAAACTTAATGATTTATGCTGCTCTTGAAAATAAAACCCAGGAACATTAATCTACAGAAAATGTATTAAAATTCCTCATCTTTTTTTTCAAAATCAGCATAAATCATTGTCTTTAAATATATGACTATGGAATGCTTTTAGGGCTAACGCCATAGAAACCAGTGTCAGCACTAACTAGAGCGTTTGTTAAATTCAGTAGAATATAGAACATATACTGGCATAGCTATTTAGACTATGTAGAATATAGCTATGCCAGTATACATTTTAAGTGTAGACCAGGCCTCAGTGTCTTCTAATTCTCTCAACAGAATTTAGGATGTTTGTTTTCCCCTGAGATCAACCTTAGATACATGCAATTCCACTACTGTCCCACCCCCAGTCCCACTCCTACTGAAATTGAAGTCAATGTCAAAACTCCCTTTAATCATTCGTGAAGAACTTTTGATCCTTTAAGTTGAAAAGTACTATATAAATGTACAATATTCTTAGCACTATAATCTAGTCACACTTAACATCTCTGAACTGCCTCACAAAGAGGAAACTGACTGAAAGACCAGGATTAATTTAAATGCCAGAATAGCATACTACATAATAATTCTGGGCAGTGATACAGATCTCTTCAAATGAGTGCCTCAGAGCACTCTACAGACACCAACGTGAACTTCACAGAGATGCTGGGAGGTGGTGCAGTGGGACAGACTAGATGTTGTATTCCTAGGAGACCTTCTAGATAATTGATACAGTTCTAAGAGGTCTATAGGCTATCTATAGGCTACAAAACTAGACTGGTAAGGGTTAAATGACTGAAGAGCTGATGCAGTTGGGGCTCATTTAAGTTACAGGTCTCAGCAGTCAGATATAAAAATGAAGACGACTGAAAGGTGTGGCTGGTGATAGGGGATGTAGTGGTTCTCAGGGCAACCAGGACTCTGACTCACCTTGTTATTCCCTGCCTCAAGCGAGAGGGATTCTTGCCCGTGGTTGCTGCGTATTGGCTCCTTAACATCACTAGCCTTTCAGTTACTCAAGCACTCTCCTCTGGCCCTGCCAGTCCTGCCTTCACCTTGCAGATTAACCAGATGTGAAGCCCAATCCCTGAGCCCCTTTGAATTGTTCCCCTGTGATGTTGTTTGCAATTGTCTTTGAAGGTTTTCATTGATAGTCTTGAGATTAAGCAAGGTTAGACCATTGAGCCTTGCATTACATCACTGACTAACCAGGAAGGGATGACAACTCCCTTTAGGTTGAGTGTACCATCCCTGAGACGTATTATCCCCTGGTGACTAACTTTTACATTAAGACTATACAACATACTTTCAATATAGTTCCATTATTCCTTAAATACTACCCACACATACATTTCATGATGATTGAGTCTTGATAAGTTACAAGCTTTCTGTATATACCTTACATTATTTCTTATGGATAAATATCCTGCAAGACACGTGTTTGGTGTAGTGAGTTTGTCTGGCCTGTAACAAGTGTTGTTCACAAAGAACAGGGGACCCTTTGCCAAAGGGCCTCTATGTCATAGGGGAGTACTGGTGTTAAACTGGAAGGTCTAGTTTTTACTTTGGAGAGCTCTATTTTGCTTTTCTTGCTTGAACTCCGAAGGAGGAAATGTGGTTGTTGGGTTTTTTTCTGCTTGTACCCCAAAGAACAGAAGAGAGGGCCTTCTTTAAAAACAAATACCCCAACATGAAATAGGGGAAAGGGGAAAAACACAACTTTTTTATGTTTGCTTCTTTGCTTACTTGGGCTTCCTCTGACCCAACCACTGCCAGGTAATTAAATATCCTTACATTGGTTTTAAAGAATTGTAAATGGAGACACCAACAGGTGAAATTATTTGCTCAAGTGTACCCAGTAATGCCCAGATCCTCAAAGATATTTAGGCTCCTAATGTCCATTGATTTAAGTGGAAGTTAGGAGTCTAAATACCTTTGAGGATATGAGCCTAGATCAATAACAGAGTTGGGAAGAGAACCCAGCAGTTTTAACTCCCATTCCCCTGCAAGTCAAAAAATGAAAAATAAAATCTCCTCTGTCCTTTACTGTTATTAATTATTTGCACTGTGGTAGTACCTAGAAGCTCTAGTCATGGGCCAGGACCCCATAGTGCTAGGCTCTGTACAAACACAGAACAAAAACACAGTCACTGCCTCAAATTGCTTACAATCTATATGGTTAGGAACACTTGTAAACCACACTTATACTGGGTAGAGGGAATAATTGTTGTTATGGATTTAATTTTGATTTCTGGTGACTAGATTTGCAACTAGATTATATTAACGCTCTCCTGAGTTTGTAAATCTAGACTTTAGTTTTTTAAAAAAGTGATTTTGTTTGCCAGGTGCGTTTTTTCCAAGTTTTTACAGCTCTTATTTCAGATGTCAGGAAATTTCTCTATTCCCCCCCCCCCCCCCCCCCGCCATTTCTTAATTCCATGGTAAATATTAGGTTACATCTGAAAATCCAAGTGTTCATTTTGACTCTCACCTTCTGTGATTCCCTTGCGCGTGCCCCCTCCCCTCATTCAGAGACTCTCCATTTGGGGACAAAAACATAAGTACTATTATGAGTGATGTGTTATCCTTAGGAGTTTGGCTCAGTTGGTAAGTGCTATTTCCGCAGGATGAGGCAGTCTTACACAAGAACAAAACACAGTGCTGCGGTGTTGGAGCTGACTTCTTCCAAATGAAATGTTAAAGTGAGATCTCAGCAGGAATTAAAGATCCTTGTGGAACTTTTTTGAAAAGAGTGGAGGATAAACCTGATGTTCTGGCCAATATGCCCTCCCTTGCTATAAAACAAGCTGTAGGCTTAAAGTTCCAAAGGGGTTTCAATATAGCCTTCTTTTGTATGCTTGAAAATCTCTTTTGTACCTAGTTTTTGCACACTCTCACTTACACATATTATTTGTGTGTGCATTCACCCTTTTGTATTTGAGTCGTGTGCTTAGATGGGTTTTGATTGTGTACATTCTATAATATACAAATGAAAAGCTATAAATAGTTTGCAGGTAAGTGATTTCTGCACAAATTATGTACTCACAAATAACTTAATTTTAAAAATTTGGCCTCTAATATCCAAGTCTATACAAGTGCTATTTGTGGTGGGGTTCTTATTACATCCCAGAAAGCCTACATTAAAAGAACATTACGGTTACAAAGTCAAGCATGCAAAAATTAGAAAATGCCCGAATTAAGATGGCCTGTGCAGCTTTAATTTGGTCCCTTTGTACATACACATTATGAGACAGTGTTTAATTATGATCAAATGCTATTTTTTCTAAGGGACCCCTGCCTCATTCAGAGCATAGGACAGACATTGATCACTGAATGGTGAGCTATTTAATGTGTTTTTATCCTCATCATACTGTGTCACCCCATTCATGATGTATTCTGCACCATCCTGCACAGAATACAGAATTATTAATTTAATCATGGGCTTTTCTTTGCTGCTCGTACCATAGGGTCTTACTGCTTTACAAACATTAATGAATTTATCTTCACAACACCCAGGTAAGCTGAGGTGGTTTTATTATCCCTGTTTTACACATGGGGAACCAAGGCCCGGAGATTAAAGTCAGAAGAGTCAACTAATTTGGGTGCCCAATTTGAGAAGTCTACGATCTGATTGTTAAGATTTTTAGCATTTTCTAACACTTTATATATTCCAGCACAGCCCCCGCTGATGTCAGTTGCACAGCTGTGAGTACTCAGCACTTCTGCAAATCAGACCCCAGAGGTCTCAAGTTGGGTATCCAGAAAAAGAGAAATACACACTGGCCACCTGTGAAATTTTTGGTATATGTGACTTGCCCAGTGTCACATAGGAACTCTGGCAGAGACAGGGATAAAATCTAATTCTCCAGGGTAGCAATTAACTGTCTTTACCACAAGACCGTGCTTTCTCCTCTGCAGTCCCTTACCTCATTCATTACACACTTTTGAACAGTGGGCTCTGCCGGGGGTTCTCTGTTCAGCATCCCCCTCTGGATCCCTCGTTATTACCCTTTAACCTCACTCCCATCCCTGCTTTTTCATCTGGTGTTCCCTGTCACTGCTTGCCACACCCCCCACCCTTCATCTCCTCCCCTCCCCTGACTTTGTTCCTCACCCCTCTACCTTTGAGTCAGGCAACCTCCTTCTTTTCCTTCATGCTGTTGGGTGCCGGCAGGAGGCATTTGAAAGCACAGGAGAGGCTGTCTCCCAGCACTCATTTTTACAGCGTCTGTCATCACAGCAGCCACTGGCAGCTAGATGAGTATTGTTGGGCAAGTCCTTCTCCACCCTTGCAGCCCTGGGCTAAAGGATACTCAACCGCTCTGTGGGGATGGTGCATGCACAGTCTGGTCATACATAGGAACTGTAATGGGATGGAACCATGCCCAGTACAGACAAAATCTCTGGAAAATTTAGCTGCCAAACTGTAAAAAGAGTCTCTTCTGAACATGCGTGGGGTGCGATTTTTCCAAAGGTTTATAACTTGGTGTTGACAGCAGCAAAAAGGACCAGGTTCAATTTTCTTAGGGTTTCCTTAAAGTTTTAACTAACACTGGCTTGAGTCTCCACCCAGAAACCTGGGAAACTATATTTACCACCCTGGGCACCCCAAGGGCAATAATTCCCGACTCACAAACACTAAGCCCAGAGGCTTATAACAACGAGCACTTGATTAAGGAAGAGACAATAAAATAAACTTGGGAAAACCAGCAATTAAAAAAATCCACCAATTCTATGATGTAAGATGCCCACCCCGCCCCTCAATGGGCCTTAACAACAGTCCCAACCTCTGTCCTCCTGGCATTGTAATGCATTCTGTCCGCTTCCCTCCTCCCCAGCCCCCTTACTCACAGTTAGCTGTCCTGGGCTGGAGAAATCCAAGGATGCTGGCAGACCAGTGGTGCTTGGGAAGCTTTGGGGCCCTCTACCACCTGACCCAGCTAGGGCGATTTCAGCTTTAAGTGATGGGTAGGGAGATTAGCCCCACCACAGTCCCTTAAGTACACTCCTGGGGCTTCAACTAAAGCTACATCAGCTTTGTTCCAATCACCACTGCTCTAAACTATCCATTACCTTGAAGCGACTGCTCTGTGCCAGCCATTATCTTAAAGCTACTGCTTTACACTGTCCATTGCCTCAAAGCCATTCTTAGAGTGTACTATCCAAAGTTCTACAGCACTTTCAGCTCCTCTCTTTAGAGAGGAATCAGAAATATATAAGACCCTTTATAGAGTTCTCATCACCACAAAAGCACTCTCAGCTAAAAGCAGCTCCCTAACCCCATTATGCATGACATCATTTTTGGTCAGGATGACAGCAGGAACACTTGCTGTCAATGTCTTGTCCTGGTACTTCCCATGAAGGCGTCTGGCACATCATTTCCCCCAAATGCAAAATTTAACCAAAATGTCCAAACTGTCACATAAAACTGAAATGCAAATGAGGCCTGACCCATTCAGTCAATTCCCTTTGCTCTCCAACAGACCAGTGGTGGATTTAGAGTTAGTGTGGCCCTGTGCTCAGCTTCATTTTTGGGGCCCCCTCCCTCAGAACCCAGCCAAGAAAAAGAACATTCTCTCTTATCTCCACCCCCACACCCTGGTTTTTCATTCTTTTTTTCTTCCTCCTCCTTCTATATTATAAGTAAAAGGAAGTAAATGAAAATAAAGTGAGGTACCTTGATTGTTTTTGTAGTCTAACTTTTTTCCACAGACCATTTGAAAATTGCTAAGAGTTGAGTCAGACCACTTAATGATCTTTCCAAATATTGTTTGTACCGTTAGCTAACTATTGTAAAGTGCTTTGGATAAGAGCGCTTTATTAAAAAAACGTAAAAATCGCTGGGGTGCGGGGTCTGGCCAGGAGTTAGGATGTGGGAGGGGGGCTCAGGGTTGGGGAGTGAGGACTAGGAGGGAGTTAGGGTGCAGGAGCAGGCTGGGGGTTGTGGTGCGGGATCTGGCCAGGAGTTAGGGTGAGGGAGGGGGCTCAGGGCTGGGGCAGAGGGTTGGGGTGCAGAGCGCTTACCTGGGGCAGCTTCTGTTTGGTGTGAGGGGTGCAGGTGGGAATGGGGGGTGCAGGAGCTCCCATTTGGTGCTCAGGGCGGGGGTGGGGATGGGAGGGTGCAGGAGTCACGGCCAGGTGGGCCAGGTGTGGGCCGTGTGTGTGGGGGGGCCACCGCAGCCCACTGCCCTGAGGGGCTTAGGGCAGGGGGCTGTGGGGTGTGCATATAGGGGGCATGGGGAGCTCGGGGCTGGGGCAGTCCCAGTCATGGCCGCTGGGTTACCTTACCTGGCTGGCTGGTGGATGCGTCCCTGCCCCGCCGCTGCTCCTGTTCACTGCCAAAGGGAGCTGTGGCGGCAGCAACACATGAGAGCTGAGACCCCCTGGCTCGCCGCTCCATTCCTCTGGTTTTTAACGGGGGCCGGCTAGGAGATCCCACCACACGCCGCATCTCCAGCACGGCTCTTAAATGGCTCCCTGCTCTCCCCCACAGCTTCTGCCCCCACAGCGGTCCCCTTCTCGCAGGGGGTGCTGAACAGTGCTGGGCTGCCCAGCCCTGGGGCCCTCTGTAGTTGGGGAGCCCCGTGCCAGGGCACTGTGTGTTTCATTGTAAATCCACCTCTGCAACAGATGTCAACAGAGAGCTCCCTCCCCAGTGGAGCTCCTGTCCATCTGCAGTTCTTATGCTGCTCTGGGCTGCTCTTTTCCCATTTCACCAACAGGTGACAATAAAGAGCTCTTTAGTCTGTCTAAGGCTTCCGGGCACAGAGCTTACAGAAGTAATTGCCCCAAAGCATGGAAGTACTAGAGCTTCTCAATGAAACAGTTGTAAGAATGTGTTTTAACATGGACAAAGCAATACATTTTGCCTAACTTCATTGTCAGAAATGGCGGAGTGCTTTAGGTGAAACTTTCTAAATGATTCAGAGGCAGACACCCAGTGTGGAAAATTTCAGCCCAAACTAATATCTTAATGCTTGGCAAAGATATTAGCAACTGAAGACAGAGTCTTATAAAGGGAAGTGTTGGGCAATGTTAACTACAGGCAGCACTATATGCTCTGCCTATAATTAAGGCATAACTAAATTATTTTTATTTAAACATTACATAACACAGCACTGAGAGCCTGTTGTAAGCTGCAGCTGGCTACACTGTTCTGTTTGCTGCAGTCCAGAACCCTGCCTTCCAAAACGAAAGATGACCTTTGATCCCAGCAGCCACACTCACCATAATGACACACATTTGCTTAGCACATGCCAGGCCATGGTTAGCGACAACTTTTAGGCACTCATACCACATGGATATGGTGTAAGAACCTATGGAATATTGTTACTGCCCTGTCATTACCCCACTTGCTTTGTACAATGCTTTGGCATACTGCATTTTCAATATGAAAAGCACTTTGTAAAAACAAAATGTATTCTTATTCTAGTTTGTTAGCCTTCATGCTAATGCATGCTCACTGGCTCTAGTAACAAGGTTCTCATGTGGGCAGTAGGCAGATGCAGGAAATTTGCTCTCCCCATGAATCAAACAGAGCTGGCATTAATGATACAGCACAGGAAAAAAAGAAATGTTTAACACTCAACACTAGAGGAGAGTGAAAACAGAACACACTTTGAAGAATTTCCTTATTGCTACATGGCCCTGCATAGGAGAGGAGCTACAGTCAGACTCAGAATATTCTGAAGTTTCTCCATTTGTTTAATCTTTGGCTTTTGGCACTGCTGTGATTGACACAATATAAAAAAGTAAAGGCCCAAACGAGGCAAAGGAGGAAAAAAGTCCTTGGGAAAATGTGACACATAGTAAATCAAACTAAAAAGTAGGCCAGCACAAAGGCTGATGCAAAGATTGTGCTGTTTAGCTCTGTAAGCAGGGAACCAGAGATGGTTTTCCTTCTCACAACTGAATGCAGGTGTTTGGGTTAAGGGTGTGAGTTAAGGAAGGATTTTCCTAAAATCAAACAGATGCAGGGCTAGTGGAAAGCAGGGGAAAGCTTATGAGCACTAAATAATGGTTTGCCCAAATTAAGCATTTTCCCCAAAAGTGTTTAAAAAACAAAACAGAAAAATGAGATTCTCTCTAAAATATTTGAAAAATGTGATTTAAAAAAAACCTCTATAACTTTACAACTACATAAAGTAGACATCCAAAACTGCACGAGAAAATTCACACATCCTCAGATTTATATTTTTCATCAAAAATATTTGTCAGAACAGAACCCGAATGTTACAAAAAATCTCATTAAAAGGAAAAAGTAGCATAGCCTTAAATAGAGCGCAGAAAATGTGCCATCAGAATAACCAGCTCATTAGTGTAACTATAGCTGCATACACCTGGTGACTTGGTCAGACAACTCAACTGTCTTTCCTTCTAAACCTGACCCTCTGGGAAAGGATGTATAACAGCAAAGTATGATCACAGGGATTCAGAACCCTCGTCTCAGTTTCCTGATAGCAGAGAACAGCTTCCTTTGTTTTCCCTAGTGGACTGATTGTACCTATTCGAACATTTTGGGTACATCTAAACAGGGATAAAAGCCCCATGGCTGGCCTGGGTTAGATGACTCAGGCTCTTAGAGCACGGGCTGCAGAGCTAAAAACTGGCATGTAGACACGCGGATTGGAGTCTGAGTTCTGGGACCCGCCCCCATCATGGGATCCCAGAACTCAGGCTCCAGTCCGAGCCCAAACATCTGCGCAGCAGTTTTTCAGCTCCAAAGCCTGACCTCATGTCAGCTGACCAAGGCCAGCTGAAGGTTCTTTATCCCTGTATAGACATACCAATAGTGAACCCATGCTAGGTTGCTCACATACTGTATAGAGAGGACTAGCTCAGCGTTTCTCAAATGCACCCACTGTGGCTGCATGTGGCCACCAGGGGTTTTTCCTGTGGCCATGACAGCCTCCTGGGCAGAGATGGGGAAGGAAGCAAAGCAGCAGCCCCTCCCTGCAGTGCCCAGGAGCTCTGGGGGCCAGCTTCAGCCTTCCCCCACAACCCATCTTCAGCCACAGGACTCCAGGGGTGGGTCAGCCCCCTTCTCTTGGTTCAGCCAGAGGCTCAGGTGGTGGGCTTCATACTCCCCCCACCCAGCTTCAGCTGGAGGCTCCAACAGTAGCATGACCAGATGTCCTGATTTTATAGGGACAGTCCCGATTTTTGAGTCTTTTTCTTATATAGGCTCCTATTATCCCCCATCCACTGTCCCGATTTTTCACACTTGCTGTCTGGTCACTCTATCCAACAGTGGGCTTGAACCCCACCCCTGGCTTCAGCTGCATGGCCCTGGTGGTGGGCTTCAGCTAGGGTGACCAGATGTCCCGATTTTATAGGGACAGTCCTGATTTTTGGGTCTTTTTCTTCTATAGGCTCCTATTACCCCCCATCCCCTGTCCCGATTTTTCACACATGCTGTCTGGTCACCCTACAGCCTCCCCCCACCCAGCTTCAGCCACGAGACTCCAGGGGCTGGCTTAACTCCCTTCTCCCCCTTCAGCCTTGGGGCTCTGGCTGTGGGCTCCGTGCTTCAGGGCCCCCTTACCCCCCAGCTTTAGCTGCGGGGCTCTGGAGGTGGGCTTCAGCTCCCCCTCTCCTGGTTCAGCTAAAACCTCTGGCTCTGGGCTTCAGCCCAGGGTGGCGGGGCCTCAGCAGTGCCAGTCTTACCTGGTGCCATGGTCAAGAGGCAAGGAGCGGGGTGAGCCTGGGATGCGAGGCGGCAGTAGGGAGTTCAAGGCAATGGGGAGGAGGGGAGGAAGCAGCAGCGCCCAGGGGAGTGATGGGGGGGCCCCAGGAGGATGATGGGGGCTCCAAGGGGATCTGTCAGGGACCCAGGGGGAAGCAGTGAGGGTCAAAGGTAATGGTTGCAGGTTTGGGGGAGGCAGCGGGGCCCAGGGGCACCAAATACAACTGTACATTTTTATTATTTGAGTCTGCAAAAAACCCCTACATAAACAAATTACAATGATTTGGACATGTATATGTGCATATTTATTTGTTTTTCCTAACGTTAATTAAGTATTTTAGGAAAATTGGTCAGAGGGGCCAACAACAAGAGTTGGTGGCTGCACTCTGAGGCCACCAACATTTTTGTTGTGAGAACCCCTGGACTAGGTTGTCTCTGTCTCAAAGGGCATTATAGGAGATTAAACACATTGCATGAAAATCTCAACCCTGTTTGAGCCCTTTTATACCAGCTAAAAGGGTTCGAGCAGCATAAATGTGCCCTAAAAACCCTGGTTCTGACTTAAGGAGAAACGAATCCCTCTCAGCACAGGCACTGTGCAAGAAAACCATATGGTTGCCTTCCAAGGACTCTGTCACAAGCACTGGTATAGGGCTGAGCCAGGAGCAGCAGAGTTTCAGGCTCCATACACTGAACTGCGGAGATTCCATGCAGAGCTGTGGCCGATAGGGCAGCCCAGGGAGACTGATGTATCTTAGACAGGACCTGGGCTGTTTATATTGTGCCAGGGCCTGCTTCAGCTCCCAGATTAGTCCAGGATGGGGAAGGTGCAAAGTTCTATGCTGTGTCATCAAGGAGCCCAGCATAGACCCTCATTGATGGTGTGCAGTTCTCTGTAGGCAGCAGGCTAATTTATATTCCTGATGTCACATATCAGAGATTAAGGTCCTTATCTTAGGGTACGTCCATACTTACCGGCTGGTTCGGTGGCACGCAATCGATCTTCTGGGATCGATTTATCGCATCTTGTCTAGACGTGATAAATCGATCCCGGAAGTGCTCGCCATCGACGCCGGTAATCCTGCTCCGCAAGAGGAGTAGGCGGAGTCGACGGGGGAGCCTGCCTGCCGTGTGTGTACCCGCGGTGAGTACCTTGAAGTTCGAACTAAGATACTTCGACTTCAGCTACGTTATTAACGTAGCTGAAGTTGCGTATCTTAGTTCGAACTGTGGGCTTAGTGTGGACCAAGCCTTAGTCTTATCAAAGTCAATGCAAAAATCCTATCAACTTTAGTGGGCATGGGAATTGTTCCCTGTTACCTCAGTTTCCCTAGAAACCAACCCAGGGTTACACTTATATTGTTTTTTATTAAATGCCGCTATTGGATCAAACAGAAAAGGGAATGATCTTATTCATGCATGCACACATTCATCGCATTCACACCCTCATGCACCCACACACTTACGCAGGTGGAGAGTTACTGGAGACAGCAGAGGAAGCCGAGAAGCCTGCCGAAGCATAGTAGATCTGGTGTGTCCGCCTGCGGTCATGGATCCGGGCTGGCGAGCAGGTCAAGAAGCAGGGGGCTTGTGTGCATGCCTGCTTCCTTTTATTGGAACTGGGCAACTCCTGTCACATACACTGAGTTTTCCTTCTGTAAAAAAAAAATAAGAAAGAAATACTTGTGGCACCTTAGAGACTAACAAATTTATTTCAGCATAAGCTTTCGTGGACTACAGTCCGCTTCGTCGGATGCATGGAATGGAACACTCAGTGAGAGGATATTTATACAGTCAGAGAAACATGAAAAGGTGGAAATAACCATATCAACTGTAAAAGGCTAATTAATTGAAAGGAACTGTTATCAGTAGGAAAGAAACTTTTGAAGTGGTAAGCAACTGTCTGCCATGTTGCTTACCACTTCAGAAGTTTTTTTCCTACTGATAACAGTTCCTTTCAATTAATTAGCCTTTTACAGTTGATATGGTTACTTCCACCTTTTCATGTTTCTCTGACTGTATAAATATCCTCTCACTGAGTGTTCCATTCCATGCATCCGACGAAGCGGACTGTAGTCCACGAAAGCTTATGCTGAAATAAATGTGTTAGTCTCTAAGGTGCCACAAGTATTTCTTTCTTATTTTCTTTTTGCTGACACAGACTAACACGGCTACTACACTGAAACTTTTCCTTCTGTGTCCATCACCGAGAAGCATTCCCAGACCTTGTTCCTTTCATGCATACCAGGTTCTTCTTTTCTTTACAGCGCCCCGTGGTTGCCTTCTCAGGGCAGATTACATCAGACACTCCTGGCTTTTTTCTCCTTGCAGTTCCTCTCCGCCCAGTCCCACATACACTCCCTTGTTCACACTCCCTTATCTCCCACACACACTCCCTTGTTCACACTCTTTCTGATCACGTGATGGAATATTGAAAAGCTTGGAGGTTCATACAAATGGTAACTGAAAAGGTTATAAAGCTTGCAAGAGTTACAAAACTTAATAGGCTATGCTAACAATAACTACAGTTACAAAGTTTGCAAAAGATTACAGAACTTAATGATCATACTAGCAATGACTGAAAAGTTACAGATCTTACAATCGCATTCTACTGGATTGACCAGAGGCTTTACATAACATTCCCAACCCCTATATCAGGGATCGGCAACCTTTGGCACGCGGCCCATCAGGGAAATTCGCTGGTGGGACGGGACGGTTTGTTGACCTGCAGCGTCCACAGTTTCGGCTGATCACAGCTCCCACTGGCCATGGTTCGCCGTTCTAGGCCAATGGTGGCTGCGGGAAGCAGCATGGGCTGAGGGATGTGCTAAATAATAATAATAATTTTTTAAAAAGCCCACAATAAAAAAAAATCAGTCTATCTCCTTTAAAGCACTTGATATGTCTCAGTTCACTGGCAAAAAGAATGTTGGCTTTAGCTAAAGGCAACCATCTTACTAATGATTATTTTTGGCTACTGCATTGTCCCATTAAATTTAGGAAACACATTTGAAAAATGCATTATAAAGACACTGCAGCAGAGAAAATATATAGGGGAAGAATATTCTAAAACATATACCAAAACTATTATTTTACCAGAAAACGGAAACACTTTGAAATAAATGTCTATGGAGTTTTTTGATGCAGACTATTTAATTATTTTTTAAAAAAATATGTAAAACAAAGGAGTGTCAAAAGTTTATGTAAAATGGGAGCATTTTAGCTTGGGTTGTATCCAGAATATTTTAAAATGTTAGCAAGACTGGTTTGTGTTTTATTTAAGCCCATCATATATTTTTGTTCTTGTCACATACTTCTGACTTTGACACCTTACAGTTCAATAGCTTTTAAAAATATCAGCATACAGGATATAAAGTATATGAAAGCCAGAGCGCCAAATTTTAATCTTAGATACACTGGAGTAACTACCGAATTTACTTTGGATTTACATCAGTGTGACAGATCAGAATTTGGTCCAGTGTCCGTATAGCTGTGGGGAGTCTTTTTTCATAAAATAATCACTGAAGGGTCAATACATTGTAAAACTCAGATTTTTGACTTCCAGACTGGAAATATTCAGATGAATATAACTCTATTGGAACACTAAAACTTTATTAGGGTGGCCCAGAGCACTAGTTATATCCTTTACTTAGTCAATTCATAGAGTGACCCTGACCTTTTTATGGCTGAGCTGTAAGCCCAGCTAGGGATTTGAACACATGATACTGACTTTCCAAGTTGCCTATGTGCTGATATGGATGGCTCATCTAGGTGCTAGATCCATAAATGGGACTTGAGTGTTGCTACCCTAAGCCTAGCTTTAGGTGCCTTGCTGCCTAATGGAATCCATGGCTTCAAGTTAGATGCCCAAGTTAGATTCCTAGAGGGGAGAATTAGGCACCTAAAACAGCAAGCTGAGTGGGGAATTGCCTAACCTAGCCAACAGGAAATGCCAAGGAGAGGGGTGTGGTCTAAGTGTTTGTGTCTAGGTTGGAGGGAGGTGCCTATCTCTGCTTGGGATTCATAGTCACAAACCATCTCCTGGAGTTAGGTGCCTATGCTCTTTAGTACAAAAAACTAAGGAGGTGGTGTGGGTAACTTTATACCCTCTATCCCAGTTGTTAGAGCACTCACCCACAATATGTGAGACCTAGGTTCAGTTCCAACCACCCTGCCTAGCAGGGACTGGAACCCAAATCCCTCACAAGAGTGCCCTACTTAGTGTGTATGGAATATTCTGGGACTTGAACACTAATCATCCACACCCCATGTAAGGTCTGTAACTACTGGGCTATAGAGTCACTCATGCCTGCTTTGGCCCACACATATCCCAAGTCCTGGGCAGGACTGAACTCACAGCTAGCCCATGCCACCATGGCTTCACAGCTATTTTTAGCAAGCTGGATCAATTAAAGCTAGTCTGAAGATGTCTACACATGTGGCAATCACACATCCCAATTGCAGTGTAGACATACCCGAAGATAATTTACCAGGGTAATGAGCAACATTTTCCCACCTGGAGTTGTCTGACCTGCCCCTTATAATCTAGAGGGATTACAGCCAAAGTATATGCCTGGGAATCCTCAGAAACAGAGATGAACTCAACAGGTAAAGCAGTCTGTAATAGCTCAGATTTTATTAATCCCTTCTGCGTTAATGTGGGAACACCCTGAATCTGCTTAATCAAGATACTGCTACTCTTTGCATTCAGGGAAAAGTACAATCCCTAGGAGCTCCAGACCCTGTGACCTCAGTGTAGGGTGACTAGATGAGAAGACCCGAAAATCGGAAAAAATAACGGAAAAGCCTCTGCCGCCGAAGTTGTTGAGCAAAAAAAGCCTCTGCCGCCGAAGTTGTTGAGCCAACCCCCCCCCCCCCAAAAAACGGAAAAGCCTCTGCCGCCGGAAACTGTTGAGAAAAAAAAACAACAACCTGGAAGAAGACTGAAAATCGGGACAAAAGGCGTCCTGACCGACCATCGGTCGGGACGCGGGACAAATGGTCAAAAATCGGGACGGTCCCGATTTTATCGGGACGTCTGGTCACCCTACCTCAGTGAGACCATATATCCCTCCTTAGTTATGTTCCCTGTAGTGGTAGAATTTTGTTATGTGCCTGTGCTGATCATAAGAAAAAGAGACAATAGGAGCAGATGGCAGATCCATCCATATTCTGGGTGAGCATCCTTTTTCTTTTTAGTTACCCGGTGTAGTCTATAAATCATTTTGTTTCTCTTTGTCCTACACACTTCTCAGTTTTAGATTGAACCTGCTGCTATGGCCATGGCCTCAGGTCACCTTTAGCACTCTCAAATCATGGGCCCAGCTGAGGGTGGTTTGGCCTTTAAGGTCTTATGGCTGCTTAAGTTGTGCCTAGCTACTTTTGGCCCCTGGGGGCCATTCCAGAAGCTAGGGAATGCTGGAGCACAGCAATTATGCCAGCTCTGTATCATCAGGGGATTCGCAGACAGCTGGGTAAGCCATCTTTCTGACTAGTTTGCACCACCAAAGCAATGCAAATCAGCCCAGGATGCTGAGGCAGAGGTAAGAACCTGACTCCTTCACTGGTAAATGTCCAGCACATATTTGCACATACATTCTCAATGTGCAATTTTGTTTTCCTTATCGCTGTATTATATCTTTTTTTTTCATAGAGGCCCAGTCACATCACATTTGAAGTTACAACTCCTCTGTGAAAATATGACAGTTTCCAGCAATATCCTGGACAAACCTTATTGAATTAAGCTTAAGTAACTCAGGTTCTCACTGTATTAAAAATGCAAATAGTTATGTATTATTGTAGAATTGCATATAATGTCTCTAGTGAGGAGTTGTGACCAACATAAACACTGGGAAGTGTTATGAGCTTCAAAAGACTATTTGAGAAAAATTACCCTCTCCAGTTATGCAACAATTCAGCCTTTTGAAGCTTCACCCTGAAGATGACATCTTTGTCTGCTGATCCACCTGTTATATGAAGACTGCCCCGCCCCAACTCCACTCCTTCCCCGCCCTCATTCCAAACCCTTCCCCAAAGTCCCCGCCTCAACTCCGGCCCCTCCCTGCCCCTATTGGTCCCCTTCCCCAAATCCCCACCCCAGCCCTGCCTCCTCCCCTTAGTGCGCCACATTCCCGCTTCTTCCCCCATCCCTCCCAGCTGCGCAAATCAGCTGTTTCATGCGCAAGCACTGGCAGGGAGCAGGGAGAAGCAGGACCCGGTGGCACGCTCAGGGGAGGAGGCGGAGTCGGAGTGGAGGTGAGCTGGGGTGGGGGGGGCAGGGTCGGGAGCTGCCGGTGGGTGCTCTGCACCCACCAATTTTTCTCTGTGGGTGCTTCAGCTCCGGAGCACCCACAGAGTCAGCGCCTATGGTTGGGGTGATCTCTGGTAAAGTTATTAGCATGTGTATATAGGGTTTTAATTTTTTTTTTATTATGCATTCTCTATAATGTTTTCACCTTAAGAATAAATGGGCTTGCTTAGAAAGAGCTGTATGGTATCTTACACTGAAGGGCAAGTATGTTGTTTATAGCCTCAGAAGAGAAAAGCAAAGCATGCCTGCTTAGGTAGCTGGGAATTCCCAATGTAGGCAGGGATCTGTGCAGCCTGAAAATACCTTGGTCGGGAGGGAGAAAGATGAAGATCTTTGCCCAAGAGAGGTGATGGAGTAGGAAGCCTGAGAGGGGGTGCCTAGGGTGGACCGTAGAGTGGAAATGTTGGTGCAGGTGCCTGAACTATGACACTCTCCCCCAGAACAACTGAGTTATTTGAGCACAGAGGGAAAAAATTAATTGTCCTTATAAACAATAATTTATGAAATACCCACTGTCAAAAGTCACCGAATGGATTTTGTTCAAGCTTTCTTCAAAAGGCCATCCATCAGCTGATACCACGCCTGAGGAATTTCACCCCCAAAAGAGGTGCTTTATAGTGTACATGATGAATGTCTCCAGAGAGGGATTTTAGATGGAGATGCCATCTCAGTCTTGGCTGGAGTGCTGCTTCAGTGTTACAGGAAGGATTGCATTATGGCGGCTGGGTTGGTGACAGAGGATAAGCTGTGAAGCCTATTTGTGGCAGTGTAAAAAAATTCTGTTGAAAATCAGCTCTTTAAAAAAAAAACCAAAAAAACCCCCTATGGTATGCTTGGCACTCTCCCAAATTACGAGACTGACAGACATTTCTATTTAATAATCCCACTTTGAAACTTAAGAAGTATCCCCTCTTCAGCTTTGTTAACAGGGAATCATTAACGCTGAACAAATAAAATATATATGCTTAATTGTTTGTATTGAAATAAACACTCTGGGCATCCCCTGCTGTTTAATAAACATGCACTGGGGGGTTAACTCAGAGAGCTGCTGCCACTGACATCTTTGATTACTTGCTAGCGGCAGATGAAAGTTTAAAACTTGCCTGTTTCTATGACAATAAATACGAGTTCACCTTTTGGGCTCCCACTCCAACCCTCCTGTTTCCCTTGTCAAAGTGGGCCCAGCTGGCAAAGGCTTTCAGACTCAGGCTAACAAGTAAGCACAGTAACTGCTCTCTTCAGAGTTTGCTTAGTCTTCTGGGAAAAAGTCTGTAAACAAAACCTTTAGGCTTCTGTCTACTAAACAGTGCTCGGGAATATTTCCAGGCCACAATTTCAAGAAGTGGATTCAATGACATCAGTGGGATCTGTGAATGCTCAACATTTTTGAGAATCAGGCCACTTATTTATGTACCTAAATATGGTCTGAGGAACCTAATATAGGCATCCAGTTTTTAAAATGTTCATATGTGTATTTTAAAAGCATACTCCAGCCATTTGAATGAAATCTTTCCTTTACCCCATCCACATGTCGTAGGGTGTATTTCAATGCTATAATCAGCTTCCTGAAGTTGAGACACCAATTTTGGCTCAGGATGTTGGGTAAGATTTCGCTAAAGTCATTTATCTAGGTCTGATTTCCAACTCCCATGCTTCCTCCTCTAAAGCCATGATTCCTTTGCCTCTGATGTGGTGACTCTGGGAAACCTGCTGGTTTATCTACCCTTGTTATGAAGAGTGTCCTCTTGTCCTAGGAGCAGGCACAAACATCTCACCGCTTTTCCCGTATGACTCTGTTTTTCAAAGACGATTGCACTCAACACAGACTCCCCTCATTCTCATGAGAGAAAACTAGATGAGAGAACCTTAGCCAACACTTTTAGCTAGATGAGATTGTAACAGGATGGCTTGCCCTGTAAGGGCTGGAGGGCCTGGGGCTAGCCAATCCTGGTCACTGAAAGAGCCACATCAGCTAGGAATCAGGTGATTGCCCTATAAAGAGCAGCAGGCAGCTGCAGTTAGTGGGGATTTTTAGAAGGGGTTAGATTTCAGCAGAGTCTAGTCATTTGGGACTAAGACTCTAGCTAGGAAGGGCTGGGGGTATCCTGCTAAGGCAGGAGAGACCCTGAGCAAGTGGGAGAAAGATTGCAAAACATCTCCTGGCAGGGATGCCTGGGAATAGGAAGAGAAAATATTTGGCTGACTTTACCTTGGGACTTTGAGTTTTATTTTCTGTAAATAAACCCAGATTCCAAGGAGGGGTATGTTGCCCATGGGAAAAAGTGTGTGGTGTCTGTAAGTGGCCCTGAGAGGAGGAAACAGAGGCTGGGGATTGTTGAGTGACCTCCGGCCATCAGGGGGTGCTAAGAAGGCAGCTGACCCTGTTACAGAGACATAGAAAAAATGACAATGTGACATCTCCTCATACAAGTGAGTGTTTCTCCTAAGGGGAGGAAAGGCTACCTCCTCTCTTCAACATTCATAGAGGGAGAAAAAATGACACTCCACTCTCCCATCTTCAGCAGCCTTTCTATCAGGCACCTTGAAAATTGAAATCTTTCCCACTAATCAGGAAGGCCTTGAGACCTATGCTTTGGTCCTGAAAGCATTTTAATCCTCCTTCCCTGTTGTTGAGGCTTACACCAGAAAAAGGAAACTACTAGACCCCCAAAACCGTGGAATACCTTTTTAAATTAATGTTTCACTCTGGAATGCTTTTATACTCACTCTCCTGCAGCCCATTTAACCTTAGTGCCTTCTCTTAACCCTCTGCACGAACACTGTTTTCACCAAGTGACTGAGAAGTCAAGAACTTTTCCTCATGCAAGGCCTCTGCACAACAATTTGTTTGAGGTTATGAAAGACACTCTTCACTCATACTCCAAATCAGGAGGAGGTCCAAGGAAACCAACTCGCTCATGAACCTAGGTGTCTAATTCACATGGCAGCATGGGGTTGCTAATGGATATATTAAAATGCACAGTAAGATTATTCATAGAAATTCAAGTACATACCTGTGTAAGTTGCAGAAAAATGGCCATTTAAAAAGGAATTTCTATTCTTATATCTGAGCTACAGTTAATAAATACAGTGTGATGTCAAGCTATCAAACAACCCCAAGGGCATTAGTAGTTATGAATATGCTAAGAGACTCTTCAAGTAGGGTAACATGGAAGGCAAGGAGTGAAATGGGCAGAGCCTCTGGAACACAGGGCAGGCAGGGCAGATTGTCCCGCATCATTCAACAGCAACCTCTGGAGCTTACTAAGAAGCCACAATGACTTGTTCCAAAATCATGGGAGTCCCATTCATAATCCGTTCTTGGAGAAATGGAGTATGAGAGGCTTCAGGTTAATGGGGGGGAGGGTCCTCAAAAGGCAGTCACATAATGTGGAGGAAAACCTGGGAGAAAATAAAATGATAATGGATTAGACAGGGCTTGTCTACACCTACAGTGCTGCAGTAGTGTCACCTTAGGGCTTAGTGAAGATGCTACGTACATCGACAGGTGAGCTTCTCACGTCTGCCTAGTTAATGCACCTCCCCAAGACGCGGTAGCTATGTCGACATGAGAAGCCCCATAGCACTGTCTATGCTGGAAGTTAGGTTGGTATAACTACATCTCTAAGTGACATCATTATACTGACATGAGCTGGTTGTGCAGACCAAGCCTCAGAAGCTTTTCTCAGCTACTGAAATTTTCTGTCTAGGTTTCTACTCTAATTACCATCATGTCTGAGCATTTGAGAGAGTAAAGGGCTCACACAGAGACATAAACCTTACAACTTCAGACCCTGTCCATGCTCAATCTCCATGGTAAAAATATATATTTAAAATATAACATGCATGGTTTTGTTTTTCCTCTTGCTATCTGGGACTTGCTCATCTCTCTACCTTTAACCACCTTAGTCTTAATCTACCTGTGTTTCAATGAAGGAACTGACCAAGAGAAGCCAACATTTGCTTTGCATTGGCCATCCAGAGGATTTACATTTAATGAAGTTACTTTAATTCAGATTTAAAACAGTTGTGTGGAGATGTGCCAGAGTAGGCTAAAAATGTGGTTCCGCATGTTCCGATGCAGTCATATTTTCTTTTATTTTAATATCGCCTTTCAATCAGCTGTTAAAATACTTTTTTGTCCTTTATCCATTAGATAATTAAATGTTTGGCAAGAAAGTATATTTATGACAGAGAGCAGTGTCTGGAGAAAGTCTTTAATATTTACTCACATTTCTGAATCTCCTTAGAATGTACAAAACCCTATAGCGATTATCTTAATAGCTCACTTTCATTTCAGGGACTCCTGGATGCTCTGAAAACTCGGCATTCTGTGTCCTTTTAGGTTCTGTCATTTATCCTGAAGCACGTCTCCCAAGCTACAACCACTGAGTCAGGACAAGCCCAGTCAGTTTAAGTGCTTCCCATCATTATGAACATTTCAGAAGCACAATTTGTATGCGATGGCGTCCTTGGTGGTAATCAACACTCAGTCATTCCATATTTAACTATATTCTTCTTATCCTCTTTCTTGCTGCAAGACTGTGTTTGTATCTAGTATAATGTCCATTATAAAGGACAGATATTGATGACTTATATTACATAGAACCTTTCATCCCAAAAGAGTGTGTGTGTGTGTGTGTGTATGTGTGTGTGTAAATTCCCCATCATTGAAATATAGCCACTTCTAAGCTGAAACACTGCAATTGTTTAACAATGCACATCTACACTAATGTTTAGGAGAGTAAAAAACAATAGTATATCTAACTAAAAACCTTTAGGGTACAAGTAGACAGAAAATAATAGCTGATATGGTATTTGGTCAAGATATTGAAGATGATAATCCCTGCTATTATGAAAAGTGCTATAGTATTTCTAATGAGCACAAATAGTCAGGACTTGAGTCCCTTGAATCTTATGGAAAGATCTCTAGTACCGTTCTGGGGCAGCACTGGGGTGAAGTACCATTTACTGAATTACAGGCACCATTCGCATAGACTTTAAGGTCAGAAGGGATCATTGTGATCATATAGTTTGACGTCCTGCACAATGCAGGCCACAGAACCTCACCCACTCCTGAAATAGACCCCTAACCTCTGGCTGAGTTATTGAAGTCCTCAAATCATGGTTTAAAGACTTAAAGTTACAGAAAATTCACTATTTACTCTAGTTTAAACCTGCAAGAAACCCATGCCCCATGCTGCAAAGGAAGGTGAAAAAACCTGAGTGTCTCAGAAAATCTGACCTGGGGGGAAATTCCTTCCTGCCCCAAATATGGCGATCAGTTAGACCCTGAACATGTGGGCAAGACCCAGCAGCCAAACACCTGGGAAAGAATTCTCTGTAGTGACTCAGAGCCCTCCCCATCTAGTGTTCCATCTTCAGCCTTTGGGGATTTTTGCTACTGGTAGTCGCCAATGGGCCACATGCCATTATAGACAGTCCCATCATACCATCCCCTCCATAAACTTATCAAGTCAGTCTTGAAGCCAGTTAGGTTTTTTGCCCCCACTGCTCCCCTTGGACGGCTGTTCCAGAACTTCCCTCCTCTGATGGTCAGAAAACTTTGTCTAATTTCAAGCCTATCCTTGTTGATGGCCAGTTTATAGCCATTTGTTCTTGTGTCCACAATGGTGCTTAACTTATATAACTCTTCACCTTCCCTGGTATTTATCCCTCTGATGTATTTTATAGAGAGCAATCATATCTCCCCTCAGCCTTCTTTTGGTTAGGTTAAACAAGCCAAGTTCTTTGAGTCTCCTCTCAAAAAGAAAGGAATACTTGTGGCACCTTAGAGACTAACACATTTATTTCAGCATAAGCTTTCGTGGACTACAGTCGGCTTCGTCGGATGCATAGAATGGAACATACAGTGGGACGATATTTATACATTCAGAGAAACATGAAAAGGTGGAAGTAACAATACCAACTCTAAAAGGCTAATTAATTGAAAGGAACTGTTATCAGTAGGAAATCAACATGATTATCACTTCAAAAGTTTCTTTCCTACTGATAACAGTTCCTTTCAATTAATTAGCCTTTTACAGTTGGTATTGTTACTTCCACCTTTTCATGTTTCTCTGAATGTATAAATATCGTCCCACTGTATGTTCCATTCTATGCATCCGACGAAGCGGACTGTAGTCCACGAAAGCTTATGCTGAAATAAATTTGTTAGTCTCTAAGGTGCCACAAGTATTCCTTTCTTATTTTCTTTTTGCTGACACAGACTAACACGGCTACTACACTGAATCCTCTCAAAAAGTAGATTTTCCATTCCTCGGGTCATCCTGGTAGCCCTTCTCTGCACCTGTTCCAGTTTGAATTAATCTTTCTTAAACACGGGATACCAGAACTGCACACAGCATTCCAGATGAGGTCTCACCAGTGCAGAGGTGAAAGTAAGCCGGTCCGGTCCGGTAAGGCTTACCAGCAAAAGCCAGTACGCTGTGCCAGACGGGACTGGCTTCCCCGGTGGTGATTTAAAGGGCCCGGAGCTCCAGCCACTGCGGGGAGCCCCAGGCCCTTTTATGCACTGCGGGAACTCCGGCAGCGGGGCTTGGGCGGTGCTTTAAAAGGTGCCGGGCCTTTTAAAACGCCGCCCGAGCCCGGCTCCGGCAGCAGGACTCGGGGGGGCGGGGGTTTAAAAGGCCCGCGGCTCCCCCTGGCGGCAGAAGCCCCGGGCCTTTTTAAGCACCGCCTGAGCCTGGCTGTCGGAGCCGGGCTCAGGCGGGGATTTAAAAGGCCCGGGGCTCCTGCCACTGCTGGGAGCCCCGGAACCTTTAAAGCACCGCCGGGGCTCTAGTAGGGATTTAAAATGCCCAGAGCTCTGTGGCGGCCAAAGCCCTGGGCCCTTTTATTTGCCCCGGGGCTCCCAGCCGCCTCTGCAGCTGATAGCTCTGGGGTGATTTAAAGGCCCCAGGGCTCCCAGCCAGAGCCCCGGGGCCTTTAAATCGCCTCTTCCAAGGCCACGCCCCCACCCAGGACTCCGGTGTACCAGTAAGTCCTGTAAGTTACTTTCACCCCTGCACCAGTGCCTCATATAATGGCACTAACACTTCCCAGTCTCTACTGGAAATACTTTGCCTGATGCATTCGAGGACTGCACTATCCTCTTTCACGACTGCATCACATTGACAGCTCATAGTCATCTTCTGATGAACCAGTACACCCAAGTCTTTCTCCTCCTCCGTCATTTTCAACAGAGAAGTCTACAGTTTATAGCAAAAATCCTTGTTGTTAGTCCCTAAATGCATGACTTTGCACTTTGCACTATTAAATTTCATCCCATTTCTATTACTCCAGATTACAAGGTCATCCAGATCTTCCTGTATGATATTTCGGTCTTTCTCTGTATTGGCAATACCTCCCAACTTTGTGTAATCCATAAATTTTATTAGCACGCTCTCCCTTTTTATGCCAAGGTCAGCAATAAAATTGTTAAATAATATTGGTCCCAAGATCGCTCCCTGAGGAACTCCACTAGTAACCTCCCTCCAGTCTGACAGGTCACCTTTCAGTAAGACCCATTGTAGTCACCCCTTTAACCAGTAGCGTAGGCAGGTCCGGAGCACAGGGGGAGCGGCGCTATAAAAAGGCACCTCCCCAGGCTCCCCCTGTACTCACCCGGCGGCGCCTCCGGGCGGCACTCTGGGTCCTCCCAGAGGTGAAAGTAAGCCAGTCCGGTATGGCGTACCGGCAAGAGCCAGTACGCTGTGCCAGACCAAACTGGCTTCCCCGGCAGTGATTTACAGGGCCCGGGGCTCCAGCCGCTGAGGGGAGCCCCGGGCCCTTTAAAGCGCCGCCGGAGCTCCAGCAACGGGGCTCGGGTGGCACTTTAAAAGGCCCGTGGCTCCCCACAGTCCCAGGAGCCCCGGGCCTTTTTAAGCACCGCCCAAGCCCCGCTGCCAGAGCCGGGCTCGGGTGGCACTTTAAAAGGCCTGCGGCTCCCCGCGGCTGCAGGAGCCGCGGGCCTTTTAAATCCCCGCCCTAGCCCAGCTCCGTCAGCGGGGCTTGGGCAGCGCCACTTCTGCTCACAGGGGGAGCGGCCGCTCCCCCTGCTCTCCCCCTGCTCTCCCCTGGCTACGCTACTGGCTTTCACCAGTTCCTTATCCACCTTTCAATTCTCATATTAATCCACATCTTCTGCAATTTAACTAATAATTTCTCATGTGGAACTGTATCAAAAGCCTTACTGAAATCCAAGCAGATTAGCTCTACTGTGTTTTCTTTGTCTAAAAAAAAATGTTATTTTCTCAAAGAAGGAGATCAGGCTACTCTGGCATGATCTACCTTTTGTAAAACCATGTTGTATTTTATCTCAATTACCGTTCACCTCTATGTCCTTAACTACTCTCTCTTTCAAAATTTGTCCCATTCTGGGGTAAAGGATCATTTACTGAATTACCAGCACCACTGCTCACCTGGATTTTCCTCTGGGAGCTCCCATTCATATGGGAGATACAGACTGACCCTGTTTAGACTGTGAAATCTGAGGTAAGGCCCATGGTCATATATGGCTGCTATATGTGTTACTGTCAGAGATGGCTGGAAATTTTCCATTCAACCCAATTGGAATATTTTGGTTTGCTGAACTGACATGAAACATTTCCTTTCAAATCAGTTTAACATTGAAGTTAATTTCCCTATGAGGCCCATTGTCTCATGGAAGTTGTAGTTCTGTTCCCCATTCTCCCCTACTGGCTGACTCCTTGGCTGAACAACATCTGATATGATGCAATGCGGTCTTCCCTCTGACCAAACTTCATGGTGCATTGTGGGAGTCACATGACTGCAGATGCCTCTTTAGAGATGTAGTCCAGCCAGGGAGCCCAGTCCAAGGGCTACTACTCCAATGAAACACCATGGCACCATAAGAAAATGTAGACTAGCTCCTTTGCTGGATGTACTTGGTACAAACTGGAGTAGCTCCTTTCCTGGAAAAAGCTCAGGCCTGCTTCACCCTTAATAATTTTTGTGTCCCTTTTCTTGAAGAAGGAATTTATTTTGGAGAGACCTTTGGGCAAATATTAAGAGTTCCCATTCCCATTTGAAATTTTGACAATGTTTTATTATATTTTCTCTGTGTTGCTACAATAGACCATATTATGAAATTGAATGTGCAGGTTATAATTCACATTATTTAGAGTCTTCTTTGCATTGCTTGAATGTTTTCAATCTGTTGTTTTGAAATGAATCTAACCATTAATCTTTTTATTCTGTGTCCATTTTCTTCGTATTACCTGGACCAAATTGGTTGGTGTTCCTGGCTGTAGCCAGACTAAGGGTTGCAAGGAGACATTTTTTTAATTTATATTTTCCAACTGGAGGTCTCTGTTACACTGAAAGTTTGTGAGTAGGATCATGTAACTTTTGTCTTAATTGATTAAATGGGTTGTTTGGAGTACCACCATAGAATTGGGCTAATTAAATATTGTTCAAATTCGTCACTGGGGAGTTAAGAAGCCACTGAACCACAAACCAAAGCACTGCAGCTCAGAAGCTATGTAATTAGAAGTTTAGGAGAATAAGTGCCCCTTCCTTTCTTAGAGGAATGTGGTAATCAACTCCTAGCATTTTGTTAACACATGGGAATGACAATGTAACCAACTGGAGCTGTCTAAGGAAAGCTTTTGTTGCAAAATAGACATGTTTTTCAAAGAAGTAGGTGAACTCTGGTAGAAATGACACTTTTATGTCATTAACTCTGTCGGTGAGAGACTTTTGAAGGTATGTTCATTTAGGGCTCCTTGCTCTTTAAGAAGTTCTAGCCATTTCAATTGTACTCATATAGCCCCTATCATCATAACATCTGAGCACCTCAAAATCTTTACTAAATTTATCCTCACAACACCTTGGTAAGGCAGGGCAGTGCAGTGCTATTATCCCCACTTTTCAGATGGGGAACTGAGACACAGAGCTACTAAAGGATATTGTGGCACACACTAGCTAAGTCTCCTGTGGGTTGTAACACTTTGGTCTAATTTCAGTTTGTGATGGGTTTCCTGGGGTGCAACCTAAACTGTGGGACTGCTGAGCCCACCAATCGGGGATCCTGTTCACACTGTGATGCTGTTGCTAAGCCACAAACCTCTGTCAGGTACTGTATTTACACAGATATCCATAGACAGGGACACAGGCAACTGAGTTACATGAATGCTTCTCCCAGCCACTCATGAACCAACAATAGAGAGGCTCCAGCCAATTCCCTCCCCGCCAGCTCCCCAGCCTTGAACCCTAGAACTGTACCTTCTTGCACTAGTCAGAAGCCTGACCAGTGTAAGTTCATTAAGGTCACCATTTCTACAAAGTGGACATGTAGCAGCCTTTGTAACCCGAGCAGATTTCGCAAGCACTTCAAACAAAACACACAGTTTTGGATGAAATATAAAACGGATGTATTAACTACAGAAAGATAGATTTTAAGTAGTGAGCATAGAGATCAAAGCTGGTTACCTAAGAAATAAAACAAATTTGCAGTCTTAGTTCTATAAACTAAACAGGATTTGAATCAAGCAGTGTCTCACCCTGATAGATGGTACAAACAGCTCACAGATCTTCAATACACAGGCTGGGACTCTCCTCCAGTCCGGGACCACCTCCCCAGTTCAAAATCTTTGTCCTTCAAATGTGTTCCAGGTGTTGAGTTGTGGGGGGAGTGAGGCCAAGTGATGATGTCACTTCCCCTCTTTTATAGTTTCTTCCAGATTGCTGGAAAGATCTTTGCTTGTGACATGGGGGTCTGCCCCCATTGGTCAAGCATTCACCATTGTCTATGTACTCTGTCTGAGAAGTTTCCATTGTATATAGTTCCTGGGATAGTGGATTCTTTTTAATGGGCCATCAGCACGTCTGGCTGCTCCATTGTTGTACCTGAAAGGCTGGTTGTGCGTGTTCCGAACCTCACAACATATTTCAGTAACACACACATAGCAAAACTTCATAACTTTACATACAATGATAGCACTTACAATCCAACAGGATGTTAATGTTCAACAGATCAAGACTTTTAAAATGATACCTGACAAGGCATACTTTGTACAAAACATATCATAATTGTATGACAGTGGGGAATATGGGGAGGTCCAGGGTGTCGCTTTGAGGCACAGAGTGCCACACAGTTGTTGGGTTTAGTGTATGGGTACTGGGTGGTGTTGGTGGCCTGTGAAATAAAGGAGGTCAGATTAGGTGATCTGGTGATCCCTTCTGGCCTTAAACTCTATGACTTGCCCAAGGAGTCAGCAGCAGAGAATTATACCTGGGTCTTCTGAGTTGCAAGCTAGCACCCTAAGCTAGCTGGGAACATTTAATCTCCACTCCTGGAAACCTGGTGCTGAGGGCTGTATGGGATGGGGAACTGCTAAAGCCCAGTGTCCCTAAGTGGGTTCCTCATGGTTCCGACGATGCAGGACAGAGTAGTCCCCATTTCACCTGCCCCCCTCCCCTGCTATTACCACACCCTGTTTGTAGTGGATGTGGCTGAACATTTTTAAATGCAAAAAGTAATAGGTCACTTTGTCTATAACTACCTCAAGGCTTTCAGGGATCAGTGTTATGGCTACAGCACTGGGAACACCTGAGAAAGAGAGAGAGCATCTTGCAGTGACTCTAGTCTTAGGGTGGAAAGCACAGGAGAACAGACCCCTTAATGACAATAAAACCAAATCCATATGATATAAATTATGGCCTTTCAACAAAGGAAGATCTCATGGTACTGTAACCCCCCTTGGGGTTTAGAGAGCAAGACCCCTTTCAAACCTTGTCCTGAGTCAGAGGAAGTGCTGGCTGTTCTGAGGGAGCGTGACAGGGTGTGTGTGTCTGGAGCTCCAGACAAGAGGGCCTACAGCGAGCAGACTTGCATGTACTGAAGCAGCCAAGAACCAGCCCAAAACCTGGGAGGGACAGAGCAGCTGTCCGGGGACGCCCCGGGACATGAGTTAGGAGGAGCACTGTGCCAGGGAGGAATCATCCAAAAAGGAAAAACCAGAGCTGGACCCGGTATCACTGTCGCCCAGAGCTGTATGGGGCCATGAGTACTGGGGCTTGTGACCTTGGATTGGAAATAAGGAGGGAGGCTGTAGGTATCCCTCTGTAAATAAATATTTCCCTTTACTATGTTCATTGTACTAATCCTGTGTGTATGTGTGTGTGTGTGTTTATGTGTTTACTCTGGGGGGTTTGGAACAGGTGCCCTGGGTGGAAGGGAGTTTTCCTGCTGCATTTCTGTGCGCGCCTTTTCTTGGCCGGAGCTGTCTGCAGAGTGGACTTCAGAGTGGGCTACGATGGTGCTATAATCACAGTACTTTTTAAATTATCAATAAAAAACGTTCAGGAACCACTGTGGATACAGACATTAAAATAAGCGTTTATTTTTCACGTGTTTTAAAAAAAATCCTCAAGAGCTCATTCTTCAAAAATTTGTGTTCAGATAAATCCAGATATTACTACTCCCATAAATTCAGAGCTGGGCCAAAAATTGTGTCAGATACAGACTAAGGAGAGGCTGGAACAACAGTGAGGACAAGTGATTGATGGAAGGGAACAGATACTGTTTATTTTAGTGAAATTACATTCAGGTTCAGACTTGTGACTTCATCAGCTAATCTGTGTGGCTATGAATTTTTGAAAACTCATTTGAACACACTGAAATTCTGCCCTGAACAAAATATTATTATTAATAATAGTTGTTATTAAAGAGAACTTTCCATCTCTTCTTATTCTAAAGAATTTTAAATACCCACTGCTGGGCTAAGCATGAGACTACACGCCAAATCCCCTTCTCAGTCCAGTGTAAATCTGGTGTAAATGACTTCAGGGGAAATACTACAGATCTACCTTGTAACTGATATCAGCACCTGTCTTATGGTTTAAACTCTTTGACAACAGTCTCTTTCCAGTAGATTGGCAGTTCCTGTAATCACAGAATCCAGCCATGCCTGGCAACCCTACCTTGCCTGATTTTCCCCCTTATATGTACAGCTCATTATAAAAAGTTACTATATGCAAACAGACAATCTAGTTAATGCTTAGTCTAGTAGCTGAAGGAAGAATTCCCCGTGTGTATTTTACTTTTAAAAACATCTGTCTGCCCTTGAATTAGTTTGTTCTTTGAACTGCAATCACTCTATTATCTGGAGAATCTCTGACATGTCCTTCATTTCTAAAAGTGCAACCTGAATCCAGCAGAGATTTCTTAATATATAGAATAGATGTAAATTTGTTTTCACCTGTTTATTACATCTGGAGCATTCCTCAAGAGCCCCTGGACATTTCCCGTTTTGCTGAGTCAAAGTAATAGCAGGGAGTTGGAAAAGCAATGCAAGTAATCTGAGCTGTTCTGAGGCAAGCGTGAAGGCCTGTCAGCTGTAAGCAAGAGCTTCCTCCCCCTTTGTTCAAATGTGAATTTTGACCTCCTGCTGTTGCCAGCTCCTTTGGGGGCAGGGTGAAGGTGGAAAGAGTGAGAGGTAACAAGTACATAAGAATGGCCATACAGGGGCAGACCATTGGTCTATCTAGCCCAGAATCCTGTCTTCTGACAATGGCCGGAACCAGATGCTTCAGAGGGAATGAAAAGAACAGGGCTATTATCAAGTACAGGTGCGTCGCATCTTACGTGCATTTAACATGCATTAATTCAGCTTTGCACGGTCGGCAAAAAAAGAAAACAAGAGAAAAATAACTATTTAAAAACTGTATCTCTGGTGCGGGCGATTCCGCCCACCATTCAACTCAATGAGTGTTTGACTATATGCGGTTTTCGCTTTACACGCTGACTGCGGAACGTAACCCCAGCGTAAGACGAGACTTGCCTGTAAGTCATCCCCTATCATCCAGTCCCAGCTTCTGGCAGTCAGAGGTTTAAGGACACCTGAAGCATGGGGTTGAGTCCCTGACCATCTTGGCGCATAGCTATTGACCTATCCTCCATGATCTTATCTAATTATTTTTTGAACCCAGTTATACTTTTGGTCTTTACAACAACCCCTGGAAATGAGTTCCACAGGTTGACAGTGCATTGTGTGAAGAAGTATTTCCTTGTATTTGTTTTAAGCCTGCTGCGTATTCATTCCAGTGGTTGACCTCTGGTTCTTGTGTTATGTTAAGGGGTAAATAACACTTCCTTATTCACTTTCTCCACACCATTTGTGGTTTTATAGACCTCTACCATATCCATCCTTAGTCGTCTCTTTTGTAAGATGGATAGTCCCATCTTTTTAATTTCTCCTCATATGGAAGCTGTTCCAAAGCCCTAATAATTTTTGTTGCCCATCCTTGTACTTTTTTCAATTCTAATATATCTTTTTTGAGATTGGGCAATCAGAACTGCATGTAGTATTCAAGGTATGGGCCTACATGGATTTATATAGTGGCATTATGATATTTTCTGTCTTCTTATTTATCCCTTTCCTAATGGTTCCTAACATTGTTAGCTTTTTTGACTGCCACTGCACACTGAGCAGAGAAATATCCATGACTCTAAGACCTCTGTTTGATGGTGGTAGTGACAGCTAATTTAGAAACCACCATTTTGTATGTATAGTTGGGATTATGTTTTCCAATGTGCATTACTTTGAACTTATCTACATTGAATTTCATCTGCCATTTTGTTGCCCAGTCACCCAGTTTTGTGAAATACCTTTATAACTCTTTGTAATCAGGCTTGGACTTAACTTTCATGACTAATTTTGTATCTTCTTCAAACTTTGTCACCTCACTCTTTACCCCTTTTTCTACATCGTTTATGAATGTGTTGAACAGCGCTGGTCCCAGTATAGATCCTTGGGGACCCCTGCAATTTACCTCTCTCCATTGTGGAAACTGACCATTTATTCCAACCATTTGTTTCCTGTCTTTTTAACCAGTTACTGATTCATGAGAGGACCTCCCTCTTATCCTATGACTGCTTACGTTCCTTTAGCGCCTTTGGTGTGGGACCTTGTATTACTGTAGTAATGTAATGCACATGATCGATATAAAGAGATTAAGAAATAGTTTATCATTGTACTATATTTACTGTTGAATTCAATTGTGAAAAATTGCTTGGTTCCATTTTCTGTTATATTTGTGTGAAATCTACATATTTTCTTCATTTTCCTAGAAATTGATTTTTGTTACCAGTTTTAAAAATGCCATTTTAAAAAATAACTATACAGTATAGAACACACTTTACATTATATGACTTCTAGAACTAGTTTCTGGATGAGCTTGCATAGGCAGCGTCTTGTACCAACCACAGCAAGGGCGAGGTTAGGAATGGATGTGATGGGGATTCTCTTATTCAAGGTAAAATTGGCACCTAATGGGAACAAGGAACCATTTTAAACTAAAAAATAAACACTCAAGAAATTGCTGTCAAGATTGACAGACTTAAACTTATGCCTAGGGTGGGATTTTCAAAATTGCTTAGCGTTGGCCTAACTCTGTTGACAGGAGTTTTACTGCTGGCTTCAGTGGGAACTGAATGCTTTTGAAAATCCCACCCTAAAATCACCATTGTTTATACTATCCCTCATGCCTAGACTAAAGATTCCAAGATTGATAAAATTCAAATTACTTTGTTGGGATACCCTACAATAATAATCAGAACCACAATGAAGGTGTTTCTAGGACTGGTCTACACAAGCCTTCCAGCCATTGTCTCATCTATAGATGGTTTTAACTTAGTTACAAATAAAACCCTGTGAGTAGGGCCAACCAGGTTGAAATTCTAGCTTAGAACATGGTTTTTGAACTTCGACAGAACAAGTTTTATCTGGAACTGAGTTTAAACTATGGTGCTCATGAGACATGTCATCTCTTCTCTCTACCTTTTTGGGTCAGTTTCAGCCTGGCAGTGACACTCAGGTGTGAGTGTGTAGTGGAGGGACGAGGCCCAAGGAACCTTCCACAGACCATGTAAGGCCCAGGCAAATATGCAGCCTGTGGATAGAGTGGACTGCTTCCTCCCAAGTTTCCTGGGGTGTCTGGTTCTCCAACAGAAGAGAGGGGAGGCAGACAATAGGAGAAGGCATACCTCCATCAACTCTATGCACTAGCCTGCAAAACTGTCCAACTACATGCAGTGGAGGAGTAGTCATCTGAATCCCATTAAGAGTTGTAGCACACTGCATCTTAGTACACTGGGAACTCCAAAAGGCATTTTGCCTTCCTGAAGCAGAATGCTGCCACATGCAGCTCCACCTCACCTAGGGAAGAACAGCTCCTCACCTCATCCAGCCCAGGACTGTGCCTACCAGATACAATCAAGCCCTTTGTTCCATGCTTGTGACTTGTCAGCAGACTGATACAGAAGGGATAAGAAGTATTTTCTCTGAAACAACAGGAGGGAAGTATATTTCATTATCTGCCTGCATTTAAGAATGGCAAAAAGGAGAGGAATAATATGATGTGAGCACCTATGCAAACCACCCCTGGTGGGTCTAATTTTCTAATCTTCACAGCATCCCTTTATACAAACTCAGAACTAAAAAATCTCACCCAGCAGTAGGCCACAATGGTTTTTCAAGTATCCACTGGTGTAAAAGCATGACTGTACATTTAAGTAGAATCTTACCAAAATTTGCATTAATATAAAGCTTCCATTTTTACTCATTAAAAAAATGTGCATACATTTTGATTCTGGCAGTGTGAAAATTTTTTCACACCTGTGTCCATTAAATTATTGTTAGCAACACCATGAGTTTCACATTAAATCTCTCTCCCTAGCTGCTTCTTTCTTATCTTCTATAACACAAGGCAGTCAGAAAGCTTTTGCCAGGAGAATAAATGAAGAAATGTATTTTTCTTGAAGGAAGAGCCCAAAAGTAAAAACACAAACATCTCCCTTTCTCCTCCCCACCACTGAAAGAAACAGTAAAACTTTAATGATATGTTTTAGTAGTATCGGTCAGTATGTAGGTGAAAATACATAGATCTGCTGGTACTGGACAGTCAAACTATGAGCACAGTTAAGTACTAATTCCAACCTTAAGAAAAATGAGTGGTATAATTCAGATTGTTTTGCCATAAGGAGTGAATGGGTATGAAAAAATAGTTAAGCTAGATTTCAACTTCTCCTGGAGCAAACTTCAGAAATTCTCAGTCTGATATGAATCTGTGACTGACTCATACAAGGCAAAGCTGCAACTCTTGTCCATACTGATATCATGAGTTTTGTGTTCTAGTATGTGCAGGTCCAAGAAGGGAGAAAACTGCCTTCTTGAAAGTATCTGATTCATGAAGAAGAGCTCTGTGTAATCTCAAAAGGTTGTCTCTTTCACAACAGAAGTTGGTCCGGTAGAAGATGTTACCTCACCCACTTTGTTTCATTGGACAGAGGGAATTCAGGCCAAATTCTCACCTCAGGTTTTTTGCATAGCTTTGAAAAATCCACTAGTGCTTTTCTACATGTGTGCAAATATCTAAAACCTAAGTGCCTTTTGGCTTACATATTAAAGCTCTGAGAATTAGGGGTGAAACCAAATAAGTTGAATAGTATCAAGTTTAATGATTTACCACTGCTTAAAGTAACAAATTGACTGTGACTTGTTTATCTAATTCACACCATCTGCCTTTCTATTCTAATGTTTCAGCATACTGCTTTAGTAAATAAATTAATTCCATGATCATGAGAAAACATACATGGAATTTGCCTTACTACAAGACAGAATGTAACTTGATAGGTGACCCAAATGCATGAGCAGCAGAACTATGGGGAACTTCAATAAAATTCTTGGAAAGCTACCATATTCAGTGCAACAGTAATTAGGCAAGAGCTGGCAAGAGCTAATGGTTCTGCACTTTTAAATAAAACTTGATATTGATTAAAATGCCTTGGCTAGAGATTAACTTTCTTTGCCTAATATTCATTATTGTTCCAACAGCCTTTACATTAGAACTGCCAGAACTTTGAAAAGGCTCCCATAGTAACAGTGGAGAGTCATAAAGGGACTTAGGCACCTAACTGCCACTTTAGCACCTAAATCCCAGAATCTGGCTCCACTGGGATACACAAAACCCTGCTCAGCTGACATCAAATCCGGTACACACTTTGTGCCTAAGTTTGTGCAGGAAGAGTTGCTCAGGTGTCTGTGTTTCTGCCTCTGGGCATGTGTGCTACTGCCTTTTTCCATGCATGTGGATGCCTAAACCTCAGTGCGATACATGAACCAGGGGAAGACAGGCATTCCCATAACTCACCTATGGGGCCCAGTCTGTTAGGTATGCTCTGAGATCAGGTTTACAAGCACCTCCCTCATAACTCTTACCCCAGTGCTTAGGGAACTCATCTGGGATGTGGGAGAACCCCTGCTCCCCATTCAAGTATTCCCTCTGCTTGAGGGGGAGAAGGGGTTTGAAAAGGGATCTGCCATCTCAGGAAAGTACCCTAGCCACTGAACTATGGGATATTCTAATATGGGCCTTCCTCAGTTTCTTCTGTTGAACATGTTTCTCTGTGTGTAAATACTCAGAGTCACTGGGTGGGCAGGGGGAGACAGAGAGACTCTCCCTAGCCTGGTGGTTCCAGCAGTCACCCAGGATCCAGTCCCCCTGCTCCACTGACTTTAATTATTTATCCAAAGTGGAATAGCTTCAACAGGAGAGACTGAAGGAGCCCTCCCCCTTTCAGTCACCTGTCCAATCCTTTCTCCTCCTTAGGCAGAAGGGGGCACTTAAACTAGGCATTTCCTGTATCCCAGGTGAGTGTTCTAACCACTGGGCAAAAAGTTGCATGGGACCTGCTTCCTCTCCCCCTGCCATTGACTAAGTACAGTCTTTTAGTTATTGCAGCCTTCAGATTTTGCAGCCCTGCCCAATATTCTATTAACTGCTAGCAGGAGACATGTCATTATTTTGGGGATCTTGATTCTCTGATCTAAAAAAAAAAGCTCACGTAGATACACGAGGCTTAGTTTTAGAAATGTCTAATACTCAGTAATGCTGATGATATAACTCCCTGCACTGCTGGCTTATCAAACTTTGTGATCTGAGGAAATAAATTAAAATATATAGCAGGCATGTCAGTCAGAGCTCAGAAAGTTTTCTCTTCTCTTCTGTGTACCCCCGGTTTAGGGACATTTTGGCATCTATTCTTCTTTCTGATGGAGACAAGGAGCCTAATTCTGCCTTCAGCTACATTAGTATTAATCCAGATCATTGTACTGGAGTCGATAGAGTTAATCCATCTTTAAAAAGACTGAAGTGGGAACTGAATTTGGCCCAAAGTCTGCAAAGTGAGGATCCTTAAAAATGTGGGGGTGTTTGTGAAACCTGGCTCTATGAGGAAACCATGCTTGCATTTTTTATACGAGAACCAATAAAATAACAAATAAAGTTCTGGATTTGAGAGGAACAGTGTTGTTGTGGGCCTAAGGGCTTGTGTATATGACAAGGTAGTGCGCAGCAAACTGGGTATACACCTAGAGCACTCCAGTGTGCTGCCCACTAACTGTCTATGTGGTCCTTGCTGCTGCATAGTCCATGTGAAGCTTTCACTGTGCAGCAGCAGGGTCTACATGGGCAGCTAGTGGGGCAGCACACTGGAGCACTCTAGATTTACACCCCAGCTTGCCACGCAGGAACTCATAGTATAGACTAGCCCTTAGACTCTGAGGCCTTGTCTACCCTACAGTTCTTTCCCCTAAAATTTCCATCTATTGTTAACATACACTGGTGTAGCTTCACCAGTGCTAGTGCAGACAATACCCTGGTGGCCACTGGTGTTTTTATCATCATGTAATCTGTATTCTGTATTCTGAATCTTGTCTACACTTAAAAAGGTTTACTGTTATAGCTATACGTGTGGAGGTATACCAGCAAACCTGCCTAGCAGGGATAGCTCAGTGGTTTGAGCATTGGCCTGCTAAACCCAGGGTTGTGAGTTCAATCCTTGAGGGGGCCATTTGGGGATATGGGGCAAAAATTGGGGATTGGTCCTGCTTTGAGCAGGGGGTTGGACTAGATGACCTCCTAAGGTCCCTTCCAACCCTGATATTCTATGATACGGGCAAATGAGTTATTTTGCCAGTATAGCCTAAACCAGTTCCCTAAAAGGAGTAAGCTGTACTGGTAAAAGGACTATATTGCTGGTATAACTATCTACACTAGGGCTTTTGCCAGCATAACTATGTCAGTCACCGGTGTGATTTTTTTTCCCCACGCTCCTAACTGCAAGAGCTATGTCAGTAAAACTTTTTAGAGTAGACCAGGCTCTGCTCTGAGAAAATTGAGATGGCACAGCAATAAAAACACTGAGAGTGCCAACAACTTGTTTTTCACTGGCATGCCCACAGTTGTTACCACTGGCACAGCTGCACCAGTGTTAGCATTGGCGGGGCGGGGGTGGGGGTGTGGGGGGCGTATTTCAGTGTAAAAAGACTAGTGTAGACTAGACATGGTTAGAAACTGCCAAATGTTTTTCACAGGAAATTTCAAAAATGTTTTTCCAAAGCTTCCCACAAAATTACAGTATTCTGAATTTTCAATGAAAAACCAAAACCAAAATCTAGAAAATATTCAGTTTTTAAAACCAAAAATGCTTTCTGAAAAATCAATTTTTTCCTGCCTTTCATTGAAAAACAGGAAAAACCTGAGTGAAGCAAAAATGTGCTGTGAAAATTTTCATTAAAAAACGAACTCTATTGTCTGTAAACAAAAACAAAACAAAACAAAAAGTTTTGATGGAAATTTTTCAGTCAACTCCAATGTATACATGGCCTGATAGCTTGAAGAGACTTTTGTCTTTATGGTTATCTTGATTTGTCAGCTTGCACTATAGTGGAAATTGGAACAGTTCAGCATCAATAAAATACAGTTATATAGAATCCTCCATAAGAAAGTTGCAGGAAAGAGTGCAATTAACTACTACACTATTATTATTTAAAACCGCATAGATAGGCCTAATTCTGCTGCCAGATACATCTGTGTAAACTAGCCATAGCTCCATTGACGTTGATGTAGGCTCACTTGTGTGAGAAGAGAATCAGATCCATATTTCTTCAGTCTGATTTTAAATCTCAAGAGGACTAGGCATTCCCAATAGCAATAGGAAATGAATTATATAATGAAGCAAAAATCGTTACAGTAAATGCTATAAAAAAAAAAAAGCCCAAAGAAGGTACGCTGTGTTGAGGATCCCTTTATTAATTAATTTATTTTTAATAAAAAGAACGAGGAGTACTTGTGGCACCTTAGAGACTAACCAATTTATTTGGGCATATGCTTTCGTGGGCTAGAACCCAGCTAGACTGTTAAGAAGAGCTCAAGTATTCCCTGTGCCACTCCAAATAAATTTAGAACTGTCTTCAGCTCCCATAAAGTCAGCATGTGCAATCCTGAGGGAGGTAGAAATTCCCATAAAAGGATCATTCTAAATCCCCTGGATAAGTTTATTTGGCATGCTATTCAAGCAAAAGAAGCATTTCAATTGTTTTCCTTGACCTTTTAACCCACTCTTCTATCTAAACTGAGGTCAAAGGACAAGAATTAGCTTCTATTTTAGCATTCCCTCCCCCTCCCATCCACATTTTCTACTTTAAGCCCAGCACATACCAAACAGAAAAAGGAAAGAGTTTAACTGATCCAGTGAGAAACAGATGTCTGTACAGCTTACAATGAGAGGGATGGGGGAGGGGATAAAGAGGAAGTGGGAGAAAGGTGTCTTAAAGCTAGTATTTACTTAATTGATCATTAAGCCTGGAATAGGAGAGAAAAATCGAATAGAATGTTCTTGTTGGCAAAGGAAGTAACAGGGATTAGAGTACTTTATGTAGTTATATTGATATAAAAGTATTTTTCTCTGCTATTTTCAAAAGGTCAAATCCTGCAATATGCAGGGTGATTGTGTCTGTCCCTGTGTTGCTATATAAGAGGTGGGGGTGGGAAAGAGTGGAAGGAGATTTCTCCACACTTGCATTCCTGTATAGGGCCCAGACACAATCCCAGGCCTTGTTTACATTTTGAATTAGCCCCAGTTTCAGCCATTAACCTAACTGCAAACCCATAGTGAAGACAAGGAAAATCTGACTGAAACTGGGGTAAGCCCCACTAATACAAATCATAGCTTTCCCTCTCTACAGGAGGCTGATGGCTGAAAGCAGGGCTCATTGCATGTACAGACAAGGCCAAAGTCTTTGCATCTGACTGGGATGTAACCCCATGCATGTAACCCAGCTCAGAGTTTAATTGACATGGTGGATAAAATGGAAGCAGCGGCAGCCAGCCGGTGGCCAGTGTTGCCAACATTAATCTGAGCTAGTGGGACATTTATTAGGGTTACCATATGTCCGTATTTTCCTGGACATGTCCGGCTTTTTGGTTCTTAAATCGCCGTCCGGGAGGAATTTCCAAAAAGCTGAACATGTCCGGGAAAATACGGAGGTACGCTAACCCTAGAGTTACCTGCAGGAGCTGCGTGTCTGCAATGCTCGCCCGGCACCGGCTAATGTGTAACCCGCTTCCCCCCTGCTGTGTGAGGTGGGGCTGCGGCTTTGATCAGCTCCGGCCGGCTGGGAAGTGATCTCATTCCTCCTCCGGCCGCCGGGGGGCACAGCGTTGCTCGGCGCTGCGGGAACCATGCGGGCCGCCGCCTAGCCCTGGGCACGGGCCCTGCTGCTGCTGCTGCTCCCCTTGGCCCTGGGGCTCCCACTGCTGCTGCTCCTGCCTGGCGGGTTCCCGGCTGCTCTGCTAGGCCTGGGCTGCGTCCTGCTGCTTGGGCTGCTCCCAGTAGCAGCACCAGGGTTTTTGCCGCCCTAGGCGGCAGCGCTCCTCCGCCATAATCAGTGGTGCTTCGGCAGTAGCTCCTCTGAAGCTGCGTTATTGGTGGCATTTCGCCGGCTGCTTTTCTTGCTGCCGAATCGCCACCGGGAAATGAGTCACTGCCGAAATGCCGCTGAGGGTGGTGAAATGCCGCCCCCCAAATCCTGCCACCCTAGGCGATCGCCTAGGGTCGCCTAGTGGAAGCGCTGGCCCTGGCTGCTCTGTGCGCTGCTGCCTCGAGCTGCTCTCCCGGTGAGTACCCGCCACCCTGCCTGCAGCCAACCCCTATCTCCAGCCAGCCCCTGCCGCACCCCCCTTTCTCCAGCTCCATACCCACTGCCCTGCCTCCAGACAGCCCCGCACCCCCTGTCTCCAGCCAGACCCTGACGCACCCCCTGCCTTGCCTCTAGCCAGCCCCGCATCTCCCTGTCTCCAGCAAGCCCTGCACCCCCCCTGTCTCCAGCCAGTCCCGTACCCCCTGCCCTGCCTGCAGCCAGCCCCTACCTCCAGTCAGCCCCTGCCCTGCCTCCAACCAGCCCCACACCCCCATCTCCAGCCAACCCCTGCCGCACACCCCTGTCTCCAGCCAGCCCCTACCAAGGGCTGGCTCCAGCTTTTCGGCCGCTCCAAGCGAAAAAAAAAAGGCCACCGCCGAAGTGCCAAAGCAAAAAACAAAAACAAAAAAACCCCAGCCGAAGTGCCGAAGCAAAAAAAAAAAAAAAAAAAATTACGGCCGTCCCAGAATCCCTGGACGGCCGCCCCTTACAAGGCGCCGCCCCAGGCACACACTTTGCCATCTGGTGCCTGGAGCTGGCCCTCCCCATGCCTCCAGTCAGCCACTGCCCTGCCTCCAGCCAACCCCGCACCCTCCTGCCTCCAGCCAACCCTGTACTACCCTGTCTCCAGCCAGCTCTGCACCCCTGCCCTGCCCTGCACCCCCTGCCTCCAGTTAGCCCTGCTCCACGCCCCTGTCTGCAGCCGGCCCCACGTTCACTGGTGCCCTGCAGTTCCCAGGGCAGTAACCCTGCACACCTGCTTCAATGAAAGGGGCAGGGAGCAGCTGGAACCTACACATGTGCACACCCTAGGGTGACCAGACAACAAGTGTGAAAAATTGGGACAGGGGGTGGGGGATAATAGGAGCCTATATAAGAAAAAGACCCAAAAATCGGGACTGTCCCTATAAAATCGGGACATCTGGTTACCCTAGCACACCCCCCAGGGAGCGGCGGGGATCCACACATGTGAAATGGAGCTCATTTCTAGTTCAGGCCCATCTTTTTAAAAAAGAACTTTAGGTAGGGTTACCATATGTCCATATTTTCCCGGACATGTCCGACTTTTTGATTCTTAAATTGCCATCCGGGAGGAATGTTTATATTTTAAAAATGCCTCCCGGGAAAATACGGACGTATGGAAACCCTATTTAAATATCTAAAAATGTCCGGGAGGGCAGCTGCAACAGCGAAGGTTCCCCGCCCCCCCCGTGGAGTGTCCTCTTTTTTTGAACGTTCAAATATGGTAACCCTACACTTATGAAAATTTCCCAGCTAGAGACAAGATCAGAGCATGCAAGGATTGCTCCAGGCCCGTGCTGACTACAGCTTTCCCAAAGGAGCTGGGAGAGAGACAAGGCCATGGCACCGAAGCAATGGCCGCTCCTTCCCATGCTTTCCCAAAGTTCTTCAAAGCATCGTAAACATTACAGAGGGGCACAGAGTGCTTCTGACAGGTCCCATTGGGGAAGTGCATCTACTGATTCCCAGTACTAGTGGTTCTGCCTTAACTCCCCATTCACTTCAACGGGAGCGTTGACTGGGTAAGGACTTCAGGAGATGGCCCTGCATTTGGCTCTGCGGACTTGTCATGTGCTAAGGTCACAACAACAAGGGCCCTCAAATGCACATTTGTGAGGACAAGGTGGGTGAAGTCAGTAGCAGCGCCAGCTTTTTTGCCGCCCTAGGCGGCGGCGGCGGGAGAGGCTGCCGCCGAAGACCCCGGCGGCCGAAGAAGTTGCCGCCGAAGTGGCGCTGGAGTCCTCAGTGGCACTTCGGCGGTAGCTTCTTCAGCCACCGGGGATCTCGGCGGCATTTCGGCAGCCGCTGAGGGACCTGAGATGCCTCCCCCCAAATCCTGGAGCCCAAGGCGACCACCTAGGGTCACCGAATGGTAGCGCCGGCCCTGGGTGAAATAATAGCTTTTATGGGGACCCACACGGCTACAGCTACACTGCATACAACATTCGTAAGAACATCAGTCAGAACTATTCAGCCATGAATGTGTTGATTTTTTTAAAACCAAGATTCTCTCTGCCTCTGAAGCAGCATTCCCCAAAGATCAGCTACTGTAAATCTCAGACGCATCAGGTGCCCTGCTGCAAAAGTGCATTGCTAAGACTCTGAATTTGCTGGTTCCTTCCTTGCAGTTTTAATTGCAGGTCTTCTTAGGTTAGACATGTATCATCAGGAGGATCACGTTAAAGAGAGCAGAGGATTAATCCTCCTCCAGCCAAGAAAGATATTTGCTTGCAGGCAGCAGAGAGTGCCCGGCTTTTCGAGAGTTGCTGGTAATTCCTCCCCCTGCTCTGGGAGCTGACGTTGACCTCTTAACAAAGAACAGGTTCAATCTGCTTCCCCTCCTCCACCCCAGGAGACTGATGAGGGTCACATGACCTTTCTAGACAGCACAGAATGTGGATGGTAATATGTGATGGTGGGGGAGGGGAGTAGGCAGCTCAGACACTGCCCTGCTGTACTGAAAGCTTAGTGGAGAAAGGGGGTTGGGGGAAGGGACCAGACCAGCTTCATTCCACAGATTCATTAAGATGCAAATGCCAAATATGTTTACCAGACTGTATAAATTTACAGTTTCCTTTTCAGCTCAGGCAGACAATGTTAAAACACACTAGGTTTTCTGACTGCAAATCAAACACAGGCTATCTCTGCCCAGGCCTAATTAAGGGCTTATAGACAAACGTTGGGAGGGGGGGAAAAAAGATTTAAAAGGGGAAAAAAAGAGAGATCTCCACTACTAAAGGATCCTTCTTGGAATACAGATTATTTGAAAAATAAAGATATGGAGAAATAACCAATGTCTAAGAGTTTTTAAAATAAACCTGGATTTATTCATGACCTAATATGTATCCATGCGGCCACTATTCCCACCCCACCCCCGGAGTGTATTTACCCTGCACTACTGTAGTTAAGGTGTCATCACTACTATAAATGTTTATGAGCCTCGGTTTCAGGGTGCCATGACGCGATCATGAAAATTCACTCTGAAGAACAAATTTACATCTAAAGTAGCAGCTCGGAGGTATCCAGGCAGCCCCTTTCACTCACAACCCCAAATAGGAAACAATATTGATTCTTCTAGCCAATTATTTAGTTAAGACTTTAAAATGCTGTTTTGTGCTCATATGATTTCAAAATATCTCTGACATTTAAAAACAAAAAGGCAAAGGGTTAGTCCATAATCTGCTTCAATCATTTAAAGCCAAGTTCAATAAAAGCTCACACTGCTGTGCCAGGTTAAGCAAGCACCCTCTCAAATTGAGTTTGTTTTCTCGTTCTTGTGTGGGCTTCCACGCTGCAGAAGCTGAGCGGGATTTTTAGTCACCCCTGGCCCTTAAATATTTCTTGTTAATGGTTAAGATAGTCACGTTTCAAAGTGAAATAACCATATGCTGTAGCCTCATTTTAATTCTCTATGCTTGCATGTATTTTTTAAAACATTGTAAATACATATTTGTGCAATTGGCTATAATAGCTCTCCTGGTGCACTTACCATCTATCATGTAAATAAGAGGTACTGTAAAAATGCTCTGAATAAAGTATGTCTTTATACGATAGGCACAGCCATTGGGTCAATACTTTGCCTGTATTTGTGTCCATAAATATGTATTTTTATGTGGTAGACTCTCCATGGTTATCAGAAGATTCTGAACTCCAGTTAAGAGGTGAGAAAAAAAAAAGGAGAGGGGAAATGACCATGGAAAACTTGGTTTAAGTAATGGGACACAATCCAATAATGCCACATAAATTCAGGCTGACAATTCTTTAACTCGTGTTCTGTGCTTATATATCACAGGGCTCTCATGTCATGGAGAACTTAGTGGGCCTGTGCTATCCTCTGCACGTGAGTGAATAAAAAGAGGACTTAATTTCCCAATGATGTCATCCTGTCACCTTTTGTGTACCCTCAAATTGACTTAAATGTACAATAAATTAAAATAAAGATATTGGACTAAGTTCTTCCAAATACAGCTTGTAGAAAATGGGTGCAAATCCCATGGAAGGTCCTGGCCAAATTGTGTGGTGAACTAAACAGCATATAATGTCACACCACAGAAGTATACTATTTGGCATTTGGTGGAGGTGGGAAATAAATCTCTTAGGGTACATCTATACTACCCGCCTGATTCGGCGGGTAGCAATCGATCTTCTGGGATCGATTTATCGCGTCTCGTCTAGACGCGATAAATCGCTCCCAGAACCGCTCCCTGTCGACACCGGAACTCCGGCTCCACGCGAGGAGTAAGCGGAGTCGACGGGGGAGCCTGCCTGCTGCGTCTGGACCTGTGGTAAGTGCTTTTAAGTTCGAACTAAGATACTTCGACTTCAGCTACGTTATTCACGTAGCTGAAGTTGCGTATCTTAGTTCAACCCCCCCGCCCTAGTGTGAACCAGCCCTTAGACCCAGAGCACCAGTTTCTCTGCTGATGTACATTGATGCAGCTCCATGGACTTCAAAGGAACTGCATTGATTGACACCAGAGAGTTTTGGCCCTGAGGTGATGAGAGAGGAATAGTAGGAAAAGCAAGTAAAGGATGGTGTAAGATAAAGAAGCCATCTAACAATTTATGCAGATACTGTGCCATCCCCAGCAGCACTCGGGCCAAATTCTAGACCTGGTATTAGTAGATCATGATGGTTCCTTCTGGTCTTAAAGTGTATGAGTCTATGAGATACAACTTGTATTCCCTTCAATTGTAGTTGCATCTATGTATACCAGGGGCTAAATTTGGCATGTACAGAATATCAAAGCAGTATGTTATGCTCATTTTGTACATCCATTGACTGCCATGTTGGCACAAAATAAAATACTTTACCATTTACACCAGTTTATGCTGCTTTTCTGCCCAATTTAAACTTGATGTGTAACTTAAACGCCAATTTATGTCACAGCTGAATTTGGCCTGTTACCTTTTGTTGACCTAGTTCACAAACTTAATAGCGCTAAATATAACTCTTTCTAGGATGGAAGATTTCTCTAAGTAATGTATGTTGGAGGAGACCCCATTTGATGCAGTAACAATCGGAAAACTTGAAAGATCATAACAGAATCTAACCCTTAGGGTGGCCAGATGCCTGGTTTTTTACTGGAAAGTCTGGCCCAAAAGGAGATGAGACAGTGTCCAGTCAAATCTACTGACCGGACATCCAAAGTCCAGTTACTAGAGGCGAGGAGGCGCTGGGTCATCACCCGCTCCAGCCCCTACTCAGCCGGGGCCATCTCCTACCTTTGTCGGGCGGCTGCAGCTCCAAGCCCCAGCTGTGCAGGTGAATCCCTCCTGACCCAGGAGTGGGGCTGGTGGTGGGAGCGGAAAAGCAGTGAGTGACAGCAGGTAGGGGGGAAGAGGAGTGGATGGGGGCAGGGCCTTGGGGGAAGAGGCAGAGCAGGGGTGGGGCCTTGCGGGGAAGAGGCCAGGCAGGAGAGTTTCCGGCATTCCTCCTGGAGGGTCCGTTTTTTAAATATTACCCAGTTGGCAACCTTGGTAAAAATTCTTATAAATGATATCTTGTGGAAAGTAAGAGCTATTAATACATATTTTGAAGATTTTTATTTGTACAGTCTGTTTGATCTCTTGCTGAGCCACTTGACTCAGTCTGTCATCTGAAAAAAACCCTCATTATAAAATGGGCAGATTGGCAGGAAAATAAGACCTAATAATGGAGCAGATCCAAATGAAAAGCCTGCTTACAGTTTGCTGAGTATCCATCAGAAACACTGGACACATTACAAACACTACTAATGCTCACATTTGTAATGGAAGTAATAAAATAAAATAAAATATTATTAATAAAAAGCCACTGAAAATTCCTTGTGTATCCAGACTGAGTGCAATTATTCTATTCCACGTAACTGAGTTTTAGTATTCAGTTGAACTCACTAATGCATATACAATTTTTGTAACTAAGCTAAAAAAGTATAAACCTCAGTTCCAACCAGTACCTATTCTAACCAGTTACTGTATAACAGAATGATGCTAATGTATCACAAAAACTGAGATCTAAAAGTAAATTAACTTGAAGAAAGATTGCAGTGGAAAAGGTTCTCTCTCTCTCTAGTGAAATAAAGTTTCTTTTAGCAAATTATCAAGAAGGGTTTTAAAAAGTGCATAATTGCAGCTGCCATTAAACTGATCAGATTTTTCTTTGTGTGTGCATGTCTGCTCTTATTCATTCATGTTCTGTATAGAACTTTCACACCATGCTACAATTGATAAAGTGATTAGCTCTCTTACTGAAAATTCCCTGACCCTGACAGTCAAACCGAAACCTTCTCCTAACTAGTCATCACAGTCTTTTGAAGCATATCTTTCTGTTTTGTTTTTGTTATTAATTTTATTTAGTAGCAAGGAAATATATATAGTCCTTTGGATTCACTAGTGTCGGTGCAGTGAGATGCATTGTGCCCGAGGAGGCATATGACTGTGACTCTCCTTTTGGGGTTTTGCTAGAATGGGGTGGGGATGCATACCCAGCTTAAGACCAGATGCTGTAGCATCCTCGCCAGTTGACATTTGTAGGGGGATGTGCGGAATCAGCAAATTCTCTGGCTACCTTCGTCACACATCCTTCCCAACTAGTACTAACCAGTTTGGGGGCTGTCCTGGCTTCATCCTTCCAGTGCAAAGAAAGCTGGGACTTCATGTCACTTCCAGCTTCCTCTGGCATAAATTCCATGGGAATGGTCTTCTACATGTTTACATTGACATAAACCAGTGAAAATCCAGGGTGTATGTGGGATCCAGCCATTTATGTGATCAATACATATAATACAGTATAACCTGACTTCTAACTTTATTTATAACTACTGTACTATAAAAAAACACTTTAAGAGCAAAACTATGACTTTCTGTTTACAACTAAAGTTTAATCCTGCTCATTTTCTTTTGAAAGCTAGGAAAATTGTTGACCTACTTTTTAGGTGGCAAGAAAAAGAGACACAGAGACAGCAAGCTGTTTTGTAATACACGATAAAAATGATTTTTCTTCACAAGGGCATAAACAGTTATTTGTATTCAAATGGTTTTGGCCTCCCCTACTTGAGTTTCTCCTTTGATTTCTAAGATGTTGCTTTTGGAAGCAAATGGCCACAGATTGAGGGAGTGCAACATTTGTTCTAATTCCTTTAGAGAAAAGCTTAGCATGTGTGTTTTTCTGCATCTTTGAAGGCTGATTTGTTGTTCTTGTTGGAGACTCATATTTTGAGGGGATCAGGCAAGGGCTCGGTTATGTGATCCTTCAGCCCTTGAGCCAAGATGAATGTAACTGTAAAGCATTTATGAGACCTATGGGTGTGCTCAAATAAGCAGGTTTTCAGAGTCAATTAAATGATGACTTGGTGTGCAGGAGAGGGAGGCAGAGGATCAGAGCTGAGCCTGAGTCCCTCGGCTGCTGATATAGCCAGGGAGGGGTCCTTGCCAAAGAGAGACAGCAGTTTGTCATTTAATGCCTTCTACTTCAGTTTTACCTAATCAATGGAAAACTCTGAGGCTGGAGCACAAAAGCTACTCTCTCCAATTTCCCTCTGGGTCATTTAATACTGTGCAGAGCTTCAGCTTCTTAACTGACAATTTCATCGCCTTTCCTTATCTCACTCCCCCATCCCCTTCTTAGTTACCTAAGAAAAACACAAGGAAAATATACACATGAAAAATAATTTAACTAAATGGCCCTCAACCCAGGGGGCTGAGATGTTCAAAACAGACAATTACTCAGCGAGATTATGCAGCTATGCAATAGGAATACCATAGCAGGGGCTCTAGGGAATTACATCAGCTTTTTTTTTTTTTAAGGAGGAAGAAAAATCCTGACTAGGGTTACGAGCTGTCTGGATCTAATCTGCACTGTCCTCATTGATGTCAAAGCATCCTGAATGAAATAACAGGGAAATGTACAGGGCTGTTGTAACCCACTGTTTTGGTGCAGAGAAAATCCCAGGCACATACTTTCATATTAAGCCCTATAGAACTGAAAGGAAGATTTGAAGCACAGGTTCTTTATAAATAATCCTGTTTAAATGTAATCTATTTCACCTTCATGCCCTCTTTGTCTGTCTCTCTCACTCATGACTTGGCAATGCCTTTCATGTCTCTTCATATGCCTCCCTCCTCCAGTGCTCTGAGAGACCTTATTCTCCTGCAAATCCCTCCTCAGAATCTACTTCTTTTGCCTGCCTGCCGTCACTAATCTCTACTTGGTTGCTGCTCTTTGCCACTTTTTTCCTTAGGCCACAAAATAGAATAGCGTTTCAGGGGGGAAAATACCAAACTCCCTTCCCCGCAAGATGTCAACATTACAAGGTAACTCAGATGATTGCAAATCAAATTAAGAATCACATTGAGTCAACTCTGGGAGCAGATATATCTTGGAAGGGGGTGGGACTGTGCTTCCCAGGGACTTGCAGAATGGAGGGTCAATCTGCCCAGTCCCCAGCAGGGAGGTGGTTCCGGCTGCCTCAGGGAGTGGCGTGGGGCTCGCGGTGCCACGGGTGGCAAATCTTGCTGGCCGGATCCGAAGCCCTGAGGGGCCGGATCCGGCCCGCGGGCCGTAGTTTGCCCACCCCTGGCCTGGAGGTAGGCAGGGGGGGGGCGCGGGAAGCTTGGCGGGCCTCAGAAAATAACCCCGTGGGCCACATGTTTGAGACCCCTGATCTAAATAATAATCATAACTAAGGCTATGATTTAGTCATGGGGATTTTTAGTAAAAGTCATGGACATGTCACAGGCAATAAACAAAAATTCATGGTCCGTGACCTGTCTATGACCTTTACTATAAATACCCCTGACTAAATCTTAGCTGGGGAGCCCGGGCGGGGGGCTGCTGCTCTGGGGGGCTTGGTGCCAGCCTCACTGGCCACTGCTCGGACTGTTCATGTAGCCAGTGGCACTAGTCACTGCTTGGGTGCCCCTGGGGCCACTGCTCCGACTATCCCCAGGGCCATTGCTCAGGTGGTCCCCGGGGCCAGCTGCCAGGAGTCGCTGAGCAGCGGGTGCTCCAGCCACGCTCTGGGCTGCTGCTCGGGCGTTCCCTGGGGCTAGCTGTCCGGGGCTGTGTGAGTAGTAGCTGGTACTGCTGACCCCGGATTCGCTCCAGCAGAGGCCAGTGTGGCTGGCCCCAGGGCTGCCTAAGCAGTGACCGAGAAGCATGACTTCTGCGACCTCCATGACAGACACGCAGCCTTCATCATAACAAAAACCAATTTGATGGTTCTGACATGTACAAAAAGTAAAGTAACTAACAAGGAAATTGGTAAGCAGCCAACAGCAGAACCACATTGATCTGGAAAGAAATTTTAATTAAGCCCTAGAAAATAGGTTGATTTTACAAAAATGGAAATTGGCAAATAAATTATATCTTGGAAGATGGCAGAGTGAACAAATCTAGAAAGTCACTTTCAGTTGTATCTAAATGAAAAAAGTCGGTCATAAAGAGAGAAATAAGGTCTTTAATCTTAGAGTATGTCTTCAACGGAGCTGAAAGATGTAAATTCCAGGTCCAGGCGGCCTATCCATGCTAGCTCTAATCAAGTTAGCATGCTAAAAATAGAAGTGTGGCCACATCAGCATGAGTGATGGGAGAGGCTAGCCATCCTGAATACAGAAGCCTATAGTCTTAGATGGGACAGCAATCATGGCAGATAGCCCCTCCCACTTCCATGTTCTATTTTTAGTGCAATAGCTTGATCAGAGATGGTTTGGGTATGTCTCCTCACGGTAGAATTTATAGAGCTGGAGGCAGACATACCCTTAGTTATATTTTGAGCCTGATCCTGTGGGCATTTGGAGCTCACTCTTCTCATTGACTAGCTTTGTGAGTGGAGGGCTAGCAGAATCAGACCACATGTGGTGAATGATTAATCCTACAGTAGTTTGAGAGTTGTGTACTTTGTGGTAATATTGCAAAAACTTAATACTTCACATGGATATAGCTCTTCACATCAGTAGATCCTCTAAAGGATTTAGGTGCCTAACTTCCTTCCACCCTATTTCCCTTTCCCCTCCTTATGAAAAACAATACATTCATCTTTTAAAGCAGAAAGTATTTTTAATGATTAGTATTTGTATTGTGGTAGTGCAGAGGCTCCTTATGTTATATAATAAAATCTAGCTCTTATATGGCATGTTTCCTCAGTAGATCTCAAATGCAGTCAGTATCATTATCTCCATTTTACAGATAGGGAAACTGAGGCACAGGGGGATGCGACTTGAAGGTCATCCAAAGGGTCGCTGGCAGAATTGGAAATAGAACCCCAGCTCTAAGATACTGGGATGTACCAGAATTCAAAACCTGGGATTGATAGGGGCTCCAAAGATATTTTTAAGCCACTCTTGCACCCAACCCACCCTGCACTGCTCCAGGGCCTGGAGAAACCTCTCACATAATTTAGACAGCTGTGGGGGCCTGTCTAAGTTACATCAGCCTCCCTACGTAAGGTTGAGGCTTTGCCCCTGACACAACCCACCTGCCCCCAGCCCTGCTCCTGGACCTTCCCTATGCCCCTAATTGCTAGGGGATCCTCAGAAGGCAGCCTTACAACATTGGAATCCTCCCCCAGCCATAACCAGGGCTTTTAGAGCCCTTTAATACTTCTCAAGATCTTTTATCTGGCATAAAAAGACCGGAGGAATAGGGTTGCCAGGTGTCCGGTTTTCAGCCGGAATGCCCAGTCGAAAAGGGACCCTGGAGGCTCCGATCGGCACCACCGACCAGACCGCTAAAAGTCTGGTTAGTGGAACAGTGGGGGCCCGGGGCTAAGGCAGGCTCCTTGCCTGTCCTGGCTCCACACAGCTCCCGGAAGCGGCCGCCAGGTCCCTGTGGCCCCTAGGTGAAGGAGGTGCCGGGGGTCTCCGCACAAAGCCCCCTCCCTGAGAGCCAGCTCCACAGCTCCCATTGGTCAGGAACTGCAACCAATGGGAGCTGTTGGGGTGGTGCCTGCAGGCACAAGGGCAGCGTGCAGAACCTCCCTGGCTGCCCATGCGCCTAGGGGCTGCTGGGACCTGGCGGCCGCTTCCTGGGAGCTGAGGTAAGTACAACTGGGACCCCGTTCCCCAACCTCCTGCCCCATCCCTGAGCCCCCTCCTGCACCCCAAACCCTTCATCCCCAGCCCTGCCCCCGAGCTCTCACTCCCAGCCGGAGCACTCACCCTTCTCGTGCACAACCCCCTGCCCCAGCCCACAGCCCACTCACCACACCCCAAAGCCCTCATCTCTAGCCCTACCCCAGAGCCAGCACCCCCAGCCAGAGCCCTCACCACCTCCCACACCCCAACCCCCTGTCCCAGCCCAGTGAAAATGAGTGAGGGTGGGGGAAAGTGAGCGATGGAGGGAGGGGGGGATGGAGCAAGCGGGGGGTGGGGCCCCAGAGAAGGGGCAGAGCAGGGCCGCAGGGGAGGGGCAGGGAAAGGGGTGGGGCATGGGTGTTCGGTTTTGTGCAAATTAGAAAGTTGGCAGCCCTATTGAAGAATGAAGTGAAGATCTAGCTGAGAGTCCCTTTTTTGAAGGCTTTATAATTTAGTTACTGGCAATCACAAATTAAGCATTCATTTATTTTTATTTTTTCCAAGCGTGGGGTAAAGGGCCATAACAATGTATTTAGCAATGTTACTGTGTCAGTAGTTATCTGTGTGTCACTGCCCATAGCAGACTAGATGGTCAGCATGCAATGGGGGGAGGGGGAGAATCAGCAAAAGAGAAAAAAGGATAAGAATTTGCATAAAAGGGAGCACTTATACCAAATGTGAAGGGCCAAATTCTGCTTTCAGATACATTAATGTAAAAAAGCAGAGATTCATAAATATTAATCCAAATAATTTGAAATATCAGGAAAGACTTTCAACTAGCTAGGCATGGGCAGTTCCAGCCTCCACAAATGGCACTTTCCCCCCAACAGTTGCATGTGGGTGTCATTACTACAGTGCGGAGCTGTTGGACAATTTTTAACTTTGGTTTTGTAATGGAAAGTTCCTTCCCAGATGACTGTGGTCCAGACAGGCTCTTCCCTATTCATTCCTCCCATGCCCTCGCCTTACTTGGATAATAGTAGGGAAGGTGAGTACCCCTTCAAGAGATTAGGCCAATAAAGCGCTATTAGGTAAACTATCACTCTCCTTCCATGTATGACTCAACTGTATCATCTCTGCAGTGTGCCTGAATTTTTCTATCCAGGCAAGAGAGTAGCCCCATGCTGTGACCTCAATTTGTAGTTTCCTGGATGGGGATGAGGCCTTCAAATCTTCTAGCTAGTCAAAATATTTCCATTTTGTGTGGCATAAACTTTGTTTTTCCACATCGAGCATGCAAGTCACTTAACGAAAAACATAAAAGATTCTGGTGGCTAATGCAAAGGAATTAGCATTCTTCACCCGTGTTTGAAATCCCCCTAAAAAGTCACACTATTCATAATGTTAATCTTTCCTGTCAGCTTTCTCGAGCTGGTTATTTTTAAGAAAGGTTCGTCTTTCAACTGCTCGTTGTTACCTTAGATGGTTAAAGAGGGGATTCCCTCTGTACATCTAGGTCTGTGAATGTCATTCTTTTTTCTACCTATTTTAAATGTTTGGTTAGACCAGCAATTTGTGTATTGTCTTATAAGAGAGATATAAAGAGGTTTTGTATCTTAGTCAATAGATTCATTTTCTAATGTAGAATGAGTTTTGAATAAAATGCTGAGATATACCCAGGCATGTTCTTCCTGTGCAGTTTAAGCAGCTAGTCAAGACTACCAGTACATACCAGACACAGCAAAGATTACTAAACGCTGCTTTTGTGGCACATACTTGAGTTCTTCTACATATCGAAAAGTCAGGAAATAAGATAGGAGCCAGAAAGTTTTACAGAAATATTACCCTGTTTATATTTTATTATGATCATAATGATGTAATTCAATATAACTTTAATCACAGTAATAGCCAGTATAATAAAACAAAGCACATGACAGAGTTGAGATATTGCTTCAGCTCCCCTATTAATAACTCTGGAAGCCCCATGGAACCTTATAGTTAGCTGATAGACTATAAGAATAGCAGCATAGTACGCAATAGGTACATAGTACACAATACACATAGGTCTAACACAAACTATGTTTAGCAACTCTTGCAGTCTTTGGTTTTTCTCCTCATCATCTAGATTTCCTGCTGGCATTGTTTCTTATTTTCCTGCTGACAGCCCAAATATAGCCAGTTGCACTTTAAGTTAAGGTAAGAACATAAGAATGGCCATTCTGGGTCAGACCAAAGGTCCATCAAGCCCAGTATCCTGTCCTCCGACAGTGGTCAATGGCAGGTGCCCCAAAAGGAATGAACAGACAGGTTATCATCAAGTGATCCATGCCCTGTCACCCAATCCCAGCTTCTGGCAAACAGAGGCTAGAGACATCATTTCTGCCCATCCTGGCTAATAGCCACTGATGGACCTATCTTCCATGAATCCATCTAGCTCCCCTTTGAATCCCGTTATAGTATTGGCCTTCACAACACCCTCTGGCAAGGAGTTCCAGAGGTTGAGAGTGCGTTGCATGAAAAAAATACTCTTGTGTTTGTTTTAAACCTACTACCTATTAATTTCATTTGGTGGCCCCTTGTTCTTGTATTATGAGAAGGAGTAAACAACACTTCCTTATTTACTTTCTCTACACCACTCATGATTTTATAGACCTCTATCATATCTCCCCTTAGTCGCCTCTTTTCCAAGCTGAAAAGAGCAAGTCTAATCTCTCCTCATACGGAAGCCATTCTATACCCTTAATTTTTGTTGCCCTTTTTTGAACCTTTTCCAATATATCTTTTTTGAGATGGGGCAACCACATCTGGATGCAGTATTCAAGGTGTGGGCATACCATGGATTTATATAGAGGCAATATGATATTTTCTGTCTTATTATCTATCCCTTTCTTGATGATTCCCAACATTCTGTTCACTTTTTGGCTGCCGCTGCACATTGAGTGGATGATTTCAGAGAACTATCCACAATGACTTCAAGATCTTTCTTAAGTGGTAACAGCTAATTTAGAACACAGGATTGTTTATGTATAGTTAGTATTATGTTTTCCAGTGTGTATTACTTTGCATTTATCAACATTAAATGTCATCTGCCATTTTGTTGCTCAGTCACCCAGTTTTGTGAGATCCTTTTATAGCTCTTCGCAGTCTGCCTGGGACTTAACTATCTTGAGTAGTTTTGTATCATCTGCAAATTTTGCCACCTCACTGTTTACCGCTTTTTCTAGCTAGTTTATGAATATGTTAAATAGGACTGGGCCCAGTACAGATCCCTGGGGGACACTAGTGTTTCTCTCTCTCCATTCTGAAAACTGACCATTTATTCCTACCCTTTGTTTCCTATCTTTTAATCAGTTACCAATCCATGAGAGAACCTTTCCTCTTATCCCACGGTTGCTTATTTTGCTTAAGAACCTTTGGTGAGGGACCTTGTCAAAGGCTTTCTGAAAATCTAAGTACACTATATCCACTGGATCTCCTTTTCCACATGCTTGTTGACCCCCTCAAAGAATTCTAGTAGATTGGTGAAGCATGATTTCCCTTTACAAAAACCATGTTGACTATTTCCCAACAAATTATGTTCATCTATGTGTCTGACAATTTTGTTCTTTACGATAGCCTCATTCAGTACCAGGCAAATTGGTTGAAACTTACTGGCCTGTAGTTGCCAGGGTCACCTCTGGAGCCCTTTTTAAACATTGGCGTCACATTAGCTATCCTCCAGTCATTTGGTACAGAAGCTGATTTAAATGATAGGTTACTTATTACTGCCTGTGGCAGAGTCAGGGGTTGAGCAGTGAGCACCCCTCAGCACATTGGAAAGTTGGCGCCTGTGGCTCCAGCCCCGGAGTCGGTGCCTATACAAGGAGCCGCATACTAACTTCTGAAGAGCTGCATGTGGCTCCGGAGCCACACGTTGACCACCCCTGGGTTATCTGATTTAGGTTGTGTAGTACTACCAGATATATGCCAAGACTAGGCCCTCTGAACACCTTAGAGTTTTGGAGGGAGAGGTGAAGGGTCCCATTCAAATATCTTAACCCAAACTACCTTCATATGGCAGGATTAGGGCCTGAGTTCCATGCAGCAAGGCTAATGGTGATCCATCTGATCAGAGCTCCTGTAGGATGGGTTGGACTCTTCTCATGCTGTGCATCCTCACTGAAGAAAAAGCCTGTACAACTTTAAGCAGCTATCAAAGAATGTAATTTTAAAAAGATACCCATTGTATACCCATTGTTCATTACTAGAGTACTTGTGTGGGGAAAAAAGGAACTATTTGATAACTAGCCTGTAATGGTTTCACAACCCAGTCCTTGTAATATCACTATCATTTTCATGTTTCTGTCAGGCTAAACATTTCAGTTTTCCTTTGCCTAAATTTCTCAATTCCTCCTACCCCCAATCATAGCACACAAACAACCACTCCCGCTCAAAAAATCCCTCTCCCAAAACCTGAGGTTTCATGCTTTTGTGAAAGTGTCAAAAAGATTTTATTATTTTTATTCTCTGAAATTTTTCATTCAGATCTAATTGTGTGATTATTGCCACCAACAAAGGATTGTGGCAGTGTGAAAGGAATGAGGCAAAAGGGGGAGAGAAAGAAGAGGAGGTGGCTGATTATCAGTGTGAATACACACATACATCAGAAGTCAGCAGCTATGAGAAAAGAAAAATAGAAAGAGCACACGGCTATGTTTTTAACATTTCCTTATGCATAATGCAGCTCTTAAAGAATCAACCTATTTGGCAATTTTGGGCCACAAAAATCTTTTTTGTTATACTTGTAGAAAATTTGTATGTTGAATGGAGTAAACTTTTATGCATAGTGCTGATATTAATAGGTAGATTAAATAAGGATGGTTTTTAATGTACATTTGTACAGCACTCAGCATGATGGGATACCATAGGACATGCTTAGCCTACCCTGTAGTACCCCTTGCTGAGTTAGTGGGGTGTTGTACAAGCTTCCTGCCCAGGAAGCCAAAAATTTCACTTCAGGCAATCTTGACGTTTGACTCAATAATACCCTCCTTTGGGTATGTTTGTTACAAACACACATACAAAAGGGACCATAACAAAGAATTCCTAAATAAGCAAAAGGTGCTTCTGGCTTTCAGGATTCCTCTGAAGCCTGCCCTCTAAGCCATTCCCAGTCCCCTCAGGGTTCTTGCTCAATCTTTGTGTCTCTCCTTATGGCAGAGTCCCAGCTCTCCTCCTGGAGCTTGGAGAGTTCAAACAATTATTATCCCTTTCCTTACCAGGAGTCCTCAGCTCTCTTCCTGGAGCTGGGTTGCAATTTATCTCCTTCAGCTGGTCCCATTTAGTCCTCAGGTTCAGAGGGCTTGGCAGCCCTCTTCTGCTGGTACCTGCTAACTCAGAGCCTTGCAAGAGCCTTCTTATTCCCTTTAGTATCTGCAGATAGCTGCTCTACTGTGAACAAGGAGGCCATCATTTATTGTGGCCCCTTCTCCCATCTCATTCCTCATTGGCTGGTTGAGACAGGAGCCCTGCCTCACCCTGTCTGCAAGGCTCCAGGTCCCAGAAGATACAATACCAGGATTCCTTCTAAATGCTACTTCTTCCCGGGACTCTTTTCCACTCTCCCCATGTCTTCTCAGGCTCTGTGTATCAGAGCACCCCAAACTCTTAAAGGGCCATGCCATGTGATGGGGAGGACTGACCAGTAGGTTGTATTGCCCTTAAGGGGAAGAGTACCCCATCACAGGGGGGGTTGGTCCTGATTGGGTTCAGTGGGCACTACTCTAATGCAAATAATACATAGACTAACCTTATATTCAAATGGATTAGATTTATCACTTTTCTTCTGGATTGTCTCCATCGTATAACAAGGAATTCTAGAGGGTTATTGTCTCTCTATAGCCTACTGTATTAGTGCGGTATTTTCTTACAACACGATCTCTGATTCTTCAGCTTACTCTCATACACTAGCATATGCAAAGACCTGGTACAAAATAGCAGGAGATAAGGAAGATGCAGGCTGTGGCTATGCTAGACTTCTCCCCTTAAAGTTTCCTGCCATTGCTACTATTGATGCAGCTTCACCAATGGCAGTGAAACACCCAGTGTAGGCTGGCTATTGGCATTTTTATCACTGTGTAAGCTAGACAGGCAGCCTGTCTGTGTTGGTACACACATCACTGGTACCACAGGTGGAGCATCACTGGTGGTAACAATGGTGAGAACATTTGAAATGAAAGCGGGTGTGGCATAGTCTCAATTGTATACATCTGCGATATGCAACCTTTTCAGTTTGGGGGTGGAGTGGAGGCTGAACATATTTCCAAAGGATCAAGGCTCCACAATCCACCCTTTGGGACAGATTCCCTGCCCTTTTCTGCACTTTTGCACTGCTTGGGTACTGCAATGGAAGATGAAGCCACCCACAAGTCTCCTGCTGATGATTCCTTCAGTATGGGATAGTCCGTGTGTAGCCAGAAAGAGTCAGCAGAAGGAATGTTGGGGGCAAAGAGGGGGAATAGATGGAACATGCTCCTCCTTTTCCCCCTTCTCCTCCTTCTCCTAGTCTGCCCTGGATGACTGTGGCCAGAGAGGGAGCCTTTCTTTGATAGGTGTTCCCCATGGCTCATTCAAATCTAGTCAAGCACCTCTCCTACTCTTCCTGGGGCTCCCACCGCCGGGCAACAAAACGGGCAATAGAGCAGCCACAGCTACCGCCTTCTCCTTGGGATGCCACAGGTGACCACTAAGGGAGGTGCTCCTGCAGGAACAGGACAGCAAGCCGTCACAGCTGCTTCTGAGATTTGCATTATGTTGTCTACAATTGTGCTAGCTGCAGATATGCTAGTAGCCCTATTGGTTAATTATCAAGCTGTAAAAAAGGCCTGTCAGATAAGTGGTGTTTTTCTATCGTGAGGAAGCCAAGAAAGGACATGATAAATATTTTGCCCAGTTAATGCTGGTAACTATAGTTGAAAAAGTTGTAGTTCTTTGTAACCAGCTTATGGTTCATTGGGTTTGGTGTCTTCTGCTAACCTGGAGAACTCCGTAATAGCAGTAGAGAGCTCTTCGAGGGAGCTTTTCATCAGTAATCTCAAAGTACTTTACAAAAGAGGTCAGTATAATAATTCCTGATTTACAGATGGGGAAACTGAGGTACAGAGAGGTGAAGTGAGTTGCCCAAGTCACCCATCAAAGCAGTGGCAGAGCCTGAAACTGAAACCAATTCTTCCAAGTCCCTGTCTAATACCTTATTCAATATGCCATGGTGTCTCCCAGAAGAAATAGTGTTTGCTTACTGTGAGTGAGGCCAGAACGAGCTGTCCTTAGTTCAGTGGATCTCTAACTATAGTACTTTTCTGCTTTGAGTTGCAAGGTTTTTCCAAATATACAGTATTATACAGAATGTATAAATATATACATTTATGGCTGTATTATTTATACATTTATGGCTGTATTATTGCAGCCATATATTGCAAATATCTGATAGTTGCAGCAGTATTAATAAGAACATAATTAAAATATTAGGCCAAATTGTGCCCTCAGATGTGTGTGCCGAACTTTTATTGGGAGTCAATGTGAGTTGCGTGTATCTCAGGGTAGAATCTGGCCTACTGTATTTAAAAATAATATATACACTTAATATTGTTTTGTTAGCCTTTACCTCCCTCTCCATTCTAGTTTGTCACACTTAGAAACAAAACAAGTGACTATACAGTGCTGCAGTGAAAAGATATGACGATATTCTTTAATATGCAACCCCCTATACAACAATGAGAATGCTATAGTCCAATACTCTACTGGATAGAGAAGTGACAGATAGGAGGCATATTATCATGGCACCAGAAAACATGTACACTATGCAAAATACAGTGCAAAGTAATGGACACAAAGAATTCTCTGTTTTATTTCTTCCCATTCATGGCTGAACTTCACTCCTCCTGATCACTGAACTTTCTAACCCTTGTCCTTTCTACTGTCACACATTCTTTAACTCAAGTTAAAGAACCTCTTAGTTCTTTAACTTTCTTTCATAACTAATGTCTTCTCTTTCCCTATTGCGTAATTGCCACCACTCTTCCCTAGCAGCATTGACATGCTCTTTCCACATATCTTTCATTGCCTGGCAAGGCTGGAGAAAACATTGCAGGGGGGAAGGGGAGCACATTACCACTGATTTGTTTAGGCCCTGCCCAATATTCAAAGGCTTTGGGTGTTTAGATGCTCTCTGCTGCAAATGGAACAATTTCTTGGCATATTCCCTCCTTTATTAATAGTATCAAGGAGGCTGGGATGGTGCCTCCTGTAATGCCAAAGGTCCATTGCAAAGGCAGCAGTTGAAATATATGATGCTAACAATTTCTTGGCATCTCCTGGACCCCTTTCCTATTCCATTCCATCATTAAATATGTGCCATTAGGGAAGTCTGTTACTATGACACATGGCAGCATTCCTAGCTCTTTGAGCTGATTATAGAAGTCAGATTTTGGAGGTGCTGAAAGTACTGTTCTTCATTTCTACTCAGTGGTTATAAATATTATAGCTAAATGGCTTGTCAGACTGAGTACAGTTCTGCTGCACATCCTCCACACAGCTGTACTGTGGAGCAGAGCAATTTTGCAATCAAAAACAGTTTATGTAGAGCAGAGGTCAGAGCTGTAAGCAAATCCACAATGTAACAGGGATCTACTTATCACTGGGTGTCATGAATTATTTTACACTCCTTCTTGCAGATTGGTGCCATGTATTGTTGAACAGTGCAGCATATCTAAACAAAATGGCCTTAGCTGGCAACCATTTATTCCAGGTCAGAAGGGAAACAATGAGAAGATGTTGGAAAGGAGGGGAGATGTCCCTCCATACACAAATGAAACCCTGTAGAACATGATTTAGAACAAGTTAATTATATGACGTTTCTGGGCCAGCTCTTCTGCGGCGGGAACGGGGCGGGAGGGGGGTTAAGTCTAGCTTCACTGATTTCAGTAGAACACTGCCGATTTACACCAGCTGAGGATCTGATCTCCTATCAGAGATGAACTTGAACTAAAACCTGATATCCAAAACCTTTCTATTTTTGGGTGAGTTCAAAATTCAGAGATCTAGAACAGAATTTGATAATTAGCCACTAATGGGCTAAATCATAATATCAGAACACAACAATCTGGAATTTTGGGGTGTTAAAAATTTAGATCTGAATGTTGTGGCTTCAGACCTGCCTTAGGCCTAGTCTACACTAAAAAGTTAGGTCTAAGGAAGCCTGTTAATGTATGTGTCTACACTACTGGGTCCTTTACACTGACCTAAGTCGCCTCTAATGACTTCTGTAATCCACCTCTGCGAGAGGCGTAGTGCTTAATTCGATTTTCATGGGGCGACTGCGAGGTAGTGCAGACGCAGCGTTGTGTAATTCGACTAAACTGGCCTCCAGGTGGTGTCCCACAATGCTCATCTGTGACTGCTCTGGAGAGCATTCTCAACTCTGCTGCACTGCAGCCCGGTACACAGGAAAGAGCCCCTCCTCTGCTAAAGCCCCAGAAATTTATGATTTCCCATTTCCTATTTAATCAGCACTGGGTGCATGCCAGCTCGAGCACAGCTGATCATGGAGACTACATGCCCCAAATGTGCTCCAGCCTGGTCTGCACAGGAGGTGGTGTATCTCATCGCTGGCGGAGAACAGTCTGTGCAGGCAGAGCTCCGATCCAGCAGAAGAAATCCTAACATCTATGCAAAGATCGCATGTGGAATGGGGGAGAAGGGCTACACGAGGAACACACAGCAATGCCGTGTGAAAATAAAAGAACTTCACCAAGTGTATCAGAAGGAAAGGGAGGAAAACAGTCATTCCGGTGCTGAACCCCACACATGCCAGTTCTACAACATGCTGCATGAGATTCTCAGGGGTGACCCTACCAGCACTCCCACAAGCAATGTGGATACCTCACAGGTGTGTGAGTATAGGGACAACAAGGAGGACGATATGGTGGATGAGGAAGAGGAGGAGGAGGAGAATGGGAGACAGGCGAGTGGTGGATCCATTCTTCCCGAGAGTCAGGAAATATTTTTAACCCTGGTGCCCTGTGGGTCACAGGACATCACAGTGGCCCACCGTGATGCCGGGGAAGGCACCTCTGGTGAGTATACAGTTACAATCAAAGTCCAGTTAAACTTTAGTGGGCACACACATTCAGTGATATTGCATGTTTACTGTGAAGAAAAAGCAAGGTGTTGTTACAAGAGTCCGCTCCAGCTACGCAGAGACTGGCCCCCGGAAAAGACTGTTTATGTGGACTGGGATAGCCCAGGAATCCTCCATGGATATCGCTAGGAAACTTTCATGGAGGTACTCTGCAATCCTTTGCAGAAGGTTCTGGGTAGGACAGTCTTATTTCTTCCACCATGGTAGGACACTTTCCCACGCAACTCCTGAATTAATTCTGCTGGCATCATTGCGGTACACAGCATAGCAGTATAAGGACCGGGTCTATACCCAGACACTTGCAGCATCTCCTTCCTATCCACCTCTGTTACTCTCAGGAAACTGATATCACATAGGGTTGTCTAGGGGAAACAGGGAAAGTTCTCATTAAAAGTGCTCTTACAAGAAAAAAAAGGCACGTACGCCCCCCCACCCCATATTCCAGATCTTCAAACCACGTGGCTGCTAATGTGCCCGGCATGGGTCGGCAAGAAGTTTAAAGTGGCTGATAGGAGATGGGAGCCCCACATGTGAGATTCTGCAATTTGGCAGTGAAAACGTTCCCACCCCCCAGCCCTGTTCATAAACAGCTTCCCGTGGTGCTGTGGGGAAGGGCCATTGTTCAGCTAGCTTCCTTCTGCTCCCGACATGAACCTACCATAAACTTCATTAAAAGTGTGGTCACCCATGAACGGGTGGCGGGGCTACTCACCATGGCTGGAGCAGCAAAACGGCACAGTGGATGGTTACGGACTCTGATTATGTTATGGCTTGCACACAGTGTAATAAGGTGGGTTTTTTTTAATGAAAACAGCTTTGCTATGGAAACATTTTATTCATGTACAGTGGCTCCTTTATTTTCCCCCAGCTGGAAATGTGTCCTTCGGCATGTTATCAACACCTGAAAGAAAACTTTCACTGATTAGAAGGAGAAAGAGAATGCGGGAGGACATCTTCGCCAAGATAATGAACGCCTCCGGGACAACTGATGCAGAGCTGAGAGCGTGGAGGATTTCACTGTCCAAGAAGTTAGACATGGGCATGGAGAGCAGGAAAGCTTCCAATGAGCAAGAGCATGCGGTGCAGGATGAGATGCTTTGGATTATGAGGGACCAAGCAGACATGTTGAGGCATCTGGTTGAACTGCAGGAACAGAAGAAGCAGGAGGGTAGAGTCCTGCTGCAGACCCTGGTGGACAGCTAGCCAGCATCTCCTGGTGCAGAATCACCCTTCCCCAAGTGTTCCATGAGGCGTGGGCAAAAAGTCCATTATCCCTTTCACTTAACTCAGGGGGCGGGTACAAGGAACAGAAGGCGCCCATGCACAGATCTTTGATGGTTGAAAATGTTTCTCCTGTTCCAAACTTTACAAGCCCTTTTCCCCAAGGTTACCTTTTTTTTCTGTTCTCCCTCTTTACTTATTGTTTGTTAAATAAAGTAAATGGATTCGAGAAATAAACGTTCTTTATTGAGTAGAAGCAGTGGGTTTGGGCCAGCGGTTGGCTTTACAGGGACAGTGATACAAGCCAGGTGAAGATTTGGGAAAGCATGATGCAGACAAGCTGCTCACATTACTGTGACTCATTGAAATGGCTTTTCAAAGCCTTGGGGATATGCAGCGCCCCTTGCTGTGCTCCTCCTATTGCCCTGATGGCTGGCTGCTCAAAAATGGCTGCCATGTGATCTGTCTCAACTGCCCACCCCTGCGGAAAATTTCCCCCCTTTTTCACAGATATTATGGAGCACTCAGCAGGCAGCTATAACCATGGGGATGTTCTCTTCACTAAGATCCAACCTTGTTAATAAACTTCTCCAGCGCCCTTTCAAATGACCAAAGGCACATTCAACCACCATTCTGCACTTGCTGAGCCTATAGTTGAACTGTTCCTTACTGCTGTCCAGACGTCCGGTGGGAGAAAGGGGTAGGCTGGGTCCCCTAGGATAACTATAGGCATCTCAATGTCATCAATGTTCATTTTGTGCTCTGGAAAGAAAGTCCCAGATTGCAGCTTTTTGAACAGACCCGAGTTCCTAAAGACGCACGTGTCATGAACCTTTCCCGACCATCCTACGTTGATGTCAGTGAAACGCCCCCTGTGATCCACCAGCGCTTGCAACACCATTGAAAAGTATCCCTTTTGGTTTATATACTCTGTACTTTTGGCAAGGTGGCCTGGTGCCAAGATGGGGCTATGCGTGTCATCTATCGCCCCACCACAATTAGGAAACCCCATCGCGGCAAAACCATCCACTATGTCCTGGACATTTCCCAGACTCACTACCCTTCGTAGCAGAAGTTGATTAATGGCCCTGCACATTTAGAGCACAGCAGCTCCCACAGTTGATTTATCTACTCCAAATTGATTCCCTACTGACCGGTAACTACCTGGCGTTGCAAGCTTCCAAATAGCGATCACCACTCGCTTCTCCTCTGTCAGAGCAGCTCTCATTTTTGTATTGCTGAACTGCAGGGTAGGGGAAAGCTCTGCACAAAGTTCCTGGAAGGTGGCCTTCCGCATTTGAAAGTTCTGCAGCCACTGCTTGTCATCCTATACCTGCAAAACTATGCAGTCCCACTAGTCAGTGCTTGTTTCACAGGACCAGAAATGGCGCTCAATGGACTGCAGCTGCTCTGTGACTGCCAGCAGCAACTGTGAATTGTTTTTTTCAAAGGCTTGTAGCAGGGCTGCTTGCAGGACATTGCTATGTTCCACACGGCAGATCCTACTTCGGCTTTGGAAATACTGCAGGAGAAGGCATGAGGTGTTTGAGATGCTTACAGCAAGAGTGCACAACTGAGCAGACTCCATGCTTCTCAGGTTATGGCGTACACACGGTAGTTTTAAGGTGTGAAAACCACTGGGTTGTTTGCCGTTGAGCACAGTGCATCATGGGATGCTGACGCAATGTTCCCATTCTCCCCTGTGACAATGTTTTGGTCCCATGAGGCATTGCACAAACTTCCCAAAACACACTGCGGCAAGTTGCATTTTGGGATAGCTACCCACGATGCACTGCTTTGTGCATTGATGCAGGCGCTGCTAATGAGGATGCACTCCATTGAGACAGTGAGCATGGTGTGGCCACACACAACTGACATAAATAATTCAGAGGCTCGAGGTTGAATTAGATAAAGTCGACTTAATTTTGTAGTGTAGACAAGCCCTTAGTTTTCTATTTCTTAGCAGATGGCTTAGTAGGGAATGCCCTAAATCTGAAGGTCACTAGCATTTGGCCTCATGCTTTTGTTTCACTGCTGTTTCTATCTCCATCATCCTAATTCACGAGGAAACAGCTGGGGGTGAGGTGAAAATGGAGAGCACTCAGACGTATGATCGCAAAGTACTGTAAGGGGCTTCACATTCCATACCCTTTATTTTTTTTCTTCCAGTGGTTTTAAATTTGATTGGCTTGAAGAGGTCAGTGAATTTTATACCTTCTTTAAACATTTGTGCCTTAGATGTGCAGCTCCTACTTTACTGTGCTGACTCCTCAAGTCCTCTTCCAGGGCTTTTAAGTGATCATAGCATTGAGCTTGCATTCCAGAGTTGGAAATTTCATCTTAGTAACAGCATCAAGGACTTGTTTAAATTACAGCAGTAAACCATGGTAGCCACAAGCTTGTAATGAAAACAGTTGTCAGACATAGTTCTGCTTAACATGGATTGCTGTATCCATACAGTAGCGTAGCCAGGGGGAGAGCAGGGGGAGCGGCTGCTCCCCCTGTGAGCAGAAGAGGCGCCTTAAAAAGGAAGCGGCTGCTTCTTTTTAAGTGCCGCTTCTTGCAGTCACCCGACGGCGCTCCGGGTCTTCGGCGGCGGGTACCACTGAAGACCTGGAGCGAGTGAGGACCTAACGCCGAAGTGCAGCCGAAGACCTGGAGCGCCGCCGGAGGAGCCGCCGGGTAAGTACAGAGGGAGCCTGGGGAGGCACCTTTTTATAGCGCCGCTCCCCCTGTTCTCCAGACCTGCCTATGCTACTGTATCCATACTGCTGATCCCTGCTAAATAGAACTATTCTGGAATGGTGCAGTATTTCCTCTCCAAATGTGGTTCAGAACTGTGCCTAGTGTAGACAGTCTGGGTATAGGAGCAGTGAAAACACAAACCACCACCTGGGTTTCCAGAGATGGGGCATAGAGGTGGCTCTTCTCCTCTGCTTAGGGACAGAATTAATTCTTCTGCCCGGATGGACATGGGCATGGGCACTAATGTAACAATGGTACTCCCTATCCTAAATAGGGAGCAGCTGAGTCACATGAAAAAGGTTCTTCCAGAATCATACTATGACTTGATTATGGATTTATAACACCGGTTCTCAAACTGTGGGTTCAGGACCCCAAAGTGGGTTATGACTCTTTTTCAGTGGGGTCACCAGGACTGGCTTAGACTTTCTGGGCTCCAGGGCCAAAGCCCAAGCCCAAGCCCCACTACCTGGGGCTGAAGCTGAAGCCCGAACCCCACCACCAGCGGCTGAAGCCGAAGCCCAAGGTCTTCGGCCCTGGGTGGCAGGGCTCAGGTTACAGGCCCCCTGTTTGGGGCTAAAGCCCTTGGGCTTTGGCTTTGGCCCCATCACCGTGGCAGCGGGGCTCGGGCGGGCTCAGGCTTCAGTCCCCCCTCCTGGGGTCGTGTAGTAATATTTGTTGTCAGAAGGGGGTCTCAGTGCAATGTCGTTGGAGAACCACTTAACACATGGTCATTGCATGGTTTGGAAAGAAGTTATGTATAGCCAATGCTAAGTCATCATAGCTTTTCCCTCTGACCTGATCCCTGCACTGGAGTTTAGGATGGGGTAGCTTAAAAAGCAGCTATGTCACTTGTACACCACTGGAGGATTTCCTCAGGCAGGTTGGTTTTATGGCTGCTTTGGGCCACCAGAGCAGTGCAGAGCAGCTGGATCAGACCAGAGCAGCTGGTCTTTGTATTTGCCAGAGCTCCTACGAGAAGTAGATGTCATAATAATTAAAAAGCCTGTGGTTGTCTGGGACCCTGTCTCTATGCTAGCACTCCCCTCACCGCTACCACTGGTTGTACTACAGAGAGTCTTCTCCTGCAAACCCAGCTGGGAGGTTACTCATAACTATCTGAGATAATATGGGAGGTTATTTTAGCAGTAAAACATAAGGAAACAGTAGCAAATATAGAAATCAGGAGATCACTTCATATCTTCACCTGGTGTAGATCAGTGGAGCTCCACTAGCTATAAGGAAGCTATACCAATTTACATACGCTGAGGATGTAGCTCTCTGAGGGTCATGTATGGCTCTAGCACGGTTCACTGTAAAGTGCTGCTGACCATCAAAACAGAACTGCTTATATTCAGAAATACTCTAGTTTTCTCTAGGCTATTTCTTAGCTACCTTTGCTTAGATGGTCTCTGCCTTTTTTCTTCCTCATTCCTAACAGTGAAATGGAAACCCTGTGCTTAGGCATTTCTCACAAACAAAATCCCTCTGCCACTTCCAAGTGTCGAATGATGATTTTTACTGTTCATGTGTGAACAAATAAATTCCCCAGAAATCTGTTTGTTTCAAGCAGAGTGCACACAGCTTGTCTCTGCAGTTGTGTGGTGTGCAGATGAGGTCATCCGCATTACAGAGCCAGCCATGTCTGTGGGCCTGCTGCCGAAAACCTCCAGACAGCCTGGAACAGGAAGGGGAAGTATGCATGGAAGACTGAACAAGGCGTTTTTGATTATGATAAAATTCTGATTATTGCAAGCCATGGGGATTTGTAATGTGTTCTGGGACAACAGTGACACAGCCAATTCATGAGACTTCAGATACACAACAAAACAAAATTTCTAAAACCAGGGGAAACATCGCATTCATTTAACTTTCACTGTAAAGCCAGTGCACTTTCACAGGCATGCTTGCTGTTTGTAAATAGATTCCCTGCCTTTGGGTGCTTCATATTCTGCAGCAGTGCTTTCAAACCACTTCCTCACCTGCCACAAGAGAAACTGTGCAGGAATATAAATATACTTACGTGTGTATATACTACACAGCAAAGAGAAATATATCAAAGCAAGCAATTCTTATATCTTGTACACATCAGAGAAATGCATGTGAAAAACACTGATCATGCAGATAATGCTGACATTAATCCTACATTAAACCACCCCTCAAAAAAGCTGAATAGCTTTTGTAATATGCCCTGACTTCTGACCCATTACATCTGAGAGGACAGAGGTTTGTTATGGGGGGCTGTATTACAGATGGAACTGAGTTTGATTTGGCTGGATATTAGTAACGCCTGGACCAGTAACTATGAAGTCTGGGACCCTTGCTGGGTAAAGGGTTATTTCAGGCACAGCCAGCCTGCCTCTCCATCATGCAGAACAGTAAATTATTGCTGCATCATGCTGAATGAGAAGCAGCTTACAGAACATCCTGCTTCTTTACATTTTAAATAGCTACTAAGCTTATTATTACACAAATTGTCAGTGCATACTCTGCAGGGGAAACTGGTAGCCAGGGCCGGCTCCAGGCACCAGTGTTCCAAGCTAGTGCTTGGGGCGGCATCGAGAATGGGGCGGCAGTTCGAGTCCTGCGGCGGCAATTTGGCTGCAGGTCCGCCACCGCGGCAGCAATTCAGCGGCAGGTCCGCCGCTCTTCCCGCCGCCGAATTGCTGCCGCGGGACTCGGACTGCCGCCCCATTCTCACCCACCGCAGCGGCAATTTGCCGGCAACTGCTTGGGGCGGCAAAATTGTTAGAGCCGCCCCAGCTGGTAGCTCCCCCTTTAAAATACATTTTTCAGTTCCTGTTGCAAGTGTGAAATGGGGATGATTAATTCTACTTGGGTACAAGTAGAATTAATACCTTTCCCTGCCTCCTGCACATCTGGCATGTTCCCTCCATGCTTAAAAACAATGGCCTTATTCCCAAGGCAGCATGGCCTTGCTTTTCAGCGAGCAGGGAGGCTGAAACCCAGAAGTGGACAAGTCTGTCAGATTCATTTTCCTCTCAGGTGTGTGGCTGTGTTTTGTTTTTTTGTTTTGTTTTCCAGTCTGAAGGAAGTGGAGTGGCTACACTTCCTTGCATCTGAGACATGCCGCCAGTCATACAAGCTTAGGAATTCATTTGCTACCTCAGGAATGTGCAGCATTTCAATTTCCAGCAGAGTAGCAAGCATCTGTGTATGCCCAGTACTTTACTGGAAAGTGAAATGTATGTATGTATGTTGCTGAGTCTCAAGCTATTGAAGAAGAGTAATCAGCTGTTTCTGTGCCTTCAAAGCAAGATGAAGGGAAAAAATGTCAGGTGCCTGCCTAGTCCCTGGATATCGTATTTGAGTCAGCCATAAAAATATTGTTCCCTCAGTTTTTTTTGTTTGATTTCTAATTGAAATGAGCTATTTTTAAAAATTAAGTTATACTGTATCTACATTGCACTGTGGGTGTGTATCTTTTGTGTGTGTAGCTATGTTTTTATGACTAGGTTTGTTAATCATTATCATTTGTCCCTTTTCATACCTAGCCATTTGAACTCCTCCCACCGTGAAATAGGGTGTAACAGGCCAAAGGAGGAAGTGAGTAAGTTAATAACTCAGTTGCTGGTTGCAAAGGAGAAGAAAGGGAAAATCATCCATTTTTGTCTGTTAGGTGGGCTGGAAGAAACGCTGCTTCTCTTTTCCACTCCATATTTTTGGTAGCGCTATGGTAGCGCTATGATTTTCCTAGTTTGCACCAGGCTGTGCCACTTTGGATTTTGGTGCCATGTGGTAGCACTATGTCAGAAGTCAATGCCAACAGCTAGAGCAACTGTGGCAATCGATGAATGCCTGGGTTCAGGATCCCATGGGACTGCTTTCACTCATCAAGCCAATAGCTGCTAGGAGTGTTGAGGAATGGCAGTCTTGGTCTCTGATATTCTGTACATATTGCTACAATGCAGGTGTCTCTTTATTTCTACAATATTACAGGCAGAAAAGAGATTGAACCAGACAGCCATCACTGAACACTCTGAAATTTGGAGGTGAGCGGGGGGGAGAGATCCAGAGTTTGCAAGTGAATCCTCTTTCTACAATTGGCCAAGCCAAACCAATGCCCCATATTTCAACACCCCAAGATCAGAAATCCAGACTTGGATCCACATTGTTTTGGGGCTGAGCCTGCTTATAATTACAGTACTGGAAATATTTCAAGGATAAGGGCCCATTTGCAACTGTAACAAGAAACAACACAGCTTTGATGCACCCCTAAAAAAACTGTATGCCCCGGGAAGACATAGATATTCAAATATTTGTTTTCTTTGCAACAAATGCATTACAGTATGTGAGTTAATAACTTTCAATTATTTTTGCCTATTTGAGTTTATTTTGGAATGCCTAAGGCCTTTTGGGTATAGAAATAATATAAACATTTTTCATGCTGGAATTCTTGGAAATGTTCCAACTACTGTATAAGGCATTTTATATATAAGCAGAGAAGCATTTCAATTGTAAAGCGCTCCTAGTGAGTCATGCAGACCACATTCCTGAGTTGTGGTGGAGCTGAATAACTGGTCTTAATGGGTCAGATATATGCCTATATTTGCTGGTGCATTTATCATGATTGTACATGTATTTAGCACAGTTGTGCATGGAGTTATGGTATCTACACATGTAGTCAAGGTAAATGTTTATGTAAACATAGACACACAAGTATGCTGCAATTTGAGCATGTAAGTGGGTCTCTAGCCCCTGAAATGATGGCTCGATATGTCCAATGCATTATCTTTATCCACTAAAGGCCCACTTCTGCAACCCTGACTCATGCTATTAAGAAAGTATTCAGGCAAGTAGTCCTATTGCATTCAGTAGAACTACTAATCTATCTAAATACTCATATAGCTTCCACCACATTATCACCTAAGTGCATGGGAAAGAACTAATCAATATGAGTACAGAAACAGGGCCTACCTCTATTCTCCCCTTAAAGAAATCAGTTCTGTTATTCTGGTATCACTCCTTTTGACAAATTCATGTTGACTTCCATTTATCATTACCTTGTGTAAGCAGCTGGGTGCTTGCAAAAATTGACAGTCTCATTAACAGTTTACCTATTGTAAGGTGGGTGAGGTAATATCTTTTATTGGACTGATTTCTGTGGGTGAGAGAGACAACCTTTCCAACCTTTCACAGAGCTCTGTGTAAGCGCGAAAGCTTGTCTCTCACACCAGCAGAAGTTGCTCCAGTAAAATATACTACCTCATCCACCTTGTCTCTCTAATATCCCGGGACCAACATGGCTACAACAACATTGCATACCAGCTATTAAGTCACATTTACTACGCTTCAGTTCCTTAAGTCCTCTTCCCCATTACCATATATTGAAGAAAGCAGGTGTTTTGGATCTTTTTAAATCTGTAAAATGCAACATTTTTGGTGTAATTCAATGACCTGTGAGATTCAAAAGACTTTTAAGTCTGATGGAAAAAATGTCTGGGACTGTTCTGGTGGAACTTAGAGGTGTTTGCAATGGAATTTAGATTAAAAAAAGGAGCCGAAATCACTTACTGATTATGCACTGTGCAATAGGACATAGCGGCAGGTCCTGTATGAGAAAGCAGGAGAATAGAGAAAGAGAAATGGAAATGAGAATCTGACACATAAGTTAAATCATGAACTCAAAAGCGTATTAAAGAAAATCAGGCAAACAAAGTGAATCTATCTTGGTTGGCATTCATTTTCATGGCCAGCACTTATGTGGCAAGTACCTCAAGGACTTGCTGACCTTGGCAGCAGCACAGAGGTAATGTTTGCATAAGGATGAACTGTTTTTAGAGAGGCAACCACAGTTACTCACATGTGTCCTCAGACACTGTACAGAAAATATTTGGCTTCTCCTGAATTACTTGAGCCTTCACATAGCTGAAATGGCAGGCTGGATGAGGCTCCCCTCTCGAAGATAAACTAGGTCTCCCCCATGCGGTAAAGGATTCAGAATGCCAGCAGTGACCATTTCCTAATATCCCATTGAAACTGCACCTCCGAAAAGAAAATGTTTATTGCAAATATAGCTCAAGCAAAGAACGGGTTTTGGATGATATTCAAACTTGGAGAGTAAATGTGCTGAGACTGATTAATCTTCTGACACTGGAGAGCGTTAAATGGCCCTAGGAATTAATAGTTTCTTTGAGCTGAGACTGTTTATTGCTTAGGGAGGAAAAAACATCATTTATATCGGCGGCAGGGGATTCCACTATAAAGTTTTGAGTTCTGTTGCTTTCTTTCTTTGTTGGAGTGTTTGTTTTTGACGGAGACTGTTCCTGTCTGAACTGACTCATCTGGAAATTGAATTGTGACTTTGTTTTGTCCCTTGGAGGTTTTGTTGTGAAGGAAATACTTTTCCTTGTAAAAAGAAAGTGTGGTGAGATAGGGACATGCAATAAGGTTCTTCTAAGAATTCTTTTGATGGATTTACTTATAATTTTTCTTTAAGGAACTACACAATAAGATAGAGTCTCTGTGTATACACACTGCTAACTTTATTATTAATTATTATTATTATTATTTTAAACTTAGATTATTTTGAGTTGATTAATTTTGGATGAATGCCCTATTGCTGGCGGCTTTTATATTGTTTAGGCTCTTGTTTTTCAAAAATTATTTTGGGGAGTATTTTTCCCAGGATACAGTAAATTCATTGTGTGTATGGTGTACAAATGGGCTTTTTTCTTTCAGTACATTTGCCTTCTCTTCCTGTTGTTCTTCCTCCAACTCATGGACTAACCAATGACCAATCTCAAGATTTTTGTTGATGTGGATCCTGGTCACTTGGGATGTCTGAGAGCCCTGTGTTGTGTGGCTGCTCATGTGAGCCACCCATCTCCGCTCTTTCCGCCCTCGCCCCTCCTCCTGGGCTGGAGCCCCATGCCCTCTGCCCCTCCCGCAGCAGGAGCCCCAAGACCCCCAGCCCTCCCATGACCGGAGCAATGAGCTCCCCCCCCACCAAGGCCGCCTCCGTCCCCACTTGCCCAGCAGCAGCCGTGCCTTGCCTCCCCTCCAATCCCCTCCCCAGACCCCAAGCCACCTAGGAAAAGGTGCAGCATGACAGCGTCTCTTCCTGAGCTTTTGATATGCCCCATGCAGGTTCCGGGGTGGCTGAAGAGGCGGTATCTGCTACTCAGCTTCCTGGTTTCATCAGTAATCTCTCTGGAGTCCCGGAGACTACCGATGAACCCGGGAAGCTGAATAGCACATACTGCCTCCTCAGCTACCCCGGAACCTGCATGGGCATAATACAGCAAAAACTTCCCACCAAATCCTCAACCAGGCATCTGGCCTTAGTGGCAGCGCCAGTGGAGGCAGAGCCTCCCCTGGCCTATTATACCTGCTGCCCGTGCGTCCTTTGTATCAAAAGCTGTAAACCACATTCATTTTTCCAGGGATGGGATTATAGATGCCTGTGTGACCATGTGAAATTTCAGCTTTTGAATAAAGCAGTTAAGATGGTGGAGATCCAGGATGGGACTCCAACTGCTCTTTCTTTTGGGTGCTAGGAAGTAAGTTGAGTAAAAACCTTTTCCTTGGTACTGAAGAGGTTCCCACACTATTGTTCCTCACTGCAAGGAGTCTACTTCTTGTTTGAGAATCTCCTTGTGAGAATGACTCTTGAAAAGGGGTGGGGATGGAGGGTTTTGTAGGAAGCAAAGAGGTAAATTCTATTGCATAAATGGAATGGATTATGTTTAGTACCCACTTGGCTATTGTTATTGCACTCCAGATGTGAAAAAAGAGTGCTAGACAGCCCCCAAAGTGTGTGTGGGAATCAGCACGTGTTGACATCATTGGTTTGCAGCTCTCGACATTAAAAAAAAATTATTTTAATGGAGGCTGGTATTGGGAAGATGTTGTTGCCACAGAAGGTGCAGAGAAACAGGACTTCTGAACCCATTGCCTTTTACTGCCCATAAGGTTGTTGGTGGTAAAATTGTTGAGCCATTGGTTTAGGCCAGGGGTGGGCAAACTTTTTGGCCCGAGGGCCACATCTGAGTATGGAAATTGTATGGCGGACCATGAATACTCACCAAATTGGGGTTTGGGGTGTGGGAGGGCTTTAGCTGGGGGTGTGGGCTCTGGGGTGTGGCTAGGGATGAGTGGTTGGGGGTGCAGAAGGGTACTCCGGGCTGGGGCCAAGGGATTTGGAGGGCAGGAGGGGAATCAGGGCTGGGGCAGGGGTTTGGGGCACGGGAGGGAGTCAGGGTGGCAGGCTCCAGGTGGTGCTTACCTCAAGCACCTCCCAGAAACAGCCGCGTATCCCCCCTCTGGCTCCTACATGGATGCACTGCCAGGTGGCTCTGCGCGCTGCCCTGTCTGCAGGCACCGCCCTTGCAGCTCCCATTGGCTGTGGTTCCTGGCCAATGGGAGCTGCGGGGGGCGGCGCTTGGGGTGGGGCCAGTGTGCAGAGCCCCCTGGATGCCCCTATGCATAGGAGCTGGAGGGGGGATGTGCTGCTGCTTCCAGGATCCGTGCGGAGTGGAGCAAGATCCTGACCCTGCTCCCCAGCTGGAGCTCCAGAGCAGGGCAAGCCCCAGACGCTACTTCCCGGCGGGAGATCAAGGGCTGGATTAATACGTCTGGAGGGCTGGATGTGGCCTCTGGGTCGTAGTTTGCCCACCTCTGGTCTAGGCTTGTATGAATGCTCTACCATCTTGCAGAAGCTTGTCAATAAAGTCAGTGAATTGGAACTAGTCATACTTGCCAACAGTGCTGGCAGTTAGCTATTCTGAACTGAAGACTAGTAGAAATGAAAATCTTCCTTCCCAATAAATTGAGTTGTTCATCCTCTTTATTGACTGGAGTAGAACTAGGGTGTTGCTGTCTAGATCTCTCTGTGGCAGCCTGGATAACCAAAGAATTAGGAGCAGGACAAGAAAAGAGTAATTCCGCCCCCAGGGCTGGGACAAAATAGCCACCTCCGGAGGGGTAGGAGTGCAAGTGGCAGGAATATGCCAGACTATTTTAGCTGGTTCCAGAATGGCATGATTAATAAGAAGTGCTATTTGACTGGATCCAGAGGAAAGGAGGATGTCCTGGAGTTTGTGTTGGAGATTCTGAACTTCCTCAGGGGAGATCTGTAGCTCCTTTGCAACTCTATATAACAGTTCCTATAATTGCTTATAGTTGTCAGGGGGAGTTGGAGATATTGGGGTAACTGCTTCATCCAGAGATGATGAGGACAACCTTACTAGTACTAGTGGAACCACCAGATCCGGCTCATGCTTTTCTTCTTTCATGAGGTCAGGAGGAAGTTCTGGCTTTCCTCTTGAAGAGCAAGTGTGGACTGACCTCATAGCAGGTCATGCCAACTCCACAGAGTAGTATTGGTCCCACAGCCCCCTGCATGGCCAGTAAGATGGGTCACAAGGTGGTTACGAAGACACCATGGCATGGGGTTCCAAGGCAGATAATGGGATGGAGGTTGGTTCCAGACTTCTCTGGGTCCCCTGTGTGGGAAGGTGTGCCTCAGATTGGAGATGTCATTTCATTGGGTAGTTAAGAGTATCCCAAGAAAGAAAATTCCTATTCTGGATCCATTGGTGATACCGATGGTTCTGCTGGAGAACAGGAGACAGATTCCTTGCATAGATTGCATCTCTTGGTGGAGTCAGGACCTCTCTTGTAAGGGAAGGATCTGATGGAGATGGAGATTGGGGATCCAGGAAAGAAAAAATGTCTGTGGATGGAGCATAAGACTCTACTCTCTCTGGAGTGTGGTGAGTCTTGTCCGCTCAAACTGAAGGGACCACATAGGCATTGACTCCGTGCTCCGGGACTGAGCACCGATGGGAAAAAATGGTGGGTGCTGAGTACCCACTGGCAGCCCCCCAATCTGCTCTTTCTCCCCCACCTCCAGCACCTCCCACCCACTTGCAGTCCCTGCGGATCAGCGCTGCACCCTCTTTCCCCTCCTACCCACCATGATCAGCTGTTTTGCGGCTTGCAGGAGGCTCTGGCTGGGAGGAAGGAGGAGCGAGGACACAGTGTGCTCTGGGGAAGGGGGCGGAATGGGGCAGAAAGAGTCAGGGCAGGGGTGGAGTAGGGGCGGGATGAGGCGGGGCAGGGGTGAAGCCTTGGTGGAAGGGGAAGAGTGGGGATGGGGCCTGGGGCACAGCCAGGGGTCGAGCAACCCCAGCACTTTGTAAAGTCAGCACCTGTGGGGGACCAGAGCATTTACTGTTTGTGTTGTAATTTGGCAAGGCACAGATGATACTGTCAGTGGCTGAGGGTCTTGATTGTCTTTTGTTGGTGCCATTGGTTCTCAAGTTTAGACTTCATTGGTGCTGGAGGTACCGCTGCTTCTGAAGTGTGGTCTGGTACCAACAATGCTTTCAAGAAGTCTGCAACTCAGGGTACATGCAGTGTATGTGACCCACAGTGGAACACACAGGGGCTAGCACTCGATGAATAATTATCTCTTCAACATTTATACATGGAGAGCATGGAAAGGGATGTGCCACCCTCATGGCATGCTTTCCCCTGCAAAAGACCCCCCTCTGGCTTTTTTCAGCTCTGTGGTTTTGAAATGGGCAAAACAGGACTATGCAGGCTAACAGATGTCTGCCTGATGTTCTTCTAGACTGTGGGGGAAAACAGTGAAGTTATTGCAGAGTCTGCAGTAAGTTTTGCTGCTTCTCCCCTCCAGACAGTGGAATATTGGGCCTAGTGAATATTTGGCAAACCTTATTTTTGCTTGAATAATACTGCAAACGTTACTAATGGTCACCACATTATCCAGATCTTTTAAAACCCAGCCACATTATTGAGGCTGACAAAGTAGTTTACTTGCTTTGTGAAAAACAATTTCCCTTTAATTATTTTAAACACCTGCTATAAATTTCATTGACTGATCCCTTATTTCCTATTTTGTCACAATGTAAAAAGGAAAAATGGATCAAGCTGCTATATACTGTGCAATTATGAATAAGTCAGTCAAGTTCCCTCTAACTCTTCTCCTTTCCAATCTGAATATTTCCAGTTTTTGAACTATCCCTCTCTCTATATACCCCTCTATTCCACTATCTATCTTCATTGCCCTTGTTACTTACACTGCACCAACAGTGTACATGCTACCTGCTTTATAAACAAAAGACACAGCTTGCCGTGAAGAATGTATTATTTACATTTTAGGCAAGGGAAAACAACAAACTGTGGAGTAGGAAGAGGGAAAGGAAGAGAAGGATTGCAAAAGAAAGGAAAGAAAAGGTACTAAGGTTTATTATGTGTTAAAAGAGATGCCTGTAAACATGTAAATGGTTATTTAATAGATAAAGTGCCAGTAGATGGTGCACAAGAATATGTAGCACTATTCCTGGATTTTGCAGGATCAATAAAACTTCTTGTGTGCAAGGCTAATGGCTTCTTTAATGGAGCTCTTAACATGCTCTTTTCTACTCTTTTTCAGTCTCAGCTGCATTTTCCTTAAGGGGAGGTGACCAAAACTGGATTTTTTGGGTCTAAATGGGTTGCGGGTGGGATTGGATGAGGACAGGGGAGTGGAACCATAGTTTTCTGTTCCATTTTTAATGCATCCAAGCACTCTCATTGTTTTTATAACTGTTGCTGCAAACTGGAAAGATATCTGAAATGAAATACCGACAATAGCCTCCCTTCCCCCTTAGCATCTCTGCTTGGAAAATACCCAGATACAACATTTAGCGTGATATAGTAAACCTCCTTCCCCTCCCCCTCATTGGATGAAATTTCTAAATTTCCAAGCAACTCTCAGGATGTTACCACAAATTCAGAGTTCATCCGTGTATATGAGTCATATGGGGTAAAAAATCTATGGTAGCACAAAGTGGATGGAGACTGGCTGAAGATGCCCTGATGGGGATTTCCCTGGTATGAGGCCGGGAACCCCCAGAAGACATACAGTTGATGAAGGGAGTATGTCAGGAAGGGGAGAAGGAGTTGCCAGAGAACAGTGTGCTTCAGCTATCCCCAGCTGGTGTATAGTCCTTGTAGCACCATATCAGAGCAATCTCTAGGCAGTGGCGTAGCCAGGTTTAGAGCACAGGGGGAGCGGAGCTAAAAAAAGGTGCCAGGAGCAAAAGAATGATAGAATTATAGAATCATAGAATCTCAGGGTTGGAAGGGACCTCAGGAGGTCATCTAGTCCAACCCCCTGCTCAAAGCAGGACCAACCCCAACTAAATCATCCCAGCCAGGGCTTTGTCAAGCCTGACCTTAAAAACCTCTAAGGAAGGAGATTCCACCACCTCCCTAGGTAACCCATTCCAGTGCTTCACCACCCTACTAGTGAAAAAGTTTTTCCTAATATCCAACCTAAACCTCCCCCTCTGCAACTTGAGACCATTACTCCTTGTTCTGTCATCTTCTACCACTGAGAACAGACTAGATCCAAAAGGCGCCGGAGCAAAAAAAAAAAAAAAATGCTCCGCTCCGGCTGCAGCGCAGGAGCAAAAGGTGCCGGAGCACAAAAAAGGCGCCGCTTCTGCTCAGTGGGGGAGCAGCCGCTCCCCCTGCTCCCCCCCTGGCTATGCTACTGTCTCCAGGGTGCTCTAACCTGCCCAGTTAATCAAGAAGTTGTAACTGGTTTGCAGCGATGACAACATATGTCCTTCTGCTACACCAAGTAGCAATCTGGCCCTAATCTTTCTATATTTGGTCCTCATCTAGCCTCTATCATCATGGTATCTGAGATCCTCATAATCTTTAGTGGATTTATCTTGGCAATATCCCTGTGAGAGGGGGAAGTGCTATTATCCCTATATTACATGCAGGGAACAGAGGCACAGAGAGATTAAGTGACTTACCCAAGGTCACACAGGCAGTAGAGAACTGAACCTGGGTCTCCCAAGTCCCACACTAACACCCTAACCAAGGGACCATTCTCCTCTTCTTAGGCTGTTTTTCCCAATACATATTACCAAACACTTTTCCAAGATACATTTGTATCTGCCATTGCATGGGTCAATCCTGAAATGCATTTAATTCCATTTGGAGTTGTACACAGTCCTCTATAGCTTTTGTAGCTAAGTGAAACAATTTAGACCCCTCAGCAGATGGGACTGCAGGGATGTGACCAAAACCTTTCACATTTTATGAAAATTCTCAAATAGCATAATGCAAAATGTTACTGGCCAGACTTGGAAATGTATATGTTTAGCTGAACAAGAAAAATCCCAAACAGAGCTGTGTATTCAGAAGAAAAATGGATGTATGTAGGATTTTGCTATTCTTTTTCTTTTATGGATATTTATAGTCAGTGCTCCTCTGAGGAGTTATGAACACCATGGATGGAGAAAAAGAACCCCTCCTGTCATTCCAGCTATAGAAACAGCTGAGGAACCTAAGAGGAAGAGATAATGATCTTGTCAGTAATTCTGTCATCGCTTACCCCCCATCATCTGGCAATGTCATTAGACCCTTTTGCATACTGTATAGTGAGAGCATAGATGCAGATTTTTTTCTCCTAACCCTCTCTTCAGATGACATGGGGATTTAGCGGTCTAACACTAGACAGAATGCGGCTTGACACTAGCACCGACATGGCCTTACCTTGAAAATATGGCGTTTCTACTTTCCACAAGCAATATTGTAAAGCTTCATACACCGCTTTCAATCTAAAATTAAAAGCTCCAGCGATATGCTTAACTGTGCCAGCACTGCTGCTGCATCTTCTTGATAATCTTATCATGAAAGGCAAAAAATCTGATCTATAAAATATGCACAGCACAAACCGCAGCAGTTTCAAATTACAGATGTCCGAGTATTGACCCATGGATCATTTCAGGTTATCTGCTTTTATAGGGACACATGATCCACTACCAGTCTACCACAACTTGGTTCAGATATCGGAAGTGCAAGCTCAGAGAAATGCATCCTCTAAAACTGCTGACATGCTGCCTAACTGATAACTAAATTCTAAATAATGTGATGTTGGCTTGCTGTGATGTAGTGAAAAGTTATAATATATATTACAAAAAAAGAGAGAACATTTTCCTGTGCTGCTGTATATAACATATCAGTCCAGACATTTCAGACCTGGTATGAAGCAAGTCTGAGTCATTTGTGTTGTAGTTCACACATCAACATTTTGAAAGCCGAAAGGGGATCTCAACGGTTATAATTGCGAATAGGTATTTGATCACATATATTCCAGGAGACAATAGATATGGGGTAATCAATTATTTTTGTCAAGATCCAGGTTTCTTGGTCAAGGTATAGTCAGGGTCCAGACTCCAGGAAAATCATACCAAGCCCCCCAATAATGATAATAATAAGTAAATAAAAAGATTTTGCAGTCCATTCAAAGGTACCTGGCCATCTGGATTTGGCCCCCGGTTCACCTGTTCACTGCCCCTGCAGTAGATGAATTAAATACAAAAGAAGAGAATAACTATAAGTATAAATATTTAAACTGACAGTTTTCAAATACTGCAAGATAAGGATTAAGTAGCAGCTTTCTTTTGAATTTCCAGGATCATGCCTGTCTGAGGGAGTGATTCAAACATTTTGGTGAATTTGTTTTCAAATCCCTTGTTCTTATATGTACAGGCCGTGTTTACACTTGGAAGTAGCACTGTTTCAGCAGTCAGTTGCCAGTAATCAGCTAGCTGAACTGGTGTTAAACCACAGTTCAGCTGTAAATGTAGATAATGAAAACCATGGTCAGCCCTGGTTCAGTGGACTGGGGTTAGCCCTAGTTAGCTGAATCAGGACTGACAATGTTTCGCCCTTGTCTATGTTTACAGCTAAACTGTGACCACCAGTACCAGTTCAACTAATCTAAATGCTGCAAAGGTGCGCTTTCCAAGTGCAAACAAGGCCACAACACATATTAATGACTTGAAAAACTCCATTCTGGCCTCCTGGGAAATACTGAATAGAATCTGGTCATATATGCATTTCCAAGCCTTTCATAATAACAGATCCTGATCTTGTGCTGCAGAGCAGCCAGCCATGGAAGCATGGGTGGTGCGTGAACTGCGGGCTGGGGGAGGCTAGTCCCCAGCCCTGCCCCTTCCCCCTGAGGCCCCACCCCTTGTGCCCCCTGCTGGAGCCCAGGGCCCCCCCACTGCGGCCACCGGCACAGTCCCTCCCCAGGCTAGCCCCTCAGCTCCAGAGCTCTGGGAAGGTGTGCGTGGCCCCAGCCTCCCCAGCTCCGGAGCGCAGGAGGGCGGTGGTGCGTGGCCACAACCTTTCCAGCCCCAGATGGAGCACTGGGGGTCTGGAGCAGGACTGGAGCTGCTGCACACAGGGAGCGGTGGTAAGCAGGGGGCAGGGCCACGCCTGGCTGTTTGTGGAGGCACAGCCTCCCCCAGCCTATGCGACCCGCTGCCCATGCAGGGAAGATTTCACCAGCTTCTGTTGCTTAACCCTCACTGCTGGTGTAAGGGGCACGGCCTGAACTTCCTTACACACCGGCATACAACTGACCCGGAATCAGAGAGCACAAAGCTTGACATCCCCATCTAGAGCTGTGTTCTGTGCTCCTCAGCCATAACCAAGGATGTAACCCAAGCAGGGCTGGCTCTACCTTTTTTGCTGCCCCAAGCAGCGAAGAAAAAAAAAAAGCGGCTGCTGAAGAAGAAAAAATGAAAAAGCTGCCACTGAAGTGCCACCGAGGAAGGGAAAAAAACCAAAAAAACCCCCCCGGAGTGCCACCCCAAGAATGGCCGAAGTGCCACCCCTTCTGATTTGCCGCCCCAGGCACCAGCTTCCCTAGCTGGTGCCTAGAGCCGGCCCTGAACCCAAGGTATCCCACAGCACCTCTGTGTGTAATTTCAGCTCACACAAATAATATCTAAATATCTAATGTACTTGCTTAGATTTGCTGTTGAGTTCTAATCCCTGAAAACTGGGGTTTATAACGGAAACAATGACAAAGCCATAACTGTAGCCCCTCACGTGATTCTGCTACAGTACTGACCTCTTTCTCTAGAGCTAGCTTACATTTTAATGCCAGTGCTAAAGATGTATGTCAGGCACTATGACAACAGGGAGAATTCTGGCAGCTTTACTGTGTCATTTTGCTGAAAATACAATGGAGCTGCTTCTGGAATAAATTTACATGAGAGCAGAGAGGAATTATATAGAGATGAAAGCAAAGAGTAGCTTGTGATGAGAATCAGTGTGGGAACTGCAGAGAAGATTTAACTGTATATATCCCTTCTGTTAGTGTTCCTTCTGAGTGATCTGCAGATACCACTGGTGATGAGTTAGATGAGGTAATATCTTTTATTGGATCAACTTCTGTTGGTGAGAGACACAAGCTTTAGAGCTTCCACAGAGCTCCCTCTTCCACCTTGCAGGGTCCTAAAGCCTGGGCTCCAGCCTGAGCCCAAACGTCTATACTGCAGTTAAACAGCCCCTTAGCCTGAGCCCCGCGAGCTCATGTCAGCTGCATGGGCCAGCTGTGGGTTTTTAATGGCCATGTAGACATACCCAGAGTGTCACAGCTAAATAAAAGACAGAGGAGATTGTTTAGCATAAGTAGAAATAACATATATTTCAAGAGACCATTCAAGGTGAAGTGACCCATTAACACCCCTTCAGTCTTAGGGTATGTCTACACTACAGAATTAGGTCGAAATTATAGAAGTTGATATTTTAAAACCTGAATTTATGGAATCGATTGTGTGTGTCCCCACTAAAGAGCATTAAGACCATGAGGTCGACGGACTGTGTCCACAGTAGCGGGGCTAGCGCCGACTTTCGGAGCGTTGCATTGCGGGTACCTATCCCACAGTTCCTGCAGTCTCCGCCGCCCATTGGAATTCTGGGTTGCGATCCCAAAGCCTGATGGGGCAGAAAACATTGTCGCTGGTGGTTCTGGGTACATGTCGTCAAGCCATCAAACGTCCCTCCCTCCCTCCTTGAAAGCAATCTTTTTCGCGCCTTTTTTCCAGGGTTTACGGGGTTTCCGGGTTTGCTGTGGAAGCCTGCTCAGCTCACAATTACCGTATATCTACAGCGTATGCCTGGACATTAGGTCTAGTGGGGATTCAGTTGCATTATAATACGGGCAGAGGGATAGCTCAGCGTTCTGAGCGTTGGTCCACTAAACCTGGGGTTGCAAGTTCAATCCTTGAGGGGGCCATTCTGCCTGAGGCTGGTAGTCGCGGGACTACATAGCATAAGTTCCTTGCCTTCTAGCTGCAGATGGTGCAATAGGCCATAAATGATCATAGTCACAGGACTACACAGCTGCAGATCATACAATATGCTTGAAATTTGTGTGCTCCTGGCCTATGGTGTGGCTGGCCAGGGGTGCTTGGACGTAAATGGGAGTGAACAGAGTGACTCTGGTTGTTCTCTCTTTTACGTTTTGTTTAAGGGAGATTCAGTACTGCCTGGAACACGGGCAGAGGGATAGCTCAGCGGTCTGAGCATTGGCCTGCTAAACCCGGGGTTGTGAGTTCAATCCTTGAGGGGGCCAAGAGATGATGATGGCTATCAAGGCTATTGAACCATCTGCAGCTAGAAGGGAAGGCGCCTACCCTTGCTTCCTGGCATATTGTACCATCTGCTGCTAGAAGGAAATGAGCCTAACCCTTGCTCCCCCCTCCCTCCGTGAAAGCAATTGAGGGGGGAGCCAAAAATCCTTTCGCGCCTTTTTTCATGCGGGCGCCATATTGCTGACACCATTGTTATCCACCCGCCGCTTCTGCTCCCACTCTGCTGTCCTGCAAACAGCATACCAGGGAAAGCATGGAGCACAATCAGATCACCGCGGCTGTTATCGCCGTTATGAACACCACGCGCATTGTCCAGGAGTATATGGAGAACGAGAACCAGGAGCTGCTACAGCTACAGCAGGCGAGGAGGCGACAGCAGCACCCTGAGGACAGTGATGAGGACATGGACACAGACCTCTCTCAAAAAAGGCCCCCCCGCAAGGTGGACATCATAGTGGTAATGGGGCTTGTTGATACAGTGGAATACCGATTCTGGGCCCGGGAAACAAGCACAGACTGGTGGGACCACATAGTGCTGCAGGTCTGGGATCAATCCCAGTGGCTGCGAAACTTTCGCATGCGTAAGGGCACTTTCATGGAACTTTGTGAGTTGCTTTCCCCTGCCCTGAAGCACCAGAAAACCAAGATGAGAGCAGCCCTCACAGTAGAGAAGCGACTGGCAATAGCCCTGTGGAAGCTTGCAACGCCAGACAGTTGCGAATCAATTCGGAGTGGGAAAATCTACAGTGGGGGCTGTTGTGATGCAAGTAGCCAGGGCAATCACCGAGCTGCTGGTACCAAGGGTTGTGAGTCTGGGAAATGTGCAGCTCATACTGGATGGCTTTGCAGCAATGGGGTTCCCGAACTGTGGTGGGGCGATAGACGGAACCCATATCCCTATCTTGGCACCGGACCACCAAGCCAGTGAGTACATAAACCGAAAGGGTTACTTTTCAATAGTGCTGCAAGCACTGGTGGATCATAAGGGACGTTTCACCAACATCAATGTGGGATGGCCGGGAAAGGTACATGATGCTCGCATCTTCAGGAACACTGGTCTGTTTCGGCTGCTGCAGCAAGAGACTTTCTTCCCAGACGAGAAAATAACCGTTGGGGATGTTGAGATGCCTATAGTTATCCTTGGGGACCCAGCCTACCCCTTAATGCCATGGCTCATGAAGCCATACACAGGTAGCCTGGACAGTAGTCAGGACCTTTTCAACTATAGGCTGAGCAAGTGCAGAATGGTGGTGTAATGTGCATTTGGGTGTTTAAAAGCTCGCTGGTGCAGTTTATTGACTAGGTTAGATCTCAGCGAAACCAATATTCCCATTATTATTACTGCTTGCTGTGCGCTCCACGATATCTGTGAGAGTAAGGGGGAGATGTTTATGGCGGGGTGGGAGGTTGAGGCAAATCGCCTGGCCGCTGGTTACGCGCAGCCAGACACCAGGGCTATTACAAGAGTAGAGCAGGGTGCGTTACGCATCAGGGAAGCTTTGAAAACCAGTTTCATGAATGGCCAGGATGCTGTGTGAAAGTTCTGTTTTTCCCCAGTAATGAAAAGCCCCGCCCCTTCATTCACTCTACTTCCCTTTACCCAAACCACCCTGCCCTCCCCCCCTTGGTCACCGCTTGCAGAGGAAATAAAGTCATTGTTGCTTAAAAATCATGCATTCTTTATTAATTCGTAAAACAAAGAGGGGGAACTATGTGGGTAACTGCCACAGTCTCCCGGGATAGGTGGTGGAGGAAGGGAAGCACCAGGATGGGTGGTGGAGGAGGGGATGAGGGAAGGACAAGGACACACAGCACTTTAAAACGTATTGAATGCCAGCCCTTTGTTGCTTGGACTGTTCTCTTGGCTTGAGTGGTTGGGTGCACGGAGGCCGCCCAAACGCGTTCTTGGGCGTCTCGGGGATGAGGTTATGGGACTCGGGAAGGAGGGCTGTTGGTTACACAGGGGCTGTAGCGGCGGTCTGGGCTCAGGCAGCCTTTCCTGAACCCTACGCCTTTCCTCAGCCATAAGCCGGAGGATTTCCGTTTGATCCTCCAGTAGCCTCAGAATTGCATCCTGCCTTCTCTCTGCACGCTGACGCCACCTACTCTCTTCATCCTGCCGCTGTCTCTCTTCATCCCGCCAGTCATTGTCTTCAGCACGCCACCTGTCCGCGCAATCAAATTCTGCCTTCCTGGACTCCGACAGTGTCTGCCTCCACGCATTCTGCTGGGCAGCTTCAGTGTGGGAGGATTGCATGAGTTCTGAGAACATATCGTCTCGATTCCTTTTTTTTTACTTCTAATCTTTGCTAGCCTCTGGGACTGTGATGAAAGGGGTGGCGTTGAAACATTTGCAGCTGTGGGAGGAAACAAATGGGAGAGGAGTAGTTTAAAAGACACATATTAGAGAACAATGCTCCAAACATTACATATCACATGTGCATTTGGTCCAAGGTTGCACTTTGCCTGTTATATTGAGGGTCTGCCGGTTTGGTGTGAGAGATCACACAAGCAGGTCCGGCGGGCAACAGAATTTGGCTTGCAGGCAGCCATGGTAAGCCACAGTCTATAGGCTTCTTTAACCTTCATAACATGTGGGATTGTTTTCAAACAGCAACCCCCTCATTTCCCATAACAAACAGCCTTTGGGCTGGCAATTTAAAACTGGTTCGCAATTGAAAAGGGAGGGGCAGCGGTTTTCGGGTTAATATGCAGCGCGAGCCTAATCGACACCCCCCCCACACACACAGACACACATCCAAGATGTTCGCTGTTCCCCCTCCCCCCACCGCGTGGGTCACAGCGGGGAAGATTTCCGTTCAGCCACAGGCAAACAGCCCAGCAGGGACAGACCCCCTCTGAATACCCCCTTAATAAAATTCCCCTATTTCAACCAGGTGACCATGAATGATATCGCTCTTCTGAGGATAACACAGACAGATAAAGAACGGATGTTGCTTGAATGCCAGCAAACACCGGGACCATACGCCGCCATGCTTTGCAAAGCAATGATTCCAGACTACGTGCTACTGGCCTGGCGTGGTAGAGTGTGTTACCACGGAGCACAGGATAAGGCTGCCCTCCCCAGAAACCTTTTGCACAGGCTTTGGGAGTACATCCAGGAGATCTTTCTGGAGATGTCCCCGGAGGATTTCTGCTCCATCCCCGAACATGTTAACAGACTTTTCCAGTAGCTGTAGCTGTACTGGCCGCGAATTAATCATTAAACATGCTTGATTATAAAACATGTATTAATTTCACAGAGGTACACTCACCAGAGGTCCCTTCTCCTGCATCGAGCACGCCTTGGGTGGGTTCGTAGGGTACTGGCTCCAGGGTGACAAAGAGTTCCTGGCTTTCGGGGAAAAGGGCTTCTCCGCTTCCTTGCTGTGTCTGTGCGCTATTTTCAGCATCATTATCATCATCTTCCTCTCCCCAAAAATGCTCCTCTGTGGTTTCTGATGATCCACATACGGAGTCATACCACATGGGTGGGTCAGTGCTGGCTGCACCTCCTAGAATGGCATGCAGCTCATCATAGAAGCGGCATGTCGGGGCTCTGACCCAGAGCGGCTGTTTGCATCTCTGGTTTTTTGGTAGGCTTGCCTGAGCTCCTTAATTTTCACGCGGCACTGTTGCGCGTCCCTGTTGTAGCCTCTGTCCTGCATGCCCTTGGAGACTTTGGCATATGTATTGGCGTTTCTTCTTTTGGACCGTAGCTCTGCTAGCACGGTTCTGTCTGCCCATACAGCGATCAGATCGCGTACCTCACGCTCGGTCCATGCTGGAGCTCGTCTTTGGTTCTGGGACTCCATCATGGTCACCTCTGCTGATGAGATCTGCGCTCACCTGCAGCTCACCATGCTGGCCAAACAGGAAATGAAATTCAAAAGTTCGCTGGGCTTTTCCTGTCTACCTGGGCGGAGCATTCGAGCTCAGACTGCTGTCCAGAATGGTCAAATGTTGCACTGTGGGATAGATCCAGGAGGCCAATACCGTCGAATTGCGTCCTCACTAAGCCTACATCGATTCGGCAATATCGCTTTAAGCGCTAATCCCCTCGTTGGGGGTGGAGTGGCGAGATCGATTTTAAGAGCCCTAGAAGTCGATGTTAAGGGCTTCGTCGTGTGGACGGGTGCACGGATCAATCGATATAATGCTAATAAATTCGACCGAAACTCGTAGTGTAGACCAGGGCTTAGAGTGGAAAGGAAGGGAAGGGGGTTCTTAGTGGGTTATAGATTGTTGTAATAGGCCATAAATCCAGTGTCAGTCCATGATTTTTAATGTCTAGCAAAGTTATGAATTTAAGCTCTCAGGCTTGCCTTTGAAAACCGAGAGAACCTAGTTCAATACAGAAATAAAGTCCCATCTGATCACACACACTTAGGCCTGGTCTACACTAGGATGTTTTTTTGAATTTAGCAGCATTAACTCGATTTAACCCTGCACCCGTCCACATTATGAAGCTATTTATACATTATATATTCGACATAAAGGGCTCTTTAATTCGATTTCTGTACTCCTCCCCGATGAGGGGAGTAGCGCTAAATTCGACATGGCCATGTTGAATTCGGGTTACTGTGGATGGAATTCGACGGTAATAGCTCCGGGAGCTATCCCACAGTGCACCACTCCGTGGACGCTCTGGACAGCAGTCCGAGCTCAGATGCTCTGACCAGCCACACAGGAAAAGCCCCGGGAAAATTTGAATTCCTTTTCCTGTCTGGCCAGTTTGAATCTCATTTCCTGTTTGGACTTCGTGGCGAGTTCAGCAGCACTGACAACGATGCAGAGTTCTCCAGCGGAGGTGACCATGCAATCGCAGAATAGAAAGAGGGCCCCAGCATGGACTGATTGGGAAGTCTTGGATCTGATCGCTGTGTGGGGCGATGAGTCCGTGCTTTCAGAGCTGCGATCGAAAAAACGGAATGCGAAGATCTACGAGAAGATCTCTAAAGCCATGACGGAGAGAGGATACAGCCGGGATGCAATGCAGTGCCACGTGAAAATCAAGGAGCTGTGATAAGCGTACCAGAAGACCAAAGAGTCAAACGGACGCTCCGGATCCCAGCCCCACACATGCCGTTTCTACGAGGCACTGCATGCTATGCTCGATGGTGCTGCCACCACTACCCCACCAGTGTCCGTGGACTCCGACGATGGGGTCTTATCTACGGCCACGTCGTCGGAGGTATTCGCGGACGGTGAAGATGAGGAAGGAGATGAGGAGGATGAGGCAGTCGACAGCGCTTTCAACGCTGATTTCCCCGACAGCCAGGATCTCTTCATCACCCTGACTGAGATCCCCTACCAACCCTCCCAAGACAGTAACCTGGACCCTGAATCAAGGGAAGGATCAGCAGGTCAGTGTTTTCAACATTTATTTTGAATAGAATAGGCATGGTATGTTAGGAATGGGTTTTTATAGCTTAGTTTGCCCTAAGCGCTTTACTTTTGAGTCGTTTCCAGTGCAGCTACTCGAAAAGTCTGTCAATACGTATGGGGATACAGGATAAATCCTTCTCGGAGATCTCCACGAAGCTCTCCTGGAGGTACTGTGAAAGTCTTTGCATCAGGTTCCCGGGTAGAGCGGCCTTATTGTCTCCTCCATGGTAGGAAACTTTTCCGCGCCAGGCTAGTAGCAGGTACTCCGGTATCATTGCCTTGCAAAGCATGGCGGCATACGGCCCCGGTGTTTGCTGGCATTCATGTAGCATACGGTCTTTCTCTGTCTCCATAATCCTCATCAGAGTGATATCAGTCATGGTGCCCTGCATTGAATTAGGGGAATTTTAGTATGGGGACTGGTTGCCTGTTCCTTTAAATAATTCTACCCGGCAGTTTCCAGCCACGCGGTGGGGGCAGGGAGGCGAACCGTTGAAACTGAGCGGTTCGCAGGCAGGGACCTTTCCCGGGACCAGCCACATGGTGGGGGTGGGGGGGCGGGGAGGCAAACCGTTGAAACTGAGCGGTTCGCAGGCAGCAGGCAGGGACCTTTCCCGGGACCAGCCATGCGGTGTGTGTGTGTGTGTGTGTGTGTGTGTTTGTGGAGGACGGGGAGGCGAACCGTTGAAACAGAGCGGTTTGCCGGCAGCAGGAACTGGCCACCGCTAGGAGCTGTGCTTGGAACATGGTAGTAGGGCGCTGCTGTGAAGTAAGCTCTCAGCAGGCAAGTCTACGGCTTACCATGGTCTCCAGATAGCAGAATTCCGGTGTCCAGCCCTGCTTGTGTGATCTGTACACCAAGACCCCAGGCACTCAATATAAAGACAAAATATTCAACCTTGTACTGAGTGCACATGTGATAGGTAGTGTGCATGGTCTTGTTCCCTGGGAAAGAGTGTAGGCATTGTTCAGGGAAATATATCTTTGTGAGGAATTCACTCCCTTTTTCCCATCCCACAGCTGCGAGCGTCTCCCTCAGTACCCATGCATCCCCCTCCCAGAGGCTGTCACAGATCAGGCGGCGAAAGAAAAGGACACGGGATGAGATGTTCTCAGGACTTATGTCCTGTTCCAGAGCCAAGGCGGCACAGCAGACCAAGTGGAGGGAGAACATGTCACAATACCAGCGATCATACAACGAACGGGAGGACAGGTGGCACCAGGAAGACCAGCAGGCGACTCAAACACTGCTTGGCATAATGAAGGAGCAAACGGACACGCTCCGGCGCCTTGTAGATGTTCTGCAGGACCGGAGGCAGGACGAAAGAGCCCCACTCTATGTGATTTCTAATCGCCCTCCCCCGCCACAAAGTCCAATTCCCCCCTCTCCCAAAGTCACGAGAACGAGGGGCGGCAGGGGCCGTGGAAACAATCATTCCACTCCTGCTGACTTCGCAAGTAGCAGAAGGCTATCATTCCCCAAGATTTGATGGATCCTTTCCTTCCCTCCAAACGCACGCCACCCTAGCCCCCATCCAAGTTTCATCCCATAACTCTGCTGTCCTTAATAAAAATTGCTGTTCTGTAAAGTACCGTTTCCTTGATTTCCTTTTAAAGGACAGGGTGTTTGAAGGGGGGGAAGTGGGGTTGGTAATTGGAGATGATAGGCGCCTGTACCAGGGTACAGACAGGGGGACAGGTTCAACAGAACGTCACACTCACATTGCATTCACTAGGCACCATGGTCATTCTGGGAGGTGGTTTTCATGTTCTGTGTGGGGGGGCTCTGTGGGTTTCTGGTTGGGGAGGAAGGCTACAGATCTTTTGCAGCGGTCAGTAGCCTGCTTGACAGAGCCATGCAGCAGGGGATCTGTAACCGCCATCCCTGGCCACAAAGTCACACAGGCCCCCCCTCACAGAGTTCTAAAAAGGAGGGGTGGCAGGCTCCGTTTAAACAAGCAGTCCACCACTGCGGACTGCTCTAGGAGCAGGAGCCTGTCATTCCCCGAGTTTGGAAGCGTCCTTTCCATCAATCCACCCGCTCCCCAACCGCAGTATGCATCCCAGTTTCAACCCATTACCGAGAAATCCTTAATAAAGAAGACAGTTTTAATGAATAAAGTTACTTTTATTTTATTTTTAAAGCATTGTAGGAAGGTGGGGAAGGTTTCTGGACATTGGAGAGGATAGGCAACATTAACTGGGTAAATAAACATAGGCAGGTTCAGGTTCTGCTTACACAAAGGCAATAGTCACAGGTTACCCTGCTCGCTCTGGAAGCTAGCTTTCAAAGCTTCCCGGATGCACAGCGCGTCCCGCTGGGCTCTTCTAATCGCCCGGGTGTCTGGCTGCGCGTAATCAGCAGCCAGGCGATTTGCCTCAACCTCCCACCCCGCCATAAACGTCTCCTCCGTGCTCTCACAGAGATTGTGGAGCACACAGCAGGCTGCAGTAACAATGGGGATATTGGTTTGGCTGAGATCAGAGTGAGTCAATAAGCTTCTCCATGTCCCCTTGAGACGGCCAAAAGCACACTCCACCACCATTCTGCACTTGCTCAGACGGTAGTTGAAGAGCTCCTTTTCAGTGTCCAGGGCGCCTGTGTAGGGCTTCATGAGTCAGGGCATTAGCGGGTAGGCTGGGTCCCCGAGGATCACTATAGGCATCTCCACATCCCCAACAGTTATTTTGTGGTCCGGGAAGTAAATACCTTCCTGCAGCCGTCTAAACAGACCAGAGTTCCTGAAAATGCGAGCGTCATGAACCTTGCCCGACGTTGATGTTGGTAAAACGCCCTTTATGGTCCACCAGTGCTTGCAGCACCATAGAAAAGTAGCCCTTTCGGTTAATGTACTGGCTGCCCTCGTGGTCCGGTCCCAGGATAGGGATGTGAGTTCCATCAATAGCCCCACCGCAGTTTGGGAATCCCATTGCAGCGAAGCCATCTATGATCACCTGCACGTTTCCCAGGGTCACTACCTTTGAGAGCAGCAGGTCAACGATAGCATTGGCTACTTGCATCACAGCAACCCCCATGGTAGATTTGCCCAGTCCGAATTGATTCGCGACTGACTGGTAGCTGTCAGGTGTTGCAAGCTTCCAGAGGGCTATGGCCACTTGCTTCTGGATAGTCAGGGCTGCTCGCATCCGGGTGTCCTGGCGCTTCAAGGCAGGGGACAGCAACTCACAAAGTTCAAGGAAAGTGCCCTTACGCATCCGAAAGTTTTGCAGCCACTGTGATTCATCCCAGACCTGCAGCACTATGCGGTCCCACCAGTCAGTGCTTGTTTCCCTTGCCCAGAATCGCCGTTCCACAGCATCAACATGACCCATTGCCACCATGATGTCCAGGGACCGGGGTCCCGTGGTTTGTGACAGTTGAGTGCCCCTCTCAGAGTTAATGTCCTCACGGCGCTTCCGTTGCCTACTCGCCCGATTTATCAACATCTGTCTCTGGAAAAGGTGGACGATAAGGCGCGAGGTGTTGACAACGGACAGAACAGCAGCGATGATCGCAGAGGGCTCCATGCTCGCGGTCCTGTGGCGTCCGCGCTGTCAATCACCAGAAAAGGGCGTGAACTGATTGCCCGCCGGCGCTTTCACGGAGGGAGGGCGGGAGTGAGGGTTGAATGACGACATTTACCCAAAACCACCCTCGACACATTTTTTTCCCCAGCAGGAATTGGGGGCTCGACCCAGAATTCCCAATGGGCAGCGGGGACTGCAGGAACTGTTGATAGCTACCCACAGTGCACCGCTTGCAATGTCGACGCTTGCCCCGTTACTGTGGACTCACAAAGTTGACTTGATGTCCTTGGTGTGGATTCACACATTCGACTTTGTAATATTGGTTTCACAAGTTTGGTTTAACTAAAATCGAACTACTCTCGTAGTGTAGACATACCCTTAGTTGTCACCTACCACTCCACACTGGTACCCATACAGGGTATCAACAAGCAACTAGAACCCAGACTCGATGGGGACCATCTCCTGAAATAAATCTTTCCTGAACCCCCTCTTCTGGCCTTTAAATCCCCCAACCTCTCCAAGCTCATCATCAGAAGCAAGCTCCCAACAGACTAGGACACACAACTCAAAGCAGCACCAGACTCTGCCAGAGTCAGAGACAGGTGCAAAACCTGCAGACATATCTCCACTGCTACAATGAGCAACAACCCCCACAACACACCTTTCAACATCCATGGGTCTTACACATGCCTCTCACAACATGTGGTGTACTGTACCTCATCCAGGGCACTAAATGCCCCAATAATAATGATGTGGGTGAAGCCAGACAATCACAATGCTCTAGAATGAACTCAGACAGGAAAATGATAAAAGACAAAAATACCTCATCACCCATGGGTGAATACTTTTCACAAAGCGATCATTCTATCTGTGACCTATCAATCCTCATCCTCAATAGAAACCTGCACAACACTTTCTAAAGACTAGCCTGAGAACTTAAATTCATGAATTTGCTAGACCCTAAAAATCATGGAGTGAATAAAGATACTGGATTTATGGGTTATTACAACAATCTATAACCCACTAACAACCCCCTCAGATGCCTTCCCACCCCCTTACTTATCTCTCCCCCTATAACTGGAGAGGTGTTAACAGGCCACATCACCTTGAAATATGTGTTACCTACTTATGTTAAACAATCTGTTCCACCTGGTATTTAGTTGTGACAGGCTGAGTATGTTTCCCAGACCTGAAGAAGAGCTCTGTGTGAGCTCAAAAGTGTCCCTCTCTCACCAACACAAGTTGGTCCAATAAAAGATATTACCTCGCCCACCTTGTCTCTCTTATATCATGAGACCTACACTGCTATAACAACTCTGCATACAACTGCTGATGAATTGCATGAAACCTGCATTTCATTCTCAGGAGCAGAAAGAACAGCATTTAATTCCTTGCTGGCTTGAGAGGGAGACATCCAAATGCCAGTGGCTTAGCTACTGATGGCCAAAGTGGGCCAGTTAATACAGTATAGCTGTGTAGTCAATACTTCAGAAGACTGATGCCTGATGATTAAATCTTCCTGCACATTCAAGTCCTCATAACAATTATAATTTAACAAAAAAGGCACTTAACTGTCACTTTATTCTTAATTCTTGTGAAATGTACCACATTAACAGCTGTGGAGATCTCTAGCCACAGGCAGGCTAGGAAAAAAACATCCTATTTCCTAGAAGCCTATGGGGCAAGTAGAAGTGCTATCTAGAAAAATAAAAGCATTGACTTTCCTGCCTGATAAGGACACATTTGTATTAAGAACTATTTACACACAGACTTGGTTGATTTAAATTATTTGTGCAGTACTCTAAAATTGGCAGACCAAAAATCTTGGCTTAAACTATATTAACACCCACAGAACGAAAGACTGTACAGAGGCAATTGCAAAGTCTCTTAGAGAAATGATTCAGAAATGTATAGAAACCTAGGCTTATTGCTGTGTTTATTTATTGATGGATCCCCTAACAGATCTGTAGCTGATAGGAATTGATGTACATCAGATTCGGGCAGGGAAACCTGGCACTGTTTGCTGATAGAGCTATCTTGGAATCTGGGATAACTGATGGTATTCAGACAAAGAATGAAAAACAATTAGGAGTTATGAAGGATCAAGGCAGAAGCACTCAAATTGAAGAGGAGAGGCTTGGTAATCAACAGTAGAGCAGTGCACATGGGTTGTTTGAGTGGGGTGCAGGTCAGCCTCATGCTACTGTTGTGCACTGGCTCAGCCACAACCTCAAGTCTGCAATTTTGGATCTCAAAAAAAAAAAAAAAAAAAAAAAAGATTAAGAATTTGAATTTACTTTGAAATGTTACTGTTTAAGTACTAAAAAGCAATAGAAACTTTAATTTCTTGCTGATACCTTCGAGGCAATTGAAGACTACTTCTGAAAGCAGCCACCATGTTGATAGGGTTGCTGTTCAGGCCACTTCACTTAAGGCAATAATCAGAAATCCTCCTTTTGTTGTCAGCCATTTGTACATAGTGCAGAAAACCAAGCAGGGCTGATATAGCCCAACATGGGGCATTCTTAAAGAGTTCAAGACAGGTAAATGTCGTGGGCACGTGACAGACTTTTCCAGGAGAGGATCTCTTTTTGTCTGAGGCATTGCAACAGCTAGAAATTGCTACAATGGAACTCACAGCAATTAAATACAATCCTGGCTGTTATACCCAAAAAGATGGCGGATGTGAGGAGAATAAACACTTCTATAGTTAAGTCTACACTACCGCTCTACATTGGCGCAGTTGCACCGATGCAGCTGAGCCGCTGTAGCGCGTCTGGTGAAGACGCGCTGTGCCAATGGAAGAATGCTCTCCCATCGGCATAATTACTTCACTTCCACGACAGATGGAAGCTATGTCGGTGGGAGACGCTCTCCGGCTGACATAGTGTGGTGTGGACACCGTTTTAAGACGATGTAACTTACGTCGCTCAGTGTTGTTTTCATACCCCTAAGCGACTTAATTGACATCAACTTAAGCCATAGTGTAGGCCAGCCCTGAGTCTTTAAAGGCAAAGCTGCAGAAAATATATGCTCGAAGTTGCCATTTAATGTTTGGATGTCAGAATTATTAGGCTACTTCAACCATCATTCACATGGCATCAGTGCTTTGACTCACAGTAGCCTAGTGATAAATAAGAATTGCCCCACTATGGCAATTTAAAAATTGACAATATGCTTGACCACTTTGCACTAGTATTAAGTGAGGAGGTAAAGGACAGTGCTCTGAATCCATATTTATTCCTCATGTAGGTACTTATAGACTGTGATCAAGTCACCCCACAGCCGTCTCTTTGTTACGCTAAATAGGTTAAGCTCCTTGAGACTATCACTATAAGCCATGTTCTTTAATCATTCCTGTGAATCTTCTCTGAACCCTCTCCAATTTATCAGCATCCTTCTTGAATTCAGGGCACCAGAACCGGACACAGTATTCCAGCAGTGGTCACACCACTGCCAAATACAGAGGTAAAATAACCTCTCTACTTCACTGTTTATGCATCCAAGGATTACCTTAGCTCTTTTAGCTACAATATTGCACTGGGAGCTCATGTCAGCTAATTATCCACCTTCCCCTCCTTTCCCAAATCTTTTTCAGAATCACTGCTTCCCAGGATAGAGTCCCTCATCCTGTAAGTATGGCCCACATTCTTTGTTTCTAGATATAAACATTAATATTTAGCGGCACTAAAACTTATATTGTTTGCTTGTGACCAGGTTACCAAGGGTTCCAGATAACTGTGTATTTTAGTGACCTGTCCTCTTCATTTTTTTACCACTTATCCAATTTTTGTGTCATTTGCAGACTCTATCAGTGTTGATTTTGTGTTTTCTTCCAGGCCATTGATAAAAATGTTAAATAGCATAGAGCCAAGAACCGATGTCTGTGGAACCCCACTAGAAGCACAACCACTTGATGATTCCCACTTTACAACTGCATTCTGAGACCTATTAGTTAGCCAGCTTTTAATCCATTTAATGAGTGACATGTACATTTTATATTTTTACATATTTTAATCAAAATATTGTGCAGCACCCAGCCAAACACCTTTCAGAAGTGTAAGTATTTTATATCAACACTATTACTGTTATCAGCCAAACTTGTAATCTCATTAAAAAATATCAAGTTAGTTTGACAGGATCTGTTTTTCATAAATTCATGTTGATTTGCATTAATTACATTACCCTCCTTTAATTCTTTATTTATTAAATCCATATCAGCCACTCCATTATTTTGCCGGGGTCGATGTCAGCCTATAATCACCTGGGTCATATCATTTATCCTTTTTTAAATATTGTCAGAACATTAGCTTTCTTCCAGTCTTTCTCTAATATTCCAAGATTTATTGAAAAGCAACATGAACAGTACAGAGAGCTCCTCAGGCCACTCTTTTCAAACTCTTGTGCAAGTTATCTAGATATGCTGATTTAAAAAAGTCTAACTTTAGTAGTTTCTGTTTAACATCCTCCAGTGATACTGGTAGAATGAAAAAGAGTATTATCATCCTCATCTGATAAGACTATATCATCTGTTTTCTTTCCCAAATATCACCTGGATCACCTGGATCGATCGGACTTCAGCTGTCATTAAGACTGCGCCGATTACAACACGTCTGCCATTCTTCTCGCACTCTTGCCTTTCTTCTCCATGTTCGTCCGAAACGTTTAACGATGTCATCTTCCCATCTTCTTGGAGGCCGACCGGGGGGTCTTTTCTGTTCTCGCGGGTACCACTCAGCAATGATTGTGGTCCACCTGTTATCCGTGAGCCGTGCTGTGTGGCCCGCCCATCGCATCTTGTTATGTCTGCTTTCCACAACAATATCTTTCACACCTCTGCGTTCTCTGATGATTTCATTTGGTATACGATCCAGAAGGGAGATTCCCAACATAGCTCGTTCCATTGCCCTTTCAGCTACCAACAGCCGTTGCTCTTCTCTCTTCGTCAGTGCCCACGTTTCACTGCCATACAGTATGGCTGGCAGCACTGCTGAATTGAAAATATTTTTACCTGTGGTCTTGTCAATTTTTCCTTTGAGGACGTCCTTGATGGAATTAAACGCACACCATCCTGCCCGAATCCTTCGCGAGAGTTCTCCGTTCAGGTCTTGGCGCATATTAACTTCTTGGCCCAAATATATGTACTGTTCCACTTCTTCGATGTCTTCTCCTGTTACCGTTATTCGGTCTTTTCGTAAGACGTCTGATCGCATATATTTTGTTTTGCAGCGGTTCATTTTCAGGCCGACCTGACTACTTTTCTTGTCGAGTCTTCGTAGCATGCTCTGCAGTTGGTTGGTGCTTTCGGCAATTAGTACAATGTCGTCTGCAAATCTGAGATGAGATAATCTCTCTCCGTTTATGTTGACACCACTCCTCCAATTGATCTTGTTCATAACCATTTCGAGGCAGGCGGTGAATAGTTTCGGTGAAATTGTATCTCCTTGCTTTACGCCTTTCTCGATTGGGATGCGGAGGGGAGTTTCAAGGAGAGTAATGTCTGTTGTACATCCAGTATTCGCTTCCTTCAACAAACTAATGTACTGCGTGTTAATGCCCTGCTCTGCGAGCGCCTTTAATATTGCGTTAAACTCAATGCTATCAAAGGCCTTTTCACAGTCGATAAAAGCAATGCACAGCAGGAGTTTGTATTCCCTCGCTCTTTCTAGGAGCTGAGTAAGGGTAAATATATGGTCGATTGTACTGAAATTTCTTCGAAACCCTGCCTGCTCTCTCGGCTGTTGTTCATCCAGACTCTGCGAAAGTCGATTCGTTATCACCTTTGTGAAGAGCTTGTAGATGTGAGAGAGCAGGCATATAGAACATAAATATTTATTGAACACTTCTGCCTTTTCTCCATTATGGTTGATAATTCTACCATTTTCATCAAGTAATGTACCAATACCATTGTTAGGATTCTTTCTGTTTCTAGTATCAGAGGGGTAGCCGTGTTAGTCTGGATCTGTAGAAGCGACAAAGGGTCCTGTGGCACCTTATAGACTAACAGAGGTATTGAAGCATAAGCTTTCGTGGGTGAATACCCACTTCTTCGGATGCAAGCAGTGGAAATGTCCAGAGGCAGATATAAAAGTGCAGGGAAGATTCAGGCTAGAGATAACGAGGTAAGCTTAATCAGGGAGGGTGAGGCCCTCTTCTAGCAGTTGAGGTGTGAACACCAAGGGAGGAGAAACTGCTTTTGTAGTTGGCTAGCCATTCATAGTCTTTGTTTAGTCCTGAGCTGATGGTGTCAAATTTGCAAATGAACTGAAGCTCTACAGTTTCTCTTTGGAGTCTGGTCCTGAAGTTTTTTTGCTGCAGGATGGCTACCTTTAGGTCTGCAATTGTGTGTCCAGGGAGGTTGAAGTGTTCCCCTACAGGCTTTTGTATATTGCCATTCCTTATATCTGATTTGTGTCCATTTATCCTTTTGCGTAAGGACTGTCCAGTTTGACCGATGTACATAGCAGAGGGGCATTGCTGGCATATTATGGCATATATTACATTGGTGGATGTGCAGGTGAATGAACCGGTGATGGTGTGGCTGATCTGGTTAGGTCCTGTGATGGTGTTCCTGGTGTAGATATGTGGGCAAAGTTGGCATCGAGGTTTGTTGCATGGATTGGTTCCTGAGTTAGAGTTATTATGGTGTGGTGTGTAGTTGCTGGTGAGAACATGCTTCAGGTTGGCGGGCTGTCTGTGGGCGAGGACTGGCTTACCTCGTTATCTCTAGCCTGAATCTTCCCTGCACTTTTATATCTGCCTCTGGACATTTCCACTGCTTGCATCCGAAGAAGTGGGTATTCACCCACGAAAGCTTATGCTTCAATACCTCTGTTAGTCTATAAGGTGCCACAGGACCCTTTTTCTGTTTCTAATATATTTAAAACCTCCTTGTTGTCCTTAACTTGATTGGCCATAGATTTCTCCTGGCCCCATTGAAATCAAGGGGAGTTTTGTCATTGATGTCAACTGGGACCAGGACTTCACCTTGTGTGAGGCAAACCTTCCTGTTTTTTCTGAGCCCTTTAAGTTAATGGTGGAAGAATCCAATGTAGTCCAGAGTTCTTATTACCCAAAGCATCCTAATGAATATTATGCTATGCTGGGATAACTCATTTCTGCTGTTGCTGTCACTTCACAGCCAAAACTTAAAAATAACTGTGAATTGATAATATGAATGTATACATTTTTGATTTTTCCTCCTGTGAGTTCTGTCTCCTTACATTTTGAACTGAATTAACTTCCATTGATATTATTGCTTTTATTTGTATGAGGCACTTTGCTGCACAAACCACTAGCAATTATTTCACGTTTGCTTTGATCACAAATCTTGCTAGGCAGTTTAACTACTACGTATATTCAAATGTGGTTTGCTTTAAGAGAGAATGAAAGATCTTCAGAATCCTTAACAAAATGCCATGAAGCCAATTTACTGTTTGAAGCTTATGAGCTGGTGTTGCTATGCTAAATATAAATATGCTATAATATTAGATGCTTTTAGTATTTTCAGGTAAAAATTATTTGCTAATAAATTAGGTACGATCATGGGCAATATGATATTGTCTAGGTTAAGGATTTGGTAATGGTATATGGAGCTTTTCACCTCTAAGTCTTTAAATCTGGGCCTTGATCAGAATTTATAGTTATCCCAAGTCCAACTAAAGGCTTTTCGTGGTCCATTTGAAGGTCTCAATTCCAAGTGTCTATTTTTTATATTGTGAAAGAAATAGGACACCCCCCTCTTCCACAAGCTTTCTAGTTGGTACACTTGTTTTTTTTTAAATCTCGGCTGTGAAGTGACAGCAACAGCAGAAATGAATTCTCCCAGCATAGCATAATATGCATTAGGATGCTTTGGGTAATAAGAACTTTGGACCACACTGGACTCTTGGCTTTGGCTCTACCAGCTGGCTGTGGTTCCTGGCTCTGGCTCCAGCTCCAACCTCTGGCTCTAGTTCCTGGCTCTTAACTTTGGCTCTGACCCCTGCTCTGGTTCCTGGCTCCTGCTCCAACCCCTATCTTTGGTTCCCTGGCTCCTGCTCTGGTTTTGACCTCTGCCTCTGGTTCCCGAATCTTGAATCCAGGTTCGACCCTTGGCTCTCGCTCTGGTTCCTGGCCCTCCTCAGCCCAGGCTCCTGGTGCCTAACCCTGACAGTGTGAACTATCTACAGAACCTTGTCCGGCTGTTAGGACGGACCCCACTACAGCCAACCTCTCCTTGATGGAAATATTGGGCATCTTGAAGAGTCTACAGACCCAGCTTAATGCCTTGCAGGTGCAAAATGCCATCCTGCATGTGCAAGCTGAGCCGCCCACCACCCAGACCTATCCACCGCTGGAGGATTCAGTGGTGCAAGTTCAGTGTTGACTTGGGGAAGTATTGTGGGTTTCTCAACGAGTGCCTCCTCCTATTTCTGATGCACTCACAGATATTTCCCACCAACAAGACTAAGGTAAGGCTTATCATCAGCTTGCTGACAGGAGAAATGCTGGCCCTGGTCTCCTGACTCCTTGAAAAATCCAGCCTTCTCTTGAACTGGTTTAAAAAATTTGTCTAAGCCATGGCGACCCATGCAGTGTACACCCAGACGAGGCCAGGGTCCAGACTCTTAGGGATGTTGATTGGCTGCTAACTATGCTGCTAACTTCTGGTGCCTAGTGGCGGACATGGAATGGAATGAGGCTACTCAGTACCATCATTTTTGGTACAGCCTTAATGACGACATTAAGGACAAGCTGTCTTGGGTAGAGCCTCTGGACAGCCTGGATGCTTTTATCAATCACTTCTCTCTGCTAAGATATTTACCACAGTTCCTCCATGGAATTTATAACCTGGTCCATATTCGGGAAGGGGATGAATGGAAGATTACCTTGTGCTCCCAATATGGGCACTCTGAGTACTTGATAATGCTCTTCAGACTGTGAAATGCCTCTGCAATGTTCCAACATTTCATCAATTATATTTTTAGAGACATGTTGCATCAGTTTGTTGTGATCTACATGGATGATAGCCTGTAGTGAAGTGAAGACTCACCGGTGTGGTACCTCCCGCTGGTCGTCTTGGGAATTAGCTCTTTTCCAGCCTCGGAGTGCCCTCTGCTGGCCGGTGGCTTGCCTGCTTCAGGCCCCGTGTCCCTCCCGGACCCTGGTGCCCCTTGTCCTGGGGTTCTGCCCCCAGCAGTACCCCCTTACTCTGGGTTTCCCCTCCCAGGGGAACCCCCAACTCTCTAAACCCATCTTGCCTCAGTGGCTACTGCCAGTCGTCATCTAGTCCTCGCTCACTGGGGCAGACTGCAGTCTGTAAACCACTCATCACTGCCAAGGGGGTAGGACCTGCTGCCTTTGCCTGTCCCTGGGGCTGCACCTCTGAAACCTCAGTACCTGCTTTGACCTTACCCAAGGCCTGCAGTCTGGGGGTTTGCCAGGCTGGAGCTCCCCAACTCCCTTTGCCCTTCCTCAGCACATCTCCGCTTCAGGTACCTTGCTCCCAGGCAGCTAGCCCTTCCCACTCCAGGGCTAGAGTGAGACTCCTCTCGCTTCTGGCCAACAGCCCTCTCATCAGGGCCAGCTGGACCCTAATTAAGCAGACCACAGCTGTGGCTGCTTCCCCAATCAGCCTAGCTTGGCTCCTTTTAACCCCTGTTTTACTTGGAGTGGGGCAGTCACCCCACTACATAGCTTCATCTTTTTCTAAAAACTGCTCCTCCATGATCAATATGTGTACCATGTTTTGGAAAAATTCCACCAGAACCACCTTTATGCCAAGTTAGAGAAGTGTGAATTCAACCAGAGCACAATCAAGTTCTATGGGTGAGTCATTTCCCCTTAAGGGCCAACTATGGATCCATATATGGTATCTGCCATCACCGAGTGGGCCATTCTGAGGGATGTGATTCCTCAGTTTTGCCAACTTTTACTGGCATTTTATCAAGGGTTTTTTCCCTACTGGTAGCCCCAGTGATGGCATTCCTCTGGAAGGGAGTCCAATTTGGCTGGTCTCCTGAGGCTCAATATGCCTTTGACCAATTAAAGAGAGCCTTCATCACAGCTCCCATACTCATCCATCCAGACACTATCAAGCCATTCACTGTAGAGACTGATGCATCAATTTGTGGCATTAAAGCTGTACTGTCACAACTAATGGATCCACATAATCAACTTCACCTATGTGCCTTTTATTCTTGAAAGTTAACCCCAGCAGCAGGAATTATGACATTTGGGAAAGGGAGCTACTGGTGTTTGAGGCAGCCTTTGATGAGTGGTGCCAGCTCTTGGAAGGAGCCCGGTTCCCAATTCAGGTCCTTACTTATCACAAGAACTTCGAATATCTCTGCATGGCCCAAAACTTAAAACAGTGTCAGATACACTGGGCATTATTTTTCTCCCAATTTGAGTTCGTCACGACTTACTGCCTGGATACTTAAAACAGAAAAGCAGATGCCTTATCCCACAAGGATGAGTACATCAAATCCTGCACAGAACCTCTTTCAACAGTTCTTAATATATCTCATTTTCTCAAGGGAATAGTGGACAAGAACCCAATATCCACCTTTCAGTCCCTGCTGCCTCATGACTCATTCGTTACATGGATCTGCGAGGCCTTGGACAATGCAGGTACCCAGCCTGGTTCAGTTGTGGGATAGGATCCTCTATCAGGGGGAATGCATTTATGTCTCAAATGGTCTGCTTCAACTGGAAGGTCTGAAACTTTTCCATTACTAAAACATGGAACTTAGTTTCACTGAGCTTCTGGTGATTGGGTAGGCATTCTTTCATCAAGAAATATGGTAGCTTTTGTGACCATTGCTCCTGAACCAGAGACCATGTGTGAAGCCACTCAGTGTCCTCCAGCTCTTGCCTTCCCCATCCCAGCTTTGGTCCACTGTGTCTCTGGACTTCATTGTGGATTTGCCTTGTTCCCAAAGTTGCACCACAGTGGTCATTATGGTTGATCTTTTGACCAAAATGGCACATTTTGTCCCTTCCTGGACTATCCCGACTTCTCTGGTGACATCCCATCTTTTTAGAACAGATCTTCTGGCTCCATGGATTTCCAACCAGAACTGTATCAGTTTGAGGCTTACAATTTATTGCCCACTTCTAGTGTGAATTTGTTAAGCTCCTAGTTGTAGACAGAGTGGGTAAATCAGATCCTGTAGCAATACCTCCATTGCTTTCTGAAATATCAGGACAACTGGGTCTCCTTGCAGCCTTATGAAGAATTTGCCTACAATAGTTTGGTCCATGCCTCTACTCAGAAGAGCCTGTTCTGTGACAATTATGATTTCCATCCAGTGTTTCCTAGGTCCCTGCAGTGGTTACCTACCTGTACCATGTAAAGCAAGAACTCGTGGTACATCTGGAAGCTGCCAAAGAGGCCTAAAAGTGCTATGCTAATTGGGGCCACCTTACCATGAGGGACAAGGTCTGGTTGTAAACCAGAAACCTGAGGTCAAGGCAAACATTAGACCACCAAGCCAAGTTAGACCACCAATATATAGGTCCATTCAAGATAATTGAGAAAATCAACCTAGTGGCATTCTCACATCTGTTACTGGAGTCAATTAAGACCCACCCGGTATTCCACATCTACCTTCTAAAACCTTATGTGGACAGCCTACTCCCCAATCAGTCCAACCCACCGCTGTCACCCATAATGGTCCAAGGACAAGAGGAATACCTAATTTGACAGACTCTAGACTCCAAATGAGTGTGTGGTAAGCTTCATTACCTAATAGGTTGGGAAGGCTGTGGTCTTGATGACCAGTCATGGGAGCCAACAAAGAATGCCCATGCACCAGATCTACTCTGGGACTTACACTGAGCTCCTCCCAAGAAGCCTGCCCCTGAGAGAAGGGATACTCTTAGGAAGGAGCACCTTCAGCTGACCCTGAGGACTAGTGAGGCCAGCCTCCAGGTTGATTCATGAGCTCGGAGGGGTTATGGTAGGATTACGTGATTGGCTGGCCTACCTGATTGGCTGAAGTGATCAAGTAAGTCTACTTTTAAGCTCAGCAGCAGCAGCCAGCCGCTGGTTGCTTAACACTTCTGCCTGCAGCTGTGATTGCTCTTGTTCCTGCCTTGTTACTGTCCTGCTCCAGCCCTAGTCCAGTCCTGCCCCTGCCTTATTCCTGTCCTGCTCCAGCCCCAGTCCAGTCCTGCCCCTGCCTTATTCCTGTCCTGATTCAGTCCTGCCCCTGCCTTGTGCATGTCATGCTTCAGCCCTGCCTTCCCTTCCTAGTTTCTGGCTCTGCCTCTGCCCTGTGGTTCTGGCTCTTGGCTCTTGACTTTGGCTTCATGCCCTGGCTCTGGTTGGTGGCTCTTGACTCCAGTTCTGACCCTTGGCTCCTGGCTCCAGTTCCTGGCCCCTTCAGCCCAGTTCTAGCCATTGAGACGGACAGCTGGTGCTTGCCTCTGACACGCAGGGAGGCTGGCAGCACCGCTGCCTGTGCTGTACCTGCCTTGGGGATAAATAAAGATACCAAGTTTCCAGTACAGTACTATCTATGTGGCACTTTTATTGTACTATACATCAACTTTTAAAAACAACAACAACAACAACAAGCACATGAACTATCTACTGGCAAGACAAATCTGAGGGATCATGTATAAACTATGCCAAATTCAGTGGCACAATTGAAACTCAGAAACATATTTCAAAAACATTTCTAATGATTATTTTAGACAAAGTGTATACATGTGTAGCATTTCTAGGGCCAATGTTTATCCTTAGTTACATCTGTCCAATCCCATTGAAGTCAATGAGGTTGGATGACTGTAATTGAGAGCAGAATTTGGCTCTTGAAATGTGTGTTTGTCTGCTCAAGTGACTTATTGCACTGGTTTAGATTTTAGACGTTGGCAAAAAAATCCACAACTGCTGTCAGGAAAGAGGCTGATGTGCATCTTATAGAGATTTAACAATTGCTATGATGTCTTTAGTATTTAATTCAAAACAGATACAGAATGAAACCATTGCTAACAATACGTTTTTAGACCATTCCAAGCTATCAAAAAACTCAAAGATTATAGTTTATGCATCTCTGATATTGCATAAATTAATCAATGCAATGTGTAAGTGACAGTATTGGGTAAACTGCATCTTCTATTAGCCAACATTAAGCTACTGGAGAGGGATCAGTCAGTACCTCTTTTCAGCCCCTATAAGAATCATAACTGCAGCTGTGAGCATTGTCCAAAGAAATCTGTTGTGAACCTGGAGGATTTTTTTTAGACATTTCTGTTTCCTTTTCTCATGGTTAACCTACCAATTGGTTTGATAAGGTTTGATAAGGACCCTTTGTCGCTTCTACAGATCCAGTCTAACATGGCTACCCCTCTGATATTTGATAAGGTTATAATTACAAGTCCCACTCACCCCACACTTGCCTCCCCCCAGCAATGTAGAGATGTGACAACGTGAAAGACGTGGAAAACAAAACAATTAGAGCAACAAAAAACAAGTAAAGAGCACAAAGCTAAGTCAAGGATGTAGAAATGCATCTTCCAAATGCTCTGGCTGGAATTTTCAGAAAGGCTCAGCAGCCAGATTTTCAGAACAGCGGGACACATGGTACTCAAACTTTTTGGAAAATCTGGTCCTTATTTCAGTGCCTAAATGGGAGCTGAACTCTTCTGAGAATCTGGCCCCAACTCTGGGATCTGGTACCAGATAGACCCACCTCTAAAAAGGAGGCAAGTTGAGGGGTGTCTATCAGATGGTTCCTTTATGCAAGTTACGGTGTGGATGAATTCCTTGAGTGGCCTAACAATGGGAGGCATTCTCTGCTGTACTTACCTTGGTGCACTATTAGCAAAAGGCAAACATTGAGGTAAACCAACAAAAATAATCAGAAGTAAAAAGCAAATACTGTACTAAAGTTTGTATTAGATGTTACTGTGTAAGATTTGGTGGGAAAACAGCACCCTTGCACCTAGAAGTGGCTTTAGCTTTTCTTTTTGACTCAGACATCATAAACAGCACTAGGCTTCTTCAGAAAAAACATGTCCCTTGTCTTGCTTGATCTCTTCTGTTGTCTTTCTTAGAAATCAAGAAGCTCCACGAGAAAGGAAACATTAAACAAGCATGTGACATAACCTTGTGCAGATTCAGCTTTTCAGAAGAGCTAATGACAGCTAAGGAAAGAACATGAATTTGCCTTATCTATGGCATTTATGCATCCCTGAAGCTATATTTCATGCTAGTTTCATGCTCTCAGCACATACAGAAAGCTATGGCTTTGATTGACCTCATGGACCTCTGTGAACTGGAAAAATGGAAGATGACTTTCCAGTTGACCTTGAAACATTTATTGAAATCAGAATAGGATCATTTAGAGTTTGCTGTGGAGAAATCTGTAGAAACTTCTCCCTGCATGCTCCCTTGAGTCTACACAGGGCCACAGGAAAAAATGAAGCGGCAAAGCAAGAAACATAGAAAAGAAAATGCAGTAGCTGCAATTAAATAGACAACATTTACTTTGACGTGCATGTGTATATACCCAGAATATCTTCTACTTAGCTTAGAAATAACTGTGGGCAACTCTAGGTAGTGGTTTTTTTTTTTTAAATGAAATCTTCATGGGCACATGTAACACTAATGTATATCAGGAGTAATTCCAGTCTAGTCAATGAAATTACAATGGTAAAAGTCTTGTGTCAATTAATGGAAAATTGGGTCCTGTGGATGCTAAAAGTACAGTTAAAAGTAACACATCGATTAGTTACAATCAGACAGAACAGTAAAAGCCACAAAAAGGAATCTGTGCTTCATATTTATTCCTTTCAAACACAAGATGGTGTTATGGTGGCACTTTGCTGCAGCAATGTTTGCTGCATATTGCAACATAAAATTACTGATTATTAAATGGCAAAGAACTTTGTTAATGTGAGTTAAAGTTGCTGGGGTGATAGTTTGTGCCCTTCCAGAGTGACGAGTTCAGCAAAATTCAAACTTGTAGAAACCAGGAAGTACTGAGTTAAGTACACACCCAAGATCTGGAAGGGAATGACCTATCATCTGGCAAATTTAACTGTGCACTAACAATGTTCTTTGTCATTTAATTTCCTTGCTTTTTAAACAAAAAGAAAATAGTTTTTTTTATAGGGGTTAGTGGCCATTTAGGCAGTTGTAGTTCTCAGCTAGTTTTGCAGTTAATATCCTACTGTGATTAGGTAATAGTCAAAACCCCTAGCTTTTATTTTGGGATTTTCATCAGTAAGTCTTAAAGAACTTTACATCATTATCCCCATTTTACAAATCAGAAACTGAGGCACAGAGAGGTGAAAGTGACTTGTTCAAGGTCACCAAGTAGGCCAGTGGCAGAAGTAGGAATAGTATCAGTCCAGTGGCCATATGGTTGATACGTGATTCCTAAGTGCTCCTCCTCTCTCCTTCTCAGATGCCTTCAGATACGTATGCTCCACTTCTGTTGGTTCCAATAAGAGATGAGTGTGCAGACCAGGGGGCAGTCAATTTGGTCTAGACTTTGGAGAATTATTGCTAAGCAATTTGGAATTTGATCACTTGTTCATAATCATACCGAATATCCCTATTTTTGTTTTGAATAACATTTTCTTTTTGGATACAGATCGGAATAAACTGGTTTACACTGGTCCGAACACACTGGCAAACCTATACATTATTATTTTTTGCTTGAAAGACAAGAAAGTGTGTGAGAATATAGTCTGAGTTCCGGAGTTTATATGACTCTGGCTATGTCTAGAGTAAGAGCTAGGGGGGTGATTCCCAGCTTACACAGAGATACTCATTGTAGCTACTCTCTGAGCTAGCACGTTATAAACAGTAGTATAGCAGGGGTAGCATGGACAGTGGCAGTGGTGGCACAGGGCTAGCTGTGTGGAGTACAAACCTGCCTGACCCCCCCCCACCCCGGGTACATACTAGTCTGTGTTGCTGCTGCCTGTGCTACCCTGGCTACACTACTCTCTTTAGCGCGCTAGGTTGATGAGAGCTAATGTGAATATCGCTACACCAGCTGGGAATCACATCCCTAGCTCATAGTCTAGACGTAATTCTGACACAGAGGCCCATTTGTGGTTCACTAGTCTGTGTCAGCAACTCTTATGGGGCCTCACATACTCACTACACCTAACACACTGTTGTCATGATATATACCCAAAAGATGGCATGTAATGTACCGTCAGACAACTCACTGATCATTAATATTCTTGTGTGAGGTATGTACGGGGTGTGTACAAAGAGTTACGGAATGTGTTAGTATTATGTTCTCAAAATGTGTTTGACAAGCAACGCATTAGCCCAGTCTGCCCTAGACAAAGGAATGTGTATTTGTTGGTCTGACAAGCCTGGTCCTTAGGCAGAGACAATGAAGGCACATTTACATAAAAAGTAAAACAAAGCCATCAACCTAGTGAGTGGGGGGAATTGTTTTTGGACTGCAAAGACAAGGGGTCTGAACCTCAAATGATAAGTAATTAAATCAAGCGATTGTATACAAATTACTGTATTATAAAAGTGTATCAAGTAAGATCTTTAATGAAAGCTAATGATACAATGGTGATTACTATTATTGTAAAATGTATGTATTAACATTATATGAGGAGTTATAAATACTCACTGATATTATGCTTTGAAGTCTGTGACTAAACAAAGGGAGAAACAGGTTTTCTCTCAGACAGGAGGGAAGGCAGCTATCTACCTGTGTCTAAGAAAATTAAGCAAGGTGTGTCCAAACACAATGGAAGCCTCATTTACATCTGAATCAGCAGGGGGAGGGAAGTCCACAGGCAGAGAAGAACAGCACGAGGTAATCGTGAGTCAGGGGGGACAAAACACTGAGTTTGAGAGGATATAAGGAGAGAGAAGAAGCTGTCTTGGCATCTATCACTGGACAGACACAAGGGGCCAGAGCTCTCACAAGCTGAGAAAAATGGGTCCTTCAACCAAGGCGGTTGAAGTTTCTGGAAACTGAATATAAGTGAGAAATCTGCTTATGCAGAGGTCTTTCGCCTAGGAAGACAAGGAAAATCGGCACCTTGTCCTTCTGGGGAAGGTCCTGACTGAGACAAAGTCATCCATGCCTGGAAAGAAAAAGACTGGTAAGAAATCTACCTTGAACAAAGGCTGTAGTTTATTGAGATAAGTCTGAGCCACTAGGAAGTGTATTTTATTTGTATTTGCTTGTAACCATTCTGTCTTTATCCCTTGCACTTGAACTCAAAACCTCTGGCTTTTTGATTAAATACACTTATTTTTCTTTTATTCTAACTCAACCCAATGCTGTATTTGACATGAAGTGATTATTAACTCCAGTTAAAGTAACAAATTGCTGTACTTTTGTCTCTTTAAAGGAGAAACAGACATCATTATGCTCTAAATGTTCCAGGAGAGGACTCGGCATTTCAGAGCAGATGTTTTTGGGGAAGTTTTGGGGAAGTTTTGAGGACTGGGAGTGTGTTGGGGTGACCTGGCAAGTAGTAACCAAAATTATTGGAGACCCGGGTGGGGCTGTTGTGTTGTTGACAGGCTGTTGGGGTCAGAGTGCTGAACCAGGGCTGCACAGCACACAGATTCTCATGGAACTGCGTCTTTGTCTGGTGGCTATTGGTGTCCGGGCTGTAAACCACAGCAGCAGAGCATTTAAGGCACACAGGGTTACAAAGGAGGGGGTGACACAACCTCTCACTGGTCTGGGTTGTGCCTCAAACTAACAGGATATTTTATAAGCCCCCATCCCTTTCTCTCAATTAAGTTAATGTCAAAATTCTCATAGACTTCACTAGGAGCAAGATTGAACCCCAAAATATGTATTGTGAAAAACTCTTTCTCTAAATTTGAGCTGACTTGCTATACATTGTGTCTGGTGTCACCAAACAGCCATTGAAATGTACCCTGTGATTTCCCTCCCTCCATCCTTTCCTCTCAAAATCAAATGAAATATTTGAAACAGAAATCTAATTCTAAAATTCATATATCCGGATTATCTTTTCCCATATGACATATTGTACAGCTCCAGGTGCACCGACAACACAACACAAGCCACAAATAACAGTAGCAGAAAGAAGAAAGCAGAAAGGAGTCAAGTAGTTTAGAAATATATGCCAGGTGAGGGAAGATTTCTTTTCTAAAATATCTTACCTTTGTAAGTGACATTTAAAATAAAAAATACTGACTTTTCTCTTTTTTTAACCTGACACTCAATATATTTACCAATGGTTGGCAGACTAAAATACTATAACTCTAATGGTATTTTGGATTGCACTGAACCTCAGTGATATTCTAAAGAGGGCTCACAGGGATTTTTTAAAACTCATTTTTGGCAGGATACTCCATATCATCTTTTTCTGTCTTCTCCGTTGTACCCAAATAACTCAGATGATGACGTTATTATTGAGCTTCATACAAACTAAGGCATATAAGACTGATATGTTCCTTCACATGACGGGCGTAGTCACATCCAGTGAGTTTAGCAGATGCCCTCTGGCTCCTTATGATGCAGTCAGCAACCATGAGGCAAAACCAGATATTTTCCCAAGACAGAAAGCAGTTAAGATCTCCAAGAAACCTTTTTTCTGCTTTTCCATGGCAGAAGTTCGGTGTTGATTCTATGAAATACAGCAAATCCAGTAGACAGAGAGGAAAGGGGGAGAACAAATAGAAAATGGGCTGAGCTCATATTCATGCAAAAATACATAACTCAATGAAATAAAAACGGAAAAAAAGTCTTGCAATTTTTAAAAATCCAACCCTGATATTTAAGCCACAGTATATTAATGTTGTAAATGTAATACATATATAGGAGCTTAATATTAAATGAAAAATAGTACAATGGGGACAGAGCCAGGGAGAAATCACTCTATGTAGCACAGTCCCCTGGGCTCTGTCAAGTAGCTGGGCAGAGGTTAATTCTGCTCCTTGCAACATGAATGTGTGCATGCTCAAAAAGGGTGTTTTAGGAGGCACAGATGGAGGCGTTAGTTGAAGCACAACTTCTGACTTTGTCATTCTACTATAGGGGGAGGAGTAGGCCAGGCAACACTGCAGAATGGCAGACGCTGCTAGGTTAGAATCTTTCTCTCTTTCTAACACACTGTTCACTCTAGTATCAATGCACCAAGTCTGCTGGATCTTTTGTCTCCCTGCTCTGGGATTTGTATGAGGGAGGTTGATAAATACACCTTATATTCAAATGGCATTGAATAAATATGGAAGAAAATGTAGTAGGAGAAATAAATCAAAGAGATGGAGCCTAAGATTATAGTTCCAGGTGGCCTTCCAGAGCAATAATGGTTCAGTATTTCTGCATGTAGTCTTCTTAAATTGTCTTTCTTTCTCTTTCACTCTAACAAATGGAAAAGAAACCTAATGATCCAAAGTACTTTGTTCCTTATTGTGAAATACAGAGGGTTTTTTTCTGAAAGACTACTTCAAATTCAAACTATTAACCCCCAGCAAAACCCATATCCCAATGACAAAGCATCCTTAGCTCAGCACAGAACCCAAGAGAAAAAGTGCCGTAGAAATTTTTGGTGTAAAAGAAGGACTGTATTATGAAAAGAATCACAGAATTTGGTTTCTACTCTGTGGCTAGAATTTTCCTCCCTTAGTAAGCATTCAGTTTTATTGTACAGCTGCACCTATTTACATGGTTTCTTGGAACTGTTAAAAATTCTTTGCCTAGATTAATAGGTTGGCCTGTGTACAGTGGCGTGGCCTTTCCTAACATTTTCTCCCTGAAATAAATCCAGTGCCTATTAGTATATGAAACGCCCAGGGCAGGAGGGTTTCAATCTGTTTTGTAGTCTCACCAACACATCAGCATTTCTCCCCCTCCCACCAGCTGAAAGCTGTTGATGTGAACATAAACAGGTGATAAATCACTGCATTGTTTTCTCAGTTACAGGTAATTAGTCTTGTTCTTTTTGATGCAAGAATGCTAGCAATAGCATCCTCCATGAATGCTTCATTATACAGCAGTAAGTCTGCCTCTAGACGAAATATCATTTACATGCGATTTGGTTTCAAGAACCATGTGTGGGGGAGCAAGGAGGAAAAAGAAACAGGATGTTTTTCAAATCCCTATTTTTAAAATGTCAGCTATAACAAGGTTTATAGCAACTTTGGATATCAAAGGGGCATTGGCAAAGGGTATATGATTTTGGGATGTGTACTCTTCAAAGCTACAGCAGGAAGCTGGCAGGGGAAAGGAAGAACTGGGTAAGGTTCTAGGCAGGGCCATCCCTAGCCATTTTGATGCCCTTCTCAGCCCCCCCGCTTGGTGTGTGTGGCCCTAGGCCTCCGCGGGGCGGGGGGGGGGCAGGAGCAGGCTTGGGGGACAGAGTGGAAACTGCCCCCAGCACGAGCCAGCGGAGTGGAGTGGGTTGGGGCTGGATCGCTCCACTTCCTGCTGTCCAGTGACTGCAGGGCGGGCCCAACCCTGCACTCACGGGGCAGCAGGAAGTGGAGTGACCTGGCCTCAGCCCGCTCCACTGTGCTCCCCTGGCTCCCAGCCTTGGGACTTGGGGGGCAGGGGGAACCACCTCCCAGCACTCACCGGCGGTGCGGCTGGGAGCTGGCAGCGTGGAGCGGGCTGGGGCTGGGTTGCTCCACTTCCCACTGCCTGGTGATTGCAGGGCGGGCCCGACCCCTGCTGCAGTCCTCAGGGGAAGGGGTGGAGTGGGGGCGGGGGCGGAGCAGGGGTGGGGCTTTGGGAAAGGGGTGGAGTGGGGGTGGGGGTGGGGCTGGTGCGGAGCAAGGACTGGAGTAGCAGGCAGCTGCATAGGGCACGGGCCCTACGCAGCTGCATACTTTGCGTATGGGTAACGATGGCCCTGGTTCTAGGCAGAAGCTCTGCTCTGAAGCAAAGATAGGGTCAAAGTATTTTCTTTATTGTAAAGAAGTTCCTTGTTCTGTGTTACAAGACAGTAACACTTTCTGTGACTGTTTTTCCATGATCACATAAGTGTTTTTTAAATAACTGTTCAGTATTGCCAACCCCAACCATTCAAAAATAACGAGTTAGGCCCCTCCAAAATCCTACAATTGGCTTAAAAATCATAAGATTAATATAAGGATCTGTGGGACTAGAACCCATGCCTGCAACAGCTGAAATTACCACACTGCCACCAGGAGGTCATGCAGAGTTACCGTCAAGGAACACTCTGGAGATTAGGAGCTGCAGGAAGTACTGCCCAAAGGGTCCAGAATGACAGCACCCTGCCGCCTTCTGGTTGGCCCATGCTCCCTATTTAACCCTGGAGGGTACCCCAGGAAATTGTCTGGGTAACCACACAGACTTCAGGCCTGCTGTGACTCCAGACATCACTTTGCTTTCTGATCTCCTGTCTCCAACCTCAGCTTACCTCTGAACCTGACTCTTGCTTATTGATTCTGGCTGTAATGATTACGCTGATCCCGGCTTGTTGACTATCACCATGTGGCCATACTTGTTATCCTGTGGATACCAGCCCAGCTGTGACCACTAGGCCAGACTTCCTATTGCTCTAGTCGAGTGGTCACCAACCGGTCAATCGCGATTGACTGGTCGATCCTATGGGATCTCCCAGTTGATCGCAATCTCTGGCGGTGCAGTGGGGCTGCCACTAAGGCAGGCTCTGTGCTTTCCCCGGCCCCACGCTGCTCCTGGAAGTGGCCAGCGCGGCCCTGGTGTCAGAGGTCTCCCTCAGTGCGCTGCTCCTGCAGCAAGCACTGCCCCCGCAGCTCCCATTGGCTGGGAACGGGGAGCTGTGGCCAATGGGAGCTGCTGGGGTGGTGACTGCAGAGAGGGGCAGCACGTGGAGCCACGTGCCCCTCCCAGGGGCTGCAGCGGTGTGTTCGGTCCTTTTAGGAGCGGTGTGGGGCTGGGGCAGGCAGGGAGCCTGCCTTAGCCTTGCTGGGTTGCTGACTGGGAGCCACCCAAGGTAAGTGCTGCCCGGCGGGAGGCCGTACTGCAGACCCCTCCTGGAGCCAGCACCCCAAACCCCCTCCTGCACCCCAACCACCTGCCCCAGGCTCAGCCCAGAGCCATCTCCCACACTGCGAACCCCTCGGCCCCAGCCCAGAGCCTGCATCCCCTCCCAAACCCCAACCCCAGCCCGGTGAAAGTGAGTGAGGGTGGGGAAGAGCAAGCAACAGAGAGAGAGGGAGATGGAGTGAGCAGGGCGGGGATTTGGGGAAAGGGTGGGGCCTTGGGGAAGGGGCAGGGGAGATCCTGGGTTGCCCTTACATTAAAAAATTGATCTTGGGTGTAAAAAGGTTGGAGACCACTGCCCTAGTCCCTTACAGTTTGCCCAGATTCACTTTTGACTCCCTCTGCAGAAGCCCATTTCCAGGGATATAGAAGGGGTGGATCTACAACCATCCACAGTACCTCATGGGGTATCAGATCTTCAGGAGTGAGTCACTTAACTCTAAACTGAGAACCATGTTCTGTGGTCCCAAGTGGTGCAACTCCAAGCAGAAAGTCAGACACTCTGCAAGGAGCTAGCATGGTTCCAGGAAGCGAAGTCAATGCTCCAGGCTTGGGCTGGGGTACTGCTGCTGTACAGCTACCCAAACGTTTTAGTGGGAACCACGATGACCCATGTCATCTCCTTTTCCTGATCCACCCTCGAATGTATCCCACCAACGAGGTCAGGATGGGACTAGTGATTAGTTTGCTAGATGGAGAAGCGCTGGATTAGGCCTCTCCATTGCTGGAGCAGGACAGCCTGGTGTTAATGGACTGGAATGCTTTCCTGTGAATGTTTTCCACACGTTTTGATGACCCTTTATCAGTGGACGCCTCACTACAAAGGCTCCAGCAAGGGTGAGGGCCAGCTGCCTCGTACACTGCCCGGTTCTGGTGACTCACGGATGACGTTGCATGGAGCAACAACTGCACCAATTTCAGTGTGGACTTAGTGAGGCAGTAAAAGATGAGCTAGCCCACATTGAGACCCTGACCAGCTCAGATACTTTTATTGACCTCTCTCTCCATATCAACAACTGGCTGTGTGAGCGAAAGGAAGAGAGGAAGGGAATCATGCTGCTGCCTTACCAACACTCCATGCCGAAAACCCCAGGGCCCAACTATGAACCGATGCAGGCTGACCTGATCTGCTTGTGCTTGGCCCTAGAAAAAAGAGAATAGAGATGGTGCAATAACTTATGCTTTTATTGTGGAGCACGAGGACATGCCCTCGCCTTTTGCCCTTCGTGGACCTTGACCAGCAAGAAACTGGGAAACGAGTGAGCCCAGGCTAGCTATATTGAGGGGGTCAGCCTTGGCATCATCAGGGCACTGTGCTCTGGAACTGTCCCCCATTCCTGCCCTTTCCTCCACCCCCCACCCCAGCCCTCAAGGGAAGCCCAATCCAGGACGTGAGTGCTTAAATATTTGACTACCTGATCAGAAAGATGTTTGGAGAACATGATATGTACTTTTAAAAGACACATTGTGGAAGAAAGTTGTTTTTTTTTAGCAAGGCTTTGACATAGTTATACCAACAAAAGTTTGTACTGTAGCCCTGGCTGGAGCGTGCTTTCCAACCAGTGTTCAGAAACAAAAAGCAGAGAGAGAGACCATCATCCTGCAAACAATGACGCATGCCCTTAACTATAAACACATGAGTAGTCCCAAAATTCTGTATGTGCATACATCTTTGTAGGATTAGGATCTTAGTTAATGGAGAGCTGTCTTTGCCATCCTCATCGTCGATTGATAGAATCCTGATTAGGGAAAGGCTAACCATTTAGAAACAATGGGCCAAATTTGCAGAGGATGTAAGTCAGGAAAGAATTTGGCCCTGTGTATAGATCTGTCAGATTAAAATTGGTCTGAGAACTGCATTACTTTTCTGTTTCAGAGGTTTATTTTAGCAGCTTACAAATGTCACTGTTTATGACACTGGCAACATTTTGAATTTGCAAATTCATTGCAACAGAAATTATTTTTATAATTTACAACAGTTCACTTTCAGATGGAGTAAATCAAGAAGAAACAGTAAAATTATAGCTCTACTTTGAATACATAAATAAAAAATCCATATTCTTTTTTGTGCCAAACTCTAAGAGCTGAATTTGAGCCCAAGCAACCCTCCCCCAGCAATCAGTTGTGAACAGTTCACAGATGGGCTTGAAATGATCCCAATCCTATTTCCTTTTACTTGGCTATAACCATTTGGCCTAATGGATTAAAGGTTCTTGTTTCCTAACTGGTCTGACCTTCACACATCATGTGAATTTCTTGCGTTTCTAGAATTTCTTGAGTTTGCACCAAAGTCAAGCAAAATGTCAAACTGTATTAAAAAATGTCCTTATGAGAAACAAATGATGCATCTTAATTAAGCTAATTGAGGAAAATAAAATATCTGCCAAAATTATTGCTTTGCTGAAGAAAATGGGTGTGGCTGGAATAACACTAACAAGTGTTCAATGACGTTTGGGAAAAAGAGACCCTGCTTGACCAGTGAAAATATGGAACCATTGTCAGTATACCCAAAATGGGTGATGTTGCTGACCATAGGTGCTGACTTCCTCAGTTTCTGGGGGATGCTTGATCCCCGCTCCACTACAGGCCCTGTCCCCACTCCACCCCTTCCCAAGCCGCACTCCCTCCCCGCCTCTTTCTGCCCTTGTCTACCTTTTCCTGCCCCTCCTCCACCTCTTCCTGCCCCCGCTCCTCCTCCTCCCCTCCAGTGCCTCCTGAACACTGCTGAACAGCTGATCGCAGTGGGTGGGAGGCACTGGTGGGGGGAGGTGGGGGGAGAGGGAGAAGATGATCTGTGGGGCTGCCGGTGGGTGCTGAGCACCCACTATTTTTTTCCTGTGGGTGTTCCAGCCCCAGAGCACCCATGGAGTCGGCGCCTATGTTACTGATTGTAACAGTTGGAGAGGAGTTACATTATTCTCTGTAAACATAAGAACATAAGAACAGCCAGACCAAAGGTCAGGTCAGACCAAAGGTCCATCCAGCCCAGTATCCTGTCTGCCTACAGTGGCCAGTGCCAGGTGCCCCAGAGGGAGTGAACCTAACAGATTTCTCTCCTGCCATCCATCACCTCCCTCTGACAAACAGAGGCTAGAGACACCATTCCCTACTCATCCTGGCTAATAGCCATTAATGGACTTAACCTTCATGAATTATCTAGTTCTCTTTTAAACCCTGTTATAGTTCTAGCTTTCACAACCTCCTCAGGCAAGGAGTTCCACAGGTTGACTGTGCCATGTGAAGAAGAACTTCCTTTTATTTGTTTTAAACCTGCTGCCCATTAATTTCATTTGGTGGCCCCTAGTTCTTATATTATGGGAACAAGTAAATAACTTTCCCTTATTCACGTTCTCCACACCACTCATGATTTTATATACGTCTATTATATCCCCCCTTAGTCTCCTCTTTTCCAAGCTGAAAAGTCCTAGCCTCTTTAATCTCTCCTCTTATGGGACCCATTCCAAACCCATAATCATTTTAGTTGCCCTTCTCTGAATCTTTTCTAATGCCAGTATATCTTTTTTGAGATGAGGAGACCACATCTGTAAGCAGTATTCAAGATGTGGGCGTACCATGAATTTATATAAGGGCAATAAGATATTCTCCGTCTTATTCTCTATCCCTTTTTTGATGATTCCTAACATCCTGTTTGCTTTTTTGACTGCCGCTGCATACTGCGTGGACGTCTTCAGAGAACTATCCACAATGACTCCAAGATCTCTTTCCTGATTAGTTGTAGCTAAATTAGCCCCCATCATATTGTATGTATAGTTGGGGTTATTTTTTCCAATGTGCATTACTTTACATTTATCCACATTAAATTTCATTTGCCATATTGTTGCACAATCACTTAGTTTTGTGAGATCTTTTTGTAGTTCTTCACAGTCTGCTTTGGTCTTAACTATCTTGAGCAGTTTAGTATCATCTGCAAACTTTGCCACCTCACTGTTGTTCCTAGAACAGACCCTTGGGGAACACCACTAGTTACCCCTCTCCATTCTGAAAATTTACCATTTATTTCTACCCTTTGTTCCCTATCTTTTAACCAGTTGTAGGGAAAGCCTTTCACAGTGTGCTATACTACACAGGATGAAAGAGGAAGTAGATGTGAAGCTTAGGGCATGTCTACACTACCAAATTAGGTCGATTTTATAGAAGTTGATCTTTAGTAACCGATTTTATACAGTCATTGGGCATGTCAACACTAAGTGATTAGGTCGGCGGAGTGTGCTATCCCATAGTCCCCGCTGCCCATTGGAATTCTGAGTTAAGCTCCCAATGCCTGATGGGGCAAAAACATTGTCGTGGGTGGTTTTGGGTACATGTAGTCAGTCTCCCCTCCCTCTCTCCCTCCCTCCTAAAAGATGTAGGCTTGGTGTACATCTAAAAATAAGATCAACCTAGGCTAGCTACATCTCTCGTGGATGTGAAAAATTCCACACCGTGTGTGACATAGTTGGGTTGACCTAACCCTTGTTGTAGATGCAGCTAGATCAATGGAAGAATTCTTCCACTAAACTAGTTACCACCTCTCGGAGACGTGGATTTACTACATCAACAGAAAACCCTCTTTCATTAATGTAGGAAGCGTCTACACTGCAGCAGCTGTAGCACTGCACTGTAGCATAGACATGGTGTTAGATTTGTTGATGATATTATGCTACTGAGCATAGTTACAAACAAAGACAGACAAATTGACAAAAATAGCAGGTCAAGCAGGGCTCAAAATGAGTTATGCTAAAACAAACAGCCTTGAAAACCACATGTAAAGCAGTAAAATCACATTAGAAGGCAAAAATATCAAGAAAGTAGAATGGTTCAATTACCTGGGGAGCATCATATTAGCCAACGGAGACATCAAGAAGGAAGTGACATCAGGGATAGGAAAGGTATCCACTGCATTTACTAAACTGACCAATGTATGGAAGTCGAAGATACACAGCACTAGAACAAAACTGGGACTTTCCAGTTCAAAGGTAATTTTTATGCTAACATACAGCTGTGAGAGCTGGAGATCTACTAAAATGTTAGACATAAAACTAGATGCCTTTGAAAATAAGTGCCTATGAAGGATTCTGGGCATTGGTTGGAAAAACTTCATCACTAACAAAGAGATCCGAAAAATCACCGACCAGCAGCTCGTTTCCAGCAGAATCAGAAATAAGCTCTGGACACATTTGGTGAAGGTACTATGGTGACAACACAGAGTCCCACGTGATGCTATCAAGTGGACACCAATGGGGTTACCCAAGAGAAACCTTAAAATCTCCTACCAGGGACAGCAGAACAGTTAATCTCAATATGATGGAGCAGATGGAAGCAGCAGCAGTTATGATGGAGAGAGGTGGAAGACTGGTTTCTGCCCTTTGCACCAACATTGGAGTAGGAGGGATGTAAAAAAACCCTAACAAAGTGACATTTTAAAACAGTGTAATACATTAACAAGGGCACATTTACAAAGAAATGTCTGCATTACTAAAAAAAGGAACCCTAGAATTTAATCAAGCCACTGGGTGAAAGTGAAATCAAAAATTCTTTATCTGTCTTTAAATTATAAGAAGTAGATCTGCCTTTGTAAGTCACCTACCTTGCTGAGCAGAGGAGTTAAATTACTAGAAAGTCACTTAAAGGTCAATCACAAGTTTCATGGAATTTTGTCCATAAGGAATTGGAAGTTGGAATTAGTAGATGAACAAATCTAGCAGCTCTTTGCTGAGCTATGTATGGACTTGAAGCACAAAACTCTCAAGTTGCAAAGTATTATTATTATTATTTAACATTTATATTGCAGTAGTGCCTACAAGACACAACCATTGGGTTAAGTGCCCCAATGTGCTAGTTGTCCAAATGTACTGTAAATGACAGTCCCTGCTCCAAAGAGTTAATGTTCTAAAAAAATTAATAGTATAAAGTTAATTAAAATAGTGTAGAATTTTTACCCCTTTAAAGCATTTATTAGCACTGGCCGATCTTGAGCAGTGATTAAACTCCTCTCATATTATCATTTAAAACTACCTTCCTGGCAGGGCCAGCCCTAGACTGAATGACGCCCCAGTCAAGTAGCATCTTTGGTGCCCCACCCCTATTTGTTAAATTTTTGAATACCTTATTTTTTATTGCAGTGGTAGCCCATTTCATGACTTAGATGCACGATTCGCATGCATGATTTATCCCTGTCATATAAGATGATAAATTTGCACGCAGGGCCTGCACTACCACTAGGCGACCCTAGGCGGTTGCCTAGGGTGCCAGGATTTGTGGGGTGGCATTTCAGGTCCCTCAGTGGCCGCCTGGGTCCTCGGCGGCATTTTGGCAGGAGCTTCTCCCGGCAGCGCCACCTACGGCGGCAAAAAAGCTGGTGACATGCCTGTTTGCACACTAGGATTTGTAAATTTGCAAGCCTGGTACCCCCCCCAAGTCTAGCATCCCAGGCAGTTGCCTGCCCCTAAATCTGGCCCTGCTTCCTTGTAAAACATGTCTGCCTGTCTGTGTAGGTTTGTTTTATTCATTGTCTCTCTTTTTGGTACTATTAACTTTGTGTCTGGGAATCTTGCTCATGTTGTTCATTTTGGGATACTTCCGCTCGAACTGAAGTTGTACAGATGGGGACAGGAGTTGCAGTGTTATGGTTGTGGGAAGCAATGTACTTATTCTGTGACACAGAACAAACCCAAAGAGTGGTGTGATTTGTAATAGAACACGATTATGCTGTTAACTATATATTTTGTCTTTCATGTGCTCTCTAATCTATTCTAAAAACAAGGATTTTTTAAAAAGACTGAAATGATTTTCTGTTGGCCTGAAAGCAGATATAACCTTGACATTATGACTACATTGCTTAGTTCTTATGCATTTCCCCCTGATTTACTGCATCTGGGACTTCCAAACAGAGATAATGGTGGACAAGGGATGTGATGATGACAGTACATTCTAAATGATTGGGGGCCTCTCTGGGGGAACATTGCAAAGCCCAGGGTGGAAAAAGAAGAGAAGAAAATTTCCTCAGAGCTTCAGTTTGAACATAAAATCAGCCTCTCTGATTAGGGTTTTAAAGGGTTAATCTAAACAGGCACCAATCTGGCAAAAGTCTCTGGCTGGATTCCATCTATTACAAGCAGTAAACTCAAACACACAGAACAAAAGTACTACCTATGCAAAATAACTCCCAGGCTTTCCTGCCTTAGCTTCTGGTCAGCACAACCCAATTAATTGTCTACCTGTATCTTTCCCCTTCTCTGGGCATAAAACAACTTCATTTTAAGGTGTTGAGCCCAAATAGACTCAACTGCACGTAATCAGCTCCCAACTGGGAGTGTTTCCCTGAGCTTCCTCTGATCCCTGCTGGGAATTTATCCCTGAAACCATAGTTTTCCCTGGAGGTGCTCAAGCCCTGCTCCGCCCCGAGGCCCTTTCCCCACTCCTCCTTTTCCCACAAGGCTCTGCCCTCACTCTGTCTCCCTCCCCCAAGGCCTCACCCTTACTCCGCCTCTTCCCACCCCTATTCTGCCCCCTTCCTGAGTCTCCCACCTGCCTGCTGCTCATTGCTCTCCACCCTTCCCCACACCCTGAGCTGCCAAACACCTGTTTGGCTGCACCGCCCATCAGCTGTTTGGCTGTGTTCTCGATCAGCTGTTTGTTGGTGCCCTGGATTAGCTAATCGGGGTGCTGCCAAACAGCAGATCAGCAGCACCTCCAAACATCTGTGGCTGGTAGGTGCTGAGAGCCCACAGAGTCAGCGCCTATGCCTGAAACACAAGACTGCTGTTTGGCTTAGGGTGGGAGGGGGAGAGCACTTCCTAGACACAACTAGGATGGGATGCAGCAGGATTTTGGGGGTCCTATCCAGGGGGCATCAAAAATCCAATAAAGCCTGTTACAGGGAGAAATACTGTGGCCTACTTTCAGAGACTAATATACTGGTAGTCGGTGTTTCCATTCTCCTCGTTGCTCTTTGCTAAAATGCTGATTTGTTAGTAGCCATCTAGTGTTTTTCACATAGCAGATGGAAGGCTACCATAACTCTGCAAGGTAGGTTTTGTTGGAAGCTATAGGGATGTATTTAAACAGGTGGGAGCCTGGCTGGCCTTACTTTTTATAAGATTTGGAGCCCACCATAGAACTCCAGCAGAATCAGTGTGACATCTGACTCCAGCCTTGTATTAAGATGGAGCTACATGAAGGCACTATTTGAAACTTGCCAGGGTAACCAGGAAGATATGAGTACAAGTTGTTTTTTGTCATTTGCTTTAAACAATACATTTTAACAACAAATGTAGTTTATTGCTTGATCCTTTAATAGATCATACAAGGGGGCAAATTTGCCCTTGGTCTGTGGGGAACTGGAGATTGGTTTGGCACCTAATACAAATGCAACCTCAAGGCTGCTCTAATTTACATTGGTATGTAACAGCAGCCCCCTTAGACTTGCTTCTGGCACACTATGATGGGGATAGTTGAGAAGGAATGAAAAAGAACCAACTACAACAGCTCTGTGACAGCTGAGATCCCTTAACATTGGCTCTGGGACCTCTTTGTACTGTAATAGCACAAAATGGCCATAGGAGTCCTATGATAGGACAGCAATGAAAGAGGCCCACAGATCTCTAATAACTGATACCTGTACCTATTTCAAATCATTCTGTCTCGGAAAGTCAGGTTTGCAGCCCTGATGCATTGTTCTTTTACATAGTCATTCCCAGTCACTGAAAACCTGAAAATTCAGTAATTGCAAGGACAATTATTCAGGGGGATTCTACTTAATTAACTGTTCCCCCCATAGTAAGTTGGCAGAACCATCATATAGAGTCATATAGCACCCCATTGGAAGCTATTATTTCAGTACTGTGTTGGTTTATTTGGGATGTGTCAGGGTTAGCAAGGGAAATTGGAAGAATGGAGGCAAGTCTGAGTCTAATTTTAATTTTCTCCTCCTTTTTATTTATTTAATTAATTTATTTATTTGTGGTACTAAATGGCATCAATCAAAAAAACCTGTCATCCATCAAACAAAATTAAATTATGGTGCCAACCTCTGTTTATTATTATTGTTCTTTAATATATTATTATTTCTGGCTCTTAAGGAGCAATTTTCAGTTTCAGTACATTGCCATGATCTACAGATTTTGCACAAACACAATGTGACAAATTATAGAGTTTACATATTTTGAAAAAAAAAAGAGTTATACGATAGCATTTTTCTTTTAGTTTGGCATGGGCTTCTAAAATGTCTTTGATTCTAAAATGGCTTTACTTAAGATTTGGAGTCTACGTGAGGATGGGCTTGGTTCCAATCTAATTTGCCTCTGGCCACATCCAGGTAAGGACTGAGATCGTTAGCAGGGATATTGAAAGGAACTGGCTTGTAAATAAACACAAAATGCTATATTTTCCCCTTGCTCAGTTGCAGTGAACCTTGAATGTAAACAAGTATTCCACAAAAAATTAAACTTAAATAACAAGGAATAAGGAACTCTAGCTGCCATAGACGTATTTATCGGACAGCCGTGCTTTTGCCAAAGATAGCAAACCTGGTGAACGCTCCCATGTCAGTGTTACCTGGAACTCATTAACCAACTGGTCCTCTAGATAACAGTGTAGGCTAGATTCCAAAATATATATGTGTAAACTATTGAGTACTCCAGCTAACCACAATGGCCACTCATATAACAGATGTCTGCTTACAGCACAGGTATAGTCTATCTGGTTTAGTTTGAAAATTGTGTCCTATCAATTATATTTCCTCTTCATCATCCTCTCCTGTTAGTAAATATGTGTGTCTGTGCTAATGTATGGCATGCATGTCTGGCCACATTCTTGAACCTCCACAGACTGCATATCTCTCTTTACTAACAGTTTAAGTTCTCAGTTAGGTTCAAAGTAGCTGTCTGGGTAAAGGGGACAATGCCCTATTTGGGAACAGGAATAGCTAGGAGATTGAGGTTGTAGTGGCCTCTAGTGGAAATTCCTATGTCATCACCGTTGCCAGACAACAGGATTGGTTCTCAACATGAAAGAATCTGAATATTGTTGTGAACGTTCTGTTTAATGAATGGTAAACTGCAGAGAATTTTTAAGGGGATAAAAAGCTCCTGTGATTCTTTTAAGTTTTTAGTTTACATTCCTGAAAATTCACTTTTCAGTCTGATTTTCAAAGTGACATCTCCATTAGCTAAATTTGAGTGATAATAGGTGGTATAAAATTTTACCTAGAAAATCCACAACACAACTGTATTTATTGGGTTTCCATATGCACCTGGCTTTCATAAATGGATTTTAACATACTTTACAAACATTAATTAATTAAGCTCAACAGCACTTCTGTAAAGTAGATACAGAAAGTTTTAGTAACACCCGGGAAAACAAATCTACCTTAACAATATTACCATTCAGTCCCTAAATAGAATCAGCCCTTTCAAGTAATATGATGCTTAATTTTTGTCCTAAGCACTTGCCTTCTATTCTTCCTTGGAGGATGCAGGTGACTTAGTCCTGCTGATGCAAAAGTGTCCAAAGACGTGAAAAACCATGTAATTTTAAAAGAAAGATTGTGTGATTTGTTGCTCACTGAGTGCATGTATGGAGGAAGCAGTTGTTTTTCTTGTTATTTTAAAATCTCCTCTCTGGTGGCTGGAATTACAATCTGAAGGAAGTTCCTTAGCTCAGTAGTGATAATCTCCTACAGGCAATTCCAACTAATTAGGGGAGAAATGTCTTAATTTACAGGGGAAAAGATGGCTATCTTGAGAATAATTAATTGCTGCTATGAAAAATACATTTATTAGTATGGGTACCTTCATACATTAATTATTTCATTTAAAATATTTGTCTTTTCTGGGATACAGCATACTTCACAATGTAATTAAAACACATAGCACGTAACATGTTGAAAGTAATTGAAATGCTGGTTGCAAGCCAAGGTATGGGATAGAAAAGAAACAGAAAAGATAGTTTTTGTAAATGAGCAAAAAATCTCTTAATTTATTTTCCCCTTGGGGTATGAAATATTAGTCACTGGGCAAAACACTTTCTCAGATGTGAACTGTGCAAAGTTCTTGATGATTCCTTAAGTCATTTTGTAATCTATGGGGGGGTTTGAAAAGATTTCTTATGAGAAATAAATTAAGTTCTATTAAAAGAAAAACATTGAGAAGAGCAGTTCAAACTTTCCAGCAACTTTAGTCCAGGCATCTGTATTTTTAAAATGTATTATTTTTCTACTTTTCTCATTCCCAATCCAGAAAGAAGCCCTTATCACACAGATGTGGCCCTAAATACTATGTTGGAGTTCTTCCTGTTGATTATCTCACTTTGGAGCTTCATATCAAGAGGCATAGTTCAACTGTGACTAGTCAGAGCCTGTAAGATTCCTCTTTTTCTGTAAGAGCTTGATTTAATGCCCATCTAAATAAAAGAAAAAGTTTTGATTAACTTCATTAGGCACTAGATCAGATCCTATATTCCTAGTAAAGCATCTGATACAGTTTCTAAAAAAAATCATAATTGAAAAATTGACTCAAATTGGCTTTTTTGCTAACTCAGTCATATAAAGCAGACACCCACTAAAACACCAGACAAACAGTGCAGATAAATGGCAGTGTTTAGGGCTGAGAATAGGGGTAACACAGTGATCGCTATTAGGATCCATCTTATTTATATCCTCACTAATGCAGTTTGCAGATTATACCACGTTGGGCAGAATCACAAACACCAGTGAGAACAACGGCTCTATATAGGGCCTAAAGAAACACAGAAACATAGGCAGAAAATAGATCAAGATTCATCTTTAAAAAAAGCAAATACATGTATTGGGGGGGAAAAGTAATCTGAACCATGTTTACTCCATGAGAGGGAACAACCTGGGGTGCTGCTTTGGAACAGACCTAGAGGTGATAGTGGATAGCAAATTAGACATGACTTTGGGTGTCATGTGAAATTGCTGCTGTGTGATAGGACAGTAACAGAGGATGATGTAGTTCTGGCCTGCATATGCATAGGTATATCACAGAGAGGTAAGACTCCCTCTCTCTACGTAACAATACCTTGAACATTTCATGAAGTTCAGTGCATCGTATTACCAGAAAGACACTGACAAACTGTATGATGGGGAGGGCCAGAGAAAAACAAAAAAATTCATCGGGAGATGGGCAGAAGGGGCAGGGGCGAGGGGGGCCTAGAACATTTAATTTATGAGGAAAGATGAATATAAAAAATTGGTTATGTCACAACTAAATGGGGTCCATAATAATAGTCTATATCTAAAGGGTTTAAATGCCAAGGAGGTAGACATGATTAAGAGAAATGGCATGAAATTAAGGAAAGAAAAAGTTAGGTCAAATACCATGACTAACTTGAAACTTGAATGGAACAGACTGCACAACAGTGGGGAAAGGGGAAATTTTGACCAAAGACACCAGAGAAAACCTTCACTCTTATATATTTTTAATGTTCACCAAACAGACAGGATCTGCTTTTTAATGCCTCATGGGAATGATACGTACAGATGGTGTTTTTTTATGCATTTGAAAGATGAATTTTCTGCATTTTGATTATGTTGTCATTAGCAATAGCCTTACTTAGTAATTAAGAAGCTAGCATGTGTGTGAGAAAGATATATTGAGGAAAGAGGATGTTATCTCCTTTGTTTCCATAGGGATATAATTTAATTCAACTAAAAAAAATCATCAACAGTAGAAAAAATTAAAATAGCAACTATGCTAACTGGAAATGGTTTATTGTTCATTGAAAAACAGCTGATTTTCATCAGAAGAGACCATAATATCTGCCAATGCACTTGCTGGCCAAGAAAGAAAAGGATTTTCCCTGTAATAAATCCCACGTCTTTGTAACTTTGAATTAATATTGGGTTTAGAAAGAAAACTATATATTAAATACCAAATTCTAAGCAAATTTGTTTCATCCTTTGGTAACTTTTCCAAACAAGGAAGGAAAGCCAAATACCATGAACCTGGCTGTGTAGCACTGAAGGAGGAAAGAGAGAAAGGATGTGCTGGGAATACTGCTCTATGGAGAGCAATGTTGTTTCAGGAACATAGTGTTCCAACTAAGTGCAGGGGGACTGTTGGCCCCTTACTAAACTTAGTGGGGGGGGTTTGGTTGGCCATCTCCCAGTACCAAAAGAAAGGGGAAGGCGTGATGGGAAACCAGGACACTAAGACTGACAATGGGGAGAGGCCAACAATCCAGATTAGCCTGATTGACAGGGCTGGCAGGCTAATGAGAGAGTCAGGAGGCCAGGGGTCCCATCCTCCATATGAGCTGGAGCTGCTTGGGCCAGAGACAGGCTGAGCTAAGGCGAGAGCAGAGTCTGAGCTGAGCTGAGTAACGGAGCCACGCCAGCCAGAGCCAGAGGGGCCAGATTCAAGGAGCTGCACTGGAGGCAGAGCAGCAGCGAGCAGAGGGGCCAGAGGAGTAGCCCAGAGAGCTGTGCTGGGAGCAGAGCTGCAGCAACCAGAACCAGATGGGCCGGAGACAGTGGCGTAGCCAGGTTCTAACACCAGGGAGAGCGAGCACATAAAAAAGGCGCAACCCGACCGGACATATCAAATTACTAATTACCGCTGGCCCCACCAAGACCCCGCTGCTGGCCTGGGTGAAAGAACCCAGGCTGGCAGTGGGCTGAGAGACTCCGGCTGGCAGGAGCCCGCAGGGGGAATCCCAGAGCGGGGCGGGCTGAGCGGCTCAGCCACTCTTTCAACCAGGTTCTTTCAACCAGGCCAGCAGCGGGCTCTTGGTGGGGCCAGCGTTGGGACCCCGGCATTATTTTGTCGCTCCACCGTCCACTCCGTCTCCACCCTTTCAAAAATTAAAAAGGCGCCACTTTTGGAAAATGTGCTCAGGGGGAGCAGCCGCTGCCCCTGCTCCCCCCGCTAGCTATGCTACTGGCTGGAGAAGCAGCCCAGGGAGCTGCACTGGAGGCAAAACAGCAGCAGCAGCTCTGAGGCAGAGTGGAGCTGGGGCTGGAGATGGGGCAGACGGCCCAGCCCAGGGAAGAAGTCTTGCAGGCCAGACTTGGAGGGGGATCATAACCTTGACCGGGAGAGGGGGCGCTGCTGGGAAGAAGGTTCCTGCCACCTAGAATGTGTGGCCACACAGATCTCTGCCATGTGAGCTAATGGAGTAACTGACAGCAGTAGTAGATTGTCATCCTCTATATGGAGCAGGACCAGAGTGGGGATGAGATACACACATTGATAGTTATTTTCACAGATTTTTCTTCTGATAAAGGAATGGTGAAATTCTGGAATGTTGGGTTCCATTCCAGGCTCTTGAGGGGAGTGTGTTCTAGTGGGCCTATTCCTGCCCCATCCAAGTTTGACCTCTTCTGCCCTATCCCCTCCAACCTGTCCCTGTCCCAGTCCTGTCTCTTTCTCACCTCTGACTCCTTGCCCAGTCTACTTGCCAAGACAGTCACAGTTCTTGTCCCACACCTCAGTTCCTTTTCAGATCTGCTTCACCTGCCCCCATGCCCATTCCCTTCCACACTGGTTGGTAGTCCCAGTCTCCCACACCCCGCTGCTCCTTGTATAATCTCAGAGTCCCCACCCACCCCTCCCAATTTTCCTTACCAGCTTCCAGCATTCTTGTCCAATCAAGTTCCAGCTTCCTCCTGACTCCCAGTCTCCTTGCCCAATGAGTCCCAGTCTCCCTGACTGCTTCTCCCTATTGATTCCTTTGTGTCCTTTCTGGTTTGGGTTTTTGTCCCCCTCTGCATTCAATTCAGATGTTTTTCTCCTCCTCGCTGCCTGGGTGCCAGCAGGGAGTCACTGAGAGAGACAGGTTCCCTGCTTTCAGATCTAGTGTCTGGTCCCAGCATTAAGCAGCTGCGGGTAGCAGCTCCAGGGAAAGTCTGGCTTCACCCTTATAGCCCTGTTATGTGGGGATGGTGAATGTGCAGTCTGGTCACACATTCGAGCTGTGAGTGACTTGGGTTAGTCAATCCATGGAAATTTCCCTAAGGACTACATAAAAGCTGATTAATATCCTCCATGATTTGGTCCAATATAAATACAGTTACAGTATATATTACACACACACACAAAACTATGCTAAAATAACATTATTAAGGTTGCCAAGTCAAACAATCAAAAGATAGAAAAGGTCAGAATCAAGGTTGTCTGTGCAACTTTAATTCACCCTCCTTATGCATTATGATAAATCTTTAATTATAGGATCATTACAATTTTTTCCACAGCTCCCAGTCTCCTTGCCTAGCCAGACCCATTCTATCCCCAAACCTCTAGTCACAGATACCTGTCCCCTTTCCAGTTCCAGTTTCACCAGATGCCTTGACCCAATCTACTACGCCTTTCCCGCTACCCTGCTCTGGCTTTTCTCTCCTCTGCATTCAGATTAGACGGCTTTCTCCTTTCTGTTGCCTGGGTGAGAACATTGAACTGTTTTGGCTGAAATTTTCCAAAAGAATCAAACTGAGGCAGATGGGGGAGGGATAGCTCAGTGGCTTGAGTATTGGGCTGCTAAACTCAGGGTTGTGAGTTCAATCCTTAAGGGGGCCATTTAGGGATCTGGGGCAAAAAATTGGGGATTGGTGCTGCTTTGAGCAGGGGGTTGGACTAGACCTCCTGAGGTCCCTTCCAATCCTGGTATTCTATGATTCAATACCTGGTACATAAAATTTCAGCTCATATGGTTCAAGTTTGGAAAAGGTATAAGCAACTGCAAAAACATCTTATAATTGGAAGTTTTGGGTGACCTTAATAATAGGTGGCGTTGCCAGCCCCACTTCTAATATGTAAGGGACTGTCCCTTCCTCAAGGAACTTAGGCTGAAATGCTGACCTCATTGCAGTCAATGGCAAAACTTCCAATGACTTCAAAGAGGTCGGGAGTTCACCCTTAAAATCGAAATAGACAAGGCAGACAGAGTTAAAGGGATGCGACATACAAGCAGCTTGAACAGAGTGATGGTGATTGACAAATAGCTAGTTCCACAATTCTTTGTGAAGGGGGAGGAGGTTTCACTTTTGTTTATACATGCGCATGCACACACACTACATGTGTAATGCAGCAGTGTGGGGTGAGGAGAGAAGGCAAAAGGGAATTAGTTAATAGGACATGCAAAGGAGGGAACTGGCTATTGAAGAGATGGAGATAAGTGGTATAGAGAGAAGACAAAAGGGGCTAAGGCCAATGGAGAAGAGCCCAGAGGGCAGGGATAGTATGAACGTAGGTGAATGACCTATGAGGGAGACGAAGAAATGGTTCAGGATTTAAGGGGGAAAAAATCATAGGCATAGAAACTAGAGATGATAAGAGATCAGTTAGATTGTTTTTCTCATCCATGAGCCAGTGTAGGGTTATTCTGTAGTTTGTCTCTTTCTATACAGTGTCAGCAACCTCTGAGCTTCAAAACTCATCCTCACACTGTTCTCACTGCTAAAACAAGTGTCCGTGTCTTGGTTATCTCTCACAGGATTACAGTAATTTTCCATCTATCTTCACTGCTTTTTTAAAATTTACCCTACCTTCATTCTGTCCAAAATGCTGCTGCCAAAGACCTCTTTACTTCCTGTTCTATCCTTTTAATTTTTTTCCGTTCACTGAATCCCTCTAATTACTTCCAGCCTCTTTCTGTATAACTTCAAGCACTTTGACCTTATCTAGGAGGAAGGAGGATGAACATAATTTTGTTTCCCCTACATCTCTGCTTTAATTAGTTTTCATTCCCCTCTATTCATCCTCCTATTTTCTATGCTCGTCCCAGTTCTTTCACCTGGTTTCTTCCTTCATCTCCTGCTCTAGCTTCATGTTCATGCTTTCTTTCATTTTGCTCCCTCTGTCTGAAACTATCTTCTTCTCATGGGCGGCGGGTATTGTAGGCCATGGGAGGCTAAGCCTCCCTTAACCCAGGCCTGTGGCCCTGCCACTCTCTGCCCCACCCTTGCTCACTCTCTCCCCTGAAGCTCTGGCTCTGCTCCAGCTGGTGGCCCAGTGGTCGCCAGGGGGCAGGGCCTTGGGGTTCCAGTGGGCGTGGGGGGGAGGGGTTCACTCATCACCCATGCTTTCTCTTCTCATCTGCTAGCCTTCATCTCTCTTTTTCCAGATATTTCTTTCCTTCTTATCATTAATAATTCTCCTCCTGTTCCTGGGCTGCTATCCCGTGTCTCCTTTTGTGTTTGTCTGTCTTGTGTTATTTAAACTGTAAACTCTTTTGAGCAGAGACAATATCTTTTGTATGCTTTAAAATACTATTGTAAATCTGCTTTATGAATGTAAAGTACCAGGTAATGTAAAAATATTTATAGCACCTTTAAATAACTGCCCTCAAAATGCTCATAACACTTGCTGTTCTGCATTAAGACAATGGCTATAATCAATTCTCAGAGCTTTCACTGATTGTCTGTAGGGATCAGGAAGAACTTTTTTTTCCTTGAAGCACAGTTGACCACTTGTATTCTGGATTTTGTTTCTGCCTTATATAATATATAAATGGAGATATGCCAATCTCCTAGAACTGGAAGTACCTTGAAAAGTCATCAAGTCCAGTCCCCTGCCTTCACTAGCAGGACTAAGTACTGTCCCCTGACAGATTTTTTCCCCAGATCCCTAAATGGCCCCCTCAATAATTGAACTCACAACCCTGGGCTTAGCAGGTTAATGCTCAAACCACTGAGCTATCCCTGCCTTCCTCTGAAGTACCAGAGATTGGCCACAACTTAGAGACAAGACATCAGATGGGGTGGACCTATGCTCTGAAGTGGCACAGAGAATCCTCTTACATGCTTGGCTGGTGTGTCTTGTTCACATACTCACTATCAAACTGGGGTCAGGAAGGAATTTCCCCCTAGATCAGATTGATGGAGATCTTGGATTTTCCCTCCACCCCCACCTTCCTGTACAGCATGGGACATGAATTGCTTGTCAGGATCACTTAGCATATTTCACCTAAACAATTCTGTGCTATTGCAGGGGCCTCAAGCACTGGTAGAACCTTGGTCTCTTTTGTTCTCTGCCTGTGGCATACAACAGTTTAGTCTTTTGAGAACTGAAATGCTTTGGTCTAACTATGGGAGGCGGGTGAACGCAATGTTGGGGGAGGCTAGCCCCTGTCCCCTCCCCCTTTGCCTGAGACCCCGCCCCTCCTATCTCCCTCCCTCTTTGGAGCCTGGAGAACAACCCCCGCCATGGCGCAGCCCCTCCCCCCTGCACATCCCCAGATCCAGTGTGTTGGGTGGGCGGCATGTCTGGAGTGTCCCCAGCCCCGGAGCGCCCCCAGCCCCAGCCCCAGCCCCAGCCCTGGAGCATCGGGCAGGTGACATGATCAGAGCTCCCCCAACCCCAGTGCTGGGTGGGTGGGCAGCGTGGCTGCAGCGCCCCCAGCCCCGGAGTGTCCCCAGCCCCGGTGGCGTGGTCCCAGCACACCCAGTGCTGGACAGATGGGCAGCGCAGGGTGACCTCAGCCCCAGCGCCCCAGCCCCGGGCCTGGTGTGCACTGGCCCTAGCCTGCCTGCCCCAGCCTTTCAGTCACAGAAGAGCACCAGCGGGACAGGAACTGAAACAGGCATGAGGGTGTCTGAGGGCGGAGTGTGGGCAGGGCCATACAAGGCTGTTTGGGGAGGCAAGGCACACAGTAGCGGCGCCAGGGTTTTTGCCGCCCTAGGCGGCAGTGCTCGGAACTTCGGCGGCAGCTCTTGTGAAGCTGTGTTCTCGGCGGCGCTTCGGCGCCCGCTCTTTTTCCCGCCGAATCGCCGCTGGGGAGTCGCCTCCGAAATGCCGCCCCCCAAATCCTGCTGCCCTAGGGGGGCTTGTCATATACAGGAGGTCAGACTAGATGATGTAATGATCCTTTCTGGTCCTAATCGCTATGAAATTAAATCCCAGAATCAATGTCTCAAAAATCATAGATTATGTTAAGAATTATACACGCTTGTTTTCCATTTTTTAGGACAAGGTTTTGCATAATGCCTCTGCTCTGGAAGTTACTTAATTAATAGAGATTCCCTTTTTTCTGTATTTTACTAACTGCAACCATTTGTGTTGCAGATACTACACTCTGGGGAAAGAACAGGCTTCTCCCCATTGTTCTGTTCAGTACTGATTTTCAAGCAACATGCTCAGGGGAAAGAGATAATTCAGTCTTCATATTGGCCAGCTGTAGTTGGACATCATGAGCTGTGCCAAAGTATAAACTGAGTGGTGGAAATTCCCAGCATTTTTTCCACAGAAGGGCTACTGGTTGGCCTGAGAGCTGACTGAAGTATGTGCTGTAATGCATTCCAATCACCAAAGCAACGTGATACACTTTGGTTCTTTCTCTGAAAGTTCTCAAGTTACTGAGCTTTTAAAGAGCCTCATTTGAGGCTGACCTTCTAACATTGGTGGTGCTGATGGAGGTGGTGGTGGGGAAAGCAGGCATCATGCTTTACAGAACTGTCTCATTGCTTTCCTTCACTGAGGAAATCAATGCTATTTTTAAAGTAAACTGCACTCCAAGCAAAGATAGCTCAGCACTCATTTTTTTAAGAGTTGCCACAGCAACACAGATACCCCTCCCCCCTCAAGTTCCCTAAAACCTGCTTCACGAGTTGTCTTTGAAAAAATACTGAACTGATAAAAGTCCGTGTACCATTATCTTCTAGATTGTTAACATTATAAGACCAGCCCCTATGCCAGATGCAAAGAGCACAGATTTTAGGAATCAGATGTTTAGAAAAGGATGAGAATGATCAGTTGAATTCAGTTCCACAAAAACAACAGTCTCCTCTTTGGCTTTTGAGCCAGTGGTGCGCTGCAGCAATCAGTGTGAGGGCTGCTGTGTCGCATTCTACCTAGAGAGGACAGAGGAAGGCAAGGCAGATTGCAACAGGGATGAATAGACAGGGCCGGTGCAAGGAAGTTTTGCGCTGTAGGCGAAACTTCCTTGCACCAGCCCTGCACCCCTCCCCCAGCTAACGCCGCCCCTCCCAGCCGCAAACCACCCCCCCGCCCGCATGCTGCGGCGGGGTGGGGGGCGGGCTGAGCTGGCTCAGCTCTCCTCGCCCCCCGTGGCCCGCGGTTGGCTGGGCTGGGCTCCCAGCCCCTCACGCGGCCCGCGGTGGGCTGGGCTGGGCTCCCCGCTGGGCCACGGCGGGCTCGGCTCCCTGCGCCCCCCCATGGGCCGCAGCGGGCTGGGCTCGGCTTCCGGTCCCCTGCGCGGCCCGGGGCGGGCTCAGCTGGGCTCCCCGTGGTTGCGGCGCGGGTACTGGGCTCAGCTCCTCGCACCCCCCCCCCTCCCGTGTGCCGCGTGGCCTGAAATCCCTGCCGGGCCACGGTGGGCTCGGCTCCCCGCACCGCCCACGGGCTGAGGCGGGGCTCGGCTTCCCGCCCGCCGGCGGCCCCCACCAGCGCCCCCCATGGCAGCCAGCCCCCCACCCGTGGCAGCTCACCTCAGCCGGGGGCAGGGGAAGCTGCGTTCTCACCGGCGTTTTGAATTGCCGCCGGGAGTCTCCACCCCCCAAATGCTGGTGCCCTAGGCGACCGCCTAGGGTCGCCTAGTGGGCGCGCCGGCCCTGTCCATAGAGCATACACTCAAAAGCGCAACTAGTACAGCATTGAAAATGTTGTAAGTGCCCTCCCTAATGCTACCCTCCAGCTGTTAGTAGATGTGCAGGGATCTGACCATGCCTCTGACCTAGGGTGACCAGATGTCCCGATTTTATAGGCACAGTCTCAATATTTGCGTCTTTTTTTTAATAGATGCTCCTATTACCCCCCACCCCATCCCGATTTTTCACACTTGCTGTCTGGTCACCCTACTCTGACCACAATTGCCAACTTTCACCCCGACTTTCACAATAAGCCAAAAATCAAGCTAATCCCATTTCAAAACAAGGCCAAAACAAGCCAATTCCTAAGAATCCCAAAACTGCATGTGACTCTCTCCCCCTTGTCCCTGCTTGCTCCCCCTTGCTGGGAGCTGATACAAAACAAAGAAGCAACAAGCTAAAAGCCAAACAAGCAACAAGCTACAAGCCAAAAACTAGCCAACAAGGAACTCACAAGCCAATTAAGCCAAAAACAAGCCCAATTTCTGTTTTTTCCCCCATGGGTTTGGCATGTCTGCCTCTGATCTGACCTGCCTGGCAATATCTTGGAATACTCAATACATTCCAAATACACGTCGGAGTGTGGAGTAACTCTGGCCTAGTAAAGCATTCCCACCCATATCTTATGCGCAGAGAGTACAAGCAGTCTCAGGCTATGTATCAGAGGGTATTTAGGGATGAAGGAAGATCACCTTTCATCCTTTTCTTCCACACCTGTGCAAGATCAGTTACAATTTAGTCCAACATGGTTTGAAATCAGATTAATTACACAGTCATTATTCTGTGGAGGGGGACTGTGACGAACTAGGACTGTTGTTAAGGTTTCCCTGAGTACTGTGTGGGTGCCTCGGTTTCCCCTATGCAGTGCTTGAGTATCTAGGTGGTGGGACAACGGTGCATGATTGTTACAAAGCCCTAGAAGGCAGGGGTGGGCAGAGGCCTGGACACAGAGAATGGCCCTGTCTCCTGGCAACAGATGGCCCGGCCCCTCCCCTGCAAAGGTGAGAGATGAAGGTGTTGGAACAAAGGGATCAGGTGACCTCCTGGCCCGGGAAGGAGACAAAGGGGGAGGAGGGGCTGGAGAGTTGGAGTTTGGAACTGGCTGGAGAGGAGGGGAGAGAGGCAGACAGGGTCTGGCCTCCCTGCCTCCGTTTGGAGCTGTGGGGTGAAATGCAGGGAGCCCCGAGCTGGGGTCTAAGCTCCCTGCCCCCCAGAAGGGCCCGGCTGAGGGGTCCTGGTTGTACTGACAAGCTCTGTTTGGACTGTGTTCCTGGCATCTCTAATAAACCTTCTGTTCTACTGGCTGGCTGAGACTCCCAGTGAATCTGGGGAAGAGGGGTGCAGGCGCTGACTCCCCCACACTCCGTGACAGGGACACTATTAAAGATCATTGCAGAAAAATGCTGCCAGGTCGCTATGTGGTACCTAACAGGTGAAATTAATAAGGTCTAGGAATTTGGCTGTTTGGAAAATGAAAAACTAGTTTCACAACAAATTTTGAAGCTGTTCATTTCAAAAGGTTTGATGCTGACCCACTTCCAAAGATGTTCAAGATTTTTCATGTTTTAAACATTGAAAACACGATAATGGCTAGCAGTATTGTTTGTTTCTGAAATACTGAGTGCTACAGTGGAGGAGCACTGGAAAGGAGAGGAGGCAAGAATACAGAATAAACCAGAACTGCATCTTGCCAGCTGATGTGCAGGGGTTTAGCAGCAGTAGTTGTGCTGCTGCCCAGTTTTAGGGAGAAGCTGCCACCATGGACTTCTTGTGCAGGACAGAACGGTGGGTTTTAGTGTGCAATAGGTGGCCAGGACTATTCTGAATCCCAAGCCTCACTGAGCCTCTCAGACCATCCCTTTGTTGAAAGTATTTTGCTAAGGATCTTCTTCATGTTTTCCTTGGACGTGATGCTCGCTCTTACCAAGGGATCACACCACTGTGAATATAGAGAAAGGTGGATGCCCTAATGGTTGTCTCATGAAAGCAACACTTTTAATCCACGCTAAAGCGTGGTGAAGCCTGTGGTTATATCTATTTTGGAGCCATACAAGCAGTAAATAAAAAATAGCTCAGTCTTGAAAAAAGCTCAGAGGAGAAATATTTGCTGTCTTCAGCAACAAAAAAACCCCACAAAACAAATCACCTCTCCAGAAAACTCAGCAAATAGAATAAACTCTTCCCCACTAGAGTCATGATGTCTGCCTAGCCCCTAGCCCCGGTACATGAACATCCTAGGAGGGGAAAAGGTAGGGGAGGAAAGGTTGATTTTCTTCTGTCTGGTGATAAATAGAGCATTTAGAAGTGGACAAATTGGGGAATACTGAATCTCCGGAGACCTAATCAAATGTGAATCAAGTCACTGAGTGTGGGATAAAATGCCAATTGGTGTCTGGTCTTTCCATGCCAGCTAGCATTTTCTCTTTTGTGTAATGGATTGTGAGTGGCTTTATTTAGCTGATACACTGAACCCTACATTAAAAAAAAAGTAACAAATTCTGTCCCTTGTGGAATTGAATAGGAGTGTGTGATGGGGTTTACAGACTAAAGGAGTGATGGAGCAGTACTGGGCCAAGAAGGTCCCACTCCTCAGCAGCTGCAGAGCATGCTCCAAATGGACAAGATGCTTAAACTGGGACTCTGGCACTCAAGCAAGGGGGAAATGAAGGAGAGTCTGTCTACAGTAAGGAAGACAATTAGTACCTTTTGAGACAGAGGAATCCATAGGGCAGTGGTTCCCAAACTCGGTCCACGGCTTGCTCAGGGTAAGCCCCTGGTGCACTGGGCCGGTTTGTTTACCTGCCACTTCCGCAGGTACGGCCGCTCGCGGCTCCCACTGGCCGCGGTTTGCTGTTCCCGGACAATGGGAGCTGCGGGAAGCAGCGGGCTGGCCCTGAGAAAGCCACTGACCGAGTTTGGGAACCACTGCCATAGGGGAAGGGCCTAGACTGTGGGTAAGACCCAACTGGGCAACCAGGGGCCTGACCCCTTTTTCCCTCCCCTAGTCTCTAACAAGGGGCAATCATTGGACATTGAGAAGGGAGCTGAGGAGCCCCTACTGACCATCTGAATCATTGACACTGCTTGAGCAACTCTTTGCAGGGAGGGAAGCAGAGTGCTGTGACTGTGCCCCAAACTGAGAAAAGCACAAGGAAGGTAGGAAGTGGCCCAGGGGAGGCTGGTCTGGGATATTAGCTAGAGGGGACTGAAACACTCTTCATCCCTTCCCCCTTGGACCATGGGCTGGGCCATTGGAGAAGGAGGGCCGATCCCCTCTACCCTCTGCCCCTCGTCTAGCTGGGGAGCCCAGATAAGGACAGACTGTAACTTGGCTGCCAGGTCCCAGATTGCCCAACAAGGCCCTCTGGACTTTGGGGACTGTTGAACCCTGGCCTTCCCACTAGGCATGCTGGCCCCTAAGTGAACCCTGCTACAGGGTTCAACTGATCAGTTTCTAGGGAAAGTATCCTAAAGATCCAGGGAATTTTACAGAATTATGGCTCTAGTCCTGCAACTGGAACTGCATGGACAGACCTTTGTATTCATGCCAAGTCTCATTGACTTTGGTAGGAGTCTGCATGGCTGCAAGGGTCCACTTGCAAGGATCTGATTGCAGGGTCAGGGGTTTACATGCCCATTGTAGAATTCTGTCGGTTAGTTAAATTCTATAACAGATATTCTCTATTAAATTATGTGGTGCTTTTCCATAAGGGGAATAAATCCAATAGATTTATTGTTTCCTTATAGCTTTCTACCATCATTGTGGCTCAGTTAATGTTACAAAAAAAAGCGTATAATGTGGGATAATGGATTTTAGGTGGAAAATAAACAAATATCCCCCCTCATCCCCACAACCTCCTGGAATAGCACTGTATTACAATAATTTTCCCCTGGGGGTTTTGCTGAAGATTGTAAAAATAAATGTTGGGTTTTTTTGCTGCATGTATAACATTTGAGAGGAATAAAAACTATTATTTAACAAGAGCAGATGAACAGTCTGGGATGGGGGTGAGGATGGGGAGAGGGCGAATGTTGTGCTACTTTCAGGCAGTTCTGAACAACAAGCATGAAAAAATATTTAAAACATTTTTAAAGGCATTGTTAGCCTTAAATAAGACACGTCTTCCTAGTTCTTTTAAATTCTAATTAACTAGTTTATACATGGCCCACCTGTCCTCTAAGAAAAGTAAGTCCCTGAAGAAATCCTTCCAGTTTTCACTCTGACTTTTTCATCATGAGAGAATGTCATGAAATAATATCTTCATTAGGAGGTGGGTACTTATTTGCCTTATTCTGAAAATATTTCACATCTAAGGTACCAATTTTGCAATGATCTCTAGGGTTTGCAGAGGCACAAGGGTGCAGAGCCCATCACAGGATCAGGGTCCCAAAAGGGAAAATAATTGTCATTAGTAAGACTTGAAAAAAATAGTACATTTTTTGACGTTTTTTCCTTTTTCAGGTTTCTAAACGGATAGCTCTCATTTTGTTGTGAATTTTTAAAAATTGCAATGTTATGTTGTTTATGGATTTTTTTTTTTTAAATTCACCAAGTGTTTTTTTTTTTTAAAGTATTTTTTCAGCGATTTTCATGAAAAAAAAAAGAAAAGAGTTTCTGGATAAAAAAGCTCTTTATTTGAAAAATGTTGATCAGATGCATATTTCTTATTTATTTAGCACTAACAATGTGTCTGGTGCTGCACAAGACAAAGAACACACAAGGTGAAATACTTGCCCTCAAAGTCAATGGTAAAAAAATCCCATTGACTTCAATGGAGCCACAATCTCTGTCCCAGGAGCTTACAATCTAAAGAGAACCGAGGTTTTCTATCAGAGGGCCCATTCAAATGAATGGAGTATTTGTATAGTACAATAGTACACTTTGCACTATTAGTGCCTCCAGCTAAGGAGCCACAAGTGCTTTTACAAACAATTCTTCTTCACAAACCCCATCTGGGCTTATTGGCTAAGATAGCTTTCTCCAACCACATTGAAGGGACATCTTTCATGAATGTACCATTCAAATAGGTTAAATTATACTATAAAAAACAAACTTATGTCAGACCTCAAAAATAATGTCGGCTAACACAGCTAAGGTTGCCACTAATGGGAGTATTTCTGACAGAACAAGTTCACATCTCTCAGAGTCACAAACATGTTATGTGGAAACATTGCATCAGCAAGTTACGCTGAAATGTCAGTACACAGCATCAAAGTGGAAGCATAGTGTTATATACTAGTAGTTTCTGACTCTGACTCTTGACTTTCATAAGTGAAATTCTACACTCTGTGGTACATGGGGCTTTCCAGGGCTGTAAAATGTGCAGCTCAACGTTCTGAAGTGATTCTTGGCAGATACCTGCAGGGGAAGCTGAAGCAAGAAGTGTGGCGGGTGGTCTGTGTGGTCCCTGGCCTATTATAATGTTTCTTTAGTCTCCACATTAAAGTGATGCAATGATGCCCTGTTAGAGATAGTTTCCTGTACTGTGATGTCATCCCCAAACTTCTGTACACATAAATAAAGACAACGGTGTGTATTTACAACACAGTAGCCATTACGATTGTCAGGGTTCCCTCCCCACTCTAAACTCTAGGGTAAAGACGTGGGGACCCGCATTAAGAGCCCCTAAGCTTATTTTTACCAGCTTAGGTTAAAACCCCCAAGGTACAAAATTCCCTGCACCCTGAGAAATGCTTCTTTCGCTGCCACCATCAAGTGTCTAACAGGAATCCAGGAAAGGAACCACTTGAACTTCCCTCCCCCCCAAAATACCCCCTCAAGCCGTACACCCCCTTTCCTGGGAAGCTTGAGAACAATCTCCCAACCAATTGGTTACACAGTGATCTAAAAACCCACCCCCTGGGTTTTAACACCATAGAAAACAGTCAGCTTCTTAAAAGAAGGTTTTTATTAAAAATAAAGAAGGTAAAATCATCTCTGTAAAATCAGGATGGTAACTATTTTACAGGGCACTCAATTTCCAAACTCAGAGAGATTCCCCCCTCTGGACAAAACCTTAAAGTTACAGAAAACCATGAATAACACCCCCCCCCCCCAACACAGGGAATACACCAAGCAAAATTAAACAGAAATCTATTCGCTATACTATCTAAACTTACTTCAGAAAAGGGAGGTTTGATTTTCTGTAGGTTCCTTCTGTCTTCCAAGATCACTCTGACCCAGACAAAGCCACACACCAAACCTTTTTTCCCCCTCCCAAGATTTGACAGTATCTTGTCCCCTTATTGGTCAGATGCCAGCCAGGTCAGGTGTCAGTCTGGCTACCTGCATTTCTTAACCCTTTACTGGGAAGAGGATTTTATAGCACTGCATCAGACCCTCTCCCTTCATATTTATGACAACGATAGCAGTCACTCAGTCACAATCGCAGCAGACATGGCTGCTTCACTGACAAACTCATTTTCAGTTTTTTCATTCCGAGGCCCTGATCCTGCAAACACTTACTGCACATGCATAGCTAGTCACCTGAATAGTCACGTTGACTTCAATAGGGGCTACTCACATGCATAAAGTTAAGCATGTGAACAAAGTGGTTACATGACTGCAGCCTAAAATTGTACGTCTGTGATGGGAAAATGAGCAGTAACACTGTAAACTACACATTCAAATACAAAAACATGAATGCAAAGTACAATGTTCATTACTACAGGTGCTTCAACTTTGGCAGTTTCTGACTTCCATTTTAACGCTGCAACCTCATCGTTGCATGAAGGGCCTGATCCCGCTTCATTAATATCTATGGAAACAGTCCCATTGACTGCAATGAGACTTCAGTTCCTGACTGAGTTACCCTGTATATAAATTATATTTACAGCTGCACATATACAGTTTTGCAAGCAGATTTCGCTGGTACAGTGATTAGATGAGTTTGAAGGAGATCTTGAGGATAAAACCCAGCAGTCAAGAAGTAAAATGTATAGACAAGGAACCAAACCAGCAAACCGAACTGTGTAGCTCACCTGAGTATCAGCTCACCCTGATTTTGCTCTGCTCCATTGCTGTCTCCCCCAGGTTCTCCCATATTAACTGGTAACGAAGGCAGGCATAGCCTGGAAAGACTGCTTTTTCCACAACAGAACTAGTCTTTAAAGGGTAGTTTGACCTCTCTTTTTAAAGACTTTCTACCTCACAAAGATTCCAACCTTTTCAAACTAAGGATGTGTAGAAGCGACAAAGAGTCCTGTGGCATCTTATTGACTAACAGACGTATTGGAGCATAAGCTTTTGTGGATGCATCTGACGAAGTGGATATTCACCCATGAAAGCTTATGCTCCAATACATCTGTTAGTCTATAAGGTGCCACAGGACTCTTTGTCGCTTCTACAGATCCAGACTAACATGGCTACCCCTCTGGTACTAAACTAAGGATGGAACATTGATTTTTCTATTCCTTTGTAACTCAACAGGGGTATTATTCTGATAACAAGTAGACAGGAGATGGCCTGTCATGCGAATCTCTTTCTGCATATTGCATGGAGGTAGAGCAAGAACCTCTGAAAGCACCAAAGTTATATGATATTGTAGTTGACATAGTTGCTGGAATACATACATTCTCTCTCCGATCAATTGTTATAAGGAATAAATGTCACAAGAAAACAGACATCACACATCTTCTCCGCAGACACCTGTAAAATACTATGATTTTTGCAGAATGGGATGTACCATTTGGCTCATACTGGAGCTGGAAAGCCAAGCTATAACATATATTGGTTCAATTGTTTGATAATTGATTATATTTTTCATTGAATTAATTCTGAGGATGCACAAAAACCTATCCATCCTTCATGAACTCCAGATCAGATACCACCCCCAATTGCCATGTTCCAAAGTACAGTTTTGCTTACTCAGGCTAAAATTATTGCTAAAACTATTGCTGTAACATATATAATTCCCTTTCTACTGGTTACATTATTTAAAAAAAACAAAAAAAACCCTGAGACTTGAAAAGATGAGGAATAGAGACTCTAAATTATCTAACACAAAGGAAATATCTCCCATTGCCATATAAAATGTAATGTTCCCCCCTAGTGCAAAGTTTCTCCTTAAACACACAAATGTATTTCAAAGTGGCTCAGTAATAATGATCAGGATAAAGCTCAATTGGAAAAGAGGTGTCAGAAGATACATACATGAGGTGCAAGAAGATATAGAGGGCTGGATGCTACTTTAATGGAGCTACATTGATCTACACTAGGTGAAGATTTGGTCCAAAATCTTTTCAATCTGTGTAATTCCCAAGTACGGATGATTATGCTACACAGTTTTATGAGGCTTTTAATGATAAATTATGGGGCTGCTGAGTAATCTTTTTAACAGTAATCTGAGTAATCGTTTTTTTGTTTGTTTGAAAGCACTTGCAACTCCCTAAGTGACTTCCCTTATTAGTGAATAAAGAACTTCCTGAATTCATCCAGGGATGGTAAGTAGCAAATAAACTAAGGAGACCATTATACCTCACCTACTTGGTACACGCAAGAATCTGACTTCATAGTATTAAATACCCCTTTTGATGTGAAGTTTTAAGTAATAGATTTGGGGATACATATTGCATTGCAAAAACTGCATGGTTGTCCAGTGCCTTCCATAATAAATTACCATAATAAACAACACTCAGAATTTATGTTGCACTTTCCCCCATACAGCTTAAAACACTTCACAAAAGTGAAAGAGAATCATTATTCCCATTTACAGGGTTTAAGTGACCTGTCCCAGGTGACAGTGAGTCAGTCATAAAAGCTGGAACAGAATTAAGGGCATGAGATCAGACCAGTTTAATTTATTTCTAGGAGGAGATAGAGCCTTTTCTCTCTGGCTGGAATCATCTGGACTGTTAGAGGGTCCAGCAGCCCCTCTACTGAGCCATACTTTTGCTCTTAAAGTCTTCTGTTGCTTTGCCCGCATAGAAGGGTTGCGTCGGCGTCGGGGGCGTCAGCCCCCACCGGCGCCGCCGGAAGTTGGTGCCTGTGCTCTGAGGTGCATGACGTGGGCTGTCGCTAAAGGGGAGTCAAAATAAGTATGTTAATATGCAGCAATGGGACCCTGCAGATTGGTTGTTAGGCCTGCTTGGAGGCTGGGAGGAAATAAATTAACTAAGGATCCTGTTATGTTTACGGAGTTGCTTGCATCTCTGTCCTCTTTCTGACCCCTCTGGGTATGTCTACTCTGCAGTTAGACACCCATGGCTGGCCTGTACCAGCTGAGTAGGCTGGCAGAGTTGCGGATAAAGGGCTGTTTAATTGCTGTGTAAATGTTGGGTGGCAGCCTGACTTCTGGGACTCTCCCACCTTGCAGGGTTCTAGATCCTGGGCTCCAGCCCGAGCCCAGACGGCTACACTGCAATTAAGCAGCCCCTTGGCCACATAAGCCTGAGTCAGCTGGCATGAGCCAGCTGTGGGTTTTTAATTGGAGTGCACCCCTCAGGTGTTAGGCCTCTGTCTAGAGTGGAATTTTGCAATTCTCCCACTGGGATCTGGATACAACCCATGGACTAGGTACTGTTTATTACTGACAGGACACCTGTGTCTCTTCCCTGGGGGAGTTTGTGACCAGTGCAGTGCCATGACAGACAGCACTCCTCAAACAAGTAGGTTCATTTAGTAAATAGACCACAGCTTTAGAGAAAATGATTTCAGAAGAACAGCCTACACACATATCTAGACTAATCTAATACTTACTACAAGCTAAGTTAGGCCATGTCTATCCATACAGCGGTGCAGCTATACTGATATAACTGCACCGCTGCAGCTCGTCTGGTGAAGATGCTTTATGCTGACAGGAGAGAGGTCTCCTGTAGGCATTAAAAAAACCCACTTCCGCAAGCGGCATTAGCTATGTCGGCGGGAGAAGCTCTCCTGCTGACGCAGTGCTGAGTGTACGAGCACTTATGTTGGTGTCACTTATGTCACTGAGGGGAGTGGAATATTCACACCCCTGAGCGACATATATTCTGCTGCCATAGGCTGTAGTGTAGACGTAGCCTGAGATGGGCTTCTCTCTTGAATTACAGGGCTAGAACAGACCCAGCTTTCATTCTTCCACCAAGCACTGAGCTGTGTAGTCAGTTTTCCTTCCAGATAATGTATCCCCTGTCTCCTTCCCCTCCCTTCAGGGAAACTCCTTTTACTCAAAGCCCACCCCCCTGTGTAAGCCTGAGTCCAGTTACCATATATCTCAATGGCTTTTGTTATAGAGCCTAGATTTGAAGTCTGCCTTCTGCTTCAGACTGTTTTTCCCCTCAATTGATCTGGGAGCATAATGTAGTAAAAATCTCATTGCATGGGCAAGTGTGCTTACGTAAAAAAAAAAGACAAAAAAAAAAAAAAAGACATTGATCTTTAGTAATCCCAGGTAAAGGAGCCTTGACATATAGGATTGAAAACACGTATTCATCAAAGTCATCATAAGCATCATCTCTGTCTAGGGCATCATGCTACACACGTTATCACACTGATCCTCGTCTGTGACCCACTTGCACATCGCTGTATAAGGCAGGCTGTTGGCCAAACATTTTCAGGGCGGTGAGCAACTGGTCATTGCACACGAACATTATCTGAAGGATTGATTCAGGAGCATATGGCATTTCACACATAACTGGGTGTGATCAATCCATCCTCCAAGACCCATCGATGCCCGATACGGGAGGACAGTTTTGGATGCATTCGATCATCCTGGAGACATTCCATTGTTTGATAATTTGCCTTATCGATAGCAGATATAAATGCACACCTTGTCAATGGCAATTTTTTCCATTTGTCTGCTTCTTGGAAAACATCTGCAGTATAGATAATGTCATAATGTTGGTCCTCAAATGCTAAAAGCACTAGAGATGTTCATATACTGTGATTTATGACCTCATCAGTGACTGTCTCAGCTGTTCTGAGCAACTTCAGAGCAGGGAGAGAGTATGATTGGCAGGAGGCATACATGGGTCATTTGGTCTGGCACCTTATGTAGTGCTGAGTTAAAGGCTGACCATGCTGGAATGTACTTTTCACCTGAAATGGTATGGTATGGTAATCCTGGGTGTCCCAATCATTTGAGGTACATCTTCTATCTATTCAGCAGAAGCTGTACTCCATGTTTTTTTGCTTCTGGAGTTCATCTCACTTTTGCACAATGACCAAGTGAGGTCAAGGTTAGTGAATGTAGAAAACTCTATAGTTGATTTAACTGCTGCTTCACTGAAAACTGAATGACTTCTTGGCTTCAGAATTTTTGGAACTTGGTAGGAAATTGAGTGAGTCATGGGAGAAGAAAACTCCTTCAAGGAATGGCTCTTTGCTGGTCCAGACAACATTTAAGGCTGGGACTTGTCCCCATTAATGTACTCCTGATAGCAGACCATAGCAGAGGCATGAAGGGTACCTTTGCCATCTGCTGTATCTTCAAAGAAGTTATCGGCAGGACCTTTGATGAGGTCTGGGGGAATCTACAACCCTTCATTCAGTTCCATGCAGTGAAGAAGCTAATTTGCAATTGCAGTCTCCACATGGAGTACTTTGTTGTAGTCAATGGAGGAGACAATGCTGTGCATAAACTGCATGAGAAATTTGCTATGGGTTTTGGAATGAATTGTTAAACCAACAGTCACTAGTAGTGGTAGATTACGCATATGCTGCATAGTTGTGTATGTTTTGGAAACCTGCCTTTCACTCAAGCACTCATCAAATCATGGGACTGAAAGGGAGCTTGAAAAGTCATCTAGTCCAGCACCCTGCATTTATACATCGGGCTTTATGATAAAATGGCAGCCTTGTGCTCCACTTGCTTGCTGTTATACGTGCTGGTGCTGAAGTCACTGTGACCACTGGTGCATCACTTAAAGTCGTAGTACAGGTCACACGGTATTTTTTTTTTTTTCAGATTTGGCATCAGCTATGGAACCTTGAAACTCACATGTACTGCATGACAAAATGCTTCTCTGTAGAAATTTAGCAGCTGAAGAGTGTCCATCTTACTGTTGACATCAGTGCTTTCTTCCACTTCTGATAGTGCCACATCTTTTGCAGCTTTTAGGGATATGTGCCGTGATTCATTTCTGCAGATTGGGTGACTAAAAACTACACCCGATCCGACAGTTCATCTTCCATAAGTACTTTAAAAGCCTTTTTGCTAAGCATTTGTGTCTCTTCAATCCTATTCAAAGCATTTATTTCTTTGTATTTAGCCTCTGTATTGGCCACCACCTTCCCAATCACTAGAGCGTCTTCGAGGCAATTTACAAATTCTAGCTGAGTCGCAGAGTTTGCAGTAGTAAAATCAGTATTGCTTCTGTTGCTTTTAACTTTTAACACAACACATTACATACATTCTTGGTCTAGCACCCAATGTGATATGAAATGTTGTACACAGTCTTTTGGGTCAAAGCACCCCCTTTACTTTACTTTCCATGCATGAATCTCACTAAGAGTGACTGCTTCATACAGTTTCTCACCTGTCTCACATGTTGAAATTGTGCTTAATGGATGCTTTTGGGGTTCCAGCGAATGGCAGAAGAAGCAGGTGATTTTCTCAAAAAGCAGGCCATGAAACCTAGTATAAGAATAGTCTCGCCCATAGCTGGCACTTGTTCCAGCATCTTCAAATTTGTCCTGGTGCTCAATGTACTTCCTCTCTAACCTTGCCAAATTCAGCTGATGAGTGCACTTCTTACAGCATGTAAGATGCCACCAAGAATTATGTTTAACCAAGTCCTCCGCAGTGGTGTTCTCCAAAGATTCAGCTACTAGTCAGTACTCTTCGTCTCCCCATGGTGCCTAACTATAATCAAGACCAAACTAAAAACAAGGATTGTGTGATAAATTACTTTAGGATTGTAATTAATTACGTTATGCAACTATGTGCACACTGTTTGTAGATGGATGCCAGTAATGTCTGACAGTATACGGATGTCTAAACTTGTGCCTCGTTACAACTATTTTGGCATAAGAAGCAAAGCTGATAATCAATACCTCTGAATGGTTTTTTCCCCAATGATAACAAATCAACCTGAAGCACTCCTTCCATTTATAGTAATCTGTAACATTAAAAAAATTAATCAGGTATCCTGTTCTGAGCATTAAATGATAACACTGTACTGGCAGTTAAGGGCACATGCATGTGTTAAAATATCATTTAAAAATGCTGATTTTTAAAAATTCTCAACTACATATCTACCTAATTGTTCAAGGTTTGTCATGTTTGGTGCCATTGTGTTTGTTGGAGAAAGGGCTCAAACCATTTTCAACAACACTGCATTATCAAAATTTCCACCATCTAGAGGGAGGACCTGGAGCTGGGATGGAGGGGGAGGCAGCGAGTCACCCCTGCCAGGCCACAGATAATGACACTATTAAAATCATGATTCTGTAGATTTTAATGACTCAAATGACACCTCCTCTTACCTTTCTATCATTAACTTGCCCACAGAATTACACATGTTCCCAGACTAAGTTGGCCAGCCAGGCAACCTCCGATAATGCTCCTGTAATGACTGTTCAGTTGTTTGGCAGTTAGACCCATTCAGCCTTAATGTCTTGCAATCACAGGTCTCATGGGAGAGGGAGTTGAAATGATCTTCTCCCTCTGACATTACAACTCACCAAATGAGGAATTTTATGCATAACGCATTTTGGGGTCCTGATCAGTGTTCATTACCAAGCACCCCACATCCATCACAAACCCAAATCAAGAAAGTACATAAGCACATGCCTAACTTTAAGTATACGAGTAGTCCCACTGAAGTCCTCAGGCCCAATGGGGTAGGTCTTCACTAAAGCTGGGTGAAGAACTGATTTTTAGCTTCACTGGTGGTATAAAAAAAAAAAGAAAAAAACAGTTAGTGTTGAACTGAATCCAAAAATTCCAAAAAATGTCAGTGACTTCAAAAAATCTGTTTCAGGTTGAATGAAACATGTCCTTCAACCCAAATGTGTTTTTCTAGGTATTTTTAAAGGGCTAGATTCACAAAATGGCCAGATCTGGTGGTAGATCTCCTTTTAACTTTTAGCTCAATGGTAGAGAGTACTCATCTGGGATGCTGGAAATACAAGATCAAACCTCCCCACTCTGAAGGAGAGATTTTAACTAGGGTCTTCCCCATAGATGAATACCAAAACCAACTGTGGGGCGAGAGGAAGGGCTCTCTCAATCTCTCCTGTTGAAGCTGTTCTACTTTTTATAATTAAGGCCCTGTGAAAAATCACTGAAATCATTCAATTAGCCCAGTACTGCAAGTTTCCCAATATTCTTTACAAATTAAAATTAAATGCAGAGGAGACCAGGGTCACACGATCTTGTAGCCTTCCTTCCATCTGCAATTTTAGGTTGGGTCTGTATTTGCACCATTTAAGTGGGAGAAAGAGGCACAGTATCCAGCGCCACCATCACTTGGAACACAAGCAGCCTCAGCCGGGAGGTGGAAGCAGGCATATGTGCATGCGGATCCACTGCTGCTGCTTGGAACACAAGCCGCTGTGGCCTCAGTGGGAAGGCGGAAGCAGGCAACTGCATGCACCAATCTTGTGCTTGGTGCGGATCGTAGCAGGCAGCAGCGCCCTTTTAGAGCAGGAGTTTGGGTGGGGGGACTTGGCGACTGGTTTGATACAAAGGAATGCAGCAGTGACCTTGCAGTGACAGCATTCCAGGCATAGTCTGTGAAATTCAATACTTAACTCATGACAATGTTTGAATTTTTCTAAAATAAATAAATAAATAAATAAAATCTGAATTTCACAAGGTCTTATTTATAACCACTTAAACATTCATGGGAGCTGTGATGTAAATGTGGGTCTTTCATATCCCAAATGGGCACCATAATCACCAGGCTATAGAGCCAGTCTCTCTGTCTCTCTGGAGAAATTACTATTCAAGTATTTTACACACAATGGAATAGCTTTAATAGGAGAGCTGGAGAGAGACCTGCCCCGGAATAGCCTATAACATAGGATGTGGGAAAACTAGGTTCAAACCTCAGCTGTGGAGCAGGGATTTGAACTCAGGTTTTCCTGGTCTCCTAGCAGAGTGTCCTAACTACTGGGCTGAAATTGAGCACCACCACCACCTCCTCTTCCTCCATCTAGTCTGTCAATTTTTTTTTCCTGGCCAAAACTGCATTCTTTGATGAACAAACTGTTCACCTGAAAAATTTCACCCAGCTCTAGTATTCACAGCAGAGTAAACTCGGGCTCTTGGGTGTAGGCCCTAAATTTCTTCCTGTCCTCACATAAAGCCCTCTGACCCAAGGTTAGTGATGCTTTCGGCCCAGGCTTGGGCTGTTTTGTAGTTAAGATGTAGGCTAAAAAGCACACAAATCCTGATAATCCTCCAGTGCCTTCCCATAATTCCCCCTGTGGGCACAGAAGGACAGAAAAGTTCTCCCATAATTCACTGGGGAAGAAGAGCAGCTCAGCTTACTGCATAAAGAATCATGGGATATGCTCATAGAAATCTGACCTACGCCCGGGTGAATGCAGCATCAGTGAGGACATAATAATTTAGGTAAGGCTTTAGCCCACACCTGGGCTAGTCTAACCCAGGTGCTTAGATTCAGGTGCTGATCACTTTCAAGTTAACTCTGCAATGAAGACATACCCCGTAAGTGACATGGCTTTAAGTAAAGCCTGAGACTGACACTCATTGATATGGAAGATGAGAGATGAATCAAGCCAATCCCTCCTTTGCTGAGTTCTGTTTCTTCAAAACACAAGACTTGTGATCACCATTTATATACTTCCTATTACATAAAGGTCTAATAAAACTCTGAACATCAAGTTCCGTTTTCTAGTTAAACTGCATTCACCAGCTCTAGTTGGTAGAGTGCGGGAAGTGGGATGTAATCAATTTGGATGTTAAAAATAAATAAATAGCACTATGAATAGATGGTTTTGTTAAGAATATTCCTGGCACTTATGGTGTCTTTCTTGAGCATTGGGTAGAGAAGAGGGGAGGAGAGGGAGAGTGTGACTAAGAAACCTACATTTTTCATGGTCATTGGTAAATCTAAAATACAGACACTTTCATGGTGATTTGCCTGTTTAATCAACTACACTGTTAATTAAAGCTCAGCAGTGAAAGTTGTAAGGGAATACCAATTAATAAGACAAGACAAGACAGAATCAGAGTCAATGACAAGACACAACAATGAAATTATTATTGTTTTCATGCCCGAAGCTTGCCCATATAGCCTTCCAGGTTTTTTTGCTTGCCTGGAATACAGACTCCAATCCCAAAGCCTGAACACTATGTTCTGTTTCATAGAGCATCTCTGTGTCTGCAGCTTCTTTTTGGTAAATCTTTCAGAAGTGGAGGGGAGGGAGCATATTTTATTTTATAATGTTCTGGGAAGATTTTCAACCAGTTTCTTTTTTTTCCCCTTCTGATGAGTCACTTATGCAGTGTGGCTGTTTGAGAAGCAACACTAATAAACAGCACAGAGCTAGGATAGACTAGAATGGCGTGGAAACAGAGTGGTGTTTGCCCTGTGCATCAGTTGTTACTGTTTTAAAATGCAAGACCCAAGTTCAAACCCTCAGGGACCTTTGTTCGACAGTTGATTATATCATCACAAAATCTAGTGCAAAGAAAGGAGCTGTGTTTTTTATGCCACTGTAGATACTAGTGATTGCAAGTGACATCAGCTATACCAGAGGATACAAAATGTTGATGGGCCAACTGAACTGGAACTGCAGTCTTGGCAGGTAAGTAAGGAGGAACTGATTATCAGCAGTATGTTTTCAGCTATGTAACCTAAATGGAGATAAGGTGTCAAAAGTCAAGGAGTTTTTACTACTTTCTGAGAACAGGTAGGTGTGCAAATTGCGGGTAGACCGAAACAACCAACAAGAAACTCGTGTTCTTAGGGTATGTCTACACTACAAGCACTACAGCAGCACAGCTGCAGCTACGCTGCTGTAGTGTAGACACTTAATACAGTGATGGAAGAGGTTTTTCCGTCATTGCAGTAAACCCACCACCCTGAGAGGAGTAGCTATGTCAAGGGAAGAATTCTTCTGTCACCCTACCTGCACCTAATGTGGGGGTTAAGTCAACCTAACTACATGGCACAGGATGTGACATTTTTCACAGCTCTGAGCGATGTAGCTAGGGCAACCTAAGCTTTAATTGTAGATCAGGTCCCAGTGTCCAAGTTCAAACAACTTGAGATGGATTTGCTGAAGTCACCAAGTGGTGTTAGTTCTGAAGCAAAAGTTATACGACTTTTAGAAATGCAAAGGTATTACAAAACAGCATTTGTGCATGTATTAGCCAGTGGACTGAGAAACCAAAGCCTTAGCATTGCTACACACAGCAGGAGAGGAAGCACTAAACATTGTAGTTCTATCCAGTGGGATCAGGAAGGTGAAGAGTTAAAAAGTGACAAAAAATTGAAATGCAGCAATTTCAGTTCCATGAACTATCAGACGTGGGAAAGACAGAAGTTCTTTAGCAGAAATCGTAAGGGTGAAACAACTGATCAACATGCAGCTGTGCTAAGAAGCAAATCAGCCTCCTGAGAGTTTGAGCAACTCAGACAGTTTAATTAGAGGCAGAATTGTTGGAGGCACAACCAATACAAAAGTAAGAGCAAGGCTATTTGGAGGACCTAATTTAACTTTAGCACAAGCAAATGACAACGGTAAAGCTGAAGTAGTAAAGCATTTGTTCAGGCTCCCAGCAATAGTCAGTGCGCTGTAAAAGAGCATTTACCAAGTTGTACAAAGCAGAAAAGTCTGCACACAATGCAGTAATCTGTGGTGGATGTGGCAACAGCCCTATGAAAAAAAGCACATGTTGTTTGCATGTAGTTAGATGAAGAATATGCAGCAACCTAATCATTTTTTTAAAAGTGTGCCATTCTATGGGTATGTCTACACTGCATGCGTCTTTCAGTGGTGTGTAGAGTATATACCTGCATAGCCCCCTCAGCCTGGGTATAAATAGCAGTGTAGCTGGCTTAGGCAAGTAGAGTAGAGAGATGCCTGCAGGGTTGGGTATGTATGCATACTGCACATCACTGGCTCTGACTTTTTTCTTTCCGGGTGGATGCTCCACCTAGGGTGACCAGACAGCAAATGTGAAAAATCAGCATGGGAGTGGGGGGATAATAGGAGCCTATATAAGAAAAAGACCCCAAAATTGGGACTGTCCCTACAAAATCAGGACATCTGGTCACCCTAGCTCCACCCCTGCTCTGCCCTGAGGCCCCACCACCACTCTGCCCCTTCCCCCAAAGCCCCACCGTTGCGTCACCTCTTCCTGCCCCCTCCCCTGAGTCGCTGCCCCGTCCCACCTCTTCTCGCCCCTACTCTGCCCCCCAGCATGCACCTCCCTTGCTCCACCTCTTCCCGCCCCCTCCCTCCAGCGCCTGCTGCCAAACAGCTGATCAGCAGGTGGCTGGTTTGTGCTGAGCACCCACTATTTTTTTCCATGGGTGCTGCAGCCCCGGAGCAACCACGGAGTAGGCACCTCTGCTGCACATGCTCTCTACTCACCCAAGCCTGCATCTGCCTTCTCCTTGACATGACACATTCAAAGATTATTAATAATTTAGTTTGTTCAGTTGGGGAATGGAAACAATACCACATAAATTACATCACCAATTACATATAACAAATAAGGATAATCAATAAAGAATCAGTATTAAATCATTAGTAAAGCAGACAGATAATCATAGCACTCAATTTACAGACTATCTAGAGGCTGCAATTTGTTCACACAAATGATTCGGTTAACAGTAATGAATAAAGAACAGATTTTTAAAGCTATCACTGTTCGTGGGCTATTCATGAACAGGAAAAAATGGCTACATTTGTCATTAATAATTCAACCAGATCCAGTTGGAAGGGTCTCCTAGAAAGGCATGTCAATTACAGTTTCTAGAAATCAGAAGCTACAACTTTAGCTTAAGGTGCCATAAACACAATGATTTGGGAAAGCAACACTGGCTTGGCAACAGAAAGGGCATTATTAGTTTGCAGAGTCTGAGATCAAAATAATCACTCACTGCCAGGATTCAACAGGTGTACAATTTATTATACTTAAGAGGTTGAAGGCACACGGTGAAAGCTGAAGATAATTCACATGAACATTCTTCTCAAGGGATATTAACATTATTTTTGCCCCAACGCCTAGATTGCATAAAAAGAGTAGTCAGTCATGTCTACATGGATCCTAAAAATCCCACCGTATAAAACACCAAGAAAACTTCTAACAGCTTTAAGGCAAATTATTAAGAAGCAATTTGACTGCATCTAATGAGAGTGCAGTTGAATTTAACAGACTTTTCTGATTAGGTTGATAGTATGGTGACAGTGAAGAACCCTAATAAAATGTCACTCTGTGAATCTGAAGGGCCAAATTCTACTGTCAGTTATGCTAGTGTATAATCATTGAATTCAATGGGATTGCATCGGTGTAACAGAGAGGAGAATTTGGCTTTAATGATTTAAACAGTAATTTGAAGCAAAGAGTATCCCATGAGCACTACTGAGATGTTGCTTCCATATTTCCCAAATCAATACAGTTCTTGGTTATAGATGCCAGACATGGTTCTTAGCAAGTGCCACTGTATTGTGAAAGGGCTGTTTGGTATACGTTTACCACCGTGTATGGAAGTTATATGCTTAAAACTGCCATTTGGCATTGCATCATCACCAGAAATATATCAGATTATGTCAGAATTGCTGGGTGTCTGGATGAGGCAGGAGCAGATGCAGGCTAGAGCGGGGGCTGGCTAGCATGGAAGGGAGCATGAGCAATCTGTCAGAACTACTAGGTAACAGAAGTGTTCCCAGCTAGGTAGCGACATTGAGCTGACCGGAGAGACTGTTTCCCTTAAGTGCTTATATACCTGCTTTGGGATCACCTGTGGATTGGCTGAACCCTGGTTGCATGGTGTGCGGCCGATCACAAGTCCTGCAGGTAATTGCCTCTGATGATGCATCACACTCTTTGGCTCACGGATGACTCATCAGGCTTAAGCAGGCTCAGGTTCAGAGATAACTTAGGAATGACTCATGACAGATTATGACTCAGATTACTTCTGATGATTTAGAAGGAGTCGAAATCATTGCGCAATACCTGCAAATATGGACAGTAAGTGACAACGCACAGAACGAAGGGCTATGCAAAAATGTACAGGGAGCACAAGAAATAAAACTGAATAAAGCATAGCGACAAGCTGATCTAAAGGAAGACTCCTTTGTCAGCTAGAAGGAAGGGGTGAGATTCTGTGCTCTGCCTCTAAGACGTGCAGCACAGAATTCACCTCCCAGGTAGGAGAAGGGCTATGGTGGTTTTAAGGCACAGTTATGTCCTCCCAATCCGGGGCTGCTCTGGGGTCTGGAGAGACCCTGGCATAATTTAGACAGTCCTAGGAACTGCCCAAGTTACAGCAGCCTCTCTGGGCTGCTTTATAGGGCACAGAACTGCCCAGACTCTGCATTGCTGTATACGATGGCCCCACCCCATATGGCTCCCTTGCCCATACCAGGGCTTGTGAAGGGGAGTCAGACTCGAATGTTTCTTCTTTTTTCTCTGCATTCCGTCAACATATTCAGCTGCCTATTTTTACGGCTTTTCGTGTTTTTTCTTATATGGTTTCTTTTGCTTTGCCTCAGAATCTTCTTCATGAAGCCCGATAATAAGTCCAGGGTGGTGTAAAGAAGCCATAAAGGCTACTACAGGAGGAATTTCTTGGCACAGACTCTGTGGAGACTGCAATAAAGCTACCCGCCAAAGACCCTTCCCATGTGAATTTTTGAGATGGGAACATTACAAGAGAATAGAGAACTTCAAATGTTCACAATCACATATCTTCATACATTTATCCTAACTCTGTCACAGACAAGAATACTATTAAAAAGGCTATTACCTTGGTATTGGGGTAAACTGGAAAAACAAGTTTCCAGGAATTTGTAAACAGCAGGGAGTACAAGTGCACATGGTCTAGAAGCAGGCTGAAAGTCACTGATTTCTCTGCTAACAAGTTGTGTTCTACGTTGTGTTCCTGTCGACTAATAAACCTTCTGTTTTACCGGCAAAAAAAAAAAAAAATAGTTACAGTAGCACACCAACCCACACAACCCAATACTTGTCAAAAGTATTAACAAGGTCATGACGGAACCATAGCAAGAGTGAAAAAGAATTATTTGTGACTGTCTGGTTGATAAATTCTGCCAATATATTTATGGCCAAGAAAGAGCTGAAGTAGAAACAGAGCATAGGCTTCCACAGAGGGTTTCACTAGGGTCGCTGAGGCTATAAAGAATGCTTCAGACTGCAGTAATAAACCCTGAATTGTTGGCTTGGAGAGGAACTAATGTTTATAGCAATTACATTATCAAGACCTGTTTTTCCTAACACCGCTTCTGTACAGGATGACACTGATACAGACTGTGAGGTTAATGTGACAAAGATTCTATCCCTGCCTATCAAAACATATAACAAACTTAAGCATGAAACTCTTTCCCACATGGTCTTGCAATAGCTGAAAGAAATTGTTGTACATGTTTGGCTGACATCAGGCTTTCTGAAATCAGATTTTCTGACGAGTGCAACTTCCTTTTGGATTTGCCATGATGAAATAATTATGTACATCAGTGCAGTCATGAAACTAGAAATGAAGACTTCCAGTTGTATAGATATTCCTGGGAAAAATTAATAGGGAGTTAGGTGAAGATGAAACAAAATGAGGGTTCCAATTCACCTGCAATGCTTTTGGTTAATGTTGGCTGGAAAATAGAAATCGCTCCCTGCAATTTTTTTTAATTTTTTTTTTTGGTGCATTTTTCACTGGAAGGAATTTCCAGAACAATTCCATACTGGTAAAACCATTTTTTTTCTGGCTGCCTACCTGGGAGACTTGTCAATTTTGCTTTCTCAGCCTCCCTGTCTTGCCTTGGGCCCCTGCATCTCTGGTAGCCAGGCTGTGGAGGGAGGTGGGGAGGCTGAACACCCTAGCTCTCTTCCTCTCCAGCGGCCAGAGCTGGTAAGAAGACAGAGCTGGAGAGGCAGAGAACTGGAGTGCTAAGCCTTGGCCTGTGGGGGTGGCAGGTAGGCTGAGCAAGGAGAAAGTGAAATTGACAAGAGCCTTCCAGGTGGGCAGCCATCATTTCGATTCCCCCAATGGAAAATTTAAAAAAATATATTTTTTTGGCAAAAGAGCAATTTTTCTGTGGAAAATTTCATTTTTGCCAAAAGGGCGTTTTCCATTGAAAACCATTCCAGTTCCTCACCAGCTCTACATTTGGTATCCTTTCCCCTTGAAAGTGCACCTGACAGCTGTGCCACTCGGACACACACTAGGTTTGTTTTCATAATCCGAAGAACAGTTTTGCCGGGGTTACAGTGAGGGAGAAGTAGTGGCAAAAGCTTGGAAAACTGAACTGGTGAATAGTGTTCTTTTAAAAAAAAATGAAATAAAATAAGTGGAAATATTAGTTTGCGTTACAGGATCATCTTTTTGAACAGCTCAGCTGGGCACAGGTTGGTGGCAGAAGTGAATACCTGGAATGTGAGCCTGAATATTATTAGACCATTCTGGAATCGGATATAATGCCATTGTAAATGAATAGGGGAGTTGGAAAAGAAACTCTCCAGGGAATAATACAAGTTATATTATGACTTTGGCATTGTAGAGTAGCCTTTTACATAAAGCGCTCAAAGCACTTTGAGAACACAAATTAATTCTCAACAATCCACTGTAGTATAAGTTCTATTAACTCTATTTTACAGATGCGGAAACAGTTAAAGAGGGTTAAGGGCTCAGTTTTTCCTGTCTGTCTCCATAAATATGCTAGCCTGAGGAGCAGGGAAAGGAAGTCCTTTACCTCTAGCACACCTATGCAGAACTGCAGGCATAATCCTGGCCTTAGCCCAGGGAGTGTAAGAGAGATGGACCAGCTAGCAGACCCTGTATCATTGGCCACCTCCAGGGCTGAGAGTGGCATGAGACATTATATCAGGATCAGCTCTGCTCTGTGTTCCCTTGCTCTGTGTTCAGGAGACGTTATACTTCTGACACTGCTTCTCAAATTGTACAACTCTTCCTCCCCCTACCCTCTAACATGGCTCGGACTTGCAGGAACCCTAACTGAGCTGCCCAATGTCCCTCAGTGGGTCAGTGGCAAAGCTGGAAAAAGAACAATGCCTTTTGACTCCCAAATCCTCCATGCTAACCACTAAACCAACATCAAATAGAGTACATTTTACTTCATTTGCAGTGGAAAGGAAGCATGATGGATTCCTTTGCACATTATAGAAACACACTTTTAAAGATTGGTTTCTCTAGCAACAAGAATGAGGAGAAGACTCATGAGTTTTTCCCACCTACTCATTTTTTATGCAGTGAAGCAGATGGTTTGAATAATGCAGGTATTACAGATTCTAATTTACTGAGCGTGGAAAGAAATATAAATACTGAAGCGTATGTGCTCTGCAGCATTCAATATCACAGTGTAACAATAACTTCAGCATTCATGCTTCTCCAAAGTTCTGGAAGTCTGTATTGATACTCATAATATTTATACAATGGAGAAAAAAAACCTTAAACCCTATGTTAATGCAGAGTTAAGATTGCTTGGCAATATGTCACCCCCTACAGAACAGTGAATTGAGAAAAAACCTCAAACTTCTGAAAACCAAGAAATGCACTATTAAGGTGGGTGCACAACTGGTTGAAAGACCATACTCAAGGAATAGTTATCAATGGCTTACTATCAAACTGGGAGGATGTATCTAGCGGGGTCTTGCCAATCCCACAGTTACTGAAATGTACAAGCTCTTTGCCTCCTTTTACAACCCATTCACTTCACGTCACTTTCCCTCTACCCTCTTCAGCAATGCACCCACTCACACTGGCCCTTGGCACTGTAAAATTCAAGAGGTTCTAGATCCTGGCATACACTAATACAGTTGGCCAACTCCCCAGAAAGAATACCCATGAATGATAAAATTTTACTTAACAGTGGTTGCAAATACATCTGCCACTGGCCATTTTTGTGATTCTATAATCTTCTGCTCAGCTATATTGTTTTCCTCTTCCCTGTTACTGTGTGAAAGACTCACAAACACAACTAATTAACTATACAGGGGAAGCAGCAAACCCCACTATACACACAGTATTGTAAAATGCACAAGGTAACCAGATTAGGAATAAATGGGAACATTTTCATTTCAATTACATTAATCCTAAAGTATGTCAATACCAGTGGTTCCCAAACTCGGTATGCAGCTTGCTCAGGGTAAGCCCCTGGTGCGCTGGGCAGGTTTGTTTACCTGCCGCCTCTACAGGTACGGCAGCTCGTGGCTCCCACTGGCTGCGGTTTGCCATTCCCGGCCAATGGGAGCTGTGAGAAGCAGCAGGCTTTTTTTTAAGCGGTGTAGTGTCTCACTGTTTCCCAGCTGCCAGAGCCTTTCCCCACCTCCTTGAAAGACTCTGACAACAAGGAAAGGCTCTGGCATGGTGGAGGAAGTGGAGAAAGGCTCCAGTAGCAGGGAAAGGCTCTATCATATCCCTGCTGCTGGACCCTTTCACCACTGCTGATGCCTTTTGCTGACGCCGGTAGCTACACACAATGACAACTGAGGACCCAGACTGCTTTCACTGCTGCAGGTAACTACACTTGTAGCGCCTGTACTATACTCTGGTGTAGACAAGTCATTAGGTATTAAAATTTACTGCACTAAGTACATGTTCAGACAATGTGATTTTTAAATGGACAATAGCCCTTTAATCACTGTCTTCATCAGTAGAAATTAAGATCAGATCTGATCCTGTTCTTTAGCTCAGTGGTTTATTGTATGTAGTGTCTACATTCTTACAAACCTATCCCCCAAAGAAGGACAGATAGGAAAAGGATGGAAGGAGAGACCTCAACAGGAAAAGTCAGTGATTAGGTTTGTTGTTTGGCACACATTCTGTTAAAAGTGAGTTATGTTTTATGGCCAGGAGGTTACTTGTCAGACAATGACTCTTTCACCACAGTACTTATGTGTCTGATTCTGCACATTGCTGAGCATGCTCAGTTCCCATCAACTGTAATGGGAGACACAGGTGCTCACATTTGGCAGGAGGTAATCAGAATCTCACAGGATCCTGACCTTATGTGATCTTCCCTTGGAGAAGCAAAAAGACTCGCATTGCTCCAAGAATAAGTGGTCATAAAAAAAAATCTGAAAACATAAATACGGAAAATGCCCAGCTCAGAGATGTCACATTGCCTAGGGTAATTGATGCCTTCACATCTAAGCTGTCCCTATGCATCTAACCAGAAACATGTTATTACCCCTCACCAGTTATATTTATAACCTGAGTCACATTTTCAAAAGTGAACACACAAGTTATTGAAGGTGCTCGCATCCTTCATAAAAAAAGAACCAACAGATCACTTGAAAATCAGCAAAATAAATAGATTCAGGGATATTTCAGCTTTCACCTTTGTCAGCCAGGAAAACAATTTTCGTAATTTATAACAAACTGCAAAGCAGAGTGCGGGTGCACTTACGCCGATGTTGTAGCAATCTCTGCAAATAGGAATGTTTTCATGCAAATGCTAAGTGACAAATAATATAAACATCTACTGCATTTAAAATTTCCAACAACTTTATCAATAGTTATTTTCATCTCTTTGTGTAAGGAACTGAATTGTTCAATTCACTTTCCAGTACCAAATAATAATAAAAAAAACCTTATGATCAATAAAATATTGCCTAACTTGTGGAAATATCCTGACACAGTTAGGTGTCACAGCATGTTCCCATTAATCATAGTTGTCTCTCTAGGTTTCTAAGCAAGGCACAGTCTGTAATTTCCTTCTGATTTTACATATTATTTATTACAGGTAGGATGTTGAAACTGTATGAAGGAGATGGGAGGATCAAGCCCATAAATTAGGTTAGATTGCACACTGTACAGATTATACCTGTGTGAGTTTTTCTGAAGTCGAGTTCCTTCTAAGTGATCAATTCATTTTCTTCTAGTTACAGTAGTGAGACCCAAGATTGAAGACAAACTAATTTAAAACTGCTCTTAACAGCAACTTCTGTAGAAAAAATGTTGCTGGAATAATATGGATGAGGATTCTTGGATTGCTTTCTGGAGACTCTTAACAAGCGATGGATGGCTATTTCTTTTCCCATGAATAAAAAATAATGCAGAAGAGAATGTGATTTCTTTGCTTAGCAGGTGCTCTCTTGATACCTGTACAACATGCCTAAAGGGTCTCTCTACAAATGGGAATCACATCAGTCTGATTCATGTACTTGTACAAGTTCTTTACATTCTCCTAATAGAGTATTTTTTAGATATATTAAACTGCAAGAGGGAGGATATAAATACAACTCTATTCATGTTATATATATCTAAAATGGAAAGAAGATGATGTACACATATAGAATGGCTGTAAAAAACCCAAGATAGGTTTTAATAATATTTCTGCACATAGTAGGGAGAAGATCTAATAGTAGGATACAGTTTCCCACCTTATTTTTAGCAGAATGACATACAGCTAGTAAAGTCTTGGAAATATTTTGGTCAATTGTCCAAGTGGCAGTGTATGTGCTCTGTATAGACACCATATAAAATATTTATACAGAGAATTGATTATTAATTTTGTGTCTGAGATTACAATGGAAACATTCACAAATGATAGATAAGTGATTGTTCTGCTTGATGTATCAGAGAGACTATAATCTCAGCCAGACCTATAAATTGGTTTCCAAATTTAAAACGGTGTCCTTATACTATAACTCTTACTGCTGGGATACCATCCTGTTAAGTAAAGGTTGTAAGTGCCTTAACAAAATCTGTATGCAGTGTAGTTGTAGCTGGGTCAGTCCTAGGATATTAGAGAGGCAAGGTGGGTGAGGTAATATCTTTTATTGGACCAACTTCTGTTGGTGAAAAGACAAGCTTTTGAGATCTGCAGAAGAGCTGTGTGTCATTCAAAAGCTTGCCTCTCTCACCGACAGAAGGTGGTACAATAAAAGATATTACTTCACCCACCTTGTTCCTCAACAAAAGTTGACAGTTTTAGTGCTTAGATCAAAGTGTCTTTTGTTTATTGACATAAGAACATTTTCTGAGGTGGCCTCTGATTTTCAGTTTCTCTGATTTTTATATCCAGATTGATACATTAGATGAGGTTTTCCAGATGTGCTGAACAACCTCGGCTCCGATTATCTTTAAGTGGAATTATAAGCACAACACATCCGAAAACCAACATTGTTTGGACCCTCAAAAATGGAGTCACCCAAAATGTGACACTGCAAAATTTTGACCTATGAGACCTTGTGGATCATACTCTAGAGTGGGAATCTGGAGACCTCATTTCTATTTCTGGTTCTGCCTACTGTGTGACCTTGAACAAGTCACTTTCTCCTCCCACCCATTGTCTGTTTTCTCTAATTACTTAGGCCTTGTCTTTTATTCTTAACTCGAGTTAACCAACTTGAGATAAAGTCCTAATGAAGATAAGGCAGTTTGTAGTTTTCATATGAATTAGTGGGTCAAGATAAACCCCAGGCGCACCCATGGTTTTTAAACTCGATTTACAAACTTGTGTGAAAATTGCAAACAGCATTGTCTTCACTAGGGTTTTATCATGAGTTAGTTAACTTAACTCATGTTAAGAATACATGTTCTTTTCCCTTGAGAAGACACAGCCTTAAGCTATCAGTTTTCCAGGACAGCAACTGTCTCCTATTATGTGTTCTACAGTGCCTAATACAAAGAGTTTATTTCAGCTGGGACCTCTTGGTGCTACTGCAATACAAGCAGTATGTCCAAAGTTACAGAGGACTTCTGAGGCGGAGCTGGAGCACAACCCAGATCTCTTTATTCCAGTCCATTAACCACAAGACCATACTCTCACATGTAGTAATGAGATCAAAGGACAACATTTTCAAACCTGGTTGCCTAAAACTTTGCCTCCTTAATCCATTCTTAGGTATTTAAAATGGAATTATGCACCTAAATCACTTAGATCATTTTGAAAATTCTACCCTGGATGCATAAGCATGGATTTAGGAGGCTAATTTTTAGGCACCCACATCTAAAAATTCTGGCCAAAAGATCCATGACAGTATATTATGCAATGAGCTGTAACCTGAGAGGATTTCATAAAAGATATTTGCTACCTATTCTTTTATACACACAGGCTAATGATACAAACAAACGTCAATGCCTCCCTTCTCCATTTTAAATTCCTGTGATTTATTTTTTAATTTAAAAAGTTTCTTATAAAATCCATTAGTAAAAATGGTCCCTTAAAGCACAGAAAAGAATTGGCGCTTCAGAATTCAACCTGCTGCAATTTGTATAGTTAGTCATTATGAAATGTATCTGAATAACAGTGCAAAGTGCATTTCTCAGCATCAGATATCGGAGTGTGTGATTGGATTCACAAAAGAGGGGACGGGAATGGTGGGAGAGTAAAACTGACATAATGAAATTATTGCTAAGAGCTACACTGATACAAGTATCCTTTTTGCTCATCCAGTCTGGTGAAGAGAATGAATTTAGAATCTTGCAGTGTTAGGTTGTGCAACTGTACAGCTAGAATGTGTCAGTTTTGACGTGGAAACATTAAACAATAAAACTATGGGGGTTGAACAAAATGTATGTTTCTGCAGACCAAAAATAGCACTCTGATTAGGCTGGTTTTAAAATGTTTCATTTAGCCTTGGGATGTGTTTTGCATTCTAATGTAATACCACTCACTGTCACCGATCGGTCCATCAGCCTTCACAGAGAGAGCGCCAATCACAACACATCAAATGTGTTGTTCTAGCCAGTCCTCCAACTACCCACTGACCAAGCTGTCAGTAGCACCAGACACCCAATTGACATAGCGCACAGCAGTCTAGAACTCCTGAGCGAGCCACCAACCGCAGCCTCCCAAGCAGCTAGGATTATAGGCGTGTACCACCACACTGGGCTGTAATACCACTAGGCCTTTTAAAATGCCTCAGCCTTGAAATTTGCTACAGATCAATACACACAAAGTTAGGAGAGAGGGGTGTCAGCCTTAACCTTTTTATCAAAGATAACATGGGTGAAATCCTGGTCTTATTGAAGTCAGTGGGAGTCTTGCCATTGACTTCTTTGGAGACAGGATTTCATCCCTAGTCTTTTCACTTGTTTGTTAGTTGCAAAACAGGATACTTGTCAATTCTCCAGGGATTTTCTCAGAACCTCCCTTTTGGTGCTTGTAGCCCATACTTCCATCCATTTTCACACGAATTCCAGGAACACTGGCCTCTGCACTAAAAATACCAAATAAAATCTCTTTAGACGCAGCAATTTGATTTTTATATATATGTTTTTAAAAAAATGTTTAAACTCTAATGTATATTTATAGGGTGAAGGAGAAAATGCTCTTCAGAAAGTTTTTATGCAGATCCACAGCTTTTCAAACCAACTGACATCTATTGCTTGTATGTGTCATGTATTTTTAACAAAGTAATATCTACAGAACTGGATATTGGCATGATACACGATGGAACAATGTGTCAGCAGGGAAGTATGAGGAAATGTCTGTAGAAACATAACATTGTTCCAAAACAAAACAAACAACAGCCTGTATTTTTAATGTATTTTAAAATTTACTCAGAATAGTATAGTCCCATGGCTTCTTCAGAGTGTTACTATGTGAGTGAACTGAATGTAGGTGCATGGTGACTGTTACTCACAAGATCAAAGAAGCTAACTAGAATGATGCTTGAGCTTTAGGGTAGGATGGGTGTAGGCAAGAGGCTGACTCCTGTTGATCAGTAGAAGAGTCCTAATGGTTTGGGTGTAATGGGGAATGAAACAGCCTTGCCCCGGGTAGCTATGTAACATCGTTCATGTTAAAAATCAATAATTTAAACTTGCTGCATATTTAATTCTACTGAAAATAGATCAAGTTTGCATTTGAAATGTCATATCACCATAGCATCTGCTTTACATGTTTAAATATAGAATCATAGAAGATTAGGGTTGAAAGAGGCCGCAGGAGGTCATCTAGTCCAACCCCCTGCTCAAAGCAGGACCAATCCCCAACTAAATCATCCCAGCCAAGCCTTTGTCAAGCCGGGCCTTAAAAACCTCTAAGGATGGAGATCCCACCACCTCCCTAGGTTACCATTCCAGTGCTTCACCACCTTCCTAGTGACATAGTTTTTCCTAATATCCAACCTAGACCTCCCACACTGCAACTTGAGACCATTGCTCCTTGTTCTCTCATCTGCCACCACTGAGAACAGCCTAGCTCCATCTTCTTTGGAACCCTCCTTCAGGTAGTTGAAGGCTGCTATCAAATCCCCCCCTCACTCTTCTGTTCTGCAGACTAAATAAGCCCAGTTCCCTCAGCCTATCCTCATAAGTCATGTGCCCCAGCCCCCTAATCATTTTCGTAGCCCTCCACTGGACTTTCTCCAATTTGTCCACATCCTTTCTGTAGTGGGGAACCCAAAAGTGGTCGCAATACTCCAGTTCTGGCCTCACCAGTGCTGAATAGAGGGGAATAATCACTTTCCTTGATCTGCTGGCAATGCTCCTACTAATGCAGCCCACTATGCTATTAGCCTTCTTGGCAACAAGGGCACACTGTTGACTCATATCCAGCTTCTCGTCCACTGTAATCCCCAGGTCCTTTTCTGCAGAACTGCCGCTTAGCCAGTTGGTCCCCAGCCTGTAGCAGTGTATGGGATTCTTCCTTCCTAAGTGCAGGACTCTGCACTTGTCCTTGTTGAATCTCATCAGATTTCTTTTGGCCCAATCCTCCAATTTGTCTAGGTCCCTCTGGACCCTATCTCTACACTCCAGCATAGCTACCTCTCCCCTGCAGTTTAGTGTCATCTGCAAATTTGCTGAGGGTGAAATCCATCCCATAATCCAGATCATTAATGAGGATGTTGAACAAAACCGGCCCCAGGACCAACCTCGGGGGCACTCTGCTTGATACCGGCTGCCAACTAGATGTCGAGCCATTGATCACTATCCGTTGATCACCACCTGTTGAGCCCAATGATTTAGCCAGATATCCACCTTATAGTCCATTCATCCAATCCATATTTCTTTAACTTGCTGGGAAGAATACTGTGGGAGACCGTATCAAAAGCTTTGCTAAAGTCAAGGTATATCACGTCCACCACTTTCCCCATATCCACACAGCCAGTTATCTCATCATAGAAGGCAATCAGGTTGGTCAGGCCTGACTTGCCCTTGGTGAATCCATGTTGACTGTTCCTGATCACCTTCCTCTTCTCCAGGTGCTTCAAAATGGATTCCTTGAGGACCTGCTCCATGATTTTTCTGGGGACTGAGGTGAGGCTGACCTGTCTGTAGTTCCCTGGGTTCTCCTTCGTCCCTTCTTTAAAGATTACTACATTTTAAAGGCACTACATTTGCCTTTTTCCAATCGTCCGGGACCTCCACCAATTGCCACCAGTTTTCAAAGATAATGGCCAATGGCTCTGCAATCACATCAGCCAACTCCCTCAGCACCCTCGGATGCATTTCATCTGGCCCCATGGACTTGTGCATGTTCAGCTTTTCTAAATAGTCCTTAACCTGTTCTTTCACCACTGAGGACTGCTCACCTTCTCCCCATACTGCGCTTCCCAGTGCACCAGTCTGCGAGCTGACCTCGTCTGTGAAGACCGAGGCAATAAAAAGTATTGAGTACCTCAGCTTTTTCCACATCATCTGTCACTAGGTTGCCTCCCCATTCAGTAAGGGTCCCACACTTTCCCTGACCTTCTTCTTGCTGTTAACATACTGGTAGAAACCCTTCTTGTTACCCTTCACATCCCTTGCTAGCTGAAACTCCAATTGTGCATCTAATATCATTAGACACGTTAAATCTAACCTCATTAGAATGGACATGGCTGGCAATGGATCAATTGTCTGGGTTAGTGAGACACATGAAAGTGTCTTAGTTGCTCACCTGGCCCTACTGTGCTTGTTGGCATTCTCACCTGGTCCTTGGACTGTAATGGATACGTCCCATTTTTTACTGACAAATCAAAAGTTACCCCTTTCAATCAGCTGCATGCAGTCATTTTTATAATGTCAATGTACATGCTGTAGTGTCTTCTCTGACTTCAAATCTGTAACACAGAGAAATTTAAATAAAACCATTAAAATGCTGATTTAACCAGCTCTTACAGATTAAATGTACTTTTCATGTTAGCACTATTTTTTCTGGCATTCCGCTCTGACTGTTTTTCATGTCTAAGGGTCACCCTCTACTAAATCATAACATGCTGCGTATTACTAATTATTGCATCTTTTGTGGGAGCAGCAAATTCTTGTGACCCCAGTGGTATCCCATTGGTGCTTTGATTTAGTCTGATTTTTCCCTATGCTTTTTCCAGGAAAAAAAAGTTAGGGTGGAGTAATTCCCTTAACTCTGCATTTCTCACATTCTTAGCTTTTAACCACAGCCCTGCATGTATTTTGAACTTAGCCCTGTTTGTTTAGCTTTATAACTCTATGGCAATGTGTAATTTTGAAATCATTCATATTGTGGCATTTATCCCAGAACATGTATCCTCTGCCTACAAGAATCCATATACAGTAGTGGACTATCCTGCAGGGTCACTACTCCTCTTGAAGTTACAGGATAGACCTAGATACTGAATGTCAGTTCTCCCACACATTCTATGCTTTTGCTGGGGAGAGAGCGTGTAAGGGGGGAGTTAAAGAGCCAAATCCCCAGCTGCTGTAAATCAGCATAGCTCCATTGATTTCACAGGAGCTGCACTGATTTATGCAAGCTTAGAATCTGTCTCAAAGAACTTTGTTTGTAACTAATGCAACTGATATATGGATGTATTTTTAGAGGATTACCGGTAGAGTTAGTGTGTTCTACAATGAATCTCTCTTTTGGGGTGGCAGGGGGGAGAGAGACAAGGAATTTTCTAAAATTGCCTCTCTCAGGTACTAAATTACTAGAAAGTAAGAAGATTAAGTGAATTGTTCAGATTGCACTTGATAGGTGGTACAATTACAGTAACCCAAGAGCCATCTCTATACAAAACTGGCTATAAAACCAATATTTGATTAAATATTTTCAAGACTGCTTCCACAAACTCCAGACTTCTTGCAGCCCTTGAAAAGCTTCAATCAGAAGAATTTGAATCTGGCTGAAAAAGATGGAAATAGAAAGCTCCCTCTCACCCCCCCCCCCCCCGCCCGCCCGCCCGCCCGCCAGCGCATAGCAGACTAGAAGTACTAAATGGGCAGAATTTAGGTGTTTTAGGGAGTTAATAATAAGAATTTGCACAACATTTCACTAGCTATAAATTCCTGGAACTTTATGCACTAAAGTTCAACAGGCTGAATTGGGAGTGCTTTGTTCCAGCTGGGCCTGACTGTTATAAGAAGGCAGTCAGCTGCGAACCAGCTGAGCAGCGAAAAGCTGAGAAGCCAACAGAAGGAGTTTGCCTGGGATCTGTCTGAGCAGAGGTACGCTAAGTGCTGCATTAGGGGGACTGCGCTAGTGAGTATCTGAGTGTCTGTTGAGGGGACAGTTTGGCAGTTTGACCGTGAGCTTGATTGTTTGATTGCTTGTTTGAACAGTGTGAATTGGGAGTGCTTTGTTCCAGCTGGGCCTGACTGTTATAAGAAGGCAGTCAGCTGCGAACCAGCTGAGCAGCGAAAAGCTGAGAAGCCAACAGAAGGAGTTTGCCTGGGAGTTCGCCTGGAGTGAGCCTGCTGCAGCATCCCTCGTGCAGATTTCTCTGAGTAGCTTCTGCCACAAGTAAGGAAGCTCTTAGAAGGAAGAGACTATGGATGCTGAGCGATCTGCTGTTGTGACCTGCACAGGATGTGCCATGTTTGTCTTTCTTCCACAGGATAGAAGCGACTTTGTCTGTACAAAGTGCAAGCTGATCTCCGTATTGGAAGAAAAGATTCAAGGTCTGGAGAAATGAGTATCAACCCTGCGTTCCATAAAAGAAAATGAGGATTTCCTGGATAGACATCAGGATCGGCTTCAGCGGGCACAATGTTCTGAAGATTCAGAGCAAGCTACGCAGCGGGGACAGAAGGCCAGTGAGGATAATTGGCGGCATGTGACTTCCAGAAGAGGAAAGAGTACCAGAAAAGTCCATGTACCAGAAACACAGATTCAGGTGAGCAACCGTTTTCATGTTCTCTCCGCAGGTACTAGTGCAGAGAGTGGCGTGGATGATACATCTGAGGGAATAGAGCAGAAGGAGACTCCACCAATTGGAAGGCATGAGATGCACCGTCCTAGGGATGGGGGTTCCATGACCACCACTCCCAAGAGGAGGAGGAGGAGGGTGGTGGTGGTCGGGGACTCTCTCCTCAGGGGGACTGAGACATCTATCTGCTGCCCTGACCGGGAAAACCGAGAGGTGTGCTGCTTGCCAGGGGCTAGGATTCGTGATGTGACGGAGGGACTGCCGAGACTCATCAAGCCCTCAGATCGCTACCCCTTCCTGCTTCTCCACGTAGGCACCAATGATACTGCCAAGAATGACCTTGAGTGTATCACTGCAGACTACGTGGCTCTGGGGAGAAGGATAAAGGGTGTTTGAGGCGCAAGTGGTGTTCTCGTCTATCCTCCCTGTGGCAGGAAAAGGCCGGGGTAGAGACCGTCGAATCGTGGAAGTCAACGAATGGCTATGCAGATGGTGTTGGAGAGAAGGGTTTGGATTCTTTGACCATGGGATGGTGTTCCAAGAAGAAGGAGTGCTAGGCAGAGACGGGCTCCACCTGACGAAGAGAGGGAAGAGCATCTTTGGAAGCAGGCTGGCTAACCTAGTGAGGAGGGCTTTAAACTAGGTTCACCAGGGGAAGGAGACCAAAGCCCCGAGGTAAGTGGGGAAGTGGGATATCGGGAGGAAGCACAAGTAGGTGAGTGCAAGAGGGGAGGGCTCCTGCCCCATACTGGGACAGCAGGACGATCAGTGAGCTATCTTAAGTGTCTATACACAAATGCAAGAAGCCTGGGGAACAAGCAGGGAGAACTGGAAGTCCTGGCACAGTCAGGGAATTATGATGTAATTGGAATAACAGAGACTTGGTGGGATAACTCATATGATTGGAGTACTGTCATGGATGGATATAAACTGTTCAGGAAAGATAGGCAGGGCAGAAAAGGTGGGGGAGTTGTGTTGTATGTAAGAGAGCAGTATGACTGCTCAGAGCTCCAGTATGAAACTGCAGAAAAACCTGAGAGTCTCTGGATTAAATTTAGAAGTGTGAGCAACAAGGGTAATGTCGTGGTGGGAGTCTGCTACAGACCACCAGACCAGGGGGATGAGGTGGACGAGGCTTTCTTCCAGCAACTAACAGAAGTTATTAGATCACAGGCCCTGGTTCTCATGGGTGACTTTAATCACCCCGATATCTGCTGGGAGAGCAATACAGCGGTCCACAGACAATCCAGGAAGTTTTTGGAAAGTGTAGGGGACAATTTCCTGGTGCAAGTGCTGGAGGAACCAACTAGGGGAAAAGCTCTTCTTGACCTGCTGCTCACAAACAGGGAAGAAATAGTAGAGGAAGCAATAGTGGATGGGAACCTAGGAGGCAGTGACCATGAGATGGTCGAGTTCAGGATCCTGACACAAGGAAGAAAGGAGAGCAGTAGAACAGAGACCCTGGACTTCAGAAAAGCAGACTTCGACTCCCTCAGGGAACTGATGGGCAAGGTCCTCTGGGAGAATAACATGAGGGGGAAAAGGAGTCGAGGAAAGCTGGCTGTATTTTAAAGAATCCTTATTGAGGTTGCAGGAACAAACCATCCCAATGTGTAGGAAGAAAAGCAAATATGGCAGGCGACCAGCTTGGCTTAACAGTGAAATCCTTGCTCGTCTTAAACACAAAAAAGCAGCTTACAAGAAGTGGAAGATTGGACTAATGACCAGGGAGGAGTATAAAAGTATTGCTCAGGCATGCAGGAGTGAAATTAGGAAGGCCAAATCACACTTGGAGTTGCAGCTAGCCGGAGATGTTAGGAGTAACAAGAAGGGTTTCTTCAGGTATGTGAGCAACAAGAAGAAAGTCAAGGAAAGTGTGGGCCCCTTGCTGAATGAGGGAGGGAACCTAGTGACAGAGGATGTGGAGAAAGCTAGTGTACTCAATGCTTTTTTTGCCTCTGTCTTCACAGACAAGGTCAGCTCCCAGGCGGCTGCACTCCGCAGCACGGTATGGGGAGGAGGTGACCAGCCCTCTGTGGAGAAAGAAGTAGTGCGGGACTATTTAGAAAAGCTGGACGAGCACAAGTCCATGGGGCCGGATGCACTGCATCCGAGGGTGCTAAAGGAGTTGGCCGATGTGATTGCAGAGCCATTGGCCATTATCTTTGACAAATCATGGCAATCGGGGGAGGTCCCGGATGACTGGAAAAAAGCTAATGTAGTGCCCATCTTTAAAAAAGGGAAGAAGGAAGATCCGGGGAACTACAGGCCAGTCAGTCTCACCTCAGTCCCTGGAAAAATCATGGAACAGGTCCTCAAGGAATCAATTCTGAACCACTTAAAGGAGGGGAAAGTGATCAGGAACAGTCAGCATGGATTCCCCAAGGGCAAGTCATGCCTGACTAACCTAATTGCCTTCTATGATGAGATAACTGGCTCTGTGGATGAGGGGAAAGCAGTGGATGTGCTATTTCTTGACTTTAGCAAAGCTTTTGATACAGTCTCCCACAGTGTTCTTGCCAGCAAGTTAAGGAAGTATAAGCTGGATGAATGGACGGTAAGGTGGATAGAAAACTGGCTGGATGGTCGTGCTCAACGGGTAGTGATCAATGGCTCCATGTCTAGTTGGCAGCCGGTATCAAGTGGAGTGCCCCAAGGGTCGGTGCTGGGGCCGGTTTTGTTCAATATCTTCATCAACGATCTGGAGGATGGTGTGGACTGCACCCTTAGCAAGTTTGCAGATGACACTAAACTGGGAGGAGTGGTTGATACGCTGGAGGGTAGGGACAGGATACAGAGGGACCTAGACAAATTAGAGGATTGGGCCAAAAGAAATCTGATGAGGTTCAACAAGGACAAGTGCAGAGTCCCGCACTTAGGACGGAAGAATCCCCTGGTGAACCTAGTTTAAAGCCCTCCTCACTAGGTTAGCCAGCCAGCTCAGAAGTAGAGCAAAAAAACCAGGGCCTGTAGCAACAACTAGCTGAAGTTTTGCCCAGTTGCACAGACAATCTTCCTGCAGCCTCCAAAGATTTAAATAGGATTTACAGACCAATCAGGAATGTCCTGTCAATTAGGGCCTTCTATGAGTGGCACATCCTGTAATGGGGGTGGGGGGAAGGAGTCCCCTAGGGCTCATGACTCCCTGAATATAGTTCCTGCTAAAGCAGTATGGTAGTGTCATGGATGTGATTGATGCCTAGGGACTGTGCAAGTCCAGGTTCTAGACCCCCTGTGCCTTTTAGCAAATGTCTGAGGAGTGTATTATTGAGAAAGGAAAATAATTGTTTTAGGTGGCAAAAGAGAGCATGACTAGGACTAACAGGTCTACAGCAGGGACTTTGGTAGAGTTTGCAATGATAAGGCATTAGTTCCTGACAGCAAATTTCTTGTGGGGGAGAGGAGCTTTTCTTACATGAGTCTCTGCACCAAGCTGTGTTTGGGGCCAGAGCTGACTAGCAGCCCCACAGCAACTGTAAAGGGCTGTAAAGTAGGCAGACAGAGTGGCTACTAGAGAGGCAGAAGGACTCCGGAGAGTAGCTTCTGCCAACCTGATGAGAAGTCAACACTTCAGACAGAGAAAACAGAATAGGAGGCTAGAAAGTCCACAGAGGTAAGAAGCAACTCAGGGAACAGCAAGGAACTTGAGATGGGTTAACTCTGGCTGCTCTGAACCAGGGCCCTGAGGTGGAACCCAGTGGCATCGGGGGACCTGGTTTCCTTTACCTCTTTCCCAGACTAAGAAGGGAAAGGAAAAATGGCCAAAGACCATAAGTATTATACAGAGGCCAGAGGAGAGATTCTGAGACGGTTGGACTTTGAGTTCCTTATTTTTGGACTCTTCTGTGCCTGTGAAAGGGGGTAGACTGAGCAGGGACTTAGCCAATGACAGATTGTCTTGATGCCAGAAGGGCTGGAAGATGTGTTGGACTGAATGGACCAGTCGGGTACTATGCCCAGACACAGAAAGGTGCTTTAGAGGTGAGCGTATATTCCTACACCATGTGAAAGTGACATATCCCCTTACTTCCTGAGAGGACTCCTACAACATAATCCATAACTATTTCTTGCCATACCCACCTGGACAACTCACCCCAGTTAGGTTGCTCAGACTGCCCATAAAGACTGCCTATTTCTATTCTCCCAACAGAGCAGCTCAGCCTACAGCCTCATCTGTTCCTGCACTTTAGGGCAATGCATACTTTATAAAGTATGAGTGTACTTCCTAATACACTAGGAGTGAAATCATGGGTCCATTAAAGTCAATGGGAGCTGTCCCATTGACTTTAAAGAGGCCAGGATTTCTCCAGCTAAAACCTAAGTATTTGACAATATAATTTAATAAGTAATGTACTCAACTCAAAAAAACTCATCAATGGTACCAGTGTTAACCTGGGACAATTGTAATGAGGCAAAGTGGCCTCATTCCAGCACAGAGAGGATTAACTCACCTTGTTGGGCTCAGTTAACCTTATCAGAAACTGGTAGGCAGTAGTCCAGGGAAGCGAGTCATTGACTTGGCTATGTGGCTGGGAGACGAAGTAGCAACCCCACACTTCTCTGTGATGGGACCACCTGTTGCTTCTAGGACCATGGGCTGGGAGGGCCCAGGTCCCCTTTCCCCTCCTTGCACTTGGGGCTGGATGAGCACTAACCTCTATGCCTGAAGGCCTGAGCCATTGGCTGTATATTTGCTCAGCCCTCAGGAAGGAGGCCTGAGCCACAAATGGCTTGAGTACTTAATCCAGAAGGCCTGAGCCACTTACTCCTCCACCCTCATCCAGGAGGCCTGAGCTAATACTTGCATGACAGGATGCTTGATTGACCAACCTGGCATGAGCTCTGATTCCCTAGTACCTCCAAAGGGGGTGCCCCCTGACCTAGGAACCTTACACAGCACATTAAAACAAATTGGGAGATCCTTATTCCAAAATTAATAAGTAGTTTAGGAAGTCATTCTAAAAGGGAAAAAAACCCATCGCTCCCAAATACCTTTTCCAGTTTCTCTCTAGCTTTCCAGGAAATGTTTACCTCAGACTAATTTCCCCCTTTTAAAGTTCCAAGGAGATCAGTTTTGGTCTGGCAAAGTTAGAGATGTGGTAAAAATTAGGGTCATAATGGAAGACTTACCTCAACCCTAACTGTGGGAGAAGCCTTCCCCTAACGAATCTGGGATACATGTTGAAATGTCTCTCGAAATCAGCAAAGGCCCAGAGATCATTGCTATTTACATGATTATTTTAAGCAGTTTTTAGCTCTAGATGTCAGAAATAAAATAGCCTCAGACTAAGAGAATCAACAACAGGAGACGTCTCCCTCAGATCTCATTGTGGGATTGAGAATGGCCAGTTTACCAGCAAAACCTTTGCTGCATCAAGTGTGGTTGACAAGATCAGCAACATTTAGGAGGTTTTAAATGGTGTGTAGCGAGGTTCTTCTAGGGACTTGCAAATCTGGCATCTTTGTCCAGTACAAAATAAACATTGTTATTAATTTTACTTTCCCTGTTTTTCCTGGCATTTCCCCGAAGCCCTGATTTAGCATCCCTGATCCAGACTGCTGAACTCAACTGACCTTGGAAGGGTTAGGTTATCGTTTACACAAGGCAGGGTGGAATTGTATATACAAGCCAAGATGATTTACAGAAAACAAAGTCTTCTTTCAGCATAGAACAAGATGTATGTTTTGGTGATTTGAGGCATTCATTGACTAAACTGGCCCAGTCACAAAATCTGCAGTCTTACCTTTATTCTCAAAAATGTTTTGAGACTTTCTTAGTTTATCATGACTTGGTATGCAAACCACTCAATCTGCACAGAACCCAGAGAACTCACTAGCACATCAGCATCGCTCCTGCTCCATTACTAATCTATTAAAGTATGCCTTGCCCTATTTGGTGTTGTAAACCTCTTCCCCCTCCTCAATCCCCAAAGAAGATGAAACCTGCAGGTGGCTGTATTACCTTTGTAACCCAGCCTTAGGCAGTAAATATTGAGCATGGTGCAGAGTGATTTAGAAATCGGACTCCTTTTAATTGAGTTATTTAATTAAATCCCTAGGCAGTAAATTGAAAATACTTCCTTAGGTTTTTTGATGCAACATGAAAGTCTCAGACACTAGGGGCCGCATTTTCTGGGGATTGCAAGTTACGTCATGTGGGTACCCAATTTACCATGAATGACTTAAAGCTTTGGTTGCCATTCCCTTTCTTGGGTCATATTTAGGGCTGTCAACTAATTGCAGTGAACTCACGTGATTAACTCAAAAAAATTAATCACGATTTTAAAATTTATCGCTATTAATCGCAGTTTTAATCACACTATTAAACAAGGGAATACCAATTGGAATTTATTTTATTAAATATTTGCATGTTTTTATATATTTTCCTATATATTGTATTCTGTGTTGTATAAGTGTATATTAGTTTTTATTATAAATATTTGCACTGTAAAAATGATAAACAAAAGAAATAGTGTTTTTCAATTCACCTCATACAAGTACTGTAGTGCAATCTCTTTGTTGTGAAGGTGTTACTTACAAATGTAGATTTTTTTTTGTTACATAACTGCACTCAAAAACAAAACAATGTAAAACTTCAGAACCTACAAGTTCGCCGAGTCCTATTTCTTGTTCAGCCAATCGCTAAGATTAACAAGTTTGTTTACATTTACGGGAGATAATGCTGCCCTCTTATTATTTACAATGTCACCAGAAAGTGAGAACAGGCATTTGCATGACACTTTTGTAGCCGGCATTGCAAATTATCTACGTGCCAGATATGCTAAACATTTGCATACCTCTTCATGCTTCGGCCACCATTCCAGAAGACATGTTTCCATGCTGTTAAAAAAATAATGCATTAATTAAATTTGTGATTCAACTCTTTGGGGGAGAATTGTATATCTCTGGCTCTATTTTACCTGCATTCTGCCAAATATTTCATGTTATAGCAGTCTCAGATGATGACCCAGCACATGTTGTTCATTTTAAGAACATTTTCACTGAAGATTTGACAAAACGCAAAGGTTTCTACAAAATGCAAAGATGTGAGATTTGTAAAGATAGCTACAGCACTCAACCCAAGGTTTAAGAATCTGAAGTTCCTTCCAAAATCTGAGAGGGACGAGGTATGGAGCATGCTTTCAGAAGTCTTAAAAGAGCAATACTCCAGTGCGGAAACTACAGAACCCGAACCACCAAAAATCAACTTTCTGCTGGTGGCATCTAACTCAGATGATGAAAATGATCATGCGTTGGTCTGCACTGCTTTGGATTATTATCGAGCAGAACCCATTCTCTGCATGGACACATGTCCCCATGAATGGTGGTTGAAGCATGAAGGGACATATGAATCTTTAGCGCATCTGGCATCTGGCACATAAATATCTTGCGATGCCAGCTACAGCAGTGCCATGAGAATGCCTGTTCTCACTTTCAAGTGACATTCTAAACAAGAAGCAGGAAGCATTATCTCCTGCAAATATAAACAAACTTGTTTGTCTGAGCGATTTCCTGAACAAGGAGTAGGACTGAGTGGACTTACAGGCTTTAAAATTTTACATTGTTTTATTTTTGAATACACTTTTTTTGTACGTAATTCTACATTTGTAAGTTCAGCTTTCAGGATAAAGAGATTGCACTACAGTACTTGTATTAGGTGAATTGAAAAATACTATTTCATTTAGTTTTTTACAGTGCAAATACTTGTATAAAAATAAATATAAAGTAAGAACTGTACACGTTGTATTCTGTGTTGTAATTGAAATCAATATATTTGAAAATGTAGAAAACATCCAAAAATATTAAAATAAATGGCATTCTATTATTTTTAACAGTGCAATTAATAGCACAATTAATTTTTTTAATTGTGTGATTAATCGTGATTAATGTTTTTAATCGCTTGATAGCCCTAGTCATATTGATATCAGACAGAGAAGGGAAGACTGATGTAGAGATGGATTTGGACAGATATATCTGATACATATGGTATCCTTCAAACAATTCGTATACACATGCCTAATTACTGGGTTTTGTATTGTTTTCTATTACAAAAAAGAAAATAACTGCTGCCAGTCTATAATATTTAGCCAACTTTTGTGTTAAGACTGTAGTAGTTTAGAACACCTAATGTTTAGATGCACTCTATTTTCTGTCTCTTATAGGAAAAGACCTCTAGATAAGATAGGTGAAATAAATAGTGTTCAGAGAGATTTTTATTTGAAATGGTTTTAGAGAAGCTAACAAGAGACGTATTCTATGCAGAAATAATCACAATAGATGGTTGTGCAATTTGCATACCCAACATTCTGTTCATCCCAGTGGGCACCCGTCATGATTCAAGACTGATGTGCTAGAAAATTTGGATTAGCTAATATCTAGGAGATTATTCCTCGATTAAGAAATTTCCCTCCCTCACACTGAAATAGCACTTTCTCTCAGTCATATTGTAGTAGCAGAACAGACTAAATTAAGTGACAATAAACCTTTTCAAAATAAACAGTGTTAAAGAAAGTAGCAATTAATTTAGTTAGTAGCTTTCAAGCAGATTATTTTCTGAATTTCTTAGAACAGTTTGTGAAAAGAACATCGAGTGCAATGTTATTAATTATACATAAAGTAATTGTATAATAATCCCTTACATTTATGTTGCACATGATCCTAAAATGCTTTACCACCTTACACTGAAATACAAACTATATGCAAGGATCCTCTCATTAGCCACTTCCAGAGTGGAATAGATTTGCGCACAAGGTGAGAGAGGTAATATCTTTTATTGGACCAACTTCTGTTGGTGAAATACAAGTTTTCGAGCTACAGAGTGCTCTTCTTCAGGTCTGGGAAAGGTACTCAATATCACAACTAAATACAAGCTGGAACAGATTGTTTAGCATGTTTAAAGAAGCTGGTCTAATAAAAGATATTACCTTGCCTACCTTGTCCTCTAATATCCTGGGACCAACACGGCTACAACACTGCAAACAATTTCCAGGCAGAACATCTGCCAGTTCTAAGGGGACTTTGATCAGTCCCCTAGGACAGGAAGAATAGTATCCAGTGGTAAGGGTGTGGAGAGTTTATATAGGCAGAATGTAATGACTTGACTAGGGAAGAATCCTGGTTCACTGAAGTGAATAGGAACTTTGCCATTGACTGCAGTGGGGCCAGGATTTCATGCATAATTTGCCTAGGAATACAGGGTTGATATTTTTATTTATTTTAAAAGTGCCATTGGATTTTTAATGACAGCAAGTGGAAAGGGCTTCAATTTTATAATACAAAAAATGAATACATCCATCTTGGGGGGGCTCTATTAAGGCTACAGCAATGTTTGCATTCTGCACTTGGCCAATAGGTAGGTCCTGAAATGATGGGAGATGTTAAAGTCTAGGGAACGTTGTTTTATGCAATAGGTGTAGAATATTGCAGCACTCTTCAGAGACAGTCCATATTTAAGCCCTGATTCAACGAAGTACTTAAACATGTGTCTAACATTCAGCATGTGAGCATTCCTATTGACTTCAGTGGAACTACTCCGGTGCTTAAATATAAGCATGTGCTTAAATGTCTTGCTTCATTGGAGACTTAGATTCTACAAATGTGTTGTCATTTTCAGAAGCAGGGAGCACCCAGCAGCTCTCGCTGAAGTCAAAGAAAAAAGAAATAAAATGGGAGTGGGAAGGAGAACCTTGGAAGACGCCTGCCCCCATTGTGGAAATGTAATTGAAACATGCACTGGTTAAAGTATAAAATAAAAGGTTAACCATAAAAATTAAACCCAGACCTTTATCCTCTATAAATATTTGTATGTATTTTAGCACTTAGAATTGTGGGAGAAAATAAATTCAGCACAAGATGGACCATCAGGAGAACCAAATTAAGCCATATCTTTCACTTCAGTTCATTTTCCTGCCTTATTCCCTCCCCCATAAAGTCCTAATAATCTTCTTCAGAGCCTCAAATCCTCCTCCTTTCACCTCCCCATTTAAGGCTGTATACCACCTTCTTATGAAAAAGAATGGAAGGCTGGAGGAGACCCACTCCCGAGTCTGTCAATGCCACTCCTTCTTGAATCTTAGCAGTCATTGTTAAATGCTGCCAGGAATCTCCTCCTGCTACAGCATAGCATGCTGACTGTAATATTTCTTGCCAGCTCTGGGAGCGAGCCCCAAGGATAAGGTATTAAAACTCGGTTTCCAAATTTGTCTCTTTCTCCTTCCTTCTTTTACAAGAGAACATGCATTTGATATTATCTATTGTCCATCATAATTAGGCAAGGCATAGAAAAGAATACGCTTAGTGGAGATGTTCAGCAGCAGACGGCAGGAAGTCCTGTACAAAGCCTTTGGGTCTCTTTGCAGTTAGTGCTGTGGAAAAGGCACAATATATATTTTTCTGTAGAAATGTTTAAATGTCATTATTAGCTTTCACCTTTTTAAACCTCACTTATTCCTAGGCATCAAAGTATTTTCTCTGACAGCATGTTTAGCTCTAAGAAGCTGTGCATGAAATCTCTTTATGTTGCATTGAAAGTAATTACCAGGCATATAATGAATTCTCCTTTATGTCTCCAAGCAGATGGGTTCCTATTATCAGGGTCTCAGAACAAACTGATTGTGTTAAGGTGTTGTGTCATATCTAATTCCAGGAGCCACAGGGGAAAATAACCTCATTTATTAATGAATTTCTCATACTTTTCCAAATCATTATCTTACACTTATTTCCTGTAATTGAACTGATTTTCCCCCCCTTTTCACTAGCATGAAGGGGGAGCTCACACAGTACAGAAAGGTGGTTTGAAATCACATTAACTTAAAATGAATTTGTGTTTGCTTTGTGATCTGCTCTGGAATTCACGGAGAGTGTGGTCTAGGGAAACGAAGGATTTCAAACATTTGAATGACCACACAGATTTATTTGTCTACACCTTTAACATAAAAAGTGTACATTTACATAGTATCTGTGAACAACATGGTCCAAATTTATCCCTGGTGTAAGTCAACTGAATTCAATGGAATTACACTACTGAGTTTAGCCCAATGGATTTCCCATGGGGAAAATTCAGGTAATTTTATATCAATCAGCTTAGCACCAACTGATTTGAGGGTAGACTGATACTCACATTATTGCATATTGACAGGAAGGAGAGTCTGCTGAATTTACTGTGCTTCTCATCCCTGCCAGTTTTTCAGAATGGTATCCCAAACAGCATTTCTAAGACTTTGCCTGTACTAGAAAATAGCATCACTTTAAACTAAATAATTTAAAAAATAATCTAGTTAAATTGGTGCAAACCCCTAATACATATAGACTGAAATTAGCTGCATTTTCTTAAGCAAGGTTTAACCTCCAGTTAAGTGCATCTCTATCAGGGTTTGCACCACTTTCAGTGATAGATTTTATATCCATTTAATTAAAATGGTGCAACTTTCTTGTGTGGACAAGGCCTGGGTTTTTTTCCCTCCCCCTTAAGTTGACACAGATCATAACAAACCTGAGACAGCTTAAAAAATAAAGAGCTTGCTCACAATAAATTCCTTTTAGTTTATCTAGCTCTAACTGTAAAGGTCATTTGTGTGATTGACTTGCTGGGGGAGAGGGGGGTCTGATTTCTCAAAAACAGGAACCTAAAGGTAGGTTTTTAGATCTGTACTAAGGAAGCTAATTAAGCGATCAGTTTTTCAAATCAGCTGAGCACCCATTGAGTATGTCTACACTGCAAAAAAAACAAACGAACAAAAAAACCCCCCACACAGCAGTAAGTCTCAGAGCCTGGATCAACTGACTCATGGGGTTAAAAATAGTGGGATAGACATTCAGGCTCACATTGGAACCTGGGCTCTGAAACCTGGCAGAAGTGGGTGGGAGGGGATTAATATAAAAGCCTGGGTTCCAGCCCATTATATAACACCTACACTGCTGTTGCTGCCATGGGTCTCTTTTTGCAGCATAGACATACCCAGTAACTCCCCATTGACCTCAGTAGAAGCAGCTGACGCTCAGCACTTTTGAAAACTGACCACTTCTTTAGACGCCCTAATATGGAGCCTATCTTATGATTATTTTTGAAAATCTTGAACTCAAGGATCATTCTTTGCATAGTTTCTGCATTATAATTCCGTTAGAAACCCATGATCACCTTTTCATTGTGAACAGCAATCTACTAAAAAAATACAAGTTCTAAAAATAATTTTTTTCCAAGCTTCATTTTATACATCAAACTAAACAATACACAGTTCAGAAAGCTGTATATTTTTGTAAACCTATTCTCAGCTGCAGTCATCACTTCGCTGACAACCATCTGTGTCAACCTGTTTCTTCCTTCCCATTCTCCTCAGATGAAATGAAAATAAATTGACAGAAATAACTTATTCAGGGAAAGTGAAAAAAGAAAGTTAATAGAGCAGTGGGATTTGCCCTGGAAGCTTGTGTGTATTTTTGAATGTTAAATCTTACTTGTATTCACAATAAAAAAAACCTGTTTCTTTAAAATCAAAGCAGTAATGCAACATCAACATTTTTACTTACAAAAGGGAAAAAGCTATAGAAATCCTAACAGGCCCAGCATCATGTGGCCACTTCATTACGACACCAGTGTTCTATGATCTTCATTGCCTAACTGATGGCTTGCAGGTGGACTTTTACAGGGGTTGATTTTGCCATGTAAAATCTAAATTTGGTTTGGGACTTGCCTATATGAAAGACTGCCTCAAGCCCAAAGTCCAGGAACATTCAGACATGGATCCAAACTTCTTTCTGGTCTCTATCTATATAAACAAATAAGCCCACCACATCTGAATCTACTGGAACTCATGGATGATAGGAATTATTAAGGCATTTGCTGATACCTTGTGGGCAATGGTCATGAAATACATTAAACTTTTTGACTTCTGAGATTTCAATGTGCGTCTTGACAAGGCCGCAGATGGAAAAGCCCAAAATTTATCTCCACACTTGCCTCCCTAGGATATTCACAGGTCACCTCTGGTCCAATCCATGCAGCCAGCCCCATCCTGGTCCTGATCTTTGCCCTAGGTCAAGATTGAGCACCTTCACTTCACTAGGCAGTGGTCAGAAACCTTCCAGCTCTCAGACAAAAAGACCTCTGCCCCTGATTCACCCATGAAACTCAGATGCCAACAAATTCCAAAATCTGCTCAAGCACACCGCACCCACAGGATGATGCATCAAGGACCTGGTGAATCATTTCCATTCTATACTGGTGCTGAGATGGCCTCTTTCTCCCCACTGGCCACACATAACACTTTGGTTTGCTAGCTTCCTGCTGCACCAGATGAGAGAGGCGCAGAAACTCAAGCACTCTTTGCAGAGAACAAAGACCGATAGAGACTGAGGAAACACAATAAATTCCTTAAAGTCTATGCTAAGGCTGTTTTACACTTCAAGAGACCCTTCTTATCAGCCTCTATTGAGGCTTCAAAATTCCATCCCAAAGAGCTATCCAGAAATCCTGAGTGCCTTTATCCTGCACCAGAACCCATCATGAAGAACTGTGAAGACCTATCATCCTATTTCACATTTGGGGAAGGCTTCCCAAATATCTTCGATCCACCCCACCTGCCTTCACCAACCAACAGCCCTCCTGCATTCCCAAAGTTCAACACATCCACTCATCAGGAAGTTTGAAATCCTAAAGGAATCTCAATCCAAGATTTACAAATCCAACCTGTGCCCTTCCTGGCTTATGAAAAAGAATCATGAGCAACTGGTGCCACTCCTGACCAAAATAGCAACTGCCTCATTAACAACTTAAATAGAAATAAACTCAGTATTATACACCATTATGCACCACTAAGTAAACTAGTCAGATGACATGGACTCAAGTGCCTGCAATATGCAGATGACACACAGCTCTACCTATTCTTCACCACATATGACCACACCACTACCACTAAGATGGTCTAGGGCTTGGACAAGATCAGCTCATGGATGATGCTGAACCTGAGCAAAACAGAGGTGATGCTGGTAGACAGAGGAAAAGCTTGGAGCCATGATGCAACTTCCATTGGCTGAAGTGATATACCCATAATTGGTCAATTCTACCTGTCTATGCATACTCCTGGATTCCTTGCTGATGCTGACAGTGCTTTCTATAATCAGTGGTTGGCTAGGATACTCCCTCCCATCCGAATGAATAATGACTTGGCCTCGTTATTCACACTTTTGTCACCTGTCATCTGGACTACCACAATGATGTGTGTATGAAATCTTCAGTGTTTAGGAAACTTCAACTAGAACAGAACACTGAAAAGTTTCTCCTTGGGAACAGCGGTTATGGCAAGCACATTAAACCTGTTCTTTGCTCCCTACACTGGCTTCCTATAGAATTTCAAATAAAGTTCAATGTTTTGGTCCTTATCTTCAAGGTGCTTCATGTCTTGGGTCCATCCAGACCATCTAAAACTCCAGGACGAAGACGGTGGTCAATGTCACTTGTCTGGCACAATGGAACTTTCAATACTAAAAATAAAGCTCTTCTGTGTGGGAGACAGAACTTTCTTGTAGGAATTAAGGACCATCACAAACCTCACTGCCTTGTGCTCCAAGTGCACTGTCATCGCCATGTCTTTTTGAACTTGAATACATAGCCATGTGTGCGTGTACATAAATAAAATAAAAACCAAACAAAAAATCCTACCAAAATACTGCACGTTTTCCCCCTCTGGGAGGATATGAGAACAAATAACATGTGACAGATGTTAATGACATCACTTAATGTGCTACTGGAAGGTGCTTAGATTCTACAGTGATTGGCATGGTATAAGACACAGACACACACACACCTATTGTATGTAGTGTGTGTGTGTGTGTGTTTGTTCCCAGATGGATTTTATGGGTTGGACCCCATGTCTCCCAGAACTGAAGCATTATTCTAGCTACAGAACTAGTTTATGAATACATGCAGTGATTCCTAAATGAAAATATAATTTAGGACACATTTTTAAAGGGAAGCTATGAGAAAGCTACACTGATGGCACTAGCCAGTATTCAAAGCTTCTTCTCTCATGGTTACTATGATGATGACAAAAGCTTTCACGTGTGCTGTAATTCCTTCTCTATGATGTGAGAAAGAAGTTATAGGGGGAATGGTAGCAACCCTTATATTAAAATTGCCTAACAATTCCCATTACAAACATTTTCAAACCACTTTTGAGGAACTCTAATGCCTCCATGACTTGCACCAGGAATTTGAAATTTTAACCGGCGATATTCCTGGAGTCAGAGAGGTGCTTTTTTTTTTTTTCCCCCCTCAAGAAAGTCTGCTCAGGTTTTGCTTAGTTATAAACCATTATAAGTCACTATTTCTAGTCTTCTTGCAGAACTTGAACTGAATATTTTGTCTGCATTGAGCATGCTTCAGATCCACTGAGCACCCTTCACAGTTTCTATCAGAAAGCATTGTCATCAGCATCTCCAATCTGAAGCAGCCACAAAGAAGTGTACTGAGTGGTAGGGTGCTCTAGAAAAAGTGGAATGTGATTGGGTAATTAAAGACAGTATCAAAATGCATATCCAGAAGGGGACAGAATTAAAGTTGCCCAGCGTTACCTTTATTCTGGAGTTTCCTCACTTGTGAGTGCTTGACCTGGCAACCTTAATAACATTTCTTTTAACATAGGTTGTGTGTGCATGGTGAAATCCTGGCCCCACTGAAGTCAATGGGAGTTTTGCCATTGATTTCAGTGGAGCCAGGATTACACACAGAGATAATAAACTGTAGAAGACTGTGCTAACTTGTATTTATTAAATACCTTTAACTTCCCTATCTGCAACCCTCCCACCAGTTGATCTTAGCCAAGATCATAGAATATCAGGGTTGGAAGGGACTGTAGGAGGTCATCTAGTCTAACCCCCTGCTCAAAGCAGGACCAATCACCAATTTTTGCCCCAAATGGCCCTCTTAGGGATTGAACTCCCAAACCCTGGCTTTAGCAGGCCAATGCTCAAACCATTGAGCTATCCCTTCCCCTGAAATTTACATGCCAAACTTTTGAGTAGTTTTAAATCAGTCTCCTTTTAAACTAAATATAGTTTTTGTTTCTCCCCAACCCCTTCCATGTATGGAATTTCTCACCAAAATTACACTGGCCCAGGGCTGGCAACTGACAATATATTTAAGGTGCAGTATCTTGTTGCCCATCAGAGCATGAAGGCAGATTTTTATCATCAGAAGTCCAGCTCATTTTAGAGGTTCCCCAAACTTACTAGTCATACTTTCTCCCTCAAAAGATCTATTCATTTCAAAATATGGCATTAATGAAGCGGTGATCTGAACGTATAGAGAATTTATTTTCACTTTTCCATCTCAGAAGCATGCTAACCAGTTTTGCTCAAATTTTAACCCTTAGGCTGAGACCAACTGTGGAAAATTTCAGCATAAACAAAATCTGAGAAAGTCGGGAGCGCCTGAAAAATGATTGTTACAATGCAAACTGTGATTAACTCAGCCACCGCTAACCTAAGAAGGCATGGCTTAATTCAGTCCAGCTCTAGATGAGTTCAACAAAGCATGCCAGTTTTGAACTTTCTATAGTCTGGTATCCATGCACAAAGTTCCATTCACAAAATTTCATACCAGGGGCCAGTAACACAATGTTGCTCAAAACTTTAAAAAAAATAATCTCTGGGTTGAAACAAAACATGAAAAATCCCTGCACAAAAAAAATTTTGTTTGAGAAAGGCATAAGCAATTTTACATGTGGGAGTTAGAATGAAAATTTAACAATCACTGTGTCACGCTGTCTGGGTGGCTCATGAACAAGAGTGCCAACCTCAGGGCAGACTGTCAAAAGCAGGGCAGACACACCAGACTGGTTGTGTGTTCTATAATTAGATTTCACCAACCCAGTAACAAATGTGAACATCTGGGTCACTGTAACAGTATTACCATAGAGTCTCAAACAGTCCCCTTGGGCACGTCAGTCTATCTTGCCACCCAGGCAAACCGAACTTATAGATAAATGGTTACTTACACCGAAAATCACAAGATAGGTTACTCCCAATCTGAAGAGACCAGTCACTTACCCCAGATCATTTTGTACCTTAGATCTCACAACAAAGACAATCCTGGTGACCAGTTCTATAGTAAACTAATTAAGGATTTGTTAACTAGGAAAAAGAACTGAGAAAGTTATTTATAGGTTAAAGCCCACAACATATATACACAAATGAGTTCAGTCTATGGTTTCAAAAGGTGACAAAGACGTAATAATCTGTCAGTAGTGAATGTCTTTTTAGGGCTGACCCAGGTTGACCCTGGGGAATCTCTGCTTTTTGTTTCTTAGCTTCAGCCCTTGTAAGCATTTGAACAGCAAAGAGATGAAAAATCTTCATGTCAGATATCTTTATTTCCCTCTTCCAGAATTCAAGATGATGGAATGAGCTTCCTTGCACATAGCACCTTCATTGGTGTTAGAGGGCCATTAACCCAGCCATTGTATTGTGATATTCTACAATGGCCCATTTAGTCTTGATAGTTCTTCTGGATGGGTGGGGGAACCACTTATCCTGCCTGGGTTCACAAGTTCAGGGCAGGCATTTTTTATAGTTATAAAGCAAAACTTACATATTACCTTATAACATGGCATACAGACATTACAAGTAAGATGAATACATGCAGCGACTGGCAAGTATTTTATAGAGTCTAAACACTAAACACATTCTTACAAGTTCAACCCCTATCTTGAACAATATTAACATATAGGTGAGCTGGTCTGGTTTCCGGCTATGAATTTGTCAGTGCTCAGCTGATGCCTACAGACTTGGTAAGAGCAGGCTCCTGGTTTGCCAGTGTCACACACTGTCTCACCCATTAGAATGCACAACAGATCAAAACGAGAGATTTTGAGACTCTGCAATTCCCATTGATTTTGGTGGAAGCTGCAGTTGCTCAGCAGCTCTCATTATTACACTGGTCTACAATTTTTGAGAAGTCGTCTGCTTCAGAGATAAAATGTGCTATTTAGTATGTATTTTGATGTGCTGAATTCAAATATGACAATTAAAACAACTGATTGGCTACTGTTTCTAAGATATTGAAGTTTTTACATTTTATGTCTATGTATTTTGTGTAGATAGTAGAGTTTTAATCATAAATTGTAAACCTAGGTCTTTTCATGTGTTTATGGTTGCTTTACATGATGCTATTTCACCTGTCCTGTTTATGTAACACTTTAAAAATCAGCAAAGGGGTTCTATAAATAAAATGTATTATGAAACAAAAGGCAAACAACTATTATGTCCATAGTTTAGTCCTATTCAGTGTCTACTCGGCGCTTCTTGGCTTGTCTCTTGTATTCATTAAATGGAGCATCTCTTGTCACTGTCCAGCAATAGTCTGCAAGCATTGATGGGCTCCATTTGCCCTGATAGCGTTTCTCCATTGTTGCAATGTCCTGGTGAAATCGCTCGCCGTGCTCGTCGCTCACTGCTCCGCAGTTCGGTGGAAAAAAATCTAGATGAGAGTGCAAAAAATGTCTCTTTAGTGACATGTTGCACCCAAGGCTTTTGTATGCCTTGAGGAGGTTCTCCACCAACAACCTGTAGTTGTCTGCCTTGTTGTTTCCGAGAAAATTTATTGCCACTAACTGGAAGGCTTTCTATGCCTTTTTTCCCTTGCCACGCAGTGCATGGTCAAACGCATCATCTCGAAGAAGTTCACGAATCTCAGGACCAACAAAGACACCTTCCTTTATCTTAGCTTCACTTAACCTTGGCAATTTTCCATGGAGGTACTTGAAAGCTGCTTGTGTTTTGTCAATGGCCTTGACAAAGTTCTTCATCAGACCCAGCTTGATGTGTAAGGGTGGTAACAAAATCTTCCTTGATTCAACAAGTGGTGGATGCTGAACACTTTTCCTCCCAGGCTCCAATGACTGTCGGAGTGGCCAATCTTTCTTGATGTAGTGGGAATCTCTTGCACGACTATCCCATTCGCAGAGAAAACAGCAGTACTTTGTGTATCCAGTCTGCAGACCAAGCAAGAGAGCAACAACCTTCAAATTGCCACAAAGCTGCCACTGATGTTGGTCATAGTTTATGCACCTCAAAAGTTGTTTCATGTTGTCATAGGTTTCCTTCATATGGACTGCATGACCAACTGGAATTGATGGCCAAACATTGCCATTATGCAGTAAAACAGCTTTAAGACTCGTCTTCGATGAATCAATGAAGAGTCTCCACTCATCTGGATCGTGAACGATGTCGAGGGCTGCCATCACACCATCGATGTTGTTGCAGGCTACAAGATCACCTTCCATGAAGAAGAATGGGACAAGATCCTTTTGATGGTCACAGAACATGGAAACCCTAACATCACCTGCCAGGAGATTCCACTGCTGTAGTCTGGAGCCCAGAAGCTCGGCCTTACTCTTGGGTAGTTCCAAATCCCTCACAAGGTCATTCAGTTCACCTTCTGTTATGAGGTGTGGTTCAGAGGAGGAGGATGGGAGAAAATGTGGGTCCTGTGACATTGACGGTTCAGGACCAGAAGTTTCATCCTCTTCCTCTTCTTCGTCTGACTCAAGTGAGAATGATTCTGGTGCATCAGGAACCGGCAGTCCTTCTCCGTGGGGTACTGGGCGTATAGCTGATGGAATGTTTGGATAATGCACAGTCCACTTTTTCTTCTTTCACACACCTTTCCCAACTGGAGGCACCATGCAGAAGTAACAATTGCTGCTATGATCTGTTGGCTCCCTCCAAATCATTGGCACCGCAAAAGGCATAGATTTCCTTTTCCTCTTCAACCACTGGCGAAGATTTGTTGCACAAGTGTTGCAGCATATGTGTGGGGCCCACCTCTTGTCCTGATCTCCAATTTTGCAGCCAAAAGAAAGGTGACAGGCTTTCTTAACCATAGTGGTTATACTGCACTTTTGTGATGTAAAAGTCACTTCACCACAAACATAGCAGAAGTTATCTGCACTGTTCACACAAGTACGAGGCATCTCTGCTCACTTTGGCTAAACAGAAATATGTCCCTTTGCAAAATCAAACACTGACAAATAAGAGAGCACCACACTGTATGATTTCTAGAGCTGATATAGGGCAATTTGTTCAGCAGAGTGATGTAAGCTTTGTTATGATTGCATCATCCATGACTTCTAGGAATAACATGATGCAATTCATATCATGGATGACGCAATACCAGCTTCAGATTGCATCATTCATTGTTTTGCCTAAAAAGCAAGTACTGTCCAAACCCAGTCATAGATTTATTCATAGATCCAGTCAAAGATGTCTTTTAGTCATTTCTGGTTTAAATTGAGATCCCTTCCCTTTATAACTCACTTATCCTCCGCCATTCCCAAGTCAAGGGTCGTATATACTGACCCAATAGCATGTCTTGAAAACTAGAGCCAATCAACAATTTTAAGCATCATTTTCATTCTCAGTGACCCAGAATTAGTAAAGTTTGACTACATTTATTTCAGAAGCATTTTGGCTGTAGAGCACTGTTATTATTCTTACAGTAGGGACTAGAGGCCCTGATTCCAGATGGACTCTTTATGCTGGGTACCGTACAAGCACATAGGGTGACCAGATGTCCTGATTTTACAGACACAGTCCTGATTTTGGGGTCTTTTTCTTGTATAGAATCATAGAATATTAGGGTTGGAAGGGACCTTAGTAGGTCATCTAGTCCAACCCCCTGCTCAAAGCAGGACCAATCCCCCATTTTTGCTCCAGATCCCCAAATGGCCCCCTCAAGGATTGAACTTATAACCCTGGGTTTAGCAAGCCCATGCTCAAAGCACTGAGCTATCCCTCCCCCCAGGTATAGGCTCCTATTACCCCCCACCCCATCCCAATTTTTCAGACTTGCTGTTGGGCACCCTACAAGCACATGGCATAGTAAGAGTCAGTCCTTGCCCTAAAGAGTAGAAGAAAGGAAATAACATTATCCCTATTTGACAGATAGGGAATTGAAGCACCCAGAGATCGCATGACTCAGGGTTTTGGCTAATATGTACATTCAGAACACCATGAATGATGAGAAGTTATATCAGCTAAACTGCATGCATTGGTTGTGGCAAGAAAATGGCAGTCAGCCACCCTAATAGAACAGATGTTTAGCCATTTGGCATGTTCTTTCAAAATAAGACAATAGACTCATGTATCGCAACATGTGATTATATTGCATACACACAGCACCCAGCTGGATTTGTGATCCACATTCACCCTTTCATCCTGCTCGCTTTATACAAATACATGCACACACAACTAACTCCCTCTGAATATTACACACAAATGCTAAAAAAAAATGAAGCAATTTTATTTTTGTTTCCATTAATCATAGACATTTTTGCCTTCAGTTCAATTTTATTCACTGCGATCAGTTTGGATCAAATATTTAACATTAAAAAATCTACCACCTGTGCTCTATTCTCTGGGCTAAAAATAACCTCATTACTGGGGGAAGAAGTTCTGAGAGTTTCCGCATAGTTATTGCTGCAAGGGAAATCCCTTCTGTGGAATTTGGTGTTCTGCACATCTGTTCCACTTTTCTCTGGCATTCAGAGAAGATAACATCATAAGATGGCAGGAAGGCTTAAAAGTACGTGCAGCAATAAAAATGCACAGCAATGACACTTGAATAATTATTTCGAGATCATTCAGGAAGTAAAACTGTAGGAAGAGAGGACAGGTCAAATGCATGAAATATTGAAAGGGTAAATTCTGTGCATTTGGACCCCATTTCATCAAAGTATTTAAGTACATGCTAGGGGGAAGCCACTGGCTGGGGGATGCCTTGGTAGTGCAGCTTCATTGCAGTCTTGCTCCCAAGGAACCACTATTCCAGGACTGGAGATCTAGAGCGGGCGTGTCCACATGGAGCTTCCACACAGAAGGATCCCTGGGGGATCAGCACAAGGCCAGAACCTGTTCCCCATGGCAATTCTCTTCCAAATGGGGAACTGGCACATCCCTTCTTCCTTCCCTCCCGCCACATATAACCACACCCCTTTCTGCCATAGAATGATTGGGGAGAAAACTCAGAGGAAAACCTTTCAGAGATTTCCTCCTTTTCTTCCTCTTTGTTTTCTCCATCAACATTAATGCACGGGAGGGGGAGGAAGGGAATGTTTGCTGAAAAAAACAACAATTTATTTACCAAAAATTACTTTACCATTTTTTCCACCGGTACGGCTCCATTTCATAGGTGTAAAACGGTTTGAGTTCAGTGGAGAATCAGGCACGTAGGCTTTCTGCTTAAAAATAAAACTCACCTGTTGCGTGCACGTGCATTAGAAGAGCTGGCCGATGAACCCGCTGGAGCACTGATCTTGATTTTCAATAAGTCTTGGAACCCTGGGGAAATCCCAGAAGACTGAAAGAAAGCTAATGTGCCAGTATTTTAAAAGGGTAAATGGGATGGCTTGAGTACTTACAGGCCTGTCAGCCTGACATAAAAAAATAGGAACAACTTACTATGGGTTATGATGGATTCTCTCTCACTGGATATCTTAAAATCAAGATTAGATGTTTTCCTACTGTAGTTCAAACAGGAATTAATTCAGGGAAGTTCTATCACCTGTATTATGCAGAAGGTTAGATTAGATGATTACAATGCCTGCTGTTCAGGTGATCACTAAACCTCCCACTGAGAGTAGTTGAAATATATTTTTGCTTTCTCTGTGTCTACAGCCTTCCATTAAAGTATTTAGTTTCCTTGTGATTAGGGAAATAAACGTACATGCACTTTTAACAGTTATGGAACAATGTTACTTTTTTAGTTGCTTATTTAGTGTTCTCTAATGACAGCCATTTCTTCAGCGTGTCAGATTAGATGATGTGGGTAAAGCTTATTGATTTCTCCATTTTTCTCCTCTGAGGTTCTTCTTACTTGCAGTGGTGACTCATCAAATGAGCATAGTGGAGCCATTTGCTAGTGTAGGATTCCAGGGTATTCTTTTCCCTTTCCTTTGGATAATTGTTCTTTAGGTAATGTTATCAATGGTTTTAAGTGGCCTTTAAATCATACTTGATACACCAGATGGCTCCAAATATATTTCACACACTTTGTTCCATTGACCGGTATTCTATAATATAAGTAGTTTTGCTATGGAATACTGAGCTTGCAGCTGAAGGTTAAAAATTAAAAAACCTTTGCATTCTAATTATTTTTAATAAGCCTATTTTAAAAGCATTGCCAGTCCCATAATTTCCCCCTGCTTGCACCAGCAGTTACCTTGCTAAGTCTTATTGCCACTCGAGTGTGCCTTTTTATCTGTGCCCCTTAACCTTCAAACCTGCCAATGTGTGACAAAAGTAGGCAAAATATGACAAATAATCAAAATATGGAATATTTTGTTTCTGTGATGTGTTACCCACTGTGTTATAATGGACAGTTTATATATTTTTTAAACCATTAAACCCATGTTAAGTATGTTTTCTCGCTGTGTAAATTAAATCAGACCTGACGTTTTTCATGAAAAATATGAGAGAGAGAGGGAGAAAGGGGGAGAGAGATCCCAACCCTGTCCCCAGAAATGCAAATAGCAGGGTCGTTAGGGCACTCAGTTGGGATGTTGGAGTATGCTCACCCTGTCACAGGAGGAAAGCAGCCTTCCACCAGGAGGAGCCTATACATCCTTCTACATCTGATCTCTTATCTGTCCTCCCTGTCTCTCATGAGAAGAGGGTTTTTTTTCAAGGTCACAGGCAGCCCTTAATTGGACTCAGGTATCCCTAGTTGGCTTGAGATAACCTCTTTTCAGCTCATGGGGAAAAGGGCTTATACCATTCTAGGGCTAATCTCCCTGCCTTCCACCCCTCTTTGGTAGCTGTCTGGTTTGATGTTGTCACAGAAATCTATAAACAACTGAAAACAGCAATGGTAAGTGCTAGGCAATGTTAATATGGGGTCATCAACATCCAAATATTACACTGGTCTACAATTTTTGAGAAGACGTCTGCTTCAGAGATAAAATGTGCTATTTAGTATGTATTTTGATGTGCTGAATTCAAATATGACAATTAAAACAACTGATTGGCTACTGTTTCTAAGATATTGAAGTTTTTACATTTTATGTCTATGTATTTTGTGTAGATAGTAGAGTTTTAATCATAAATTGTAAACCTAGGTCTTTTCATGTGTTTATGGTTGCTTTACATGATGCTATTTCACCTGTCCTGTTTATGTAACACTTTAAAAATCAGCAAAGGGGTTCTATAAATAAAATGTATTATGAAACAAAAGGCAAACAACTATTATGTCCATAGTTTAGTCCTATTCAGTGTCTACTCGGCGCTTCTTGGCTTGTCTCTTGTATTCATTAAATGGAGCATCTCTTGTCACTGTCCAGCAATAGTCTGCAAGCATTGATGGGCTCCATTTGCCCTGATAGCGTTTCTCCATTGTTGCAATGTCCTGGTGAAATCGCTCGCTGTGCTCGTCGCTCACTGCTCCGCAGTTCGGTGGAAAAAAATCTAGAGGAGAGTGCAAAAAATGTCTCTTTAGTGACATGTTGCAACCAAAGCTTTTGTATGCCTTGAGGAGGTTTTCCACCAACAACCTGTAGTTGTCTGCCTTGTTGTTTCCGAGAAAATTTATTGCCACTAACTGGAAGGCTTTCCATGCCTTTTTTCCCTTGCCACGCAGTGCATGGTCAAATGCATCATCTCGAAGAAGTTCACGAATCTCAGGACCAACAAAGACACCTTCCTTTATCTTAGCTTCACTTAACCTTGGCAATTTTCCACAGAGGTACTTGAAAGCTGCTTGTGTTTTGTCAATGGCCTTGAGAAAGCTCTTCATCAGACCCAGCTTGATGTGTAAGGGTGGTAACAAAATCTTCCTTGATTCAACAAGTGGTGGATGCTGAACACTTTTCCTCCCAGGCTCCAATGACTGTCGGAGTGGCCAATCTTTCTTGATGTAGTGGGAATCTCTTGCACGACTATCCCATTCGCAGAGAAAACAGCAGTACTTTGTGTATCCAGTCTGCAGTCCAAGCAAGAGAGCAACAACCTTCAAATTGCCACAAAGCTGCCACTGATGTTGGTCATAGTTTATGCACCTCAACAGTTGTTTCATGTTGTCATAGGTTTCCTTCACATGGACTGCATGACCAACTGGAATTGATGGCCAAACATTGCCATTATGCAGTGTGGCAAATTGCCGGCACTACTATGATGGGTCCCGCACTTTCTCTTCTTGGGGGGGGGGGGGTTTCAGGGTGCCATTTCTTGCCCCTGAACTGGGGTAACAGCTATCCTACTAGTATCCCAGGGAAGGGGAGTGGAGAGGGAGGGACCCAGGCCCACCCTCTACTCCGGGTCCCAGCCCAGGGGCCCTATGATAGCAGGTGAACCACTTGTACCAGTGATTCTTTCCCCTGGGCTACTTCCTTCTCCTGACCTTCAGCTTGTGGGGCTTCCTGCCTTCCCTCTGCACAAGCCAGGTGTCCCTTTACCTAGGATCTTGGTCTTCTTAGCCCGCTGCAGCACTTCTCAAAACTCTCCTCCACTTTCCTTTGAACTGCTCTTTGTTCCACCACCAATCCACTCTGATTCAGCTCCTCTAAACTGCTCTCTGCTCCACCACCAAACCACTCTGCTCCAGCTCCTCCTCACTCTGCTCCAGCTCCTCCTCTGGCTGATTGAAGCAGGGGGATTTTATCAGGTGACTGGCTTCAGGTGCTCTAATTGGTTTCAGGTGCTTTTAATTAATCTACAGGGAATAAGGCTTCTCCTCATCCTAGATCACTCTCCTGCTGCCTTCTGGCCATGCTGTATCACAGCAGTAAAACAGCTTTAAGACTCGTCTTCGATGAATCAATGAACAGTCTCCACTCATCTGGATCGTGAACGATGTTGAGGGCTGCCATCACACCATCGATGTTGTTGCAGGCTACAAGATCACCTTCCATAAAGAAGAATGGGACAAGATCCTTTTGACGGTCACGGAACATGGAAACCCTAACATCACCTGCCAGGAGATTCCACTGCTGTAGTCTGGAGCCCAGAAGCTCGGCCTTACTCTTGGGTAGTTCCAAATCCCTCACAAGGTCATTCAGTTCACCTTCTGTTATGAGGTGTGGTTCAGAGGAGGAGGATGGGAGAAAATGTGGGTCCTGTGACATTGATGGTTCAGGACCAGAAGTTTCATCCTCTTCCTCTTCCTCGTCTGACTCAAGTGAGAATGATTCTGGTGCATCAGGAACCAGCAGCCCTTCTGCGTGGGGTACTGGGCATATAGCTGATGGAATGTTTGGATAATGCACAGTCCACTTTTTCTTCTTTCACACACCTTTCCCAACTGGAGGCACCATGCAGAAGTAACAATTGCTGCTATGATCTGTTGGCTCCCTCCAAATCATTGGCACCGCAAAAGGCATAGATTTCCTTTTCCTCTTCAACCACTGGCGAAGATTTGTTGCACAAGTGTTGCAGCATATGTGTGGGGCCCACCTCTTGTCCTGATCTCCAATTTTGCAGCCAAAAGAAAGGTGATAGGCTTTCTTAACCATAGTGGTTATACTGCACTTTTGTGATGCAAAAGTCACTTCACCACAAACATAGCAGAAGTTATCTGCACTGTTCACACAAGTACGAGGCATCTCTGCTCACTTTGGCTAAACAGAAATATGTCCCTTTGCAAAATCAAACACTGACAAATAAGAGAGCACCACACTGTATGATTTCTAGAGCTGATATAGGGCAATTTGTTCAGCAGAGTGATGTAAGCTTCGTTATGATTGCATCATCCATGACTTCTAGGAATAACATGATGCAATTCATATCATGGATGACGCAATACCAGCTTCAGATTGCATCATTCATTGTTTTGCCTAAAAAGCAAGTACTGTCCAAACCCAGTCATAGATTTATTCATAGATCCAGTCAAAGATGTCTTTTAGTCATTTCTGGTTTAAATTGAGATCCCTTCCCTTTATAACTCACTTATCCTCCGCCATTCCCAAGTCAAGGGTCATATATACTGACCCAATAGCATGTCTTGAAAACTAGAGCCAATCAACAATTTTAAGCATCATTTTCGTTCTCAGTGACCCAGAATTAGTAAAGTTTGACTACATTTATTTCAGAAGCATTTTGGCTGTAGAGCAGTGTTATCATGGGGCCCTCTTTCTCATATTGATTAGGATTACCAACACTCCCGGTTTCGCCAGGAGTCTCCTGGAATCAGGCTCTATCTCCCGGAAGCTACTGATGCCAAGCGAGGAGATTTTAGGTGCTAAAAGTCTGGTGGTGCAGCAGGGCTAAGGCAGACTCCCTGCCTGCCCTGGCCCCACGCCGATCCCAGAAGCAGCCAGCTCATACCTGTGGCCCCTGGGGTTGGGGGGACAGGGGGTCTCTGCATGCTGCCCCTGCCTCGAGCGCTGACTCCACAGCTCCCATTGGCTAGGAGACCCCTGGACCCTTCACCTAGGAGCTGCTGCTAGAGGGATGTGCCGGTTGCTTTCGGGAGCAGCCTGAGGTAAGTGCCGCCCTCCTCACCCCCTCCTGCACCCCAGTCCCCTGCCTCAACCCAGAGTCAGCATAAAAGAAAACTAAATCCCTATGACCATATTGAATTCTTGTTCTTCAACACACCTTCCATAATCCTTGCCACATACCAGTAATTTTTATATTTATATTTATATAAATATGCTTATATTTTCAGCATCCTAAGAAGGCAACTGTTGTGCATGGCATGAACTCCTTGAGCTGTGTAGAAGATTTTCATGACATGTGACGGTAGATGCTCTGAAGTCAAAAGGATCTGATTACAACCACTTCCTAAGAGAGAGAGACTGCAGTTTTCTTCTTCTCAAAAACATCAAAATTGTAATTAGTTTCATTTCCACGCTCAGCTGCTAGTGTTTGATCTCTGATGAAACCTCTGGTTATTATTTATCATGCTGGGTTAAAGCAAATTGCTTGGATTTTATTCTAAATTTACATCTACTTTTGGGTAACACATAATTGAGTGAAAAGTCTGTAAGGGAATATTTATTATCTTTAAGCAGAACCTAATTAAGAACAAAAGTTCTTGTCAAGATAGTCACCAGGGGGCTATCAAAACTATTCATGATCCTCTTTAGAAACACAAATAAGTTAGAGATGGCGGCAACAAAACAAAAACAAATGTATTACATTTTGACACATTATTTGAGCCACTTTGTCTGCTTTAAGACAGAAACTGATAAGAAAAAAAGGAAACAGAGCCATGATAATGGGTACATCGGACTTGTCATGTGAGACCACTGATCCAGCTAATCTAGCATTTTGCTTCTCTAGCAATGACCAGTTATATGGAAGGTTATTCCTCCTGCCTGTATTAGTACATCTAGCTCATTGTGAAATGCATTACAGAGATAAAAGTAATTCCTGAATCCCTACCTCTGCAGGCAGTTTACACCCTGAAACAAGAGATTTCATTATCCTTACCTTAACTTTCATAATGCAGACAATCTTCAGGTCCAGCCAAACTCTGAATAGTGCAGCACCCAAAGCAGCAGAAAGGGCAAAAGTGACTTAATGCCGCTTTTGTGTTTCTCTGAACCTGGGAGCTGGTTTGGCCCACAGCCTAAGTTAGCCTGCCCTATGGGATTTCTACCTACAACAGTCCCAAGGAGCCATTTACACTGGCTCTATGCCTCTTAGATTAGGGAAGCAGTGCAAACAGACTCAGTGAGGGTAAGTGTAATGCCAACAGACCCTGGTCATTGTTGGCCTGAATCAACCCTAATACCTCCAGAGCTTAGTGAATGAGCCTCTACTGAATGAGCTAAAAGACACATCTCACTTAGCTAAGACTGTAGCACTCAACAATCTCTAGCTGCCACTAGAGTGGGATAGAGGGCATAGGTTACACAAGGATCTAGGCCAATGTTCTGGACATGGCAAGGGAAATTAATTTTGCCTGACTCTGAACCCATTTGAACACTGCAAGTTTAAAAAGTTTGGCCCAACTCAAGGACTCCAATCCAGCAAACATACACATGAATAGCTTTAGGAGTAGTCTCTTTGAGTTCAAAGAGACCAGATAAATAGTGTTTGCTGAATTCTTGTATGTCAACAATTGACCTGGGGCTCTATGGGACAACTCACATGAATAAAGTAACTTACATTTGAAAGTGTTTTCAAGAGTGGGGCCTTGGTACTTTAAAGGTGTGCTAAGGAGAAATAGTGAAAAAGTAGCTGAGAGATGTAGGTAGGCCTTTAATGTTGTGTATAATTAGTAAACACTTGTTATTTGGACCCCACTGTGCCCATGTGGTTCTTTCACGTTACATTTGTGTTAAGAGCAAAAGACACAATGGGAACAGAAACAGGCACAATGAGAAGAAAAAATAATACAAACAGTGGAAAGAAAGAGCACAAAAGGAGAGAGGAAAGTTTACTATAAAAAAGACATTCGGCCTACAGATCATGTACAGTACTCCCCAGCTTTTATGGGTTGGTTTTCTATTAATTTATTGCATATGCTTTCCATTGACTCAAGAAAGCATTTTTTTAAAAAGTTGAATCGCACTGGAAAAAAGACAAACAATTTACTGGCAATGAGATGTCAACTTAAGGTAGTTTTGGGAGTTTGCAGGGTTCACAAAAACTTCATGAAGATCTCAAACCCACAAACTCTATGAGGTTCACCAACCCCTAGGTTCTGAATCCTTATAGTTCACTTTAAGATTGTTTAAATAAATCCATACAGATATCTAACGAATGAGAATACAGATTCCTCCTTTCAGTCTAGGAATAAAAAGTAAATTAAGAATACATTCTAGCCAATAAAAACTCAGACTGTGATCACACAAAGTCAATATTTGTCAGCAAATTTCTCCTAGTTACAACAATTATTTCCTAGTACAGCTAAACTGATCCACACTTTACTTAACCGCATACATAATAATCCACACAAGAAGTTGGTGGTTTCTTCCCATAATTCAGGAAAGCTAAGGACTATGCCCAATCTGCCCCATGGGTGGAATCACAACCCGGAGAGCATAAGAGATGTTTGTACCAACACCCTCTTTTAGAGAGTGCAGATGTAAGTAGTGCTTAAGTAGGAATCTTTCCTGTGGAAGATACCAGGAAATGTGTTGAATCAATGCATTTCCTAGATGCCTTGGTCTTGCCTTTTCTCTGGCCAGTACTGTCCACTTCTGGGGGCCATATTAGCTGGCTTCAGGCTCCTTAGAAAAGGGAGAGATTATTTTTCACTGCTATTATATTCTGTACGTGTTCATATTCTGCCCTTCTCACTGTAGTATCCGAGAGCCAACATGATTAACATCGCTCACATGTGGTTCATCCTTTCCGCAATGGTGGAATTGTGCATACAGTGGAGTGTTTTGGTAGGGTACTTGTTATGTTTTGTTTTAGTATATGCACTGCTGTATGTTTGTGTTAGAGAAGGCAAGGTAGAAAAAGTGCACACTGTATTTGTAACAGAAGGTGAAGTTTGTGATGGTCCCCATTTTCTCTGAAAGTTCATTCCAGTGTCTTGGACCAACCCTCAAGAAAGCTCTGTCTCTGCACATAGCCTTATGGTAGAAAGTTCCATTGTGCCTTTGGAATGGAGTTTTCAGCCATGGTCTTCTCCACCAGCGATTAGATTTTTTTTAGATATGCTGAGCCCAGATCATTGAGCACCTTAAAGATAAGAACAGAGACCTTGAACTTAATACCAACCAAATCTCCATTTGGGCAGGCTTTCTGCTATTAGGGGTGCTCTAATCTGAGGGTTTGTCTTCACTACTAGGGAGATTGATGCTGCTGCAATCAATGCAGCAGGTGTCGATTTAGTGGGTCTAGTGAAGACCTGCTAAAACGACAGCAGAGCGCTCTCCAGTCAACTCTGGTACTCCAGCTCCCCGAGAAGAGTAAGGTAAGTCAACCAGAGAGTGTCTCCAGTCAATGCAGCACAGTGAAGACACTGGGGTAAGTCGACCTAAACTACGTCAATTCCAGTTATGTTATTCGCAAAGCTGGAGTAGCATAACTTAGGTTGACTCACCCTGGTAGTGAAGACAAGCCCTGAGACACTGGAAAAAACATAATCTCTTATGGCTGAATCTACACTCTGAAGTTTTATTCATCATATAAGACAAAGTGCAGTACTGGTTGGCAAAAAACAAACAAACCAAGAAACAAACAACAAAACATCTATTGCGTTGTTTATCACAGATGGTGGTGTTTTATGGCTGTGATGCCGCCATGATGATATATACAGAAGAGAACATATTGTAAAGTACACACATAGTATCATCGTTTTAACCAATAATGATGCAATGAAAGATTTATAAGGAAAAAATAGCTGTTAATGATAAATATTTTATTTATACATATTTCATAAGCTTAAGGCCCTGGACAAACTTGGAGTTTTAGCTTTACCTTAACATTTCCTAGCTATTCTCACATGAAGTCTTAATTTTTTGACATCACTTGAATTAATTTTTCCGAGATGTAATTTAGAACTGTCTCGTCTCTCTTCTTCTCCAGCCTTTCAGAGCAAATGAAGATGTTTGTACTATCAGCAGTGGTTTCATTCAAAATGAAGTGCTAAAGCTTGCATTTGTGCAGATGAGCGTGCAAGACTGTTTGCTGTAAACAATCCCCTGACATCCTTAATATTTCTCTTTACACTTTATTTCCTTTCCAACCTGACAAGTGGAATCCGCACCAAATGATTAGCTATGCGAGTGCAGGATTTGTGAGCTAATCAAAAGAGTTCTTGTCTTTACCTCTGCTGCTAATTTTTCTGTTCTCTCCCTGCCTTTTTGAGCCTTTAAGGGTACTCTTATTGTAACATTATTTAGAATAAATTGAATCTCTACATTCAATTATACACTTGTAAGAAAGAATCCTCTGATGTGCCTTAATTTCTTGGATGCCACAAGTGTGAATTTAAGGGACTTTAGATTGGCAGACACCCCCAAAGGCCAGGTACTTATTTAATATTTTGCTCATTAACATAATCTCAGGAGATGTAACATGCAGTTTCCTAAGGGAACGCTGATAAATTTATATAGGACCTGATTATTCGGATTGTGTTGCATCTTGTATTGTTATTTGCATCCATCCAAAGTGTTTGTAAATGGCTTCCAAATCAGCCTGGTGCTATTTTACATTCACTTTGCACTCTTATAAATGCAAAGCAGAGGGAGGAAAAACAGGCGAGAATTTGTGGCTAAAGGTATACACCAGTGGTCGGCAACCTTTCAGAAGTGGTGTGCCGAGTCTTCATTTATTCACTTTAATTTAAGATTTTGCGTGCCGGTAATACATTTTAATGTTTTTTAGACGGTCTCTCTCTATAAGTCTATATATTATATAACTAAACTATTGTTGTATGTAAAGTAAACAAGGTTTTCAAAATGTTTAAGAAGCTTCATTTAAAATTAAATTAAAATGCTGATCTTACGCTGCCGGCCCTTTCAGCCTGCTGCCGACCTGGGGTCCCGTTCACCTAGGCCAGCAGCGGGCTGATTGGGGCCTGCAGCCGGTACCCCAGCTGGCAAGGGGTCAGCAGCCAGAATCCCAGACTGGGTTGAGCGTCTCAGCCCGCTGCAGGTCTGGGGTTCCATCCGCCGGCTCCTGCCAGCCGGAGTCCTGGCTGCTGGCCCCGCTCAGCCCGCTGCCGGTCTGGGGTCCCAGCCCTGCCCACATAGAGCGGGTACCCACCTTCTCCCTGGTTCTAGCCCATTATCTTTGTCTCTCTCTGTACTGAGCTGAGGGTGGGGGTGCACTGAGCACAGGGCTGGGGATGAAGAAGAAGGCTGGAGGTTGGGGTGCAGGGTCTGGCCAGGAGCGAGGGGGCAGAACTGGGCGGAACTGCATCTGAAGAAGTGGGTTTTTTACCCACAAAAGCTTAAGCCCAAACAAATCTGTTAGTCTTTAAGGTGCCATTGGACTTCTCGTTGTTTTTATGATGAGCTCTGACACCTCATTGTTTCTCAGAGATGGGGGTCTATTGGATGGGGTCAGAAGATATTTCTCTCAAAAATAAAACTGTTTTGGAACAGAAGGCCTGCCTGTGACGCCTCTTGCCTGCCCTGCCACAAACCTCTCCCTCCAACCACTCTTAAACATGACCAGAAACAACATTCCACAGTAACATAGTTGTTCTTTGCTCCAGGCACTGCTTGTGAGTCAGGATACAGGAGGGGAGGAAGTAATGGCAATAGTAATGACTTCCGGGAGATGTATTCCCTACTTGTGGTGGAGGAACCTGGATACAGAAGTGGGACGGGGCACGGCTGGAGGGTGAACACAGTGAATGGGTCAGAGGCATGGCTGGGAAAGTGTGCCAAAGTAGAGTTGGTGGGGCCCAACTGATGTGTGGTGTGGTACGGAAGGGGTGTGTGGTTGGCTGCCTGGGTATGCAAATTGCAGGACTTTGTATATATAACTGCCTAAATGGCTACTGACTCATACCAACAACATATATTTTTCCTCTTAAAAAAACTAGGACATTCAATGGCAAACAATTACATTGAGGTTGCTTGGTGATATGCAGAATGCTGAGTTGAGCAAAATTAAAACTTCTGAAAATCAGGAAATTCACAGTTTTGGGATGTGGGCAGTCTTGCCTAGTGAGTAGGACCAGGAGTCATGCCTAGTGGTCAAAGCCTGAGTCGGGAGACAAGAGGCAAGCCAAGGGTCAGAACTGGAGCCAGGAATTAAGCCAAGTGTTGGAACCAGAGTTGGGAGTCAAGAGTCAAGCCAGGGATCAGAGATGGAGTCAAGAGTCCAAGAGTGTGCCAAGATGCTGGTCTGTCACTACAACTGACAGGGGATCCACCTCATTGCACAGATCTTCCTGGCTGGAACGCCTCCTGAGCTTAAATTCCTGGACCAACTAGAGGCTATGACGGAAGCTGTCAGTCTGGACTTCGAAGGCGGTACTTCCTGTGGTACTTATCTCCACAGGATCTATGTGGCAAGTAGGGTGACCAGACAGCAAGTGTGAAAAATCAGGACAGGGGGTGGGAGATAATAGGAGCCTATATAAGAAAAAGACTGAAAAATCAGGACTTTCCTATAAAATTGGGACATCTGGTCACCCTAGTGGCAAGGCATGTGGCCCTACCATGGCTGCCAGGTAGCAGCACAGAGGCAGCAGCCAACCTGCACCCCACCAATGTAACTGTAACTCTTCCAGCAGTGCCCCAATACATCCCATTACCACACATACCTTTACTCTGCCAACCCCACAGCTGTTGAAATATACAAGCTCTTCATGTCCTTTTACAACCCATTCACTCTTACCCACAGCATTCCATCTAAAGGATATAAAGGAAGGGGGGTGGGGTGGGGAAAAGATTGCTCACGCTACCTTCTCTCTACCCTCTTTCAGCAATGCCTCAGCATGCACATACTCACACTGGCTCTTGGCATTATAAGATTCAGGAGGTTTCGGATCCAAACGCTTAGCTAACACCCTATAAAGAAGCAACATGGCTACAATTTAAGAATCACTTTATGGCATTTTACAACTCCTTTATATTTACTCAGATATAAAAGCCTTATGCTCTGACATAATCTACACAATTCTGCACAGAAATAATGCATCCTGAAGGTACAAATGCAGGTCTTCCCTTTCCTGACACACAAGAAGATGGAAAACATAGATCTCCTCATATCACAATCACAGCTCTATCACACACCTCAAAGTAAGCCCCTCATGTCACATAAACACATCTTTACCAAGCAGGCCCGGCCATGTAGTGTAGGCACAACTAACATACTTACTGCCCCTGGAGAGTATGCAAATAAGCCTCATTAATGCAATAACTCTGCATTAAGGTAGTTTTTTGCCATTGAATTATACAGAAAGTTGTTTTGAAGCATCAACCCTCTATGGAACCTTTATAGTTAACTTGGGAGCTTTGTACTAATGGGGCATAGTTGGTAGATATCATTGCTAGTTATTTTCACCTACTCTCATCTCCATTTATGAGCCTCTCATGTACTAACAAGGCAACAAACATCTTTTACTGTTATTCAACCTGTCACACTGCTGTAGTGGAAAGAGACAGGCGGCATCTTGGGGAGAGTTCCTGGCACTTTCAGGTGCACTTAGAAGGGAAGTGTTCTGCCTTTCTAAATAACAATCATAGGTTAAAAAAATTTCCACAATATCAAAATAACAGAAAACAAGTGTCATTTTTCCTTTGTGACATCATTGTGCTAGGCTTCCTGTCTGGGAGATGGTTTTTTGGATGGACATGCTGTCCCACCCACTCCCTTCATGACCCCATTCAAAATGCAATGAATTTCCTAAACAGAAAGGCAGAGGGAAGTTACTGTATTTCTAATTTAAGACACAGTCATATTGTCTTGTGTCATATTAAGGTAATAACAAAGAAGCTGCTAATTAGCATGTACTTTGCTTTTGTAAATTTCTAATTGCAATGTAATGTCCCTGTGGACAGATTACATCCTCTGGCTTTCCATGGGCCTGCTTATTTTCTCTTAATTGTATTACATAAACAATATGTAATGTACCACAAAGTCCATTTCATATAGACCTTGTCATGGAGTGTGGGGGAGTCAGAGTCCTGCATCCCCCACTTCCTGCAACTCACCGTGACTCTCAGCCAGCCAGTAAAACAGAAGGTTTATTAGACGACAGGAACACAGTCTAAAACAGAGCTTGTAGGTACAGAAAAAAGGACCCCTCAGTCAGATCCTTCTTGGGGGATGGGGAGCCCAGACACGGGTTCTGGGCCTCTCCCTCGTCTCCCCAGCCAGATCCAAACTGAAACCCCTTCCCGCTGCCTCCCCCAGCTACACCCCCAGCCCCTCCTCCAGCCTTTGTCCAGTTTCCCGAGCAGGTGTCACCTGTCCCCAACCCCCTCCTGGGCTCAGGTTTCAAAGGGCAGCCACCATCGTTTACATGTTGGCCGTCAAGAATCATCCCTCAGTGAAGCCACACCCTTATTTCCCATCACCATCTAGTATTGGTGCAGTACCACAGGGAAATGCAGGCACCCCTGTGTTAGCAGAAGACAGTAAACTAGTAAAACTCCCATGCAACATTACCAGGTTAATACTGCCTACTCCCTACTCCATCACAGACCTACACTAAAAAAAACCCAACTCATTATAAGGCTATAACTGTATGTAATGCAGTAGATACCTTATTTTATTCCAGAACAGAAATCTGTCTCCTAAACACATAGGTAAACCAGTATTGCTTTAGGTCCTATTCTGACATCCTTAAACTGCGTGCTATCTTCCAGAGTAGCCCCATTGAAATCAAAGGTATTAGTCACAGAGCAAGGTACTGCAAAGTACAGAAGGGAGAAAAAGGCCCTTAGGAAGCAACTGTGGCTAGGCAGCTAGTTCCACTTCCCCACAACATATGTCCAGGAACATTTCTGCTTACACCAGTGAAGTCTCCTTCTCAGAGATGCCTTATTTATTAGATACAGAGAACCTCAAAACAAAATCAATCAGGCTCACATGCCCTGCCCATTGTCTCTTTGCTGACTATGTAAGCAAAATAAATTATATATATAACAAACAAAACAACCTACAGCATGCAGCTTTATTCCCAGGTCTGCCCAAGTAGTCCCCAAGCTTACTGGGAAAATAAACAGATGTTTTCTCAGCCCTCTCTTAATAAGCCCTTGCATCAGTAATGCAGCACAGGGTGCTTGTTACAGGTAGCCTGCCTCCCAAAGGATTCAGGTGTTTTCTCTTTGTTTCCCTGAACGATGAAAGAAACTCTCCTAGAGCCTTGCTTGCCCAGTGCCAGGCTCCCCAACAACTAGGCTGATGCTATTGCACTTTGTACCTAATTCTGTCACCCTTGTTTGATAGTATGTTACTTCATGAGCAGCTCTACAGAAATCCTTAGGGCTACTTGTGTAGTAAGTAGGCTACTCTGGAATCAAGATGGCTAACAGGGCCCTCTGTTAGTGAAACTGAACTGGAGGTGCCCCAAGAGGGTGAAGGCCTCTTTTGGGAGCACCAGAGGGTCTGTATTGCTTATCACGGTCATAGAAAATCATCAATATAAAAAGCATTTACTTTAAACACCTTAAATATTAGTGCTTCTTCTATGTTAATATACTTTCTGAAAAGAGAGATTATATCAAGGTCTTGGTTTTCATCTTCAAGTCACTCAATCATCTGGACTCAGAGTATCTAAAAGACCAACTAAAGCCTGGATGAAGACTGTGGTTGACAACTCCACTGCTCTGGCACAACTGAACCTTCTAGAATAAGAGTAAAACATTATCTGTGCAGAAGACAGACCTTTCTCAGGGCTGGCCCAAGACTGCAGAATGGATTCCCCCAGGAACTAAAGGTCATCACAAACCTCAGCACCTTCTGTCCTGAGTGCAAGGTGCATTTCTTTGACTTTGTCTTCACTAACATAGACATACATATATTATTTAAAAAACCAAACCCCAAACCCTCATATGCTTCTCACCTGGGGAAGAGGAGCAGAGAACAAACATGACAGATGTTAGTCACACTGCTTAATGCATGACTGGAAGGTACTCAGATACTATGTTGATGAGTGTGGTATTAGAACCAATATACAATAGAGTGGTCTATATAAAGAATGGAATAGATATGCTAAGAGGAAACAAGATTGGAAAATTCATTAATGAGATTTTTCTTACTTAAGGACAAACAGAGTATACCATGAGTCAAGAGTGTAAAAAGTATATGAGTCAAGAATACCCAAGAAAAATAGCTATTTGTTATACTCATAAAGGCTCACATATTGCAACTCAGACTCAGCTAATAATTTTATGTGACTGTAGCTTTTCTTGTCTGAAAATGAAAGCCAACACAAAACACAAAACTCTGTAAATTGTTTAGACATATTTGGTTTTTATTTTCTGAGCTGACGTGTTATTTTCTGTCACACTGAGTTCTGTTATCTGATTCAAACTACCCCCACCCCGTCCAATGATATAGCTTATTTATAGTTTAGCATTCTGCACAGATTTTACTCCCTACAGTATAATAGTGTCAATGTTGATAATCCACACTCTCCCTATTTTTTACTTTATTTAGTAAACCAAACAAAGAGTCCAATTCTAAATGCCATTGGCATGGCTGAGAACCAATGAAGAGACAAGGTGTGTGAGGTTATATCTTTTACTGGACCATCTTCTGTTGGTGAGAGAGACAAGCTTTTGAGCTACACTAGGTCTGGGAAACTAACTCAGAATGTGAAATCTAAATATAAAGTGGAGCAGATTGTTTAGCATAAGGAGTTAAAACATATTTCAAGGGACCATTCAAAGTGAAGTAGCCTGTTAATACCCCTCCAGTCATGGGGAGGAAAAGAGGGGGTTGGAAAAGCAGCTGGGAGGGGGGTTGTTAGTAGGTTATAGATTGTTGTAATAAGCCAGAAATCCAGTGTCTCTATACAGTACATGATTTTTAGTGTCTAGAAAAGTTATGAATTAAAGTTCCCAGGCTCATCTTTTGAAAGTGTTGTGCAGGTTTCTGTTGAGGATGAGGACTGATAGATCAGATATAGAGTGATCGGTTTGTGAAAAGTGTCTACATACAGGTGATGTGTTATTGTTTTTTATCATTTTCCTGAGTGAGTTCTTTCAAGAGCATAGTGATTGTCTGGATTCACTAACATAGTTGTTATTGGGGCATTTACACCACATGTTGTGAATGGCATGTGTAGGACACCTGGATCTTGAAAGGTGTGTTGCGAAGGATGCTAATCATTGTAACAGTGGAGATATGTCTGCAGGTTTTGCATCTGTTGTGGTGGTAGAGTTTGAGTTGTTGTGTCTGGTCTGTAGGGAGCTTGCTTTCTGATGATGAGCTTGGAGAGGTTGGGGGGGGTTGTTTGAAGGTCAGAAGAAGGGTTTCAGGAAATATTTCTTTCAAGATGGGGTCCCCATACAGTATGAATTGTACTTGTTTGATAATACCCCATTTGGGTTCCAGTGTGGTGAGATAGGTAACAACTAGGGGCGTGTGGTGAGAAGGAGTTCTATTTCTGTATTGAAGCAGGCTCTCTTGGGGTATTTAGGCAGCCAGTTCCATGATGTAATCTACTTCTCTGGTGAAGTGTCCTTGTTTGGTGAAGGCAGTTTTGAGTGTGTTAAGGTGTTTATCCCAGACTTTCTCCTCAGAGCATATTATGTGGTATCTGAGTGCCTGGCTGTAAGTACCAGATTTGTTGCTGTGTTTAGAGTGGTTACTGAATCTATGAAGGTAGGTGTGGTGATTTCTTGTAAATAGTTGTCTTTTGGGGTCCATTGTTGAAGCTGATTGTGATATCCAGGAAGTTGCTGCTGGTGTGTGTGAGTGTTCCAGAGACAGTTTAATGGATGGGTGGTGGTGGCTGAAGTTGAGGTGGAAATCTATGAGGGAGTTTAAGTCGTCTGTCCAGAGGATGAAAATATAATCTATGAATCTCAGGTATATCACTGGTTTCGTGGTGCATTTGTCCAGAAATTATCCTGCAAGGTGGTCCATGAAGAGGTTGGCGTATTGGGGAGCCATCCTAGTACCCATGGCTGTACCCATGGTTTGGACAAAGTGTTTGTTGTTGAATGTAAAATTTTATGGGTGAGGATGAAATGGATGAGTTTGGCAATGTGTTTGGGGTGGGTATCTGAGCGTTGCCCATTGTCTTGAAAATATTTGAGGCAGGCAGCTATGCCATCGTTGTGAGGGATGTTGATGTATAGGGAGGTGACATCCAAGGTAGCAAGGATGGTGTTCTGAGGGAGATTGTTAATGTTGCAGTTTGCTGAGGAAATCATTTGTGTCCTGGAGGAAGCTGGCCCTTTGTGTGGTGAGTGGTTTGAGGATGGTTCCTATGAGTTCTGATATTCCTTCAGTAAGAGTGCTGTGGCCATGTCTGAGGATCTGCCTGGGTTCCATTGTATGTGCATCTTGGGAAGCATGCAGAAGGTCCCTCGGGTGGTTTTGTGGCAGATGAGTTTGTAGAGTTTCTCTTGTAGTTGTTTCAGGAAGGATTTGAAGATATCCTTAAATTCCTTTTAAATTTTGGTGGAAAATCAGATACCCTATTTATATACCATACAGGCTGCTTCATGAAGAGAAAAGAGTATGTATAGGCATGAAAACAGCATGGAACATGACATTGTGGAAAGAATTTCCCAACCACAAGGGAAAACCAAGGTCTCTATGGAAATGAAGTCATGAGGCATACATGACAAGGCTCCTTGGGATGTACCACATGACATGCTGACGGTCTCATAAGAGCCGAGACACACTAATAGGTCTTCTGTGGGAATGGCCAAAAATTCATCTCTTTTTGCCAAGAGGGCATAGATTTAGTTGATGAGTCACCTCTAGGACCGAGTTAATTTTACAACAGGAACTACAATAGGACTTTTAAACTGATATTCAGGGAATACTAGCAAACTATTGAGCCTCGATAATTATAATAATTGATGGTTCTTGAGAGACACCGTAGACATAAAGAAAATGATCTTCTCTTCTGGGAAAAGAGCTATTGGTGTTGAACACAGGTCAGAGGACTAGCACTAAAGGTTGTAAACTTCAAAGAGGCTCTTTCATTAGGTTAAATGAATTATGTGATTATGAATATTACAACTCTTTGAGGAGCTACATATAGCCTTAAGAACATAAATCTTTTTTTATATTCTGTCTGGATGCAGTTTTTTCATGTTTTAGTCTATATCATATTGCCTTCATCTTATGAGTCTCTCATGTTACTGGAACCTCCTACTGATTAAAGAATTAATTGGATAATAGCGGAAGTTAGCAAGGGAGCATCTGCATCTACATAGTCTATACTGACTACTTCACTAAAGACTATTTTATAGGGATTCACATTAATATTTAACATTCAGGTGACTTGGAAGACATCTACAATTTTGGAAACTTAGTTCTCCCAAGCCTCTGTATAATTTAATATAGCCCACTGATAAAATAAAAACATAAAAAATAAAACAATAAATAATAATAAAATAATAAAATTATGGCACACGTGGAGAAATCAAGATATATCCATGTTTGTGGACCTATTTGAAAATGATACATTTAAATCTTCTGAATTACCATGTTATTGAACAAGGGTTTTGGGGTATCAAAATACTGGCTTTATCAATAGCTAATTAGTTAAATTGAGTGGTAATACCTACATGAACGATATGCTATGATGTATCTTGACACACATGGTACATAATTTGTAGTATTATCTGCAAGTCACCAGAAAAATACTACTAAAGACAACTTCCAGATTTGATCTACATGTATACAGTTAGATTTTGGGGAAATGCAGTAGTCTGGTCATTGTATGGTATTTTTTAAAGGTAAGCTGTTGTGTACATCAGTAAAAACAGTCTTTGGCCCAAACTCTGCCTCTAAAAGAAAAATTGGTTAGGTTGAGAGCAAGGGTGTTTAACTTATTCTGTGGTATCTGCCAAATTACCCTTTCAGTAAGGGGCTATGAGACCTAGTTTATTGATAAAAAACAAATTTTACAGTCTTGCAAAAGGAAGCAGCTCATTTTCTGCCTTGAACCTGGTCTTATGGGTTCAGTGGCAGGGCAGAGCTGGGGACGAAGGATGGGGAGGCTGAGCTCTTCTCTGAGCTAGAAGGTTCAGTGGCAGAAGGGACTGGAGTAGAAGGGGCCTATTCAGCTCTTGTGGAGAAGGGTAACAGGGATTGGAGTGGAGAGGAATGGAAAGGAGCGCACCCCTCCCCCCCAAATCTTGGATTGCACCTGACACCTGTGTAAAGGGCTACTGCTGAGGTAGAGGAGGTGGCTCTGCAGCCTGGACTCAGTCAGTCATGAGTTCCCCTCTCAGCTGCTTTCTCCTCCTGGGTCCTTGGAACTGCACTGGGTAGGCTGAATCCTTTGTTAATTGCAGATCCTGTGGGCTGGATCTGGCCTGCAGGCCATATGTTTGACATTCCCAGCTGAGAACTGTTGCCTATCTTACAAGAGGTATACACATACCCCTAAACCTACATTAGTAATAGTATCAAATATTGAGGAGCTCAGTTCCCATCCAGAAGTCTTGCTTTGTCTTAACAGAGTTGTAACATTAGTTTCTGTTTAAATAAAAATACCTTGGATATGTTTTAATTAAAGTATTCGTGTAGTCTAAATATATATCTTGTAATTAAAAATAATAATAAAAAATAAAATCCATGATATTTAGGCCCCTAAATAAATGGCCTGAAATTCAAAAGTGCAGAGCACTCTGCAGCTTCCACTGAAGTCGAATTACTTTCAGTAGCTGGAATACAAACTGGAGTCGAACAGTTGTAGCTTCCCTTGTTCTTAGAAGCAGAACCCAAGCCACAGTACTTTCAATGATATTTTACAGTAAGAATAAACATGGACACTCTGTGCACGCCTCTGTGCTGCACACCTGCTGCTGCTGCCTTTGGGTGCGTATCTTTGTACACCCCCAGCCAGAATGCGATACAAAACCACATAATCAATTGCTTATTTTGTCAGGGATCCCAGGTCTGCAACCTGGGTTCACAGGACTCTTAGGGGCTAGTAAGCGCCAACCTGCCACCCACTAACAGTTGTTAGGGCAGAAGCTGAAACCCAGTAGAGGACTCTAGTCCTGAAACCTTATTGGCAGGTTGCTAGGTGTCCTGATTGGTCCACTGTTCCTATATAAACCCACAGTGCAGGAACAGGACGTTGTCCATGCAGCTGGTATCCACCCACCTCTGGACTGTGTCCTGTTCCTGTTCCCCTGGCTTGACTTCCTGGTATCCTGACCCAGCTTGACTCCAGTTACTAATTTGTGGTTCTGCTTTCAAGTTTGTCTCCTGCCTCTGATCTCCTGGTAAACTGACCCTGCCTGCCTCCTAATGCTCGATTCTCGGTTTGCCCTCTGACCTCCCAGTAGCTGACCTAGCCTGACTCCTGCTTTGACCGCTAGGTCAGACTGCCCATGTCCTGGTTAGGACACATATTAACTAAAATACAATAACAATGTGAATCCATGTCAAGAGACTTCAAAAAAATGGAAGTATACAAATGTTTCATATGAAGCAGTGGTGCCGGAGCACGAGACTAACTTTCTAAAACCATAAACTCAAGGCATAGAGCATATAAATACTGATAAGATGATTCATTTTATCCAGTCTGAAGAGTTTTCATTAGCAAGTATGTCTCTAAAAGAAACATACTTCTGACTGCAGCAGATTTTAACAGCATTCTGGGTACACTGTCTTGAAGCAGAGAAACTTGGCAAAAAATACTCGATCCTTTAACTACTATGTGAAATTGTTAATATGTTTAAGGGGGCTTCAAATGTTAGAATGAAAAGATTTTCTGTCATCATGTTTATCTGGGATCAGCATCCTCTCCTCAGTGAATAATCGAAAGAAATAGATGTTAACACCAATGTGAGACCAGGACATGGGAATTCAGTGCAATAACAGAATCTGGATCAATATGTTAGACAGCAGTATGGATTGTGAAAATTCATTGATTGGACAGTTTCCTCCCTGAACAGTCCCCCCCCCCCCAATATTGGTACAGCATTAATTGTGCACACTTGATCATGTCAGAAAGAAGGGTTAAGCTCTAGAGTGATTTACTTCTTTCACCTCCCACAAAGTAGAATCATGTCAGAGTTAGCTGTACTGTTTGTGTCAGAAGCTTCTTTCTCAACAGGCGTAAGATGCTGTCTATCTGGGTAAGGTCATGGGGGCTCAGGGAGAAGAAGAGATCTCACAATTCTAGTTTCTACCAGAAGGTATTCTTAATGGGGATTCACATGACTAATTCCTGCAGGGCTTTCCTGTAGTAGAGACCCCACTTTTCTTCTTGTAAATATAACTGTAATAAATCTCTCTGCCAATCCTACAGCATAACTGTCTCTCTATCCACTACAATAGCTGTCCATGAAACATTTCTGCTGCCACAGCATAGTAAAGGCCTATCCAGGGGTGGGGATGCAGGGGAAGCAATTTCTGTAATACTTTAATCTAAGACCTACATTTTCAAAGAGTTCTGTTGGATTCTAACTGTGCAGCTGTATCTGACTTAACCTCAATGGAAAATGTATGGCTAAGTCCCTGCACAACCCTGAACATATCTGGGATTCAAGTGCGTCCAATATGCATTTAATATGATTTATTAAAACAATTAAACACATACTAATGGGTTACAATACATTTATTAACTATTTTTCAGATCTGTTGGTGTCTTAATAATTTACGAATAACTCCAAGTGACTATCTGTTGTCAAACAATAGCTCCTCTATTACATTTACCCTTTAGATTTAAAACAATGGGTCCAGTCATGGCTTGTGTTCTGCCTGTTTTGCATTACTCTGACAGTGAAAAGCAGATGGAAAGCCACCTTAACTATGTGGTATGGAATTTCCATAATGTAGGGGAATCCTCAGGTGTCATTAAGCTTCTCAGCACAGGAAAGAAGAAAGGGGGTTGGCCAGAACACTGCTGTGCTCTGAAGCTCTCCATCTGATACAACAGCCCTCTGTGTACTATTACATGTCAGAACAATTTAGAGCAACCCTGAGGCTGCTTTAGGTTACCCCATGGTCTATACTAGCCCCTCGTCAGGCCCAGGATTGAAGTGGGGTTGGGCTAGAAGTTGTATAAAGCGACCTCTGCAATCCATTCAACAGTCTCAGTACAGCTAAGGACTCATTCCAGTAAGTTAAATATACGTCAGTTGGTTCTGATTACTTGATACATTGGTTTTAAACTGCTATGTTATATACAGTACTTTTCAAGCCTAAATAAGTGTGTTACTAAAAATCCATGATGTTTAATTAGCCTGCTGTACAATAAAATGTTTTTAGCAGATCTAAATTATGTGAATATTTGTAATTACACTTAATTTGAGGTGTTACTGCTATTTTTCTTTAATGGTTGATAATTATCGCAACTAATATGCCTGAACTAAGCTAGAAATGTTTAGGTTAATTTTCTGTAAATATTCATCCCCAGCCTTTCTGCTTTTCTATCTGAGGCTGAAGTGAAATATAAATAGAGCTAGTCATTAAGAAAGAAAACTCCTGAGCCCAAGCCAGCAGTCTTATCAGCTCAGCACTAAGTGCTAGTGGGATTTTTAACCCTTTATGTCAGATATTTCAGTTCTTATAGCCTTAAAAGCTCTCCGTGGCAGATAGCCAAAGCAGCTATTGATGTGCTGGGGAATTCCTTAAGGGCTAAAGAGAGAATGAATGGTTGTCTCAAACTGCTCCATAGCAGGTATTCCAGCTTCAGGAGCTTTGAGGCACTACTGCAGTACTACTGCTATTACTACTGGAGTAGTTGCCAAATCACCTATGTCTTCCTACCCTGGGGCTAATGGTGGGCATGCCATGACCAGGCCTGCCACACCCTTGCTGCAAGAAGCAATCATTGAGCCCTCTCTACCTCAGAGAGGTAGAGTAAGTTTGAAAAAAAAAGCTGTAGTCACGGACAATAGGATGGACAATAGTCATGGTCAATAAGTCTCCATGTGTCTCCTAGACCAAGATCTAACATTCAGGACAATGTTTCTCGCTGTTGCATGAGGGTCTTCGCAATGTGGGATAGTTTTCTCCATTGTGATGGGGGGCGGGGGTGTCATGGAGCTTTTCAACAAAATAAGCCATTGGGGAAAATTCTTTATCTCAAAAAGAAGAGCCTGGGGACCTTTAATGTTCACAAAATGCAGACAAAAAGATATGGTTTCAAACAGCGCCTACCATTCAGATTCAAGACATCCCAAAGCTCATTATGAAGTAATAGGGTATTTGCTTCTGGTTGGGTTTGTGCCAACAATAGCTCACATACTTGTACATTAAAACTGGTGTTTTTTTAGGTAAGCCCCCATTGAGGGCTCCAGGCTTCATCTGTGGGGTGGAGGATCTCAGGGCTTCAGCACCATGGGGAGTGCCAGGACTTGGGGCTTTAGCCCTGTGGGTATGCCAGGGCTTGAGGCTTCTGCTGGGGCTCCCATGGGTTTGAAAATATTTACCAGAGTTCTGCTCTGGTGGGCTCCATCTGAATTTAAGCTCTGGGTGTCACATATACCAGGGCAGGAGACATATTACCATCAAGGAAACCCATTAGAAAGAGTATTGAAAGGGGGGACTCACTAGTAGGAAAGAGCTCAAAATGTCACTGTTCAAGCCCACAACACTATAGAGCTATTTCTTATAAACCAGAACAAGACCTATCTCCAAATTCACTAGAATAGTTAATCCAAATTTCAAAATGATTATAGAACGGCAGAATCTTGATCTTGGATTCACAATGCAGTATGATCTAATATTATGGTACAGAGAACAAAGAATTTATGCTTCAGCAAAATGATAGTTTTTTTAGCCATGAGCCACACTCACTCTCTCTCTCTTTCTCTCTCTCTCTCCCAGATACATACTCCCACTCTAAAACCCCTCTTTGGTTACATACCCAGCAGCAATCATCTAGTTCCAAGACTCATCAATCACTTTAACAGCAGTGAAAACGAATCCCTGCACTAAGGCATTTCCAATCATCTTTCATTCGTCATAAAGACACCTTGAGTTGAGATTTCTTATTTTCCATCTCTTACATCCCACCCCTATAATCATAGCACTCATTATTCACAGCAAAAATTATCAAGGCATACATTTTTGTAGTGTTCTTTGGGATTTTATTCAGATAACTTCTATTAAAAAGTCAATGGAAGACATGTATCTAAAACCGTGGTATAATCCTTTGAAAATTAACTCTCATGTGTCTACCTTTGTAACTGAAGAGGAGGAAGAAAATTAGGTGGCCAGGAGCACTAGTTTGGGGGAGAGGAGAGAAGTTTGCTTATTTGCTGTATTTATTTGCATGTATGATTCACAATTTTATAAAGGGAACCTCTTCATATCCCAAGTGCTTTATAATAGGGACCCCGGCAGCACTTCGGGGGCAGCTTCTTCGGCCACCAGGGATCTCTGTGGCATTTTGGCCGCAGCCTCTCCCGCTGCCGCCTAGGGCAGCAAAAAAGCTGGCGCCGCCCCTGCTGGTTTTCAGCATATAACATTGCATTTTATATGGTATTTAAAGTCAATACTGTAAGAAGATTTTGCTGAATGTTGGAGAATAGGTGGCTCTGTTTGGGCAACTGTATGTATTCTTTTGATGTAATTAGTTTGATCTTTCATACTTCACACTTTTGTTATTCTCAAGCTAAACTTGTCAGCACTAAATCTGTGTTTTCAATTCTCTCCTCTGTCTCATGGCATTTTAAATCAAAGCCCTTCAACTTCTTGTCCATCACAGCTGAATCATGCCAACTTAGTTCCTAGTGAGAACTGGCAATACTTGGGGCTAGCCTACACTTACCAGCTCTGTCGGACGCGTCGGATCGATCTTCTGGGTTCGATTTATCGCGTCTTGTCTAGACGCGATAAATCGAACCAGGAAGTGCTCCCCCGTCGACGCTGGTAATCCTGCTCCACGAACGGAGCAGGCAGAGTTGACGGGGGAGCCTGCGCGCCGCGGTGTGGACCAGGGGTGAGTACTTTGAAGTTCGAAATAAGATACTTCGACTTCAGCTACGTTATTTACGTAGCTGAAGTCGCGTATCTTACTTCGAACTTCGGGGCTAGTGTAGACCAGCCCTTGATAAATCTAATCTGTATCTCTCAACGAGAAACTAAAAGCTGCCAGAATATTGCTGGTTAGTAGTAGCTTGAAAAAGAATTAACGATTTTTAGCAAAGCTAGACTTCTATCTGATTATTGTGGAGTAATACTATTTCCCAATGAGTCTTTTTTAAAAAGCCAAAAGGTTTAATTTTTCAAAATTATAAAAATAGAAAAACTGAAAGCAATATACTGGAAAGGACTGAGGGAGAGGAAGAGAGAAAGAGAGAGATTCTCTTGTGGTTAGCCCAGAAGAATGACTACTTCCACCATCTTTTTAGGGGCTATATCCTTTAGTTTAGGGGTTCTCAAACTTTTACATAGTGTGAACTATATTTTAATGAAGATATTGATTCAGATCCTCCTCTGGATAGTTCAACATAGTTAAACTTCAATGGAGCTATCCTGATTTCCACCAGCTAAGGATTTGGCCCATCGTCTTGTGGAGCATCTTCCTCCCATCATGTAGACCACTTCTTTTGTTCAGCTCATATTACATCTCTGTGGCAATGACAGCCATGGATAAATAATATGTAATTATTTTGAAGTTATTTACAATGAAATCTCTTAGCAGGAAATGAGGAGGAGGAGCCAGCATTATGTGGCAAGCCAGCTTTTAGTGTACCATAAGTAATCCGCTGGCTACAGTTTTGGAACCTCTGCTTTAGCTCATGTGGTTTTGTAGCTGGAGTAGCAGGGTTTTAGTCCTAGTTCTGCAGGGAATTTTGGTAAGATTTACATAGTATATGTGCATGTTGGGTGCAACGCCTGGGTTTGCAATAACGTCACTAGAATTCGTTAAGGAATTTGTTCTTTTTCTGATACTTTATTGGCATGGAATACCTGACAAATCATTAGTAAAATATTTCCCTAAACATTTTCCTCCCCCTACTAAATAAAAACCAAAAGAACAAATAATCTCATGTTTCCTGGGGTGGACCTATCATATGAAATTCATTCCTCCTCATTTGTCCTTCCCTACTGAAAGCAAAGTAGTATCCTTTTATTTTTTAAATATATTTCTATAATTACCAGAGTTACTCCTACATTTTTAACCTTCCCTTTAGACTTCATGTTACAGCTGGGTCCAGCCACTTGTCTGTGTGTGTTTACATTTCAAAAGGGTAGGATTTTTATTGCTGCATTTGTTTTTATTCTCTCATACTGTGCCCTATATGCTTTTCCAAGGCTGGAAAGTGAAGTATAAGTAATGTTAATATTTATTTTTGATGTCTAAAACAGAACATGTCCATTACATGACATCAAACATTGAAAAAAACCTACAAGAGCTCTGATATAACCCAGTGAGATACACTCATCTCTTGCATCTCAGCTTTACAAAAGCGCTCATGCTTCTGAAGGCAGAGGAGTTATTACTATTAATCAAATAACAGGATCATTTGTATTATTCTGTTTCTACAGCCAATTTATGCAATAGATCTAATTGGGAACAAAAACTACTTCATTCTCTCTCCCTCCCCCACAATAAAACTCAACATATTGTTATTCTGGAAGATGAAAAGGGCAGCAGTCAAGTGCGTCTTTGATCTATAGACCTGGGTAAAGCTGACGGGTGCTAAGATAAGCTAAGCTCCCTTCTTCCAGGCTAAATGGAAGACACAATTAAATGCCCCTTTGGGTAGTGATAGCTGAGACAATAGAAGGCTGCCACCCAGCACACTGAGCTGCATGGTTAAACTAAGCAGATTTAAACTGTGTGGTCTGAGGGGTTTCCCTGGGACTAGTTGCGAATGCAGGGGTGGGAGGATTGATTAGTTGCTGATGAGTGTGTGAGAGGCAGAAATCGAGGGGAGCAGTGGTGATTATGGCCTAGGGAGGAAGGAGAGAGACAGAGTTTCTTTTTGGCACAGGACTCACTGGAAAGGCAGGCAAGGAAACTGTGCAAGGAATCTGCCTGCTGTTTGTTCTTACTGTGTTCAGAAACAGGACTTTATGTACATTCTTTATAAGTAAACAGGACTGTACTTCATATGCATTAATGGTACACATACTTAGATGGAACAGTAGGTTTCAGCAGATCATAACCTTTCCCAGGATACCTTACAAGGAATGCTTTATATGCTATAACACTATATATAAATGATGAATCTTGGGGTCACATGTTGCTCCCCTGGGGTGTAGAGTGTCACACCTGCCATCTCGGACTCTGTTCCCTAGGGTCTGAACTCAATGACAGTTATTCATAACCTGTGGGGGGAGAACAGGTCCCCTAGAGCAGTGGTTTTCAAACTTTTTTTCTGGTGGCCCAGTTGAAGAAAGTTGTTGATGCACGTGACCCAATGGAACTGGGGATGAGGGGCTTGGAGTGTGGGAGGGACTCAGGGCTGGGGCAGAGGGTTGGGGTGCAGGGCTGAGGGCTGCAGGGTGGGGACGGGAATGAAGGGTTCAGGGTGTAGGAGTGGGCTCTGGGCTGGGGCAGGGGATTGGCGTGTAGGAGGGGGTCAGGGCTCTGGGCTGGGCGTGCAGGCTCTGGGGTGGAGCCGGAGATATGGGGTTTGATGTGCAGGAGGGGGCTCCAGGTTTGGGGAGGGTCTCAGGACTGTCGCAGGGGGCTGGGGTGTGGGAGGGGGTGCAGGCTCTGGGGTGGGGCTGAGGTGTTTCGGGTGCAGGAAGGGGGTCCAGGTTTGGTGGGGGATCAGGCCTGGGCAGGGCATTGGGGCGCGGAGTTGGGGCACGGACAGCTTCCAGTCAGTGGTGCAGCAGGGGTACAGAGGCAGGATTCCTGCCTCTCCTGGCACTGCAGACCATGCTGTGTTTTGGAAGCAGCCAGCAGCAGGTCCGGCTCCTAGGCAGAGGCGCACAAGCGGCTCCGCACGGTTCTCACCTGCAGGAACCGCCCCTCCCCCCACTCCCATTGGCCAATGGGAGTGCAGAGCCAGTGCTTGGGGTGGGGGCAGCACGTGGAGCCCCATACCCCCCTCCCCCGCCTAAGAGCTAGACCTGTTGCTGGCCTCTTCCGGGGTGCAGCGTGGTGTCAGAACAGGTAGGCACTAGCCTGCCTTATCCAGGCAGCACCGCTGACAGGACTTTTAATGGCCCGGTTGGCGGTGCTGACCAGAGCTTCCGCAACCCAGTTCCTTACATTCCGCAACCCAGTTCTGGGTCGCGACCCATGGTTTGAAAACCACTGCCCTAGAGGCTAGGTAGCAGCTGATAGCCAGCTAAGTAGTGAAGCAAACAGAGAAGTGTAACTCTGTGCTCCCTTTGTGGAGTGTAATATCTACTGGGCTGATGGGGCAAGATCCAAATGGTGTGACGTCTACATTCTCGCTTTGGGGACCTCCAAACATTTTAGCTAAGCTCCAGCCCAGTCCAATTCACAAATAAAGGGAAAAGCTGTGGGAGTATACAATGATTATGGAATGTTTTTTCTCTTTGGTTCTTATACGATCCCTTGACTGTAAGGCAGGCTTCACTATGGTGCCCTGCACATGGGAAACCTGTTTATCTGTGTTGTTTAATTATATGCTTTCCATTTATTTTCCCTGATCCTCCAAGTGCAATTGCATTATTCTGCTTCATTACATAATGTCCAGCCATGTGGAAAAGTAACAGACACACCTTTTGCAGGCTTCTGCATCAGTCTGGCCTGATTTCACAGACGTTCTGTTGGAGCCTGCCTAATTTCTGACATCAAGGTTTTCTTGGTGCTTTGCACTCAGTGGTACTCGTGTGGTATGGAGTTAGGTATGCAAGGATTGCCAGCTGGCCAGAATGTCTGATAAATGTGAGAACAAAAAAAATTCATTCCATGCATCACAGCAACGTGATCTATTCCTGGAACACCAGCTGGATTGCTGTTGTCAGCTATTAAACCAGTGAAGTAAAATGAAACCCTAATTCACTATGTAGGTTACTCAGCATCTATCTCCTTGCACAGGCACTTGGTTTACTCTGCTTAATTATAGAGTGCACTTAGAATGGAAGAATCCCATGCACTGCTACAGACTAGGGACTGAGTGGCTAGGCAGCAGTTTTGCAGAAAAGGCCTAAGGGTTACAGTGGACGAGAAGGTGGATGTGAGTCAACAGTGTGCCCTTGTTGCCAAGAAGGCTAATGGCATTTTGGGCTGTATAAGTAGGAGCATTGTCAGCAGATCAAGGGACATAATCATTCCCCTCTATTCGGCACTGGTGAGGCCTCATCTGGAGTACTGTGTCCAGTTTTGGGTCCCACACTACAAAAAATTGGAGCTAGGCTGTTCTCAGTGGTAACAGATGACAGAACAAGGAGTAATGGTCTCAAGTTGCAGTGGGGGAGGTTTAGGTTGGATAATAGGAAACACTTTTTCACTAGGAGGGTGGTGAAGCACGAGAATGGGTTACCTAGGGAGGTGGTGGAATCTCCTTCCTTAGAGGTTTTTTAAGGTCAGGCTTGACAAAGCCTTGGCTGGGATGGTTTAGTTGGGGATTGGTCCTGCTTTGAGCAGGGGGTTGGACTAGATGACCTCCTGAGGTCCCTTCCAACCCTGATATTCTATGATATTCTATGATAGATAGATGGTCTGTTGGTAGGATGGTTACTACTATTTCTAAAGACAGGTGTTCCAGACAATGACCCAGGGAAAAATTATTTTCAGTGGATACAGTCTATTGTTGTCCCTTTGCTAAACTATAGGATATGTCAGGGCCTTGCAAATCAGCTTCCCATTGGAGGAGAAATCAGTGATATATACTCTTAGTATAACTTGTTTTATTTAAACATATACATCAGAGTTGGGTGGTCACAAATGGTATTCAGGGAATCCTCTCTTCCAGGAATCTCAGCACATGCATCAAAGCCCCACTCCCAGCTCTATGTCAAGAGTTGATTCATCTGAACTGCCCCTCCCCCAACAATACAGCATTTCTTCCAAGACTAAAAACTTGTTTGCACGCTAAAAAAAAAAGAACTTATAAGGCAATGTGTACTAGTTCCATCTGCCAACAAAATATATTTCAGCTGGAAGTTGAGCTCTGTGATAACTCAGACAGCACTTTTAGTTATGATTTTAATTAGTGTGGATGTGATTTACGAGGATAAACCAAAACTTTCATCTATAAACAATGCAGTGATAGAACTTAGTGGAGTGCCACATTAAGCAATCAGTAGTCTAGTGCCAAGCTGACATATCTGAGGCAATTTTTTTCATTATCTTTTTTACTGATGACAAAAGGAGCAGAAATACACCAAAGACTGAACTAGGCCCTACTGTCATACAAAGAACAAGCAAGACAAATGACTGCTATCGTTAGATGCACCCATTTCATCTTGAAAAGCAATATTGCAAGGGTTATCTCAGCAATCACTACTAACCAGTATCAGCATAAGATCAAATATATCAATGAATTGTCCCATTGTCTTTCTCTTTCATTACTATACAATGAGGACTGAGGGACACTGCTATTTCAAAAGTCTGAAGAAAGTGTGCCTTCAGAAAATGGAACAATGGCAACTGGATAGAGAGAAAGAAGAGATCACCAGAGCTGTGATTTTCAGGTCTAGCTGAGCTCAGGCAGGGGTAGGACCAAAATGGCTGGCTGAGTATAATTAAATAAAAACACAGTGTGCAGACAACAAAAAATATCCCATTCCCAAGCAGAATTATATGAACTAATAAAGTTCAGCTACAGATGCAAGTACATGAATCAGTCAGGAATTAGACTGGAATAGGGGTTCACTTAAATATATGGTTCATTTCTGAGAAAGCTACATGGACTGAGACAGCTTTCAGGCACTGATGCTTGAATTTTTACAGACCACATGAGTACCCATGAAATGAAAATATCTACCTGAAAATTCAATGTAATTAGATAAAAACCAGTGAGAAGGTGATAAAAAGTATTTAATAAATCAAAAAATATAGAGTGTCCAACAACAATTGTAAATACATGGATTAGTTAGGAATTACACAGGAATAAGTGTTCACTTCAAAGTGCAAAATTAAGCAGTCAAACTTCTGATTGATATATATATTTTCTACAAAATCCTCCAAATAGTATAACTTCATAAGTAGTACAGGGTGGGTATTGTGTAGTTAATGTACCAGGATTCTAAAACATATATGTCTGATGTATGAGACTAGATCAGTGGTAATTCAGTAATTAAATTCAGTAATTCAGACATTAAATTAAGTAGAGCTGGTCAAAAATGATTTTTTTAAATGACCAGAAAAGTTGAAGTTGTTCCATTTTGCAAGGTTCAAAATAAACCGATTTTTCATTTTTCACAAAATTTTGTTACTTTGGATTTTTTTTTTATTTTTTAAAATCAAAGTTGTTTTAAAAATAAAGGTTTCCACTTCCAAAACGTGATTTGGTAAATGAACAGTGTAGATAACCTTTTTGATGAAAAAATTCTAAAAAAATGAACACTTGCAGAAAAATCAACAGTATTTCTTGTGTGTCCCCCAAAGAGTGACACCTATTACTAACAAGCACTCTGGAACTAGTCATCACTTACAATGGGGCTAAAATATGGAACAGGTTGCAGAGTTCACTTACCCCACTAAGCCTTCTCAGCTAGGGTGGCAGAAAGGAATTTGTGTTTTGTTACAAAATTCTGATTTATTAGCTTTCTAAATGAAACTATTCATCTGCTACAGCTGCATATCATATATATAAAAAGCATTATTTATATCTATTAACCTGGAGGCCCTGCCAGCCTTAAGAGTGTATTGTAGTGATGGTGTTTATCCCCAAAGAAGGCTTCCATTCCATTGGCGTAGTCTATGTTTAGCATAGGTTAACAAGCTTTCCATTTTTTCAGATGAAAATTTATTTGGTGCTGTTTTGCTGGCGCTAACTCATTAACAGTCCTAATGATAGGCAATTCAGACCCTTGAGAGAGATGCTTTTCAAGTATGTTATTTTTTAAATAGCTTCAGTTGAGTTGCAGTGCTTTTCTTCCGTCCCCAAATGATAGCAGTCATTAAATAGGTTTTGCCATTGGCCTTCCACTCAGACAGCCTCAGATTCATTAGTGTTTACAAATAAATGTTTTCAAATATCCTTGGAAATTTAGGTTTTGCAAAAAAGCAATCAGTTAAATATATGTGGCTGATACAATTCTCTTTTTCTGGTACCCATTATTCCTATATTAGTTGTATGCTGAGTTGTAAGGTTATTTTACATATTTACTGTACATATATACCTATATGTGCATGAATATATGTATGAAAATTGAACATGTGTGAAGAATCCAGTGATTGAAACAGAGAAACTATCATGCGTTTTACTAGATTCAGTTTGGTAGCAGTTAATACAAAATACAGGCTAAATAGAGATGATCCTGAACCAGAACTCTAACTGAACTAACATGGTATTCTGAACACAGCAGGTCATATTGCCCAATGAGAGAGGCACTTCTTTCAATGGGACTCCAGCTGCCTCTAGACAAGGTGGCCATCTTACTAGGCATACTAATACAGAACTTTGAGTAATAATTCATTTAAACTACAGTACAGAAACTTATTCTCCACCCCCTCAGAAGCAGCGCAAAGGCTTGGGAGAGTCAGGGGCAACAAAGGAGCTGAGGGAAAGGGAAGTAATTGCTGGAAAGGAGCTTGGGAGTGAACCTTGTGGGTTGTGGGTAGGAGAAGTATGGAAAAGGTTTTTTGTGGAGGAGGGGAGGAATTGTTAGGGAGTTGGGGAACCTTCCGCATGTAGATTCTGGCTGACCCCTAGCCTCTCCCATTCAGTCAGGCACATCTGCCCCGTCCCTGTGTGTCCCTTCCCTGCCACTCCCCATTCAAACAGGCATAGCTCCACATGTCCCTTTGTGTCCCTACCCCCTCACTCAGCCAGGCATAGCTGCTCCTGTCCCCATGTGACCCAGCACCCCCACTCAGCCACCCTTACTCTCCCCATCCCAATGTGTCCCTGCACCTCTCTTCTCTATGTCCCCTATGGCCTTGTACCCCCACTCCCATTCAGTCCCTGGCTCAATGTTGTCACCCCACTAGCTCCTGTGTCCCCAGGCTGTCCCCATGACTAGTCCTTCTGAACCCCAGTCTGTGACCACCCCCAGCAGCCCCATATGCCCCACTTGGTCCATCTCCCCCCTGTATCCTGTGCCTCCTCACCTGACCCCATGGACAGGATGCTGTGAGGAAGGCAGCCTTTCCCCCTCCTTCTCCACGGCTGGCTGCTCTGGCCCATGAGCCAGCTGCCCTCTCTTTTGGCACCACATTAGCCCTGCTGAGAAAAAGGTGTAATTGCAGCATGACCCCTCTCGTGGCTTCCCTTCGTCTCCCTGTCAGAATCTGCATAGGAAAAAATATGCTGGGACACATTAATTCTGTGCTTGAGCAGTGCCGCAGAAGTAACATTCAAGAAGTGGACAGTAACATGGAAGTCACCTTGACAAGGGGAAGAAATGGGAAGTAGGCATTTGTGTAGGATTTGTTTAGCCTTTTTTCTATAAATAGTCCTATGATATGAAATCTACAAATACCACTTCCCACCTCCCCCCTCAAAATACCCAGGTGAGGGAAAATCAGATTTGTCATATTTTGGTTAACTCCCAGTGCTCATTCTGGGTTAGCTAAGGTTATTAAATACTTAAATGGAAAAACGTCATACTTAAGTGAACAAACTTTGCTTGGCTTGTTGACAGTGGGACCCATTGCTATGAGTGAGACACTCAGTAATAGGGTAAGAGGGTGCACAAGGCAGAGATAGTGTGGTAGTCACTCAGGTTCCACTGAATGTCTGCAGGAGAGGTAAGATTCTGGCACCATTCAGATGAATGGCAAAACTCCCTTTGACGTAAGTGGAGACAAGATTTCCACATCGAGTCTGTTGTAGAATATTGTCAGACATTACCCAAATTCACTCACAGGTTCCAACCTCCTGGGTACTTCTGAGTCAGACTGGATCAGGCAGTCCCTCTGTCTTGCTAAGGGTGCCTCCACTCTTGGTCTCTAGCGTCTCCCCCCAACGCAAGGCCTAACAAGCAGTATACAGGCCCTTTGCTCCCTGATGTCAGTGTAACCCACTCCTGAGGTGTGGCTGAAACCTTCTCCCTTTTTAGAGGTATAGGCCCTAGATTCACCTATAAAAAGATGCCTGGTGCCTCTTCCCAGGGGAACCCCTCCTAGAGCAAGAAAAACAGAGGATGTGTCCCTTGCAGAAAATATTCAACAAACAATCATATGCAGAGGAGTGTCAGAGCCCACAAAAATAAAATAGTTATCACAATTCCCAGAGTAATAAAACAGTAACCGGGGTTTCTTAGGTACGGGGAACACAGGATACAGGGATAATGGGAAAATGGAATAGGATAATAAAAGACAAAATTAACAACACATAAACTCTACCCATCCCAACTTTTACAGCCAAAACATACCACTCTGCTTCTCTCAGCAACTGCCCAGGCCAATAGTGAGTTTAGCCTCCGTCTTTGATGTGTACTGCAGTACTGAACTCAATAGCCATCTTAAAGCACAATATTAAAATAAATAAACAAGGGTATTCTCACAAAGTACCCATACCAAGGATGGTAAGAGCATCCTTGCAGCTTTTGGAAGGAGCATCGAGTCTAGAACCTGCATTTACAGAGTCTCTGGGTGACAACTGCCTCCATGCCACCACCTAACAGCGCTGGCGGTAGAACCACTCAGCAAGCCATGAGCCTCAGAGGGCCCATGCACACCACAGGATGTGCCACCCGTGGAGCCTCCAACTGACAGGACACTCCTGATTGGTCCAGACATCGTACTTAAACCTGGGGAGGCTACGGGAAGTTTTTCTGTGCAAGTAGGTGAAACCCCAGCTAGCTGCTCCTACAGACCCTGCTTCCGGTTATTGCTCATGATCCCTAGATCCTGATCTTGGCTTTACCTCCTGGGTCTGATACCCAGTTTCTGATTTGGCCTTGTTTTTTGACTTCTGGTTCCTGACCATGGATAGACAAGTGACTCCGATTCCTGATGGTCCTGGCTCTAGCCACTAGCTGGTTCCTTATGACCTGGCCCCGATAGCTCTCTGGTCTGAATGTGCACTTACACTGGCTCTTGGTAGCCTGACCGTAACACTCTCCACAGCCTCCTGGGTGTCTGGTCTCTGCTGAGATGACAGTGCTCCAGGTCCCAGAAATCACAAAAGGATTGTGTCTTCCCTTGGTAGGAATGTGGAGGGTAGAAGGGGCCTCTCTGGGTGTGATGCTTCTTTCTCCGAGTCTGCTCCACACCGACAACAGCCAAACCCAAAGCAAAACCAAATCCTTTGTCTCGGAGCTCTGGCTGATGACTGGTCCTAGTAATGTTGCTAGCCAGTTCTATCTCCGCTCTGGAGTCTAGGCAATCTGAGAGTCCCAAGCCTCTGCCACCATTACTGTTGTACTGCAGGGGTGAGTCCCCTAGAGGCTCAGTGTGGTATTTCAGGGTCACCTCCGCCAAAGGGGTTACATCAGTGAGAGGCACTGGATCTTGCAGTGGATAAGATGAACTTTCTGAGCTCCTGTTCTGAGTCTCCAAAATGTCAGGGCAGTTTTTTCCTCAGCTTTTTACTCCTTTCCCTGGGGAAAGTCCCTATCTTCTGTTTTGTTCAAAAGGGCCCTAGTGACTTTTCCCAGCCTTTATTGGCTACTTTCTGAAGAGGTAAGCATTTGCCTTAATGGTTGTTGGAGCCAAAAATCAGTGCTCCTATCATAAGGCTTTGGGGCAATTTTAATCCTGGAGTCACTGTTCCAAGTGAGACTGTATTTTACCCATACACAAGCCCCTGGGCTCTGCAGGAAAACATGGGCACAATGGCAAGGCTTGAAACAAATGGTAACTCTGTGTGGTTAACACAAGTTTGACATAATAGCATGCAACCTGCATATTGACTCTTTGATTGAAAAACAATAATTTATATATTACAAGGGATTTGCAGCCTCACAGAGGGACAATATTGCCATAATTTTCCAAGTGTCCATTAATTTTAGGTGGCTCAGTATCTGGGGTATAATCCAAGAGGTACCTACAATCAGTTGCCATTTTTTGAAAATTTGAGCTCGTGTGTGCAGCAAAACTTGTATCAAGAACTGCATTTAGATCCAAACCCTCACAAAACTTAGATCTGGATGTACCCTCCCAGATTCTGAAGAGCTCATCTTCAACATTTTAGTTTCCCCTATTAAAGAGCTAGTAGTCACTCTCAAATTTGGATTGCATCCAGCTCCTCAAGGTCAGATGCAGGTTTGGGGTTTTCCGGAATGTCTTTAGCTAATACTCCGCACTAAGTGTTGCTAAAAAGTTTGGTAGGAATCAGTCCATCTCTGTTTTAAAATCAACAAGCAAAACCCATGAAGCACTGATGATAAAGATTCTCTCTATTTTTTTTATAGAATAAAAGAGAAAAACAAATACAAATGGTCCCAGGATTGCTATGCACTGGAGTAATTGGTGGGGATACTACCCAGATAAACTAGATGTAGGTTGAATGTTTGGGGATATCTTTTTTTTTAATTCAAGAGTTGCAGCTCAAAAAAGCAGTGTTCCTTGGAATAATTTAACTGCCTTGGTCTACCAATACTGGCTAATGTTATTTCTGGATGTGCTCCCTTCAGGAAATCATTTTTCCTGTTTTATTATTTTATTTTCAAGTGAGGTCCACAGAAAAGATATGCAAACAGTTTGTGAATGTGTCCCTCTATATATATCAAAGTAACCTTAGGCTCTACTCCAAACAGCATCAGGGGCTTATGGCTAGGGCTAGAAGAATAATTTTTACAGGTAAATATTGGTAAACTGCTGAAAAAATATTTCCATCAATAATAATCCGAATTTCCAGATAGGCAAAGTAAGAAGAATGCTGTTTGAGAACTTGAGTTTCATTTAAGGATATCTACTTTGTATATTTTGATGTGTGATGTTGACAATTTGTGTTTTAACAGTTATAAAGCTTTAACTTTTTGAATCTCAATGTCTACTGGCATTAAATAACTGTCTGATCCCATCCCGTAATTTCTCACAACTGTGAAAATGTAAATTGATTAAAAATAGAAAAAAATCATAATTTTGTGCACTGTGAATATTTAAATTTTTATAAATTAAAAAAATCTTAAAAATAAACATCAATATTATCTGTTAATTTTTAAAAAATCAAATTCTTCCAAGCCTACTTACAGAAACTACAATAGGTTATTTTATAGTGTCTAGATTCTCACTGTGGGCAAATTGAAAGTGAATGAATTTTACGACATCATTTCAACCAAATACATTATTTCACAACTTGTCTTGCAATGCAGATTAAAAGAGTCAGCACCTTTATAAAGAATCTTATAAACTGTTACTTTCTATTTTTGTACCAGTCCCTAAGCTGTTAGGCAATACAAAAAGGAAAAACTCTGCAATGTGGTTATTGTCTCTATTAGCAATACAAGGTAATTGGCCATCGGAGATTTTTCATCAACCTTTCCTTGTATTTTAGGCATAGCTCTCCTACAGAGAAATACATGGTTAGAAACCAGCATGAAAATGCTGTAGGGTCCTGTTGATGGAGGTTGCTAGGAAGACATCTGGGGAAAAGCATTCAAGATTTTACATTGTCTGACCTATTTACTATGCACTTCTGCTATTATTTCAATTAAATTATTACAATTATTCAGAGAAAACAAATTAATTAGTTATGTTCCTTAAATAAAATAATGCTAGGCTTATTTTCTAATCACTTATTGTGGTTTCTAGATTTGCAGCGTGGAGATGAATTCATTAAATATCAGTGCCCTGTATTTATCAAGCTATACTTATCAACACATCATTTAAGCATTGTATCACACATAAAATTAAATCAGCCACTATCACAAGCCTAGAAAGGAATTCAAAATTGGAAATATGCTAAACAGTTCAGTAGAAGTGAGGTGTCTGTGAATATCCCTTGATTAGAGATGAGTGGGAGTTAAAATACTTAATCTAGCGAGTTGCTTAAGGACACTTAAATAGTGGGGCTGGGAGAGAAGCTAGGATTCAAATGGTCTGTGTCCAGCATTGAATCATCTGTACCCTGTCCAAATGAGGGCGTCTGTTTAACTGCAAAAACAACAAGGAGTCCGGTGGGGGCGGGTCGATCTAAGATACGCAACTTCAGCTACGTGAATAACGTAGCTGAAGTCGAATATCTTGGATCGAGTTTTAAAAGTACTTACCACGGTCCACATGGCAGCAGGCAGGCTCCCCCGTCGACTCCGCTTACTCCTTGCGCAGAGCTGGAGTTCCGGTGCCAACGGGGAGCACTTCTGGGATCGATTTATTGCGTCTAGACGAGACACGATAAATCGATCCGAGAACATAGATCGCTACCCGCCGAATCGGGCGGGTAGTGTGGATGTAGCCAAAGACTAACAGATTTATTTGGGCATAAGCTTTCAAAAAGCTTATGCCCAAATAAATCTGTTAGTCTTTAAGGTGCCACCGGACTCCTTGTTGTTTTTGTGGATACAGACTAACATGGCTACCCCCTGATGTTTAAGTGCAAGTCCCTTCAACACCAAAAGAAAAGGAATCTGTTTTCCTTCACAGAATTACTGGAGCTAATCATCTCACCTGATTCACTGATTACATGAAGTAAGAGATGGTTGGTGGTTGTTTCTTTGTTAAAATGCTCATGTGGAGAACAATTGGTACAACTGTATACTTTAACCCCGACAGAGTTCATTCCATTGTTTTATAGATATAGCTGATAAGGTTAATTTTGTTCATTAAGAGATGTCCCACATGAATTGTTTTTGTAGAGTGTGAGGAACCTGTCCATAGTGGTCTTCATATCCAACTTGGCCAATTCTTAAGCTAAAGCCACTGTGGTGACCATCACACGGTCATTTGTTTCTACTGATTTATAATTTCATAGCAACCCAGTGTTCATCATCTTTATGGTAGAAAAACCTGTTTGACTATGAAGACGCTCTGCACTGATACTATAGAGCATCGTGTGGAGCTTGTGCACCGTAGTTCCTGTGGCCAAAGTCAGCCTTTTAGATAAAACAAATGCAGAGGTTCCCAGTGAAAACTGCCTCAGAATACAGTATTTCCCTGCACGTGGGGATGGACTGGCCATTCTGTGTCAGTAAGGGCTGGTCCACACTGGGGGTGGGGGTCGAACTAAGATACACAACTTCAGCTACGTGAATAACGTAGCTGAAGTCGAAGTATCTTAGTTCAAACTTAAAAGCACTTACCGCGGGTCCAGACGCAGTAGGCAGGCTCCCCCGTTGACTCTGCTTACTCCTTGCACGGAGCTGGAGTTCCGGTGTCGACGGGGAGCGCTTCTGGGATCGATTTATTGCATGTAGATGAGACGCAATAAATCGATCCCAGAAGATCGATCGCAACCCGCTGAATCAGGCGAGTAGGTAGACGTACCCTAAGTTTACATGATCTTCTGAGATAACATTCATGAACTTTACCTTCTGTAGAGTCTGTTTGTGCTGTTCTCTTCTTCCTTTACAAGTCCTCAATCCCAAACTGCCCTTGTGGGGGACCTTCTGTTCCCAGTGCTCCCTTGGTTCACTGCTCAGGGTTACATTTAGAAGCAGCTTCCATATTCTTGTGACAGTTCCACTGACAGGGACAATGCTATGTTGACTGAGAGTCCACATCAAGAAGTACTTTAATTGTGATGAGCATTTAATCAATGTGTTTAGACCCAAAGAATATATTCTGGGCTCCAGAGGAATTGGGAAAAAAACACTTGCCACAGCCTTTTCTTACTGCCTGACTGAAAACTGCTCTGCTGATTATAAGAAAGTGATATTAAATGATCCAGAGAATGACTGTGTAGATGGGAAAGGATGCAGGAGGTTTGTGATTACTGAACTGAAGGTTCAGTTTATACAGGATAATTTTATATTATGGAGAACATCTTTTGTGTGGTTTGGATTTGATCCCTGTACTTTATTTTAACCACTTCACATTTGCAATTTTTTTTATGTGGGCATAGTTAGTCAGTCTAATGGTATAGGGTGAACAAATATATCTGAAAGTTGTAAAAGGTTCAGCCAGTCCCAGGGAATGGAAACCACCTGGAAATTCCTTGCTAGGATATCTTGGCATGGGGAAGTGGGAAATAATGAGGAGGACAGGTCACTGTTTCTGAGTGATCTGGATCACTTGATAAACTGGGCACAAGCAAACAATGTGCATTTTAATATGACTAAATGTAAATATATACATCTAGGAACAAAGAATGTAGGCCATACTTAGAGGATGGGGGCTCTACCCTGGGAATCAGTGACTGAAAAAAAATTGGGCAGCCTGGTGGATAATCAAACGAACATGAGTTCCCAGTGTGATGCTGTGGCCAAAAGAGCTAATGTGATCCTGAGATGCATAAACAGGGGAATCTCAGGTAGGAATAGAGAAGTTATTTTACCTTTGTATTTGGCACAGGTGTAACCACTGCTGACAATACTGAGACCCTTTCTGCAGTTCAGCTGATAGATTGGAGATGGTTCAGAGAAGAGCAGTGACAATGATTAAAGTATTAGAAATTTTGCCTTATAGTGATAGACCCAAGCCTTTTAATCTATTTAGCAAAACAAAGAGAAGGTTAAGGGGTTACTTGATCACAATCTATAAGTACCTACATGGGGTACAAATATTTAATAATGGACTCTTCAGTCTAGCAGAGAAAAGCATGATCCAATGGCTGGTATTTGAAACTAGACATGGGCTCCTCAGTCTAGCAGAGGAAGGGATGATCCAATGGCTGGTATTTGAAGTTAGACAAATTAAGACTGGAAATAAGGGCTGGTCTACACTAGCCCCCAAGTTCGAAGTAAGATACGCGACTTCAGCTACATGAATAACTGGCTCCCCCGTCGACTCCTCCTGCTCCGTTCGCAGAGCAGGATTACCGGCGTCGACGGGGGAGCACTTCCTGGTTCGATTTATCGCGTCTAGACAAGACGCGATAAAATCGAACCCAGAAGATTGATCCGAAGCCTCCGACGCAGCGGGTAAGTGTAGACTAGCCCTAAGATGTACATTTTTAATGTTGAGGCTAATTAACCTTTGAAACAATTTACCAAGTGTCATGGTCTATCACTGACAATTTTTAAAATCAAGATTAGATTTCCCCCTGCAAAATATACTTTCCAGGAATTATTTTGGGGAAGTTCTATGGCCTGTGTTATACAGGAGGTCAGAGGAGATGATCATAGTGGTTCCCTCTGTCCTAAGTATCTATGAATCTATGACATCTCTGCTCTGATTTAATGACTGGTTATTAGGACACATGCAAGAATCACCGGGTGAAATTCTCTTTTCTGTGAAAGGCAGGAGGTCAGACCAGATGATCACGATGGTCTTTTTTGGCCTTAAAAAAAATCTATGAATCTATAAAATATAGGGGACACATGCTTGTGCAATGTGGGATTTAAAAATATGTATCAGAAGTAATTTGGGATGATGGGTACAACTGGGTCTTTCCTCTGGCCCTTGTGAGTAATGTGACCATCCCAAAACTCATGCTGATAAAGCCTTTATACTGCACTGCAACTGTGATGGGTTTCCCTCACTGGGGTGCAACCTGGAACTGGGGTACCGATGAGACCTCTGGCTCACCAGCCTGGGCTCCCTCTCACACTGTGCTACTGTGACAAACTTCAGAATGCTCCCACACTCACACAGACCTTTACACAGGCAGGGACACACCCAGCTGCAGTTACATGAATGCTTCTTCTCAGCCACTCATGAACTATCAATAGAGAGACTCCAGTTAGCTCCCCCTGAGCTCCACAGCCTAGGACTCCAGAGTTGCACCATCTTGCCATGGTCAAAAGCCTGGCCAGTAATGATTATTACCCCAGCCACCCTTCCCTCAATGTAGAGGGGACAATGCATCAGCCCTTGTTCCTGAGCAGATTCCCCTAGCACTTCAAGCAAACTACACTATTTTAGGTAAAAATATAAAACATATTTATTAACTACAGAAAGATAGATTTTAAGTGATTAAAAGTAATGAGTGCACAGATCAAAGCAGATTACCTACAAAATTAAACAAAATTGCAATCTACGTTTTATACATTAGTTAGGATTTGAATCAAGCAAGCTCTCACCCAGTTAAATAGTACAAGCAGATTAGCTTTTGCATACACAAGCAGGATTCCTCCTTTTTAGCCTGGGACCAGCACTTCCCCAGTTCAGTGTTTGTTCCTTAGGTGTTTTCAGGTGCTCTGTTATAGGGGAGTGAGGCCCAATGGTGATGTCACTTCCCCCTTTTATAATTTCTTCCATGTGGCAGGAACTTCTTTGTTTCAAGCCAAGACCCTCCCACCCCCAACACCGTTTGTGGAAAAATACAGGCATTAAAATGGATTCCAGGATCACATGATCTAGTCACATACTTCAGTGAGTCATGGCAGCCACTATCTAGATGCTGACTGAAGCATCCACGGGTGAGGATAAGCTTTTCCAATGGCCCATTGTCTTTGTTGATGGGCCATTCAACTTGAAAAGGCCATTCACAATGTGCTGGCTAGACTGGATATAAAGCTTTGTGGATGTTACCCAGGAGCAAGCACATTTGAAATACAGGTGTATAGTCAATATTTATAACTCCAGATACAAAAATGATACATGAATACCAATAGGATAATCATATCTAGCAAATCATAACTTTTCCATTGACACCTCACAGGTCATATTTTGTACAAGATGCATCATAATCATGTCATAATCATAACATAATCATACCACTATGGTGAATATGGGGTGCAGAGGATCACAGCAACATCATGAATTCCCTGTGTTTGTTTATTCAAAGAGGAAGAACTATGGTATACAAAAAGACAGTATTAAAAAGAATGCACTGATTTACCTCTTCTTGGTGTAAGGCAGAGATCGGCAGGTTTACCCTGGCAGGCCGGGGGTTTACCCTGACAGGCCGCGTGGTGAAAGTTGCTGATCCCTGGTGTAAGGTGAAAGATATGAGCGAATCACACACATTGCACAATGCTTTACTTTTTAATCTGCACCTTCTGTGCTCTGTATTCTTTGCCAGAGAAAAATAACCATGGGAAAGGTTATATAATCCTAAAATTACCAGAATTTGATTTGAATGCTTAACTGTTTGGTCTAATTTGAAGACAATTAGGTTGCAGAGGTATAACTGAGACTTGATTTAATTTGAAATTTAAATACAGGTTATGATACAGGAGAAGAAAAGAATCCAACTTGAATTTCAGATCACCAAGTTGAGTAGCCTGGGTTCAGCTACAATATATATCTATCTATATCTATATCTATATATATATCTCCCTTTAAATAGTGACATTCAGCATGGAAATTGCTGAGACACAAACAAACAATCAAATCAATTACTACTATATGGTGTGATTTTTCCACAATCAAATTGTATATTAATTTTGTCCTTTTGGCTATAAACTAGACCAGGCTATCAGAATAGCAAGTTAACACTGTTATTGCCCACTTTGCTGTAACACTGTAAGTAAATCTTAAGAAGATGTTAGTGGACTACGGCTAAATGACTCAGCTGAACAGTTTATTTTAACAGACACTGCAGAATGGTAGAGGAATGACTAGCCACTCTATTTTATATTCTGATTAGGTCACAAAATTACCCCACTGCCTGTTCTGTGCTATCCTCAGAGGAAGGGCCTGGACTGTGGCTGAGGCTGGCAAGTGGCCTGACCCCCTTTTCTCTCCCCTTCTCTCTGAGGATGCCTCTGTTCCAGAAGGTAATAACTGGCTTTCTCCCTCCAGACAGCCTCTCCTTCACTCTCCCCCTGCAAGGGAGAATCACTGGACACTGAGAAGGGAGCTGGAAAGCCTCTACTGACTATGTGAATCATTGAGACTGCTTTATCAACCCTCTGTGGGAAGAGAACCAGAGTGCTGTGAGCACCCCCCAGGAGATGGGGAGAGATAGGCCCCTAAAGAACGAGATCCACCATTAATGAGATCCACCATGGAGCCAACACATTGGTGGGGAGCAACCAAGCTAGCTGTGTCCAAACTACAGGCAGGTACTTGGCCACTCCTTTTACAGCTGGGATAAAGAATGAACACATGACCATTATATTGTTTGTTGATGGTAAATGTGGTGATAGGTGGTGACAGGAATTGGGAGATCAGTGAATTTAATCAATGCATTTAGCAACTATATTTAATCTTTATTGTGTATGGTATGGGACATATCACAAAACAGTTCCCCAACCTCCATCCCTGCCCAGTCCCCCGGGCAAATTTCTCTAACCCACCTTAGTGGTGCCTAAATTACAATGTAATTATTTTGTGTGATTGTGACAAGAAAAAACTGAACATAAAATCTGTTAAATGAATTATGAAATGTTAGCCATGTCATTTTATGTGACTCAGTATGGAAGGAATCTATGTATTTTATGATCGTGGATCCACCACATATATTGGCAAATAAAAATATTTTTTCTAATGTAAAGAAGGAAAATATGGAACTATTCTATAATTTCCTAGGGCTGCTTATCTCCAACATTCTCTCTCTCTTTCTCCGCAAAGTGCCATTCCTACCCTCTCTGAGGGAATTGAAGCTCAGATGGGTTGTTCAGATGCTACTCTTGTTTATAAATATTAGGCCATCCAATCAAAATACAGAAACAGTACTATGTAATTTGCCACAGGTGGCAGCTTGAATAGTGAATTGTAAATAACTTAATCAGAAGTTATAATCAGATTGTCTACTGTGTTAATGTCAGCTATTTTTGCTTGTGTCCAAGATATTTTTATCTTTCCAGTATATTAAGAGCAGCCCCAATGGAAACTTATTTTCTAAAAAGACTTGAGCATCTTCCCTTCATACATATACACTGGACCCATATCCTGTGGCATCTCTTTGCTCCCAAAGTCCATAAGACATGAACATTCAGTTAGAAATTTTCTATATAAGCTATATGCCAAGAATGACAAGGTACTTTAACTTCATTAGAAGATTAAAAAGAAAAGAAAAGAAAGCTCGACAGTAAAAATAACCTATTTGGATGGGCTGGTCAGTATGTGTGTGTGTGTGGGCAGCAATGTCTGGAGACGATCAAATCTAATCTTTGAAGCTGAAGATTAGTCTACAACAGGCACTGCTCAGTGAAAATGATTCTACAAGAACCAGTCATTGCTGTTTCTAAGACATTGCATTTGTGGTGACAAACGACTCGACTGTAGGGTGGAGCATTACTCCAAAGCAAATACATCAAACCACCATGTTGTGCCATCTTCTTGTATCCAAAGACCTGAGCAATTCCTTATGTGAGCCACATGACAAGACTAATAACTGCTGTTTAAATTGAAAACACGAAGGAAGATTTTAACCTATCATTATTTACATGTTGATAATCCTTAAACATTGCAAAAAGGTGCACTATGATTTGTGCTCCTCCTAGAAAGCTACCGATCTTACATACTCTCAGATATGTAGCTATTCCAGCCCACATCACATATCAGTCAATGAGACTGCTCATGGAATAAGGGGCTATTCAATGTAAACAAGGGGATCAGAATCTGTCCCAGGGACGGCAGATACTTCACTCCTCGTGTTCAGTATATGAAGATATGTTATCTTTAGATGCTTCCAAGACAGAACAGGGAGCACTTTAATAATTGTTACTCTTTCTGACATCTCAAAATAAATGCAGGCCCAAGCTGGAAACGTGTATCCAAACCTTTCTGAACGTAGCTGGTTAAAATAAAACTGAGCCCCGATCTGAACCATACCTAGTTTTATAAAGCCAGTGCCCCACTGATAAATATCATAGGCTTTGTTCTTGCTGCATATCTAGGTAGTTTATGATTGTATCTCTGAAAGGTCCATTGCAAATTCATACCATCAATTTCTGGCTGAAGTTAAAGTGACCTATAGTCCTTTTTAAAAAGAGTGACAGGGATAAAACATAAAGGCTTATCTATGCTTGGACTCTTTTTTTATCTTTTATGCATATTTGTTGTATTCTCTTCATTATTGTTGTAGCTGGTGATTATATCTTATATGCACGTTGCTGCATTAATGCAGCAAGCCATTTGTTCCTTAACCAGACCATTAATACATATACTATACATATTATCCTTTAATTGGTTTCCAGGACCTGACTAATACAGCAACATTAGTATTTTTGAAAGCTATTATTTCTTGTACTTCACACAGTGAGTTGACATTCAAAGGACTAGAATTGCTGGACTCACCTTTTACTGGTAACGATTAAAGGCTTTTTAGGCTTTTACTGGTTGTCAGTATGTAGAATTCACTGCTGCCGAACATCAGAGTCATAAACTGTAGCTGAATTTTTAAAACAGCTGGATATTTTTATGATCAATACTTATTACTTCACCCACCTTATCTCTTACAAATATATCTTGTATTGGACCAAGTTCTGTTGGTGAAGCTTTTGAGTTTACATAAAGCTCTTCTTCAGGTCTGGAAAAGTTACTCAGAGTGTCACAGCTAAATACAAGTTGGAAAGGATTATTAAGCATAAGGAGTCAACACATGTTGAAGAGACCATTCAAGGTGAAGTGGGCAGTTAATACCTCTGCACTCATAGGACAAAGGAGGGTGAGTGGATTACAGACTATTGTAATGAGCCATAATCCAGTGTCTTTTCTGATTCCATTAATATTAGTGTCAAGCAACATTATAAATTTAAGCTCCCAGGCTCGTCTTTTTGCAAGTGTTGTGCAGGTTTCCTTTGAGGATGAGGACTGAGAGGTGAGAAACAGAGTAATTATTTTGTGAAATAACATCACCCTTTGGGTGAACATTTATCTGTAGTGATGCCTGCTAAGGTAAGTGTAAACAAATATTATACTCTAGGACATGAACTAATGAGCCCAATGGTCCCGAATAAAGTTTTTCCTTGTGTGCAGCATTATAAAAGTGACGAGTGCGTTTTGGAAGTTTCCCTCCCCTCTGCCCCTTTCTTCTGTAACGTCAGGCACTGACCATTCTGAGGAGCAGGACACTGAACACGACAAACTAATGATATGACACAATATCGTTTCTGTTGCTTTCCATTGCTTTTGTATATACTTTTCCACCTTGTATTTTTGCTGGATGGATTTTTCACAAGTAGCAGTATCAGTGTTTGTTCTCACTTACTTAGTTGTGCTCTTCCGTGATGAGCTACATCAAAAGGAATGCAATGCATTGTTGTTTTGATTACGGTAGTACCTAGGAACCCCAAACAAGGAGTCTTTGCATTGGGCACCATACAGACATGGAACAAAGGAGACAGTCCATGCCCCACAAAGCTTACAAGTACCAAACAGGGTGCAACAGGAGGACAAAACGGAGTGTGGGCTGGAGGATGTGATTGTAATGCTTTCAGAAATACAGTATAGTAAAAAGACTTACTGGCAGCTGAGTAAGTAGGATAACTACAGTACTGTGGGAAGTAGACATTCTGTGGAAGTTTGACATTTATTTTAATACTGTAGGAGTGTATGTCAGGTTGTCAGCAGAAGCCATAAGCTCAACTAAAACCAAGGTTAATAGTTAATAACATGCAGTGTGTGGGGGCAGGGTGGGAGGGAGGTAGTCTTCTGGCTACTAAATAAAATGCACCAACAGAATAAAATGTACCAATTTTTGACCTTCAGCTGGGTGTGTGGGATGAAAGGTGTGAGGGAGGCAGGGGGAGGGGGATACACTTGAAAAAAATGTATCCCATGAGGCTATGAAGCAGAATTCTGTGTATGAGTCTGTTGGTTTCTGTATCTTTTGTGTGACTCACTTTTTGGAACCACAATAAACAAAAGGGCTATTCCATGTGGCAGGTGTTCTGAGGGGCTGAGTTGCACGGCAGAAGCTGGAACCAGCTGTTTGCAAAGACAGTAACCTGGATGCACTTCCAGAAACCAATGGTAGCAGTACCACTATCAAGTCTGACTGCAGACATTTAAGAAGCTTATAACTGGTATTTTTAATCTATACACTGAAATCTGCCTCCTTGCACTCCCCTGAAATTGCAGGCACTAAGATACCATTGTAATTAGTGTGGTATAAATATCTGGAGGGATGGAGAAGCTGTGAGAACAGTGGAGCAGCTGCAAAACCAATTTCAATTGTAGGCATACTACTTTAAATGCATTCATTGTATTCAGATCTCATTGTGAGCAGGACTTTTTTAAATTTGAAATTTAAATATGCAATTTAGTGCAGGGCAGTTGTTGCTGCTGCCAACTTGGTAAGTGCTAGCTTTGTTTATTCTTTAGTAAGCTCATCCTCTCTGTTCTAAGCCAAGACAAGTGCTCACTGTAGTAATTGATAGGGAAGAAGGCACAAGAAGGGGAGGAAAAATAAGATATCTAGCAACAAGTGTCACATTTAAAATGCCATTACATCTCTTACTATAGGGAGGAGTTACACTGAAATTACTGTCTAATTACACTGTGGTTATACTTATATCTACAACTACAAGTGTTTTATAACAGTGGAAGATTAACTAGTTGCTACTACCCCTTTGGTTTAATAATTAATGCATTACACTATAGCAATTCTGAATGTATACTTTTTGATATATGTTCGTATTACAAAACCTATAATGCAACACTAAGAGTTTGTGTTCTATTGTAACTAAGACAACCCTACAGCTTCTAGGGAAATTAGAATAAAAAATACACTGACTGACACCAAACATATGTTTTAGAGCTGACTAAATGACACTGTTTGTACAATTACATAATACACAGAAGAAGCCATATTTTCAGAAGACATTTTATAAAATATAGAACTTTGTATCCTTCAGCTTTATTCTCAGGATGAAACTGACAAATATTTGATGTTCTCCTTAGAACCATGTATATTACATAATTTATAATTCCACAGCTCACTACATATTTACTCTCTAACTTTATCAGTAATACAGTTACATCCTTGTATTAAGAACAGTCTGGTACAACAAAGATTATGTGGAATAAAATGATACTATGGAATACAGCTGAAAGTCACACCTTGAAAGGTGCCAGAGTCATAATAATAATAGAATCATAGGACTGGAAGGGACTTCAAGAGGTCATCTAGTCCAGTCCCCTGTGCTCATGGCAGGACTAAGTATTATCTAGACCATCCCTGAGAGGTGTTTGTCTAACCTGTTCTTAAAAATCTCCAATGACGGAGATTCCACAACCTCCCTAAGCAATTTATACTTGTGCTTAACCACCCTGACAGTTAGAAAGTTTTCCTAATATCCAACCTAAACCTTCCTTGCTGCAATTTAAGCCCATTGCTTAAGCCCAGAGGCTAAGGAGAACAATTTTTCTCTCTCCGCCTTGTAACAACCTTTTATGTACTTGAAAACAGTTATGTCCCCTCTCAGTCTTCTCTAGACTAAACAGACCCAATTTTTTCAATCTTCCCTCATACATCATGTTTTCTAGACCTTTAATCATTTTTGTTGCTCTTCTCTGGACTTTAGCCAATTTGTCCACATCTTTCCTGAAATGTGGTGCCCAGAACTGGACACAATACTCCAGTTGAGGCTTAACCAGTGTGGAGTAGAGCAAAATAATTATTTCTTGTGTCTTGTTTACAACACTCCTGCTTATGGATCCCAGAATTATGTTTGCTTTTCCCCGCCTTCCAAATGTGTTACAGTTGACTCATATTTAGCTTATGATCCACTATGACCCCATAGGTCTCTTTCCACAGTTCTCCTTCCTAGGCAGTCATTTTTCATTTTGTATGTGTGCAACTGATTGTTCCTTCCTAAATGGAGTACTTTGCATTTGTCGTTCTTGAATGTCATCCTATTTACTTCAGACTATTTCTCTAGTTTGTCTATTTTGAATTTTAATCCTATCCTCCAAAGCACTTGCAACCCCTCCTAGCTTGGTATCATCTGCAAACTTTATGAGTGTATTCTCTATGCTATTATCTAAATCATTGATGAAGATATTGAACAGAACCAGACCCAGAACTGATCCTTGCAGAACCCTACTTGATATGCCCTTCCAACCACTGGTAACTACTCTCTGGGAATGGTTTTCCAACCATTTAGGCACTCACCTTATAGTAGCTCCATCTAGACTGTATTTCCCTAGTTTGTTTATGAGGTCATGTGAGAGTATCAAAAGCCTTATTAAAGTCAAGATATACCACATCTACTGCTTCCCCCTTATCTACCAGGCTTGTTACCCTGTCAAAGAAAGCTATTAAGTTGGTCTGACACAATTTGTTCTTGACAAATCCATGCTGACTGTTATTTATCGTCTTATTATCTGCTAGGTGTTTGCAAATTGATTGTTTAATTATTTGCTCCATTATCTTTTCGGGTACTGAAGTTAAGATGACTGGTCTGTAATTCCCTGGGTTGTCCTTATTCCCTTAATATTTTATTTCCTTAGATTCCTTCTTCCCTTTAATTTCCTTAATAGTGTGTGGACCCGGTTGTTCATGCAGTATTCATTCTATTGCAAAGCTTTGAAATATGGCAAGAAGTTCCTGCATCTTTGTGGCCAAAATGAAGTTCAATGGGAAGCCAAACTACATTCATATGGCCGATAATGAGCAGCATCCCCTCTAAAGGTATTGTACCAGTAGGTGTGTCAAGGTGTAGCTCAGAAAGCTCTTCAAAGGACACAGATGTCAGGGAGTCCAGTCTCAACTGTCTGTTTACCAGACACCTGTGGCATTTTTCACTGTCAGAAATGTGTTCAGGCTAAACAGTTCTCTAATCAATTGAAACACATCACTAGTATTTATCAGATCCCATACAGGTTAATGCTACACATGCTATAACCTTCAGACTGCAAAGGTTTAATCTTACTGTCGGCAGCTGAAGGATTGGTTTTGCCAAAAGTAGTGTCTCTACTAAAACCAGGAACTGTCAGTCATTTATAAAAATGTCACAGCCACCGCCACATCAGACTCTTAGAGAAAGAAATAGTTACTGAAAATCACTGCCGCCACTTGTGTGTTCACTGACCTACATGAAATAACTTGGCAGTCTCTACCCAATTACTAACGGACTGGAGGTGGTCACATGACAAAAGACTACCACTACAGCTGCAGTTATCTCCCTTAGTGGAAGACTCAGCAGAGTGCCAATGAACACACTATAATATATCCCAAGCTAAAAAACCCAAACATACATGTTAAGGATGAGAGTATGTATCAGTAACATAAGGGTAAAATTTTTTTTACTGGGGATATTGTAATTATTCCCCCAAACTCAGGAAACTCAGAGCTAAGCTTACCCTTACGATCAATCCAAACACGTTAAGATACAGAAATACAATTAAGGCATTCAAACAACTTTACCTCAGCCCCATACAGACACCCACGCACTAACAATATAATTAAAATATTTGTTGTTTGTGGTCAGAGATTAGATTAAACTGACCTTTCCCCCTCATGGTGTCAATTGCAACAATTATATAATCTTTTATCCTTAGGTACACTAAACCTTACATCTATTATAACAGATATCTTGGATTTTTTTGTTTTGAACCATTATTAAAAGTTTCATACATGAATGCTAAAGAAGAAACCCAAGGAGGATGCTGCCATGAATTGATAGTTCTGTGAGATGCCCAAAACATTTATTGAAAACAGACATTTCTCATGAAAGTGTCTTTCAACAAAAAGCTATTGTCTGTCAACACATGTCCGAGGTGAATTTTTGGACAGTTTCTAGCCCAGGCCCACCAGAGAAGCCCCTAGCACCTGCAGATGTGCATGATCGAGCATTAGCTGAGGCTATCACAACCACAAGTGGGAAAATTTCCCCCACCCAGTATTGTAGTTCCAAATTCGGATCTTGTACACAGTAGTGTAAAAATGTTGGAACCACATGACTGCTAAAATACCTAAATCTCATCTGGGATTTTGATAACACTTTCAGTTTCCTGGTTGGGTGATGGGATCACTGTGGCCATTCGGTAAAGACCTTTACTATGAAACTCAAATAAAAAAAATACTATTTCTGTTAATGGTATGGGACCTGGCATGTCAGTTGCAATCATTGTTGAAAGACTATCTTCACAGGCATTTTGGTGAGCAGCTGTTTCAGAACAGTGTGGGGGACTTTTCTGGCTCTGCTGTTAGGCATTTTTCTTCTCCTCTTCTCCCCTCCCCCATTCTCTATTCATAGATGTCAATCTAAACGCAGGCTCTTGGAAATCCTATTTAGAGTTTTACATCATTTATAACAGGGTTGCTCACAGGAATATATAGATGTAGTGCATTGAAATCAGTGTGGGGAGGGAACCAAACATCTCTAATACCAATGTCACAGAAAGGAAAGGATTTTAAAAACTCATTCCGAGTCAGGTGTTCAGCAAAGCGAATTGTCCCAGGGGAGGTAACTGGTAATCAAAGTGAAAATGGAGCATCAGAGCACAGCATAAATGAGCTCTCATTCACAGCGACTTCAAGGGTCACTATTATAGATAATACAACTTACCTTTTATTGCAGGTGTTTGGGGGAAGGGGGTTAGAGTCAGCATGTTACTCTGCAGTTTGTCTGGGACAAGGTATTTTGTGTGACAGAAATGTCGACCTATTTTATGGGAGCTGCAAAATGTGTTTTGCCTCATGTAGTTGGGTCGGATGTATGACGGCGTATCATGCTGCTTCGGGAAGCAGCTAACAAGAGGAATTGAAAATAAGTGAAGTGTCCATCGATACCGTCTTCTCCTTAGATCAAGAATATGCATTTCTCTTGCTTAACAGGTATAATCTGCTGTCCAGTGAAGGAATGCATATGCATAACTGTCATATCTGCAAAATGGGAACCGCGTGTGCACTGATTGTAATATATATCCCTATCAGGGTTTGAGGTCCAGAATATTGGAAGTAGGACACAGGGATAGAGAGCTGATTCTGTTGCTGAGCAATGGTTGAGAGGATCTAATTATGGCCTGCAGCTCAGGTCAAGGCAAAAAGTGACTTTATACAATCGTTGCAGACATTAGATTCTAGAGGCAGTCAGAAACTAGAGGGGCTTCAGCATGCACTAGAGCTCATACACCCTCCCTCATCCAACCCACTCCCCTTTCAGCCTGTGCAGGTCAGTGGAGGTACAGTGGTGTAAAACCTGTGTAAGTGAGAGCAGTGTCAGACTGTTTACACAGTAAAAGGATCCTGTATTCTAATTTTGGAGTTTACACTGGAGGATTGTATGACTAATGTGCAGTATTTTATTTTACTTCTAAAGATATTCTAAGGAAGTTATTGCTTCTGTTTAGTTAAAGAATGTGGAGTTGTTCTTTTGTTTATTATTCAACTGTAATGTGTTTTCAACTTTCCCACCCCACAGAGTTGCATATACAAACCTGCCTAACAGTGCCGGTATGACAACATTTGAAAAATGTAGTTCTGGCATGTATGTACAGTATTTTTAAAAAGGAACTAATAATTTCTATTGTTTAGGAAATAAAATGGTTTGAAAATTGTTCAGTTTATATATATCATATATATAAGATATATATAAACTGAACAATTTTCAAACCATTTTATTTCCTAAACTATCTATCTATCTATCTGTATAAAAGCTATGTGATAGGCTTGTAAGTTTGTATCCCTCCCCTCTCTAGAGGCTGGTCTACATAGAGGATGATAGCCTCCTACCACTGCCAGCAAATGGAGTTACTTCTTTAATTCATGTGGTACAGATCTGTTCTTTGGTGAGAAGAACCCTGTTTCAAATCTTTGTGATGATCACCCATGGTATGGAGACATTATATAGGCACGAAGGACCCGGCCTATAGTGGAATCAGTGTAATTCTATTGCATGGTAAGGGTGCAGATTTGAGGAACCTATCTATATAAGGGATCTGAACTCTGTGTACTATGGGACAAAGCAGTTGGAGGGCCCCTAGTATGCTAGCATGCAAGGATTTGGGGGTCGGCGGGAGGAAAGAGAACATGAAAAGGTTGGAGCTAGTGAATGCTTGACTACATAGATCTACTAGCCTTTGTAGATCAAAGAAGGAAGGAAGCCAACTGCAATCCAGAGCTGCAGTCCATAGAGCAGCTCTGCCATGGCCACATTTTATGAAGGCATGATTAACTCCCCTTGACCTCAGGCCTCATGGAACACCACCAATGAGAATTTCCGTTCTACTTACTCAGGCTATGAACAGGTCCTTGGATTTGGACCCAGTTCCCCATGTAGCAAAAGCAAGTTACAGTTTGGTCAGCTGTTTTGCATGGTGTGGTTTAATATGCCTCTGCCCGACTTGTAAATTGAAGGGTGATGCTGGAGATCATTCTTCTCTCTCACAAAGACTCCAGAGCAGCATCTGCTGTACACATGGCTTCTCCCTGTACCTGCAGAACAAAGCTACTTTAAAAAAATCCCTACCCTTAAAGGATGCAGATAAAGCTGTGTGTGTGCACTGCAAACACAGCTTAACCAATGGGGGAATAGGGAAGTAATTGAAGAACTTCTTCAGTGATGCATTATCTCATGAAAAGGAATTCAACCATTAAATTGCTAGCAAAGAAGATGGTAATGATGACTGGAGCCCTTGTAGAAGCAAAGGCCAAATGACAGAGGGACTCAGTGACTAGTATTAGTGCACACAGCCTTATAGTCCAGAATCTCGTATGTGCTCACAAACAGCACAGCATATTTAATGTGTTGTAAAACAGACAAACATTCATTGTCTGAGAGAGGAAACAGCAGGAATGTAGCAGCAAGCTAGAAAGCATTTTTCAAGGCTGTGCAGGTGGTAACCTGATAACAACTGAGCTCTGAAATAACATTTTTCATCCATCGACCTCAGAGTACTTTGTAAAATGGTTGATGGAGAGAGTCACCCTCCATTCTCTAGCCAAGGGAACTGAGGCAGAGAGATGTGATTTTCCCAGGGTCGCACACCAATCTTGGAGCTGGGCCTAGAGCAAAGCGTCAATTTCCCAACGGCCAGTCCAATGTCCTATGTCCTCTGGTCACACCGCCTCCCTTAGGAGAATAGGAAAGACAAAGAAGTTACCTGCTAAATGGCAAATTAATATGCTTAGCAAGTAAAACACAAAGACACAAATCCTGTGGCTGGATACTGATGGAAAGGTGTTGACATTGGTGTGCTTCCACTGTGCAGGGCAGAGTGCAGGATGTGGAGAGCCTGCATTGGGGTTCAGCTTCTCCTTTCTCTGGCGATGTACTTGGCAGGGCCTACAAGCATGAAAGTATGGAGGAGGGCTTAGGGGCTGGGTGCAGGGTGGAGGGAGGTTGGGGGAAAAAGCAAATGTGGTTCCATTAGTCAAACTTACTTGCATGGGGAAAAGGGACACAGAGAGGCAGAGCTACTCATGGGGCTCTAGAAGCAACTTGTGTAGAGGGTTCTTTCTATTGTCTCCATCATGGAAGTCCTCTGCACCAAGCCCCAATAAATCCCTTTTGCACAGAGAAAAGGATTTCAGTCAGAGTGAGCTAGAGAAATCAGAATGGGTGATTTGGAGCAAAGGGAGGGTGGAGATTTTCATTCCTTACAATTAAACATTAGAAAGCTCATTGCTTTCTTAAGAAGATATTCCATGTTTAGAAAGTCAGGAGTTGCCTTGATTAGCATTAAAACTTTGCTTTAAGCGAGAATGAACAAGAGGAGAAAACAATACATTACGGGTCATGTACATCTAAGGGCACCAGCTCGATAGCAACAATGTACTTGAATAGAAATATACAATGGCATGAATTCAGTAGGCTATTCAGAATGCAAATATAAACTTTTTAGCTGAAATTTTACTGGAGTGGGTTGAATTTGGAGTGGGAAAACGTATTTGTGAATAATAATTAGATAAGAAAGAGATACGGTGCTTCGCCAGTACTGCTCTGCCACAGCATCACTGTCTAAAGGGGACACTCTGCCTTGCTGCACAGTGCTCCAGGGAAGCCAAATTAACAATGCCATTCCACTTCAAATGCTGATGGCTTGGCACAGAGGCACTGGGCTACCTTTCAGCCAGGCCTTTTCTACATACAACTTTCTTCTGCCTCAGGCTTTCACACATCCATATTTACCCATCATTCTGCCTGAAGCTCTGCTGATCCCAATAGGCCTACGCATTCTCCCAGCCCCCCAACCCACACCATCCCATCCCTCTCCTCCCTTGTTGCGGGTCTTCCACAACTGCTCCCCAGTGCTAGTCAGGTGCCTTGGCTCTCTGCTTGGGTTGGTGCACTGGAGAGCTGAGACACTGGCTGTAGACGAAACAGGGTCTTTATGTGTTACATGTATACTCAGCTCCCCTTACCCAGGCAACCCCTACATTTCCCCTCTTTTCCCCCTTCACAGTCTCTCCTCTCTGAGCCTCATCTCATCACCACAGCCCTTCTCCTCATAGTGCCGGATACCCACCCTGCCTCTCATTAAGGTCTTTGCGCTGAGCAAAGGTGGCAACTCGAGGGCAAACCTTTAAAAAAAAGTTTTAAAACTCACCAGGGTAGGAAACTGAGGAATGACCACACTCAGTTAACATTCTTTAACATGACTTGCTTCATGTACACTAAGTACAAAGTCCTATTTAAAATCATGCAACATAGTGGATGCTGCAGCTGCTTTGCCTCAGTTTTTCTTGGGTCTTCTGCAACTCCACCCCGACTCCAGTGGCTTCCTGATTTAGTGAGAGACAAGATGGGTCAGGTAATATCTGTTACTGGACCAGCTTCTGTTGGTGAGAGTGACAAGCTTTCGAGCTTACACAGAGCTCTTCTTCAGGTCTGGGAAATATCCTAAATCATATTTAGTCCCACCCCTTTTGGGGTAGCACTGACCACAAAGGCCTTACATCACGGCCTGTAAATAAAACACAACTCATAATCCGAGTCTAGACATGGCCACTGAAGATAACTAGCAACAGGTTACAAATAGCAGGCAGACTTTTCTAGTTCAGTCAGATTTTCCTTGCAGACATAACATAGATTTACAAGAAATGAGGGGAATGGTTCTATTTGTAGTTAAGGATAACACTGAAAAAGTGGCCTATGTTTGAATTGTTGTGAAGATGGCTTTTGACACAGTTGTAGGGACTGTGGTTCTTTAACTAGGGGAACCTGAGAAAAAAGTTATAATTTTGGGGAAATTTCTCTTTTAAGCAAAAAGAACAGGATTAACAGCATAAGCATTCATGCTGAAATAAATGTGTTAGTCTCTAAGGTGCCACGAGTACTCCTGTGCTTTTTGCTGACACAGACTAACACGGCTGCCACTCTGAAACCTCTCTTTTAAGCATTTCCTTTGTCAAACTAGTAACTATTTGACTCCCTGCCTCGTCACAAAAGAAATGTATAGAAAATTCAGGTGGCCCTTAATGAAGCATTAATATGAAAGCCTAGTATTTTACATTTGGAGGAGATTAAATTACATCATTAATATGCAATTCAGAGGGACTGTAGTTTGCTTGAAGTGCAAATCTGATCACAGCCTCAACTGTAGAGCAATCCCCATAATAAACAACCTCCATTCTGTGATTCATAAAAGATCATGCCTGCACCTAAGGACTATAACCTAAAGCTGTTCACAGTCATTTGTATTCATGGAGCTTGCAGAAGCTGAATTACTGCTTGCTTCTGTTCAGCCAGAATGTACATTAAATATCATACATACCAAGTCTGAAATATAAAGGGAGCCTTTTATATTAAGGCAATAGAGAAAAATGGATTGGTGTATCAAAGCAAAACAAAAACAAAAACCCTCCCACAATGGCTGTTGATTACATATACAGCAAAGGAGTCATTCTGAATAATGCACTGCTTTTTATTTTTGTAGAAATTAAATTTAATCAAAGGGAAATTGTTGTGTACACAGTAGACTGAGGCATCCAGTAGCATACTGAATTCCCCCTTTCCCACAATTTGTACATTCCGCACCAGCTTGACTACCCTAGAGCTATTTAAAAGAGAAACAGAATTCAAGAGTGGTTGAAAAATAAAGAGATTACAAAACAGTGAAGAAAGCAAATTCTCCGCAGTACAAGTGAACATTTGAAGTGGATGCAGATTGTCTAAGGTACAGAAAAATGTATAAAGATGAAAGGAAGGTCTCGTGTGGTTTAGCATGGGCAGAACAGCTTTAGATGCAAAGACAATGGGGAACTAGCTCCTAAAATAATCCCTTTAAAAAATGTAGAAAGAAACGGTGGGTAACAACAGCTGGAATAGGATTAAACCAGGAAAACAAAAACAGGAGCAAAAGGAAGACAACGTGGAAAAAGAATAAAAAGAAAAAACTCAGTTTTCAGATTGACACTCTCAGTTTGCTGCTGACTAGGGAAGGGGTTGGACTGTCACGTCAAATAGCGCTGTCCTCCCAGCTTCACTGTTCTGCCCTGCCACTCTTCGTACGTACGGCGGGGCACAACTAGAGTAAGAGTTCATTTTTGGGGCTGTCTAGAAAAAGACATTTCTGTTTCACCAAAAGCTTCAATATTTCAACAGTTGTTTCTGTTCCCATATGGAACAAAACCAGGACCTTTTGAATACTTCATGAAAAATGAGACACCCCACCCCCAGCCCATAATAGCCTGCTGGCCAGGGCACTCACCAGACCTGCAGGAGATTCCAGTACAAGGCCCTTCTCATAATCAGGGATCTCCCTTAGTGCTGGTGAGTGCTATAACTACTAGGCTATTGGCTATTCTGGGATGAGAGAGAGAGAGAGAGAGAGAGAGAGAGAGAGAGAGAGAGAGAGAGAGAGAGAGAGACTGACTTTCTCCCCACCCCCTTTTTCCTCTCTCCCCAGCCCAACAGTATGGACTATGGGCGGGTGGGGGGGGGGAGTTGTAAGACTCACTAAAGTGTTGCACTGTAACTGCTCCATGTAGACCTGTTAGCATGAACTAAAATGTGCCTAGCTTGAGTTAACATAGTACACTACGTAAACTCAAACCTAGGTACTTTTTTAGTTCATGCTACCAGGGTGTTCACAGGGCAGTTACAGCACAACACTTCAGTGCATGCTGCAACTCACACTCTCGTAGTTTGCACTGTGGGCAGTATAGATACAAATCTTTCTCATTTTCACCAGAAATTCCATCCTGGACCTTCCTGACAACATTTTCAATGTACCCTGGTATGTTTCTGCAAAGTTCGTACTTTCCAACACCATCACCACCAAAATGTTTTGTCAAAAATATTCCCAACCTGCTCTATGTGTTTCCCACTAAACTCCCCCTTCTGTGGGGAGGGAATAAGAAAGGGATTTAGCTAACTCCTCTGGCTAGCTCCCCCAATCCAAACGCTTGGGGTGAGAGTGTGATTGGCTAGTACAAGAAGCAGAAGTGCAACACCTGGGTTTAGGATGGGGCATCCCAGGATCTTTGTGGGCAAGAAACACTTTTCTCTCCCATGCATTGGGCAGCAGGTACTGAAGGGCACCAGGAAACAAGATACATTGAAAAAGACTGATGTCAACTCCTTTCCAGACCTTCTCTTAGCACTGGGTGCCTCAGCTTGACTTCTGCTGATACACCATCTGCTTTGCTCGGCTGATATATCATTAGAGGATTGACTCCAGCAAAATGGTGAGGCAGACACAAGTGATAACAAATACAATTTCAAAAAGTTAATTACAAAGTTAAACAACATAAACTTGGGTAAGGTTTTACTGTTAAAGGCAAATCAATGTAGTGGGGTTTTGGGGTGGGGGTGGGAGGGGGAGAAGAAATCAAGTTCTCTATGCTTGTTTGAAAGCATTTCAAATGCTTCCATTTCCAGGGGAGAGAGATTTTACCACGGCTCCTACACACACACACACACACACACACACACTCTCCCTCTCCCTCCCTTTTTGCTGGTTCTCATGGCATAAACATAAGTGGAATGAGAGCCTGTGAAGTCTCCGTGGGAAGGAGAAGAAAGCGGTGTGGCTGGAGTGCACCATGCTCTAGCCATTCTGATCTGGCAGACAGTGGAAGGGGTGGTGTAGCCAGAGTGTAAATTAGAGCATCCCTAGCCTATACTAGTGGCTGGGCAGGCACCCAGTTGCTCCTAGAACATGCACAGCTAAAAGGTTAAAGCTTGAAGCTACTTGAAGCCCCCTTTTCCTAGCTGTGCCCATAGGGAACAGCAAAAAGGAGAATCGGGTCCATGGAGTCTGAAAGTTTGTGTTTACATAGTATGCAATTTACAAGGGTCCCACTCCTGCATGCTCTTAATTACACAAGCAGCCTTTACTCACCCAAGTAGTATCCCACTGTGCATAATGAAATCTAGCTACATACTTTTAATTGAATATAACCATGGGGATTTTTGGTATCCAGTGCAGGCAATCTGATTAGACTAGAGGTCAAAGCACAGCTGTGAGCAATCTTGTCACCCTTGTACATTCTTTTTGCAAAATAAGCCAAGTCTGAAACTTAGCACACAATCATTTTGTAGCTGGATAGTGGGCAGGAAAAGAAAGGTGAATAAATTACTAATCTACTTACTAATTTACAAACCAATTTTTGAAACAATCTTCTTATATAACCCTTGAATTATTATTTTAAAATCACAATAATGTTTTGGTTATGCTGCCTTCTTAAAGAATAATCTGTAATAGGGAAAATGATTCCCCAGGCAGAATTACTTGCTTCCATGTTGGATATCGGGCCACCACTATCATGTGCTCATAGTGTAGGGCACGTGACTTCTGGAGAATTTAACTGGCCATAGCACAGAAAAGTTAGAGATTTCATTTTGATAACACTTTTGCTGACAAAGTCATTTAACGGAGGCCAATGTACTCTAAGACTGGAAGCAAAGCCATGTCAGCCAAAATATTTTTCAGCTGCTACAATAATTTAAAGGCCATGTGCATTATTTATATAATCAATATTATAAAACCTTATTTTTAAAAACAATATTGGCCCATTTCACCTATATTATTCCAGTCATAATGGAAAGTGGTTAGCTTAAAATTAAAGAACCTCTCCTACAAGAGCGGACTTGCATAGTTATTTCCAACTTGAAACTATATATGACAATCACTTACCAGTAAAGGAAAGAGAAATCTTGACTGTAAAGGCTCTATTCTGTTCTTTCGGAATTACTCAGGTATTTGACTTGGACAGTACCTTGGAATAAGGGGGATTGGAGAAGGCAAGGGTGTAATCTGCCAGTTGTTTTAAAATTAACCATCCCTAAAGGCAGGGCCAGCGTTAGTTTCTGCCTTGGGCCCCAGCGAGTCTAGGGCTCCCACCCCGCTGCCCTTACCTGCTCACAAATTGGATTTCTGCATGAAGCCCAAGCCCGAGTCCCGCCGTGCAGGGTCCCCCCACCCCAGTGGCAAGGGGCCCTGGACAATTGCCCTGCTTGCTTCCCCCTAATGTTGGCCCTGCCTAAAGGCCATGTAGGTGATAGTCTAGAAATGTGCAGCAAAATGCTATCATGTGGGAACTGCTGCTGTGGATCAATATACAGTTTTGTCCACTTAAGAGTTCTTTTACAGAAATGAAATATTATTTGGTGTAATGCACACTGAAGGAAGATTATTAAGTGTCTAATTCTACAAGGTGAAAGGAAGCATTCTCTAGTTCTGTAGCAAGTGCTTATTTTCATTCCTTATAGTAATCAAAATCTCTCTTCCATTCTCCCTTCAGTAACAAGAAATCCTATGCAAACATATTACAATTGTGCTTTCAAATTTGGGTTCTGTGTTTGATCTGGAACAGATTGTTCCTGTCAATTTTTTTTATGTTAGTGCTATCTCAGAAACTATTTCTATAGAAACTCCAGTGATAAAGAAAGACTTTTGTACACAACAGGAGAAATGCAAAATGTTAGCTTCAACAAGCATAATTGCTGAATATAAAAAAGGAGAAATTTGAATAAATTATCTGACAAGCTCTTCATTCAGAACCATTCAAATGTATGGCCAACATTTTCAGACGTGGCTGCCTAAAGTTAGACTCCTAAATCCGTATTTAAGCACTAAATAAAAGTGGTGTGATTTTCAGCAACTGCTGGTCCCACTGGCTGTCTGGGGAAAAAAAAACAGGCTTTTTTGTTTGTGCCTAAATAGGGCTTTAAGAAACTGCTATGAAACTTTAGGTATTTCTTGTGGCCGGTTAAGTCCTTTAATACATGAATTTTACTTAGGGGTTTCCAATTTTCAGCCCTTTTTGCCTTGTAATTTAAAACCAACCAGCCATGATGCTCTGAACTGAAGAAATGTTTAAGGGACTATTTTACTGTTTACATGATTCAGACCATCAGCTGCTAGAAAACTGATGTGGAGAACGATGACCTGGTCAAAAGTACAGAGATTGGAATGACTGTAAGGGCTTCCCCGCCCCCCGCCATTGACTGCACAGTAAGCAAATATTTATTGTAAAGCCCTTCATTTCAACGGGCTTTTACTAGATAAACAACATATTAAGCTAACACCCGCCCCCTCTCCTCCCAAAAAACAAAACCAAAACCAACCATAATGTAAAACTTTAAGGCACTTATTACTCTTGGGAATAGACCACTGATTAAAGTGACCTGGAAACAAACTCATTTATTTAAAAAACTGAAACATATTCAATTCTGAAATGTTGCTGTGGTGCCTCATGTTGCCTGTCTCATCTGTAGATCAGACTCCCTGGGCCAGACTACATTTCCAAACTGACATTTCTTCCACGAAAACAGCTGGGAAAACATAGACAAAAAATTTTCAACCAAGTCTGCTTGAGCTATTCTGATCCTCAGCTGCATTTTCAGACCATTGTGGCCACAGCAGCAAGCTTCATAGAGTTTAAGGCCAGAAGGGACCATTAGATAAGAACAGAATGTCCATACTGGGTCAGACCAATGGTCCATCTAGCCCAGTATCCTGTCTTCTGACAGTGGCCAATCCAGGTGCTTCAGAGGGAATGACCAGAACAGGTAATCAAGTGAGCTATCCCTGTCGCCCATCCCAGCTTTTGGCCTCCTGTGTATCACAGGCCATTACATTTCACCCAGTTATCCCTGGATTGAGCTCAATAACTGGCATATCTTCTAGAAAGGCATCCAGTTTTGATTTGGCATTAAGGCATCCAGGCAGCACTTGGGCCACATTAGAGCATCCCAGGAAGACTGTCCTTCAGACAACAGCACCTAGATCAGATGAGTTCTGAGCTACCTTTTCACACAAAACACACAGACTTATGCTCTGTGCAATTTAGCCATGTCCCAGAGGTGGCCCTATATTTGTATCAAAAGTTCAGCAACAGAGATAGAAAGAGGATTCAAGGAAGTGGTTTTACCATTCAGCAGTTTAGCATTCATAAGCTGATAAATGGGATCAATTCTGCTCTTTGTTACATGGCTTTAAGTATGGGAGCTATACAAAGATCAATTGCTCCCATCAGCATATTCCTAAGAACCATTCATATTAATCATAGGGCTTTATTCAGGAAAACATCCCTATTCAGGACATTACTACAGCATGAGCTTACGTGCTTCCCTGAATTGCAGCTTTATATAAGGTTGTAAATGTACTTGGTATTATGAAGAATTAGGTCAGTGGTAAAAGGTGTACGAGGCCCATGCCCTAAAGACCTTATTGTTTTAAAGCACTGTTGAACACCAAAAGTCAAATGCTCTGTAGATACACATGGGCAAAAGTTAATGGAGTTGAGACTATTTACACCAATGGGGAATTTGACCCAAACAGTACAAAGAGACCATTCTGTGCATGGTTTGTATGTGTGTAGGAAATTTGGCCCAGATCAGCAATAGTACTTTGGCACCTAGACCTCAGATTGAGGCACTACTGTGATTCACAAAACCCCTGCTCAGTTTACAGGGCCTAACTTGATAAGCACCTAAGTCCCTTTGTGGATCTGAGCCTTCTTCCCTATTCTGCGTGGTTGAATTCATCAACCTTTGTTTTGAAGTATAAGGACTGTGACAATCTTTAGTATTAGTCCAATTTATTCTTATAATTTAAAAAAATTCTTACTAGGCTTAACATGGAATTCCATAGGCTAATTATGCATTGCTGTAAGCAGATCGCATTCCTACTCTGCTCCTAACACAGTACACAGACAATGAATGTGATCTAAAATTACTGTCTTCCTGGGGATCCCTTTATTGTGAACTTAAATAAAAACAAAAACTATAACTGGTTATTGAGCTCTGTGTTTTCTGCTCCCTGTAACACCTGTCACTGCCCCTTGTTTCCTCTGCCTTAGAGAAAGAAACCCTCCAACCCATTTTCTTCTCCTTAATTGAAGCTAATATGACTGAGCTGTTCTGGACAGCAGTGTGAATCAAGGAAACAGATCTACCTTTCTGTGCAGGGTTTTAAAGCCTGATGTTCTGTCACAATTGTGTAAAAATAATACTTCCTTTTTTTCATTTTTAAATGTATTACTTTTTAATGGACATACTTAAGCTGTGTCATTCATACATTTTATGTTGTTGTACTTTTTCTCCACTCTAAACTAAATAGTTCTAGTATTATAAATATTTCATCATATTCCCATTTCATTGGCGTGCTCATGATCTTTCTTTTTTTGCTGCAGCATGCCTTTGTGAGATTTGGCAACCAAATCCAAACAAAATATCCTGGTTCTTTTTATAATGATGTTTTAATATTTTCCATAGTATTTTCTTGTTTTATTGCAAACTACAATTCTATTAGCTTTTGACCAGTACAACGCACCAAAAACAAACACCACAAAACCCAGACATCTTCACTGAGCTGTTCATGAAGATTTACTGTAAGAGAGTATTAGTTTATTTTCTCATTATTCATCCAATTTTCCAGATTAATAAATATATTTAACAAGACTGGTCCCCTTACTAATCCACAGTGGACCTAAGCATTAACCTCTTCCAGCTACTGAGAATTGGCTGTTTACTTCTACTCTTCATCTCATATTACTTTTTAATACATAACAGGAATTACTGGTCACCCTCAAAGTTCCTTAACAATCTCTTTTGTGAGAGCTTTTCATAAACCTTTTACAAATCTAAAAAACCTCTAGCCACTAGTTCTACTTTTTCCACTATTTGGTTAAGTCTTAAAAAGAATTCTACGAACAGTCCGAGAATAGTGTTCCATCTTACATAATCCATGCTGCAGTCTCCTGGCACAATGGCATGAATTCAGGATGGAAGCTGCATCATCAGCTCTTCATTTCCTGGCTTTTCTGAATTTAATTTAAACCTTTAACACTATTTTAATATTGCTTTTTTTTGTATGTAGGAAATTGAGAGAAAGAGGAGTGATTCAATATATAGTCACAATTTATATCTTTTTTTAAAAGAGGTTTTTCCTTGACCCCAAAAGTAGGCTGATGTATTTTAAGAAATGAATAATCATCTGCCTCATTTCATTCCTTGACCTAGACTACATATATTTAGATGTCCAGATTTGAAGAAAATGTGTGACTAGGTTTGGGGATAGAGGCTGTCAGTGGAAACATGGAAAGGAACATTACTGAACGTTACGTTCATTCTCTACAAAAACCAAGATTTTGAGATCAATAAATGTTCCACAAAGGGTGATTACACTTTGCAAACAGTAATAAGCCAATTAAGGAATCTTACAAATGCAGGTATGACTAAGTTATTGGACAGTAAATCCCTAGCAGCACTACACATATCTACTGCTATGTACATTTTGTATATATCTTTATGTAACCCGAATAGAAAAACTTTCTGATATTCATTTACAGATAGGACCTGGCAAGAGAGTGATCTCTGCAAAGCTGATAATTCTCATGGAAACTATCAGCCAATTACAAATATAACACAATAATACCAGTAGATAAGATGCATTTTAAAACACAATTACAATCACAAAGTATAATAATCAAATATGTGAAAGTAGTAACAATTACTAGTGCACATCTGTAACTGCGCCTCAATGGGTCACAATTGAGAATGCCAAGTTCAGGACATACTGCTGAGAAATAGGGCAAACATAACCCAAAACTGGTGGTTATTCTTCCATAAGATATACCAAACCAGCAACAAAAGTAAACTTGTTTCACCACACTGGCTAACAAGAAGTCACAAAAGCAATTTCCTTAGGCATTCCAGTTCTTATATCACCACCAAAACCACTAGATTTACAAGTGAGTGGTTCTTTAAAACCAATCTCTTCAAATAAAAGGTTCTTCTGATCCTAAGCACCAGCCACACACCCAGGACACTATACAACTCGATCTTACCCCAAAATCACTCAATTGCCAATCCTTTAGTATCTAAAATCTAAAGGTTTATTTATAAAAAGAGAGAGAGAGAGAGAGAGAGAGGGAGAGAGGGAGAGAGAGGGAAAGAGAAGTGAGAGTTAAAATTGGTTAAAGGAATCAAATATATACAGTAATTGCAAAGTCCTTGGTTCGGGCTTGTAGCAGTGATGCAATAAACTGCTAGCTTAAGTCAAGTCTCTGGCTGCTTCCAAATTATTGGAAGGTCCTCAATTCCTTGGTTAGAATGCTTCCATAAATATAAGTTCATAGTCCAGAAGCTGGAGCAGGACAGAGGCAGTATCTTCCCCAGGAATTGAAATTAGGGGGGGTGTTGAAATATTCAGGGGGGGTGTCAGGGCCGATGAGGGCTGAGACCGTCAGGGCAAAAGTGGGCTGTATGGCACTATAGTAAAAACTGAAAAATGTTTCACGACCATTTTATTAGATTTAACTCATGTTTTAAAACCATCACAAAAATTAAAGTTGACTATTCAAGCCTACTATGAAGCACTACATGTACATCAGTCTTGGTTTCTTGTTGTAATTTTGCACTCCTTGGTGTCTTCTTGTGTGTCCGTTACTTCCAGTCCTTCATGATATGCCCATGATCAGGCAGAAGGTGACTTCTTTCAGAACACAAAATGCTATTCAATGAGGAAGAATTATGTTCAGCTGTAGCTGTTGTGACTGGGATTAGCAAGAGATGAATTCCTACTTTCATGGCAGGAAACATAGCACAAAGATTGGGTCGAACCACTAGTGATGATAAAGAAGTTGAAGTTAAATCTTCATTCGTTCATCGTATGATATTCCACTCTGTGTTCAAAATTCTCTATTCTGCCCTGATCACATAGCAGCCCCATTGCTGGTAGTGCCTCACTCCACTCAACTGTAGGTGTTTTACAAGACAGGCATCTGTAAAAGCTACGTGGAGGTTGAATAGAATCTTCATTAGTCAACTTCTGGACTGAAGTATTTGCTTCTTCCAGTACATTTTCAATGGATATTTCTGATTGATCCAAGGATAGCTTCTATTTCTGGACAAAGATCTACTACTGTTGTAGTAGATGCCTGGATTACATTGTTTAATGACCCAAGTGGTTTCAACAGTAGACTTACAAGAGAGAGAATTGCCATAGTCTTCTCTGAACTTAGTAACAAAAGTAGTCCACCAGCCTCACTACTTAGATCTGTACTATCTTGGTGGATACTTTCTAAAGCCAGTAATAACGGTTGCAGTAATTTTAAGACAACTGCCAAGAATCACTCTTGAGAAAGCCAGCAGGTTTTCCCAGGTTGGACTCATTTGAACTTCAATCCCAGTGTATCTTCTATTTGTTTCCAAAATGTTCAGTCCTTTTGGACTCTTGCTGAAGAAAAAAAAGAGAGTATAAAAAGCCATTAAACTTGTGGCTTTTTAATGTCTTTTGAAGATTCTGCAGCTTGTACTAGTGCTAGGAGTAGATGGCCTCTACAGTGTGTATAGGAGAGATTAGGGTTACACTTTTCTCTGAGCAAATCTTGTACTCCACTATGTCTTCCAGAGAAGTTTGTAGTTCCAGCAAATGCACAAACAGCCATCTGTTTGGGGTTCAATTTACAAGCATTTAACTCTTCTAAGATGTCACAGATGCAGCTGATGTGTCTTCTATAACTGAACATCTAGAATGCATCTACTGGCCTACCACAGACATCAAGATAACATACGTAATGACTTAACACTTGATGCCTATTTGCATTGGTGCATTTGTCGGCCATGTATGCACATATTTTGAATATAGTGAGAGAATTCTTCACTTTTTCAACTCCTGAGTCTTTCACTGTTGCACCACATGTTTCAAGAGAGTCAGCTGAGTTTTTTGCAGAAAGATAGTGAGCATTTGCCAGTCTTGTTCGGAACCAGTGTCCAGCTTCAGGATTAACAAGTGACAATGCACTTAACATAGGCCTCTAGTGTGTAGTGTGTGGTATCTCTTGCTTAAATAGCAAGTATGATGCAATAGCCATGTTGGTTCACATAAACTGAGTTGTGTCTCCAGCATTCTTAATAGCCTCATTAAGTTCTTCTAAAATTGGCTTTGACAGTGACTGGCTTATAAAGCTTTCTGCATGTTGATGCAGTCCAGAAGCATGGTGTTTTGCAGCCTTTTCATATAGGTTGTCAGTATTGGCTTAGCTGATCAGTGTGGCAAACCAAGCTCCTCCACTTTTACTATATAAATCCATGACATGCCCACATCTTAAATACTGTGTGTAGTTCTGGTCACACCATCTCAAAAAAGATATATTGGAATTGAAAAAGGTACAGAGAAGGGCAACAAAAATGATTAGGGGTATGGAGCAGATTCCATATGAGGAGAGAAGACTGGGCCTTTTCAGCTTCGAAAAGAGACGACTAAGAGTGGATATGATAGAGTCTTATAAAATCTTGATTGGTGAGGAGAAAATGAATAAGGAAGTGTTATTTATCCCTTCACTTAACAAAAGAACCAGGGGTCACCCAACGAAATTAATAGGCAGTAAGTTTAAAACAATGTTTTAAAGGAAGTATTTCTTCACACAACGCACAGTCACCCGTGGAACTTTTTGCCAGAGATGTTGTGAAGGCCAAAATTATAACAGGGTTCAAAAAAGAACTAGATAAGTTCATGGAAGATTGGTCCATCAATGGCTATTAGCCAGGATGGGCAGGGATGCAACATCATGATCTGAAAGTCCCTAGCCTCTGTTGACCAGAAGCTGGGAGTGGACGACAGGGGATGGATCAATCAATGATTCCCTGTTCTGTTCATTCCCTCTGAAGCACGTGGAACAGTCACTTTCGGAAGACAGGATACTGGGATAGATGGACCATTGATCTGACCCAATATAGCCATTCTTACATAAAAAATTATAATAAAAAAGTTTAGTACAGAAACTCCCCAAGATAACGACCTCTTGAGATAGCGATGATGTGAGATAATGATCTTGGTAAATAATGCATTTTTAAAATCTTGGCCTACTAGGAAACATATATTTATATAACTTTCCCAGTCACAAATATAGCTTCTGGAGAAAGGTCACTGAAACATAGTCCAATTTGGGTGACCAGAAAGCAAGTGTGAAAAATCGGGATGGGGGTGGGGAGTAAAAGTAGCCTATATCAGAAAAAGACCCAAAAATCGGGACCGTCCCTATAAAATCGGGACATCTGGTCACCCTAAGTCCAATGCTCCTGGCCGCTGTTGTTTGTCATGCCACTGTTCACTCTATTGCTGTGCCCCAATAGCCCTACACTGTCACCTTCTGCTGCCACCTGCCACTGTGACCTCTGTGAGTCAGTCTCTCGCGGTTCCACCTGACTCTCAGTGATTTCAGCTCTTCGGGGTGGGGGGAACCTCGGTGCTAGTGCAGACTGGGGCATCTCTTCCATAGAAACACTGTCCCACAGCAGGTCTAAGCACTTAGACCTGATTATCAGAGATTTCCGCTCTAGTGGTCACTTAACAAACCAAAAGACTCTCTATGAAGCCTAATCAGCTCGGTCTTTAAACAGTGGAGAGGCGCAGGTCAAATAGTACTTGTGACTCAGGCAGACCATAAAGCAAAACACCTGTCCCCACCCTCTCTCTTGATGCCCTCAATCAGCACAGGCTAAGGACAGTTCTACTGCCCTTTACTCGTACAATAAAAACAACAACATTTCATTACCCCACCCCACCCCGCATTCAAGTGATTTGTAACCCAAACCCAGCCAAAATCTATCACTTGGGGAACATAGCCCTGTTTGGTGGATACCTAGCTAGATTAGGTGTGAATGTAAATACAATCTGGTCCTGAAGCCTTTCCCCTCAGTTCCCAGCTCATCACTAGCTGTCAGGGAGAGCTCTTTTAGACTTTGCTTACAAATCATCATTTGAAATTATTAGGTTAGCCAACATCACCAAAATGAATGCACTGACAGTCACAAAAAACAAAAGCTGTATAAGGAAGCTAGTCTGTGTTCATACTTTTCAAATCTATTATACATTTTCAGATACACATATTTTATCATATACATTATATGCTTTTAAAGTATGTATTAATGTTTCAATTTAAATTCAAATTCCCAATCACTAAATTGGTAACACTGTATGTAACTAGTTCACAAAACTGGGGGGGGGGGGTGTTGGGAAAATTCAGGGGGGGTGTAGGGAAATCACTGGACAGAGGGCCTTTTAGATCTTCTGCCATGTGGAGGCAAAGTACAGTAACAAAATGGTGATTGGAGTCACATGGATAAGTCACACATCCATGCATTTTGCCTAGTCATTGCAGGAAGCTATTACATATACTTCAGATAGAACATTTGCAGGACTGTCCATTCAGTGTAGATGGGAGTCTTCCATGATCCATTGTCAGTTAAGTGTTTCTTGATTAGCCACTTAATTTGAATAGTCCCTTCAAGATGTGCTGGCTAACTACCTTGTGGGCATTACGCCAAGAGCAAATATTTGAAATACAGATATAAAGCCAATACTCATAACTTCAAAGACAAAAATGACACATGCATACAGATAACAATCATAACCAGCAAATCATAACCTTTTCATAGACACCTCACTTGACAACCTTTGTACAAGAGTTGTTGCAACCACTGTTATATATTTGCAAGCAACAATGATCTATGTGGTTATATTTTAATCAGATAATCTCTCAGATGTATTTTAAAACACAATTACAATCACAAAGTATAATAATCAAATATGTGCAAGTACAGTGAAACCCCGCTGTAACGCGATAAATGGGGTCCAAAAGATTCCATCGCGATAAATGCGGGGTCGCATTATAGGGGGGTTACGAAAATTTGCCATTTCAAGCTGGTCTCTTCTCTTCTGTCTAAAGCGGAGAAGTTTGACCAACTTGAAACTGACCAGCTTGAAATCTCTCCACTTTGGTGAGAAGAGAAGAGACCAGCTTGAAACTGACAAGCTTTTTGAAACTGACTAGCTTGAGTTTCAAGCCAGTCTCTTTTCTTCTCACCGAAAGGGGAAGCGGGGGGCAGGGGGGAAGAGGCGGAGGGGAAGGAATGGGGGAGATGGGAAGGAGATGGATCCAGGGTCAGCTCCAGGTGAGGAAGCACGCTCTGGATGCATTTTTTTGCTTGAGCTGCAGGAGCCACCTTATGATTGCGTTATAGCCAAATTCACATTATCGCGGGGCACGTTATAGGGGGATTTCACTGTAATAACAATTACTAATGCACATCATTAAACCAGATGGTAATTAATCCAAAACAATAATATGTCTTATTTCTCTTTGAAGGTGTGTACAGAAAAATAAGTGAGGTTCATGTCAGATCAAGCAGGAACTAATTCTATGTGACTAGAGCTTTGTAGGACTATTTTAGTATGTCTAAGGGACTTTTGTTTTAATTTTGGGCACTAGAACAATAAGTGATAACATCACCAGACTGAGAGCTATACGTTGTTCTCACAGGGGAAAAGAAATAGAATATGGTAAACAATATTGGCTGTGTTTAGAAACAGCTTCATACAAGTAGATAAATCAATTCTGGGCAATATGGGTCTGATCCAAAGCCCACCAAAGTCATTGGAAAGACTGCTATTGGCTTCAGAGGGCTTTCGGTAAAGACAGAAGTCTCAGTGATAACCAGTCTAAACCTTGCACTCATTTCAGTAGATTAATACACCTGGCACCACTCCCCAATAAATACCTTGCTGATGAATAATAGAGGATCTAAGAGAATTAATACTCATGTTAATTGCAAAAATGGTAGCTAGAAAGATCTTATACACTATTAACATAATCCATTATACTATGGAAAGGATAAGACAATTAACTAACATTAATCTGCCCCTATAGTATAACTCTTTAGATAACACTTGGTATTTAGACTAGCACACAGAGGGGAAAAAATTGCTCAAATAAGAATGAGGCCAAATACATAAAAATAGGAATTTCCATGTCAGTTACAACAAGTATGCAAATACTATTATATTCTCTACATGATGACTGAAATCTGGGTTGAACATAGGGATTCTTTCCAATGGCTGGTTACACTCCAGGTACAGTAAGAGTTTTCCCAGTCATTTAAAATTTGCTACAACACATTCAGCAAACACTTTGGGTTGGATTCACAAGGGGAACTTAGGTGTTGCAGTGCTGAGCATTGCAACACCTTACTTTTAAGTGGCCTGCCTCTTGCTGGAATTCACAGGTGCCCAGGCTTCCTATCCTATGCATGGGGAGAGATAGGTAACTTAGAATAGGATCCACAAAAGCCAGCAGAGTGAACAGATTTGACTTAGGCAGCTTCAATAGCAAATAGCAAATACCAAAAAGAGAATTGTGGCCTAAACCCTGCCCTTGAAAGGGAGTCAGGCACCTCCCTCCACTAGGGATTCACAGCTGAGAACCCGGTCCTGGACTGAGGTGCCTAAGTCAGGTCAGCCCTTTATCAAGAAAAACAGAAGGGGAAGGTGGCAGCGCCCCCCTTTAACTTTTAGCCCAGTGGTTAGAGCACTCATCCAGCATGTGGGAGACTGGAGTCCAATTCCCCCTCCTTGATATAGAGCAGGGATTTGAACTTGGGTCTCCCACCTTCCTTGTGAGGGTTCTAACTACAAGGCTTCAGAGTCACACTCTCTGGCCCACTTGGAATATTCAATATTTTAAACTTCAAATCCCTGCTCAATACCAGGCAGAGTGGGGATTCAAACCCAGCTCTCTCATCCCAGGTGAGCGCTCTAACAATATAAAAGTTATAAAGAGGCAGGAGTGGGGAACAGCAGCCCCAACACCACTTTCTACTCGGGGATGTTTTGAGCATGCCTGCCAGATTGAGACCCACAGGTCAGATGGCTGGGCAAATGACTACTTTGTGAATCCCTCTGGGAGGTGCCAAATTGCTGGGCTGTCAGGACTTGGTGTCTGTGCACATCCTTAGCTGTCAATATTTTACATGTCTTAGGGTACATCCATACTTACCGGCTGGTTCGGCGGCAAGCAATCGATCTTCTGGGATCGATTTATCGCGTCTTGTCTAGACGTGATAAATCGATCCTGGAAGTGCTCGCCGTCGACGCCGGTAATCCTGCTCCACGAGAGGAGTAGGCGGAGTCGACAGGGGAGCCTGCCTGCCGCATCTGGACCTGCGGTAAGTACCTTTTAGTTTGAACTAAGATACTTCGACTTCAGCTACGTTATTAACGTAGCTGAAGTTGCGTATCTTAGTTCGAACTGGGGGCTTAGTGTGGACCAAGACTTAGGGACTTTAATGGCAGAAACGTAGGCAACTAGAGTTTTGTGAATGCCAGTGGTGCCTAAATATTGGACTTTGTTGCCTAGTTGCCACTTTAAACACCTAAGTCCCTCTTGTGAATCGCACCCTTTGCTTTTATCTTCCCGTATAAACATCCCTCATTGGCACCTTCAATGAATAAGCTCACCAATATGAAGTGTAATAAGGGTATATTTTGTTCCAATAAAAGAGAAATATTTCATGTATATAAAACTAACAATTTAGTTCCCTTAATGATTAAGAAAATCTCTCTCAAATAGCACATTAATCCATTCAGTGCCTAGTCTGGCAATTTGCACTGGTTGCTGAGGACTTCATTTGCCTCTAAAAATCACAAGAGATGTTACAATTGAGTGCATTTCATAGCTTTTGAAGTACTGTTGTATGTAAATATATATATATATATATATATATATATATATATATATAAAATGGACAGTTTGTTGTGTCCTTAGAAAGATGCAGAATTTAGTGATACTTCTCCTGAGATGGCAATGTTTTTCCAGGGAAAGAAGGCTAAAACTGGTTCCATTTCACCTTAGAGGACACCCTTTGCGATTTGGTATGAGCAGCGAAATCCAATCTGCTTTAACTCATCAGCCAACAGCAGGCCAGATTCTGAGCTGAGTTAAACCACTGTGAATCTGGAGTAACTCCAATGAAGTCATGGCCATGACAAAAATAGAGTAACTCCAGATTTTCACCAACTTTATGACAGCAGCATTTAGCTTTGAGCATGCAACGTAATTTCCAATAAAAAATTAAGCAAGTATCTGACAACAGCAGGAAGAGCAGCAATTTTCAGTTCTTAATTCTTAAAATAAAGGAAAAGATGCCCTTGAAAATCTGTAATCATCTGCTAAAGGCTGGAACAACAATCATGGTTCCAAGTGGAATGGAAGGAAAAAATGAAGCCTCTAGAGTGGAGAAGCAGCTGATTTCAGGCTCAGTATAGCAACACACATTTCAAATAAAGGACAGATTTATATAGTACCCAATTTATCTTAGGTTATTGCAAACAGTGATGACTCTGTCTGTGATTCTTCAAAGGGGCATTAACCCACTTTCCTCAATTTTATGTACAAAGCCCATAATGTTCCTGATAGATTGTGGTTTGTTCCACTGTGTGAGTGATTATTACCTTTCTTAATCCTTGTGCATTATCATATCACACGAAGCACACTCTAAAATTCCTGTTACATTTCATTATCTAAACTTCTATAAGAATCAAGAACAGACTGAAAATTCTTATAGCTACTTCAAGTAATCTATAAACCAAAATTCAGAGAGCGTATGCATAACTAAATAGATGCCAGGTGAGTTTACGACACTTAGCTTGAGCAGGAATCAGTACAAGCTAGCAATCGAAAAGATTAAATTTTATCCAAACTCAGAAATCAAGGTGAGTTATATTGCATCTTGGAATAATGCAGATTTTTGAGATTTTCAGAAATAGCTTCCAATAATCCTTTGAAAGGTTGGGTTAAGATACATTGCGGACTTTAAACAGATATCTAGACCATTAAAATAAAGGAAAAAACATGTTTTTCTGCATCCCATGTGTTGTAGCTGTTTTGTGGGTTTATAAAGGAATTCAGTCACCAAGGCCCCCAATCTGGCATATTTCATTTTGAGGTCAAATAGGCTGGCATATTTCTTGGAAACTACAGTCACTGAATCAGCCTTTTGCCTTGTCTTAAGCCTTAGCAAGGTGACAGGGCTGTAAATAAGGCAAGAACTTCTAAACCAAAATAAAATGATTAAATGGGTCAAACTCTTAGAAGCTGCTAATGGAGCTCACACACACAAATCTTGATGGCTGGAAAATTTACACACATGTAAGTACAGTAGGCGAATGGAACAGACTATCTAAGGAGGTTGTGAAAGTTCCTTCACTGGAGGTTTTCAAAAGGAGGCTGGATAACCCATATATCTTGGATGGTTTCGACACAAGAAATTCTGCATCTTGGTAGGGGGTTAGACTGGATCAGTGGCTCTCAACGTTTCCAGACTACTGTACCCTTTTCAGGAGTCTGCTTTGTCTTGCATATCCCCAAGTTCCACCTCACGTAAAAACTACTTGCTTACAAAATCAGACATAAATACAAAGTGTCACAGAATACTATTACTGAAAAATTGCTTACTTTCTCATTTTACCATACAATTACAAAATAAATCTATTAGAATATAAATATTGTACTTACATTTCAGTGTATAGTATATAGAGCAGTATAAACAAGTAATTGTCTGTATGAAATTTTAATTTGTACTAACTTTGCTAGTGCTTTTCTGTAGCCTGTTGTTAAAATAGGCAAATATCTAGATGAATTGATGTACCCTCTGGAAGACCTTTGCAAACCCCCAGGGGTACATGTACCCCTGTCTGAGAACCACTGGACTAGATGATTCTTTTGGCCCCTTCTAACCCTATGGTCCTATGATTCTAAGGTTCATTGGAGTTACACATGTAAATCCCTACCACAGGTAGGCTAATGGTTTGGAAACAAATTTGAGTACACCAGAAATAGCACTATTATAATCTGATGGTTTAAACTCAGTCTGAATTTGGCAGAGTCACAGTCATCAGGAATAATGTTCCAACATTTGTGTTGCAGCATCACAATACCAGCCTAGAGAAGTGCATTCTTCGAGTGGCAGGGGAGAAATAGCTTCTTCTCATTCTGTCCATAATCTATGACCACAGTGTTTTGTTTTCAGGTTTCCTTCTGCATGTGTTGTGTAGGAGGATTATATTATATTCTCATTTCCCACTTGGGTGCTACCCACTAGATTGTACTTGCAAACACTAAACCACATTTTTAGCAGCTATTACTATTTAGTAGAGAGGGCTCAAACCAAGATTCTCTGTAACTTGAAGACTTTAAATCATGATTTGAGGACTTCAGTTACTCTGTTAGAGGTTTACTACAGGAGTGCGTGGGCAAGTTGTATCCTGCAATGTGAAGGATACAAAAAGTTTCTACTGATAACAGTTCCTTTCAAATAATTAGCCTCTTAACGTTGATATAGACACTCCCACCTTTTCATGTTTCTCTGAATGTATAAATATCTGCTTACTGTATGTTCCATTCCATGCATCCGATGAAGTGGGTTCTTAACCCACGAAAGCTTATGCTGAAATAAATGTGTTAGTCTCTAAGGTGCCACAGGTATTTTTCTTGTTTTCTTTTTGAGGTCCAACTAGATGATCGTGATGGTCCCTTCTGGCCTTAAAGTGTATGAGGACCAAGACATTTGAAGACATTCATATCTGGCTTTATTTTTATTCATTACAAAGCCAGGGGACAAACTGCAGAATTTGGACTGAGATTAACGTTCTGATTCTAAGCTGCTCTGAAGGTGAGGAAGGTGGTAGGTATGGCCCAGGGGCTTTACTTTAGGCCCCTTTCTACTGAACATTGAAATGGTTTAAATGTCATAAAGGAAGTGCACAAATACCTGCCCCATACCCATTGCCCCTCCGCCCTTTCCTTTGTTTTTACTTTTAAAGTAATAAATGGATTAATTTTATTTATTTTTGAAAATTCTATGCAGAGCTCTGTATGCAAGCAAGCACATTTGTATGAAATCAACTGTATTAAAAATGCTGCCAGGACCCCATCAGAAATGAAGCATTTATGCCTCAGCAGGTAATACTCAGTTAAATAAAGTCCCAGTAATTTTGTATTGTGACTATATTGAATTATGGAGAAATACTGAAAGTGAGAAACTGCCTTTAAGCCCATTAAACACATTAGAGACTGATTGTCGCACAGCCTTTCAGGACGGTAACTAATTGCTTCCTAAGCAACTCTAGTGCTTCTGCATTTTCTCTTATTAATCTTGTCATTTTACAGATCCTTTAATCTCTAAGTAAAACTTCTGTTCTCAGTTTCAATTAACATTCTTTTATTAAACTTCCCTACTTTTACCCTAGTTGCATCGTCAGTACTAGGACGACAGAAGATGCATCTTCAGCATTAACCTACTACACATCATTTAACGCTCAAGGCACTTTTGTTAGATGACTTTTAGCAAGTTTTTTTTGGCAAAACCTTATGGATAAATGATTTTTCTGTTTGCCCTCATTTCCCCTTTTAAAAAGAAATCCTGGGATAAGTTCTTCTGACCTTCTCTTTTTGAATGATGTAATATCTGTTTTTGGTAATTAAGAGACAGGAAGAGAGCACAGCTTTTTTCAAAATGAGGTCATGGGAGCCTGAAAAATTGGTGGGCACTCTATGACAAGCACATTAATTCAATGTGATTTTAATGGTTTGTCCAGGGTTTTTAATTTTGGGAACATTTAAAATTATTAAAATGTCAACATTTAAATGCATTAACTTTGGTGCAGATTTCTGCCACCCTCTCTCATCTAGGGTCAGATTCAGCTTTTGCTTTGAGCTTTTTTTGCACCACATGAGCTGACAGAAAGGACTAGTGGGGCGTGTGAATACTCATGATAGAGGAGGCCCCCCTACACCAGGGTAGAGATTTCTCATCCACCTTTGCAGCAGCCCTGGGTGCAGGAGGCATTTTGGAATTAAGGTGAGCTGGAGGGAGGGAAGGAATAGGGGAGGGTGTGGCTGAGGTAGACCTGGAAAGGCCCCATAGGACCTATTGAAGCAGTGGTGAAACTTAGGCCAGTCCTCATGGTTGACCTAGACTGCACCAGGGCCAAACTGGTCCTGCAGAAGCTGGAAGGAACATGCTGATTCTCCTTTGTTCCTGTCCTGGCACAAGAATGAATCTTTCCCATTGAGTAGTAACTTACCCAGCATGTATCCAGATAAAGTCAATAGGGCTACTTAAGACATAAGGTGCTACTCAGCATAAGGGTGGCAGAATCAGGACCTTATATATATTCAAAAAGGTAATCTAAAATTAGTTCTTGTGTTTGGGAGAAAAGTGCCACAAAAGAGATCTTGTAACATTTTACAAACATTAATTCAGTAAATCCCTCTGAAAATTAGGTCAGTTCTATTTAGGTGTCTAGATATTGTTGGCCTTTTGTGTCTGAAGCTAGAGTCTAGACAAGTTGCACCAACAGTTAATGGAGATATGCCAATCTCCTAGAACTGGAGAGACCTTGAAAGGTCATCAAGTCCAGTCCCCTGCCTTCACTAGCAGGAACAAGTACTGTCCCCTGACAGATTTTTTGCCCCAGATCCCTAAATGGCCCCCTCAAGGATTGAACTCATAACCCTGGATTTAGCAGGCCAATGCTCAAACCACTGAGCTATCCCTCCCTACCCAGTTACTAATACAAGGGGTAAATATCTTCAATTCATCTTAATATGTTAAGTTTGAAACATGTAGCCACTTTAAATAGCCAGCATTGTAAGCTATTTCACTGATTCATGACAGCCCAGATTTGACAAATATCTGGCATTCTGCAAGACTTATGGATTCTCATAGGTTTTTCAATCAGTATCATTGACTGTATGGGAAGATGCGCTATGGGCTTTTAAGTTCAGATGAGGTCTGACAGTTCTTTTTGGACACTGATCTGACTATATGAGGGATAAGAAAGTAAGTTTTATGAGGGTGCCTTTGGTGGGATTTTAATTTTTGGATGTTGACCCAGCACATGCAGCTTTGCATTAGGTGTTTTATACATAAACCCAGAGTTCTGAATGGGCAAGGAAACAGATTCAGAAACATGCTCCTAATGCACACTTCCAGTATGGCTGGATATAACTGTCACATCCTGGCATCCCATTCCTTTGAAAGGATGTTCTATAGGAAGGAAATCTGAAAGTTTCAAATATGCAGAGTCAAATATTCTACTGAATATTCTTCCAGTTATTCACATAAGGACAACAAGCAACATCGCAGTTCTTTTTCTGATGAAAACAAAATGTTGGACTCCTGATTTAAGACTAGTAAGATTTTATGAATTTTTCTATATACAGTCTGGGGACAGGGCTGACTTTAGAGCAGTGGTGGGCAACCTGCGGCCCGCACACAGCCTGCCAGCACACTGCTTCCCACAGCTCCCATTGGCCGGGAATGGCGACCCACGGCTACTGGGAGCTGCAGGCGGCTGTGCCTACGGAAGGTCAATGTAAACACTCTCACGGCCCGTTAACGGATTACCCTGATGGGCCACGTGCAGCCCGCAGGCTGTAGGTTGTCCACCACTGCTTTAGAGGGTAGCAAGCAGGGCCCCATGCCACAGGGAACCCCACAAGGCTAAGTTACATCATATCTCTAGAGTCACTGTGGATAAATGTAATACGAGTATTACAGTAATTTAATCTCTAAAAGTGGAAGTAAATCACACTAAAGCAGAAGTTTTCAAATTGTGGACCCCAGCGACTGTAATGATGGTCCTGTTAAGAGTGAAAGCCTACAAATGTTTAATAAGAGTATATGTATTTTAAAATGACTTTCCTTCTTTGTCATCTGGTGATTAACATGGGACCAAGATGAAAATAAAAATAACCTGAAGAAGTTCTGCAGAACTGTTGTGCTCCGGCCCATTACCTGCCAGGCTGTGGCCCCTGACTAGAAGGGCCGAGAAGGTGCAAGGGGCCAAAGGGGAAGTGGCCCAGAGAAGATAGTCTGACAAGGGGAGAGAAGGAGGGCAGAGAGGCTGCCGCTACAGGTTCCCTGGGTTGGGACCCAGAGTAGTGGGTGGGCCTGGGCCCCGCCCCCTTCCCCCTTGTACTGCACCTGGCCGCGGAAGAGTGTGGCAGAGACAGACTGCAACATGCCCCTGAGGTGAGGGGCTTGAGTTTGGGGTTGGCCACTGAGGCAGGTGCAAGCCAAAGGACTGTTGTTACTCCCCTCGCCCCGCCCCCGGAAGGGGGTGAGAATGGAGTACTGGGCACTGCCGGAGGGCAGTGTCCTGAAGCGGATGCTGCCGAGCGGGGAGCAATGCGGGTCCCAAACCAGCAGAGCAGACAATGGGTGAGACACCATGTGCAGAGGGTGCTGCATGGCTGACGAGAGCTAATTCCCGGACTGACCAACAGGGGGTGTTGCGGTGGTGAGTCCAGCACGCCGTTACAAATACATAGCAACATTAAAAGAATCCTACCAAAACAAAGCCCTTTCCTGAGCATACGTCTCTCCCTGAGGAGAGGTTGAGGGAATAATCAGATAAGAGTTGTTAGTCGCAGTGGTTAATGAGCTAATGGAAGGTGCTGAGATATACTACAGTGATGACTGTAGTATAAGAATCTACACAGAACAGAACATCAATCTTTTCTGGCTCTGTGGAAAAGAAGGGGAAGCCATGCAGACCCAGGCTGTGTTTGTTTTTTTCCCTCCATAGAGCCCCCATGAGAGATCTAGAGGTTGCTGTGGTCAGGACCAGATTTCTACGGTCAGGGAACAGGAGATAGTTTGCCTACCGTAACCTCATGGCATACCTAGACCTGAGTAACAGGGCCTATACCCAATCCCTTGACCTCCCACAGATCTCCATGGATCTGTCAGGTTTGGGCCAGGTCTTATGACCATTTTTTGGGGAGTGCAACCCCACACCCACCAACAGATTGTATCTCCATGAAGAGATCATTCCAAGTTTTCTGTCCACGAGTTCCCCCCCTCCTACCATGAAAGCGGGTGACTTGAATGAGGTACTTAGTTACATTCTTTCCTCTCTGGTCATACTTCCATGACAAGGCAGGAGTGGTGCAATGAGTGGCCATGCAGCAGTGCTCTCCTTAAAGCAGCATCAAGTTCCCCTGTTTCTCTGCTCATCACATTTTACTAGAGCTGCTTGAAATTTCTGACAAAAGCAATTTAAAAAAAGTGTTATTATTTGGACACTCCAAGAACACCTGACCAACTCCACTTTTTAGCTTGCATTTATATGAACACCGTTGACCATCAGCCCTGTGCAAAAGCTAACTTAGAATGGCTGTGGACACATATGACTGTTTTAAAATGTTCTTTACCTAAGTTACACCCCCAGAAAAAAAAATATCGAGCTTCGTACACACACCCTCACCCACATTGCAAAAGTCCCATTGCTGCTGCGCCCTTTTGGAGCACATCAACATTTTCCCCAATAACTTAAGTTATCATGGAATAGGGTTGCCAACTTTCTACTCACAAAACTGAACACCCTTGCCTCACCCCTACCCCGCTCCTTCTCTGAGGCCACGCCCCCACTCACTCCATCTCCCCACCCTCACTCACTCGCTCTCTCATTTTCACTGGGCTGGGGCAGGAGGTTGGGGTTTGGGAGGGGGTGGACTGGGGGTGTGGGCTCTGAGGTGGGGCCAGAAATTAGGAGTTCAGGGTGTGGGAGGGGGATCTGACCTGAGGCTGTGGGTGCGGGCTCTGAGGTGGGGCCAGGGATGATGGGTTTGGGGCACAGGAGGGGGCTCCAGGCTAGGGGAGTGGAGTTGAGGGATCTGGAGTATGGGATGGGGTTCCTGGCTGAGGCAGGGGGTTGGGGTATGGGAGGAGGTAAGGGCTCTGGGCTGGGGGTGTGGGTTCCAGGGTGGGATTGGGGATAAGGGATTTGGAGTGCAGGAGGGGGCTCTGGGCTGGGTCTGAGGGGTTCAGAGTGTGGGAGGGGGTCTGGGTGGGGGTAGGGAGTTGGGGTGCAGGGGTGTGTGAGGGTTCCAGCTGGGGGTGCAGACTCTGGGGTGGGGCTGGGGATGAGGGGTTTGGAGTGTAGGAGGGTGCTCCATCCTAGGACCGAGGGGTTCTGAGGGTGGGAGGGGGATCAGGGCTGCGGCAGGTGGTTGGGGCATGAGAGGGGGTCAGGGGTGCAGGCTCCAGGTGGCACTTACCTCAGGCAGCTCCCAGAGGCAGCAGCATGTCCCTGCTCCAGCTCCTACGTGGAGGCACGGACAGGCATGCCGCATGCTGCCCCATCCACAGGTGCCACCCCTACAGCTCCCATTGGCTGTGGTTCCCAGCCAATGGGAGCTGCAGAGCCGGCGGTTGAGGGGGGGGGCAGCGTGCGAAGCCCCTGGCTGCCGCTATGCATCGGAGCCGGAGAGGGGACATGCCACTGCTTCCAGGAGCCATGGCAGGCAGGAAGCCTGCCTTAGCCCCGCTCCGCCACTGACCGGACTTTTCACGGTCTGGTCAATGGTGCTGACCGGAGTCTCCAGGGTCCCTTTTTGACCAGGTGTTTGGTCAAAAACCAAACACCTGGCAACCCTATCATGGAACAGAAATTCATTTTCCTGGCCAGCTGTACATATAGGTGCTACACATTGCCTCACCCCAGAAGAAGTATGATCATTATTTGTATTCTGTTTCATTTCAGGTCTCATGACTCACTTGTAGAAGTTGCATGATACATATACAAGGACTCTTTCTATGAAAATAATTACCCTTTGTGGGTGACATAGCTTGTGCTCAGCTCAGCAGCATATCTCAATTGAGTTTTGAGTTGTGGGAGTTCATAGCTGAAGGAGAGCTTAAAAAATAAAGTCAGTGGAACCTCTTTGTTTTTCTGCTATTTAAGAAGAAAAAGCTTTTTTGAAAAAATCAGTGAACTGAGGCTCACTTTACAATGTTTCCTATCTAGTGTACAGTATGTGAGATGAATGTCCAAGAGTGATAACAATGAAAAACAGTCCAAGGTTTAATTTGGATGAGCCCTGAAAAAAAAAAATCCGATCCTTTTCACTGGGTAAAATCCTGATACCAGTGAAATCAATAGGAGTTTTGCCATTGACTACAATAGGGCCAGGATTTCATCACCTGAGAAACTTTGTGAAAATGGGCATCATGATATTTCTGTGTCTTCCTGATTCTAATATGGACAGAAATCATGAGAACCACTGGCTTGAGTAGTGTTTCAGTCTAGCTGGCATCCTGTTCCTATTTGAAGCAGGACATTTAGAGGCACCGCATGGGCAGGCATAGAGATATTCTAAACCTGAAATAAAATATTTCGTTCAGATTGGGCTTGAGTTGTAAGCAAAAGGAATAGTTGATTCCCCCCACCTCTAAATTGGTTCACTCAGTGTCTAAATTACAAGTACCTATGACAAATGGGATTTTAGTAGTCTTGAACTGAGCATTAATTTACAGTCTTTGCAAAAATTCACTCAGAAATTTTCTAAGGGATTGATGGATCAGTGTCATTGATGTCTCACTTGCAAATGGAAGTGTAGGGGCTGATCCTGAGAGATTCTGAGCCTCTGTTAACTCCCACAGAAATCCCTGGACCTTGCAGGTACTTAGAATCTTTCAGGGTATATTTTTAGGTGTAGATTTTTGAAAGAGATCAACACCCACATTCTGAGCCAAGTTTTCTAGAATGCTTAACTCCCACTTAGGTACCAAAATAAATGGTCAGATTTCTTCAAACTGCTCCGCATAGTGGGTGCTGAGGTTTTACGAAAAATCTGGCCCTTAATGAATAAAAAAGTAGTAAGTACATCAGGTTGGGGAGACATTTGCCAGTGTTCAAATCTCAGTGTCTGCATTCAAATTATATGACTCGCCATGACACACGCTATTCTGTCCTTGCCTTGGTGAATTTTACCAAGTGAATTTTACTGCTGACACTTGTTGGCATGGAGACTAAGAGTAAAGTAGAAGTCACATTCATAGGAATGTCTTCCTGCCGCATCAATCATCCACTAGTATGACTTTAGAACATAATCGCTATACCCAAGAGGAAACTCATACTCTGTGAACATTACAATGTTATTTTAAGCCATCAAGGCTCAAGTATAGTTACATTCAACATAGCACTCATTGTACGTTGGCAGTAGTACTGGTCAATAATAAATGTTCTACTTTCTCTATTGACATTTTGAAACCTGGGGAAAAACTGTATTAATATTAGTCATAATTATTAATGTAGTAGCAACGATATACCAAATCATCTCTGACGGGAAAAGCTTACAATCTATGAAAATTTTAAAAAAGCTGGAATGAGATAGAACAACATAAACCTCACAAATAAAAATTTAATAGAGGAACACAAATTTTGCACTGAAATTTTCTTAACCAAATTGGTAAGAGTGATTTTGGATGGATTACTTCACGTCATAAAGAGAATGTGCTTCTTAAATTGATACTAATTTAACACACAATAAGAATGTTCTATTAAAGTGTTGATCTTGTTCCAAACACCAACAACCCACACAAACACTAAATAATTCATCTTGAATGTGTCCCCTTCTTTACATATTATGCTAGACACAGTTCTAGAAGTCTCTTGGAAAGTGGTCATATTAAGTCATCACTTTTGTACTATGGTATATCTACCTCTCTCATACAATCCAGAGAGCAAAATGATAAACCAGAGTGGACAGATTTAAAGAAGCATCAAATGTTCAAAACATTTCCATTATTATTTATGATTAAACTAGCTCGAGACATACAGGGTAACAAGAAAACATTCTCCAAATACATTAGAAGCAAGAGGAAGATCAAGGACAGGGTAAGCCCATTACTCAGTGATGGGGGAAAAATAATAACAGAAAATGTGGAAATGGCAAAAGTGCTAAATTGCTTTTTTTATTTTCATTTTCCCCAAAAAGGTTAGCAGTGAATGGACAGCTAACATCATGAATGCCAGTGAAATGAGGTAGGATCAGAGGCTAAAATAGGGAAAGAACAAGTTAAAAATTATGTAGACAAGTGAGATGTCACCAGGGCCTGATGAAACACATCCTAGAATATCCAAGGAGCTGACTGAGGAGATATCTGAGTCATTAGCAATTATCTTCAAAAAGTCATAGAAGACGGGAGAGATTCCAGAGGACTGGAAAAGGGCAGATACAGTGCCAATCTATAAAAAGGGAAATAAGGACAGCCCGGGGAATTACAGACCAGTCAGCTTAACTTCAGTACCCGGAAAGATAATGGAGCAAATAATTAAGCAATCAATTTGCAAACACCTAGAAGAAAATAAGGTGATAAGTAAGAGCATGGATTTGTCAAGAACAAAAATGTCAAACCAACCCAATAGCTTTCATTGACAGGGTAATACACCTTGTGGATGGGGGAAAATGGTATATGTCGTAGATCTTGATTTTTGATACTGTCTGTCATGACCTTCTCATAAACAAACTAGGGCAATACAAACTAGATGGAGCTACTAGAAAGTGGGTGCATAACAGATTGGAAAACCATTCCCAGGGAGTAATTATCAGTGAATCACAGTCCAGCTGGAAGGGCATATCAAGTGGGGATCAGTTCTGGGTCTGGTTCTGTTCAATATGTTCCTCAATGATTTAGATGATGGCATAGAGAGTACACTTATAAAGTTTGTGGATGATACCAACCTGGGAGGGGTTTCAGGTGCTTTGGAAGATAGGATTAAAATTCAAAATGATCTGGACCAACTGGAGAAATAGTCTGAAGTAAATAGAATGAAATTCATTAAGGACAAATGCAAAGTATTCCACATAGGAAGGAACAATCAGTTACACACATAGAAAATGGGAAATGACTGCTCAGGAAGGAGTACTGCAGAAAGGGATCTGGGGGTCATAGTTGATCATAAGCTAAATATGAGTCAACAGCATAGCACATTTGCAAAAAAAGCAAATATTCTGCGATCTATTAGCAGGAATGTTGTAAGCAAGACACGAGAAGTAATTCTTCCACTCTACTCCATGCTGATATGGCTTCAACTGGAGTATTGTGTCCAGTTCTGGATGCTACATTTCAGGAAAGATGTGGGCAATTGGAGAAAATCCAGAGAAGAGTAACAAAAATGATTCAATGTCTAGAAAACATACCTGTGAGGGAAGATTCATAGATTCTAGGGCTGGAAGGGACCTCGAGAGGTCATCGAGTCCAGCCCCCTGCCATCATGGCAGGACCAATTACTGTCTAGACTATTCCTGATAGACATTTATCTAACCTACTCTTAAATATCTCCAGAGATGGAGATTCCACAACCTCCCTGGGCAGTTTATTCCAGTGTTTAACCACCCTGACAGTTAGGAACTTTTTCCTAATGTCCAACCTAAACCTCCCTTGCTGCAGTTTAAGCCCATTGCTTTTTGTTCTATCCTCAGAGGCTAAGATGAACAAGTTTTCTCCCTTCTCCTTATGACACCCTTTTAGATACCTGAAGACCGCTATCATGTCCCCTCTCAGTCTTCTCTTTTCCAAACTAAACAAACCCAATTCCTTCAGCCTTCCTTCATAGGTCATGTTCTCTAGACCCTTAATCATTCTTGTTGCTCTTCTCTGGACCCTCTCCAATTTCTGCACATCTTTCTTGAAATGCGGTGCCCAGAACTGGACACAATACTCCAGTTGAGGCCTAACCAGTGCAGAGTAGAGCGGAAGAATGACTTCTCGTGTCTTGCTCACAACACACCTGTTAATGCAGCCCAGAATCATGTTTGCTTTTTTTGCAACAGCATCACACTGTGGACTCATATTTAGCTTGTGGTCCATTATAACCCCTAGATCCCTTTCTGCCGTACTCCTTCCTAGACAGTCTCCTCCCATTCTGTATGTGTGAAACTGATTGTTCCTACCTAAGTGGAGCACTTTGCATTTGTCCTTATTAAACTTCATCCTGTTTACCTCTGACCATTTCTCCAATTTGTCTAGATCATTTTGAATTATGACCCTATCCTCCAAAGCAGTTGCAATCCCTCCCAGTTTGGTATCATCTGCAAACTTAATAAGCATACTTTCTATGCCAATATCCAAGTCATTGATGAAGATATTGAACAGAGCCGGTCCCAAAACAGACCCTTGCGGAACCCCACTCGTTACACCTTTCCAGCAGGATTGGGAACCATTAATAACTACTCTCTGAGTACAGTTATCCAGCCAATTGCGCACCCACCTTATAGTAGCCCCATCTAAGTTGTATGTCCCTAGTTTATTGATAAGAATATCATGCGAGACCGTATCAAATGCCTTACTAAAGTCTAGGTATACCACATCCACCGCTTCTCCCTTATCCACAAGACTCGTTATCCTATCAAAGAAAGCTATCAGATTGGTTTGACATGATTTGTTCTTTACAAATCCATGCTGGTTAGTCCCTATCACCTTACCACCTTCCAAGTGTTTGCAGATGATTTCCTTAATTACTTGCTCCATTATTTTCCCAGGCACAGAAGTTAAACTAACTGGTCTGTAGTTTCCTGGGTTGTTTTTATTTCCCTTTTTATAGATGGGCACTATATTTGCCCTTTTCCAGTCTTCTGGAATCTCTCCTGTCTCCCATGATTTACCAAAGATAATAGCTAGAGGCTCAGATACCTCCTGTATTAGCTCCTTGAGTATTCTAGGATGCATTTCATCAGGTCCTGGTGACTTGCAGGCCTCTAACTTATCAAAGTGATTTTTAACTTGTTCTTTTTTAATTTTATCTTCTAAACCTTCCCCCTTTCCATTTGCATTTACTATGTTAGGCATTCCCTCAGACTTCTCGGTGAAGACCGAAACAAAGAAGTCATTAAGCATCTCTGCCATTTCCAAGTTTCCTGTTACTGTTTCTCCCTCCTCACTGAGTAGTGGGCCTACCCTGTCCTTGGTCTTCCTCTTGCTTCTAATGTATTGATAAAAAGTTTTCTTGTTTCCCTTTATTCCTGTAGCTAGTTTGAGCTCATTTTGTGCCTTTGACTTTCTAATCTTGCCCCTGCATTCCCGTGTTGTTTGCCTATATTCATCCTTTGTAATTTGTCCTAGTTTCCATTTTTTATATGACTCCTTTTTATTTTTTAGATCTTGCAAGATCTCGTGGTTAAGCCAAGGTGGTCTTTTGCCACATTTTCTATCTTTCCTACCCAGCGGAATAGTTTGCTTTTGGGCCCTTAATAGTGTCCCTTTGAAATACTGCCAGCTCTCCTCAGTTGTTTTTCCCCTCAGTCTTGATTCCCATGGGACCTTACCTGAAAAAATTGGGTTTGTTTAGTCTGGAGAAGAGAAGACAGAGGGGACATGATACCAGTTTTCAAGTCATTAAAAGGTTATAAGGAGGAGAGAGAAATTTTTTTTCTTCTTAACTTCTGAGGATAGGACAAGAAGTAATGGGCTTAAATTGCAGCAAGGGCAGTTTAGGTTGGACATTAAGAAAAAACTTTCTAACTGTCAGGTGGTTAAGCACTGGAACAAATTGCCTAGGTAAGCAGTGGAATCTCCATCATTGTCTAACCTGTTCTTAAAAGTCTCCAAACAACTGTCAGGGATAGTCTATATAATACTTAGTCCTGCCATGAGTGCAGGGACTGGACTAGGTGATCTCTCGAGGTCCCTTCCAGTCTTATGATTCCATAACAATAAAATCTGCACTATGATGTTTATTAATAACTAAATTTTAATGTAAAGCCAAAAATAAGAATTTATACACACACACATATTACAATTGTTATATCCATCATGTAGCAGTAACACAGATTTCTGATAATAATTTAAAGGTCCAGCAAGGGACATTTGACTTCAGTAGGAATGCTCACTAAGCAGGAATTACTTCATGTGATGAGGAGTTTACATATGACACCATAAACTCATCACACGTGGTCAAGCATTGAGAACTTGCAACTGTCATTGAAGTAATATGGTATACATATAACTTTGCGATGGTTCCTAAATTCAGGACACAGCATGTCTGCACAAGATCATAATACTCACTTCCAGAATTAAACAACCATTACCATTCTTGTTCTAGTGGAGAAACAGAGAGAACCCTGTTGATTCCTAATTCAGCTTTTATCTCTTAACTCACTAATAACTGAAGATGGTACAGTGAAATTCAGACACCACATATATATAACACTGACTAAAGTTACCATACCAATAGAAACAAGGACAAAAGTTACCATCATGCAAGCATATAATACCATACGAAAATATATCGTAGTAGAGCTACCAAACCTTATCAGCTCTGATCTGTAGTTCCTCCAAAGCAATAATCTCAACTTCCATGAAAGGACCTAACCCTCTACAGCTTGCATTTATCTGGGAACATGATAAATTGTCACTATGATAAGCCCGAGAGTCTACGCAAGTGTAGTAATGTAATACATGGCCAAATTTGGCTACTTGGTCAATAGAAAGGAGAATTCTCTCTTGCAAATCTAAGGCTACGTCTACACTACCCGCCCTATTTGGCAGGTAGCTATCGATGTTCTGGGATCGATTTATCGCGTCTCATCTAGACGCGATAAATCGATCCCAGAGCCGCTCCGCGTCGACACCGGAACTCCAGCTCCGCGAGCAGAGGAAGCTCTGTCGACGGGGGAGCCTGCCTACTGTGGTGTGGACCGGGGTAAGTACCTTTTGAAATCGATCTAAGATATTCGACTTCAGCTATGTTATTCACATAGCTGAAGTTGCGTATCTTAGATCGATCCCCCCGCCCCTAGTGTAGACCAGCCCTAAGACTTCAGTGTTACAGCTGCCTTGCTCTTAGGCTAATCATTTACACCTGTGCAATCTGAGTGCAAAGTGGATATCAAACAATCCTTCACTTGCACAAGTGTAAGTGACTACACAAGGTAAAAGGCTGTGGAGAATGATGTCCTTGTGTAGAAAAATGGCAACAGATTTATTATAAGATGTTCTATAGGTGAGATTGGAAGAAATCAAAAGACTTTAAGAAGAGGTAGAGAAACCTGGGCCACGAACAATATAATTGCAGCCAAATGAGGCCATTCTCAGAGAAAAGCATACACCAAACTTACAGCAGTGTCTGCTCTCAGTTGAAATCAATGGAATTTTATGCTCCAGATTTATGTTAAATATAATTGAATGTAGAACTTGGTCCAGACAAAGATGTGAGTTCTGGTTATCATTAAATCTATATTACAGAGGGGGAAGACAACTTGCATAAGATCACAGGCAGACTGGGGAAAAGAACCCACATCACCAGACTCCCAAACCACATCACTAGCCCCCAGGCCACACTGATTTACAACAAAATTAGTTCTAGCAGCTGGGACACTGGGCTGGAAACGAGGCAAGCTGGGTGTTATTCTCAGTTGGGCTAGTGACTTTGTCCCAGCTGCACAAAAGGTATTTAGGCTTTTGAGTCCCAGTTTTAGGCATCACTGCAATCCACAAAACCCGTGCACAGCTGCTGCCTTACCCTGTAGGCACCTAAACTCACTCCATGCCTAACATTTTACTTTAAGAGCTCCCTAGGTTTCTGCCTCATTCTAGGCATCTAGACACCCATCTCCCACCTAAGCACCAGCCTGCTCCATGGACGTGGGCAACACGGGCATCCTAGTGCTTATCTTCCCAACACACACCATTGCCTGGTAGGTGTGTTCTGAGCATGCCTACTGGATTGGGTCCCATTCAAAATCTGGCTGCTGGAAGAAGTGGTGCAGTCTCCCTTACAACATTTAGCCCACTGGTTAGCGCACTTCCCTGGGATGTAGGAGACCCTGGTTTAATACCCTCCTCCCCCCAGCAGCAGAGAAGAAAATATTTGAATGGGGGTCTCCCACCGCTCAGGAGAGTGCTTAAATCACTGGGTATTACAAGGTGTTCTAATGGGAGGAGGAGGGGGAAGAGAGGTCTTAGTTACTCTCTAATGCTGAAACTGTTCCACTTGGACTAAAGAATTATTGGAGAAGGAGGATCAGACCCTGGGTTTCCCCCAGTAGCGTAGGCAGGTCTGGAGAACGGGGAGCGGCGCTATAAAAAGGCGCCTCCCTGGGCTCCCCCTGTACTCACCCAGCGGCGCATTCGGCGGCACTTCGGTGGTAGATCCTCACTCGCTCCGGGTCTTCGGTGGTACCCGCCGCTGAAATGCCGCCGAAGACCCGGAGCGCCATCGGGTGAGTGCAAGAAGCGGTGCTTAAAAAGAAGCCCCTTCCTTTTTAAGGCGCCACTTCTGCTCACAGGGGGAGAGGCCGCTCCCTCTACTCCCCCCCCGGCTATGCTACTGGTTTCCCCACATCCCAAGAGGGTGTCCTAACCACCAGACTACGGAATCATTCCTGCTCTAGCTTAGCAATTATTTAAGTCACTATTTCTAGGTGCCTAAAAAGTTATGTATTATGATTTTGAGCTTTGCAATATCTAAGTCCCTTTGTGGAGCTGAGTCCTTGTCACTTCAGTTGTCTGTGCCTCGGTTTCTCCTCCCACAATATGCCTGTCATGTCTGTTTAGATAATAAGGTATTTGGGGCCAGGATTGTCTCCGACTAGGTTTGCACAGTACCAAGCACAACCACCACCTCATCTTAATTGTGTGTTCCATGCACTATGGTAATACAAATAACTCGCGCTACCATTTATGTCACTGTTAAATTTAGCCCAGAAAGTTTCCCCAACTTATTCTAGGCTTAATTTAGCCCATACATTTTACATAGAGCAAGCATGTAATGCTGGGAATTGCCAAACATTTTTGGTATACTGCCGTGCATTATAAGTGACAGAAAAAACAGTATTATGTTGTGTATTGTCACATATCACATCTACAATTGTCCAAAACAAGAAAGCTCTTTTAGAGGACCTTTACATATTGTGTTATTCTTATTGATATTTTTTCCTCAGACTGTTAGTATAGCTTGAGAAATGTGAGTTTTTGAACCCATTTATTTCTTACTGGCATGATTTGTTTTTAATTTATTTTCTAAATTGCTTTGGAAATAAAATATTATTGGCACATTTGAAAATATGAAGTACTGGGTTTTGGGAGAATTATCTTAATTCCCAGAAAGTTATTTAATAAAAATTGATTTTTTTCTACTTCTAGTATTAATATGAACTAACACAGTTTTGTAAGTATTGGGTGTAGCAATGTTCTTAAAATAACCAAAGCTCCTTTTAGCTAATAAAAAACCTGATTTTAAAAAATCCACATTTAGTCAGTATGGCTCTTTTTTCATTTTTATACATATCAGCTAATATTAATAAAACAAAAACCATAAATATAATTGTTCAAATTCATCCCTGGGAATTATACCAGAAATGAATTTGATTTAGTGTGCTTTAACTATACTATGTTATAGTAAGTGTTACATTATTGTAAAGTGTGCTTGTCTACTAGACTGTGATTGTTCAAAGACTTACACATAGGCTTAACTTAATGCACATTGACTACTTCCATTGAAGTCAATGGTATTCACAGATACATAATTCTTTAATTATTTAGTCCAAGAGGAACAGTTTCAGCAGGGGAGAGTGACTGAGACCCCTGTTCCCATCAGAATATTCTGTAGCTGTACTACAGTCGATAACAAATAGTAGCTGAAGATCAGAAAAGTCATTAGCTCAGTAGAAAGTCTTAAGAACCGGGTTGCCTCAGAAGAGTGAAATCAAATATTATTGTATGTATCACTTGTCCATGCACACCTAGTAAATGTCAAAATTTTGAAGGTCTGATTCATTACTGTATTATACCAGTTTCATGATTCCATAAGACTAAGTCAGTGAATACACTGACATAAAAATCAGTGTGAGACTGGTGAATCAGTCTCTGAATTCCTAGAGGCTACAATAAGAATGAGAACTTATGGCTTGTTCCTGAGAAACACTGATTACCCATAATCCCCTTACCTTCTCATGCAGACCCTTTCAGGATTAAGTTCTTAAAGTTTTCTAGGTGAGAGTAATTCTGTAGGACAGGCCTATCCTCACTCTATTTTTCTATAGCCATATGTTTAGGGAAGGAAAAGTAGCTATATCTCAGGTGATGTGGAGACTTTCAGTCTCTCTCTCTATTTTTGGCATTCAGTTGTTCCTCTTTCTCTTTTCCAGCTATTATCACGAGGCAGAAAAAATGCTACATGGTGATGTTGCTTCTTCCAAAACCTATTAAAATATCATTTACTTAGGTTGCTATATTGCAAATCCTTTATCTCTCCCCCCCACCTCCCCAATGAACATCCCTCACATTATCAAAGCATTGGGCCTGCTCTGGCAACCTTAACATTTGAGTAAATCCTAGTCACATTAACTGTCCCATTGATTTTAACACAAGTAAGGGTTATGGGACCAGGCTAATAATTTTATGCCCTTTAAAGCCCAGTAAGTAGAACTCCTGGACTTTTCTCAAGTCTTTTCTCAGTGTTGTATTGTGACATGGCAGGGCTTCTTCCCAGTTTACCAAGCATTCACTTTTTTCCTTAACAAGCATCCCACTCACCTTTAAGTGGCACCATTTAAAGGGACCAAGGTTTATTTCTTCAAATGTAAGCAGATAACAGACAAAAACAGCTCCTCAGATGACTTCTTGTCCTAGTGTTTCACAGCCTCTCTCTCCAAGGGTCCCTGGTAATCCTGCTTCTTGAAGCTTCCCAGCCCCAAACAGTTCCCTTCTCACAGCCATCTCCCATTCCTCCTCTGAAATACCAGCCTCAGAGCTACCTCCCTGAGGCCCTAGCTCCAAGAACCTACCACCAGAGTTAGCACTACTTCTCTGTGGTGCCTCTCCCACACACACTGCCTCTCCCTCTTCCTCCCCTTCTGACAGGCCTTTATAGCCGCAGGTGTAGCCCTGCCCCCTTTGATTGGCTCAACTGGTCACACTTTCTTTAACACTGGGCCTGGTGTACTCACAGGCACCAGCTACCCTACTACATATATACTTTTTATTTTTACTGTACATATCTCTGCACCCACTATCTGTATATTTCCAGAATGAAATATGTTATCAAAAGATTTAATATCTTGCTTGCCTCCCTAGATTTCAAAAGTAATATTGCAATTAAGCTCAGTGAGGAACATTATGGGGAGGAGAAAAAATTGCCTGGCTCGAAGAAGAGAAGGCTTGGAAATCCTCAAAAAACCTAGAAAGTCCAGAAATAAATGTCTCATTATAAGTGTTCCTTTATTATTTTTTTCCAGTGTCTATTATTAAGCATCCATGGGTGATAGTACTCAGAAATCAGTGGCAGTTGGTCTTATTAGGCAGCCACAAAACAAATTGTATTTTACAACATTAATTATTATTTAGATGTTATTAACTAGCATTAGTTCTATGGTAACAAGTAGTGATACACTCCAGACATACAGATAAGGGTGTTTTTCCCTCCCCCAGGGCCAAGATGCTGTGCTGAAGAGGTTGTACTCAGAGGGAAAAGAATAGGATTACTGAGCTAAAGAAAAGTCACACATTACAGTCATTGTGGGGGATCGAGGATGCTAAATTTAGTTAAAATAAATATGGTTAGAACAGAGTGTACCAACCACCCCCATCCCAAATCAAAACAACTCTGAGTGTGTCAGGATTAATAACAGCTGGAAGTAGGAACAGAGCTGACTTTCCATTTCTAATGCACAGTTCAGCATTGAAAGTGGCAAGATGCTGAGTTTAGCCTTATTTATCAAGATTTCTCTTCATATTCCAGCATCCCTCTCAGATTCTGGGTGTGGCACTACTGATGCAGAGAATACAGGGTGCTGAATGATAAAGTAACTTGTTACTTCTGAAACACTGGTGCAGGGTGAAATCTTTCAATAAATTGGGTCAGGCTCAGGGCCGGCCCACAACATTTTGGCACCTGAGGCAGGGAGCTCAAATGAAGTCCCCATGTCCCCTCGCTTGGGCCAAAACTTTGAAAGGTCTCTTGTGCCCGCCTTCCTCCAGCACAGCACTCCACCATCCCTGTGCATCTAGAGCAGAGAGAATACATATGCACCAGCAGCAGACACAATTTTCTACACTCTGGGTCCTAGTGGTGCCCCCCGCCCCCCACACACACACAGTCTGGCACCTGAAGCTGCCGCCTCAGTTCACCTCATGGTAAGGCCAGCCCTGGTCAGGCTTCTCCACTCCTTGAGAAATAATTGAGGGGCAGTGATCAAATAAAAACAGCAAAACTCCAAACCCAGGAACATTCTCTAAAAGAAGGATAATCCAAACTCTGTAAAATTAGGGCACAGTAACCTTCCAGGCCAGGCATATAACTAAAAACAAAACAAACAAATAACAAATGTAGTGCTTGTGAAGATGCCAACTTTCAATAATCTTAGAAAATTAAGTCCTTTATATAGCCACAGAACATGTAAATATGTGCAAAAGAGGAGTGCAAGTATGATTAACTCTACCTGGGCTGAAAGCAAGGTTTGAATCCCCAACTTTCAATGCTAAAACACATTTCTTTTTCCTGAACTAATGGCATAGTTTCTATAGTTGGCAGCTGTAATAGGTTCTTATCTTATTGTGCACCAGCCAGTAGAGGCAAAGACCCACACTACTCCTAGTGTAGGTTATACACACTCTGGGGAAGCACCTGAAGTCTCCCAAAGTACAAGTCCCATCCTAGCACACCACTTTTTATAACAATCTCTTGGTCGGGTTGCCAGTGCTAAAAGCATAAACTTCTACTGTGTGAGTTAAAGGAATTATAGTTGTCAGCTGCTGTTCTATTATATGAACTATATAGCGTTCATATAATAGAGTGGGACAAAGATTCACACTCTCCTAGAATAGCTTACAAAAGTTTCCCCATGCTGCTTGGCCAGCATGCCTCAGCCTATTCAACAGGGACCACCAATGTAGTAATATATAGCATTCATATATAATAGTTCTTTTCATCTGTAGATCTTACTATTATTCCTATTTTACACAAGGAGAAATTGAGGCACATTGTGGGAAAGTGGTTTTGCCCAAGGTGGTACAGTGAGTCAGTGGCAGAGCCATGGGCAGACCCCAAGTGTATCAATTCCTAGATCAGCGCCCTGTCCACCAAACCGTATTTCTATATGTGCATTCGGTTGGCACTGCACTGATGTCATCCATTAAGCCCCACCCCTCCCTAAAACTATCATTCCAAATAATGAGAAAGTATGAAAACAAAACAAAACACATCATGCCTGACAAACTGGAACTACATAAAAATGGGGTACCAGCAAAGATGGAGGATTTTGTGACCTGAATTAAACACTTATCAGTAGATCCACAGAAAGGACTTAGATTTAGTGTTTACCAGGGCTGGCTCTACCTTTTTTTGCCACCTCAAGTGGTGAAGAAAAAAAAAAAGCTGCCGCCGGTGTGCCGCCGAACAAGGAATTGGAGGAACTGCCGCAGGCGTGCCGCCAAAGACAGAGGACAGGCGGAGCTGCCACCGGCATGCTGCCAAAAGCCGCTGCAGTGCCGCCCTAAGACCGCCCGGGAAGCCGCCCTTTCCCATTTGCTGCCCCAAGCACCTGCTTGCTAGGCTGGTGCCTAGAGCCGGCCCTGGCGTTTACAATCCAGTTTTTTTACTGTGGAAGCAAAGATGTCTGAAAGACAAGTCACAATTCCAGAAAGTAACTTAATTAAAAGAAATAAAATCCTAACCTGAGGTAAAATTACTCTATTATTAAGAACTTTAAGTTTCAGCCAATGGTGAGAACTGGTTTAAAACAAAGTTTGCAACTGATCACATAATCTATGAAAAAATGTTGAAAGACTCTGATGTGTGCCAAAGTGACTCTTTTGGCTTTTTGCCAAAGGCAACTCATGTCAAACCATGAGAAAGTTGACATTTAACTAAATAAGTGTTAGGACTATTTCAGCTAATCAGAAACTAGCTTATACTTATACATTAAATCACACTTTTAAGAATAGGCTAGGTTCTGATTAGCCAGAGCACACAACAGGATGTCCGGTCATTACTAAGCAATGAGAATATAGTTTATTCCGATAAAACTGCAGAGAAAGAATATTCATCACTCCATTATACCAATGCCTCATCATCAGTGTAATGGAGGAAAAAAAGTCACTAGAATTGAAGGTCCTCACAAGATAAATTTCTCCCACTTCTATAACTACCTGGGTTTGTTTGTCATTTATGCTTTATCCCCCAACAAACCTTTGTGTTGGCATTCACGTAGCAACAGATGAACATTAGCCCATGATAACAGTTGATTCTACTGACTATCGTTGTTAAGTAAATTTGGGTGGGCCACAATTTGTTTATGATTCATAGTTAAGTGAGTTGGATCTGGACCTGTGTAAGCAGTGTCACATCAGTCCATGCTGGGTGAGGGGGAAAATACACACAAAGATCCTAAAAGTACGATCTGAGTTAAATAGCACTATAGTCTTTCATCCAATGCTAAGGTGCGAGAACTATACTATGGAAGGCCTCGTATCAGCTGAGCAGGTGGGTAAATAATGTCATATCACAACATGCATGGCAAGAATCCATGCTAAGATCCCAAGAAGGTGAACCACGTGCATGGGGAGGTGGGATCCACAAATGTCTCAGGGGTGTAGGGGGGTGGGTAAATAAAGCTACATCATGACATATTAGGATGGGGTAAATAATGCTTCATTGTGAGATGCAGGAATAGGGGCATCCAAAGGCCTTGAAACTGTGGATGGAGGCATAAAAACCCCAAACAAAGCCTCTGTCTCACCATATATTTTGCAATCACCGGAAGATACAAGAAAAAAACGTGGAAGAGGAGGGGAGAGAACAGGTCACACCTGGGGGAGAGAAGTGATTGAACATTGAGAGGCAGGAAGTGTCTGGCTGGTGAGTTTTGCCCACATGCTCAGGGTTCAGCTGATCACCATATTTGGGGTCGGGAAGGAATTTTCCTCCAGGGTAGATTGGCAGAGGGCCTGGAGGTTTTTCGCCTTCCTCTGCAGCATGGGGCATGGGTCACTTACTGGAGGATTCTCTGCATCTTGAAGTCTTTAAAACCATGATTTGAGGACTTCAATAGCTGTGACACAGGTGAGAGGATTATTCCATGAGTAGGTGGGTGAGATTCTGTGGCCTGCATTGTGCAGGAGGTCAGACTAGATGATCATAATGGTCCCTTCTGACCTTAAAGTCTATGAGTCTATGAGGTGATGTGGGCTCCCATGGTGTGTGTGTGGGGAGTGTTGGTGGTTTCCATGTTTCCCTCCTTGAGAAGGACAGCAGAGAGTTCCCCACCCCTTGGATCCCTGTGAGCTTGTGGGGGTTGCATTTCCCTGGGGGCTACCCCTGTGGGTTGAGGTAGTGAGGATTTCCCCAGCTCCCCTGGCTGCAGGGAGCTCCCCATTCCAGCGCCCGCCACCCCTCTTATCATCTATGGTCTCCTGGTCGCTGATGTGCTGCAGGTTGCGGCCCATGTCCTCATGGCTCAGCTCGGGCTCGGGCAAAAGGATTCCAGCTGGGAGTGGGCATTCCTGCACAGCCTGGGGCTGGAGGAGAGGCAGCAGGAGCTGGTGCTCCCCATCTTCCCTTCACTGCCTAGCTCCGGCTGCTTGGCCTGGCATGGGAGTATGCAGGGGGAGTCTGACAGCAGCGGCAGCGAGAATCCATGGGCAGCAGCAAAGAAAACAACAAGCAAGAGAGGCTGAGGTCGGCGGCAGCTGCTTCTTCCAGCCACGCTCACCGGCTGATCCCTTCACCAGCTCATCCAAGACGCCTTGCCCCAAGCCCGGCCAGCAGAGCAGAGGGCACAGCAGCTAAATCATCCTGCCCTAGCATCATGAGATTTTTCCATGGGACCCCAAATTGGCTGGGGCCCATGGCCGCATGGATCCATGTGTTTTTCCACCTCTGGCTAGGTGCCTGGGAATCAGGATATGGTGGACTTGTATGCAGTTCTGGCAGATTTGTTTGCCCTGTGGGGACTTTACCCCTGGAAACAGGCACCTAAGGAATGTAAGCACCTAAAACGTTACACAGCAACTGAGCCTGTGACCTGATTTAGAGGATCTAAATTTTGGATTTAGGAGACTAAAGTGGCAGCTATCTACCTAAATCCCTTTATGGATCTTGTCCTTATTCACTAGGAATGATGCCAAGACAATCTATTCATTTAAAATAGTCATCAGATGCTAACTTGTACGAGTTAGAGATGGAAGGCTTTGCATCCTGTGAGTCATGCACCATCTCTGCATGCTATCATTTCTATTAGTGCTAATGGGAATTATGTGTGGCTACCATGAAGAGAATAAACTCTGTAAATTGTTTTGGAATAAAAACAGTAGGTGACTGGTGAACTCTCACCCCCAAATCTGATATTACAGAGAGTTTTCTTTCAAGTCAAATCACATTCTGTAATGAGGTACAACACCAAATGAGAAAGGGTCAAAGAAAAACTGATTATAAAACTCAAGATTATCTTTGAAAAGAGAGGAGAGCGGAAAGATACAATAGGATGGGCTGTCAGTATCATTGCTAGCCAGTTCAAGGCAGAAAGCCTGCTTCTTACCTTGATAAACTGTTAGCAATAGGTCACAGTCAGCTGCTTCTCTTATCAGCACCAGGAGCTTAAATGTCAACGATTAAGTGTTTCCATGGAGATCCCTCTGAGTTTCACAAATGTGGGCACATTATTTACGCCCACACTCTGTAGGATAAGTGATAATGACAGTGTGTTTTGTTGTGCCCTATCATATCTGAAGCAAGCCGTGCAGCTGGACTATGAAATGCTTATATCAGAGTACAGTGCCAGATCTCTATGATGGGAAGCACACCTGTTCATTTTGATTTCTACAAACAATGTCTGGGAGGAAAAAGGCCAGCATTGTTACAATACATTTCATGAAGCCAACTCCAAGACAGGGGACAGTCACAGCTGCTAAGTATTAACAAATAAATTCTTTCCAGGGGATGAACTAGGTAACACATCACCTGTGACCTACATAGAAGGCACACTATTTGGTGGCCAGTACATTTCACTGGTGATTGGGGTATCTTGTCTTTTCCAAATTAGTTCTACATACAATCCTATTAGTTAATTCATGCAGCAGAGACTTTGTGTATTTAGAAGCACTTTGGATTGGGGAAAATATTGCAATTTTTTTTTTGGTGACTACTTGTTCCGCTATTTAAATGCAATTACTTCAGCCATATTTTTGTGTTCATTTCCCACAAATTATGTCAACGAATTATACCAATATCAATGTTAAATAGTAAGTGGTTCAAAAAGTATTTGTGGGATAGTTTTTGAATTTGTACAAATGGGTATTTGTGCCAGAAGCATTTGCCTGATCTTTCAGTGAGGGAGGAGGAAAAATACAAACAATCATGTGACTTCTCAGACCAATCACAACTTGGCGTTGCAGCCCAAATGGAATATTGAATACTCACAGACAGCTGTTTGCAACCCATATTTTTTTTTAGATGCAAAATGTTTATCAAACAACTCCGAACAAAGAAATCTGAGGAAATTGCAATTGGCTCACATATACGTTGCAAATAAAAAGAGGCTGGATTTGTTGGCTAACTATACACTCAGCTCACATAGTTACAACTACATGCATCAAGGTGGAAATACAGAACTTAATCTCTGAATATTAAGTAAATGCTTGTGCTGTTAAGGTCCTTTCGAGAGCTGCACTTCCAATCCTCTACTACAGACAGAAAACCGAAGCCTACACTTAGGCCATGTCTACACTAGCACTTATGTCGGCAAAACTTTTGTTGCTCAGGGGTGTGAAAAAAACTACTTGAGCTGGTTTTATTATGTCAATGGGAGAGCTCTCGTCTGTCGGCATAACGCGGCTACACAAACAAACACTCTTACAGTGGCATAGCTGTATCGGTACAGATGTGCCACGGTAAACTTGTAAGTATAGACGTGGCCTTAGTAAAGTGTGCAATAGGTACTCCTGAAATTATGCCAATACTTCCAATATGTGAAGTCCCTGAAAAACTATCCACAAGCCACATTATCCCAGGCTTCAATGCATATTCTCCTCCCCTATGCATCTTCAAGGAGCCTTCCCCTTGCCTCTTGGGCACCACACATAAGGGATGTAGGAAACAGCAGTCCCTGGTTTGGACAGCATAGGGATTGTTGCCAGGCTATATTCTCCTAAGTATGGAACAGTTTACATGCTCTTCCTGTACACTGGGAAGCTATGGGTGGGAACATGCCTACTGAGACCCAATTCCTCCCCAAGGTTCCATTGTGATGTGAGTTTTTCCTTATTCGGGATAGTGGCTAAATCTAGACCTGACTCTTTACCTAACAGCTGGGCTGTAGCCATGTTTTGCAATATAATTCCTGGAAGTACCACGCTGTTTGATGGCATTTCTGGGAATGGTAGCACAGCACCATAAACTCTGATTTAGTGTGTAGCTTAAATTAAATCCTTCCTGGAAGTATGGTTTATCCACAGAAAGATGAGGCTAGTTAAGTATTCAAAAATCTCACCCATATGACATCTGTTAAAGCTATTTAGTTACAGTTTTAAAAGAGACAATTCTCTAGTGAGGACATCTTAATGAATCTAACCATCATGACATTTATATGCATTAAGAAACATATACAGACAGATTAAATAAATAATAGATTTGGCTTATGTTTTGTTGTAGCTTCTCAAGGCCTCAAGCATCTTTTGGCAGTGCTTAAGCAAATTCCAGACAGAGTATTTCTTAAGATTTAGGATTACGCTGACTAAGGACATACCGCTTGTGTCACCAGTGCTGATAACAAGGTTGCATGGAACTGAACTAAGACCACATATTCCTTTCAGTACCATAACAAAAATAATTTGGACTTTATATGGAAATCCGGGTGTGGTGATATGGGAAAGTCTGCATTGCTGCTACCTAATTCGTACCTCTTCGGTGAATATGTAACCCACATTTCATATATCCCTCTGTGCCTAATCCACAGAGCATGTGAATCTGCTCAAACCATAGCAACCCATGTTTCAGTTCTGAAGGTCTAGAGTTCAGATACTGAGGATGACCAAGGTGATGCTCACTGCAGAATAATTACTTCAGTTCCGCAACCCTCTATGGAACCCTTACACTCAACTTCAATGCTGAGGCTCAATGGAGAGTCACACTGCTCAAAACAAACAGCTCATTATTGACCCTGCTGAGGAAGCACTGGCTTTTGATTTAAGTCAGAAAGACTGGTGCAGATTGAATCGCATCAGGACAACACATGGGAGACGTGGACAAACCCTCTTTAAATGGAAAATGAAGCAAACACCTGTATGCGAGTGTTGTCACCGGGCACAAACGATGGAGCACATCATATCTGAGTGTCACCTTCATTCTTTTGCCAGGGGCCTGAAGGACATTCACCAGCTCACTGCTGCAGCAATGTTCTGGCTATCAAACTTAGATATACATTTGTAGCTGTTGCTAGCTACCCAAGCCATATGAAAGAAGTAGACGACTTCAATATCAGAGACTGTTGCTTTTCACTAATAGTGAATTCACTTAAGATGATTAAATAAGAAAAAAATATAAAAGTAGTTATCTGAGCCTAAGGATTCCCATTTATGTATAAGAATTGCAGACAATGTTTACTGTGTATTTTAATCTTGAGTTTCTATCTTTATGGAACACAATCAGATTTATTAAAAATTACCTTTGTTTGCAAAGTTTGGACTCTTGCAAGGTTTGATAACCAGACATATTTGAAACCAAGCCAAACCTCAGTGTTTTGGCTGTTTTCAAAGAAATAATTCAGTATTAAAAAGTTCAATATTGTCATGTCCTGCTCCTCTCAAAACAAATACTGATGAATGGGTTGGCCTCTCAGAGGCCCAGAAGCAATCAGAGAGATTCCAATGTGATTCTGGATTGTGCTCCATTGTATGATATTCTTCAGAGTACTACAGAGCTTCCTAGAATTGATATGTCATTCTTCATTAAAATCCAGGAGTGATCCAACTTCATCTTCACTTTCAAATTGTAAATCTATACATCAGGCAGTTAAAAAGTTAGAGATGAATGGCTGACACCCTTTTTCAGACCCAGAATGAAAACTAGTCTCTAGAGATATAATATATGCCTTACAAAATGGCAAACCACTTACATTTAATTTACACAGAGCAAGCATGGGTGTAGTCCTTGGTATTTTGTTGCTTTTAAGGAGAAGGACCCATGCACTGTGATTTAAGAGGTTAAGATTATATATGTGTACTTATATTTTTTCAACTATGGAAGCAACTCTTCTATGTTATTGCCATGTATTCTTTAGGAATTACTCTAATTGTTTTATGTAATACTTTGTATTGTGCATTCTGTCTTATATTGCACTTTTTTCAAGTATGGTAGGTTATATTACAATGTCAAGAGATTTAAAATGCAACCTAATCTTTAAAACTCTGTGGTGGAAGGACAGATTGTAGCTATTAATCCATTTCGGGAGATAGTTTATTTGTAGGAGATTTATTTATTTCTAGCATTTAATAGAACAACTTTTACAGTATGAACACAGCAATACAGGGGTTTGCATACAGACCAAATGATTAATGCACCTAGTTCAATAGTCTGATTGCAGCAATGGCCAGTACCTAATCATTTAGGGAAAGGAGTCCTTCTTCTCCACAGCCCCAACACACACACACACACTCTCTCTCTCTCTCTCTCTCTCTCTCTCTCTCTTTATAATGCACCTAGACAATTGTACAATGCTACATTTTGGAAGAAGGAGATAAAACTCGTGTCTGAAACAGTAGGCAAAAAGTTTGTGCCTGGAGATATGTGGGCTCATATAGCTTGTAACTTTTATTATCAGCTTAGGACAGTAGATCCAGATTTTTTAAAATTGTGTATATATTCAGCCTCCTAAACTCTTTACCTCAGTCACTTCCATGTTTTTGTGAATTCCTACATTAATGAAACACTGGGAAAAATGCCTATGACATTGTATATAAAATAAGCATTTTATAAAATAAGCTTGCCATCTGAACGCAAAGCAAAAGAGTGATGACCAATGCTGCTTTGTGGACATAGAGGAGTTATGCTCAACAAGGGATCATGTGACCAGGCACCTCATTTGTAGCTGAAGATCGCTCTTCTCCCTGGATACACATTGTCCCCTTGGATACTCATTCTTTTCTCACACTGAACAACTTTTTGCTCTTCAGAATAAGGGAGCAGGCAGACAGTGCCCTGGAGACTTCCACTCGGTACAGAAAAGTTCGTATGATGCTTCTGCTTGTGCCCATAGGTTGCCTCTGCTCACACTTGTGCTGAAGTGCAAGAGTCTTGCACCTTGCTGCATATCATGCAAGATAGGATTGAAGCCAAAGTGCCCCCTTGGTCTTGTATTTTGGAACAGATTGAAAAGGAAAGCCTGACTTCCAATATATCACAAACTGGGCCAGACCCTCAGTCTCACTCTGTCCTCTATGCACTGCTCTGGCAATGCAAAAGTAATACAGCTGGCTTACACAGCTAGCTAGTAATCCCCCTTGTGTAGGGGAATCCCATGGGTAATCACAAAGTTGCCATCAATATTTCCACAATTTATTGTTAAGCGAATGGACCGAAGTCTTTGATGGAAGGTGTTAAGTTTCCGGCCCTGACTCAGAGTCCATTCCAGATGCAGACAATCTTCTCTTACAAGTGTCTGGATCACCAGAGTATTTCATAGGAACATTTATGTTCTGCCCAGTATAAAAGCAAATGCCACCTCTGAGCATATAACCTTTGATTCAGCCTGTGCAGTAAAAAAAACACTCCTAAAAACAAGCTGAGTGAGCTTCTTGGCAACAATCTGTTTCTCGGTGTCTGTCTGATATTGCATGTTGTGTAGATTATGCTGTCCCCTTTAGCTAATATTGAAATCGCATCACCACACCATGCAAAATAAAGGTGGATCTTGCCTCATTTGCAGCAAGACTATTTACTTGCTTATAAATGTTGGTGATTTTTTTCGCTTGTATTTTCAAGCCTTCTCTGTGCTACTTGGTGAATTATCCTTCTGCTCCACTTATTCTCCACATTTGAATGTGAGCTTGTTCACTAGTTATGTACTTGTCTATAGCACTTAGTCATGTTAGTTTGGGCTTTCTAAGCATTCTCAGTCTCTTGTCGCTTTCATGCCTATTATTAATATATCATAAATTCGTTAATCTTCTAAGATTTGGTAATTGCATGAATCATTCATTTTGCAGTTTGGCAACATACTGGTCTATTGTTTCTCCAGATTCTTTAATTATACTTGCTGAAAGGATGCCCTTCAGATAGCACATCTTTTATGGGTTGGAAATGCTTTTCTAGGCACGTCTTGGGTTTTACATGGGACCTCTCTGTCTACTGTTGACATATTCTGATGCTGTTGGAGCACATAGCAGCCTTCGCCCATTATAGCTAAGCGTGGCTGCTTTTATTTCATTTTATCCGGCCCAATTACAATTCTGCAATTTTCACACAGATCTAAAGAATGTGCCTTTGCTGAACACCTCACCTTTCATGTCCATCTGCTTGGGGACAGGAGTCTGGTATGCTGTCTGTGGGGTTTTCTCTCTTTTTGAATATTCTCAGTTTCAAATTTCACATATCTGCAGGAACAAACTAATTTCAGATGCCCTATTCAGTGTTTAAGCAGCAAAGGTATGTCTACACTGGAATAAAAGACCTGTGGCACAGCCATGGCTGGCCATAGTTAGATGACTCAGGCTCTCAGGGCTGAGGCTGAGGGGCTAAAAATTGCTGTGTGGATGCTCAGGGTCAGGAAGGACCCTCCCCTCCTGTGGGTCCCAGAGCTCGGATTCCTCCAGCCTGAGCCTGAACATCTGCACAGCAGTTTTACAGCCCCAAAGCCCATGTCCTGTGGCTGTGGGTGTATGTGGCGGGAGGAGGACGTTCGAATCAAACCAACACTGATTTTTTTTCTGTTTCTTGATTAAATAAATAAAGAACAGAAAGAGTGTTGGGTTAGTGAAAATGTCACCAGTTCTAATAAAGAACAACCTCTACAAAAATTTAGAAAGACAGACAATTAGACAACCTTTGTCTGGACTTTTTTTTAAACTTACATTTAACATTCCCACTAATTTTTAATTTCTTTGTAAAGGGTCAATCAACTGTTAATGCCAACCAGGAGGTTTTTCCTGCTGTGTATGCCCATGAAAAGGAATATACAGTAGCATTGCTTCTATTTTTAGAGATTATATTAGCATGAAATCATTGATCGATCAATGTAAATTTTTTACCTCTCAATGCAGATTAATTTTCTAATTCATTGCTCCAGCCAGTCTCTTTTTTCGTTTGCTGATGAAGAGAAATGTTTCTGTTAAAAATGAAATACCATTAGCTGTACATCCATATACTTATGTATATGGAAGTTTGGATCTGGTCCGAGAGCAAAGCTGGCAAAAAATAGTAAAAATGTTTTAATGGAAACTTGTGAACTGTTCACTAATTCATTCCTCTTGATTTTACACACCCTGAAAGTTTAAGTTACATAAGATGTCAGGGAGCTTTAAGATATGGCTTAAGTGACAAGACTAGGAGACTTGTAATTTTGAGGCACAATGACTGAATCAACCTCTGGAATTAACACCCTCTAGAATAGCAAAGCCACCTATTTAGACATTTGTACAGAACAAATTAAATATTTTGGACCAACAATAAAGAACTGGTTACTCAGGTTGTTGTACACATGCTCAGCCACGTACAAGTATCCAAGATCTGGTGATGAGCAAGTGTTGTGGCACTCCTGATGCCAGGGAAGGATGCAACGGAGCCAAAGAACTTCAGGCCGCTATCACTACTATGTCATCTCCGCGTACTGTACGAGGGGCTCATCCTAAATTGCCTTTCACCATTCATTGAAAAGCACATAGTTCCAGAGCAAGCTGGATTCTGCCCAGGCAAGTTGTGCATCGGTCAAGTGCTGAACATGACTCAATACATCAAAGATGGCTTTGAAAAGGGTATGGTAACAGGAGCCGTGTTTGTTCACCTATCAGCAGCATGCAACACAGTAAATCACTGAAGGATTCCCACTCAAACAAACCATTTTGACTTGAAAAAACAACCCTCATTTTGTATTTGGCTGAAACTATTCATCAAATTTGACCGAAATTCACAAAGTGTTTTGGTTGCCCCAAAACTGCATTTTTGGCAATTTTACTATTTGTCTGAAAAATTTCACTGAGCTCTAACTAGAACTCAGAATATTTTGGCTCCGCCCTTGTGCTTCAAGGGACTTCAGCTTGAGGAGTGGGGGGCAAAGAGGAGATGGGACAAAAATCACATTTCCGTCTGGCCAGCAGGGACAATAGGATAATCTAGTCTGACCTCCTGCATAACACATACGGTAGTTACACAAGTTACACCCCAGATTAATATAACTGAAAGTAACCAATGGGGGGAAAAGTTCCATTTTTCTACTTTATTTGGGTTTAGCTGTGTAACTTCTGTGAGATGCTGTGCACCCTCGACCCAAAGTCCTTTCTGCATTGGGAAGTGCTCTGTGAATAGTCCGTGTCACTGTTCTCTCTGTAGGCTCCATCAGGTCTGACACCTGATTCTGTAACAATCCATATGGGTAAATGCTTACATCTGTGTAGAGCACCTCTGACTTCAGCAGGAATCCATGTTGGCATATGGATGTATCCAGGTGGCTCTGATTGCAGAAGGGTCAGGGCCTTAGTTAATTTCTCCCGTGCTGAAAATACTTATAAATATCATGAAAATCCTCATTAATCTTTATTTATAAGGCTATTAAGGAAAATTCTGGAGATGCTGTTCCAAAGGTGCTCTATCAGTAACTGGATCCCTTTTAAATTAGCCAATTAAAAAAAAAAAAAAAAAATTAAAAATTGACAACAGCGCTTTCACCCATTGCAGCCTGTAGTCATTTTGGAAGCAACTCCTCCTGAAATTCTTCTTTCAAAATTTGAAAGGGTGAACTTCTAAACAAAAGTAGCAGTTCAGTGGCTCATAAATAATCAGATTGTAAAAAATGCAGAAAAGTTGATAATGATTTTGAATTTTCATAAAATTATTCCAAATTTAAACACAAGAAAACCTCAACAACAAATTTTTACACATATTTTGCCCAAATAACAGTACTGGCCGGATGTTTGGGGTAAATTTGTGAAAAGGGAGTAACAGAGCTGCTTAATAAATGCCAAATACAGATGTCTTTTTTTAAATAAACACTCTTCAAGATTACAACAGATGTCAATAAGAAAGTTAAACCCATAGCCTCAGTAGCTCCCTCATTTTTATTCAGAAAAGAAGTGGAAAGAAACATTGAACCAGAGTAGTAGACGTGACCAGGAAAAGACATAGGCTACACACACTTTCTGCCATTTCTCTACTGATGAAGAAAGCTACAGCATGACTGAAATATCTGAACTACAGAGAGGAAAACATGGTGAAGGAGTAGATCTGAAAATTAAATGGAGGAAGTTTCCATTTGGGCAATAGCAGACTAAAAGACTTCTTTGATCCCTCACACCCTTAGTGATTCAAGAACAAACCTGTCTAAAGATTGGCAGCCTACATCTGTGTCCATCTTAAGGGAGATCAAAACAACAGAACAAATATAGAATAAATTATGGCCTACAACAACATTCTCCTTCCTACTCTTTGTCAGCGGGGGATAGATGTATCTAACTAGGCAATTATGTCATGATTTCCTTGCATTACATCACTCAAGACTAATCCCATTTTAAATCAGAGTTTTTCAAAGAATCCTCAGTCATTTGCTTTCTATTACTTCTCCCCCGCCCCCTTTCAGAATTTATTTCCAGGACTATATAAGTGAATCACTAGATGGCCAAGTAAAGTGATTGATGCAAGGAAGATTATTCCCCCCTTGATATAATGTATAATAGGAACACCCATAAGGAGTTTCTTCCTGCCGATGAACAGTTGGTTACTGTAATTTGCTCAAGTCTTGCTGTATTTTTTCCCCAAGGCTCTTATTCATGCCCCAAATTCTTCTTGCTTCTTTGATTTGAAGTAGTAACAGAGAAGCTTCCAAACAATGGGTTTTTTAATATGTTGCTAATTTTCTCTCTTTGAAATTATGTTCTGCAATCTCCTTCAATACAAAGCATTTTTCTTCTTAATTGCTCATAGCATTAGTAAATGATCAAATGTCTCCAAATAATTTAGGCAAATAAGAATTTTTTTTAAAGAGTAGAATTTTTCACTCTATTTTAGATCAGGCAAAAGCAGCAAGAGTAAAGTAAAATCTATATGGCTAAGTTAACAATAAAAAGTATAGCAAAAGTAGTACATTTGAAAGTAAATGCAGATACACACATTTTTAATTGAATGTTGAGTATGTAGGATATTAAAATGCTGAATTGGAAACATTATCCAATGGCTACATCATGCAAGGATCTGAAGAGTGTAAACACTGAAGAAACAGAATAATTGTTTAACGTGGTCAAAGTCAGATAGAACTAATGGAAAGAAAGTGAACACAAAAATGTAGGCTAAATAAGGAAAACTATCGCCACTAAAGTCTAAGAGCCTGTGAAAAGCTGGAAGTGGATATCCCATCACTCGAAGCATTTAAAATGAGACCTGACACTGCTAGTCTGAAAAGCACATATCTGTGTTAATCCAATAACTGAAATCTCATAGTACTGTATGTGGAGATGGGCTACATTGGAGTCCACAGGACTTGCTCTGTTACTGTGGGCCAGAAGTACCTGTGAATAAAGTATTGGTATAGACTCCTCAGGGATACAATGAACCACTGGATATCCTCACCATGCACAAAGCCTGACCAATTTTGGGATGTACTAGCTGGCTCCGGGCACCTAGAGCAGGTACGTAAGTGGTTTATGCAGCCGATACATATTTCATGTGATTTTCTGATACCAGGAATCTGTGACTTAGATTCCATCAACTTCTTCTGGCAGAACCCTTTGAGTATATCTGGCCCTATGTCTCATTGTCTTACTCTCCATTTAGATTATAAACTCCGTGAGACAGGAACTGTGTCTTCCTTTATGTTTTGTATGGGGATGAATACACTTGAGGTGGTAAATAATCATAATAATCCAACCCAAATTAGAAAATTCTTTGAACTCTGCTTTGTCCATGGCTCAAGATGCTGTGTAGGAACAGGAACAGTACTTCCTGGTTACTGGCTCTATTTTAGGTATCTACTAATACGACTCCCCTCACTGTACTACTCAAGCAACTCACAAACATTAAAATATTTATCCTCTGCTGTGGCCTGCCTCTATGTTCCCCCTTCTTCAGGGATCCTTCCAAAACAAAAAACAAAAGACTTGTAACAGTCAAAGGAAATTAAAACATATTCCCCACTTGGAGTCCAATTTATTCAACTCTCAAGTACATGCTGACTCTTCAGGACCCAACTCCAGTTCAGTATCTCTTTTTATCTGGAAGGTTTCCAGTCTCTTTTCTCAGAGCTGGGTCACAGTTCAGTGTCTCTGTGGGAGCCAAACCAGCTACATCTCCTCAGGATTCTGTTTCCTTAGTACCCCATGCCCCTCACTGTGGCCCCCTGCTATACTTTATAGGCAATTACCTGATCCCACTCAGGTGGGGACTCATCCTGTAATCACTGTTGGCTTAGCCCCAGGCTCTCCAACCCATGGGGCAAGCCACCCTGTTACAATCACTATGTGCCTTGAAGTATGGAAGGCAGCTAATGTTGTGCCAATATTTAAAAAGGGTAAATGGGATTATCTGAGTAATTATAAGCCTGTAGTGTGACATTGATCCTGGGAAATATAATGGAGTGCTGAAATGGGACTTGATTAAGAATTAAAGGATGCTAATATAATTAATGCCAATCAACGTGAGTTTATGGAAAATAGATCCTGTCAGACTAACTTGATAACTTTCTTTTGATGAGCTTACCAGTTTGGTTGATGTAACATACTTAAAAGTCTGTAAGACATTTGACTTGGTACCACACAACATCGTTTTGGTTACAAAACGTGAACGATAGAAAATCAACATGACACATATTAAATGGATTAAAAGCTGGCTAACTGTTAGGTCTCAAAATGTAATTGCAAATGGGAAATCATTGAGTGTGTGTGTTTCTAATTGGATCCTGCAGGGTTTGGTTCTTGGACCTATGCTATTTGACATTTATATCAATGACCTGGAAAAAAATAAGATCTCTGATAAAGTTTTCAGATAACAAAAAATTAGGGGAGAGGTAAATAATGAAGAGGAGAGGTCACTGATACATAGAGATCTGGATCACTTGGTAAAGTGGGTGCAAGTAAACAATGTGTTTTAATATGGCTGGTTATACATGTCCATGTCTAGGAAAAAGAGTAGGGCATACATAGAAGATGGGAGACTCTCCTGGGAAGCAGTGACTCCCAGGAGTGATTCAAAAGATTTGGGGATGATTGTGCAGAATCAGCTGAACATGAACTCCCAGTGCAATGCTGTGACCAAAAGGGTTAATGTGATCCTTGGAGTCATAAACAGGGGAATCTCAAGTCAGAGTAGAGAATTTATTTTCCTTCTGAGTTTGGCACTGGTGCGATCGCTGCTGGAATACTGTGTCCAGTTCTGGTGTTGGCAATTCAAGAAGGATTTTGATAAATTAGAAAGGGTTCAGAACGGAGCCCCAAGAATGATAAAAGGATTAGAAACCATGCTTTATAGTTATGAAGCTCATCGAGTCTGACTGTTTAGCTTAAGAGAGAGACGTTTAGAGGTGACTTGAGTACAGTCTGCGTGCCTACATCGATGTTATGTTGATGACAAGATCAGGGCTGGTGCAAATAGTGCTGCCGTATTGCTTGTGTGGTCTTTTGATAGCCAACTTGATCCTGAGTATTCGAGGGTGGTGGTTGTTGATCCCTGTGTCTCCCCCCGGAGGCTTAACACCTGGCAGTTGTAATTAGTGCACATTTTGGCTATGAGGTCTTGTTTGGCACCCAAGAGCTCTTCGAAATTTGCTGACATTATTATCAGTGCCAGCCCTGATGAGGAGCCTTTTAAATGGCACTGGCAATTGCATCAGCCTTCAGATACAGTCAGTCGGTTATGTTGAGAACTGTGTCAATCTGCTGGCAGAGACACATTCTTTCATTATAGTGTAGTGGTAGATGTCTGGCAGGCTTCCCAGATTCAGAGAAGAAGACAGGTGCCCTGAGATGCATGCTCTTGCTACCCCCCATCCAGGACCGATAATAATGGCACTGAAGTCCTGGTTGTACATACTGGTGGCATTTCCCTCAAATCTGTGTACAAACCACTATGCAAACAATTCAAGTTCACTAGTCCACATAACCTCAAACATGACAAAACGCAGATGATCACTGGTGACTTTAACAGTCACAGTATCAAATGTGGCTGTAGCATAACTGATGAAAATGGTGAACTAATTCAATCACGGGCAGATGCACACCACTTGAGCTTTATTCACAACCCTAAGCACCCCATTTCCTTCAACAGCAGCCAACAGAAAACAGCCTGATTTGGTATTTGTCAGCAGCAACATAGCTGGTTAGTGTAACAAGCTTAGTTTGGGTCCAATTCCACATTCGTAGATGGCCCATTGCCATCCCGATCAATGCAGCCATAACACTGAATTCAGTCCAACACTGCTTTAATTGAAAAAAAGCAGAATGGAAGGGCTTCACCAGTGACCTCACTGCTGTTGTAAGAAAGATCAAGCCAATACCAGAAAATTATGACCATTTTGTGAATGAAGTGCGCACTGTCTTAAAGAAGCATATTCCACGGAGCTACAGAACAAATTATGTGCCCTGACTAACATTTGAGTTGTCAGATTGGTATGCACAATACAAGCAGAAGTTTGAAGCAAATCCCTTTGTTGAGGATAACATTGCAGCCAGTGAAGAACTGGTCTCTGCACTAAAGGAGGAAAAACAGAAGACATGGCAGAATCTCACAGAGAGTGTGGGTATGACCCACAGCAATAAAAAAGCATGGATAAGCATCTGAAAGCTTAACAATGACCCAGGGAACAGAGTGACTGCAATATTACTGCAGACCAGGTTGCACACCAACTCTTAGAAAATGGAAGGGTACTGAATAAACAACCCAAGATATGGCTTAAGTGACAAGACTAGGAGACTTATAATTTTGAGGCACAATGACTGAATCAACCTCTGGAATTAACACCCTCTAGAATAGCAAAGCCACCTATTTAGACATTTGTACAGAACAAATTAAACATTTTGGACCAACAATAAAGAACTGGTTACTCAGGTTGTTGTACACATGCTCAGCCACGTACAAGTATCCAAGATCTAGTGATGAGCAAGTGTTGTGGCACTCCTGATGCCAGGGAAGGATGCAATGGAGCCAAAGAACTTCAGGCCATTATCACTACTATGTCATCTCCGCGTACTGTACGAGGGGCTCATCCTAAATTGCCTTTCACCATTCATTGAAAAGCACGTAGTTCCAGAGCAAGCTGGATTCTGCCCAGGCAAGTTGTGCACCGGTCAAGTGCTGAACATGACTCAATACATCAAAGATGGCTTTGAAAAGGGTATGGTAACAGGAGCCATGTTTGTTCACCTATCAGCAGCATGCAACACAGTAAATCACTGAAGGATTCCCACTCAAATATACACAACATGACAAAAGATCACGATTTTGTATGATTGATACAATCACTACTAGAGAACTGACATTTTTACATTGAACTATGGATGAAGCAAAGCCAATAGTGGCAACAAGAAAGATGGTTTACCACAAGGAAGCATACTCTCACAATACCAGTGATCAGCTGATCCATCTCAGCCCAAGCAGTTTTATCTATGCCGACAACATATGTGTCACTGCCCAAGACAAAGGTCTTGCTCCTATTAAAGCTACACTAACATTAGCACTGTCTGGGCTCAGTCTGTTACACCAAGAACATGTTGTGTGCCAATCCAGCCAATGCACAAATGAATCTCTCCATTTTAGGAATTCTGAGGCCAATAGACAGCCATCTGGAATGAGGATCATTTGCCCATTGCTTTAATCCTGTCTACCTTGGAGTAATGCTAGACCACACACTCTCCTTTAAGGCACATGTGGAGAAGACGAAAGGCAAAGTTAGCACCTAGAACATACTCAGGAAGCTTGCACATTCAACCAATACAGCAACACTAAGCGCCACCACACTTATACTTTGCTATTTGATAGCTGAATGTTCATGTCTGCCGTGGGAAAGACTGGCTCACACAAAGAAGCTGGGCCCTGTGCTGAATGATAGCTGCTGCTACATCACAGGATGTCTAAAATGAACAAACTTGAACAGCTTTTATGTGCTTGCTGGAATCACTCCACCGGATATCAGGAGAGCAATCACAAGCAAAATGGAATGATTTTGACAGGTTAGAGATACCAGACATCTGCTATGGGGCCACACGACTGCTCTTTGTTGCATGAAAAAGTGGAGGAGCATCCTAGCTTTAACAGAATTGCTTTAAAAAACCCACCAATGGCTACGGGACTGGAAATGTGGCACACAGAAATACTCGAAGATGTTAAAATGCGCATAGACATTACCAAACAACTTTCCGCAGGTGCAGAATAGGATCGGTTGCCAAATAAGAGCTGGCAGGTCAAAAGTCGATATGTGGAACTGGGGTTATTCCAATGATCCAATGTAACTGGTGAAAAACAAATCATGGAACGTTTGTTGGTCTACTGAACCCTGGAGGAACTACACACCATGGAAGATCTCACCAAGGCTACAGACTGGGCCATATCATGTGCCCAACACAGGAAAAACCTATGATTGCTGTGGAAGGACACAAGAGGAAGTAGTACTTCCATGAGGAACAAATACTTAATAATGAGGTCTTCAGTCGAGCAGAGAAAGGCATAACATGATCCAATGGCCAGAAGTTGAAGTTAGACACATTCAGTTAAGAAATAAGGTGTACATTTTATCAGTGAGAGTAATTAATCATTGGAACAACTTACCGAGGGTCGTGGGGATTCTCCTTGACTGGTAATTAAAAAAAAAAAGATTCTTTTCCAAAACCTATGCTCTAGGAATTATTTTGGTGGAAGTTCTGTGGCCTGTGTTATACGGGAGGTCAGACTAGACAATCTCAGTGGTCCCTACGGATCTTGGAATCTATGAATCTATGAATTATTATCTCCATTTTCAGATGGAGAATGGAGGCAATGTGAGACTAAGGATAAAAATTTCAAAAGCCTTCTACTATTAAGAGGTCAATGGGACTTAGGCTCCAGAGTCATTGAGGTGCTTTTGAAAATTTTACCGTAAGGGCTAGATTCGCAAAAGAGCTTAGCTGCCTAGCTACAACTTTCTGCACCTAAATCCCAGAATCAGCCCCACTGGGATTCATAAAAACCCCATTTAGCTGTCCCCCGAGTCTTGTCGTTACTTACAATTGCTCAGCACCTAAATTTCTACAGTAACAGTTCCCTATGCATCTGTGTTTCTGCCTCTATGCATGTGCACTGCAGCCTCATGCCAGGCGTCTGGACGCCTAAACCCCAGAGGAATTTTGTTTTTTGCATGTGACCTTCTGTAAATTTCCCAAGGACAAGATTTGGTGGCTAAATTCCCACCCCCCACACACTCTCTCCCCTCTTTTGATCTGACTCAGACAGGAAACTAAGCTTACAGGATTTTGGCGGTGGTTATTTTAAACTAATGGCTTTTCAAAATATGTAAGTTATAGTTATTGGTAATTGTGATTACAGAAATGCTGTTAACTATAAACTGTCATGTCATGTATAAAAAGAATCTTAATGCTAAACTTAATTCTAGCTGCATTCAGAAGCTCTATAAATCACATCTATAAATAGAACTGAGTTACTGCCATGGGGAAAGCCTTTGAATTTTCATAAGCCTCTCTTCTCTTATTCTGTCATCAAAATAAGTCTTGAAATCATACACAGTTTGCATTCGCTGAATCAGTGGCTAAGTAATGACATTATGATAACAAAAATACATCACTGTGATAAACCACCAATATGTGCAGATCATTTATATCGTCCTTGCAGAGTGAAAGCCATTTATTCAAATGGCATAAATGGCTACTTTGATTAATACCATTATTTGCCCTTGATGAGATGCTGTTTTCCAAGGAAACCTAGATGGTAAATTACACTCATGATATTGGGAAATGAAAAAAAAGATTAGGTTTATTTTATTTCTTGTGCACATATTATTAACTTATTAATTGTATTACTTATTATTATTATTATTCCTTAATTTCATGGCACCATAGAGGTGAGTGATGCATCACAAAAATAAAAATAAAGCCCCTGCCCTGAAGGTCTTACAATTTAAAGGACTCAATTCTGCCTTTACATGCACCTATGTAACTCTCAGTGACTGGAGTGGAAGTCACATGTGCAAATGAGGGCAGAATTTGCCCCTAATTTAAGATACAAACAACAAGAGGAGATGACAGCACATTGGGAGTTTAGAGAAGGAGGACAAATATTTATAAGCAGGGTAAGCATGCAACATTCAGGAGGAAAACAATTGCTAATTGCCTACAGTTATAAAACAAATGTTTGTTTGAGACAAATGCATTTTCCAGTTATATTGCCACATGCAGCCTAGAGAAGCAGTTGAATATGCAAAGGAGTTTGTGACCATTCATTAGAATTTTTAACCACTGTTTGATTCAACCGTGTCAAACTGCGTTGAAGCATACCGATGGGACAGTGTGGGGAAGCTGCACTACTGCTTCCTGTGTTGCCCCATTCTGTGGATACGCAGAGAATGATACCCTCCAAGGTTGTCAGACAGGCATCTTTCATAAGCTGTTTTACTCTTAAAAAATCACTATGGAAAAAAGGAAGCTTCTTGCTGAAGAGACTGATGTCCTGTGTGTGTTCACGGTCACGTTTGCTCATTTTGCGGCAGTTAAGAGCTTATTGCTCTTAATTCTGTTGGCCCTGACAGTCCATCACTGCTATTCTTTCTTGTGCATCGCCCTCAGAACTGATTAAAAAGAAAAGGAATACTTGTGGCACCTTAGAGACTAACAAATTTATTTCAGCATAAGCTTTTTATAAAATAAATTTGTTAGTCTCTAAGATGCCACAAGTATTCCTTTTCTTTTTGCTGACACAGACTAACACGGCTACTATTCTGAGAACTGATTAATAAATTCCAGCCAGTTACCCATCAAAAACATCAAATTCTGCCCTCGGTGAAGACAGTAGAGTACTCAAGGGGTTACTGAGAGCCTCTTGTGGCCTGCAAATAGGGTGACCAGATGTCCCGATTTTATAGGGACAGTCCCGATTTTTGGGTCTTTTTCTTATATAGGCTCCTATTACCCTCCACCCCCTGTCCCAATTTTTCACACGTGCTGTCTGGTCACCCTACCTGCAAAACCATTACTACAAGTGATGATGCTGGAGAAGGAAAGAATCCAGCCTAGTAGGTTGATTTTTTTCAGAGATGACAAGAACCCCCCAGCCCCCATTTTTACTTGTTAACTGAGTATTTTTGAGACGGTACCACTGAGAGCTGGTAGCCATAGAATCATAGGGTTCCATTTTTACAGAGACTTTTCAGAGCAAAACCACAGTTAATAGCTCCCACCTCTCCAACGTTTATTCCTCAGTAATCAGTTAAAATCTATTTTTAAATCCACATGTATATAGCAAAGTGTGAAATCCAGAAAAAAACAGTATATGCGGTACAAAAGGAAACCCGCATAGTTTTAAAGGCATGAAATACATGAAAACCTGTAAAATCTAACAAAGTTATAGAATTATTGTGCAAACATATCGAAAATTACATATTACATTATTTTTGGGCGGTTAGGGAAGGGATACAAGTCCCACTCATGTTTTTCAAAATCAGCATTTAATGCTGAGTGAATAACTTCCCAGGACTCCTCTTTTCAAGTCGTTTCGGAATGCAGTGTTTCCCTAGCAATGTAACATCACCACTCCTGTATCCTGTGTTGAATCCTGTGACAAAAATCATCATAATCCCTGCTAACTTCTAGAAACTGATGTCCATTTTTAAAAGAAGGGGCAGAAATCTGTGCAATACACATTGTATAATACAGGGGTTCTCAACCTTTTTCTTTCTAAGGACTCCTTCCCCCACCAAACATGCTATAAAATATCCTTGGCCCACTTGTGCCACAACAACTGTTTTTCTGCATATAAAAGCCAAAGCCAGCATTAGGGGGTAGCAAGCAGGGCAAATGCCTGGGGCCCCACGCCACAGGGGGCCTCATGAAGCTAAGTTGCTCAGGCTTCAGCTTCAGCTCCAGGTGGCAGGGTCAGGGCTCTGGGCTTCAGCGGCGCTTCAGCTTTGTGCCCTGGGCCCCAGCAAGTCTAATGCCGGCCCTTGACACCTGCTCATGGCCCCTGGACTCCTAATTGAGAACCACTGGTATAATACATACAAACTGCAGCAAAATTGGAGCAAAAATGTTAAAAGACAGCCTGTGATAACTAGACATGGGCCAGTTCAACCACCACAGATCTGAACCACCATAGAATTTACCTTTGAGTTCAGAATCTGAACCCAGACTCACAGATGAATTTTTGTGGAGTGCCCTCCTTGCTGTACTGAGCCAAAATCAATAGCGAAAGGCGCTGGTCTGATGCTCAGCATAGTTGGGTTCAGTTCCCAATCCTGCCACAGACTTGACCTGGGCTAAATCTGTCTCAGTTCTCCATCACAAAATGCGGATAATAACACTGCTGTGCTTCACAGGGGCCTTGTGTAGCGAAGTGTATTAATGTGTAAATTGCCTGCAAGGTCGGCTCCAAGCACCAGCAAAGGAAGCACGTGCTTGGGGCGGCACATCTGAAGGGGTGGCATTCCGGCCATTCCTGGGGCGGCACATTTCAAGGGCAATTTTTTTTTTTTTTGTTGTTGCTTCGGTGGCTTGGTGCTTCGGGCGGCAAAAAAGCTAGAGCCGGCCCTGACTGCCTGGATTCTCCAGTGACAGGGGCCATGTCAGTACACTCAAAACCCAACATCCTTGATCCAAGCACTCTCTAACTTGGCAAGTCAAGGTGCAGAACTCCGTACAATTATAGGTGCTGGAACTAGGGGTGCTGCTGCATCCCCTGACTTGACGTGGTTTCCATCATATACAGGGTTTGCAGTTTGGTTCTATGGCTCTCAGCACCCCCACTATACACATTGTTCCAGCGCCCCTGCATGCAATTATACAAATATGGACCTGACTCCTCTATGTAAAAATGCATGGTACATATTAATACTTTGGGGCAGTTTGTGATAGGCCTTGATACAGGTGCATGGAGTACATTGGAGAACTCCTGGGGAACTTCACATCTTTGGATGATTGATTGCCCAAAGGAGAATATTAAAGGATAGTATAACCTAGTGTGACCAGATGTCCTGACTTTATAGGGACAGTCCTGATATTTTGGGCTTTTTCTTATATAGGTGCCTATTACCCCCCCACCCCCACCCCAGCGCCTGTCCCGATTTTTCACCCTTGCTATCTGGTCACCCTAGTGCGACCAAAGAAGTATCCCTATGCACCAGGTTGCTCGGAGTGAGGCCCAATCCTTCCTTAGGACTGATCTGTAGTGTCTCCTTCTCAGGCCAGGGAATTATATGCCACTATTTGACAATGTGCGTTAGATGATCCAAGCCGCTCATGACTTTAATAGACGATAAGCTCATTGGACAAGCTTTTCAAAAGCAAAATGATTATGCCTCTCTTGAGCACAGGCTACCAGCCATTCTAATTATATTCCACAGTTTTACTGCTCAACAGGGACTGAGGTGCTTTTGAAGCGCCATCTGTACTGGAATTGTGATTCCATGGGTGAAAGGACAATAGTTTAAGATAAACTATTGCCATTAAAGAGAAGCATTTAATTAGTCTTAATACTTGCATAAGAAAAAATGCAGTATTTTAATATGGTTACTGTGTGGTCGAAAAGCCTCAGTTATTTGAGGGGAAAGAGCCTTCTTTCTCCATTTGCCCCTGGGCCCTCAATTCCCACTTCCCTGCAGCAGTGACTAAGGATTATAGATGGTGGATAAAAATAATTGAACTGATTTAGGTGCAGCAAGAACTGACTTGAACCTTCTCCCCAAACACAAACCAGATCTGAGCATCTTTTTGAAAAAAGAGTGGTTAGCTTTAAAAAGAAAACCAATGGCAATGCAATCCGGTGCGTGCCGCCACAATTCCTGCGGTTTGCAAGGCTGTGATTAGAGGATCAGAAATGCCACAAGGCAGACTGTTCTTGTGCTATTTCTGGTCAAGCCAAAACCAGGAAGTAGAGGACATTTTTCAGGAAAGGCTGTTTTTTTAAACATTTCCAGCTCATTACAAATTTGAATAATCATCTCAACTTTTAGACACTACTGGTTCCCAACTTCTCAATTTTTAAAGGAGGTGACCTGAAACAAAAGCAGTACAGTGCAGATATCAAATACCATAAATAAATCTTTTGGAAGGCAGGTGAATTTTTTAAAATAATATTCTAAAACAGTGAATTATAACTCTTGCCTTGCTTCTTTAGGTCATGAGTTTGGAAAGAAAAGATCACTAGCCAAGAGAAGACCAGTTTACAATCCAAAGCATCACATGCTACAGATAGCTCTAATGAAATTTGACCTGACTATAGTCCAGCATAGTTAATCATGACAAGGTTATGAGATCTAGGACTGGGTGAATTCTTTTATAAGAAACATTTTTTCCACCACTGAAAAATGCAGATTTGGGTCAACCAAAACATTTCATAAATATGTGTTGATTTGAAGGCAGAGTTTCCACCCTCTAGGTTAAATATCTAATCCTAACCCCCTACCAACTGTTCTGCTTTGTAAATAATTAAATAATTACATAGTTAAATACCAGTATTTACATAATTAATAATTAAATAATTAAATACCAGTATTCACTGGCCAGACAGAAAGCAAGAGACTGACTATAACCTGGTGGTTCGGGCCATCACCTAGAAGGTAGAAGATGTGGGTTTGAGTCTCTGCTGTCATTTATTTACAGCTCAAAAACCACCAACAAGAAAATAACTTCAAACATGTAGACAGACTGCAGTGAAGAGGGGGAAGCTCTCTCATCAGCCTGTCTCCATTTTGACACTCAAACCCAAAGGCATCTCACCTGTCCAAAGACTAATAAACCTACTTACAAAATTTCCTGTTGCTCCAGGCAATCTCCTGTAAGAGGAAATACAGAACTTCAAGAAAGATCAAGGACTCCTTGCAAATGTACCCCCTTTTGATGTGTCAGCTGAGTTAATCCCTACCTTGTAGGAAAAGGGCATTCACTCCTCTAGTGCCCTCACATAAACTCAACCCCACCAAGGGGAATTTAACACCTGCTGCCAGGACAGATGACCACAGATGCAGCTAGCCTTGTGCTTCGCTAACAAACCTCACCAGCAAGTCTTATAATCAGTTCTCAGTCCCAAATACTTTGTCCAGACTAAATTTAGTGGCCCCCACATCTGAGGGGAAACACTATCTACATGAAATATTACTGGGGGAGTTCTGCACCATTATGCATGCACAGAATTTATGGGGCCCCCCAGATTTCTTTGCTTTCCCACAGAAAAATGACTTTCTGATGGGGCAACAAAGGGAAGCCACAAGAGCAGTCATGTGACTCTCCCCAACAGTATGTTTTGGGTGCCCAGGGCAGCTGACAGAGAAGTAAATCACTGTGGGGCAGGATTGGGAAAGACCTGGCTGGTGGCTCCTACCCTGCACCAGGCTCAGTCACTAGTCCCAGCTGGGGTGAGGAGGATGGGACTTCCTCTTCCCCTGCACAGCATCCGGGGCCATGTCAGACCCACCCTCGTATTTCTTCCCCGGGTGTAGGAAGCACTGCAAACTCCCCCCCACACACACCACCTGTGCTTCCTGCATCCATCCCTATTCAGTTACAGGAGGAGGGATCACTGTACAGGGAGCTGCTCCTCCATCCACTCAATCCCCATGCATCCAGACCCTCTCATACTCAGGCCCTCCTGCAGAGCCTCAGCCCCCTTCACCCAGAACCCACTCTGACAAGCCCCACTCTCCCTGCACCTGGACCACCCTGATGAGCCACCCAAATCTGGATCCGCACCGTACTGAGCCCCAACCAGCTGCACCTGGATTCCCATCCCACTGAGCCCCACTCCCCCAGCATCTGGACTTCCCCCACCGAACTCCCCATGCCCAAACCCTCTGATGAGCTCTATCCCCTCCACACACACCCTGCTGAGCCCCAACCCCCTTCACCTGGACCCCCTTGTGGAGTCCCATTATTGTTGAACTCAGAACCCACCAACAAGCCCCTGTGCATCCACATCCCCCCTGCACCCAGATCTCCTACTGACCAACCCACACCCAGATTGCCCCACACAGAACCCTCTCAACCCACACCTGGATCCCTCCACACTAAGGCCCTCCACACTTGGATCCTGTCTTGCTGAGCCTGCCTGCCCACACCTAGTGCAACTGGCATAGAGGGGCAGGTCCCTGAGGTGTTTCTGGGGCAGGCCCGGTTCTTATGCTGTGCCAGGGTTGGATGCAGCCTCACTGCTGAGTCAGTGTCATGGGGAGGTGGGGGAGAGGGGAAGCTGCACAGTGATCTCCCATCTCTGTGCAGCTAGTGGCCTGTGCCCCTCCATGCTGTCTGGAGCCTCCACATTTATTTGACAAATAAAATTTGCAGAATTTTGCAGAATTTTAAAATATTGTGCACAGAATTTTTAAGTTTTTGATGCAGAATTTTTAATTTTTGGTACAGCGTGCTTTTAGGAGTAATGAAAAAAGAGGGCAGGGCATAGTTAAGCCATTCTCTTTCAGCATTTAGTTCCCAGAAGAATGGTGCAAGAGTACGCATTACATAGTTAATTTTTTTCCACGAACAAACAAGATTGACAGGGTATTATCTTTATACTTGGAGTGATGGGCACTAATTAAAAAATTATTAATTGTTTGTATTTCCATAGCATCTTCCATCCTAGAACATGAAAGTGTTTTATAAACATGAAGGAATTAAGCCTCACAGCACTGTGTATTATCATCTCCACTATGCTACCTCTGCAGTCAGTATCTCCTACTGTGAACTCTTAGAGCAAAGACTAACAGGAACAGAAAATCGTCCTCAAAATCAATTCTGCTAAGTGGTTTTAAGGCAATAGTTGTAGCCTTAGATCTTCCTTGGATGCCATATCTGTGTGCTCTGCATCTTCAGTGTGCTTTCACTTTTATGATGTCATTTTGACAACAATCATTATATTCATCCAAAAAGCACTTCCAAAAGAACAGCAGAGAGAGTAAGAACTTGACTCTGGAGTTATGCAATTTCATTTACTCTCCTTAGAAGAAAAATGTTTGTAATCAAAGGATTAGAAATGCCATTTAAAGCAAGCTTCTGATCAGGAAGCCATATGCTGCTCAGTAGACCCCTGGGGGATTAATGAATATATTGTAGATAAAGTGGAAAGTGTAGCATCGAAAAACTAGATCTGGGCAAAACATTTTTAGACAAACAGTTTATTTACAAAAAAAAATGCAGATTCAGATCAACAAACTGTGAATTTGTGAATTAGCTGAGTAGCTTCGGATTTTGTTTTCAGATTAGATTCACAAGGAGACTTAGGCACCATTCAAAAAATCAAGGACCCAACTCATCAGTGATTAGAGTACTTACCTGGGATGCGAGAGATAAAGTTCAGAATCTGCACTGTGGAGCAGGGATTCGAAGCCTGGTCTCCCCCCTTCTTAGCATATGCACAACATGCCTCAGACAGTATGTGACTGGGATTCATCACCAAATTTGGTCCACTGGTTGGATCATTAGCTTCCCTGGCCTGGAGTGGACACTGACAGAGAGTGCAATGTGAATATCTTCTCCCTCTTAGCCCCGGTCTACACTGGGGGGGAGGGGGAGAATCGACCTAAGATACGCAACTTCAGCTACGGGAATAGCACAGTGGCGAGTCGACCGCTGCCGCTCATCCATCGACTCTGCTTCCGCCTCTTGTGGCGGTGGAGTTCCGGAGTTGACGGGGAGAGCGTTCAGGGATCGATTTATCGTGTCTAGACTAGACGCGATAAATTGACTCCCGAGAGATCGATCGCTACCCGCCGATTCAGCGGGTAGCGTAGACCTGCCCTTAGAGGAGTATACTAACTGCTGGATTATTGGTATAAGGAGACCATAACCTCCTCTTCCTGTTGTGACTCTAGCCCTTCATTTCCTTTGCTTTTATTTTTTTAAAAGTTTTAAATTTCCAGAAATTAAACATTTCATTTTGGGTCAAATTAAATATTTCATTTGATCTGAAACAATTTTTATCGACTTTTTCAATTTGCCAAACATTCTGAAAAAATTCATTTTTGGTTTGGGTCGAACCAATTTATTTTTCCTGGAACTGCCAGCAAACAAAAAATATCAATTATTCACCCAACTCTAAATAGAAGTAGAACTTGATATTAATTGTTGCAGGGAAAGGCAGGATTTGAAAAAATCTTGTAAGCAGACAGTATAAAGGGAAATGTGGAAAACTTGTAACAAATTAAATAGGCTATAGCATAGAATAATATCACGAAAAGAAGACTATAACCCCTTTCCTCTTTTTGGTAACACTCACATATCTTAAATAGAAATATTTTCCACACTATAAATAACATATCCCTTATTTCTCCCAGATTATGCAACAATGGCAGGAAATAATGCTGTCACCTATAGTGGTTTATGATAGCTGCAGGTCCTGCATTGGGCCTATTTATGATGAGAGGTATAGAAATGATAAGAAGCAGTGTTGGCTGATGAAATTCCAGGCTCCTCACCTGAATTCTTGGCGGAATTTGACTTGGTACCGCATGCAATTTGATTGAAAAACTAGAATAATATAAAAATGAACATGGCAAACATTAATACAATAAAAACTGGCTAACTGATTGGTCTCAAAATGTAATTGTAAATAGAGAATTAAAGAGCAGGTGTGTTTCCAGTGGCATCCAACAGTTTTTGTCAGTATGCTATTTAATGTTTTTATCAATGACCTGGAAGAAAACATAAAATCAGCGATAAAGTTTGTGAAACATAAAAAATTGGGGGTGTTGTAAATAAGAGGCCCGGTCTCTGATTCAGAGCAATCTGAATCACTTGGTAAACTGGGTGCAAACAAACAATACACATTTCAATACAGCTAAATATAATTGTATACATCTAGGAACAAAGAGTGTAGGCCATACTTACAGGCTGAGTAGGGTGACCATATTGCTCAAAGTGAAAATGGGGGACTGTGCACGGTTCACCCAAGCCCAACCCCCCTTGTTGGGCTGGTGTCACTGCTTGCTCAAGTCCCCTCACACACATACGGGTTTCAGCTGAGTCCCACCCTTTACATGGGGCCGGCGTCACTGCTTGGTGTTGCCAAGCCCCCACTCCACGCCTCCTGCGCGGGACTAGCCCGAGCTGCGCACCCCAGCCTCCTCACCCCATGTGGGGCTGGCTGAGCTGCTCGCCTAAGCCCCACTGTGTGGGGCTGGTACTGCCACTTGCTGCTCCCTCCCCCCCGAACGTTCCTCTGCACTCCACTGGGGGGGGGCGCCCCACTTTTTTGGCAAAACTGGGCATTTGTCCCATTTGGTTTTGCTAACTGATTATCATTTTGCAAGAGCAAATGGGACAAATGCCCAGTTTTGCCAAAAAAAAGTCAGGATATCCGGGACAGGGCTTAAAAAGGGGATTGTCCTAGCTAAAATGGGACATATGGTCACCCTAAGGATGGGGAACTCTATCCTTGGAAGCAGTGACTCTGAAAAAAGATTTGGGGATGAATAATCAGCTGAACATAAGCTATTGATGAAGAGAAGAAGGTTCAGAAAAGAGACACAAAAATGATTAAAGGATTTAAAAATCTGCCTTATAGTGGTATTCTCAAAGAGTTTATTCTATTTAGCTAAAAGAGAAGGTTAAGGGATGTCTTGATTACAGTCTATAAATGTCTACATGGGAAACAAATATTTAATAATGAGTTCTTCAGTCTAGCAAAGAAAGGTATGATTCAATGGCTGAAGTTGAAACTAGACAAATTCAGACTGGAAATAAGGTATACATTTTTAATGGTGAGAGTAATAAACCATTGGAACAATTTACCAAGGGTCATGGTAGATTCTCGATCACTGAATTTTAAAATCAAGATTGGATGTTCTAAAAGATATGCTCTAGGAATTTAATGGCTCTATAGTATTCTATGGGCTATGTTATACAGGAGATCAGACTAGATGATCACAATAGTCCCTTCTGGACTTGGAATCTGAATTTGAAAGGAAAGCAACGTGACCCTCAGTTCATATCATGTGATTTCAAACTATTCTGTGAAAAGGTTCTGAATGAGCAATAAATATTCATGTAAAACCTCTCTTCATCGCGGGGAGGGATAGCTCAGTGGTTTGAGCATTGGCCTGCTAAACCCAGGGTTGTGAGTTCAATCCTTGAGGGGGCCATTTGGGGATCTGGGCCAAAAATTGGGGATTGGTCCTGCTTTGAGCAGGGGGTTGGACTAGATGACCTCCTAAGGTCCCTTCCAACCCTGATATTCTATGATTCATGCAGCAGCAGACAAATATGGTTATAATGTAGTGTTGATGGTGCATAGAATGGACTTATATCCTGAACAGTGCCTTGCAAGTCTTCTTCCTTCAGCAAGAGTCAGTATGGGAGGATTTAGGTTTCCTAAATCACTCAAAATTGCATCTTTCAACCTTAGTCATGGTCAGCCTTGTGCTCTACCTCCTTTGACCTCAGCTCTTTAAACCTTCTGTAATAGTGTATCTTCTTCTGCACTTTGGACATTACCCCATCATTGCAGTCATCTTCTTCTCAACTGCTGCAAAACTGTAACATGCCAGAGTCGTCTAAATACCTCCTCATTTGTGACAAAAATCAGCTAATGGATGTTAAGAACACGCTGTAACTTTTGACACTCAATACTGTTATTTTTCTCTCCGCCGCTGTTTTTAATGGCCAAGTTTCTGTTACATATAAAAAAGAGTTGTCATCACTAGCACACTGGATTCTTGTATCTTACTTGTCACACAAAGGTCCCACCGCCCAAACTCAGGCCTTTGAAGACACTGAATGCCATTGATGAAAGACCTGTCTGATAGGTGACTTCTTTTGATATAGAACCTCCTGCTGTCAACTGACTACCCAGATAGATCAACTATTCATGCAGTCAATGTCATTGCCATCATCATTCTGCATCAGCAGGTCATTTGTTTCTGTGCTATAGGAGGCATGCATGGCTTTGGTTTTATCACCACTGATCTCACATCCCATATATTCTGCAGGTTTTTTTGCAACTCCTCCAGTATTTGCTGCAGTTTGTCAGTAGTCTGAGTAAGGCAATATCATCTGCATACTTGATCCTTTAAAGATTAATCTTAAAATTTCACACCTCCTACTTTGGCCTCAATCAGCTTTGTCATGAGTCTATTCAAACATTAAATAACATAGATGAGAGCACACATCCATGGTGTACCCCTGATTCTACAGAAAGCCAGTCTGTATTACAATTGTTGAGCCTCAACGTATTGTGGTATAGTTCCTCCACTAGGCACACTAAGTCCTCAGGAACCCCATACTAGCGTAGCATTACCCACAGTGCTGACCGTTGCAGCCACTTTTGACTCATTGCAATTGGGATCTTCAAAGTCTCAGATAAACATTTCTGGGCATGTCTTTCAAAGGCTTCCTCAATGGACTACATTGATAATGGAACCACACATGATGCAGTGGTAGGCTTATACATTAAAATGTTGCAGACATCACAAAGAGAAGTCTGATATTAGACTCTGATCCTTGAATGAGTTGAGTACACATGACAAGCTGTAGACTTCAAAGGTTTTCTGCATCTTGCAACACCAGGCTGTTAATGTGTGAAAGGTCACAACAAGATTTTGTGTTTGGCATTGCAAAGCTGATAAATTAGGGGGTATTTTTACATTTTTCAGCATCCTTAAGTGATGTCACAAAGCAGATGTTTCCTAACATTTTGGCACTTTTATATGGCACTTTCAATCTGTGCTCCCATGGTTATCAGTTCGGTATTCCTATGCCACCAGTGTGTAGCTCTGATGACGAGAGGAACAAAACTGATGAGCTGATGTGCAAGGGAAGATAGGTGAGAAAAACATGTTTTCCCTCCCTCATTTAAGCCTACTTTTACTTGTACATCTACTGCTTCATGCCTAAACTGTAGGGATATGCTCTAAATAAAAAAATTGGTGATTCATTTTTAGACACTACTTACACTTCACAGAGTACAGCATCTGTGCTGTAGAAAGGTTAAAATGGTCCTCTGGGAGTGTAGAACTAAGTCACTATAAGTGTAATACTTTTTTTTATTAAGGAATGAACTTCTAAGGGAAGCTTAGAGCTTGTGCTGTCTGTGACACTGGCAGACCATATACCAGCTCATGGTCAATTCACTTGTGTACTAGTATAGACCAAAGTAATTGTTAAATGTATAAGAGTGTATTTGGTATTTAAACTTTATGAAAACTAATGGGATGTTGCTTGCATTGTTTTCTCTTATCTGTATCCTGTTATAATGTAACAGCAAACATTTACATTGTGTATACTCATGTAACTAAATAACCCATCAAATGAGCCATCAAACAAGAAGGACGCCTTGTGAAATGCAAATGCAGAACTTTAACAGAAAAGTGCTAATTTCAATGCCAATGGTCATTGGGTGTGATGATCAGAGATCTAAGACTCAAAGTGCATTCCTCAGTCTCTGTCATCAAAGAAAAAGTCCATGTGGGTAGAGACAGTGTCAGTTTGTTTTCTGTGAGCAGTGGATTGTTTGGAGTCTTACAGGAAAATGTACCAGATGCAAAGCAGAGATCTCCAGAGACAATCTGGGTACCCTGAAAAGACTTTTGGCAGTTTATTATTACACCTCTGCCACCATTTGGAATTACAAACTGTGACTCACCTGTGCATATATTTTACTTGCTTTAACCTCTCAATGACTCATTTCCTTTTCTTAGCTCATAAGTCTTTAGTTAGTTTACTATAGAATTGGCTGTCAGCGTTCTTTGGTGTAAGATCTAGAGTACCAATTGATCTGGAGTAAGTGACTGGTCTCTTGGGACTGGAAGCAATCTAAATGTGATTTGATTTTTGGTTTAAGTGACCATTTATCACTAAGTCCAGTTTGAAAAATAATAAACCGTGTGGGGTTTGCCTGGTTGGGGATTCCATTATTGAAGTTTCAAGTGGCTGTAGTCAACACACTTGAAAACACAGAGCATACCGAGAACTTCTCTCACACACAGACACAAAGCTTGACACTGGCCTGCACTAAGCAGATAGAAGCTGGCCAGTATGTGGACTGAATTCAGAACCATGGCATTAGCAGAACTACTAATAGCCAGTCACTCTTGTCATAATACAGGTTCATGTCAACTGAGAAATCTAGTAACTCTGTTGATATTTGCACAAATATTTTTATGATGCAAAGATATACAGGCACAAGAGGCCTACCCATAGAAAATGTTGTGTCTGTCTTCATTTTTCTTGTCTGTCCATTTAGTTATGCAATCATTTTGTAATTTTTAAATGTACATCTGAGAAGCAAAGTTTACAAGGCTTGGCTCTGAGTCACTTTATTTCCTTCCAGATAAATGCTCTTTCAGCTGTTTTTAATACAGATCACCACTGACACCTAACGGCCAAACATATGAAGCACAGGTGGGCATATTACCATCCTCATTTGAATACTGCTCCAGAATTCAAATAGATATTACCTGTATATTTTACACAAAGTTTAGCTAATCCATTTGGAGTCCATTAATCTTCATCAGAGCTAGTATGTACTTTTCCCCCTGCTACAATACTTGTTTCCTGCCTGAAAGTGTTCATTTTCCCAGACAGGGAATATATTTTCTTCTCATCTTTCTACATACTTACTGCAATTTACATGATCATTAGCTAAAACACACTTTTTACTTCAGTCTGCAACTTGAATAATTTTTGTGGGCCTTCTTTCTGGGTATAGGAGTTTCACAAATAAATCATTGTCTTCTGGAGAAAGCAACAAATATTGCTAACAGCTGGATGGAATTTAAGAAGAGTGCTAGGAGGACACAGTCATGGAAAGACAGATTATATATCCAGCTTTACTTACTGAAATACCCAGACAGATGCTTCACTGAAAATGCCTCCTACATGTCGTCTTTGCGGTCATAGGTGCCGACTCCGTGGGTGCTCCGGGGCTGGAGCACCCACGGGGAAAAATTGGTGGGTGCAAAGCACCCACCGGCAGCTCCCCGCCATTCTCGGGGCCCGCACCCAGCTCCCTGCCAGTCCCGGGACCTGCAGCAAGTCGGGGGCGGGACTCCGCAACGTCACCTGGCATCGGGGGCAGGGCCCCGCAATGTCACCCGGTGTCGGGGGCGGGGCCCAGTGTCGGGGGCGGGGCCCCGCCACGTCGCCCAGCATTGGGGGCGGGGCCCGGCGTCAGGGGCGGGGCCCCGTCCCTGACACTGGGCGTCAGCCCCCACCGGCGCCACCGGAAGTCGGCGCCTATGTTTGCGGTTCATTTTCCAAGCCATTAACTTGTAAGAAACTTTTGGTTATTTTCTTTTGGCTTCCGCTTCGCAAGATGGGTAAGATTTCCAACTAAGAAAGGGTTTGCATAACACTGGTCTACAATTTTTGAGAAGTCGTCTGCTTCAGAGATAAAATGTGCTGTTTAGTATGTATTTTGATGTGCTGAATTCAAATATGACAATTAAAACAACTGATTGGCTACTGTTTCTAAGATATTTACGTTTTTACATTTTATGTCTATGTATTTTGTGTAGATAGTAGAGTTTTAATCATAAATTGTAAACCTAGGTCTTTTCATGTGTTTATGGTTGCTTTACATGATGCTATTTCACCTGTCCTGTTTATGTAACACTTTAAAAATCAGCAAAGGGGTTCTATAAATGAAATTTATTATGAAACAAAAGGCAAAAAACTATTATGTACATATTTTAGTCCTATTCAGTGTCTACTCGGCGCTTCTTGGCTTGTCTCTTGTATTCATTAAATGGAGCATCTCTTGTCACTGTCCAGCAATAGTCTGCAAGCATTGATGGGCTCCATTTGCCCTGATAGCTTTTCTCCATTGTTGCAATGTCCTGGTGAAATCGCTCGCCATGCTCGTCGCTCACTGCTCCGCAGTTCGGTGGAAAAAAATCTAGATGAGAGTGCAAAAAATGTATCTTTAGTGACATGTTGCAACCAAGGCTTTTGTATGCCTTGAGGAGGTTTTCCACCAACAACCTGTAGTTGTCTGCCTTGTTGTTTCCGAGAAAATTGATTGCCACTAACTGGAAGGCTTTCCATGCCTTTTTTCCCTTGCCACGCAGTGCATGGTCAAATGCATCATCTCGAAGAAGTTCACGAATCTCAGGACCAACAAAGACACCTTCCTTTATCTTAGCTTCACTTAACCTTGGAAATTTTCCACGGAGGTACTTGAAAGCTGCCTGTGTTTTGTCAATGGCCTTGACAAAGTTCTTCATCAGACCCAGCTTGATGTGTAAGGGTGGTAACAAAATCTTCCTTGATTCAACAAGTGGTGGATGCTGAACACTTTTCCTCCCAGGCTCCAATGACTGTCGGAGTGGCCAATCTTTCTTGATGTAGTGGGAATCTTTTGCACGACTATCCCATTAGCAGAGAAAACAGCAGTACTTTGTGTATCCAGTCTGCAGACCAAGCAAGAGAGCAACAGCCTTCAAATTGCCACAAAGCTGCCACTGATGTTGGTCATAGTTTATGCACCTCAAAAGTTGTTTCATGTTGTCATAGGTTTCCTTCATATGGACTGCATGATCAACTGGAATTGATGGCCAAACATTGCCATTATGCAGTAAAACAGCTTTAAGACTCATCTTCGATGAATCAATGAACAGTCTCCACTCATCTGGATCGTGAACGATGTTGAGGGCTGCCATCACACCATCGATGTTGTTGCAGGCTACAAGATCACCTTCCATGAAGAAGAATGGGACAAGATCCTTTTGACGGTCACGGAACATGGAAACCCTAACATCACCTGCCAGGAGATTCCACTGCTGTAGTCTGGAGCCCAGAAGCTCGGCCTTACTCTTGGGTAGTTCCAAATCCCTCACAAGGTCATTCAGTTCACCTTCTGTTATGAGGTGTGGTTCAGAGGAGGAGGATGGGAGAAAATGTGGGTCCTGTGACATTGATGGTTCAGGACCAGCAGTTTCGTCCTCTTCCTCTTCCTCGTCTGACTCAAGTGAGAATGATTCTGGTGGATCAGGAACCGGCAGTCCTTCTCCGTGGGGTACTGGGCGTATAGCTGATGGAATGTTTGGATAATGCACAGTCCACTTTTTCTTCTTTGACACACCTTTCCCAACTGGAGGCACCATGCAGAAGTAACAATTGCTGCTATGATCTGTTGGCTCTCTCCAAATCATTGGCACTGCAAAAGGCATAGATTTCCTTTTCCTGTTCAACCACTGGCAAAGATTTGTTGCACAAGTGTTGCAGCATATGTGTGGGGCCCACCTCTTGTCCTGATCTCCAATTTTGCAGCCAAAAGAAAGGTGATAGGCTTTCTTAACTATAGTGGTTATACTGCGCTTTTGTGATGCAAAAGTCACTTCACCACAAACATAGCAGAAGTTATCTGCACTGTTCACACAAGTACGAGGCATCTCTGCTCACTTTGGCTAAACAGAAATGTGTCCCTTTGCAAAATCAAACACTGACAAATAAGAGAGCACCACACTGTATGATTTCTAGAGCTGATATAGGGCAATTTGTTCAGCAGAGTGATGTAAGCTTCGTTATGATTGCATCATCCATGACTTCTAGGAATAACATGATGCAATTCATATCATGTATGATGCAATACCAGCTTCAGATTGCATCATTCATTGTTTTGCCTAAAAAGCAAGTACTGTCCAAACCCAGTCATAGATTTATTCATAGATCCAGTCAAAGATGTCTTTTAGTCATTTCTGGTTTAAATTGAGATCCCTTCCCTTTATAACTCACTTATCCTCCGCCATTCCCAAGTCAAGGGTCGTATATACTGACCCAATAGCATGTCTTGAAAACTAGAGCCAATCAACAATTTTAAGCATCATTTTCGTTCTCAGTGACCCAGAATTAGTAAAGTTTGACTACATTTATTTCAGAAGCATTTTGGCTGTCGAACAGTGTAATCATTGGAGATAGGCCACAGCATTCTGATCTGAATCCAGATCAGAGCTTGACCAAAGCTTGGGGCTATGAGGAGCCATAGATTTGGTTTGGTCCACTAGTGAGAGATATACCAGCGCTGACATTTGAGACCTGATCTCACCAATGTTTGATGCTTTTGATTTCAGACCATCTCTGATTAGGATGCTAATTATTTAGGGCAAATGATTTTTGTAAGTCATTTTTATTAAATGGACAGAAATAAGGAATATATATGTTTCCTAAAACAGCCATTAATTAGTAATTTTTAGAGGGTATATATTTAGAAGGCATACATGGTAATGAACCTGTATGGGGTCTATATAATCAGGGTAATCCATCACAATACAACAAAACATTAGAAACATTACCATGACAAAGGATTAAAATGCCACTGTAAAATAAACAGCACATGGCCAAAACATTCCATTGTTTTTTTTTGTTGCCAGTTCCCTGATTCAAGGGGATGAAAGTGCTGATCTCTCTCTTAAAGTAAGTGAACTCCACCTCTAGTCCTTACTACACCCAACAACTCAGGAAAGCCAGAGAGAGTAGAATGTCCTTTACACAGGTGCCAACTTCCGGCAGCGCCGGTGGGGGCTGACGCCGGGCCCCACCCCCGACGCCGGGCAACGTGGTGGGGCCCCACCCCTGATGCCGGGCCCCGCCCCCGACACCAACGCAACGTCACCCAGTGTCGGGGGCGGGGCCCAGAACGTCTCCTGGTGGTGAGGTGAGCTGGGCGCGCGCCCCGGGGCTGACGGGGAGCTGCCAGTGGGTGCTGAGTGCCTACCAATTTTTCCCCGTGGGTGCTCCAGCCCTGGAGCACCCACAGAGTCAGCGCCTTATGCTATGCCCTGAGACCAACAGACAACCTGTATTGGACACATTAGGAAGCAGACTTAAAAAGGTTTAATGGTCAGGCCATTTTTTAGGTAAAAAGTGGGGGGAAATGGGCTGATTGCCCAAAGACTAAGTACCTAGCAAGAATATGTCAGTCCTGTGGCCTGACTGTTTACTGCATGCTTTGTGATACACTAAGTACCACTGTACCTACGAAACTCTTTCAGTGGAGTAGGCTGGTCAACAGAAGGAGTGGGAACAAAAGGACTGGGAGTGGCAGGGAGAGAAGGCAAATTTTACCCTTCACCATCCGCTTCTGTCAAAAAGCCACCAGAGAGACAAATGAATCTCTTCTGCAGCCACCTCATGCCAGGGAACCCCCTTCTCCTCAGATGTCCTTGATAAAAAGGTTACAGTGGAGCTGCAATGTCAAGGAATGCGAGAGATCCTCTGGATGGCACACACCCAGTGTGGAGGATTGTGGCCTCTTGTGAATTCCAGGGGAATCTATAGGCTTTGGGGACTAATGTCTACTGATAGCACAGGGGCCAGTGTGTGTGTGTGTGTGTGTGTGTGTGTGTGTGTGTGTGTGTGTGTGTGTGTGTGTGTGTGTGTGTGTGTGTGTGTGTGTGTGTGTGTGATATCTATTCTTTTTCTTTCCTCTTGAAAAATGATTCTGTGAAAACTCTGCAAAAGGCTCTTGGAGTTTTTATCTCTTGCTCTCCCAAGACCTCTCTTGTGGACATTTCCTGAGGAGGATGAAATCTTGGCTCAAAGTCTTCTATTTTCAGACTCTATAGGATAGACATTAAGTCTTGGGCTGACTGTCTAGATTTATATTATTTTTTTTAGCTGATATGGACACAGAAAGAGAATCCTCCTCAGTTTCTAATACTTGTAGGTGTAATTTGAATTCAGTGGAAGTAAGGTCTGGAAACTGCATACCAATAAGCTGAAGAATCTTGAACAATATTAGAGGATATGACTACAAATGTTAGCTAACCAATGCGACTAAATGTGACAACAACATCATGGCCTAATTTGCATAGCTGTTGTGCATCCACAGTTCCTACCAGAGTCATTGAAGCTGCAACTGCCTTGAAAGTTAAGCCATTAGTTTTTAACTAAATATTGATGAAAAACTTTAGAACTTAAGATGTTTGTAAGGACATAGGCTTAAGTATTAGGTGAGCCACAGAGTTCTGATCTAAATCCAATTTCTCCCCAACTAGAAGGCTGTTCAAAGCCAAGTTTTAGTTTGGCCTCATCTCTAGAAAGGGAACACCCAATTTTGTTTTATTTAGTTTTCTCTTAGCCTAAATTATCATGAAGCTTGATCCTCAGCTGATGTAAATTGATAACACTGCATTAACTGCCATGGAGATAGGCCACTTTACACCAGCTGAGGATTTGTCCTGCCTTATCATTTGGACTGTTTTTCTGGGGCATTATAATAAAGATGCCTTATGAAATACAGTTTCCCCTCAGACAAATTATCAGTAATGTTCTGAGTGTGACCTTCACTTCAGGTACAAAGAAAAATGATTTTAAAAAAAGAAAAAAATAGCACATTTTTCGAGATTTGTTTGTCAAATACTCACAATTTCTACAAAAGCCCTTTATTAAGAAGTCAAGAGCATCTTGAACACTGACACTTTTGTATGTGAGTAATTTGTATGGATTTGGAAGATAACAGCAAGTCAGCAAAACCAAAAGGAGTGTCAAAGCTGTGTCAGGTTTTCAGCTTTCAGAGCTTGACAAATAACATTTCTTATTATACGGAGGAAAATGAATGAGTGACATTGTTAAGAAATTATCTTATTTCCGTGGACAGATTCCTTTTCACGGCTCTGGAGGGAGACATGGATCTGACACCCGTTTCTTATTCCCTGTGGAATTCACCATTTCAAGCTACAGCACTAGCCCTATAGGATTCAGTTACTCCAAAGAGATTCAGGGAATGCAAAGATGTTTTACATGATTTTTTCAGAACCCAGATCACATTGGGAACTAGGCAATGGATGGTTGATTCAGCAAGAGGCATAGTTAGCTCAGCAGAGCATCATATTATTTAGACAAAGTTCTGAAGCCAACCTAATACAAAATCTTAAGACTTGGGGGCTAAATTAATTCTGCATTGATTTGCAGCCATGTAACACCAAATTTTCCCCATCGTCTTAATAGCGATATAACTTACACCTATATGGCATCTGCAGGATCAATTTTACAGCTTTTTATTAACATGTTGTTACCTGAATTTATGAATTCTAATTTGGAGCTTGTAATTTGAATTAGGTGCTTCAACTTGTTAATATGCCTTATCCTATAGCAGAGGACAGAAAACATTAGTGCAGGCAACATTCAGATATAAGACAGGTACTGAGCTGTAGTCCTAGAACACTAACCACCTTGATCTGGATCAGCTATTAACTATTTGGTAATAGCTCTTTCTAGTATAGCCTATTTTATTACTGATATCATCCTCCTCTGATGCTAGGGAGAGCAAGAGACCCAGCTCTGTTGAGCAACAAACAGATGCCTTTTGCTCACCAAAGCACTGAGTACGAAATCCTGACACCAGTGAAGTCAGTGAGAGTTTTTTTCAGTAGCATTCTTTTCAGTAGCAGAATGTGGAGGAAGAGCCACCAAAGGAGGGGAACCAAGAAAGAGAGCAAGAAGGGTAAAAAAAGGAAACAAAAATGATACAGAAAAAGAAGCAAAACTGATCAGGAAAAAAGAGCTGCAAAAGAAAAAGGAAAGAAATATAAAATAATTCTATTACAAGTTGATGAGGCCAACCTAACAGGGAATTGAAACCACGTCTCGAGTCCCAGACATGTGCTCAAGTTGAACGTTCATCCTTCTTCCCTCAGTCTGTTTAGCATAGATAACCCAAAGAAACTACTGCAATAAATGTATTATATGGAATACTTTGACAACTTTGAAGAGACTGAAACCTGTTTTCTGACCAGAGGCAGCGAAAAAAAGATAGCGTGACCTCTTGGTATCTGGTTGTCAGTAAGAGGGAGACTGTTTCAGAGTGGTGCTGCTGGAAAACTTGAGGATACCGCAGGGGAGATGGGCATAACTGGTAGTAAGTACCATCAGAGCACTGTAATATATGTACTTACAATCAATCTCCACCACATTTTCAAGTCATAGCCTGCTTATTGCAGAGATCATGAAGAAGTTTGTAGGAGCTGGACTTTATAATTGTACTATAAAAATTGATACAATCTTTTATTTAATTCTGTCAGCGACCCTTTTTGAATAACAGAAAGGAATGACGCTTTTGAAACTATGGGATCCTGTTTCCCATATGCATTACAATTAGGCCCTGGTAGGATCTTTTAGGTTTTGTTACAAGTTTTAGTTACTAAGAGACAGGATTTTGTATTGTGTCTATGATAAACAGATTAGAGAAATGTTGAGGGCCTGAAGCCCCAATGTGAATTGTTTTAGTTATAAGATTTAGCAAGGCTTGATTTACAATGTATTCTGCTGAATATAAAATACTGCTGTTTGTATACCTTTGAAGGTTTCTGTAAAAGACTGTTTGTGTGAATGAGGAATGCATGCATCAGGAAAAGATAAGGTGTGAAGGCCATTGTTAACCAGATTGTCAAGAATGGAGGAGTGAAAACGCTTAAGGAGACTTAGACACCAGAGAATCATCAATGCACATCCAGGATTGAGGAAGGGCAGATTGACGACCCTGAGGTGGAGGCTGGCACCCCTAAAGACAATTGATTAAATCAATCCAGGACAGGATGACCCTCTTGGAGGTGTTTTGGAGTGTTAACATCAAAAGATACCACCAATTAAGGAGTAACTGGTCATAAACTGACACAGTGAAATCCATAGACTTCAACAGAGAAAAATAAGACTATAAGAACAGGGTGCTTTGCCGTGGGACTTTGGGTTCGTCTTGCCACAACACCAGGAGCATCGGATCACGACCAATTCTATGCTGGCCACTAGATTGATCCAGACTCTGGACTGGTAACTACAAACATCAACTAGCAGGACTGTGTGCATGATATGTGTGTGACTGAAAAGCATATGCTAATTGTTGTATTTTCAATAAATGCGGCATATTTGCCTTTTCCCCCTGAAAAGATCCCGTGTGTTTGTATGAGCATAACAAGTGCCTCTTCTCAAATACAGCATTACACAAAGACCTAGATACTAGAGTCAAGCTTTTGTTACCAGCTGAAATAACTAACTAAACAGGGGTGAAGAATGACTGCCTTTGGTGCAAAAAGGAATCTATGGAAAAAAATTATTCTGCTTTTATAGTATTGTTAATCAGCACCTTCCGAAACAAAAATACGGTAGTTGGGTTTAGTATGCAGGTGGATGTAGTGTGTTGGCCTATGATATAAAGTCAGACTAGATAACGTGGTGGTCCCATCTGGCCTTAAACTTTGTGACTATGAAAAAATCAATCCATCAAAGTACCAAGCACTTCTCTGACCAATATACACCTGGCTGAGTGCATCAGTCTGGTTGCTTGTAACTGCACACAAATAGTGAGGAAAAAACAGACAATATGCAGTGTTCAAACAAACATTAATATTTCGTAAGTAGCCAATAACATGCATAATTGATTACACTGTCTCAGCTCATTAATGCTGCATGGTAGATCTCAAGTGTTATGCTGGCCCAATTAAGATTGCCATGGAGAAAATGTCAGAAACTCTCCCCTAAACATTAGATTTTATTACACCTCCCAACCCACCCACGCCCCACCAAATTCAGTGCCTTCCTATAAACAAGACTAGCTTGTGGCAGTGAGCACTTGTACTATAGACTTGGTTTTGGTGATAATGAAATGCAAATTTAACTCTAAGGACTGGAGCTGGTGCTACCCCAATTAACTTTTTCATCCACTAAAGACTGTCAATAGGAGAGTATTAATATTTTTACATCAGCTAGGAAGACAAGAAAATTTCTGGAATAAGGCTGTCCTATATAGGTTCATATACTGTGCTCATCACTGTAGTATCTGAATGTTTTACAATAGCGCATTAAGCAACATTACTACACATATGATAAGTTTGCTCTCTCATCCTCCCCTCAGGGGGAGAAGTGCATTCAGTGGGGTCTGATGTTTTGGAAGCTTTGATTTTTTTTTTTATAAATAAACCTGTAACTATGTGATTATGTTAGAGAAGATAAAGTCAAAGAAATGCTTCTTGTACTTGGAGCAGAAAGCGGTGAGGTTTGCATTCCCAGGGGAGGCATTCCATAGGTCTTGGAAGAGCCCCTGGAGAAAGTTTTGTCCCCTGCACAGATGAGTTTCTCATTATAGAGAGAGTTCCTTTGTGCCTGAAGAGCAGAGTTATTGACCATGGTCTTCATCCTAGAGCTTTGGATGGTCTTTTAGGTATCCTGGGCCCAGGCCATGGAGTTCTTTGAAGACAAGGACTGAGACCTTGAACTTGATTTGATATTGTACAGGAAGCCAGTGTAGAGAATGGAGGACAAGTCTGATGTGTTTACTATGTCCTGTATTGCTGAGGAGATGCATTGCAGTGTTCTGTACTAGTTGGAGTTTCCTGAATGCTGAAGGCATCACACCCAGATATATTGCATTTTTGTAATCCATCTGAGAGGTGATGAATAGGGTGACCAGATGTCCTGATTTTATAGGAACAGTCCCAATTTTTGGGTTTTTTTCTTATATAGGCTCTTATTACCCCGGTCCTGATTTTTCACATTTGCTGTCTGGTCACCCTAGTGACAAAGGCATGAATAACTGAAGCCATGTCTTTGACCGCTAGAATGAGACACAGTTTCCTAGCCAAGTGGAGATGGAAGAAAATGTTACTGGTAGATATGGTTAAGTGAGAGCTCAGTACCAGCAAGAAATTGAGGCTTACCCCTAGATTACAGACTGAATTGACCAGTTGTAGGTGTCTATTCTCAATCAAAGGAGACTGTACCTGGCTATATGCTCTTCAAAATACGTTCCACTGTCCAGTTTAGGTTCAGCCTCAGCCATCAGTTCTTCATAAAAGAGCTAATCTCATCCAAGCACTGGGCCATCTTGGTGGTGGCGTGGTTGTATGTGGCGAAGGATAGGTAGAGCTGTGTATCTTCTGCATATTGCTGGTCTTGAGTCGATGTCACCTGACCAGTTCACCTAGTGATTTCATGTGGATGTTGAAAAGGACCAAAGAAAGTATTTCATGATCTGTTTCAAATATTGTATAGATGTTCAAGAGGATGAGAATGGAGGTCTGTCCTCTACCCACTAACAGGAGAAGATCATCCATCAGTGCCACTGAGGTGGTTTCAGTTCCATGTCCTGACCTGAATCAAGATTGTGCTGGGTCTAGACTGAATTACCTGTTTTAACAGGATAAACAACAAAGGGACCAATTCTAGTCCTATTGGACTTAGTTGCAAAACTCCAATTGAATACAGTGAGAATAAGATTGGGCCCAGAAGTTGTGATAGAAGGCCATTGATCACATATTAAATCACTGTGCTGAAGAAGGAAATTATCTTCCAATTAAGCCATGTGAACACCAGGTTTATTCCGACAGAACTGCAACAGTTTATGCACAGGACCAGCTTGTAATTTATGGTTTACACACTGTAGGTGTTAAAATAGATCTTGCCATGTATAATAATTTTGTTCCCCCATCATCTTCTTCCTAAATCTTATCTATGCCTTTGTCATCCAGTCAGCATTTCCCAGTCCTTCCCCAGATTCCCATCAGCAGGATTCTTAATTGAAGTCAATACTGGCTTTGCATAAGCTTCATTTTAACAAGATTACTTATCGCTTAATATCTACAATGCAATATAGTCTTCACTCTATTGTTGGCCATTGTAAATTACCTCTTTATCCTTCCCAACTAATTAAATACATTTAGAGAAAAAAGTTAAAAAGCATAGAAAAGAAACAATGAAACAGTAAGAGTAAAGGGAAGTTATTTGGCTACAGATGATATATTTTTGGAAAACACACGTCCTTACTTTTTGCTATTAATATCTGATATGAATGAAAGCAAATGAATTTTACAAGTCTATTTTTGTCTTTCATTATTTTTGCTGTATGCTTATTTTGTGCATTTCACTCAGCTTGGAAAGTGAACATACTAGTTAATACAGCCTTTGGGGGAAAAATAAGGGTTGGATTTCCATAAGTACTCAGCATTGACTTCTGTGAGAGCACAGTCAGGTAAGTGCTAAATGCTTTTGAAAAATGTCATCCGAAACTTCTGTACAAAGACTATATTATCAGGGTAAGACAAAAGTTTGCGTGACATAGGCCCCGATCCTGCAAATGCTTTTGTGTAACTTTGCTCATGTGCCTGGTCCCATTAAAATAGATGGGACTTCCTACTAACGTAATTATGGCCCAGAACCATTGTGCATAAAGTAATCTGTGTAAACTGAAGAAAAGTTTTCACATGCAGATTTAATATTGCCAGAATGAATACAGCAAATGAATTGATATTTTTAATATTGCTAAAATGAATAAGCAAAAATATGAAATCTAGATTTGATAGTTATACTATTCTCTCCTATATGCTATTCTTTCCCTTAAATTGAGAACAGGTTTGATTCTGCTGGCTATTGTGATCATTATAGTTAGTTTCTATACCATTACAAAAATTTCCATAAATTAATACCAATAACAGGGTTTACTCTTCCAGGGTTCCTCAATGTAGAGATAATGGGAAACTATGAGAAGAACTATAGACAAATATGAGTAAGTAAAAAAAGTGCAAAAACTAGATGACAATAGCACTAGAATATAAATTTAGATAAAAATTATTACATTAAATAGAAAATGGAAAAGAGCTTTGTTGTAAATTTGGGGAAGAGATAATAGCAACAACAAAATGGTGAGGAAAATGGAGAATGTCTAACATGATAGCTTTACATTAAAAGATAATTTATGATATGTGTGCTTAGTGAGATTATTTGTAATTCCTTCTAACCTCTGGGAGTTTGATAAAATCAAAGATATATTTCAATATAACTTATCTGATTGACAAAATCAGAATATTCATTATGCCTCATGGAGTCAAAGGTGTGATGAATTTGGTTTCCATGGTACTGGCCCATTTCTCACTTTGATGGAGCATATTTTAGAAATGATTGAAACAAATTTAAGTCAGTTTAGTGCTTCTGGAAGGTTCCAGGTTGAAAATAAGAGAGAAGACCTCTTCAGACAAATATGATATTGGCAGCAATGTGAAGCTTCTTCCACTCTGTTGTGCCATGGACTAAACATTTTTACAGGAGGAAACAAATCTAGGGATGAGAGAGTAGCTAAGACTCCAGGGCCACTTAATTTTAAACTTCTCTATAGATGTAGCCAGGAAGTTCTGCACCTGTGATGGGGTCATTAGAAAGCCCTCTATATTACTAATATCAGTTAATAAGCTTGAGCATCAATATCACAGTGGGACTCAACCAGAATGATTGATCATGAAAGTGTTAGGCGGGAAAAACCCCAAACCTTGGAAAATGTTTAACAGGGTAAATATTAAAAGAATGGTTTCTCTTGTGATCATCCCTGGTTAGTTTCTTAAAATTATTTTTCACAAAGAATAAAAGTACAAAAAGGTTAATGACTTACAGCTTGTATCTGTCACCAAATACCACACATTTCACAGGATATCCAAAAAGATTATGCATTTACACATGTAAGCAGGGTCTGAATGAATTCTTCCCTGACAGCTAGCTGGGAGGGAGAGAGACTTTAGGTGTGTTCATGTAAAGACAGTTTGCTCCTGCTCTGCTTAGATATTCAGCAGATAGAGTGGTGTGTTGCTCAAAGTGATCAGCTCAGGCTGATGTTGGGTTACAAATCACTTTAGTACTGAATGCAGGGGTAGTGAAATGCTGTTACCATGTAATCATTATTGTCTGAATAAAGGGGAGCAGAACTGTGCTTAACATGTCCCAAATGAGGGGGTCACCCTCAGCTGAAAGGACCTTGTTAAGCCAGGGGCTCGAATGCTAAAGCCAGTGAAAACAAGAGGGGTGGGGACAGGTGTTTTAGTTAGGAAGTATGGATCTTCCCCAAGGGTCCTCCCCAGACTGGTTTAACCTGTTCCCCCCCTCTCTACACACACCCCTGTTCAAAGAAAGAGCTAAATAGGCTTCATTAGGAGCCTCTCTGTAATTTTAAATGCTCAGTCAGAGCTGAAATCACTTGAGATGGGGTTGTGTTTCTGCCCTGCCTACAAAGTGATGAAAATTGCTAAGAGATTGATGCGCAGAGATCACAGCAGGGAGGCAGGTGGCAACAGAAGATGACTGACAGCTGGCGAACTAGCAAAACATTGGTAACCATATACAACTACCCCTGCATTCAGTACTAAGGTGATTTGTACCCAACGCAAGCCAAAGTTGATCACTTTGACACTGCTGTATCTGCTGAATATATAAGCAGAGCAGGAGCAAACTGTATTTGCATAAACACACCCAAGTCATTTCCCCTCCCAGCTAGCTGTCAGGGAAGCATTCATTCAGACCCTGCTTACAGATATAATTTCTCATAGCTGAAAAAGTAACTCTTTGTAGATTATAGGAGAAATTGACAAGACAGTGAATATACTATCCTTGCTAGGTCACATTTCTACTTTCTTTCTAAGTTGATATGTTGTTTCCGTTTAACTTTTATTGAATAGTTTTTCTACAAGCTGCTGATTATTATAGCTATGAATAATTATAGGATGAAATCCTGGCGCCACTGAATTCATTGGCAAAACTCCCTTTGAATTCAATGGGTCCAGGATTTGACTCATATACTTGTTACATTTGGTTATGTGATATATGTGCACACTGCACTCCCCTTGCAAGGAGTATAAAGGTTGGGTTTGTTTCACTGCAGTTGTTTCGCAAACCATGCAAAGAAGTTCTACAAACAAATGCCATCAGTATATTAAGACTCCTCTTTCCTCCTGAATTATGTGATGGATTGGGAGAGAGCCAGTGATTGTAGTTCAAAGCTTGGGAGTCATTGACCTTTTCACATGGCATTTCATTGTTGCTGCAGCACAAATAGATGGCAGCCAGTATCAAGCGGCGTGCCCAGGGTGTCAGTCCTGGGGCTGGTTTTGTTCAACATTTTCATTAATGATCTGGATGATGGGATGGATTGCACCCTCAGCAAGTTCACGGATGACACTAAGCTGGGGGGAGAGGTAGAGAAAGATAGGGTCCAGAGTGACCTAAACAAATTAGAGGATCGGGCCAAAAGAAATCTGATGAGGTTCAACAAGAGTCCTGCACGTAGGACAGAAGAATCCCATGCACTGCTACAAGCTGGGGACCGATTGGCTAAATGGCAGTTCTGCAGAGAAGGACCTGGGGAGTACAGTGGACGAGAATCTGGCTATGAGTCAACAGTGTGCCCTTGGTGCCAAGAAGGCTAATGGCATATTGGGCTGCATTAGTAGGAGCATTGCCAGCAGATTGAGGGAAGTGATTATTCCCCTCTATTCAGTACTGGTACACCATCTGGAGTATTGCGTCCAGTTTTGGGCCCCTCACTACAGAAAGGATTTGGAAAAATTGGAGGGTGGTGAAGCACTGGAATGGGTTACCTAGGGAGATGGTGGAATCTCCATCCTTAGAGGTTTTTAAGGTCAGGCTTAACAAAGCCCTGGCTGAGATGATTTAGTTGGGGTTGATCCTGCTTTGAGCAGGGGGTTGGACTAGATGACCTCCTGAGGTCCCTTCCAACCCTAATCTTCTATGATTCTATGCTTTGAGAAAGCTACAGTAGTTGGTATAATATCTGAGGGAACTGTGGACTGGTAGCTGAGTTATTGTAGCCACTAAAAATGACACCAACAGGGCCTTAATTTGTGTCTCAGTGTTCTCGGAGTAAATGTGGATACATAGTGGTGAAGGGAATAGGCTGTAACTTCAGTGGCATCTCTCAGTATCAAAGCTACACAGCCAATCATAAGTTTGCTAACATCACAAAGCATAGATTTTTATTTAAATATTAGGATTTTTTAAAAATCTAATTAGAATGAAAACAAAATTGAGGCTTGACAGTGTAAACTCTCAGTAGTTAGACAAGACACAAGATAACTGTGATATACAGCATTTTTCTCATTGCCTATTGTCACTGCTTGCTACACAGCTCATAGGTGCTTATGTAGTAACCCTGGCCCTGGCTGCATCTGTGGAGCAGCAGCACAGAATACTGTTCTGGGGAGAGAGACAGCCACCAAGATGGCAATTTGAGATGTGGAGGGGGCTCAGAATTTGCCCAAAGAGGGAAATGGGAAGGCATTTAGAGAAGGAGGAGGTGAAAAGAGACAGTGCTGAGGTGGAAAGGGGATTGGCCAGAGGAAGCTGGACAGTGAAGGGCCCTGTGCATGAAGCCTGACCATGAGAGGCACGAGCACATGACCGGTGAGATTGAGCACTGGCGCGCTGACTGAGGGAATACAGTTTGGGTGCTTGGGAAATGGATGTGGCCCTCTGGGTGAGGAGCAGTCACTCGGGGGTGGCCCTACTGGAAAGAAGCATGGTCATTGCAGCATCAAATCTAAGGAGCATCGCAAGCTGGAAAGAGGAGAAGGTGGGATAATGGGCTTCACTCTATTTGCAGCTGTGGAGAGGAGGAATTGATTCCCTCTTGGGATGACACAGGATGTTGTTGAAAATACTTCTATAATTCTATAATCCTAAACAATAGTAATTAAATTATAATATAATATATTATATTAATCGGCCAGATTTCTGGATTTTTCCTTTATAAAGTTAAAATTAGTGGGCATAGCCTAGCTGAGGGCTGGATCCCTGCACTTACCTTAATCACTCTACATGCCATGTGAATTATTAATGAAAGAGACACTCAGTGAAGGCTGAGAATTAAGGCCCTAGTGGAAATGGCAAAACTGCTACCCAACCAAAACCAACATTAGCAATCTTGTAATGTATTATACACTGAACCAAAGCCCACGGAAGCCAATAGAAAGACTAAGTGGCTTCAGAGGATTTTGGAATAGGTTACCAAGGGAGGTTGTGGAATCCTGGTCATTGGAGGTTTTTAAGAACAGGTTAGACAAACATCTGTCAGGATGATTTAGAGAAACAAAGTGGTGAGGTAATATTTTTTCCTGGCCCAACTTCTGTGGTGAGAGAGATGAACATTCAAGCTTACACAGAGCGCTTCTTCAGGTCTGGTCTAGGTGCATTTGGTCCTGCTTCAGTACAGGGGGATGGACTAGATGACCTCTTTAGGTTCCTCTAGCCCCGCATTTCTATGATTCTATCTTCTTCTCTTTGCCAGAGATCCAAATCATGTTTGATATTTCACTATTTATATGAAATGCCACAGCACAATTTTACAAAGTGAAATTTAACCTGATGAAAGTCCATTGAAATCAGTGCAGGATGAATTTAGCCCAAGAAGTCTGTAGAGCTGGTTGAAAGAAAAACAAAGATGGTAAATGTTGTGAACATTTAAAAAAATGTGTATGTATTTTTCCAAAACTGAAAAAACGTTTCCATTAAAAAAAAAAAAAAAAAAGAAATCTGATCTAGTGTTCAGTCTCTAGGTATGGGATAGCAAAGTCCATTTAAATATAGGATGAATAGTTGAGAAGAAACATTTTTTATGCTTTTGTCTCAATCATTTTGAAACTTCAACTCTGAAAAATGATTACATAAAAATGATTAATTCAATTGATTTGTTGACGTATTCAGTCTATCTGCTTACGTTAATGACAAAATAGTTTTCATTGCTTTTTCACTCCTCCTATCTTTGGAGAACCAACACAGTTCAGACAGTCTATCCCATTTTATCCATTGTAGGCAGAATTGTTTATTAAGTTGCAATCCATTACAACTGTGCAACCTCACTCAAAGCAATGGATTGCATTGGTGTGACTGAGTATAATTTTGCCTTCTAAATCTTTGTTATCTTTTAGGCAACAGATCAAAAGAACCCAGCTTGACTCTTAGAGCCATGGCTGAGTTTGCAAAAATGGCAATTAGAAAAACAAATATACTGGAAAATGAACACATTTGATACAGAAATTATTGGGAGACAGTAAAGATGAAAGCTGAGGATACCAACTTCACAGGGTCACTTTTCAGAGTAAAATTGTGTTTTAAAGGGTTTGTTTGAACATATTATTCCTGATATGAATTATTCATATCTGTTCTTGACCCATATTCTCATATTAGCTGATTATAAAGCATATCATACCAAGTAATTATGCTATATCATAACAACCTATAGGAAACTGGTCTCTGAAATCTGTGGAGAGACTTAGTCATATTTCCTCTTTTAAATAATACAGAGAATTTATGGGTGCAACATTTTTGAGTATTTTTATTTTTCAGTTTAAAAAAGTGGCACCATAGTTTTGTGTGATATTGTGCCTCAAAGTATTGCTTGGGGCTTCTTGTCTCCAAAGACAATTATGTTCTGTAATCACTGTTGTAGTAAACAATGTTCTAATGGTCTTAGCTCTTGAAGTAACTGCTGGAAAACAAACCAAATCTGTCATTCTAACAGCATTTAAGAAGCTGTATACATACTAGTAACATTCCTAGTTGAGCACCATTTTTGTTTTTAGGAGGAAAAACAAGAATTGAGAAGAACATTTAGTCATTTTGGAAGACAGTTTACTCAGTTGTTTAAGACTAGTTGGAATTACCATAACAAATTGAACTTCACCAATATCTTTAATAGACTGCGGCATATTTAAAAACTTGCCTTCCATAAATTGAAGTGCAATAGCCCAGGGATTATAAAGAGAATAAACATTTAAATAAACATCATTGCTGTCAAAGAGAGCTCACAATAAATTATCAAAATTCACACTGTGTAATTAAATTATATCTGTAGATTATTTGCAGGTATCTTCAAATTCTCTATTCGTAGGTATTCTGACAGGTATGTACATAGAATTTGAAGCCCTTTTCAAAAAATAGATCAGTCGTCTTAAAATTACACTGAAATAGAGTAGATATAAAAGTCATGGATTAGAAATGAGACATGCTTTTTACAAGGTATGACCAAGAACAGCAGAACACTTGCCATCATTTTTGCTACTGTCAGATTAGGTTTCCTTCAGAGTTCTGTGGGTTTATTTTTTTCATTTTGTATCAAGAGTTGTTTTTGTCTCTCTAAATAATATGCATCGTAGTGCCATCTAGTGTAAGAAGAGAAGGCAGTAAAGATGACCAGAAGAAAATGGATGGCATGAGCCTTATTTTATGTTGGAGTAAAATCAGTGATGGCAATATTCAGTCCTGTCGTACTAGTTTAGATGAAATATATGGGCTAAAGGTGTTAACATATCCTAGTCACTGTTCACCATTAAACAGTGTAAAACAAGGTTTGGTATGCACAGACATTAGTTTGCTTAATATTATGGCAAATGTATTATTAAACATTTATTTTTTACTTTTTATTAAAGATAAAGAAAAAAAGGAGAACAATTAAAGCAGTTGAAATTTAAATTAGCAAGTCTTTTATTTTAACCGTTTTTTAAGCTGGAGAGAGTTTTCAGAAGGAAAACTCTTGTTTGACAATTTTTTTCAAATGGTATTAAAGGTCTTTGGGGGAAGACGTAAAGAAATTAGTTGAGACGGGCTGGAGCTGTTTAAGTCTGATTTTATTTTAATTTAGATGGTGCTTGGGATTTAGATGGAGCCAGTAGAGGTAGAGATGGTATCTGGATCCTTTGTTTTTGGCCAGGTCTGGTCAGGACTTTTTTTAGGGTTAGAATGATGAAGGTCCAGGGTTTTAGGAGGGGGCTGGGGCTTGGCAGCCATAATGGGGAAGCTTGTTTAGTAGCTTTTGTTTATTTGTTTTTATTTTTTTAAAGGTTTTTATTTTAAAAAGACTTTAAAAGGTAGTGATAGTGGAATAGATCAATTTTTTATTATTTTGTTTGGTTAGTATTTGATATGCTAATTTTGGTTTATTTCTTTGTTTTTACATTTTTTATTTCTATGAAGCATGATTTTGGATTATGTTGTGATTACGGGGCCTAAAAATGCACCTTACTTGTAAATTCACATGTAAAATGTATGAGAAAGTTCATAAGATGTCACAAACCTGTTACTTTTTGCCAGCTTGGGAATTAACCATGAAAAATAGGTCTTATTTTCAATAATGAATGTTATGAACAAGGAATTTCTGGGGCACAGGGAAGGCCTGGCAAGCCCCCCTTTTCTTGGCCAGGACCCCTCTGCAGGCTGCAGGAAGAGGGGGTAGGCACCATTAAAGTGACTGTGCTGGAGGATCCGTGTTTCATGATCAGCTCCACCAGCTTTATGGATGCTTTGTGCTGGTGGTGTGACACAAAGGTGCCCAATATCTCGGTCATAGTGTTTATGTATAAACCATTTGCTGTAACCAATATTTTCTTTTTTCTACCACTCCTTATTCTGGGGCCAGCAGGGGGCCAAACTGGCACCTGGAGCAAGTTAGAGATGCCACTGGCATACCTAGTTTACACGAACAACAGCAATCCTTGAGGGACTGCTCCATGGTGCCCTGAAATACCTTCTTCCTGCATCCAGCTGTCATATCCACACCCCTTTAGGGTTGCCAGCCCTCCAGGATGGTCCTGGAGTCTCCAGGAATTAAAGATTAATCTTTAATTAAAGATTTCTGTCACGGGATGAAACCTCCAGGAATACAGCCAACCAAAATTGGTAACCCTACACCCTTTGAATGGGTTTCCAAGAGGGTTTGGCATAAAGCCATTGTTGTTGGCTATGCAGGGGAATCCTCAACTGTCCCTCTAGGGCAGTTTTAAATTCACTTTGTACTGCTGTGGTGGTGCAGATGACTTTAGCTAGGTCAAGGAGAAAAATAAGGATATACTTTCTCCCTCCTCCCCACCCCCATCTTTTTCTCCACACTTTCAATAAGTAGCAGTGAGAAGTAGGGAGATGGAGAAATCAGCCCTACCTTTGCACTTCAAGCCCTGGGCTCACATCATCCAATATATGTTCTTCCCAATACATTATTGTGGATTTGCCAAAGCTACATAATGCCACCAGTCAGCACTGATGACTCTGTCATAAATATGAAGGGAAGGGGGAGAGGGTCTGATGCAGTGCTATAAAATCCTCTTTCCAGTAAAGGGTTAAGAAATGCAGGTAGCCAGACTGACACCTGACCTGGCTGGCATCTGACCAATAAGGGGACAAGATACTTTCAAACTTTGGGAGGGGGGAAGTTTTTAGTGTGTGTCTTTGTCTGAGAGAGGGTGATCTTGGAAGACAGAAGGAACCTGCAAAAAATCAAACCTCCCTTTTCTGAAGTAAGTTTAGATAGCATAGCGTATAGATTTCTGGTTATTTTGCTTGGTATCCCCAGTGTTAGAAAGGGCAAAGGGCGGGGGGGGGGGGGGGGGGGTTATTCATGGTTTTCTGTAACGTTAAGGTTTTGTCCAGAGGGGGAAATCTCTCTGAGTTTGGAAATATAGTGCCCTGTGAAATAGTTACCATCCTGATTTTACAGAGATGATTTTACCTTCTTTATTTTTAATAAAATCCTTCTTTTAAGAAGCTGACTGTTTTCTATGGTGTTAAAACCCAGGGGGTGGGTTTTAACACCATAGATCACTGTGTAACCAATTGGTTGGGAGATTGTTCTCAAGCTTTCCCAGGAAAGGGGGTGTACGGCTTGAGGGGGTATTTTGGGGGGGAGGGAAGTTCAAGTGATTCCTTTCCTGGATCCCTGTTAGACATTTGATGGTGGCAGCGAGAAGCGTTTCTTGGGGTGCAGGGAATTTTGTACCTTGGGGGGTTTAACCTAAGCTGGTAAAAATAAGTTTAGGGGCTCTGAATGCGGGTCCCCACGTCTTTACCCTAGAGTTTAGAGTGGGGAGGGAACCCTGACAGACTCAAATGACATTTTGGTATTACTGCTTTGGTGGCAGAGAAAGAAAAGATAAAGAATTGGGGGAAATGTTTTGGGGGGCAGGTAGGGAGAGAATGTGACATTTACTAGAATAACTTTTTTTACAATCTTAGCTGGTCCAACCCTGAAGTCACTATTCAGGACCAACAATGCACGCCAACCTCCAGGCAGGCACAGCACTGAGTAAAGAGCAGTGGAAGAGCCACCCTGCCCCAGGAAGAACTAATCGCTTCTTGATCTCTCAGGTGCACAGAGGGGATGATCAACTAGCCTTTAGAACAGTGCAGCAGGTGCCGACGCAGTGTAGTGATGACCCAGCTTTTGACCTACACTTTTCAGTGTAATGCCAGACCCTGGGGACACATGGAGGGAGCAGTCTGTGCATCCCATAGTGCAGAGGCTGTGACTGTGACTGACCCTTGTGCAAGGCGTGCAAGGTAGGGAAGGCTTCTCCCACTCCCAGAGTCCCCACACAAAGACCAGTTATAATCTGGCCCCAATTACTTCAGTTTTAGTACAGCCCTATAGATTCTAAGTTTTCATTTATTCAAAACTCTCATTGAAGTCAAGAATTAGTAGAAACTTAGGGCAACACCATGGGCCTATTAAACCCAGTCACACAGTGTATGAGTAGGGAGGGAGTGAGAAATCTCAAACCACTTCTGCACAGCCCAAGTAAGAGAACCTAGATAGCAATCCCTGTGTTTGGGGTGCCTCCTGGCTGCTACTGAATTGATCCTCCTGAGAACAACTCTCCAAATAATGGACATGTCAATGGTGACTAGGAGGAGTCAACGCTCAGTCCTCTCCTCCCTCCTCACTGGCAGTGACCACAGCTGGCTGATTACACATGGAGAAAGATGCTGTGCCCCTTAAACAGTGAAGCAAATTATTCTTCCTACTGTACAACTGAGTTATTCTAAGAGCCAAAGTGCCTCCCTAAGCCACAATGCATCCCGATGCTCCCTTTGGCATGTTATGGAGTCTCTCTCCACCCTTCCAACAAGTGGTGCCTTAGAGGCACCATATAGCTCTAAGTATTTCAGGATTTGGCCCAGAGGTTGAAATCCAAGTGTAGTGAAGCGAAGACTCATTGGCGCAGCACCTCCTGCCGGTCCACAAGCTAAATATGAGTCAACAGTGTGATGCTGTTGCAAAAAAAGCAAACATGATTCTGGGCTGCATTAACAGGTGTGTTGTGAGCAAGACACGAGAAGTCATTCTTCCGCTCTACTCTGCGCTGGTTAGGCCTCAACTGGAGTATTGTGTCCAGTTCTGGGCACCGCATTTCAAGAAAGATGTGCAGAAATTGGAGAGGGTCCAGAGAAGAGCAACAAGAATGATTAAGGGTCTAGAGAACATGACCTATGAAGGAAGGCTGAAGGAATTGGGTTTGTTTAGTTTAGAAAAGAGAAGACTGAGAGGGGACATGATAGCGGTCTTCAGGTATCTAAAAGGGTGTCATAAGGAGGAGGGAGAAAACTTGTTCATCTTAGCATCTGAGGATAGAACAAGAAGCAATGAGCTTAAACTGCAGCAAGGGAGGTTTAGGTTGGACATTAGGAAAAAGTTCCTAACTGTCAGGGTGGTTAAACACTGGAATAAACTGCCCAGGGAGGTTGTGGAATCTCCATCTCTGGAGATATTTAAGAGTAGGTTAGATAAATGTCTATCAGGGATGGTCTAGACAGTAATTGGTCCTGCCATGAGGGCAGGGGGCTGGACTCGATGACCTCTCGAGGTCCCTTCCAGCCCTAGAATCTATGAATCTGGGAATTAGCTCTTTTCCAGCATATGGAGCACCCTCTGCAGGCCACTCACCTGCCGCTGACCCCATGTCCCTCCCAGACCCCAGTGCCTCTTTACCTCAGGGTTCTGCCCCAGCAGTACCCCCTTACTCTGGGTCTCCCCTCCCAGGGGAACCCCCAATCCTCTAAGCCTACCTTGCCTCAGTGGCTACGGCCAGTCACCATCTAGCCCCCACTCACTGGGGCAGACTGCAGTCCATAAAGGTCACTCATCACTGGAAGGGGTTAGGACCAGCTGCCTCTGCCTATCCCCGGACTGCACCTCTGTAGCCCCAGTATCTTTGTAGGCCTGCAGCCTTGGGGTTTACCTGGCTGGAGCTCCACAGCTCCCCTTTGCCCTTCCCCAGCACTGCTCCACTTCAGGTACCTTGCTCCCACCCAGCCAGCCGTTCCCACTCCAGGGCTAGAGTGAACCTCCTTACAGCTCCTGGTCCACAGCCCTCTTATCAGGGCCAGCTGGGCCCTAATTGAGCTGCCCACACCTGTGGCTGCTTCCCCAATCAGTCTAGCTTGGCTGCTTTTAACCCCTGTTCTCCAGGAGTGGGGCAACTGCCCCACTACACCAAGCTTCACTGAAGTCAATGGCAAAACACCCATTGACTTCAGTGGGGCCAGAATTTCACCTATAGTCTTTATTTAGGGATATTTTGAAGCTGTTAGAAAATATAAATATGCCAAATTGAAATTTGTTAATTTCCTTACTATTTTGCTAGAGTTCAATGGTAAGAGTTTTACCCCTTGATGTATTTTATACCCACTGTAAGAAAGGGCCAGATATTTCTTAATTCATTGCAAACTCCCATTCTGCCTACACAACTTTCTTTATCCCATCATCCCACAGATGTTCCAGGTCTTCAACATGATCTTCTTGGGATGTTTGTTAAGGGAGCTTAGGGTGACCAGACAGCAAGTGTGAAAAATCGGGATGGGGGTGGGGGGTAATAGGAGCCTATATAAGAAAAAGACACAAAAAACGGGAATGTCCCTATAAAATCGGGACATCTGGTCACCCTAAGGGAGCTTCTGTTGCTAAACAAGATTAAATTATTTTTAAATGTTTTTATTGTAACAATTTTAGTTGTCAGAATAAGAACAAATCTTACGAATTGAGAGATGACAAAAATGAAGATTTATTTTGAGAGCACAAGGTGTTGATATTTCCAAATACTACTCAGGCACCTGCAAATTAAGGAAAGCTATTTCTATCAAAAATTCCAGACAAGAAGTGGCTCTGTGAAGAGCTAAACATTTTTATCCTTGCTTTTGTCAGCTTAAGTATGACAGCAAGGACTTTTTGTTTTGTAGATCCATATCAACTTGAAAGGTTTTAGAGGAGGGAAAAAAAACAACAATCGCACAAGATCCTTTATCTGAAATGCTATCTGGATTAAAAGATGATTCATAGTATTTAAAGTTAAAATAGAAAGGTATGATTAGTTTTATTTTTAATATTAAAAGATTTAGTTTATGGGGTTTTTAACCCTTATTTAATCCAGGGACTGGTTTAGAATTTTCTTGCTCATATTGAAATTGATATATGATATTTATTGATTAAATTTTGTTTATGAAGCTTCTATTACTTATATGTAAAAGAAACTTATTTTGCTCTCTTATGTATGTGTTTTCACCAATGTCAAAATTGATATGGTTTTGTTTCTAGGGCTGGATAGAAAACATTGGCTTACACTGAAGTGAAAGGGTTTTTTTTGTAAAACGTAGAAAAGTATGACTTTTTCATCAAAAATATAAGAACCAAAACATTTTCAGTTTTGTTCAACTAAATGTCAAAATTTTCTCTGAGACTTCCCATCCCCCATTTTCCAACCAGCTTACACCATGTTTCTAGAGTAGAGCACACATTATCATAGAATCTGGGTCCCGTTCATTTCAGTCTTACTGAAGTTTCAGCCAGCTGTTTTTCATTCTTATACTTTTTTCCTTCAGAGAACTAGGGCACACCGTGGTCTGGTGCCAACAGGGAACAAACATCTAGGTACAACGTTCACAGTGATGGCTTTTGAGCCTATAGCATCACCTGGCCTCCTCTAGTGGCTGGTGTAGGGGCTAGATGGAGGTCGGCTAGGCTCAGTCCTTTTGGGCCTCTACATGTCAGTTCTCTTGGAGAGAAGTAGTAGCTGTCCAGATGTGCCTAAAATATTCGTCAAACATTTGTTTAATAATTACAGTTTGGTTCAATGGCTTTCAGCAACGCTGCTATACAAATTGTTCTAGCACCCCTGAAATTACCTTGCAACTTACATATAATGCTCCTGTTATTACACCCCAGAATATTAGCCTTTTTCCCAACTGCATCATGTTGTTGATGCATATTCAGTTTGTGAGCCATTATAACCCTCAGATCGTTTTCAGCAGTACTACTTCCTAACCAGTTAGTTGCCATTTTGTAGCTGCGTGTTTGATTTTTCCTTCCTGAGAATATCCCTTACTCTAGGACTTCTATAGCTTCTTCTCAGACTCTGGAGCCATTAAATACACTTGTATCATATCCATTTCTGTGAAAACTTGCAACATAATTGCAAAATAATTCTATTATACTGTCTGCAGTCTTTCCCCTAAGCTGGATGGTTGTTTTTGGAATACATGGTAACACTCCTCTTACAGTTTGGTACCATACTGTTTTTCATGAAATTCTTGCTCCTTTTAGCAGCTGTGGGTTTTTTGTTTTGTTTTTGTAATAACATATTTATAAAACTCTTCATTTTCTTCTTTGTTTCAGCAGGGTTTTTTTTCTTATGATTTAGTAACTTCAGCAGCTGTGAAACTCTGTTGGTTTAGTTAAAGTTAGGTCTGGATCTCTTAAGCAGCCTGTTATTTCTTGACAGTTCTGTTAGATTTCTAAAACTCATACGTTTTACTTTTAGTTTGAAGCTGCTAAAAATGGGTATAAAATATTTAACCTTCTAGTTAGACCCACACAGCAGGAAAAAAACAGGGATGGAGAAGTAAACAGCTCTCAGAACTATTGTTTCAGGCTCCCTGCAGATACTGGAAGCATCAACATTTCAGTTGGTGCTTATTTCCTATTTTTTTCTAGAGAACCATAACAGCTAGAAATTTACTTTGTTTTAAAATGAAATCTGAGATTCTTCAGAACAATGCGGTAGCCTCAAAAAAGTGCTTGGTCCTGACCTGTTGTGTCCCATCCCAACTGAAGACCTAGGCACAAGGGAAAAATGGATGTATATCTTTAATATGTTGCATTCCTTCTTGGGGTAAAGTATTCAACATACTTCTGTAAAACCACATCTTGATCATTTCTTTCAATGTCATTTTCAAAGGTAAATGTGTTATAGTGTTTTTCACCACCAAGTGTTGTTACTATTGCTTTACTTGAATAGCTAAAATGAATAATTAGAAAAGTGCAGCTGGCAGAATGAAAGTCTAGGCCAAAGTGTGGGGGTGTTAGAATTTGATATCAAGCTGCTGTTTAGAAGAAGGGGTGAGCTAGCTGCACAGCATACTAGTATTATAATTTTAAATAATTGGTAGGGCACTTGGAGCTTGTGTATGGATGCTTTTTGTTCTGCAACAAAATATATATTTTTTATTGCTGTTTCTTCAAGCACACATAAGAATAAAGAATTCTCAAACTTCTATGGCTTCTTCTCAGACTCTGTAGCCATTAAATACACTAGAAATTATCTGGACTTCATTGCTCTGCAGCATCTCCTGTGAGGTTAAATTTGACAAAAGATCCCATTTTTCTATTGTATTTTATTTTTAATCTCTGTCAGGTGCTATGCTGTGTTCAGAAAGCAAGCACATTGAGTCCTTATTCGATTATTCACAAGTATTACACAAGTAAAGCAACACTTATGAAGGTGTTATGAAGGTGTGATGCAGCTATACTGTTAAGAGACTGAAATTTATTTGCTGGGCCCAGTCACTTGACATGGATCAAGTTGACATCACATTCCTTAACAATATCTTTTGTTATTTAATATTATGATTTATATTGTAGTCACCCCTAGAGGGCAGGGCCCAATTGTGCTAGGCAATGTACATACAAATATAACAAAGAGATAGTCTCTGCCCTCAACAGCTTGCAAACTAATGACTGCATCTTGTTCTGTAGGTAAATTATACATCTGTTGGATCATCTGCCTTTGCAGGCTGCTCTTAAAACCGCAGCAGGGACAGAAGTCAAGTAGAAGAAGCCTCTGGTTGCCTGGACAGCTGGGTGGGTGAGCAACCTCTAGTGGACGAGACAACAATTACAAGAGGGGAAATTTCTGTGTCTCAATAGCCATGCACAGAAGTGTGGAACAGCTGCCAACCTTGAATTTGTTAGCTACTATTTCCAGTTTATGCTCCCAGAAAGCATTGTTTTGCTACATGAAGAATGCAGTGCATTGTTATAACTTATCCTATCCTTTATCACCCCACTTTTCTTTATTGTCATCTGATGTCTTGTGTCTCATTTGTATTGTAAGCTCTTCAGGGCAGAGAACTGCCATTTCTCTGGCTTATAAAATAATAACATATCACACGGTTGTAAATAGATTTTCTACTATTAAGAATAGAAAATTAATAAACCCAAAACCACCCTTTTTCCACGCAGTGAGAAGAGCAATAGACATTACTTTTCTATTGTTGTTACTGGAAGTTGTGCATTTTAGCCTCTGTGCAGATGTTATAATTTTATGTAGAGTTTGTGACCATGTCCAGAAGTCTTTGATTTTAGGATGCCAAAGTAATTAAACACTACTCTTATTTGTCAGATTAATTAATCACATTATTTAGTAATAAATATAATTAAGGTCTGGCTTTAGAAAGTGCCAGGCACTGAGTGGTCAAAATTTGTATGGGGTTATGAAGGACCAAACTAGGCTCATATATGGGGGAAAGTTTCATGCACGTTGTTTATGCCTGTATTTCTCGGAAGTGGATAGTTGGTCCATGTGATTAAGTTTTCTTATTTGTCAGAAAGGAAGTATTGGACATATAAAGGTGAAGCATTCAGGGACTTCATTCAGTTTGCTTAAACCTCTGAGGGTAGGGGTTTAGCTTATAGGATTAATCTGCTTGCTTGCATATATATATCTTTTCTTATAGTTTAAGTATTTGGTTTATTGTAATAGGTTTATAGATTTATACTGGAAATAAGTTTGGCTATAATGCAAGGGACCTACAGGACATATCCTGTTAAGCTAAGGCAAAGTTAGTGTAGCTATATCTGGGACCTTTCACCCAGATAGCAAAGTTGGCCTACATATTGAGACCTTCTACCTAAATGGTAAGTCACCTACACATATGCCCAAGACCTTTTATCTAGACAGATAGACAATGGAAGAATGGTATAGGTTTTTTTTTCAAGTTTGTACTCACGGACTTAACAGGTACACCACAAGGAAAGAACTGAAATAACATATGTGTGTATGTACATGTTATCAATACGCACAAACATACTAGCCTATGGAGTAAGTGTACCCTCACATTTTTGTGGGTGAGGAATGAAAGTTTGGCATAGAAGGAAGGATTTCTGGCACTTGTACCCTATAAAAGAGGTGACCCACCTCGTTAGATATCTATCTATGCTATCTATCTACGACACTACTAACTATTAGTAGGCCGTACTCATTTTCTTTCAAACCTTAAGTTCCAAGGGGACTTATGCTTGGTTTCCCTAAGCTTTTGTTCTTAGTTTTGTTTATTAGGTTTTAATTTTAAGTTTACTTTAGTTAAGTAAACTCTAAGTTAGCTTTGATAACTCTTAGCATTAGCTTCATCTAAGCTCTGCACCTCTCACTCAAGAGTTAAGAAACCTGAACTGTTAGAGGCGAGGCTAGTCCTGTGTCTCTTACCACCAGATCATCAAAAAAGGGTGCGGGTATCTTAACCAAAGCTTTGTAGCATATAATACCATATGTATCTTTTAAATAGCAGTAATGCAATTGTAATTTTGTAACTCTAATTATTTTACCATTTACTTACTATTTCATTAATTTTAATAAAAAGTCTTTAAGGCTATATCTGTCTCAGTGTGAGCTTTCTGTCATACCCCTGAGGGTCCTTTGTAAATTCTGTGGAGCCTGATTAGGGACAAAAACTTTTATTTTCTGTTAAAACAGATTGGCAAGCCAAAAACTCATACTATCCAAATTAATATTATTAACACCCTGAATCAGGCAACAGGGGAGGTGGAGAGGTTTGAGTGATGGGGAAGGACAAGGAGGGAGAACAGTGAGTTGCAGGGCCTTGGGGGTTAGAAATGTTGAGAGGGCAGGGTGTGGGAGGTTCTCGTGCTTCTGCTGTAGTGTCCCATGGGGGCCCACAAAAATGTTTGGTGCTGGGCCTACAAAAGGTTAATCCGGCCCTGCTACTCACCGCTGGATGACACCTCTTCCTGGCGATTCTGGGGATTTGCTATGCCCAGTTCGGCAGCCCTTTTCTGGTCTTCCAGTGTTGCAGCTCTCTTTACACCCAGAGTCACAGTATGGCTGCTTTGTGACTCAGCCCCCTGGCCAGGTCACACTGTGATTTCCCCTTCCAGGGGAGTCTTTCAGAGTCCCTCTGTACCAGCAGTGTCAGGAAGTCCTCATGCCCACTGACCTGGCTATGTCTAGTGCCCTACCAAATTCATGGTCCATTTTGGTCAATTTCACAGACATAGGATTTTTAAAATCGTACATTTCATGTTTTCACCCATTTAAATCTGAAATTTCACAGTGTTGTAATTGTAGGGATTCTGACGCAAAAAGGAGTTGTGGGGCGGGGTCACAAGGTTATTGTAGGGGAGGTTGCGGTACTGCTACCCTTACTTCTGCGCCACTGAGAGCAGCAGCTGCTAGCTGGGAGTCCAGCTCTGAAGGCAGAGCCTCCCCAGCAGCAGCGCAGAAGGAAGGATGGCAGGGTATGGTATTGCCACTTCTGCACTGCTGCCTGCAGAGCTGGGCCCTCAGTCAGCAACTACCAGTCTCCGGCTGCCCAGCTCCGAAATCAGCCTTTCTTCTGCGCTGCCGCTGGCGATGGCTCTGCCTTCAGAGCTGGTACATTATGGAATTGCCACCCTTACTCTTGCACCACTTCTGGTGGAGCGCTGTCTTCAGAGCTTCAACAACTGCCGGTCTCTGGCCACCCAGCTCTGAGGCAGTGCAGAAGTAAGGGTAGCTATACCACAACCCCCCTAAAATAACCTTGCAAACCCCTTGCAACTTCGTCTTGGGGGTTCCAATTTGCAAAACGGTGGTCTCTCCCATGAAATCTGTATAGCAGAGGGTAAAAGCACACAAAAGACCAGATTTCATGGGAGGAGACCAGATTTCATGGTTCGTGGTGCGTTTTTCATGGCCGTGAATTTGGTAGGGCCTTAGCTATGTCACTTTCACAGTGAGACAGGGAGTCTTCCCATTGCCCTTAGCAATACCACTCTGCAGTGGATGGTGGGGGAACCCAGGCCTACCCTCTAATCTGGGTTCCAGTCCACACTGCTGTAGCAAGCAATTAAGGTCTGCAGCTACACCAACCATACTGCTGCCCCTCCAGACTACTTCCTACAGTGCTTTTCATTCTCCAGCCTTCCTAATCAGACCCCTCTCTCTTAGGCCTACTAGGTAAACTCTTTCTCAGGGGTTCCTATCTCCTCTTCCTTTTCCCATATCCCAGGGAGAGAGGCTGTAGGCTTCCTCCCTACCGTTGCCAGCCTCTAGCTTTATAGAAGCCCCACCTGATGCCTCATAGGTGAGCTTCCTTCTAATTAGCACCTTTTACTCAATCTACACCTCCCTCCCACCCCCATCCCTCCTTGTTTGCTTAATGGCTGATTGGACTCAGGAGGCCGATTTCAACTCTCTCAGGGCCGGTGGGAAACTCACCCCATCACACTCCCCAGTCTCTGCCTGGCGCTGATAGAAAATAAAATATATACAAACCTCATTAGTCACCATCATATTATAATACAAAAATCTGAACTCCAGCTTCATACCTGCCAAAGGGAAAACATCATCTTACAGTTCACTAGTGCACGGGTACCTAACAGACGTGTATGCTCTTGTCAGGTGTTAAGGGTTTTGTGTTACAGCACAATGTAGTGAAATGTGTTGTGCATATCTGTATGGGGCTACTGTACATGTTGTGGGTGATTAGGACTGATTTATAGAGGAGTGGCGTTTGTTGGTGAAACTGGTGAATGTGATATGTTATTTTACGTATGTTAAAAGGAATAAACTTTAACTGGACAGTTCCTTGATTTGAGGGTTGTATGTGAGGATGCTTTCCCTGAAGCCTTAAGTTACCTTAATTGTTTTTCAACTGAGTTATTAATTTGCAAGTATTTATACTGAAGAAGAGATTGGCTCCTTCGGCAATATTTTAAAAAGTCTTTTTTTCCCCACTGTCTGTATAATCTGTAAAATGTTAATCATACTTACATGTCTGTTTTGTGTTGCCAACTCAGTAACTGGATGGGAGTCATGAAATTATTTCATGCACATTTATCTGGTTTTGCTCTATCTAAATGGAATTAGATACATGCTCTTTTAGGAACGGTTTTGACCCTGACACAGTGATCTTGCAAAAAGCCCCATGAAAGTGACATCAGAGGGTTATCCCTAGCTTCTTATCATTTATTTCTGCCAAGGTTGTAATCATCTGTTAAAATTGACACTAATAGCTGAATTCAGCCAGATTGTTTTGGTACTGTGATCAAAATGAAGTGCTACTTTCAGCAATGCTGTTTAACACGAGTTTATGTTATACATAAAGTTAATATTTATAACAAGTTTTATTGTAATACAATAGGTATCGTTTTCTAATTTTCCATTGAAATTAGCATTTTATTTAAAATTAGCTTGTCTTCGTCTCTACTCACAAACTCTGAGCTATATTTCTTTATTTTTAAAGTACATAAATCATTAATGATACTTTTACTAAAACATCCCACCTCCTTAAAAATGACAGGATAAAAATGATTCCCAGTTATGAACATGACCCACAATCCATTGTAATCAATGGAAAGATTTCTGTAGGATTTGGATTAAATCTAAAAATAAATCAGACATTTTCAAACTCTACAGAATACAGATCCTATTCTCCTCTGACTTACACCAGTGTAACTCAGCAGCCCTAAGCCTATGAGTAAAATTGCACACATACTTTAAAGTTTGCAGGTTTGTGGACTGCCATATGGCTATTGTACTATATGTACTATGGGAGGGGGGGGGCGTGGTTTGAGCATTCGCCTGCTAAACCCAGGGTTGTGAGTTCAATCCTTGAGGGGGCCATTTAGGGATCTGGGGCAAATCTGTCAGGGGACTGGACTTGGTCCTGCTAGTGAAGACTGGACTTGATGACCTTTCAAGGTCCTTCCAATTCTATGAGATAGGCATATATTTATTGAGGGCATATGATAGAGGTATATAAAATATGAGTGGTGTGGAGGAAGAACTAGGGGCCACCCAATGAAATTAGTGGACAGCAGGTTTAAAACAAACAAATAAAAGGAAGTTCTTCTTCACACAGCTTACAGTCAACCTGTGGAACTCCTTGTCTGAGGAGGCTGTGAAGGCTAGGACTATAACAGGGTTTAAAAGAGAACTGGATAAATTCATGGAGATGAAGTCCATTAATGGCTATTAACCAGGATGGGTAAGGAATGGTGTCCTTAGCCTCTGTTTGTCAGAGGCGGGTGATGGATGGCAGGAGAGAGATCACTTGATCATTACCTGTTAGGTCCACTCACTCCGGGGGACCTGGCATTGGCCACTGTCGGTGGCCAGGATACTGGGCTGGATGGACCTTTGGTCTGACCCAGTACGACCTTTCTTATGTTCTTATATATAAGTTATTATCATTAAAATGTTTATAGTGTATGGTATATTTTTATGTAGATATGTATGCCTCCTTGCATCCCACCAAAATATATCTGAGCACCTCAAAGACATTAATACTATTTATATTCACACCATCTGTGTAACTTATGGAAAGACTATTATACCCATTTTAGAGATAGGGATCTAACACAGGGTGAAATCCTGGCCTCAGTGAAGTCAAGAGGAATTTTGCCACTGATGTCAGTGGGGCCAGGATTTCCGCAGAGAGATTAAGTGATTTACCAAAGGTCACACAGGAAGTCTGTGGCAGTGCAGTCAGTAAACCCAGATCTCCTGAATCAGTATACTGTCCTAATCACAAGACCACCATTCCATATTTTTGCATGAGTTTTACCAAACTGACATGATCCTGGACTGGAAGAGTTTACAATCCAATTTAGATAATATATTATGATAAACTATTAAGGAAGGGAGATATGAGGAATGCAATGAAGGTGTGAGTCACATAGGGCCTGATTCTCCTTTTACTCCTTTGAGAATCAAAGTAGCTTCGCTCAGATTGTTGCAGCTGAGAATAGAATATGGCAAAAGAAAAGGCATAGACCATATAGGCACACAGCTCAGTAGCCAAGCTAGTGGGAAAAGTGGGTTTTAAAAAGAAATGTGAAGATGGAGGAGGAAAATGTTTCGTGCAGAAGTCACGCCAGGTATGGGAACAGTATAAGAAAAGGCACATAACCATGACTGAGAAGGAAAAAAGGAGCATCCAGGCAAGATGAGCAGGCAAAACATGGATATGAGGTGGGAAATAGGCAGAGACCAGAGCTGAATTGTAAGCAGAAGCAGAGCTGTGAAGCACCTTGAAAGTGAGGATGGGAAGTATGAATGGGGATGAATGCCTGAAAGTAGGCCAGTTAAAGCACTGAATGTTTTATGTTGAACTAAAGTCAAGACAAACAAGAAAAACTTGCCCTCATATTGAAAAGAACCATTTTTTCAGATAGTGTTCAGGACTGTGATATACGTTCCTACTTTGTCGCTTCATTAATGCAACTGCATAAAGATAATTGAGAGAACTATACTAGATTTTTCATCAACAAGCAATAAAATGTGATAAATATGTTACACGGAACGGCAAATGTTAGAATTAATAAGCCGAAATGTTGATGAATTACTGTTTGTATTCTTGACATGTAATAATTGCTTCATTTATCATCTAAATCTGGAGAACTTAAATAGCAAGCATTTATAATTAATTTTCTCCTTCTGCAAACTGCAATTCATTCCTCAGTCAAAGGAGTCAGTGTTAATTTCTTTTCTATCAGCCACAGGCCATAAGTTAATGTATTAAAAAATCAGAACATTTAAAATAACAGTCTAATTAAATTATTTCCTCTACCGCTGGAGAAAAACGTGTGATTCTTCAGGAGATAATCAGTCACCACAGTAAACACCATTTAGTTCTCTTCACAAATCTAGCTCTACCCCCGGCAATCTTAAACTGTCAAAAACAGGAATTCACTTTACTGCACGGATGGAGGATAGTGACCTGAGTCTCATTAGCAACTTTAAATGAGAATGACAATGGGAGTTCATTAAACAATCATATTTTTCAATGTATTAAGTTTTCTTTATCACGAAGAAGACTGTGCTGGGCACAGTGTACAACAAAAACATTCACTTTTGATACATTCTTGTAGTATGATAAGCGAGACAATGCCCTTTTCTTCAATTGATTCTGTTTAAATCAAACCAAAGATGGTAGTATCATTTGCCACTGTCTTTGGTCTTGGATGAGGACTCTGATTTTGCATGGATTATAGAGATTTAACTGAGATGTAAGACAGATTTTAGCAAGGTGGCTCCTGATAGATTCTTCTTTGAGTATCAAGGCTTTGCTGCTGCACCATTGAATCATAGAATATCAGGGTTGGAAGGGACCTTAGGAGGTCATCTAGTCCAACCCGCTGCTCAAAGCAGGACCAATCCCCCATTTTTGGCCCAGATCCCCAAATGCCCCCCTCAAGGATTGAACTCACAACCCTGGGTTTAGCAGGCCAATGCTCAAACCACTGAGCTATCCCTCCCCGCCATTGAAGTCAATGAGTGTTTTGTAGGATCAAACCCCAACTGAGGAAGGGGCAAGTAGGTGTCATTATTTTATAATGGTGGCATCTGAACTTAAATATCAGAGATATCTTGCTCTAAAACTTTCATTTGAGCCAACTGAAGCACTAGAAATTACTACTGGCCTTGGCTGAAAGTGGGATGAGTTCTGGAGGGCTCATTTAAGAATGACAGAACTTCAGAATGGATCAAGCCAAATGTTTCCTGATCTTTTTTGTGTAATGGGAAGGTGGAGACTGAGTTAGGGTTCATAGGATCCATACTTGGGCAGACTTGGTGGTCTAAAAACACTCTGACAGGTGTAACAGGCGCTATTACAGTAAATAGGCTAGAATAGCAGCCATGGAAGGGCATTTTGCACTGTTGGATGCGGAGGGAAGATTAATTTTAGCATTCCTTCCCCCCGCCCCAACCACCCTGCCAAAATTCCCACTTAGTTGACCATACATAGTCAGATTGCTCAGACTAAGTTGTCGGGAGAGTGAATTTCACCCAGTGTAGCTTACTGAGAGAGCTTTTTTATTATATGGATATTTATGAATTGTTACCATTGAAAACTAATTAAGTTGGCTTTTCAGCTATTATATGCTCATTAGAATAAATACAATAATTAAATTATATCAAGTGTCAAGAAATAGAGTACGTTGAATTAAATTGTCACCTCATTATAGTGTAGAAAATCAGTTTATTTTCATGAATTTGTCTCCATTTGTATGCCAACAAGAAATTCCCAGTAGGATACCTTCTCCATGTGTAGATGCCTCAGTATCTTTGAGTGTCTGATCCTAAGTCACTTTTGAAAATGGGACTTAGGTACTTTTGAAAAATTGTCCCCAGAGCTAGTTTTAACTTTGTAAATCCTGGATTACTATTAAGTTTCAGCCTCTGTTGACTTCAAGCCACAAAGATGGACTGTCTGTTGAATCCCGAAAGCTCTTTTTTTTTTGGCTTGATGGTTCTGGATACATTATAACTCAATACCCTGCCACTATACAGCCTACTAAGGACCATTAACTCAAGAGTTTTCTGTGCATATATTATTAATAAGCAGAATTGTAACAGAAGGATGCAAAATCAGAAATATTTATATATAAATCTTTTATTGGGATTGCAAAACAATTAAGCCAAATTATAAAGCCAAAACAAAGTATAATATTCCTTCTCAACACACTTTTTTATTACATCTCTAAATCTCTTAGGGGCCAAATTATGTGGGGTCTTCATGTGTGGAAATCTAGAATATTAAATGCCATGTTAATTAAGACAAAATAATTTTGTATGAGAAACACATGAAATATAGAATTTAGAAACTGAACACAAATCAAATTGCTGAATTTTTTATTAATCAAAATGTGAACTTCATTAAATTGTAATAGGTGGCAGAGATTTTTCTTTATTATGCATGCTGTAGATTTAATATTTAATTTTGCTGGAGTAAAAAGACAGAAGGTGGAAAAATAGACTTAGTTATTATCACACAGACAACTAGAGTAGTAATTAGATGAATAAACTGGCAAAAAATGTGAAAGTAATTAAACGCACCAATGATAATTTAAAATTCAGAACAAAAATGGATTAAGTGTTTAGCATCTTCTGTTCATATTAACCATTTGTCAAGATTTAGAAAGTTGAGTTGGCAGCAATGTTAAGTTCTTGTCACAAAAGAGAGACAGCAGAAAGTTTCATTCTTCTTCAAATTAGTGCAGTGTGTTATTCTGCCTCAACCTCTAGTATTCTGCTCTAAAAATGAACTAGGTAGTTAATCCTAGAACAGTCACACAATCAACGTAGGATGTGTTAACATGTTAATACAGAAGTAATACATCTGAGCCAAACATGATAGTAACTGGAAAAGTATCAATCTAAATCCATGCTTGTGACAAAAGCTGTATGTAACAAGTACTGATATTGTATGAACATAGATCCTGATCCTGTAACTGACTGAGTTCAGGCAGACTCTTGCACCCATGTTTCAGCCTTGGCCTATTTTTAAAATTCACGATAACATGTTATTGCCCACTGAATTGTAAAAAGCTTCAAAGAAGGAACAAAGTCAGGTGAATTACACTAATGGGCAATATTTTCCATGTATTTGTGTCAGAGAATGAAATTACTACATAAATCCACCTTTTAAAATACACTTGTAAGACAGGTACGCTAACTGCAATGTAATTACAATAGTTTTGCTTTTTATTACATTTAATTACCATGAATGTACAAACATTGTGAATAATAGAATCATAGGACTGGAAGGGACCTTGAGAGATCATCTAGTCCAGTCCCCTGAACTCATGGCAGGACTATGCATTTTCTAGATCATCTCTGACAAGTGCTTGTCTAACCTGCTCTTAAAAATCTCCAATGATGGAGATTCCACACCTCCCTAGGCAATTTATTCCAGTGCTTAACCACCCTGGCTGTTTTTCCTAATGTCCAACCTAAACCGGTCTTACTTCAATTTAAGCCCATTGCTTCTTGTCCTATCCTCAGAGGTTAAGAACAATGTTTCTTCCTCCTCCTTGTAACAACCTTTTATGTACTTGAAAACTGTTATCATGTCCCCTCTCTTCTCCAGACTAAACAAACCCATTTTTTCAATCTTTCCTTGTAGGTCATGGTTTCTGGACCTTTAATCATTTTTGTTGTTCGTCTCTGAACTGTCTCCAATTTGTCCATATCTTGTTACACTGTTGACTCATATTTAACTTGTGATCCACTATGACCTCCAGATTCCTTTTCACAGTACTCCTTCCAAGGCAGTGAAGTGTATCCTTTTCAATTTTTTTAATTTTATATAAAAATTTTTTAAAGCAATTAAGATGCACCTATTGCAAAAGGAGGTTTACTAGCTGGAAATTCATGGGTGATTTCTTACACTAATTATTTGTATTTGTATTCACAGAATATTTATAAGACGTATAGCAAATGCTGCGGGAAATCATGTATAATACAGTTTCCCAGGACTTGTAAAGCTAGAATTGGACCTATGCCCTGGATCGTAACATCCTATGATCTTTGGAAGCATCTATAGCAGTGGTGAGCAACCTGGCAACAAGACATTTTGCTGACATTTGGCAGCGGAGACAGGCAGGGAGTGGAAGCTGCCTCCTCCCCAGCCAAGCTCTCTCAGGCAACTGCCAGGCAGGACTGCAAAGCAGCGACCGGGAGGGGTGGGAGTTAAAAGTGTCTCCCTCCTGCTCCTCGCCTGGGCTTCTGCCCATCAGGGAGAGCAGCAGAATGTGCGGCGGAAGGGGGGGGAACAGCAAGGAGGACAAAGTGCCCCCCCCTGCAGATAACATGGGGCGGGGAGAGTGCAGGAGGGGCAACACCTGACTTGCCCATTAGATCAGGCCCCCCCCACTATGGGGAGGCACCAATTGTATATGGGGCACCTTAGTGGGAGGAGGCAGAACAGGGATGGGAAGAGGTGGGATGGGGGTGGGGCATTAGGGGAAAGGGCCTAGGATGGACCAGGGGGTCAAGCACCTGCCAGGAAATCTGGACGTTGGCGCCTATGCTCCTAGGTGTGTGTGGGGTGGTACCAGCGGCGGCGAAGGCAGCCGGGTGAGCATGTGGAAGCCCAGGCCATGCCGGAAGAGTGCACCCAGCAGCCGGCAGCTCGCTGGGCACCAGTGGGAGCCCATTGACTGCTTTGCCCTGGGACCTGGAATTACTGTCTGTGGGCCTGGTTAGGCGTGACTCAGCCAGCAGTAGATCACTACCCCTGTGTTTTCTGGCATGGCATTTATATACCACTTTGCACTGTCCCATGGTTCAGGGTTTCCCAGTTGTTATCCTGTGATCTCTATTCTCTTCCTCACCCCTCTCTCCTCCATCTCTACCTCACACAATTCCCTGCCTTCTGTCATCCTACCCACCCCCTCAATCACTTTCCTTCACTTGATCTCTCTTTCTCTCAAACTCTGTTTTCCTTCCCACTTCAGATTTTCACACTCCGCTTTTCTTCTTCTGAGCATGTTTTCTCTCCTTTACTGTATCATTTTTCCTTGTTCTGTAAAATGGAACAATGGGTAAGATAATGATTTATTTCAGTGTAGTAGCCGTGTTAGTCTGTGTCAGCAAAAAGAAAACAAGAAAAATACCTGTGGCACCTTAGAGACTAACAAATTTATTTCAGCATAAGCTTTCGTGGGTTAAGAACCCACTTCATCGGATGCATCCGATGAAGTGGGTTCTTAACCCATGAAAGCTTATGCTGAAATAAATTTGTTAGTCTCTAAGGTGCCACAGGTATTTTTCTTGTTTTCTTTTGATAATGATTTATGTCATTCCCATGAAATAAAATCCAGCTCTGAGAAGTTACTAGGTGACTGCCTGCAGGATCACCAGTCTGTTGATAACCGGTTTATTTTACTATCCATACCAGAGCTGTTTGGCTGTAGATCTGTGACCGCTGCTCAGAATTAATTCTAGCTCCAAATTAGCTAACATTGAGGCTCTGGCTCTTTTGTGCAGCTGAAATTACATTACAATTCAGTAGTTATCTTTCTAATCTAGTTTTGCACAACTGGTGCTAATAATTCTACATTCAAATATCTAATCAGCTGTTTTATATATAAGCATTATAACTATATATATTAAAGGGCAGCATGGTGTTAAACTACATAGTTCAGTGGTTGGCGAATATAGCCACTTCAGTTATATAGCTTTATATGGTACTAACTGGACAGTGGGAGATCATAAACTGAAAACAGCTTATGGTATGTGTGGCGGTATACTGCCAATAAAGGAATGGTGCAAAAGTGGAGTTCTGTAATATGAAATAAAGGCAGGCTGACTTTGCTGAATACTTTCTTAAACCCAGTTAAGTAAAAAGTTCTTGCAAAGCAGCTAGTAAGTCCTAAACTCCATTCTCCATTATACAGCAAACATCAGGCCATAAGAGTTGCTTATCATTAGCTAATGCAGCCCCATCAGAAATCTTGCATTTTTCTTGTGCTGCTCTTGATTTAGCTTAATGCAGTGCCTCTGACTGGCCGGCAATTATATATGTCTGATTAAGACAAACAAAATCGGGACCACATTTTCAAATGTAGCCTTTGGTTGTAGGCGTACAGTTTTTGCACCCTATTGCATATATTAGGGTGACCAGATGTCCCAATTTTATAGGGACAGTCCCGATTTTTGGGTCTTTTTCTTATATAGGCTCTTATTACCTCCCACCCCCATCCCGATTTTCCACATTTGCTGTCTGGTCACCCTAGCATATATACACATGCAAGCCCCCAATAATGTGCAAATGTTGTTTGGAAAACATTCTGACATTTTCATGCCCAAGCTATAACAGGAGACAAAAAAAAAATGCAAGCAAGTGATTTAATGGCACAAAAACAGAGCCTGGGTTGAGGCTCCTTTGAACGTATTAGACACAGGCATATTACCTCAGTATGGAAATCCTCCAATGTAGATATGTAGTGATTAATGAGGTATTTCTGCTCCCTACTGTCAGCATAATGGGTGTTACCAGTGTCTCCTTGTCACCAGCCCGCCCAGAACAAAGCAGCCTAAGGATCCTAAGGAACAACCATGCCTTAAAACCTCCAGGTTACACCAAGTCCTCATTGCTTAGAGCCAAGGATTGGGCCTATTAATTCTTGCTGGTAATAAAAGAACATCATCCATTTTCAATATATTAAAGTGTGGTAGTGATAATTTAACTATTTTTATCCATGGTAAATTCTGTCATTGTGGAAGCCACTGATGAAAAAGTAGCTCTGCCTTGTTAAAGTAAACCTCTCACACTGCTCTCAGGATTTCAACCTTCAAAAAGAGCATGGATTGCATGTTAATAATATAGTTCGGGGATTTTCTATTTTCCTTTGTTTTCTTGGTTAAGAGTCTTTTATACTTAACAATCAGAGCTGATAGTTGCATAAAAGCTTCCTTGTTCAAAGATGTTAGTAATCAAATGCAAAAAAAAAGAAGTCAAAGTGAGATTATGTTGCCTTTATTTTATTGCTCATGCCTTAAAATCAATGGCCTCAACAGGTATTAAACTTTTTTTTTTCTAAATTAAACAGAACTCTGTGTCCTCAAAATGTATTACTCTGCTTTGACACAATTTTCTTTATCTTGATATACAAGACATGTTACTTCAATTCTCTTTTTTCACATACCTAATTCAAATATTTGTGTAGTGGTAAAAATCCATAGTAACATGAATTCCAATGGGATTTGGGTGCCTAACTTCCTTGGGTTTCTTTGAAAATCCCAGTGACCTGAAATCCTCACTGTGATGCTGGTAGTACAGGTGCCAGCTCTTGCCAAGGCTGTAGGCATCAGCTGAGAACAGACAAATGTATAGCTGGAAACCTGACCAGCTCACCTGTATGGTAGTACTGTTCAAGATAGGTGTTAGGCTTGTAAAGATGTGTTTCATGTTTAGACTCTATAAAATGCTTGTAAGTTGCTGTGTGCATTAATCTTACTTGTAATATCTGTATCCCATGCTGTAAGGTAATATGTAAATTTTGCTTTATAACAGTAAAAATGCCAGCTCTGAACTTGTGAACCCAGGCAGGAGGAGTGCCAACCCACCCATCGAGAAGGACTAATTAAGTGGTCCCGTTAGGAAACATCATGATACAAAGACTGGGTTAATGGCCTTCTCACACCCGTGAAGATGCTATGTGCAAGGAAGCACGTCCCATCAGCTTGAATTCTGGAAGGAGGCAATAAAGATAGCTGACATGAAAATTCTTCATCTCTTTGCTGTTTGGACTCTCACAGGGCTGGAGCTTGGAGACAAAAGTAGAGATCTCCAGGGTCAACCTGGATTATCCATAAAAGACATTTAGTGCTGACAGATTACTTCAACTCTGTCACCTTTTGGAACCCTAGACTGTAACTCATTTGTGTATGTATGTTGCCTGCTTCAACCTGTAAATAACTCTCATCTCTTTGTCCTAGTTAATAAATCCTTAGTTAGTTTACTATAGGATTACCTATAAGTGTTGTCTTTGGTGTGAGATCTGAGGTACAAACTGACCTGGGGTAAGTGACTGGTCTCCTGGGACTGGAAGCAACCTGAATATTTTTTTGATCTTTCGTGTACAGCAACCAACTATTACTGACAGTCTATGACTCCATGGTAAGACTGTTACAGTGCTTCAGGAGTTCACATTTGTTATTGGGTTGGTGAAATCTATTTGGTGTGTCTGCCCTGCTTTTTGACATTCTGGCCAGAGGTTGGCACTCATGGTTCTGAACCACTTCAGACAGAGTGACACTCATGTCCACTAATAATATGAATTCCTTATGCTCAGCTGTAATATTTAAGGGCCATTCCTTGAAATACAGTCTCAGAAGTCAGCACTTAGAGTATAAAATCACAGACACACCCATTATGTGTTACTGAAGGAGCTGTGTTTTCTCCAGACTTCTGAATTTCCATAGTCAATATTTTCAGGAATGGTGGTTTTCAGAACTGGCTCTACAAACCCAAAATATCTGCAGCCACAGGAGGTGAAGAGTATTGTCAATCCCCAAAGCTATTGTACATTAAAGAGCTGTCAGAAAACTAAAGTCACAATAGACATTAGTGTCAACAGTGGGCAATGTGTAGAGTAATTGTAATTCTTAGGGGCATGTCTCCATGACCGTGCTTGTCTGCATTAAAACGAAGAGTTAAACCAAGTCAGTTAGAAGATTCAACCAATGACTAATATTCTGTTTGTCTTGTATCAGATATGAATAAACCTACAATGGATATGCAATGGGGGAAATTGGAAGACAAACAACATGAAAAAGCAGCATAACAAATAGTATTATGGTTATCAGCTACACTAGTAGAGTTTCATGTGGCTACTGCTATTTGCTACATACTAAATATCCTACGATAGATATAGACCTAGAACTGTGAAATGTACAAACCACCATGACCTTGAAAACTTGATCTGTGGGGCCCTTTTACCAATTTTGTTGCTGGTGTGGTTGCTGAGACTGCTTTGTCTTAGCCTCAGACCACCAGTACTGGTAGGTGTGTTGACAACAGTGTCAACAACATAACATCATATTGCGGCATGTGGCCTTCCATTGTGCATTTTAATGTGGGGTTCAGCATCATTTGTGCCAGAACAGTGTTACTGAAAGTTACTAATGTTCCAGCTGAAAAATAACATGATTCTGGATGATTATAGCAAAAATTAATTACTACAACTTACTAAACAGTGAAGTAATAAAGAGACTCTGGTTAGTTTACTGAAAAATTAAATGGCAGCTATTTGCATTTCTTGCAAGATAGATGTACAAAATACATGCTACTGAAAGTCAGTGATTCTAGTGGCACTCATGGGTGGTGGGTAAAGCTTCCCCTTGGGGAGGCTAGCCCCCTGTCCCGCCTCTTCCAGCCAAGAACCCACCTCTTCTGTCCAAGGCCACATCCCCTCTCACTGCTCTCAGCCCCCTCCATGGCCCCAGCCGGTGGGAGAGGGACTGAGAGCTTTGCCCTGGCTGGAGCACCAAGCCTGAAGCCCCTTCCCCATTCCATCTCTTCCACCTGTGGCCCTGCCTATGGCTCCACCCCATTCTTCTCCTTCCGCTGAGGCCTCACCCCTGTTTCTCCCCCATTCTGCCTCTTCTTCCCAAAGCCCCACCCCCTGCTTGCTCCTTCCACCCCCCGCCCACCACTGCAGCCCTGAGACCAGAAAAGCTCTGTGCCCCTACTCTGGCCCCGGGTCCATGGAGGGGGGAGAATTTTCTGCAGACCCCAAATCCACCACTGCCCGCTCCCGGCGGCATGAGGTTTGGGGAGCCTTAGCCTCCCCCAGCCTCCATTATGCATCACTCATGCTTGCACTGTAAGAGGTCTAAAAATCCATGCTATCATAGTTAGTCTAAAAGTCCTGGATAATGTAAGACCAAGGAGCTCAAAATTAATCAGCAATCTTAAGGACATCGTGAAAAGAAAAAACCATTGATAAGATGCACTTGAATATATTTTGGCTTGCAATGACCTTCCATTCAGAGATAGGGAAGTTTCTTGTTTATCTTAGCCTTAGTCAGGTTGCATTAATGTCTATATTTAACACAGTTAATTAAATTAAAATTCACTACTCAGGAAAAACATGTCTAAAATGTCTTAAGAGGTTTTATTATATGAAAGGGCTCTTGGAGTGTATGTAGCTACAACAGTGTGGGGGAGGTGCTGCGATTCTGTTTTCTGTACACTCTCCCTTTAAAAGTAAAGAGGTGCCCAGCCTGTCTGCTACGTGATCACTGTAACAGAGTGAGCAACACCCTGTGATTTCCCCTGAACTCATATTCATATTCAGAGAGCTTTATATTCATTCTCCCCTTCTTTGTTATTTTCCTTAGTTAAACATAAAAAAGAAATAATCCAAACTGGAAGTAGTTGTTTCCTTTTTAAGTGTGATAACGCAAACTGTTCTGAAACTATAATGAAGCTTTTAATGTAATACAAATAATCATCATTTTGGACTGGAATAGTTTTTCAGAGGTTGAGCATGCCATTGTGTATACTTCACACTGAAGATTAAGAGAGGGGAATCGTGCATTTGCAGTAAACAGAGTAAGTGGGTGTGTCATTTCACCAGGCGAGGAAGGGGAATAAATTTCAAAACATTAGTCCTTATAAAGCCCGTTCCTCAGGACTTAGCTTATTAGCTACAAAATGATCACAAAACAAAAGCAAGTCAACTGAAGAACACTGGGCAGTAATTCCCATAGGCTTTCCCTGCTTTAGCCAGAGACTAGGGCAGAGGATGCGCTCTTCTTCTTACTTCCTCTTTGACCCAACTTGCTCTTCTTTTTACACTCTACAATGAACAGCCACTTGACAGGTTAACCCAGGTATAAACTGCAATACCTCTACCTTGTGACAAGGTTTCTGGAGCATTGGATACTACTTTTGATGAGCTCTGTTTACTTAGTGTTCAGAATGAACACAATATCATCATGACGGAGTCTCAGGGCCAGTCTTATAGAGGAATGGCAGCAAAATAAGTGGACACTGTGACGCTGGCAGACCAGGTTCCAGCTATCACCAAGGCTTTAGGACTCCACTGAGCACTCACAAATTCATTGATTGGAAACCAGTCCATTTCACCTGTGTATTACGATGGTTAAGTTGGGTATTGAACTTAAAACAGTGCAGTTAGTGTTTAGATTTCATGGATGCTTGTAAGTTGCTGAATGTATTGATTTCACTTATAATATATTTTTCACGTGCTACAAGGTAATATTTAAGTTTTTGTTTTGACCATAAAAATGTTTGCTCTGAAACTGTGAAGCCAGTCAAGAGAGATCACCTCCTAGCCATCAAGAAGGCCTATCAAAACTAAATGGGCCATTGTGGGACATTACAATACAAAGACTTTGTTTCTTGTCCCTTAAGACCCATGAAGAGGCTACAATGCAAAAGGGCTTGTCCCATACTTGAATTCTGGAAGAAGGAAATAAAAACAGCAGACAAGAAAATTGTTCACCTATCTTTTGCTGTTTGGACTCTCAGAGGGCTGGAGCTGAAACAGAAGCAGAGATCCCCATGGTCAACCTGGGTTAACCGTTAAAGATATTCACAGCTGACAGACTACCACAACTCTGTCACCTTTTAAAACCATAGACTGTAAATCATTTGGGTATATATGTCTGCCTGCTTTAAACCTTGTAAAAATGCTCTACATTTTCCCCTGGTTAACAAATCTTTAATATGTTAAAGGATTGGCTACAAGCACTGTCTTTGGTGAGACATTTAAGGTGTAATTTGACGTGGAGTAAGTGACTGGTCTCTTGGCACTGGAAGCAACCTGCATATTTTGTGATCTTTGGTGTACAGCAACCAACTATCATGAATTCCAGTTTGCTGGGTGGCAAGATAGACTGGAATGCCCAAGAGGACTGCCTGGGACTCCATAGCAAAAATGTTATGGTGCTTCAGGAGTTCACATTTGTTATTGAGTTGGTGAAATCTAATTATAGCACATACCACCAGTTTGGTGTCTCTGCCTTGTTTCTTGACAGTATGCCCCGATTTTGACACTTACAGTTATGAACCACTCCAGACAACATGACAGACATCTTTGCATGATCAGGGATGTCAACTAACATTTTAAATTTATTTTTAGTATTGTTTTATTATTAGATTTGAAAGGATTCAATTTTTATTGGTACATGTTGGTACACTCACAAACCAATTAAATTTTTTTTCCATTTATAATAAATTAAATTTTGCAGATAGGCAAAATAAGAAAAATGCTGCCTGAGAACTTATTAGAGTTTGATTTAAGGATATTTACTTTGTACATTGTGATATGTGACACTGAAAATGTGTTTTATCAGTTATAAAGCTTTAACTTTCGGAATCTCAACATCTACGGCCATCAAACACTTACAGTCTGACTCCCTCCATTGTATGACCCTCCATAACAGGGATTGGCAACCTTTGGCATGTGGCCCACCAAGATAAGCACATCCCTTGGCCCACGCCACTTCCCGCAGCCCCCTTTGGCCTGGAGCGGTGAACTGCAGCCAGTGGGAGCCGCAATCGGCCGAACCTGCCGTCTGGCCACCAGGGGACTTACCCTGGTGGGCCAAGTGCCAAAGGTTGCCGATCCCATGCTCCTGCAAGATAATTTCCTGCAACTGTGAAAATTTAAATCTATAAACATAGAAAAACCCAATAATTTTGTGCAATGATGAAAATGTAAATGGATAAAAAAAATCAAAAATGTGTAAAAATCAACATCGACATTATCAGTCAAAATTATTTTTAAAAATTCAAATTCTGCCAAAACTATTTATGAGAGATGACAATCTTTTGCGCAAACATGTCAATATTTCAGACCTTGTAGCACCAGGTCTTCAGCAGTGCTCAGCACCCCACGACTCCCATTGGAAGCACTGCTGGGAGTCACTAGATGCTGAGGTCTTTTGAATATCTAATCTCAAGTGTAGGTGCTAAGCATGTTTGAAAATCTGCCTTGTAGCAGTGTTCTTTTATTGGCTAACGTAGATGTTATGCTGAACCCTTCGGCAAACACACTTGATATACCTGTGTCAGAACCAGACTGTGCTTTCATTGAGCTGCCTGATCATATACAAAACTGAGAGAAAAGTATTCACACTTTACAAAATACAAAGATTAAAATCCTTTTTAATGCTGCTAAGTCTACAAATGAATGAGAACGCCCTCTCTGATAAAAAAGAAAGACAATACAAGATGCCATGTTTCCAGAAATCAGGAGACACAAATGAGGCACAAAAGAGATTTCTTCACAGATGAGAAGCCCTACCAAATAAATATACTAGTTTAAATTATTCATTATGCTCCAAAGAGACAATTACCACTTATACCTTTAAAATGTAGTATCATTTTTCTAAGGTGAAATTCACTATAACTTTTGCTGTATGGTTTACCAGTTGCTAGTTTCAGACAATGACAATAGAATTTAATAGTGTAACTTGAAAATTCTGCTGAGACTAAGGAAAGGTCTGACATAGACATGCAATCAGTGCTGAATATGTTAGGTGTAACTGGGATCACCTGCATATCATAGGTGTGACATCTGTGAAATTGAAGTGCCAATATGCTGTCAAAGCTTATAATTATTACTTTGGAAACACTAGATTTAAATACCAGCCTCATAGAAATCAAATGGAAGTTTTGCCACTGAAGTCAATGGGATCATGATTTCAACTCTAAAATATCGATATAGAAGAAACACACTCTCTCTCTCTTCATATGGTGGACAACTCCTTTTTATCGTGAAGTTGTTTCAATAGTACTGATGCCTTATTTCCTTCCTTACTTTTCAATGTTCCAGTTCTGCCATGTGGGACACAATCCCTCTAAATCATGGGTAATAAATGGTAATGACTCCACAAGGAAGGAGACACTGAAGGCTGTAATTTTTCCCTCTGTTGGTAGAATACATGGTGGTATGTCATGGAGCAGGGAGGTTGTAATCCCTATTTGTATTTATCTGATGAGATAGCACATGGAATATTCTGAGTACCTCAGTCCCTGAAATATATTCCAAAATTTGGAAGTAGTTCTGAGATGAGCAATGAAAGCGATCAGAGGGTGGAGAAATTGACTTATGCAAAAAAAAAATAAAAAAATAAATTGAGAGGCAAATGTGAATAACTTGGCTAAGCAATGACTAAGTAGACAAATATATCCCTGCAGGCATTTGAAGAGTAGGAGCACCAGATACTTGATACATCTTTTATTTATTTCGCACCTGTATGATTATATTGACTTCAGTAGAGTTACACTATTGTTTACATGAAAGAAGAATCAGGTCCCAAGAATAGAGAGCAATTATCTAGGATGGTAAAAGCAAGTAGTGTGATGAAAATAAGAGAACATTTATGCTGAAAAACCTCCTGACACTGAATTCTACTTTGATTGTACAGCTAGATTCTCTGAAGAGATGATTGTAAAATTACAGATTGTTTGAAAAGATGATCTCTGATAGTGTATCTATCAGGGCATTTTTGTGTGAAGTTCCACAGTTTCAAAAAGTTTAAAGAGTTTCTTAAGATAATAAAATTTTATCAAATCCTGCCATGAATAGCCAGGCAATCGAGAGAGCATTTTGTAACACGGAAATTTAATCTTGGTAGGTGAAAGAGTAACATTATTATTTGTTCAGTACAAGATTTGCTTCATCCCTGCTATGAGATCTCATTTGCAGAGAGTGGAATCTAAAGCCGAGGATTTTGGATAAAGAGTAAGAGTGTCTGCTTCTGAAAGGGAAGAGCAATATATCATATTGATTGAATGAAGAAATTCTAATAATTGAGAAGTCACTAAGGGTTGGAGGTAATCTTTGCTACTGAAGATTGAATGGTTACAAAAATTCACACTTAAATGTTCTCAAAACTTTCTTCTTTACAACTTCTGACTTCAGCTTAATTGAATGGGCACTATGAATAACAAGACGTTATACTGATAATGAACTGATATGAATTTAATATCATAATATAACAAAAAGATTGCAGAATTGGCAAATCTATGTTCAAATAAGTCAACCCAGAGATGAAATATGGCCCACAGAGGCATTGAATAACCCCCTTGCTACGTGTGACTGCAAAGGACAAAACTGATCAATTTAGATTTTATTGCTGGTGTATACAAACACCAAGTAATTTCTATTATTCTGTGGAGAATATAAACCAGGATATATTATGGTTGTATGTGCATTCATTTCTGATTAACAAAATATGTAAGTCTATAGAAGAATGATGACCCCCAATTATCCAAAGACGTATGCACGTGCTTCATTTCAACCACATGAGTAGTACCATGGATTTTGATTAGACTAAGCATGCTCTTAAAGTTAAGCACCTGTGAAAGTCTCTGCATAATCGGTCTCTTTGTGCATCCCTGTGTTTCCTAGGAAGTTGCTGTTGTGGCTCTTGGTGCTGCAAAGCTGAGTACCCTTATGCCCTATTGAAGGTACCAGATACAGCTATACTTGTTCATATTCAAAATCTTATTCCATGACTAGTCTTGCGGATTCACTTAGAAAGTCCTATGATTTTTTAAAAATATATAAGAACATAAGACTGGCCATACTGGGTCAGACCAAAGGTCCATCTACCCCAGTATCCTGTCCTCTGACAGTGGCCAATCTGACAGTGCCCCAGAGGGAATGAACGGAAGAGGTAATCATCAAGTGATCCAGCTCATCGCCCATTTCCAACTTCTGGCAAACAGAGGCTAGGGATACCATCCCGGCTAATAGCCATTGATGGCCCTATCCTCCATGAACTTTCTAGTTCTTTTTTGAACCCTGTTATAATCTTGGCCTTCACAACATCCTCTGGCAAGGAGTTCCACAGGTTGACTGTGCGTTGTGTGAAAAAATACTTCCTTTTGTTTGATTTAAACCTGCTGCCTATTAATTTCATTGGGTGACCTCTAGTTCTTGTGTTATGAGAAGGAGTAAATAACATTTCCTTATTTACTTTCTCCTCACCAGTCATGACTTTATAGACCTCTATCATATGCCCCCTTAGTCGTCTCTTTTCCAATCTGAAAAGTCCCCGTCTTAATAATCTCTCCTCAGATGGCAGCCTTTCCATATTGCTAATCATTTTTGTTGCCCTTTTCTGAACATTTTCCAGTATTCAAGATGTGGATGTACCATGGATTTATGATATTTTCTGTCTTATTATCTATCCCTTTCTTAATGATTCCCAATATTCTGTTTGCTTTTTTGACTGCCACTGCACATTGAGTGGATGTTTCCAGAGAACTATGCACAATGACTCCAAGATTTCGTTCTTGAGTGGTAACAGCTAATTTAGACCCCATCATTTTACATGTATAGTTGAAATTATGTTTTCCAATGGCATTACTTTGCATTTATCAAAACTGAATTTCATCTGCCATTTTGTTGCCCTGTCACCCAGTTTTGTGAGATCCCTTTGTAGCTCTTTGCAGTCTGCTTGGGACTTAACTATCTTGGGTAGTTTTGTATGATCTGCAAATTTTGCCACCTCACTTTTTACCACCTTGTCCAGATCATTTATGAATATGTTGAATAGCACTGGTCCCAGTACAGATGCTTGGGGGACACCACTATGTATCTTGCTCCATTCTGAAAACTGACCATTTATTCCTACCCTTTGTTTCCTATCTTTAAACCAGTTACTGATCCATGAGAGGACCTTCTCTCTCACCCCATTACAGATTAGTTTGCTTAAGAGCCTTTGATGAGAGACCTTGTAAAAGGCTTTCTTAAAATCTAAATACACTATATCCACTGGATAACCCTTGTCCACATGCTTGTTGACCCCCTCAAAGAATTCTAGTAGATTGGTGAAGCATGATTTGCCTTTACAAAAAAACATGTTGACTCTTCCCCAACAAATCATGTTTATCTATGTGTCTGATAATTCTGTTCTTCACTATAGTTTCAACCAGTTTTCCCAGTACTGAAGTTAGGCTTACCAGCCTATAATTGCTGGGATCACCTCTAGAGCCTTTTTTAAAAAAATGTGTCACATTGGCTCTCCTCCAGTCATCATATTATTCTCCTTGCAACATTAAATCATGAAAATAAAATATAGGTCACTCAGAAATAGAACTGGTTGAGAAATACTCACAAATGACATTGTCAGTATGTTTTTACTGTGAATTGCTGAATACATTATTCATTATGAAGTTTCTGTTCTATTCAAACAGTTCTATAGAGAAATAATATTTGTCCAAACATTTTCATGAATTCCCCATCAAATAAAATTTAAATGTATTATTATTTTGCAAGCTTTACTTACAAACCAGAGACATTAATAGTGAGATTCTCCCCTTCCCTCCCCCCCAATAATTATTATCCAGTATTGGCCTAACTGCTCCCAATCAGTTGGGTCAATTCCAAAGAACTTTTGAAAATCCCCCACGAAGGCCTTTTATTTTTTCCAAAGATTATTTGTACTGCTCTTTGAGCAATATGTAGAACCCACTGGGCAAAACAAGAACTGGTTGAAAATTTTCTGACACGTTTTCCATCAGAAAATGCTAGTTCATCAAAATCTAAACATCCGCAGGAACATGATTATTTCAATGAAATTTTGTTTTAAAAAAATCAAAATGAAGCATTTTGAGAAGGTCAAAATGTTCCATTTGAATCTTATTGGAATGGAACTTTTTGATTTTTTTTTGTTTCAAAACAATTTTGCTTCATAATGTATGTTATGTTATATTTATAAATATATTCATAAATATATGAAAATAAAAACAAAACATTTTAATTTATCCACAAATTTTGTTCAGAAATTTTGTTTCATGGGAAATTGATTTTATTCTGGTTTGGAACAAAAGGTTTTTTTCAAAGTCTCAGTGTCCTTTGGAATGGAAATTTCATGTTTTGACTGGCTCTATTAAAAACTAAAGTTAAACAATAAAAGGGTTTGTTAATTTTTTATTTAAGGATTGTTGTACTTCTATTCTAAAGGTTCACTATGTTACTTTATCAACAATACTCTTGATATACAGAAATGATTAAGCATGTGATTCTAGCACTACTTCATAGTTTAGTATTGTGGATGCCACCTCCTTGCCAAGCCAAAATTATGGCCAGGCTGATTTAGAAGTCTTTGTCTTCATTATCAATCTTAGGTACTTTTAATGCCTTCATTGTACACATATCTGAGCACAGAACAATCTTTAATGTATTTATTCTCTGAACACTCTTTGATATACAGAAGTGGTAAGGCACCGAGAGGCAAACGTTCTTGCCTAAGATCACACAAGAAGTCTGAGATGGAGCAAGGAATTGAACTTAGGAGTCCTAATGCCCAGGCTAGTGTCCTAACCACAGTACCAAGCTTCCTGACTGTTTTAAGCCTCCTGATGTTGTTACATCAGCAGCTACATATAGACAGTCTTGGCAACTGTGAACTCTATAATGAATTGACGTTGTTATGAAACAACAGAAATGGAAGAAACCCAACTGCCTCATTAAGACTAAAAAGAGGCTGATATCTTATAAGGATGCTGTGGCAAAAGATTAAAGAATAGAACTGCTCCAACACTTGGTATTTCCCGAGTAATAGCCTAGATTGTCCATCAGCATTTCTCCTACATTCATTTATTCCTTCAACGTTTTAATATACATATATAGGTACCCACGCAGTGTTCTAAGTGTCTATCATATAAGCTAAAAAGTTACAACATGAACATAGATTAAGGTCTGCCCATAAATACATCTACCTCAGTCACACTCTACTCAACAACCTTCACAAAGAGGCAAAATACATGGGTGTTGGAGCATGCTCAGAAGTTAAACAAATCCAGGCTCTGTCAGACCAAGTGAGGGGAGTAAAACGGAGTACTATTATGTCCATGGCCTACACACAGGCTACGTCTGCAGTTGGAAATAGTAATGTAGCTGTGGTAGCATGAGCTAGCTGCCCCAAGTATAAACCCACCCAGATCCTGTGGATACACACCTGGGGCAGCTAGCCTGTCCTGCCATTCTCCGCTTCCCATGCTACCATAGCATAAACATAGTGTGCTATGTTTAGTGCACTAGCTTAATCAGAACTAGCATGAGTATCCTACTCAAGCAGGGAATCATATCCCCCACGCCAAGTAAAGATTTAACCACAGAAGTTCTATTAAAAATAAAATGCTTTTGTTGGAAATGCTGCAATATACTTTCTTAGAATTCAGAACACTCAAAAACCCCAAATCAGAGAGAGACAAAGCAGGCTGCTCCCTAAAAACAGTAGCACAATTTAGCCCACTTTACTCTGGGCTGGCTTTCTGCAGATTGACTCCAATTGTACTTTTCACCCCAGAGCTCCTTCACCTGCAAGCAGGACTGGAAAACCTTAATGTAATAGCTTGTAACAGTTTCAAGTCACCACAAGGACCCCTCACAGAGTATGTCCTGCCAGCAGTGTCATCTCATTTATGTTGAGGGAACTTCAGCTTGAGGGTCTCTGCTGATCTTAACTGTTGTATTCTATTCAGGAAAAGAGAAGCTTTTGGGTTATCTCTGTACAGATTCACTCCCACCCACCACCCCAACATGGCCAGAGCCATTACTTTCCCTCTCTTGCTCAGTATTTTTCCTATTGATTCTGTCTGTGGTTTTGATTGAGCCAAAGCTCATGTAACCTGCAAAAATTATGCATCTTTGAAAAGGCTAATAATAATAATTAGATACTAGTCTATCATGCAATTTTACAGAAAAAGATGTCATTTGCTTAACACAAGCTAGGCAAAACTCTTAGAGCTTGTATGAGAATTTTCCCTGAGGCAAAACAGCAGGACTGAGCTCGTGCTGTACTAAAGTATGCTTCAGTGGCAGTACATTCAAGAGTAAACAAGTGAACTGGAGACATACATTCATATTTGTTTGGTTAGTAATTTGTGATTCCCGCTTATTTAAAACTAATTTCATCTAGTTGCCACTGAAATACTGCATTTACTACCATAGTGTGCTTGCACCTCTCTGATGCTGCGGCTTTCATCCCCTTTGTCACAGGGGTAGTCAGTAGCAATAGTAACTTGTCCTCCCCACACTAAACAATTCCTTCCTTCTTTCACCCTTCTGAGCCTAAACAGTTCGATAATCCTTTTACAGGACCCACCCTAGTCTTCATTCTGTTGATGTAGGCACTGGAGCAGGGCTTCCTTCCCCACTCTTTGGAAGATCCAGCAATGGGATTTCCTGAGAGGAAGCTAGCAATTGATTCCCATCCTAAGCCTTCAATGTTTCCTTTCCCCATAGCCTCTCCCTGCATTTCTCCATGGGATCCTTCCATATCCTGCTTGTCTCTAGGCCTCCTCCCAGTCCTTCTAGGCTAAGCCTTGAACAATGGACCCTATGATGGGGTTCTTACCTCTTTGCAGACCTTTTCCCCAGCTTCTCCTAGACTGGTTCTCCAGATCTCGTAATAGAAAAGCCAATTCCACATCTTGCCTGAACCGTGATGTCTCTAGACTCAGCAAGAAGCTTTCTTTATATAGTCCCAACCGAATAACCTGGTTCCTGGAATGCACCTTCCATCAGTCCCCCCAGACAACATCCGCTATATTGCACTTATTTAAGGCCAAACCAGACAGTGGCCATGCTTGGCCAGTAACCTTCCTTAAATGCTACAGGACAGATGTGTTACATCCAGGCTTGATAATTATGAGCTGTATAATGAACCGATGTCATGAAACAATACAAATGACAGAAATCCACTGGGATTCGCCTGCCCTAATATAGTAATATTTAGAGCAACTTTTTTACAATGTACCCAAATTATCATTTTTAGGGAAAAAATTGCCTTCCCCATTATGAAGACTTTACAGTGGAGTATTATCTTCTGTAGATTAGCTTTGCACATATGTTCATTTAAGCCTATTATAATAATAACTTTGAAGACGTGAGCAAGGTAAACAATGGCATTTGCAATTATCCTGTTAGCTTGGGTCACAGTGAGATTTAAGGATGACAAATGTAAATGTTTGAAAGTTAAGCTTTGAAAGACAGTAATTATAACTGAACTTTTTAAGCCTATACTGAACAAGTAATCTGAATGTTGTAGCTTTTGTAGACAGCTTGCGTTGTAGAAATGTCACCAGTATAATTAAGAATGTTGACTGATATCTTCTTTTGATATGAAAAGAAAAAAGATCCCGTGAGAGTGAGACTAAATCTGTCTTTGTACCCCAGATTATCATACAGCATTGACTTGTAGATTTAGTATTGTCTTTCATAGAAATTATGACTGATTCCACTGAAAATTAGGTCAGTCTATTGACTTTACTGATGAGAAACATTCAGGTAAATTATTGTGGACAAAAACGACACTGAAGCTTCAGGTAATACAACACTTTTCTTAGCAAAGACTTTAGGTGGCACTAATTAAGGCATAGGATAACATAAAATGAATCCAAACAAAATAGGCAAGAGGAAAATATACTTGTAAAATAAAGCCTAACTTTCACAGAGACAAACAGACTTTGCTAATTAGTAGGTACTAAGTATTATATATTAATTTTTAAAGGGAGTCATATACTGTGTATTGTAAAAACCAAGTGCTTTCCAAGTAAATTTGATTTGAACGGGGATGTGTCACAAGTTTTCTGCTCATCTCTTTTCCCACTTATAAAAGATTGTTTAGGATGCAGTCTGCCTCTTGAACACTCCCTGCTTTCCTTCAAATTGTTCTGGTTATGGTGGGAAATGTCTTTCATAAAGGAGGATCTTGAACCATTCTCTAAAGTTACTCATATTCTGGATGCAGCTGACCTCCTCTGCAAGTTTGTTCCACAGTTTAACACCTTAAAATGACTGCATTTTCTTCTGCTGTTGCATACTTTGGCCTGGACTTTGAGAGCTATGCTGTCTTCACTGGCAGCAGACTGAGATGCACATTACCACAATCATCCAAACCCTACAGTGGCTCTCAATTTGACTCTGTTGCCAGGTCAACACTCTGATCCTCTTGTGGCTGGCTCCTGACCCAATGATGGCTTTGAAGATCAGGATCAAACCTTGGAATAGGCACTGGAAGCAGAATGGGAGCTGAGGGAGGGATAAGAGGACAAGCATTGTGTGCACAGATATACTCTGACCAGCAGGTTGTTATATGTCTCCTCTAAATCTGAGAGTTTTGAGAGTTACAGCTCTCAGTTTGAAAAGTTAGCTCTTTTGCTCAAGCAGTAGAGAGCAATGCTTTTAACTCTGGAGATTCCTAGTGTGACCACAATGAGAGCTGTCACAAAAGTAAGGGCATGTCTCCTCCCCCACAACAGAGAGAGGAGCATAAAGCCATAATCTGCTCCTAAATGTTTTTAGTTGACAAGCAAGTCTTTAAAACAGCAGAGGGATAAACTAGTGCTTGAAAACACCACCAACAGGCTACTGGATTCTGCAGCATATTTTAAAAATGAGTTTGGTTTTGTAGTGTACAGGGATAATACCCTATTCCTTGTAAACATACTGGTAGAATTTAATAAAAATCCATACACAGTAATTTTATCCATTTGCATAGACCAACTTGTGTTTTAGCTCTCATCCCAGGCACCTGCTTTCTCGGGCTAGTATAGCAACAAAAACAGCAAGCAAAATGGAAAGACTGCCACCTTGTGTATGAACTGACATTAAATGCTATCCAATCTAGTCTTTTGGAGAAGAGTTATGCACAATTTTCTGCCCCCTATAATACGTGCAAATAATTTTCTTCAATTTTTAACTCGCAGTGTTACAAAATCTTTCTTGTATTTAGAATATAGATAATTTAAAACTCTTTAGGCCTTCAACTTCAAAATTGTGGTTGTAAATGGGGTAAATGCAATGCAGGATGTAACCAAGTGGCACACTCCCTTTTGACAGGACAGATACTCAGTAATTTGTGTCACTCATGTTTACAATGCTGCTGCCCTGCATTGTCATAAAAAGCAATGGATAGGGGTCTGAGTTTTTGTTTGTTTTTCTTTAAACTTGTGCCTATGTTTTTGTCTGAGATTAGGACTAATCTATGTTATAAAGTAGGGTCCCTATTCAGCTAGGTGCTTGAGCATGTGCCTAATTTTAAATATGCTAGTTGTCTCACTGAAGTCAAAGGGGCTATGCACATGATTGGAGTTAAGTTCATGCTTAAGTGCCTTGCTGAATTAGGATGCTAAGTAGCCTACAGCATTGGGTTTGTAGAATCACACTTCACTGAGATAGTAGAGACACACAGAAAGACGATATCTGAAAAACAGATGCGACAAAGTTGTGTATATAGACTGTTTATATGTAGCTGAAGTTGCATGAAAGTATGCCGCACCCATGGATCTACTTAGGAAAAGAAACTTCTTGTTTAACCCAGTATTTGTGTGTGTCTGTGTGTATCTGAGCCTAATGTACTTGTTTTATGGTGACAATTTCCCAAAAAGGAACTTTGCAAAGAGTAAACAAAAGTATAAAAATATTTTCTTTGTAGTGATATGAGACTCTGCTGTCAGGGCAACTTGTGATCCAGCTCTTAGAATGTTAACTACTGGACTTATCTAGCAGTCCCAGACACAGTAATCTCTGGCATGAGAGCTAAAAAATCGTAGAAAGACAGGTAAAATGATAGTGAAGATAGACACAGTGTTCCTGATTGTCTTCACCTTTACACCCACTTTTTTAGCAATATGACTCCACTGTTTTTTTTGTTGTTTTTTTGTTTTGTTTTTTGCTTTTAGCTTTAGATTTCAATAAGGTTACACTGGTATAAAGCTGGTGTAACAGAGCGAAGAATCAAGCCCAGTAGATAGTGTTAGGAGGATATAGATATGCGGGCCTGTCTGTAAAGGCCTATACTTTAAGAATTTAGATATATATTGATCATTTAGCTAATTATAGAGATATAAAAGAAAGAATCTGTGTAAGGGCCTTTTCTCACTGTGACAGTTTGAGGCCCTGTTCTTAAGCTAAGGCCTTTGGCTAAGCCCAGTAGCGTAGCCAGGTCTTGAGCACAGGGGGAGCGGCGGCGCTATAAAAAGGCGCCTCCCCTTCCCCCTGTACTCACCCTGCGACGCTTTAAAGGTCCGCTGCGGAGCCCCGGCCCTTTAAAGCGCCGCTGCCGGAGCCGCTGGCAGGGCCCGCGCGCCCACTAGGCAACCCTAGGCAGTCGCCTAGGGCACCAAGATTTGGGGGGCGGTGGGCAGCTGCCCGCTGTCTCCCCGCTGAGCGGCTGAGCTGCTGAGCGGAGAGATAAGGGGCGGCTTGCGATGGCTGCTCCTTGTCTCTCCGCTCAGCAGCTCAGCGGGGAGACAAGGGATGGCTTGCTGCGGCTGCCCCTTGTCTCCCCGCTGAGCTGCTGAGTGGAGAGACAAGGGGTGGCTTACTGCGGCTGCCCCTTGTCTCTCCGCTGAGCTGTTGAGCGGGGAGACAAGGAGCGGCTTCCCGCTGCTGCCCCTTGTCTCCCCGCTGAGCGGAGAGACAAGGGGCAGCTTGCTGGCTGCCCCTTGTCTCCCCGCTGAGCTGCTGAGCGGGGAGACAAGGGGCGGCTTGCTGCGGCTGCCCGCTGCCTCCCCGCTCAGCGGCTGAGCTGCTGAGCGGGGAGCCGTAGGGCAGCCGCGGTGAGCCCCCCGCCTCAGCGCCTGAGCGGGGAGCCGCCTCGCTGCCCCCCTGAGCCGCTCCCCGCTCAGGCTCCGGCAGCGGGGGGGGGGTGCTTTAAAAGACCCGTGGCTCCCCGCAGCGGCAGGAGCCGCAGGCCTTTTAAAGCGCCCCCCTAGCGAGGCTCGGGTGGCGCCTTAGCGCCTCTTTTCCTCATAGGGGGAGCGGCCGCTCCCCCTGCTCTCCCCGTGGCTACGCTACTGGCTAAGTCACAGAGGCAGCCATAACATGGGAACTACACACATCTACATGCTGCTATCTGGACTTTGGTGCACAAATGGATCTGTGAATCAGTGCATACTGCCTGATTCCATACCAAGTGGTTAAGTTGGTTTGGACAATAACCCATTTCTCTGTGGACATTCAATAAACTTATTATATGAACAAAAGCATGCAAAACGTGCAGGGGCAGCTTGTTGCAACTGCCAGCAACTGGACACATTAAGATCTTGACCCTGTCGAAGGAGGAGAGGCAGTGGTTTGGTGGTGGCTCAAATGTTGGACCAAACTGCAGTGGCCAGAACTCTCAGTGTTGCTGTGAATTATCATAGCAGCTGGTGTATTGTTAAGTATACTTGTGTTACGTTGCATATGAAGATAACCTATAAGTAATGTAGTAAGATCTCTCCCTCCCCCACCACCAGTGTATTAGACAACCCAGACCCAACCTTCTCGGGCCCACTATAATGGGAAGTCTGAAACATTAATTGAAATAGGTGTGGTTTGCCTGTACAAGAGAAGGTGCACTATACTACACAAGGGGCAGTGGGACAGATGAAGTAGCAATGCATTCCACCTTGATGCCTGGCCCTATCAGAAAGTATGTCACCATATGTCCTTTGCTTTTCCACGGATACCTGGCCAGGAGAATCCCAAAAGAAAAAAATGGGGTGGAGTGTTAGGATATAGATATGCAGGCCTGCCTGTAAAGGCCTATACTTTAAGAATTTAGGTATATGTTTATCATTTAGCCAGTTATAGAGATATAAAAGAAAGAATCTGTGTAAGGGCCTTCTCTCACTGTGACAGTCTGAGGCCCTGTTCTTAAGCTAAGGCCTTTGGCTAAGCAGCAGAGGCAGCCATAAGCTGGGAAGTGAATGGTCACATCCTCACATCCCAAACCAGTCACATTGAAATAAGGTGCTATTGGGCTGTTAGGAATACAATCCTGTCCCAATAATGCCCATCACCACCAGATAAAGATGGTTAAATAAAACGTAGTTTGATAGCATCCTGTCTGGCAAAAAATTACTTCTGAATAGTTGTGATTGTGAAACCCTCAGTTCTGTATGTTTTATCTTTATGGCCCGCACTTTTCTGTTGTTAATCTGTCTGGTTCTCTAATTGTTTCTGTCTGCTGTAGAATTCGTTTTGCTAGGTGTAAGTTAATTAGGGTAGTGGGATATAATTGGTTAGAGGATTATGTTACAATATGTTAGGATTGGTTAAATAGATTTCAGTAAAGTGATTGGTTAAGGTATAGCTGAGAATATTACTATATAAATTAGGGGCAAACAGGAAGTAAGTTGGGATTCGAAAATAAGGAAAGAAGAACTTGGATTTAAGCTTGCCAGAAATTCACCCCAATAAACATTGAATTGTTTGCACCTTCGGACTTCGGGTATTGTTGCTCTCTGTTCATGCAAGAAGGACCAGGGAAGTGGGAGAGTGAAGGAATAAGCTCTCTAACAGATAGATGCATATATTGGACCAAATTCAGCCTTGGTATAAATTGATGCCATTCCATTAGAGTCAATGCAGCTTGCCAGTCTGGGACAATTTTGGACGGGTGTTCTTTACATAAATGTATTTAAGTGCTATAATACATCAGGGTCACTGAAGACTTGGGAGCTACCCAGTGGTTTTTGAATCAGAACAGCCTATATGAACATAAAAGGCATTTAAATTGCCTCAGGCCCCAGTCTAGCTAAGCATTTTACTGTATACATAGTAGTGAGTAGTCCAATTGAAATCAATATACTTAAGTCCTTTGTTAGATTAACATGATAAAATTTTCTTACATCAGCATTGGGTTTTTACTGCTTTCAGCTCAGTTCAAAAACCTGTGATAGGAAGGCCTAAATGAGATGGTCAGTCAGTAAAGCATGAATGACTCACAGAAAAACCTACTAATGTATGACTTTGCATAAACAAGGGAATCTCAAGTAGGAGTAGACTGGTTTTGATACCTCTTTGTTGGTACTCATGCAACTACTACTAGAATACTGCATCCACTTCTGATATCCACAGTTGATTAATTTCAGAGCATTCAGAGAAGAGCCACAAGACTGATTCAAGGATTAAGAAATATGCCTTATAGTGATAAACTGAAGGAGCTCAATCTATTTAGTTTAACAAAGAGAAGGTTAAGCTGTGACTTGATTTCAGTCTAAGAGTACCTACTATGACCAAATCCACCCCTGTATTCACACTCTGCACACTATTGTGATAATCTTTGTACAAAATATGTCTTGTGAGTTGTCATTTAAAAACGAATAACTCATTGGTCAATAGTATCATAGTGAAATGTGCAAAGTGATGAAATTCCTCCTATATAATGTTAAAAGCACATATTCAACTCGTGGTTATAAGAAATATTCCAACTCATGTAGCAGAGAAAGGTATAATGTGATCCAATGGCTGGATATTGAAACTAAACAAATGCAGACAAGAAATATGACATACATTTTTAACAGTGAGGGCAGTAACCCACTGGAACAATTTACCAAGGATTGTGAGGGATTCTCCATCACTGGCAATTTTTAAATCAAGATTGGATGTTTTTCTAAAAACTATGTTCTAGCAATTATTTTGGGAAAATTCTATGGCCTGTATTATACAGGAGATTGGACTAAATAATCATAATGAAGCCTTCTGGCCTTAGAGAGACAAGGTGGGTGAGATAAAATTATTTATTGGACCAGCTTCAGTTGGTGAGAGAGACAAGCTTTTGAGCCACACAGAGCTCTTCAGGTCTTGAAGAGGTGCTCGCAGCATCACAGCAAAATAAAAGGCAGAACAGATTGTTTAGCATAAGTAGTTAGCACATATTGTAAGGGAGGAGACCATTCAAGATAGAGTGGCCTGTTAACACCTCTGCAGTCATAAGACAAAAGAGGGGGTTATTGGGTTACAGATTTTTGTAATGAACCATAAATCCAGGATCTCTGTTCAGTCCAGGTTTTTTAGTGCCTAGCTGCGCATAATCATCAATTTAAGCTCCCAGGCTCATCTTTTGAAAGTGTTGTGCAGGTTTCCTTTGAGAATGAGGACTGAGAGGTCAGATATAGAGTGATCAATTTGTGAAAAGTGTTCCCCCACAGGCAATAGGATGTTTTAGTCTTTTATCATTTTCCCATGTGAGTTCATTTGAGAGTGAGGTGATTGTCTGATTACACCCACAGAGTTATTATTGGGGCATTTAGTGCACTGGATGAGGTACATCACAGGTTGTGGAAGGCATGGTGTAGGAGGGCAAGAGTCTCAGCTGGGCTCCTCTCCACTGCCGTAGAGGAGCAGGGCATCTAGCCACTCCCAAGAAGTTCCTAACGTAAGGAACATCATTTAATGGCTGTAGTAAGAGATTGTTGCCAGCTACTGGGTCCCACAAGAAATCACTGAATGGTCACTGTTGGTTTTCTCTTTATTCAGAAGCACAGCAGCTCATTTCTCAACTGATTGGAGCTGCTACAAGGAACATAACCTATATGTACATGCAGCTAAAATAGACTGGAACTACATTTCTTGACACGTTATTTGCTAATAAGAAGCTACAATTCAGGATAAAATGAACACTTGGAACATTTATTTGTCACAGCATCCCTGACAAGTGAAATTTCCCCTTAGGCTATAAATAAAGAACAGCTGTGAAAATGTAGACAAGTAAGTATGGGCTGAGTTTGAAAATGAAAATAGTATAAAGAACTTTAAGTTGTATCCATTTTATTTAAAGTCCTGAGATTCCACTTTAATGCTTTTTCTAAAATGAGAAACAGGGTCCTTTTTGTGTAGGGTGACTAGATGTCCCGATAAAATCGGGACCGTCCCGATTTTTCTTCTTTTGTTCCGCGTCCCGCCTGATGCATGGTTGGGACGCCTTTTGTCCCGATATCGGGCTTCCTCTGATTTTTAGGTTCCCACATCTGGTCACCCTATTTTTGTGGTAGTGCTGGCTTCAGACCTCAAGCTCCATACAACTTTTTGTGTGTGTGTGTGTGAATAATTTAATACCACTGAAAGAAAATACAAGAAACAATAAGACTTATTTTTCATTGTACATCAATGAAGGAGTCCAAATATCATTTGGATCATCTCTAGGCCCTTTTGACTATGCTTGTATATCAAGTATGACCCAGTACATTCTTCTTTTTTCAAAAAAGCCAAGTGAGAAAAAAGAACAAGTCAGATGGAGATCCATAGAAATAGTCAAGGACTCTTACTATTATCATTAAAATGTTTATAATTTGATGACAGTTTGTGCCAGGTGCTATACCAATATAATGGAAGACAATCCCTGTCACAAAGTTTATAATCTAATCCATTTGCATATTTTAGCCATTTAATAGTCAAGTTTCTGTGTATAAGACATACTTAGAGTGCTGGTTTAGCTCTCGTATGGCCTGTAAAGCCTTCTACAGGAGCGATAATTTGGAGAGGGAGAAACCAAATGTAAGGTTTATGTAATAAACTTATATTAAAAGGTGTAATAAACATTTTGCTCATACAATCGCACAATACAGAATAATTTAACAGGATTGGTGGTCTCTGCTTAAGAGAAGCCAAAGGCCACAGCTGCAGGGATGCTGCAGGTCATGAAGCAGCATGGAAAAACTAGCACCTAATCCACTGGACTATGCTTGGTGCTGCCACTTCTATCAGCTCCACACTTTTACAAGAATTAAGTTCACTAACAAATAAGACACAGTTCAATAAACAGCAACTTTAAATAATCATTTAAATGCCCCAATAAACAATAAAATCTTTATGATAAATTTCCACGTTAATCAATTAGCCACTAAAGTTAGAAAAAGATTGCTTAGTTCTTGTCTCACTTGAAGGCATTTATCATTTCACTCAAATGTTACAGGATTTATCATGCTGATATTTAACTGTAAGGAAATGAAATCTGTTGAAATCAGTTTTATTAGTGGAGATTTGTAGTGGTGAGTCATGTATTCTGATTGGCACCAACAAAGAAATGTTAAATGCTACTATAATTATATCAGAGAAGTGAGCTTTTCATCTGAAATATATTTTCTGTTTCTATGTAGACCTGTCTAATGGCACATGATAGCAAGTTAATATTTCACGTCTTGAAAATACCAATAGATTTCCTTATTATGACTTGAAATCAGTTACAGTAGCTTAATCTGACTTCATTAGTGGGTTGAATCAAAGTAAATTAGATTGTTAGTAACATTAGATTTGCTTGATGTATATTTTTGTTAGTGATTCCTGGTTTGTTTCAACTTCTTCTCCTTAACGGGGACAAGGATATTTCAACAGCAGATGTTGCTTCTACCTGTACAATGTCTTCGAATGCGGTCCAGGGAGCCACAAGATATTCCTGGGTTTTTCAGACTGGGTTGAGATTTTTCCTCTCATTTGGAAGAGCTGAGATTTTGTTTACATCAGAAATTGATTCTTTATACCTATTTCTATTGCTTTCTTTTGACTTGTGACATAACTGGTTATTTTAGGACTGTGGTGGCTTTTTCAGATTTTAAAATAGTGGTCTAGGTATCTGCATTTATAAAGATATTTGGTATCTTTATGTGGATGTGGGTAAGTAAATGATGGAGGCTGACTATTCCTTCCACAGACCCATTCAATTATGTTTTACTGAAGTGTAGCCCCCCTTTCCTCCCTGGGTTACCTGGGAGCAGGCAACACTCACCTATGTGCCTGGGTGCCTGATGTTCTTGACATTAAAGAAGATCCTGAGCATCCCAGTGATGATGTTAGATAGGTGGGAATCCTCTATCCACCCCTCTGCTGCAGTCCCTTTACTCCTAAAGGAATTTAAAATTGGTGATGCCTCCACCTAGCTGTGCCCTGTACATACTCAATGGTGTGCGTTGGGAACCTCCAGGAATAAACCTGTTCTAATAATAAATAATAATATCATCTGTGGCATGGGTGTAACTCAAAAATACCAATTACAAATAATATACATCCAATACACTTAAATTAGAGTTAACACACCTTTACTTAAAAACTTAAAGAAAAACAGGGTATAACACACTAAGATTAAATGTCACTAATAATTTAAATCCACAGGGAGCAGTTGAATAAAATCAATTAACAAATATAGGATACAGTAATAAATGAAACTTATCTAACTGGAATTTACACTGCCACTGTTTATCCCATCCCGCAGTGTACACCACTCTGGTTTTCAGAGTCTTAGACACTTGCTTGCGTGGGCACACTTGAAGATCTGCAGCTGGAGACAGCGCTCTGTTGGTTCTGCGTATCAGTCCAGCCAAGGCAACAAGCTGCACAACCCCTCTGGAGATTGGAGTTTGCCCCACCAAATGTCAGCAGCTCTGGGTCCTGGTTCGGTGGGAAGATCCCTCTGCCTCTCCTCCAACTCAGACTCAGTCTCTCCTCTGTGTCCCTTCCCTTGCAAGTACTTTCCCAACCAAAAGTGGGGGTTACTCACAATTCCTTCACTGCAGGCCCACCTCAGTCAGCTCTAGGCACAGCAATGGTGACTTCCCCGGAGCCAGGGCAGAGACCAATAGCCTCTGAGGCTCCCTGCTCAATCAAAGCCCCTGCAGGCTCTCAGCAGCAGCTTCTGGCTTCCTAGCAGCAGCTCCTGGTATAGACAGAGCTCCACAGCAGCGATCTCACTCCTTTTCCCAAAATGGAGTCCACGGCCTGCTCCTTTGGGGCACTCCCAGGAAGAAACAGAGGCCAGGGGCCAATTTCACCCACAATGCCAACTTCCTGGGGTACACACTGTGGGTCCAATTCAGCAGCCACTCTCACCAGTAAAAGACACAGTCTGGGTGTTAGGGTCACCACAGCGACCATAAATTGTGGTCTTCCCAAAGATTTTTATAGTTCCCAATATGCCTGATAGATAGTAGCATCCTCAGTGTCTATGGGCACTTTATCCAGTATAAGTGCTCAGCTGAGTGGCATCCTCTCTCTTTACACCAGGACATTAACTAATGATGATCCTTGATGTAGCAGATAAAAAGTTTACTAAAACAAAGTTCTTTAAAATCCAGTAGGGCTCAGGAAAATAGTCAGAACTTCAATAACATTAAAGAAATAGATTAAATGGTTTCTTGCAGCAGAACTGGAAGTGGTAGAGGGATCCCAGCGGTGCCTCCAAAATGTCACTTGTAACGCTGACAGACCCAAATCATTGGTGGGCTGGAACGAATTTGGGACCTCTGGAGCTTAATGCATGAGCCTCTACTGCATGAGCTAAAATCCATATGACTGTTAGCTAAGGCTGTAGAGGAGACTCATTAATCTCCCTCTCTCTAAGTGGTCTCAGTGCCACTAGATGGGACAGAACACTACAGGTGTGTGGGTTACAGAAGCATATATCCAAAGCATATTAAGAAGTCTTTGAGAGGGAGTAATAGCCCATCTCCCACTCTCCTCCCCAACATTCTTAAATTAGACACAGTCCTGCAACTTTCTATGACAAAGAACTATTTTCACTTTCAAAACTGACTTCGGTTATAGTCTGATCTCAATACTCCAGAGTAACTCCAGTGACATGAATGAAGTATTCTATATTTACCCTGGTTTAACTAAGATCAGCATATGGTCCACTCTCTGTAAGTAAACTGAAATGTCTGACATCATTGTGTTTGTTTCTTTTAGTAGGTATTTAGAAAAACAGAACATGAAGACAAGAGACGCAATATTTCATGATCTTTATTTGGAAAAATGAGTGGGAGAAGAGCTACTTTTAAAGAGTAGTTTTTGTTCTAATGTAAATGTTGTGTGCTGGCAGGTTCAGCCTTGTTCTCAGAAGCTAACACATGCAATGATTCAAACTTTCCCACAGGGGCACCTTTATTCATGCCAGAATTTTACATTTACAAGTGTATGTAAAGTCCCCACACACTGAGAACTACAATGCCATAGATTTTCCTATTAAATGAAGCCAATACCCAAAAGGGCAAGTGACCAAATACAATACCCTATTTCTGGCAAACTACTGTCAGCGGCCTGTGAGAAAGGAGAGAGAAGATGAAGTATAATACTTTGCACTTAAATGGCAGTTTTCACTGAAAATCTGAAAGCACTTTACAAAAATATTGATAAGCATTATCATTTCTATTTTACAAATGGGAGAAGAGGAAACACAGACAGGAAAAGGAGCTAACCCAACCCCCACTGAAGTCAACAGAAAAACTCCAAATAGACTATGAAAAAGATTCCAAGTGACTTGCCCAAAGTAACAAAGCAAGTTAGCTACAGTAGCAAGAATCAAAGCAAGGTCTCCTGGCACACAGTGGTGTACCTCATCAACTATATCATAACTACCCTGCACAGAAAGGAATATTTCCTTCATCTCACTATTTCAAGGTTCTGCAGTGTGCTAGCCCCAGGGGGCCATACAGACCTGATGCAACTCCATTAAAGTTGATGGAATTACTTCAGGTTTTGATTTTTCCCTCGGTGTCACTATCCAGTAGAAGTGTACAGTATTTCAAGTTCTATTTTGTAGTTAGAATGTGTAAAATTTATGCTCTATTAGTTTGCTCTTTGGCGAAGTCTGGTTGAAAATGGTATGAAGACCGTTCTTCACCTCCACCCCTTTTTTCCTGATTAAAGCTAAATTACCTTTATGCAAGACTATTTTCTATTGTTTTCCTATCACAACTCTTTTTAAAGTTCTTAAACTTGCTTTCACTTTGTATTTACATTTTGTTTTCTCTCCTTTATATTCATTCATTCATCTGCTTTGTTGCAATATTATTTGTACTTTTCCTTTCACCTACAGCATAACATGAAGGGGCAACTTTGCAGCCTATAACAGCACTGTTGTATATAAAACATTGTCACAAATCAGCCACAAAGTACTCACCTCACCATCTCTCTCCTTGACTCTAGAGTCAGCAACCTTGACCTCAATTTGGCCTTGTACTTTTTCCTACTTCCCAATTCATACAGCTCTATACATCTACCAACTGTCACTTCCAAAACATTATCCACATAAGACTTCTTTGCCTCAATTCTTATTCATATCCCATGTCATCTCTCACCTTGGCAACTGTAATTCTCTTCTTTATAGCACTTCAAGTCAAATTACTAATCCATTCACTAGACATAGAATCAGAAACACAAACTCCTATTATCAGACAGGGATGATAATATTCTTTGCACATTTCACATTCCCATACTCATCTCCATTCTCATAAAATGGGATCTAGATTTTCATCATGGAAGAAAAGTATTTGTGAATGCTATATATGCAGCACATGTTATATGTTGGACTTGCATATCTATCTATCTCTATACACCCATATATGAACAAGTATGACATTGGCACTGTGACAAGATCATCTTACCTATCTTTGCTTCTGGCCATATGTCTGCCTCAATTTCCCCACACTGGTCAACTCAGTCTCCTCAGGTGGTCCTCTAGCTTCTAGCACTGTTGGATCCCTGATAAGACTTAGATTTCCAGCTGAGCCCACCCTTTCCAGAATTAATAAACAAGAGTCGAACACAACAAAACAGACATACAGCAACCTTACACTGTGTCTTCAGTCCAACTCCAGGCTCAACTCCTGCTCCTCATTTCAAGGGGTTTCCTCATTGCCTTCCTAGAAGCCTTGTAGGGGAACATAGGCCCTCCCTCTATTTTGGGTTCCAGTCCAGGGACCCTGTAGTAAGCAGAAAATGTCTATCTCCTTAGAATCCTTGCTTCACTTTCCTGGACACTTCCTACAAAAACTTGTTTGTAGTCCTTTCCCACAGCCCTTCCTGGAGTCTCTGTGCCTATGTTTCATCTATGGTCCCACTGCAGGTAGTCTCCAAGCACTTTCTGCTACCCACCTACCTTTACTGTAAGTGAGCCTTTGTACTCCCTGTGGGCAGGCACTCACTCTCCTAACTGAACTGAAGAGGGTCCCTTTCATCTGCCTCAAAGCCCATCACCTGGGGAGGCAGCTAATTAAGGCACAAGGTACACTTGCGTCTGGCTGTCTTGTCTTTCTTTGTGCAGGGTTTGAACCCGCAACAAATGTCACATTTGTCACTCATATGCTTTCCCCCCAGATACTTAAGGCAGCTGTGGTGTGGGTCACTCACTGCCAAAAGACTGGTTACATGAGTGACAGGACTTGAAGCCAAGAGAATGGAGCATGAGTCTGGTACAGGTATCCAAATGGGAACCGGTGAAACCAAGTTACTAACTACTAACCTGAACTTAATTGTATATCTAAAACTATGTACAAATGCTCTAAACTAGCCTAAAACTAACAAAACAGGTATTATGTACATTAAAGAGTATAGGACTTACACATGCAAGGATAGTAGTTCCAACAACTGTCATGGGTAGGAGGAAGAAACTGAGTGGGGGTTCAGGGTGGGGCTCTGCCCTTTATACTTGTGCTCTGTGGCACGAGGCCCTTGTGTCACCCTGACAGGTACTGCTGAGGGTAAAATCTCTAACAGCTGTGTACGAGGTGCGCACACACACACACACCCCTACAGTGGAATGGACATGTGCAATCACTTGAAAAAGAACCAGTAGTCATGCCAGGAGTCAGAGCCAGAACCAGGATCTAATAGCCACACCAAGGATCAGAACTGGAGTCAAGCACCAGGGTCAGGGCAAGGAAGCCAGAGCCCGGAGCAAGCTGAGTTAGAATCATAGAAGATTAGGGTTGGAAGCGACCTCAGGTCATCTAGTCCAATCCCCTGCTCAAAGCAGGACCAACACCAACTAAATCATCCCAGCCAGGGCTTTGTCAAGCCGGGCCTTAAAAACCTCTAAGATGGAGATTCCACCACTTCCCTAGGTAATGTAGTCCAGGGCTTCACCACCCTCCTAGTAAAATAGTGTTTCCTAATATCCAACCTAGACCTCCCCCGCTGCAACTTGAGATCATAGCTCCTTGTTCTGTCATCTGACACCACTGAGAACAGCCAAGCTCCATCCTCTTTGGAACCCCTTTCAGGTAGTTGAAGGCTGCTATCAAATCCCCCCTCACTCTTCTCTTCTGAAGACTAAATAACCCAAGTTCCCTCAGCCTCTCCTCGTAAGTCATGTGCCCCAGCCCCCTAATCATATTCGTTGCCCTCCGCTGGACTCTCTCCAATTTGTCCACATCCCTTCAGTAGTGGGGGGGACCAAAACTGGACACAATACTCCAGGTGTGGCCTCACCAGTGCTGAATAGAGTTAGCAAGGACTGAGCAGGAGCAAGGTTGGGGAACAAGGCAGGAACAGGACTAGGAGCAAGGAAAGGAGCAACAAGCACAGGGAGAATTACAGCTGCAGGTGAGAACACACAGAGCAGCCAGAAAGCTGCTGTTGCTGGGCTAAAACCCAGCCAGCTTCTCTTTCTGACCAATCAGGTGGTGCAGTCAATACTGCTGATGCAAACCAGCTGTGCTTGTTGGGTTGCCAGGAGACTGTCTCTACTGCAGGCCCTGATGATACCTGACACCACCACCCTCCCTGTAAAAAGTGTAGAAATAAACTGTTGAAAGAGCAAGCCAGTTCCCCAATGGTATAGAATTTCTTATCAGGCAAGATCACCCCATCCAATTGAAACAACCAACTCAACTTTAACTTTGCTGCAGTTATTACTCTGAGTATCTATTAAACCCCATGCCAATAATTACCTTATAGTGGTGGTGGTCACCAGGAAGAAAAAGCTCTAGCAAATTAAGGCAACTTTACTCCTTAGTAAGAGCATCCACCTGGGGTTTAACACACTTTAACCTATACGCATTGACTTTGCAGCTTTGTTGATTCCACATGTAGACATGATCTAAGCTGCCTAGATCCTACCCACCCACCCCCCATTCTGTAGATATGGCCTGCATTCCTTGTTCCTAGATGTATACATTTGCATTTGGCTGTATTAAAACACATTGCATTTGATTGAGCCCAATTTACCAAGCGATCCAGATTACTCTGTATGATTGCCTTGTTCTCATCTTTATTTGCTACTCTGCCAATCTTTGTGTCATCCACAAATTTCACTGACGAAAATATTGAGTAGTGTTGGGCCTGGTACTAATCCCTGTGGAATCCCACTAAAAATAGCCCTGTTCAATGATGACTCCCCATTGTTTATTACCTTTTGGGATCTATTAGTTAGCCAGTTCTAAATCCATTCCAAGTGTACTTTACTGATATTTCATGTTGCTAATTCTTTAATCAAAATTGTGGTACTAAGTCAAATGCCCTACAAAAGTTTAACTGTATTACATCTACACAGTGACCTTGATAGATCACACTTGTAATCTCATCAAAAAATGAAACCAGGTTGGTTTGACAAGATCTATTTCCCACAAAATCTAGATATATAGTCATATACTTGCCATTGCACGTAGAGCTCAAAGCACTTTACATAGGAGGGTAAGTATCATTATTCAACTGTTTTAACTGAACAATTGAAATGCAAGGAAGTTTAATGACTTACCCTAGGTCACCCAGTGGGTCACTAGTAGAATCAGGTATACATCCCCAAACTCCTGATTCCAAATAGAGTGCCCCATTTACTTCACTAATACTAGTTATTAATGTGCAAACCCTTTGTGTTTGTGTGTGTGTGTGTAGTTCACATGCTTCCATAAATACATAGTAGGAAGCATTGTATGGAAAATGAACTGAGAAAAAATACAAGCCATATCTATAAAACTACCTTATTTTTTACATTTATAAATAGGATGCAAGTCAGCTGCATTCCACTTGATACAGTCCCGAGAAACTGAACTCATCCCATTGGGATTTCAGGTGAGTTAAGCAGTTTGTTAAAGTTTTTGCAGAAGACTTGACATTGCTGACAAGGGAATCCCTGAGGCAATAATACATCAGTGCCAAAGTGTAGCACTGAGATAATTTTACATAAAAACCAGGGGTGCTTACTCCTCAGATATTTCAAAAGAAGATTCTTAATAAGTTTTAATGGACACCTGAGTGAATCTATAAGGTACATTTGATATGAATAACAGTTTCTGAGCATGCCACTTGAAAAACAACCTGATAATCTGTCTCACATAACATTCTCTTGTCTGGACTCCTAAAGTAAAGCATTTTTGGATCAGAATCTGCAAAAGAATTTCCTCTTCTCTCAGAGTAACATTTTTGGCCTTTCTCCTCATTTGCTTTGAAGTAGGTCTCTGCTACATTAACTGTGGCTAACAGGGTTATATTAAGAAAGTGGAAAAGTACAGCTTAGCAGAACAGTTGGTTTAGTTGGCAACTTGGAGAAACTTTCATGCAGTGGGAAAAAGCAGAAAAATATTTAACAAAATTTGGAACTCTTCTGACAAACATATAGAAAATATTATGAAGACTGGCACCCCCTGAGTACTCTCCATTTAATACATAAAAATCACTGATCTCTAAAATGTTGTCATATAAACTTATGGCTCTTTCCTGCCTGTACTTATAAGGATAAAGTCTAAGTCTAGTTCTTTGCTTTTCTTTATGACTTTGGGTATGTTTTGTTATTCTCTCCAAAACAAACAAACAAACAAACAAACCAAACACCACCAGCACTACCACCCAGAAATGCTTCTCTCAACATAAGGCCAATCCTGGAAGAGATACCAGGAATGTTCTTTTCTGAGAGAAAGAGGAGCAAACACCTCATAATGTAAAATCCAAAAATATCCTAAACTTTTCGTTCCTTTAATAAAATATTTTTACCACCCATTTCTTAGCAATTATTTTATTATATAGACATAGGGCCTAGTTCCCCATTGCATTACACCTATGTAATTCCTTTGAATTGGAGTTACAACAGTATAAGCTGTAGTAAGAAAGTGGAGAATCTGGCCTGTAAACTGCACAGCTGCCTTAGATAGCTTCTGCCTTGGGCCCTATCCTTTGAGAATCATTATGCTTCTTCTGACAGTATGATCCACAAAGGCTCATGACCATATGACAGCCTCTTGGAAACCCAGCAATACTCACTGTGGGCAAGTCCCTCTCTCCATGTCTGGGCAGACAGTGTTATTTTTAAGTGAATTTATTTTACTTTTATTTATGATAGTGTGACAAAGCTTTGTCCTTGTCTCAGTGGGTCCCATGCTTCCTGGAGGATTTCGCTGGCCTCAGAGGCTCACTGTGACCCTCCACGTAGCCCTTCTCTCTCTAGAGGCAAGGGTCACAGCCTACTGAGCCATTTTTATCATAAGCCAGCAAGGGAGGTGAGGAGAAGCAACCCTTCCTCACACAGTCTCTGTTGTCTCCCAGTCTCATTGATTAATCGGGGAGCAGAGGGGGGAGCCCAGGCCTGCCCTCTACTCCGGGCTCCAGCCCAGGGACCCTAATAGTAGCAGCTATGGTAGCTGACATTTTGGAAATAGGACGTATACAATTCCCTGGGCCACTTCCCTACAACAGCCCCAACTCAATATCTCCTTCACTATTACCTCAGGGCCTCCTTCCTTGTGCCTGATATGGATTTGTACTGCTTAGTTCCTCCAACAGCATAGCTTCCTCCTACAGCTCCTGACACACACGCCTCACTGACTAACTGGGAGGCTTTTAACTAGTTCCAGCCAGTCCTTGACTGGCTTCAGGTGTCCCAATCAACTAAGCTATCTCCACTGCTTTTTAGAAGGATCTTAATTGGCCCCAGGTCTCTTGATTAACCTGGAGCAACTGCCATTTGGTTACCATGCTACTGGGGATTTGTTTATCCTGGGGCTAACATACCTGTTCTTCACCACTTTACTATAGCCACCTGGCTTTGCCCCGTTAAAATAGGCACCAATCCTAGGTGCTGGTGCTTGGACATTACACTAGGTATATTAATATTTTAAAATATATATAAAAAAGTCCACATGGACCTAGAGTTAACCTTTAAAGGACTCAACTTTCTTCTTGACCAACTCATCCTCTCTCAACCTAATGCCTCAATAAAAGCTGGGAAGAACAAGCAGGTTGTGTAGCATATTTTGAAATCAAGAGACTAAGGCTGTATCATATCAAAGGGGGGAGTAAGTTCATAAGCTGAGAGCCTTCCAATGAAAATGTCCTACCTCCAGTACCTATACAAAAATATATAAGATCTGACAAACAAGCAGCTCAGACTTGACATCTGGGTCTCAATAAAAGGAAAGGGACAGGGCAAGGACATATTCAGAGATGAGGCATAAAGTGGTGGATTGTTTGTTTGTTATTTTGCATATTCCTCCTCAGTTCTTTTCAAAAACCAAATTTAAGTTTCAAAATCCAAGATCCAGGCTAAGGGGAATCCGGATTCCTGGTTCTATGGTCAGTCCTGACACTGAACTGCTATGGGACTTGGGTGAGGGGGCTAACTCGCTGTACCCCAGTTTGATTACCCTATAAAAAGGGTGTACAAAAACCTTCCTAACTTGCAAGGAAGTTGTGAGGTTTAATTAATGTTTGTACAGTGCTTGGAGACCATTGAATGAAAGATATTATTGAATGATAAAGCAAAGCATAATTACACGTATTTAAGATGCATGTCATAAAACAATGTTTTTCTTGTGAACTACAGATGGTGAACGTATAACACAAATAACTTTGTGTTAAACTTCTGAATTGGTTTCACAGCTGGACTCTTATTTTGAATAGGTTTCACTTACATTTGAAATATGGAAAAATGTTTTTTAAATGAAAAGTGTACAGGATAAAATTGATAGGTAAATGCTATTGTAACTCATTGTTTTTATTTTCACTACTGAAACCAATTTTTAAAAGTTATATTTCCTAGGAATCAAATTAGGTAGTGAAAGAAGACTTTCTTAGAACACCAGATCCATGAAATGAGAGGGTTTTACTTTTGCTTTGTGTGGGGTTTGCACATGTCTATTAGTTGTAGGATATAAATAACAACAGATGAGGTAAGTTTTAGCTTCCTCAGAATCCAGAAAATTGCAATGAATTCTCCAACCACAAATGTATTACTGTTACAGAAAGTAGTAAACTACACCTGAAAACACTCTTCCCTTTTCTGCAGAAGCTGATATTGTCACCACAGAATACCATGGCTTCTGGTCTTAATAAAAGAAGCAATACAAGGTGGGTGAGGTAATATCTTTTATTGGACCAACTTCTGTTGGTGCAAGAGACAAGCTTTGACGCTCACCTAGAGCTGTTCTTCAGGTTTGGGAAACATACGCAGAGTGTCACAGCTAAATTCAAGGTGGAACAGATTGTTTAGCATAGGTAGTTAACACAGATGGTACAAGACCATTCAAGAGGAAGAGTACCTTTCCCAGACCTGAGGGAGAGCTCTGTGTAAAGTCAAAAGCTTGTCTCTTTCCCAACAGAAGTTGGTCCAACAAAAGCTATCACCTCACCTACCTTGTCTCTCTAATATCCTGGAACCAACATGGCTACAACACAGCATAAAACAAGAAGCAGTCATCTGAAGATGTTTCCCATATGAATTCTCTAACCCCTCCCTCCAAAACTTGAAAATCTTTATGAATTGAGGCTTGAGGGCTTTTGAGTCCATATGTCTTGGAGTTTAAAGTTTCAGCCAAAAAGGTTTCATAAACAAATAGATTTCAACTCTGGGATTATGCGTCCATTAAGGTTTCTATTTCCTATTCATTCATCTGTCATGTCACAATTATCTAATTCTGAGGAATGAAATTCATGTCTCCTGTTTTAATCTGCCATTTGATGGAAGCAGAAGAAAAAAATATACTGTATGGTGTAATCCTCTATAAAAATGCATCACTTCGGTTATACTTATTTTCTCCCTTTAGTCCCACATTTTAAATTTTACATGAAAATAAATTAAAAAAAACACAAAACGAAACAAAACAGTGTTGATGTAACTGGGAAAAGCCCCAGAGTAGCAGGAACCTTTTCAAAACAGTTAGTGTTTTATACTATCTATAAGGTACTGTGACAGGGCAAGGCCAGAGGGCTAAAGGAAAGTGGTAAGGAACCTGTATGTTCCTATTGGGATCCGGGAAGTGGGCAGGTGAAGCCCGCCCACTGCTAAAGGATCCCCCCCTTCAGCCTAAGGGGAGGGATCCACAGGACCTGGATACCAAGTGAGTCCGGGGGACAAAAAATGAAAAAACAGGAACGGGAGTGCGGTCAAAGGATCAAACGAAGTGAACCAGATGGGGATACCGAGCAGAGAACCCCGGACAGTGCCCACTGCTCCTCAAAGGTTTCAAGGAAGCCAGTGGACGCTGCCCAGAGGAACTCTGCCCGGATGCGTGAACGAACAGAGGATCGAAAATAGGCCCTACAGTCACAGGAACCTCCATCGGCCAACCTCCCCACCCTGGTTTTGTAGATGGCCAGTTTAGCTAGGGCCAGGAGGAGGCTGACCAGGAGGTCCCGTGACATCGTGGGGCCGCTGATTGGAAGTGCATAAATAAAAAGGTGAGGGGAAAAGTGCAACCAAAGATGAAGGGTGTGGAGCACGAGCGTGTATAGATGTTTCCTTGGCGTGGTCTGGAAGCGGACTGGCTGCAGTTCGTGCAGCCGGCTCACCGTGAAGGGACAGGGGACCCGGTTGGGTCCAAGGGGTAGGGGCCCAATAAAAAGGTCTGGAGGGCTTGGGGTGAAGGGAGGGCGGGGTGTACCCTCTCGCAGGACCCGGTCGAGGTAAACCCGAGCAGCGGGCGGCAAAGCAGCCTTCACCTCCTGAAGTACGCGCCGGGGAGTACGAGGTCTGGAGAGCCCCATGCGCTGAGCGAGCGTCAGGGGATCCAGCCAGTCTCCACGGTCGTAGTCCAGGAGGTCTCCGACCCTAGTGACTTCTGCCAGGACCAACCTCTGGCGCACCGAGGGGGACTCCGCCACCTGCACACGGAGCTGGGGGTTGTGTAGCAGGGGCTCCGCGAGGAGATCTGCCCCCTCGGTGGCCGCCACGGACCTGGTCGCTGAGAATAGCTTCCAGGTCCGGAGGAGGTCCTGGTAGAAGACCGGCAGCCCACAGAGGTCTCGCGGAAGACCTCTTGGATGGAGATAAAGGAGCTGCCGGTCATATCGGAGCCCTCGGAAACGGCGTAGGAAAGCGTGCGCCAATACGCTCCACGCCGGACTACCTGCACCATAAAGGAGCCTCTGCAGGGCCTGGAGACGGAAGACATGGACCTGAGTGTGTGGACACTTCAGGCCCTGCCCACCCTCCTCCAGAGGAAGATGGAGAACCCCTGCAGAGACCCAGTGCAGTCCTGACCAAAAGAACTCCAGAATCGACGTCCGGAGGTTGGCCAGGAAACCCGGGGCCGGGACCAGGGTGTTGAGCAGGTACCAGAGCATGGACAGGACTAATTGATTGATTACCAGTGCTCTCCCTCGAAAGGAGAGGCACCGGAGTAGTACTGTCCATCTCCGGATCCGCTCTGTCACCCTGCCCTCTAAACCTTGCCAGTTCTCCAGCGGGGATGGATGTGTGGCAGAAAGGTAAATGCCGAGATAGAGCAGCGGACCCGCGCTTCACCTGATGGCCTGAAGCGCGGGTGGGAGAGAGCTCGCCTGCCACCCGTCCCCTACCACCAGGCCAGAGCTCTTGACCCAGTTGACCCGGGCAGAGGAGGCCGCCGAGAAGATCATCTGGCAAGCCTCCACCCGCACCAAGTCGCCCGGGTCCTGGACCACGAGGAGCACATCGTCGGCGTATGCCGACAGGACCAGCCGCAGCTCCGGCTCTCGGAGCACCAACCCCGTCAACATCCTGCGGAGGAGACAAAGGAAAGGCTCGATCGCCAGAGCGTACAGCTGGCCCGAGAGGGGGCACCCCTGCCGTACTCCTCGCCCGAAGCTGACCGGCTCGGTCAGGGTCCAGTTGAGCCTGACCAGACACTCTGCGGAGGCGTACAGCACCTGGAGAAAACCCACAAACTGGGGCCCAAAGCCAAACGCTCGCAGAGTGCTCAGGAGGTACCCGTGATCCACCCTGTCGAACGCCTTCTTCTGATCCAGAGACAGAAGGGCGAACGACAGACCATCCCTACACCCAAGCTCCAAGAGATCCCGGACCCGATACAGGTTGTCGAGAATGGTGCGGCCCGGGACGGTGTAGGTCTGGTCTGGGTGGACCACGTCCGCCAGCACGGACCCAAGCCGCAGCGAGATGGCCTTTGCTACGACTTTATAGTCCGTGCTGAGGAGCGAGACGGGACGCCAATTCCGTAAATCGCGGAGGTCCCCCTTCTTCGGCAATAAGGCGAGCACGGCTCGCCTGCACGAAAGAGGGAGGACCCCACCCTGCAAGGACTCGGCCCAGACGGTGACAAGGTCCGGGCCGAGGACGTCCCAGAACACGCGGTAGAACTCCACGGTCAGCCCGTCCAGTCCCGGAGATTTATTAGTTGGCATGCGACGGAGGGCTTCCGAGAACTCGGCCAGAGTGAGAGGCAGCTCTAGCCGGTCTCGGTCACCCGTGCTGACCGTAGGGAGTTCGTCCCAGAGCACTCTGCAAGCGTTAGGATCGGTCGGATCTGGGGAGAAAAGGCTCGCGTAGAAGGCCTTGGCCCTCCCGCACATCTCCACCGGATCCGTGAGGGGGGTGCCATCTTCTGCGAGGAGACAGGTGACGTGTTTCTTAGCCCCCCTCTTTTTCTCCAGGGCGTAGAAGAAGCGGGAGCCGCGATCCATCTCCCGAAGGAGACAGATGCGGGATCGAACGAAGGCGCCCCGGGCCCAATGATCTTCGAGTTCCCGGAGCTCCTCCCGCTTCTCCCGGCATGCCCCACAGAGGGATGGATCCTCAGGGCTGGCAGCCAGACGCCTCTCCTGCTCTAAAACCTCCCGTTCCAACTGCCCTATCGTCGCATCCCTCCGTCGGCTGGCGCCCCGGGTGTAGTCACGGCAGAAGAGCCGGGTGTGTACCTTCCCTAGATCCCACCATCGCCGCGCCGAGGGAAAGGCATGCCGCTGCCCTCGCCAGGCCAGCCAGAACTCCCAGAAGGACGCCACGAAACCCACATCCTCCAGCAAACTGTTATTAAAATGCCAATAGGCCGGCCCCGGCCTCTCCGCGCAGAGAGAGGCCGTCACGGTAGCGAGATGATGATCAGAGAATGGGACCGGCCGGACGCTGGAGGAGTGGGCCCGCGAGAGGTGAAAACGTGATAAATAGATGCGGTCCAACCGGGAGTGGTGCGACCGATGGGCCTCCACCCGGACAAAGGTGAAGGTTGAGCTGTCGTCCGGGTGGTGGTCGCGCCAGACGTCCACCAGGGAGTGATGTTCGACAATCTCCCTGAGGACGTCCGCTGCGGCCGGGCACTGCTCAATCCCCGAGCGGTCCCGTTTTTCAAGGGTGTTGTTAAAGTCCCCGCCCAGGACCAGGCACTCGCGAGGATCCAAGGTGCTGAGGAAGGTGGACGCCTGCTGATAGAAACGAAGTTGTTCCGGGCCCGGTGTCGGGGCATAGATGTTGACGAGATTGACCACGAGCCCCTCCATACGGACCCGTAGGTGCAGCAGGCGGCCCGGCACAGCCTCGGCAACCCCCAGCACCTCAGGCCGTAGGTCGGGGGAGAACAAGGTCGCCACTCCAGCCTGGCGAACAGAGAGATGGCTGAAGTAGACTCTGTCCCCCCATTCCAGCCGCCAGCTGTCTTCAGCGGCTGGATCCATATGGGTCTCCTGCAGGAATACTACAGAGTACCCCCCCTCCCGAAGGAAGGAGAGCACCTGGCTCCTGCGGAGACCCATCCTACAGCCCTGGGTGTTCAATGTTGCGAAGAGGAGAGATGCCATGAGGAGGGCTGGGGGGGATCCTTGCTGGCAGAGTCACTCACGGCCCCCATCGGGCCGCGTAACAATCCGTGACCCACCCCGTAGGCGAGTAGTGAGTCACGGAAAAGGCGGACCCGTTGGTAGGCCGTGGCGGCCTGCTTCCCAGTCCCTTTGCCCTCCCCCATGAGGGCCCTCGCGGCCTGGAGGATTTGGTGGAAATCCCCCCATCGCTGGAGAGCGAGCTGTACTTTGTTGCGGGAGCCCCGGACGTCCTCCAGGAACTCCCGCAGCTCCTCTCGCAGCATATGGGGGGCCGGGGTTACTGGCTCCCGGCTATTGAAAGAAGGGGCCCCGGACACAGCCCTATGGCCCACCGAAACGGACAGGCAAGGGGCGGACCCTCGACGCAGCTCCTGCTGGGCCGGCACCTTAGGGCCCAACCCGAAATTCGGCTTAGTTGGGGGAGGCGGCAGAGGGAGAAGAGCAGCCTCTGGTGGGTCGGGACGAGGAAATACTGGAGCCGCTCCCTGGGGGTCATCCTCCGAGAAGGGGAGGGAGACAGGCCCAGAGGCGGCAGTGTCATCATGGGAGGTGTGGGAGATTGGGATGGCATCAGGGGCGGGGCAGGGATCAGAAGTAGGGGCAGGGAGGGGGACATGAGCAGGGCCGGGCTGAGGAACGGGTAGAGGATCCTGAGCCGCAGGCACTGGGCCACTGGGAGGTGGCCTCTCTTGGTGTGGCTGAGGGATCTGGGAATTGGGAAGGGGACCCCCCACGATGCCGGGCTCTAGTATGATGGTTTGTGTTACAGCCACGGCATCGGGAGGTGGACAGATATTTGCGGGGTCCCCGCCTGGGAAGGAGAACTGTTGTCCCACCCCAATGAGGGGTACCCTCTGGGATTCGGGTCCCGGCCGCAGGGCACCGGCCGTCGCTTCAGGAGGCTTGGCGGCCGTCAGCGAGGTGTCACTTGCGACCGGGCAGGTGGAAGAGCCCAGGGGATCCTCGGAGGTGGGAGCGGAACCGGCGGTCAAGGGGAGGGAGCATGGCGAGAGGGGGGAAAGGGGCACCGGGGTGAGGTCATTGAGATCGAGGCCTGCTGGTAAAGGGTCGTCCTCCCCCTGGGTGATTGGGGTCAGACCCAGGGCCTCGATCTCCTCATAGATGGAGGGCAGGTCACCTTCTGCCACCCCGGGGTTCTCCCCGCCGGCACCTGAAGCGATGCTCGGGTTGGGGCGCGCAGGGTCGACAAACGGGGCAGAAGGGGCTCCATCAGGGGCTCCTGAGGGAGGGTCGGTAATACCTTCCGGTGCTGCCACGTCTTTCCCAGCCGGTTCTGGCGGACAAAAGCCGCTCGGGGGCGAAGCGGAAGGCTCGGCATCAGTGCCCCCCTTCCTGGTCTTCCGGGGGGCTTCCGCATCGGCAGAAAGGAGCGGGGCTCGAGCCTTCCGCTTGCCCCGCTTCCCCTGTACTAAGGCCCAGCCCTCCATGGCATCATCTAGGGGCTGGCTAGTAAGGGTCGGGTCGGGGGGGGCGCGATTTCTTAGGGACTCGGGGAGGTAGTGGTGGGGCAGCATAAGGGAGAGAAAAGTCTCTCTGGGGCGGGCCCTCTCCCACGCCCGGCGATATCCCTGCCTCACCCTCCTCCACAGGCCTCAGCAGACTGTTCACAGTGGGCCTCTCCCGCTCGTCTGGGCTCACTGGGGGAGGTACTCCCAGGGCCCGAGCGGGAGCAGCGGTGGACTGGGAAGGAGGAGGGGCGGCTCCGGGCACCGGGCCTACAGGGGCGCCAGCGATGATGGGGCCGACGCCCTGCCGGGGCTCGGGGGTCTCGGATGCTCCTCCTTGCCGGGCCAAGGGACAGTCCCTCCGGACGTGTCCCATCGCCCGGCAGAGGTAGCACCGGGCCTCCCCCATGGAATAATACACCCGGTAACGGGCCCCGTGATAGGGGACCATAAAGGACCCCTCGAGCGCCTCCCCGTCACGTGCAGCCGGGGGCATTTGGAGCTGCACCTGCCGGCGGAACGAGAGGATGTGACGGAGGGCGGGGTCTTTGCAGCCCAGTGGGAGAGGGCTGACTACAGAGATGGGTCTCCCCAGGGCGGAGAGGGCAGGTAACAGGGCGGCATTGGGGAGGAAGGGAGGGACGGAAGTGAGGACTAGGCGGACGCCCAAGTCCTCCAGCGGCTCTAATGGGACGAACACGCCCACCACCGCCAGGCCCTTCTCCACCGCCTCTTGGGCCGTGGCCTCCGATGCGAGGAAGAAGACTACCTTCTTCAATACCTTCAATACCCCCACCACTAGAGCACAGTTCGAAAGATTACTCAGTTCTTGGAGGCCCCCTCCACGGTGGTCTGCAGAGTCTCCGCTGACGGTCTTCCGGGTCTTCCTCCTCTGGGTACCAGCAGCTTCCTGGCAGCAAACAGGGCAGCAGCAGCAGCTCCAGCAACCCCAGGTGGTGGTCCGGTGGTCAGGCAGGACCCCGCACAGATGGTGGTGGTGGTGGTCACAGCAGCGGCTGGAGTAGGGGCTCCTCACACCCCTCCTCTGGGGAGAGGGCCAGCAGGCCCCCTCCCCCCCAAGGGGTTGCTGCAGGAGCAGGAGTAGCAGCAACCAAGGTGTTGGGGGGGGGTGTGTTCAGCTGCCAAGCAGCCAGCAACCAGAGAGTAGAGTAGTGGGAGGGGTGTCTGGCCCAGCCAGGGGAGAAGCTGGAGCAGCAGTAGCAGTAAACAGCAGCTGGGAGGGCCCAGGGCCTATCAGCAGCCCCAGCAGGATGAGCAGGAGGAGGAGCAGCAGCAGCCCTCTACCACCTTCCTGGCCAGAGGGCTATAGGAAAGTGGTAAGGAACCAGTATGTTTGCCCCAGGCTAAACAAATCCCTGATACCTTATGGCAGTTGCTCCAGGTTAATCAAGACACCTGGGGCCAATTAAGAACTTTCCAGAAGGCAGGGAGGTTGATTGAGACACCTGCAGCCAATCAGGAGCTGGCTGAAACTAGTCAAAAGCCTCCCAGTGAGTCAGTGAGGGGTGCATGTCAGGAGCTGTGGAAGGAGGTTGTGTGTGAGGAGCTGGGAGCAAGAGGCACTAGGAGCTGAGAGTAAGAGGGCGTACTGCTGGAAGATCCTGTGGTGAGGATAAAGAAGGTGTTGGGAGGAGTCCATGGGGAAGTAGCCCAGGGAGTTGTAGCTGTCGTGCAGTTGTTCCAGGAGGCACTCTAAACAGCTGCAATCCACAGGGCCCTGGGCTGGAACCCGGAGTAGAGGGCGGGCCCAGGTTCCCCCCAAAACTCCCAACTCCTGATCAGACACAGGAGGAGTTAACCTGGACTGTGGATTCTACTAGAGGGGAAGATCTCTGAGGCAAGCAAAATCTGCCAATAAGCGCAGGACCCACCGAGGTAGAGGAGGAACTTTGTCACAGTACCTATAAGGTACTGGATGCCCAGGAGATCTCTAATGGCCATTGGCTGAGAAATTAGAGGAGGCTTTCAATCTGTAGTTAACTGGTTCACATTCAGTTCAGATCAGTCATGACTGAATGTTGTTGCCATTTGATAGATGGTCTGAGGTCTATGTGGATAAGTTGATGACTTCATTTCAATTTTCAGTGAATAAGTGTCCACATAACAAAAGTCACCATCACAAATGTTTCTTTTGATGACAAACTCAGCAGGGAGACCAAGGACTACGTGGACAATAGAGACTACACTCTCACTGAGGGCATGGTACAGATGCATTGATGGGACAATAGCCTGTACTGCACTTTTTCTGTGGTACAATGCAGAAAATCATGACTGTCAGTCCAGAACTTTTCAAGAGTAATTAAGTAACAAAGTAAAACAGAAGAATACGACAGAACTGCAGCAACTAAAGGCTGACATTAAAAATGGGATATAGGTAAAAAATAAAATAATTCTTTGTTTCAACAGATACAACAGGGGAATTGATGTCTACATTTTAGAGAGAATATGCAGCCAGCAGAAATCAGTTGTTGTTGCATTGCATATTACTTCTCTGAAATCAATAACGGGGAGAGGGAACTACTGGATCGTGTTTGCTTATACACAATACTTAAGTCAAAAGGCAGCATTAAGGTTTGTAATAACTATACATTCTATTGGCCTGATCCAACTCCCCCCACTATCTCTTTAAAAAAAAGCAACAGAATTTCACCCATTGACTTCAGTGGGGTCAGCACAACATGCTTATCAGAGTAGGTCAGGGAAGGATCCAAACATACCATGACATACTTATAAATTGCAGCTCTTTTAACAGTTAGCCTCCACTAAAAAAAACATTTTAATTGAATTGTGGCATAAGTGATAAATCACAAAATGTATGCACTTCTTAGAATAAATCTGATATTAAGCCTTTTAGAAAGCTGAAGTCATTGCAGATCCAGACTGTGCTGGTAAATCTGACTTCAACGCCTAGTCAAATTTAATTGCAAAGTGCTTATAGATACTAAGCAATATATACATGACAACATTGAACCAGTGATTGGGGAAGTTAAAAGAGTACATGAATTAGAGATGAGCCATTGGTCACAAATGAAACCCCAAGAGAGATGACAGAATGAGAATGTATTTCAGAAATATTGGACCAAAGCTAAGTTTTCATAAGATTGGCATCCGATAAAGCCACTTGACTCTATCAAAAGTGTTCTCTGTCCAGGCTCCCCTATACCAAGGAGAAGTGGTCGAATTCATTACTCCACTAACCTGCAGTAACAACTTCGGTCCTGCTTCTGTGGAGAAGCCTTGGCGTCTTGGGCTTCCCCTTTTACTTGGTAGCACTGTACTGGGTTTATGCCTAGAGCAAATCCTTTTAATTGGGACTTTGCTCTGTATTCCAGGATTTAGCCCAAAGGGGTTATTTCGCATATTGCACCATTTTCTCATGTAACCATTACTAAAATTTCTTGAGAACCATTTGGAGTGCTATTGATGCTAGTTCCGCCTCAGTTTCATTGATTAGTATTGATGCAATTAATTTTAGAAAAGGGAAAGACATGATTAAATAGATTTAGGCATTTGGAGAATGTAGAAATAATTAAAAGGAAAAAACACATAAAAAGGAATGAAACTAAACTGGAAAGGTAATGATTGAAGAGGAAATGGTATCAATATCCTTTTTTGTGTGCTGAGAATATTCTCAGTGCATGCATTCTCCTTTATTCTCTTTTCTTTCTGGATGACAGCTGCTAGAAAAGAGTAAATTCTTGTCACAGAAAGGATGATCAGTTAATCCAGATAGGAGAAAAGATGAAAAAATAGATGGTGAGATATTTTAGTACTCAGCTCATATCCCCCATCATTCTTAGTAATAACTGGTCTTAGCAGCTAAGACACTTGCAGGGCATTGTTTGGAGAATTATAGGCTTTATTATTAACACTTTTTCATTTTTAGTTTTTAGAGCACAGAGGTAGCATTGAAAGGTTGCTTAACTCTGCTGACAAATTAGGGAAGACTGAAATCCTCTAGCACGATTTGTTCCACTGAAGTCAATAGGAAATTTTGCTCAACATCATGGAAACATCCATATTACTCAACTCAGGAATGCATTAGTAAATCTAAAAAGCCTGATGATAAATGGACTCATCTTCTCTGAATCCCACTGTCCAGAATGTATGTCCAACTTGGAGAGATTCAGGCCCAGTTAAAGTAAATTTGGTCACATCCCGTATCATGTACTTCCTTACCTTAATTACCTTGAGTGTCTAATCATGCTATGTATTTCCCTATGGACAGTTAGCTTGGTCATCTAGTTTTCCCTCAACATTTTCTATTTTTTGCTTCAGTAAAGCAGTTTCAGACTTGTCATTATTTTCCATTGCTATCATTTGTATTACATTTTCAAGTGTTTCTAATCTAGTTTTTACAGCACACAGATCCTTGGATACAGTTTATATGTCTTCTGAGATTTTGTCCAATTTACCTGACAGAAATCTTTAAGTACTGAGATTTCCTGAGAGTGAGCTAGTTGCTGTGCTGCTGAATTTGACCTGGGGCTCTTGTTAGGAGAGTGTGTCTCCAACCTTTAATTACCCTCTAATTTCCCAGTTACTGATTTTGGTCAGGCAGAAACTAATGTTGCGGGTCAGCACTTCCAGACATTTGCCAAACTAGACAATTTCGGGAGGATTAGAGAGTGCATGTGAGTGATCCAAGCAGCCATTTTTGTTTGTGTTCCATGTGACCCTTCCATAAAAAAATACTTTAAAAATAATACAAAACAAACAGGAGTGAAGAAGAGTTTAGCTTACATCCATCCTGTAGTCTTGCCATGAAGAGAAGGTCTTAATGTATGAAAACTAATTGATACTTAAAGCCATATACATGATATTTACCATTTCATGTCTTTCAAATCAGAAATATAAATGCTTTTTTTCATGAGATACAAAACTACAAACAAAATTATCAATATTATTCAACTTGCAATTTCTAAAACTTCCCTGTTGCAATCTTGAGGTGAACAGACAGGTTAACACTCTGACAGAAAGTCAACTGAGAGGAAGATGCCCCCCAAAACACAAAATATATTTATCCTTGCTACCCCTAAATACAAGATGCTGCTTCAGGCAAAATTATGAATGAACATATATGATAGTGGCCACAAGTTGTACATACAGGTGATTTGGGCACTCAATGTTGTGCAGGCACAAATAGAAGCTTGATGATTGAAGCCCTATAGCAGAGATGACCCTAAAGGTCATCATTATGCATTAAAGGCCAAAAGCATATGTACCTCTTGAGAGGCTAAAGTTACTCAGCCTTTGGCCTGATGCCTCACAGCTCACACTGGGCTTGCTTCAATGATCCATTAATACATGCCATCTCACAGATCATTACCCAAACAGCAAATGCAAACAATTTAATAGTTCACATGTATGTCTAAAATCCATTATTAGCTTTAACATGAAGATGAAATTGAAGTAAGTGAAGACAAAAGAGCATGTTCTATAGAGACACTAAAGAGAAGTCAGTGATACATGAATCAATAAATTGTAATAAGAAAACACTCATGTCCTATTAGATAAACCAAGCTTGCAGTGGTGGTGGTGGGGAGATGAATTATTGGTGGAGTGGTACCATCTACACATTTCACATGTTGCCATTAAAACATAAAGTTGCCATTTTCCCTTTATCTGACAGTTACTTATTTCAAGCACATGCTATTCTGGCTTTCTAAATCATATCTTTTGGTCACATGCCACAAGCCTGGCCGCTCTATACGTGTGGAATAAATTACATATTGGAAGACAGTTCAGGCCTTAACAGCAATTTGATCATCACAAGCATTTGTAGATCTTATTATTTATAAGCAAAAATGCCTGCGTTGCATATTAAACCGCAAATACCTTGTTTATAGTTGAATTAAAGATCTGACATACAGAAAGGCATTCAAATGTACTAAAGTCGAAACTGTTGATGGCTGGTAAATATTGCACAAATTAAACCACTGCATTTCAAATGCAAAACTATTGCACTGTCAATTTTACAATTTGCATTTCAAAAATAAAATAAAATAAAAATAAAAAGTTCTGGCAAACTAACCCCACAGACTGGCCCTGATCTAATAAAACACTTTAGATGCACATTTAATTTTAAGCATGCAATCAGTTCCACAGAGTTCAAGTACATTTGTATAGTAGGCTTGCTATTTAGTATAATGATCTCAAGAAAATTACTTTAAAATTCTCAAGAAAATAGATAATTAGGAATCTAAATTTATTTGTCAGTCTTTTACTGAAAAAGATCATATTCCTGTCATTCCTTTTGTGAACTCTTATCTGATAGAGCAGGTCAGCATTTTTTCACTGACATTTTTTTTTTCTAAAAATGGGGTTTCAAAGAAAAATGAAATTATTAACAGGAAAATGTCATTTTTGACTAAGGTTTTCAAAATGTTGGGAAATTTCTGAACAAATAAAACAAAAACAAAATGAAGATTTCAATTAAATCAATGAAAAATTTTCATTTTGAAAACAAAAAAATTCTAACAAACATTTTGTTTTCTCTCTCCTGCCCCTTCACCTTTTTTCCTTTTTCATCATAGAATGCCAGAGATGAATAATGTCTAGTTCCCCACCGTTTTCTTCCTCTCCCCTTTCCTTTTTCCGCTCTAACTTTTTAAAACTTCCTCAATTTGGAAAATATAGAATGGCAAAGGAAAAAAAGAGAAAAGAAAACCTGAAAGAATACCCACTGGACATTAATAGATATTTTGCACAGAGTGACAAAAAGAAAAAAAAAGAGGGAAATTATAATTCAAGGTTTCAAAAGTTTGAAAAAAACCATGAAAAAATTGGAACAATTTTTAGGTTCTCAGTTTCAATCCTTCACAATGGAAACTGTTGAAAATTTCATTTATTATGTAATTATTTTTCCATTTTTCTTTCAGTTCTATTATCCAACAGGAGGAGCTATGTGCAGTTTTTGTGATAAAACCCCAAATCACATGAAACTCTCCTGCTTTAGAGTTTAGCTAAAAACTGGAAGCTCAGACAAGGGTTGTCAAATGACTGGCTAAGGTTCAAGTAAACCCAAGCATAGTTTTGAATGAGCTGGACCTAGCTGATCATAGAATCATAGAATATCAGGGTTGGAAGGGACCTTAGGAGGTCATCTAGTCCAACCCCCTGCTCAAAGCAAGACCAATCCCCAATTTTTGCCCCAGATCCCCAAATGGCCCCCTCAAGGATTGAACTCACAACCATGGGTTTAGCAGGCCAACGCTCAAACCACTGAGCTATCCCTCCCCCGATGTATGGTTTTGCAGCAGACATGGAAAATTTTTGATTTTATATGTTTTGGAAACAAAAATATGTGAAACTCAGTTATTTCTTACTCTATTCCACTTTGAAGTTTTTACACCTCAATCCTGCAAACACTTAAACATATGCTTAATTTTACTACTGTCAGCATGACATCATTGATTTTAATAGGAGCTATAGCCAGTAGTAAAGTTAAGCATGTGCTTAAGCGTTTGCATAACTGGGCCTTGATGTGTAGGAACCCCAAACTCAGAACAGAGATGAATGATCAAAAGAGAAGTGCTTGTAGGACCCCTGCAAAGCAAAATAGTCTAGCACAGCTCTAGAGACTGAGATGGCAATGTATGTTTACAACTTAAATTCCTTAGCAGAACCACTGTGAATATGGCACCTTCATAGAACCTGCTCTAATTTAGGATTCAGAAGAACTGGTCAGGTTCTCTTTTGATTTTGATACATATTTACAATCTTTAATACAACTTAATGGCTTGTCTTGGAATAAATAGACTATCTGGTTAATCATCAATAATAATTTACATAATTCCCGCATATTTACAGTGATAACATTTGGTGAATCTGCATGGGCTTGTAAATGTCACTACATATTTATCCAGGTGTATTAGATCATTTATAGATAGACAAATGTTTATGCTGGGGAAAGCAATGCTCTAACCAGGGACTAGCATTTTGGTGAGGCTTTACTGTTGTACAAATTATAGCTGTGAGGAGACAAAGTCACTTTTTTCTTCACTTAAGATATTCTTGAATTACACCAGCCAGAAAGCCAGTGAGGTTCACTTTTCAATAGATATTGCTCCTTTAGTACCACTAATATTAATGTTCACACTAATGTAAACATTGCTGAAATTATTTTCTGCAACAATTCTTCTTGGAAGTTTTTCTCTCTCTGCTACATGCAGATAGGGACAACCCTTTAAGCACGCTACATATTTGTCTACTTAGCTGGGCTGAGACTCCTCAAACATGTCAGAGAGGGAACTTATTAGAAGATGAGATCTCTGGACAGTCTATTTAATGTAAATAGATTAACTAAAATAAACAGCTATGTGAACCCAGACCATACATGATCTGATATGACCTACAGGAATATTTATGTTATGAGGACATCTAAGTCAAAACAGTTATATTTTAAATGTTTCACAGCTGAATTATGCTTTGCAAAGATTTTTTAAAAGTTATTCTAATTGCAAATAAATGGTGGTTTCCTTAGAATGTCAAACTAATGAAGGTCATGACTGGAAACAAATGACAGGGTAACATTTAAATGAAAAAGCAAGTGGTTTTTAGGTACTGAGACAAAATGAATAGGCATAACCCCTGACCCCCAATGTTTTTTGTACCTGAAGGCATTTCTATTTCTAGACAAGTTCACAACATAGTCATAAAAAAGGGGAAGCTCATATACAGTAGATGAACAGAAGGTGTATAATTTACAAAGAAGTATGGTATAGTATAGACTTAACTTATTAATATGTTTAACTTAGAGAAAATGATGTTTTATGAGATTTGGGCTGTTAAATCTTTAACAATCAACATGGGGCAATAAGTAGTTTAAAAATGGAAGTCTTTTTAAATTCCTCAGTGCAAAACTAATAGCTGCATACTGGTAGAATTTCCACTGCAAAGTACCATTTCCATTTTTACTCAGTCTAGCAGGACTTCTTCAGTTCGTTCCAAGAGGATCTCTAAACAAACAATAATTTCTTACTCATCTGGAAATTAACAGTTACTCAAAACATCAAGGAATTGTGAAGACTTGATCAGTGAAAAGAGATATTTGGATGGAGAACTCAGAAGCCACCACCAGTTTCCAACTATATACAGGCTTTACACCAACTTGGCCTACCACAGGCCTGGCCAGCAACAGACTTGGAGGCTCCTACGCCTGCCCCCTCTCCCCCTTCCTTCCTTCCAGCCTTATAGCCCCTGCTAATGAGGCTGCCAGGTGTGGTCAGTTATCAGGCAAATATAGGGTCGTTCACCCAGCCCCAATCCATCCTCTCTGAAGTGTCAAGAGCTGATTAAAGGCTTCTCCAGCAGCACCCTACCACAGTGCCACTAAAAAAATTAATGACGCACTTCAGAGGAGTACAGACTGGGAAAAACAGGTGGGGCTTCCAATTCTCTATTAACAAAACTAAGGGAAAGACCTTCATAACATGGAAGATTCAAAAAGAGATAAAATTATGTGTTTATTACCACGGGAAAGTATAGTGAAAATACAAATTCTATGATATTTGATAACAAGCTTACCTGAGGTACTGTACTGAAAATGTTATAGAGGAGGGCAAAGGAAAAATAAACTTACATAAAAGTATCTCTGGGGGAGCAGATCAAAAATGTGATAATGCTATACAGAGCATTAATTAAGTATGGCAGCATCAAAAACAAAGCTGAGAAAACAGGACTCTATTGAAGCATGAGCATTGCTTATAGCATGTGCTGTCTTCATTACTATGCCTCTGTGTGTAATGCAGATAACAGGTAGAGAAATGCCTATCACTCTTAGAATGAAGCACCTAGACTTAATCTTTTGGGCCAAGCACTAGATTATAGTGAAGATGATAACACTAAACTAATATATACTGATTTTTGGGAATTAAGTGGAAGACAAAAATATCAAATTTCCTCATGTAGGTAGGATAAAGAATCTCAATTAAAAGAGATGGTTAAAAGAGGTCAAAGTCTATAGCTACAGGAAAGTATTACTGGAAACCTCTACCCTCCCTCCCTCCTCCAAGATAGACATGGAATGATATAATAAAATAAACAAAAGGAGAAGAATGATAAAAATACAAGATATAGCAAATGAAGATATTTGTGATATTGGACACTATTGTCCAATGTATTCTGATGGCTTTAAAGAGGAAGGAATGGGTAGAGTGGGAATAGCTTTCTGAGTGCTTACATTTGGACACAAGAAAGCCATAAGGCTAACTACATTTATCTTTGTCTTTACTGCTAACAACCGAATTGGTACAGCTGGATGTGACCATAGTAATAGCATGGATCCCAACGTATGTAGGGACAGCTGGCAAGAACTTGGCAGACAAAGAGGCAAAAAATGCCATTAATAACAAACAAGTTGACCTAGAGATCACCATAAGCAAACTGGAATTTAAACACTTAGTCAAAAATAAGCTATGAGAGGAATGGCAAGAACTGTGGTACATGAAATGAAAGGGAAAAAATTCCATGATGTATGCCTAACAGTTGAAAATGTTGATATAATTTTACTCTGAGTGGAAAAGAGAAATGACTCTATTCAGAATTGCAAATAAAGAACATGGGTGTTGAACCAGACTGAAGTGTCCCTGATTCACAGAGGAGAGGGGCTAAGGGCCAGAATCCAGAGGGGTGCAGTGTGTACCCTGTTACAGGAACTTTCAAGGTTTCTGATTTTGGTCCATATGGCACAGTCATCAGCAAATCTGATGCCTATCCTGCACACAATTCCTTTGGAAGGTCATTTATCATGATGTTAAAGAGGGTTGGGGTAATGCCATTCTCCTGTGGGGTTCCATTTGTAATGGAATACATGATGGAAAAGGCTTTCCCTATCTGGATGTGTATAGTTTTTCGGCTTAGGAAATTCCTTGTCCATCTGTACATTCTTCCTGCAGTATCTAGGGTAGCCACTTTCATGTAGTAGTCCTTCTCTCCATAACACATTGTAGGCTTTTTCTATATCCAGAAAGGTTACTATAATGTGTTCTTGGTTCTCAAGCATTGTGCTCCTGTCTCTATCCATATGATGTGGTCTGTCACACTCCTACTCTTCAGAATCCACTTTGTGTTTAATCTCTGAGCCTATTTCTTTCTAAGTGTGCTATTAATCTCTGTCACCAGTTTTTCCATAATTTTACCTAAACATGCCATGAAGGCAATTGGTCTGTGTGCCTCAGGCTTACAGCACATCTTGCCTGGTTTCCTCACTGGTACAATAATCACATTTCCAGTCCCTAGATATTTTCTCTTCCCTCCATATTCTATTGTATTATTTTTGTATTTCCCTCCAGCTTTTATCACTTAGGTGTTTGAGCATTTCAAAGCTTATTTTATCATTGCTTGGTGTGGTGCTGTTGCTACTGAGTATCATTTTTTGGACTTCCCTCATGCAGTTGTTGATAATGGAGTTTCCTCATTATCATTAAGGGGAATGTTCTTTTCCTTTCCCTAATTTCTAGCCTCTGATCTTCATCATTACTGACTTTTTGAAACATGGCAGCCAGAGTTTTCTCTTCTTCGCTTTTGGAGCTTATTGCTCTATGGTCTTCCAGTTGGTATTGTGTGATTGTAACTCTTTATTCCATTCTGTAGCCTTTATTTGATAAAGGTTACAATCACACATGCATATACAAAACCTGAGGGAGCCCATGCAATGGCTGGTGCTATATTCATATTCACATATTCAAAGATGTTATAGAGTTCGGTGGCTCTCTCAACAGGTGGTCATTAATACAGGAGTGGTTCCTGCTGGGGTCTTTATCATGAGGTCTTACCTCAGGGTCTTCCCACCCTATCCATACCGGGGAATTTTTTATCTTGCGTTAGGCATGGTTAAAACAACCTTATGCATATACATGTGAGTTCCAACCTCCTTGTCCTTATCTGTACTTCCACATCCCATAAGTGTCGGGGTGTCCCGCTTTTCATAGGTTGTTCTCTTATTCTCATTACGTAAATGTTAATCACACACTGAACATGTTTCCATGGTGACCTGTGATCAGAACAGAACTTTCCATGATGTTACAGTCAGGTGTCTTGCAGTCTAGATGGGTACCTTGAGGTATATTTTTCCAGAACATCACCTATTGGCACTTCCTTTACAGTATTTTTGTAACCTTACTGGCATAGGGTCATTCCTGGGTCATCTACCTGTGTCAAGCCTCCTTAAGCCTCAGGCCTAGTGTAGCTAAGCTGAAATCTTACAGGCCTTAGCCTGTAGGTCTTGCATTACAGCTTTGCTTTTCTTATATATCTAATACAAACTCATCACTCCTAAATACTTGTAATCCTTATACTCTTATAATCCTTTCCACTTATCTATACTTAAACCTACAGCTTGTCACACATTGATTACGTATGAAATAGCATATGAGTTAACCATGACAACAGGATGATACAATTAAATGATAAAATGAACAATTCATTTTCTGAAGTTGCTTGTATACCTACATATCATTATCATTGGTATTGCTCACTTTCCCACAGTATTTCATTCAGTTTTCAATTTTTGCCATTTTTATAGCATGTGCAACTGCCATACTTTTCTTTATATGTTACTAAGGCCTCACCATTTAGTGTAGTTTTGCTTTCTTATATGCCTTGTTCCACCACAGTACTCTTTTTCCTCCCAGTATGGTCCCTAGACAGTTTCTCCCCCACCTGGACATTATCTTCAGTTGGGCCTGACCCATCCTCCAGAGGCCTTAATTGAGCTCTCTAGCTCCAGTTAACCTTTTAGTGCCAGTGTGGGGTATATACCCCATCACAGGAACTCAGAATAAATGCTAACTTTTTAATGTCAATGACAAGTGCAGAAAACACTAGTATTTTAAAATATATGTAAATACAATTGCAAAAATGCAAGAAAATTTACTATTATCATTAACAGTTTAGTACTTCTCATGTAGGGATCTCACAGCCCTTTATAAAGGGGGGAAAGTATTGTCTCCCATTTACAGACAGAGAACTGAAGTATAGAGAGGTCATATGATTTAAGCTCTCACAGTGAATCAGAGCTTGAAACACAATAAAGGACTCCAGACTCCCACCTTGGTACCCTAGTTGCAGTACACAAACATGATTGGTGGCAGAATCACTACTATGGTGATCAGGATACTAGTTATCAGACAACCACTGTATCTACCTAGCAATTGAGCTGACTCTGAGTCCCCCCTGTGTAAAACTGTTGTGAGATCAAAATACAGACCATAATAATGATACACATACATGTCAGGTGGCTTTAACAGGTGTTTTTGCTATATAGTATTATTTTTATGTGGCTACTATTCACTGAAGAGTGAGTACTCACTGAACTTATTGGTTGTCTGAGATTATTCCAAAAAGTGAAAGGTTCCCTTCCATTACAGGAAAACCATTAACTTTCATAGGCAATTTTATTATATGACTATTATTCACTCTTCTGGCACACTAGAGAGGTGTCTTCCTTCACCCTAGTGTCCCTTGGATAGGCAGGTGTATATTCAGGGTGATCGCAGAAGCTTGAATAAAAGAAAAGAGCTCAAATCTTCACCCACCACTCAATTCAAGCAAAAACTTCCAATTATGTACCCATAGATCACCAGCCCTCACCTGCAGTGTGATGGGAAGAAGTTGACGGCTATACCATACACTTGCATCAAGGCAATGCTATACTCACTTCCATCAAGTGGTGATTCTATCAAGTGGTGGCACCCAGAAAGATAATGGAGTAAATAATCAGTTTTTAAGCATGTAGAAGATAATAAGGTGACAAGTAACAGTCAACATGGATTTGTCAAAAACAAATCATGTCAAGCCAACCTTATATCTGTCTTTGACAGTGTAATAAGCCTCATGGCTGGGGGAAAGCAGTAGATACGATATATCTCAACTTTAGTAAGGCTTTTGATAATGTCTCACATGAACTTCTCATAAGTAAATTAGGGAAATATATTCTAGACAAACCTATTGTAAGGTAGGTGCACAACTGGTTGGAAAACTACTTAGAGTTATCAATGATTCATAGTCAAGCTGGAAGATCATATTGAGTAGGGTCCGCAAGGATCTGTCCTGGATCTGATTATATTCAATATCGTCATAACAAATTTGGATAATGGCATAGAGAGTACACTTATTACTTTTGAGGATGATACCAAGCTGGGAGGGGCTGAGAGTGCTTTGAGGACAGGAGTAGAATTCCAAATGATCTTGACAAACTGGAGAAATGGTATGAAATAAATAAGATGACATTCAATAAAGACAAATGCAAAGTACTACATTTAAGAAGGAATCAATAATATAAATACAAGATGGGAAATGACTGCCTAGGAAGGAGTACTGCAGAAAAGTCTCTGGGGCTTATACTGGAACACAAACTAAATATGAATCACCAATGTAATACTGTTGCAAAAAAACAAACAAAACTGAACATCATTCTGCAATGTATTAGCAGGAGTGTTGTCAGCAAGACACAAGAAGTAATTCTTCCAACCCACTCAGCACTGCTAAAGGCTCAGCTAGAATAGTGTGTCCAATTCTGGGCACCACACTTCAGGGAAGATGTGGACAAATTGGAGAAAGTCCAGAGGAGAACCACAAAAATGAATAAAGGTCTAGAAAACATGACCTATGAGGGAAAAATTATATAACAATGATTTGTTTAATCTGGAGAAGAGAAAACTGAGGGGGGACATAAGTCTTCAAGTTTGTAAAAGGTTCTTATAAAGAGGAGGGTGTTAAATTGTTCTTCCTATCCACTTAGGACAGGACAATAAATAATAGGTTTAAATTGCAGCAAGGCAAATTTAGGTTAGACATTAGGAAAAACTTCTTAACTGTAATGGTAGTTAAACCCTGGAACAAATTACCTAGGTAGGTTGTGGAATCTCCATCATTGGAGGTTGTTTAACCTGTTCTTAAACACCTGTCAAAGATGGCCTAGCTAAAACTTAGTTCTGCCTCAGTGCAGGGGACTGGTGTAGTTCTCCTATCAAGGTCCCTTCCAGTCCTACATTTCTATGATTCTATAATCTTCATCATTTTCAAAAAATGCTTGGGTCACACTGATTACATTCCCTTAAAATGTGAAAGATATTCTGGATCTAGACAACTTGTATCCCAGTGTGCTTCACACAGGTCCTTTATGTCCAGTACTGTGCAACTCCGAGTCTTGCAGAAGTCTTGCTGCCCCCATCTGCTATATTTCCTGGCTTAATCACACTGGTCTTCCAAAGGACAGAATCTAGCCCTTAGCCCTAATCAGAATGCCATAAATACCTTATAAAAAGACACAATGCTCCATTTTCTCTCTTGGGACCCAAGTCTACCCCATTTACTAGGGTTGCCAACTTTGGTTGGACAAATTCCTGGAGATTTCATCACATGACAATCTTTAATTATAAATTACTCTTTAATTCCTGGAGACTCCAGGACAATCTGGGAGGGTTGTCAACCCTACGTTTACTCATCATCCTAAACTCAAGTCAATGGGCATTTTGCCATTGACTTCAATGGGGCCAAGACTTTACCCATGGGTACTTTACTTTGCAAGTATGCACATGGAAACCAAAGGGACTAGTCATGGAGTAAAGCACTGCTCATTGTGAGGGATTGTGGCAGAATCTTACCCATAATCAATAAGGCAATAATTTCCTATGAAGAATACAACTTTTAAAAGCTGACAGTTGACTTGATACCCTATTTGTGGTATATGATCTCACTGTATTTCCTAGAGAAAATGCCTAAAACAACCTTAGTACTTAAGACAGCATCTCAGAATCTGTAGTCACATTGAATGGCATGTGAATGAAGGCTGATTGCTATTTGCTTAACTACATTACTATTATAAGCAACCAAAGTAAATAAATACATTTTGGCTTTAACATTGGAAAAGCATTTTATAAACTAAACTCCTGCTGTTTTGCACATTCCCAGCTCATTACTAAGCCCAAACAACATTTAATTATCTGACACTTGTGTATGAACATCATTCACTGGAAACAGAAACAGAAGTTGTGTGGGCTGGATTATTTTTAATATAGTTTTTTCAGTTAAAGTTCATTTGTATGATAAAGTAAATTGCATTATTTTGTAGGCTTGTACAGATGACAGTACAGATTAGAACATTTGGGGTCTTTTAGAATATCATATGTGTTTATATTCTAGGTAAGAACCTCAGTGAGTTTAGCTACTTAAGACACCCTCGTTATAGCTCTGCAGTTAACAGGTTGTGAGATTATAAAATAATTGTAAGGGTTGTGAAGGAACTTGTGTGACAGATATTGCAATTGACAGGTTTCAGAGTGGTAGCCATGCTAGTTTGTATCCGCAAAAAGAACGAGGAGTACTTATGGCACCATGGAGACTAACAAATTTATTTGGGCATAAACTTTCGTGGGCTCATACGAACTCTAAGAGACTGATCAATTAAGGTGAGCTATTATCAGCAGGAGAAAAAAAAACTTTTGTAGTGATAATCAGGATGGCCCATTTCAAACAGTTCACAAGAAGGTGTGAGCAACAGCAGGGGCAAACTTAGCATGGGGAAGTAGATATCAATTTGTGTAATGACCCAGCCACTCCCAGTCGTTATTCAAGCCTAATTTAATGGTACTCAGTTTGCAAATTAATTCCAGTTCAGTAGTTTCTCGTTGGAGTCTGTTTTTGAAGTGTTTTTGTTGAAGAATTGCCACTTTTAGGTCTGTTACTGAGTGACCAGAGATATTGAAGTGTTCTCCTGCTGGTTTTTGAATGTTATGATTCCTGATGTCAGATTTGTGTCAATTTATTCTTTTGCGTAGAGACTGTCCGGTTTGGCCAATGTACATGGCAGAGGGGCATTGCTGGCACATGATGGCATATATCACACTGTTAGATGTGCAGGTGAACAAGCCCCTGGTGGCGTGGCTGATGTGATTAGGTCCGATGATGGTGTCCCTTGAATAGATATGTGGACAGAGTTGACACCAGGCTTTGTTTCAAGGATAGGTTCCTGGGTTAGTGCTTTTGTTGTGTGGTGTGTGTTTGCTGGTGAGTATTTGCTTCAGGTTGTGGGGCTGTCTGTAAGCGAGGACTGGCCTGTCTCCCAAGATCTGTGAGAGTGAGGGATCGTCCTTCGGGAGAGGTTGTAGATCCTTGATGATGCGCTGGAGAGGTTTTAGTTGGGGGCCGAAGGTGACAGGTAGGGGTGCGGGGGTGTGTCACTTTCCTGGGGCTCCTAGGCAGGGCAGACCGGGAGTCTCCATGTGCTGCTACCCGCAGGAACTGCCCCCACAGCTTCCCATTGGCTGCAGGGGCACTTGGGGTGGGACACAGCCCCACCACGCCCAGGGGCTGCAGGGAGGAGCCGGCAGCCACATGGAGCGAGCAGGGAGGAAGCTGGTCAACTCCGCTGCACTGCCAGTGGTGAGTGGGGGACACCGGGGTGTGTGTGTGAGAGAGACACCTGTCCCCAAACATTGCTGGAGCTGGGCCCCGGGCCAGGAATAGTCCTGGTGCCCAGGCACCACGGGCCCATAGGACTTGCTGTCCATGCATGCTAGCCCAAGTCAGCTGGGGCATAGGCCAGCTGTGGGTCTTGAATTGCAGTAGTGACTTACCCAAAGGGTCCAGAGTGGTGGCCATGATCTGGACCTGAATGGGAAAAGTGAATCTAGTCAGAATGGAATAAGTGTGATAGTAGCCAAAATGTATGGACTTAGTTTAGATTGAAGTTGTTTGGGTGTCTGAGAATGGTATGCAGTTTGTCCTCAGGGTTTAGTATCTGGGAAGGTACAGGGATACAGTGAGTGGTGTAGAATTTTCCTTGGGTATGTGGTACTTCTCTGCCCATTAGCTCCCAAAGATGAGGAGATCTGGGTCATTTGAGAACAGCATTTTATCAATGGATTGCACTCAGTATTACTAAAGAAATGATTTAAACATAGTGTAAATATATGCTGCACATTCAACCGGGTCTAACAGCACTGAAGGCCTTTACCATGCAAGATTTTTAGTCCAGGGCTTTGTTCTCAGATTTAAAGATTCACGTGTTATAATAAACAAAAAGATTTAATAGAAACCCAGCTCTTTAATAACCCTTTTCCCTTTCTATAATTCCTCCTCAGCAGTTTCTCACCTTCAAACCTGAGGGAGGCTGTCTTTTACAGAGCTACTTGCTTTAACCCCGGGCACTTAACTGATGTTCAGGAGTCCATCTTGTCTAATTGCCCCACCCTTCATCTTTAGCAGACCTGCAAGGAAGCTAATTCTCTGTCTGTCTATCTTAGGTACGTACATGGCCGGTATTATTATAGCATCTGAGCACCTCACAGTCTGTAATGTATTTATCCTCACAACACCCCTGTGAGGAAGGGAAGTGCTATCATCCCCATTTGACAGATGGGGCAATGAGGCACAGAGAGGCTGAGTGACTTGCCCAAGGTCACGCAGGAAGCCTGTGGTGGATCAAGGACTTGAACCCAGGGCACTCAAGTCCTTCCTTTCCCTGCCAGTACCTCAGAAGTAATTTTTAGAAATATGTTTCGGAGGTAGGTGTCATTAGGTGCCTGTCAATCTTGGCTTTGTCCCTATAATAAGCTCTAATTTCTTCAGGCAGCTTATTAAATGAGAGAGAGAAAAAAATTAGCATGTGTCGGTGGGAGGGAGAGATTTTGCTAATTACAATGTTGCAAAACATTCTTAGGAATACTGTAACTGAAAATTATCCGGTGACAGAGGGACAACAGATATCTGAAAGTACTATCATAGGCATCTCTGTAAATATGAGGGCAATCTTGTAAAACATCCATATTGTAAAGGAAAGTTTTCTGACTTTCAGAATTAACATATTTCTTTCCCTGTGTGGGGGAGGAGGGGAAGCCTTTATTAGGCTGATCCGCTGATGGGATTATAGCTCAATCAGTGCTGGTGGTAGCACTGTTACAAACAGCAGTGTGGTAGCAGTAATAAAGATTAGAAATGTTAAATGCTTCAAATATTTGTCATTCTGTAGGAGGTGTGCGAAGGGGTATACCTGGCCTTTGTGGATCCCTATATGAGGCCCCCTGTCCCTACTATACCCAGGAAGCATTGAAGTGATGGAAAGGAGCAAAGAAGGTGGATCCTCCAGGCCTGCCTAAAGATGCCCTAAAGAAGCAGCCAATCAGAGCCCAGTAGGCTTAGATAAAAGGAGCTGCAGGGCCTTAACAGGTCAGTTCCTGGCTGGGACCAGAGGGATGAGGCAAGGGAAAGCAAGGCAGGGAGCTCTTCTCTGGCCAAAGTAGCTTAAGGGATAGGCAGAGTTTAGGTCTGGCTGCATTTACTTAAGAAGGGTTTGCAGAGGACATAAGACCCTTAACCCTGATAGAAGGGAGGCGCTAAAAGGGACCAGGTAGGAAGAGGCCCACGGAAGTAGCAGCAATAAACTGAAATTGAGCTGTGCGTAGCTGCCGTTTATATGGTCCCTGGGCTGGAACCCAAAGTAGTGGGTGGGCCGGGGTTCCCCCACTGGCCACAGTGACATAAACCCCAAGAAGGGGACAGAATTTATTTGCAAGCCTGAACAGAAGGCTGAATTTAAAGGGCCCAAAGCTGGGACTGAAGACTCTAGCAAGGGCAATGGGACTGTTCATTGATTGGGCTCTTTATTAGCACGGAAGGAGTTCATTTGAACTTTGTGACTTGGCTGGAGGGCCAAGCAGTGGAAGACCCATTCAGGTCAGCCAGCAGCCTGCAGGAGGCACCAAGGGGTTCTGCCATTGTAACGTGATAAAAGATCTTATTCCCACTGGTAGAAAGCTCTCTCTATCTCCTGCTAGGTGGTAGGAAAGGTGACAATATTCCTGTGAATTAGGTGTCTGAGGGTTTGCCAAGAACACTTGCGGCGAAATCTGAAGACAAGGGCAAAACTCCCATTGACTTCAGTGGGGCTAGGATTTCATGCTTGGTCAGCTAACAGGAATGTTGGAGAATGTCTATAATACGCATACGGTCATCACAGGGAGGTGGAAGAAGAAGGTGAAGAGAAATAACAGCAAAAAGAAAAGCATATAATGAAAAATCTGTAAAAAACTGGTTCATAAAACATTGGAAAACCCTATTCATGCTCAAGTCACCTCCTTAAATATTTCATCTTCATAGATATTTTGTGCTACATATCTGGAAAGAGACTTTCCCCATTAAAACTCCTTCATAAAACTTTCCCCAGTTTTATGTCCTGGAATTAAAGACTTCATATTAGCCTTGAGTAGACTCAGCTACATTGCATACAATGCACCTAATTCTCTGTTGCCTGGCATGAAGAATGATCATTTTAGGGAGGGATTTTCAAAAGCGCTCATGATTAGCTACACTCTGCTCCCACTGAAGTCAGCATAATTTTGACCGAACACTTTTGGAAGTATGCACCCCACTTCATGTGCCACACAAAGTGGGTACAGCACAGCACCACTGGTGCAAGTGACTAGAGAATTTGGATTGGGTATCATTTCACACCCACTTTGAGCAGGTTTAAATGACCACACAAGACACAAACCCATGATAATCAGGATTCTAGGGCTGGATTCCTCATTTCTCATCAGCCCCTTTGTGCCAACTCAAAGTGGCTGCAAAGCAGCTCCAAAGCTATCTGGAAAATATCACTTGTATAGTATTTCTTTACTCAGTGTGCCCTAGCCAGCTCTTTAGCTCTACCCATCATAGTGGGGTGTACTGGTGGCAAATGTACTCTGTCAGGGGCAAATGCCCCAGCTATTTCCTGACTGTTCCAATGCTGACTGTTCCTTCATGTTGATAGCAATAAAAACACATGGTAACCATATGGTGCTCAGGGAATCAAATCATCAGCAGCAAAACTATGCTCATACCACAGAATCCTAACCAGTGAACACACATGCATTTGAGGGGGTGCTGAGTGCCTCCGAATTGGGAGCCCTGATTCATCCACTGCACTAGAGCCGAACCCAGTGCAAGGGACTGAGGGACAGCGAGTTAGTTTTCCAATACTGTGTGGTATAACATTTCTGGGGACAAATTTGGCCCTTAGCACAGGCTGGGTCAGTTCTCAGCTCTAGCTAAAAGTGAGCCCTAGCTGCCATGGCCATTATGTGCATTACTCTGCAACACACAATACGTAGTTTCTCTTCTGATACAATGAATTTAAATCCTCCATATTTTCTCAGTAGCCATAGCTGAAATGATTTTCAGATGCAAGGCTGTATATCTGGGCAGGAGGGAACTGACTTCATTGCATACAGGAACAAAAAACTTACTGCAAAATAAGGTTTTGTTATCTAGGAGAAATAATCTTATTCCACAAATGTAGTATACACAATTCCTAAAATAGAATGTAATGCAAACTTTCCACAAACACACATGCACAGGCTGAAATCAAACTAGTAAAATCTGTAAACATTTTTAAAGTAGGAAAATATGGAATTGTAAACAAATATCAGTAATCTGCATTAAAAGTGCAGTCAAATTTTCTCATTGATAAGTATGTTTTCATTTTGTTGTAATGCAATTAAATCAATATGGAATAAAAAACAGATTTCAGTGAATGAAGCAGCTAAAATCCTTACTGTTTCTGTATTTTATTTCCTTAGACTCTTTCTATGATACAGGAATATTTTGACAGAAATTGTAACTAAGAATACCCAGCTGTGCCTTGCTTTGCAATATAAGGTTCTTGCATCATAATTCTCAGCCGTTCTACATTCATATTTTGTTTATTTCAGACTCAAATTCACCTCTAGCTTACATTACACAAAATCTGGTTTTATCAACAATGTAAATAGTTGATAGGTTACCTCCTGATTATGTGATTATCGGAAAATTTACACTGTATACATGCTAATGAAAATAATATTTATAATTTTAAAAGTGACCTGCAGGTGATTAAAAATGGTGGTGTTCTTCTATAAAGAAAACTTGGAAGGTTTTTATATTTTTAAAGTATTTTTCTGCTTGTTTTTTTACATTAAAAAGTCAGGTCATGTCTACCCTGGACAGCTCTATGAAGACGGGAGACCTATTGAAAGTATGGCCTCACAAGAGACTGAAAACTAAGCAATGAAGAGGGAAAGGGACTTGGAATTTGATTGTTTAACTCACTCTATTTTTTGTTATCACCTTTTTAATTCTAATGACTAATGAGCTCTTTGAAAAAAGGATATCTTTATTACAGAGTCAGCTCCCCTAATGTGGGGGAGTTCATAATAAACATCCCGCAAAGAAAGAAACTGGGAAGACCAGCTTTCAGATTCCTAATATTTTCCATGCAATATATATTTATATAAAAAAATCCTTTCCAGATCACCTTTATGTTTTCTCCTTTACCTTTTTTGTTGTTGTAGCCCTTATTTTGGGTCACTGGCACATCTTAAAGAGCAAATTTTAGTTTTAGCATGTGGATGATTATATTCTATATCAGTTTAATTTGTTTCTATCTTCCATATATATTTTAATTAGGACTGTCACACGATTAATCGCACTGTTAAGCATTAATAGAGTACCATTTATTTAAATATTTTTGGATGATTTCTACATTTTCAAATATATTGATTTTAATTACAACACAGAATACAAAGTGTACAGTGCTCACTTTATATTTATTTTTAATACAAATATTTGCGCTGTAAAAAAATAAAAGAAATAGTATTTTTCAATTCCCCATTACAAGTATTGTAGTGCAATTTCTTTATCATGAAAGTTTAACTTAAAAATGTAGAATTATGTACAAAAAAACCTGCATTCAAAAACAAAACAATGTAAAACTTTCGAGCCTGCAAGTCCACTCAGTCCTACTTCTTATTCAGCCAATCGCTCAGACAAACAAGTTCATTTTCATTTGTAGGAGATAATGCTGCCCGCTTCTTGTTTACAATGTCACCTGAAAGTGAGAACAGGTGTTCTCATGGCACTGTCGTAGCCATTGTCACAAGATGTTTACGTGCTATATGCGCTAAAGATTCATATGTCCCTTCATGCTTCAACCACCATTCCAGAGGACATGATGATGACAAGTTCTGCTTGATAACAATTCAAAGCAGTGCAGACTGATGCATGTTCATTTTCATCATCTGAGTCAGCGGCCACCGGCAGAAGATTGATTTTCTTTTTTAATGGTTCGGGTTCTGAACTTTCCGCATAGGAGTGTTGCTCTTATAAGACATCTGAACACATGCTCCACACCTCGTCCCTCTCAGATTTTGGAAGGCACTTCAGATTCTTAAACCTTGGGTCAAGTGCTGTAGCTATCTTTAGAAATCTCACATTGGTACCTTCTTTGCGTTTTGTCAAATCTGCAGTGAAAGTGTTTTTAAAATGAAAAATATGTGCTGGGTCATCATCTGAAACTCCTATAACATGAAATATATGGCAGAATGCGGGTAAAACAGAGCAGGGGACATACAATTCTCCCCCAAGGAGTTCAGTCACAAATTTAATTCATGCATTATTTTTTTAATGAGCATCATCAGCATGGAAACATGTCCTCTGGAATGGTGCCTGAAGTATGAAGGGGCATAGGAATGTTTAGCATATCTGGCACTTATATATCTTGCAACGCCAGCTACAAAAGTGCCATGAGAATGCCTGTTCTCACTTTCAAGTGACATTGTAAATAAGACGCGAGCAGCATTATCTCCTGTAAATGTAAACAAACTTGTTTGTCTTAGGGCTGGTCTACACTACCTCGTTAGGTCGACATTCCCCGCATGAGGTCGAATTTATGTGTGTGTCTACACTACCGAGCCCTTCCCGCCGACCTAAAGGGCTTTTAAAATCAATGCCTGTACTCCACCTCAAGGAGAGGAGTAGCACTAGATTTGACCTTCCCAGGTCGAATTAGGGGTAGTGTACACACAGCACAGTTTTTCAACTTGTTTGGCCTCTAGGAGGTGTCCCAGAGTGCTCAAATGTGTCCGCTCTGGACAGCACATTCAATTCCACTGCACTTCAGCCAGGTAAACAGGAAAAGCCCTGGGAACTTTTGAATTTCATTTCCTGTTTGATCAGCATGGATAGCTCACCACCACAGCTGACCATGACTGCCCAGGTATGCAAACGCACTCCAGCGTGGAGCATACAGGAGACACTGGATCTGATTTCTGCGCGGGGAGAAGAGTCTGTGCAGGCAGAGCTCAGAACCAGCAGAAGAAATGCTGACATCTATGTCAAAATCGCACAGGGCATGGGGGGAAAAGGCTACACCAGGGATGCACAGCAGTGCCATGTGAAAATAAAGGAGCTCAGGCGAGCGTACCAGAAGACAAGGGAGGCAAATAGTCACTCTGGTGCTTAGCCACAGACATGCTGCTTCTATGAGTAGCTGCATGCCATTCTAGGCAGGGACCCCAACAGTACCCCCAACATTTTCCATGGATACCTCCCAGGGGACCTGTGGGGCAGGGCCGTAACTAGGCCGAGGCCATTGAGGCACTCGCCTCGGGGCGCACTGCTGGCAGGGGTGCAAAAGTCTGCTGGCAGGGGCGCCCCCTCCTCCCCCGCTGCCGAAGCCGCTTCCTCTTACCTTTGGGAGGTCTTCCGGCGTCTTTGCAGAAGGCCCCCTCTGCCGAATTGCCGCTGAAGCCGCGGGACCAGAGGACCGCCCACAGGCAAGCGGAAGCGGCTTCGGCAGCAATTCGGCGGAGGGTATTTTTAGCAGCTGCCGAAGCCGCTTCCGCTTGCCTGAGGGAGTCCACCGGTCCCGCGGCTTCGGTGGCAATTCGGCGGAGGGGGCCTTCTGCAAAGACGCCGGAGGACCTCCCACAGCCAAGCAGAAGCAGCTTCGGCGGCTGCTAAAAATACCCACCGCTGAATTGCCGCCAAAGCCGCTTCTGCTTGCCTGCCGGAGGTCCTCCAGTCCCGCGGCTTCGGCGGCAATTCGGCGGAGGGTAAGCCCCTAGGAATTTCTGCATCCCTGCCTAGGGCACAGAAATTCCTAGTTACGGCTCTGCTGTGGGGCCACAGGCAACAATGAGGAGGACATTGTTGATGAGGAAGAGGAGGAGGAGGAGAATACGCTGCAGGCATGCGGAGGATCCATTCTCCCTGACAGCCAGGACCTTTTCCTAACTCTGAAGCCAATCCCCTCCCAGGACCCACTGTTATGGGACTGTGATGGTGGGGAAGGCACCTCTAGTGAGTGCACACTTGTACTAACACTACAGGGGTTAAATGCAATTGTGGTTAATGTTTAATGTGAGGTAAACAATTGGGATACACTGGCGGCCAGTGCAGCCACGCAAAGGGTGCTCCCCAGAAAAGCCTGCTTGTGCGCCAAGAGTTTCCACACCAAAAAAAAGTCCCCGAGCGTGCCTACCCTTTTGTGTGTGCTTACCATGCCTGCCTGCAAACCAAAATCTGCTGCTTAATGCTCTGCCATGTGCTGTACCTTACTGGCAGGCTCTTCTTTTAAAACACAAGATTTGGCCAAGTACCTCAGGGAATTTACTTACTGCTGTGAATTGTTTCAACAGTTAATCTTTTGTTTTCAACAGTGTATGCTTTTCCTTGCAACTGTGCCATTTTCTCTGGGTGCTTCCTCCACTCCAGCACAAAGGCTGTTCCAGATTAGAAGGCGAAAAAAGCGGGCAAGGGAAGACATGTTCTGTGATTTGGTGCATTCCTCCGAGGCTGACAGGGCCCAGCTGAATGCATGGAGGCTCACACTCTCAGAGAGCATGCGCATCGACCAAGAGGGCAGGAAAGCAAGCAGGGAACAAGAGCGTAACACGCAAGAGGAGATGTTGCAGCTTATGGGGGAGCAGACAGACATGTTGACGCATCTGGTTGAGGTGTAGGAAAGGCAGCTAGACCTTAGAGTCCCACTGCATCCAGTGATGAACCAGCTGCCCTCCTCACCAAGTTCCACATCCTCTTCTCCCAGACATCCTAAAATGTGGCAGGGGGTGGGTGGGTGGGGAAGCTCCGTTATCCCTTGAACTCAACTCCAGGGGATGGTTCATGGAGCAGAAAGCTCTCATTCCCACATCTTTGATTGCTAGACAGTGCAATTGTAATAAGCTATGTGTCCTTGCCCCTCCCTCCCTGTGTTATCAGGCGCTTACCTGGTTATCATTGCTGTTCATTGCTGTCTCTGTTCAGTGTTTGTCAGCATAATAAAATGCATGAATTGAGGACAAGAGGCTTTTTATTCACTGTGCACTCTGTGGTTGGTGGAGGTTTAGTTTACAGAGCAGTACATGAGAAAAAGGGGGCAGGTTGGTAAGGAACAACACACAGAACTGTCACATAAGTGTTGGATTCAAAGTCCCTCAGAGACGCAGCGCACCTCGATGTGCTCTTCTTATTGCCCTGGAGTCTGGCTGCTCATAAGTGGCAGCCAGGTAATCTGCCTCAAACACCGCCCCCCACCGCCAAAAACTTTTCCTTACTTTCCTTACTTTCACAGATATTATGTAGAACACAGCAGGCAGCAACAACAATAGGAATATTGCTTTCACTGAGGTCTAACCTAGTGAGTAAACTGTGACAGCACCCCTTTAGACGTCCAAAGGCACATTCTACCACCATTCTTCACTTGCTCAGCCTATGGTTGAACTGCTCCTTACTGCTGTACAGGCTGCCTGTGTACAGCTTCATGAGCCATGGGAGCAAGCGGTAGGCTGGATCTCCAAGGGTAACTACTGGCATTTCAACATCACCAACAGTCATTTTCCGGTATGGGAAGAAAGTTCCTAAAGATGCACGCTTCATGTACCTTTCCCGACCATCCCACGTTGATGTCAGTGAAACGGCCCCTGTGATCCACCAGTGCTTGCAACATCATTGAGAAGTAGCCCTTCCGGTTTATGTACTCTTTGGCAAGGTGATCTGGTGCCAAGATAGGGATGTGCATGCTGTCTATGGCCCCACCACAGTTAGGGAACCCCATCGTGGCAAAGCCATCCACTATGTCCTGCACATTTCCTAGAGTCACTACCCTTCTTAGCAGAAGTGAATTGATTGCCCTGGCTACTTGGATCACAGCAGCCCCTACGGTAGATTTACCCACACCAAATTGATTCCTGACTGACCGGTAGCAATCTGGCATTGCAAGCTTCCACAGGGCTATCACCACTTGCTTCTCAACTGTCAGAGCAGGTCTCATTTTGGTATATCTGCGATTCAGGGCTGGGGAAAGAAATTTGCAAAGATCCATGAAAGTGGCCCTATGGATTCAAAAGTGATGCAGCCACTGCTCTTCATCCCATACCTGCATCACGATGCGGTCCCACCAGTCTGTGCTTGTTTCCCTGGCCCAGAAGTGGCATTCCACTGTGTCAACAAGTCCGGCTGCAGCTGCCAGTATGTGCAAATAGCTCCATTCCATAGCTTCCAGCACAGCTATTTGTGTGGCATCACATTCTTCTGCATGGCTGCTCCTGGCTAGGCTCTGCAAATACCGCATGATGATGCGTGAGGTGTTTGTGATGCTCATAACAACAGCATACAGCTGAGCGGGGTCCATGCTTGCTGTGCTATGGCATCTACATGAGTAACCCAGGCTTAGGCATGAAAATGATTGTTTGCTGTTGCTTTCAGGGAGGGAGTGAGGGAGGGAGGAGACAAGTGCATCATGGGAGGCTGATGATGTGTACCCAAAACACCTCATGAAAATGTTTTTGTCCCATCAGGCACTGGGAGCCTAACCCAGAATTCCAATCGGCAGCAGGAATTGTGGGATAGCTGCCCACAGTGCATCGCTCCATGAGTCAATGCTACCCATGGTAGTGGGAATGCGCTCCGCCGACGGAATGTGCATAGTGGGGACATACACCATCGATTTTGTAAAATCAGAGGCTACAGGTCGACTTTAATAAATTCAACCTAATTTCATAGTGTAGACAAGCTCTTAGTGGTTGGCTAAACAAGAAGTAGGACTGAGCGGACTTGTAGGCTCTAAAGTTTTACATTGTTTTGTTTTTGAGTGCAGTTATGTAACCAAAAAAAATCTACATTTGTAAGTTGAACTTTCACAATAAAAAGATTGCACTACAGTACTTGTATGAGGTGAATTGAAAAATACTATTTCTTTTATCATTTTCACAGTGCAAATATTTGTAATCAAAAATAATAATTTACAGTGAGCACTGTACATTTTGTATTCTGTGTTGTAATTGAAGTAAATATATTTGAAAATGTAGAAAAACATCCAAAATAATTAATACATTTCAATTGGGATTCTATTATTTAATAGTGTGATTAAATCTGTGATTCACTTTTTTATCACAATAATTTTTTTTTAGTTAATCGCGTGAGTTAACTGTGATTAATCGACAGTCCTAATTTTAATATTTTTTTCTATGATACCTGCTTTCTAGCTGGAGTGGTAATTGTGAGAGGAAAAAGAGCTTGATATGGGGTGGAGAAGTGTGTGCCTGGAGTTGTGTTTCCTAAGACTAAAAGAAGAACTTTCTCACAGAAATGCTTTTATATCAGAATCCTTCAGTCCTACCTTCTGAATGCAGACCCAACCCAGTCATGTATTTGTTACATCAACTTGCTCCCATTGGCCTTCCAACCAGGATCTGCACTTCATGTTACAGTGTAAGGCCTAGTTATTTAGTTTAATGTTTTACTTTTTTTATTCATTTGTTTGTTTATTTGTTCAGGTGGTTTGTAATAATTTCAAAATCAGTAGGTTCATGGCCATATTGTTTATCACGAGCTTTCAAGACCAGGGCAGATGTGTTTTAATCTTAGCTCTGGAATTTAATTGGAGCCAGTCCCTGCAAACAGTTCTCACACAAATACCTCATGTGTATGAGTAACCTCACTGACTTCCGTGGGACTGCTTTTGTAAGGAGTTGTGTTTGTGCAGAACCTTGGTGCCATATGAGTAGAAGTAATAGGTAAAAGTAGAGATCTCCAAAGAGAAAAATCAGTGCTCTCCTTTAGACAGTTAGGGTCTGACCAAGAAGCCAATAGATATCAATGGAAATGCTGGGTTTAATTCTTTCTGCTGAGCCTTCCTGGATGCTGAAGAGGTGCAGAAAATTCATTATAAACTCTCAAGGCACTATGATGATAAAAAAAATTATACTTTTGTTCAACTGAGAATTCCCCTCTTTTGTTGGCTCTTTGTATTTTTCCCCCTTTACCAAGTTTCCGATCCTGCAAATGCTTAAGTGGATGTGGAGCTAGACACACGAGTAGCCTCACTGAAGGAAATGGCATTACTCACTGTGCATAAACAAATGTCTAAATGGTTGCAGGACCAGGGCCTAAATATGCTGTTTATAATTTATGTACATGTGAGAATGATTACACCCTGGAAGAAATATTTTCATTGAATTTCTAATATATGGTACTGTTTTTTTTTTTCAACTATAGAACAACATTCAACTTATAAACACAGTGTTAAAAAAATTGAAAATCATGTGCTAAACTGGCACATTGATTTACTACTATGTATAGATTACCCTGTAAATGTAAAAGAGCATATTACTTGTACAAGAACTACTACTGCAAAATATAATATACCAAAGTATTTAGCTGCATTTATTAATCATATAATAAATCTTAACATAGCAAAAAAAGTTGCCATTAAATATTTTACAAATGGGAATCTGACTGCTAAATGTATTATTGCACAACGTATTAACCTAATAAATGGTATTAAAAATAAATGAAGCTTAAACTGCACAGAGCACTGAGTTTTCAAATAAATTCCTCAAAAGCTTCCATCTGTCCTTCAGAACAGCTGAACTTTTATTGTACTCTGATCTCCTGAGTTTGTTTAGTATGAACTGCTCTGTACTGCACAGGTGTGAATATGTACCATTATATTTAATTGTCCGGTGTGAGCTCAGTACAACCATATCAAAATGATTTATAAAAGACCTTAGTGCTCATTTCTGAACATTTATTTTTAGAATGTTTTGGGGGAAAACGTGTGTATCCAGGTCATTACTGTGATAGAATACTCCAAATGTTCTAACTATCCAGCTGGGACTCATGGAATTATTGTCCTTTCAGAGAAAAAAAGCCCACATATAAGTCATGGACAGAGAATTGATTTCCTCATAATACTAAAGGAAGACTTTTCCTGGAGGAATTATTATGTTAGTAAACAAATCCACATCTGTCCCATTTATTGCGATGTACTTCATGCAACATCTGTGCTTCATAACATGAATCAAAATGTGGTTATGAAAGGTACAAGACAACTGTTGGCTGTGGTTATTTTTGTGTGTGCCTATTATATTCAAAAACCCTGCTTTAAAAGGTGATATATTCAAGTACTGTAAAGTTAGGAAATATCAGAATTAAAGTTGCCCAGCAAACTTTAATCCTGCCCCCTTGTGTGTATTTCCAGAAGATCCCTGCCTCATTCACTGGAGAGTGCCTTCCCGCTAGTGGTCAAGATGGTGCAGGATCTTTTTGGGCTCACAACTGCTCAAAGACATCCAAACAGCAGAACATTGGCAGAAATGCTTTATTCCGGGAGACTTCTGTCCTACTTCTCAAATGCAGACCCAGCCATAGCAATACATGCCTTTGTCACATCAAGAGTTGGTTATTGCAAAGCTCTCTTGGCTTATCCTGAAGATTACATGGAAATGACAACTGGTTGCACACCCACTGCTTGGTGAGGCAGAAAGACATGAAAACCTTATTCCAATATTCTGCATGCTAACACTGGTTGTCTGTCCAAACCCAGACTCAGCTGTCTGAGAGACTGCCTTTTGCTCCAGGTATACCAGTGGTAGCTACTTTTGATGGAGGCTGTAAGACCTGGTCTACAGTACAAAGTTAGGTCAACATCAGTCGGCTTGTGTCGACCTAGTAGTGTATGTGTCTTCATTTAAATTTGTCACCCACCGATGTAAGCACCCTGTTCTGATGACATAGTAACACCACCTCCCTGAGCAGAATTGAGCCATGGTCAATGTACTGAGCTCGAAGCAGTGTGACTGTAAACACTGCATCACTTAGGTTGATCCTAACAGTCCTCCGGCAGCTGTTCCAGAATGACAAAAACACAGTCCACTCTGGTAGTTGTGAACTCCATTGCCCAGGGGTCACATAGATCAGAAGGCTCCATAAATTTTTGAAATGCCTTTTCCTGATTGTTGAGCTAGGAGAACACACCTAGCAGCTCTCCAGTGTTGGGCACAACTGCCCAGCTGATTGTGCCAGCTACATGTTCCAGATGCACTCCGGCTGGGAATAGACTGGAAATGTTGTATCTCCTGGTTGTGTGGGGAGAAGAAGCTGTGCAGGCACAGCTATGGACCAGCTGTAGAAATGTCAATATCTATAAGCAGATAGCACAGGGGATGCAGGAGAAGGGGTATGACAGGGACCAACAGCAGTGCCACGTGAAAGCCAAGGAAGTGCAGCAGACATACCAGAAGGCCAAGGAGGCCAACAGTCAATTCAGTGCCACAGACCTGCTGCTTGTATAAAGAGCTGTGTGCCATACTTTGGGGAGACACCACCCCCTCCTCGCAGTTCACCATGGATACATCCGAGGATCCCCTGGCCTGAACATTAAGAACATCAAGAAGGAGGTGGAGGAGGAAGAGGGTTAGGGTCCAGTCATGCCACTAGTCATGACCAGTTTGAGACTCCACCACAGTCCAGTCAGTCCCAGCAGTTGAGTACGGACAAGCCTGATGCAAGGGAAGAGTCCAAATGTATTTCTCATTACAGCGATGGCACCCCCAACTTAACAGGACACAGCTATCAACCTTGCATTTACTCTTACTAGAAGAGATAGTGGTACAACAAAGAGAGGTAATGTTGTTATCTGCTTTGCATTCCCCTAGGCACGGGGCGCCATGCACAGCAGTTTATTTATGTATCCAAGAAGGTCCCTTGAATTCTCTTGGAACATCCTGATGAAACTTCCAAGGAGGTACTCTGCAATCCGCTCCCAAATGTCTCTAGGGATAGCAGCCTTATTTCTTCCTCCGTGGTAGGACACTTTCCCACTCCAGTCAGTGATAACTTTGGCAGGCATCACTGCAGTATACAGGCTAGCAGCAGAGGGGCCAGGGTGGCTTTTGGACACCAGCAGCAGTGTTAGCCCCAGTGAGATACCAGCCAAAATCACCATTGCATGTGGATAATGGTGGCACTAAAATATTTAGTGCCATTGCTCTATACACATAGTTTCATGCAACCGAGCAATTCCCGCCTCATTTCCCGCACCCTTGGCAGGCCACGCTCACCATGTTGAGTTCACAAGCACTCTGAAGCAGAACTGTCAATAAGCATATCTTTGTTTAAAACTTTAGGGGAGCAGCAGAATGGAGATCTGAATCTTACGTGTTTGCTTTCTGTTGTGACTATACTGACAATGGTACCTCTGTGTGTTTTATCTGAAGCTGTTGTCATTGCAGCTTTGAGGGGTTCTCCCTTCACCCCCATTCATTGCCTGAAGCAGATAAGGAGAAAAAAGAAGAGGACTCAGGATGACATGTTCAATGAGATCCTGCAAGCCAGTGCTGCATTGGACTGTGAGCACAGGGTCTGGAGGGTGAACATTGCGGACAGCCTGGAGAAGGAAAGAGCGGACAGAAGAAAGGCCCGGGAGTCCCAGCAGGAAAAGGAGGGGGAGATGCGCCAGGACATAATGGGGTTTCCCTGGCAGCAAACACAGATGCTGCAGACTCTTGTGGACCTACAGGTGAAACAATCCTGGGCTCTTCTTCCTTTGCAGTCCATAGAGAACTCCATTGCAGCACCTCCCTACACCCCACTCCTCCAACGTTCCATGTTGCATCAGGGGCTGCATCTCAGCCCTTAGCACTCAGCCCTGAGGGGACATTAAAGATAGCTTCACATGCATTGACCTGTGAAAGTCACAGTAGCAGTATGTTTAGCTAAAATGGACATGCATGTTCTTCTCCCCGGCATAAGTGCTGTTCTATTAACTTAGTAACTTTTAAATCTATTTGCTTTTACATTGCATGGATTTTTTCTTTTCACTGATTTTGTTACTGAGTAAAATTCTATATTTGGAACATAATTCATTTTCATTAGTTCACAACATAGGTTGCAGAGTGCCTAGCAGTCCTGAAAGCACCCACTTACTTGTTACTGTACAGTGTGACACAACTGATAGGATCAGTGACAAACACAGTGTAATAATCAAATATACAAGCAAGCACTACAAAATTAATAGACACATTCATACATGTGCACCAAACAATTCCTAACAGGCTCCAAAACAGCAGGGCCAGGTACAGCACAGTACCTCACAACACATTACTGTAGCTCATTGTTAAAGTGCTTCCTAAGTCATATAGCTCTTCGTTGAGCTCTTCTAATAGCCCTTGTGCCTGGCTGTTTAAACTCAGCAGACAGCCACACCACGCTCCACCCCTGCCAACAGCTCCCCATCCCTTTTCTTCACAGATATTATGCAGGACACAGCAGGCAGCTATAATCATTGGGATATTTTTCTCACTGAGATCTAATCTTGGGAGTAAACAAGGCCAGCATCCCTTCAGTCTACCAAACGCACATTCAACTCTTATTCTGCCCCTGCTGAGCTGGTAGTTGAATCTTTTCCAGCTGCTGGTGAATAGCTTCCATGAGCCAGGGGAGCAAGGGGTAGTCTGGGTCCCCCAGGATCATGATTGGCATTTAAACATTGCCAATGGCAATCCACCAGTCAGAAAGCTTGTAGCTTTCTGAACAATCCTGTGTTCTTAAAGACATAAGCATCTTAAATCCTGTGTTCTTAAAGAAATGAGCCAACTTTGGTGTCAGTGAAGTGGCCCAGGTGATGCACCCGTGCTTGCATAATCATAAAAAAATAGCCTTGTCTGCTGATGTACTCTGTGGCAAGGTGGTCTGGTGCCAAAATAGGGCTATGCGTGCATTCTATTGCTTCACCACAGTTCAGGAACCCAATTTCTGCAAATCCATCCAGTATGTCCTGCACATCGTCGAAGGTCACAGTCCTGCATAAGAGGTGGCAATTAATTGCTCTACACACTTGCATGACAATGGCTCCCACAGTGGATTTTCCAACTCCAAAATGATTTCCCACTGACTGGTAGCAATCTGACATTGCAAGTTTCCACAGGGTGATTGCCTCTCACTTCTCCACTGTCAGAGCAGCTCTTATTCTGGCATCTCTAAGTTGGAAGTCTGGGTTAAGCTTGGCACGGATGTCCAGGAATGTGGCCTTATGCATCCGAAAGTTCTGCAGCTACTGCTCATCATCCCAAACCAGCATTATGATGCAATCCCACCAGACAGGGCTTGTTTCTCCAGCCCAGAAGCTGCGCTCCACTATCTGTAGCTGCTCCATGAACACCACCAACAACCTTGAACTGGTTCACTCTACGCACCACAGCAATCTGTCCTCCAAGAAATTGTCATGTTCCCGGCTGATTTGGTTATTCTTGTGGCTGGAGGATTGTGCGTCCTGTGCTTGCAATGCTTATGACAATGGGGCAGAGCTTCTGTCAGAGATGGTGGATACTGAGAAGGTCCATTCAGCTTTGTGGGATTTTTTAAAAAGGTGCACAAATTATGGGATGTAGAAGACATTATGAGATGGAGACAATTGAACACTGAGAAGTTGACCCCTTGCACCCACTCACCTCTGTGCAAGTTGTTTCGGTCCCACCATTCATTGCCAAAACTTCCCAAAAGACAGTGCGCTGGATGGTGACAGATTGTGGACTGGGATACCTACCTATGGTGCACCGTACTGTGCATCGACCCAAGCACTCCTGGTGAGTATGTGCAGCGCCAACGCAAAGAGCCAACTATTCATGTGCACAAGCAATATGCTAACTGTGGTGGCTTTATGCTGACGTAATTTGCATCAACCAAAGTTTGTAGTGTAGACATGGACTAAGGCTGACAGAGCCCATGTTTGAACTTAGAGCATTCCCATTGCACTCTTCTTTACTTAACAATTAAATATCTAATAATAGCCTGAACTTGAGACTTGACATCCTTCTCTTGCAGCAACAATAATAACATTACTTAGCACTTGTATAAAACTTTTCATCCATAGACTTCAAAGCACATTTCAGAGATGGGAAAACTGATGCATAGATAGGTTAGGTGACAAAGTGCCCTGATTGAGCATGCTAAGGAATAAACTATCTAGATTTGATTCCTTTCAACTGAACCTTTTCAGTACATCTATCCTGGAGCTGGAGTTGTAATTTCCAGCTCCGAGAGACATATGCATGCTGGCTTTCATCAAGCTAGTGCACTAAAAATAGCCGTGTAGCAGGAGCTAGCATTATGGCTAGCTGCCATAAGTACAATCCTGTCAGAGACCCTAGGTATATGCTTGGGTAACTGAACTTAACTCTCTTCCCTGCACATTTATATCTGCCCCTGGACATTTCCACTGCTTGCATCCGAAGAAGTGGGTATTCACCCACGAAAGCTTATGCTCCAATACGTCTGTTAGTCTATAAGGTGCCACAGGACTCTTTGTAGCTTCTACAGATCCAGACTAACATGGCTACCCCTCTGATGCTTGGGTAACTAGTCTATCCTGACAACTGCATCATTGTGGCTCCACTGTTATTTTTAGTGTGCTAGTTTGGTACAAGTTAGCAGGAGTATGTCTATCTGAGCTGGAAATTACACCTCCAGCTGAAGTGTTGACATACCCTTTGTCTATGTGGGAAGAGGCGGGAGAAAGGAAAGGGGCCTTTTCCTTGATAGCCTCATCCTGCCATGCATTTTGAAATGGAGTGGTACCTTACTGCATGGGTAGTCCTCTTGGAGAGGTTTATATCTAACTCCCATAGACCACTGTTTCTCAAGCTTTTTGATACAGGGGACCGGCTTTCTGCCTTCTTAAACTGTGTCAGGGAGATCACATGGACTGTGCTGGTCCACAGACTGGTCATTAAGAAACACTGCCTTAGACTACTTTGAATATCTCAACCATGAGAAATGAGTCTTTAAACTGCTATTAGTTGATTGGTAAGATGAGAGTGCTTCTTTGCGTGAGGAAGTATTTCAAATTTCATGCAGCACACTGTTGCAATGTATTCGCTCATTAGAAATGACCTTGCTTCATCAAAGTCACCAACTTTTATTTTAAGAGGCTGAACAGTCTCTTAGCTTAGCTTGCTGGTGGTGATCAAAAGGGAAACAAAGAAACAAGGTGACTAAATCCATTAGAGAAACAATCCTTTGAGAATGATAGCCTTTTAAAAATTAATAGCATTTCAGTCAAAGAATCACTGGGGCTTTTAAAGGCTAAGAGCAAGGTATCTTTTAACTAAGGATTAGAGAAATTGTAAAAGTTTAGCCTTAAGTTATCTATCAGAGTACAACCACTGAAGATTTACATACTCAGTGGCACAGAGTATTAGAGCATAAAGGTTGCTTTTAGTTTTTGATGTGTAGTCCGAAACACACTATATCCTGAGATGGGTGCTACATTGATCAGGTTTGAAGAACTGGCAAATGGAAAAGAAAACCATTAACTTTATCTCACTATAGATTTGTGGAGGCTTTTGGTGTATTACATCTTAGAGAGCAACAGAGAAATTTTCTCATTATTTTTAGGTATAATCATCATAAAATCTATCTTAAATTAAAAGGGTCATATCCTGCCATTGATTTTGCGCATTACTGCCATTGAAATCATTAAGATCTCAGTAGGAGTTCAACGCATCTGGTTCAAAGACATGACACTGGGAAACACTTAAAAATGAATGTATCTCTTTTACTTTCAATGACTCTCTAGCAACCCATATTATTGCTGAACAGCTAATAGACAAGAGAGTTATACAAGTAGTTTGAAGCAGTTTAGGAAAATGAGTACTCCTAGTGAAAACCATCATGGGGAATATAGACTTTTGCCCTTACAATAACAAACACTGAAACCTTTGTGTGTGTGTGGGGATATTTAGGACCAGGGTCTCAGTTGTGCCTTGTTAGTACTGGGGGCAGCTGAGAAGGGTGTGTGTGTGCAAAAGCACTATTCAATATTAGACAGTAGTGTAGTGCTAGCCCAATCCCCAGAAAAATTTAGAGCAGCCTCAGGGTTGCCCTAAATTGTATCAAATGCCAACAGCTTCCAAGGGCCATTTCTCAAGCTGGGGTTTGCTAAAATCCATGGGCATTCCAGCCACTCACCCTTCCCCCTAGATATTCCCCAAAACAGTCTTAATGGGGCTGAGTATCTAGTTCTTACCAACTTGGATGCACCATTGTCTGATTTGCATACAAACTGATGACAATTGTGCACACAAATTTAGGCACACAATTGAATGTATATTTCTGAGGAACTACAAACTTAAAAAGAAAATTGTCTTGTATTATCTGAGCCCTTGGTCTCAGTTAAAGGCTTTTTTCAGGAGTGCAGGACAATGGTTGTTCAACACTCTCAGTTCAACATAAGCATGGAAGGGAATCAGGAGAAAAACAAAGTTTATTGCATATAATCTCAGGGGCTGGAGGTGGTCCACATGGTGATGGATCCATTTATCGCTGTCCATTTAATTTGTGACTCACTTAGGAATCTTACTGACTTGGAACCCTGAGAGATTACATAAGCAAATCACATAGATCTATGCTTCTATTTATTTTATTAATCAGAGCATTATTTCTTCAACAAGCAGCAGCATGGCAGCTGTGATAAGAGGGGACATTCTGCTTTGGCCTGTCCCATGACCAATGTTCCCTCTAATTTTTGACAGGCTGTGTGCGCAAAAAAATTTCTTCTGTGCAAATTTTTGACAGGCCATGTGTGCAAAAAATGTCTTCTATACAAATTGTTGTGCTTCTGTGCAAATTTTTGTGTGAGCAGTGTTTCGCCGTGTGCGCAGGGTTTAGAATCTGTGTGCGCGTGCACACGCGCACAGCTTAGAGGGAACAGTGCCCATGACACAATGGCATAGACAAGAAGGCACAGAGAATAATTATAATACTAATAAGGCAATAATGCCTACAAATATAAACATTTGAACAAACTATTTGGTTATGGAGGCACCTGTCTCAGAAACTGTACCCTCATATAATGAGCTAGCTTGTGAACTATACCATTTGATAGAAGTGTAGGTAATGTGGAATAACTGGGACTCAAATATTCCAATTTGAGTTAAGGTAAATACAAATGATCTGAATATGGAAATAAAATGGATAGAAGGGCTGCAGTATTGTAGATTGCTGAAGAAATGTACAGACAACAAATCACCAGATGCTAAAAGTAGGAGAAAATCATGTGGGTTTGAAAACTATACTTAGGGAGGCACAAAAGGATCAGAAAACTTGCAGGTCACTGTTAATTAGAAAAGTTCCTGCTTACCCTTACAGTTAATTATGACTGAAGACAGTGGGGAAAAGGTATTGGCTCCAGTACTCAGGAAAGTACTGAGACCAGCAAATTACCCGGAAGAAGGAAAATTGAGATATTAAAATTATAATTCTGTTTATTAGATTAGAGAATGAAGTACTTATATCTGTATTTGTGTTAAACAGTCAAATACTATGGCTGAAGATTAATACTGAAGTAGATCCATGAGTCTATGGTCTGGGCATTTCAGGGAATGGTACAGTTGTGCCTGATCTCTGGTCTTCTGAGTGACACAGAGAATCAGTGCTAGACTGAAAATTATTAGCCCAATGAATTGTGAGGAAAAAAGAAAAACAAGGTTACTGAAATGAGCTGTTTATAGCTATACATATATATAAAATAAATTTTCACTAGAATTAATAATGAATCATATACAAAGGCAAATGTCATAGTATCATTCCTTAACTGAGTTTTCATAATTAATTAACCAGGAAGAAAGAACTATGAATAGAAACCTGAAAGATTCTCTGTTTTAAATGTTAACATTTACAACACACATTTTAGTATGACAGCAGAAAAATCCATAAAAACAAAATTTTTCACTCGAACATGTTCTGTTTTATTTGAGGTTGAAGGACATGCTGTACAAACAACAACCTCTCAAGGGTCTATTAAAGATTTCAACTTAATTCAAGGGAAGCCCACAATGGCTTCATACACTATGTCTTTATCCTTAGTGGCAGAAGGCAGTGTAAAATAGGCTTGTTTTTTTTTTAAATGAACATGATGTGCATGGGGGTATTCAATAAGATATAGATATAATACTAATGGACATTTCATGGTATTATAGGTAAGAATGATACAGTAAGACTGACACCGTGATGCAAGAGTTCACATTTGTTATTGGGTTGGTGAAATCGAATTATAGAACACACAGCCTGTTTGGGGTGTCTGCCCTGCTTTTGAGTCTGCCCTGAGGTAGGCACTCATGGTCATGAGCCACTCCAGACAGCGTGACAAGTGGCTTAGGAGAACAATTTACCAATGCTCTCTTTATAACGACCTTTTGTGTTCTTGAAAACGGTTATGATGTCCTCCCACAGTCTTCTCTTCTGCCCTAAACCTAAGCTTAGAACATATCACATTTATTAGACACAGGGTTCATAGAATCATAGAATCATAGAATCTCAGGGTTGGAAGGGACCTCAGGAGGTCATCTAGTCCAACCCCCTGCTCAAAGCAAGACCAACCCCAACTAGATCATCCCAGCCAGGGCTTTGTCAAGCCTGACCTTAAAAACCTCTAAGGAAGGAGATTCCACCACCTCCCTAGGTAACCCATTCCAGTGCTTCACCACCCTACTAGTGAAAAAGTTTTTCCTAATATCCAACCTAAACCTCCCCCTCTGCAACTTGAGACCATTACTCCTTGTTCTGTCATCTTCTACCACTGAGAACAGTCTAGATCCATCCTCTTTGGAACCCCCTTTTAGGTAGTTGAAAGCAGCTATCAAATCCCCCCTCACTCTTCTCTTCTGCAGGCTAAACAATCCCCGTTCCCTCAGCCTCTCCTCATAAGTCATGTGCTCCAGCCCCCTAATCATTTTTGTTGCCCTCCGTTGGACTCTTTCCAATTTATCCACATCCTTCTTGTAGTGTGGGGCCCAAAACTGGACACAGTACTCCAAATGAGGCCTCACCAGTGCCGAATAGAGGGGAATAATCACGTCCCTCGATCTGCTGGAAATGCCCCTACTTATACAGCCCAAAATGCCGTTAGCCTTCTTGGCAACAAGGGCACACTGTTGACTCATATTCAGCTTTTCGTCCACCGTAACCCCTAGGTCCTTTTCTGCAGAACTGCTGCCCAGCCATTCGGTCCCTAGTCTGTAGCAGTGCATGGGATTCTTCCGTCCTAAGTGCAGGACTCTGCACTTGTCCTTGTTGAACCTCATCATATTTCTTTTGACCCAATCCTCTAATTTGTCTAGGTCCCTCTGTATCCTATCCCTACCCTCCAGTGTATCAACCACTCCTCCCAATTTAGTGTCATCTGCAAACTTGCTAAGGGTGCAGTCCACACCATCCTCCAGATCGTTGATGAAGATCTTGAATAAAACCGGCCCCAGCACCGACCCTTGCGGCACTCCACTTAGTTAGTTTGTGGCATTTAGCCACAGGCCTGAGTTAGGAATATACAGAGCCACACAACTTCAAAAAGAACTCCAGGAGGGATTTTGCCTCCACCAGTCTCTCATATGCAAGTGAAGTGCTATGCCCCTGCTTTTGGCCACCCTTGAAGCAGTTTGCTGGCCTGAGAGCACATGGAATTTCTGTGATACTCATAGTGTAGCAACTATGATTGTGGTTGCTCCATGCTCCATGGGTGGTCCATGCTCCATGGGTGGAATGTGCAGAGTAGAGGCCTGGCTTCTGACGCTATCCTCCCTGCCACATTTACTAGGCCAGGGACAGTATGACCTATAGTTTGCATAATTTCTTGTTATAAATTCATGATGCCTTCCATTTTGTCAAGTCAAGATTCTGCATTATGAAACTTAACTTCAGTTGTGCACCCCTTAGTTTGAATTGCAAAAGAAGTGATTTCATAGACCCGTCCTTCCAAGTGACTTCATTTTCTATGGTAGCCACTTTGAACTTCCCTTGGAGAATGATAAACTCCAAATAGACACAACTTTCTACCCAGAACTCAGATTGTAAATTAAGGACCAATATCTATTGCTTTTTTGTTTACTTTTTTTGCCTTTGGCACCATTGCTACTAGTAGGAAATCACAATCAGGAACAGAAGAAAGACAATATCCCAGATAAGTGAGGCCTCTTACAAAACTCACAAATAGTTCCCAAATAAATTTTCATCTTGCTCTGTCCTTCAGCGTATTTTTAAACAGTTCTGTCCTTTATGGTGGCCTGGGATTTTCTCTTCCTAACTCTTCAAAACACAAAACTGCCTAGTTTACCATTGTCTTTAAATTATTGAACCTTGTTGTGTTTTTAATGTACCATGAATGCCACATGAATATACTGACATCCCAGTAAAGGAAATATGCAGGTCAGGTTAGATGGGATTCAGGACAGATGGACGCCAAACAACCATTGGAAGTAAAAGGGGGAAAGGGGAAAAAAGGGCTGACTCATTATCAGTTCCTTAAGAACAATTATAAGCAGCTTTCCACTTTTGAAAAGGAGATTAAATAGACAGTTTTGTTATTACATTAAATAAATAATTGTTTTTATCTGAGAAAGATCTTTTGACAACTATAGGGAAAACTATGGCAAACATTTGGTTTAGAGACGATACTGACTATATATATTATATTTCCTATTTTGCTTTCTGTATGTTTTTATTATATGGGAAATTGTAAATGGGCTGTTTTAAGAACTTGTATAATGTGTTTTGTTTATCTGACCTTAAATCATAATCTTCTGTTTGTAACGTCATTGAGGTGAATGGGAATTTTGCTTGAGTAAAGACTGAGGGAACAGGGCCTTTTAATATAATAAATCAAATCAGTGAATTCTGGTACTCCATATTTAAACAGCAATGACTGTTAAAGTAAAGAATATCATCTTTATTTGCCCAACTGGGCATGGTATTTAACGTCGGTATTACTAGATAGTAAGTCGTAATTACTTAAGAGGCATTCAGGTTTATTTAAAATTGATGAAAAGTGACTCATAAAATCAGATTAATTCTGTACAACATAAAGGTCTATTAGTCACTTACAGATCTCACTTCACATAACCAGTATGTGGCGCTGTCTCCTGTCAAAAAACAGCCCTGACTTTCACAAAGCTGGTCTTCAGGAGAGCTAGTGTTTACATTGCCAGCTGTAAATGTCACAGCACAACACTGAAGAAGGACTAATTGTGTTTTTATAGTAGCATGAGGTCAATGCTTTATGCTTTTAAGGATTAGTTTTTGCTTGAGTTTTTAATGTTTTCAATGTTGAATGATGACTTTTTTTAGTATATTGGCGGGGGGCGGGGGGGAACCCAACAATTCTGAGAATAAAATAACCAAAAGAAACAAACCAAAAATAAAAAACGAGTAAATAAAAACAGATCAATATATTTTAGATTGTGGAAAAGGATTATTTTAGATTGTGGGAAAGGAAAAGAGGTGTACTGCATCAAAGTTACACAATTCACAAGAAAAAGGATTTTTAAAAGCAGATATTTAAGAGTGGTTAGCAGTAGTCAGCAGAAAAATTCACCCAAAAAGGAAAATCTTGTTTGCTTTAACAAATTACTAATTTTATTCCATGGGATGTCTAAAAGCTGTGTGTGTTAAATAAACTGAAACAATCTCTTGTTTACTTCAGAAGTTTGCAAAAAACATTTACTTTATGCAGCCTACTTGTTTCCAAATCTCACGTTCCATGAAGAAACTTAGTAAACTTTCTCCCTATAACACACAGACACGTGACGCAGATTTATATATTTACATTTATATGTATATATAATCTCTCTCTAACAATCAGGGATATATTTAGTCCTTACAGGTTTTTGACTGCCAACTTTGTTTACCAAGTGTTTGAATTACAGTGCCTGAGTTTCTTTAGTTTCTTAATCTCTTTGTAAGGGAAACATGTCCTGTGCGAATTTGGTTTTAGTGGCATTGAACAGCCATTCTTTTGTGTGCTAACCAACTCAGCCTCACTTAAAAGGAATTCAGAGAGTACCCTGATGATCTCTGTAACTATGACCTTTCCAACACAGGCAACCGAATAAACTGTATTCACAAACTTTTTAACGATTAAGGACTCTGTGCCTTTTGCTACCAATTTTCATAAAACCAATGAAACAGCAGGATTCATGGACTTTAATGAAGTTATTTTAGTTTTAATATGCAATATTGATTGGGTTAGTAGTACAACACCACTAACACTGGGAATAAATCTGTCTGTCCTCCGTTCTTGTCGTATTTGAGCACCAAATACAATTATTAAAGATGGCTGCAGATTTTTTCAGACAGACATTATTATTTAACAAAATGATGGCAAAAGTTGAAAGCATTTGGTGTGCTTGTAAACATAATTAATCAGTCAAGGGTAATGGATTTTGTCAATTGTTTGTTCCCTTCTAGTCTTGGGGTGTCATGGAGGATTTGCATTATTCTTAGTTAAGCCTAAAACAGACTAAATGGGTCAGAAACAGATATTTCCTGAATTGGATAGGAAGACCCAGGCCACCTCTGACTAGTAAGGCTGAAGCTCCAGACTTTCCGTAATGAGGATGATTTTTTTACTGCTATTGGGGTGCCAGATTGGGCCAGATTCAATCGTGCATGTTGATTCAGTGGATTCTACCACCTGTTGCTAGTAGATCCCAGGCTGTTGGCCTCCAGTGATAGGAAGTCTACTAGAAGTGGGGTACAGCTGAGGGGATCAGGGCTAGCCATCATAGCTCACAAAGTGCATGGAGTCTTCCGGAGAGGTAGTTGGGACAGCTCCAGAGCTTACCTGGTGCATCACCAAAGAAGCCTGCATTTCAGGACTCCTAGGATATATCTACACTGCCATGGCTGTCCTGGGTCAGCCGAGTTGGGCTTGCGAGCCTTGGGCTGCTGGGCTAACAATTGCATTGTAGACATTTGGGCTCAGGCTGGAGCGCAGGCTGTAAAACCCGGCGAGGCCGGGTGGGTCACAGTTACATCTATATGGGGATAAAAACCCATGGCTGGCCCAGGTCAGCTGACTCAGTCTCAGGCTGTCGGCCTGCAAAATTGCTGTGTAGAGGTTTGGGCTCCAGCTGGATCCTGAGATCTGGGACTCTGTGAGGGTGCAGGATCCCAGAGCCTGGGCTTCTCCCCGAACCTGAAAGCCTACTTTTCAGTTTTTAACCCCACAGCCAAAGCCCCGGGAGAATGAATCAATTGACCCTGGCTCTGAGACTTGGTGCCACAGGTTTTTTATTGCCGTGTAGATGTACCCCAATGGCACACTGCACAGATTTGTTTTCAAACTTGTCCTCCCTTGCAGAACCCCTTTCGGTAGGTTGTGGTAGCGCTGCCATCAGACCAGTCCCCCTCTGCCACAGCAGCTCCCTCAGGCACAGGAGGATGACATTTGTAATTGCTATTCCCCAGCCACCCACAGGGTGAATCTGGCCCAGGGACGTCTGTCGAGTTACCCCAGATTTCTGACAGTGACCGGAGGGCAGAATTTGATCCAGAAGTACTTCAAGACATAAGAAATTAAAAGTGAAGACTTTCCTCCCATCGCTATTATAACTACATATTGCAAGTGACTGACTGAAACTAGTGTCTAATGTTACCAAATTCCTGTGGATTGTAACACCTAGTCCAAGCTCTATTTTCTTCTATTCAATTTCTTACATCATGGTCAGCACCAAATTGAATAGAATTATAGCATTAGATATGAATGTCCTTGCTTTAGGCTTAACAATGTGTTTGGTTCATAGGCTTAACAAGTCTTTAGGGTTTGATTCTCCCTTGATATACTTGTGTATTGAAGTTGCCTGCATGTGTTCAGGGGAGAATAACCTCCTTGGGCTTCTTGCTTACATTACGCTGGTGTCACTCCAGGGGTGAGGAGAGTGGCGTTACACTGGTGTAAAACTAGTATAAGTGAAATCATTCATAGCCCTTGTTATATATTGATTTCATTGAAGGAGATTTTTCTAATGTGTATTTGGCTTCATTTTAAAATATATTCAGCAAAAGAAACTCCAACAGCCTGTAGACAATTGACATAATAATCTATACATTATTTTGACAGCAGACATATTTACACCTCCTGTAATGGCCCCAAATATCAGCCTGGTCAAGTGATACAAGCTTGGGAACATCTAGTTTGGGAGATTTAATCCACAGACTACAGTTAGGAAAGAATACATTTGCTCCTTCTATTCATATGGTTTATTGCAGCAAAAGGGGTTTACATGCAGTATTTTAAAATAAATGCATAAGGTAATGCATGTGCTTTGTACTGTGTGCATGTACTGTAAATACGCAAACTAAAAAAACCAGAGAGAATAGTTCTTGTATGTGTATTTTAGCTATTTTGTTTTAAAAAGTGCGGGATGTTCATATCTTTAATTTTGTAGTTATTACCTAAAGAAACTGGACTAATGATTTATAAAAAATAATTTTTAAATAACACACTAGGATGAGATTTTATGGAATGAGATTTTATGCAAGCTCCAGCCTGGAACAAATGGTTAGCACTGACTTGGGATTTTACTATGGGAAAACTCCAAGTCTTCAGTAAACCCCAAGCTGCAATTTCACTACACTTTTTAAGACCTTAACAAAGAGAAGACTCTTAGAGGAATTGTCCATTAGCTGAATTTCTCAAATGTATTTACATATATGAATGCATATATCTGAGTCTGTAAGTACAAATAAGGCATATGGACCCAGCAATATTATTAACAATAGGACAAAGTAAACATGAGTTTTCACAGTGAAAAATCAACAGACCCCAGGGTGTGCAAGATGTGCGTGTCTGTGTGCATACTGGGTGTGTCTATTTAGGTCTATATGCCTTAGTCAGTCTGTGGATGTCTGTGTTTGTGTTTGCCTGGGTGCGTGAGACATGTTTGTATCCGAGGATAAGTAGGTGTACCTGTTTAAGGGCCAGATCCGGCAGGTTGCTGCGTGTCTTCAATTCCCTGTGATGTCCGTGGGAGCTAACAGGGCTCAGCACCTGGCACCGTCAAGCCGTGTGTGCGCATGTTTAGGAATGTCTGAGTCTATGTATGTGCACTGGGGTGTCTGTGTTTGGGGTGTCTATTTAGGCGAAGCTGAGGGTCCGCGTAGGCAGGGCTGAGTGCTAGTCAGGTAAAGGGGGTGGGGGAGGTTACTGTGCAGGATCTGTGTGCCAGTGTGTTGCAGCAGCCCAGGGTGTATATACAGTATGTGTCCAGGGGACCTCGGAGAAGTTCACCAGCCCCCTCGCCTTCTCAGTCCCCTGCCTGCGGTCAGGCAGCCCGGCTCTGCTGCTGTCACTCCCATTTCTTGCAGCCAATGGCACAGCCTCCTGTCACCCTCACCCCACCCCCTCCTGGGAGTAAGGGGAGGGGTGTGTGCTGGGGAGGGGAGGTCGGACGGGAGGGTGAAGAGAGTTGAATGATTGAACTTTCTTGTTTAGTTTCTGCAGCGCTGAGGTTTTCCTCCCCAGTCCAGTCCATCACCAGACCGGTGCACGGGAGTTTATCCGGGCCGCCTCTTGCTCTCTGCGGCACCCCGTCCGCTCCTCCGCACCCACCCACCGCAGAGCGATGGTGCTAAAGGATCCCGCCGCGTCTCTGACCCTTTTCCTTTGGATTACGGCTTCCTGGGGCTGCCTGGCTGCAGCTGCCGGGGTTGCTGCTGCTCGCAAGCAGGACGAGTCTTTCTCCACTGTCAGTGTCTACAAGGCCAGATGCACCTCCAGGTGCCTGAGCCTGCAGATCACTCGCATCTCTGCCTTCTTCAAGCATTTCCAGGTACGGGCAAGAGAGACCCCGCACCCGCCCCTCGCCACGCGCTCTCCACGCGTGCAAGCCCTCGGCAGGGTGACGCTGCTGGGCAGTGTGGCCCAGGTCTGGCGAGTGCACGTTCAGGGTGGGGTGGGGGATGGGGAGCTGTGGGGTGGGGTGCTAGTGAGTGTATATGGGGCGGCTTTAGGGAGACTTCAGCGCCTCTTTGCAAACTTCGCCGGCAGGAGTTTCCCAAAGGGGCTGCTTATGTCGCGGGATGTGCATTTTCCCCACCACGTCCCTGCGATAGCCCCAGAGGTTAGGCAGGTGGAAACCCTTAACGCCAGCACCCAGGGCGACCAGAACTAAAATGAGTGGTATTTCGGACCCGTCCTCACGCGGTGCAAACAAGACTCTGATCCTGGCACCGGGTCTTACCGGGGCAGATCGCTGTGCTTTCCGCGTGTTTAGCTAAATGCTCCCATTGACTGTTAATTGCATTGGTAAATGTCCTAGCCCTGCAGGAACTGGGGTTGTTTGCTCAAGGATTGTTGGCAGGGTTCTCTCACTCAAGCGGGCAGTTTGTGCCAGGGGAAGGTAACTTATATGTAGACAAGGCAGCTCTCTTCCTTCTAGCAGGTGCCCAGTTTGCTTTGCACTTCCGTCTCTGATAGTTACTTTGACAACACAGGACGTGCAGCCCGGAGCCTTCGAGGGCTCCTGAATTCCTGCCCGGGCGGCAGGCGATGTCCTGGCATGGTTCGCTAAGCGCGCACGTCTCTGGTTTTTCGGAGATTTAAGAGCGGTGTGAAAACGAAATAGGACAAGACGCTGGTGCCTTGCATGGGGAGGGGGAGGGGGTTAAATGCTGAAGAAAGTCAGAGGGGCAGATGCTCTGAGTTTTGGTTGCTCTGATATTAAGAAGCAAGTGTTTATTGCGTTCATCTTTGTAGCATTGTAGTTGGATGTTCTACTTGAAAATTCAGGATGTTTTCTTAAGGGCGATGGTCAAGAGAGTTCGTAGCGCCTGTTCTCATCTGCCAGAATGAAAGCGGATGGGGAGTTGGTGGTTATAATATAACTACAAGCTATGCAGGACAAATGTCTACGTGATGGTGGAGATGATGATGATGATGTTGATTATGATGATGATGGGGGTGGGGGACACGGCATTGGGATATAGGTCGAGACCTGTCTGGGGTAAAATGAACCACACCTAAATTGGTGGGTCAAAAAGCATATAAAACATCGCGGACGAGATCTTCTTAGGAAATCGTGTATCCAACTCGTTATGTCCACACCTTCCCTTTAGACTACGTCTCCCGTTCCGACCTCCCCACCTGTTCCATGGTGATGAAAAGACTGAACTGCATCGACCAGAAGGAAATGGTGAAAACACTTTAAATTGCACATATCAACAGCCCTCTCTCCCCTTAATAAACTGGCCTCCCACCTATTTGAACAGAGGGACCCATTAGCATTGCAGGGATATGTCCCAAAACACGGATGCGGGTAAGGTGAGAGGGAGGTGATTGTGTTTCTCTCTTCTCTGTGCTTTTAGAGTGCATTGAAACAAACAAAAACTGGTAGAGAAATAGTTACATAAAGCCGCTTTATTTATCCAGAGCAAAGGAGTTCACATGAAATATTGGGCTTTTTAAAAACCGGATCGCCGATAAATATTTTAAATTAAATTGGAAAATAAAACCCAAATGTTTTGATGTTTCCACTGCAACAGGAGCTATCTTGTATCTGTAGCTGAATTTCAAAGTAAAACGCCTGGGAATGCAAAATAGTCCCTCTTAAATTGGGGTGGAGAGCTTGGGGTACTATAATGACTGTTCATATGAGAAGAAAAGGGCAAGGGAAAAGTATTTGAACCTGCATATTCGCTTGTGTGGCAAAGAGCACGTGCAGTCCCAAGGTTTTACCTGAAGCTGTCCTGGATTTTGAAAAAGCAAAGTGCTTGCTATGAAAATGTCTTCGTCTCAGAAAATGTCTCGAAAGCAGGAAAAACATGAAAAACAGTTCTTTATCTTGGAGTGGGCTTAGTATTTTTTATTGCGCTGTCAGTTGGTTGTAACTTATTTGTTTTAGAGTTTCAGTGGCTAAGGCGCCAGTTTAGATCAAGCCAATTCCTAGTGAAAGGCTTTTTTTGTTTTTTCTTGGCATGATTTCTTTTCTGAAGTAAAACTGCTGACAGAGTGCACATTGCCAAACAATACTGATTACATTTTAATTAGCTAGGGTGAAATAAGCTGCAAATTACTCAGTTAGGACTTAATAACGGGCTGCTTTTTTGTGTGTAATCAATTGCAGATCTTGGAGTTTTAACCCTAACCTGGTAAAGCACAATGAAATTAATCTAAATTACAGAGGATTAAACTCCCTTTAGATATGAAATGACTGTAATGTTTAGAAGAAAATGATCCCGTTTATAAAAGTTAAGCTTCCCATTGTCTTTTAATGAAAGAAGGAAGGACTGTTTCATAAGGTGCATTCGCTGTTTGATATGCATAATAGACCACAAGGTCATACAGACCTAGGTGACATTATTCAATGATGAGAACTACCCTCAACTATCATCTCTAAAGTAGCAGTTGCTGAAGTTCTTTCACTACAGAGGATGCCACATTATCTCATTATCTGACTCAGCCTTTGAAGTGACCCAAACATTAGCTCAGCCCAACAGCAAGAGTACAGTTCTATATTGTCTCACTAAAGATCACATGAAGAACAGGCAGTGCCAGTGCTTAATTTGTAATGAAAGAGGTGCTGGGCCTCAAGCAATTGTTTTGCTTTCATAACTGATGCAGCAAGCCAGAAGTGCCAGGGCTATGAACTGCTAAGCCAGAGGCCTGGGACAAATTAAGTACTGTGCAGTGCCTGTCTTGAGAAGACCCTCTGCTTTTCCTCATCCCCTAAATTGCAGTCACTCAGTAGTTGGGGGTCAGCCAGATAGCTCTGGAGCATGGCTGTGGGCCATGCTGCTGCTGGATGACACATGACGCATGGGGGCTGCCCTGCATTGTAGAGTGGAGGGTTCTAAAAACACATCATTTAGGGTGTTATAGCAGAAACATCAAGTCATCTGTAACCTTTCTTATTTTCTTTTTACAAAGAAATCAGTGAAGGATAAGGATTATTTCTATAATTCCAGGTTATTCTTTTCCCCGTTGTCCTTCCCAGAGCTAGTCAATATTTTTCAAATTTTCAAAATGTTGACTATATTTTTTGTGAAGAAAATGGAATTGTTATCACTATTGTCATCATTCTTTAAATCACCTCTAGTGATGGGCAGTTGAAATGTTCTGTTTTCTTTAACTTCACTACCTCACTTTCTCCATGGAAATAATAGTATTTAACTACCTCTGAGGGGTGTCTGACACCTGAGATACCCCTATGAAGCAGCCCCACACACCCATTGAAAGGTGCACCTTCACTAGGAAGAAGGTGTGTTCTAACCATGTTTTAGCTAATGTGTGGTAAAACCCTTGGTAAGACAGGGCAATTTGTAGTTTTCATACACATTCACAAGTTCTATCTTGTGGCCCCCGTACTCACTGATGTATATGAGCACCTCACAATCTTCAGTGAGCAAACTAAGGAAACCAAGCAAACTAGGGAAATATGGTTTTGACAAAAGTACTATAAGGTGGATGCAAAACTGGTTGAAAGGTTGTACTCAAAGAGTAGTTATCAATGGTTCACTGTCAGACTGTGAGACTGTATTTAGTAGGATCCCACAGGGCTCAATCCTGGATCCGGTACTAGTCAATATTTTCATTAATGACTTGGATAATGGAATGGAGAGTATACTTATAAAATTTGCAGATGACACCAAACTGGGAGGGGTTGCAAGCACTGTGAAGGACAGGATTAGAATTCAAAGCAACCTTGACAAATTGGAGAATTGGTCTGAAATCAACACGGTGAAATTCAATAAAAAGAAGTGCAAAGTGCGTCAGTTAGGAAGGAAAAATCAAATGTACAACTACAAAAAGTAGAATAAGTGGCTAAAAGTAGTGCTGCTGTAAAGGATGCAGGAGTTATAGTGGATCTCAAAGTGAATATGAGTCAACAGCAATGATACTGTTGTGAAAAAGGCTAATGTCATTCTGGGGTGTATTAACATAATGCTGCTCACAAACAGGGAAGAAATAGTAGAGGAAGCAATAGTGGATGGGAACCTGGGAGGCAGTGACCATGAGATGGTAGAGTTCAGGATCCTGACACAAGGAAGAAAGGAGAGCAGTAGAACAGAGACCCTGGACTTCAGAAAAGCAGACTTTGACTCCCTCAGGGAACTGATAGGCAAGGTCCCCTGGGAGAATAACATGAGGGGGAAAGGAGTCGAGGAAAGCTGGCTGTATTTTAAAGAATCCTTATTGAGGTTGCAGGAACAAACCATCCCGATGTGTAGAAAGAAAAGTAAATATGGCAGGCGACCAGCTTGTCTTAACAGTGAAATCCTTGCTCATCTTAAACACAAAAAAGCAGCTTACAAGAAGTGGAAGATTGGACAAATGACTAGGGAGGAGTATAAAAATATTGTTCAGGCATGCAGGAGTGAAATTAGGAAGGCCAAATCACACTTGGAGTTGCAGCTAGCCGGAGATGGTAGGAGTAACAAGAAGGGTTTCTTCAGGTATGTGAGCAACAAGAAGAAAGTCAAGGAAAGTGTGGGCCCCTTGCTGAATGAGGGAGGGAACCTAGTGACAGAAGATATGGAGAAAACTAGTGTACTCAATGCTTTTTTTGCCTCTGTCTTCACAGACAAGGTCAGCTCCCAGATGGCTGCAATCCGCAGCACGGTATGGGGAGGAGGTGACCAGCCCTCTGTGGAGAAAGAAGTAGTTCGGGACTATTTAGAAAAGCTGGACGAGCACAAGTCCATGGGGCCGGATGCACTGCATCCGAGGGAGCTAAAGGAGTTGGCTGATGTGATTGCAGAGCCATTGGCCATTATCTTTGACAAATCATGGCAATCGGGGGAGGTCCCGGATGACTGGAAAAAAGCTAATGTAGTGCCCATCTTTAAAAAAGGGAAGAAGGAAGATCCGGGGAACTACAGGCCAGTCAGTCTCACCTCAGTCCCTGGAAAAATCATGGAACAGGTCCTCAAGGAATCAATTCTGAACCACTTAAAGGAGGGGAAAGTGATCAGGAACAGTCAGCATGGATTCACCAAGGGCAAGTCATGCCTGACTAACCTAATTGCCTTCTATGATGAGATAACTGACTCTGTGGATGAGGGGAAAGCAGTGGATGTGCTATTTCTTGACTTTAGCAAAGCTTTTGATACAGTCTCCCACAGTGTTCTTGCCAGCAAGTTAAGAAGTATGGGCTGGATGAATGGACGGTAAGGTGGATAGAAAACTGGCTGGATGGTCACGCTCAACGGGTAGTGATCAATGGCTCCATGTCTAGTTGGCAGCTGGTATCAAGTGGAGTGCCCCAAGGTCGGTGCTGGGGCCGGTTTTGTTCAATATCTTCATCAGCGATCTGGAGGATGGTGTGGACTGCACCCTTAGCAAGTTTGCAGATGACACTAAACTGGGAGGAGTGGTTGATACGCTGGAGGGTAGGGATAGGATATAGAGGGACCTAGACAAATTAGAGGATTGGGTCAAAAGAAATCTGATGAGGTTCAACAAGGACAAGTACAGAGTCCTGCACTTAGGACGGAAGAATCCCATGCACTGCTATAGACTAGGGACCGAATGGCTGGGCAGCGGTTCTGCAGAAAAGGACCTAGGGGTTACAGTGGACGAAAAGCTGAATATAAGTCAACAGTGTGCCTTTGTTGCCAAGAAGGCTAACGGCATTTTGGGCTGTATAAGTGGGGGCATTTCCAGCAGATCGAGGGACGTGATTATTCCCCTCTGTTCGGCACTGGTGAGGCCTCATTTGGAGTACTGTGTCCAGTTTTGGGCCCCACACTATAAGAAGGATGTGGATAAATTGGAAAGAGTCCAGCGGAGGGCAACAAAAATGATTAGGGGGCTGGAGCACATGACTTATGAGGAGAGGCTGAGGGAACTGGGATTGTTTAGCCTGCAGAAGAGAAGAATGAGGGGGGATTTGATAGCTGCTTTCAACTACCTGAAAGGGGGTTCCAAAGAGGATGGATCTAGACTGTTCTCAGTGGTAGAAGATGACAGAACAAGGAGTAATGGTCTCAAGTTGCAGAGGGGGAGGTTTAGGTTGGATATTAGGAAAAACTTTTTCACTAGTAGGGTGGTGAAGCACTGGAATGGGTTACCTAGGGAGGTGGTGGAATCTCCTTCCTTAGAGGTTTTTAAGGTCAGGCTTGACAAAGCCCTGGCTGGGATGATTTAGTTGGGGTTGGTCCTGCTTTGAGCAGGGGGTTGGACTAGATGACCTCCTGAGGTCCCTTCCAACCCTGAGATTCTATGATTCTATGATTATATAAGACATGGGGTTTTTGTCTCAATCTATTCAGCACTGGTGGGGTCTCAACTAGAGTACTATGTCCAGTTATGGGCACCGCACTTTAAGAAAGATGTGGACAATTTGGAGAGAGCCCAGAGGAGAGCAACAAAATAGATACAAGGTTTAGAAAACTTGACCTATGAGGAAAAGTTTAAAACTTGTTTACTCTTGAGAAAAGAAGACTGAGGGCAGACCTGATAATAGTCTTCATATATTACTCCTGGGGGAATTCTGCACCAAAAAAATTAAAATTCTGCACACAATATTTTAAAATTCTGCATTTTTTGTCAAAATAATGCAGTATAATCCAGCTAGTTTCAATTATTTTGGTAATTTATTTAAACTACAGTACAATGGATGGAGAATGGGAGTGGGGAGCATTGGAGGAAATCACCCACCCCCCTCTGTCTAATAGCAATATAGCTAGTGTTGACCCTTACTTCTAATTATTAGTCAACAAATATATGCAGTCATATGCTCATTGTTACATCATAGGCAACTGAAGAGCAAGTGAGGGCTGGGGACTCAAACCCACAATTTATATTGGCTACTGACCATCTCCAAAAAGGTCAGTTGCAAACAGTTCATGGAGCACATTTTGATAGGAAATTTTTTCAGTCCAAACATTTAGACCAGTTCTAATCACTAAAGCACCATAAGCATTTATAAGGCCATACTGCCCTTTACAATAAGGCTCTGGCAATATAAAGGAGCCTTAAAATGTTTACACCTGATTTATACTCTCAGGGCAATTCACTAACAATGGGAACAATTCACTAAGTAGACAGGCTGCTACATTCTCCTCTGCCTGAGGGAACAGAGCCTGCCCCACACCCACCTCTTTAAAAATACCCCAAAGCCCTGCCCCTCCACGCCAAGCGTGCTGCAACAGCGAACAAGAGGGACAGTGTGTCTCTCTCACACATATGATTACCAAGTCCCTCCCCCGCCCCCCGGGAAGTGATTTACGTCTCTACCGAAGCACCTTAAAGTTGGCATGGCAGTTTGTCCTGATAATAGCTCACCTTAACTGATTAGCCACTTAAAGTTGGTACGGAACCATATCCACCTTTTCATGTTCTCTGTATATATATACTGTATATATCTTCCTACTGTATATTCCACTCTATGCATCTGATGAAGTGGGTTCTAGCCCACGAAAGCTTATGCCCAAATAAATGTTAGTCTCTAAGGTGCCACAAGTACTCCTCGTTCTCTTTGCAGATACAGACTTATATGGATACTACTCTGAATTCTGCAAGAGGTGGGAGATCCCACTTCAAATTCTTTCTCCCCATGAGTGGGGAATTGAACCTGATTCTCCCACATCCCTGGTGAGTGCTCTAGCCACTGAGGTAAAAGTAATAAGGTGGGCAGCAGCACCATCTCCTTTGGCCGTTTTGCCTGGAGTAAGGTCTATGCCTAACTCATTCGTACAAGAAGCGCCTCAGGCACCTAAACTGTCTGACTTGAGAAGAGGGGTTGCTGGCTATGAATTGATAGTTGAGATAGGCACCTCCCTGCAGCCCAGACTTAGGCCTGGTCTACACTAGGGGGGGCAGTCGACCTAAGATACGCAACTTCAGCTACGCGAATAGCATAGCTGAAGTCGAGGTATCTTAGGTCAACTTACCTAGCCATCTTCATGGCGGTGAGTCGACTGCTGCCGCTCCCCTGTCGACTCTGCTTCCACCTCTCGCGGAGGTGGAGTTCCGGAGTCAACAGGGAGCGCGCTCGGGGATCGATGACTACCCGCCAATCCGGTGGGTCGTGTAGACATACCCTTAGACACCTATCTCTCTGAGAGGGGTGGGGGTTTAGAACACACCTTTTTTGTCAGCATCTACCATTGGCGAGTATACACATCTCCCCTGCCTAGTGGGCTGACTTTTGTGGATTGCATTCTTAGGTGCCTCTGTCTTCCCATTCGTTGTACAGGGAACCTAAGGCTCTAACTCAGGCTTTGTGAATCACATTGTTCCTGTGATTTTCTAGGTGCCTAAAAGTTAGATGTTGCAATGCTCAACATTCCAATGCCTAAATCCTTTTGTGGATCCGAGCCTGTGATTATTATAAATAGCTTCTTGGGTGATATGATCTACCAGAGGTAAGGAGTTGGCTTGGGAAGGAGTTAAGTTAAGTTTACATAAACCACTGCAGTTTTTCTCCAAATGTCTTGCTCTGTTCTCTTCTACCAAAACTTGAAAGAATCCTGTTCTTCTCAGGGGTAAGAAACTGGGATCCTTGTACTTAGGCGGCGTTCTGAAAATTAAAGGCATATAACAGAGAAGACAGTTCCATATTTGTATGTACTTCTTATATGCCCACATGCTTCTGCAAGCCACATAAATATGTTAGGCCAAATTCCTGGCTTACTTGCTTCTGCAGTTTACCTTAAATATAATAGCTGAGAAGATTTGTATTTTCAAGGAAGAGGATGTATAATGTTGTATAGCTCTAATCAGGAATAATCAAGCCATTTAGTCTAAACATTTGTTATATTCAGTAAACAATAATTATATTGTGGTGAGAGAATGTTCTCATCATTCTAAATGTACCATTCTCCTGTCAACAAATGGATTTAGGAGAGCTAGAGTTTTTGACAGACCAAATAAGGCACATTAACAAAAAAAAGTCTCAAATTTTGCATCCTCTATCAATTGTGGGTACAAATAATTATGTGCACAAGTGATATAATTTAGATATCTTGCTACCAGATTGCACCCGCAAATCAGGTAGCTAGTTATGTAAATGCCACCACTTCTGCCTGAGAATTATCACCACCCCAAAATTGATAGCTCTTGAAGCATTCAACTTTAATTGATCGCAGGTGCAAAAGTTGTAGGGCCAGGTTGAGGCCCACAGTGCTCTGCTGCAGAGGTAAGGGACAGCAAATGTTAACTGCCAGTATAATGTAACAATTGTTACTGCACTTCTCAGAGTATTTCCAGTTTCCACGCCATGCTTCATACAGTGCATGACCAAAACTTAGCACAGTAGTGTGCATGAGAATACATTCATTTATATAGATCAGTGGTTCTCAAACGTATTTGATCGGGACCCCCTTCTTTGTGTCTGTAATAGTTTACACACACACACACACACACACACACACACACACACACACACACACACACACACACACACACACACACACACACACACACACACACACACACACACACACACACACACCACCACTCTGAAGGCAGAGTGGAGAGCAGCGGCTGCTGCCTGGGCACCCAGCTCTGAAGGCAGCACGGCACCAGCAGCAGCACAAGAAGAAAGGGTGGCAATGTGAACAGTGATATTTGTCATCACTTTGCACAGCAGACTTATCACCTCATTGCCACCCTTACTTCTGCACTGCTGCTGCTACCCCAGAGCTGAGAGCCAGAGCCCCGCCACCTGCAAGTGTGGGGGTGTGGGGACGGAAGGAGAGCCTGGACCTGGGCTGCCTCCCAGTGAAGGATTTGGGGCGCAGGGAAGGAGAGGCCTGGCAGTGGGGGTCCGGCTTTTTTTGCCCAAGTGCAGCGGGACTCCGGGTGTCCCCTTTATTCCTGCCTCCTGTGTGTGCATGGACCTTCTGCACGAGCCCCAGCCCCCCGAGGCTGACAACCAGAGCTCTTAAAAAAAATCCACACAGCTTGCGCCTCCCTTGAAACATTCCCAGGCCTCCCTTAGGAGGCCCACCCCATAGTTTAAGAACCGCTGATTAGATAATAGCATTATGATATTTTTTGTTCATTCTTTAACTGCTTCTTAGTGTGGTCTTACATCTTGTATTCTTTTTGATTAGTTTGTGACATCTAGATCTCTTACTTGTGATTATAGTTAACTTCAGACTCAATGATCTCTCTGAAAAGCTCAAATTGTTGCTGTAAATATGCACTCGCACTTGTCTACATTCAATTTAATCTGCGCAAACTGCCTACTCATCTAGCTTTGTTAGGTCTTTCTCAGCTTTCTCAGTCTTCTTTAGACTACCAAGTAAATGTGTGTCAACTGCCAGTTTAGCCATTTTAATATTTAAATCCTCTTCATGATCATTAATTATGTTAAATAATGCTGATCCTAGCAGGTATCTTTGGAGCACCCCAGTGGTAACTTTGTTCCATGTACACAACCTTACCATTTATCCAGACTGTTTGTCTTCTGTTTCTTCACCAATTTCTAATTCAAGATAGCATGTTACCTCTCATGCCATGACTACCTAGTTTCCACCTTTCTAGAAGAACTTTCTCAAAGGCTTTTTGAAAATCCAAATCCTCTTTTCACTAGATTGTTTGTATCATATAGAATTCAGTGTTGGTTTGGCTATCTAGTCTTATATGTGGTCTAATCCCCTTGTTGAGATCCATGATCATAGACTCAGGAGACATACAGATATGCTAATATGATCCTTTTGAAGGACAGAATCTGAGTGGATCAACAGTTTAGATTGGAGGCTGATGGTAGCACATCAAAAGCACAAATCATTCAAAATGTTGGAAACCCACATGATGGATCTGAGATAGAATTAAAGCTTTAAGGCAGAATCTAGCTCTGTGAAATGGGTCACTCTGATTTCAACGGGAAGTTTGCCCACTTTCCACAAGGCTGAATTTGCTCCTTATAATCCTGCAATTTTGACTGATCAAATTTGGGACCTTTAAGTTTGGACAGTGTCCCTTTAAATTTAAAGTACTTTTGTTTGATTATGTCTTAAGTGTAACTTAACTATACAGAAAGATAAGGAAACAGTGGATTTATTGAGCAATAAAAGTTGGCAAGGTACTACCATCCTGCTACATTTTGCTTGTGGCTGCCTAAACATTCTTAAAATAAGACTTATTACTGTCATGCCCTTCAAAAACAATTTTCATTTTATTTTAGATAGTCTGATCTACGGACCTGATACAAAAATACATTTTCAATGAGAGTATTGTTGATATTAGTAGAGCTTGCATCAGGCCCAGTATTGATTTTATTTTTAAATATGGAAATGTAATTCAGAGAAAGAAATATTCAACTTTAAAAAAGTAAATGGATAAATTTTTTCTTGCAGTCTGTAGCAGCATGCTAAAGGTTAAGGCGGGCTTAATCTATGAAATGCTTATTTTAAATGCAACTTATTAAAACATAATTCACTATCTGGATGTGGACTATTTCTGTGATTAATTTGTGTTCTGAAATGCATTTAAAAAGTATTTAGTTTAGTAAGCTTCCTGTGAGGAAAAAGTCAATGAGCATCTAAGATAGCTTAAAAACCAGACTGATTTTCCCTTATGTTCAAAATTTGTAATTTTGCAGAGGGCAAATTTCCTAGGAGTGAATGTCAACTTTGTGGGCCTGTGAACGGAGATTATTATTTATAAGCTGGTCTTCTTCGCTTGTGACATAAAAATCATGTTAATTTTTCGCTTCCACTGTTATCTGGAATTAGTAGAGATCCAACTCTGTAAACAGAAAGTATCATCTTTTAGAATTCATATTTTTAAAGGCAAAATGATGACTAATGGGGTTAGCCTAGGAGATAGGGTATAATGAAAGAGAGGAAACATTGTTTATATTGACTTAATTATTCAGTACTTAGCAATGAATAAGTTAGTGGGTTCTCTGAACAGAGGTAAATCTTGTGGCAAAACAGGACTCAGAATAGGAGGTAATACTGTGGAGCATTCTGCCATGTGATCATGAAATAGTAGAGTTCATGATTCTAAGGAAAGGTAGGAGGGAAAACAGCACAATAAAGATAATGGATTACAAGAAGGCCGACTTTAGCAAACTCAGGGAATTGGTAGGTAAGATCCCATGAGAAGCAAGTCTCAGGGGAAAAACAGTTCAAGAGAGTTGGCAGTTTTTCAAAGGGCACAAGAGCAAACTATCCCACTGAGTAGGAAAGACAGGAAGCATGCCAAGAGACCATCCTGGCTTAACCAGGAGATCTTCAATGATCTGAAACACAAAAAAGAGTCATACAAAAAGTAGAAACTAGGTCAAATTACAAAGAATGAATAGAAACAAATAACCCAGGTATGTAGGGACAAAATTAGAAAGGCCAAAGCACAAAAATGAGATTAAACTAGCTAGAGACATAAAGGTTAACAAGAAGACATTCTACAAATACATTAGAAGCAAGAGGAAGACCAAGGACATCAGAGGCCTGTTACTCAATGGGGCGGGAGGGAACAATAACAGAAAATGTGGAAATGGCAGAAGTGCTAAATGACTTTTTAATTTTTGTTTTAATCAAAATGTTTAGTAGCAATCAGACATCTAACATAGTGAATACTAGTGAAAATGAGGTAGGATCAGAGACTAAAATAGGGAAAGAACAAGTTAAAAATTACTTAGACAAATCAAATCTCTTCAAGTCACCAAGACTTGATGGCATATGTCCTAGAATACTCAAGGAGCTGACTGAGGAGATATCTGAGCCATTAGCGATTATCTTTGAAAAGTCATGGAAGAGAGATTCCAGAGGACTAGAAAAGGGCAAATATAGTGTCAATCTATAAAAAGGGAAATAAGGACAACCCGGGGAATTACAGACCAGTCAGCTTCACTTCAGTACCCGGAAAAGGAATGGAGCAAATAATTAAGCAATCGATTTGCAAATACCTAGAAGATAACAGGGTGATAAGTAACATTCAGCATGGATTTGTCAAGAACAAATCATGTCAAACCAACCTAATAGCTTTCTTTGACAAACCTGGTGGATACGGGGGGAAGCAGTAGATGTGGTATATCTTGACTTTAGTAAGGCTTTTGATACTGTCTCGCATGACCTTCTCATAAACAATCTAGGGAACTACAACCTAAATGGAGCCACTAGAAGGTGGGTGCATAACTGGTTGGAAATAGTTCCTAGAGAGTAGTTATCAGTGGTTCACAGTCATGCTGGAAGGGCATAATGAGTGGGGTACCACAGGGATCAATTCTGGGTCTGGTTCTGTTCAATATCTTCCTCAATGATTTAGATAATGGCATAGAGAGTACATTTATAAAGTTTGCAGATGATATCAAGCTGGGAGGGGTTACAAGTGCTTTGGAGGACAGGATTAAAATTCAAAATGATCTGGACAAACTGGAGAAATGGTCTGAAGTAAATAGGATGAAATTCAAGAAGGACAAATGCAAAGTATTCCACTTAGGAAGGAACGATCAGCTGCACACATACAAAATGGGAAATGACGGCTTAGGAAGGAGTACTGCGGGAAGGGATCTGGGGTCATAGTGGACTATAAGCTAAATATGAGTCAACAGTGTAACACTTGCAAAAAAAGCAAAAAACATAATTCTGGGATGTATTAGCATTAATGTTGTAAGCAAGACACGAAAAGTAATTCTTCCACTCTACTCCACACTGATTAGGTCTCAACTGGAATATTGTGTCCAGTTCTGGGTGCCACATTTCAGGAAAGATGTGGACAAATAGGAGAAAGTCCAAAGAAGAGCAACAAAAATGCTTAAAGGTCTAGAAAACATGACCTATGAGGGAAGATTGAAAAATTGAGTTTGTTTAGTCTGGAGAAGAGAAGACTGAGAGGGGATATGATAACACTTTTCAAGTACATAAAAGGATGTTGCAAGGTTGATGGAGAAAAACTGTTCTTCTTAACCTGTGAGGATAGGACAAGAAGCAATCAGCTTAAATAGCATCAAGGGCGGGTTAGGTTGGACATTAGGAAAAACCTCCTAATTGTCAGCGTGGTTAAGCCCTGGAATAAATTTCTTAGGGAGCTTGTGGAATCTCCATCACTGGAGATTTTTGAGAGCAGGTTAGACAAACACCTGTCAGGGATGGTCTAGATAATACTTAGTCCAGCCATGAGTGCAGGGGACTGGACTAGATGACCTCTTGAGGTCCCTTCCAGTCCTATGAGTCTATGATTTTATGTTACCCACAGCTGGGCCTTATGGTCCTCGTACAAAGCCCTCTTTAGTCAATGGAAATATTACCACAGATTTCAGTTGGGTCAGATCAGCCAGCAGTACTAATACTTGCTTTGTCAACCAAGAAGAAGAGCACTGTGAGCCTTCTGTTCCAAGTTCATTCCTATCCCTGTTCCAGTCTTTTAATGCTCCAGAGATCTGAGAACAAGGAAAGAGGTCTGAGAATTTGAATGTTACACTTCAGGCATCTGAGACTTGAAAGTGTCATCCCTTTCTTTCCTGATTAAAAAAACAAACAAAAAAAACCGGAAAAAAAACCACTGTATTTTTTTGTGGTGATGATTAATACATTGACCACCGCTTCCTCCCTTCCTGCCCCCAAATATTTCTAGCTATGGGGTGAAATCTTGGTCCTCCAGTAATACAAATAAACAATAATAAAAATAATAACAGATTAGTGTGAGTTACAGGGCTCTGTCTCAGAAAGGCGGTGGCAATGCAAAATCACAGCAGTGTATCTCAAGTGTAATTACTTGTGAAAGCATAGCTTTAAAGTGCAAAGATATTATTTTGGGGTTTATTCTGTAATAAAACTGAGGGGTAGGGATCCAGGAAAAAAGGAATAGAGACAGAGATCTATATATTGAGAACAAAATAAGCAAGGAGAGAGGAGTCAGTTGTTGCACTAGCTAGAGGTAAGAGGCTATTGCCATCCTGTTCTCGCTACCAAGCTCAATCTTTGTTTCACTTGTGAATGTGAGCAGCAGAAATCTATTCACAGAAATTGTGACATCTGTTCCTTCATCCATGATATACTATTATTGGATTCACCTGAAAACTTGGCAGCTGGATTGTAACATCAACTGCCTAAAGAAGCACAGGTGGAAAGCGTGTGAAAAGATGAGGTCTTTGCTCTCAGGTAGACTTTCATAAGTTGGTGGTGTGACATCACTTAACTACATTACAAGGGCCAAAGGATGTCACACCTGTAACTTTTTGAACTGTATAACAATATGGTTAATAGTACTCTCAATAGCTTTTAGCATATTAAGGCTCTACCATATCTGGTGCCCCCACAACTACCTCTTTTCCTGAAAGACTTATAAATAATTTTTTATATTACAATGCCTTCATAAGCTGCAAACACATCTTATACTGCTACTGCAATCCAAACATTCCATGGGCCCACTGAAATCAATGCAGGTTTTTCCACGGAAGTCAATGGCTCCTAAGATCAAGACCTCATTGTGCTAGACCCTATGCAGTCACTTATTGAAAAGTCCCTGCCCCAAGATCTTGTAATTTAGATTACAATAGACCACATCTCGGGAATGAAACAAGCAAGACACGGATGGGAAGAAAGCTGGGGAGGGGGAGGGGGAGGATGAGGTATCAGTAAAAGCAGTCCCTAGCATAATGAGCTTCAGTCATGGCTTTTTTAGAATTTAAGATCTGATATACAGCTTGATTCACCCCTGCAATGGAGTTATACTGGTGTAAAACTGGAGTAACACAGTAGTGAATCACACCATAATCTGTTTCCCCCCATTTTTCTTAGTCACAAAGTGTATATATAATGTGTTTACTTTTGATCCATACATAGCAGCTCTGTGAAGAGAACTGCACATAGGAACCTTGAGCTGTCTCATTTTCTTTTCAATGTAGTGATTTATTTCTGTGCCACTATGAGCTAACCAACAGTCCTTTGATCACTGTAGATCTGCAGCTGGTGAAAGAAGCATGTGGGGTTAGGTAAATTGACAGAAGCAGGTTGAAGCACTCTTTTGATGAAGAGATTGTATCCCTCTGTCTCTTTACACAGAGCTGAATATCAGCTACAGGACACATTTTACAGAGTAGTTAAGGAAAGGGGATGTTTTTGTTGCATCCTAGTGGCAGGTGGCAGCCTGCCGTTGGATCTTCATAATTCATATTTTTTTGAATTTTAAAACAGCAGGAAACACAACAGGCTATTTGCAAGTCAGGTGTGTAAACACATCTTCCGTCCAGTAACCAATGAATTCTTGATGAGCAAGGAGCATGTGTATAGTATTGGATGTTATGAACCTAGCATATTAGCTTATCATGTCATAAAGTTTCATTTAATATCACACACACACACACACACACACACACACACACACACACACACACACACACACATCTTTAGTACTGAAAAGCAGTGGGAAAAAATTCTTACTGGTGATAAAACCCTGGATAGTTATTTATAATTAGAAAGTAGTTTAACTGTTTTCCATAATTTTGGAAATCATAATTTTGGAAATCTTACCGCTCTCTAGTTATTACTAGGCAAAAAGGCAGCAACCCTGGTCCAGACCTGCAAGCTAAAACAATAAACTTCAGCCATTTTCTAAATCACAAAAGGAGGAAGTATTTATAGTTTGTGAAATTCATGCCGGCTGTCTTCGTTCAAAGGATGAAAACCATTACTTTCAGATAAATTAACATGTACCTATGTAAAAAATCTAACAAACTGTACACTGCTGTGTACTGACAGCCAGTAGCTCTTCTACAGTTTCTGGTCTTTCAGTTTTTCTTCTGATTTGTATGTATTCATTTTCAGTTTATAAAATGCCCCCCATCTTTAAGATCCCGATGGTGGGATTTTCAGAAGAGCTCAGTGTTGGTCAACTCTTTTGGTCCTGCTTTGAGCAGGGGGTTGGATTAGATGACCTCCTGAGGTATCTTCCAGCCATAATCTTCCATGATTCATGAACTCTGGTCCTTTTGAAGTCAATGCTAAAACTCCCATTGCTTTTAATTGGAGTAGACTTAGACCAGTGGTCACCAACCCGTTGATCGTGATCGACTGGTCTATCCTGGAGCCTCTGCCAGTCGATCGTGATCTCCGTACCACTAAAAGTCTGGTGGCGCAGCGGGGCTCAGGGTGGCTGCCTTCCTGCCATGGCTTCATGCCGCTCCTGGAAGAGTCTGGCTACTGGCACGTCTCTGCAGCCCCTGAGGGGGAGGCAGCTCTGCATGCTGCCCCTGCCCCCAGCACCATTCCCGCAGCTCCCATTGGCTGGGAACTAGGGGCAGCACTTATGGGTGTGGGCAGTGCATGGAGAGCCACTGCCCTGCTCCCCTGCAGGGGCCTCAGAGACATACCAGCCGCCTGACACTTCTGGGAGTGGCGTGGGGCCAGGGCAGGCAGGTAGCCTGCCTGAGTCCCACTGTGATGCCGGATGGGCACTGCCTGTGGTAAGCGCCTCCCGGCCGGAGCCTACATCTCGCACCCCCTCCCACACCCCAACCCCCTGCCCCAGCCCGGAGCCCCATCCTGCACAAACTCCCTCATCCTCTTCTGCACCCCCAACACTCTTCCCTAGCCTGGAACCCCCTCCTGCACCCAAACTCCCTCCCAAAGCCCACACCCCTCACCCCCTCTTGCACCCCAATCCCCTGCACCAGCCCAGAGCCCCTCCTGCACCCAAACTCCTTCCCAGGGCTTGCACCCCTCACTCCTGCACCTCAACCCCCTGACCCATGTTCAGCCTGGAGCCTCCTCCCATACTCCGAACCCCTCGGCCCAAGCCCAGAGCCTGCACCCCCTCCTGCAACCGAACCCCCTGCCCCAGCCCGGTGAAAGTGAGTGGGGGGGGGGAGAGCGAGCGACGGAGGGAGGGGGGAATGGAATGAGAGTTGTGGGGCTTTGAGGAAGGGGTGGGGTAGATCCTGAGTTGATCTTAAATTCAAAAAGTGATCTTGTGTGTAAAAAAGTTGGAGACCACTGACTTAGACCAATTATGACTGCTTTTGAAAAATCCATTATGAGTGTTGCATTCATTTCAAGGATCAAAAGAGTTAAAGGTATAATAAAACAAACATAAAACTGTGAGGGGTCTGGGGTTTTTTCTATGAAGACCTTGATTTACTTGGTTTCTTGGAAAACACCAGAAAGCACCCATTCTAAAGTTGAAAGTTTATTGGTCAAATACAAAAAGAGCAAGAAAAGAAACAAGCATGTATACTGAAACTGAAATTGAGTGATTATGTAAGCCAAACTTAGTCAGACCCTATCAAACTCTCTCTCCTTTTGGCATTAAAATATCAGTCTCTTATTTTGATTAATAACCTTTCTTTGATGAAACAGGTTAATTTTATTCCCAGTCCTGATGTGTGAAGGGCATTCATATATCCTGTTTTTACAAATAGACAGACACAAGGTGGAGGAGAGATAGCTTAGAAAAGATGGGTGAAACATGGCTTTGTTAATGTTTTTGGAACACTGGGCTGCTGATTAATTATGACTGGATGCTTTCGCTGGCAAGCCAACCATGACATCTGCTGCTTGGACCCTGTTTCATATTCTGGTCATGGATGTCATCTCATTGGATCTTATCTCCATAGACAAGGCAGGCTTGGATTAATAGAGTATAGTTGATTTCAGGATTCAGTGAAAAGCTGAGAGAATGAGAGATCACATAGGAAGAAAGAACCGATGGGGGCAGAAAGCAACCCAACAAGGGAAGAGAAAACCAGTACAGGATCTTATGTCACCTTTGTGGTTCAGACAATTAGATATACCCACTGATGGGCTGAGGACTGGATGTCATGATACTGTGATGACTTTCAGCACTTGCGGGTGAAAACAAAGTTCCTTAAACAAGAGAAAGGCCAGGCATCCTTCCTCTTGGGAAGAAAGTCCCTTAGCCAGGTCTGTTCCATATGACTTGAGATGGAGGAAGCTGAGATTAGTCGAGATGAGATGCAATGCTGGCAGGTTCAGGGATGAGCTGGGGGGAAGATGATTCTTTTTTCCCACCAAAGTCTCTTTTTAAGAACCCTGAAAAGGAGTAAAAGTGGGTGGCATATTGTATCCTTATTATTTTGCCCACCAATTAAATACATTTCTGTAAGGCCAAACTTGGCATAGGTAACTTTGCTTCCACATCTTCTTGCTTACTAAATATGATCTCATTACAGTCCTTGAGACTTATATAAGTAGGCCATTTTTGTTTGGACTAATCTAGTTATTCTGTATGGTTTTCTTGCACCTGTTCATAACATTCATTTATTAAGAACAACTTCACCTGTTTTCCATGAACATAAGAACATAAGAACATAAGAACGGCCACACTGGGTCAGACCAAGGGTCCATCTAGCCCAGTATCCTGTCTTCCAACAGTGGTCAATGCCAGGTGCCCCAGAGGGAATGAACAGAACAGGTAGTAATCAAGTGATCCATTCCCTGTCACCCATTCCCAGCTTCTGGCAAACAGAGGCTAGGGACACCATCCCAGCCCATCCTGGCTAATAGCCATTGATGGACCTACTCTCCATGAACTTATCTAGTTCTTTTTTAAACCCTGTTATAGTCTTGGCCTTCATAATATCCTCTGGCAAGGAGTTCCACAGGTTGACTGTGCATTGTGTGAAGAAATACTACCTTTTGTTTGTTTTAAACCTGCTGCCTATTAATTTCATTTGGTGACCCCTAGTTCTTGTGTTATGAGGAGTAAATAGCACTTCCTTATTTACTTTCTCTACACCATCATGATTTTATAGACCTCTATCATAACCCCCGTTTGTCATCTCTTTTTAAGATGAAAAGTCCCAGTCGTATTAATCTCTCCTCATATGGAAGCCATTCCATACCCCTAATAATTTTTTGTTGCCCTTTTCAGAACCCTTTCCAATTCCAATATATCTTTTTTGAGATGGGGTGACCACATCTGCACGCAGTATTCAAGATGTGGGCGTACCATGGATTTAGAGGCAATATGATAGTTTCTGTCTTATTATCTATCCCTTTCTTAATGATTCCCAACATTCTGTTCACTTTTTTGACTGCTGCTTCACATTGAGTGAATGTTTTCAGAGAACTATCCACAATGACTCCAAGATCTCTTTCTTGAGTGGTAACAGTTAATTTAGACTCCATCATTTATATGTATAGCTGGGATTATGTTTTCCAATGTGCATTACTTTGCATTTATCAACATTAAATTTAATCTGCCATTTTGTTGCCCAGTCACCCAGTTTTCAGAGATCCTTTTGTAGCTCTTCGCAGTCTGCCTGGGACTTAACTATCTTGAGTAGTTTTGTATCATCTGCACATTTTGCCACCTCACTGTTTACCCCTTTTCCCAGATCATTTATGAATATGTTGAATAGGACTGGTCCCAGTACAGACCCTTGGGGGATATGGGTATTTACCTCTCTCCATTCTGAAAACTGACCATTTATACCTACCTTTTGTTTCCTAACTTTTAACCAGTTACCAATCCATGGGAGGACCTTCCCTCTTATCCCATGACAGCTTACTTTGCTTAAGAGCCTTTGGTGAGGGACTTGTCAAAGGCTTTCTGAAAATCTAAGTACACTATATCTATTGGATCCCCCTAGTTCAAGTGCTTGTTGACCCCGTCAAAGAATTCTAATAGATTAGTGGGGCATGATTTTCCTTTACAAAAACAGTGTTGAGTCTTCCCCAACAAATTATGTTAATCTATGTCTGACAATATTGTTCTTTACTATAGTTTCAACCAGTTTGCCCAGTCCTGAAGTCAGACATACTTGCCTGTAATTGCTAGGATCATCTCTGGAGCCCTTTTTAAAAATTGGTGTCACATTAGCTATCTTCCAGTCATTTAGTACAGGAGCTGATTTAAATGATAGGTTACAGACTACAGTTAGTAATTCTGCAATTTCACATTTGAGTTCCTTCAGAACTCTTGGTTGAATACCATCAAGTCCTAGTGACTTATTACTGTTTAATTTATCAATTTGTTCTACAACATCCTGTAACGGCACCTCAATCTGGGACAGTTCATCAGATTGGACACCTAAAAAGAATGGTTCAGGTTTGGGAATCTCCCTCACATCCTCAACTGTGAAGACGGATGCAAAGAATTAATTTAGTTTTTCCACAATGGCCTTATCATCCTTGAGTTCTCCTTTAGCATCTCAATCATCCAGTAGCCCCACTGGTTGTTTAGAACAGGGGTCTCCAAACTTTAGGAGACAAGGGCCATATTAGATTTTTGAAGGAGCTTTGCGGGCCAGCTTTAGGGAGCATGGGGCCCGATTTCGACCGGGCCCCGCCGCCGAAATACCGCCAAGGAGGCAGCAGTGTTTGAGCTGCAGCCGAAGTGCCGTCGAGGCAGCGGCAGCAATTGGTTGGGGAGCCGGACAAATGTAAGCCCGGCCCGCGGGCCGTAGTTTGGAGACCCCTGGTTTAGAAGGCTTCCTGCTTCTGGTGTACATGGTTAATTCTCAGGCAGGCAAAAAGTCACAGGCTATTGTGACATCTAATTAATGTTTGCATCATTTCACAGTTGATCTTAGAGTACACTTTGTAGGCCCAATTGTCACAACAGTGTCCATACAAATACAACAAGAAAGAATATATTGATTAATGACATTTAAAATGAATTCCTTCAACGCCATCTTAATGCATCATCCTCCACAGTTCAAGGCCAGGATAAATAGATGAATATAAGCCATGTCATGATGATAAAATCAAAGATGGTTTTGTTGGGCCAACAGAGAGAGTGAATTCCATAGTTGAGGCAGGGCCATTCTCTGAAAATGACCTGCAAGTTAGCACCTAGAGTTTGAATCAAAGAACAGGGCATTAGAAGAAATGATTCCAGATGGTCTTATCTCCCACAATGGTAGATTGGGGGAGTAATTGCCTCTAAGATAGCCAGAAACTACCATTCAGGACTTTTAAATCAAGATCAACACTTTAAATTTAATCCAGAAGTGAAATAGGAACCAGTTTATGATTATTACTATAACATGTGCATCCAGATGCCTTCAGATTCAGAAACATCCCAAAATTGTAAACCTCATCAACAAATGCAAATCCCTGAGGGTGGATGGGGGTGGATGTCAATCCTTCATGCCCTTAAGATGCTTGCCCATACCTATTGGCATACATCTTGTCAGGATGAAGCCTCAGACAAATCATTCTCATCCAAGCCTCTCTCAGTGCCAAACGTGAAGAAAGCAAACAGACCACACTTTCCAGGTCCAGTGAAAAGGACAGATAGATTTAAAAGTCATCAGCATAGTGATAGTGCTGCAACCCAACACATCTCATTATCTGTCTTACCAGACTCATACATGCAGGAAGATTGATAACATGGGAGAAAACGGGGAATAACACATGACTGATGTTAGTCATATTGCTTAATGCGCTGCTGGAAAGTGTTCAGATACTACAGTGATGAGCATGGTATAAGAATCTGAATAGAATAGAATGGGATGAGGGTTCTTGGGCAGATAAGTGGCCTAACAGCAATACCTGGGACCTTCCAAAGATGGAGCCATTGTAGCATTATATAATGCTTCAGGGTTGGATGATTTAAGGAAAAAGTACTGGTCTGTGTTATCAAGCACTGGTGATAGCAAAAGCTACAATAAGTTGGAAAAAGGGAATTTGAGTTTATTTGAATTTTCTGCATTTGCGCACAAGTTATATTGTGTGCGTGTTAGGAAGTTTGGATTGAGACTGTAGAAAGAATATATAATACAGTTGCAGACTTGAGAGCTGGTTCAAAGAATTCCAAATCCAACTCTGCATTTTTCAGAAGCCATTAAAATGCTATGGATCATGCAGAGGTCTAAACTGAAAGGTGACTTTGAGATCTAAAACACTACAAAGCTTCCAACAATTGGCACACAAATGAGTTTGCTTATTTTTTCTTTGAAACATGACTTCTCAGTAAATGATTCCTTGCATACCAGTTACACCACTGATGACCAGGCATGTGTCAGTGTCAAATTTGTCTGTCTTGTCCTGAAGGGAGAGATATTTTCTTTTTATAGTACATCCTCATTTACTAGTTGCTAGACTGTCTTCTGAGCCACTGATACATGAAAGGCTTTCTGATTTCTAGAAAGCTTTATCAGAATATGATAGAGAGAAATACTAACTTAATTCTTCCTCTGTTTTCTGCCACTGAAAATCATTATTATAGAGAAATTTGGTAGCTCCCCTGTACTTTAGGCTTGGTAGCTCCCCTGTACGTCAGTTATCAATCTGTTCCATTGTTTTAATGGCTCATAGCTTTCTGAAACTTTCACATTTCAGGTTAATTTTTTCCCCAGAATTGGTCTCTGGTTTTATTTCCAGGATAGATGATTTTTTTCCATGTATGGTTTCAGCAAAATGTTTCAGCTGTATTGGCATGAGAAGAGCAGGAAAAGGAGAAAAGAATCACCTTTCTAATGATCAGGAAATGATGTGACCTTTTAAAAACAGCTAAGGCAATAAAATGGCGGGGTAGGGAGAAAGAGTGTAACAATTGAAATTTGTCCTGGAAAAAGCCCTCAGTGAGGAAAAGTGTCTTTCAGTGTTCTGATGAAAACTGGTTTGGAATTGACTAAGGCTTTGAGCCTTTGAAAATAGCACTTCATGCACAATACAGTTCTGGGTTTACTCTTAGAACTTTTCCAAATATTCAGAGTGAAGATGGGCTGTGCTGCAGGTTCACACTCAGTTCTTTGGTTCCTGAATTACCACAAATTGGTTAGGATTCATTTCCAAACATTTCTGGGAAATTGGTAGACCTGGTAGGTGGGATGCTTCCCATCCTCATCCTGTGTACTGAATGAGGCAGAGTTCCTGTGGAAAAGAAAGCCTGTGATCATATAAAGCAGGCATTGTAATACATATGCAAAAGAGAGCCATATTAAAGTTAAATGGGCTACTTTAATATTGGCATTTCCCAACTTTTGAGAGCTTTGTTTTGCAACTTTAATAATATTCTCTTAGCATAGTATTTGTTTATGGAAGGTTATATGTGTATGTATATAGTTCCCTGAATTCATTTACATATGTAACACAATATAACATCAGACTCTTTTCACAGCAACCTGAGAGACAAGTGAAGCACCCTGTAGTACTGAGTAATTTTCTGTATATGCTAGTTAAATAGAGTCCATGAAAGTCATTTATATGGCCACCATGTCGTACATTGTATTTAGCACGCTAATTGATGAAGTATAATGAAATAGACCAAAGGTGAAAACTTGCTGAGTTTTACAGAGGCTTGGAATTAAATTACAACACTAATAGTTAGGTTGCGCCAATAGGCTCAGTCCTGCAATCAGTAACATGGCCAACCCAAACACATGGTAATAGAACCTTTCTGCTATACAACACTATCGTGTGCTCTTACTTGCCCTATATTTTATAGATAAACTGTTTTAGAAATGTTTCAGAATATTTGATCACCACTGTTTCTTGTATCCTTAACTCTGCAAGGGCACGAGGTAAACCTTTCATTGATCCAGGAATGAATGCTGCCCAAGCTGAGCCTCAGGTGCATTGTAATTTTCAGAGGAAAATGTCACAGTCTGGAGGAATGATGGGAAATTTCTCTTGCATGTTGATATATGTGTGGCAGATGTTAGACCTTACTCAGCTGTCTGGAGTGTTGGAAGTAGTTCTGGGAGAGATGGATTAGGGGGCAAAGTGCAGGCGAGTGCAGTACATGATAAATACATTTTATCCCAAATATCTTTGCAATGTACCACGAGATCCATAATTAATGATATTATGTATATTATATATTGAAGTTGTACAGTCAAAGATTAATATGTATTATCATGTTTTCCTTTACAAAATCAAATTAATTTGCAATATAGGTTGCACACAAATGTTGCCCAGACCTGGAACATTGCTGAACTTTTAAACGTATCTAGTTTGTGGCTCAGTCATACTTTAATGCGATTACTAATACAGTCCAAATATGGCTGCTATATTTTGTGAAATGTATGTAGTTGTTTTTACTTCTGGTACAAAAAATATTTCCAGGAGGTTACATCCTGGTAGATTCTAGATGAACGTTACTTTGTTAGTTTATTTGTTCAGATCCAGTAAACTCTATTGTGCACCTTGACAGAAAAGCTAAAGTGGAAGCATTACATATCCTGAGGAAACACAGTTTACAGACAAGTGCACAGTAAGCCAAATCTTGGTTGTCTTATTCATGCAAGTAGATCCATTGACTTCAATGGGACTATACACCTGAGTAAAGCAAGCAGGTTTTGTCCCAATTCATATTAAATGCTTTTGAATATGAGATTCCATATTCTACGTTCAAGTTATCATTATTTGCTCTTGGTTCTTTGTCTCATACTCCTTATTGAACTTTATTTTAAATCTAAAATTTTATTTCATAATGTGACTGAAATTGCTGCTGAATAAAGTAGACCTTCATTGGTAGGGGAAGACTTCTACAAAGTGTTGCGGAGTAGTTCGTAAAACCACAAGAAGGCAGTCATAACTCACAAGTGCTGCGGAAATCAAAAAGATTGCCTGTGCTCATTTGTTTATACAGCTTTGTTTATCTAGTAGTTTTTGTGTCCATTTTTAGTAGACAGAAGAAATGTAATCTTCATTAAAGGCCTAAATTAAGCCATAACAATGTATGGTATATAATTTTAAGACTACTGATCTCCTGTTTGTTCTTCTTTAATGTGGTTTCGATTTTGACAGCTGTCTCTCTAGGAGATTATTCACTATGATGGCCAGACAAGAAACACTGAAGTCTATGGAGTTTCTGAAGCACTAGATCTTGACTTTATTTTTTTTTAATCACTCAGAAAAGTATTAATCGATTTTATTTTGCTGGGTCACATCTTTTTGATGCATTATGGGTTGTAGCTTTACAGATTTCATTAAAACTTGAATAAATACAGTCTGCTAGGTAAATTAAGACTAATCTTTGAAATCATTCACAGGAATTACATAGGATCAGTAAAATGTCACGGAGAGGATATTTTACTATCATTTTCTTTCCCACCTATCTATAAAAGTGAAACAAAGATACCAGTGTTGCACTGAAGTCCACGGAGCTGCATTCGTTTAAAACCAATGTAAGCGATAGGGAAATAAGGCTGATACTTTATGCACATAACAGCACTGTTCATAATTTGACACTGATTGTTAATTTGGGATGTAGTTTTTCCTAAAATAGTATCGGTGGCTAATCTAGATGATTACATTCCATATCTGTTGTTAGGCTCTATGTTATCCATGGTAATTTAATTTTGGTTTGTGTTTATAGGGATGTATTTAAGTCTTCAAAACAGATCATTAGACATGTCAAAGCTTCATAACTTCTTCTGACAAGCAGTGATCCTTATAGCTCTACTGGGTTAGCTGGAAATCCAGGTTTACTTTTTTGCAGCCTAGGTAATTGTGACATAGCTATGGGTTTTGTTCAGAAATATGTGTATTTCATTTTATTATGAAGGATCACACAGTATACAGAGTTCTCCTTCTCAAAGCAATAGATTCACTCCAAATATGGACTACCATTTTCGATTTCTTCCCAGGGAACCTCAGCCCCAAGTTGCCTGCAATAGACAAATAACTAATCCCCCTTTTGTATTTACTTAAAGGATGCTAGAAGAAATGCCAGGAAAAGGAGGCTGTGATGATTTTATTTTACAAACCTCATTCCTGTTTGCCTAAATATCAGTCACAATCATTCCTATTTCCTTACACAAATAATACCTAAAACTAATGCTCATTATTATTTGCCCTCCCACATTACAGCTTACCAGGTCACTGAACCTTGATAATTAAATGTGTTATTTCTTTTACTTATTAGACCAAATTTCAATAGGCCAAATACAGAGCCTTTACTCCATAGTTAATCAGTTGTTATTTGAGGCAAAACTGAAAGAACAACCTATGTAGAAAAGAGAAAAGTCTGTGGGTATCAATCTGTGGAGTTTCCTAGCAGCTCTTCTGGGTGTTCCTCTGCCCTCCCCATGGCAGATGCCAGGGGACCAGCCCCCAAAACCATCAGATCCCTGGGATCTGAGCATATCTTAGATGGCTCTGTATTCTGACAGGCCACCATATGCAAGCCTTGTGCCTCCGTGCTGGCTCTTCCAAATGCTGCCCTGAGAATTACCCTCAAGAGGGACAAGCAAGTAGAAGCTAACACAGTCTATATCACTGGGTTCAGTTAGGAGGGAAGCTCAGGTTGTTCACCTACTCCCTCCTCGCCATCTCCAAATGTGCAATGCTGGATCCTACTCCCTCCCCTTCTCTCCAGTCAAGTAGTTTCTGCAGGATTGGAGTCTGTGGGGGAGGCATACCACAGAGGCAAAACTCTCCTCCTCTGCAGTGACAGACTCCCTTCCATGCACATATGTATGTGGAAGGGAACATGGGGGCCTAAGCAGGACTCCAGGATCTGGCCTTGTGGGTTGGGGTCTATTACATGACTTGTTTAATTCAAAGTCAGCTCTTGTCATCATTTGTTTCATCCATGGCATTGTGTCAACTGAAAAGATGAAGTGATTTTCACTTCCAAAGAGGAAAGTGTTCATGGATCATCAACAACATGCAGCTCCTCATTGATTTTCAGCCTAGTAGTAAGTACAATCATGTTTTACTGTATTTTGCCCCACTTAACTTAAAAACCTACTTGATTGCCCCCACATGACCTGCTCAAGAACATTTTGTGAAAATGGGAGTTTGATACAGATCAGTAGTTAGCAAATCTGTTAGGCTATGTCTACACAGCAATAAAACACTCATGGCTAGTCCTTGTCAACTGACTTGGGCTCCTGAGGCTGCAAAATTATGGTGTAGATGTTCAAGCTTGGGCTGGAGCCTGAACTCTGGGACCCTGTGAGGGAGGAGGGTCCCAAAGCCCCAGGCTGTAGTCTCAGCCCAAACATCTACACTGCAATTTTTCAGCTTCATAGCCTGAGACCAGCGAGCCTGAGTCAGCTGACACAGGCCAGCCCAGGGTTTTTAATTGCTGTGAAGACATTCTCTTAGGGTCATATAGAGTTTCATGAACAGAGATCCTGCAGACGCTTCTTTAATCTGCATCCTGTGACTCCCCACAGAGAAACACTGAGAACCTCAACAAAAGGCAGGTCCACTAGTTGCTCACTGGTCATCAGTGGCCAGGAAGGACATGTGTCCCTAGTGGAGAAACTAGACACTGTACAGACAAGAACGTGCCCTTACACTGGGTGGGAGGAGGATAAGAGCTCTTCTGGGCTTGTGTTGCACTAACAAGGTGCACCTGCAAGGGTAGAAGAGAGGGTAAACAACAGACAGTGGGACCTGGAGGGGCTTAGGGAGCCCTGCCCTTCCAGACAAATGGAGAATGTGAGCAAACTATGCCTGTTACAAAGAGCTTTTTTAAAAAGCCTTAGAGAGGATAGAGGCTAGCTGCTCTGCTCAAGATGGAATCGGAGTGGTGGTATAAGTGGGGGGCAGAGATACCATGAGATATTAACTGACCAAGAGACTAACTTCATCTCCCAACTGATGAAGGAATTATGTTTCCTCCTGAATGTCAAGTCCCTGAAAACCTTGGTATACCAACCACAGATTGACAGTTTAAGGAGAGCAGTTTAATAACACCCTGAAAACAAAGTTAAAATGCTTTGTCAATGGCAACCCTAAGCAGTGGGACTGGCTACTTCCACCAGTCCTTTTTGCCATTGGGGAGATCCCACAAACCTCTACAGGGCTCTTCCTATTCGAATTGCTGTATGTCTGCCAAACGCAAGGCATCTTGGACTTGCTATGAGAAGGGTAGGAAGAGCAAGATGTGAGGGCTTTATGTATGACCCAATATATCTGAGTTAAGAGAGAAAATTAGAAACATAGGGATGTTCACCAGGGAGAATTTGAGGAAGGCAGCAACCCTAAGAAGATCCACTGGGATGGTAAGTTCAAGGAAGTGTTCAGGGAACTGAAAACATGACTATGCCAGGCAACTGTGCTCTTCAACAGGGCCGTCCCTACCCATACACAAAGTACGCAGCTGCGTAGGGCACCAGGAAATTTGGATCACCAAATTTCCTGGTGCCCTGCGCAGCTGCGTGATGCTCCAGCCCCTTCTCTGCCTCTTCCCCATGGCCTCCCCCCCGCTTCACCTCAGCCCCGCCCCCGCTTCACCCCTTCCCCAAAGCCCCTGCCCCTGCTCCGCCCCGCCTCTTCCCGCCCCAGCCCCGCCCCCACTCCCCTGAGGACTGCATCAGGCTTGGGTCTGCACTGCTACGTGCTGCCGGTGAGTGCTGGAGTGGTGGTCCCTCCCCCCCCCCCCCCCGGAGGCCTGGGGCCCCCCACCCCCCACTGCAGGGTGGGGGCTGCATAGGGCCCCAGAATAGCGAGGGATGGCCCTGCTCTTCAACCCCGATTTTTCCTGGGAATTCATACTACATACAGATGTTTTGAACATTGTCTCAGCACTGTTCTCTCACAGGACTTTGGAGGAGAAGAACACCCAGTCCTATACCTAAGTAGGAAGCTATTCCCTAGAGAAAAGTCATACGCAGTTATTGAAAAGGAGACATTAATGATCAAATGGGCGGTAGATGCCTTCAGCTTTTACCTGTTGTGTAGTCACTTCTCCCTAATCACTGATCTGAATCCACCCCTAAGCTGGATTCAGACCATGAGGGACATGAACCCTCTTTTAATGAGATACTATCTTGCATTACAACCCTATAGTTTCTGAGTAGAACACCAGACCACACTAACGTTGATTTCTTGTCCCACGAGATCGGGGATGGTGTCAACCCCCCCTTCCCTGTGAACGGCCATCCCATCTTGAAGGGAGGGGTATGTGAAGGGACACGCCCTCACACTGTGCAGGAGGAGGCTAATGAGCTATTCTGAGCCTCTGATGTGCTAATAAGGTGCATCTGCAAGGCTTGTTGAAACTGAAGGAGGAGGAGCCTAAAAGGGGAAACTTACCACAGACCTGTATTAAACACGGATAACTAACTCCTTCCCTATGCAATTTGAATCCCAGTTTCTGCAAATTAGAGAAAGTTAAATGGATGTGGAGAATGCTATTCCCTGTTCAAATGGCTTTATTTCCATATTCCTGAAGATGGAGTGCCTGTCATTTTTGGTTAGGTAAAAAGGAATCCCCAAGACATCTATAAGAAATTCTCATTAATGTATTTATGCTGTGTATATAGATATACATGCAAACACCATAAACACAGTTAATTAGTCAGTGAGTGAGTGGTGGAGGAGTGTTATATCAGTTAGAAGAAAGGGCTGTTTCACAGCATATAATGTTTAGGCTGCTGAGATTGCTGACAGGTTAATGAAAAGTGTTGGGAATAAGATGCCTGTATGAGCTGCATTTGTAGTGTTGTTAACTCATATCATCCCCTTAACGTTTGCCTTAGCAGCAGCTATTGGTCTGTCTACTCAGTAGCTCTGTTTCATGCCGGTGACAGGCTGTCATATGAAGGACTTATTTCTACACTTCTCTCTTCATTTATGGGGTTTTCATTTTCAACAGAAAAAGCTTTTGAAGAATAGGAGTTTCAATCAAAAGTGAATCAAAGATTGCAGAAAGGAAAAGACTTTCAAAAACGATAGTAGGGACATAGGGATTGTCATAACAGATCAGACAAGTGGTTCATTTAGCCCAGCCTCTTATCTCTAGCAGTGTCAGGTAGCAGATATTTCAAAAGCGGGTTCAAGAAACCTCATAATGGAAAATTATGGAATAAGATGCCAATGAGGGAAGTTATTTTTGCCATGGATTGCCGCTATAGCTGGCAGTTTCCAGTTGCTTTGGAGGGGTATTGTGATAACACTTATTAAAAGTACTTCCCTGTTCCAGGCCATGGATATAGACAAGGTTCTTGAACTTTTCAGTGCTTTGCATGCTTACATATCCTCTGATCCGGCAAGGTGCTAAGAACTTTCTGTACGCTGCTGGATTCCCTCTGTTTCCATTTACTATAGAGTGGAAGGCACAGAACACCTGTGCTTTGCATCTTGAAGGATCATGCCCAATGATGTTACTGGCTGGGCAACTCGATAGTGCAGTGTGTATGCACAGCTGTCAGAAACAAAGCATCTAAATATCTTTGTCAGTTTCTTTATAAATATTTGTTGTTCGTATTTTCACGAAAAGCTTTAATTATGTACTTGTAATATTTCTCGGGCAAATGGCTTTGTCATCTTTCACTTTCTAATCACGTCAATTTGCATTTTTGGTTCATTTGTTTTAAAATTCACAAGTAAATTTTCAAAGGCAATCTGGCGTTTAATTTACAGGTCAAGTACAATGGACAGATCATGGTCCCAGTAAAATCAATGGTAAAACTCCCATTGAATTAAGTGGGACCTGGATTTGACTCTATAGAAATACAGATAATGCAAGGGAAAAGAGCAGGTAAAATGTCCAAGTTAAAATTCAGGACTTCAGATACTTTGAAATATAAAGTTCTATCCAAAAGGGCTTGCATTTAAAAAAATCACTTCTTGGACGTAAATGCTATTTGTATTAATTGTTTGCAAAGGGAGAGGAATCAGGGTTTAGAATTCTAGTTTCCATATTGTTCAAATAAAGCACTGAAAATTAGCTCTTTCACTTTATAAAGTAGAGCATTCAGTTCATGTTAGTTTGTATGCAGCTGACTCTGCTAAGTGATGGTTTTATGTGGCTCTGACTTTAGAATTGTTTTTTAATTGAACACATACTATTTTACAGTAGGAAAATGCAAATGTTTGTAGATGTAAAACATTAAAAAGAAGGAAAGCCATCCATCTAGATATTTGTTGAGGTATTATACCAAGTACCAGACATAATTAAAAACCAAGAATGCTTTTTTTTTTGTTTCAGTAGAAGGAGTTGCCTGACTAGGAAATAAAACAGTACGTTGCTACTAATCTGTTATTGCAATCATTGCTATTTCTGTTACTTTTTTACACAAAAAAGGAAGAAAATGAAAGTAGCATATAAAATATTGCTTTGACATTTCCACTGGCTAGATTTGTAAAGGGAATCAATAAATTCTAGAGTGACATTGAGGATAATACTAAAGCATTCCCACTCGTGTGTGTTCTTTATAGAAATCCTAAAGTTTTATTTCAACTATTTATGTCTTTTTAAGGGGTTGTGCATGACTTCTGTTTTCATATTTAATTATTCTTGTGTCTATAAACATTGTAGCTAGTAAAATTCTAAAACCATCACAGCTAAATATGAGATTGTATATATGAAGCAGTGGTTTTATAGTAGATAATTGTGACGATGAAAAGGCAAATGCACATACAATATTGAAATCAAATTATATGAATAAAGAGCCTTTTAAGACTGCTACTAAAATGAGCTTTGGATAAATGGAGTACCGCTTGCTCATCTTTATATATATCATCTTCTTAGATATTCTAGCAATTAGCTGTGATGCTAAAAACATCTACTCTGCCATATAAAAATAAACAAAACTAAAATTCATTACTGGAACTAAGTAGGATTTCCTGACCTACAGATGCAGGTCCTCCCTTCTACGCTATTCATCTCCAATAAGCATGTAACATAATTTTAATTGTATTAATTGAGCTTGTAAAGTAGAAGTGTAATTCTTGTTAATTCAGTGTTTTTAATGTCTGTCTCTGTACTTCAGAATGGGCCTGATCCAAAGCCCATAGAAATCAATGGACATACTTAAACTGACATACTTAAACATACTTAAACTGGGCTTTGGATCATGTCCAGTATGCATAAGGTGACCAGATGTCCCAATTTTATAGGGACAGTCCCAATATTTGGGGATTTTTCTTATATAGAGGCCTATTACCCGCACCCCCATCCCGATTTTTCATACTTGCTATCTGGTCACCCTAAGTATGCAGGTCCAAATTCAGAAAGGGTATGTACTGCGTCCTACCACCATCAGCTCTCTATTATAATCACAGAAATGTGGAAATCAATGTTTGTAATTCAAGTCCTAGCCCAGCAAAGCGCTTAAGCGTGTGCTTAGCTTTAAACATGCAAGTTGTCCGGTTGATGTCTAGGACTATTCATGTGTTTAAAGTTAACCATGCGTTTTAAGTGCTTTTGCTGTAGCAAGGCCTTCATGTCTGCTTTAAGGGGGAAAATGGACAAAATGATTTTCTTTCCTGTGCTTTTATCCACAGAGCCCACTATACAGAGTAGGTGAAAAATAATAGATGAGATTTTGGAATTTGGGGTAAACTTGCACCCCAGGGGGAGGAAAGATGATAGTGGTTTTAATCCACCTTTGCATTTTATCAATCCCAAGCTACTTTGGGGGCTGTAGAGACCCCTGTCGTAACTTACATTGCCCTAAGAGCTTGTCAAAGTTACACCAGCCTCCTCAAGCTGCCCTGTGAGCTGGAGCACTGCATCTAGAATCTTCACAGTGCTGCCAGATATGCCCTGACACATTCCTCCTGTTCTCAGTTCTGCCCCTCAGCATGCCTCTACAATCGGTGCTGGGTGAAGGGGTCTTCTGAAGGCAGCCTTATGGCTGGGTTCCTCTGTGCCTATGCTGGGGGAACTCTCTCCTAGTTGTAACCAGGGCTTTTAAGGGACCTTTATGCCACACTAGGCCTTTTACCCAATGTAAAGGGGCCAAGGCAGGGATGAGGACCTCACCCAGTAACAACTAAACAATTGTCAGGATTGTTACTCATACTGGGCTTATATTGTATCATCAGTTTCCAAACAGAATTAGAAGAGAAGTTCGGTCTAAAAACTGATGGCATGATTTGGGCAATTTTTAATGACATTTTTAATATTAATATATCTATTTTTTTTTCTTTTGCAGAACAACGGCTCCCTTGTTTGGTGCCAGAATCACAAACAGTGTTCAAAGGTACGTGCTTCTTTAACCACCCAGGAGCTTACACTCTGGTTTATGGAAATGAAACTTGTCTTTGACTTTAAGAAACTTGTCTTCTGAAGGAGCTGATAAAGATTTCTTCCGAAAAACACTCGCTATGATAAAACATAGTCCTGTGATCTTTATAGGCAGATAAAGCACCCAGAGAGCCATATCCTCTGCTGATGGAAATGGGAATAGGCCTATAGCAGTCAGTGGAATTATGCCAGTGTACACTGACTGAAAATCTGACCCATAATTTCTGTTTGACACAGTGTTTTAGAGAAGCGAGTGAAGCAGCCAGTCTTGTTAAAGTGTACTCCAATAACTCTGAGATACTCCAACATTAGACATTTCATTTAGCTGGATGCTTAATATACAGCACAGGACTGAATTTCTTTGACAAAATTATTTCACAAATCCCAGTGGCTCTACTGTTACCCTTTCTCAAGCTGACTCTTTGACCCCAAAAGCTCAGGGGGTAAGTGAGCTGATAACCAACTGATTTTGCTGGACAAGAATTTTGCTAGGTTGCCTGGAGAGAAGCAATAATGCTTCAGCAGCATTAGAGGGTTAAAGTGGAACTACAGGGTCTAGCCACTGACTGCTCTTTTCATAAACACACAATGCTAGATGCATCCATTTCCTCCTGCCTTAGTAATTCACCTGAAAACTGTGAATAAGGGCAATGAGGAACAGTGGAAAAAAGGCTACAGACCCTAAATCTCCATGATGCTGTAGGCCTGCAATAATTTAGGTATTGTATTATGTAGTGATCTATATTCACTGTTTATTCCCTGATAGATTTACTATAAATGGGGTCAAAACCCAGTAGAATTATAATGGAATAGATCACTTACTAAAGAGGTGCATTGTTTAGTTGACATAGCTGAGTGTACTCTGTTTTATGAAATCCTGACTTCCCATACGCAAAAAGGTTTGTACATTACTGTTTTAATGTAATCTGCTTAAATGCTGATGCTAATATTAGCTGTAGCATATGGTGATCCTTGGTATATATTGTAGCAACATTTCCAAAGTAAGAATTTTAGATCATGTAGGTGCTAATCCAGCTCCCTTTGAAGACAATGACATTTTTCCAATTGATGACACTGAAGGATCTTATTGAGTATGCTATTGCATGAAAATCAAAATACACCATAGATTGATTATCAGTCTTATCAATGATAAAAATGCTATCTTTTTAAGTTACATTGGCTGTACATGAACAGTAGTATGTTGGTATCAGAAGAAAGAGTGAAAAATATTCCTACTAGCTCTTCTCAATTTCAATACTCAGCCATCCTGAATTCTCAGGGAAACGGGTTCTACTTGTTACACTGTTACAGAGAAACCTCACCACCCATAAAAGAGGTTCATTCAGAGTATGTGATACATCATAATTAAATCACCTTCTCAAGAATATTCAGGGATTTTCACATCCTTTCAATGATCTTGATGTCGCTTTCCCTTTTTATTACTGAGGTTGATACTGTACCTCTGCTAATCTCTGAAAGAAACTCACTGAATGCCTTTTGTCTTCATGAAAAAAGAAGGAAACAAACAAAAATGTGGCCCACTTCTAAAGCAGGGCAGAGGTTAAATGAACATCCATTTGAGTCAGTGCCAAGTGCATAGCAGCCATACAACATATATCTTATCTAGCATGAATTTGAGGGCAACCTTTAGATTGAATTACTGTCTTGAAAGGAATGAAAGACCGAATGTTCCAAGTTAAGATTTTTTTAAAAACTGAAAATGTGGCTATTATTCACATCTTGTATTGCTGAATGCTTAGAGTGCACATAATAGCTTGTCTGATAATTCCCTAGTAGGTAGGAGTGTAACATAAATATTTTGCATAACAATAATATGTTTGCCATTTATAAGGAAAATAAATAAATATGTAGTAGACTGTATTCTTAGTGGTGCTGAGTCCATGGGAAATGTGATTTCCCAGAAGATTTTTACAGCAGGATTTATCCCATCATATTTTGCAATTTATAATTAAATAGGTGGGTTGCATAAAAGCTGAGATTTCAAAGCAGTGCAGGGCTTTGGGGATTTGTCAGACATCTTCTATCCATATTCCCTCCACTGCTCCTGTCATCTCAACCAAAGGGTGTAAAGTGAAGACAATTTTTTAACCTTTCAGAACAAATTTTTAAAAGGGCACCCCCCAACATTCACAGTGTGTCTTTAGTTTTGTTCCCACAGTCCTTATGGGTTCAGTTTTGTGGGGCAAATAACTATAGGCGCAAGCGATGGCAATAGATGTTACCTTTTACCTTGTTAGCAAGTGCGCTCAGATAGTTAAACATTAAAATGATGTCATTGGCCACCACAACTATTTGCATCTAATATATGACGGAGAAGTTTGTCAAGAAATTATATCAGTAGCACATGGCATCTCTCTGTGAGACTGTGTGGTTAATTCATTGATTTCTTTTTACATTCCATTATTGAAATTAGTGAAGTTTTTTTTCATCAAATCTGTAGACAATTTTAGAGAAAAAGGAAATTGGGTAGTAAAAACAACAGATTTGAAAGTCGTTGGCATGATCAGGCATGTCCCCTGTGTTTTGTACGTGTGCATTCCTTACCGCCTAGATGTTTTACATCAAATATTTAACTTACAATTTCCTAACTATTTAAAATCCATTACATAGGATGCGAAAAATAAGAGAAAGAAGGGAATAGTTAAATCTTCCACTTTGTCTCCCTGTCAGGATTGTTTCCTTATTTTATATTTTTCTAGAGTTTTCTCCATTGTAGGGACAGATAATTCTCTCCTGTGGTAAAACCTACATGAGGTAGCTTTGGGGAAGAAAAAGGGGGGAACTTAAGTTTTCTCCTCATTGAAAAGGCCAGGGATCCCTGTTTGGCCTCTGGTTGCCCTAGGATTGGCCCCCATGCCTCTTCTGAATTCCTCCTACTAGTAGCGTGGCACAGCTGAAGACTGAGTCCATAAACTTTCTACGTAATTTTGTGTATATATAGTATCTAAATAAAAATGTTAGCTTATTGCCATTCTAAGGAAATGTTGTGTACACCTTTAATGCTGCTGTTTTTCTTTTTAAGGAAGCTCTTTATACGTTCAACCTAGTAATTAATAAAATACAATGGAAATTCATGTTGATCTCATAACTCTGATGTTACAGCAAGATATTATACCAATATCCTCTAATACCAATGCATGGGACAGTCTTGGTGGTTTGAAAACAGGAAATGTAAATTGAATATATCTGAGAACGATTATTTTTTTCAAGAGTTGCAAATATAATGAACTAAAGTGATTACAGTTCTCACAGGACCAACTATAGACCAGTTATCCCAGTCTCAGATGTCCATTTATTTTTGTATTAAATGGTCTCAAATGACCATTTAATTTTAATGGAACAGGTCACAAAAGCTTGACTGTGAATGGCAAGATATGTACCACTGGTTTCGTATGTATGATTTCATCTAATACGATATCTCCAGTGACCTGTTTCACAAGATAAAACTGAAGAGCACATTTGAAGATGCTGTCCTACTTGGATATTAATAGATGGGCAGTTTCAAAACTGTTAGTGGTCTTTTATAATCATTAAGACAATTCCCATAACTACAGAGGGGCTCTTTAAATAAATTACTGTTATTCATTGAACACACACACTGCCAACATGGACTCCAGCATCTTCATTTTGGACTCTTGCATATGCACAGATTTCCACGGAAGTCAGAAGGACTCCAGGGGGCATTGGGGACTGCCCACATGGATCCCACTGCAGAACTGAGACAGTAACTGATAACATGGCCGATGATACAGACTCTAGGCCTGAACATTCTCTCACTGAAGTCAATGGGAGTTTTTTCACTGACTTCCCTGGGAGCAGGACTGGGATCTGTTTATTGTTTTAATTTCCTGTTATCATTTCTATTTAATTTCCCACATTTTTTTGTTTTTTTATGTTAGAAAATATTCCCTATATATTATTGTTTGGTAATTTTGCTTTTCCTTTTTCCTACGTTTCTCTTTCCTGTCTCTCTTAATCTTGTCACTTTCTCTTTATGGAAAGAGAGTTGTTAAATGGTAAAGCAGTCACATACATACAAAGACTTCAGAGTCCATATATCAGGTTCTTAGCAGTATGGGTGATTTTGCTGGCTTGAAAGTCCCTCTGGAATACATCCCCAGCTTGGATGGGTCACTCAGTCCTTTGTTAAGAGCTTCAGTTTGTAGAGAAGTTACTCCAGAGGTAGGAAGCATGATTGGAGACAAACTGGAAATGACGCAGCTGCCCTTTATATTCCTTTTGCCATGTGGCTTGTACTTCCTGTGTTCCAAAAACAAGCTTTATGGGTCATGGCATGGAAAAGCCTTAGAGTTCTGTCCGTAAGCATACCACATGCCTTGCTGACTCATAAGGTGTATACCTTAGTTCCTTTCAATGGGTTCATTGTGCAGTTGATGACCCTTTGTGGGCCATCAAACAGGCTAGGCAGTGCTGATGCCAATCTGACTGGGGGTGTCACCCAGAAACACAGCGCAAGTTTGGAAATGCAGATATACCCTGAGTATCTGTAACTTGTAATTCAAAGGTGATACAAACATATAAACAAGATTATCATACCTGGCAAATTATAACATTTTTGCAGATACCTTACATGGCATATCTGTCACGATTCATCGTAATTTTACAATATTGGTATCCATAATATCATAAAATGTTTCACATATTCAGCATCATACTGGAAACCAAGGTGTCAAAAAGAAAGAAAGTCAGAGAGGAGGCTTGGTAGTTTGTAACTACCAAAATGTCATTACCAGGACACAGGCAGTCTTATCTAGTAGTCAGAGTAGGAGTTGAGAGCTCGGCCAGGTCAGATACCAGGAGATCAGAGACTGAGATATGCCAGAGGGCAGACCAAGGTGTCAGGAGGCAGGCAGAAGCAGGTTATCAGGAGATCAGAGTCGGGCAGTAGGAGCAGGTAGTGCAAGGGAAACATTACTAAACTGGGGAAACCCAGTTTCATGAACAACTTCCTGTTCTTGTTCTTGGTTTAAATAAAAGAAGGAAACCAATCAGGACCCCCAGTATTCTGCCAGTCAGATCCCTGGACTGGAGTCCTCTGTCAGAGTTGAGCTTACAGTTCTGGTAACTGTTAGCAAGTCACTGGGTAGCAGGTTGGTAGAGCCCTGCACAGATACAAAATTTGTGTCCGCATCCAATCCTTGATCCATCAAAATGGTCCATGGATTAAAAGTGGATATCTGTGGATTTGCAGTGCTCTACAGGTTGGAACTTATTGGCTCATAAGAGACAGGTGGACTGACATTTGAGACCTGCAGTCCCTGACACAGAGGCAAGAGGTCAAGGCAGAATTCAACACAGCTGGAAACAGATGAGGCTATGCAGGTTGTGGCCACCAGAGAGAACAGATTGAATATGGAAGCTGTGGAAGATATCTCTCAAGATCCAACTCATCCCGTGGATGGGAGCTGGGCCCAACCCATAAAAAAATCAAGCTTACCCACAAAGAGATCTCCAACTATACAAGGAAGACAGTTGATCCTTATTGGGGATTCAATACCCAGAAGAGTGAAAGGAATATTCTGCAAGAAACTGACCGGCAACAGGAGCCAAAACATGAGATGTCACTCTAAGGTTGGTTAAGCTTCTGGAGCTGTTAGGCAAGGATCCATTGGTGGTGGTTCATGCTGGCACTAATGACACTACATTGCAGGATAGCTCCCAGATAATAAAGGCTTTAGGGAACTCAGAAGCATGCAAAAGAAGAATGTCCAGCAGTCTTCTCAAAGATCCTTTCAATCCCATAAGTGAAGGAAGGCAGAAGATTCTGGAAATGAACAATGGATGAAGTAAGTGGTAGAAGATTTTAATTCTGTGGGGAGAGAGGGCTGTATAGTTTGAATGGCCTTCACCACTGTGGAAAGGAAACCAGTCTCCTCAGGGACATGCTGTGTAGAGTAGTCAGGAGAATGTTAAACTACTAGCAAAAGGGAAAGGTAAAAAGTGGGATGATATGAGCACTCATTTAGCATAAAAGAGATGTTGAGAATAAAATTTATTCAGGAAACCAAAGTACATGAAGAGAAGAAATTCTTTAATTACCTATATACCAAGTCTAGGAGTCTGGGAAACAAATGGGAAGAATTGGAATTGCTCTTTTATAACTACAGATTTGATTTAGTTGGTATTACTGAAAATTGGTGGGATGATTTATATGAAAATCAATGGTTATAACCTATTTGAAGGATTGGGCTAGCAAAAGGAGAGGGGTTAATTTAGTTGGTGTTGGTCCTGCTTTGAGTAGGGGATTGGACTAGATGACCTCCTGAGGTCTCTTCCAACCCTAATCTTCTATGATTCTATGATAGTTTGAAGTCCATTTTTAGTCACAAATAGGATTGTGTCTCAGTCCCCATTTATGGAGAAGGTAGAAGCATTTGCCATGTAATATGTGGATGTAGTTCACAGTGGACCATGGTTGTGACACTGATTTTATTGTGCCCGTAATATTCTGCATAAAGGTGTTAAATTGAGACTTGACAAGTGATGTGTACGAACTATGTGCCCAAATAGATGAGCAGTATTTTGCACCAGAGTAGACAAGGGCCAGTGAAGAGGTAGTAGAGCATTTTCATCAGTTCCCCAGGTTGTCCTTGCCAGTTTCTGTATGAGATTTACACACATCTTTATTTTATCTTGAATATTTTTCAGGTGCTAGTGGAATGTGAGGTTTTCGTCTAATGTCAATCCAAATCCAGGATATGTCAGGGTGGGATTGTAATTCATCTGCTGGTCACAGAAATTCCCGTGTAGTTTTGCCCTAGCTTTTCAACTGTTTAGATGAGATGGTGACATGACAGTTTCATGACAGTGAGGTTTGGTTTTAGACGCCAATATAAAAAATATTCTACCATGCTTTTACGATCCTTAGTTGGGATTTGCTCTGTGGTCAGGAAATCCCATGCCAGTGTGGGCAAAGCATCATCATCTGCATAGACAAATTTCCATAATGATTTTGGGGAAGGCTTCTGGTGAAAATATTAAACAGGATCATGCTAAGACTGATCCCTATGGTAGGTCATCATTAATAGCATATGGCCTGCTGACTGGGTCACCAGGGAAAACATGAAACCTATGATTGGTCAGAATGTATCGGAAGAATGTTATTGCTGCATTGCATGGGATAATTTTGCTGGCTTTTAGGAGGAGGCCATTGTGCCATCTGGCAGATAAGTCTAAGGGTACGTCCATACTTACCGGCTGGTTCGGCGGCAAGCAATCGATCTTCTGGGATCAATTTATCGCGTCTTGTCTAGACGCGATAAATCGATCCGGAAGTGCTTGCCGTCGACACCGGTAATCCTGCTCCGTGAGAGGAGTAGGCGGAGTCGACGGGGGAGCCTGCCTGCCTCGTCTGGACCCGCGGTAAGTACCTTCTAGTTCGAACTAAGATACTTCGACTTCAGCTACGTTATTCACGTAGCTGAAGTTGCGTATCTTAGTTCGAACTGGGGGGTTAGTGTGGACCACGCCTATGAAAGCTGCCCCTGGCTTGAGTTTTCCTTGGAATCCCACTTCAGTGTCTGTTGTTAAGGCTAATATTTGGTCAGTACAGCTGTGGCCTGGTCGGAAATCCGCTTGTTCTTTTGGTAACATTGTGACAAGCAGCCTAATTCTTGCTAGTAGTATTTTCTCCATGAGCTTGTATAATGTGCAGAGGAGTAATACAGGGCAGTACAATGAGGGATTGGCAATGTTAATGACCATAGCCTTATGCCAGATCCTCAGGACAAGCCCTAAGGAATGGATATTGGAGAATAATGCTGCGAGCCATTCCCGTCCCTTGGCTCTGAGGTTTTTCAGAAGTTCCACAAAGACACCTTCAGGCACTGCAGCTTTCCTGGCTTTGGTGAGTGAGGGCCTTATTTACCTCCTCATCGATGCAGGGCACTGATAGAGGGGAGGTGGCAGTCAGTGAGGTCTCTGCACACTTTGCACTTAATAGACTTGTCCCCTGGTGCTTTTGAATTCATAAGGAGCATTCGGGGTTTTGATGTTTCACTGGGTTTGCAGCCCCAAGCTAGGGTGACCAGATGTCCCAATTTTATAGGGACAGTCCCGATTTTTGGATCTTTTTCTTATATAGGCTCCTATTACCTCCCACCCCCGTCCCGATTTTTCACATTTGCTGTCTGGTCACCCTACCCCAAGCTGAGGCAGCAATAGCCAAGCTTTGCAGCGGGAGTGAGTAAAGTCCAGAGCTCCAAAGAGCTCGATCCATCTTTGATGGTATGCTGAACTCAGTGACTCTAATAGGGGTGTTGCAGTGTTCGGGTCACCAGACGTTTGGTATTCCTTTAATAGCCTTTCTGTTTCTGGTTTCTAGTATGGGAATTATCCTTTTCAATACCCATGAGACATATTTTTCTTGCAGATATTCAGACTAACTGGGTAAAATGATCAAAATGTTGGGGCTTTGTTGGGATTGCGTGTTTGGTGGCCTCACCGGTCGCAGTAAATCCTAACTAGGATTGCTGGGAGTTCAGGGCCAATGTAGATGATCACTAGTCAATGCTGTCTGTGTGGGACGTTGCTAAGAATAGTTCTGGAGGCATTCTGAGGGATTCCAAACTAGTTTTTGGTGCGGAACCCGAGACCAATCTCTGGTCCAACAGGCCGAATGAAAAGTGCCTCTGTCCTTTGCATCGAAAAGAAGTTGCGTGTCTTTGTCTGATGGCCATGCTGCGGTATCATTACTATTATAGCCCCATGTTGTGTGGTGGCTATAGAAATGATCACTCATATAGCTGGGTGATATAGGCTGTTGGTAATGGGGGAGAAAGCCTGTCTGTATTTGATGGTTTATACACCTTAACCACTGTTATCTTGCCAGGATGACCTGCTTGATGTATGTGGCAGGGCTGTGTTTCTGGTGATGGAGGGAGGCAACTAGATTGTAGCCGGCAATATGGCAGTGTGATTCTTGGGCATCATCTTTGATATGGGCTTCTTGCAGGGTGATATCAATCATGTCTTGAATGACGCAAGCTGGGTCATAGCTTTTAGATCAGGACATAACTTTGATGTTCAGTTGGCACATTCATAGAGTGGGGGCCTACGGTTTTTTTGAAGTGGCTCTGAGAGGAATCCTTTTTTCACATTAGCTGTTTCCATTGCTGTTCAATCCAGGACTTCACTGAGTGATGTTTGGAGGTTGATTTGATGGCATTAGCTGTGCCTTAGCATGTAACAGGGCAGATCATGAGACGGCTGTCATCACCTGTCACCCTCATGCAGTGCCCAGACTGGAGTACATACAGGCAGAATTAAGACACCACTGTAATAATACTGGCACTTCTGACTTTTGAATGCTTAACTTTGCAATTTAAATAAATGTTCTATTAACTTCCTTATTTTGTGTGTAATAAATACATGTATACTGGGCATAGACATTACTGGGGCAGGGACTGTCACTTGATACATATTTATACAGCGGGGTCCTGACATAGTTGGCCTCTAGTCACTATCACATAAATGTTACATATGCATTTTAGGACAGGAAATAAAGAATAATATAATATTCAAATGAAATTGCAGGGGAGATTTAGATTGGCAAAATGCAATTATGCAAGTTGGATATGGCCAAAGCAGGACATATAAGCTTTGAATTACAATTAGTTATGTAGCTGCACTGTAGCTTAAAATAAACAATACCCTAACCTTGATTCTACAAATGTCAACTCATGCCCAACACTAAGGTTTGTTCTTCTTTGATGTGTGGTTATAACCCTCATTAGCATTCTAAGAATTATAATCTATATTGTCTATAAATACCAAATAATTAATTTTAAATCTATTCTTATGTTGGCAGTGGCAAAAAATATATATCTTCCTGTTTAAAATCCCAAGAATTGCAATGTATAGATGATTAGACAGACAGAATACCTAACACTGTCAGGTCAGACATTTGTACTAGTTTGTATTGGAGGTTATTTATTTATTTGTTATCATTTTTACAGTTTAAAAAGAAGTAGCCTTTGTAAGCCATAATCAATCATTAAAAATCATTCAAAAGGTTCAGATTTATTCAATAATTAAAAAGGCCTCAGATAACCAGGCTTGACTTAGTTTATTAAGCAATTGTTAGTCATCACATAAAGAAAATATATATTACCAAATCAAATCCATTGGAACCTATCCCTGCAGCAGTGGTAAGTCTGATCTCAGCCTTTCCAGTTCTGCCTCCCTGCATTCTGCCTGTCACAATTATAGATTCCTGGGGGTAGGGGGATGTGGGGTGTTTACAGTTTTAGCTCCTAGCAGTGCCTCTTTTCTCCCCCATTTTAGTACATTTTGAGACTTTCTGCCATACTTCATATATTTATTAACTGCATTTTTAATGTCTGCTGTTTACTCATTTTTTTTGTTGGTGGTGGTACCTGAAGTTTGTGTATTTCTATCTATTGTGGTTTAGACATTACTGGCTAAAGAAAACAACAGGGCACTGTGTTAAAAGTCATTATATCTTTCTTAACAAGTTTAGCAATCTTATATTTTCCCCCTTTAAAAGCATCCTGGGGAAGACTGGCTTAAAGGCCACACCTTCTAGTTATCAGTGTTCTGTGAGTTGCTTTTCATATTTCTAAAATTAGACTTCACGGACAAAAGTCCTATGCTCAGAATCTGTTACCTGAAGTGTTGATCTCAGTTGTGGATTCTGCAGTCCTTTTGTTAGCAGAATTCCCACCGACATCAGTAGAAATTTTACATACAGAGTCCTCAGTAGAAGTCTGCAGGGCAGAGAGAAGGATGTTGCCCAGTTACAGTAATCAGTGTATGCATGTTTTTCTTAAGCTATTCTTCTCCATCTTTACTTGTAATTCCCCAGTGTTTTTGACAGTGCAAAATAATATGGTTGATTTATTCTTTGAATAGCTGCTCTCATCTGGCAATTTCATTATACAGATCCTCAAGAGGAAATGCAGGTTGCTTAACGGGTGTGGGAGGAAAAGAGAAAATATTCTCCTCCATTTAATGACTGAAATCTTCTATGATACATGTTAACCCATTGCCTAGAAGTGAGGCGTAATTTTTCTTGCAAATGCCACCTCTGATCTGTTGCACACAAATCAAGTACCCACTTCTGCCACATTTATTTATGTTGATTGGTACCTTACTCCATGTGTAGTCCCACTGAACACAAAGGGCCAGATTCTGATACCTTACTTTTGTTGCTTAGTATGCTCCTGAACAAATAGCCCTATTGAAGTAAATTGAACTATGTGTGTCATTCAGTGTGAGCCAGGTTATCAGAATCCAACCAAATGAGGCCAGTTGTGGAGGAAGAACTACTCAACATGAATAAGGGTGACAGTATCAGGCCTGAAGTGGCTTTATTTGCACACACGACAAGATTCTGCTTTAATTTTGCTTGGATACCTGCACTGATTCTCCATCTTCTATCACATCTAATTTAAACTTAGAAGCTCTATGTAACTCTGCCTTTCCCTCCTTATTCTCCTTTCAGGCTCCTCATATTGTTCCCCGTCTCCTTTGCTCTGCCGGTGCTCCCAGTTCATTTGTCTGTTGCTCACCCAATCACATCCTGGCCTTCTACTTATATATGCCCCTTATGCATAGTATGGCCTCCCTGTGCTCATCCACATAAACCCCTATATAAACCCCCTTAACAGCCCACTTCTGCTGTGCTGCTTACAACAAATCAAATGGAATAGTATATACATCGTATATAATTTGCCTATTGTTATTGTTCCCTTTCCCCTAACCTCTGACTACTGTTCTTAGATTGTGAGGTCCTCAAAGCAGAGTCCAACTTTCTCATGTGTTTGGAAAGTGCTGAACATTTAATGGTGGGTGTTCCCATAAATTAAAACAAACAAACAAACCCTAATAATAATTGACACCAGTGCAAATCAAGAGTGACTCACTGAAATGGTGAAGTGTTGCAGATTTATACTGGTTTAATGGAAAGCAGAATTTACCCCTGATGAGCATCTTATACAACAGGGGAAGACCATTTCAAAAAGATCCTTTAAGTACAGGTCATTTTTGTTACAGATCCTTCTGCAAGTTTAAAATCCGTGAGCAGTTGAAGTTCAAAAGACCAGCAGGCTTAATTTAGTACTGTGTGTGCAGTGGCATTTACAAGGAGTGGAAATAAATGGGAATCATCATAATGCACCGTGAATCTCAATCTGACTTTCTTGTTCACTGCAGCCAAGGCTCTGACAGTAGCCCTTGATTGACTGTGAAGCTGAAAGGCCATTTTGAGTTTTCAGAATAGTGGATGTGTGAAAGACAAGATAAATAAGTTTACAAATGCAGCAGCCAAATAAACATTCTGCCTCAAAAGAGACGGCTGATTTCTCTTTAGAATAACACATACTCCTGAATTCTCTCTGTGAGCACTTGTTCCAGGCTTCCAACAGAGTCCTTGCCAGAGATAATGCAGGTGGAAAGATGAGTTAATGGTTTAAACAGTTAGAGATTTGATGCACTCTTCCATCTGTCAAAGCCCACTGACATGAAATCTCACTGTTTTAATTTGTGCCTCCAGCATCCAATTCAGCCTGAAATGAAGTCAGCGATTTGCCCTGCCCACAGTACTGTCATTCTTATGGTAAGCGTTCTGTGCCCTCATGCTGGGAGACTTTTATCAGACATATTAGTGTGCATTTGAAGGATCATTAGCCTGCAGTAGCGGGAACATTCCAGGTTTCTTAGCCTAGAAACTCATCTCTCTGCTGGAAAGTATTCTGAGCCACAGTTATGTGCACTATAAACTTACAGCACAGAGGGGTTGCTTTGTAAGATTTAAGAGAAATAGTGTGTATTCATGAGGTAAATCTATCATGATTTAAGTACCACCCATAAGAAGTTGAGATAATGTGCATTTGATATTAGGTTTTTTAAAGGTGTAGGGGGAGGGGAATAAGGAGGAAAGTGTGAACATTTCTGTTTTTGCTTTCCTAATCAAGGAGTTTTCTTTCATCTGGTGAAAGATTAGGAAAAGCCTTTCAGTGTAGTCAGAGTTGATGGCATTTGCACGGACTATGATATGGAAAATATATGAAGTAATCCTGACCCTATGAAAAAATCTGGAGGTAGATGCATTATGTAGTGATTGCATCCTGACAGATGTAATGGGTTTATCCACAATAATGTAGATAGGGCTGGTAGAGCATTAATGGTTTGAAGGTTAGAGCTAAATTGGTTAAAAGAAATAGGCTGATTGAAGTTTCCGGGTGTTTTTGTTTGGAAATAACAGAAAGTGCTTTGTAATGAAATGTTTTTGTTTTTTAGCTTTTGTTCCCATGCAGACATTAGTATATAATGGTGCTGTGATGCCAGACATCAAGACAGCAATAGAACAAAGAAGTTACTGCTTCAGTGAGCTCTTGAAAAGAGGGCTTAAACGTGGGTTATATTCACAGTTGATAACTCTATTAGATTTGTAAATGTCAATATTTCTGGTATCAAAAAGCAAGATTGGCAAGAATGATTGGATTAGGAACATGGGAAGTGCCATATTGGATCAGACCAGTGGTCCTTCTAATTTAGTATCCTGTTTCTAACAGGGGCCAGTTCTAAACTTTTCTGAGGCAAATATGGGAAATCCTGCAGTTCTGGAATAATCTGTCACCAGGGAAAATTTCTTCCTAAACCCCATTAGACAGAGGTTGGTTTATGCCCTGAGGCAGGCTTATTCCCTTCCCAACTCCTGGTTTCGAATTTTTTTAAAATCCTTAATACTATAACTTGGTGTGTTCCTTTTATGATTATAAATGCCTAAATTAAAATACTTCTCAGTTTCAAGCACAGAATAAACTTTGGAGAGACATGTATTTTCCCTTGGGGATAACACTAAATTGTCTTATTAAATAATTTGTATCTACTGTGTGACAGTTGATTATAGTCGAGTCAGTTACATATACTGCCCTTGCACTTATTTAACTTTTTTCTTCCTGTAAATGGCTAATGCCTATGGAGCAAAAGAAAAATCTTTTATATGGGTAAGTAAGAATCACATGGAGAATCCCCTCCCCAGATTTACTGATTCAGACTTATGCAGAGTTTCTCATGGGACTGGATCAGCCTGTACAGAGAAATGGCTTGGATCCCCCTCAGATATGCTCTCCTCCTCGATATTTGTATCAGTTCCACTTGTTAATGAAGGGGAGTGAGTTTGATTACTGTGTTGTTCTAATTTTTCACAGCTGAATTGCTGAACTTGGCCTGCCAAGGATGAATTAGACCTCTTTCCCAAGGAAAGGACACAGTATTGTCACTAGCAGCTGAATTATTCACTGTATGTCTTCAAGTAGAATGAGGAACTTTCCTTAGGAAACATTTGCATCTTGCTTATATATCCAACTTTATCTGCATGTCCCTGATCACTGGAAAAAAATAATGTGTGCACTAAAGTATATATAAAAAAAAGCCTCTAAACCCCCCACCCCCACCCCAAGATACTTATTAAGGCTGGCATTCTGAAACACTAAATGCTTCTTTAACTTAGCTTTGTCTGCTTCAGTGAACATTGTGTTCAGAATCCGGGATATTCACACTGCAGACCCTGAGCAAGCCCTTTCTTTAGAGCTGTTTGGGCACAAAAATAATCCCTTCCTAGAACCTTTTGAAAAAACAACTGAACTATGCAGACTAATCAACTGTAAATCTTTGCCATCTAGAAAGCAGTTGATTAAGTAGCATCTAACAGTAGCCCAATCATCAGTGAAGCAGAGTTGATCAGATGCTTTCAAGACAGACAGTGCCTCTGAGACCTAAGGCAAATTAGCAATAAGTCTGCTTCAAAGTAAGTAACAAATTTATCACTTTAAATCTTTAGACAATCTTCCCAGGTCTCTGATTATCCAGGTCTCTCTAACTTAGCATGTAGTACTCATTTTTCAATAAATTTTCGCTCCATAATTGGAAAAAATGCAAAAAGTGAAGCTGTCCTTTGGACTTCACTTTTCCAAAAATATTTTTAGTTCAGCAAACTCAGTTAACACTGATGTGAATATTAATAACTCCATTGAAGTCAGTAAAATTATCCTACAGTTACGTCTTTGCAATTCAGATCAGTCTTGCATTTATCTTATTAAACGTACGGGTATATTTTAAACTAATTAATCACTTGATCCAAAACAGTATAGAGTATTCTGGTTGAAGTGCCTGATCCTGCTTTTCTTTTTTAGAAAAGAACTGCAGGATTAGGTTGCACATATCCACCTTTAAGTGACAAAGTTGAAATATGGCTGAATTGACCCTGTTTGTAATATTTTAGTAAAGCATTTTCAAACCATTTTATAGGGACAGAACCTGAAATACATACCTGCCTGTATCTCAGCTTTGGTTTTCATGGATGTTTTGCCTGAATAAAAGCCCATTGACTTCAAGGTAGAATTGTGTTTTTTAGCAAGCTTAGGTGGTTCACCACAGAAGTGCTCTTATACCATGGTAATGGGTGAGGTATAAAAACCTGGAGAGATTAAATATTATTATTGTGCATAGAACAAGCACAATGTCTTTAGGAGTTCTCAGGCACACAGAGGACTGGGGCCACAGCTTATGAGAGTGAAGTTGCACTCCTCACTCCAGCTAACCAGCACAGCTGGCTGATGTAGGGGTTGGGAGACAGCTGCCCTATATCCTCTCTCTCGTTTTTCAGGTGCCTAGTTCAACTAACCCTGCTCCATCCTTGTGCTCAACTGAGTGTGGAAACTGTGATTCTGCTCAATTCTGGGGGCAAAGAAGAGGGACACTCCTTGTCCCTCCCCCTACACACCTGCACAGATGTGAAGCAAAGTCCATCCCTAAATGAGAAACACAGGATTTTGTCCATAATGATTATTACCATGTTCATTTAGTAAGGCATTAAAGAGTTAACTGCATTTGCGCACACATAAGTAATTTAACTAAATCTCTGAGCATCACCCCAAAAATGATTATTCTGAGAGGTGCACCGTTAAAGGCCCATATTACACCACTGATTCTAAGCAGATCTGTTGATTGAGCTTCATGGAAGAGTTCTGCTTAAAATCAGCAGCATGATATAGACCAGGGGTAGGCAACCTATGGCACGGGTGCCAAAGGTGGCACGCGAGCTGATTTTCAGTGGCACTCACATGGCCCAGGTCCTGGCCACCGGTCCGGGGGGCTCTGCATTTTAGTTGAATTTTAAATGAAGCTTCTTAAAAATTTTAAAAACCTTATGTACTTTACATACAACAATAGTTTAGTTATATATTATAGACTTGTAGAAAGAGACCTTCTAAAAATGTTAAAATGTATTACTGGCAGGTGAAACCTTAAATTAGAGTGAATAAATGAAGACTCGGCACACCACTTTTGAAAGGTTGCCGACCCCTGATATAGACCAAGGTTATTAGATCTGAAAGCTGATCTTCCTTAACAGTTCTTCCTTACTAAAATTCTCACCATGTGCATTACAAACAGGCATTTTTTGTTCTTAATCTAATCATAAGTTTTTACTTATCGCAGCAGTCCGAAAAGCTTAAACCTACAGAGGCAGAAAAAAGGTAGCACTGGGATAATCTCCCTGCAGTGTATAAGTAACCAAAAATGGATCATAGAGACTTAGGTATGGAGCTAAAGCAATAACAGGAGAACATTTTGGGTCAGTTTTTCCACTGTCTTCAGCATTGCATAGCCATTTAAACTTGTGCAAAACAGATGTGAAATGGCATCCCTGAATTCCGAATGAGAGTTCTGATTTGCTATTGCACTATGTCCACTTTGAACAGGGTAAATTATCACACAAGGTTCAATTCAGTGGAGAATCTGGCCGATTGACATTTATTGGATTTTTATGTATGTATTTATTTAATGTTTAGGCTAAATAGATTTCTTTTTGGATATTCTCCACATATGGAATCTTCAGTCCTAGGAGGTATTGGCAAGATCCTTCTTTCTGAATTAAAGAAAACAAGTGACAACTGCTTGATATCTATACATCAATACTGCTAGACCACTGGTGCCTCTGATCATAACTGAGATTAGCCACTTAACTATCATGATACTTAATCATATGCTTAGGGCTGAACATATTGCCACACTTGGGGCTGGGAAGAAAAGAGATGTCTAAGGGGGGATATGATAGAGTTCTATGAAATCATGACTGGTGTGGAGAAAGTAAATAAGGAAGTGTTATTTACTCCTTCTCATAACACAAGAACTAGGGATCACCAAATGAAATTAATAGGCAGCAGGTTTAAAACAAACAAAAGGAAGTATTTTTTCACACAACGCACAGTCAACCTGTGGAACTCCTTGCCAGAGGATGTTGTGAAGGCCAAGACTATAATAGGGTTCAAAAAATAACTAGATAAGTTCATGGAGGATAGGTCCATCAATGGCTATTAGCCAGGATAGACAAGGATGGTATCCCTAGCCTCTGTTTGCCAGAAGCTGAGAATGGGCAACAGGGGATGGATCACTTGGTGATTACCTGTTCTCTTCATTCCCTCTGGGGCGCCTGGCACTGGCCACTGTCAGAAGACGGGGTACTGGGCTAGATGGATCTTTGGTCTGACCCAGTATGGCCGTTCTTATGTTCTTAAGAAATTTCCCTGGCAGAGCATATTTCCAGGAGTCTGGTGGGGTTAAGCAGGGATCATTCATGATGATCAGATGAAACAGATCATAGTATACAGACATCTTCCTACAACTGCAAGGTGTGGACATAGGTACTTCTGCTCTGCTGGTTGTTTCTGCATTTGAATGTCTGGCTCAAGCTACCATACTGTAGTTTTTTTACTATGTCTTATACAATAAATCAGGAAACTAAATGGCTACCACCAACAGAAGACAAAGGCTTGGTCTACACTTAAAAAGTGATGTTGGCATAACGGTGTCAGTCAGGGATTTGAAAAAAACCACACACTTGACCAACAGATCTATGTCAACAAAACCCCAAGTGTAGATGCAGCTATATCAATGGAAGAGAGAGCTTTTGTTCTATGCAGCTAATGTTGTTCGGGGAGAGCGTGTCCTTACTCCAACAAAAAACTCCTTCTGTTAGTGTAGGCTGCATAGATTCTATAGTGTAGATATAACCTCAGAAATAACAACTGAAATTAAAAAAACAAACTGGGGACAGATTACACCTTTAAAAATAAGAGGAGTTTATCCAGAACTAGGATTGCAGGAACAGTCCCTAAAAGAAGTTCAGAAAGACAGGCACTGCATGACTGAGAATTCCACAAATCTGAAGATTGTTTAAAGCTTCCCATTGTCTCTTTGATGTTTTGACTATAAACTGCTGAAGGCGGGAACTGAATTTTCTTTCTATCTTACGTATCTGCAAACACATCATTAGAGCCTAACTAATAATCAATAATAACTGTGATAATAATTAGATAACAGCTGCCACTTGTACCAGTGTTGATATGTTCACTGCATGCAACTTATTTGTCTGCTTGCAAATGACTCAAGCCAGGCCCTATTGACAATGGGGTGTGTGCTGCACACTTACCAATATCAGGACTGCTAGAACTGTCTCTATAGAGCCTGAGAAAACAGCACGGAGTATAAAACATATCCTGGTATCATTATTTCTAAAAAGCAAAACTGGTTCACACAGTCACTGTTCATATAAAAACTAACCATACTTGCTTCTGGGTGGCAAGAGCACTGAGGGAAGGTTTGATTAGACCCAGCAGGAAGGGCTCAGCCTGGTTACGGTTGTTAATTTTTGTTTGGTTCTGGACCATTCTTCTGACTGATATCTGTATGTCTCATTATTCACTCACTGGGTGGCAGGTGAGAGTCTTTTTTATCCCCCCCACCCCCACCCCCCAGTTGTAGGCAGGGTCAGAAGTTGCATCTGGAAAAGATGCATTGACAAAGACAACCGACAAATAACTCTTTATGTCAACAAAAACAATGCCCAGCCCATCATAGTTACCTCAGAAAATCATAGACTCACCAAATATTTTTTTAAAGAACAGCTGGTCCCATAGAGAAACCTTCAACAACATTGTATTTGGGAACCATTCTGCACATATATTAGTTAGCCAGGTTGTTTCCCTCTTTCATTATTTATTACTAAGGACATCTGTGTGACAAAAGTATTATGTTTCCTAAGAGTTTAGCTGTCCCTGCTGTATATTCCTCCATCTGAAGTCATCCTCTCTGTGTAATTATAATCATCTCCTATGAAAATTGTGATGTCACAAATAGAAAGTTAGGGTTTTTGGTAGCACAGACCTAGATGAGCTGATTAACTCTTTCATGCAAATACTCTTAATAATATATGAATGGAGGCAAAGAAAAAAAATCTACTCTCAATTTTTCAAAGTTGTCCATGAGATTCACCAGGTCTTTCAGTCACTTTTGATGTTCATAACTCAGCATTTCAAAATTAATCTGTTGTTAAAGTATAGCGTTTCACATTAAAATGAGAACAGATTAAAAGACTAATAAGTGATTACCACTTTTTTAAACCTTCTAAAATTTATGTTAAAGTGAAACAAGCAAAACTAAAAAGGGCAGTTGCTTTATTGTAAGACAATATTACTTTCTCTTTATTAACAATTGAGAGCATTGCTGCATGAAGTTATAATATTTACCCTACTCAGAGTAACTATTGGCTGGAGAAGTCATCTGACTTTCATGTTTGCTAGTGTTAATGGCAGTTTGAAAGTATTAGATAGAAAGGATTTATTCCCTTACATGGTTAAAGTAAGTAGGTCATCATCATCGTCAGGGAAAGACTGTGATATATTTACTCATTATTTCTTGGGTCCAGCATTACACAGGTTACTATATAATAGATTTGAAAGTGGTTAAAGTAAATACAGTACTTTGAAGAAATCCATGCAGCATTTTCCCTTTGGACAACTGTTGATAATAAAACACATTTCCAACAACTATTCATGTGTATTAATGTTTTGGCATCATAAAGGACATCACTCAAGTAGACTCACTGGCTCAGATATTCAGCTCTCCTTACTCCCCTTTGTGCTGCATCTGTGGCAAAAAACAGAACTTAAAGCTGCCTTAAGACAGTGCCTGAGGATTGTCTTAGCGTAGAAAAACCCTAAAGTAACATAGGGCTGGCTCATGGACCCTCACAAGAATAGGGCATATTCCAGGGTCAGTTTCTGGTTTATCAGGGGTGAGAGTAGGTGGTGTTGAAGTATGGTGTGCAATCATGACTGGCAGAACAGCTCCTTGGAAATTATTATCTGCTGATGCAAGTAAGAGCAGCTTCAGGCTGCTCTAATTTGCATCTGAGCTAGCTTGTCTCCCAGCAGCCTTCTGGTTTAGAATGGAGGGAGTGGCAGGAAGCCAACAGATCTGGCACATTGAGTTAGGATTGTCAGACCAGGTCCACATCACAATATAGCATATCAGAATTTAGAAAACATTATTCATATATTAAAGTCTTCTCAATTTGTCTTCCCATCTTTAAAGTAATTTAAAACCTGATCCTGAAAACCTTACTCAAGTGAGTGGTCCTTATTCATGTGAGAAAAGGCCAGTTGCATGCAGTAAGCTTTTGGGATTGGGCCTGTATTGTTGGAGAAAGCTCCCATATGAACAGGCTGGGAACTGATATCGGCTGTTATGCCCTGTTCCAGCCACAACTGAAATAGCTGGGAACTGAGGATGTTTGGAACTTGAATTCACCGAAGAGGTACACAGTGTGGATCTGGTATACAAGATTCCCCATACTGGTCCACTGATGTCCCTCAGCTAATCGGGAGGGACAACTTCTATGGGTGAACAGACAATTCAGTCTGTAGTTCCCTTTATATCAGTGGTGGGCCTCACGCAGCCCATCAGGGTAATCCACTGGTTCCCGGCCAATGGGAGTTGCGGGAAGCGGCGTCCAGCCCAGGAACGGTGAACCACAGCCACTGGGAGCTGCAGGGGGCCGTGCCTGCGGACGGTCAGTGTAAACAAACTGTCTCATGGCCTGCCAGCGGATTACCCTGATGGGCTGCGTGCGGCCCGTGGGCTGCAGGTTGCCCACCACTGCTTTAAATCCTTGGCTGCCTCACCGAGTTTGCCAAAATGACTGCCAGCTGGGAGATTGGTTTTGTTTAGTAAAAAAGTATATTGTATATATTTTATGACTGTGTACGTACCTGTGCTTTTCACATGATATGGAGGAGCAGATCAAAATGTAGCATAGATTGCTGATCCATTGTGGAATGTAGCTGATTTTAGAACACAAGTTACAGTTTCACTAGTCAACTATTTTTCATTTTGAGTTAGTGCATTAAAGACAACAAACATGCTGTTTACCACAGAAAATGAAGATATTCACAGCAGAACTAAGAACATTCAAAGGACTTATTTGTCAATTAATTGTAAAACAAAAGTTTTTCTGATCATGAGTCACCATGGTGATCATCAGAATCAGTGCCGGCGCTACCATTAGGCGACCCTAGGCGCCACCCCTGGTCAGAATAGATCAGCACAATTTAAACTCCTGACGAATCCTTTTATGAGTGTTTCATTTTTACTAAAAGAAAATAAGAAATAAATACTTGTGGCACCTTAGAGACTAACAAATGTATTTCAGCATAAGCTTTCGTGGACTACAGTCCGTGTAGTCCACGAAAGCTTATGCTGAAATACATTTGTTAGTCTCTAAGGTGCCACAAGTATTTATTTCTTATTTTCTTTTTGCTGACACAGACTAACACGGCTACTACACTGAAACCTGTCATTTTTACTAAGGAGCTTTGTGGAGCTGGGTTACAAAATGGCATGTTACGTGGGCTTCCAATTTTCTCCCCAGTAAAACTGAAATACCTCTACAAATTCTTACTTATATTAATGTAGTTTTATGAAATTGCAAATTTATTTAAAAGCTTTGAAATATGTTTTATCCTACCATTATAGAAAGCTTGTGAAGTTTTCTTTATTGCTCACATTTGGTGCCTGATGATAGGTTATCAGACAACACTGAGCTGTTTAACACCTTAGGCAGAGACAATGAAGACACTTGTGATACTTGCTCAACAAGAAGCTCGGTGTGTTTGGGAAATCTGTCATTTAGAAGACAAGCCTGTTAAGGTGTCAAACCCATTCGGACCTATTTTGTCCCTTTTTATATCCCGCTGTTTCAGTTTTACTTCACATTTGGCATGTTAATCTGACTTGAAAGTAAACATCAGACAACCGGGAAAGTAAATAAATGTGTCTGCTTGTAGTGTTTATCATCCACAAGAATTTATCCTTTTTATTTATTTTAAAAAATCTTTGCAATTGCATATCCCTGTATTACAGACCACATTTTCCATAAATGGCCTCTAAATGTTAAACCTAGTCTAATAGTCGTCTTACCCATATTCATTTAATGTAAAATTGAGGCTGGTGGTCTTTCTAAGCGCTTGTCTACACTGGCACTTTACAGTGCTGCAACTTTCTTGTTCAGGGGTGTGAAAAAACACCCCCTCGAGTCCTGCAAGTTTCAGCACTGTAACGTGTCGGTATAGACAGTGCACAAGCGCTGGGAGCCGGGCTCCCAGCACTGGTAGCTACACCCATCGTGGAGGTGGTTTTTTTAGAGCACTGGGAGACTCTCCCAGCGCTGTGCCGCGACTACACAAGCCACCTAAAGTGCTGCCGCAGCAGCGCTTTAACATTGCCAGTGAAGACGTGCCTTAAGTGGTGAATATGCTCATAAGAGCCTAATACCATTGATATTTGGCATTCTGTGTACCTGCAGTAACTTGAGCTCTACCGTAGTACTGTACCAAATTCACTTTGCACACTCTGCATTATATTTTATTCAGCATTCGGATAATGTGACACTCTGACCTTGTCTGATTGGGGATCTCATTTACTGTGAATGTTGCAAGAACAGTAAACAGAGCCTGGGAGAACTGTCAAGCCGCCAAGTTGCATTGTTCTGTATCTTTTCAGGGCAATGCCACATAATTTTATCTCTCTTGACATCTTTTTCTCTGGTATTAAGAAATTCTTAACTAAATTCCCTTTTGTTTTATAGTCCGCCATCTAAAAATGCCACATACTATAAAGAGAACAGGTCAAAAGGGCTTTATAGAAGAGACCTCAGCAAGTTGAAATAAGTTTGGAAGAAGAGAAAGGCAATTCTAGGGTGTTATCTGAGATTGATAAGATTGTCATTTAAAGTGTTGCACATGCAAATATTTAAAGAATATATTAGTATTATAATTTATAAATAATTGTGTATTAATCTACTAGGTAGATGTATTGTTGAAATATGTTGAATGGTGTAGGACATGGTTGTTTATGGTCCTGGTACCCACTTGCAAAGGTCAGTTAATGCAACTAATTAGTGACTGTGGTAAACCATTGAAATGGCTAAGACTGGGATTTTCAAAGAAGCCGAAGGAAGCTAGGTGCTCAGCTCCTGTTGGATTTATGCACCCCCTTTGAAAGGTCTCGCTTAAATCAACAGAAAATAATTGAATTTGCTTTGAATTGTTATTTCATTGTCTGATGATAAACCTTGCTTTATTATAGAGTTTCATGCATGGAGTGGATAAAAGACTGAGGTACAAAAAACACATCTTGATACTGTAGCTGGGTTACGACCTAATTGCTAATACTAGCTTTTGTTTTAATAAGTTTTTAAAATATTAAAGATAAATAGAATTGTTGACAGTAAAAATCTTACTGTAGGAGAATGACAAATAGAAAAGATAAAGGACTATAGCAAAGTGGCAGTCAAAATAGAAATTGTGGTTATCTATTGTATAGCGTTACCAGTATTCAGGTTTGAGGTCTGTATTTAATTTATTTATACCAGAGTTAATCATCTTCTAGTTGATCAGTTAAATACTGAGAACATCTCTTTCTGAGTCTTCTTATGGTTCAGCCAATTGACAGGAGATAAGCTTCCATACCCATCCCTCCCAGCACTTTGAAAGTGCAGTGGAGCTTGTTATAAATGAATGACTCATACATAGGGTGGAACAAATGCACCATTGGTAGCTTACAGAGATAATAACACTGACCTCCGGTCATTTTACAAGAGAACTCTCTTGCATAGGTCAACTTCCCACTGCTTTAAACCCAGCCTAAATAGACTATTCATGGGGAACTAGACTGACAGATTAGAGATTTATATGCACAAATATGGGCATTAGCAGCGGGGTTTCTTCACTTTAGGACACAAGAAGCAGTTCAAATGGTCTGACCACTTAGAACAGGACATTTTTCTGTTATAGAAGTGGCTTGGTAAACTCCAATCAGCTTGACTGAAATCAGTAGGATAGTCCTTTGGACCCAGTTCAGTAAGGCCTACTCAGACAAAACTCCCATTGGTTTAATAAGAGAGGTTCAGGAGTAAGGATTGTAAGGTCACTGTCTGCAATGAGGTTAGGATTTGTTGAAAAAAATTCAGATTCTGAATAAATAAATACGTAAATACACTACATTTCTCTCTGTGTGTCTCATACACACACACACACAGCAAGAGGAGGATGAATGGATTTGCAGAAGTGAGAAAATTAGCATGTGCCAAAGCTACTCTGTTATCAACCTTAGTACCATCAGAAACTAAGTTTAACTCCAGAAGTTGAATGTGAGTATAAACAGCTTAATTTTTATAGAACCAAATATAACATCAAAGGGTGTCAAATAATTTAATTTCCCAGACACATTAGTATTCAGAAACTGAAGTTTAGCACTAGAAGTGGTCCACACAGAGAATGTCAAAGAGAAATTTAATGTGTGCCTCATTGCAAAAACAAATGCATTCTTTTGCCTGACTTTAACAAAGGACCACATTGCAAAGAATGGTTTAAAAGGAAATGACAAATTATTGCAAAGAGGAATTCGTTCTAAAAAGGAGGTGTTCTCACAAAAGGGAGGGGAAAAAAAACAGAGAGAGAGAGAGAACATCAGTCCCTAAAACTTATTTAAGGAAAAACATATGCTTGATAAACTCCTCCCCTCACCCCTCCAAAAAAGTGAGAAGCTTAACATGATCCCCCCTTTGTCTTAAATTATACTGTAAACTTTTCAGGTCAGGGGCTGTCTCTTACGTGTGCTTATACACCTAGTAAAATGGGACCCTGCTGTGGTCAAGTCGACTGGATGTTATGGTAATGCAAATAAATGCATAATAATAACATAATTTTCCACACCAAAAAAAACCAAAAAACAGTCGGGCATACTCAAAGGAATCCTTCGCCCTGGCAAATATGGCTTAAAGATTAGACATCTCATTTTGCCGCGCTTTATATGGGTTGGGTGATGTATGTTTATCATCAAAATTGAATTAAGATACATATCTTAATGGTGAGTGCTGAAAGGGTAAGAAAATGTGAAACATGAGCAAAAACCTGTCAACTATTGTCTTCTTTATCCGACACGGGATTTTCTGTTTCCTTTGAAATGCAAATTTTTTTTAAAGAAAAATAAAAAACAACAGGGAAGAGGCACTTAATTTAGATGGGTGGGTTGGAATAGATAAGATGGGGTTTGGGGGAAGAAGGTTGTGTTAATTTTAATAACTGTGCACATGCTATTTTTTGAACTACAAGGAAATATCAGTTTCTCTTTCTTTCTTTCTTTCTTTCTTTCTTTCTTCTTCATCAATCAAGAATTTTGCAGATAGGATTGATGAGTCAATTGGCCTGAGAAGCAGTGACTGACAAGGGAGTTTTGATCAATCAGCAGGGCAATGCTTGTGTATCTCCAAAAATTTATTATTTTTTAAAAAAACATTGGGCCTCTTTCTGTCATGACATGACCCTATTGACTTCAATGGAGTTCCACCGGGGGTTAATTTGAGAGACTCTCTCCATTAGGCTGGGCCTGGGCCGGCGCCAGGTGGGCTGCTGCCTCCCGGCTCCCCGCTCAGCCGCTGAGCGGGGAGCTGGGAGGCAGCCACGGCGAGCCGCCCCCCTGCCTCCCGGCTCCACACTCAGCTCCCGCGGCCCGTGGGCGGGGAGGGGGGGAGGGGTGGCATTAGCTGGGGGGGTGTGGGCGCAGGGCTGGTGCAAGGAAGTTTCACCTAGGGCGCGAAACTTCCTTGCACCGGCCCATGCTGGGCCAGTTTGCTTGTTTTTCCTTAGTTGCATTCAGCCCTAGTACTGGAGAGATCAGGGAACCAATGCTTCTGTAGAGAATCAGATTAGACCTAATGCAGTTCACTTCTCTGCACTGGAGACTGCCATTTAACCTTTATCCTCGAAGTGTAACTGGAAGCCTGTCTTCACAGGGACTACTTGTAGGCAGGGGCGGCTCTAACAATTTTGCCACCCCAAGCAGTCGCCGCCGCGGCAATTTGGCAGCAGGTCCGCCGCTCTTCCCGCCGCCGAATTGCTGCCGCAGCAGGCGAGAATGGGGTGGCAGTCTGAGTCCCTCAGCGGCGGGAAGAGCGGTGGACCTGCCACCAAATTGCTGCGGCGGCGGGCAAGAATGGGGCGGCAGTCCGAGTCCCACGGCGGCAATTCGGCGGGAAGAGTGGTGGACCTGCTGCCGAATTGCTGCCGCAGGACTCGAACTGCCGCCCCATTCTCGATGCCGTCCCAAGCACCAGCTTGGAAAGCTGGTGCCTGGAGCTGGTCCTGCTTGTAGGCAGAGCATAGCTTCTGCTGTTGCTGCTGGAGTTCAATTAGCTGGGCTTTGCTGCTGAGCACACTCAATTAATCATCGACTAGAGCTCAATTCAACTTGAGGAAAACTCTAGCTAATTACCGCTAGTCGACCAAAAATATGTATCTATAGTCTTCTTAGTCCATTTTGAGGTAATGGCTTAATAATACAGACATATATGGTTTCAAATTGTCCTGTGTATCTGGAGGAGAAGATAGACAAGAAGTTTGTGATTACGATCCTTGTAAAAAATGAATGAAATACATGATTATAGATACATCTTGAAAGACTTATTTCTATTTTATTTCTTACTTTATTTTTAAAAATCTGTATGCAGCAAGGATGAAATTCACCATTGGCCAGAAGGACAGCACAATATCTATACATCATTTAAGTCCCACTTAAGCACTGTTTTAGAGACATACGTGGAATTTAAGTGCTATATAGTGCCTTGTGCTATCCCACCATAGAGGAGTGACTTTCACCCCGAGGGAATAATAATGATCTTGTATAGGATTATGAAATCTGGGTTCTATTTCTTGCTCTGCCATTGATTGTTAGTGCAAGCCGCTTATCCTCCCTTTTCCTTAGTTTCCCCATCTGTAAAATGGGAATCATAGTGACCTCATAGGGTTAGTTCCTTAAAGTTTGTAAAACACATTGAGATCCTTGATTGCGCTGTAGAATTGCAAAATATTTGTGTTCAGTAAGACAGGCATTGCATTCCTGGGGGCATCCTTGGGTCAATGAGTTTCTAAGCTCTGTTGCGTGGAACAAAAAGGCTATACTTGTCAGTAGCTGTCCACTTGGAAAAGAGAGATGTAGATGTGATTTAAAGTGACAAATGTAATCTAGGTGCAATCACTGTCATTGTAGGATAAACTATCCAGTGGATGTAGACAAAACCTGCTGTCCAGTGTCACTGCTAGGTGTCCCTGTCAATGCAAGACTACCTCTTAGGGTCCTGTGCACATTGGAGAAAGGAGAGGTATGAAATGAGTGTGCACAAATATCATGGGTAGGATCATAATAGTAACAAAATTCAGTCCTCGTTAAAGGGCTGCTCAGCTATGAAGTTGCAGCCCCAATTTTAATGTGTTGATTGATTTACTGTGATCAGGATGAAAAAAGCTTGAAGTTATTTCTAGGACTGACCATATCCCTTTAAAATTTCCAGTTTGATGATAGTGCAAATTATATAGCGGACTAAACAGCAGAGGTTTACCAGCACACATGAGCTGTCTGTGAGGTGGGGCAGGGGAATTAAGGTTTAAGATAATATATTATGTATCAGGGAAGAAGGGATGGCAATAGAAGACTATCTGGAAAAATATGGTTTTATATTCTTGATTGGTACAACAAACACTTGGAAAAATTTGCTATATAGATCTGGGTTCCTCTTACATTACATATAATGGGCCGAATTCACCATTCTGTTATTCCAGTTTTACACATATGAATTAACATCGAAATCTGCATTTTTCATTCTAAATCATACCTGATTTTAGTGGAGTTATGCGATTATAAACTAGAGTAATACAATAGTGAATCTGGCCCACTATATGCAGTGTTGGAGGAACCACTATTCTATATAGCAAGTTATCCTAAAACACACACACACACATATATATGTAATGTCAATTATATTTCTTTCTACTATATGGGAAAAAAGGAAGATGTCCTAGTTGAAATATCATAAAAGGTTTTATATAAAGTAATAGCCGATATAATGATGTTTAATTGTGGAATAATTCTTCACAATGTATTGTATCTGTTCACTTGGCTAAAATTAAGCCCTGGATTACATGAGCATGGAGACAGATCTTGTTTCTTTCCTTTGGGAGATAAATTATACTGGAATAGAGTACAGGTGTGAAATAAGTTTGTCATATTTAGCTCTCCATTTGCAGCACTTTAGCTAGGAAAAGGGCTTGATTCTCCTCTCACACCAAGAAATCTCTCCTCTGGAGTAAATACAGTTAAAACAATGTCTAACAAAGTTATTAGATCAGTAGCAGTTTCCCCAACTACTAATAATTGCCATTGTGGTATTTTAAATTTAATTACTAGTTCATACTGATCTTCTATAGACATTCCTTGTGATGATCATATCAAACACCTACAGTGACTGACAATGAAAAGTGAGCTCTTGCCGACAGATACCACATGGCAGTATCTGGGACGCCACCGTTATCTCCTAAACCTCTGTGTGGTAACTGATAGCAGATGTTGACTTTTTAATGGTGGGCATTAACTTTAGAAAATTTCTGCAGTCAACTGTATAGTATTTATTTGCTATTTTGGGACGTGGAATGTACAAAGGATACAAGAACAGATTCATAGTTATGCAAATACTTTACTCTTACTATATTGGATGACACCTGTAAATATTATATCATATTACATTAGTCTTCTGTAGCAATATGTCTCTCATTTACCTGTTAAATGACATGCAAGAGACAAATAAACTACAGTATGAGTGTCATCCAGCAAGTTGGAATAACCTTGATTTCATGTTGTGACTGAAAAATGGTCATGCCAATGCCTCCAGTGTGCTGAATAAGTATGAAAAGGAATGACTGCACATGAAAAGCAATGATTGCACTTTGGGGTTTTGTTGTTAACTCATCATGACTTTGTTTATAAATCTATCTGAAATTCATATTGCTCTGGCTGGGTGTTCCATCAGCTGCCAGCTCAGTTCTAACACAGATGCAATAAGGAAAGAATTGTCATCAAAAACCATCTGTAGAGGCCATTGTTCTTTTGAAATTAGCATATAAAGGAGGTTACACCATGAAATAGCGTGTAATGTTGGCTGCCAACTAAGTGACTGATGGATTTACTTAGTAGTAGATGCTATGTCTGTTGAAATCATGACAATTTATAAAACAGTAATATAATTAGTATAATTAGTAATATAATTCTTTTAAATATTGTTGCAATTTCCACTTGCTAAAAGAAAATTTCTGAATTGCACTGAAATAAAAATTTTAAATGAGCCTTTAATTTTCAAGTCAAACTTTATTTCTTATACAAGCATAATGAGTTTATATGATTAAAACAGACAGTAGACATGAAAAAAACAATTAACTGATCTGGAAGCGTAACAAATCTGATTTACTTTTAACGTTTCTTGAAAAAAAATGTTGTTTAAGTATGTTTTTAAAAAGGTACATTTCTTCTGTAGAATAACCTTCAATACCTATAAATATTCTAAAAATTCTTGTTGTTGTTTCCCACTTCTTCTATGATACTTTTTTCTCTTTTCATACAAGATAAGCAAACAACCTCAACATCTATAGCCTAGAGGACAAAATAAGGGGAAAAATTAAATAAGAATAGAGATGAACCAGTTCAGTTCATTAGTGCGCAAAGTAAATTACAGCTGTAAAATATGTACTTCAATGTGAAAAGATCCAAAGATCCAAATGTGTTAGGATATTTAGGATATTTCATATGTTTGCTGTCATCTTATCAAAATCCTACAACTTCATAAAACAGTCTACCATTACCTAATTTGCAACTGATTTGAAGTCTTCCTATTCTTCATCAGAAAGTATTTTACATGGAAAATTAACTAATTTCAAAACAGAATCTCCCACCAGTCTCCTATACCCAGACAGTTCTGTCCTGGGTTGCTATTGGTATGTAAGATTGTGGGGCGTGGCAGCAGACAGTAAAAGTCATCCTCCGTTTTGGGAAGGTGGGGTCTAGACTGCCGGGTACAGAACAAAGTGTGGCTGGCTGCTGCTTACAGCCTGCTCTTGTTGCTGTTATGTAACATTTAAATAAAACATAATTTAGTTGAATGCAAGCTCTTCGTGCTGTAATAAGAAGAACAATATGTGACTCAAGGATCTCTTGATACCAACTGGCAGAGGACACGGGCACATAAGGGTTACAGGATCCCCTGGGCCTGGTATCTACATATTAGTCCACCAAAGAATGACATGTGAGATATCTTCTGAAAGCTTATCACATTGGTCATCATGATCATTGCAAAATGTGTGTATGGAAAATATGTGAAGCGTTATGTATATATACTAAAAATATGTTATCTAGGTCTATGAATTAAGACAGGTCACCAAAACGTAATCCACATACTACTGTCAGACAGGGAGGAAGACATGCTTATCTATGGCTGGTCATGTGGAAATTGGATATCGTATGGTTCACAATGGACACCCATTTACAGCCTGAGCAAAATGCTAATCAATAGATTGTGTGGGTTGCAGGAACAAACAAACACAGCATGGGGATCCTCTTAAGGAATAAGACAACTTTTGGAACTATATCTGGCTGTGGATGAACCCTCAGTTATCCTTCAACCTATGAGGACAAGCTGCCAGTGGGCTTGATTTTATGAAATTAGGGATCTCAGCCACCCCAATGCTGGGAAAAGGATTTGTGGTAAGGTATTTTGCAAGAGATAGAGGAATGCCTTGTGAGTTCAGTTTAGGCTCTAGAAAGTGTGTTATGATTTTGTTTTATATGTATCTGTTTCCAATATTCTTCCTTTCTATTACTTGAATCTCTGTTCTGTGATAATAAACTTATTCTTGATCTATCTATCTATCTATCTATCTATCTATCTATCTATCTAGTGCTGTGTATTAAGTAGAGTGGTGGTCCTGAGTTGAATTGCGCAAGCTGGTATCTACTCTTCCTTTGGGGTTAGAGAATCTGAAAGTTTTGGAAGTGTTCAGTGGAACTACTGACTACTTCAGAGGGATGCTTGAAGGACTCCAGGGTTGGTACATGTGTATTGCTAGCCTGTACAGAGAGAGTGAGGCCTGCGGAGGCCTGGAAGGGAGTGCTTGTGTTGCCAGAGGTTGGTGCATTCAGGGAAGTGATCCACAGGAGGCACAGACAAGACTCCCTCACTCTAATGGCAGGTGGTAGCGAGGTGCCTCACAACCCTGAGTACTCTTGGAAGCATCACATAACGTACTGTAGGGAGTAGCTGGCCTTGTGTATGCTAGTTAACTGAACTATTAGTAGTAGAAACAATGAGATAGCAGTATTCTAAGTATTAACAGTGCAGTGAGTACAGAATAGCCGGGGAGTTTCAGGTGCAGATTGGTTATAGCTTTACCCCACATCCACACTAACTTTCTTTCTGTTTGTACATCATTTTGAATCTTGCCACAAAGTCTTTTCCTCACATCCACTGTGCATATTGAGATGTGCTAACAAGAGGTGTCACTTGTGCCTCGGAAGATGAAGGAGAGAAGACAGAGTAACTGGGGGATGGGGAAGAGGAGAATAGAAGATCAATGAGAGATGTGGACATTTGTAACTTAATACGAAGCCTTTTCACCCCTTTTATGAACACAAACGGCAGAATTTATTAGATTCAGAAAAACTCTTCCAGTCCCTAAGACCAGGTACATTTCACAGTGAAAAGGTTCATCCCTGCTGCATAGGGTTCCCTTGTCCCCCAACTTTCAAGTCTCAGTTTCTATTGAAAGAATGAAGGGCCTGGGCCTGCTCTTGTTGAAGTCAGTTAGGGTTTTGGTATTGACTTAAGGTGACCAGTTTTTCAAAGTGAAAAATCATGGCACCTGTCAGTGTGCACATAGAGGATGGTTTGGGGAAGTTGTGAAATCTCTATCATTGGAAGTTTTTTAAGAACAGATTAGACAAGAAACCTGTCAGGGATTGTCTAGACCAGCGGTGTCCAATACGTTTGCCACTAGCCACATGTGGCTAATAGGCTATTGAATTGTGGCTAATGCATGTGGCTTTTTTATAATGTGGCTAATAAGAAAAATTCAAAACCACAAGTGTGGCTAGCAGTGTGGCTAGAATCAAATTTCTATTAGACACCGCTGGCCTAGACGATACTTAGTCCTGCCTCAATGCAGGCAACTGGACTAGATGACCTATCAAGGTCCCTTCCAGTCCTACACTTTTCTGATTCTGTGATTGTTAGGGAGGTTTGCTCAGTGGAGGTTTGTTAACTGGGTGAGGGGAAGAGATTGTCTGCTAGGGCTGGTCAGAAACATTTTTTTTGATGGAAAATGGAGTTTTCAACACAATATTTTTCACAAACAGTGTCTCCTTTCCATGGAAAATTTTAACTAACTATTCATTTGTTGTGCTGTCTTGATGCACATAAGGGTTCATGGGAGCTGTGGGAGTTTAAAAAAGCTGAGACAAAACACATGGGGACAATGGAACAGGCCCTGAAAATGAGGACACTCCTGGTTTTCAAGGACATATGGCCACCCTACATCCTACCTACTTGAGTGGTAGCAGAATCAGACCCTAAATTAGAAGCCCAGATTAGAGTCTGGTTATGATCTTAATTATACCCTTGAAAATCAGAAGTAACTTAATTGAATCAGTGGAATTACACTGCTGTAAATGATATTCTGGAGAAGTAAAGGGACGGGTCAGTTTAGGAGCTTGTCTACATGAACATTTAGTTCATGGTAAGTTGGGTGTAAATTTACCCTGCACTTGCCTGCTGAACTAACGATGCATGTGGATCTTTCTGACATGTATTAGAAGTTTGTTAATGCACTCTGATCTAGTCCTCTTTGAAACGTTCACTTATTCCTTTTCCATATATCCCTTCCTCCCCCCCCAATCTCCCCTGTCCCCAGTCCTGTCCTCCTATCTTCTTTCCCCTATTCCTTTCCCTATCTTTAACTGAAAAGCAGGTGTTGCGGGGGAGGAAGAGAGTGGGGAGTGGATTTTCCTTTTTACTGGAAGTTTCTTTGAAGTTTCTTCTAAACTTTCTTCTTAGAAAAGTAGAATAAGTGCAGGCGAACCAACAATGAAACACTTATTTTACCCTCATCAAAACATGTACAGAGAATTCTTACATCCTAAAAATACCAGAATAGTAAAAATAAATAAATTACTTTGATGCATAACAAAAAAGGGGAAAAAAGTATTATTTTAGTGACCTTTTGCTTTTTTTGTGTGTGGAAATGGCAAGAAACTATTATTGTTTATTTTTAACTAGTGATTTGGTATTTGCTAAGGAATGCCCATAAAAAAGCATAATTTTAAGGAACGCAGTCAAGTGTAGTAATTCAGTGTTATCTAACAATGAAATATAGGATGTAGATAATGAGTAAATCAGCTTGAAACTTATAGCATCAATTACGGAAATAAGAATATTACAATAGCTGTAACTACAGTCAGTTGTAAAGACAGACATCAAAAGTCTTCAGTGGTGACCGGTATTTTTCAAACCTGCATATGAAATTATTTTTTCTAGATCTTTTCCTTTTGTTAAACCATAAGGACATTGCATCATTTAGAGCCAAAGTAAGGGGTTGTGGTCAACTTAGGTTAAGATTTCCTCAGATATTAGCAATAAACCTATTCTGAACTGAATTTATAATAAAAATTCCCACTTCTGTCAAATCACATGGCCTTTGTATAATGTTACACTGGAACATAACAGGAAAAAAGAAACTGTGAACTAATAAGTTGTGTTCAACAAGTCTTGGAATTTTTAAGTGCCAAACATGTTTTGCATGCTCAGAATCTATTGACCAAAAGTCTTTTTGAATTACAAATTATTTGTAGCTTGAAAGCCTGTTGTTAGGGAAATACAGGCTGTGAATGCTAATTTGGTTCAGCTTGAGCAATCAAGAAATGTAGATGGAGCAACGCACATTTTCTTTGAATAACTCTGTATAACATATATGCAAACACATCACGTATATGTTAGACTATTGAAGTTATAAAACTTAATAGTCAAATTTAATAATTAGATACAATATTCTTGAAGCTGAAACAATGGCTAACAAAATGGCACAATGGTATCCCTGTATAGGAGCTAATCTAAATGATCATTTTTGTATTAGAAGAGATTTAGGAGAGAGGAGTTTTGCTATTTATCCTTTAATGCAAATAACTCAGCTGCTAATTCATAGCAGCATTCAGTAATGGTTAGGGTAGGCTCATACATTCACCACAATCCAGTTACTGCTTTATCAAAAAATATGTTGAAACAGTCACATAAAAAAATTATTGCAGTAAAATTTCTGACGTTTTCTGAGTGTAAACTGCAGATGCCTCTTTGTTTTGACACTACATTGTAAACATGCCCAGAATTGGAAACAGTAGTCTATCATTTTTCATTACTTACATTGGAATAACCTTTTAATCAGAAGTGTAACTTTTATCTTAAAATTGCAGTGAAAGAAGGTATCCCGCACTTAAGTTTTGTATAAACGAGAAACATATTGAGAGTGACATTCAGAAGACTAGCAGGAAATGGGTTTTGCATGTGGGAGAAATTCAGGAATTGGGGGGACAGGCCCCCATCCCAGACCTGCAGAAGCACTTCATCCCATTTATACTTCCATGTGGGATATTGCCCCAGCTGCCCACAGCTTTGTACTATTGCCCAGGTTGGTATACAAAAAGTTGGCACTGAACTATCCTCTGCCTGTTCTGTAGCAGCTTTCCCTCTACATTGTGGAACCACAGCAGTTCTGTTGTATTGGGAGCTTTCCATCGCACCCTTTGGACTGCCGGCTGGGTGCATATTTCAACCTTATGTATTTCAAGCAATTAAAACTAGAGTTGGTCAAAATTGTTCAGATTCTGAAAGTTTTTGCTTAAAAAAGAAGGAGAATTTTTTTGCAAAATATTTGCAAATAATTCATCCCCTTTTTCAACCAGCTGTGGAACTGGTCAAAAAATTTTGAATTTCATTTTCTATTGAAAAAAAGAAAACTTTTGTGAATAATGTCCCAATTTCTCAACCATCTGTAGTTACTACAGTGCACTTGAGCACTGGTTACCTTTCAAGATTGGATTAAAGCAATTATGGCCCAATTTAAAGCCCATCGAAGTAAATGCAAGAACCCCGTTGACTCAAGTGGGCTTTGGTTTGAGACTTGACTGAGACTTTGAGATATTGACTATAGTTTTCATTTTTAACTCTTCTTTCTCATAATAAGAACTTGAGAATACAATTCCTTCCCTCCTCTCCCCCAGTCATTTTGTCGTTGCTCTCAATTTGGCCAATATTATATTGTGCTATATATTTAGTTTTGTAGGAGTCAGTATATGTCCCTTTGTTTGCTTGTCTGGCTGAAGTTAGCAATAATAACAGCTTCAGGAACAACGGGAGGGATTCCATCTTCTCCCCCCCTTGTCCTCTCCCCCTCCCCCACTCCTTCATGCTGTGAGGGAGAGTGGGAAAGCCCCTTAGCTGGCCAGGGGGAGAATTCTCCGGATACAGACACTGGGTAAGGCTACTACAGCAGCATCACACAAGGCCCTTTGAAACCTCCAGAGTTAGGCGGGTTGTATGGTGGCAGGCTAGGGGCAGGAGGGATATGTGGAAGATAGTGAGGCCATAGTGTGCAGTGCTGTGGAGATTGTGGGCAGTGCTACCAGCCATGGGCAGCTGGGGACAGGCTTAGTAGGGGCTATTACTCTCCCCACCCACTACGCTCCACAGGAGGGTGGGGGAATGGCGATCAGAGTCAGGGAGTGGGCTCAGCCTTGATTCTACTCCCCAAAATGTGCCTGCCAGTGAAGCGGGCGAAGTAAGGAGGTCAGAATAGATGACCATAATGGCACCTTCTGGCTTGAAAGTGTGTGACTAACAAATCAGTATGCAGTGTAGTTGTAGCCATGTCAGTCTCAGGACATTAGAGAGACAAGGGGTGAGTGAGGTGATATATTTTATAGGACAATATACTTGGACTCTAAGGAGTTGGTCCAATAACAGATATTGCTTCATCCACCTTTGTCTCACTGACAAATCAGTAGCAGATTACTTCCCACCGAATCAAAGGAGGAATCAGGGACTGAACAGTGATTCTCAGACTCATAGTCTGGACACTGCTGCAAGGGCAGTACAACCAACTGCTACCCCTGGTTCAGAATTTGTGATAACTCCACAATCGAACTCTCAGATCGCTCCCAATTTACATCCTGGGCTCCTCTAACTGAGACCTCAAGCAGAAACAGGGAAGAAGAGGTTTGACATATCTTATATTGTAAAGTAAAGGACTCTTTTTGGAGAGAGGGGGACACTATCAGGTCTTTAAAAAAAAAACAAAAAAAAACCCACTAATCACCTTCTCCCCACTTTCTTTTTCTCTGACAATCTAAAGCCATTTTTTGTTCTGTCTTGTGGGAGAATGAATACCCATGTGGTGGAGGCTGGATGTAAAGAAGTCAAAACTCAATTATTGTGTGAAACAACCAAAAGAGGATATACTTCATGACTCACCTGAGAGCTATTTCATATAAAAATGAGCCCTGGGTACTGCTTCTCCTCTCTCTTACCTGACTTTTACACCAGGGTTAACTTCAATGACTTCATTGGAATTACTCCTGATTTACAATGGTGTAAGTGGAGAGGAGAATCAGACCTCAGATTTTAATCAAGGTTAAATGAAATGCCACTTTATTTGATATTTTAGAAGAGAGTGTCATTCTTCAAATGTGTCTTAGTGTAAGCGGGGGAATAGTCCCGCTATTGTGGGGAACTTTCCTCGTCTCTGCACTACCCCGGTGAAATGGGCTAGCGGAAGGATCTGAGTCCTCGCTCCCACCTCCTTTACCCAGAGGCCTCCCTGCCCTCGAGGACTCCCCTTGCACTCTCCTGTCTGGCAGAGTCCTCGTAACCCCAACAAGGCTGGGCCCAGGATTCCTGGGGGGCTCAACCCCCAACCTTGCTGTGGTCACCTAGGTCAGGGGCTAGGGTGTCCCCACTCCGGGGTGTACTCTCTAAACAGGATGCTTCCCTGACCCACTGATCACTGCATACAATTAAAAGCAAAGGCAAATTATTTAATTAACAATTAATTTGTAACAGGAATAAGGAAAAATGGGAAAGGCTAATGAAAACACATCGCCCCGCTCTGTGGCAGGGAACATCCCAACAGTGTCTCTGCAATGTCAGGGCAGTTCAGTCTGTTCCTGTGTAAGTCCCAGGCTCCTTCTCAGGCCCTGGCTGTGCTGCAGGGACGCTGTGGCTTGGATACGTGCTCTGGCGGTGGCCACACGCTCGCAGGCTCTGGGTGGCAGGACCCTTCTTCCCAGCGTCGCCCCCGCCCCGTCGGGGTTACGATCCCCCTGCAAGTCTGGCCTGCAGGGCCCCTTGGCTGAGGCCTCTCCCTGCGCTGGGCCCACTGCCCAGGGTCCCCCTCGCTCTCCCCAGCTGCTCACCGCACCCGGCTCCGGACCGCTCCAGCCCCAGCTCCACCGCTCTGCCTCAGCTCCAGCTCCTCTGCCTCAGCACGGCTGCTGCTGCTGCTCTGCCTCCAGCTACCTGGGCTGCTGCCCTGGCCCCTCTGGCTGCTGCAGCTTCTCCCCCCAGGGCAGGTCTGTCTCTGGGCTGCAGCTCTGCTCCCAGGGCAGGTCTGTGTCTCTGGGCTGCTTTTCTGGCCCCTCCAGATCTGGCCCAGCTCAGCTCTGCCCTCTCCTCAGCTCGGCCCCACTCACTCTCACTCAGGCCACTTCAGCTCACACGGAGGACGGGATTCACCCTGACCTCCTGACTCCCTGATTCGCCTGCCCGCCCTGTCAATCAGGCTGACCTGGAGCATTGGCCTCTCCCCATTGCCCCTGGGGACTGTCAGTCCCATCGACCCTTCCCCTTTTGGTACTGGGAGCTCTGAATGTTAGTAAGGGGATAACAGTCCCCTTACATTAGTCTTTTTCAGTCATGTGATTCATGCTTCAACTTCATTGCCTGAATTGTAGAGACCCCAGTTCTCTGATGCCCTGCCTCTTGTGTATTAATGTCTATCAGGGAACAGTGAGTCCAAAGTGGTTGTAAAACACAGTATTTCTAATATGGCAGCATTTTACATCTATTTGTAAATGACTATACTAGGTACATGGCAATGGAGAATCAAGTCTTGTGCTAGGCTTGAATTGGCATGTGGCTTTGAAGTAGTTAATTACATCAATTTTCTTTTTAAAGCTGTCTTTCTTCTTTTGCCTTTAAGCAATTCTGATGCTAAGATCATGTCTTTTACAAAAAATAACAATGGATTTTCCAACAAGGAAAACAAAACAGATGCCCAAAATTCCTGACATGCACATGACATATTGTATATTTAGTTGGTTTTGTGGGGGTGAGTGGGGAAGATTTCAGCTATTAATGTTGTAAGTAAACTCTATGGTAAACGTTTACTTGTTTGTTTTTCTTTGTGATGCTACATGGAGGTTTTTGGACTGCTTGAAATTCTGTCCTTCTTAAGCAATGGAAAATTGCACCAGAATGCACCAAAACCACACATGAAACAAATAAAAGTAAAGTTCTTAAAGAGAGTTCCTGTTCACAACATTTGGTAAGGCTATTTACTGATTTGGAAAATGGTAGTGACAGTGAATGAATTGTTCTGTATTACAGACTAAGAACAAAATATTTTCTTTATTCTTGGTTCATATTTCTGCCTTAGAGGGCTGGTGACTTTTCTTCAGGAAAGCAGTTATATCTGCTACTAGCTAGATCTTGTCCCTTCTTTTCTTAAATACCTTAATTTTAATGGTGCCGTGCCACAGTTTCATCATGTTGGTGTCAACTTCAAGTAGTAAGAAAAATATAAAATTAGGCAAGGTCTATTCCAGAAACCTTTTTTACCGCCTCTCGGGAAGGTGGAGTACCTGTGCCAATGGGAGAAGCTCTCCTATTGGTGTAGGTAGCGTCTTCACTAAGCACTACAGCGCCACTGTAAATGTAGACAAGCCCGAAGCTAACTGTAATGGCCAAAATTTAAATGTACACTAACTAGGTTCATTTTTGAAATGCACGTATCAAGGGCAAATTCCACTCAAACACAGTGGAAGAAAAGCTCAATTGTATTAAGTTGGAGACAAATTATTCTTTCTTATGAAACCAGTTAGCTTAGCCTAAATAAATATTGGGACAATGGGATGCTGCTGCTGTTGGTGCCTTTTTTCATAATGTGAATAGGAGTACCATTTATGTAAATAGCTTGGCAAAAATGTTGGTCCAGCACTTATGCCAAAGACAGGAATTATTGTGAAGACACCACGGGCCCTGCCCTCCTTGTTGCATTTGTGGCTCCCACTGACTTCAATGAAAGTTAGATATACTCATCCAAGGACAGAATTTGGCCCAATATTTCCAAGTCACTGATGTCAAAAACAAAAAAACGTGATTACTTTGTATGTATAAGCACATTTTAGCATAACTGGAGAATGCATGAAGAATGTAATTCAGTTCCATCAGCAAGGGTCTCACTTCAGGAACCAGCAGAATGCAAAGGGAATGTAGTGGATTTCTTCATAATTATATCGTATTAAGATTTTTTTTATGGTCGATGAAATACCAAAGACTCCTTTTCCTGTTCTTTATAATAATCAGCATTGTTTGCAATGCTGTGCAATGGTCGAAAAACCAAAATGTTTCTCAAAATCAGTTTAATTATAACGGACATTTACAACAAAAATTACATGTCCATTTTACATTACATGTCATTCTGCAAACATCTTTATTAGATTAACAGTTCTGCCTATGGGCAATGAAAGGTTTGCATGGTGATGGGGACACCTGAGGAGGTCACCATGAAGGAATTATCTATGAATATTTATATAGCACCAGTGGTGTGTCTTGTTCAGAAAAAAAACAGTGCCTATTCATTTTCACTGGTCTCTTACCCAGTGAACTATTGTGGCAACTCCAAAGTAATGAAGAACATTTCTTTTAAGGAAGCAAAAATATTGGTTCAGTGGATTTATGCCATTGATGGTTTTGGTGGAACACATTTTGAAATTTAGCAGCAATTGAAAGTCACCATAGATTTCTCCTCTTCCCCCCCCTTTTTTTTTCTTCCCCCTTCACAGCATTGTTTTCTTCCTCCTTGTTACACATTGTCTTGTGATCTTGCCCTCCTTTCTTATCCCCCATGTATTCCTACCACCTCCATGTGGCTTCTTAAAGGCTAGTCCAGCTCATGTTGAGATCAGTGGCAAAGCTGACTTCAGTGGGAGCAAGATCAGATCCTTAGAGTTCACCTTGTGCAACTCCTCAGTGGCAATTTGCCAGGAGCCTGAGGTCTGTGCCTAGTTTGTATATATTTATGGAGGATTTTAATGATAGATAAATGCACATAGTCATTTTTTCTTTATATAGTGCTTTAAGTATGCACTGTGCCTTATGATACCTACAGCAACACATAACATATTTTGTGGGCTGCAGGTTAACTTCTTACTTAGTCCTTGGGTAAAAACTGAGCAAAAATGAATTCTGAGATGTTTTGGGCACCTGCAGCTTCTGTTTCTGTTAGTGCCAGTGTTATCCGGGGTTTTTAGAAACCACAGCAGGGGCAACGTAACTATTTCACTCCAGGTGGTGTCAGGAATTAGTCAATAGGAACACAGAAATTTTGATCTGTTTGATCAAGGATTAAATGCAAGTAAGCATGCTCTTGTCTAACACTACAATTTATTAGATTTAAGCACACACAGACACAAGCAATAGGTTTAGAACATCCCGGATATTTACCTAACTTCTGGAATGGTATTGAGTAATTAACAGCAGGTTTGCAGTGGCCAGTTGCTCATCCGCCGAGGAGAAAGAATATCAGGAAGAATGTCTCTCAAGATGGCTTCAGAGGACAGCTCCAAAGTACACTCTATTAGCTAATCTTTTATAACTAACATCTATAGAACACATAGGTCATAATGACCCCTACTGGATCATCACTTTTCTAACTTTCAATAAACTTTTAATATCAGAGGCATCTAGATTTAAGGTTTTCCAACCACCAAGGTTTTCAGTCTCAGTTATTTACTTGTCTGTCCCTTCCTCTCATTCTGATTAGGATAAACTGTAGCTAGTTTTGACCTTGCTTCTGAAAGCCTGACTTCAAATTAACCCTTGCCTATGTAGTGTTCTATTTCATTAATTCAGGGTGGCTGAATGCACATAATATGGTTGTAATTAACGTGATCAGATTCTGGGGTATACACACCCCTCACATCCAGGGCAACAGCATTTGCAGGTGCTTAGTACCTCCGAGGATTTAGCCTTGAGTTAGAACTTCTGAATGTGGCCCTTTGGCTATGCTTCATTAACGAGTGTTTCCTTGCACATATTTACATATAAAGGAAAGTTACTAGTCTCATCTGTCAGTCTATGGAGTGCTGTGCAAAAAAGCCTTCCAAGGAACTGCATTTTCAGACAATTGTCCCCTCAGGGTTTTAAAACCAATGCACCGCCACACTTTTACCATATTTGATTCCTTTGAGGGCTCACTAGGGAGTCCCATTAAGATGAGTGGCAGAAAGCGAGATGAAACATTACATTTCCCAAACTCCCACTTCACCATTTTGCTGTGCCTCGGCAGCACCGTTACCACAGAATATTCAATTATATCCTATTTCATCACCCTGCCATATACACATTGTGCCAGTTCATGTAACAATGAATATAAAAGTGTTACTCTCAGCCTTTCTCTATATGGGATATGCTTTATGATTGGAGGGATCGATTAATTTTAATAATGTTAGAAATCAGTGGACAAGTCAATCAAAGTACTCAACTCCCAAGCTAAATTTGCTGGGTAAAGTACAGCAATTCTTCATATTCCGCCATAAACCTCTGGTTTTTTTAGATGTAATATCTTCCAATTCAGTTTCAGTGTAGTAGCCGTGTTAGTCTGTGTCAGCAAAATGAAAATAAGAAAGAAAAACTTGTAGCACCTTAGAGACTAACAAATTTATTTCAGCATAAGCTTTCGTGGGTTAGTACCCACTTCATCGGATGCATGGAATGAAACATACAGTAGACAGATATTTATACAGTCAGAGAAACATGATAAGGTGGAGGTGCATAGACCAACCTTAAGAGGCTAATTAATTGAGAGGAACCATAACAGCAGGGGAAGAAAAACCTTTGAAGTGATAAACAAGATGGTCACACAGGTGTGAATGAGGATCGTTAACTTAAGGGAAATAGATTCAATTAATGTAATGGCCGAGCCATTCGAGGTCCTTATTTAATCCTGAGGTAATGCAATCTAGTTTGCATATCAATTCGAGTTCAACAGTTTCTCTTTGAAGTCTGCTTTTCGAGTTAATCTGTCGCAACACTGCTACCCTCAAGTCTGTCAGTGAGTGATTAGGGAGGTTGAAGTGTTCTCCTACTGGTTTTTGAATGTTATGATTCCTGATATCAGATTTATGTCCATTTATTCTTTTGCGTAGAGACTGTCCGGTTTGGCCAATGTACATGGCAGAGGGGCATTGCTGGCACATGATGGCATATATCACATTGGTAGATGTGCAGGTGAATGAGCCCCTGATGGTGTGGCGGATGTGATTAGGCCCTGTGATGGTATCACTTGAATCGATATGTGGACAGAGTTGGCATCGGGCTTTGTTGCAAGGATAGGTTCCTGGGTTAGTGTTTTTGTTGTGTGGTGTGTGGTTGCTGGTGAGTATTTGCTTCAGGTTGGGGGGCTGTCTGTAAGCGAGGATTGGTCTGTCCTCCAAGATCTGTGAGAGTGAGGGATCATCTTTTAGGATAGGTTGTAGATCTTTGATGATGCGCTGGAGAGGTTTTAGTTGGGGGCTAAAGGTGACGGCTAGTGGTGTTCTGTTATTTTCTTTTTTGGGCCTGTCTTGTAGTAGGTGACTCCTGGGTACTCTTCTGGCTCTGTCAATCTGTTTTTTCACTTCAGCAGGTGGGTATTGTAGTTGTAAGAATGCTTGATAGAGATCTTGTAGGTGTTTGTCTCTGTCTGAGGGATTGGAGCAAATGCGGTTGTATCTTAGAGCTTGGCTGTAAACAATGGATCGTGTGGTGTGTCCAGGATGGAAGCTGGAAGCATGTAGGTAAGTATAGCGGTCAGTAGGTTTCCGGTATAGGGTGGTGTTTATGTGACCATCACTTATTAGCACAGTGGTGTCTAGGAAATGGACCGCTTGTGTGGACTGGTCTAGGCTGAGGTTGATGGTGGGATGGAAATTGTTGAAATCATGGTGGAATTCCTCAAGGGCTTCTTTTCCATGGGTCCAAATGATGAAGATATCATCAATGTAGCGCAAGTAGAGTAGGGGTGTTAGGTGACGAGAGCTGAGGAAGCGTTGTTCTAAGTCAGCCATAAAAATGTTGGCATACTGTGGGGCCATACGGGTACCCATAGCAGTGCCACTGACTTGGAGGTATATATTGTCCCCAAATGTGAAATAGTTGTGGGTGAGGACAAAATCACAAAGTTCGGCCACCAGGTTAGCCGTGGTAGTATCGGGGATACTGTTCCTGACAGCTTGTAGTCCATCATTGTGTGGAATGTTAGTGTAGAGGGCTTCTACATCCATAGTGGCCAGGATGGTGTTGTCTGGAAGATCACCGATGGATTGTAGTTTCCTCAGGAAGTCAGTGGTGTCGCGAAGATAGCTGGGAGTGCTGGTAGCATAGGGCCTGAGGAGAGAGTCTATATAGCCAGACAATCCTGCTGTTAGGGTGCCAATGCCTGAGATGATGGGGCGTCCAGGATTTCCAGGTTTATGGATCTTGGATAGCAGATAGAATGCCCCTGGTCGGGGTTCTAGGCACGTGTCTGTACAAATTTGTTCTTGTGCTTTTGCAGGGAGTTTCTGGAGCAGATGGTGTAGTTTCTTTTGGTACTCCTCAGTGGGGTCAGAGGATAAAGGCCTGTAGAATGTGGAGTTACAGAGCTGCCTGACAGCTTCTTGTTCATATTCCAACTTATTCATGATGACGACAGCTCCTCCTTTGTCAGCCTTTTTGATTATGATGTTAGAGTTGTTCCTGAGGCTGTTGATGGCATTGTGTTCTGCACGGCTGAGGTTATGGGGCAAGTGATTTTGCTTTTCTACAATTTCAGCTCGAGCACGGCGACGGAAGCAGTCTATGTAGAAGTCCAATTTGTTGTTTCGACCTTCAGGAGGAGTCCACGCAGAATCCTTCTTTTTGTAGTTTTGGTAGGAAGGATTCTGTGGGTTAGTATGTTGTACAGAGGTCTGTTGGAAATATTCTTTGAGTCGGAGACGTCGAAAGTAGGATTCTAGGTCACCGCAGAACTGTATCATGTTCGTGGGTCTGGAGGGACAAAAGGAGAGGCCCCGAGAAAGGACAGATTCTTCTGCTGGGCTGAGAGTATAGCTGGAAAGATTAACAATATTGTTGGGTGGGGTAAGGGAACTGCTGTTGTGGTTCCTTGTGGCATGCAGCAGTTTAGATAGCTTAGTGTCCTTTTTCTTTTGTAAAGAAGCAAAGCTTGTGTTGTAAATGGCTTGTCTAGTTTTTGTAAAGACAGTCCATGAAGAAGTTTGTGTGGAAGGTTGGTTTTCCATAAGAGTATCCAGTTTTGAGAGCTCAGTCTTAATCTTTCCCTGTTTGCTGTATAGGATGTTGATCAGGTGGTTTCGCAGTTTCTTTGAGAGTGTGAGGCACAATCTCTCAGCATAGTCTGTGTGATAAGTAGATTGTAATGGATTTTTTACCTTTAGTCCTTTTGGTATGATGTCCATCTGTTTGCAGTTGGAAAGGAAGATGATGTCTGTCTGTATCTGTGCGAGTTTTTTCATGAAGTTGATGGATTTCCACTCCATACGGCTGAATGCAGTGCCTTGCATAATGATAGGTTTCAGTGTAGTAGCCGTGTTAGTCTGTGTCAGCAAAATGAAAATAAGAAAGACATGTACATGGCCATGTACATTGGCCAAACCGGACAGTCTCTACGCAAAAGAATAAATGGACATAAATCTGATATCAGGAATCATAACATTCAAAAACCAGTAGGAGAACACTTCAACCTCCCTAATCACTCACTGACAGACTTGAGGGTAGCAGTGTTGCGACAGATTAACTCGAAAAGCAGACTTCAAAGAGAAACTGTTGAACTCGAATTGATATGCAAACTAGATTGCATTACCTCAGGATTAAATAAGGACCTCGAATGGCTCGGCCATTACATTAATTGAATCTATTTCCCTTAAGTTAACGATCCTCATTCACACCTGTGTGACCATCTTGTTTATCACTTCAAAGGTTTTTCTTCCCCTGCTGTTATGGTTCCTCTCAATTAATTAGCCTCTTAAGGTTGGTCTATGCACCTCCACCTTATCATGTTTCTCTGACTGTATAAATATCTGTCTACTGTATGTTTCATTCCATGCATCCGATGAAGTGGGTACTAACCCACGAAAGCTTATGCTGAAATACATTTGTTAGTCTCTAAGGTGCTACAAGTTTTTCTTTCTTATTTTCATTTTTCCAATTCAGTGAAATGTGTAGGAGTGCTTTTTGATTCACCAATTAACATTCTAAAAGAATACAGTAAAGCACCAATATGGGCTGCAGGGCTGAGCTGCTACTTGTGCGAAGCATTCTACAAGAGCAAATAAAGATGATAAAAAAATAGTAATTTATCTTTTACTTAGCTGCATTTCTTCACTCCTTACGTTTGCTGGAAGTGATATAGAAGGCTAGTAGAAAAATTTCCATTGGGGGAAAAAAAGAAAGAAAGCATGCGTTATTGATCAAACAATTTTTTTTTGCAAAAAATATCTGCTTTCCATGGAAAATGTCAAGTTTTCATCGAAACAATGAAAGCCCGAAAACATTTTGGCTAGAAATCCAAAACTTCTGGGTTTTGGCTGAAAACTGAAATTTTTGGTTTTCTATTTTTGTAGAAAAAATTAATTTGTTTTTGTCTTCACTGAAATTTTCCTCAGGAAGAAAAGAAATTCCTGACTAATATGGGTGTACAAGTCGTGCGCCTTACCCCTATTCTTTTATTTATTTATTGTGATGTAGAATAAATAAAAGAGCCCATTATCCAGGCCCCGTGCACCCATTCAGTTATTTAAAATTAGAGAAACATCTTGCTCCTCTTACCAAGCCGCAGCACATATTCAAAATACTTTGGCCACTATCTCAATCTAGAGACCCTCCTATGAAGGCCCGGGAAATCAAATGGGCCCTGCATATGCCGTGGAAGTAATCAAATCTGGACTCTTTCGGAGCAGGGGAGCAGTCCAGGGACCTTACACAGTCTGCCAGTCACTCAATCTCGATTATATCTAAGGGGATCTAGTACCCATGCCTCTGCTGATCACAACTGTGGCATAATATCATGGGGAAAGAGGGGAAATTCATTACTTATATTAAATACCATTGTCTAATAACTAGATGACATGGTCATTGACTAGCTGGTAATTAATGTATTGATATAAGTCACATATGTACAGTATTCACACTGGTCTGTGCACCGCTGGAGATATATTATTATGTATTATAGCAATTATGTACCATAGGAAGTTCTGTGGCCTGTGTTATAGAGAAGGTGATGATCACAATGTTACCTGCTGGCCTTGGAATCGATAAATCTATTATAGGCCACTGAATGGTGTCTTCTCATGTGCAGCTGTGAGTATCTGTCCCCTAGCCTATTCAGTCTTTTTCTCTTCAGAGAACACTGTCTCACCTGGACATCTGGAAAGTTCGAGCTGTTTTTCTTGACCAAACCCAAAGGCCATTCAGGTGGCCTGTAAAGTCGTGTGCAGTACACCTGCAGTCGGTACACCTGAGCGTTCTGGGAGGCAGAACTGACTCCTGAAGTTCCCTGTAGGGATGGGCAGCTCCATGCTACCCTCCATGCAGGAGAGTGCCTATGAGACATGGCCTAACTCTAGAATAATAGATTAATTCAGATACAGAGAACTTTTACTACAGAGAACTTTTGCCTGGGTGTCTGTCTGGTGAGTCTTGCCCACATGCTCAGGGTTCAGCTGATCGCCATATTTGGGATTGGGAAGGAATTTTCCTCCAGGGTAGATTGGCAGAGGCCCTGGAGGTTTTTCACCTTCCTCTGCACCATGGGGCATGGGTCACTTACTGGAGGATTCTCTGTATCTTGAAGTCTTTAAACCATGATTTGAGGACTTCAATAGCTGAGACATAGGTGAGAGGATTATTCCGTGAGTGGGTGGGTGAGATTCTGTGGCCTGCATTGTGCAGGAGGTCAGACTAGATGATCATAATGGTCCCTTCTGACCTTAAAGTCTATGAGTCTATGAGATAAAATTAAGGTTTACACCATTGTAATCATGAGCTTGTCGTCATTTTCCTATAACTATGTGTTTTCAGGAGTTCCTAACTCTGCCATGGAAATATTATGCTGATTTACTTGGCTTACGAGATCTCAGCCCAGGAGCAAATGTTTTCATGTATTTTCATTATTGAAATAAAATGGTAAGGGTGTGGGTTTGAGAGTCTGTGTGGTGGGCCATTAGTCCATATTGTTGTCTACTTGCTATTTTGAAACCAAACGTTGCTCTTGTCTTATGGTGTGGAGAATCCTACACAAAGTGAAACTGCAATGGGTTCTGTTTCTGATGGAGTCTCTTTAGAGTCTGGGTAGGAGGACATCACCCCCGGTGTACCATGGAACTGTTTTATCAAGTGTCTCCCTCCATGGCAGCAAAGAGAGGATACTGTGGGAGGTTGGTGGGGAAGGCAGAGAAATAGCCAATGAATCGAACACTGTACAGATCCACAGGCCCAAAGCTCCCAATATGGGGGGGTGGGGGGTGGGGGGTGGGAGGGTGGGAGCATGAGATGACCCAGCTGCCATTACGTCCTATAATAGTGTAGTACATAAGTGGCTGTGCAGCCACTGTGCTGCCAACTGCAAGAAGCTGCTGGTTTGTAAGAAGGATTACTTCTATCCATCCATCCATATATGTATTCATTTCCCACCCCCCCACCCACCACCACCACCACAGCCCCAACTTGTGCAAAGTCTTGTTACTGGCTTTGTGAGAGATTGGACCAACATGTGGTTTTTAGAAACAATACCTTTACAAAGACTTGATGTCCCCCTACCCCCTCAGAAAAGGTTAGCGTGAATGTATGCACTTGCTAGTGTGTAGCATGTGTTGCAAGATAATGAACAAAAGGAACAGAAAAACAGTTATTTTGTGTCCCTTAACCTCTTAATTTTCTGGTAATAAAGAGGCCTCCTGCCTTTCAGATGGCAAGTAACAAATATCATAGAGACAATCTTAAAATATTATTCAATGCCCTTTATTTATAGACCAGTTATATAACTAGATCTATTATTTATCATTTGGTATTATTTAAAACATTTAGTGTGCATGCAGAGAATAGGATATGGGTGAAGAGGGACCCCTGGGCTCAATCCTATAAGCCTTTGGCACACAAACATCCATTGGACTCAATGGGGATTCTACTTACAGGGATGCCTTGCAGGATCATGGCTCAAATGAGAAACATCGTTCGTGCTGATGGACTATAACTGTGAGAGATTTAGCTAAGTGTAGAACATTTAGTGAGTAGTTTTCTTTAGGTCAGTGTAGTTGTATTATTTTCTGGTCCTAGTGTAACTGGGATCATCTGGAGTGAACCGCCATCCTTATGGAAAGAAGCAGTAGTTATACTAAGGCAATGTCTACACTACCACTTATGTCAGCAAAACTTATGTCACTCACGAATGTGAAAAAAACACACCCCTGAATGACATAAGTTTCGACGGCATAAGTGGTAGTGCGCACAGCGCTATGTCGGCAGGAGAGCGTCTTCCACTGACATAGCTATCACCACTCACTGGTGGGGGCGTGTATGTCGACAGGAGAGCTCTCTCCCGTCGGCATAGAGTGGCTATAAGAGAGATCTTACAGCAGCACAGCTGCATCAGTACAGCTGTGCCGCTGTAAAGTCTTTAGCGTAGACATATCCTAACTACGATCACATTCAGACAATAGAGAGCTGATTCTGTTTAGGAGCACAGTGTTCCTTTTCTATTCCTGATTAGTGTGTCTATTCACTCTAACAAAAAACCAGAAATGCAAAACAAAGTTCTTCAGGGTTTTTTGTTTTCTCTTGCCCAAGCAAATTCATATAATCTTAATCTGTTTCTGAGCTATTGACTTCATTTTGTTTTGTTTCCATTAGAGAAATAAGCGTCGCAATTAGCACACAAAAACAAAAAAACAAAAATCCAACCTAGACAGATCTTGTTTTCTTTTATAATATAGTCAAACAGATCTTCATCAATGAGGCAGGCACCAGTTTCCCAAATATTTTGGTCAAGAGGTAGAGTGTAATTTTTGTTTAAAGGAGGATGATCTTTGAGACACTCCCCCCGCCCTTTCCCCCCTTCCTTTTCCTCCCCCTTTGCTACAACTGCATGAAGAAGCTCAGATGCCTGCTGCCAGAATGTGGTACTTAACCTGACCATCAAACAGGCCTCACAAAGAAAGGCTTTTCAGATCCCCCACTGAAACAACCACTGCATTTTATTATGGCGTGAAATTAGAAGTGAAAAGCCCTATGTCTCTTGCTATTTAGTAATGCGGAATATGTCGTTTCTGATGGCAATGGAGTGCTGGGAGGGAAGTGGAAAGCCAGAGAGGAGAAACAAAGTATCAGTTTAGACAAAGAAGGCCTTCTCCCCCTACCCCATCTCTGATTATTTGGTGGTCTATAAAACCATAGCACTGAGGTGGATATGAGGCGAAAGAGCATTTTGTTGTGGCTCCGTCATTCAGACATGTATGTGTGAATTTGAAAAAGGATGTATAAGGAGAATCATCTATTATCTGAAGAGTTCACTAGTTTAGCTCATTTATAAAAGAACAACAACAAAAAACTTGACTTTGCTTTGAGAGAGCGGTACTAATCTGACAGACACTTTTTGAGTACCGTAGCAAGATGGTGCTTACAACGAGGCTATGCATGGTTATCTGAAGTTGTCTTGTAACAGATTGGATGGAGAAAGGGCCCGTTTGTGGAGTTTTTTCTTCCTTGCCTTCTTTTGAGATTAAAAGAACAATGTTTTGTCGATGAAAATTACATGTGGATATAAAAGTGTCAAAATATTTAGGACTGATTTTGATTTTAAAAGTGGTCTTTGAATACTAAGGCAAATAGTACCCAATACAAACTGAGAAAACAGCAGATGAAAAAGACAGTAGTGTATCAGAGTGTAAAATTGATCACATTAGGGTCTGTGTCATCCTTTATGTTTGTCCAGAACCTACATGTTGGCACTACTGGGAACTAATAATAATTACTATAAATAATTTTAAACTCTGTAAAACAACACCTGAAACCTTATATTATACAGATTCAAACAGTTAATAGTAAAGATTATTTTTATTATAGTATTTCCTAGAGGTCCCATTGTTCTAAAGACTGGACAAACTTATAATTAGAGACAGTCCCTGTCTGGAGGAGTTTACAGCATAAATAGACATGGTAGGCAACGGTCGGACTAGAACAGAGAGGAAAATTACCTTGCTAAAAACTACACATCATATTAGTGGCAGAGCCAAGGCTCGAACCCAAGAGAGGAGATCAGAGCTAAAGCAGCTGAACTGCTACTATTTAACCCATCTTGTTATTAATATTAGTATAATTTTTTATTATTTGTATTCCTGTAGACCCTAGAAGCCAGAACCATGGATCAGGGTTCCGCTGTACTAGGTGCTGTAAAAAATACACTAACAGAAAGATGGTCCCTGCCCCGCAGAATTTACAATCTAAGAGAGACACCACGTGAATACAGAAAATAGATGAGAGAAGGACAAGGAAAAAAGGAAACAATACTTGTCAGCATGACAAACAACAGTCAGAGTACACCGGCCGCCTAACCACTGTCAAGTTCTTTGTAGACATGACAGCAAAGCAAAGCTTTAAGGCGGGGTTTGAAGAATGACAATGAGGTGGCTTGCAGATATGTACTGGAGCTCCTGCCATACATTAACAGCGACATGAGAGAAATCACAAAGGTGCTTGCTCGAAAACTTAACTTAAATGGACAATAAAGGCCAATGTCATTGACTGGAAGGAGTCATTCATACCATGTAGAGATTATAGATACAGCAGGAATAATCTGTGAATGGCTTTAAAAGCAAAGAGAAATAGTTTGTGTTTGATAGAGTGGAGAAAATGGTTTTTACAGCAGTATTTTCAGTGGATATGAGTGGGGTAAGATTGCACAAGATATGAGATGATGAGAGCCTGGCCAAGAGTTTTAGCTGTGTGAATGGATAGGGAAAACCATATGTTATTATGCTGAAAGATTTAGACTCAGCCTGGATGTGAGGATTTAGATAAAAAGGCAGAGTTAAAGATAATGCCCATATTATGGGTCTTGGTGATGCGGGAGGGGAAGGGTTTGTCCACAGTGACTGAGAAAGTAAGAAGGCTGGTGAATTAGGAGGGGAAGATTAAGAGGTTTGGCCATGTTGAGCTCTTCAAGATATTGTTTGGTTTAAACCTCTTACAAAAATCAATGAAGCTTGATTCATCTTGCACAAGTAAATCCTAACTAAAGTAGGATCTTGTAATGGCAGCGATCACAGTAGTATCTGAGATCTTACAGAGGCTATCAAGATTATACTACTGTGTATTTTTAATGTAATTGCTTCTTCTCTTTTTTCTTTTCTTCTCTCTTTTTACTCCATTTCTTTGCTCTCTTCATTTTTGCCATCACTTCTTTTTCCTCCTATTCCCCCCTTCTCTCTCCTTTGCTGTTTCTAATGCAATTGTGGAAAAGCTAAATCAAAGAAGTGAGATTTGTCTGTCATCCTGAAGATAGTGAGTTTTGTGGTCATTCTGATCTCTTCCAATAATGGATTCCAGAGATTTGGCCCTATTGTGGAGAAAGCTCTACTTCCCTGTCTGACAAGTTGCATACTTGAGGCTGACTGCTTCATAGTTCATAAGGAATATAGCTGTTGGGGGAAGTAATCATGAGGTGCTCTCTGAGGTATCTTGGACAAATTCAGTAGAGATTCTTGAGGATTAACACTGAGAACTTGAATTTGAACCTCTATTATGTGAGAAGTCAGTGTAGTGAGTGGAGCACCAAGGTGATATGGTCTCGGTAGCTAGTGTCGCTGAGGAGGTAAATTGCTGTATTCTTGACTTAGGGCTGGTCTACACTAACCCGCCCTGTTGAACTAAGATACGCCACTTCAGCTACGTTATTAACGTAGCTGAAGTCGAAGTCTCTTAGTTCGAACTTACCTGTGGTCCACACGCGGCGTGCAGGCTTCCCCGTCGACAGCGCTTACTCCTCGTGGCGAGCTGGATTACCAGCGTCGACGGGGGAGCACTTCCTGGTTTGATTTAAGACGCGATAAATCGAACCCAGAAGATCAATCCAACGCCTCCAATCCAGCCGGTAAGTGTAGACTAGCCCTAACAGAAGTTGTTTTGATGTCGGAGTGCTCATATCTAGGTTTAGTAACCTGCAGTACTTCAGCCTGTGTGATTTATGTTACCAACCTGCCTATGCCTCAGTTGGTCAGGTTAAGGCCGCAGGATCTTTAGGGGTGGAGATGAAGGAACACACCAAGTGACTAAATTTTAAAGCTTTATTAATAAAATAATAAAATAACAGTGGAGAGTGCTGGGGGTTTCCCTCATCACTCAGAGGAAGAAAGGAAGTTTCTTAGTGCCCAAGCCCTAACCCACTTTCATACTCACACACGCACAACCCAAGGCTGACCAAGTCTGGGTGTAATGTTAGAAGAAGAGGGGGAAGGGTGGATGGGAGTTCTGCCCTGTACACAGGTCATCCGGGGCCCACTGTAGATCTCTGATTTGCTTCAGCTTTCAGTAGGGTTTTAAGTCCCGGGGTTTTTTAGGGGCGTTTCGTTCAGGGACCTCTGTTCCCCGTGTTCTTTGTACCAGTTCAAACCGGCCTTCCGTGGCTTTCCCAAAGCACACCGGCTTCAGGGATGCAAAACTGTTGTTTTCCCCCTTGCTGGCCTTCACTGTCTCACTAGTTTTTGCAATCCCCTGCAGTTTTGTTCAGTTTACTTCTCTTTTCTCATGGTTGGCTGGGGTTGAGTGAGATACAGATATGGCTGTAGGCTTCTTGGCTGCATAGAGTTTGTTTAAACACAGTGACCTTGGACTGGAGCCAGCATCTTATCTTCGGACTGAGCTGAGGCATTGAGTTAACCCGTTTTATTCTCCCTTCTTCCCCCTTTGACCTCTTGCAACCTGCAAAGGAATCTTTCACTTCACACTTACACCTTTAACCCTTCCCGAAATACCTTGCAATGCCTGTAAAGCATTAGCAACATACAATGCTGATCTGCCTCCCCAGGGGGGCACCTTACGGGGGCAGTTATATTGTGACACTGGAGGTCACAAAGACATAGAGCACTGTGGCCAGGTCCATGTTTGAGTTGGGACTCTATCTATTGGCTAATCATACATGGACAAAAGTGTTTGTAGCATCTGTCACTATCTTTGTGTCCAGCAGGAAGATACCAAAGCTGCAGACTGGTTAGGCCATCTGGGGACAGAGCCCTTCAGTGGAGGGAAAGGTGATGGTGGTTGCTAGGACTTCAAGTTGTTTCCCTCTACTCACCCGTATCACCTACTCTTGCCCAAATCGAGCATCAACCAGCTGCTTTTCATCCAAGTGCTTATTTCACCCAGTCAGGAGGATAGTTGGTAGAGAGTGCTATTTGTGTCAGAGGTAAACAAAAGGTAGAACTAGGTATCATCTCTGTATTGCAGGTATTTGAGACCATGGCAGCATGGCTTGATAGTGGTATTTATACTCAAGATCTATAAAATCTTTCAGAAACTTCAGAAGAACTATAACATGTCATGTAACAAAATCATAGAACTTACAAGTTTTATTATTTCAGAAGTATAAAACAAACAAGCAAAAAATGCCGCAACAACCTTAAAATCTTCCTCAAGACAATTTGGCTTGGTATATGGTACATTTACTGTTCAAGACTCTTTATGCAGCAGCTACACCTATGAACTATTAAGTATTTCTGAGGATCAACTTGCCAATTTTAAGGTGCTATAAAGAACAAGACTTCAATAAATCTATACCACAAATAAATAAATCTATACCACTGTGTGTATCCCCCAAAATGGTAGATCAGCAGAACGGTATGCCAGGGCAGCTCAAAATATCACTGTTATCTTTTGAACTGGAACAAGTTATAAGAGTATTAGCTCCAGTTTACTCATTTGTCAACAAGCCTACCACACTAGCCACAAATTGATTGATTGGTATTTGTCACGGATGCTTTACTATTTTTGGAGCCAATTTTGTGCTGACATAGCTGGGCATGATTTGATTTGGCAACAAAGACTGGAAACATGGAAATGCTCCTCAAATTCATTCTTCTGTCCTTTCAAACATGCAGTGCTACAGGGAAAGTTTGACATAACAGACAACTAACCTACACAAATAGATATTGAGATGTCAGTGTTAACTTATTTTCACTCTAAACAGATATGGTATTAAACAGTTGTGTCTGCCATAATATGACAATGTGCTCCCTTCTCATTCTGCCACTGAAATAGTAATCTTTCTAAATATTTTCTGTTAAAAGAATTCCTTCATTGACAACAATATTGATGATACTCACCATCAGTGAATCAAAACATGTGCCTGAGCAGACTTTCTGCTCCATGTAATCTTTTGTTTAATCTTGAGTGCAGTGTTGGATATGGCGGGCTCCATACCGCAAAGACCATGTGTACTTCACAGCAAGCTTAACCTAAATGTTGCATCATGGCTCTTGGGTTTTGCATCTCTCCAGTAAAGCAGATAGACGTGCTGTGGCAGTTTCAGATACATTTTTAAAATGTCGTGTTTTAGGGGATTAATATAATCCGAACAGTCATCTTTCCCAAACCTTTGAAAGCAGAGCCCCCCATAACTCCTTTAGTTAAACAAAACCAATCCAAAGCTTCCCTCTGAAAAACTACCTTGTGTTCTTAAAGACCTGTGCATCTTCTGTGATTCGTTTTATGCCCCCCCCCCACACACAAACCTCCTCCATTTTACATTCCAGTGTACATCTTCAGGTCATTATACGTTCTCTCCTTTTTTACATGTTTTGATGAGCAGTGAAATAGTTGAAAATGGTGGCATTTTAACTATCATCATTGGCATCCCAGTTAGCACTCATTCAAATGAATGGGGCAGTTCATACCTCAGAGCTAATGGTTAAGACTCCATTGGAAACTCAGACAGACTTCTTTGCATCAGACATATTCAGTAGTTAATTTTTTTGGAGGGGAAATCACCATCAAAACAGTGAAACACTTAAATAAAAAAAGCAAAGAATCTGGACACCAATTCAGGGGTATGCCCATGTGCCTCAGCTAATTTCTTCCTCAGGGGAGTATAATGAACATTTAAGGAAACAGTGCATTACAATATTTCTCTGCTATTTAAGTTGGTATTATATTCAAATTATATTATGTTGCCAGTATATTTTAAATTTTCAATATGCTGCAGAACTTTTTATTGAAAATTTGTATAACTGTGTTATAGAAAGTGTTAGGAAAAGCTGGAGGTTTTGATGATTTGGTATAAGACATTTGGGAGTTTTGATTTCTGGGTGTAGAAAGCAGATTGCATTTGTGGAATGATCAAACTGGATGTTAAAATGATCAATAATGAAATAGATACTACCGTTTTCAAATAAAATGTGTATTATCAGAGTTAGCACCACATTGAGATGAATGGGGCAGTTCACACCTCTCAAAACTATTGTTTCAGATTTTCACCAGATAGAGGAAGGCATTACTTCATTGGTTTATGCTCAGTTCATATTTTGGAGATTGTTTTTGCAATCTTTTTTCAGAGGAAGGCTGGGATTTTTTGTGCAGATATTGCATCAAGAAGGGGATCATAAATCACATTCTTCACGTGCAGAAGCGGAGTGTATGCAAAGCCTGGCTTATAACCAACTGAGAATCAGTTAAGCAAACAAACAAAAAGTAACTGTTGCATATGGAATCAAAGTAAATCTTCAAGGGTTCTCATAGAGAGGTATTCACAACCTTTCTTTTAGGGGTATAGCAAATGCTACCAGGAAGTATGCTTCGCATTACACCAGCTTTTGCCCTACACAGACTTAATGCCTTCAGCAACCACTGCTTGGTTGTGTACCGTCCCTCATCTCATAATGCTACACTGTCAAAAGAGTCATAACTAAATCCTCAGTTATCTAAAGCCTCACTACATGACTATTAAATTTTGGCTGAGAAGCGGGGTGAGGCTGTTATGCCTAGTAGAACTTAGTAGCCTTGTGGATTAGCAAAGTGAAAATTAGCTAGATTCTACTTAGCATTAATATTTCAATTTTCATATTAACCATGTTAAAGAAAAGAACACATTTTCTTAGGTCTAAATAAACTAGATGGGAATGATCTCAGAGAAAGTACTATTATTGGTTCACTAATGATCTTTTTCTCAAAGATTAAATATTGCCATATCAATAAAAACAAAATATAGACAGTCTCTGACCCAAAGAGCTTACAGTCTAAATAAGATAGATGTAAAATAGACAATTCATTGGGAAGGGAAAAGGGAATTACTAGGATTTAAAACAAATAATATTATTGTTAACTCACTGCTTGTGGGAAGCACAGATATGAGTCTGTATCTGTCCCTACAGTCTGCTTGTTCACTTAGTCCCTTTTGAGCTGGTAGGGTACTAAATAGGATTCTAGTGTGCTTAAACAAAGATCCTGCTGTCACACAAGAAAGGAGCATAGGTTTGTTTTTGTTGCCCCTTTTAAATCTAAGCAGCTAGTCAAAGTTTGGGGCCCTTGGGATGTTCCAGTTAGGAGTAGAAATTGATGATGGACTCTGATATTTTCTTTGATGCAATCTTGGGTGTACAAAGTTCTACTTAGCAGGAACAAGAAATAGGGGATAGCTTCTCTGAATATAGCCCTAAGCCTCATTAGCACCAGACCCCGAAGCTTTCTCTAGGTTTCTCCTAGGGTCAGATCAACACAGGTCCACAAAGGGAATTAGGCTTTGCAATGAGAGGGGTGTGTTTTAAGCACCCCCCACCCCATGAAGATAGGTGCCTATTTCTGCTAGCAATCCATAAACAGGAGCTCCTCTTCTGAAGGCTTAGCTGCCTAAGTCATTTCTTGTGAGAATTAAGTAAGGTGCCTGCCTCACTCCACACAAAACAGCTAGAGGATTCATAAAATCTGAGGCCAGAAGGAACCATAGTGCTTATCTAGTCTTCAAAATCATTGCTAGAGCATCTATTTTAGGCGGCAGCATCCACATTCTAACTTTTAGCCCAGTGGTTAGAACACTCACCTGGGATGTGGGAGACCCAGGTTCAATTCCCCTGTCTCTCACTGCTCAGGTGAGTTCTGTAACCACTGAGCTGTGGGTCTCTCTCAATTGCACCTGTTGAAGCTGTTCCACTGTGTACACTTGGAGTCATTGGACCGGAGAGAATCATTGGAGCAGAGAGAGAGAAAATGACTCAGTTAGCCCGGTGCTTAGCTCACCCACCTAGTCCAATCTCACTGCTCCAATTACTATTTAATTTATACATAGTGGAATAACTTGGACCACCCCCACCTCCTCTTCTGGCCAGACTGAATAGTATTTGATACAGTAAAGGCCTCACTGGACCGGGCCCCACATGTGAGTTAGGCAGAGGACTTCCTATCTTCCCCTGGCTCATGGATCATGCTGGGGCTTAGGCAGGAGATGGGAGCCTGGACACCTAGAGGAAGGCAGCAGTGCACATGTCCAGAGGCAGAAATACAGGTGTCTAGGGAACTTTTACCCTGAAAATTTAGGTACCGAGTGAGTTGAATGCACGTACAACATTCAGCAGGAATTTTCTGGATTGAAGTGGAGCTTAAAACTTGGCCTTGGGTTCCTAAGGATTGGGGCCACTGTGCTTACAGGCTTGTGCTTGGCTTTAGTTTCTTTCTCTTCCTCTGAGTGTCTGCCAGTTTCATGCATTTCCCACCCTCCAGCTAAACTTTTTTCACACCCTCAGAAGCCCATTCACCTGGCCAGAACAATTCCCAGTGGAACCTTCCACCCATGTGGTACTTGTTTCTGGACAAACTTCATTGTGTCTTGTTTTAGGCATGGACCCTTAAAGTATTCCTTATAGCAGTCTTAAAAGCAGGGCACAGTCACACATCAGTTTGAATGAGGTTTTAACTCAGCCCATAACAAGGTCTGACCCAGTTCAAAACAGTATTGTACAGTCACCCAGCAAAGTTATTTCAAACTTTACTCTGGTACTAATCAGTAAACAGAAGGATTCCCAAGGCTTGGAAGGACAATGTGAGTGAAAAGGTGATATTTTCAAGCCATTTCAGCTTTTGGGCCTGTCAGCTTTCTTTTAATTAACAGAGTTGTTCCCATTTGACTGTAAAGAACTTTGATTTCCCCTTCTTATTGTTTAATTATAATTAGGGTGACCATATTTCCTGAAGTAAAAACGGGATGGCCTGGGGCTTGCCAGAGCTGTCCCCTTTCCCCTGCCACCCGCAATAGGGGCTGACCCATTCGCCAGAGCTCCTTGCCGCCAGTGGCTGGGACTGACCCCACCAAGTTCCGCACTGCCCACGGCTGGGACTGGGGTCTGGGATGACCCCCCGAGCTCCACATTGCCTGGGGCTAGAGTTGACGCTGCCCCCCCCCCCAGTCCTGCTGCCCAACACCTCGCATAGCCACCGTCCCCAACATTCCTCCGTGCCCCCGTAGAGGGGCGCATCCTACTTTTTTGACAAACCGGGCATTTGTTCGTTTGCTCTTGCTAACTGCCCACTTTTATCAACAAAGTCAGGATGAACGGGACAGTGCTTAAAATGGGGACTGTCCCAGCCAAAATGGGACATATGGTCACCCTAATAATAATCTTGTGCAGCTTCCTTAGAGCTTGAGTCTGAGAACGTAGGGCTCACCTACTACTCCCCTCCCTTTCTCCAAACAGTTCCACAAGGGGAGAGAAAGGAGCACCTCAGCTGCCCTCAAAAGAAAAAAAGAAGAATCTGAAACATGTAACATCGCTCTCTCCCAAAACAAAAGGAGACAACAGGGACCTGGGCTATAGCACCTGTGTTGCCTCCAGGATCCCATAGCAGTGTGTTGGGTAGGTGAAAATTAGGGAAAGAAATGCCCCCCACCTAACCTAGGAATGGGAGAGACAGATGTGAGGAAACTGGAAAGGAGCACTTCTTACTCCCTGTAATAAGGTGACACAGCCTGTCTTGGGGGAGACATATTCCTTCCTGCCCCCTCCCTCAACCACTCTGAAAATACCAAACAAGGTGGAGTTGGGATGAGGAAAAACACTGCAGGGGAGCAGGAGAGGATGGTTAGTGTGACCTTGGTTTCCCACTCCTTGCAGCAGAGCTGACATCAGCTCTATGCGCCGTATTGCTGGACTTGAAAGGGAGAGGACATGGGGACTATGAGAACTTCTCCAGCACCCTGGGCCTTGCTCTTTTCAGGCCTGCTCTTTTGGTTGGGGGAGATTTTCAAGAAGCATCGAAAAATGAAAAAAAAATCCATCAAAACTGTTTTTCAAATGAAAATTGTTTTGGGGTTGGTTTTTTTTTTGAGTAAAGAAACATTTGTGGTAAGTGTCTACTTTTGTCAAACTTTTGTTTTATTTTGGAAAACCAAAAACCTGAAAACTTTTGGACACTACTTACAAATGTAGAATTATTTTTTGTTGTTACATAACTGCACTCAAAAATAAAACGATGAAAAACTTTAGAGCTACAAGTCCTCTCAGTCCTACTACTTGGTCAGCCAATCGCTAAGACAAACAAGCTTGTTTACATTTACAAGAAATAAAGCTGTCTGCTTCTTATTCACAGTATCACCTGAAAGTGAGAACAGGCATTCACATGGCACAGTTGTAGCTGCCATTGCAAGGTATTTATGTGCCAGATATGCTAAACATTTGTATGCCCCTTCATGCTTCGACCACCATTCCAGAGGACATGCTTCCATGCTGATGATGGGCTCTGCTTGACAACGATCCAAAGCAGTGTGGATTGGTCCACATTCATTTTCATCATTTGAGTCAGATGCCATCCATAGAAGGCTGATTTTCTTTTTTGGTGGTTTGGGTTCTGTAGTTTCTGAATCGGAGTATTGCTCTTTTAAGATTTCTGAAAGCATGCTCCACACCTCATCCCACTTAGATTTTGGAAGGCACTTCAGATTCTTAAACCTTGGGTCGAGTGCTGCAGCTATCTTTAGAAATCTGATATTGGAACCTTCTTTGTGTTTCGTCAAATCTGCTGTGAAAGTATTCTTAAATCGAACAACATATGCTGGGTCGTCATCCAAGACTGCCATAACACAAAATATATGGCAGAATGTGGGTAAAACCACGGAGCAGAAGACATACAATTCTCCCCACAGGAGTTAAATCACAAATTTAATTAATGCATTCTTTTTTTTAATGAGCGTCATCAGCTTGGAAGTATGACCTCTGGAATGGTGGTCAAAGCATGAAGTGGCATATGAATGTTTAGCTTATCTGGCACCTAAATACTTTGCAACGCTGGCCACAAAAGTGCCACATGAATGCCTGCTCTCTTACTTTCAGGTGACATTGTAAATAAGAAGTGGGCAACAGTATCTCCCATAAATGTAAACAAACGTATTTGTCTTAGTGATTGGCTGAACAAGAAGTAGGACTTGTAGGCGTAAAAGTTTTACATTGTTTTGGGTTTTAGTGCAGTTATGTAACAAAAAAGAGCTACATTTGTAAGTTGTACTGTCACAATAAAGAGATTGCACTACAGTACTTGTATGAGGTGAACTGAAAAAATATTATTTCTTTTGTTTATCTTTTTACGGTGCAAATATTTGTAATAAAAATAATAATATAAAGTGAGCATTGTACACTTTGTATTCTGTGTTGTAATTGAAATCAATATATTTGAAAATGTAGAAAAACACCCAAAATGTTTATAATAAATTTACATTGGTATTCTATTATTGTTTAACAATTTAATTAAAACTGTGATTAACTCTGATTCATTTTTTTAATCAAGTTAATTTGTTTTGAGGTAATCGTGTGAGTTAACTGTAACTAATTGACAGCCTAGTTTTCAGGTTATCCTGGTTTGTTTTCATCTACATTTTCAATGCACCTTCACTTTCTTGATTTTCTAATCAGCTCTAGATTTAAAAGCACAAGTCTTGTGCTCCTAAACCACTTTGGTAAATCCCTTCCTATGATTAGGTCCCTCACTAAACACAGTCAGGAAAGGGTTAAGAGCTCTCCCTGCCTGCACACAGTATAACCAGCTCCACCCATCTCAGCTGTCAGAAATGTCAATTATTAAGAGACATGTCCCACTGGCTGTAGCTAATGAGAGCAAGCCCAAGTATAAAGAGGGAGGCATAGGTGTAAAAGGGACAGAAAAGCTTGGGATGTCAAGGGAGTAAGAACTCTCTGCCAGAGGAACCAGTTCCAGGCTGTCTCTGAAAGACTTAGGCCAGGTCTACACTCAAAATTTAAGTCGGCCCAACTACATCGCTCAGGGGAGTTAAAAATCCACACCCCCTGAGCAACATAGTTAAGCCGATCAACCCCCCAGTGCAGTCACCGCACAGAGGAATTCTTCCATTGACCTGGCTACCACCTGTCAGGGAGATGGCTTATCTACCCTTTCCATTGCTGTAGTGAATGTCTACACTGAAGTGCTACAATGGCACAACTGTAGCATTTCCAGTGTTGATGAGATAGAACCCCTGGAAGTACAGGGAAAGTAGATGGGAGCTCTGAGAGCGAAGGGCTTTTTGACTTATTTGTGTTATGCTTCTTTCTTTCTTTCTTTCTTTCTTTCTTTCTTTCTTTCTTTCTTTCTTTCTTTCTTTCCTTTTTTTTTAGCTGATTTGATTTAAGCTACTGTTGCCTGGGTCAAGGACTGACCCAGGCCCCTTGAACTGGCATTTTGCACAAGGTGGTGTCCATCACTGCTCACGGACCCCTTTAACCTTTCTTTTTCACAGTTTAAGTAAATACTTCTGTCTCTCCCTGGGGTCTTATGGGGCTTCAGAAATTAAAGCTTGAAAAAGGCCTGAAACAAAGAGTACTATTCCTATTATGTCTTAGGGCCAGAATCCAATACTGTATACACACTAAATAGCACCTTACTCCATGAGCGATCCTATTGACTTCCTTGCACCTTTTTGTGAAGGAGAGCACAATTCAATATTAGTAAGGGGAGCAGAAGCTGGTCCTGACTATTTATATGGTGACAAGTGCTGTTTTTTATTCAGGGGGCAGTGTATTTTTAGATTAAAGTGTCATGTGCTGTTCTCCCCCACCCTGAGTGGTTAACCCCTGGGATGTGAGGAATAGCATTATTAACAGTCTTCTTTTGTAAAGAATGTGATGTTTGAATATTGATTCCATCTGCAGGATTTTTCTTCTCACCGTGATGTATATCAGGATTTCTGTTTCTAAGCATAAAGTTACATTGAGAAGAGGCTGGATTTCACAGACGTAACCTAATGGAATAAAATGGATTCCAGCTTCAGCAGCACCATGCTTACACACAGGCAGTGCATCATTAGAGAACAAAGATAATAAATATGGTGGTTGATCATTTCAGTCAGGATCCAACTTATGACCCTAAAGTATTTTTAAAGTGCTAAAACAACCTATTCATCCATCTCATCTACAAATGTAGTGACCATTCAAAATCTGAGACCTGGCTTTCATTCAAAACCAGCCCTTCAATTAGCAAGTACTTTCAGGCAGTATCAGCTGGGTTCCCAGATAGCATGATAGTGTCACAGAATAACCCTGACTGTAACTAATTTAATTAAGACTCGAACACAAAACCGCCCCTCTTTACCAAATGGTAGTGCTCACTGACCTACAGTAGTGAGAACACAAACAATATAGACTGGGAACACTTCTATGTCATTTAACCCTGTTGTTTCCAGTTCCCAGGGGAAATGTTACTCATTTTATGTCTGCCTTGAGAAGCTCTTTATTGTGGACACGGGAAGAACTTGAGGGCAGCCATGTGGAGTTGATGCTTTGTACCTAATAGCAGGCTTTATATCTGTCATCATTAACAGACGTATTCAGTATTTTAAAGATACTTATTAATTCCTCTCAATTTTAGAGTGGCAGTGGTTTGGTTTGGGAGCTAAAATTTCAGATTTAGTTTGTAGGGAGATAATCACTGATGCTACTGGCTCATCAGCCTATGGGAGTAGAGTGGGGGGACGGGGGAGGAAGAAAAACAGAGAGCGAGCATGGTATCTCAGGCAGTGTATTGATATAAGTTGGCCTGACAGCTGCTGCTTCCACAGTTTAGTATTCCTCACTGGGTTTTGTGAGATCTTGGAATTAAGGAGGTGAACAGTTCATTAGTGCATCTCTGTCTCTATTGTTTTATTTGTTGCGTGTTGTTCAGAGACAATGTGTGCCTGAGTTTTCCATTTCATTATACTAGTTTGACACATTGGATTACATCAGTGTACACCAGCTAAGGATCTGGTCACTTGCATTAATATTGGACAAAAATCAAAGTAAGGAGAAAATGAAAAAATAACACAGGGATCTTTTAAACAACGTGGGAATACTGTGCCATTGTCTGTAACCTCAGTTTGATGCGCAAACATTTTTTCATTGTAACATATACAACTCAAGCCAGGTGTTTGTGTGGGATGGTGTTAATAGAGTTAAAGGAGGGATGATACTCCAAGGCTGGTAGAGGAGTGGTTGTTGTTTCCTCTTAGTTCATGGCTATAGCCTGATAACATATTACTTCATTTCTTGATCGGTGTCTTAGAATTTAAACCTGGATGTGACATTTTGGGATCCACCCAGACCAGTATGAGATTCTGTCACTAGCTGCCCTGTAACTTTGGGGTCATTTGTGCTATACAGTCATGGTTGAATTCCCTAACACCAGTAGTCAGCCCAAGGTTTCACCCTGGCTGCAACCAGCCTAGTTACTCTTTGGAGGGTGACATCAACAGCCCTTTTAGCTCTGGGTCTCCCCAAATCTGTCCTTCCCGAGTTCTTAACTACCAGACACTTGAATTGTTCCCCTCTGGCTCGTCACCCCCAAGGTGTGAAACCAGTCCCCCAAGTATGATGGTCACTTTGGTGTACACACTCCACAGTTTGCACACCAGAGACCTGCTTGGGATTAAACTAAACAAACATTGTATTTAATAGAAAAAAACAGAGATTCACAGATGAAACAATACGGGGAAAGCAAACACATCCAGATTACACAGAAAATAAATATAAACACACAACCTCGGACTTTATACTTTCATAATAGAGAAAATTCCATTTCTAAGGGTACGTCTACACTACAGAATTAGGTCGAAATTATAGAAGTCAATATTTTAAAACCCGAATTTATGGAATCGATTGTGTGTGTCCCCACTAAAGAGCATTAAGACCATGAGGTCGACGGACTGTGTCCACAGTAGCGGGGCTAGCGCCGACTTTCGGAGTGTTGCATTTCGGGTAGCTATTCCACAGTTCCCATAGTTTCCGCCGCCCATTGGAATTCTGGGTTGCGATTCCAAAGCCTGATGGGGCAGAAAACATTGTCGCTGGTGGTTCTGGGTACATGTTGTCAAGCCATCAAACGTCCCTCCCTCTCTCCCTCCCTCCATGAAAGCAATCTTTTTCGTGCCTTTTTTCTGGGGTTTCCGGGTTTGCTATGGAAGCCTGCTCAGCTCACAATTACCGTACATCTCCAGCGTACGCCTGGACATTAGGTCTAGTGGGGATTCAATCATGCTGTAATATGGGCAGAGGGATAGCTCAGCGTTCTGAGCATTGGCCTACTAAACCCAGGGTTGCAAGTTCAATCCTTGAGGGGGCCATTCCGCCTGAGGCTGGTAGTCGCGGGACTACACAGCATAAGCTCCTTGCCTTTTAGCTGCAGATGGTGCAATAGGCCATAAATGATAGTAGTTGCGGGACTACACAGCTGCAGATTGTACAATACGCTTGAAATTCGTGTGCACCTGGCTGGCGGCCTATCGTGTGGCTGGCTGGGGGTGCTTGGACATAAATGGGAGTGACCAGAGTGACGCTGGTCATTTTCTTTTTTACGTTTTGTTTAAGGGAGATTCAGTACTGCCTAGAGCACAGGCAGAGGGATAGCTCAGCGGTCTGAGCGTTGGCCTGCTAAACCCAGGGTTGCGAGTTCAATGCTTGAGGGGGCCAGGATATGGTGATGGATATCAAGCCTATTGAACCATCTGCTGCTAGAAGGGCAGGCGCCTAACCCTTGCTTCCCGGCATATTGCACCATCTGCTGTTAGAAGGAAAGAAACCTAACCCGGCCGAGAAAGCAGCGGCGGGAGGAGCCCAAAATCCTTTCACGCCTTTTTTCATGCAGGCGCCATATTGCTGGCACCATAGTTATCCACCCGCTGCTTCTGCTCCCACTCTGCTGTCCTGCAGACACCATACCAGGGAAAGCATGGAGCCCGATCAGATCACCGCTGCTGTTATCGCCGTTATGAACACCACGCGCATTGTCCAGCTGTATATGGAGAACGAGAACCAGGAGCTGCCACAGCTACAGCAGGCGAGGAGGCAACGGCAGTGCCCTGAGGACAGTGATGAGGACATGGACACAGACCTCTCTCAAAAAAGGCCCCCCCGCAAGGTGCACATCATGGTGGTAATGGGGCTTGTTGATACAGTGGAACGCCGATTCTGGGCCCGGGAAACAAGCACAGACTGGTGGGACCACATAGTGCTGCAGGTCTGGGATGAATCCCAGTGGCTGCGAACTTTCGCATGCGTAAGGGCACTTTCATGGAACTTTGTGAGTTGCTTTCCCCTGCCCTGAAGCGCCAGAACACCAAGATGAGAGCAGCCCACACAGTAGAGAAGCGACTGGCGATAGCCCTGTGGAAGCTTGCAACGCCAGACAGCTAACGGTCAGTCGCGAATCAATTCGGAGTGGGAAAATCTACAGTGGGGGCTGTTGTGATGCAAGTAGCCAGGGCGATCACCGAGCTGCTGGTACCAAGGGTTGTGAGTCTGGGAAATGTGCAGCTCATACTGGATGGCTTTGCAGCAATGGGGTTCCCGAACTGTGGTGGGGCGATAGACGGAACCCATATCCCTATCTTGGCACCGGACCACCAAGCCAGCGAGTACATAAACCGAAAGGGTTACTTTTCAATAGTGCTGCAAGCACTGGTGGATCATAAGGGACGTTTCACCAACATCAACGTGGGATGGCCGGGAAAGGTACATGACGCTCGCATCTTCAGGAACTCTGGTCTGTTTCGGCTGCTGCAGCAAGGGACTTTCTTCCCAGACCAGAAAATAACCATTGGGGATGTTGAGATGCCTATAGTTATCCTTGGGGACCCAGCCTACCCCTTAATACCATGGCTCATGAAGCCATACACAGGTAGCCTGGACAGTAGTCAGGACCTTTTCAACTATAGGCCGAGCAAGTGCAGAATGGTGGTGGAATGTGCATTTGGACGTTTAAAGGCTCGCTGGCGAAGTTTATTGACTAGGTTAGATCTCAGCAAAACCAATGTTCCCGTTCCCATTATTATTACTGCTTGCTGTGCGCTCCACAATATCTGTGAGAGTAAGGGGGAGACGTTTATGGCGGGGTGGGAGGTTGAAGCAAATCGCCTGGCCGCTGGTTATGCGCAGCCAGACACCAGGGCTATTACAAGAGTACAGCAGGGTGCGTTGCGCATCAGGGAAGCTTTGAAAACCAGTTTCATGAATGGCCAGGATGCTGTGTGAAAGTTCTGTTTTTTCCCATTAATGAAAAGTCCCGCCCCTTGAATCACTCTACTTCCCTTTAACCAAACCGCCCTGCCCTCCCCCCATCGGTCACCGCTTGCAGAGGCAATAAAGTCATTGTTGCTTAAAAATCATGCATTCTTTATTAATTCGTCAAACAAATAGGGGGAAATATGGGGGTAACTGCCATGGTCGCCCGGGATGGGTGGTGGAGGAAGGGAAGCACCAGGATGGGTGGTGGAGGAGGGGAAGCACCAGGATGGGTGGTGGAGGAGGGGATGAGGGAAGGACAAGGACACACAGCACTTTAAAACTTATTGAATGCCAGCCTTTTGTTGCTTGGACTGTTCTCTTGGCTTGAGTGGTTGGGTGCATGGAGGCCGCCCAAACGCGTTCTTGGGCATCTCGGTGATGAGGTTATGGGACTCGGGGAGGAGGGCTGTTGGTTACACAGGGGCTGTAGCGGCGGTCTGGGCTCAGGCGGCCTTTCCTGAACCCTACGCCTTTCCTCAGCCATAAGCCGGAGGATTTCCGTTTGATCCTCCAGTAGCCTCAGAATTGCATCCTGCCTTCTCTCAGCATGCTGACGCCACCTACTCTCTTCAGCACGCCACCTCTCCTTGCGGTCAAATTGTGCCTTTCTGGACTCTGACAGTGTCTGCCTCCACGCATTCTGCTGGGCAGTTTCAGTGTGGGAGGATTGCATGAGCTCTGAGAACATATCGTCTCGAGTTGTTTTTTTTTTTTACTTCTAATCTTCGCTAGCCTCTGGGACGGTGATGAAAGGGGTGGCGTTGAAACATTTGCAGCTGCGGGAGGAAACAAATGGGAGAGGAGTAGTTTAAAAGACACATATTTAGGGAACAATGCTCCAAACATTACATAGCACATGTGCATTTGGTCCAAGGTTGCACTTTGCCTCTTATATTGAGGGTCTGCCGGTTTGGTGTGAGAGATCACACAAGCAGGTCTGGCAGGCAACAGAATTCGGCTTGCAGGCAGCCATGGGAAGCCACAGTCTATAGGCTTCTTTAACCTTCATAACATGTGGGATTGTTTTCAAACAGCAACCCCCTCATTTCCCATAACAAACAGCTGTTGGGTTGGCCATTTAAAACGGGTTGGCAATTGAAAAGGGAGGGGCGGTGGTTTTTGGGTTAACGTGCAGCGCGAACCTAATGGACACCCCCCCACACACACACACAGACACACATCCAAGATGTTCACTGTTCCCCCTTCCCCCACCGCGTGGGTCACAGCGGGGAAGATTTCCGTTCAGCCACAGGCAAACAGCCCAGCAGGGATGGACCCCTCTGAATGCCCCCTTAATAAAATTCCCCTATTTCAACCAGGTGACCATGAATGATATCACTCTTCTGAGGATAACACAGAGAGATAAAGAACGGATGTTGCTTGAATGCCAGCAAACACTGGGACCATACGCCGCCATGCTTTGCAAAGCAATGATTCCAGACTACGTGCTACTGGCCTGGCGTGGTAGAGTGTGTTACCACGGAGCACAGGATAAGGCTGCCCTCCCCAGAAACCTTTTGCACAGGCTTTGGGAGTACATCCAGGAGATCTCTCTGGAGATGTCCCCGGAGGATTTCCGCTCCATCCCTGAACATGTTAACAGACTTTTCCAGTAGCTGTAGCTGTACTGGCCGTGAATTAATCATTAAACATGCTTGCTTATAAAACATGTATTAATTTCACAGAGGTACACTCACCAGAGGTCCCTTCTCCGGCATCAAGCACGCCTTGGGTGGGTTCGTAGGGTACTGGCTCCAGGGTGACAAAGAGTTCCTGGCTGTCGGGGAAAAGGGCTTCTCTGCTTCCTTGCTGTGTCTGTGCGCTATTTTCAGCATCATTATCATCATCTTCCTCTTCCCGAACATGCTCCTCGGTGGTTTCTGATGATCCACATACAGAGTCATACCACATGGGTGGGTCAGTGCTGGCTGCACCCCCTAGAATTGCATGCAGCTCATCATAGAAGCAGCATGTCTGGGGCTCTGACCCAGAACGGCTGTTTCCATCTCTGGTTTTTTGGTAGGCTTGCCTGAGCTCCTTAATTTTAACACGGCACTGTTGTGCGTCCCTGTTGTAGCCTCTGTCCTGCATGCCCTTGGAGACTTTGGCATATGTATTGGCGTTTCTTCTTTTGGACCGTAGCTCTGCTAGCACGGTTTCGTCTCCCCATACAGCGATCAGATCGCATACCTCACGCTCGGTCCATGCTGGAGCTCGTCTTCGGTTCTGGGACTCCATCATGGTCACCTCTGCTGATGAGATCTGCACTCACCTGCAGCTCACCACGCTGGCCAAACAGGAAATGAAATTCAAAAGTTCGCGGGGCTTTTCCTGTGTACCTGGGCAGAGCATTCGAGCTCAGACTGCTGTCCAGAGCGGTCAAATGTTGCACTGTGGGATAGATCCAGGAGGCCAATACTGTCGAATTGCGTCCACACTAAGCCTAGTTCGATTCTGCAATATCGCTTTAAGCGCTAATTCCCTCGTTGGGGGTGGAGTGGCGAGATCGATTTTAAGAGCCCTAGAAGTCGATGTTAATGGCTTCGTCGTGTGGACGGGTGCATGGATCAATCGATATAATGCTAATAAATTCGACCTAAACTCGTAGTGTAGACCAGGGCTTAGAGTTACCTATGGCATTAAAACAGTGTACCCAGCATATAGAAAGGATCCAGTGTTCACGGACAGCCTCCCACCTGGAAACTGGCCCCCCAAATTCTAGATGCGCTTCAATTCAAACCCCTTTGATTTTAAAAGGGTTTGCAGTTTTGTTTTTTCCTTCAGTCACTATAGTTATTCCAGGTGGGAAAAAGTCCCTCCTTTCTTAGGATATGTCTGCACCTCAGTGAAAGTCCAGCCTTTGAACTCAGGCTCAAGCTTAACCCCCCTTCCTTCTACACACAAACTGCGGTAACACAGGGCTCTAGCCCAGGGTGCCAGGACCACATGAGTGTAGAGGGTCTGAGCCAGAGTTAAGCTGGGAGCCAGAGTTCAAACTGCTTTGCGGTGTAGACACAGCTCCACTAGATTAATGCTCCAGGAGTGCACCAAAAGTATTCCACAATTCCACGGGATAACTTTTTTTGTTCTCTGGTGAGTCAAGTTTGGTGGATAGTCAAGTTTCCCACACTGCACCACGACCAATGGGTTAGAGTGGCCACATTTTGGCAGGGGGTTAGGAAGTCTGGGATAGGGGTGGTTGGACTCAGGCTCACATAATGCAGTGTAGATGCTGGAAGCCCATGTTGGGACCTAGGATTTAACAATTCCGAACATGGGGTTACAAATGCATGTACACGCTCAAGTCCTAGGTTAACAAACCCAGGGTCTGCTAACTAGAGTTCTCCTAACCCTGGGCTTACATTGCACTGCAGATGTACCTTTAGTTTTCGAAGACTGCAGTTTTCTTTTCCATTTCAAACTGTTCCCATTTGCTTTGATAATTCCTCATTGTTTTGTTTTGTTTTTTCCTAGGTTGGACAATGACTAGGTGCTTGAAGCCAGTCTTGTCTGGCTGGGGAGGTAGCCCCACCCTCTCTGATTGTTTCACCACCCTCTTGTGAAGTAATTCTGAAGATGCACCACAGTTAGAATTACAGTTTTCTATATATACACATACATACATACATTCATGTCTGTATACCATAACCTGTATACATACCTCATAATAACTATTAAGTTCAATACACGAAAAGATTTAATAAAAGATCTTACTCGATATTCCTTACAGTAAAATAACATAGTGTGTAATTAGTTTAACTGCTTATTCTGTGGGAGTTAAACCTTTTGTTCTTTCCTTGAGGTGTCTGTGGATTTGAACTGGGTGAGCTTCTCCTGTCCTGAAGCCAAAAGATTGCATTATCCTGGCAAGACATGGTGAACTTTTTGATACATGGAGTGTAACAATTTCTATTTCAATTTATAATTAGAGAATATCCACAAAGTACCTATGATCATCTAGTCTCTTTCTAACCTCTTTTAGATGTTTAGATAGTATTTATCACCAGGGTACCAACTATTACACAAACGAAGATACGCAAAAGCCCAGATTAAAAAGACACTTTTCCCTTGGGCAGAGAAAGCTTGACCATTGGTGTAGGATTTTTTTTCCCAGTTTTTTTTAGGACCATCCATCCGAGGGGAAGACTTCACTGAAAAGATGTGTTGTAGACCTTAATGAACACTGTCATTCTTTGGTTGAGTCTGATCACTCTGGCAAGGAGTTCTATGGTTGGGATCCCGCCACCAACAATGGTCTATTCTCAGTGCCAGATAGTCACAACCTACATCTTTTCAGAGACTTTGTCCCTGTGGAATGCAGGTGTCTTAGAGGTGGAAGAAAATTTTGGAGTTAATTGTCTAATACAATAACCTAGAGGCTTGGAAATGAGTATGATAACTGATGCTAGAAAAGGGAGTTATGCTTAAGCAACATTCTTGGCATGACTGTTTTACTCAGTTACCTCTATGGGACAGTAAGAAGCTTCATACAACAAATACAAAATGAAGACTTTTCCCCCTAACATAACTAATAGACTGTCATTTAATATATATATATATAATACCAGAAAAGACTTGCAATGCACTAAAAGACTTGCCATGCACTATGTGTGAGAGTTTCAAAAGCTCTGTGTTGGCTTAATTTTGTTCCCACAGAAGTCACAAAGGGTTTATAGCTGGGTGAGAAAGGGTTTTCCTGTCCATGAGAATTTGAGATTTCAAAATTTTTCCCCATCCCAAAGCAGGATGAAAAGTCAAAATTTCGAAACATTTTATGAATTGATAATCAGGCGAAAAAAATGAGATCAGGCCAATTGAAATGTTTTGATAATTTTGAAATATTTTGTTTTGGTTTAGACTTTAAAAATATTTTAAAACTCTTTTTAGTATAAATTACCTACAATTATAAAACAGTGTTTTTGAATCAAAAAATGAAACTTTCTTTTTCAAATGTCAAAATGGAATGTTTCAACAATTTTAAAACTATTAAAAAATTATTGGGTGATTCATCATGAACATTTTTGACAAATCACCATTTTTCACCCCCAAAACATTTAGCTGGAAAATTCCCAACCAGCCCTAGTAAAACCCAGGAATAAGCCAATGCTAAGTAAACACTTTTGAAAATCCCTTCCCTAAATATAGTAAGTATTATAGGCCATACTTTTTGTATGTATATTTGTATTTATTTATATTTAAAAACCCTTCACCAAAGAAATTCTTTTCATAGCGAAGAGTGTCCCCTACCATAATTTAAAAAAAACAATGAAAGGATTGTAAAACAAAACTGATGAAAGCAGCGGAATTCATACAACTCAACCAGTTCCAATAGCTTAACATTATTCCTGATTATACGTAGTCATCATTGACAGTTTATACTTACGTTGGTTTCGAAAGATACAAGATATGGGGATCATTTCAGTTATCATTTAAAGCAGGTACTGTGTTGAAACATGGCAATTGTTTAACAGTGCACAGCAACACTGTAAAATAGACTAGTACAAGAAAGGAAAGGCCGAATTAAACTACAGCAGATTTTAACATAAGCACAGTGCAGTTATCCAAAATGGAATTTCGCAAGGCCAGAAGGTTAACACCTTTCCTCTTATGAAGCATATCAGTAGGCCTCTAATGACCACAGGTGGTTAGGGCCTTAGTTTTATCTCTCATCCAAAATATAGCCCCCTCCACCAGCACAATGCGCTCTTACATCATGCTGGAATTGGTTCAGTAGTAACTCAGAGGGAACAGTGCCATCTACTGACTGAATCATCAGAACCACTTCCTGCAGCAGCTTGGTATGTGTTGGTGGTCTGTTCTCCAAGTACTGCACTTAGCTTAGCTTCTGAGAGCTGGTGGTGTGGTTGCAGGTGACTTTTTTTCTCCTTTATAAGTAAAATAGTCAAAAGTGGCAGAAAACTGCTTCCTGGCATAAATTTTGCCTTATCCTGGAAGAAGGATTTTCAGAATCCTTTTATAGACACACATTTACAATAATCTGGAAAACCAGGAAGTGTTTACCGGCTGGATAGAATACTTTTCCCATGAGTGTTGTAGGCCTTTCTTTGAAATTCTTTTTATTGGCCAGAAGAATTGTATGTTCTCCTCCCCAGCATGAAATCTGGTCTGAAGTCCACTGAAATCAACGGAAAGACTCCAAATGACGTCAGTGCACTTTGGATCGGGCCCTTGGTGACTTTCAGAAAAGTGTTTGAAATGTGTCATCTGGACTTTTAATTTCAAGACACACATACTTTATTCAGATATTTTCCGAAGAGCTGGACATAAAAAGCAAATATTGCCTGCCATTGCAAGTGGCAATGGGTTGACTTTATTTAAATATTCAGCATGACATATTTTATATCTTACACTATCTTCCTGCCTAGGCATTATTGATTGAGGGCTTGAGCTTACAAGACTTTCATTTGCCAAATTCCTGTTTTTAGGGGTGAATCCTCAACTGAGTGCCTGCCCTGATTGGATGCCCCACTTTGGGCACTTCTTCAACAAATGTGGATCAGACTCACTCTATTGCAGAACACACATAGAAAAACAGCCTATTTTTGTAGTGCTTTGCAGAGCACTGCGGTTGCCTCAGGGAGGAGAAAAGGGGGGACTTTATTTAAATATAATAAATGCTCTGGTGTGCAGTGTGGGTCAGGTTTGGGGATTCTGTGCTGTGGGTCTGCGTATCCTGCATACTATGGTACTAAGATCACTGTATATCTCTGTAGAATGGAGTTTGAAGCTGAAGAAGCAGTGGTTTGGGATTGATGAATCTGCTACTACATGACCATTGGGCCTTATCTCTCACAAATGCATAAGAACAAAGGTGAAAGCTCTGCTACCGCTACTCCATGGTCTCAGGAGGAAGGATTCCTTCTCCTCCCAGCCTGGCGGAGCCCATATGCCAGCCTACTTATTAGGTTAAGCACAAGAGACAAGGGTTAGTTTGCAAGAGCACATCAGACAATAGCCGGTCTCTAGGCTCCATGGAGCAATCCAGTGGCATGGTGTTAACTGTTATCAGTATCCAGGTTCAACACAGCAATTAAGGAGATGACACATACACAGCCAAGGATACTGCCTAGTACAGTGAGAAATATTGGAAACATTTCCAATAATCTAACAGTGGTTCAAAATGACCTTGATATGAGACTATGACACAATCTTATCCTCAGGAGAAGTGGTTTAAAGAAACCTATTATTAACACCCTGTGGGTCAAACAATCAATAAAGGCGTAAGGTCAGCTATGAATGTTACTTTTTCCTCTTACTGACAGGTCCCTTTTCTCTTTTTCATGATTTCTCCCAGTGCCTGGAGCCCTGCAAAGAATCTTGGGACTTGAAGAAAAACCATTGCCAAAGTTTCTGTGAGGTAGGTCAGCCCTGAGGCATTCTTTCTCACTTTGTTCTGGCTGTCTCTTTCATTTGTACTACTATGGAGATTTGCACTTTAAAGTGCACTTTAAGCTAGCGCACACAATCTATGTATGCAGCATTCTCCTGTATTTTGGGAGGATGAGAGTGTAACAATTTAGTAGTTTTAAATCTGAGAAACAACATTATTTTCACAATTTGTTACTGAATTTTTTATACCAACCATTTTCCTCAAGTTGAAACTCGAGTCCCCCATCTAGAACACGCTTACTTAACTTTACAGATGTGAGAAGTTCTGTTAAATCCCTTTAGCTAGTTGCTATTACTGCTACACTCCCTTCCATCCCTTCAGACCACGTGTAGGAAAAAGTGTGCTTGAAACACAGATGAGCTAATATATGAGCTAGAATTCTTTAAAATCCTAGGATTGATGAAGCAAGACTGAGGATTTGTCTGCACATGAAAATTACTCTGGAATAAGGTAGAGTGAGAACTGAACGCAGATTAACTATTCCTGATTAACTTCGTATGTGGACACTGTTAGTCTGGAATAAGAAAGTCTTTTTCTGGTTTATGTTAATCCCCTTCCAAAGGTCTTATTCCAGAACCAGAATGTCCAAATGTACAGAACCAGAATGTCCAAATCAGGAAGAGTTCTTTGGGAATTGCTATTCTGGAATAACTCCGTATGTAGACAAACCCTGATTTAGGCCAGGTCTACGATACAAAGTTTTGCTTGAATAGCCATGTTGGTTCAAGGGAGTGAAAAAATCCACACCTCCAAATAACATAGCTATGCTGTCAAGAGTCCTTTTACCAGTATACTGCATACAGGGGTAGGCAACCTATGGTACGGGTGCCAAAGGGGGCACACAAGCTGATTTTCAGTGGCACTCACACTACCTGGGTGTCTTAAATATTTTTAAAACCTTATTTACTTTACATACAACAATAGTTTAGTTATATATTAAAGACTTATAGAAAGAAACCTTCTAAAAATGTTAAAATGCATTATTGGCATGCAAAACCTTAAATTAGAGTGAATAAATGAAGACTCGGCACACCACTTCGGAAAGGTTGCTGACCCTTGGTATTGTTTGGGGAACTGGTTTAGCTATACTGGCTTGCACCTTAGGCAAATATAAGATGTGTATCCACTAGGGGGCTCTGCCACTATAACTATACCCATATAGCTGTATCAGCAAGGTCTTTCTAGCATAGACTAGTTAAACCAGTGCAAAATGTTGTGAGGATAATCCTAGTTGGTTTGAGAGTGGTTCATATGAATGTATTTATTAGTTTCTTACAGATTTAAACTAAACTGAATTTAACCTCAAATAAGAATGTCTACTCAGGGCTTTGCACTGATTTAACTAAATCAGTTTTAAAACATCCTTCCATTAAATTAATAAAAAGTCTGTGCATAGACAAGACTTTTGTTTTTGTCTCATGGGGAAGTGTTTTTGGTTTAATGTAATGGGTTAATTTAACTGATAAAGTTATACCGCTTTAACCCCCCCTCCCCTTGCCTTCCGGCTCTTATTCTGGCATAAGAATGCCTTTTTTTTTGGCTTAGTTTATATCTCTCGGGAAGGGGTTTAAACTGAATTCAAAAAGGCATTTTTATACCAGAATAAGTTTGTCTGCATGGGGTCAGGTTATACCGGTGTAACTGTGCATATGTAACTATGTTAGCATAGCTGGTAAAACTTCCCTGTGTAAACAAGTCCTTAGATTTCCTTAAACTAAGGCTTTGTCTACTCTACCCTACCACTTTTGCTGGTAAAACTTTTGTTGGTCAGGGGTGTCAAAAAACACACCACTGACTGACATATGTTTCACCACCAAAAGTGCTGGTATGGACAGCTCTATGTTGGTGGAAAATGCTCTCCTGATGATATAGCTACCACTGCTCATTGGGGGTGGTTGAATTATGCCGTGGGAGAGCTCTCTCCCGCCAGCATAGAGCAGCTACACAGGAGATCTTCGAGTGGCGCAGCTGCAGTGGCACATCTGTGCCGTTATGAGGTCTGTAGCATAGACAGAACCTTAATTGGTTTAGACTCATGCAGCTTTCTCATGTAGACAAGACCTAAAGTAGTATACAGTGGGTATAACTGACATCATCTCATACATCCCTCTTCAATGTGGCTTTACATCTCCAAATCTGAATTCACACATTTGGTTTAAAAGAAAAACGTTAGTAGAGCACTGCTCTATTGTATGTAAAATGCGCTAGCATCTCTTTTTGATTAGTGACTTTATGATTGAAGCTAAATTTAGAACCTCAAAGGCCAGTAATGAAGAGCAGCACATTTAGCAGCTAGCAAAAAAACGAGCTGTGAAACAGAGTGCGGAAGAGAAGCCTTGAAGACATATTATGTCTCAAGGGGCTATAAAGTTTTTTAATTAACTAGCTGCAAATTTGTGATGTTTTAGGATTGAAATTAGCCTCTCCCTCCTTCTCACACACACACTCACTGTCACCCACAACCTCACTGCAGATGATGCCATTTTGATTGAATTAACCCAGGCCATTCTCATTTGCAGTGGAATTCTGTTTTTTCTCTTTATTCAGGATAACATTTGGAAGCAAAAATTTAGTTTCAAAGTTTGCAAAGTCGCTATTGGGAAATAAAGGCCTGATTGAGCATTTCTTACTCGCGTGAGGAATCCACTGAAACAGTGGGACCAGCCGTGTGAGGAAGAGTTACTCACAGGAGTAGGGGGTTTGTAGAATAGGGCTCCAAAATCATTCTCTAAGAAAATCATAATACTTTTAGAAGCAACTTTAAATGAACTCCATAAGCCCATTATCGGAACAAAGATGGTACATGCCTTTTCAAATTTTGTAGCTTTCCATAGAACTGGAACCTAATTCTTCACAGGCGTAGAATTAACTGATCATTAGAAAATATCTCTCCTTTAAAAAAAATTGACATTTGCATAAAGATGTTGATAAGTTCCCTCACGTCAATGTGATTCAACAACCTAATGAAAATATTACTAATACATTTTGTCTGTGTAAATTGGGGTGGCACTATGCAGCAGGGGTGCTGGAATGATTTTTATAATAGGGGTGCTGATGATGGACACCATGTATTTGGGGTTTGTTATTACTACTTCAAGGCAGAAGGGTGCGGTAGCACTCCCAACGTCCCTAGTTCCTGCACCACTGCTATGCAGTATACTATGGGTAAAGTGCCATGAAATACAAAGGGAAAAATGCAGAATAGTTCCAAAAAGGACTGTCCAGACAACCCCTTCCCTTTGTTTTGTGATTGTTTTCAATGTCATGAAGCAACTTCGTAGTCAGCTAATATGAGGAAAACAAGAGAAAAGCTGGCAGATAAAAACAATTTAATTCCATAAAAGACAGTGGTCTCGTTTGAGGGAATTCAACATTCTGTACTCTGCAAGCTTTGTTTAGAAGCTACATGGATACCTAAATCCTCAGGGGTAGTCTTGCAATAGCTGAACATTTGAATTTTCTTTCCAAAGAAATCTCTGGAAAGCTTTCAGCATTAATTTTTTTCCCACTGAAGACTTGTACAATTGTTTCATGTTCCCTTTAGCCTCTTTTCCCCAAGAAGAACTATGAATGCCTAACTAGCTGTGAATTCCTCAAGTACATCCTGTCAGTGAAGCAAGGAGACTGCCCAGCACCTGAGAAGGCCAGTGGTTTTGCGGCTGCCTGCGTTGAAAGCTGTGAGGCTGACAATGAATGTTCTGGGGTGAAGAAATGCTGCTCCAATGGATGTGGACATACATGTCAAGTACCAAAAAATCTGTACAAAGGTAGAGATCATTAGGAGGCACTTTTAGCGGGTTAAGTGTTTTAGCCTGTAATAAAGCTGCCTGAAAAACAAGACCTTTAAGTTTATAAGGAAGTGTGTGTGTATGAGAGAGTGAGAGAGGTGATTGTGAGGATATAATTGTAACTGTAAATTGTTCTCTGTCACTGGAGGTTTTTAAGAACAGGTTAAACAAACACCTGTCAGGAATGGTCTAGTTCTCAGTCAGAGGTACAAGTCATCTAGATATTTGCCTAGTTTTACAACAGGCTACATAAAAAGCACTAGAAAAGTCAGTACAAACTAAAATTTCATACAAACAATGACTTGTTTATACTGCTCTATATGCTATACACTGAAATGTAAGTACAGTATTTATATTCTAGTTGATTTATTTTATAATTATATGGTAACAATGAGAAGAAAGCCATTTTCAGTAATAGTGTGCTGTGAAACTTCTGTATTTTTATGTCTGATTTTGTAAGCAAGTAGTTTTTAAGTAAGGTGAAACTTGGGGGTACGCGAGACAAATCAGACTCCTGAAAGGGGTTCAGTAGTCTGGAAAGGTTGAGAGTCACCTTTCTCGTTATTGTGTAGTCCTGCCTTGAGTGAAGGGGAATGGACTAGATGACCTGTTGAGGTCCCTTCCAATCCTACACTTCTATAATTCCCTCGCGGAATCCCTGACAAGGTGTCAGTGAACCACAGAGAGGAGGCCACAGTGAATCTGAATCATAAGCAGAACAAATTGGCCCGTCTATGTAAAGTGTCACTTAATTTTACACAGATGAGAAGAACAATTTCAACAGTGAAAGTATTTAAAGGCAAACAGTTTAAATCACTTAAATCAGAGATAATCTTTGTTAATAAGAATCAAGTGGGTAGCACTACCAAGTACATAGTGAGAGATAATCCAATTGGATTGCAAATTAGTGCTATATTCTGAATCAATGGCCTTGATGTCTTGCAGATAAAGCAGTTAGAAAATACTAACAAAATACATATAGGCAGTATTTCAGTACTTGAAGAAGCTGAGGAAACAAGTTCTATTAAAATGTTTTTAATAATTTTGATTGGAGTCTTGAAATTCCGAGAAGAAAGTTTTCCTCATTATGCAACAATAAGGTATTATAACTTATGGAATGATTGACTCTAACAGTGACTCCAGATTTTAATTTGTTAACGATAACTTTTGTTCACTTAAATATTCTTTAAGTGTGAATCTAACACTGAAAAGTGACTGTATAAAAGGCACTTTCTCACGCCACAGACTTGGTTTGTGTATATATTAAAAGTCAATTCTTCTTACTTTAGAGGGAAAATAAGATTCTAGCAATGTATACTTCTGTTAGCACTGTGAAGGACATTATCAACAGAACTGGACCAGATCAAGCCGACACTACCCAAGTCTATCTAGTTTGACTTTCTAAACCCAGACAGGGTTAGCAGTTAGAAAACTCTTTTGATTTACTTACATAAATAGAGCAAATTTGATCAGAAAGTTACCGAAGCACAGTAAACCTGGAACCCACAAAGGCACTGTATGTAATGGGATGACCTGCAATAAGAGCTTAATCCAAAACTCATTGAAGTCAATGGAAAGACTTCCACTGGTTTCAATGGTCTGTGAATCAGGCTTTATATAATTACAAGACTTTACTACATTATTATAACATCACATATTAATGTGCAAAAGACTATTAAAATGAATGATTTCATTAACTCATTCATATTCTTTTTGATGCAAATCACCAAAAAGTGGTTCTAAAGTAATAGATTATCAGTATTGCATGGGAGCAGAAGTTTACAGGACCAAACCTCAAATGTGATGTTATGTAGTAAGTTTCATTGAGGGCATTCAAATGTATTTTATAATTGGGTCATGTGTGGAGCGGGGTGCGGGTGGGGGCTAAAATAAAGGGAGGTATGTAGGGGACAAAGCATACATAGGATATGATATGCTGTATGAATGCAAAAGGAGAAGTTTGGTCTAATTATATATTTGTAGAACTAACATTCTGCTCCAACATCTTATCAGTTATCTTCAGTGGGTATTTGCTTGGAAGCACACAGATGTGTTACACAGGAAGGGCAGAACCAATGCTCTTCTGCTTTCTCAGCTGATGAATTCAGATAATTAGCCCTTCAAATTGTCTTCCTACAACAAAGAACAAGATGGAGCTAGGCAGTCTTGCTTTTCATTTTCTCCAAGGGCAAATGACCTCCCTGCCACTAGGAAGAGCAAAATCGGCAAGCATGACTAAGATCTAGTGAACAAATCTAATCTTCATGCTAATCTTTTTGACAGCACTCGTAGCCAGAAAATGAACTCAGATTGAAACTAAAAGAGTCTACAGGCTTGTCTACATTATAGGTTATGTCAGTATAACTTATATTGCTCAGGGGTGTGAATAAAGCACCCTCCCTGAGCAACGTAAGTTACATCGACCAACGCGCCAGTGTGGATGGCGCTGTGTTGGCAGGAGAGCTTCTGCTGACATTGCTACGAGCTCTCATGGAGGTGGATTTATTATGCCAGTGGGAGAGAGCTCTGGTGTAGACTAGCCCTATGCAAGTTGCTATAGTTTCACCGTTGATCAAGCTTTGGAGATTGGTAATACACAGAAAAATCTAATGAAAACTTTTAATTAATTTAATATGCTGTCAGTTCAGGGCAACTGCACCTGTATTCCCCCCCACCCATGGTCCAGCAAGGGCACCCACTTTTAGGCTTCTAGATCCCAGCTGTTACCTGTCTTAGGCAGAGACTCACATCTCTCTCTCTCCTGACCAGGATTTCCAAGCCATATGGTTTCCTGCCCACAATGTGTTATTCCAAGCAAGCAAGACTTTCTGTGTGGGCCAGTATCTGCACTCTGCTTAGTCTTCTAAGGCTTATGAGCAGCATAATGGCCAGCAGTTGTAAGTGACCACACTGCCCTCTCTAAGCAAGAACATTTGTTCTTAAGGTGAAAGCATTAGAGAGAACATTAAAAACAATAGAGGAACCTACACTCATGCTAAAAAACTTTTTAAGTTGGGATCACCCCAACTTTGGCTCTGGTAGGTGTCAGTCCTTCCAACACTTCCCTCTCCCCCCACTTTGGACAGACGGTCTTGTCCATTTGCTGGACCAGAAAGAAGGCGCTGAGTTAGTTTAAACTCAGTCTGTTTATCCAAAGGTCCTTTTTTTGTCTGTTGGTCTCTGGAGAATCCAGTCTGAACCGGGATATACGAGCATCTCCAAGTGTTGGAGGTGAGTTAATTTGTCTTATCACCCCTCATTGTTCTTAGTTCCTGCAGGGCTGTGGTCAGTCTTCCACATGAAATTACATACAATCCCTGGCCCACAATGAAACATAAACTTAATATCCATATATTTTGAACTCCCCGCCCCTCAATCCCCAGGTATTAATTTACTCTTACATTTGAGTTATAAGTATGCTTTCTTACGTCTGATCTTTATATATTTACTTTTTATGGCACAGATACATATGTATTAGTTGAAAAACACCTTTGGTAACACATTTCCTGGACTCTGGTATTCCACATATAAAACAAGACATGGGCTGAATTCCTCACTGGAACACTGGATTTCGGAAGACTAATTTGTTCAAGAATGGTTAAAGGGACTGACCATTTACATAATAAAAAGCACATTGAGAAGTGATTGCATCCACACATCTGGATATGAAACTGATGATGCTGGTTCCACAAAAGGATTCTAAAATGCACTTGTGCTATGCGCTAGTTGTTTGTGCTGCTGAGATCCATCTGCACACAATTACATACACCAGAGAGGTTGAGTTACTTCCAATCAAGTGAATCCAACTGACCCTAATGCAAAGCAGATGGAAGATTTCTTAACATGCAAATAGTAGGATTATTGTACATCATAATTAAAGAGGGATTTTACAATGTAGACATTTGAACTGACATAGTTCATGATGCTCATTACATTAGACTATGACTTCTGGCTGTTGAATGATTTCCAGGATTTAAACCTACGTGGGAACAGGATTTGGATGCTGAATTTTCCTCATGATACTTTTAGGTTTCTTCAGCACCTCAGTATTTGTCTTTATTTACTGTAGCAGATTATGTAATTGGGAAAGGTCTGTTTATAAAGCTCTGCAAAAGGCAGTTTGTTGATCTACGGAAGTGAAGGAGTTGGAACAAGTAAACTTCAGATATTCCTCATTTAAATCTTTGGTATTGGGGGGGAGGGATAGCTCAGTGGTTTGAGCATTGGCCTGCTAAACCTAGGGTTGTGAGTTCAATTCTTGAGGGAGCCATTTAGGGATCTGGGGCAAAAATTGGGGATTGGTCCTGCTTTGAGCAGGGGGTTGGACTAGATGACCTCCTAAGGTCCCTTCCAACCCTGATATTCTATGATTAAATAGAGACAAGTGGATCAAAATTCTGATAATTGATGTTTACACACTGGTGGTTTTGGATTTGCTAAGAAGACACAGATGCTCCCATTATACAGTAATATCAGTTATGGATATGGAGAAAAAAACATCCGAGACCTGATTTATATATGCTCTTTGAACCAAATCCTTCCCCCATTGATGGCAGTGGCAAAACTCTGACTACAATGGGACTAATGTTTGGCTATTTTTACACCCCTCATTTGATACAATTCTAATGTAAAAACTCTTAATATTAAAACTATTTGTCATTTCTTGGAGTTATCTGTGCATAAATACTCAGGGTAGAAACATATTTAAATTACAATGTATGGCACCAATCCACACAGTGAAGCCTGGCACCTGTGCAGAGCCTTATTAAAGTCACACATAATTAAAATACATAGGACAAAATTGATAGGAGGGTTTAAATGTCAATGCAGCAGTTTTATTTGTGACTTGATTTGAAGTAAGAGAGTTCTAGATACCGAAATAGATGAGTTCCAAAAGAGGATCCCTAGAAATGCAACTAACAACTTGATTTGCTGATTTAATCAAAAGAGACCAGCTCTAGAAAGTAATTCCGTCCCCCAGTCTGTTATAAATGTTGCAAAGAGGTGTTATAGTCATGATGACAAAACTGCAGAGAGAACATAATACTCTATCAGCATGTGGTGAGTGATTGCTGTAAACTTTAAAAGGCAATTTCAGTAGATTGTAGTGTAGTGATTGATAAAGGAAATAATGAAGTAGGGTGGAATTTTCAAATGCACTCGGCATTAACTTTACGAACTTTAATATGAGTTTTACCATGCAGTTTAGTGGGAACAGAGTTAAGCCAACTCTGAACACTTTGGAAAATTCCACTCCTCATGCACGTTAAACCCCTTAACTTTTTTTCAGTCTGTCCAGCCATTTCCCTCTTAATTATCCCACAACACTTCCTACCATTTGCTTACACATACACACCCTGTTTTGTAAACGTGTTACAATTTTGTCTGTACGCTCCTGTTTCAGGTGTTCCATTGAAACCCAGGAAAGAATTAAGATTCACAGAACTTCAGTCTGGACAACTTGAGGTTAAGTGGTCTTCAAAATTCAATATTTCAATTGAGCCTGTGATCTATGTGGTGCAGAGGAGATGGAATTATGGAATCCATCCCAGTGAGGATGATGCTACCAGCTGGCAAACGGTGGCACAGGTCAGTCATATGTATAATAATCCCTAGCTCTTGTATAGCAATTTTATGAGTAGACCTCAAAGTGCATTTTCAAAGGAGGTCAGTACCATTAGTCCAATTTTACTGGTGGGGAGATGGAGGCACGTGGAGTTTAAGTGACTTGCCCATGGTCACCCAGCATGCTAGAAGCAAAACTGGGAATAGAAGCCAGGTTTCCTGAGTCCCAATCTAATTCTCTATGCACCGTAAGACATGGTTTTCTGTCAAGTTTTTTTCATGGGAGAGTAACTTCATTTTCCTCAGTCATATTACTTTTAGTATTAATATAGTAATACCAAATGCTACAGTTTTAGCACTTTATTCCAGTAGAAGGTGACAAGGTGGTGAAAAAGCTGTTAGTATGAGTATACCAGCAAAGATGTAAAGGCTTCTCCCCAAAAAAACTTTTCGATCTATATTTTCAAAAATGATGAGTCATTTTGGGTGTCTCAATATTTAAGTGTTCATCTTGAGATGCCTAACAGGCTCCTAATTTTCAGGGGGTGTATGGTCAGCATTATCTAGAAATCAGGACCCTTTAAGATGTGTCAAGTTTGGCATTTAAAAACAAAGGTATTCAAACTCATGAGTCACTTTCGAAAATTCAGGCTTAGGTACCAAATTTTGCCACTAGATGCATATGACAGATCCAGCCCCTTTCTGAAGCTAGCGGGGCCCATAAATAACATAGAGTGATAGCGTTTGGCTCTAATCAAAACAGTAGACAATTAGTTGGTATAAAAGCCAATTGTCTTTAAAAATAAAATAAAAAACAAAGTGGACAAAAGAATAAAACATACATTTGTTGGTCTGCTTACTTTAAATTGTAGTTTCTCTGGCATTTACCTACCAGTTCAGCAAACCCTATGATGTCATGCTCTTATCGCTTATAGCAATCCTTACTGTATATGTAAAATTCATATACAAATGCTTTTTAATGAGAAGCAGCCAACAGAGAATACATTTTCACGTAGTTCCTTCCCAGTTTCAGTCAGTTTCTTAACATGGTGACAGCCCACCTGTATGGCAGAACTCCAGCAGGTTATCTTTACCGCTGCATCCGCATCCTTGCTGACAAGGAAAGCAAAATGTTGATTTTAAAAAGAGCTGTGAAATGTCTTTGCAGCAGGTAGCAAAGGGGGGGAGTTGAGAAAAAATAAAGTCCACAAAGTAGAGCCAGGAGTTTAAGTTCTGTAATGACCTGAGTTCATTCTCCATTGAGGTTACATACAAATAAGCTACTTTAAAAGAACATTGGGCCTGTAAAGTCAAGCACTAAAAAATTAGTAAGTGCCACAGTGTTAGTAAGTACAGATCACCTAGTAGGAGTTTTGCCACTGAAACCAATGGGAAGAGGAGTAGGTCTGCGGTCAGGTCACAAATTAGAATGAGGTTGGCAGTCTCAGCCTAGACACAGTTTCTCTATTTCTCATAATCACTACACAGTGATGGCACAATTAGTATTCTCTGTTTGAAACATTCCTAGATTGGAATAGCAGGACTGTTACTGGTCAGGGCCAGAAATTTTGGCTGAGAAATTTAGAAATTTTGTGGTATGTCTGCCTGTACTATGCCTGTCTTATTATGACCACTCAATTCACCAGAACATTTAAAAAATAAACACCTAAACGGTGTTGCCACTAATGTATTTCCTCTAGAGACACTGGTCGAATCTCTGATTCCAGTTACACCAGTGTAAATCTTGAATAACCCACTGATTTCCACTGGTTGTAACCCACATCTCTTTCCTACTGTTACTTCCGTTCCTTGTGCCACTATTTAGATTCTAAACTTTTTGGGTCAGGAACTATGTCTTTCTCTGTCTCCTGTGAAATAATGGCACACCTTTGGGTTCTATAAAATTAAGATAATATTCAACTAGTTCAACTATGTTCTAGCCCTCAGGGTGCTCATTTGATTGAATAATGTAGTCCCTCTCTACATAATAAAGAAGCAGATCATGGAGGGAAGAAGATGCAGAGGAAAACTGTGCAGGGAAAGGTTTGTAGCCCCCCACATAGGCTGCAGTAGTTAATAAGGGAGTCCTAGATTTATGCACATGGAGGAAGAAGATCTGGTGACAGCAGCAGCTGGCTGGGCCTGGAGTGTACCACAACCACAATAGCTTAAAATAGAGACTGGAGCGGTAGGCAATAAGGCAAGAGAGGAGAGACAACACCCCGCTCCACACCCCCCAACATCAAATATCTCAATTTCCCTGACTGTAGCCTCTTACCAGGTGTGGTTACAGGTAGACACCTTAAGTGCAGGCACCACCTGAAAACTTAAGTGATCAGTGCTCCAAAAATAATTTTGCTGGGTAGACAGAGCATCTCTCAAAAGTTCCAGCTGGCTCACTAGGCCTGGGACAGTCACAGGAATAGCTACATGAGGCAGTGTGCAGCACAACTGGTTCATTTATTCCTTATATAGTATTGACATGAGGAATAAATATATACTAATGGGCCCTTCAGTTGAACAGAGAAACACCATCCAATGGCTGCAATTTCAAGCTAGACAAATTCAGACTGGAAATAAGGCATTAATTTTAAACAGTGAGTGGTTAACCACTGGGACAATTTACCAAAAGTCATGGTAGATTCTCCATCACTGACAATTTTTAAATCAAGACTGAAAGTTTTTCTAAAAGATCTGCTCTAGGGCACAGGTTTTCAAACTATGGGGCAAGCAACAATCCCAGGCAGGGCTGGGACCAGCCCCGCGCGGTGGGACAGGAGTACCATCTCCACCCCCGACTTACTCACCAGGCCACCCAGCCTGTGGGTGTCAACATCTGCTGTGGCTGCACTGATTTCCGCTCCTGGCAGCATCCAGACCCAGCGCTGGCTCCACCCCCAGAGACCGTAACACGCACCTTCCTACACCCTGAAACCCGAATTGGGAAGGGAAAGTATTGTGTCTATTTTTGTCTGGTTTGGGGAGGTGCATCTAAAAAGTGTAACTCAAAGCGGGGAGGGGAAGCTCAGCTCAAAAAGTTTGAAAGCCGCTGCTCTAGGAGTTATTTTGGGGGAAGTTCTTTGGTCTGTGTTACACAGGAGGCCAGACCAGATGATCACAATGTTCCCTTCTGGCCTCGGTATCTATGAAGCTGGAGGAGACGTGGAGCAAACACACACAGACTTTGCCTCCTCCGGAGCACTTGCCATCACAGGTTTCACAGCAATTCAGCAATGGATCTGATACTGGGAAGATGGATTAATGGGAAATAGATCTTGTCAAACTAATTTGATACCCCTTTTTTATTAGATTACGAGTTTGGTAGACGAAGGCAATAGTGCTAATATAAGATTTCTACAAGGCATTTGATTTGGCACCACACATTTTGATTAAGAAACTAGAATGATACCAATTCAAAACAGCATGCATTAAGTGGATTAAAAACTGGCCGAATGATAGGTCTCAAACTGTAAATGTAAACAAGGAATCATCATTGAATGGGTATGTTTCTAGGTGGCTCCCATAGGGATCACTTCTTGGCCCTACACTCATTAACATTTTTATCAATGACCTGGAAAAAGAGAGTTTGCAGATAACACAAAGATTGAGGGAGTGGTAGATAATGAAGAGGAGAGGTCACTGACACAGAGCAATACGTACTGTTTGGTAAGTTGAGTGCAAGCAAACAATATGTGTTTCAGTACGGTCAAATGTAAATGTATAGATCTAGGCATAGAGAATGCAGGCCATACTTACATGGTGGGGGATTCAATCCAGGGAAAGAGTGACTCTGAAAAAGACTTGGGAGTCATGGTGTATGATCAGCTGAACATGAGCTTCCAGTGCTACACAGTGGCCAAAAGGACTAATGCAATCCTTGGATGAATAAATAGGGGAATCTTTAGTAGCAATAGAGAGGTTATTTTACCCTTGTATTTGGCACTGGTGTGACCGCTGCTGGAATACTGTGTCCAGTTCTGGTGCTGACAATTGTTGAAAAATTATAAAGGTTTCCGAAAACAGCCATGAGAAAGATTAAAGGATTGGAAAACATGCCTTATAGTGAAAGACAGAAGGAGCTCAATCTATGTATCTTATCTAAGAGGTTAAGAGGTGACTTGATCACGGTAATAAATACTCATGTAGGGAATAGAAATGTGATTAAAGAGGTCTCTTCACTCTAGCAGACAAAGATATAACAAGATCCAATGGCTGGAAGTTGAAACTAGACTTGAAATAAGGTGCAAGATTTTTAAGAATAAAGGGGCAAGGTATATTTTAAGGGTAATTAATCATAATTAATCATAAACAACTTATCAAGGGTTGTGGTGAATTCTCCATCCCTGGAAATTTTAAAATCAAGATTGGGTGTTTTTCTAAAGGATATAGTCTATTCAAACAAGAATTAATTCAAGGAATTTCTATGGTTTGTGTTATGCAGGAGGTCAGACTAGATGATTGCAATGGTCCCTTCTGACCTGATAATCTGTGATTCTATGGAGATCCTCTTTTAAAATGGGTCCTAAATGCAGCTATATCTGGGGCAGATAGGATGGCTACAGTGGAGCCTCACTTTTAGGAACCAGGTGGATGGCCTCCTATGCATTCCTAAGGATCTGTAGTGTTTTTGGATAGGCCTCCAAGTTTATTCTGCTGGAAACAAATCCTGCTCTATCTCTGCAAGGAGATCCTTATGGAGATTTCCTCTCCTTGAACTGATTTCCACAGTAATTATAATTTGAAAACATTTCCATCCAGTTCTCCTGAATGTATACAAGTGTAGTGGAGACCAGAATCTTGCCCACTTAAGTCACAAGTGAAAGTAATCTTTGTCACTTAAGCTGATTTTCTGAAGGATATTTTTTTAAAAAAATAATAAAAATCTACGCTATTTTGTACAGTTTAGCATGGTCGGAAGCCTTTGCTCAGAATTATAGGTGTGTTGCAGTTCAGGACTAAAGTTGGCTGGCAGAGTAATGTGCGGCAGTTTGCATGGAATCTGCCAGCACTTATGATTTTACAATTCTATGTGTACTTAAAACAATTTCTCCAGTGTCCCCAACCTCAGAAACCCTACCGAATAAGCTGAGCGTGTGTCAGAAGATGTGAGATAGTAAGATTAATATTTCAGAATAAATGGAGTCAGTGTGTTATAACATTTTTCCCACCAGACTACAGAGGAGAGAGTACAACTGTCTGACATAAGACCCAGCAGGTGGTACCAGTTCCGAGTGGCGGCCGTTAATGTGCATGGGACGAGAGGCTTCACAGCACCCAGCAAGCACTTCCGCTCCTCTAAGGGTTTGTATTCATTTCCTCCATTTCACCCTCATCTTGGCTACACATGGTATGCAACCAATCTTTTCAACATTTTTGTTGTAGATTTTCAACGGGTGGGTTGTCTGCATTTAGTCATTAGCTTAAGGAATGGCCGAGATTTGACTAAAGTTATTACATAAATTAACGGGTAAGGATGCCATGATTCTTGTATCTGCAAGGGGGTCTCAGAATTAATGAACCTCCTTTTGGGTTCTTTCAACACTGCTAGTATGAGAACTGAAGTTCTCCTGACCACATGATACTGAATGTCAAACATGAAAGAACTGAGGTCTCAACATATGCTGTTGCAGGTAGTTTAAATATTTGTTATTTTCACAGGGAATATATTCCTGCCATTTGCTGGACAAGACAGTATCACATAATTTTGTTGGTTGTGTTCAAGCAATTATAGCACCAGTAATTTGACTTAGTTCCGCTTCTCTGTGCCCTTCCCGCTGCTAGCAGGGATCACAAGGTCTCTGCCACCATCAAAAACATAACTGTGAAGCAGACTTTTTACTCTGAAGAGTGAGAAGTACTAGAAATATCATGAACTCTACTAGAGACTTTGTTATTTCTATTTGATTTTATATAGAAGGCACTCAGGTGGTGATGTGTGACAGTATAAATCCCTAAGGTAGACAGACTTTTTGTTCATTTTGGCAATAGGTGACACAAATCTTTAGTGATGTTTGATGCCGCACACTTCAAGAATCATATACCTTTCTATTTCTGTATGTGTTATGAGCATCAGCATTCTGAAGGCATCAGAACTCCAATGGAGAAGGTGGGAGCAAATATTCAGTATGTTACATGGAGAAATAATCAAGCAATTATGGTCACAGTAATCAGCTATTACTCAATGTCTCAGTTGTGTACTTTTTCATTACTTGCCACCTTGACACTCATTCTATACCACACAGGTAAACTGCTCAGTCCAGATCCTTCCTGGCCACAGCTCAGCAGCTTTCAGCAGGCAATAGAAATGGCATCACTTTCCCCAGTGAGCTAAAAGAGTAAATGTAGAGCTAATATGTAAAATGCATGAAGAGTTCCTGAACAGGTTTAAAGTATCAGAGGAGTAGCCGTGTTAGTCTGGATCTGGTTTTTTTTATATCTGTCCCTGGACATTTCCACTGCTTGCATCCGAAGAAGTGGGTATTCACCCACGAAAGCTTATGCTTCAATACCTCTGTTAGTCTATAAGGTGCCACAGGACCCTTTGTCACTTGAACAGGTTTAGTTTCAGGAATTGGAATAGAGTCTCTCTTCTGCGTATGGTGGGCTAAACCTGGTTAGAGAAGTGAAGGGAAGAGGTGTGAGAAAATTGAGGAATGGGGACAGGGAAAAAGAAGATGTCTCATCTGTGATGGCAACTTTGGTAGGAATAATGGAAATACAGACATGCTGTGAGGAATGGAGAAAAAGCCTCCACGAGGAGAAGAAATGGAATTAAAAAAATTGAATGAAAGATAAATGGAAGAATGAGGGTCAATTGGGAAAATGAGGGCGAGGATGTCACGCTCCCATTTACCCCCATTGAATAATGTGGTTCTTGGTGATGTTCCTCAAGCTGGAATTTGGCCCCTGGTCCAGAGTCACTAAGTATCATCACTGGCTTATCCCAACACAACCTACTACAAACTCTCAATTGTTATACTATTTCTGAAGATTAATTCACTTTAATTGTAATTTTACAAAACACATTAGGAAGTTTAATAAAATGCTATGAAAAGGGGCATGTTAATTAATGTTCTTTTGTGACTCCCTTTAGAGTAAATGGGACTTTTGCATGTATAACTCACCCAGTGTTTTACTAATGGACTCTGCGGTGTTATATATCATTTAAAGGTAGTTGTATAAAAGAAATAGATGATGTGGGCCATTGCTAACAGAGCTTTTAATTTTTGGATTCTGGGTTGGAATTAGAATAGTTTAATAGAGCCCAGCAGCTACCAACATGGTCACAGTTAACAAGGACATGTACTACTGTTGGCAATTTTGATAAATAAATCAGAGTGAAAGAGTATGAGGACTGAATGAATACCTTATTACTGCTAAAGCTGGTCTCTGCTTGTCAGGGTTGAGGCATATTGATAGATAGTTTTCAAAGCCACTGCCCATCCTCACCATTCTGTGAATAAATAAGACTTCATTTTCTAGTTCTGGCACCTTTTGAGTTCACCAAGTTCATCCATAAGAAAATTTAAATTAAAAAATAACTAGAAGATGACTTTTTTCTGTTTTTCTTTTAGCATAAACTGCTATGTGTACTATAAGAGGAGAAGATATGCTATTGTATTGGATACGTTGGATCTATAGATGTGCACAGTCGATTGTAATGAGGGCGATGTATACCTAGACAAATGGATAAACAGATAACAATAGTCAAAAGTTCTCAATTAATTTAACTACTGGAGAAGTGATGTTATTCATTATAACTATACTAAGGTCTTGATCCTTTGAAGTTGGCCCTTGTGTGATTAAACATCCACTAACATGAAACTAAGGCCAAGATATACACTAGAAACTTTTGCCAGTATCGCAGTGTTGGTTGGGAATGTGGGTTTGGTTTTGGGTTTATGTTGCAACATTTCTATACTAGCAAAACATTTTCGTGCAGATGTAGTTATATTGGCATGAAAGTGCTGGTATAGCTTATTTTACTTGCTGAACTGGTATAAGTTAGACTGGCACAGGCTCTTTTTTGATGGTATAACTGCATCTGCATTAGGATTTTTCTGTGTAGCTATAATTGTACCAACAAACCTTCTCTAGTGTAGCCTAGGTCTAAAAGTCATGCCCTCTCATCAAGGTGCAGATGCCTGTCAGTAGCAAACTACTAGTGGCCAGAGCAGCAGTATCTTGTTCTGTTTTCTGAAGTAAATGTTTTTTTTCCCATGGGGTAGCAAATGTAACATGTTGATTTTCTCTGACTACATTCATGTTTCTTTACACCACACCTCAGTTATTTTTGTTGGATTTTGTTAGTCTGAGACAAATATTCTGTCTGCCTGGATGCAATTTGAAGCTGTAATTGTGTAGAGATGTAATATATTAACAATGAAGTTTTGGCTTTTGCATGGCATTTTCAGGCAGGATTTGTAGTAAGTTATAACGTTTCTTCACTCCATAGTGTGCTAGCCCCAGGAACATATGGCCCTAAATACCCACATGGAAAATGACCACATTTTAGATAGTTGGAGCCTACTATTTTCTGCAGCCTACCCATCTGCCCCTCCCGGGCACTTGCATGTATAACCTACTATTCCTGGTTGTTTTGTTGGCAGAAAGAGGCCTAAGAATTCTGTGACAAGGACAGTGAAAGCCTGGAGCAATTTTTACATTCTGTTACAGAAGAAACTAAAATAATTGGTATCTTTATAGCAGCAAAAAGTATAATCAACATTGTTCAGAAGGTTACTGTAACCCTCACAAGTAACTGTTTTCAAGGCTAAACTGCAACCCTCAACAAAGGAATGTGAATTGCCATGCAAACAGTAGAGAATAGTTAGCTGACCAACTCCATAGCCAAATTTATCTCTCTTCAGGAATTTATATAATTACTTTTCAGGGCTGCTGGCACTTTTTGTGGCTGTGACATCTGTGCCATATTCACAAGTCCAGTAAGATGAAACATGTCTAGAATGAAATAATTGTTACATAACCCTAGTGTTCAACGGATTGGTTCAGCTATTGGGTATTTATTTTGAAATATTTGACGTCTCCCTCCACAAGAAAAACATATGTATAGGAGCATTGTCATATATAATTATAGTACAAATGCCACAATCAGTGACAGAATTTGTCTTGCGCCACTAAGAAATAGTTCAATATTGAATTTGTTGGATGAGCTGAAGAAAAAAAACAAAACCCTATAGTCTTTGGCTATAGGATTGTCCAGTCTCCTCACATCTTGTCTAAATCAGTCTAAATCAACCATGTATGTATGAAGTACTTGATGAGTATTAGTGGTTTTATAAGATTTATCAGGGACTGGATCTAGAGTTTCATTAAAGTCTCCAACTATATAATAGGATGGAGGCCCATGTTATTTACCCTCATGAAAATATTTGGGAGCATCCTGGTTTGTCCTGTGGAGACTGGCAAAGATGATTTTAGAATTGCCAAATTCATCCATGAGAACAGTAAATCTGACCTCACCGTCAGATATTATCCTCAGAATATTAATATTAATATTAAGCTTTCTATGTATTAGTATGACAACACCCTTAGCTTTAGAATAAAAGCAAACAAGAAACTGAGAGGCCTACCCAAGCTTTATCCAGTTTACAAGCTTCATGTTCTGTCAGATGTGTCTCTTGGAGCATAACAATGGCACCACTGAGTATTTTTAACGAGGTTATTAAAATCCTTTAAATTCCAGGATACACATTTAATTATCAGAGCCATCATTGTTAAAATATACTGAGTAAAATATAAGGTGACTTTGTGAATAAATGAAATAGCAAAATTTCCCGAGTGGCATACAGTTCTTGCATAGCTAAGCAGCAAAAGTTATATAATCCATGGGTAGGGTGTCACTTCCCAGTACCTATTCTAAAGAGTAGGAATGAAATTCCTAGCATGAGACAGTAACAAGATGCTGGCAGAAAGACAAATTAAATAAGTGAAATAACATGGAAAAGATAGTGGAGAAATATACATCGGTATCGTACAATCAAAAAAGAAGAATCTGTGTAAACAGTCCAAAACCACACACTTGACACTCAGAGGGGGCTGCTGGATCAGGTGAAACTTGGAGATCCTCATAGCCCCTTGGGCCCCAAACATTAATATAGTAATCACTCATTACCAATATAATCTTGATACATTAGTCCATAAAGAAGCACCATCTAATAAAGCAATGATTATATATATATAACTAATGAAATGATAAATTTTACATTGAAGTTCCTTTCCCATGAGTTAAGGCAATAGAAAGTAAATTGATAATAACCCTTTAACTCTTCAACTCCAGAGAGAGAAAAAACAAGAAAAAGCAACTAACATCAATATCAACCAGTGCCCATCAACTTTTTTAGAGCAGCCATATAAGATCTCAGAGACCAATACATACATTCTGTATAATCGGATCATTCCATAGATACCTCCTCTTGCAAGGAAGGAGCTTGCATTTTTTTGCCTCCTGAGGGGAACTGAATGATACTGTCTTCTCACCACTGTTAATATGGAGTGTTTTCATGTATCTAGCAAAATACTTCAAGTCCATCTTCCTGGCCAATGGTTTTGTTTGGTTAAGAGCTGACCTCGTTACAACCACATCACAGGCATAATCGTGAAAGAGCAGTATTTTAATTGCTGCTTTTCCCCATAACAGCTCCTTTTTTTCTCTGGGTTTCTGCAAGATAAGCTCCTTAGTGGTAAACTTCATGAACTTCACAATCAATGCTCTAGGCCGACCACCTGGAGCTGGCTTGGGGGCAAGGGCCTGGTGTACTCCTTCTATATCAAACCAAAAATCTACTGGCAGATCCAACAATTTAGTAGTTTAGGGACAAATCTGGAGGGTTTACTTTTCTCTGTTTCCTCAGGGACACCTACACTCCTTATGTTACATCATTGTGAGTGGCTTTCTAGATCCAATAGCTTGGTCTTAATAGTCCTGATATCATAACAGTTCTTCATAACCTATAATTTGTTCTCTCTGAAATCATCTTCCTCTTCAGAAATTCTGTGTTCTGCTTCACCCATCCTTCTGGTTAGAGCTGTAGTACACTCTGAATTTCAGTCATGGTGGCCTGTAGGCTGGAAACTGTAGATTTAATTTCAAAAGTACCCATGGCCACCTCTTGTAGTATAGCCATCACCTGTGTTCCATCGAGCTCAGGCACCATTTTGTTTCTAGAAGGGAGGCAGGCAGATCTTCTCTGTTTTTTTGGTGCTTTTGGATTTGGAGAAGACGACGTGGTGCTAGAGGGCACCTTGGAGGTTGCAATAGTTGGGAGCAATATTTCTTAGGGGCTTTAGGGGACCATGTTTGGGGATTCCCCTGGGGCCACTTCAGAGTTCAAGCAACCTGCATCCACCTGGGTCGCAGTGCCCTCTGGTGTCCTCCATCTTCTTGTTCTTAAAAAACAAAACAAAACAAAAAACTGCTTATTCCATGAAGCATTCCAATGATATAGACCATTCTGAGTCTATTAGGTTTGATTTTATAACACATTGTAGTCTCTGCTGCCTTTATATTGTAAGGATTTATAGACAGGAATTTAGTAGTTTGGCACGAGCTCACTTATTTGTTTATGACACCAAATAAATAATAAATAATATTTCTTATTACACTCAGGTAACACTGGTCTACAATTTTTGAGAAGTCGTCTGCTTCAGAGATAAAAGGTGCTATTTAGTATGTATTTTGATGTGCTGAATTCAAATATGACAATTAAAACAACTGATTGGCTACTGTTTCTAAGATATTGAAGTTTTTACATTTTATGTCTATGTATATTGTGTAGATAGTAGAGTTTTAATCATAAATTGTAAACCTAGGTCTTTTCATGTGTTTATGGTTGCTTTACATGATACTATTTCACCTGTCCTGTTTATGTAACACTTTAAAAATCAGCAAAGGGGTTCTATAAATAAAATGTATTATGAAACAAAAGGCAAAAAACTATTATGTCCATAGTTTAGTCCTATTCAGTGTCTACTCGGCGCTTCTTGGCTTGTCTCTTGTATTCATTAAATGGAGCATCTCTTGTCACTGTCCAGCAATAGTCTGCAAGCATTGATGGGCTCCATTTGCCCTGATAGCGTTTCTCCATTGTTGCAATGTCCTGGTGAAATCGCTCGCCGTGCTCGTCGCTCACTGCTCTGCAGTTCGGTGGAAAAAAATCTAGATGAGAGTGCAAAAAATGTCTCTTTAGTGACATGTTGCAACCAAGGCTTTTGTATGCCTTGAGGAGGTTTTCCACCAACAACCTGTAGTTGTCTGCCTTGTTGTTTCCGAGAAAATTGATTGCCACTAACTGGAAGGCTTTCCATGCCTTTTTTTCCTTGCCACGCAGTGCATGGTCAAATGCATCATCTCGAAGAAGTTCACAAATCTGAGGACCAACAAAGACACCTTCCTTTATCTTAGCTTCACTTAACCTTGGAAATTTTCCACAGAGGTACTTGAAAGCTGCCGGTGTTTTGTCAATGGCCTTGACAAAGTTCTTCATCAGACCCAGCTTGATGTGTAAGGGTGGTAACAAAATCTTCCTTGATTCAACAAGTGGTGGATGCTGAACACTTTTCCTCCCAGGCTCCAATGACTGTCGGAGTGGCCAATCTTTCCTGATGTAGTGGGAATCTCTTGCACGACTATCCCATTCGCAGAGAAAACAGCAGTACTTTGTGTATCCAGTCTGCAGACCAAGCAAGAGAGCAACAACCTTCAAATTGCCACAAAGCTGCCACTGATGTTGGTCATAGTTGATGCACCTCAAAAGTTGTTTCATGTTGTCATAGGTTTCCTTCATATGGACTGCATGACCAACTGGAATTGATGGCCAAACATTGCCATTCTGCAGTAAAACAGCTTTAAGACTCGTCTTCGATGAATCAATGAACAGTCTCCACTCATCTGGATCGTGAACAATGTTGAGGGCTGCCATCACACCATCGATGTTGTTGCAGGCTACAAGATCACCTTCCATGAAGAAGAATGGGACAAGATCCTTTTGACGGTCACGGAACATGGAAACCCTAACATCACCTGCCAGGAGATTCCACTGCTGTAGTCTGGAGCCCAAAAGCTCTGCCTTACTCTTGGGTAGTTCCAAATCCCTGACAAGGTCATTCAGTTCACCTTGTGTTATGAGGTGTGGTTCAGAGGAGGAGGATGGGAGAAAATGTGGGTCCTGTGACATTGATGGTTCAGGACCAGAAGTTTCATCCTCTTCTTCTTCCTCGTCTGACATAAGTGAAAATGATTCTGGTGCATCAGGAACTGGCAGTCCTTCTCCGTGGGGTACTGGGCGTATAGCTGATGGAATGTTTGGATAATGCACAGTCCACTTTTTCTTCTTTGACACACCTTTCCCAACTGGAGGCACCATGCAGAAGTAACAATTGCTGCTATGATCTGTTGGCTCTCTCCAAATCATTGGCACTGCAAAAGGCATAGATTTCCTTTTCCTGTTCAACCACTGGCAAAGATTTGTTGCACAAGTGTTGCAGCATATGTGTGGGGCCCACCTCTTGTCCTGATCTCCAATTTTGCAGCCAAAATAAAGGTAACAGGCTTTCTTAACCATAGTGGTTATACTGCGCTTTTGTGATGCAAAAGTCACTTCACCACAAACATAGCAGAAGTTATCTGCACTGTTCACACAAGTACGAGGCATCTCTGCTCACTTTGGCTAAACAGAAATGTGTCCCTTTGCAAAATCAAACACTGACAAATAAGAGAGCACCACACTGTATGATTTCTAGAGCTGATATAGGGCAATTTGTTCAGCAGAGTGATGTAAACTTCCTTATGATTGCATCATCCATGACTTCTAGGAATAACATGATGCAATTCATATCATGGATGACGCAATACCAGCTTCAGATTGCATCATTCATTGTTTTGCCTAAAAAGCAAGTACTGTCCAAACCCAGTCATAGATTTATTCATAGATCCAGTCAAAGATGTCTTTTAGTCATTTCTGGTTTAAATTGAGATCCCTTCCCTTTATAACTCACTTATCCTCCGCCATTCCCAAGTCAAGGGTCGTATATACTGACCCAATAGCATGTCTTGAAAACTAGAGCCAATCAACAATTTTAAGCATCATTTTCGTTCTCAGTGACCCAGAATTAGTAAAGTTTGACTACATTTATTTCAGAAGCATTTTGGCTGTAGAGCAGTGATAATCAGTGACCTCATTGGAGATAACAATCATAAAATATTCAGAATGCTAAGAAAGAGCAGCTGTTTTTTGTGTGTGCTGCTTTTTTTTTTGGTTTGGTTTTTTTTTCAAATAAAGGGTTCAAGTGTGGCCAATATGCATGGCTTTGCTTTGGGAGTGGAGTGAAGCTGCACTGCCCCAGGGAGAACTCCTTATGAGATTATGCCACAGAAATAAAAAAATCCCTCCGTGAGGTACTTGTCCGGGTGAGAGAATGCCAAGCTCTTTGGGACAAGGATTGTCATTTTGTACAGCACTTAGCACCATGGGGTCCTGGTCCATGACTAGGGTGTTGCAATACAAATAATAATGATCAGAATGATGCTTCCCAAGAGAGCTGATTTAGAAATTTTGAATTTCTGACTTATTTTTTGCCATCTTTTGCTCATTTGAGTGGCTAATATTTTCCAAAACAAAAGATTTTCTCAAATAAACAAAAGCATAAACAAAAAAACAAAATCATTTCCCCCCTCAGACGTTGACTGGTTCTACTCCCCAATCTGTGCCACTGGGCTCTGGAATGGGAAGGAGGAGGGCTCCTTGGGAGGCAGCAGTCCCTGTGCTCCATTACTGTGTCTGTCTGGGGGAGCAGAAGATTGCAGAAAGCTACTTGTGCCCAACCCCAACTTGTGTGGATGTTCAGTTACCTGCCTGAAAGGTGCTTGGTGCCAATGATATGACTTGTTAGTCAGTGACACAGTATGAATTTCACTTATACAGAAGTAACAAAAGTGCATTTGGGTCAGTGTTTTCAGGCTCCGGTTGTGTAGTATTAACCTAATCCAGCTTTGTATATAATGGAGGTTTAGTCGCTCAAGAACAGAGGCTGCAGTTAACCGGAGGGATCAACATTAAACATTGACATGTAAGACATTTATTTTTCAAGCCTATTCCTAGATGAATGTGCCATTTTCCTAAGCAAAAAGAGGCTATATAGGTCATCAAACACACACACAAACAGCCAAAACACTCTCCCTCTGCGAGAGACTTTTGTCTTCAGCATGAAGGCAGTTACTAGCGTACACAGTATAAATTACCAAGAAAAAGGAAGCAGACAACATTGTTTTCACTGCACATTAGTACCATGCTGGATGTGATTTCATGCATACATTACTGAGTGTTAGTAAAACCAGAACAGACACCCACTCCCAGCAATAAAACTCTTTCTGTTGCTCCTATGAGACCAATGATTTTTTTATACTGTTGCACAGCTGGTTTATGTGTGCCATTTCCAATGGGCAAAACGGATCCCTCAGCATATGCCTTGGAACTGTTTAATAGCTAAAAACTTGTCTGTGATGCAGCTTCAACAGTTTTGTAAAGACTTACAAGGTATAATGTTTAAAGACAGTGTTTGGTGATCCAGTATATATATATGTGAAGTGAAAAAAGGTCCTAAATTAGAACCAAACTTGCTCTGATTATTACAATTCAGAAGGAGAATTCCAAGTTTTAGTGTCCTTTTTCCTCTATGGCATACAGTACAATTCATTTATTCATTATGCTCATTACACATTAAGCAGTTGCCAAGTTTTGACCAAGAAATGGTTGCATTTTGGTAATGGATGAAGTGATCCTGCTGCATAGTTTGTATGTATTGGTTTGTTAAGGTTGCAAAGTGCTTCTGGATGTAAGATGGTTTTCAATATAGTAAAGATAATTAATATAGAAATACATTTATTTATTTTTTAATTATCCAGAATATGGGGGAGGAGGTAGTTAAACAGCAAGGATTCCTCTTTTCGGGGATATGGGGGCAAAGGTTTGCATGTGAGGGCAGAGTAACCAGCGACACAGGAATTTAACTCCTTTGGGTATACACAGGCCAGATATGGTTCAGACAAATGCAGTATTTGCCCAATGTTCTGTGACGGTGACCTCAACCTTGACCTAATGAAGCTATCATTTCTAAGGGTGAGAAGTGATTTACTTGTCATGTTGCTTAGCCCAGTACTATTTCCAGATCGAGGACAGGTCTGTGTACCAAATTCAAGTATATATGATGACTTTTTTTTTACTTGAACTACTCCTAACCACAAAGGAAAGAGTTGCAAACACTGATATTAGTCTTTCTGCAACCAAAAGGTTTGATTGTGCCCTCAGATAAGCACATGCCTATGCAACAACAACAGTAACAAAAATAGGCATTTGAGAAACTCCAGAACTGGAATTACAAAATAGTGTCATCTTCCAAAAAGGTGGAAGATCAGGACAAAATGCACCTATCTAATTTATATTTCAAGGTGATCAGTAAAAGGGGTTAATGAAATGTAACTATAAGGTAACAGGTAAGGTGACCATATGTCCCGTTTTGGCTGGGACAGTCCCTTTTCTAAGCCCTGTCTTGGCCAGCCCAACTTTTTTGGCAAAACTGGTCATTTGTCCCACTTGCTCTTGCCAACTGATCATCAGTTGGCAGGACCAAACTGGACAAATCCACAGTTTTGGCAAAAAATGTGGGGTGTGACCCCTAGCAGGGCACAGAGGAACCTGCAGGAGAGAGAGGGGCAAGCAACAATGCCAGCCCTGCGCGAGAGGGAGGGCTCGGGAGAGCGGCTGTCCTGGGCTGTGCGGGCCCCGTGCGGGCGGGTGGCATGGGGGGCTCGGGTCAGTCCAGCACGTGGAGAGGAGAGGGGGTCTGTGGGCCGACCCTGTGTGGTGTCCCGTTTACCCTTTGGGAAAATATGGTCACCCTAGTAACAGGTTATCATTGTAGTCACATTAATTAGTATTTTGTTTCTGTAGAACTATATAAGCCTTTGCATTATTTTGATACAAAATTTCTTTGCCACTCGCATTTGCCTTGATGTACGAATCCTGATATGACTTGTCAGTGCCTGGTAGAAACATAACTTTTTCATTCAATAATGCAATAGTAAAAGAAAGAATATGAAAAAAAGTGTTATCAGATAATTGGGGAACACATTGTTAGGGAAGAACACTCTGGTGGGTTAATTACAATGTTAGTTCTGTATTTGATATTTAAGAAGTTTCTTTCACATGACACTTTCTTTGTCTGTGTTCACAGTACACTATGTCTGGCTTATCCTCTGTTGGTTCTCACTTGTGACTTTTGTCTGTGAAATAAAAACCTTTTAAATCACAAAAAAGTGGGGTTCCCAAATATTTGGACTTTTATGGAGGTAGTTTTGTCAGTTGCAGTGGTGATGGGTGTCATAGAAATGTCTGTAAGTAAAATTAGGTACCAGTATTTGCATGTAAAGACATTAGACAAAGTAATGATATGTTAGCTTTAGATAAAATGGAACAGATCCTCCGCTGGCGTACATGATCATAGTTCCATTGATTTCAGTGGACTCCATTGACTTAAATGGAGGTATTACAATTTATACCAGCTGGAGTTCTGTACCTACATCACAGTCTTAGGAAATATTCCCCACCACCAGGTAATATTTTATTACTACTGTCCAAACAGACAGTATTCATATTTTCTTCAGCCTGCTAATCTGTTTTCACAGGATTTATTCTAACTTTCCACATTTTTAAGCAACTTCGAACAGTGCTATAATTTTAAAAAATCACCAGACTAGAGAATTTCTACCTCTTTCTCCCTCAAATGTGAAATTTCTCCCCCCAAAAGTCCAAGGACCAGGATGATAAAAATTAAAAAAAATTGCGGTGACATTTTTAGGACCACAAAGTAGGTACACAAAAGAGAAAAGTACTTTGAAAAAATATGTGGTGTTGTCACTACTGCTGGTATGTGACTCACCAGGGTGACATATAAATCCCTTAGAAAAGAAGATTTTTTCCAGAAACGTAGGACCAGATGCTCAAAGAAATGTAGGCACCTAAACGGAATTAGGATCTAGGCCTTAGCATTCTGAATGAGTTTGTCATGGACCTCTGAAGAATAGTGTTAACATTCCATTTCAGCAAAAGAACAGCTCTGGTAGCATCTATTCCCATTCAACTCTTCATTTCTTACCAAACGCTTTTCATCACACTGCATGTTTGTTCAGCTGGACTGTTGGTTTCTGGTAAAGCCAGAGCAAATGTTACTTGGTTATAGCAATGTTTTCCACCAACATTCTGTAGTTATAAAAAATACTCTGGGTGAAAACCTGGCCCTGTGATTCAATGGAAGTTTTACCTTTGGCTTCAGTGGGCCAGGATTTCACCCCATATGTTTTCATTGATGAAATGAAAAAATAGGGACATTTCAGGTTTCTGGAAAGTTCCCAGGACACTGGGAGGTATCATATGAAAAAGGACATACAGTCACTTTACAGGATGGACCAGATTCAGTTTCAGGTACCGGGAACTTTTCTATACATAAAAATATCCATTACCTGCCGTCCCACCAGGCTAAAAGCAGAAGCTTTATCAAACTGGGAAGGGGAGAGTCTCAGCTTCACAAAGGGACACACAGCACTTGTTTCTAGCCCTTAATGAGCCTCAGATAACAGATTTTAAAGTTGTCAGAGTTATACATCTAGAGAAGCTATTTTAGTTCATTTTTAGAAGTTTTGTATGAGCTCCCTGAGCCCTCTACAATTGCACTATAAAAATGAAGCCACCCATATTAATAGGTGAAGGAATAAAAAAAATAGTCTCTATAACTTATTTTTTGTATCCTTCCACCTGTAAAGGTGTACTATGTAAAATACCCTGGAAATAATTCTTTTGTAAACATATACATAATGGTGTCATGTGGTTTACTTGACACTCACATGGGATGATCTGTATAATTCACCTATGGCTTTGCCATCATGGGCAATATGATGATGATGATGTTGATGTATTGGTATTATCATAGTGCCTTGGAGCACATCCCGCACTCATGCTGATAAAAGATTTATTGCTTCTCACACCAGCATACAATATACAAAATATGTACCAGGTAGTTACAAATAAATAGCTAAAACTTTAACTCAATCAAAGATTTGTCCTTAGTAACAAATTCAGAAGTTGGCCCATAGCACTCAGATCATGAAACATATATTTATGAACCATATATTTTTAATTGATTTCAATAAATTTCCTTGTGATATGACAGTTGTCATGTACAAATTGTTTTAACATATGTAGAAAGTAGACAATAAATTATGTTAGAGCACAGTCCCCGACATTAGTTTGAGATTAACTAGGGAAATACATCACTCAGTTGTTCTTCCACTATACATAGCTAGATTAATTATGTACTTAAGACTGAGGCAAAGGATTCTTCACAGGTAAGGAAGTGACTGTAAGGGCAATACTTCACCTGAGGGAAAAAAGGAAACTGGTTTCCAAGAGAGCTGAAAGATTTTGAGCAAGTGTGAAGAAGTGAGGAATCCTCATTACTAGGGAAAGTCAGATTGAATTGCCCGAGTCCAATAACTCAAGTATACTTGGTAATTTTTATGACCAAAAATGAGGTTGAGTGGAATATGTGAGGAACAGGAGCAGCCATTATTATTTGAAATTCCTTTTTAGTGACATTAATAAGCCATTCATTATTTCACATCTGCTAATCTTTAAATAGGAAATGCTATCATTAATTATGATCATGTCAGTTTGCATCCCCTAAGTGATGGAATTTTTCAGTGAGACCATTTATCCTGGGGATTATCTGATGAACTTTTTGTGCCTGGAAAGTTCATTTAACAGCTCATTTACCATTATAAAAACACTCAGGTGAATCATGCAGTAAATGAATGTCTGGTGTCCCTTTTACACACCTCCAGCTTTATTTCTGCTAATAAGGGATGGTTCATTAGGCCTACGGTTCACGCGCAAAATGAGTCTTTTCAACCATATTACTTTGTTTGTTATAAGCTAGTAATATACCTTGACATTTGGCAAAACGTGTTATTCTAGCTGATATGCTTTTAAATTTAAGTGTAAATCTTGTTTCACTTCTTTACTCTGGATCAAGAACTTCTCTTTTACAGTTCCATAGTGTTTTGATGCTGATGATGTTGGGCTAGAACAAGCATAAAAAATGAAGACAAATTGTCTTGTTTTACTAAACAGTTTGCCATTTAAAATATTGGCCAAATTCACTCCTTGTATAAGTCGATTGTCTTCATTATGATGTCATTTACCTTAATTTAGTCCCCTTGTGCTTATGCATTATGATACAGTCTTTAATTACATGATCACACACTATTTTTTCCTCAGGATCTCTGCCTCATTCAGTGCACAGGATGGACCTGCTCTGGAGATGAATTGAGGTGTGTAGTAAAGGAAGTTGTTGTGTGTAGGACCCCAGCTAGGGTGACCAGACATCCCATTTTTAAAGGGCAGTCCCATATTTTAGCCCTCCTGCAGGTGTCCCAACTTTTTCTTAAAAATGGGCAAATTGTCCTGCATTTTCAGTTACTGGCGGGTCCTGCTGTTGGCCTGATCCCTGCTTACCAGCCGCTCGCCCACCAGCGGTGTGGGGGGGGGGGGGGGCGGTGGGGTGCAGTGGCTGATGAGGGGGTGGGTGTGCAAGGCTTGTGGTGGGGCGAAGATGCAGTGCACAGGGCCGACCGCTCCCCCTGCTGGTCCATCAGCGTAGCCCGCACTGTGTGCTGGCTCTTGGCTCTGCAGGGCCCCAACCCCCATCCCGTTTCCATCTGGCCCAGTACCCCGGGAAAGCCCGAGACACTCCGGCCCGGGGCGCTGGCCAGGAGGAGCCAAGCCCTGCATGTGCCAAAGCCTCGCGCAGCACTGGCATGGGGAAGCCTCTCTGTCCCTCAGCTAAGCTCTGGAGTGGTCGGGGGGGCGGGGGGTGAGGAGAGAGAGCGATTTTCAGCCTGTTCCTGCCCTGAACCAGCAGGGTCAACAGAAACACCTGGGACAGGGACTTAGCACCCTCTTCACCCATCCCCCTCACACACACACACACTGGGTCCTGACCCCAGGGAGCACGGGGCTGCTCCATCCCCTAGGCACCCTCCCCTGCTGAGCCACCTCTCTGACTGGGTTTGTTTTAGCCCTTGCAGTCAGGGCTTCCCTAGGCCCTGGTGCACAATGCATCCTTCGGGCTTAACCCCTTCCTGCCTGCGCTGTAGCTGGGGGACAGGAGGCGGCTGGGTTATGTCAGTGGCCAGCAGCAGCCTGGAGGTGTTAGCTGCCTTTCCACACTGTGCGGGCAGGAAGGGACAAGCTGCTTCCAGCCACAGGGGATATGGGGAGGAGAGATGAACTCTGCAAAGACATGGGCCAGGTCATCCTTTCCTCCCCCACTCCTCCCTTGAAGCGGAAACAGCTCACATCCCTTCCCTCCCGCAGTGCTGAAAGGCTGCTGCTGGCCACATTCTTACCCTGCGTTCCCACCCCCCTCGCCACGTGCCTCAGGAAGATGCGGTGCCAGATATCCGGAGAGCCGGATCTGACCCAGGGGCCCAGCCAGGCATGTAGGGAAGAGAGTGCTGGGCAGGAAGGGCAGAGTCGTTCAGTCACCCCCTTATGTGAGAGAGGGATTTGGGAGTGTGTGTGTGTGTCACCCCTCCCCGTGTGAACCCTAAAGCCTTAAAGAAGGTAAATAAAAAGAATCCAACTACACAGTGTTTCTTTTTAACAGGGGCTCTGTCAACTTGATGTTAATTTGAACGTTTGTACTGCATAGTTCTAATGGATTGCTGTTGAACTTGTTTGAATACGAGTAAGTTACCTGGTGTCCTGTATTCAGTATAGGGAAATATGGTTACCCTAACCCCAGCCTCATTTCTTGCAGAAGTTGGGAAGTGTGCAGTGAATGAGACAGGATTGCAGGAAGAAAAAGGAGGGTCTTCTGGTTAAGTACTCTGAAAAATAGTTCAGAGGTATCTCAAATTGAGCATCCAAATATAGTGGATACTTTTGACTTTAATCTGTCTGTGCCTCAGAGAATAAAAGGGAGATAATACCAAGGGTTTTGTGAGGCTAGAACCATCCTGTGCACTGACTGAGGCAGGAGTCCTGTGGAAACAACAGTATATGATCATGTAATTAAAAACTGTCTTGTAATACATACAAACAAGGGAGCCGAATTTAGGTTGCATGGATAACCTTAATTCTGATGTGTGGGTCACCCCTCCCCGTCCTATCTTTTGAATTCAAACCATATGACTTCCCCATTCTGGCTGCCTGGGTGCCAATAGGAGTGTCACTGGAAGCACAGGAGAGACCGGTTCCCTCCTCTCATTTTCAGTGCCAGGACCTACACTGGCCCTGAGCAGCTGGGGCAGACCTTACAGGGAATGTGCTTCTGAGCCACTGCCACCCTAGGCACAAGCATGAACACTTGCTCTTTGGGAGTTTCAAAGAAAAGATGACCAGAATTGCTTAACCAGGGTTAAACAAAGTATTTTCTCCTAGTCTCAATCTTGGAAACATCTGGACCATTTGGGCTGAAATTTTGCAAAACTATTCAGCCTGAGGCGGACACTTCACATGGAAAATTTCAGTCCAAACACTTACAGTTTGGAAACGTTATAAGCAATTAAAAAGTAGGATCTTATAATGGGAAACATCAGGCAAGCTTAATAATAAGCAGTGCTACCAGCCCCACCTGTAGTATAGGGTCCTCATAATCAAGACCACCTCCTAATTCTCTTCCGGGCTCTGTCACTGACTTGCTGGCCTATGCCATAGTTTGCCACTCCGTATATACCATACTGTCCTAGTTGTAGACAGCAGAACTACTCAAGCTGGATGCCTCTTCTGCATGAAAGAGGGGGCGGTGTTGGTAGGACATGCTTTGAGAGAGTCCTCAGCTTTTGAATTCACTCTCCTGCGTGGTGAAGAATAGTCCATATGTTGACCTTGAGGTAAATCTTGAGGCATGCCATCTTTACTCAGGCTTTTGGAGAGAAAGGAACGTGATAAGGGCTGACAGTATTGTAAGAATGTTATAGTTATTTCTGTGGTTATTTTCGGGTTTGGGGGAGGCTGTTTTTTGGCTGTATTTTTAAAATTGTCTTTTTGTTTTAAATTATTTACATGATTTTAAATTATTTGTATTACAAATCCAAATAAATCTATAAAATGGCTAGAGTAGCATTTCCCTACCTCAAAGTGTTCTGAGACTTAATTTATATTCACAAAGCTCTTTGAGATCCTTGAATGAAGATGCTATTGCTGCCTAGATTTTAAGGTGATAGGCATGTTAGAATCGTGTTGGCTATATAAATCATTGAGGTGGTTCATGGGTCCATAAATACAGAGGCAGTTGCAGGATTCACATTACTTACCAGAAATTAAAATAGTAGGCCTTGTAAGATGCAAGGATTTGTTCATTGATCTTATTTATTTGAAATAGAACGCATAGATTAGAATGATGAGCATGTAGAGTATTATTAGCTTTCTGGGTTTGGACTCCCTCTGGCTGGCAGGAAAGGAAGAGAGATGTAGGTATTTTTACTCGAAGGAAATGCTCAAATACTATGGTGCTGGGCACTGATAAGAGAACCTGGAAGGATGAACAGATGGGGCATACATAGATTTTATCTCCTGAGAATTTTCTTAGGATACTGAAGAGAAAAATTCAGTGTTCTACTCTTCATTCCTGGAAGGAAGTTAATTTTTCTCTTGAACCATCTATAAAACATTTTTGTCTGATACAGTTCCTTGCATGTGTTTTGTATCTCAGCCAGAAGTAAAACCTGTAATTTAATACGGTTTTTTTTTTGAACATCATAATAAATGTTGAACAAGACTTGCAGAATAATGACACAACTAAACCTAATCCCAGAATGTACATTTGAAACAAGTTTGGATTCCAAGTGGTATAATTTACAAAAGTTGATGAAACATATTCAGTTGTTTCTTAAGAATTAAGCAAACTTTGATGATGATAGTTGGTGTTTTGAGTTCAGCAGTTAAATCTGTAGAATAGTTACTGAGAAAGGTCATCTTTACTTAATCCATATTACTTCATATTCTTGGGGGTTTGGGGTTTGTTTTTTTTACTCCAGACCCATCTGCTCCACCAGCCCCAGCTAATCTCAGAATTGCCAACTCCACTACAAATAGTGATGGAAGTGTAACTGTAAGGATTGTTTGGGATCTCCCAGAAGAACCTGATATCCCAGTGCATCACTACAAAGTTTTCTGGAGCTGGACAGTTAGCAGCAAGTCAGTCATCCCAGCTAAGAAGAAAAGAAGGAAGACTACTGATGGGGTAAGGAGCAAACTGGAAAATGAGGCACAAATGCTCCTACTCAGTCATGGCATATTAAAATATATTTCTGATTTATAAACAAGATTGCGCTATACCAAATAAATGTGAAGTCATAAATAAATAGGATGGAAAGGTGTATTCCTTTTTTTAATTTACAAGAAGATCACTGTGATAGTTTTATAGCCAGTTTTGCTTTTAGAAATAAGCATTGCTATTGTTCTGTAGATGCTTATTGAAGTCAAAGGGAGGAGCAAGTGTTGATTGACAGCAGAATTGAACCATATATACAGATGGAAATATTTTAAATGTCTAAATCCAGATAAACTGGAATCTATTGTAGATGTACAATGATTATATAACACTATTTTACTGGACGCCTCTGAATGATGGAATGCTCATTTAATAAAATGTCATCTATCATAGTTTTCATTATATCAAGGGATCTCTGGAAGTGATGTTTGCTCATATCAGAGTAATTTCTGATGGGTTAGTTACTATGTAGGTCTAAGATAAAATCCTTCTTAAATAATCCTACTGTACCAATGTGCTGAAATATTTCCATAGGAGAAGATTAATATCAGCTTCTGAATTGATATGTAACGCATTGGTTTAATGAAAAACTAGCTGCCGTAATCCCCTTAGGCACATTGCATTTTCTTTTTATAAATAGCTTAACAGGTAATAGAAATAGAAAGAATTAAAGGCCATGGGCCAGACTCTTGTCTTAGTTACATTAAGAGCAATATATTAGGAATATACTACAATCCTGATTCTCCACTACATCTGAGAACGTAGTGCAGAGTGTTGGGCCACAAGGAAGTGATTTCAGCTCTCTGATCCTCAGCCACCTGGCCCTAGTGGAAGTGAGAACAGCAGGGGGCCTACTCTAATTTCTGCTATGATAGAGGATCAGGCATAATGGAGCTCTGTTCCCTGGAATCACTCCCTGGAACACCACTGACACATACCCCATTCCCCTCACACTTCGGATTGGGGGTACCAGAGTTCCACCAGCAGAGAGTTCCCCTATGCAAGGGCAGTTCACTAGCTATTTCCAGCCATGTTTTACATGACATAAAGTGGACTTAGTGGACCAGAGACTCTGGTTTTATGTGTTCTTCTTCAATTAAAAATTCACTTTCAACGTCCCATGGTAAAAACACATAGAAAGGGAGGGTAGTGTTCCAGGGTATCTCTACTCTCTTAGAACCATTGTGTATTCCACTGGGTGACACAGGAGTAGAGCTGGCATATAAAAGGCAGGTAGTGAAGTCTGAAGTTCCCAGGTAAAGTACTGTAGGTCAGAGATCTTCAACCAAAGAGGCCCCAATCCCATGGATCCCTAGCCAGGTATGTAGTGAGGCTGTCCTTTAAATCACAAAAGGAAGGAAATTCGAAATAGAAATGGATCCTTACTTTTAATTAAAACCACTTTAGATGTATGAGTAGAAAGTGTATTACATCAAGATGTTTTAAAAACAGATAATAAATAATACCTTGCTCTTATATAGCACTTTTCATCAGTAGATTCAAAAGCACTTTACAAAGGATTAAGTATCATTATCTCAGTTTTCCATCATACAACGTGACATGTTTTTATGTTGGTAGGTCCAAGTTTTGGCCTTAAGATATGTTCACAGTTCTCATTGAAGCCTGTGACAACCAAGCACATACATCCAAAAGCCAAGATTAGCCCCTAGAATAACTTTCCTTTTACTCTGCGGAGAGGTATCTCATTGTGCTTTGTTCTTCTACAGCATACCGTGAAAGCTATAAAATGATAGTAGTAAAGGGGAAAATTCCCTGATGGAACTCCACTGAAGTCAGTTCTAATCAATGATCCGTTAAATATTAGAACCACTTTTCTGAAAAACAAAATTGCACATTTCCAGGGATGGAGAGATGTATTCCTCTGATTTGATAAGATCACTCTGAAACTTTTTAACCAATTTTGCTTTTAGAAGTAACCCAGTCCATGCTTTTATGATTACATCTATATGAAGTCAGTGGAATTGCCAGCAGAGAATTTGGCCTACAATATTTAAAAATGAACAGTACCACTACATGAACTGGGGAAATCAAGAGGCTTAATCAATTTTTTAAATCAATCTCAGAACATACCAAGTAATGATTGTTAATTTGCAATACTTTTAGATGTACTAACATACTATTTGGTGTTAAATATGACACTGCATGGTTGACACGCCACTCCTAGTTGACACAAGAAATCTAGACAAGTAACAAGGAATTCCCAGGAGTCCTTGTGGTACCTTGTTGATGGATCACTACAAAAACTAATTTCTCCCCCTGCTGATACTCACACCTTCTTGTCAACTGTTTGAAATGGGCCACCTTGATTACATTAAACTCATTAGGTTACAGTGTAGTAGCCGTGTTAGTCTGTGTCAACAAAAAGAAAATAAGAAAGAAAGAAATACTTGTGGCACCTTAGAGACTAACAAATTTATTTCGGCATAAGCTTTCGTGGGTTAGAACCCACTTCATCGGATTCATTAAACTCATTAGCACTACAAAAGTGATTTTCCTCCCTTCTTGTCAACTGTTGAGAATAGCCCACTTCCACCTTGATTGAATTGGCTCGTTAGCACTGTGCCCCCACTTGGTAAGGCAACTCCCAACTTTTCATATGCTGTGTATTTATACCTCCCTACTGTATTTTTCACTCCATGCATCTGATGAAATGGGTTTTAGCCCACGAAAGCTTATGCCCAAATAAATTTGTTAGTGCCACAAGGACTCCTCATTGTTTTTGCTGATACAAACTAACACAGCTACCGCTCTGAAAGGAATTCAGAGTAAAAACACAAAGTAAAATTTGTGCCTGACGAAATATACAATGGGTGCATTTTTAGGAATAAATCTATAAATAAATGCAAAGAATTCAGAAAGGCTATGTCTCTTGTTTGCAGTCTTATGGGATTTGCTTTACTTTGTGGATTGTTAACTAGAGAATGAAAATCCAGTTCATGTGCCTCTCCATGCGTTGACATTGGAGAACTGAGTTGTTGGGTTTTTTGTTTGTTTCCTTTCTCTAACAAAAATGAAAAGCACTCTTGTTGGTATTTTAGCAACAACAGAAGCAAATAGAAAAATATTGTTCAATATACTGCACAGTATGTTCTATCTGTCCTCAGACTAGCTGTCTCTAGACAAAGCTTCCTGTTGCTTAGCTAATCGAGTCTGTCCAGGAGCTGGGAAACACAAAGTTTAGATTTCACTGGCCAAAATCTTTTTGGCATCAGAAAAACTTGTTATACATATAAAAATAAATTTAGTCTCGGCTTAAACAGCTGATGCCTGTATTTACTAAAGACAGGCAAGTTCTGTAGACATCACTAAGTTTAGCATTTTAAAAACAACACAGCAAAACAGAGTCCAAATGAAAGAAAGCATGAAATAAGAATCAAAGAAGAAATAAAGTTGAGTTCTGGTGAAATTTATAAATAATGCTTTCTCATTCCAACAAGAGTTTTGTGTGCCTAAGACAACAGGCCTGCTTTTAATTTAATAAGAGCCAGTGTTTCAGTAATCCCATAACTGTTCTGTGTGTATATTCTCTTTCACTATAGTCCCAAAATTATGTGGTCCTGGAGGGACTGCAACCCAACAGCAACTACATGGTGGAACTACAGGCAGTAACATACTGGGGACAAGTACGACTAAAAAGCGCCAAGGTGTCTCTCTATTTCAGCTCAACTCAAACAACTATTAATAGTAAGTAACTGCATCCAGATTCCTCTTATGCTCCGTTTTAACTGATGATTTCTCAGATTTTAAAAAAATAAATAAATCACCCATTTTAGGTGGCTGTATTATAGCATGCCTCTGCGGTCTTGGTCAAGTCACTTAACTTTTCTGTCTTCGTTTCCTCATCTGTAAATTGGGGATAATAAGTCTTATCTACCTTGCCTGTTTTGAAAATTACTTAAAAAATAAACATGTTAAGCATGTGCATATTTGCAAGATCAGGGTCGTAGTATTATATTAGTGCTAAAATTCCCCCAAATACACATTAAACTTTCCAATAAATAGAGGAGAAGCAAATCCCAGACCACTGGTTTTACTGTACAGTTTTCCCTTGCAAAAGTTTTTAAAATGTTGGCAACTTCAAGTAGCCCATAAATTCAGATCTTAGCCCAAATTTATATATCCTGTGGATTTGGACAATGGATTGATTCTCCTACTAGGATCTTAAAATATAAAACAGTGTCCCTGGTTGGCAAGAAAGTTAATTCCAAACTTGTATCACATGCACAGCACCTACCTTCAAGATGAAGTCTTGAGGCATTAAGTTCTTTCTTAAACTAAACTCACATGCTAAACAATACAGTGGAAAAATTCCTCAAATCCCGAGGGGCCTATACTGTGACACTCAATCTTAGTTAAAGACTCTTTGAATAATAATTTGTCTAAGGTCAAGGTCTAGATTGATCTGCCCTTCCAACTGCTGATGTGTCATCTGATTAACCAAATACAACCACTGATGCCTATGACAGTAATAGTTTTCAGGATTAGAGCACAAACAGTTTCCAAAGTTTCCCATTTTACCCATCTTTGCTCTTCCCATCTTTCAGTCCTTTCGCATTAGTTTCCCTTTTATGTTATAAGCAAAATGAAAATTAATTGCAACAGTTTTCCTAACTTTCATACATTCTGTATTCCAGTACTGAATATTCTGATTGATAATGTAGTTGGATCGCTCTGCAAGCATGTTCAGTCTATTTTGGATGCAAATAAGATATATTCTATATATACCTAGATATAAAAGTTGACAACTATGCAAGAACCCCATTATAAACAATGGTGGTTTTCTTTTCCTGAAGCAGGAGGGAGAGACAGAACTGAGTTTCCTTCCCCCTCCGCCTGCAACACATACACATTATTTTTTATATGAAATGAGTCAGTTACATTTGGATATACCCCAAAGGATTATTTTGCTTTCTTTCTCCAAGCCCTCAGGCTAGATCTGTTTACAGAAGTGTCATTGCTGTGAGTACGAGTAAGTTCTGCTTGGTGTGTGTATGTGGGTGGGTGCGGGGAAGGGTTGAAAAATTGTTCGGCAGGCCCCAGAACTGCCAGCCCCAAGCTTTCAAAAATTATATGCCAGGCTCTAAAAAATCATGAGAGTATTTTAAAAATCATAAGATTCATAGTAATTATCTGGGGGGGGAGGGGGGTTGTTTTTTCCCTTCTTGTTTTTGAGCTGTTAGAGTTCATGTTTTTAAGCTTTTCTCTGACACCATGAGGGTTAGAAATGTACAACGAGATCCTCAAAGGCATTTGGGTACCTAACCTCCATTAAAATAAATGTCTTTGAGGGTCTGGGCCTTACTTTTATAAAAAACAAAAGCGGAGAGTCTCACATAATATTATGATTCTAAGGCTTTTTAAAGAAAATCAACAAATATTGAGAGACTTGCCATAAAATCATGAGAATAGGCAACACTGAAATTTATGAAAATGCTTAGGCTGACTCTGGATGAAGTTAGCAAAGCACTGCAAATTAAGGGCTTAATCCTTCTCCCATTGAATTCAGTGGGATTTTTACCATTTATTTTAATGGGAATAGAGTCAACCCAGAATATGTTAGCAAAATCTCTTTACTGGTTATTCAGATTGTAGTAACAGACTACAAAACTGGGTAGTTCAAATGTAAGCAGAGCTATTGCTTGTCTTATAGCAAAGGCATCAATGCAAAACTGCAAAGGCCAAATGCTCTGAGTTATTGTGCTATCTGTCCCCTGAAGCAAGGCTCACGGTGGCAATATCTGATATGAGCAAGACTCTAAGAAAATATGTATGGGACTGGCAATGTGTTATTGAAATACATTTCACAATTCATCATCATCATAGTGAAATTCTGGTTAAAAATGCTTTTAAAATTAACCCCAACTATGTAAGACTTAGCGGATTGGTTGCAGATAATAAGTATATTTTGATCATAAAACTAATCAAGTGAGCTTGAATTAAAATAAAAACTTCATAGAACAGTGTTAACCATGTAAACTATAGACCAGGGGTAGGCAACCTATGGCACACGTGCCACAGGTGGCATGTGAGCTGATTTTCAGTGGCACTTGCACTGCCCAGTTCCTGGCCACTGTTCTGGGGGGTTCTGCATTTTAATTTAATTTTAAATGAAGCTTCTTAACCATTTTAAAAACCTTATTTAGTTTACATACAACAATAGTTTAGTTATATATTATAGACTTATAGAAAAAGACCTTCTAAAAACGTTAAAATGTATTACTGGCACACGAAACCTTAAATTAGACTGAATAAATGAAGACTCGGCACACCACTTCTGAAAGGTTGCCAGCCCCTGCTATAGACACAATGGCACATGATGAAGTGGTTAGAATATTGAAGTGAGATCAGGGACTAAAAGTCCTGTCCTTGGATACTGGCTCACTGAGTGACTTTGCATAAGAAACTTATTTCCTCATCTATAAAATGGGGATAATAACATCTGCTTTTCTACTTCAGAGGGGTCTTGTAAGTCAGTTATGTTTCATAAGAACTTGGAGGTTCTTTGATGAAAGTTGGTATATCAGTGCTATGAATTAGTATTTAATGTTCTGATTAGATAGTTTTCAGCACAGTCACTGGGCAGATTGTGATCTCTCTTCCATTGGTGTAAATCTAGAGTATCTCCTTTTTGTTTGTTTGTTTGTTTGTTTGTTTGTTTGTGGGGGAGGGATAGCTCAGTGGTTTGAGTATCGGCCTGCTAAACCCAGGGTTGTGAGTTCAATCCTTGAGGGGGCCCTTTAAGGATCTGGGGCAAAAATTGGGGATTGGCCCTGCTTTGAGCAGGGGGTTGGACTAGATGACCTTCCAACCCTGAAATTGGGGGGAGGGATAGCTCAGTGGTTTGAGCATTGGCCTGCTAAACCCAGGGTTGTGAGTTCAATCCTTGAGGGGGCCATTTGGGGATCTGGGGCAAAAATTGGGGATTGGTCCTGCTTTGAGCAGGGGGTTGGACTAGATGACCTCCTAAGGTCCCTTCCAACCCTGATATTCTATGATTTAGGGATTTGGGGCAAAAATCTGTCAGGGGACAGTACTTGGTCCTGCTAGTGAAGGCAGGGGACTGGACTCGATGATTTTTCAAGGTCGTTCCAGTTCTAGGAGATTGGCATATCTCCATTTATATTCAGTGGATCCTCTTCTGGATTCAGACTGGTTTCACTAACATCAGAATCTGGCTCACTGTTTTGGGCACTGTGTTGCTACATCATCAGTGCCCAAAAGTGCCTCTAGAGTCTAGAGTCTGTGTTGCACTGAGCTTCTGCAATCTCACTACTGAGTTCACTAACAGGTCGTGTTGCTGAGGAGGAAGGAAGAAGGAATGTTTGCTTCACTTTCCTTTTTTACCCTCTGACACTTTTCTGCTTCCAGACTCCAATGCAGATCATATTTGATTTACAAAATCTTTACCAACGGGTTCATTTATCCTAAACTGCATATGGGAGTTTAGTGGTTTCATCAGTTACTGTTCACTTCAACGGCACTCATCACCACAACTAACTTTAAATTCTCTTCTACAGTTTCTTTGGGATAGTCTAATCTCTCCTGGACTCTTTTACCCTCGATAGCTTCAGAAAATAGACTGGATTATATTTCTGTGAAGTCTGCTATCTACCTCATCTTTGATTTCTTTTTCCTCATGGTCTGTTTCGTATTACTTTGGTGAATTTTTAGGCTATTGCTTTGACTGGTTTTATAGGGCTTTTTAAATCCAAGTACATGACAGAGCTATACTTCTGGTTGGTCTCAAACCTCTGTTATTGTCTTTAGTAGAGTTGACCTTAGTAGATTTGCACACAAATATTCAAGAACATTAATTTAATTAAAGCCTGTGATTTCATTTTGACCACAAATCAATTCAATTCACTGTGATTCACAACTCTTTATTCATTTTTTCATGAACAGTTGCATAAACAGCTTGCATGCACGTGTGTGTGAGGATATTCAAGGAAAGTGAAATATTGCATGAATATTATGATTGTGTTAGCTGTTATTTATTTATTAGTGACTTAAGTGGAACTACATCAATTTGCATCAATTGAGAATCTAGCCCAGAGATTTTTGCAATGCTTGAGTATACATAAGTTATAGATTGTACTATATATCGTAGTTGCTGTTGTGTATGAAAGTAATCAGTATGTAAAATGCCAGAAAAATATCTGTTCCAGACCATTTATTCTCATACTATAAAGTGATCCAGCATACACCACTCTATATGATATTTAAAGCCTCTATAATTTGGTTGTCGGCATTATTTTCCCTTCCTGTTGTTTGTGTTCTACTCTAAATTCACTCAGAAGAGGTAAATGAAGATTGGATGAAATGTCAAGATTGGATGTTTTTTTCTAAAATATATTCTCTAGGAATTATTTTGGAAAAGTTCTATGGTCTGTGGTATACAGGAGGTCAGACTAGATGATCACACTGGTCCTTTCTAGGCTTGGAATCGATGAATCTAAGAAAGCAGAGCTAAATTTCAGCAGGAATTTGGCGCTTAATTCCCTTAAGATCAGCCTGTGTTCCATTATAGGGTATATCACTAGTGCCTGATTCTAAAGGAGATATCATTAATTTATAGAGTATTCTTGCTAAATAAATATTATAATTTCTTATTGCCAAAGAGACACTTTTCAAAGATATTTAGAGAGATAAGGTGGGTGAGGTAATACAGTTTACTGGACCAGCTTATGTTGGTGAAGGAGACAAGCTTTTGAGCTGCACAGCTCTGTAGTGCTAAAGCTTGTCTCTTTCACTGACAGAAGTTGGTCAAGTAGACAGTATTACCCCATCCACCTTGTCTTTCTAACGTCACGGGACCAACACTGCAAATAACTTTTCAAGGATGACAAGCCAAATGTTACCTACCATGACATATATTGGAACATGCCTCTGTAAGGGGGCACATCAATCACCACCATGGTGCCTCCTGCTGGCCTGGGAATTAGCTCTGGTTCACCAGTGCGCCTTCATCTAGTGGCGTCTTGCCACTGTCGTTTCTGTCATCAGGACCTGTGTCGCTCTCAGGACTGCGGTGTCCTCTTCTGGACACAGCCCTCCAGCTGTGCCCCACTCGGCTTCCTCCCCCCGCAGCTTCTGGGAGGGCTGGCAGTCCTCTGACCAGCCACTTGCCTCAGTGGCAGGCTGCAGTACAGGGTCTAGCCACCTGCGTCAGTGGCAACTGGGGCCAAAGGGGGGGGGCAGCAGTCACGCGCTGTGTCACCTCCAACCCCCACCATCTGTTACCCTTTTCTGCTGCCCTAGCACCTTCTCTGCCCTCGTATCAGGGCCTCAGTCTGGCAGCGGTCATTCGGGAGCTCACTCATGCTCCTCTGACCCGCCCAGCACTGCTCGGACCATGGTGCTGTCTCCTCCCTCTCCTTCAGGGCAGCCAGACCTCCCTCCTCGAACTCCAGGGAGTGACTCAAGCTACTCTGTTCAGCAGCCTGTCTTATATGGCCCAGCCTGGCCCTGATTGGCTGTCTCTCTAAACCTTCTCCTGATTCGCTGTCTCTACAAGCCCTTTCCTAATTGGCTGCCTCCTGTGCAGCCTCCCTGAGACTTCTTTAACCCCTTTTCTGCCAGTGTGGGGCAGACGCCTCACCACAGCCTCCTAATCTTGAAAATCTTTTGGTTCCACCATTTCAGCTAGATAACCAACTACAGAAAACAAAGGACTTGATCCAAAGCCCAGTAAGGTAATTGAAGTTAATGGAAATATTTTAATTGACTTCTGTGGACTTTGGGTCAGACCCTAAGGGGTTTCTCCATGCTCAGGAACATACACCACCCCCTTGCTAGAACGCGGGGTTTGGGAGCCATGCACGGTACTGCGTTAACGCGGGGACGGCGTTATAGCAAGGGGGCGCGTTACCATGGATCCCAATGTAAATAATTTATTTTGGGATCCATCGTCGCCCCTGCACTAATACCGAATTCGCGCTATGTTGACGCACGTTCTAGCGGAGGGGTCTCCTGTATTCTACCCTACTTGTCTCCTTCATTCTTGTGAAACATACAACATGAATATCTCTTTCTGAAGTGATAGATATGTAGGGATTGTCTTATTCATGCCCCCGATTGTTCCCAATAATGGACAGACCAATAGAGGGAAGAACAGGACATGCACCTGTAAACCAAAACACACCCTATGGGTCCAATTTTTGTTTTTCCCTCTTTGTATCGCTTTACAACCCGCTTATAATTTGTCATGATAAAGTCACACTATAAAAATTTGTGTGTGTGTGTGTGTAAAGAATAAAATTATCCACATTTGGTGATTGCTTGATTTTTCTTAAAAGAACGAAAGGAACAAGTTGATTAAGGAAAGGAACAAGGCATTACAACTTATTTGATGAACATTAAGCAATTGGTGCTTTAGTTAACACTAGTTGTAAATAAGGCAGAACCTTCAAATTTACATTTTATCCAATGATTTTAATGAATAAATCAAACCTGAATCCCCTCTCCTTTCTTTGCAATATATTGTTGATTCCTCAGCAGCTTCCTGGTCATTTGCATCTTTACTTTCCATTCAAGTACTGTAATTAATTAAATACACCACGTTTTGTAATCAGATGTAAAAGTTGTCCCCTAAATTGGAATCTTCAAGTTTCAGGTTGTGAAAGTGCTGATTCAAAGCTTGGATACAATACTACTATTTTTAAACTGAAGATGCCTGGGGTATATTCAAATTCTGTTCCTAAATACTGACATATGTTAGTAAGTTGTTTCAGTATACCAAAGGCATATTTATTTCAAAAATAGCACCCACAACCTGTAAGTTATATTGTATACTGTATTAAACCAAGATATTTCCTGATGGTGTTGTATGTTGCAGAAGAACAGACCTCTCCAATTGGGAAAACCCGGAAAGGACTAGCTGATCGTCTTCCACCCTTTCAAAGAAGGAGACCGGCTCGTCTTCTTGAAATTGGAGCTCCTTTCTATCAAGATAATCAGCTTCAGGTCAAAGTCTACTGGAAGAAGACAGAAGGTTTGTTGAAAGTTCTCTCTCTACCATGAATCCATCTCTGTCAGAGGTGGGGAAGCTCTAACACTGATATTTACAGTGAACCCCATCAAGCAGTTCTGCCCCCAAAATATCCTATTTGCTTGGCAAGCCCAAATAGAGAGGAACCACTGCTGATCTGTTCTTCCAGGGGGGAGCGTGGATGGTGAGAGGATACACAGAGAGAATGCACATCTCCTGTGTGTTGATGAGCAGTGCTCTGTGGTGGTATATAAGGAAGTGCTTTAGGGCACAGGTTGCAGGGAGGCATTGTGTTGTGAGAGGAAAAGTGATGACTTGGATCTAGTGGGCAGTAATAGCAAGGGAATTGAAATACAAGTGTGGAACACCTGTACTCAGGGGCACCGGAACCTGTACTTTTAAAAGTGGGAGGGTCATGCCTGCTTTTTAACATGAGCATAGCTTTTTTAGGGGGGGGCAGGGGTCCGTATTGCCCCCTCAAACTGCTAGCCTCAATGGCGCCATGAGGGAGCTGATAAGGTGATCCAATTCCCCACCCTGAAGCACAACCCCTGCCAGAAACACTAGCCTTTTCCCAGTGGGGGGGAGGGGGCTGAGGTGGGCCTTAGTCCTCCTCACCATGAGTCCTGGCCCCTCTCCATGGCCCCACCCCTGTTCCTCCTCTTGTCCCCTGGCCAAGCCAGAAGCCAGATCTGGGCAGTGGTAAGAGCTGCCCAGGGAGCTCCGGCTGCTGTGGGAAGCATTGGACCCTCCACCTGCTCTGAGTGGCATGCCCCGGGAGGGGACGACGGGGGGGGGGGGGGGGGAGGGGCATGCCACTCAGCCAGGGACGACACAAGCCAGGGACACCCAGTGCCCTCCGGCCCCCCACCCAGGGCAGATGGAGAGTCCGGGACTCCCCAGGTGGCTCTTACCACTGCCTGGCTCTGACTTTCGGCCTGGCCAGAGGGCAGCGTCTTGGGGGAAAGAAGAGGAACAGAGGGCAGGACCACAGAGATGGGTGGGGCCTTCTGCGCTCCCCCACCCCCCACACACACTTCTGCCGAGGTTCTGGCACTCCTGCCTGTCCTCCCCATCCTGAGGGTGTGGGGATGATTCCACACCCCCTTAAAGTGCCCTCTGTAAGATTTTGTGCAGGGGGGTAGAATTTGGCCTTACAAATTCAAATGCAAAACTCCCATTGAAGTACAGTGAAACCCTGCTATAGCGCGGCCTGCGATAACATGAATTCGGCTATAACGCGATCATAAGGTGGCTCCCACGGCCCCAAGCAAAAAAAAAAAAAAAAGCGTCCAGAGCATGCTTCCTCGCCTGGAGCCGACCCTGGCTCCATCTCCTCCCCATCTCCCCCGTTCCTTCCCTCCCTTCCCCCACTTCCCCTTTTTGCGAGAACAGAAGAGACCAGCTTGAAACTTAAGCTAGTCAGTTTCAAAGCTGGTCAGTTTCAAGCCCCCTCTTCTCTTCTCCCCAAAGGGTGAGGAGCAGAGACCCGCTTGAAACTGACTAGCTTGAGTTTCAAGCCCATCTCTTCTCCCCAAACCGGAGAAGTTTCAAGCTGGTCAAACTTCTCCACTTTGGCAAGAAGAGAAGAGACCCGCTTGAAACAGTAAATTTTCGTAACCCCGCTATAACGCAACCCCGTATTTGGTTGAGTGAGGCCAAAAAGCTTCAGTCTGTATGTGGCATTCCCGTTGAAGCCAGTGGGACCAATCTGTACGACTTGGCCTAATATCAGGATTATAAGAAAATAAAACCAGGAAATGAATATAAATGGAGAGACAATAGGATTTCCTGACTGCCCTGCCTATGCCCATTTTTTGGCCTGCCTCCACCTAAATTTGGGACTATGCTGATTGCCAGCAGGGGTCATGCACCAGGGTCCAACACAAAATCTGCCAGCATAGGCTCTGGAGTAAATGTGGGTGAACAATACATCCTGATAGCCGGAAAAATCTTTACAGTGGGCTGGCTTCATGTGTTTAGGATCCCCTGCTTCTCAGTAAATATATTGCCTAACAACTGAATCAAGTAGGGATTGTTACACATTGTATCAGTTTAGTACAATAATCAATATCTCCACACGCAGTTACTTGAATATATGCTAACAAACGTTAGTGGTTTTGCCTTGTAGCTATCTATAAATGTGCCTCTCAAGTTAATATGTACATAAAAATACATTAAAATAAATATCAGGTCTGAAGTCACATCCTACCAAAGGAATGATCCCTTTTCCTCTTGACTTTTGCAAGTGATTTTAGGAACCCTGAAGATTCTTCTATTCATCATTGAAATTACCCTCATCTTAGCTCCTCACATCCAGGTGCTTTCAAATCTTGGTGCTTATTTCTGTACGACATTTCAAAGATCTGGCTGTTCCACCCTATGCCCACAATTGAAATATTCATCATCTCCTGGCTTGACCATGTCAGCCTACTCTTCTCTGGCTGTACAATATCCTCCTTGCCCCCCATTCAGATTCCTTCAAAATGCGATGGTTAAAATAATCCTCCTGACCTGTGAGTGTGATCGTGCCTCCCTCTTCTTCACCACAGCAGATTCAAGTGTCTTGTCTGTCAGGGATACCTAAGAATTTATATCTTGTATTTAAAATAAATAAAAAATGGCTTTAAATGATCTATTCCGCCCACAGCAAGATTATGTAAGCATATATGCTTATCACTGTTACCGTTGTCCTCGCTCTGATAATTATAATCACTCATTGTTTTTAAAATTAGACTGAAAGTTCTTTGGGGGCAGGACTCGGGTCTTGTTTTGCAGTTACACACGGCCCACTATGATAGTGCCTTACTCCTGAATGGCCTCTGCTACTTTAATACAAATAACAATGAAAAGAGTTGCAGAAATCATGCTCACGTCTATCCCTAAAAGACATGAAATGGAACACAAGGTGGAATGAAATGTTAAAGTATAGATCGGAAGTTTTCTATTTCCCCTCAAAATTCTATATTTTTTGTGTGTGAATGTTTTTTTAAAATATTCTAAATCTAACATTTTACTTTAATCAAGTAGCATAACAAATTCAGTAAAAATAGAGGTCTCATGACTTCTTTAAGAAGAATTTTGATCTTAGTACTGATGTCTTGGCCAGATAACAATGAAGAAAAGAAATCTACCACTGCAGTTGCAAGTGGTTGTGGTATTCTTCTTCACTTATTGTCATGAGTGGTTGTGAAGTGTTGCGGTGAACTATATTAAACAGCTCCCATGCTCCAAACCAGAGATGATTGTGTTTTAATGATGGATGAAGTGACTACTATGTAGGGTGCTTTGTGGATCTTTTGAATTGAAAGACAGTTAAACTGATGTAAAATATCGGTATAAAGACTATTTTTATCTGTAAGAAATCATTTTATTTTAAATAAATACATTAAATCTCCTCTCAATAAAACTTTAAACAATGAAATGTTGTTCATGTACTATATTAATAATCACTAAGAAATTGTTTTTGTATATATGGTTACAATGAGCTAGATCATTCTGCCTGGCAGGTTACTCATGTGTAGATGCGGGGAAACCACAGTTTTGGACTTCTGAAGTTTCCTTGGATTTCTGTCTGGAAACCAGGTTTATCCTTCAACCATGGATCTATATATCTAAGAGTTTCTACTGCTGCCCATGACTGTAGTATTTGAGTACCTTCTATGTGAAATAGCTTAGCAACAGTAGAGTCCTCAGTGGTTTTTATAGAGTCTCTGGCTCTTTCCCTTCTTAGGATTGTTTTTTGGTTGATTTGTTTATTTCAGGTCTTTTTGTTTTGTCTTTGAATTTGGGATTTGTTGTTGTTTTTTTTGTTCCCCTGGGGGAAGTGCTAGATGGGGGTGCCGGTGGTGAGAAAATTGTTTTTATGAATGGCAGGGGGTTTCAACCCTAGTCCTGTGGTTTCCTGGAGGCACAGGCCATCCACACAGAGACCCTCTAACGTACTGCAAAAATCTGGAGGATTTCAAGGAACTATCGTGATGTTGTTACAGCTGTCCCTCCAGCCCCAAACCAGCCCACCATAACCCCACACAGAAAACCTACATCCCTCTGTGGCACTTTCAAAAGAGTCTCTGTGGTCCAAGGGAAGAGAGGAATGATGCAATGAAGACTACACAGCCTCCTGCCACAACCTGACTTCTGTTCTGTCCATCCCAGGAAGTGTAGGGGGTAATACAATACTTTATTTTACAATACATTTATTTATGGCTTTACTACACTCTCCAATACATATTTCTATTTATGATTGAGTGTACTTTCAGAGCATCTAATTTTATATATATATATATATATATATATATATATATATATATATATATATATATATATATATATATATATATATATATATGCATATATATGCATGCCAATGAATGCATATATATATATATATAGGGATCTGGGGCAAAAAATCTGTCAGGGGACAGTATTTGGTCCTGCTAGTGAAGGCAGGGGACTGGACTCGATGACCTTCAAGGTCGTTCCAGTTCTAGGAGATTGGCATATCTCCATTAAAAAAATAAATAAATAATAATTTTTAAAAAGCCATGGGTCGGAAGGCCAGATTGACTTCTCTGGGCTTGATCTTCTCTTCTTTATGGGCCTCATTCCGAATGTTCCATTAATATAACTGAACTTGGGGCATGCAAGCAATTTAGGATCTGGCCTTCTGTGTTAAAATAAATCACTTTTCGCAATAATATTCAGTCTGGAATGCCTTTTTATCATGACAATTATACATGCACTTCAGGATGTGTGTTAATGGGAATAACCCCACACCTCGAGTTGTGCAAAGCACTTAGCAAACACACATAATTTTACCCAGCATAATTATCACAAAAGTATACAGTAATTAGACAGATACAATGGTTTCTTGTTCAGAAGAAAAACATGCCTTTCATTTCCTCCATTGGACACAGGACTGAGATTAGAGAAACACTGTACATTCCATAAGTAGCATGAATTCAAATTTTATCAATGAAAAGAAAAACTTACTTGTGGTTGGATTTTCTGGCCATCTTGACTGTGTGAAATTAGAAATTATGTGCTATTTATGTAAGGCAGTGGAACCAAGTAAAACAAATCGCTTTTAACTCCTTAGCACTGGGAGCTGGAGAGCCAGAGAATAAAGTCTGTTGCTAGGAACGGATGCACTCTGAATCTCTAACCTAAAAGGATTAGCTGTTTATGACAATTAAAGTCCTAAAACAATCTTGTGCAGTAATCAAGACTGAAACTGCAAAAATAAAATGCTTCTTATGTTTCTCCTGCCCCACAGCGGTTTGGTGACTAGGAAGCTGGGGTTTTGGACTTTGGCTGAGAAACCTTCAAGTTCCACCAATATTAAATACCCTCGGGGGGTTTAGATGAGATATTTCCCATGGAATCAAAAAAGAGGAACTTTATTCTCTATAGATCAGTGGTTTTCAAACTTTTTGTAGTTGTGACCCCTCTCACACAGCAAGCCTCTGAGTGTGACCCCCCACTTATACATTAAAAATTTAATGGGGGTTGGGAGCTGTCAGCCCCAGGGAGGACTCCCTGAAGGGTCACGAGCCTCAGTTGGGGAACCCCTGCTATAGATGTACTTCAAAAATTCTCATCACTTATTGCAGTAATTCTCATCAGTGAGAATAACGTACTGTAATTTAGTGTGATGATTTCCTTCCAATGCAAAATGTCGCAGTACTGTGTCCTAAACCCATTGCTGCAACACAGTTGATTTTTTAGTGGCTCTTATTTAGGGATAATACAGCTATTCTTACTTAGGCAAACTCCCATTCTATCAGTATTCTGCCTGAGTCATGACTATAACATTTGGCCCAAATTAAACATCATTTTATTGAGATCATCAGTGTTTCTACTTAGGCCTGGTCTACACTCTGGGGGGAGGGGCGTTGACCTAAGATACGTAACTCAGCTACGGGAATAGTGTAGCTGAAGTCGACGTATCTTAGGTCGACTTACCTTGGCATCCTCACAGTGGCGAATCAACCGCTGCCACTCCCCAGTTGACTCCGCTTCTGCCTCTTGCGCGGTGGAATTCCAGAGTCGACGGGGAGTGCGCTCGGGGATCAATTTATCGCGTCTGCACTAGACGCGATAAATCGATCCCCAATAGATCGATCACTACCCGCCGATCTGGCGGGTAGTGTAGACGTACGCTTAGGGCTGGTCCACACTAACCCCCCAGTTCGAACTAAGATACGCAACTTCAGCTATGTGAATAACGTAGCTGAAGTCGAAGTATCTTAGGTCAAACTTCAAGGTACTTACCGCGGGTCCACACGCGGCAGGCAGGCTCCCCCGTCGACTCCGCGTATTCCTTTCGCGGAGCAGGAGTACCGGTGTCGACGGCGAGCGCTTCCGGGATCGATTTATCGCGTCTAGACAAGACGCGATAAATCGATCCCAGAAGATCGATTGCTTACCACCGAACCCGGAGGTAAGTATAAACGTACCCTTAGTGTTGAATTGTTTGCCCCTTGATTTTGCTTGAAAGTATAGATGTTTAAAAAATATTTGTACTTGGCTTCAGATTTGATTTTTTGCTTTAATACTTACCAGAAATGCAAAGCAAAGAATGTCTTAAACAGGGATTGAAGTAGGGAGGGGCAAAGAATCTATCCTGCACTGTCTGATAAATTAACTGAACAGGAATAATCAATTAAATTACAGGGAAGAATAAAACACAGGGCAAGGCAAAGCAGATAGAAAGCTGCCACAAAAGCTTTAACTACCAGATCACTGGAAAACAAAACTAGCTCTTTCTTAGTGCAGGAAGATAAATGAAGTGACTGTTTGCACAGACTGTTTGTTTGTAATAGGTCATTTTCATCCTGCATTGTTTAAAATAATGTGAATGCTTCCCAGTATGATCTCTAACAGGCACTGGGTCTAGTCCTGCAACCCATTAAGTTAATGGGACTATTCAAAGTGAGTAAGGGTTGTTGGATCTGACCCACTGGACAATACATTTGTTAGTGTGGGGAAATCAGCAGTGTTGCCCATGCATCAAGGAATTATTTCAATTAGTAATAATTACTGCAGGAAGGAGATAAGTGTTTGAGTACCTGGCCATTTTCTAATTTATCATGATACTTTATTATACTTCCTCAAACAATTACACAGTTTCACTTTAAGGTATCACATTGGTCCAAATACTTCCCTCCAACAGGACAATATCCCTGTGAAATACAGCAAAGTTTAGGACAGCACATTTCCCTCACATTATCCCCATGAGAGCATGGGGACAGTGGTCCTATGGAATAAGTGTGTGTGTGTGTGTATGTGTGAGGAACCTCCAGTACCACTAACCAGAGTGTAGTCCAGGGTGTGCTTACCATACTGTGGAATTTTATAAGATTGCTGACAAGACATGCAATGTCACATTAGTTGGGAAATTATTTCCAGAAAAGACTCATTTTAACAGGGGATTAAAAAAAACGATGTTTGGCTAACCGTTACACAAACTGTCCAAATTAGTTTATTTTTTCTACTGTTCAAGAAAGACTGGTATGTTTCCAAAAACATCATCTTTCTTTTGCCTCAGTAACATCATTTTATACAGTTTACATTTTTCACTTTTTCAGATTCGTTCTTGTCTAGTTAACCATGATCAGGTCTCTCTAAAAAGTGAATTTTTCTAATCACTGTTTAGCTACATGTGAAGATATTAACATTTCACTCATTTGGAGACTTGGCATGTCAATACCAGTTAACTAATCACCTTGACTAAGGGGCAGATTTTCAAAGGTATTTAGGCACTTAAAAATACAGATAGGTCCCTAGTGAGATTTTCAAAAGCATCCATCTGTATCTTTAGGCACCTAATTACCTTTGAAAATCTAGCCTTGAGTAAGTAGGTAAAATATGTCTTCTTTGGCCTATGCACCAGCTACTGATATCATGGGTAGCGGTGTGGGTGTGGAAGCAGGTTCCAAAGTGACTCTATGCCTCCTCCCTGTGCAGGAGGGAGTGGACAGTGAGAAGAACCTTGGCTTTACTTCCTCCAGCCCATTCAGCAATGTAGCTGCCTTGGCTTGCCAAGGGTTGCATACTGCGAGGGGATAGACCCGGCACAGTTTTCTCCCTCCCTCAAGTGGCAGAAACTCAAGAAGAGAGTCTATGACTTGGAGATTCAGAATCACCCTCCTAGGCTGCTCCAAGGGCAGCATAACACCGTGTTGCTCTTGATGCTGGGCAGATCATTATGTGACCATCTAGCCCAGTGAAAATAATACATTCTATATAGGATGGTGGAATACTGCTCATCACAGCATATGTATGCAGCTCCCCAAATCTCTTGCTATAGCACTTGCCATAGAGGCAGTTAAATAAGCTAGAGAAATCTCTAGACAAGCCCCTTTCAACTAAGACTTCACCTGCTTGGTGTGAATGTAATTTTGTGCTGTGCAGTTAAATTTAAAAGCTTTAGCCAGTCAATAAATCTTGCAGTTATCTAATTTTTGTAGAAATAATGCCTTGGCATAGTTCTGCATGATCCAGAAAGGAAATTGTTTAACTTCCCTCATCCTGTTTATCTTCTACCTCTTTCTAAGAGACTCAAAGCCCTAGAGACATGTTCAAGCCCTTCTCCTCTTAATAAGATGCATACTCCTCCATGATGTGATCCTGCCAGAGGCTGAGCATTCTGGCCATGATCCACTTAAGCACATGCTTAATTATTGAAGTGAACAAGACTGCTCACATGCTTAAGTGCTTTGTTGAATCAGGGCCAAAGTGCTCAGAATCTTGTAGGATCAAACCCCTAATAAGGGAACAAAAATCAAACCATGTCACTTATTGGCTAATCACAACCAATCAACACCTTTCAAATGATATGGAATACTTGAAGCGAACTATTTGCCATCGATCTATAGAGTAAGGTACACACACAACAAATTATTTGAGTAATTTTGAATACGGAATAAATTAAAGGAAATTACGGTCTTCTTATTTCCAAAAGTAGACTGAATTTATTTTTGCATTATTCACTGTAAATAATTTGCTCAGCTCTGATAAAGATCCCTGTAGCAACACAGTTTGTATATTTAGCTAGTTACATTTGTCTAATTTGTTGGGTTCCTTCGTGATGAAAGAAACAACATATAAATACACAGTATTATCATATACTAAAAATTTGTTACTTGTACTTGAAACATTCCGAGTTAGATCTTTTCATGCTATCCCAATAAAAGCTTTATTATTTCTAGTTCCATAGTCTTCTTTTGATCTTTTTTTTACCACATGTAGGCACATTTCTTTCCCCTGTGAATTATCACCCACACCACGTTGTTCCAAATTCTCTGGCAAACACAGAGATCAGTTCAGTGTTACTGTACAAGGGGGATCTGTAGCTGAAGCTTGAGTTTTCATTGGAATTAAATCCTAGACTATGCTATTCTTGTTGAAGAAGTCTGCTTTGAACTATATAATGGGCCAAATTCTCCCTGTGCACCAAACTTCAATTGCCAAACGTGAACAAATTTTATGTAAAACTTTTGTACAGATTTACATAAAATGTGTGCAAACGTGGCAATATAAGTTGGGTATGCAGGGACAATTGGAATTCAAAGGAAAGTCTGCAGAAAACTACGACTGGCTTTGGTGAAACTCTGCAAACTTAAGGTGAAAGTTTTGGAGGTGCTAGCTATACAAGCCGTAGCTTGTCACTAGGTTCATTGTGTTCAAGCAAGCCTTGTCTGATGGACTCTTTTAAATAAGTTTTCACAGTCCATTTGCTCATAAACAAATATCCTCATATTGAGAGCAACAGTATCCTGGTTGTCACTCATTGGTACTCTTGCACCAACATGTGTCAACAAACATGTACAGTACTGAATAATAATAATACTACGCCCCACCTCATATATAATGCTTTTCAGCCACACAGCTCCATGTTCCTTACCTAGGAGGTCAGTATCATTAACCCCATTTTACAGATGGATAAACTAGAGGGCACAGAAATGAACTGACATGCCCGAGATCTCCCAACAATCTGGTATCACAGCTGGTAGTAGAACCCAGCATTTCCAAGGCCCAGTCTAGTGCTCTAACCACTAGGTCACATTAGCTCAAATACAAGGAGATAAATACCCTTTTAACTCTATAGGTGATCTATCAGCACAATAGTGAGGTACATTGGCTTGGTGGGGTGGGATGTCATACTGCTACTGCCCAAGCTATACCAATACTTATTCTAGCTATGCAAAATACTTCAGTTTCCTAGATTGTTGTCCTGACACCCTTCAGCAGCAAAACATACACTGTAACGTAGAAAAAAAGCATTTGAGGCAAAGAAAGAAGTTGTCTGTAGAAATATGATAGAAAAAATAAACCACATTAGATAAATTATTCACATAGCCAGCGTCAGGAGGAAAACACAGCAGAACAGAAACATGGAGTATGTTGGCAGAGAAAATGAGAAGAGGCTACTTATTTTGTTAAGGTTTCTTACTATTATTTTGTTTATTTTACAATAAACTTTAGAATCTTTTTAACCAAAAATCCCAGCTGAGGAGTAGTAACAATATCAACTAAAATTGTTTTTGGTATTCAAAATAAAACTAAGAGCTTGAGACACTATTTTGAGATTACAAGATTTAGCAGATGTAGGCTATATGCCTACAGGTCTGGAGTTACCCATATCTAGCCTTATTTAAATAAGGTTTTAATGGTTTCAGCAAAGCATTCCAAACCCGGGTGCCTAAAGTTGGGATTCTAAATCCATATTTATGCTCCTGAATAAAAATGATCTGAGTCTGAAAGGTGCTGAGCTCCTGGAGCTCTCCAGGACTTTAGTAGGAGTTAAGGGTGCTTGGTAAAGACGCGTGAAAAATGCTAATTATTTGGCACTGGGAATTTAAATAAAAAATCTTTTCATTTTTGTCACAATTTCTCATCAATTATTCAGTTTTTTAAATTAAAAAAACCCTGAATTTTTTGGGTTTAAAATGTTTAAAAATTGTTTTCTGTTTGTTTTATGTAAACAAAAAACCCAGAAAATTATGTGTCCCCCCCCCCCCAAATCTAAATTACTTTTCATCTAAAACTTTTCAGTGAGCTGTAGTGCTGGCACCTCTGAAAATCAACTCACTTCTATTCAGGCACCTAGATATGGATATAGGGCACCTATTTAGGAAAGCATTTAAGCACATGCTTAAATCCATCCCAATTCAAGGCAATGGTATTTTGTTAGTCTCTTTAATTTCAAAAGTTATAGTTACAAGGAATAGCAAGGCTTTCTGCTAAAACTAGCTATGATAATGAAAGAACCTTACTGCATATTGGATATTCTTACTAATATTAACTTTACAAGCAACTTTTCTTATGTGAATTCCAGGCATGACTATAGATTATAGTGAATTAACTTCAACTGTCTATAATTCATAATCATGAGCCTTGGAGACTCTGCCATTAGACTAAACAGCAGCTTGAATTGGTTGCCCATTGCATTAGCAGCAATTTTGCCCATTGCATTAGCATATTTTGTTGATAGATGAACAAAAAAATCCAAAGAAAAGTACAGTAGTGATCTCAGTAGGGACCAATGCACATTGCTGATGGGAAAAGCTACAGTAAGTTTTTCTTTTGTATGTGTTTATATCTCTCAGCTATACACTATCCTATAGATAAAAACCCTAGCGTCACGCAATTAACACTTACAGATAGCACCCTAATAAAGAAAAAGGAAACGTATTTTCAAAGGTTTAGAAAAGTTTCTCATTAGGTTTGGCTTTCATACCTCAGACACGCTATATCTGTTTGTTTTCAAATATATTAGAATGCAGTTATTTTTAAAGGTGATGTTGTTACTAAACATGTATCTTGCATAAACAAAGCTTGAATTTTTTTATATGTTACTCTGCCAAAGCAAAAACATTCCTCCAACCATTGGAAAAGTGCATTGTTAACCTAGAGATTGTTTTTCACTCCCACATTTCAGTTTTCTATCCCAAATCATGGATGCTATAGAGTTGTGTTTTTTGTTGGTGGGTTTTGGGGTTATTATTATTTTTTTATTTCCTTTCAATCTTCTTGCTAGCCAAAATGCCTGAACTCTTTTTTTGCTCAAACTCTCCAAAAATGTCCAGAAAAAAGACCTGGAAAATTTTAGCCCCAAATGAACAAGTTTAGGAAAATCAGCTCACTGAAAAAGGCCCTTTAGAAGGGAAATACAGTGAGTAACCTTAATTGTATCTATTACTATTCATGCATTCCAGCCATGACTGGTTATATATATGTTGAAACAAGTATTTGAAGTAATTTTAACTGTTTATAATACTAAAAAAAATGCAGGAATATGGTTTCGGTGTGGCAGTTATGTCTAGGTTGTTATTAAGATATGAAATGCAAATGATAACAAAAAAACAACAGAAAACGAGCAGTAATTAGAGATATTACAGACTTTCTTCACACCAGCCCAGCAACAATCTCATTTGAATCCAGCAGCAGGAAGCCTCTTGGAAAGTTGTGCTTTGAGTTCACTTTGTAGCTTCCTGGCCCATGTAGAGAGACAAAGAGGTTGCCACTTCCCGAATCGATAGGCAGGAGGAAGAAAGGAATGAGGTGTGAGCAGGGTATGTGTATGCCCAGGTGGAAAGATCAGATAACAGATGGGGAGCTGGACAGAGCCCCACAGTTCCCACAGAATTTCCTACCTGGTCAAAACCTGGAAATACATTAAATATTGTGTTGAAACCCTCATTTCATGAGATTTCCAGACTGAGGATTAGCTAAACTCCAGACTGGTCAGTTAGGATACTTAACCAAAGCAAACTTTGAAACCTCAAGGTTTATAGAATCATAGAAATGTAGGACTGACAGGGACTTTGAGAGGTCATCAAGTCCAGCTCCATCTTTCACTGGTTGTTCATATGGAGGTGTTCAATGATCTATTTGAAATATTAGTGGTCTTCTCTGGTTCTTTGAGGACAGGTAACGAGGCCTCACTCAATCTGTGACAAAGCCTAGAGAAATACTTTTATGTAATGGCTAGCGAGTGTATTGAATTTAAAGTTTGAATGGATCTATAAGTGGTCTGCCTTGTGTAAGTATACTTTAAAAGAGTAAATTGCTGATTATCAGATAGTAGGAGATCAATAAGAAGATTCACTATACAGTCATTCATCAGAGACTTCAGATGGTTAATAGAATAGTACTGAGTTTTCAGGTCTCTTGATACCAGATGATGGACTGCATGTCCTATGTGTTTGTCTCAGGAGAGGGAGCGAACAGAGAATAGGAAATAATTGAATGAATCAGAACAGATTAAATCAGATGAGACCTAGTTGCAGATGCACCGGGAGTGTGTATCTCACTCTGACAGGTACATCTAGTGGCAAAGCCACAATGGTCAGATTCAAGTGAGAACACCTACATTTTAAAAAAATATGAGAGAAAATAATTAGAACACAGTTGAGTGTTTCTTCATTCATTTCTTTTTGAAAACCTTTGGGCTTCGAGAGCAGTCATGAAAATAATTAGCATATATGTTGTTATGAAGACAACAGCTACAAAAATCCATTTTGAGCAAACTTCCAATCAGTTTTCCTTACCAAATACCATTTGTGCTAGCTTCAGACATCACTTATTTTCTTTTTAATTTGTAATCCCTCTCTTCTGCTTCCAAATTGCTCGTAGCAGTCTATTGCCAGATCAGCCCTAAAGCCATCAAAGGTATTTCTTTTCCCTTCCAGAAAACCATCATCGTGCAGTTGGCATGAGCAACTCTGGTGTATCAAGTTAATTACTATAATAGACATTTAATTTTTATATCCACTATACATAGAAATATGAATGCTCCAGGAAAAGATCAAGATGCATTTGCACCACCATGTTGAGTTTTCTGTCTCAGTTCTTCATTGTTCTTTGTTTTGCCCTAGTCTGCTTTATCATACAGTCTGGATTGAGAAGAGTGGTTATAAATTTTATGCCTGCCATGACATTTCTGTACAATTCTCAGAGAATTTTTTACTTATGGAACTGCTGTTGTAGAGTCTGCACCATTGAAGTCACGGGAGTTTTGCCACTGGCTTCAATGAGAGCATGATCAAGCCTTTAGTATTGTTCCTAAGAGCTGTGACTAGATTTTCAGTTGACCACATGTGGAGGCGGTTTCATGATACATTCTGAAAGTATAAGGTTCAGGGAAGCTTTCACACGTGTCCAAACACAGATTTACCGAATGGTGCCATGCAGCAGCATTGCAATCTTCTGACAACATAAACAGTTACAGACGGTTGGCACTGAGTCATTCGCATCATTCCCAAGATGTTTGGCAGCATAAACCAGCATAAACCAGGGGGATTTTTTCTTCTGCTCATCAACACTTAAATTTCTGCTAAATCCCTTATATATTTTTTTAGTTCATCCTAACACATGGATTAAGTTATTGGCATGTTTAATATTCTCTTCTTTTTGTTCATGGGCTTATGAGCAGCAAGGAACTGATACTTCCAAAGTTCTTAAAATCCATTGGTTTTAAATAATCCAGGAAAGCCAGGAAAGCTGCAGATGGCTAAAGCATAACTGTAATGTATGTTTTCCTCTTCCTTTTTGTATTGCTGTTTTGTTCATTTAGACACTAGTATGAGTCGATATCACGTCCAGTGGTTCCCAGAATCCTGTGTGCACAATGAAACTAAAGGGCCTGAAAAAGCAACTGGCCTGACCTATGTAAGTTGAAATTCAGTCCCTTGCTTAACTTGAAGTGGTTTCCAGTCATCAAGGATGGGGGGAAAGGAAGAGAGAAGAGATATGTAATAGCATGCAGAATGTTTTATACCTGTCATTGGTACAGTTGGAGTGGGTTTTTTTACTTCACTGCAGAGTAGTGATATATTTGGGTTTGTTGATTTAACCAATATGAAAGATAATCTAAATGAATGTACTGCATTCAAATGCTCTACATGGGTATCTGAAGTGTCCATATTACACTACAAGGCAAACCTGTTTGTACCATGCATATAGCTTATACAGCATCTAGGTCAAAAGGGACCTGATCCATGATTGGCACCCCTGGAACTACCACTATACAAATACTGAATATTAATAGAAATAAGCACCTAGGCTTGTTTTCAGACATAGGGAGGATCCACATGCAAGGATCCCCCCTAAGAAGAGTAAGAGATGAAGAAAAAAGCCTCACATGGTAGATGCTAGATATTAATGCTGGAAGGTGCAAAGATATCACAGTGATTCTCCATCACTGGCAATTTTAAAATCAAGATTGGATTTTTTTTAAAGATATGCTTTAGTTCAAACAGGAATTAAATTCAGGGAAGTCTTATGGCCTGTGTTATGCAGTAAGTCAGACTAGATGTTCACAGTGGTCCCTTCTGGCCTTACAGTCGATGAGTGGTGCAGTATAAAAACCTGAATAGAAGAGAGAAAGTTTCTAAATTACTATAGTTCTGCATAAATAAATATTATATCCCAATTATATTTTAGCAATGGCATTTGTTCCCACTGAATGTATTGTCCAATCTAGTACCACTCTACTCAAGTAATATGCTATACAAACATTACATTACTGAAATTGACACACCACACTCAAGTCAGTGAATAATGAAGGAAACGTCAATATAAGAAAACTTGATCAGCCTTTCATTTTTATCCTGTGCCATAATAAGAAGTCAAGTCACTGAAGTTAATGGCAAGTAAAGTTAGACTAAATCAATGGGAATAGTTGGAATTTACTGCTGTCAGAGAGTCAAGTAATGGAGATGGATTTAAAAAGAGGATAGATAATTTTGTGATCAGTAACAACATTTGGAGTTATGCATGCTAAGATAAGGAAAAGCTAATGTAATTAAATAAGTTTATTGCCACTAGAGGTCAGGAAAGATTTTTTTTCTCCATGAGCAGCATTGCATAACTGGCCAGGTGCATTATGGTTTTTTGGTTTTCCTGTAAATTATTTTACAGTAATTAGTCTAGTCTGATTTGGAAAACCCTGTGTTTATTTGTAAGTTCCAATCAATACATTGAGATATTGAACATTATTCTAAAATAGTTAAGAAATTACCTTCAATAAACACATGGTTGCAAAGGGCCTGATGCTGAAAACCATACTCCCTTTGGGTCTGATCCTGCTTCCAGTGATGTCACTGGCAAAACTCCCATAGACTTTACTAGGTGTACAATCTGATTATTGAATAATCTTAAGTAGGAAATAAGGAGTCAGGTTTACAGGATCAGCTTCTAATACTGTAATATTCTACTTCGGATGTATCCTGAGCAATCTGATGTGACAAATAAGGGGACTAGTTCTACAATACTTACTCATGCCAATAGTTACCTCAGCATCAAAGTAGTGATTTTTTTACAAGTGCTATTCTAAAGGGACTGCACTGGAATGTTACAGTAATCTATTAGTCATGCACTTTTCATGTATGTAGTGTTGCTGTAGCTGTGTTGATCCCAGGCTATTAGAGTGACAAGGTGGGTGAGGTAATATCTTTTATTGGCCCAAATTCTGTTGATGAGAGAGACAAGTGTTTGAGCTTACACAGAGCTCTTCATCGGGTCTGGGAAAGGAACTCAGTGTCACAGCTTAATACAAGGTTTGAACAGATTGTTTAGCATAAGTAGTTAACATGTATTTCAAGGGATCATTCAAGGTGAAGTGGCCCATTAAAATATGTTGAAATACGTGTTAACTACTTATGCTAAACAATCTGTTCAAAGCTTGTATTTAGCTGTGACACTTTGAGTTAGTTTCCCAGACCTGAAGAAGAGCTCTGTGTAAGCACATAAGCTTGTTTCTGTTGGTCCAATAAATATTACCTCACCCACCTTGTCTCTCTAATGCACTTTCCATGTCAGTTATGAGAAAATTGACTTAGCATAGCTCTAACACTCTTCAGCTGTTTTCAAACAGAGAGTACAAAACTTTCAGAAACACCTAAGTACCGTAAAGAACTGAAAATCAATGGGACTTGGGATCCGAAGTCACTTAGTATCAGAGGGGTAGCCATGTTAGTCTGGATCTGTAGAAGTGACAAAGAGTCCTGTGGCACCTTATTGACTAACAATAAGTCTATTAGTCTATAAGTTGCCAGAGGACCCATTTGTCGCTTCTAAGTCACTTAGGTGACTTTTGGAAATTTTACCAGAAGCTAGAATTTCTCTTATTAAACTTGATTTGAACAAAAACATGTAGGGGGGGATTTTCAAAAGTGTCAGGGCTCTTGTTTAGTTCTAACCTTAAAGATGTCATTCTACATATAACTGTGTTTTATTGCTCAGTTGTGGATCCTTTCCTGCTTACAGGGATAACGTGCTATATCAAAGGGTGGAAGTAGGATGTCCTCAAGGAAAGATGTATAAGGCCTTCTTGGGATTTGTATGCATGTTAAAAGGAGTTCTTAAATGTAGACTAAGCCTGTCTTTCATCTCAGCTTAAATCAGCTTCCTTACATTTATTTAATTGGATTAGCATTTTTCATCCTCACACTGCCATTCCCCACTGCCATCGTGCCATCGTGCCAAGGGATTGTTCCCTGTGTTAGAAGTTAGCTACTTTGATGCAGCATGACGAAGGTACTGTATAGGATTGAAGAAAGTATCCAACCACCATGATAATGTTTTCTGATTATAATTTAATAATAATATAGGCAATATTTGCTTTGTTCTCTGAATAAAAACCACATTTGCATGTGCTAATCATGTAGAGAAAAATACACTTTACTAGAAAAAAAACATTTAATCTTATGCCAACATTATGGTTTTAAAAAAAGGTTTATTCGCAGCATATACTGTTTTTCTTGGTTTAGGAAAACTACATAATTCTTCAGGACCTGTCATTTTCATGTAAATATAAAGTGACCGTTCAGCCAGCAAGATCTAAAGGTCGTTTGAAGGCTGAAAGTATTTTCTTTACCACCCCACCTTGCTCTGCTCTTAAAGGAAAAAACCACAAGCACATTAGTTGTCCTGCTGAAGGAGGTAAGTCACGGTCTGAAGAACTTGCAGAGTAGATTTCAAGTGCACTTCTAGGCACTCAAAAACAAGTTTTGTAAAGCAATTCTCAAATGTATTTTGAAAGACTCAGAATAAGTAGGGGAGACTTATTTTTGTGTCTCTGGATGCCCCGGTAATTACCAGGATATCCTGGTAAGTAATGTTTTTCAACATTAAAGAGTCATTGAATTCTTTTAGTAGGAAATTTGTCTAACAAATACTTTCAAAAAATTTCCTCGTTACAAATGCAATCAAATTAAATACATAGGGGTGTAGTTTTACCAGCTCGACAAGGCTATCATAGTATTGGTTGGTCACTTAGATAAGAATTTCAGGGGATTATTCAAGTATATATTGTAGCAGTATTATGATTGCTATTTTTTTAAGGACTTGTTTGTGCTGGAAAGTTTGATCAGTTATACAGATAGAATTATACAGATATTAGTTATACCTTTATAACCCACCTTGTGAATACTCTTATTCCAGTATAAGAGTGGCTGTTTTGGGTTTAACGTAACCCCTTTCCCAAATAAGCTATAGCAAAATAAATAAATAAATAGATAAATAAATACATAAATAAAAAATGAAAAAAGCACTGTTATACTGGTATAAATGTCCACACAGAGAGTTATACTGGAATAACTGAATCAGTTTAAATTCAAACCATAGGTTATATCCAAAACTACTTTCCTGTGCTGACAAGGGCTAAGGCTGTACATTTTAATTGCCAGTGCAGTGCACCTTGTGTAGTTATTTACACCTGTCCAAAGTGAGTTCAAAATGCTCCCATTTTGAACTGGCAAATTGTATACCACTTTGAATTCACTTTGCACAGGTAAGTGACCAAACAAAATACAAGTCAGTTAATAATCAAGCCATGAGACTATACTATACTTTTTACCAGATGTAGTACTGAGAAGTTACCTTGAAACTCTCCTAAATTAGAGTTTATGTTGTTCCCTCTTCAGAAGTATCTTTACCTTAAGAAAAGAGGTGGCAAAAAGTTGGCAGAGTCCTGAGTAAACTAGATAAAGAAATGCAATAGACACGTCAAAAAACAGACTGTGACCCTGGGATTTCAAGCTATATTAACACTATTTCAGCTGTTCCTCAAAATTTAACTCATCCTCTTGCTTCAAATTTTTGCAGCATCACTTCTCCCTAAAGTGCTGGCCAAACCCGAGAATCTATCTGCCTCTTTCATTGTTCAGGAAGTAAATATTACTGGTCACTTTTCGTGGAAGATATCGAAGGCAAATCTTCATCAGCCCATGACAGGGTTTCAAGTCACCTGGGCAGAGGTTACTACAGAGAGCAGACAAAACAGCTTACCCAACAGCATCATTTCCCAATCACAGATACTGCCAGCAGTAAGTTTGTTTTCTTTTCATTGCTGGAGGCATTGCATGTTTGTGTGCAATGCTAATTTTGTATTTTTAGTCATGATTTAACTGCCAGGCACCATTGTGTTCTCGGGTTCTGCATGTGTGTCTGAGCAGGAAATGGGTTCACTTTCCCCCCTTGTTTGGGATACATCTCCAGTACAACTACTCATCTTGTAATGTGTGTGTGTGTAATGTGTGTGATTGTCAGATTAGCAACCATATTTGAGATATGCCTTAATGAAGGCAAAGATCATCTAGGCAGCAGAAGATATTTCCCTTTTGATGATCAGACCGCTCTGTTCTTAGGATAGTAAGGATTTGTTAATTCTTTGATATCCAGGATGGTGAACTTAGTGGGGATTCCCTGATTGCAAGATAATTTCTCTCTCCTTTGTATTAACCTTCCCTCTGCTCCATCTGGCTATGTGCTTTGTGGAAAAAAAGCTCTTCTCCCTTTTCTGCAAATTTGTACCAAGGTATAAAGGGACACACCCTCACACTGACAGAGAGGGAACTAACAAGTTTCTCAGGGCCTGTTCAACACTAACAAGATGCAGCTGTGAGACTTGTTCTGCCGGTGTGGGCAGGGGGAAGGGAGGGAGGGAGGAGCTTAAAACGGAAAAGCTGCCTCAGGAAGGGCTCGGGGGAAGAGGAAAAAGGCTGCCCAGCCCAGCCCAGCCCAGCCGAGAGGGAGACATCAACAAGCCTCATTCTCCTGAAGCTGCACAACCCAGCCTCAGAGCATCATGCCCCATGAAGGAGCTGGAGGAGGAGCCTGTTTAGACTAAGCCTAAAGGGCTGACTCAGGAAGACTGCCTGAGATCCAGATCACCCTTACTTCTCTTTAATTTCCCACAGACTCCCCTCTCCCAGAAGGGAAGAAAGAGGGGAGGGAAATTTTCTTTAGTTTGTTTGCTTCAAGAACCCCCTTGGGCATCTGTCAGGAGGTGAGAGAAAGACATTGCAAGGACCTGAAGCAGGGTCTGGAGGGGACTTGAGGGGATCCCTGCCCCCTTACAGGAACAGTTAAATAATGGTCATTCAAAATAGAACTAGATCTCTGCTCATATGAAGTGGGAGAAGATATAACTTGCACTATTCCCCCTTTTTTTTGCAAGGGCTCCTTTGCTGGCTTCAGTTCCTCCCGTGGTAGTAGCAGCAGCAGGCAGGAGGGAGGCCATTTGAGAGGTGTTGCCAACTCCACCAGAGGCAGAGATTGCTACTCAGCACCCTGGGCCTGATCCAAAGCCCAATGAAGACTGTGGTCTTTCCACTGACTTCAGTGAGCTAGATCAGGACAAGCGTGCTGAGCATACTTTAAATGCTCTGTCTGTTGCCTGCCAGAAGAAATTGCTGTGCCAATTCCTGGCATGCAAGGTGGAGCTATCAGGTGGAGCTTACTTTGTGTTTGTGCAGTGTTTGGTTCCACAGACCTTAGTTTAATGCCACTAGTCCAGTCCTAGGACTAGTCCAGTGGATGGTTGTCGGGTGATTCAGCAGCCCAAACTAACTTGGGAAGAAGTTGAATTGAAGGTCTGATTCTTCACTGCATTTCCTTGAGTCATGTACAAGTGTACATTCTCATTTGGAAGCATTTTACACCTAATCTGCACTTATTTGTCTGGCTGTAAATGATCACACAAGGTGCAAAGCAGTGAAAAGTCTGGCCCAGGGTTAATTAATATTCCAGCTCCCACCACTTCAAAAAGGGGATTAAAAATTAGGGGCCAGATCATTAGCCTGGGTAGCTGAGTGGATCTATACTAATTTTCACCAGCTGAGGCTCTTGCCCTTGCCTCAAAAAGGGCATCAGTTTACAAATCAATGGCAACTAAAAACAGACATTGGCTTCTATAAAATATTTGGAGACGTACAATGTACTTGTTATCTGAAAAATAAATAAAACCTAGAAATAAACTCCATTCATGACACTGACACTTTAATTTCAGGAAACTGACTAGAAAATTGAAGTTGGAAGTATCTGGAAATGGCATAACAAAATGCACAAGTGAAATCTTAACTTTAGGGAAAGCTGTATTTTAAGGGAAAGGGGGGAAAATATCCTATAGGTGAACTCTGTGGATATGTTTACACTAGAAACGTTACAGCTTCAGGGCTGAAGCTGTGCCAGGGCAGCACTGACCTTCCATTGACCTAGCTGTGTCTACACTAGGGTCACGGTTGGCTTAACCACCTCTCTCATTGGTAGAATGTAGCTAGGTTGACCTAAGATCTAGGTGTAGACCAGGCCTGAGAACTGACTTTATTTCAAATTCTTGCTCTGCCAAGTATTTTTTGATACCAACTCTTTAGGAACATGCTAACCAAACCAAAAGAGTAGTGAACTAAATAATAAATGTACAAAATCTTTAATATAAAACCTTAAGAAAACAATCTGTGGGAGTTGCAACACAGTTTTAAAACAAGTATGCATGTGAGAAAGAAAGTATCTACTTAATGTACAATTTCTGGATGGAGCAAATGTGTCTATTATTTCTGGTAGACATAAGAATTTATTCCATTCACATATTTTTAGGATCATTATGTGCTGACTGTCCCCAACCTGAGGCCATCAACGCTTTACCGATTAGAAGTGCAAGTGCTGACAACAGGCGGGGAGGGGCCAGCTACAATAAAATCTTTCCGAACGCCTGATCTGCTGCCATCTTCACCCCACAGTAAGTGTTGTGACCTGACTTAAAAGCATTTGGACTGGTGTATGTGCAGAGAAAGGCACTTAAAACATTGTCTACCACAACAATTAAAACAAAGTCATGGGGTTCTACTGCTCTAACCCTTTATACAGTGAGCAGTCTTAAACTGGTCTGTTTTTAGAGATATTATGGATTCCAGGGATATAATTAAAATAGAGAATCCTGCTGGAACATTTAATGGCTCTGAAACCAGAATGAACTTTTTAATTGCATCCACTGTATATTTACTGCACAGTTTTTGTTGTATTTCCCCCATATATAAATACATATAAAGGGTAAGTGAACCCAATAATTTTAGAATATTTAGTGCGTGAATAATACTAGTGATTCTCATAATCACTTTCTTCCCTCTAATGTAACACTGCAAATTTGCACAAGATTTAGTAGAAACAATGGCTAAAAAAAAAAAAAAATGCAGAGCCACAAACTGTTAACCAAGGGATGCTGGTAAATATTCTGTTATGCTATCTAAAGATCAGTTACACAAATATTGGTTCAGGTTAAAAACAAACAATCGGCCTATTTTCTATTATAGGCTAAGATGGTAGCTCAGATTACCAGTCTCCAAAACGTGTTAAATCCAGGTTGCTCTTTCGGGGGCGGGAACGGCAAAAAGGTAGTTTAAGTGATCTGGTGATATTATCTCAGGACCTCAGGGTCATGTTGAGGCCATTGCAAAGTATTGCAGCAAAGAAACTACACGTGTGGCACAGCCAGTGCATTGCTTTGTGAGAAATCTATGGATAAGAAATCTGGGAAACAGAGGTGCTGTAGAGAGAAATGCAAGTAGTAAATAATTGGATGAATTTAGGAATTCTACAGTGATCAGAGGTTTAGAATACAGAGTATCTGACATCTTGGTTATCTTGAAATGCAGACTAGATTATAAGTGATCCAAAGCCATGGTACAGGCTTTCTGGTGACATTATATGCACATATTTCCATGCACAGATCGCCCCTCCCCCCCAAAAAAAGTTCCCATGACAATTGGTAGTCTCATCACAGAGACCAAGAATTGAGAGGAAATGAAAATTTTACTATCTACCATGGCAATGGAAGCTATAGGACAGGATTGAGGAGTGTTATTAGAGCAGCATGGGAATTTTGCACTGCACTGCTCATTCTGTGCATCTTCAATCCTAAGTATGATCAATGCATCACCTTGTGTGAGCATTGAAGTCACTTTGAAACAAAAGAATGGGAAGTAATTTCTGAGGTCCAGATCATCCCACTGCACTGGACGTATCCACCAAGGAGGCTGGAAGCACCATGAAATTCCCCTCAGAGTTTCCAAGACATTGTTCCCGCAGCGAGAGATGGGGAGACTCAAAGGAAGAATTTACATTGCTCTGTGAAAGAGTGGATTCCTCTGAGATCCTCCAAGAGTGTCCACCTGCAGATCCTATGTCACTTTACTCCTGCTCTGCTGCTTGTGTACCTGTTCCACTACAATGCAGGCATACAGCAAAGCCATGCTGTTAAGAACTCTCCTACCTAGTGTATCCAGAACCCCACTAAAGGGGCATCAACAAAACATAGAGGAAAATTATTGGTTCTTCAGACAATGTACATTTTGGGGGGTATTTCACTCTAGGCTTGTAGAGGGCTGATAGGCAGATAGTGTATAATTCCACCAGCCCACCCTTGACCTCCTTCTCCTCTCTGTTCTGTGGATCTGGAACTCCATGGAGGGACGTCAAGGGAGAAGGGTGAGTGATGTCACTCAGATAGGGTGACCAGATAGCAACTATGAAAAATTGGGACAGGGGGTGGGGGGTAATAGGAGCCCATATTAAAAAAAGCCCCAAATATCGGGACTGTCCCTATAAAATCGGGACATCTGGTCACTCTACACTCAGAGGTAGAAATCTCCATTCCATGTCCCCTCTAGCAGAATTCCACTGCTTTTTCATCTCCTCCATCCACAGAGGAGTTAATGTGGCTCTACCCGTATGTAATCAAATAAATAAAAGATGTAATATCTAGAGGTGAAAGATTCTGAATCCTATTAGCTATCCCCTGAGTCATGGAGTCCCATTAATTACCCAAACCCACGAATAGATACCATAGTAATATGTTTAGAGCTTCATAGCATATCAACACTTAACAGAGGTACATAATTAGCTCTTATCAATGTTTCCAGTCAAAGCTCTGAGTTGTAGAGTACTTGCCACTGATTTCAACTGAAGTTTACATAGTAATATTTGAACTGTGGTTATTTTCTTCTCTCCCACAAAGACTGTGACCCTAAGCCATTGCACATTATTTCAGTTAATATTGTAAATTGATTGCACAATATAAACAAAAAAGGCAAATTGTTATTCATTAGACAATAAATGTTACCTACATTTATTTTTGCCCGCATTTTTATGCTGTTAGATTTTAAGAAGCTGCTTACAACACAATGCTATTTTCTATGCATTTAGAATAATGCAGCTTAATTTTATGGGAACCCAAGAAATATCTAAGAAATTAGTCCTGATCTGACAAAATAATTGACCTACTTGGATCCTTCCACCCTTGCAGAATTCCACTGAAGTCATATGAACTGTGCATGAGCATGTGTCAGCACAGGCAGAGTATTTTGCAGGTTCAGGGACTTGTATGCAATTATTCCACTGAAAGGATGGATGATTACAGTGGCAAACTGGGCTGTAAGAGACTCCGCTTCTAGTCTTGCTATGCTGCAGACTTTCTGTGTAAGTCACCTGGTATTTCAGTTCTCTGCCTGTAAAAGGGGGATAACGCACTGCCCTGCCTTAAAGAGGTGTTGTGGGGATAAAAACGTTAAAGATTGGGAGGTGCTCAAATACTACGATGATGGGGGCCTAATTATTTTATTGTATATACAACAAAGGTTAAAAGTGGTGAATTCCCTTTCTTCTTTACTTAGGGCCTCATCTGAAACAGCACCATCTACATCACTACAAGCCACCCCCAGAAAAATACTAGACTGCTTCAGATGATTAACAAATAACTGAGAGAAAAACTGAGCTCCCACAAGAAGACCAGAAAAATGCACATCTGTAGGAACAATGAATCATTTTTTTCCAGTGGAAGTTATCATCCTGTATGATTTGTACCTACTTCTACATAGTTTAAGCATGAAGAATAGTATTTGTACCAATGCCAGGATGAAATGTACAGCAACTATCATGACAGTACCACCCCTATTCTGCTAACTGAAGATTGCATCCAATTCAACACATCTGAGAAAAATCAAATGTATGTTTGTTGTAATAACATTTTGTTTCCTAGGTTTAAAGTAGACTGAAAGGGTGCAGTGAATAACAAAGGGTTTTGTTTTGCTAATCTTTATAACAATATCTGAGACATTGTTCTTTTATGTATACATAGCTTTGAAAGCCAGAGGCGAGATCTTCAGCTGGGGTAAATTAGCATCTCTCACTTGAACTCAGTGGAGCTAAGCCAATTTACATCAGCTAAGCCTATACAGTAAATGCAGTTTGCCATTAAAGGAGATCTCCATTTACCTAAAATAAGTGCACAACCAAATAAGTAGCAATAATAGATACATGCAGTTCTGTCTGCAATGGAAACTACTATTAACTTAGCAACAAAAAAAGTAGAACATACTAGCTGATGTATTTCCATAGTAATATAGCTATATTTTGTGTGGAAATGGTACCAGGAAGCTCTTTCCTTAACATAATGTGTTAACAAGGGAGATTTTCAAAGGCACAAGTGGCAGTTGGGTGCCTAACTTCCATTGATGTTCTATAGTAGCTGGACACATGCCTTTAAAAATCTCCCCCCAATTTTTTTTTAAATATTTTAAATGTTCACATTTTAGACATGAAAATTCCAAGGCACATGTTATGTTACTTTGGGGTTTCTTTGACTTTTTGATGTGCATATCTATTTTCCCCGAGAATCTTTTGAACAGCAGAATGGATGTGTTGGCTACATGGTACTCCGCTCATAGAATTATGTGACAGTACATTGATGTCTGGAAGTCATTGGCTTGTAATTTATCTGAATGCATTTTTCAAATTCAGGCAAGAAGGTTACCCTGTTTTTTAACCATAAGGGAATGCAGATGACCTTATTGTGCAATGTAAACAGGCAGAGTAATTTGCCACACAGAGAGACAGTCTTTAATAGTAAAGAGAAATTGCTTGGATTTATAATCAGAATGATGGAAAATTTCTCTCTACACACTGTGGCCATACAAATAATCCTGATGACGCAACCTCTTGTCCAAAAAATTGCTGTCTCTGCATTCTCATGTGCAGACTCCATGTGCAGATTACACATCTTTAAATGAGGATAATACATCTCAAGCTTTCTGTAACTTGAAATTGACAAATAACTTCATGGAATCCCCCACCAACAAGGGCCACAAAAACAAACAAACCCAACTCTGACTACAGATAAAGTTTCTGTACTCGACTTCTTCCTGAGATACCCTAAGAAGGGGAAATACTCCTTGTCACAACAACAATAAATATTCTGAAGAACACCAGATAAAAAGATAACATATCTGTGCTTGAAACTGAAAGAACATGGTTATGCTCAGTATAGCACAACACTGAAGAAATTCAAATACAGATCATCTGCATTGAAAAGGTTTGACCAGGCTGATGCTACCAAGAGTCAAAAGCCCCATTGCAATTTCTGACTAGTTTGTTCATTCAGTTTTTTCAGCATTTGAATATTTAAAAAAAAGACAACTCAGAGAATATTGCATTAATTCTGCCATTCTCTTTCTATTTTTCCTGGTACCTTTTTGATATATGCACCCATGGAGCAAGTAACTTCACAAAGCTGTCTTTAGGGTACACGTTTTGGGCCTTGGATAGTTACTTTACAAGGTATTAAGGGCTGTTCATGCTTTGGAGTTACAAAAAAACACACAAACAAAAAAACCACCCCGCATACCATAACTTCTCTTCCCTATTACATAATGTGAGCAGCTTTGAAGGGAACTGTAACTGACAGAAGGTCAACTATTTTCACCCAGCTGAAATCTGACATGCATCTAGGTACACAGGTCTTCAGAAAGAAATTACTAAGGCTACATCTACACTACCCGCCCGATTCGGCGGGTAGCGATTGATGTTCTGGGATCGATTTATCGCATCTCATCTAGACGCTATAAATCGATCCCAGAGCCGCTCCCCGTCGACTCCGGAACTCCAGCTCCGTGCGAGGAGTAAGCGGAGTCGACGGGAGCCTGCCTGCTGTGGTGTGGACCAGCAGTAAGTACTTTTGAAATCGATCTAAGATATTCGACTTCAGCTACATTATTCACGTAGCTGAAGTTGCATATCTTAGATCGATCCCCCCCACCTAGTGTGGACCAGCCCTTAGTCTATGCAATTTGAATAGGAACAATACCTGGCACCACTTATACATTTAAATTACATAGGATATAAGTAAGGCTAGGAAAGTGCTCTTGAGGTAGATTGTGGCACCTAATTCCTTAGGCTTCTCTGAAAACTTCAGCCTAAGCTTTTTGGCGAGACTCTATTCTCAGTAACACTGGAATAAATCTAGAATAAATTGACTGATGTTAATGAAGTTATGCTGAATTCACATCGATGTAACTGCGTGCAGAATTTGTCTCTCTGTCTTTGTGAAATCCAATGTCGATGACAAACCTTGGATTCAAGAAGATAGAACTTGGCAAATTAACAGCTCTTGATTATGATATGATAGGTCTTGATTATTGAGTGGAATGCCATATTCCTCCAAGTGGTTTGAGCTGCTTGCTAGATTTGTTACTTTTTCTTAATTGGATGTTTCAGGAGGAGACTAAAGTTCATTAAAATATTTATAAAATAGTCTGGAGGTTTTTATATATTTATATAAAGGTAAATTATTTATTATTGGACCAATCAGCCTAACTCAGGCAAAACTGTCAATGAAGAACTGCTATTGAGTTTTGCTTGAGTAAGGCCAGCAGGATTTGACTCTTTATATCTTGGAAATAAAGGTGAAGGGCATGGGACTGGAATAAACAGATTATGGTTTATAAACAGATTAAGACTTTAATCTTGCTCTTTAATAATCAGTTTCTCAACTCAACATTTAGCTATAGAAATTTCATGGGAATAAATTATCCTGAAATCATGAGAAACCAAACCATCAACAAATGGGGCATTAAATTATATCTTATTTGTTCTTAGATACCAGCCATTTTCATATAATTATTTGAATTGAACATCATATATTTGAAGACTTTTATGCCTAGATCCAGTTGGAGTTAGGCACCTCAATACCTTGAGGATGTTGGTCTTAGTGTCTAATTCATAAATCCTCATTTACTAAATTGTACAGGGTATATTACAGTTAACGTAATTTGACTAGCCTAAATCATGCTAACATTGCATTCAGCAATAGAGTTTGAAATCACTGCTTGAGATTTTTAGTTAAAGATTTTTTTTTCAGTTTTTCTCAGTAATAAAGATCAAATATGGATAGTGGGATATTTCTAGGTACAGTGCACTTTTAAACCCATATATTACTAACTTACTTAGCATACTCTTCTGATTGATTTATGAGTTAAATCCTGGATGTCATACATTTTGTTTGCTAATGGAAAATTATAGGATTATGCCATTTTAGCTCTAACATTTTTATGTATTTGAAACTATTTTTTACATTGAATACTGTTTAAGAATGAGAATTTTTTTTCTTATGGCAGTTAATTTTTGAGCCTTTGATAGAGCAGAGCAAGGACTAGAAAATATTTCTGTCTTAAAACTTAAAAGGAGAAAGGTTGTACCATACGAATGTGGGCGCCATGTGGTATTCACTGGGAATATGGCTGAAGGGGACAAGAACTTCTTACAAATAAAAGGTCTGAACTGCAAGATACTAAACACCCTCAACTTTCATAGCATTCATCTAGAGTTGAGGGCATAATGCAGCAACTCAGAGGTGGCACTAGTACCTTGCAAGATCATGTACAAAATCAAAGAAACACTGGTCTGTTATTGCACCATTAATGCAAATGGGAATTTTATCATTGTTTTCAGTGATTGAGGCTGAAATACTCCATGGGCCTAATCTGAATTCCTTTCCTTACCTAGACTCTCATTGAAATCAATCAGAGTTCTGGATATAGAGGCCCTGCTTCAGGAAAGCATTGCTATTCAGGACAGAAACTAAGCACATGCTTAACTGCATTGATGTTAATAGGACATTTAATTTCTTAATTTCTGTCTTGAATAGGAATGGATTTAAGCATGATCTTAAGTGCTGTCCTAAATCAGCGCCTTAAAGAACATAGGATAAGGCCCAGACTGTTTTAAATCCCTTGTACAACACTCTGAGAACATTTATTTTTGCCCTATGTATCTGTAAAGGTAGCTGTGATATTGACTTATTTATTAATTCCTTTTCTTTCCCTGTATGCCAAGTATATTCTGACATTTTTATCCGTACCTGTGAACATCAATTACTATAAATACTGTTATGCAAACTTGTGCATTGTAACCCGGAATCTGATGCTAATAAGCTGTTGCATGTAGTTTAAATAAATAAATACAAACTTTATTTAAAAATGTAAATGAATACCTGCAGATGTGGATGATGGTTATATATGGTTTTGCATGCCCAAACTCATTGTTCAGTTATAGGCATGAAGTGTAATGACTGTCTTACCTCTACTGAATATATTAGTAAGGTACAATTTACAAAGTAATTAACAGAGGTCTATATGTGAAATAATTTTTCCTTTTTACTTAATTATATTGTAATGCAGAGATGACAGAACTACTTATCTGTTGCCCAAATTGGCTGTAGAAATTATGTTCCTATAACTGTCATTTAAAGTCAATATTTATTTATGTATGTAATACAGAAAGGTTGATTTTTGTGTATGTGTATGTCTGTCGTTATTTAGAGCAAAAATGCTTCTTGTAAAAACATTTTGTAAAAAACAAATGTAATTGTAAATAGAGTCTGATATTCTGTTACTCAGTATTTTCATGTTTAGAATTTGTACATACTGTTTAAGTAATAAACTATCCTTCTACGTGGAAATGTAGCTTTATTATCTCCTGCACAAAGAGGTTATGCTTTTGATTCTATTAATTGCTAGTCTTATACTCTTCTTCCATAAGTCAGCTTCAAACTGCATATCTTTTCTGTGTCCATGTGTCTCATATCAGGTTCTGGAGAATGTTAATGAGAAAGCATCCTATTTTAATTAAGTATTTCAGAGCTTGACAGTCATCACCTCACAAGGCTTTCATCACATTTGAAATCATTATTCATAGTGTCGAAGTAGAAACCATTAACACCAACTTCTGCAGTATCGTGTTTTTTTACTTTTCGAAGTGGTCTCAAAAATCTCACACTACATTGGGATTTCACATGAGTGCTTTATGTTCTGAAACAGTTACTTTCTGGCTACAATCCTTCAGTAGAAAAATTCAACAGTGTTTCTGTTTAATATAAGAGAACACAGTGACACCATTCACTCACCTTTGCTTTTTACAAATGGATAGAGGGGGAAGAAATTAAAATGTTACCAATTATAAACCAATGGCTTGACCCTGCAAACTTTCCATGTATGAAACTTCTAGTGAAATCAGTTGGAAATCCATGAATGACGGGCTTCTGAATTTCATCCCATTTTCCCATTGTTTTATTTTATTATATTATTTTAATTAAAGCAAACATCTAGCTTACTTCAATGTCAGGGTTAGACCATTAAAAGTGAAGGAGTCTCTCCTTCAAACGCAATACTGTAGATCAGGGATCGGCAACCTTTGGCACGCAGCCCATCACTGGCTGCAGTTCGCTGTTCCAGGCCAATGGGAGTTGCGGAAAGTGGTGTGGGCTGAGGGATGTGCTGGCTACCACTTCCCACAGTCCCCATTGGCTTAGAACGGCAAACTGCGGCTAGTGGGAGCTGCGATCAGCCGAACCTGCGGGCGCTGCAGGTAAACAAACCATCCCGGCCCGCCAGCGGATTTCCCTGACGGGCTGTGTGCCAAAGGTTGCCGATCCTGCACTAATACATGTTCTGCTCCACATTCACTTAGGAGAGATGATGCTATTGTTTCCAATGATACGTGTCAGTAAAGGTGCTTGGATGGGACGGTGATGGGCGGGGAGGGAAATAAATATCTACATAGAGGAGAAAGCAATGAGCTCTCATTTATCAGGTTTTTCTGCAGCTATTATACACAGAATGCATAAGGATAACAAAATAGAATCCATTCAAACCCCAGAAAGCGCCTCTCTCAGTAAAGATAAAAGCTTAATTGCAGCTGATCTTCAAAGTATATTCATTGCATTGCACTACCTCATGAAGAAAAGAAATGTTTACTTCTCTTTTCTTCTTTTTACAGGTGTTGTATTGTCATCACCAAGATAAATGCCAACCTCCCTGAGGAAGGCCTTGAGCCAAAATACTGGCTTTTATCCACCACCTGTAAAAGAAATACACTATGAACTACAGTGCGGGCATAAGCTTTGAAGTGCAGTCAAAGCGTAAAATGCCAGTTGACTTGATGGAAGTGTGATTCAGTGTCTCCTAGTATGACTACCCCTGTTTGCATTATTTGCAATGGCCTCCCTTGTTTGAAGACTTGAATATTGGCCGTGCTAACAGCCTACAATAAAATAAATAATAAAAGATTTGGAGGTGCAGACTGAAACTTGATGCAAATATTTGATTCAGAGTGCAACATGCTTCCAGATCTGAACAATTTATGATTACATGCTTTAAGAATTTTTCACCTATGATGATGACTCATTCATAAAGGGAGAACATTAAATGGACAATTCTAGCTTTTTCAGCAGCCAAGTTTTTGATTAACTGATGCCTCAACGGTATATTCCGGTTGAATTATTCTCTTCTCAGTTCTTCAAAGCCTATGCTTTCTCCCAAGACATTTTCTCCACCTCAAATGCAGATCAGTTTTTGGAATATCTAAATATTGTTCCCAACTCCACCCAAGGGAATAATTTGTAATGCATCATATATTTGATGGATTATTTTTTTTTCTATTTGCAAGTTGTCTGGGAAACGAGTCTGATTTTTCTCAAATTTATTGATTCAAAATTATTTGTCAGATAATTTCTATAAACGATTCTTGTTTTGTTGATGGCCACGACAAAGTAGTTCATTGCAAGTAGCCAATATTCTAACTGAATAATTGAAAAATTTTGTTTAGATACATAGGGTCAAGTTGTTGGCTAATATACACGGTCAAACCCCATTGAAGTCAATAGAGCTGTGCCCCTTTACAAGAGTAGAAAACATGGTTTAGAGATCACACAGTATGTTTGTTTCCTTATGGGGGTGGGGTGTGTGATGGGTGCCTACCCCACACAAGGCTTGAGTGGGTAAAAAGGACCAGTTAACCCTGTGACAGGCTACACCCGGAGAAGAGTCAGGGTTGATAAGCTTTAAGTGATAATGAAGCCCAGCTGGCCAGGGGCAGGCTGAGCTGCTATAAAATCAGAAAGTCATGTGTAAGAAAGGGGCTGCAGCACAGAAGGTCTGAAGTCACACTCTGGGCTTAGAGGGGGAAAGGAGGAAACCAGGGGAAAATAGAAGCCCTGGGATCCAGGGAAGGGTGAACCCAGATGTGGGTAGAGAAGGAGCCTGATAGAGGTGAAGTAGGAAGTAGTCCGGGGTACAGCAGCATGGTTTGGGACAGTATGCAGACCTTGGTTGCTGGATGTGGGATCTCTGGGCCAGAACCTGGAGTAGTGGGTGCGCCCAGGTTCCCCTACCAGCCATTGGGGCAGTGGCACAGAGTAGGCAGTGGATGGGAAGATTGCCTAAGATAGTCGTCCAATGGAACTTTGATACCCTGGAATGGGAGAACTATAGTGACCTGGCTGGAGGGCCAAGACATGAAGAGGGAACTACCTGACTCCAGAGAGAGCAAGAGCGGGGGGAAGGGATAGCTCAATGGTTTGAGCATTGGCCTGCTAAACCCAGGGTTGTGAGTTCAATCATTGAGGAGGCCATTTAGGGATCTGGGGCAAAAATCTGTCAGGGACAGTACTTGGCCCTGCTAGTAAAGGGAGGGGACTGGACTCAATGACCTTTCAAGGTCCTTCCAGTTCTATGAGATAGGCATATCTCCATATATATGAGAGAGCAAGACCATGGGATGAGAAACCAAAGGAGGGGTATCAGACTGGTTGTGAGCTAATCCCCGATGAGCCACAAGGACTGAACCTTGTGATAGGGAGTCAGGTTTCCAATGTAAATACTCACTGATAACAAGTCTCTGCCCACAAACATTGAAAGTCAGGTTCAAAATCGCTTTTCGAACATATTCTGTAACATTTGCTTTCAATTTAAACATCACAGAATCTCTGTGAACATGTCTGCAAGCATTACCTAACTTCTTAGCTAGAAAACTCAGAAGATGAGCACAGAAAGATAGGGAAAATGAGCAAAAACAATAGCAGCATAATTCCTTTCCTATTTGCAATAACATTTCTGGGAAACTGCAGTATTCACGCAGCACTATGCCCCACACTTCTAGTCTACCTTGTGCATTGGATTGCTTTCTTTTAGAGTTTGCATTGGAAGCTTGCAGTGGGAAGCTAATGTTAATTCTTATGAAGCCCCTTTTATAGTGTCCTTACAGCACGGTGTTCACTGAACCTCAGAGAACTAAGAATCATGTGCAGTTTTCCTTCCAGGAGCAGAATTCTTGTGTAGGTTTCTTGAATTTGGCTTACTGCATAGTATTTGGCTTATTGGCATAACCTACTTTATTGAAGGGCCTAATCCACCACTGAGTTACTGCCGTTTTACAGTGGTGAACCAGCCCCATAATCCTTTAAACTCCACTGTCTTTTTGGATTCTCATTTTGTGAAGTTTGTGCTAACATCCCACAATTGTTTTAGCTGAACTTCCCATTAGTGTTTTCTGTTTTGGATCAGCTTGACTGTTCTGTTGTTGCTGGGTTTGAAATGTAAGGACTTGCCTAAGATAAATAGATAGGACAGCTGTAATGTGCTCCAGTTTAATTCTTTTATATTTCTCCTCTCTGCACTGTATGTTACTTCAGTTTTAGACTTGCAATAAAGAAAATAAAACCATTCAAATACTAAATCCTCATTCATTTAATGTATTTAATAAGTGATTTAAAGAAACTGTCCTCTTAGCATAGCATTTGTATTTTTACTTGTAAATTTCAGCTAGTACACTATATTTCATGTCAGTTCAGCACTTACAGAACATAGTCTTATTTTGTTATACTGGATAATGTATTTGCTATCAATTTTAATGGTAGGCATGCAAGCTACGGTAAATTGTTGAAAGTACATCGAAGCATATTGAACTGGTAGGTGTCAACGATGTCTGTAGATTGGCAAACACTGCAAGTACCATAAATTATTCTCAGGTTAGTTAATACATGACCTAGACTGCAGAGCAAACTATTTCCTGTTCATCTGCAGAACAGGAGACATGGATGAATAACAGAGGCAGTTAGATGGACAGATATGCAGAAAGAGCAATATAAGCTCTTGTGCCTGGATAATATCAAAAAGCACAAAGTTGACATTTCTTAAATCATCTTTATATGTTTGGTTTCCCACTTACTATTAATGCATACCTATTCAGGAGGAGTCACATTGATCATTTTTCCATACATTGAATCTGTTAGAAGAAAGGAGATTTTTGTTTGAGGGGTTTCTGATAATAGTTATCCAAACTCACCTTGGGAATCAGACAACAGCAATTGTAGCAGTGTAATTCTACAAGTGTAGACACTTTATTTACTTCACCTTGGGATGTTTTTACATCCTGCAATTCGAGCTATGACTGCGGAAAAATAGCAAATTTCAGTTCTAGGAACTACTAGCATTTTTCTTCAGCCATGCTTCTTTTGAAGAGGTTATTAGATTGATTAAATCAGTATATTTTTTAGTAATAACTGTCTATATTCATTAAGGAAGTTTGTTTTCATATCTTAGCTCAATTCTAATGCAGTAACATAATTTTTTACTAAAAAACTTGAGCCAATTAATTGTGAAACAATTGAACAAAAGTAACTGAAAAGTCAAATGGTTAATTTAGAAGTGAAAGTATGGGTTTCGATAAGGAAAATAGTATAGCACGCCATGAATAATTGTGTTGTCATTATGGACAAATCAAATGACTAAGAAGACAAAGCAACCGCCTTGGAAGCAAAAATATTATGGACTCTTTTATTCTTAGTGTTAACTAAAACTTCAGTGAATTTACCAGAGACTGAGCTGAAATCATGGTTCCAATGACTTCAGTACAGCCTGAATTTCACTCTTGATCTCACAGAAAATAAAACTTGCAGACTTTACCCATATTTTTCTCTTGGCTTGGAATGCTCAGTAAGCCTAGACTAAAACAGCGTATTGAGCTGTGCAGCCAAGTTTCTAAAGGACGCCAACGTCGTACGGGCTTGTGAGATGGGGCATAGGTTGGAAGCGGGTTTGCTGTTCCATTTTGCTTACAATAAACATTATTAACATTTCTGAAGGCTACTTTAACATCTCTCCCCACTGACCACCACTCACTAAAGGGCTATAAAATTGTTCAAGAATTGTGGTGAGGACAACCATATAGGTACTGGCATGGACCAATGGTTATCTAATCAATGCCAGATGCCTCAAAGGAAAGTGAACTACGCTCTCCCATGCAATCCCAAACACACTGGACTTAACTGTGCATTACTATAACCAGGTATTTATTTTTCCAGGCACCAGCTGATGATCATCCAAACAAGACTGTAATGCAGAAGAAAGTTTAAAAAAAAGAGATTTGACAGATTTAAGATTTTCATTTTAGGCTCTGGACTCAATCCTGCAACTCTTTTTCAGGCAAACAATCCATCTCACTAGTATAGTCCCATTAAAGTCAACAGGACTACTTCTCCAAATAATACAACATCTGAGCCCTTTTTGGGTGAAATACTGGTCCTCTCTTAGAAAATTGCTCATTCTCAAAGCAATTAGTCACTTAGGACTTTCTGGAAAAATATTAGGGCAGCAAAAAATGCTGAATGAATGACCGATGAGCTAAGGAAATAAAAAGGAGGTTTAGCTATTGATGACAAGCGGTCATGAAAATACTTTTACAAGTTGGCCAGTGCAGATCGGATGCAGCCTAAGGAATTAGACAATACTTTACTACTGACTATTTTTGAAAAACCATGGAAAACTTAAAATACTGAAAATAAAAATAAACCAGCTACTTAGCGTAGCCACTATCCCCAGTAAACGAATTAAATAAATATTGACGGGGGCGGGGGGGAATGCTAAATGTCAGGTTGGCAATGTAACTGAACAATATGCAGCTAAAATCTCCAAAGAACAGACCTTGCCAGGTGTAAGCGTTTGTTCTTTTTGACAGAATTAGAAATAAAAAATTGATAAAGGAGAAGTAATAGGAGAGAAATAGCAGGATTTTACTGGTCATTTGACACAGTGTCTCATAAAATCTCACTCTCAAAATTAGGCCAAATTGGGTTAGATATGGGCATAGAGATGTGGACTGCAAAATGGTGTATACACCATAGAGTTGTGACAAATGGCAGAGTAGTGAATTAGTAGAAAGTAATTAGGGTTGTACTGCAAGTATCTGTGTTAGGCCTGGTATTGTTTAGCATTATCATTAATGATCTAGAGGAGGGATTAAACAGAACAGTGATGAGATTCAAAGTTGACATTAAATTGGGAGGAAACTTCCAGTCAAATACTCTCAATTACTGTGTCAGATTCACTAACCTTCCCTTTGTAGCTAGTACAGGCTTTGAACTAACCAGGCAACTGATCTTTCCTCTGAGCTACTAACTGATCCACTTTGGGACTACGGATCATCTCTACTTTACAAATCCATTACCTCTACTCGTGAATCAATTTTAAATTTAAAAGCACTATTGCAAATCTTGAGATTAGCACCCCAACTTGTTCCTGGATGCTGTTTTTGGAAACAGATCCCAGTAACCAGGCATCACTCATCCTTGGGTGGGTTATCTCACCAATTTCTCTGCTTTGACAGACAGAATCTCAATGCCCTTTTATTTTTCCTTTACATTCCTGTAAATGCTTCCACTAGCTAAACCGACCAACTTTCTTGTGTTGTCCTTTGCTTATACCAATCGTATTATTCTACCCTGGGAAGTAATATCTCCTAAGAAGGATCTTTAAGGTAATTCTTTGTGCCGTATAGGAATCCTTTCTTTGCTAATTTTTGAGCCACTTTCCTCCAGGGCCGGCTCTAGCTTTTTTGCCACTCCAAACACCAAGCCGCCGAAGCGCAAAAAAACAAACAAACAAACAAACAAAAAAACTGACCTTGAAATATGCCGCCCCAGGAACGGCTGGAATGCCACCCCTTCAGATGTGCCGCCCCAAGCACCTGCTTCCTTTGCTGGTACCTGGAGCCGGCCCTACTTCCCTCCTACTCTCTTACTGGATGATTTGCGTTTTTACTAGGTCAGAGAGTCATGCATCTACACCAACAATTTCAGAGTTAGCTCAGTCATTAACTATATATATATATATATATAGTTAAGATTCTTTGTATAAAATCCCAACTACTAAACAATCTCTTAATGTTCCTTACTTACTGATACCAAAGCCACATTGCACTTTGATTATGGCTCTTATAAATGCTTCTACTCTTTCTCTGGCTCTTTGTATTCTTGGGTCAAAGCAAACCTGTTTGTGTATTACATACCTGTTTAGAATGGAATACTAATAAGGTTTTTAAAGACTGATACCATAGTTCCTTGTATTTCCTTTCTCAGCAAAGGTGCTTGATCTATAAATATTATCTTCACTCCCCATTGAATAACTCAATGAGGTGATTTGTTCTTCATCATTCTGTGTTCTTCATCATTCTTTGTTTCTTCAGTATCTGATGAAGTGCTCCTTCCCCTCTGATGATTCTGGGAGTTTAATAAATTCATGTCTCATGGAGGGTTGAACATCAGCTTATTTTCCCCCTCTTATTTAAGCCAGTTGAAAATTATTCAATTCCTGACACCGTGTCATGTGAAAAGTCGTAAAGAATCACAAAGAGTCTTTATCTTCAAACACTGAGCACACACCTTTAGATAAAGGAAGACAATATTATCCCTTCAACTACTCTTTCGGAGACTTTCTGCCTCATTGTAGCGCTTCTGCTTAGAACCTTCCTATCCCTTCCTGCCAGCGACAGATCCAAAGAAACAGTGTATATATTCTTGCAATCTTTGTACAGTAAATCAGACAAAAGATTGAATCAATAATATAAGACGTATTGTTTGAAATTTGTTGTAAATAGGACTCTGTCCTTTAGTGTATGTTGACTCAACCCACTCTGAAAATGCACTGTTTACAAAAATATAGTTTCAGGAAGTATTTTAAGAATGTATGTAGAGCTTTAGTTAAGCAAACCCTTATTACCAAAGATATGTAATTTTTTTTGACCACTTTACCCAAGAGTAGCCAAAGTTGTTGAGGTTTTTTTATGTTCCATCAGTGTTTTAGCTGTGGTTAGCCAAGTGATCCCTGGTATTCCCAACCACAAGCATTCACAATCATGGTTCAGACTTCCCCAACTCTGAAAACCCTAGGACTGGCTAAAACAAATCAAGAGATTAAAAAACATGTACACACGCTGGGTTCTTTATATCTGCTTTCTGGTTCATGAGCCTTTAAGATTCACATTTTGAAGTTTTTCTCTACAACCATGAGCACTAGAAAGTTACTTTAGAAAAAGAAAGAAAGGTGAGACTCTCATGTAGTCAACTAATTTCAAGAGCTGGGACTGCGGAAAAACTGCTAAATATCACAAGACTTGTGAAAAAATTGAGACAGTTGGCAACACTTGATCCCTACTATGTAACGTATGAGTTAGGTGTGCTGGGAGGGATAGTGGAATGTCACTGAGCAATGCTGCCAGGCACGTCAGCTCGGGGAAGCAATGCACTTTGTAGTGCTCCTTATTGCTTGTCCAAAGAGGGGGGTATCTTCTCCCAGCTAGTTGCTGCTGCTGCTGACAGAATGTGTGTGAAGGTACCAGGAGGATGGCCATTCTCCCAAGCCAATTTACAGGGCCCAGGGAAAGCTCCACATTTCTAGGACTACCTGGGATCCTAGAAATCCCTTTGCCATGGAAAAATGTGGAAAAACATGGAATTTGCATTTGTATATAGAATCTTTAGGTTTTACATTTTGTGAAAAAATAAAAATATATACAGTAGAATCCTGTTTATCTGAGTCTCCATTATCCAGCTCGCTGTATAAACCGAACTGAGGCTCAGGCTGTCACCCCCGGGTGGTGGGGCTGCAGCTGATGCCTGAACCTCACCATCTGGGGCTGAAAGTGGGATCCCTGCTGCCAGGGCAGACAGCCTGAGCCCCGCCACCCAGGACTGAGACTGTCAGCCCCAGTTCAGTTAATATGGAGAGCTGAATAATGGAGACTCAGTTAAAGTGGGTTCTATTGTATATCAATAAAATATTGTGTTCTATTGATGCCTATATATATTGCAGCTAGGGAAACTAAAGATCTGGATTTCATTTTAAATGTGGAAAAATAAAGGATTTTTATGTTTTTTTATAGGAATTTTTTTTTTAAATCATGGAACACTAGGATCCCCGATGACTACACAGACCTGTTCCTAGCACCCAAGGAAATAATAAAACTGAGATTTTCAGATGCTTAAGGGACTTGGATACCCAATTCCCATTAATTTTAAGACTTTGTCTGAGACACTTTATGATGATTTTAAAAAATCAATATTTTTGCCCTTCGTTCTCTCTTTCAAAACTTATAGTGGGATTTTCAAGTCATTTGGGACCTGCTCCCAACTCCATTCAGTGCTTCTGGAAAAAGCTTCAGAAACATGAAAAATATAAGGGGGAATGAAATGAAGAAAGTGATAGTTATATCTGATAATTTTTCAATCTAAAATGTTAGCAGAAGTTTCTAGCAATTCTCTTCTGACACAAGAGATAAGTTCTTCCATTTTTGTAGAATAAGCATCTCATTCTCTCTCTCCCCTACCCTTTAAGCTAAAGCACAGCACATTAAACTTTAACTGTTCCTTTTGAGTTTTCTTTCATCAGCTTTAAAATTTTGCTAAAATTATTAAACAGCATAACTTGCTTTTCTTGCCTTAAATGAGTTTGCATTATCTGAGAGCTTCAAGAATGGCATTATATAGGTGTAAACAAGAGGAAAATGTGGTCCATTGGTGGCCTGCCTGAGATAATTTTTGGACCCAAATTCCCAAATTTACTTATAAAAACTTTTACTCACCCAAAAGGCTATATAGTACGAGACTTAGTGAGGTACCATAAACTCTCCCCTGAGTATTGCTTTAGATATTTTAGTACCAGACCACCCTCTGTCACCTCGCTGCTCACACAGATTACTATGATTCTCAGAAGAAGCAGGAGGGAAGGAAGGAAACTGAAGCATTTTTGCTGGAAACACAGACAGGTAAAGGGCATCTGTGACACTCTGTACCTCAAAGTAGCACCCTGGAAACCCATATTCACCACCGTCAGATAATTATGTTATGATTTGCACAAAGTATGCCTTGTGAGGTATTATTTTAAAAGTCTTAATCTGTTGAACAGTAATATCCTGTTGGATTGTATGTGCTATCCCTTTGTGTGAGGTTATGAAGTATTGCTGTAATATGTTGTGAGGTTGGGAACACCCACAACCAGCCTTTCAGTTACAACAAAGGAATAGCTATCACCAGCCAGACGAGCATTAATGGCTCATCAATACCCCATCCACTATCCCAGAGATTTCTTGAAAAAGGCACATATGCGAGGGTGGTGGACTAACCCACATCACAGCAAAGATCTTTCCAGGAGGCTGGAAGAAAGTATAAATGAGAGACAGGGACATCATCACTTGGACTTTCCCCTCCCCCACTCATCTCAACACCTGGAAGAATGTCTGCAAGAAAAATACTTTGAACTGGGGAAGTTTGGTCCCAGGGTGGAAAGTGGTCCAGTCTGTGTATTGAGGAACTGTAACCTGCTTGTACCATCTGTTCAGGTGAGACATTACTTGATTCAAATCTTGCTTAGTCTGTTTAAATTAGAATAGGCTGTGTTTCTATTTTTGTTTCTTAGGTAACCTCTCTATGCCTGCTATTTATAATCACTTAAAATCTATCTTTCTGTACGTAATCTGTTTTATATTTTACCTACAATTTGTTGTTAAAGTGCTAAAGGAATCTCAGTTCAGGTTACAAAGGCTGGTGCATGTCCAATTTCCTATGAAATAGTGGTGAGTAATGAGCTTACACAGGCCTGGCTTCTGATCAGTGCAAGACAGTATAGTTCTTGGGTGCAAGGCTGGGGAGCTAGGGGGAATTGGCTGAGGCTTCCCTGTTGATGATTCATGAGTGGCTGGGAGATCATTAATTTAACTCAGTTGGGTGTGTCCCTGCATGTGGATTTCTGTGTAAGTGCAGTGCTTGTCAGAGGTTTGTAGCTTTAGACCAGCGTCACAGTGTCAGAGGGAGCCCAGGTTGGTGGGTTTGGAGGTCTCAGCAGTCCCACAGTCCAGGTTGCATCCTGAGGCCCCCATCACACTAACATCCTGCTTCTATTGAAGCCCTACCAAGGACAGGACAAGAAGTAATTGTCAACAAGGGAGATTTAGGTTAGATACTAGGAAAAGCTTTCTAACTATAAAGATAGTTAAGATCTGAAACAGGCTATCTATGGAGGCTGTGGAATCCCTGTCATTGGAGGCTTTTAGGTGTTTGTCTAAACTGTTCCTCTTTGGGGTGATGTAAGTACTTAATCCTGTCTCATCATGGAGGGATGGATTAGATGACTTTTCAAGGTCCCTTCCAGCCCTACATGTCTACAAGTCTAAATCAGTGGAAGTTTTGCCATTGACTTTAATGTGGCCAGTATCAGACCATAATGACACAGACACATCTACAAACAGAGCACCATTAACATAGTAGCATATCTATTGACACTGAAACAAAATGTAACCTAAGTACGTTTAGAAATTGACACAAGATTATACAGAAAATTGCCCTACTTTAAAGAAAGAAAAGAACAAATATGGTCTTATCTTAAACATTTCAGCACTATTATTAGTTACTTTTAAGAGTGTCAGATTTAAGACATAAGAGCTTCTATCATTTCGTAAATACATCTACTGTCTTTCCGTACAACTAGGGAAAAATATAAATCTGACACAGAACTTCAAGTAACAATCGTGAAAAATTATATTGCTTTATATAAAGTACTATATTTTAGTACTACAGTGCTACACTGTCATTACAGGACCACTTCTAATTGCTTTGAGAATGAGCAATTTTCTAAGAGAGGGCCAGTATTTCACCCAAAAAGGGCTCAGATGTTATATTATTGAAGAAGTAGTCCTGTTGACTTTAATGGGACTATACTTGTGAGATGGATTGTTTGCATATAAAAGAGTTGCAGGATTGAGTCCAGAGTCTAAAATGAAAATCTTAAATCTGTCAAATTTCTTTTTTAACTTTTTTCTGCATTACAAGTAACTACATGTCACAAATTCCCCACTTTGTGATAGAAGGGGTCTATTTGGCAATTTGTCAGGGGCCCAAAAGTCCTGCAAGCCCTTATTCACAGGCATGGGTCTTACATACATGAGTATTCCCAAGAACTACTCTGGATTAGTATCACTGAAATGATTATTTATATGAGTACCGGATTGGATCCTTTAGGCCAGATACTGTTCCCCTTACACACGCTGATTATTTCCTTACTGCATGACTAATTTCCCTGGCTACCTTCTCAGTTCTTGCTCTTCTCCACTTGTGAAGATAGAAGAAAATCTGCCCCTTATGTTTTTAAGTTTAGAGGATTTATTGTAATAGAGGATATCTATTCCCTGCCTGAAATATTGCTTCTAATGCTATTTCTGTTGCATAGGAGTTGAAAACTCAGTCACAACTATCTTTTATCTCTGTATTACTGTATTAAATCTGCATGCATTGCTGCCTTCTTTTCCAGTCTCACAATGTCTTTTAGGAAATATTTTTCCCCTGGTCAAAAGTGGAATTAATGTACTTTATTATTTCTGTAGAAACAATATAGTTGGAATCTGTGAAAATGAAATTTCATGTTCATTGCACAATAGGAGACTTACTGCTAAGGAAGACTGCTTCGTTAAGTCAAGAGTGGCATAGGAAGGATATGGATTCCTGAGACATGGATTGCCACACTGAGAACTCTGTGATCAGTGCAAAAAACATCTTATGATTCACTGGTTAGCTATGGAAAAAAATGTCATTTACATTAATGTGAAATAGGACAGTCACCCAATAAGGACCCTAGTCTACTGCCCTTACTCACATTTAGTTGTACCTTACTTTGTAACTAGTCCCATCACAGCTGCTGATGGAATATTCTCTGCTGTTTCAGCATACCCGTGGTACAATGCAAATAATATCTATTTCTGTCTACACCTGTGCAGAAGGTCATACATTATCATTTTCTCTTAAAAGGCATGTCTTAAAAGGTGTCCTAGTAACACAAGCACAGGGTTAGAACAAGATGTTATACCAAGGCAGTGATGCACTTTCCTTTAATAGAGAAATGCGATATGGGAAGAGTAAATATTTGCTAAATAGACAAAGAGCTAGAGAGAGACACGGATGCCAAATATTGAAGGATATCCATGTATGTGTCTGGGAAACACTGTAACATTGTTCATCTAGTCGAAATATATTATCACTTGTGTGACTAAGGTCAGTTTCGGCTTGGGTTTTCTGTTATCACTAAATATTTCTCTTTGCATGACTGATATTTATACACACACACACACAATTGACAAATATCCTGTAAAGTGTTGGTATGTTGAGCAACACCGTGTGAAATATTATGACAATTTTCATTTTACACTAACAGTAACTTTCTATTTTGGTCATTCCATATTTGGTCATTGACATTTATTTGCTCCGTTCTAAGGAATGAATGTATTTCCTTTCCCCATTTCCCGAAAGGATGCAGATGCACCAGATATAGGAAATCGTGAAAAAGGAATGTAGTGGAGCCTCATAGGCAGCATCATGAGCAAATAATGCATAAGCACATGGGGCTTTTTTTCATTCCAATGCCATAAAAGCAACACATTCCTTTTTGTGCACTGCATTGTATCTTAGACATCCTCTCAGAGAGGAAGGCTAATCATCAGGTTAAGGTACTGGACTCAGATTCAGAAGATCTGGACTGAATTCCAGACTTCCACAGACTTGCTCTGTGACCTTGGGCAAATCACTATACTCTGTCCCTCAGTTCCCCATTGGTGAAATATTGATTGTAATCCTTCTTTTGTGTATTTAGATTGTAAAGTCTTCAGGCCAGCTACTGGCTCGTTCTTTATGTCTATATACACAATGCCTAGTCCAATGAGGCTACTAGAGTGCAAAGACCACTGCCTATCATACTGACCAATATTGTTTGCTTGTGTTCCCCCATCTGTCGGTATCCATCTGCTGTCTCTTGTCTTATAAGCCCTTTTAAGTTGGGACCATCTTTTGATTCTGTTTGTACAGCACTTAGCATAACAGGGTCCTGGTCCACGATTAGGGCTCCTAGGCATTATGGTTATACAAATAATAAATCCTTTTGTTTTCAGCCTGTAGGTGCTTCTGTAATGTAACCAATCATTTTAGATGTTCAATACCATACCAAGTGATTACTGAGCATACTTTAAGTATAATTGTAAACACTGGGGAAGATCTTCAGCTGTTAATCAGTATAGTTCTTAAGTCAACGGAACTGTCAGAGCTTTTGCCCTATGGAATGAAAGAGAGAGTTAGTATTCATTCCATTTCAATAAATGGAATCGCTAATGAATTAATCCCCTATCAAGCTGGTCATCTGCATGTCAGATCTCAGAGCTTCTTCACCCCATTCCTTCTATGGATATAGTACAGCCAGATTGCTACAAATGCCACTATTCTATGGCAGAAATATTATGAGGAGGTAAAATAGGCAGATGTAAATAGGAAGGATTGAGTACTTGCTTTCTCTAAATGACAGAGATGGAAGCCAAATATAGGCAGGACGCTGGAGTTTGAAAAAAGTGAAAAAATGCAGCCATACTGTTTATTAAAACTCTTAATAGAGATGGGACCACACCACAAAGTTTGGATCTGAATTGAGGTTTGAACTTTCAAGCCTGAATATTTTACCTGATATTTGCATCACATCCGAGTGTGGTGGTATGTGACTGTAATCCCAGCTGCTTGGGAGGCTGCGGTTGGCGGATCGCTCAGGAGTTCTAGGCTGCTGTGCGCTATGTCAATCGGGTGTCCGGTGCTACTGACAGCCTGGCCAGCAGGTAGTTGGAGGACTGGCTAGAACAATGCATCTGATGTGTTGTGATTGGCGCTCTCTCTGTGAGGGCTGATGGACGGATCAGTGACAGTTGCATCACTTTCTCATGTAGACTGGCCTCTCAGGCTCACTTGGGACCTAGACATGTTTGTATAATCATTCTTCCAATACTTAAGAAACACAAACTCAGTTTTACATTGGGCAATGCGCTTTCTGTTCATCACACCCAATATTCAAGTTTTATCATTCAGAAACTATAAAATATTATCATGGATCATTTCAGTGATGTGTACCAACACGAGGGCTGTGTTTGTACAACAGAAGAGCAGTGAAAGTTTACCTGTTAATGCAAAACTGCAGAAGGGGGCACAATTCTCTACTGAGTTTTAGGCTACGTCTATACTACCCGCCTGATTCGGCGGGTAGCAATCCATCTTCTGGGATCGATTTATCGCGTCTCGTCTAGACGCGATAAATCGATCCCGGAAGTGCTCGCTGTCGACACCGGTACTCCTGCTCCGTGCGAGGAGTAAGCGGAGTCGACGGGGGAGCCTGCCTGCCACGTCTGGACCCGCGGTAAGTGCTGTTTAGTTTGAACTAAGATACTTCGACTTCAGCTACGTTATTCATGTAGCTGAAGTTGCGTATCTTAGTTCATCCCGGGGGGTTAGTGTGGACCAGCCCTTAATGTTGAAAGAGTTCATATTCTTGTTCAAGATAGGAAAGGCAAGAAAAAGAGAAATCCTAAGTTATTTAAGGACAGTGTCTTTCATGACACTTATCCCTCCTGTCATGGGAGAATTAATAACTCTCTCTTTCATTTCATAGGGCAAAAGCTCTGAAGGTGAAATTCTGAAAGCTGAGCTCACAGTCTGAACAAATATAATGCAACTCTCTTTGGGTCAGTGGCATCAAAGATGAAATTAGTAAACTCATTCCTTATGATAACATCCCTATCTTGAGAGATTGTCTTGGGGGACACTTTAAATTTCTCTGAAGTTGGACTTATTTTTGAAAATAATAGGACAGATCCTCAGCTGATGTAAGTCAACACAGTTCCATTGACTTAACAACTATACTGATTAACGGCTGAAGATCTTCCCCAATGTTTATAATTATATTTAAGTGACTTATAAGTATAGGGTGACCAGATGTCCTGATTTTATAGGGACAGTCCCAATTTTGGGGTCTTTTTCTTATATAGGCTCCTATTATCCTCACACCCCCACCCCCATCCCGATTTTTCACACTTGCTGTCTGGTCACCCTATAAAAGTAGCGACTTCTGATAACTGTTCAATTAGTCTTAACAGTCCTATATCATATGGTGGTGACATCCACAGAAACAACTCTACCCCCCACTTTCCTTAATGAATACCTCCTTTCTCCTGATTCAACCTACTCTAGGATTGTCCTTCTACAGAAACTGTTTGCCACTAGGCATTTCTTCTGTTTCATAAAACAAGAGTTCCCTGACTACCTCTTGATTTCATAAATTTTAACCCTATGTCATATCATCCCCCCTGCTTCCCAGAGCTACTTAGTATCATTAAAACATACAGAAAACACAATATTTGTAGGGGAAGGTGGGAAGGTGAGTGTAATTATATTCTAGATTCATCAGCAAATATAGTGTTTGCTAGTGTGTTCAGTTTTCTTTAATCACTTTGTAACAGGGTGCACCCACCCCACACAAGACCTGGAAGGGTTAACTCTACGTGGTGGGCTGAAGAAGCAACACCCATGAATCCCTGCTGGGCATGCTCCAATTGCAGCAGTAGTACCAAAGGAGCAGCTCAGCTCAGTTTGGGCTGACAGCTGAAGGGGAAGGAAGCTTTCTGCAGGCTCCAGCCCAGGAACCATCAAAGGCTCCAGCAATGGGAACCAGAAACGCTAGGACCCAGACTCCCTCAGACACCCAGAAGAGCCCAAGGTCACTGGAGCCACCTGCGCTGATGAGCCCAGAGACCCCGGAAATATCCTGACCACGACTACAGGGGAGACGGTAGGAAGTAGCCCAGGGGAGGAACATCCATTGTCCCAAGTATTGTCAGCGTGTTTCAATCAGATTCCCCACTTACTCAGTGGCAGAGACCCTTGCCACTGACAGGGCCCTGAGCTGGGACCTGGAGGAGCAGGAAGGGCCCAGGTCCTCTTACCCCGGCCACCACCGACTCCTAGATGGCGGCCTGTTGTACTGACTCTGGCCATCAAGCCTTACAGCCCTGCAGATAAGGGCAGCCCTATTGACACTGGCCATTAGGTCGTACCGCCTTATGGATAAGGGCAACCCTACTTAGGCTGACCAGACAGCAAATGTGAAAAATCATGACAGGGGGTGGGGGGGTAATAGGAGCCTATATAAGAAAAAGACCCAAAACTCGGGACTGTCCCTATAAAATCGGGACATCTGGTCACCCTAACCCTACTGACTTTGACCCCAACACCTTATAGCCTGGAGTGTAGGGGCAACTCTATGGACTCTGGCCACTGGGCCATACAGCCCTGAGAGTGAGAGCCACTGTACTGATTCTGGCTATTAGGCCATATAAGTCTGCCACCTAGAACAGTGCAGTGCACCTGGTTGCGGACGAGAAACACCCCCTTGAACGCAAGGAGGACGGGTGCACCCACTCCACACTAGACAGGGTGCCCGTGCCCTGTCACACACCTATATAAACAGGGGCAAAGGATTTAAGAAAGCACTTTAGCTTTTTGTGTTCAAATCTCACATATATCTGGTCTACTTGTAAATCACTGGTTATTAGTGTAAACTGGCTTTCCCCAGAGTAGAACACAAATAGATGCTATCTTGTTTGGAGGAGCAGTCTTATGAAAATTTAGAGCTCATATTTTGCATTTTTGAAGTGTTTTACTATGTATGTTCTATTTTCGAGCTACTTGAGATCGCCAAGCATTGGAAACTAGGAAAGTGGTATTATTCATACTAGATATTACTCGTTATACTCCAGAAAGCCTTAACAAATGAAGCATAACTCACCAAACTAGAAATACTGTACTGTATTTAGGTTTTTGAGGCTAATTGGGGGCTACTGGCCATGCCTGCAAAATGTCTGGGGATTACTGAGCTACTTAAAGTATGTTAAAAATTTCAGTGGAGTCTGAGGTCAAATATAGGGGTATGTCTACACTGCAACTAGACACCTGTGGCTGACCTGTGCCAGCTGACTCAGGCTCACGGGACTGAGGCTGCAGGGCTGTTTCATTGTGGTGTAGACTTCTGGGCTTGGGCTGGAGTCCTAGCTCTGGGACCCTCCCACCTCACAAGGTCCTACAGCCCAGGCTCCAGCCCAGCCCAAGCCTGGAAGTCCACACAGCAATAAAGCAGCCCTGCAGCCTGAGCTCTGCAATCCTGTCAGTGGGCATGGGCCAGCCCTGGGTTTTTCATTGCAATGTAGCCATACCCAGAGAGCCTGGAAAATCTCATGCTAGAACGTGAATATATATTGTTTTATTATAATAAACACGTTGTAAAATAAAATGCAACATAAACTTTAGTATGAAGTTAGTATTAAGCCAGCAGCTCCATCACATAACAATTACATGCAAATATCAGTACAAGATGCAGATGACAGTAGAAAAATCCATATTTAATGATATCATCCAGACAAAGATCAAGGACAAATCTACCAGCTGCAAAGTTAACTTTATTTCTGGTTGTTTAGAACTGTTATCCCTGAGGAGCATATTTTGTTCACAGTACTTCAGCATTCCTTGAAGTCTATTTTCCAAAGTCAAATGACCATTTTCTAATCTCAGTTACATTATTATAAATTCAGAGTAACTTCAATGAAGTCAATTCAAGATTCTCAGAGTTACTCCATACTTACATCAATGTAATCATGATTAAAATCTGCCCCAAACACATTACTTTATGTACAACAATATCAAACAGTCCATGCAATCGTGTTGTGACAGGGTGTTCTGCCCCCTTAAGGGTAGTGGTGCCTAGTGGTCAGTCCAACCCTGTCATGTGGCATGGCTCTTTAAGATTTTGACAAGTCCAATATACATACAAGGATCTAGGAGATACTGATAGAGAGGAAGAAGCTTGAGAATAAATGGTGCTTGGGAGGAAATGTTGTCATTTTGTCTTTAAGGGTCTGTGGCCAGGAGCCTTGCAGAGTGGACAGACAAGTCTCCCCTCTCTTCCAACCAACTGGGGATTATCTGGGAAAAGGGACCACCATATGTGCTGTCTCCTCCCTCACAGCAGGATGAACACCAGCAGCGGAAGTGGGCCCTGCTGAAACCTCTTAGCTTGAGGGCTAATTGAGAAAAACAGGCCAGCTGAAGGAGAAGCAGACTAACGTTTTACAGCTGGCTAAATTACACCCAGGAGAGCTGAGGACTCTGACCTAAGGACAGATTAATAACTCCTTGACTTACCCAGCTCCAGCAGCAGGAAGGGGCTCCTCTTTAAGGAAAGATGGAAACTGAAAGGTAACCTAGAAGGCAGCCTTTGGAGAAGCCCTGAAGGCCAGAAGAAACTTTTATTCAGACCTGTTACCCTGAAAGGGGATTGAACTCAGAGTGACCAGCCAGAGGGCTCAGACACATGAACCCTTGGATAGTCAATAACCCTGGAGAAGAGGAAGCTGAGGCAGAGAGTGACTGCGGTGCTACACCCAGCCAGCAGGGGGCACTATAGGACAGTAACACTCAGGACACTTGGACTGTACTTTTGAACTTTCATGTGAATAAGAGCCTCATCTGTTGCAGCTCATGAGTCCAATTCTGTGTTAAGAACAATTGATGATGATGATGATGGAGTCTCCCATCGAGTTCAACAGATGAGCTACAGTCACTTATTATGAGTCCTTAGGTGGGACCAAAGACCACTTCTGGACCTGCAGCCCCATCTGCAAGTGCCACAAGTGAGGACAATTGTAGATTAATGTGTGCTGCTTTTAGCTGTATGCCTCACCTGTCTCTCCTTGATTGCTGCAACCCACAAACTCTCAAAGCCTTTCAGTCCAAGGTGACAGAGTTGCCACCACTGGATCTAGTCATGGGCCAAGAGCTCCAAGATATTGCGGTCAAGATTGGAGAGTGTCTTTGTAACACTTTCTTGCTCTGTCCCTAAAATGAGTTCCAGTCTGCGATTCTCTGTAGACGACAGACTTTGCTAGTCTACATTCAGACATACAGCCCACATGACCACACCAGCTCAGCTGCACTCTCACTATAAAATCTTCAATGCTTCTGATGTTGAAACACTCCAGGACCTTGGTGTTTGGAACCAGATTTTGCCATTTAATTCCTGTTATCTGCTGGAGACTTTGTAGATGGAATTGTCCAAGTGTTTCTGTGGCATCGCTAATTAGTCCACATATCGCAGCCATAAAAGAGCGTGGTGATGACAGCACAGAAATCATCAATTTTTGTTTGCAGTCTGATGCCGTGTTCATTCCAGAGATGACTCTGAAGTTTTCTGAAGGCACCGCTGGCAGCACTAATGCATTTGTAATGTCATGATCAATCATTGTGTCTCCTGAAATACGCTATCTTTACTATAAAGACCTATTAAAGTCTAACAACTTTAAGTACCGGCTCGGTCTATTTGTACATGACCAAAAGGGATGTAAGAGGAGATTGAACAGTGAGTCCTCTAGAACATAGGATAGATGGGGTGGTTTAAAAACAACCTGATGAAAACATTCCTCTTTACATATAGAGGACATAATGAATAAAAAAGACCTAACATTGTCACATATTGCAATTATTTTAATTCTGTGTTCTGTTTCCAGTCAATCCTCATCACCCCTGACTGAAATTAAGGCCCTGCTCCTTGAACAAAGCCCCACTAAAGAGGCTTTGAGTATTAGAAACAAGCACAGATTCAAAACCTACCTCCCAACCATGGTCAGGGAGTGCAGCAGCTCCAAAGTCCATCCACAGTCACACTGTTCCATCCCTTGGACTAGAATATTCACTAGTGGCCTTGATGGAGGGGTTCATAGCTGTTAAGGCGCTATCAGCAGGACCATAACATTGCCCTTACTCCAGCTCAAACGTAAATTTCTATGCTGGGCTTTACAAGCCCAGTTCTATGTTGTGGAGTCTTGTTTGTGCACTTCCTCTAAAGCAGGCCTTCTCCACATTTTTGAGGGGGAAATGGAGGAGGAGGGATTTGAGGACATTTTTATGGCCCTGGTGCTGCTTTGTGTATTATTAATAAATGTTTTTATATGTTGGGACCGACAGTATGCAAGGTGTTGTACAAGATGCTGATGTCAGTACAGCCCCTGCTCCAAGGAATTTGCAATCTAGAAGACCCAGAGAAGGAATCGTTTCAGATAATTTAACATTTTTTTTCTTAATCTGTTATTTAAAAACCACCAACCACACATTTGTGGGCCTTATGGAAAGACATAGTTCTTTAGGAGAGATTTACATGAGGAGCAGGTAGGTTGGGAGGTCCTTTCAGGCACAGTGGGCTGTGTATGAGCTGGAAAAATGAGAGTAGAAGAAAGAAAGAAACAGAAGTGTGGAGGCTGCCATTACTGACTGAGCAAAGTGTTGAAAAGCTCCAAGGTGTACGGCAGAGTGATTCCAGGGCCCAACATTTAAGACAAAAGGGGTAAACTTCATGCCATGTGAAAGAGGAAGCTTCTTAAGTAATTCACAGAGGGAAGTAGTATGGCCTACCTAGCCAAGGAAGTGCATTTTGGATGATCTAGAAGGGAGACAAAAAGATGAGGTAGGTACAGTATCTTTCCTTAATTCTTCCCCCATAATACAAAAGTAATCAGATTTGGAAATAGATGTCAGGGAGTGAATAAAACAGAACCACTTTGTTGCTAGGATCTTGAGGAAAAATGACTCAACGCTGGAAAAAAGTCAACTTTTAACTTGCACAGCAAAATAACAAAGGCTTGTCTGATGAATAAGTTTCTTGTACTTTCATTGTCAAGAAATTGAATATCTACTTGTTCAATATGTCAATAACATGAAAGGAAATGTTTGCCTTCCACTCAACACCAAGTTTTAAAAAATACCACAAAAACCTTGTCTGATGCCATTATCCCTTTGGTGGGAAAATGATGTTCTTGATGCTATCATGAAAAGAACACCAGGTATGTTGTTACTGCCCCATGCTCTTCACAGCCAACAAAAAATGGTGAAAGATAGGAGCAGATAAGCACCAGACACAGTGATGGGAGGAGCCTGTCAGCAGTCATGAGTGAAGAGGTTATGCATTGGGGGGGATGGTGGGTTAGTAAGGAGAAGAGGATGGGAAAGAACTGAAAGATGGAGAATTTAATCCCCACTTCAGATAAACTCTTCTCTTAGAAAGGAGACTAGGAAAACAAACTAACCAATTATCAGTGTCCTTCAAAAAGTAACCAGATATGTGCACATGCCTCAACAGAGTAAGTGCATGATTTTACTGCTGGAATCCTTATTCCCTGATCTCTTCTGCAATGCCTACAAGGCTTCTTACAGTTTCCTGTCTAGTCCCTCACCTTAGAGCAGCTGCCATCTTCCCTGAAAGCAGCCTGGCTTCAGTTTCATTGCAAAACCATGGGAGGTGGGGGCCAGCTCTGCTATAGGCATCCTCACTGCCACATGCCAAGACTACAGGGAACTACTTCCAATGTGACACAGGGCAGGTTGGCTTCAATTCTATAATGGGAAATGGTGGCCATTTTGAATATGAGAAATGGGGAGGAGGGGCTCAACTATTGTGAGTCTTTCAACAGAGTCCCTTAAGATTTGCTTCTTCCTTTTCTTTTACAAATGACTCCAGAGTCACAACATATGTTTATATAATTTTATTGATTTGTTTTTCTCCCATCTGCTAGCCAGTTAACAGTAGCAATAAGGGCCAAATTCAGTAAGTCCAGAGACCCTCTTAAAGAATAACAAAATTGGCTCAAGCCTATGCCCAGTGTGGCATAATTCAGGTGATTTCCAAGTGTGCTTGATGGATCTGTGGGCATGTAACATATGTAAATGAGACTCTCTATAGACATTCTTTTCCATTTCCACCAACAAAGGGAGCAGAGAGCTTCTTCCATTCTGAAGTATCTGACTATAGGCTTATCTATAGATTATTTCCCACCATCCCTGTACCTCCCATCATTAGTTCCTTTTATTTAAAAAAATAGAGAATCTCCCCCCCCACACACACACAACTTGGACAATCCTCCTCCCCTCCATAATCATAGCCTCCCTCTATTTAATGTGATTTTCATATGCCTGGGAGGGCAACTGAGGCTCTGGGTGTCTCTGTTACTGTTAAGGAGGCAGCAATGGGTCACTGTGGGTGTGTCAGGCATAAAAGGACAGCTTATGAAACATGTTCTCCATGGTCTTCATTGTCACTACAATCCAGGATTCTGAAGGTGCTGGTAGAGCCTGCACAGAATTAACTCCCTTCAGTTCCCCCTTCCCCATAAGTCTCCCATCCAAGAGTTAATCCCACAATCACTCAAAACAGCTCAGAGAGTCTAGAATTGCTGATATCATCCGCGTTCCCGATGCACCATCACCCAGTGCTGCTGGAGGCATGGGTTCTCTTGCATAAACATGGAAATCGGAACTATTTTGTCACATGCTAGCAGCAAGAAATGGGGCCAAAGAGTTCTTTACTCTTGTGGTCCAGGATCACTTTGTGAATGAGTTAAAGAGATCTTAACTAATGGACAGCTGAAATATTAGTGGTATCTATAATGTACAGTAAGCCTAAAATGATGCGTTCTTTGCAGTTAGTGAAAACATGACCTGAACAAGCCTGGAGATATACAAATTTGCTTCAGGCTTTGAATGCACAACTCAAAGCCTGCCCAACGCACCTCTACAGTCCTTAATAGGAAATAATGAGGTCTTTGATGTAAGTGCTTTGAACTGCTCCTGTTTAAATTAAGCTCCCAGGCAGATGAGAGCACCCTGCAAAGCTCTCTAAGCCTGCATACTCAATTTCTTTAGCATATGAAAAATATAACTTGTCTTCTAAACTTGCCAGTTGGTTATCTTAAAAATATGTGAAACTGAATAAAAAATGTGCCATGTTCTTCAGGATCACTGAAATGCTTGGCTCCATGGGCAAAAATTAACTGTAGGTGTGGTGAGTTAGCATTGTCTAGTCAGAACAGAACCAAGCAAACATGATTAGATTCTTGACGCATATTCAAGGAATATATAAAAGAGATGCAGGTGGATGACTGCCTTCATTTTGGGAGTGTTAGTGTGCACAGTAGTGTGGGGAATATTGGAAATGAGGGACAAAATTTGGTCCACAAAGACAGGTTGATAAACCCAGAAGACTGTGGATATCATTCTCGGGCACTGTCTAGTCACCCTTCACATTACTGTATTCTTTACAGTAAAATGTCAAGGGGATGCATTTAGAGCAGATCACAATATTCATTCTATGTTAGTCACTATGCATAACTTAGAACAGCCTCAACACTGTTAAATTATACCAGCTTATATTGGCACCTATGGGCTGTTATGTGAGTGGGTTTTTTTAGAGCAAACCATACTCCAGCCATAACCAGTTGCACCCCCACAGTATCTCCCTGACATGCCCTCTACACTAGGAAGGGCAGCACAGAACAGGCTATGGGGGAGGCTATGTGAACTCTATGCCTGCTGGAAGAATCCTCAGCTGATTTATTAAGGCCACCTTCTGGCTCTTTTGCACATCAACATGGATCAAATGGGCTAATGCAGAGGTTAGGATCTGGCTCACTGTCTAATTTGCAGGTGCAGAACAGCTCTAATTCAAAGGTGGTTGCAAAGGAAGGCTTCCAGGGACTTTGAGTTAGGGCTGAAACAATGGGCCTCTACATCGATTATGCTGCTGTCCAGCCAATCGTCGGAGATATACAGGTTGGGTAGGGTGACTCTGTTGCTTGTTCTGTGGTGGAAGAGGGAAGTCTCCAGCTCCTGAGGCAAAGAGGCCCGGGGCATAGTACAAAGGAATGCACACATAGAGTTTCCTGTTCCCATATGTTATTCCCCATGAAGGGCTGTTGGGGCCGTGAGCAAAAACTTATATAGTTTTCTCAGTTCCCATAGAGAACTCTGGGATCCTTTAGGTTGAAATGACCTTAATGCAATTTTTAAACTCCATTATTGAATATTAGATATTAATTTATTTTTGTTTTTATTCTTTCCTAATTTGTCTCGCTTGAGAGGAGCCAATTACAATCACAAAAAGATTAATCACCAATTTAGAGGGTAATAAAATAAAAATCCACAGAGACTTAAAGCTACACTACAGGCAACACCTGGATTCAAAATACGTTAGCATGCAAATGCTTTATAATATTAGTATGGAACTGTTGGAAGCTTATGTTAGAAAATCCATTTCTAGGTATAGAATTTTTCACTTATTAGATGTCAGTAACGTTCTTGGCACAATGCTGCTGCTATGTTCCACCCCACCGTTGTTTGTGTTTCAGTGGCAGATGAGCGAGTTCTTGCTTTTCTCCCAAAAGCCTGATCAGAGGTGGTAGTGGCAAGCTATGTCAGATGCAAGAGACAGCCTGCCACTTCAGGCAGGCACAGCAGGGCAAAAGAGACCCCAAAATACCTGTTAATTCCCTTCTGCATGTCTGGTGACAATGGGTTTGTATTGACTAGGACTTTAATATGTACAGCTAGAAGATGTTAGCTAATACTTTCTAAACATCTAGTGCAGACATGGCGTGTAGACTTTAACGTGTTAAGCCAGTCTGTTCAATTTAGTGGTCATGCACCATTCCCACCCCCTCTTTTTTGTGCCCTTTTGTCTCCACCCAAGGCCAGGATTTCACTCAAACCCCATACTGTGCTTCAGGATATTTCTGAACGATGTTATATAAATGCAAGATAATATTAATAATAATAATGGACAATCCATTAGTATCCGCAGATTGTGCTAAATTGAAATGGGAAAAAAAAGTGACTTAATCCCCATTTACAAATGGAAGCCAAGATCTAGAAGATAATTAGTGATTTTTGGCGGCATTAGTCTGATATTCCTAAAAGGGGCCTAATCTACAGAAAGTGCTGAGCACGCTCGCAAGTTGTGTGCACAAGAAATGAGACACACAAAATTACTAGTTGCTTTTTTAAAATCTTGGCCCATCTGTTCTCACTGTACAACAGTATACAATATTTTCTATCATGCTCTGCATGCTTTCTGAAGGGAGGCCATGCAAGTTGCAGTGGGAGTAAAGTTTCCCCACATAAATTAAACTGATTAGTTTGTAACTGCCAGTTAGGAGTAATTATCTCTGTTTACTTATCATCCAGGTTTGAAGTAATTGACAGAACATTTCATAAAATTGTAGCCCCCCTCCTGTTCACTGGCCCAGTATGAGGTTGTTCAAGATAGGGGAAGCCTGCCTTGTGTGACTTTTTACACAACTTTGGGAAATTTGGCCTGAGGCTCCATTATGCGCTCTGTGGTGTGTCAGTGTGTGTTCACCTCAGACCAGACCCACTCAGACAAACCACCAGGAATAAAGCTTTATTCTGTAAAGAACATAGAACAGTATTACTGTCCAGCAGCCTCCTCTCTGAGACCTCCGGCTGGGAGAGCAGAGGGTACATTGTACAACACAACCCCCCTTACAAACATGTTCTAACTCCCACAATAACTAAACCCCCACAAAAACAAGCCCATGTTCTCCTTTTGTGTCATTTAAACTCCTCTCAGGGTGCTCTTTAAGCCCTTTTTGGTCCTACCTGTAAAGAACATAGAACAGGATTACAGTCCAGTAGCCTCCTCTCTGCTTGCCTGCTATGTGCTCCCAGCTCAGTCAGCGCTAAGATCTCCTGCTTGAAGGGTTGAAGGTACATCCTGGCAGGAACTGGGAAGTTCTCCCAACATGCTGCAGTTTGTAGTCCACAACTTGTAGTTCCCAGTGCTGCTGTTGAAGCACACTGGACTTTGGGCTACAAAATGTTTTTAGTACATTTTTTGTGTCTCACATTAGAAAGCATTTGCTGAATATTTTTATTGCATATGTTTGGAAAATATTAAAGTTGATTAGTGCGATGTATGTCATTTACCACAGATAAAAAGGATATATTAGAGGTATAACTATGAGCTATATTACTGTTCAAACACCAGGTTGTTCTGATGACATCATGGCAACCATGACAGCAGAGTATGTGTGATGTGTGATGTCACTGGAATTACCAAATGTCTATGCAGCTTCATTCACAATGAAGAATCCATGGTAGAATCTAACCCTGAGTAGTACCATACCATACCCCACATGTATGTAGTAAGGTACTACTCTATATGAATAAACATGGCAGAAACAGACTTATTGTTAATGCTTTGTTAAATAGCCAACTGAATATCTTTGTGCAGGTACAAAATATCACTGATTAAGTGGGTTCTAAATAGTGGGTCCAGAGGAGCTAATGTAGTTAGCAGGAACCAAAGTGGAATGAATAATTTGCAGAAAATAGTTAATTTGTTTAATTTAACCTCTTTTTTTTCTGCTGGTGGAATAGCCACAATAAAATTACAATTTCCTCATATCTATTTGAATTTAGACACTGCATCTGTTTGAATTGTTTACTCTGTGGATTGATTGCAAATATTTATATATCAAGCCATGTTTAGTTGTGATTGGTCAGGTAAATCACATGACATTGCTTCTGGCTGAATGAGCATGAAAGCATTTCTGATATGAATATGAAATTTCTGCTTTCTGTGACCATTTATCCCAGGAAATTGGATTATTTAAATAGTCATAGAAAGCATATATAAAAGGAAGGTAAACATTGTCAGTTATTTTTAAAAATTAAATATATATTTGAGGAATATTTTCTGCATTTATTCATATAGCTTGAATAGAGCCATACTGAGAGCTAGTAGAAAAAAATCAAGAAATTGTGGCCCCAATTAAGTCAATGGGAGTTTTGCCAGGATTTCACCTCATATCTTTTAGTTGTAATGGACATATAAATTCACACATACAAATGCTGTACAACATGTTCTGCTAGAACCATAAGAGTATCCAAACTGAGCCTTTGTTTATATCAGAAATGGAACTGCAAACAAGCAATGGGTCATTAAAAGCCTTTTTGTGGCTGTGCATTGATAATATCTTTGCTCTCTATTTTCAGTTTGTCTCTGGTTCACGGAGATAGGAGAAATACCATGTGATTTGTTCTATATCACCTGTGTTCCTGACTGGTTGAGATTATCGTATCCACCAAATCTATCAATTTATTTTAGGCTTTTACGTAGCACATCTCAACCTGATATCTATCTGCTAGTATCCAGTATAATTAGAAAAGTGAACCTGGTTTGGAAAAATCCATTTTCAGCGAGCTTCCAATAACAGACTATAATTCATTTGAATTTATTAATTCAGATGTAAAAACCTAGGAAGTCAAATTAAGTCATTTGCCCCTAGTTCTAACACTGGTGTCTGTCTGACTTTGCTGAGCCTTGGCCTAATGCATTTATTGACTTTTGTAATTCTTTTGTAAACGATTGTTTACTTTATATTTGGCCTGATATGAGCATTCTCTGAATTTTAGAAGGGAAGAGTATGTTTAATTGATTTTCTTCTTGCATCAGATTGATGTTGTATTATTCTTGGAATCTGGGTTACACAGTGCTCACTCCTGTAATTCCTACAGTAAATGGGAAACTTCTCATTTAATATTTGACCAGGTCAGGATTTGGGTAGATCAGTGGGATGAGAAAGGGGAAGCTTGCACTGTCACTGACCTATCAATTCTGTGCATAGTGAGATTCAGTCTATAAAGTTGTCTAGCTTTACAAACTGAAATGTATTCTCTGTAACCCTCAAAAGAAGCAAATATCCATTAAACTGTGGTACAGCAGAACTGATACTTTTTAGAACACCACCATTTTAACTGTTATTGCCACACTGTCTCATCTGGAGTCTAGCTACCTGCAAAATGAACAGGCAGCATAGTACAATCTCTGGGTGTACCATCTCTGTCTTTGGACTGGAGACAAACAGAAATCTTACTTATTGAACATATATAAAATCTCACCTTTAGTGCAAAGCATCAGTCTCTCAATGATCAGTCTCTCAATGACTGATGCTTTACACTAAAGATGAGATTTTATGCAAGCATTTCCCTATGATGCACTTTTAAATAAAAAGGGATTTTAAGTACCTTGTCGGAATTTGTTATATTTTCCAAAATTAAGGAAGTTAGAGATGTAAGGTGCTGAAATCTGGTGCCACTGAAGTCAATAGCATGCTCTTGTTAATTTCAGTGATGAAGGATCAGGTTCTACAGAAGGGAAATAACAAGCTTCCTTAGGGTAGTAATTAATAAGAATGTGCTACTAGATTTTAATGTGCCGTTTCAAGCATGAAGATTATGCTGTCAACACAGCTAATATTGAAAACAAGAAGTAGTGATAGAAGATAAAGGGAGGGACTGTGTCTTTGAAGATTCATCACTAATAACTGTATGTGCACCACTTCCATTTTAAATGAACAATGAGAAACAAGAGCAGTCTGTCTGGGCAGTTCTATGGCCCCCCACTCTCAGAGTATTGGAGCACCTCCCAATGATTTAAACATTGAAGAACAATCTCTTTCTTCCTTCCCCGCCTCCAGGAGAAATATTTTAATTTATTTGATTACCTATTTCAGTTTACACTGAGCGCAAAATTACCTCCCCGTAGCTCTAGGCATCCTTGGCAATATATAAAGCTACGGTTATAATTCCATCATTTCCACTTACACCTGAGCTGATCCTCCCCAGACAACAATGGCCAGGCAAAGACATTATGACTGAAAAAGTGCCCCACCATCTCTTGTGTAGCAGGCGTTGTTATGTAAAGATGTGGTGTGCGGTTGCGGAGGTGAAAGGGGTCATCATCTAGATTGGTGGGGCCCTGGAACGAAGGGACAAAAAGAGTGAGCATCAGGGAACAGCAGTCTTTTCATTTCTGTTGTGCTAGAGACTTATGCAATCTTTAAACAAAAATAATGTAGGGTATGTCTACACTGCACACTCCTTATGGCAGCTGGTAGAGCAAATACACTGCAGACACCCCTAGAACAAGTTTAAATAGCAATGTAGATGGTGAGGCATGACATGTAAAGTGAGTAAAGACATGCCTGAACTCTTAGGGTATATACCCTACACAGCTCTCTACCTGCCCAAGCCTATGCTGCTATTTTTAGCAGTGCAGTGTTCCACTGCTTCCCTGATGCTGCAGTCTTTCCCCACTGCAGGGAAAGGCTCCAGTAACGGGGAAAGTTCTGGTGGGGGGATGCAGTGGGGAAAGGCTCCGGTAGCTCCCTGCTGCCAAAGCCTTTTCTCACTGCAAGGAGCTGCTGGAGCCTTTCCCTGCTGCAGGGAAAGTCTCTGGCAGTGAGTAAAGGCTCTGGCAGGGGTGTCCCCGCTACTGGAGCCTTTGCCCACTGCCTGTCCCTTGCCAGAGCTTTTCACTGACACAAGTAGCTGCATACCGCAGTGTGGATGCAGCTCGCTTTTCACTGTGGAGTATAGGTACACATACCATACACGCTGCCTCCAGTGTTGTGCAGTGTAGACAGGGCTGTCCCTAGGGGGGTGCAGGGCCCGGGACATTAGAAACTCAGTGCCTATCTGCTGGGGGGTGTTCCCCCCCAGCTCTGCTGAGGCCCTCACTTAGCTCCACCCCTTCCCCAAAGGACCCACCCCGCCTCTTCCCACCCCTGCCCCACCCCCGCCCTGCCTCTTCCCTGCCCAGTTCCGCCCCTCCCCACAAGTGCACTGTGACCTCACTCCTCTACCCTCCCCTCCTGACGCCGTGAAACATCTGATCTGCAGCAGTCGGTAGGTGCTGGGAAGGAGGGGGAGTCACTGATTGGTTGGGCCTGCTGGCGGGCAGGAAGCACTGAGGGGCGGGGGAGGTTCTGTTAGGGGGGCTTCTCCTCGCTCCCCCCCGCCCACCTGCCTGCCTGCCTGCCATTCACCCCCCGTTTGCCTCCTCACCCCGCTCGCCCACCCACCTCCTGCCATGCCAAAGTGTGGTCGCCCTGATTTGCTGTACCCAAGGGACAGTGCTGGGTGTAGACATGGCCTTACTTGTTAAATACAAGCTCTCCTTACTTTAATGAGATGAACTGTACATCCTCCACCTTTATTAATTATAAGTTCCCCCTTTCTCCAAGACCCAGATTGCTTGCTAAGTTCAAACATCAAAGGAAATGAGTTCCAAAGTCTAAGTCTGGTTTCTATGTAAGTCTAGTCTCCCCCTCTCATGAGCCTATCCCTACATGTCAACAGTTCTATGTTTCCAGTGGAATATAGCCGTGACAAGAGGTTATGGTCATGGAAGAAGTGGCAATCTCTTAAGTAGTTAGGACCAAATGCATGGAAGACTTTGAGTATCAGAGCAGTGACCTTAAACTGGAGTCTGCCCTCCAGCATAACATTGACATCTCCAGCATCAGGTGCAGCCATTGTTTTGCCTTATCTCTTTGTGGTAGGATAAAGCTCCCCCAAAACTTCACAGTGGTGCCAACTATCTTCCAAGTGGCCATGCTCCCTTCAATTGTTTTTTTCCCCCTTGATGGAAGGGAACTACTTCTTCTGTCTCTAGTGTTCTTCCCCCTCCCAAAGATTCCCAAACAAACAGGTTTACTCAGTTCCCTTCCTGAGTTTCACTTTTTCAGCCATGTGGCTCTTCTCACAGTTACTGCAATATGCTGTTTCTGCTGATGCCACTTCTAACACTGCTGCTGGTCCTTCCAGGCCCCCTCAGTGGAGAGATGTACAAACAGCCAGTGCTCGCCTCTATATATCTTCTCCTTGTGAAGGAAGGGAACTTATTTACATGCTGTTTCCAGTAGCGTAGCCAGCGGGGGAGCAGGGGGAGGGGCAGCTCCCCCTTGAGCAGAGGTGGCGGAAGCGGCGCCTTTTTTTAGCAGCACTAAAAAAAGGCGCCGCTTCTTTTTAAGCACCGCTTCTTGCACTCACCCGGCGGCGCTCCGGTTCTTCGGCGGCATTTTGGTGCGGGGTACCACCAAAGACCCGGAGTGAGCCGCCGAAGTGCCGCCGAAGACCCGGAGCGCCGCCGGGTGAGTACAGGGGGAGGCGCCTTTTATAGCGCCGCTCCCCTTGCGCTCCGGACCTGACTGCGCTACTGGCTGTTTCCACCTTCCCAGCAGAACTTGTTTTCTGCAACTAACTGGGCACTACAATACACATATTGCCTTGGTCATGAGCTAGAACAGAAACAGGACTGCTGACTCTGGGGGTTGTTCTGAAAGGGCTAGTACACACTTTGTTACAGGGACCCAGAATAGAGCACCAAGGTGATGTGTTCATGGCAACTAGTGTTGCTAAGCAGATGGGATGCTGAATTTTGTCCTTGTTGGAACTTTTTCAGTGTATGTAATTTCATGTAGAACAATATTGGAGATGATATAGTGTGTACTGTGGTGGTCAAATTGTGTCCACTAATAACAATTGTGTCCACTAATCTTCTGCCCAGTCCCAGATGGAACTGGATTTTTGTATTTTCACGGTGCTTTGGGCATACAACAGCATGAGGCTGCAGATGAATTGAAATGTACCTCAAGGTAACAGACCTTGATTTAACAAGGCCGGATAACCTTCATATTGAAGGATGATGTTGTAAAGGAGACAAGTTCTTTAAAATATTTCCCTCTTCCTATGATAGTGTCTGCTTTTATGAAACACCCTATCATACTAAATAGAATATTATCCAGAACCATTTAAAATGATGAATAAACAGAATACATTCATGTTTTCATAGTCGTAAATAAAGTTTTGATAAATGACAGAAGGATATGAGGATTAACAATATAAAACCATATCAGCCTCCAGATTTTATCATTCCTGTAGCGATAATACATATAAATGCAATTCTTGAATGTTTAATTATCAGTCAACAATATTTAAGACATATTTTCCCACAAGCTTCTGTTTTTCTCATCATGCAGACTGCTTATCTCCCATTGACTTTATTAGGCTCTGGAGCAGGTCCTATTGCCGTTTCCTGTCAATAATGAGATAACAGTCTCCGTCTCTGCTTATTCTACGATCTCAGTGGTAGTTTTGTCTGATTAATGACAGTATTTGTGGCCCTAAATATGACTTATGTCTTATAAACTAAAACGTATATGGTCAAAAGCATTTTTTAAGTATCAGGATTTACCATCTAACTGGTAAATGGACCATAGCAATCTACTATAAATTGTATGGATAAATACTTTCTTTAATGTATGAATAGTAACATATATAATAAATCAACTTGGAGAGAGCTACTACTGTAATTATCTAATAATGGTCACATGGTTTGGGGTTAATTAACAGAGGGCTTGACCTTTCTGTCCTGTCAATTTTGCAGTCAGTTTGACCTAGGTCAGAAATTCTCCCAGGTCTCTTCTGCTCATCAGTGAATTTAAACCTACCCATTAGGTTTAACCAAATTCCATCAGTTATGTACATAAAACAAAAACAAAGTCCCATGTTCATACCAGATATTTTTATAAACATTCTTTTACTTTTCACCTACAGCATAATGTAGACATTATGTAAATTAAAGAATAAAAACAATTCAAATGCTTAGTTATTTTGTATGCTATACAATAACAATCAAAGGACTAATTCTCCAGAGTTACATTAGTGCCAATTATTGTACCGTATGTAGATGTTAGTATGTGTCTGAGGGGCAAATTTGGACAAACATATATGTCTTACAACTAGTGAAGGGTATCAGTGATAGTACATACTGATATGCACTCCCTCCAACTGTAAATATATATGTGGGTCCAGTATGACAGCACATCTGTTCTTATTGATTGATGTATCTGGTTCTGTTAGGTGAATGCAAAAGCTGAAATACTGATTGAGCAGTACAAGATGGTATCACTTAAGGTAAATGAGTTATCTATCGCTGAAGAAGGCATTTGTCTCCTAATATTTTGTATATCTATATGTGTATCTGAAATGACATCCCAAATATTATATTAAAACAACATCAGATTTAAAAGTCAAGCTCTCAGAAGTCATTAAACTCAGAATTAAGGTTTTCTGTGCAAACTTAATTCAGCCCCCTGTGTGTATTGCATAATGATACAGTCTTTTATTACATGATCACAAGAGAAACAGTCTCCCTGCTCTCAGTTCCAGTGCCCAGAGCCGTCACAGTGGCCTTTGGCAAATGCAAGGAGCAATTGCAGGGAAAGTCCTCCTAAGTCCCTGAAGCTCTGGGATGAAGTATGCTCAGTGGAGATGGCCCATGTGGAATCTGGTCACATGTAAGAGCTCCGAGGGTTCTGGAGCATGTTTTGTGCAGATGGAATCTTCAGAGAATTTATTTCATAGAATCATAGAATCATAGAATCTCAGGGTTGGAAGGGACCTCAGGACCAACCCCAACTAGATCATCCCAGCCAGGGCTTTGTCAAGCCTGACCTTAAAAACCTCTAAGGAAGGAGATTCCACCACCTCCCTAGGTAACCCATTCCAGTACTTCACCACCCTACTAGTGAAAAAGTTTTTCCTAATGTCCAACCTAAACCTCCCCCTCTGCAACTTGAGACCATTACTCCTTGTTCTGTCATCTTCTACCACTGAGAACAGTCTAGATCCATCCTCTTTGGAACCCCCTTTCAGGTAGTTGAAAGCAGCTATCAAATCCCACCTCATTCTTCTCTTCTGCAGGCTAAACAATCCCAGTTCCCTCAGCCTCTCCTTTTAAGTCATGTGCTCCAGCCCCCTAATCATTTTTGTTGCCCTCCGCTGGACTCTTTCCAATTTATCCACATCCTTCTTGTAGTGTGGGGCCCAAAACTGGACACGGTGCTCCAAATGAGGCCTCACCAGTGCCGAATAGAGGGGAATGATCACGTCCCTCGATCTGCTGGAAATGCCCCTACTTATACAACCCAAAATGCCGTTAGCCTTCTTGGCAACAAGGGCACACTGTTGACTCATATTCAGCTTTTCGTCCACCGTAACCCCAGGTCCTTTTCTGCAGAACTGCTGCCCAGCCATTTGGTCCCTAGTCTGTAGCAGTGCATATTTGCCAAACTCTAATAAGTTTCTACTGAGGATGTGCACCTTGAGATTTTTCAGAGGCATATAGCTTGGCCAAATTTGGACAGATTTTAATAGGGATGACAAAAGGCACGTCACTGACACCAGGGTGGGCTCCTTGCCAAATGTCAAGTCCCTTGTCCAAAGCATGGAGGTGCTAGAGTTTCTCAGTGATATGGTTAGATTTTTTTGTATGGACAAAACAATGTATTTCCCTCCCGCCCCAACCTTGTTCTCAGAAATAGTTGAACCATTTTAGCTGAAACTTTCTAAAAAAATTCAGCCTGAGTCAGATACCAAGCATGGAAAATTTCTATTTTCCAAACTATTTAAATTTGACAAAATTATAAGCACCTGAAAACAAGACCTTAAAATGGCAAGTCATGACTTGTGCCACTAGTAACAAATAGCGTCCCTTGAATTTTCCTATTAATCCCACTTTAATTATTTGAATAAACATATACAGTGCACATGAAAATATTCACTGAACATGAATGCAAAGCCAATTAATGAATACATGTTAGCTGCAGAATACAAAAAGACTACTTGCTAGTAGGTCACTCCACTATGAAATTAAAATAGCAGCTTTAGGAAGCTGACCCAGCAGAGACCCTCTGCTCATACTTTATGCATCACATGCACTGTAATCTTGTTTCCTTTGACATTTCTCATATACGCTAATCTTTCCATCTTGTGACATGGAGGCCCTAACCCTCTTAATAGACTTTACATTAAAATATCAGAGGGCCTCCAGGTTCTATCATCTGCACTCCATCTTACGCAGGTCTGTTGTGCTTTGTAGGTGGTGTCCAGGCCTAAAGGTAGATTTTATCACATAGTGGACTCTCCAGTCCAAATTCAGCTCTATGACACCGGTGTAAATCTGTGGCAAGACCATTATCCTGGGTGCGGCTACTGCATTTTCATGTATATATCTATAGTTCTGTAACTGACAGCATAAAAATGGATAGCAGTGAGTGCATGCCTCTGGGGATGTGCTTTCCCAACTTGGTCCACCAACCACATCCATCAATCTGTATTGTTGGGTGGGCAGGAAATGCAGCAAAAGGTTGATGAATGTTCTTTTCCTTCTCTAGTCAGTGAGGCAGAATTAGTGCCCATTATTCTCAGAATGTGACATTTCTAACCAGAGAGCCTTAGGAAAATAAGTCCCAAGCCCACAATACTTAGTCACACAAATAATCATTATGGGACTGATTCTGCCAACCTTATTGACGAGTGCCTTACTCCATAAGTAGGGCCATGGTAGGGAATGGGACTAGCATCATCTCACAGCAATTCATTTCTATGAAAGCTACTCAGTTCAGAAGGATTACTCGTATAATGGCTTCATGTCAGAGTGAGGGTTACAGAAACAGGACCATATTTTTTGTAAGTGATGTTTGACTGATATCTCCACATACTCTTAGGCTACCTCTACATTTCAGCTGAAAGAAGTGATTTCCTGCTCACATAGACATACCCATACTAGTTCTGCTTGAGGGATATGTCTATGCAAGCTGGGAATCACACTCCCAGCTCAAATGCGGATGTAGCCGTACAGTTTGTGCTATAAAACTATTCAAATAAAGTAAATAATGTGTCATTTATTTGCCTTGTGTGTTTTTTTTCCTCCCCTATCCTCCCTCCCCCAGCTGCTTCTTCTTCTTCTTCTTCTTCTTCTTCTCTCTCAGGCACATTATAGCCTAGTCTCCTGTGGGTGTCATTTACTTTGGTGTCATTTCTGTTGTTCGGTTTAATGTGTGAGTGCTGGGTAGTGTTGGTGGCCTGTAATACATAGGAGGTAAGGTCAGGTGATCTAATGATGTCTTCTGGCCTTAAACTCTGTGACCACACACACACATACACACACACACACACACACACACACACGCACACACACGTCTTCACAATGATTTTTTTTTAAATATAAAACTCCAGGTGCTGAGCAATATCTGAAATCACCAACATTGAAGTAAAATATCATTTGGGTACCACAATGTGGTGTTTCTCAAGGTGACTCTTACTTCTCTTTATGTTTTCTGCTTTGTCAACAAGACACATGTGCCTTTGGAACTGGGGTACTTTCAGAGCACATATTGACTGTTATTCCTGGCACGTGTGTGACTGATTGTTTCCAGAGTGAGCAACACATGAGGCAGCATCATTATACCCTGCTAGATGCAGGCCACACTCCAAACAGTGGGTTTGTTTTTATAAATTAGCTAAATGGTTTCCAGAGAATTATGTGCTGAACTAAAAAGTGTTTGGGACACATTTCTTTAAAAAAAAAATGATGAAAGGAATTCAGAGTAGTTCCAAATGGTCCATTTTTGCTTTGTTTTACAAGTCAGGCACGCTGGTCACCTGGAAAATATCTATACGGCATCGAGACTGTGACACATTCTAATTTACTATTTAATTTTTACTTTGATGCTTAGCAATATATTTTTTAACAGAAAGTTTCCATACTAATGCACAGTTAATACAAAGTCAAAGAAGCTGCCACTGATATAAAGAACTTTGTAATCCACCTATTAAAACCAAACTCTGCGGAAGTGACTGATTATTATTATTCACTATTTGCATTAAAAAACCTGGGGTCATCTAATAGACACTGGGCAAAATTGTTATATTATGTCAACCACAGACCAAAGAATTTTGCAATAAAATGACTGTTCACAGACAAACATCCATTTTCAGGAAAGCAAAATCCTGAAAGGTGCTGAGTGCTTTCAGTTTCCACTGATGTCAATATGAGCTGACAGTCCTTGATAGCGCACAGGAGACATTCAGTTACTCAAAAATTCAAGAAGGAAAGTAAAATAATTTTCATTCTACCCGTCTGTGAAAATGTGGCTGCAAAAGCTTCATTCTCTAAGAATAAGAGATATATCAAATAAAAAATCTATGTACCCAATTCTGCGCCTACCCTGGTTGCTACTGGTCTAACTCTACTGACTTCAGTTGTTTTACCCCTTCTTTATACCAGTGTTGATAAGGTCCAAATCAAACCCAGTAAGGAGCCTGACATTTTTACTTCTTGTTTTTCAAATATAATAGAAACAGTGGTTTGAATCCTGGATTAGCCCCCACTTATGTTGTCTTGGCCATCACAGCAGTGCAGGAATTGCTAAAAGCACAAATTTCTACAGCTTGAATTAAAGAGCCAGGCTCTCATGCTAAGAGATGGAACAGATCCATATCCTCTATGGATCGGACACAGAAGGGGATCTGTAACACACACTGACAAGCAGGTTACAACAGCATTATTACCAAATGAATGGACATAGATGAAATGATGTCCAAAGAACAAACTAGATCATTATGTCATAGCTAATTACTCCCTTTACAGCAAATGGGGAGACTGGATGTTCATAGTTATCACACCCTGTCCGTAACTGCCTTCATGTAAGAGAGAATGAGTTTGTTTGGCAGTTATTGATTAATCACTAGGTATAATGGATACCAACCTTGCAAGGTACTGAGCATTCTGGCCCCAGGCTGGCAAAGGAAGCACTTAATGCATGTGCTTAACTTTAGGGATGTGAGTTGTCCCCTTGAAGTCAGCTGAATTGGATGTAAGCCATTGGTGGGTCCTATGGATGGGCCAGTGCTCACTTTTCTCTGTAGCTTTTCTCTATTGTACCAGTGACGAGAGTGCACAGTCCATTGGCCAGGGAAGAAGGGCTCCCCTAACGCCCCCATTGCTGATCCCCTCACTTGTCCAGATATTCCACCTGCTCTCCAGGTGGGCTGGGATCTAGTCCAGGAGAACCAACACCCCCCAATTTACAAGAGGGCCCAATCTGGCAGTTTCCCACTACCGTGCTGCTTAGGACATGTATAATTAGTACAGCAGGCCTGTTCCAAAGGCTAGCAAGCAGTGTCCTAGGGATACCCATTCACATCAATTCACATGAATTATGGTTTGTGGAATATATTCAATCTTTATTGAATTTAGCAATCCACATCTTAAGGAAAAAAAACTTTGATAATCAATTACTTAGATTTCTCATAACATATACACATCCTTATCCGACTCTCCATGGAGCTCCCCTGTTCCTCCCCCGTTCCGTCCAAATCAACCTTCCAGCAGGTGAAGAAAGGGAAAAACAAGTTAAACAAACTACCAAAAGGAATCATGGCCAGCATCAAGAAAGATAGTTCCTCTGCATACATTAATTAGGAGGTTAAAGTAAAGAGGAATGGAGGGGAGTACAGCTTCCCCACCTTTTGCTATAAGCAGAGGGTGAATTCCCTCGTTTGAGGAAGCAGGGTGCTTTATAGCTCTCTCTCCTCCTTGGCTGGTGTGGTGAGAGATCCTGATCCTGCTTCAATCTGCTTCATCCATTGTGTTAATCTGATCTGGTACATCTTCCTTGTTGTTTATGTAGTCTAGCCATGAACTTCAGATTTGTCCATTCTGTCCGGTGTATCCTGGAAATCACTTTTCCGTAAGATGCCATCTGAGTTAATGAAACTTCCCACACAGAGGACTGTTTATCTTTCTGATGCTGTAATATCCTGTCAGTTAAGATCAAGGTTAAGTATTGTTTGTAATGACTACAATGGGCCTTTATATGAATCAGTAGTTTAAACTGAAGGGTGATTTCTTATATGGTGTGTCTTATTTCGTTTCCAAACAGAAAAGTCAAAAAAGAACACATGTAATGTATTTTTTCCCTTCCATTTCTCAATGTGGTAGGACCTCAGTATCAAATTATCCAATTCTTCATTCCCAGGCTTGTCTTGTCATCCTTCCACCCCTCTCGCCTCCTCTCAGTAATATGGGTAGTAATAACAATAAAAATAATTATTATTGGAAATCTACTGAGGAAAAATTGCCAACAGTGTTTTACAAAGCATCATTCTCCTTCTCTAGATATCAGGATAAAGTAGAGAAGTTTTCACCAACATTTTCAAAACTGGCAGATGACTTTGGGGGCTTCCATTTTGTGAGCACCCAAACAGACACACCTTGTGTCAAGGTGGGTACCCAAAAATGAAGCTTCTCAAACCACAGACCACTTTTGAAAATGTTACCCAAACTAAGAATCCAGTTTGGGAAAGCATCCCTATTTAAGACATCCCTATTGAAGTCAATGGAACTTAAGCACAGGTTTAAAGATGAGCCCTGAAGAGAGATGAGATAGAGCATGTGCTTATGGGCTTTTCTAAATCAGGGCCCAAATGACTTTGCTCAGTCATATTGCTTCCTGGGAGAGGAGAGGCAGACTTGTCTGAGGCTACTATTGATGGCATAGCCAGACATACTGGAGTAGAGCTCCACTAAAAATATTCTTTACTCAACGTCTCTTGCCTAGGATCTGAGGGCCAATGTATCTCCACTGAATTCAATTCACACCAACTGAGGATCTGGCTTTGACTATTCAGAGCTTACTTATAAAAAGAAATATTTAATATTAGTATTTCTTTGTCAAGGAACGCTCACTTCCAAAACAAAATCCATTTGTCGGTGTGTGGTGTTGTTTCTAGGGACACATGAAATATTGGCAACAAAAAAGCAAATCTGTGCAAGATTTCAGGTGTCATTATCTAGCATGGTACTCGGATGAGCCTCCTCACTGTAGTATCTGAGCACTTCACAGCCATTAATAGATTTTATCCCCATAAAACCCTTTGAGGGAAGGAAATATTATCCCCATGTTACAGGTGGGGAACTGAGGCACAGGGTAGATTTGTCCAAGGTCACAGAGATGAACCAGCAATTGAACCAACGTCTTCTGAATCTCAGTCCAGTGTTCTATCCATTAAACGTCGACCCCACTACAAACACAAAACTACAGCTATGGCTATACTTGGAGCTGGGGATGTGACTCCAAGCTTGTGTGGATATACTCACGCTAGCTCTCATTGAGCTAGTGCACTAAAGATAAAAGCATCTGTGATGCTGACAGACCCCGGATGTTGCCAGGCAGGATCAAACCTGGGACCTCTGTGTATGAGCCTCTACTGCATGAGCTAAAAGCCACATGCCATTTAGCTAATGTTGTAGTAGACTCATCAATATCTAGGTGGGCTAGGTGCCAGTAGAGGGGAACAGAACCCCACACCAAGCAGGTATCGGTTACATACTTCTCCTAGCTGAGGAAGCGCGTCCCAAATTTCAGATACGTCCCAGTTGATAGCCCAACAGACCCCACTTGTCAGCAGGTGGGATCAAATCTGGGGCCTCTGGAGCTAAATGCATGAGCCTCTACTGTATGAGCTAAAATCCACACAGCATTTAGCTAAGGCTGTAGCAGACTCATCAATCTCTAGCTGGGATAGGTGCTAGGCTAGGGGGACAGAGCACCACACCAAGCAGGCATGGGTTACACATAGGCATGGTAGCATGGGCAGTGACAAGTGGTGGCATGACATAGTTGCCTTGAGTACAAACCCACCAGAACCCCCTGGGTATGTAATTGGAGGGGATGGGGAGCTAGCCCATACCTCCATTCACTGCAGTCTGTGCTACCATTTTTAGCACACTAGCTTGATGAGAGCTAATGCGAATATGGCTACTTGAGCTGGGCGTCAGACGCCTAGCTCCAAGTGTAGACATCACATCAGACTTAGTGCTCTGAAAGGCTTGCAAGATGACTAAAGCTTTCAGATACATCCGAGCTAATGAGTGAAATCATCCAAAATTCAGTTTTGCATGAAACCAGGAGAAATTCAGCTGTTACTGAGTTTTGACTTTATTCAAACCCAAACTGAAAGCAAAGCATGAGGGCGGGAGGGAGAGGAACCTACCTTAATCAACACAATAGCTTGCAAAACTCCTGCAATATGAAACTGCCAAATTTATCACCTCGGTATTTTCAGCCTAGTTTTCTTCCAGATTAAGAGCTCCAGTTAATTACCAAGATCACAAGAAGATCTAATTATTTACCAAGGTCACATAGTCATGTAGCAACTCAGCTGAGATTTGAACAGGTATTTCCAGCAGTCTGCTATGTCCCCTACATCAGTGGTTCTCAACCTGCCAGCCGCTTGAGGTCTAGTCAGCACACATCTGTGACCCATGTGACATCATCAGGGCCTACTGGGTGACCTTGGGCAAGTCATTTCACCTTTCCATGCCTCGGTTTCCCCACGTATAAAATGGGATAATTATATTGACCTCCTCCGTAAAGTGTTTATAAAAAGTGTTATATAAGACCTACATATTCTTATTTTTATTTATCATATGCTCCTATTTCTTTGTACATTTCCTAACCTAATGTATGACTGGTGCTTATTGGGATCTTTGTGGCCTTTGAGTGCTACCCAAAAACATATAATAATTCCTAGGGAAAAGACATAGGATTGTAAGAAAGTCCATGCTGGGTCAGATCAATGGTCCATCTAGCCCAATATCCTTTCTTCCAACAGTGGCCTGTGCCAGATGCTTCAGAGGGAATGAACAGAAGAGGGCAACTTTCTATTTTCCCATGCTAGAAAAATTCAGACTGGAAATAAGGAGTGAAATTTATCAAGGGTTGCGGTGGATTCTCCATCACAGCCAATTTTAAAACCAAGATTGGACGTTTTTCTAAAAGATTTGTGGTAGGAATTATTTTGGAGAAGTTCTTTGGCCTGTCACACAGGAGGTCAGGGCTAGATGATCACAATGGTCCCTTCTAGCCTTGGAATCTATGAATCTATACAATATATAAGGAACCCTCTCCCCGCACCAAAAGAACAATTAAAAGGACAATTCTCTTTATGAAGCTTACAAAGCAAAAAAGGCTAGATTGTTGCGATAAAAACTGAGTTGGAAGGCAACGTTAATAGTGGTTATGTCTTTAAAGAAAATAAAAGCTAATAAAATCTAGTAGATTTTTTAAAGAAAATTATCATGTAGTAAAGTGAGTGATCAAGACATTTAAGTAGGTTTGCTAACAGATGGCACCATGATACAATCAGAAAGGCAGGGCGCCACCTACACCAAAGCATTCTTGCTGGAATATTTGACAATATTTGACCATGGTCATTTGACTGTTTGCAATGTTGCTGTAACTATGTTGTTCCCAGGATATGAAAAAGGCAAGGTAGGTGAAATAGTATATTTTACTGGACCAACTTCTGTTGTGGAATGGATAAGCTTTTGAGCTTCATGGAACTCTTCCTTAGGTCTGCAGAATGTAACCAGAGTCTCCAAGCTAAATACTAGGCTGGGAAGATTGTTAAGCGTAAGGGATTCACAGATGCTGCAGAAGACCACTTGAAATGAAGTGGATTAAGGGTTAGCAGGCAGTAGGGTGTGATACAAATTGTTGTAATGAGACATAAATCCAGTGTCTGTTAAATCCATTATTTTTAGTGTCCAGCAGAGTTATGTGTCTACATTCCCAGGCTCATCTTTTGAAGGAGTTGTGCAGGTTTCCTTTGGTGATCAGGACTGAGAGGTCATATATGGTGTGATCACTTTGTGAAAAGTGTTCACTCACATGTGATATGGTGTTTTTGTCTTTTGTCATTTTCCTGTGTGAATTCATTCAAAAGCATAGTGATTGTCTGGTTCCACTCACATAGTTGTTGCTGGAGCATTTAGTGCACTGGATGAGGTACACTACATTTTATGATAGGCATCTGTAGGATCCGTTGATCTCAAAAGGTGTGGGGGATATTGATCATTCTAAAAGTGGAGATACGTCTGCATGTTTAGCATCTGTCATTATGGCAAGGTCTGGCGCCATTTTGAGTTGGTGTGTCTTGGTCTGTGGGAACTTGCTTCTGATGATGAGCTTGGTGGGTTGTTTGGAGGCCAGAAGAGGGGGCTCGGGAAACATTTATTTCAGTATGTGGTTCCCATCAAGCATGGGTTGTAGCTGTTTGATGATACCCTGAATGGGTGCCAGTGTGGGGTGGTAGGTGAAAACTAGGGGTGTGTGGTCAGTGGGATTTTTATTTTATTTTATTGAAGCTGTTTCTTCTAGGGTATTTGAATGGTCTGTTCCATGATGCAATCTACTTCTCTGGCAGAGTGTGTTTGTTTAAGGTGTGTACCCCGGACTTTCTCTTTGGAACAAATTCTGTGGTATCTGAGTGCCTGGCTGTGGATAATAGATTTCTTGGTACATCTGGGGTGGTTGCTGGATCTGTGGAGATCAGTATGGTGATTGGTGGGTTTCTTGTATATAGTCACCTTAGGGTTCCATTGTTGAAACTGATTGTGGTGTAACGGAAGCTGATGCTGGTATATGAATGTTCTAAAGAGAGTTTGATGGATGGGTGGTGGTTGTTAAAGTTGTGTTTGAAATCTTTGAGGGAGTTTAGATTTTTTGTTCAGAGGATGAAAATATCATTTATGTATTTCAGGTATATCATTGGTTTCGTGGGTAATTTTTCCTGAGGTTCCATGAAGAATTGGTGTATTGGGGAGCCATCCTAATACCCTTGTTCCCATGGTATGGACAAAGTGTTTGTCGTTGAAAGTAAAGTTGTTCTGGGTGAGGGTGAAATGGATGAGTTTAGCAATGTGTTTGGGGTGGATTAAAAAAGTAGTTGAGCAGGGGACTGTGTCAAGGGTCTCCAACCTCCCAAATTGGTGCCCTACCTGTTGGACTACTCTCTCTCTCTCTCCCCCATCCCCCGCAATGATTATTTAAATGTTATCCACAGTGGAACAGTCATTGGGCCTGAGAGAGAGAGAGAGAGAGAATTTCAATAAGACTTAAGCTCCTAAGTGCCTAAGTCACTTTTGAAAATGAGACTTAGGCATTTTTGAAAATTTTACCCAAATTTCATTGATTTATTTCTAACATGGATGCCTTACTTTCTATGCTTTTAAAATAACACATTTCTGTGAGATCAAAATACTCCAGTAGAATTATGTTCCACTAGCAACAATTCATACCAGGCAACGAAGTACTCAGATTCAACAAAGTCAACATCTTCTTTGTATTGGGGAGTCTTAAATCCTGATGCACTCACAGCATTATCAGTCTTTCTGCAGTGGAGCAGAGGCTCTGTCCATGCAGTAGGACCAAACAAAGAGAGTATGTTTTCTGCAGTGGGAAAAAAGAAAGAAAGAGAAAGTTGGGACAAGGTGGAAAAGATAAGCTCAGCAATAATCAGATAAGTGGTAACAGCTAATTAGCCTGATTAGGATGTTGTAGATAACTAGGCAAGATTTATATTTGACAAAGCCACAGCAGACAATTGTTATTGAAGTTCTATAACGGAAGAATCACCAATGTGATTACAGCAAGTAAACCATATTGGGTCTGATCCTAGAAGGTGCTGAATATCTGCAAATTCTATTGACTTCAGTGAGATTTACAGGTGATACAGAGATACTGGGGTGTGGGAGGGCCCCTAGTTCTTCACCCCTTACTCCCTTATCAGGGTACCTTGCTGGACACACAGGAGGGATTTAACTGATCTAAAGAAATTGAAATAATATATTGCTTCCCCAGATCAAAGGGGGAGCAAAGGGGCAACCATGATGATCTGAGTCACAATTCATTCTCCGATCTGTGTCTGAGGCACCACAGCTATGCACCCCCTCTTCCTCAGGGCAGATTGTAAGGTGACAGTCTAGCTCCTAGTGAGAATGCCAATATAAACAAGTGCCAATATAAATGAGGAAGTTTGCTGAAAACTAAAATGATTTCATTCAAAGATCGCAATGCACTTCACAAAAGTGGGTGAGCATTATTGTCCTCATTTTAGAGACGGGGAAAGTGAGGAACAGAGATGTTCCCTGTTTTATCCAAGGTCACGAAGAGCATTAATGACAGAGCTCGTGTCTCCTGACTATCAGTCTAGTGTTCTATCCACCAGAATCTGCTGTGTCCTAATTATGTTCATATTAATGACCCTTTGCAGCACTGCAGAATTTTACAACAGTGTCCAATTGTCATTGTATTAATCACTATTAACCAAGTTAAAACATTCTAAAAATGATGTGGCATTCTCCATTTAACAGACAAGACTATCAACTGACTTTCCAGGCTTCAGGATCTATTTCCCATTCAGTGGATGATCCTAATGTTTATGGACCCGCAACTGAAAGGGAGAATGTTTATGCTTTGTTTGTTACCGTTCATAGTCAGCAGACACCTAGATTGGTGTCTCTAACATGCTATATCAGCATTAATGTTTGCTCATACTGATTCGGTAGAAGGTTAACATTTTAGTACTACAACTCATATAATAAAGAAAACTTTTATTCTAGGCCCTCCTTCAGAATCTTTGCAGATGTAATGTAATAACAGGGCTGTGAGGCCAGTTCATTAAATTACCAGCTTTGCTTTTTGCAGATGTTTCAAACAGGTGTTCCGTATGTGGCCAAGAGTTTGCTTTCTTCTTTTGCATGCTGCACTGTGGGTCAGAGGTTATGCCTCAATGGCAAGGTCTCAAATGCATAGCAAGTCTCAGAGGCCTTTGTTAGAGAAGAAAAAGAATGCAGTTTCCTTGAAATTTATGTACTGCAAAAGATAACCATTGCACCTGCAGAATGTTGTTCTTATTAAAAACACATGATAGCTGTTGACAGAAATATAAAATGCTGCTCTGTAGTTCCTGTTGAGAATATGCAGGAACCCCAAAATGATCTGTAATATATCAGAGATATACTACTGATTCATGGTCCGACGCTGCATAGCTATGGTATACATGGACTTATACTACACCAGGAGGTTCCATGTGCATTTAAAACTTGACATTGGGCAGAGTTACATTCACAGTCAAATAAGCATCTCACATTATGTGTTGTATGGCAGCAGGGATTCCAAATGACCCAGCCTAGTTCATACTTGGAAAAGATTGGTCTAGTCTTTCCCGACCACCTGTGCGTTGGCTTTTCAACTTCTCTATTGGAAACAGGGAAAATAGATTCTTCTAAACACAGGCAATCCTATAAAAGAGACCACCCTTATTAGAGAACTTCATGTTTAAAGAGACCACCTCAAATTTATTAAGAACAAATCTGCTCCACTTTTATTAGAAGACCACCTCCAGCAAGCACCCAGTTTTTGTAAATTCCTTTAGCAATCACTTAAAACAACAAGATTCCATGTAAATATTACTCTTAATCATTAAGTAGGCCAAGAAGAAAAATGTGTTTGTATCATTTAGCCAATGTTGACATATAGTCAGAGGTGAAAGCGGGCCGGTGCGGCGTACGGGTAAGAAGGGGCCGCTGGTACCGGCCCGTACACAGTCAATGTTAAAGCACTGCCATGGCAGTGCTGAAATGTCACTTCCCCTTTTGCCACCGATGCGGGGGTGGTGGTGGGGAAGATACAAAGGGGCAACTGCCCCAGGGATTTAAAAGGGTCCGGGGCTCCTGGTCACCACTGCCACTACCACAGCAGCAACCAGAGCTGGGCCCTTTAAATCGCCACCAGAGCCCCAGGCGGCGCAGGCTAAGTAGCATGGAAGGGCTGGCTGGGGGAGGCTGACCCCCAGTCCCGCCCCTTCCACCCAAGGCCTCGCTTCTTCCAGGGACCTGGAGCCGGGGCCCTGTACTGGTAAATAATTTATCTTACTTTCACCCCTGCAAATAGTGGCTGTGGTGCTCTATATAGAGTCCCTTTCAACAAAGTTTCTTGAGGCTGTCACTCCAGTAAATGATGGAAGTGCCAAAAGGAGCAACAGAAATAGCAGAATGGCTACAATTAGGGGAAAAGCACAAGGCTACAGTCAGTGATTTCCCTACACCCCCCCTGAATTTTCCCAACACCCCCCCCCCAGTTTTGTGAACTAGTTACATGCAGTGTTGCCAATTTAGTGATTGTTTGGGAATTTGAATTAAAATTGAAACATGAATACACACTTTAAAAGCATATAAAATATATGATAAAATACGTGTATCTGAAAAAGTGTAATCGATTTGAAAAGTATGAACACAGACTAGCTTCCTTATACAGCTTTTGTTTTTTGTGACTGTCAGTGCATTCATTTCGGTGATGTTGGCCAACCTAATAATTTCAAATGATGATTTCTAAGCAAAAAAAAAAAAAAAAAAAAAAGAGCTCTCCCTGACAGCTAGTGATGAGCTGGGGACTGGGAGAAAAGGCTTCAGGACCAGATTGTATTTACATTCACACCTAATCTATCTAGGTATCCAGCAAACAGAGCTGTGTTGCCCAAGTGATAGATTTTGGCTGGGTTTGGGTTACAAATGCAGCGGGTAATGAAATGTTGTTGTTTTTATTGTATGAGTAAAGGGCAGTAGAACTGTCCTTAGCCTGTGCTGATTGAGGGCATCAAGACAGAGGGTGGGGACAGGTGTTTTGCTTTATGGTCTGCCTGAGTCACAAGTACTATTTGACCTGCCCCTCTCCACTGTTTAAAGACAGAGCTGATTAGGCTTCATAAAGAGGCTTTTGGTTTGTTAAGTGACCACTAGAGCTGAAATCTCTGATAATCAGGTCTAAGTGCTTAGACCTGCTGTGGGACAGTGTTTCTGTGGATGAGATGGCCCAGTCTGCACTAGCACGGAAGGTCCTCTCACCCAGAAGATCTGAAATCACTGAGAGTTGGGTGGAACCGCGAGAGACCGACTCACAGAGGTCACAGTGGCAGGTGGCAGCAGAAGGTGACAGTGTAGGGCTATTGGGGCAGAGCAATAGAGTGAATGGTGGCATGACAAACAACAGCGGCCAGAGTATTGGACTTAGGGTGACCAGATGTCCCGATTTTATAGGGATGGTCCCAGTTTTTTGGGTCTTTTTCTTATATAGTCTCCTATTACTCCCCACCCCCTGTCCCGATTTTTCACACTTGCTTTCTGGTCACCCTAATTGGACTATGTTTTAGTGACCTTTCTCCAGAAGCTATATTTGTGACTGGGAAACTTATATAAATATATGTTTCCTAGTAGGCCAAGATTTTAAAAATGCATTATTTGCCAAGATCATTATCTCACATCATCGCTATCTCAAGAGGTCATTATTTTGGGGAGTTTCTGTACTAAACTTTTTTATTATTATAATTATTTTTAATGTAAGAATGGCTATATTGGGTCAGATCAATGGTCCATCTATCCCAGTATCCTGTCTTCCAACAGTGACTGTTCCAGGTGTTTCAGAGGGAATGAACAGAACAGGGAATCATTGATTGATCCATCCCCTGTCATCCACTCCCAGCTTCTGGTCAACAGAGGCTAGGGACATTCAGATCATGATGTTGCATCCCTGCCCATCCTGGCTAATAGCCATTGATGGACCAATCTTCCATGAACTTATCTAGTTCTTTTTTGAACCCTGTTATAATTTTGGCCTTCACAACATCCCTGGCAAAAAGTTCCATGGGTGACTGTGCTTTGTGTGAAGAAATACTTCCTTTAAAACTTTGTTTTAAACTTACTGCCTATTAATTTCATTGGGTGACCCCTGGTTCTTTTGTTAAGTGAAGGGATAAATAACACTTCCTTATTCATTTTCTCCTCAACAATCAAGATTTTATAAGACTCTATCATATCCCCTCTTAGGGCTAGTCTACACTTACCAGCTCTGTCGGACGCGTCGGATCGATCTTCTGGGTTCGATTTATCGCGTCTTGTCTAGACGCGATAAATCGAACCAGGAAGTGCTCCCCCGTTGATGCTGGTAATCCTGCTCCACGAACGGAGCAGGCAGAGTCGACGGGGGAGCCTGTGCGCTGCGGTGTGGACCAGGGGTGAGTACTTTGAAGTTCGAAATAAGATACTTCGACTTCAGCTACGTTATTTACGTAGCTGAAGTCGCATATCTTACTTCGAACTTCGGGGCTAGTGTAGACCAGCCCTTAGTTGTCTCTTTTCAAAGCTGAAAGGGCCCAGTCTTCTCTCCTCATATGGAATCTGCTCCATACCCCTAATCATTTTTGTTGCCCTTCTCTGTACCTTTTTCAATTCCAATATATCTTTTTTGAGATGGTGTGACCAGAACTACACACAGTATTTAAGATGTGGGCATGTCATGGATTTATATAGTAAAAGTGGAGGAGCTTGGTTTGCCACACTGATCAGCTAAGCCAATATTGACAACCTATATGAAAAGGCTGCAAAACACCATGCTTCTGGACTGCATCAACATGCAGAAAGCCTTATAAGCCAGTCACTGTCAAAGCCAATTTTAGAAGAACTTAATGAGACTGTTAAGAATGCTGGAGACACAACTCAGTTTATGTGAACCAACATGGCTATTGCATCATATTTTCTGTTTAAGCAAGAGATACCACACACTACAAACTAGAGGCCTATGTTAAGTGCATTGTCACTTGTTAATCCTGAAGTTGGACATTGGTTCCAACCAAGACTGGCAAATGCTCACTATCTTTCTGCAAAAAACTCAGCTGACTCTCTTGAAACATGTGGTGCAACAGTGAAAGACTCAGGAGTTGAAAAAGTGAAGAAAATTCTCTCACTATATTCAAAATATGTGCATACATGGCCAACAAATGCACCAATGCAAATAGGCATCGAGAATTAAGGCATTACGTATGTTATCTTGATGTCCATGGTAGGCCAGTAGATGCATTCTAGATGTTCAGTTATAGAAGACACATCAGCTGCATCTGTGACATCTTAGAAGAGTTAAATGCTTGTAAATTGAACCCCAAACAGATGGCTGCTTGTGCATTTGATGGAGCTACAAACTTCTCTGGAAGACATAGTGGAGTACAAGCTTTGCTCAGAGAAAAGTGTAACCCTAATCTCTCCTATACATACTGTAGAGGCCATCTACTCCAGCTAGCACTAGTACAAGCTACAGAATCTTTAAAAGACATTAAAAAGCCACAAATTTAATGGCTTTTTTATACTCTTTCTTTCAGCAAGAGTCCAAAAGGACTGAACATTTTGGAAACAAACAGAAGATACACTGGGATTGAAGTTCAAAATGAGTCCAACCTGGGAAAACGTGTTGGCTTTCTCATGAGTGATTCTTGGCAGTTGTCTTAAAATTACTGCAACCGTTATTATTGGCTTTAGAAAGTATCCACCAAGATAGGACAGATATAAGTAGTGAGGCTGGTGGACTACTTTTGTTACTAAGTTCAGAGAAGACTATCGCCATTCTCTCTCTTGTAAGTCTACTGTTGAAACCACTTGGGTCATTAAACAATGTAATCCAGGCATCTGCTACAACAGTAGTAGATCTTTGTCCAGAAATAGAAGCTATCCTTGGATCAATCAGAGATATCCATTGAAAATGTACTGGAAGAAGCAGACTTCAGTCCAGAAGTTGACTAATGAAGGTACTTATATTGACTGCATAAGTGAAGAGGACAAGAAGTGTTTGTTAAGCCACCTGAAAAAGTACAAAGACTTGATTCTTACAAATCTACAGTAGAGATGTCTGTATTCTATTCAACCTCCACATAGCTTTTACAGATGCCTGTCTTATAAAACACCTACAGTTGAGTGGAGTGAGGCACTACCAGCAACAGGGCTGCTATGTGATCAGGGCAGAATAGAGAATTTTGAACACAGAGTGGAATATCATATGATGAATGAATGAAGATTTAACTTTAACTTCTTTATCATCACTAGTGGTTCGACCCAATCTTTGTGCTGTTTCCTGCAATGAAAGTAGGAATTCATCTCTTGCTACTCCCAGTCACAACAGCTACAGCAAAACATAATTTTTCCTCATTGAATAGACTTTCGTGAGGGAGGGATAGCTCAGTGGTTTGAGCATTGGCCTGCTAAACCCAGGGTTGTGAGTTCAATTCTTGAGAGGGCCATTTAGGGATCTGGGGCAAAAATTGGGGATTGGTCCTGCTTTGAGCAGGGGGTTGGACTAGATGACCTCCTAAGGTCCCTTCCAACCCTGATATCCTATTCTATGAATTTTGTGTTCTGAAAGAAGTCACCTTCTGCCTGATCATGGGCATATTATGAAGGACTGGAAGTAACGGACACACAAGAAGACACCAAGGAGTGCAAAATTACAACAAGAAACCAAGACTGATGTAGATGTAGTGCTTCATAGTAGGCTTGAGAAGCCAACTTTAATTTGTGTGATGGTTTTAAAACATGAGTTAAATCTAATAAAATGGTCGTGAAACATTTTTCAGTTTTTACTATAGTGCCATACAGTCCACCTTTGCCCTCACGGTCTCAGCCCTCGTCAGCCCTCACCCCACCCCCTGAATATTTCAACACCCTCCCCTAATTTCAATTCCTGGGGAAGACACTGGCTACAGTCTCTCTCGCTGACCCATAGAAGGAGCTGATCTGGTACAACTCCTCAATATGTTATTACTATGTGGCTATGTAGAAGGAGAGTGGCCATTCAGCCCCTGTATTAATATGCCATGGATAATGCTATCAGTGAAAACCTGATGTAGTATTGTAGACCACATCATTATTTACAGGGAACTTATTTTATCAATATCACATATATCTAAGTATAAGACTATAGATTGTATAGAGCAGCTATGACATATACAATATACCTGCATTAGAAAGTCTTTTAAAATGTGTATGTAGCTGTAATAAGTATATATATAAGACCACAACATCCACAATTTGCCCAAGATATTTTTTAGAAAGAAGAAACATGATGTTGAACATGTACTTTCAGTAGTGGAGATACTTGTTGAAATTGTGACCCTCTTAAAGTCTATAGGAATTTTTCCATTAATTTCAATGGGGACAGGATTTTCATTCATTTTCTTTCTTGTTTTCCTTATTTTTCATGAACAACTGCTCCCTCAAATTTACAGCCAGATATTGATTGTTATGTGACAATGTTAGTATAAACAACCTATTTTCACCTGGAGATTAAAGAACAGGACAGATGTTGCACTCCCATATCAGGCTGCTGTTTTAAAATGACGCACATAACTGAATTTTTTGCAATAATCAAACAAACAGACACAATTTACAAAATCCCACAGCTGGAGAGTTTTTCTGGAGCACTAAATTCTGCTCCAACCAAACGCTGATCGTCAGAGCTATGTCATTACTGACCTTTCTTTCAGGAGAACACAACGTTTTAAAGAGAAAGGGTACTGAAAAATTGAGCCATGGTATTCCATCCAGGGCTGGCTCCAGGCACCAGTTTTCGAAGCAGGTGCTTGGAGTGGCATTTAGAATGGGGCGGCAGTCCATGTGCTGCAGCGGCAATTCGGTGGTAGCTCCGCCGCTTTTCCGGGCGTGGCGGCAATTCGACGGCGGGGGCAATTCGGCGGCGACTGCTTGGGGCCAAAATTGGTAGAGCCGCCCCTGATTCCATCCAGTTTTTTGTAAAACAAGCACCACTTTACACACACACGACTATATTTACCCTATATATATGTATTATAACTTTTGCATGCTATACAAGTTGATCCATAATTTATAACTGGAAACTTACAAAGCAATTGTCAACTTTTTAGTAGTTTTATTAATCTCCATGTAAGGTTCTTTTTCAGATTCATATTCAGACACTAATCATTATTACACATCAATTACATTGATCTACTACTTTATAGGGAAAATCCTATGATATAAGAAACATTAATAAGTTCTCAATGTTTAATTAATTAAGATAAGATCAGATCCTGAAGTCTTTATTCATGTTTTATTCCGATGAACACTTGTAGAATTCTGGACCCCACGATTCAGATCATAAACTGTAAAGCAAAAATGAAATTAAGTCACATTACACCATAAAATAAAAATCTTTCTGATATTTATGAATTATCAGCACTGAAATAACTCATTCATCTTTACAATAACTCTGCTTATTTTATTATTGCACATAAAAACTTATATTAAAAGCACCTTAAAGTTGCAAAGTCAGGCACTCAAAAATCAGGAATGTCAGAATTAAGGTTGCTCACGCTCTCCCATTTTACTATCTTCCAATCTAAATTTGAGACTTCAAGGTCAGATTAAATAGTCACAATGGTCCCTTGAGGCTTTAAATGCTATGAATTTATATCTGACCCCTTAACATAGTGTCTTGTGCCAAAAGGCTAATTTCCGTACGGTACCTGTCTCATTTCATGGTCTGATAAATGGCAACTGTTTAATAAAGTACATAAGAAGCACTTTTTTTAAAAGTAGGATGAAGCCTTTGAAATGACGGTACCCTAGTGAGAACACTGTTAACATGGCTGCCCAAACCAGGGAATTTAAAGTGGAATTTGTGCCACTAGCACATCAACATGCTAGCACAAATGTACCAAAGGGAATGGATGTTAATTGGAAGGAAACCAAATATAAAGTCTTCCTTTCAGGTTTTGTAATGAAACTGTCATTGTTATGATATCTGCCCTTACACACCTTATACTAGTCATTGAACCCATACAAGCACTAAACACTCCCAAGTGTACTAATCAACCTCTTTACCTAAGGGTTAAATACATGAGGCCAGATTTTCAGGAGCTCAGATTATTTATTTGGGGCTACACTTTCAAGAGCATAGTTCCTAGGCACCAAAATAAGTGGCCAGATTTTAAAAAGTGCTCAGCACGTTGGGTGATGAGATCCTGTGACAAACTGGCCATAAGTGTCACTCTGGGAGCCGTTAGGTGCTGAGCACTTCTGAAAATCTGCCCCTTGTTTTGGTGCCTTAATGGAACCTGGCCAATGGCACTTTTGACAATCTGGTCCCAATTGTGCATGCTGAGCACTTAAATCTGGCTCTGAGCTCTGTTTGTGCTCCTTAAGTGACACAAAGGAGCAGAAATGTCCCATAAATCCTCTGCTGTGGATATCCCTGGCATGGAAGCTGAATGCTGTGGAGAATCTATTCCATGGTCAAAAATCTGGAAATAGGGATGATGTTTCTTGCAATGGGCAAGGAAGAGGGATAGAATATGATCATGGCTCTTCTAACATTAGATTTTCCTGACATAGCTTAAACACACATACATATACAATTGGTTTGCATGTGTGTGGCATTAACTTTTGATTAGAGGGTTATATTAAAATGGGGAATAATCATATCAAATATTAAGAAGTAAAACTATATACATCAAGTACGATACGATCCACAATTTTAAAATTAGAAACGTGGACCCCAATTTTTAACTTGAACACTTAAGTAAGTTTTCCCAACTCTGCACTTATTATTAATTATTAGTAGTAGTATTGCAATAGCACTGAAGGGCTCCAATCATGGATCAAGGTCCTGCTTTGATCACCGTACAAGCACAATACAAACAAATGGGCCCTAAAGAGTTTGAGTCAGCATCAGAGACGCCAAGCATCAACTTTGAGTGTTTATATCCTGATTAAAGCACCCATATTATGGATGAAGTATCTTGGCATTGTTACCCCGGTGTGGAAACTGAGGCTATAGCTACACTACGGACCTTACAGCGGCACATCTGTACTGCTGCAGCTGCACCGCTGTAACGTCTCCTGGTAGCTGCTCTTTGCTGGCAGGAAAAAGCTCTCCTGCTGGCATAATTAAACCATCCCCTATGAGCAGCGTTAGCTAGGTCAGCAGGAGAGCCTCTCCTGCCGACATAGCACTGTCCACAACAGCACTTTTGCTGGTGAAACTTATGTTGGTCAGGAGTGGGGTTTTTTCACACTTCTGACCGACAAAAGTTTTACCAGCAAAAGTGGTAGTGTAGACAAAGTCATGATAACAACTCCTGCATCATCAGTACATCAGCACACAAGTGCAAATCATTTATTTTCTAATGGCTTTATTTGTATCTTCTTTCCTTTTTTTTGGCATATGCCTTATTCAGTTCCTAGTCTAAAATGTCAGACAATTGTTATTTGCTTGTGCACTACATTTTGTTAAGCACTTGTATGATCACAGACAAGGTCAGCTCGCAGACTGCTGCACTGGGCAGCACAGTATGAGGAGGAAGTGAACAGCCCTCAGTTGTGAAAGAACAGGTTAAGGACTATTTAGAAAAGCTGGACATACACAAGTCCATGGGGCCAGATCTATGTTGAGGGAGTTGGTTCATGTAATTGCAGAACCATTGGCCATTATCTTTGAAAACTTGTGGCAATTGGGGGAGGTCCTGGATGATTGGAAAAAGGCAAATATAGTGCTCATCTTTAGAAAAGGGAAGAATCTGGGGAACTACAGACCGGTCAGCCTCAGCTCAGTCCCCAGAAAAATCATGGAGCAGGTCCTCAAAGAATCTATTTTGAAGCACCTGGAGGAGAGGAAGGTGATTAGGAACAGTCAACATGGATTCACCAAGGGCAAGTCATGCCTGACCAACCTGATTGCCTTCTATGATGAGATAACTGGCTCTGTGGATATGGGGAAAGCAGTGGATGTGATATATCTTGACTTTAGCAAAGCTTTTGATACGGTCTCCCACAGTATTCTTCCAAGCAAGTTAAAAACGTATGGATGGGATGAATGGACTATGAGGCAGATAGAAGGCTGGCTGGATCGTCGGGCTCAAAGCTCGGTGTCCAGTTGTCAGCTGGTATCAAGCAGAGTGCCCAAGAGGTCTGTCCTGGGGCTGGTTTTGTTCAACATCTTCATTAATTATCTGGATGATGGGATGGATTGCACCCTCAGCAAGTTCGCAGATGACACTAAGCTGGGGGGAGAGGTAGATTCACTGGAGAGTAGGGATAGGGTCCAGAGTGACCTAGACAAATTGAAGGATTGGGCCAAAAGAAATTTGATGAAGTTCAACAAGGACAAGTGCAGGGTACTGCACTTAGGACGGAAGAATCCTACGCATTGCTACAGGCTGGGGACCGACTGGCTAAGTGGCAATTCTGCAGAAAAGGACATGGGATTACAGTGGAGAAGCTAGATATGAGTCAACAATGTGTCTTTGTTGCCAAGAAGGCTAATGGCATATTAGGCTGCATTAGTAGGAGCATTGCCAGCAGATCTAGGGAAGTGATTATTCCTCTCCATTTGGCACTGGTGAGGCCACATCTGAAGCATTGTGTCCAGTTTTGGGACCCTCATTACAGAAAGGATATGGACAAATTGCAGAGAGTCCAGCAGAGGGCAACGAAAATGATTAGGGGGCTGGCGCACACAATTTATGAGGAGAGGCTAAGGGAACTGGGCTTATTTAGTCTGCAGAAGAGAAGAGTGAGGGGTGGATTTGATAGTAGCCTTCAACTACCTGAATGGGCCTTCCAAAGAGGATGGAGCTAGGCTGTTCTCAGTGGTGGCAGATGACAGAATAAGAAGCAACAGTGTCAAGTTGCAGTGGGGGAGATCAAGGTTGGATATTAGGAAAAACTATTTCACTAGGAGGATGGGGAAGCACTGGAATGGGTTACCTAGGGAGCTGGTGGAATCTCCATCCGTAGAGGTTTTTAAGGCCCAGCCTGACAAAGCCCGGGCTGGGATGATTTAGCAGGAGTTAGAGTAGATGGCCTCCTCAGGTCTCTTCCAACCCCTAATGTTCTATGATTCTATGGTCAATGCTACCATTCGTATAGCAGAAATCATAGTTGCTGGGGAAAAAAAACCAGTAATAAGTTAAACACCTCATATGCACTCTTTCTTACAGTTCATCTTTCCATATTGCCTATGTTGTGTGTTTTGTTCAGTTATTCATCTATTCTGAGTTGCATTTTAGGACACATTGGCTTCTGGAAGTGCTTGTGCAAATCTGTCATCACCTCCACTATAAATCTGGATGTTTTAGGGATTTTTTATAGCTCAGCTGTTTTAATTTGCATTGGGATAAACAGCACAAGAAGTGTCACAAAATTTTCTGTTTTTCTAATTTCCTCATATATCGATATAATTTTTTTCAGTACATTACATTAACCCAATGCTGTTTTTCCTTTTGGAGGAAAGTGTAGTTGTGCAATTCAACAATAAAAAAAGATCTGGTGCCACTGCTTTCATATTTAGTCACACATTTTGCACGTAGCTTTGTGTAATCTTGTGCAGTCACTAAACAAGATGGGGTTTTCCCTATTGAAGAGATTTTGGTTACAGTAGGTTTTGTTTTGTTAAACAAGTATAAAGGAAAAACGGTTTAGGTAAAAAAAAAATCTTTAGTGAGCAGGCAAATTAAATATTAGTATCTTTTTGAAAATGAAATTTAAATGACTGCTACAGAGTGACCTAGTGATCTGGGGCCTAAACTATCGCTCAGGAAATGTGGGTTCAATTCTTACTTCTGCTCTTGGTTTACTGGGTGACCCTGGGCAAGACATTTCCCTTCCCTGTGCCTCAGTTTCCCCATCTGTAAAATAGGGATAACAATACTAACGTCCTTTGTAAAGTGCTTTGAGATCTGCAGATGAAAACAGCTAGCTACTGTCATGACACAATGTCTAAAGTAACCGAGAGAAGCATTAAGGTATGAGTCCTGCCATGTGGTCTGCACAGATGCACATCAACGTAAATAGGGCTCGCCCCATGCCGAACTTATTGCAGGATTGCAATTTAAGTGTAGAAAGGGAATTGACTTTACATTTTGTGTTTAACCAAACACAATAGGAAGGGAAAAGTAAGGAAAGCAAATAATTGTCTCATATTTGTCTTCACATTTTAAAAACAATGGTTTAAAAAAACCCTGATTATTCACTGCTAATAGTAAAATAATGAGGGTGTCATTTGGGACCTGATCCAACTTCCATTGAAGTCAATGCAAGTCTGCTCAGGTTATTTGAGGGGAGGGGATGCCATCCAGTAGAGGCCACCCATTTTTCCCTTTTATTTCTCTCAAATGCCTCTCATTGGATGGACTGATCATTCAGGCTAAGGAAGGCTTTCACAGCCTGTCTACAGCACTTCTCAATTAACCAGAGCAAGTCATCTGATGCTCTCCACATGGACCTCCCTGTCCTTGTGTGCCTGGAGCTGAGGGACACAACACAGGCTTGCTACAGCATAGACCTCTGAACTGTCATATTGCTAATCTTATGTTACACAACAGTCCCATAGAGCTAATCAAGTACAATATGGTTGCTCCCATTGGGATTCAGGGCAGAATGTGTCCCATTAAGTGCTAAAATAAGGTTCTAAAAGATGCTCAAATGATAAAGATGAATATTTATATTTTTCAAGAAACCCTCCAGTTTTTTTAAAAGTTGCACTGAATTTGTAAGAAAAAGTAGGCACTTAATTTGTAAGAAAAATAAAGGGGATCAATATCATAATCATAGGCTTTCCAAGTCAGCTCTATCACAAAATGCAAAATGTAATGTATAGTAATTTGCCAGAGCCGCCTTGTTTGTGACATATAAACCCAAGCCATCTGTTACTGACATGAATATTTTATCTCAGATCACAACACTATTTCAGACATGACCAATTTCCCGGCAGGAGTCACTGGAGAAAATGACCTACGGGCCGTGATTAATTTCAACAACATGGGGAGCCATGATAAAAAAAATCCTCAAACCTAAGAACCCAGCATTTTATGAATAAATATGTGTGTAATACCTGCTGAAATGCATGATTTAAAAGCACTGACACAAGGGAGTGCCAGCCAACTAGGAATTGCAGTGTAAGAGATCTTTCTGAAAGCTTTCAGCAAATATTATTGTATTACTGTTGTGCTGCCTTGGGGCCTTGGTGAAAACTAACTTCCTTTAATAAGGTGAAGGCACTAAGAAGATAAATGGGCTATAACTAAATCTTAAGATGGAAATCTCTCTCATATTTGTTTCATAACTCAAAATGGGTGTGATGGGGTCTCATTGCAGAGAGCTTTCAGTTACAGGTCAAAAGTGCAAAATGCCAACAATAGAAAAAGAAGAGCACCGAGAAATCACTAAACCCATTCCCTGACATTGAACTGGCCTTGGGCATTGGTGTACTTCTGTCATTTCTATTTGCTTCCTGTGGCACACAATAGGTTACTCTCCTGAAGGCTGTAAGACTTCAGTCCAATCCAGGTTATTGGGTTCAGTACAGGGACAACTGGGTGAATTAGTAGCCTGTGGGGTGGGTTAGTAGCTTGTGATATGCAGGACATCAGAGTAGATGATCTGATGGTCCCTCCTGGCCTGGAACTCTATGACTCTAAATTACATATGCAAATATTACTTGCATTGTTGTATATCAGGAGCAATAATAAAGGATCTCCTCTCTCTCATTCACAGATGCTGACAAGGAAAGGACTACAGCTAAGATGGCAGCTTGGAGGCCCTTTGATACCCAGTCATGGGACTGAAGTCAGAGGCTGTAAAACGACTAAATAAATTAGCCAAAGAATCATGGACTCCTTGATGTCAGGCCTCATGGCTCTCTTTGTGAAAACAGCACATGGAACTTGTGCAGAAGGCGGGTAGGAAAGAAAGGAAGAGCCCATCAGGAGGCTCTAGGCAGCAGCCTTAGAGGAGTGGCAGCTGGCTGGAACTATCCAGGCCTTGCTAGAGAGAGGGGATCTGAAGCCTGCATGCAGAGATAGAAAAAGAGGCTCACTAAACTCTGTGAGAAAGAGCGGGGGGAGGGGGGAGACAGCCTAGCTGCAGAAAGACTGGGAGAAGCATAGACGGCTTCATCCAGGCACACAGAAATCTCCTTCACAAGAGGAGGAGGCCCTGCTTGCTGAACCATTTCCCAGGCAGGGAGCCAGAGAATGCTGCAGGATACACCTTCAAACTGGCCCTGGTCACCAATAGCCAGCTGATACCCTGGGGGAAAGAAAGGAACTTAAAGCAATGGAGACCATCAAAGGAGACTATACCCCTCCTGGACTGAAAAGAACAAACTGAATTATCAGGGGACTTCCCCTTCTAGAACAACGAGTGTAAAAATGCTATTCAGGAGCTATAATTTTACTATTCTAGCCTTCCCCCACCCCCCGCCTGCAAATAACCATGTTCTTTATGCCCCTGCTATGTGATCATTGTTCTTTGTATTCTTAACTTTGTATTTCTGTAGAATACAGTCATGCTAAAGGACCTAATCCAGCAAAGTACTTAAATATGTGCTTAACTTTAATCCCATTAATAGTTCCACTGAAGTAAATGGGGAAATGAAGTGCTTTGCTGGATCAAGGCCAAAGGTATTTTATATAAATAGATTATTCTAGATTTGAGATATGAATGTTCATATTCTCAAGCTGTAATGATGAAAATGGAAAGAATTCATTCACTAGAAGGAAACCAAACAGCTGTGGACAAGGCAGATACACAGAAATCACAACAGCACTCGCATTCCACAGCATACCACAAAAGGGAGGATAATCTGAAAATTGTCAATTCTCCTTAAACCCAACACAAACAAAAGGTCATTCCTCAATTCTTGGAATAATGGGACCTGTATAGATTTAAAATCCAGCTTAATCGTCCTTGGCAGCATAGGACATTTCTTAAGCCATGGGTAGGAAAGAAAATGATGAGATCTGTACAGCTATATGTAACGTATTAATTTAATCTAAATTTTTGAAGATACATTTCCCTGTTTTTAATTTATTGTGTACCACTTTGTAGTTGCTGAGATTCTCTTTTAGTGGATTGGCTTTAGAGGGGTCAACAAACATGTGGAGAAGGGGGATCCAGTGGATATTTGTGTACTTAGATTTTCAGAAAGCCTTTGACAAGCTACCACACCAAAGGCTCTTAAGCAAAGTAAGCTGTCATGAGATAAGAATGACTGCTCCTCTCATGGATCAGTGACTCCTTAAAAGATAGGAAACAAAGGGTGGAACTAAATGGTCAGTTTTCAGAATGGAGAGAGGTAAATAGCGGTGTCCCCCAGGGGTCTGTACCAGTACTGTTCAACATATTCATAAATGATCTGGAAAAAAGGGTAAACAGTTAGGTGGTAAAATTTGCAGATGGTACAAAACGACTCAAGATAGTTAAGTCCCAAGCACACTGCAAAGAGCTACAAAGGGATCTCACAAAACTGGGTGACTAAGCAGCAAAAAGGCAGATGAAATGCAATGTTGATAAATGCAAAGTAATGCACATTGGAAAACGTAATCCCAAATATACATTTAAAATGATGGAGTCTAAATTAGCTGTTACCATTCAAGGGAGAAATCTTTGAGTCACTGTGGATCGTTCTCTGAAAACATCCACTCAATGTGCAGTGGCAGTCAAAAAGGCAAACAGAATGTTGGGAATCATTAAGAAAGGGATGGATAATAAGACAGAAAATATCATATTGCCTTTATATAAATCCATGGTATGCCCACATCTTGAATATTGTGTGCAGATGTGGTTGTCCCATCTCAAAAAAGATATATTGGAATAGGAAAAGGTTCAGAAAAGGGCAACAAAAATGATTAGGGGTATGGAACAGTTTCCATGAGGAGAGACTGGGACCTTTAAGTTTGGAAAAAAGACAATTGAGATCTAGAAAATCATGATTGGTGTGGAGAAAGTAAATAAGGAAGTGTTATTTACTCCCTCTCATAACACAAGAACTGGGGGCCACCAAATGAAATGAATAGGCAGCAGGTTTAAATCAAACAAAATGAAGTATTTCTTCACACAACACACAGTCAATCTGCAGAACTTCTTACCAGAGGATGTTGTGAAGGCCAAGACTATAATATGGTTCAAAAAAGAACTAGATAAATTCATGGAGGAATGGCTATTAGCCAGGATGGCCAGGAATGGTGTCAGTAGCCTCTGTTTGTCAGAAGCTGGGAATGGGGGACAGTGGATGGATCACTTGATGATTACCTGTTCTGTTCATTCCCTCCAGGGCACCTGGCATTGGCCACTGTTGGAAGACAGGATATGGGGCTAGATGAACCTTTGGTCTGACCCAGTATGGCTGTTATGTTCTTATGCCTTCTGTTGCAAGTTTACTTTTGTCCTCCTAACTCTACTACTCTGTTCCCTGTAAAAAATATCATTTTCACTGGTGCCACAAACGGTTGGGCTTTATATTTACATTATCATTTGATTATAGGGGCACATTGTAAGGATATAAAATTCAGAAGCAGGTTTTAGCCCATGAATGATATTTGTTTTTATTTTGTTTTGTTTGTTCCCAAAGCTGGAGCATAATCCATCTGGCCATTTATTATTAAACATTATAAATAGACTTGGATGGATTAGATTTTTTCCCCCAGTAAATGTTGGTAAAGGTTGATTTCACCCTACACACACATACCAATGAAAAAAATATTTCCATCTATAATAATCAAAATGTACAAATAGGCAAAATAGGAAAAAAGCTGCTTGAGAACTTAGAGTTTGTTTTAAGGTTATTTACTTTGTATATTTTGACATGTGATACTGATAATTTGTGAACAGAATTATCAGACAGATAGCTCAACACGATTTGTTGGGGAAGAATCAATACGGTTTTTGTAAAGAGAAATCATGGCTCACAAATCTATTTTGAGGGGGTCAATAAACATGTGGAAAAGGGTGATCCAGTTGATATATTGTACATTGACTTTCAGAAAGCCTTTGACAAGGTCTCTCGTTAAAGACTCTTAAGCAAACTAAGCAGCCCTAGGATAGAGGAAAGGTCCTCTCATGGATTGGTAACTGGTTAAAACATAGGAAGCAAAGGTAAACATAAATGATTAGTTTTTCAGAACGGAGAGAAATAAAAAGTGGTGTCCCCCTGGGAACTGTACAGGGACTAGTGCTGGTCAGCATATTCATAAATAATCTGGAAAAAAGGGTAAACAGTGAGGTAGCAAAATTTGCAGATGATACAAAATTATTCAAGGTAGTTAAATCCAAAGCAGACTGTGAAAAGTTACAAAGGGAGCTTATAAAACTGGGTGAGTGGGCAACAAAATGGCAGATGAAATTTAGTGTTGATAAATGCAAAGTAATGCACAATGCAAAATACAATTTCAGCTATATATACAAAATCATGTGGTCTAAAATATCTGTTACCACTCAAGAAAGAGATCACTTGGAGATCTTCTGGACTAGGTCTCAACACTATTTAACAAAGCCTTTTCTTTACGTTTAACAGTAAGACCCCCCCAATATTTCTGCCATAAGGGAGTCAGGACAACAAGCAGAAGTATAGTAGTAACTATGGATAGCAGATCATAATTCATGCTCTTTATGAAAGAAAATCCTACTCCCAGTGACCAAAACTCCTGTTGCAGTTTAGATATGGAAATAAACTATATCACATACTGCCCTCCATTACCACTTCCATAAAATCTTACATTTATATGCAACTGGAAACTGGTGCTAAGGTTGGTCTGAAACTACTTAAGAAATCTAGTATAAAACATAACATTAAAAATATAAATTAAAGATGCAAAACTTCAGATTTATCCTTATACTCTATTTTGTCCTCTTTTCTAATCCTGGTTGATAGTATCTCTCAAAACTTGGATGTTATACTACTAAATTTGTTTCCCAAAGCTCCATGTCTGTTCATAGGCACCGACTCCGTGGGTGCTCCGGGGCTGGACCACCCATGAGGAAAAATTGGTGGGTGCTCAGCACCCACCGGCAGCTCCCCACCAACCCCGGGGCCTACGCCCAGCTGCCCGCCAGCCCCGGGACCCATGGCAAGCTCACCTCAGCACCGAGAGACGTTGCGGGGCCACGCCCCCGACGCTGGGCGCTGTTGCATCGGCGTCGGGGGCGGAGCCCTGCAACGTCACCCGGCGTCGGGGGTGGGGCCCAGCATCAGCCCCCACCTGCGCCACCGGAAGTTGGCGCCTGTGTGTCTGTTCTTCTGGATAGTTCTCTGAAAACATCTTCTCAATATGCAGCAGCAGTCAAAAAAGCGAACAGAATGTTAGGAACCATTAGGAAGGAATAGATAAGACAGAAAATATCATAATACCACTATATAAACCTGAGGCATGCCCACATTTTGAATACTACATGTGTTCTGGTCACCTTATCTAAAAAATAATATATTAGAACTAGAAAGGGTACAGAGAAGGCAGCAGTGCAAGTAGGGCGGTATGCTACGGTACGCCATACCAGCAAACTATTTATAGCCGGTTTGGTGTACCGGAAAGACACAGCAGCAGCCCCCCCAGGAGGAGAGGGCTGGGGGACAGGGCTGGGAGTTATGCTCTTTTACCCACTGGGAGGGGCAGCAGGGGAAGGAGCAGAATGCTGGCAGCTCCTCCGGCGGCTGTACTGCCCCCAGCCTCGCCTCCTCAGCCCTGTCCTCCGGTGGGGTTGCTGCTGTGGTACACAGAGGGAGGATGGAGACGTAGCTGCGTGGAAGGACAGGGGGCAGGGCTGGGGGTTCTGCTCCTTTGCCCACTGCGGTTCCGGGGAGAGCCCTGCCCCGAAGGCTCAGGTGCAGCAAAAAGAGGACAGAACCTCCCTCCCCCCCGGTAACATGGGATGAATGTGGGGAGGGGACAGGGAGAGTGTGGGGGCCCTGGACTGGGGTCGGGGCGATGAGTCACATGGAGGGTCACATGGGGAGGTCACATGCCCCGCTTAGCTGGTGCCCCCCCTGTACCGGTAAGAAATGGATTTTACCTGCATCACTGAGAGAAGGGCAACAAAAATAGTATGGAACAGCTTCCATATGAGGAGATATTAAAAAAACTGGGACTTTTTAGCTTGAAAGAGAGAAAACTAAGTAGGGGATACGATAGAGGTCTATAAAATCATGAATGGAGTGAAGAAAGTGAATAAGGAAGTGTTATTTACCCCTTCACATAACACACAAACCAGGGGACACCCAATGAAATTAATAGGCAGCAGGTTTAAAACAAACAAAAGGAAGTATTTCGTCACACAATGCACGGTCAACCTGTGAAACTCATTGCCGGGGGAAGGCCAACACTATAACAGGGTTCAAAGCAGAATCATAAATTCATGGAGGATTGGTCCATCAATTAGCCTAGATGGTCTGGGATGCAAACCCATAATCTGAGTGTCCCTAATCTCTGACTGCTAGAAGCTGGGAGTGAATAACAGGGATGGAACACTTGGTGATTGTGTTTTCTGTGCATTCCCTCTGATGCACCTGGCAACGGCAACTGCTAGAAGACAGGACACTAGCCCAAATAATTTCCTGCAACTGTGAAAATGTAAACCAATAAAAATATAAAAAATACACACACACACACACACACACATATATAAAATATTTGTAGAAATTATAAACAAATAAAAATAGAATTCTGCTAAGCTTGATTATAAATCATGTTTATTTTGGTAGTGCCTCCAAACTATTTGAGAATGGGGACCCATTGTGCGCGGCAGTATACAGTAACAGACAGTTGTAGACAGTTCCCTTCCCCAAAGGGTTTACAATCTAAATAGACAGCACCGAAATAGTATAGCAGAAAAAAAGGTAATATAAAGCTAAGGGAACAATATGATTGCAGTAAACATCATGTTAGTTGTTACATGAGTTTTAGAGGTGAAGGGATGTGGAGCAGGGTTTAGATAGGAAGGGAAAAGCTAAATGGAAAGAAAATGAAGGGAGGGGGACACCAAAAGGAAGGGGAGGAGGATAAAGCAGAGGAGATGAGAAGAGTAAGAAGGGCAATTATGGAATGGGACTGAGATGAGGAGACGATAAGGACAGGCAGGAAGGAATTAGCGCAAGCAGCCAACCAGAAACTCCAATCAACACAGACTGTCCATTGGATTGTTCAGAGAAGTCCACTGGCCATTGCTTTAGCTGCTTCTGTAACTGCTCCTGCCACCTGGAGTTTCTGGCATTTTTGAGTTACAGGAGGAAAGCAAATTTTCTGTTTGTTGTTTTTTTGGGTCTGTTTTGTGTGAATCCTAAAAATCATCTTTATTTTAAAAGGGAAATTGCCAAGGTCAGTATTCCATAATATGAATAATTGCCTTAGGGCCGTAACTTTTATCTATTATAGGAAAGCACAGATTTTGTCATCAGTTTTTAATCTTTGGTATGCAGAGATAGTTCATTTGCAGATCTGTAGATTAAGGTCTTTAGTTTTGCCTTGGCACAATACCCAGTACAGTTTATTTTGTCTGTGATCCATTGGAGTAAAGGCTCCCTAAATGCAAATTAACAAGATGGTTCATAATTTTTGTATGGTTTGCAAATGACCCATATACTTTGACTGTGATCACAGTGGCTCCAAAGGAGCATTAATAATCTTAATAGAAAACTAACAATTTCAACGACAATTTTTTTGTTTTAATTTTGTCAATATCTATGAAAAATATAATAAATCATAAGATTTTACTAAAACAAAAGCTTCACTTCAAGCCACAAAAGTCCAAAATTCACAATAAAGATTCACTCTCTTACTCCATCTCCATTTCACTCTATTTGCTTAGCTGTTTCAGAATCTAAGAACAGTGAATTTGGTACCATGTATATGTATTTTGCCAAGTTCAACTTGCATGTTTGTCTGGGCTCATTATTTTTATGTGTGTGACATACAAGCAGTCCAGACTAATGAGGAGCTGTTACCCGTACCCTGTAATCTGGAATGCCATTTACAACTCCTTACTGCTATAACTTGCAACCTGGACTGCCCACAAACAGTCTCCAGCATGTAAGTCACTCCCAAATTTTTCTGTTTGTGCTGCAGCCATCCACTGGCTCTTACCTACCATGGGGTGATCCCAACACACTCCCAGTCCCAGATTTTCCCTCAGAAATGTGTGTCATGGTACTGCCCAGCCCTGTCATGGACAGTATGGATATATTAAGTCTGTTATTCCTGTAAGGGAATAATATGCACACAACTTGTTACCCCAAATGAAGTTACCCAGACACTTCAACCTGAACACATTGGATTAGATAATACAATAAAACAAGTTTATTAACTGCAAGGAGATAGATTTAAGTTAGTGTAAGTAAGGAGGCATAAAAGTCAGAAATGGTTACAAGAAAAATAAAGATAAACATTTACTAGTATCTACTTCAGAAACTATCTTAGCTACAAAGCAAACTTTCCCACCACATGCTTTGTGCAGTCTTATTGACCAAACTCTTTAGGTCAGGATCCCTCCCCCAGAGTCCAAAAGCTTCTTCCTTTGTCTCTTTAGGTGCAGTGAATGTGATGGGCAGGAAGAGAGATAGAGGGGTACCTTGGGGTGTTTGCCTTTGTTTATATAGTTTCAGTCCTCCTCTTGAAAAAACAGTTCCAGCTGAGAACCAGGACACAAAGAGTCTATATGGAAGGATATCCCCCGCAGTTTTTCCCCACCTATTTGAAATTCCTTCGTTTTCCCTTCCTGCTTGATGACTCCATTTACTGCTTAAATGAAAATTAAGGCAAGCACACATTTTCTTCCTTTGTTTAGGACAGACTTGACTGGAGCCTGGGCAGGGCTGTGGGGTTTGGAACATTTGTTAGTAACATCACATTGGGGAATCTTATAACTCTACATACAATGTTGCCACACATATTTTATCAGGACAACACTGACCAGAAAATTACGTTTTCAAATGATACAAAGATTATTACAATAGTGTATAGGGTGTGAATAGAGGGGTGTATTCCATCACAATGGGTGAATAAAACGTTATCACCACCATGGTAAGGAAGTCCAAGTAGATTTTGGGCCTGGACTAAACTTTCATGATCATTTTGCATGGTCAATATCTATTTTGAAAAGCACCTAAGTTATTTAGGAGCCTATGTCCAATCAAAATCCAGTGGATACTAAACGATTTAGGTATGTTTGAAAGCTTTACACAGTAGGTGTAATAGCCAAGCATAATGACCAATTCAAGACAGAATTCAAACAATTTAAATAAATATTTCTTGTCTTTTGTACAGATATTGGCCCAGATCCTGGGTTGTGCAGTGATCGCTTTGTGCTGTCTAAAGCTAGTGTAGCCAGCCAAGAAAGACTCACCCCAATATTTTCCAGCATTATAGAGCTAGTGTGGCCGATCTTATGCAACCCACAGCCACAGCTACTATGTTGGGTATGTCTGGTTATCCCTATGCTCTGTTGATCTCCTGTTTCTGAATCAGCTCCCTAAGTCTGAAGGCAGTCATTGCAAGTTAGGACAGCCCTGAGGCTGCTCTAGCCTACTTTGGAGGATTGTGTTGACACACAACTAGGCCAGGATTAGGGAAATATTAAGGTGGTTTAAAGTCACCTTGGCATCCTTCTTCTTCTATGTACTCCCCAGCTGCAGCTGAAGATCTGTACCATTAAATTTAATTATTGAACTATGCCTTTTCCAATGTCTATTCTCACACCTTGAGCAGATGGGTTTCACATGTTAGTCTCATGTATACCGACTTAGTATCCTATTATTTAACCAATTTAAAAGAATCTTGTGTCAGAGTACTCATCCTGCATCATTGTACATATGAAGATGTTGGTGCTCTGGTTCAGGGTACTGATCATGTATGGGTATGACTGAAAGAACTAATCTTACAAAACAAGTGGAGAATTCATCCACCAGATCAATGATGTAGATATGTGATTCAGTGCAGAAATAATGACTTATATGTCAGAACCCACAGGTCTAAAACTGGGGACTGCAAGTTTGGAGACAAGCAACACTTCCTTTTTGCCACCCAGGGCTTGGGCAGAGTTGCCAACAAGGCAATTAAGGGGCTAAGCTCTACAGGAAGTCCCACCCTAAGAGGTATGAGTGATTGTCGTCTGTGATTCCCTGATTCCCTAAGGGGCTAAGCTCTACAGGAAGACATTTCTGGGAGTTGACTGAGCAGCACAGACTTCTGGTGTGTTTTGTCCTTTGCCCTGCCCCGCTGCTCCTCACTACAACTCACCTGGATTTCAGATTCTTGGCTCTCTAACTTGGCTCAGCTCCTGACCCCAATGTTGTTTTACTGTCTTCGGATTAGAACCAGTGCTGACCCCAGCTTGGCCTGACCTTGATTCTTGCCTCTCACTCTCAATTTGCCAATGGATTCTGACATGCAGTTTTGACTTGGCCCCAGATTCATCTTTGATTCTTTGGCCCTGTAGTGGTCTTCACTTGAGGTTTGGTTGGGGATCATGGCCTAGTGGTCACAGCCACAACCCCTGACTACAAAAGGAGTTGTGGGGTGGTGAACCCAGGCCCTTTCACTTCACTGGGCTCCGACCCAGGACCCTTTGGGCTACCAGTGGTCTGGCAACCAAGACTGCTTAAGGCTGTCCTCTTCCTCTCGTCCTTCCCCCAGGTTAACTTAGTTCAAGGCTTTCCCCTGTTAGGGAAGTCCAAACCAAAATAAGTAAGAGGGAGTTACCAATGTCTAGGGTCCACAGGCAGGGGAGAGGCAGTTGTCTCTGGGGTGAGTCCTCCCTTCCTTTTCCTGCCCAGTGTGGGTTTTGTACACCACATCACAGGCCCCAATACTGAGTAGCTCATCCTGTTCCCCCAGGCCACCCATGACCTAGTCCTGACGTGATATCAGAGGAACTGTGGAAGTTCTTTAGCTGGATGCATCCATGTTCAAATGAGGGTTTTGAACCAGACCTCAGTATGACATACAATTGACATAATGGATCAGACTCCTTGATGGAGGCAGCCACTTTGTGCTGCAGTATTGGCAGGTTCTGGCTGTAGAACTGGTGTATCTACCTCTGAGATGAAGCCTCCTGCTTGAAGAGCAACCTTCCAGTGGTGCACAGTTGGCATAGAAACCGTTTGTCACCCCCTATCACTACTGACGGGATAGGAGGCATGGCTAGAGAAAAGGGGTGTGTGGCTAATTTGCTCCTATTTTGTGCTGATTCTCTGCTGCTGTTTCAGACCCTGGGAGGCCATTAGGGAGAGCAGCCTTCAGTTTCCCTACGCCTAGGAGCCAACCCTGTACAGAACAGTCCCAAGATAAGGGGAGTTAAAAACATCACCTTTTTCCTCACTTTGCACCTTGTTCTGATCAGTTGTGGCTGATGATTTGCTCCTATATTTTTAAATCTATCTCTGCAATGACTTCATTCCTGTCTATACTCCTTGTTCTTTGTTATATTTTATTTTATTCATGCTTCAAACCATTAAAAATCTGGTGGTGACAGTTGCTCCAGTTTTAGTCCTTGCACAGCTTTCCAAATATACCAGATCAGATATTGTTTCCCTGTATATGTATAATGTATATAACACATCATCCTATTACGATGCCCTAGTCATGCTTTAGACCAGATGTGAATACTGGAAAAGAATCTTGGGAGAGATTTCAATAACTACTTATCAGCATTTATCAAAATGTTTATTGTATATGTTGAACTCCAAGTGCTGCCAGTCACAAGAAGTTGGTAGCTGGCCAGTCAACCAAAAGTTCTCTGTTTTCCCTCAGAAAAAAGTACATTGATCATATTTTCATCTGGAGGGAGATTTCCTGTCGTAAAGTTTTAGTCGGAGGAATCCTCACAAAGAGAACTGGTAAAGGTATATTGGATTTTTCAATCTACATTTATTTGGGGAGTGGTAATAGTATATGGGGCATTTAACCTTTGGATCTCTCATTCAAATCCACACTAGGGCAATATATGACTGAAAGTCACTACAGTCTGATAGCTAGTTAATAGCCTACATGAAATTAATTGGTGGTAAGGCTCTGTTTCCTTGTGAGCTGGCTTTCACGTCATAAAAAATACAGAGAAAATTCATATCATTTAGTGCCCTTATAGGCAGTCTCTGGAGAAAAGAGGAATGGAGAAAGAACTACTCTCTCACTCCCCAAGAGCAACCCACTCAAAACAGATCTGGTGATTGGAAGGAATGGCACAAAGCTTTTTAGGTTCCAGTGCTCTCAACCCAATATCCATTATGGCAAGCTCTAAATTCACGTTAACTATCTCTACAATTAATCAGGACCCTTGATTTGGAGCTTGGGAAAAGAGAGTTCACTTAATTGTAGCCTGTACTGTATATAATGATTTTGTTTTAAAATATACAAGTAGGTGTACAAAATGAAAATATAAACACAGGACCTGGGAAGTTAATTCTCTGATTCTAAGGCTCAGACACATCTCAGAGATGAAACAAAACTGATTTTCACATGTAGTTTTAGTTTTCTGTTTGAATACCAGAATCTGTATATCGATAATTTACTGCGTGTTTACTTTACGTCCAGTGAAATGCAACATAAATGCTGTATGCTGTCATTACATAAGACGTTGCAAATAACTCTGAGTTTGCATAGACTACAAAATCGTAAAATACTACAAGATGTATTTGCTTAATACTTTTATTCAGGTCAGGTTCAAGATGAGTTCAAAATAAGCTGAACTTTCGAAATGTATGTAAATTTTCAAACCACCAGGAAACATTGGTGGTTGCTAGTTATTACTAGCAACATATTTCTTTTCTCAACAGAGCATAAATTATAAACATAAATGTGTGATAATATCATCAATGTCTTGGGTTGAAGTGTTGTGTTCCAACTTAGCTTCAGAAGTCTAAGCTAATAGGGATTTCCCCCCTTATTATATTAAACTTAGATTCATTATGATGTTTCTGAGAAGCTTAAGCAAATATAGAATCCATGACAGGGACTGTAACTTTAGCGTATGAGGTTATAAATCAGTTAAGGAGTTCTGATGACAACTGGATATCCTTCTCAAAACTGGTTCTAAAAGTTATGCTATAACTAAAACGGAAGTTATAGGCCCAATATAGAAATTATACGGTGGGTTCTTTGGCCAATGTAAATAGGAGGTCACATTAGATCATCATCATGGTCCTGACTGGCCTTAAATTCTGTGAAGCTATTAATCAATTCTGACAGTAAAACTTGATAGCTTGCATATTTACTCGAACCTATATATGGAAATGTAGGCCCACATTTCAATTTGTCCATAATATATGTACATAACTGTTAGATCCAGAGGTGAATTGTCAGGATCCCAAAACGGAATGGAGGAAATTAGGCCTTTAATTGTATTCCCCTCCACCCAATCTAATCTTGCTGTCTCTAATCTATCTTTTCTTTATATGGTTTCCTTGATGTATTATCTAAATCTTGCTTCTGGAAGAGAAGCTTATATGTCTCTTAGTCTATGCAGGGCATCAAGCAGTTCCCTGTGTTGGTCTTCAGGCCAGGCTTACCCAGATCTACCACATGCAAAAGTGGAAATGAGATCAAATTACAAAAGATGAATATAAAAACAATAACAACACAAGCATGTAGGGACAAAATTAGAAAGGCCAAAGCACAACATGAGATTAAACTAGCTAGCGATATAAAGAGTAACAAGAAAATATTCTACAAATACATTAGAAACAAGAGGAAGACCAAGGACAGGGTAGGCCTGTTACTCAATGGGCCGGGGGTGGGGGGGTGGGGGGGCTAAAAGCAATAACGAAAAATGTGAAAATGGCAGAAATGGTAAATTACCTTTTTGTTTCAGTTTTCCCCAAAAGGTTAGTAGTGATCAGATGTCTAACATAGTGAACACCTGTAAAAATGAAAAAAACAACAACGAGGAGTCCTTGTGGCACCTTAGAGACCAACGAGGACTCCTCATTGGTTTTGCTGATACAGACTAACATGGCTACCGCTCTGAAACCAGTAAAAATGAAGTAGGATCTGAGGCTAAAATAGGGAAAAAACAAGTTAAAAATTACTTAGACAAAATGGAAAATGATTGCCTAGGAAGGAGTAGTGAAGAAAAGGATTGGAGGATTATAGTGGATCACAAGCTAAATATGAGTCAACAGTGCAATACTGTTGCAAAAAAAGGGAACTTCATTTTAGGAAATATCAGCAGGAGCGTGTAAACAAGACACAAGAAATGCATCCGATGAAGTGGGTACTAACCCACGAAAGCTTATGCTGAAATAAATTTGTTAGTCTCTAAGGTGCTACAAGTTTTTCTTTCTTATTTTCATTTTGCTGACACAGACTAACACGGCTACTACACTGAAGACACAAGAAGTAATTCTTCCACTGATATGGCCTCAGCTGGAGTACTGTGTCCAGTTCTGGTTGCCACATTTCAAGAAAGATGTGGAGAAACTGGAGAAAGTCCAGAGAAAAGCGACGAAAATGATTAAAAGTCTAGAAAACATGATCTGTGAGGAAAGATTGGAAAAATTGGGTGTGTTTAGTTTTGGTTTAGAAGCCTGCGGGGGACATGATAACAGTTTTCAAGTATATAAAAGGAGCAGGGTGAAAAATTGTTCTCTTTAACCTCTGAGGATAAGACAAGAAGCAATGGGCTTCAATTGCAGCAAGGGAGGTTTAGGTTGGACATCAGGAAAAATTTCCTAACTGTCAGAATAGTTAAGCACTAGAAAAAATTGCCCAGGGAGGATTTCTGTCATTGGTGGTTTTTAAGAACAGGTTAGACAAACACCTGTCAGGAATGGTCTAGTTATTACTTAGCCCTGCTTTGAGTGAAGGGGACTAGATGAGATGACTTATTGACCTGTTCCAGTCCTACACCTCTATGATTCTATGCAGAGACTGCCTGATGACTCTCACTCACTCTTGTCTTTCATGCTGCCATGAAGTCTGAGGACTGGATTCTCAGTTTGCACAAAGTGAAGTAGCTCCATGAAACACTGATTTGGACCAGTTGAAGATCAAGCCTGATTGTTTTCTCTCTACTACTGCCTGCTTTGTACTCCATTGGGGTAAGATATTTGGCTGTGTGTGTTCTCCCTGTGTCCCAGCTCCATGCAGACAGTTGGCACAGCAGACCTCGAGCGAACCGCCCAATGGCCACAAGATCCGTTAAGGTACGAAGGCACCCAACCAGGTTTATTGTCGATGAAGCACGGTAATAGCACCTGGTAGACTTTACGAGGATACTAAGACATGTATGCCCATTGTAATGGGCATAAGATATGTATGCCATGCAGCTCAGTCAGTGGCGGGACTTTCCATTGGCCCCTAGACTGGCCAAAGTTACACCCCCTGAGATAAATTTTTATACCCTAATATATACAAGTTACATACTGTCATCCTGACCTTATTTTTTAGGATGGGTCAGCGTGTTTTTGTTATCTTTGGGGAATATGCTAGTATCTGGGTGTTCTGGTACCACCCTTTTGGAATGTGTTGCGAGTATATTTTTGTACCTAGCACTACTTAGGAATATGTGTTTTTGCAATATTAGCCCTGTTTTTTCCAGATTCTGAGAACAGGCCCTGCCTCTTGCTCACAACTTAACTTTGCTTTATAGCTGCAAAGCTTTAACCCCTACTTTAGCCCAGGCCTCAGGCCTCATACCAGGCTTTTAATACAAGGCCTTATGTTTTAGGCCCTCTTTCTACTACACCCATCAAAGAGGATTTACTTTCCAAGTGGATTGGCTACTGGATATTGATATTTTATAGAAGTGACATACTTCTCTTCTAACTGATCTCTTCTAAATCTTTCTGACATCTTTCACATGACTTGTTAGAATGGGATTTCCTTTCTTCTGGCATGGGTTGTAGTGTGTTTTAAATATTCAAATTAATGTAATAATAAACTGCAATTGCTACAGTGTGTACAATGACCACTCTTAAAATGTTCATTCTGATTCTAGAGATATCGCTGGTTCTAGTGGCATTCCCCATTTTAACTATAGATAATGTAATTTAAACCAGTAATACCTTTAAACTGGAATAAGGTTTTTAATTGTATACATTAATCTATTTATCAATAGATAAATCAATATTAAGATTCCTAATGTTCAAACTAATAGTGATATTAGTGTAGTGCAGCTTAAGTGCACCTTTCTCATTATTGAGAGTTGCTGATGAGCTTTTGGGTCTTATTGTACACGAAGGTCACTAAAACAAATCAATTCCTTCCCCTTTCCCCTAACATTTTTTATGCTCAAAGTGTGCTCATTTGACTTTTATTAACTTATTTTTCCTAATAGGACCCTTGATCCGCAACAAAATCCCTTCAATCAATATATAATATATGGATTAGCATCCCAAATCTATGCCTGAGGCTGATGTAACTGATACTAAAAAAGAAGAAAACATAATGATAGAAGTGGTTGAGAAAGATCCTTTATAATTCTACCTTATGGTCAATTAGCTCACTAATCTGTGCTTTGAGCTTTGAAAGGCTTCAGTTAGGTGTGAGAGATCTAGACTCCAGATAAAAGCAGGCTTTGTTTGTATTTTTTTAATATGTCTAGAATTTCACTTGACTTTAAAGGAACATACACAATTTGTTTTAGCTAATGCAAGCTAATTGCTCGTCCGCCAAGTCTAGCTGCTTTGAAATTTATAGTTTCAAACAACACTAAATAGCTGTTGCTTTATACTCACGTACAAAGAACACATATAACTCTGAATGACTCTTCAGAGATACCATGTACAGATTATGTATCCTATATGCCAGCAGCTTTTGATCAGTACAACATATTTATAATTACAGGTCCAATATGGAATCTCTGCAGACAAGTTTTTATATATTTTTGCTGCATATTAAAAGAGGAATATAAGAGGCTCAGGATCACCCCAGAAATCAGGTAGTTTTGTGGTTAATCAGAGCTGTCTGGCTGAATTGTGATAGACCAGCCCAACTAATGTATCAAGGAGTTGTAGCACTGGCGAGATTATTCTAGTCATGAGGATTCCTTCCTTCCCTCCCCTCAGGTCTGAATTCTCCTGCATTCAGTCAGTTTGTTTAGTCAGTGCACAGGGACCAGGATTTGGCCTTTACATCTTGCTTTAAGAGTACTAAGCTGAAGGAAGATCTAGGGTTCTGGTCAGAACTATTGAAATTCTGGGGCTGTGTTTTCTCTCACACTCTCTGTTTTACATCAGTGTAACTGCATCGAGTTCAATAGAGTTACCCTGACTTCCATTGGCATAAATAAAAGAGGAATGAACTTCTTAAGTCTAGCATGTGGTCAGAGCATCTGTTAAAAAGTAGAAATAAATGGCTGAAGTTGCATTAACCAAAGGATAAATACATACAAACAGAATACGTATTATTGGTGTAGTATGATGCATTGGTTAGACCTGATTTGGAGTGCTGTGTGAAATGCTCACCACTCTCCCACAGAAAAGATGTTGGACTGAATTCACCAATTTGCTAAGTACATTTTGCCTTCACGGTGCAAATAAAATTTAAACTAGTCGGAGATTACTCCTGTGTAGGGGTGTATGTGTTGGAATCACCACTGGTGTAGAGCTGGTGAAAGCTTTGCCTCTTATGCTGGAGCTATGCTTGGTGGCTTGTTGGTGGGGGGAGGGACCTTGCTGAGGGTGGGAGGAGGTGGGGAGGACAAGGGGCAAGTCAGTGAAGGGCAGAAGTGGGCAGAAGGTGTGGCAGAGTAAGATTGCCCCCTCACAGTTTTATCTTCTGCCAAGACTGGGTGGCGCTGCCAAATTAGTCTTGTTGCCTCCGCCCCTCCTCCCTTCCCCATTATGCTTAAATTCTGCTTAGGTGCCCTGGAAAATTGAGCCCATTTTTGGTTTAGAGATGTTGGAAAATCAAAATGACACTAATCTCAGGGCCACATCCTGCCTTTGGCTACACAGTCCCAACTCTCTTTTAATATCCATATGTGTCCGTCTAAGGTTAGAATCTGGCACAGCATCAGTGATGCTCAGCCCTCTGTGGTTCAGGAACCAAATTAGTGATCAGTATTACCCAAAAGAGCCACAGTAGTGTGAATTCATTGTTTCATTTACTATATATATAATTCTAACAGCAATGTGACTGACCAAGTATTATTATGTTATCAACTACAATTGGTTAATAACACAGTAAAAGCATCAAGACTGGTTAATAATTGAATCACACAGTGTTTTAATATCATATGCTGCAAAGAGCTACAGAAGATACATTAAAGAGCCACTTGTGGCTCTCGACCCCCAGCCTGAGCATCACTGTGCTACATTTTAAGGGACTGGTGTTTATTTAATCTCCATTACAGTATAAATAACATTAGAAAACTTGAAAATGATGGAGGAGTTTGATAAAGTTCATCATAAATTTAGTAACAGCTTCACATATAAAGAGATCCTTTTTATATTTCTTCATCATCTTTCCTGGGAGCCCCAGAGGAAATAATATAGATTATCTATGGAAATTATTCAGAAGGGTAAAATCACTTGGATTCACAGTGATTTCATGTTGGCTTAGGTCTGGGGAATACAGTATTTTTTTTAAAGTTTTGGACTACCTCAAATTCACCAGGCCAGTTCATCCCATCTTCAGTAGAGTTTGGGCTTTGCCCTCCTCCTAATGCAATCAATGCCAAAATTCCTGTTGACTTCAATGGGAGCAGAATCCTTTAAAAAATTAGATCAAGTATACACATGCTGCAGGACTTTTACTAAATGAATGTGTGTGAAGCTGAAATTAGCATATATCTGTCATAAAATCAGAACTGTGGTTTTCTTTGCATTGCATATTATGAGGCAGAATTCTGGCTCCTGCCATGGTTCAGTCAAATAATTTGCAATTTTGGCTGTAAAAATATGCAGGAAAGTCTAAACCTGTTCTTGCTTCTTCTTTTTCCCTGCCACGTAATACATTGAGAAATACAGAGCTGGAATGTTCATCAAAGCTATTTACCAAGGAACCACTTTGACTGATCACTTTGGGGGGGAGGGATAGCTCAGTGGTTTGAGCATTGGCCTGCTAAACCCAGGGCTGTGAGTTCAATCCTTGAGGGGGCCATTTAGGGATCTAGGGCAAAAATTGGGAATTGGTCCTGCTTTGAGCAGGGGGTTGGACTAGATGACCTTCTAAGGTCCCTTCCAACCCTTATATTCTATGATCATATGGAAAAAAAAATTGACTTGTGAAAACAAAGTAAATGTGCTGAAAACTTGTAGTTTTACGGTGGCTATGAGGCTATTCCGTTCAAATCAGAAAGCAGCATACAGCTTTGTCAAAGTCATTTCAACACTTCAGAAGTGGGATTATTTTGAATTTCAATGAACAAACCCCAAGTCTGAACAATGTATCAGGATAATTTTAGGTTCATATGGGTCTTTCTGCAAAATATTAAGGAGTTGGAGGGACACCAGTTCCCTGCAGGACAACAAAAGCTGTGCCAATAAACTTGCTTTGAAACAAAAAGAACTTTGTTTGCCTTCCCTTGTATAATAATTAATGATCTCACCCTTACTGTACATATGGTGGATTGAAACAATATGGATCAGGTTAATTTTAAGTGGATTAATGAATGCCTGGGAAGACCTGATGGGCTGAGACTTTTAAAATAATACTATTTAATTGTTTAACTTCAATATTTGTCTTTCAGATCTGTGAGCATAATGATGTCCCTGACAAGTAGGTCACATCTTATTTGGCTGTATTGGGCATTTCTAGAGAATTAATGCCCAGTAACACTAGAATTTGAACATTCATTACCAGACTTTTTCCTTATAGAGTGAATTAATACATGGTGCTGTTGGGGGACTCAGGAGAATGGTAATGTGAGAATCACAAAAGGGACAGATCCAAACCCCATTGAAGTCAGTGGAAAAACCGAAGTTGGATCTATTTGAGAAAGACTGAAAGCAGTTGCCATCTGACAGTAACAATGTATGAGTTGGTGATCTCAGGCTAATTCCTGGTAGCTGTGTCCCTATGTGTTGGGGTAAAGCCATATCGATGGGGCAGTGTGGAGCATACTGCTTCTGCTACTGCTCATTGTTTACCTGTTGAATTATTAGACTTCAGTCATGAGGGCTGCCAGTCTTGCATCTTGTACAAACAGCTTAACCTTAAGAGTACTAAATGTGTATAAATGATTCTGTCACGTAAACTCAGTAGTATAAAGATTTTAAAAAGTAGAGTAATAAAGTTTGGAAGCCAGGATATATGTGGCCAGACTTGCTATTTAATTCTGTCCTTCACCTACTATCATTGTGTTTATAATTACATGAGAAGATGTCCCTGACAATCAAAACACAACTCCAGCAACTTTCTGAATGGCCTAACAACTCTCTAAACTGGTAAAATACAGGATACACTTCCACACCTCTGGAGATCTGAGTTCAGGCTCCAGCTGAAGTAACAAGTGAAAATATTTATAGTTTCATTCTATTGCTCTTTTGTTCTCATCAACACAATTGTGTATGATTGACAGGCAAATTGATGGTCATAAAAGGTTTAAACTTAGTGAGACATGTTAAGAAAACAAGAAACGTCTGTATGTGACCAATACTCTTCCTGCCTGCCCTAGGAGATAGGTTGGTTGGTAAATATTGTATTTAAAAGTAAAGTTTAAAATAGGAGATGATATATTTAAGAGCTATTTCAATATAAGATTTGTTATCAGAGGGATGCTGTTTTTAATATAAAATACATCTTGTTCACAAAGGCTCTTAGAAATCTTCAGCATATTTCAGTATGTATTAGCTTTAATTTTTAATATTAATACTTTGTACTTCTAGAATACCTTCCATATGAAGATATGAAAGAGTGTTATAAGCTTAATTCTTCACTGTGTCCCTGTAGATTAGGTAGATTGTTATGTTCATTTGATAAATGAAACTGAGACATGGAGAAGTTAAAGACAAAGGGCCTGATTTTCACAAGTGTTGAGAAACCACAGATCCCATTGACTTGAATAGGTGCTGTAGCTGATTAGCACCTCTGAAGATCAGATGACTTATTTATGAGCCTACCGTCAGGCCTATGAGTTTGAAAATTTTAGGCTGAGTGACTTCCCAATGACAGAGCAAATCAAAAGGAAATGATTGAATGAGTCTTCTCCCAGTCATCTCTTGAAACCACTAGAGTAGACTATGCTTCTTTTAATTTAATAGGAATATTTATTTAATGTTTCTAGCTCCTTACAAAGGATTGGATGACACTCTAGGGAGAAAACAGCATTGTGCTGCAAAACAGGGTGTTATAGAACCCCAGCCTCATTTGCTGAAGACATTGGAATGTACAAGGAAGCAGGAGATTTCAGGAAGAGAAAGGAGGGTCTAAAGGCAGTTGAATGCTGCCCTGGATTCTACCTACCTCTCCCACATAGTTTCTGTGTGATGCTGGGCAAGACACTTAAAACTTTCCAGAGATGGTCACTAATTGTAACTTCCTCATTATCTGGGTGCCCTAACTGAGACTCCGGGGTCTGGTTTGCAGAAGTGCTGAGCTCTCAGAGCTACAACTGAGGTCAATGGGAACTGTGCTTTGAACATAAAAGTGCTGTAAAATGCTAAATACTCTGAAAAATCAGGTCATAGATGTCTAAAATTGGGCAACTAAATTAGTGGGCACTTTTGACCTATATGGCTTGGTTGCTAGTCTGTAAAATGGAAATAATGCCACTCCCCTCACCTCAACAGGAGTGTTGTTAAAATAAATTTATTAATGAATGAAGCGCTCATATACAATAGTGATGAACACCAAAGAAAGGCCCATGAGGATATTAATAGTTCTGTCTTCGGAGCAGGTTTTGAAAAAAATTGATGTAAATAAGGCCCAGAACACATAGAACAATTAAGAGAAAACAAAATATTGAATAGCTGCTCCTTCCACCTTGAGCACTGAATGAGGCAAGGGTCCCATGGAAAAAATAGTAAGTGATCATGTAATAAAACATAATGCATATGCACAAGGGTGCTGAATTAAGGTTGCACAAATAACATTAATTATAGCATTTTCCAACTTTTGAATGTTCTACTTTGCAACCTTACTGTGCCTTTAATGTAGTTTTGTGTGTGTGTAATAAGCATATGTATAAATATATATATTGCATTTACAGAACCAAATAAATGTTCATTATGAGTTTTGGGCAAAGATTTTTGGGTTTCTAATTATCCATACGTGTTAACAGTGGCTTAACACTGAATTTCCTAATTTGTAAAACTTAAAGTCTGATGGCCTTGTTTCATTTAAACATAATTTAAATACAGAATTTAAATTCTTACCTTTAGATGTACAATTGTAGTTTTGTGACCTAAATAGATGTGGAATATTGGTTATAGTAGATAAGGACTTCATAAGCCAAGAAACCTGAAAAATTTAGATAGGAATTGAATTAACTGTCCAAAAATAATCTATTGATAGATATAGTAGGATTATTTTATAACAGATACAGTCTCTAGAACTTCAGAATTCCCAGCAAAAATATTTTCAGCACTCTGGGATCTATTTTGACTAACACCTCATATATGTAAATCTAGTTAATATATCATTTAAATGGAAAAAAATGTTGCTGACCCTGATTTTTTCCCATACAAGTTATGTAAAAGTGGCTATTAGCACCAAGATTTTTGACTTTATATTGCAAAGTTATAAAACATGATAAGTAGAGCTATGCAAATCATTTATAGTGAATAATTTATTAAACATATTTAACTCTTATTTAAGTTTCGGAATTATTCACAAGCGGACTTTGATTTCTACGTTTTTGTTCATTATTTAAAATGGTTTTAACAAGTAATTTATAAGACAATAGTTCAGGCTGTACATGATCTACTTCCTCTGTGATACCTTATTTGTTATTCATGATGTGTGATTGGAGTATGATAGTGTGTATATAAGTTCTACTCCCTCATTGGATGACTGGAATTTTTCTAAAGAAGAGGAGGGAAATCAAGCACACCCCAAGATGGCCACACAATCAGTTTCAGCATGAACATTTGTGCAGACCCATCAGTATTCATGAGAATTTTGCATTCCACTAATATTCTTCTAAACAAAACAAAGCAAAAAATTTAATTCACATCAATCATCACAGAAAATGAATAAAAAGGGTCACAGATACCGCTGAAGCAAATTCATGTTGTTTATTTGAACAGTGCTTGTGAATGCTTTTTAGAAGCATTCATCCAAGTCTAACGATGGTTTGTGTGAAAGTCTTGAACTTTCAAAGATCAAAGGACAGCAAGGATTTATTGCAAATGAGCAAGCTGCATCAATTCAGTGAACACCAAAATAGCATATTTTGTAAACCTGGGTGCATGAGTTATATTTGCTCCCAGCAGGTTATCAATTTGCACAGCAGATATTAAATGGCTAATAAGCCAAAGTTTCACTGGGCTTGGCAGATGGAACGATCTTTATAAAAGATGACCAGTCCTTGGAAAAATTCCTTTTATTTAACATACAGCCTGGTTGCCTTGTCTTTATACACTTGTTTTTGTTTAGTGAGTATATTTACTATGGGTCAGGCATGGGAAATTCCATTTTCTGGCCATGATTCTCCACTGCATTGTACCTTGTCTCGTCATTTATACCTGTTCAAAGTGGGAATAAAATACTGCACCTCTCAGTGTTTCATACTCTCTGGGTTAGCTCCACAAAGGGCGTTAGGTATCTCACTGCCACTTTAGCTGCCTATAAGCAAAATGTAAAGCCTCGAAACCCCCGTTCAGCTGCCACAAATAACCCTGTAGGTGCCCGAAATCCTAAGGCAGTGGTTCTCAACCAGGGGTATGTGTATCCCCGGAGGTACACAGAGGTCTTCCAAAGGGGTACATCAACTCATCTAGATAGTTGCCTAGTTTTACAACAGGCTACGTAAAAAGCACTAGCGAAGTCAGTACAAACTAAAATTTCATACAGACAATACGGCACTATATACTATACACTGTAATGTAAGTACAATATTTATATTCCAATCAATTTATTTTATAATTATATGGTAACAATGAGAAAGTAAGCAATTTTTAAGTAATAGTATGCTGTGACACTTTTGTATTTTTATGTCTGATTTTGTAAGCAAGTAGTTTTTAAGTGAGGTGAAACTTGTGGTACGCAAGACAAATCAGACTCCTGAAAGGGGTACAGTAGTCTGGAAAGGTTGACAGCCACTATCCAAAGGCAACTAAATTTCGACCACTAAAGTTGCTATGAACCTAAATTTATGCCACTGAGCTGTGAAAAGCAGCCCTAGTCTTGATACTGCTGAGCTGCTCAGCACCTAATTCATGCTTGAGCCTTAGCAGGATCCTCAAACTAGGGGTTTCCCCTACTTGACTTGCCTGTGGAGTTTTATTCACTAAGTTTTTTCAGCGCACGCCCGAACTGCACAAAATATAGTGGATAGCCCAATGATTAGAGAACATGTCTACCATGTGGGTATGCTGGGGTTAACTCCCTTCCGTATCTGATTGAATTGAACCCAAGGGGGCTGGCCCAATTTGTATAGTGGGGGTGCTGAGAGCCATGGAACCAAACTGTATACCCTGTGTATAATGGAAACCACTTCAAGCCAGGAGATGTGGCAGCACCTATGATTGACCTCCACTCTCCTGCCTCCTCGTTAAGTGCCTAACCACTGGGTATTCTGGGGTGAGAATCTCTCCTGTTGGATCTGTTCCACTTGAGATGAAATACTTAAATAGTCATTGGGTCAAAGAAACCATGAGAAGGACTCCACAGCTTGGTGGTTAAGGCTCCCACCTGAGAGGTAGGACATCTGGGTTTGAGTTTCTGCTCTAAATCTAGCAGATTGGGGATTTGAAGGCTGGTCACCCACCTTCAAGGTATGCATTCAAACCACTGGGATATTGGGTACCAGGACATCACCACCACCATGTTTTGCAAGAAATGATTGATCTGGCTTAGGCTCTTCACTCCAGGAGGATTCCCGGTTGAGAATTCCAAGCAGAGATAGGCACCTCCCTCTGATCCAGAGTTGGGCATCTAATTTTCTTGGAGGGGCATGGCGCAGGCCCTATCCATCTCCTTGGTATTTCCTGATAGCTAGCTTAGGTGGCTCCCCACTCAGCATGATGGCTTATGTTAAATCTAAGTTCCCTTTGTGGATCTAGCCCTCTTTGCATAGGCATAAATGATGATACAAGGTGCAAGGCAGTAGAAAACCAGGTCTTATTTACTAACTTGAATTTCCTGATGTCCTTCCTATAGGAGCATTCTAGGGCATATGCAATGTGTGCTTTTAAGCCTATTCCGGACTCCTGTCTGTTTTTCAGTTGGAAACACTTTTAAAAGGCAAGTGTGATAGTGCAGTTGTTGGCTTTAACAGCCTTTTGCCCAGACAGTCTCATGTTCTGGAATGCAGGAATTCATTCTTTCAACTTAAAAACAAAGATACAAAGGTTTTTTCCTCATGGGCCTGATTGTTGTTGGCTCTTAAGTGTGTGTGCCATGCTGTGGTTTGATGTGAGAAGCCTTCACAGCACCCTTGTTCGCACTGCAAAAGGATCAATCACAGCTCCTGGACTCTGCATGTCCCTGTGGCTACAAATCGTACCTCCTCGTAGGGAGGAAGCGAGGTGATGGCCACTTCCAGTCCTACACAGTTCCACAGTGTGATCCAGATGCACTGTGGGGAGCTCATACTTGCCCCCATAGATAGAGAAGTTAAGGAAGGATTGTATCTTTTACATCAACCCCAGGCATGTTCTTCCAGACCACACTATGGTAAAATATTCAGTAGCCGCTGTGGCAGACTGACAATATCCTGTAATATCCTGAACAAATCTTCTGGAATTAAGATAAACTTTATTGAATTAAGTTAAACCAATGGGATACATTGTATTAAAAATAAAATGTTGTATGTGTTATTGTGGCATTGTATGTACCTTCTCTAGTAGGGAGGGGGGGATGCAAATGAACTTCCTCTATTATCAGCCTTTGAAGCCCTGTGGAGACATAAGCATACACTAGTTCAAACTGGATTCTCCAGAAACCAACAGACAGAGTAAAAGAAGCCTGAGTTTAGGCTGATTAAGGCCTTCTTTCTGATCCAGAAAATGGACAGGACCCTGGGTCCCTAGAGGGCCCCAATCCATAGGGGAAAATTGAAAGGAGTTAGCCTACTGAGGCCTCCTAAGACTGTGTGCTTGTTCTGAGCTAAAGGAAGGAAGCCCCTGGTGTGAGGTGTTGAAAGGCTGCTCTTGCCAGAGTTCGGATGAACTCTAGTAAGCTTTGTGGCACCTTAGAGACTAACAAATTTGGTGCCACAAGGCCTCCTCGTTGTTTTTGCTGATACAAACTAACACGGCTACCACTCTGAAATCTAGTAAGCTTATTAGCAGGCATATAGTTTCTTTCATTGTTTAATATGTTTTCTCTGCAGTGCTTTTTACCGTACGAATAAAGTAGGCTCACCGAAAAAACTGTGTGTGGTAACTTTTACCTGTACCAATCAGTCTGTTATCAATCTCTGAAGAGAAAGCAAGCAGCCTGTTTTGGCAGACTGTCGTTGTTGGGAACTATACAGTGAAGGCAGGGAACTGTGCAGCCTGGGAATACCTCAGTCAGAAGGGAGAGAGATGTGGGTCTCCACTCAAGAGAGGCAACATATGGTGCGATGGAAGCCTGAGCGCGGGTTCCCTGGCTGGACCACTAAGGAGAAATACAGGCGCAGTTGCTCTTCACTGTGACTGATACATGCAGTCATGGTCTTTTATCCAGAAATTTAAATAATGTAATTCTGCTTGCCCATTTTTTAAATCTGGCCCTCATGCAAATGTGGATAGTATAAAAATGGCTTAAATCCTCACACTGTGAACAGTGACAATTTTGCTTTCTAGCTCTGGGGCAGAAATTTACAAAATATTTTTGCTCTTTTCATTTTTAGTATGTGATGACTTTTTTTTGTATGTGTGGGAGGCATAGAAGGGAACGATTTTCACAGTGAGTCATTGTAAAATTGAAAACATGGGAAATGTTAATTAGAATAATTCCTTTTTAGAAATATTATAAAGCAAAAGGAAGACTAAAATGATGACTTCACTTTTTTACAGCTTATTTGATAATACACAGTAATATTTCCTATGAACATTTTATTTTATTTTAATGCTGTGGTTTAAGACTTAAGCTCTTTACTTCCCTTTGGATTGTCTTATTGCATCCCGTTGTGTATTAGTGCTTATGCCTGTACATCACTGGAATTAGGAATGGATGGATTTCCATCTTTGGAAAACTAATGAAGATTAGTATAAGTAGTTCCATGAGGCCTGAAAATTAGTGAAATCTTGAAGAGAAAAAGATAAATCAAGGTTAAACTTTGCCATCACAGAAGAGTATGCAGTGTAGCCAGATTCTCTAGCAAGTGTTGTAGGACCCTTTTGGGAAAAAATTCTTCATTTCATTTCTGTGATTTGTTCTAGACCTGCTGACACAAGATATTAAAAACCCTGTTTATATTTTAGAGAGTTTTTAAAGAGTGTTTTCAGATTTAGTGTTTGTAGAATGTTCTGTATTACATGCTGAGGGCGCAGGCTGCTGAGCTAATATAGTGTTACAGCGATTAAATTGATTAAAAGCTTCATTTTTGACAGGCAGACCACAGTGACTGAGATCTTCTTATCACACATTTAGGTAACTCAGCTCATGTCTTGCCCTATCTAATAATCACTACTCTACCTCTCTGTTTAGGAATCATCTCAGCAGCGGGTGCATTTTCAAACAGCATGCTAGCTTTAGATCTGAATTACATGAGGCACAGTGCATTGGTATGACACAAACTTTATTCAAGGTAACGGCTTATCCAGAGAAATGCTCTAAATATTTTTTCTCACTTTATGCTGTAGACAAAAGACAGCCACCCTTTAAGATTCTTCTTGCTGTAGCTGTGGATTAAGAAGACAGGCAGTAACTGGTCACACCATGCAAAGCACTCAACATTTTACTCATAATAAGGGAAGCAGCATGAAACATGTTTATAAACTTATAAATCTGGGGTCAGACTAGGACACAGAACCTTACTATAAATTGTTGACGATGTAACAGGTTGCTAAAGAAGAGCATTAGTTTTCATGAATCATGCTAAATTGTGTTTTACAAGAGTTGGGGAAATCATGAGAGGTTTTTTATAACACAGTGGGATGCACAGTCATACTACACTAAAAGGAAAAGTAATTAAAAACCCCATGGCCAAATTCTAGGGTTTTTGTGCCACTGTGGAAGGCACAAAGTGTTCACAGCTTGCCAAGAAAAGTGGCAGACATCAGTCCAGGGGTGCTGGAACAATTTCTATAGTGGGGGTGCTGAGAGCCATTGAACCAAACTATAAACCCTGTATATAATGGAAACCACGTTCAGTCAGGGGCTTCTGCAGCACCACCCATACCCCTAGTTCCAGCATTTATGCATTTATGCATCAGTCCAAGACTGTGCACCATTAGGCGGTCCCCACCCAGATGCTGGTAGTCAGTGAGAGACACAGAATGACAGTTCTTATACACCCACATCTCTGAACTCTCAGGAGCGAGATCAGGGAGAAAAATAGATTTGTTTAGCCCACAGCCCTATGCCTCACATGCTCATCTGAAAATCTAGAGAATAAACTACAGCGATTCTAACCAACGCTTCTAAAATTAGTCTGACACCACTGACAATCTACAGAGCACTTACTGGTGATCCAAGGATAGTTGGCAGTTTTCTTGATGCTAGCTTATCCCATTGCAAAGAAGAGTCTGAATATTTGCAAAAGCCTCTGGGAAGAAGGAGAAGGAGGATGACTAACTTCCTTTGGGACGACTGCTATGTAGGAGGAGAAATAAGAACTGCAGTGAGCAGCAGGACTGGCACTGTCAGGTGCCAGTGGGAGTATGGGAGGAAGCATGGAGGTGCTTGTTGGGAAAATTTAAAAATGGGCTATCAAAACTGGAACCATTTGCAGAATTAAGGTGGAGTCTATATCACAATATTATATTAGACATGGTAGGCAGGGATAGGCCATGTAGGTCTTATAAGTGGAAACAAGCAACTTGTATTTTGATGTAGTAGAGAAATGGGAGCCAGTGAAAAGACACAAAGAGAGAGGTCAGGCGGTTGAAGCAACAAGTCAGAAAAATGATCTGTGTAGCAGCCTTGTGAATGGATTGGCAACTCCAAAAGTTCAAAAATCATATGTCAGATGCCCCAAAATAATGCTTAAAAAATATGATATTCTGTTCTTTAGTCTGCCTGATTTTTGAACTCTCCCTGCCCAGAGTCAGTCTTTATGTGCAACAATTAATGCTTCCGAATCTCCCAAATGTATTGAGTAAAGTGATTTTGGCCCCTGCTACAGGTGCTCTCACTGGTTACCTGATGATGCAGAGTTTCCAGCTTCTCCACAAACTTCAAATTAATTAATTATGTGCCCCCTGGCTAGCAATTACTTATGCACTCCCAGCCCCCACAATAATTCTGCCCCCAGTTACCTACATCTGCCTGTCCCTCACTTCCTGCATCACTTCTGCCCTTGCCCCAACACCTCTGCTCCTCCTGCTGCAGGAAGGGAGAGAGGGAGGGAGAGGAGCAGAGAGCAGGCTGACCCATTTTTCACAGGAGAATGGGGAGAAGGAAGCAGAGCTTCCCTGAGCAACCTGGATCTTTCTCCTCTATCCCTCATCCCCTCCTGTGAGAATGTAAGCTGCTCCCTCTGCCTCTCCTTCCTGCCCCCTCTCAAAAAACTCCTTTCATCTCCATACTTGCCTCCTGCAGCAGCCCTGATTGGCTGCTCTTCCCCAGGAGGTGGAGAAAGTGGGAGGCAACCAATCAGAGAGGGGTTTCCCCAGGCAGGGCTGAAGTTCACAAGAGGCTGAAGTGTCTCACACCGTCAGGAGAATGGCTCCAGCAGTGGCCAAAATTATTCTACTCTCAAGGAAACCACAAGAGTTGGTAGCACTTGACATTCCTAGTTTGTTTGGTCAGAAGAGACCATTATGATCAAATTTCTAAATAATAATTCTTCCCTAATGTTCCTCTTCCATTTAAGAATTGCTGTAATAGCCACAGGAATGTTATGAGATCACGTGGCTGTGATCTGTGTGGGCATGTGGTCCCTGGTGCCATAATCCATTGAACTGTGGTCCGTGTTGTGGAAAAGTATGAGAACACCTGAACTGACAGGTGGAAGAACACTTCATGCAGCATGCTAGTGTCATTTTTGTGTCTGACCTAGAGCACCACCTATGCTGAGCTCATTGCAACTCAATGGAACTCTGGCAAAGAAAGCGAGGGGTGGAATGAAAGGGCACCCTGCTCTGCAGCACTCAGTTGGGATTTTTCAGGTTGTCTTTAAAACTGAACCTTATTTCTCTTATTTCTCTTAGACTGGAACATCTCCCTAAAACAAGTAGGTAGTTGAAATCCCTTAGATGTTACACCTGTATTTCCAGAGGGTCAGTGATCCCTGTTTCTGGTGGTTACCACTGTTCCCTCTAAGCTGTGCGCGTGTGCGCGCGCACACAGATCCTAAACCCCACGCACATGGTGAAACACTGTGCGCACGAAAATTTGCACAGAAGCACAACAATTTGCATAGAAGATTTTTTTTCTGCACACGGCCTGTCAAAAATTTGCACAGAAGAATTTTTTTGTGCACACAGCCTGTCAAAAATTAGAGGGAACATTGATGGTTACAAGCCACAATGCCGGTGAATTGTCAAGCAGGTATCTGCCAATATTTCATTTAGAAGTTATGTTGTTTGGGAGCATCTTCGTAAGAATTTGGCATCAGATTTGTAGCCCTTGTCAGAAGCTGGGGATACCTTAATGGTATTTATTTATCCTTCTAAGTAAAACAGCATATGAGCCTAACAAAAAATCCACAAAGAAACTATATGCCCAACCTATCTAACTCTTACTTCCTCGGCTACTGAAAGAGAATATAATTTGCTGCTTGATGCAATTAAAGACATAGAGGATGCTACTTAGTTTAGAAGATGGAAAACTCAGCACACTGGGGACTTTTAATTAATATTGACTCTTCCCTCCCACCCCTTTTGCTTGTCTTTGCCTTTGGGGAGTCCTTGTGAATGAGATGTGGCATTTTAGCCATGATTTTAATTTCTTCATCTTATGCCGCTGCACACCTGTAAAAATGCATTGTATTATTCCATTAAAGAGAATCAAAAGAGAATAAAGGAAACTGATTTCAAGCAACAGCTTTTAGAAATACTATTACTTCATCAGCCATTAACCTTTTTCTTGCTGGCCTCCTCTCCAACCACTGTGCTGCAGTGGCACCTCGTGGTGGCTTTTAAATGCCAAAGTTCCCATGGAATGGGGGTACTAAATGATCAGCCACATTGGGGCAACACTGCAGGTGTGTATTGCCCGAAGCACATGGTACATTAGCCATCACTAAAATGACTCAGGGTTTGTCTACACTTGAAAGTAATTTTGGAATATGTTTTTTTTTTGCTTTAACTAATCAGATAAAAGTAGTGCATCCACATTGCTTTATTATACTGGCTCAAGCTATTCCCTTTTGAATCCTTGTTCCACACAGCACTGCATTTTTTTCCAAAATAAACAGACAGCATTCTGGGCAGACAACTCACGGTGCAAAGTTCTGCCACTACCCTCTGTGCATTCTGGGATTTTTCTTGTGGCATTTTGTGTAATACCTAGTAGAAACCACTGGAATTCTGGTACTTGGGGTCAAACTACCAAATTGCCATGGTTCCTCTTCTGTCATCCCATCATGCATCTGCTTTTTGCAAGCCGGCACTATTTCAAACTGCTGTCAGGTAGCCTGGAGGAAACACTGCTGAGTGTCATAATCCTGACAATGATTAATACAAACAGTCTGATGCACGTGTATTGGAAGTCATGCGGCTGGGTGGCTTTGGATGCCTTGGAAGACAGCCACAGTGGCGCCATGGTGATATGGGTGGAGGAGGAAAATGAATTGCACGTGCACTTCTGCAGGCTGTCCTTATGTTGCAGAATGTTACCATGATACATGTTCTCCAAAAGGCAGAGAAGGATAGTGTTCAAAAAGGCAATGGGCAAACAGGGAAGATATGCTGTACAACTATTCGCGAGGATGGTGCTCCAGAGCTGGTGCAGAGTGGAAAGGAACCATAGCCTATATGGGCAGCCCAAAGAAAGCTGCATTACCTTACAGTGTGCGTGCCAAAAGAAAGCACCATGTTTGCCTTAAGTTCTTATTTATAACACCTGCAGATCCGCACAAAGTCCACTGCAAAATAAATAGACTTTTGCAGTAACTGTTCTGAAACCCAACAGCTGAACAATACTGAGGGTGTGATTTAAAGTAGCCATGCATGCATTCTGAAATATGTTTATAGCCTAATATGGTGGTGGGTGAGAGGAGGGGCGGTTGACCAAGAGGGAGGGGAGCATTAAGTAGCATAGGAAAAGGAGCGAAGAAGCCCTGGCATGTTTAGATGATGTTTGTTGGATTTAATATTTTAGAGACATAAACTCTTTGGAACTTAAAGTCTCTGGTACAAATGCCATTTTGAGCACACTGGAGTTGATAAAAGTTGAAGTGGCGGAGTAAGGCTACTAGTTAATATCCACTCAACACGGCAGTGCCCGAATGAGATCCAAAACAAAGTTGTTTAAACCTGTGTAGCACATAATACTTACTGGAAAATTTCCCTTCCCTAGCACTACCAGGTTGGTTGTTCTCCTGTGATTCAGAGGGCTCTGGCACTTTCTCTGCCTCAGGGCCTGCCTTGGGGTTTTGCAGGTTGAAGAGATCCTGGCTGCCTATGACAATCTGCTCTGGCTTGGGTCCTGGTCAGCATCCACTGAGATGTCTTCAGTGCTGTCCACAATGTGAGGGGGGGGGGGGGTCACCAGTGCCCTTCCTTGCAAAAATCTGGTCCGTCTTTTCATAGAAGGTGCAGCTTTTGCAACTTTTGCCAGAGATCCTGGTTTTGGTATTTTTATAACTCTGCCACAATTCCTGGCCTTTGTGGCAGCATTAAAGCGAGTCTCAAAGTGCCCGCTCTCCTTCATCTGTATTTCTTAGCATTACATTGACTGCTGTTAAGATACAACTGGACTGTCTCCTCTCCCCAAAGGGCAAGGGAGTCTAGGACCTCAGCAGACTACACGGAAGCACCGCACATGGGTGCCATAATCAGTATATGACTTTGAGCGTGTGAACTGACTCATGAGCTGGAATTGCAAAAGGCCACACCTGGCTGTGCACAAGCATTAAGATGGGGAAGTGACATCCAGTCAAGATGGCTCTAGAGTAGTAGAGGGCCCATAGGTAAACAGAGAAGCTGACCTAGCTGTTAAGCAATGCAGTGTGGGTTAGCGGTGGGAGGACTGCCAGAAGTAGAATAGTTAATTCAAAATCATGGTGCGTCCAGACATACTTTATTGAGGAGTAAATCTTATTCTAAAGTGAATTAATTAATACCGAATGAAATGCCAGAAAATTTGAAGGAAAAATCAACTTTGGTGTGGCAATTTATCCAAAAAAACTCAGGTTAATCTCAAATAACTTTCAACTATAAACAAGCCTTAAGCTGCAATTGACACCGTGATTGGTCAATACATATTACCAACAATGTTTCTCCTTGGCCACTCTCATTGTGTATACTGACAGAATATATTTAGGAAAGAAGACCACTTGAATTTATTCTCATTTCCTCAACATGAAATAATATTGTAATAATTTAGGCCTAAATTTAGGCTGAGTGTCTCCAGCAACCTTTGGATAATTGGGGTATATTTTTATTCTGGAACAGAGTGTCCACATGAGGCACTATTGAGGAAAAGCTTATTCTGTAATAGCTATGCTGGTCAATTTCCCTGTGTAGACAAGGCCCAAGTGACTAAAATGTATGATGTTTTGTTAGCTGTATTTCACTTACAAGTTAATCTTGTCCAGAAATTATGTTAATTCAGTAAGTAGGTGAGAGTACTGAGGCTGGAAAAACTAATAACACTAGTTAGTCTACGATAATGGTGTTCAACCTTTTTTCTTCTAGGTCCAAACAGATTGCTTTGAAAGGTTCAGTCAATACTTTGGGGGCAGAGTCTCTGCTCTGTTCTGCTCCCCTTATACCATTCAGGAAGCTCAAAGGGAGCAAACCCACCCAAAAGTCCTCCTAAATTCAATATATATAACCAATAAGTAATTATTGTTACAGGAGAAGGTGCTAATGGTTTGCACATTAGGGCTCAGTGGGATGTATAGACTCATAGAAAGAGCTGAAGATGCCATGCAGTTTAAGGGTATCATGAGGATTAAAACAGTCTCCTTTGTTTGGCGCTTGAAGTAGAGCAGCTTCACAAAAGGAGGACAGATGTCCAGGCTCACCTTTCTAAGTCATGTAGCCTTGGTGAGGAGCTTTGGACTAGGAGTTTTCCAGGGGTAAAACTCAAGGAGCTGGGGCAGAAAGAAGAGGGAGTTGTGAGATCCTAATGAAAGAGAGGTGCAAGACAACTGCTTCTGTGGAGAGGGCAGAGGTGCTTTATCTGAGAGTTGCCTGTGTTCAGTCTGTTGGCACTGTGTTCAACGGAACAGTAGTTGTGTCCATTTTGAAAATAAACAAATTCCACTATGAAAATTCCTGCCTCTGTGTCAGTGATTTTCTATTGCAAATGGGAAACTGACTGGCAAGACTCTGAGAATCTGCTGTTACTTGGCAAAGGGGCAACACTGTTTTTAAAGATCCAATCAGTTAGTCCTAATGAAATATCTAGGTAGGATTTTGAAAATTAAGGGGGATTGGAATTTTACCAATGAAACCAAGCTAGATGTCCCAATGGATTCTAAAAAATCTCTCTTAATGAAACCTCGCAAGATATGTTAGGCTGAAGAGAACATATTCACTGGCATAGGTATTTAGTATTTTACTGCACCTGTCTGGGGAGATCATATGCTGAATCACTTTCTTCTTTGGCTCATTAGAGTGCACACTGATCTCCTGTGTTTTTCAAGACTGCAGCCTTAATGCATATTCTTTTACAGCCTCAAAACAGCTAGTGATAGTCTTGATCTAGAAAAGGAAGCAAATGCTGATTTGTGTGTTATGAACAGTGAGATCAGAGGGCGAATTGAAGGGATTTTCTGAGGTGCAAGATCTCAGATGAGGATTTAGGAGTGACATAATGTGGCTGATTTTGTGTGGTGTTGGAAAGCTGAAACAAGGGAGATTGCAGCCCAGATGGATTAATATTGTTGGCACAACAATGAATAAAATTATTCTCTCTCTCTCAAGAATTTTATATTCCTCCCCATCACTTTAGTATGTGAGCACTTTCCACATAAAACTGATACCAATAGCAAAATCTTTAGTGGTCTCTGACATGTCTCCCTTTTCAGAGTAAAAACTATGCTAAGAGTAGTGTTTTAGATATTATTAATTTTCTTTTTTTGATGGCTTAGTTAGGTTTATTTTGATATAATAGGGTGTCACTGTTGTGAGTGTCATTCCTATGGGAGAAAGGACTTTCATGATTTTAAAAATCATTTTTTGCAGAAAGGCCATTTGGAAGTTCAGGAGAGTGGAAAGAAAGTCTGATTTAGTATCTGGGATCCATGCAAATGACAGCAGCTAAAAGCAAAAATGTTCCCTCTGTTTACTGAATCTTTTAGTCCAGTTCATTTTTGTTGTATTATTCAAAAAGCAGGTTGGATTTGATCTTTCCTCTTCCAGTCTTGGTCCTTCCGCTAAAAGGGGAAAAATAAAAGTGACTTTTCTGGTCCACCCATGTTGGTTAATGAGAGAGTTGCAACAGCATGACGTGCTGAAATGTGAAACATCTCCCTGAGTCAGACAGTGAAACACCTGGCAGGAAAAAGCTTGAGAAAAGGGAGGGGAGGGGGAGAGACAGAAAAGATTCTTCAGAAATCCACTGTCTCAGATTATTGGGGAGTGAGAGTTCAGAGGACTGGGAATCATCTCCACTGAGCTGCCGGGAAGCGCACATAGCTCTCAGGGAGAAATAAGTTACAACGCTGGGAAATGTCACTGACCATATATCAATCTGTTTCCCCCTCTCTCGCTTCCACCTCCCCCACCATTCCCAATGATTTAAAGTGTGGAGTGATTAGCCTGGTGACCCTGGAGGGTGATTTCCCTGAAGAGAAGGCAAACCACAATATTTAAACCTAGTGTTTGATATAAGCATGAGCCAAGCCTCACCTTTTATGGCTGGAAAAGGAGCAAACACAAGAGACTTATGAGTTCATTTTAACAGTCGTGCTAATAGGAGGATTGGCTGGTGTTGGCATGTGCCTGTGCCAGGTCCCAGCATTTTTCTTGTTGTAAAAGAAGAAATCTCAAGAGACACTATTTTCAGTTGTCATAGCCAGATGTTCGTTACTTGATCTCTCTGCAGCAGTGGGTGGAATAGTGTCTCTCTCTTATTACATGCATATACTCAGTGTTTGATCTCTCCTAATAAGAATGTGTTCCTTGAGTTTTGTGTGTGTGTGTGTGTGTTAGACCTTTAAAGTATATGCATTGAGTTGCTGTTGTGCAATAGCCGGATCGTCCAACTTCTAGCCTGAGCTACATTTTGTGGGGCTCTTTTAATTGTTAACAGTCACTGAAATACTGATGAGATATGCAAGAAGGAGTAATTAGGAACATAGGAATTGCCATACTGGATCAGACTTGAGGTCCATATAGTCTAGTATCCTGTCTCTGACAGTGGCCAGCACTTAATTAAAGTCATATTTTTCAGCAATTAAAATATGGGGCCCTCTTCTACATTGCCAGTGTATCATCAGTCCTTGGCAGCTCTCATACATGTCATCTATTAATAGGCCAGCAAAGAAACATTATAGAGGAAACTAAAATAATGTGTGTTTGGCTTTGTTTGTAAAAAATAACTCAAGTATCATTAGGAATAGCTAATTCAACAAGATATTGGGCGAGAGCCTAAGCTGGTGTGAATCACCATAGTTACATTGACGTCAACAGAGCTATGCTGATTGACATCTGCTGAGGATGTAGCCCATAGTGAGATGAATAGGGATAAATGATGGTGAAACACTGAATATAATGAACAAAGATACATTCTAATCCAATGTGTTTTTTCGTTGATTTTTCTCTGTTATAATAATATTTTAATTTGCTTTCCATCTTTGTTCAAAAAGTTGTAGTTCAATTCAGATTTAAAAACAGAAACATAATCGTGGGTTGGGTTTTCTGCTGTCTTGAAGCTTGTGTAGCTACTTAAACCTATGCAAATGAAAATAAAAGGCCACCATTCCCATCTGGCACTGTTTCACACTCACTTTGCCCAGGTGTAAATCATCGTACAAGGGGCAAGGAAGGGAGACTCACAGCAGAACAAGTGTCAAACACTGCCTGTTTCACTCTCTGGGTCTTTGATGGGACGATTCTACACAGTAGAAATCAACATATTCTTTGGGGGGAAAGAGGTGAGTTCAATATCGGAGTGTCCTTTGCAAGACATTGTTCAAAGCAACAGACATCAGGCCAAAAGGCAGATGAGCACGAAGAGGGAATCCAACAAAAACAGCTCACAGATGCTATGTCAACCAACACAAGCCGAGACAGTGCCTGGCATGTGGGAAAAAAAGCAAGATCTGCAATGGATTACATGACTTTGCAAAAGTGTTCACACACTAGCAGACTGTGCAAGTGTGGACAAAGAGGAGGAAAACATCACCATCAGCTCAGATGAGCTTTTGATAGGAGCAACGGGCAGTGTTGCAGCAGGAGATGATTGAACTGTCATCCTGAAAGCAAATGGGACATTTATTACTTTGGAATTGACACTGGAGCACAAGCCAAAGTAAGAAACACTGTTAGTAACTCTAAACGAAAAACACAGACATTAGAAAGTAAACGGGAAAGCTCAGGGCTTACAGTGATGAGTTTATCCCCATTTATTTGGTATATGTGAGCCAAATAAATGGGTAAAAACAAACTGGAGAAGATACAATTTGTAATAGTACCAGGGAAGAGATCACGCATTATTGGGTAAAAATGCTATCAAGCCCTTGGCCTTATTGGGAGGCGAGGCAGCCTATGACACTAGCACCAAGTTTCTGTCTTCTCATTTTCTGAGTATTCTTGTCTCTGTATAGAGCCATGGGTTCAAATCCCTCCTGATATTCCCAGTTTAGGGGTCAGGAAGGAACTGTCTCCCAAGTCAGATTGGCAGGGACTTTGGAAATTTTTCATCTTCCTCTATAGTCAGAGGGTTTGGCTCTCCTGCTGGAATCATTGGGACATATATCATCTAATCAATTGCCTGCCATTGTAGGGGCGTCCCATAATGGTGGCTCCTCAGTCGCGCCTGTTCACTGTCTGTGGTGCACAATGGTTTAGTCCCCTGAGGAATGAAATACTTTAGTCTAACCTAAGTTATTGTGCTCTATATAGAAGTAATTGGGTACAATTAAATGGCCTGTTATATAGAGAAGGTCTGACTATATGATCTAATGGTACCTTCTTGCCTTAGAATCTATTAATCTATATGAAACAATCCCGATCAACAGACCCAGTGAGAAGTAAGTTTTGGGGTTTTGTCACTGTTATAAAATGAACGTGGTCAATAGACATAAAGGACCATATTTCAGCAAACAAAGGGATAAGAACACTATGCTATTTTTTTGGCCTACTTTCTATGTGTAATTATTGCAAGTGGGGGGAGCCACACACATTGGAGGTTACAATGTAGCCTTTAGTCTTGTGGCAGCCTAAGCAGGTATTGTATATTGAATTTTGCAAAATGTTGAAGATGACTGATACTAGACGATGTTTAAGCCACTGTTAGCTTCATGAGATGGGATTTTTTTTTTGTTATATTCTGCACTATTTAGCAAACATATCTGATATTCCACCACCGGCTAATACTATCAGTCACTCCTTGAAAACCTTTGCAAATATTTTTGCATCAGCAAAAGAAGATGAAACACTGTTTGCAATGGTCTCAGCAAATATGGAGCTCATTTTTCACCAGATTTGAGGAAAAGTTAATTGTAGAACCACCTGGGAGCAAATAAGAAAGAAGAAAGATGCTGTGTTGGCATGTGGGCTGCATAATGAACAAAGTTGATCGTATATACATTCTAAAGAAGAAGAAAAAACCTCAGCACTATTTCAACTGGAAAGATGTCTTCAAGTCTGATTTATTAATATGGGTGAAATTTTCAAAAGTAGCTAAGTGCCTAAATGCCATTTTCAGAAGTAATTTAGGGCATTTAGGAACCTAAGTCCTATTGAACGTCAATGAGACTGAGGTTCCTAACTGTATAAAACATACTGCTTATAATTGCAAGGCACCCAAATATTATAAGTGCTGCTTTTCCCCACAATAATTATTTCACTTAGAGAAACATGCAGTGTTTGGAATATTACATTACAGCAATTACTGATCAGGGTTGGTGAGGCCCCACAGTACTCATTGATAACGTTATGTACAAAGTATCAGAGGGGTAGCCGTGTTAGTCTGGATCTGTAGAAGTGACAAAGGGTCCTGTGGCACCTTATAGACTAACAGAGGTATTGAAGCATAAGCTTTCGTGGGTGAATACCCAGTTCTTCGGATGCAAGCAGTGGAAATGTCGTTATGTACAAAGACATGCGTATAGTTATCTTAACTAGAGAAACCCTACAAAGCATATATTTTACCTGCTGATTGTATTAGTAATTGCAACAGTGGTTAAAAACCCTAACTAAGATCAGGGCTCCATTGTACAAGGTGGTGTACAAACATAAAGCAAGGGATGGCCCCGGTTTGAAAAGTTTATAGCTGAAATTGGAAGAAAAAAGTGATTTTGTATTATAGTTCTTGCAAGCCCCTGTCATGAGTCATATGAAGAGGACAACAGATCTCTCAGGGAGGTAGCCGTTTAAGGAGATGTATAGATAAGAAGGATATTTCAGCATATTTAATCTTCTGTTTTTCTGGGCCACACAAGCTTTGCCTGAGGCATAATTTCTACGTAAGTTATGCTTCTGTTAGATTTATTGGTTGAGTGCAAAGTTTAATTTTAATTTTCTCTTGTCACATCCACATGTTCAGTCATAGCTGTGAAGTGTGTAGTCAGATCCTTGTCTGACTTCTCTAATTATCTCTGTGCCAGGGTACTAAAAAAAAGTTTGGCAGCATATCGTTCAATAACCCACTCCATATAAAACATACCACCTCCAGTGCAAATGCCGGCATGTATGAGTAAAATACACAGTTCTCAAGAATTCTATTAGATGAACATAACATTCACTTTCTCCAAACATTGCTGCAAGTAAAATTAATTCAAATGTTCACTCAACCAAAAAGAAAAAGAGGGCTTGAACACAACCAAAACAAAATATTTTTTTAAAATTTGAACAAAGGCACACAGAAATATTGTGTGCAGTATTAGTCCAGCTCTAACATTGAGCCACAAACTCCCAAATACTTGGATATGGAAAGATTTCTTTTGGTGTGGTTTGGAAAGGAAATGAACATTTCTGTGCTATTTTATTCATTCTTACCACCTATTCCAACCATGGATGTTGGAAGGAAAAAATGCATTTGTCAATTGAACAAAGACAAGAGAGAATCATAGAAAAATAGGGCTGGAAGGGAACTCGAGAGGTCATCTAGCCTACCCCATTGCGCTGAGGCAGGATCAAGTAAACCAAGACTATCTCTGACAAGTGTTTATCTTAATCTGTTCTTAAATACCTGTAGTGACAGGGTTTCCTCCCCTGAAAGCCCATTCCAGTGCTTAACTATTCTTATAGTTAGAAAGTTTTTAAAAAAATCTAACCTAAATCATCTTTGCTGCCGATTAAGTTGGTTACTTCTTGTCCTGCCTTCAGTGGACATGGAGAACAATTGATCACCATCCTCTTTATAAGAATCCTTAACATATTTGAAGACTGTTATCTCTTCTTTTCTCAAGACTAAACATGCCCAGTTTTTTTTAACCTTTACTCATACATCAGGTTTTCTAAACCTTTTATCATTTTTGTTGCTCTCCTCTGGAGTATCTCCAATTTGTCTACATTTTTCTTAAAATGTGGCACCCAGAACTGGACACAATAGAGTGGGCATTTACCTCCCATGTCTTACATAACACACTCCTGTTAATACACCCCAGAATATCAGCCTTTTTCACAACTGCATCACATTGTTATCTCATATTCAATAGTGATCCATTTTAATCCCTATACCCTTTTCAGTAATACTACAGTTTAGTCAGTTATTCACCAGTTATTTTGTAGCTCTGCATTTGATTTTTTTTTTGCTTAGTGAAGTATTTTGCATGTGTCTCTATTGAATTTCATCTTGTTGATTTCAGAGCAATTGTTCAATTTGTCAAGGTCATTTTGAATTCCAATCCTGTCCTCTAAAGTGCTTGCAGTCCCTCCCATCTTTATGTCCTCTGAAAATTTTATAAGCATACTCTCCACTCAATTATCCAAGTCATTAATGAAAATATTAACTAGCAGCAGATTCAGGACAGACCGCTCTGAGGCCCCACTAGATACATACCCCCAGTTTGACGGTGAATCATTGGCAACTACTCTTTGACTACAACCAGTTTTGCACCCACCTTGTAGTAATTTCATCTAGACCATGTTTCCCTAGTTTGCTTATGATGATGTCATGTGAGACTGTGTCAAAACACTTACTAAAATCAAGATAGATCACTTCTCCTGTTGCTCCCTTATTCACTAGCCCAGTAACCCTGTCAAAGAAGATACCTTGAGTGTTTGAATTAAAAGTTTAGGGAGTACGAGTGATGCATTTTTTGGTGAACTTGGTGTCTCTTTCTTTATCTGAGAATTTAGATAGCTGTTGGTCCAGTAACGTCTCTGAACATAATTAGTGGGTCCTAAAAAGGCTGAAAGAATGGAGTAAAGAACGTTAGTACATGCTTAACTATCATGAAAGTCATTGGAAATTAATTACGTAAAGTTAAGCGTGTTCGTAAGTTCTTTGATTAATAGTGATGGTTTGCTGAATTGGTGCTTAGATAACTTTAGAGGAGGCAGGTGGTTGCTTCTGGTAGGTATTGGCAGTTCAGTTTATTCTGTGGACAGTGTTTCCAGACTAATGTTCTGTTTAGGTAGAAGGTGGGAGGCAAAAATCAATACCAAAGCCTTACAAGATGAGCAGCAGAACCACATCCTGTGAGTGTTGTGGAGATGAATGACATTGAATAGGAGCAGTCATCTTATATTCAAGAGTAATAATGCAAGCCACTTCCTGAAGTAATAACAGGTCTGCATCTTGCGAGGACCAATCATGGGCAAAATAATTTTGGAACCAGTTCATAGAAAGAAGGAGTCTTGAATTCTTAAAAGAGACAGTTGCTATTTGAGGTAACCCTAATGAAAGAGAAAGTCTTACTCAGCACGTAGACCCAGAAAGACACACTGTTCCTGAAAGGAAAAAGTTTCCTGGTTTTTGGTTAGCAGGACTAAAATTGCTCCAGATTGCCCAAGTTATAGGTTTCTAGGAAGAATTTAAACTTATCCAGTGAACATGGACCTCAGGGCCTGATCCAAAGCTAACTGAATTCAATGGGAAGACTTCCAACTGACTTTATTGGTCTTTGTTTCAGGACCTAAGCTCATTATTACAAATCAGAGTTTAACATGACTCAAACCTATATCCTGAATCATAGTTCTCCTACACCAATTAATCAATGGAATAAAATATTAAAGAGAATAATAACCAGGGAAATAGTTCAATTACCTCAAATTAACACTTTTGTTTTGATTATCAGTCTTTATCTGTATGTAACACTGACAGATCCTAGTCGTTGGCAGGCAGGATCAAACCTGGGACCTCTAGAGCTAAATGCATGAGACTCTACTGTATGATTTAAAGCCACATGGTTCTTAGCTAAGGCTGTAGCAGACTCATTAATCTCTAAGTGGTCTCAGTGCTACTAGAAGGGACAGAGCACCACACCGAGGAGGTGTGTGGCTTACATATATATATAATACAATTTCAGAATTGTAGAAGAAGAAATCCAGCATAGTGAGAGGGAAAAACAATTTGTTTAGTCAGTTGTTTCTAGATAACAAGTCATGGTATAATTTGTAGACAACACTGACATCTACACAGCAGTTGAACAACTAAATTTTAATTTTCACACCCACTAGTTGAAGCAACATAAGCAAATGCATGCAGAAGTCCAAACAACAGTACTGCTAAGGAATATTTATTAAGGCCAGAATGTCAGGGTAAGTGGTTCAACTTCCAGAGACTCTCGCTTTCTCATTTCTTTGTTTGTCTTTAGGATGAATATGTTACTGGTCATTTATTACTTTTTCTGACCAGTTGGGCTATTGGTTTGTTTTGTTTAACTTGGTTAATATAGTATTTTTCCATGAAACTTTAATGCAGCATAGATATGAAAAATACAGACAGCTGAGATCTTGTAAATTTGTGTCCACTGTTAACTTTTCTGGAGCGGTGGCCAGCTATAACAAATAAAATTGCATTTTTATTAGTTCTGCTATTCTCATTTTGAACCTACAGCATTCCCAGCCCTTCCATGTTATCAGGAAATTGAGGAAACAATGCACATTTCAACCTATTAGGTCTTTCTTGCACAAGTTTCTGAAATAGAAACCAGAATAATGGTTTAAGATGCAGAAACACTGAAAAGAAAGAATTATATATCATTCCAGAATAGAAAGTAATACATAGGGCTGAAGATAATAAGGTAAAGACTCAATGAGATGGGAAATAAGAGAACTTCCTGTAAACTTATATAGAAAGGAGAGAAATATAATACTATATGTATAACGTCATAATTTCTCCATGCTGCTTCATTCTCCATGTAGGCACAGACAGATGAAAAAAGCACAAGGATTAACATTCTTAACAATGGAGTGCTCACCTAATTAAATGAAAAAGAATAATATAAGGTAAGTATATAACCATCATAAGCAACCACATCATATTGTGATGTTTTTCCCTGGTCCCATCTCTCACACCCTGGGCCCTGTTACCTTATTGTGTTATGGGTGAACTTTACAAATACAGTTAATTTTAAAGATGAAATTATCTGAAGCATTTGTACTTGGAATGTACATAGAATGTTGGATAATGTAAAATACCAAAGGATTCCTTTGCAATGTGGCCACAAAATACCCTGGTAACTGTCAAGAGTTTAATGGTGACTATTGTACAAATTATTTGATAAGCCACCTTCTCCAGATCCCTCTTAAAACTTCATTTAGGCAATGAAGGGAAGCCTACAAGGATTTGAAGGAAAGGAAAGGGAGAAAAGTAATGCAGTTATGGTTATTCAAATGAGCCTTTGCCTCACTGATTTGAGAACCTTGGTGTCTTATTATCAGAGTTTAAACAGCTAGGAACTGATCCAACACTCATCAAAGTGAAACTCCCATTGGCTTCAGTGGGTGCTTGATCAGGCCCTGGATAAGCAAAACTAAAAAGAATATATTAGGGCTGTCAAGCAATTAAAATATTAATAGCAATTAATCACGTGATTTAAAAATTAATCACGATTAATCACACGATTAATCACACCGTTAAACAATAATAGAGTACCATTTATTTAAATATTTTGGATGCTTTCTACATTTTCAAATATATTGATTTCAGTTACAACACAGAATACAAAGCGTACAGTGCTCACTTTATATTTATTTTTTATTACAAATATTTGTGCTGTAAAAAACAAAAGAAATAGTATTTTTCTGTTCACCTAATACAAGTACTGTAGTGCTATCTCTTTATCATGAAAGTTGAATTTACAAATGTAGAATTATGTACAAAAAAATCCTGCATTCAGAAATAAAACAAATGTAAAAGTTTAGAGCCCACAAGTCCACTCAGTCTTACTTCTTGTTTAGCCAATCACTCAGACAAACAAGTTTGTTTACATTTGCAGGAGATAATGCTGCCCGCTTCTTGTTTACAATGTTACCTGAAAGTGAGAATAGGCATTCACATGGCACTGTTGTAGTCGGCGTCGCAAGATATTTATGTGTCAGATGCTCTAAAGATTTGTATGTCCCTTCATGCTTCAACCACCATTCCAGGGGACATGCATCCATGGCGATGACAGGTTATACTCTATAACAATCCAAAGCAATGTGAACCGATTCATGTTCATTTTCATCTTCTGAGTCAGATGCCACCAGCAGAAGATTAATTTTCTTTTTTGATGGTTTGGGTTCTGTAGTTTCCTCATCGAAATGTTGCTCTTTTAAGACTTCTGAAATCATGGCCACATCTCATCCCACTCAGATTTTGGAAGGCACTTCAGATTCTTAAACCTTGGGTTGAGTGCTGTAGCTATCTTTAGAAATCTTACATTGGTACTTTTTTTGTGTTTTGTGAAATTTGCAGTGAAAGCGTTCTTAAAACGAACAACATGTGCTGAGTCATCATCCAAGACTGCTATAACATGAAATATTTGGCAAAATGTGGGTAAAACAGAGCAGGACACATAATATTCTTCCCTGAGAAGTTCAGTCACAAATTTAATTAACACATTATTTTTTTAAGGAGTGTCATCAGCATGGAAGCATGGCCTCTGAAATGGTGGCCGAAGCATGAAGCGGCATACGAATGTTTAGCACATCTGGCACATACATACCTTGCAATGCAGGCTATAAAAGTGCCATGCGAACACATGTTATCACTTTCAGGTGACATTGTAAATAATAAGAGGGCAGCATTCTCTCTCATAACTGTGAACAAACATGTTTGTCTTAGCGATTGGCTGAACAAGAAGTAGGACTGAGTGGACTTGTAGGCTCTAAAGTTTTACATTGTTTTGTTTTTTGAATGCAGTTACGTAACAAAAAAGATTATATTTGTAAGTTGCACTTTCACAATAAAAGATTGAATTATGGTATTTGCGTGAGGTGAATTGAAAAATACTATTTTTTGTTATCATTTTTACAGTGCAAATATTTGTAATCAAAATAATAATATAAAGTGATCACTGTGCACTTTGAATTCTGTGTTGTAATTGAAATCAATATATTTGAATATGTAGAAAAACATCCAAAAATATTTAATAAATTGCAATTGGTATTCTATTGTTTAAACAGTGTGATTAAAACTGCAATTAATTTTTTAATAGAGATTAATTTTTTGAGTTAATCGTGTAAGATAACTGCAATTAATTGACAGTCCTAGAATATATATATAGTTTGGAAATGTTTATGTGAATATGTGATTGACAAATTTCACAGAATCTAATTTTGTCATTCAAAATTCAAGTCAGCTCTATTTAGAAATAATTATTTTAAAAAATCTGTATTTTTATTTCCAATGGAACCATTTGGACTAATCCTCTGCAACAATCTTGTCTCATAATGTTTCATATTGGAGCTTTGTGGTTAGCCTAAATTAGTTTCCTTTACATTTTTCCATAAACAGGAAAGCCTTCTTTGGAGCCAAATAAGAATTTGCTTGGAACAGTTAAGTAACATTAGTTGTATAAACTTCTAACAATGGTATTATTAGACTTTTCTTTCAAATTGCTGTTAAATAAAATCATAAGTCAAAATAAAATTTAAACAATTCACTCGTGGAGTAGTATAGAGTATAGTCTAGTCTAGTATAAAGATGTAACACAATAATTTAAACCTAGAACTTGGGTATTAATATACAAGGATCTTGCACATATTTAATGACTTGTTAATTGCCAGTTACTCTGGTTTTACGTCACTAAATCTTTCATTGACATTTGATACAGCGGATTATGACAACTACATAGCACATTCTGAATCTGTTATTAACCTTTTGAGTAGGATGTCATAGGAATGGTTCTAAATCTTAGCATGTTTGATGATCTTTTTCATTAGGTCAGTATAATTTCATATCTGTGGGGGTTTTTTTGCAATATTTCTCTAGTATCTGTTATAGGGACAATTCTATTCCTTATCTATATTTTACCCAAGATCTATCGTTAAAAGGCACAACCTGAATGTCCACTGTTATATACATGATGGTACTAGTGCACCATTTCATCTAACCAACATGAAGAAATATCGGCTCAGATAGCTTGCTTATAAAAAATCAAATATTGGGTATCAATTTTATAAAAATTAACCTAGCAAAAAAGGCTTTGGGATTGAATCAACAACTGAGCAGTTCCCTTTCCTTGGCAATGCAATCTGATGATACAATATTGGCTTCTTAATGTATTGAAACAGTATATGTGTGATGCTAAGCCTGGACTCCCCTAAAGACATTGGCTGAACTAGATGAAAGGAATGTGAACTAAAGCTGAGTGAACTCTTTTCTTTTGGATAATATAGTCACCAAATGGCAGTCCCTTTTTTGTTCATGAATTATCTAAGAACAGAACTAGAATTTCATTAAGGTGTGATTCAAAATGGTCTATGCAAACATATTTCAGCCGATGGGTAGTTCAAAAATTATTCCCTGTAACCTCTGCTTTGAATATGTACTATTTGTAATTCACGATGGTGATTGTGCACCACTGAAGACAATTGGCTTCAATGGGAATAGCCCTAATAACACTATGTAAGCCATATAATATTGCCTCTGATTCCTAACAAGATAATTCCCAAATTCACAGAAAATTCTAGAAGGTAGGCAAACACATCATAAATACTTGTAAGAATACATATTTGGCCAAATGTTAATGACAGGTCTTCTTTCCACAAGCATTTTTGTGGGAAAAAAAAGTTCATGAAAATGTTCATTTGTTGCATGCGATATCAAATTTTTATGTTATTATTGGCACAAATGTTTTCAAATACTTGTTAGCAGTATTTACCACATCTAATAGAAACCACCTCTGTCTATAAGTATTTTTTCTATTTGCATACTATTGAATGGTTAGAATGATTTCTTGTCTTGCCTAGATCTTGGAAATGCAGAGGTATCTAAAAATACAAATAATGGAGGGAAAAAGTGAACCAAACTTTTTCCAACTTCAAAAATATTTTTATACAAATAATATATATTTTAGTCAAGAAACTTTACCATGTCTAATTAAAATACTATAAAAAGATTATTCCTCTTTTCCTCAGAAGTTTTGATTAAGAAAAACAAAACAAAACAAAAACTGATTTGCCATGTTTTGAGCTGTGACCAATTGTTATGTGGTGTTCTGTGGTGACAAGTGAAATATATGGGTTCTCTTTAGGTTTATTCCAAACAGCTTTTCAACAGGAACATCAAGGCCTGGAAAGCATGCGTCATACAACACTTTATAACAAACAATATTAAACATTAACTTTAATTTAATTAAAATTTACTGACAGGAATGGGTTCATACCAGTGTAATGCTTTGAAGACCACAATAAATGTTTTTGAAAAAGATGCCACAACCAACATAATAATTTACTCATTATGTGCAATTCCAAAAACCACATGCCTTAATAGAAAGCAGGTGCCTTTCTCTTTTTACCTATCAAAATGTCATACTCAAGTGTGCTATAAGAAAATGATTAGAAAGTCCACATTTTTGTGATGAAATAGAAAAACCCTGGGTGAAATTCTGGCCTCCTTGAAGTCAATAGCCAAGCTTCCATTGACTTCAATAGAACTAGGATTTCACCATGTTTGGCTCTCAGACATCTATTTATATGGAATAATTAGATGAATCTTTTGCACTTTTTAGTAGAAACAACACTTACAAATCCTAGTCTCTTCACCCACAACCACCAGGAAGCTTGAATGGCAGCAGCCATATATGCTACTGGAATGCATCATTATAGTAATGAATTCAGTAACAGCTGTAACATAGTGATATGGGCACCCCACAGCCTGCAGGGTAGGATTCCTTGCCTGGCTCATTGGAAGAATCCTTTGCAGAGAATATTTATTCAGACCTTACACAGGAAAGGAGGCTTTGGCCTAAGGTGCCAAAGTGGGCTGGTTCAGGATGCTTAAAGTGCTGAAAAAAATGGATCTGACTGGTAAATTGCCTGTAAATTAGACTGGTCTGAAGGACCAGTGACATATTTAATGTATATTATCTCACGAACCATCCAAAATAGGAACTAATATTATATATTACTGAAGAACTAGCAATCTCCAATTTCCAATGAGGAGGACATTTTTTTCAGCTTCTTAGAGGGTTCACAAGATATCAGACCATAATATCACTAATTCTGATTACCATCATGCCTCTTATTTCCTTCACCTCAGTACCAATCTTATGTTAGTGGTCTGTTTTTTTCAAGAGCTGTAAGCAGTAGAATCACTGTTGTATTATCATCTGAGGGTTTCTAATCCTAGAGTTTCAAGGCCATAAAGTATTAATCTCTAACAACAAGAGTTTGTGAATGTATTGTTAAATTCATGTTGGAATTAAAGTGGAGGTGGGGAAGGGAAATCAGGGAAATCTGATGAATGGTCTATTTTTATAGCATGATTTGCATAATTATATTATTTTAAATATTTTACTTGTTGAATTCTAGTTATGTAAAATTTCCATATTTTCACAAAACTCAATGAGAAGTTTATGGCCAAGATTTTCAGAAGTGGCTAGTAATTTTTCAGTGCCTCAATTTTTGAGTTCTGAATTTGACACTTTTAAAAAGGGCCTGATTTTCAAAAAGTGATGAGCACCTACCTTCTGAAAAAAAGACTTGTCTGCAATGTTCAAAACTGGTCCCAGAAATTAAGGGCATCGAAAAATGGCACTAGCCCTTTTTTCCAGCCAGGGTGGAAAACATTTGGCAGTGGAGGAAAACAAAAACGAAACACCAGCACAGCTGGCAAACCAGTGGAGCCAAAATTGGCCCGCCAATCACAGCAGGGAAAAAAGAAAAAAAAAATCTGCGGTGCCACAGCAACCTGGCTGAAATTGAACTGCAGGTCGACTGCCTCACTCATCCACGCCTAGAACTTGGTCACAACAAGCCCACCAGGATTTCTTTAATAGGATCAAAAAATGGCCAGTTAATTGTCATACCTGGGACCTAATCCTGTAGCTCTCACTAATGCAAACATTTCTACTTACTTTGGTGCTTCTCCAACGTGTAGTGACAAATCAGTGTAATGATTTACCCTGCAAAATCAATACTGATTGTGTGTTTGTGTTCATATAAACAGATAGATAGATATGAACAAGGATCAATAAAGGCCCAAATGATAGGAATTATTCTGAATTGTGACTACAAACTAGCAATACTTTATGCTTTGCTATTATTTCCTGTTACAGATAGTAATTAAAAATGTACCTTGAATGAGAAACGGGGATTCCAGTGAAGTTATGGTGGGCATAATTTATTACATGTTGTAACAAGTTGTTGTTGCTTCATGAATTCTCCATTTTCTAATGTGAGACTTCTACTTTTGTGCTTTGAATACATTCAGCCATCGGCAGGTATCACATAATTCTACAGGGACCTAGGTCGTATACTTAAAATGGCATTAATCACATCATCCTGTGTTTTCCTAATTTTACTGGTATGCCACCTTAGATGAAGTTGTGTCAGGAATTTCTGTATAAACCCAATTATCAGGTGTTTATAACCCAGTGGTAAAAAATCCCTAAGGGTTCAAACTGGAGGTTGAAGGACTCCAGCGATGATTAAATGTTTGTAAAAGTTTAAAGGAACCAACTTAACTGTATTTAAATGTTATGAGAAATTACACCACCTATATATTTTACACTCACATCCATTCTCCATCTCTCGCCCCCAATACAGACAAATCTAACTTTGGGAGTTCTATGAAAGCAGAATTTAGTTTTATGGGCTAACCTAACTGTGTATTGGAATACTTTATATGTATACACATGGCATCTTAACCCTGACTTTCAGGCTACCTCATTTTTTTAAAGAAAATATTCTCTACATTTGTTTGAAATAATACATTTTTAAACTTTAACTACAGGTTTCAAAGTTTTTGTATGAAATAGAGCCCAAAGGTTGTATTAACATTATATTGAATGAAATCTTGTAATAATGTGATCTTTTAAAAGGGACACAGCCAGAGCTCTATTATCCCTGTCCTGACTGCCTCCTTTGCTGGAATAGGAGCCCTTTAACATTTTTGTATGGGAATTGCATACCATAGGGCAGATTTACATCTAGTGTAAGTTGATAAAACGTAAATGCAGACAATGGAATACAATGGAGTTAAACCCATTTGCACCAGGTCTGAATTTAGCCACATGTGTTTTGGTGGGTGTCAGCCAGGAAAAGCTGCCATATGAAAATAAATTTTGAACTAATAAAAAGACATCTACTTTCACTTCCATTTCCAGCTAATACCAATATATATCCCAACTTCATCAAACCTAGGCTGTAAAATTAGTTGCGATTAATCGCGAATTTAAAAAAATGAATCACCATTAGTCACAGTTTTAATCACACTGTTAATTAATAACAGAATACCATTTATTTAAATGTTTTGGATGTTTTCTACATTTTCACATATATTGATTACATTTACAACACAGAGTACCAAGTTGACAGCGCTGACTTTGTATTATTTTTATTACAAATATTTGCACTGTAAAAATGATTAACAAAAGGAACAGTATTTTTCAATTTACCTCAGACAAGTACTGTAGTGCAATCTCTTTATTGTGAAAGTGCAACTTACAAATGCAGATTTTTTTTTTGTACATAGCTGGACTCAAAAATAAAACAATGTAAAACTTTACAGCAATGTTTATCAAACTTTTTGGGCTGGTGACCCCATTTGGACTTTAAAAAAAATGCGACCCTTCCCCCACTAGAAAAAAAATGTGATCCCCTACCTTCAGCCCCCACTTGGGGCGTGGGGTTCCAGCCTTCAGCCTCCCTTGGGACTCCAGGCTTCAGCCTCGCTCAGGGCATGGGGCTTCCAGCTTCACTTCCCTGGGGGTGCCAGTCTTGGGGCTCCAGCTCCACTGCCACCTACAGTGCTCCAGGGCTCAGGGCTCCAGTCCCCGCACTGCCTCTGAAGGGCAATGAACGCATTTAAAAATTAACGTGTTAATCGTGCTGTGAATCAATACTTAATTGACAGCCCTAGTGCAAAGTGAAAGGTCTTGGAGACATAGCAGTTGGAAGTGACAGGGGAAGAGTAAGTGGGGGCAAAAAAACCTAACTTGTTTCAAGACTGATTTTGATAGATAGGGCTGTCAAGAAATTTAAAAAAATTAGTTGCGATTAATCACAGTTTTGATGGCACTGGATAAAAAAAGACAGTTATATTTAGCTATTGCAAGGCTAAGTTCCAATACCATCAAAGTACTTCAAGTCTGCAGTACCATCTACACGCTAAACATGCATTTGCCTCCAGTTCTTGTGCTACAGATAACCTACCAATTGCAAATGAATCCCTCCAGCTGTGACGGTACGCTTACAGAGTTTCAGGATCTCTACAAGCCATGGATCAAACAAAGTACAACAGCTTAACCAGTGCTATTTAGGGTGACCATATGTTCCGTTTTGGCTGGGACAGTCCCTTTTTTAAGCCTTGTCTCAGCCGTCCTAATTTTTTTTGGCAAAACTGGGCATTTGTCCTCTTTGCCATTGCCAGCTGATCATCAGTTGGCAAGAGCAAACAGGACAAATGCCCAGTTTTCCCCCAGAAGTGGTGTGTGACCTCAGTGGGGTGCAGAGGAGCATGCAGGGGGGTGAGTGGCAATGCCAGCCCAACGCAGGAGGGAGAGCTCAGGAGAATGGCCCGGGCGGACCCCACACAGGCGGGCAGCAGGGGGGGCCCAGGCCAGCCCTGAATGCCAGGGCAGGAGGGGGACCTCAGGCCGGTCCCGTGGGGAGTCCCATTTTCCCTTTGGGAAATATGGTCACCCTAATGCTATTGCAAAGTGGATAGCTACGGACTGCAGGCCACTCAGCACTGTAAATGACAGAGGGCTATGGCTATGTCTATACTAAGGACCTTACAGAGGCACAGCTGTACTGCTACAGCTGTGCTGTTATAAGGTCTCCTGTGCAGCCACTCTTTGTTGGCAGGAGAGAGTTCTCCTGCAGGCATAATTAAACCACCCCCCAAAGAGCAGCGTTAGCTATGTCGGCAGGAGAGCCTCTCCTGCCGACATAGCGCTGTCCATAAGAGCACTTTTTCCGGTGAAACTTATGTCAGTTAAGGGTGCATTTTTTTCATACTCCTGAACAACAAAAGTTTTACCGACAGAAGTGGTAGTGTAGACAAAGCCCACAAGATGTTATTCAAATTGCGTCTTCCAATCAGTCATACACCTTGCCCTCCCGAGAAACCATTGCATCACGAATACATGACCTGTATCACAATGAGAAGACTACAAAGTTGGAGCTTCTGAAAAATGCAGTAGCTGTTGCTTTGACTGATCACTGAACATCATTTCCTGAAGCAATCACAGCTGTCTTGGTATCACGGCACACCTGATTGAAGATGCATGGATACTGCAGTCATTTGCTTTAACAGTAACGCATACTGAAGAGAGAGGTTATGCTGAAACATGTGTAGAACATGTATTGGATGTTGCGATAGAATGGAAAATTCAAGAAAAGGTAACAACAATTATTACCAACAGCACAATCAAAACTGCAATGAATCACAATTAATTTGTTTTTGAGTTAATCACTGAGTTAACTGTGATTAAATGACATCCCTAGTTAGAATTCAAGTTTGATGGTATCTGTTGGAGAAGGAAGTGAAAGTCCTATGGAGTACGTTATCGACAGTGGTGTAAGCAATGTGAAAGTGGATAGACATGTGCCAGTCTTTCCTCTTATCTGCTTATTTCCATTGTTGAAGGTTTTTGGGTGGATGGAGGTATTCTGACACAATCTTAATTGCCTCTACATGTAGTTTTTATTTGATAACATTATAAGATGAATCTTACCAAGGTAATATTTTTTATTGTGGTCTCTATGGAATGGAAAGCTAGAGCTCCAATCATGTCACATAGCTGGTAGCCTTAATGTACTGAAGATGAAATCCTCACTCCATCTAACTGAATGACAAACCTCTCATTGACTTCAACAGGGGCATAATTTCAGCCTGAGAGATTTTTAACACATATGGCTATGGAAAAAGTGAGACACAAATACCATAGTATGGATAAATGCAAAGGCCAGAAGTTTATTTAAAGCTATTACCTAACTAGGGTAGCCATCCCAAAATACTTGAAAGTGTTGACCAATCACGATCTCAACCAGCACCAATGGACCCAGTGTGCTGTAAACTTAAGGGTGAGTATGAAGATTATTCCCTCTTACACCTGCAGGACTGCCAAGGGTCCTGACCTGAAACCAGCATCCTCACCCATAAGATGAGGGGAGCCACAAAGTGCATGAGAAACAGAGGCATGTCTCCCTCACCACGCATTGCTGTGCTCAGAAACAATGCCCAGGCAGCCCAGTGGCTTACATGCTGGAACCTGCCAAAGATGTGACAATGGCAATTTAATTCCTCCCCACCCAAACCAGACCTTCTGGATGGCAGATGGAAGGTGAAAAACCCTACACAGTAGATTGCCTATTGGATCCGACACAAAGCCATATAATATTGTCTCTGACTCCCGACACTTAAAGAGGTTCAGCAACTAGATTAAGGATGAAAAGGATTGGTCTTGGACAGGTAGCCTACAAACTATAGTAAACTATAGCAAACTATATCAGTCCTCTCCCCCAAGTTCCACTACCATTAAATGGGAGCCAATTACCCAGTCCCAGTCCCACTCTCATTACCAAATGGTAGCAGAAGCAGGCAGGACAGCACCCAGACCCAGATTCTCAGCATGTGACTCTTCCTTATGCCCCGAGCACAAAGAATGATGGAGGAGGAGAGAAAGCGACAGAGAGCAGAACTAGCCCCCAGATGTGAAGGCAAGGGAAAATAAAGGGGACAGATAGGAACATGGCCTCAGCTGTTCCCAGCTAAGAGCACTTCTCACTTCCTGACCCCAGAAGGTATTTCAAAGCTGCACCCTGGAGGGTGGGATAGGCATTTATGTGGTATCTAGTTAGAGCACACACTTTGTATGCATGGGGTGTGTCCCTGGGATGTATGCTATCTGCCTCACTGCTAGAACTACAGTAAACAAAGGCACCATTGATAATGCCCAAAGATTTCGACTATTCATAAGATATACTAAATAAATCTCCCCAACATATGTATAATTTAAAATACTTCCATTCTTGAAATAGTGTTAACATAAAGATCAACAATTTCAATCCACTAAAATAGTTTGAGTAAATACCCGTTAAAGAAATGTATCCAAATTGTATAAAACTTTTGCTAAATGTGTACCCACTGGGAAAACTAGGGAGATTTGATAACAAGGGTTGATAAGTTGAAGCTTACTCAATGGAAGTATATTTTAGCTTCTGAGAGTGGTCAATGCTTGCTAGATGCAAGTCTGTGATTTTGAACTGTAGGAACTGTTGAAAGTGCCTCTTTCTTTGGCACTAATTATTCTAAAATTACCAGTGTCACCTTCCAGAATACCTAGTACTAGCAAAAGGCCTTTATAGTTCCAGGTGAAGCCCATACCTTTTAATTGGCTCAATTGTATCCTTCTCCTCTGACACAGGGGAGCTGGCCCTGGTGTACTCCCAGGGACCTGCTACTCTGTTTGGTCCATGAGTCTCTCTATCAAGCTGGTCTCAGGAGGGAGACACCAAGCCACAAGATCCTGTACTTGCTAGGCCACCCTCTGTGGTGCCCCTTGCAGAAATGTTTCTACTCAAAATCAGTGGCTATATGCCTCTGAAATAAGCCCTATTTGGTCCAAAATGGCTGCCTACACTACTGGATAGGAACTGGCCTGGACATCACTTAGTGCCCAGTAAGCCACCTGTGTCTTACCCTTCCAGAATAGTGCTATGTGGGATGCCCATGTTGATTCCTCCCAGCTTGCTGTCCTTGCCACTCTCTCAAAATATTCAGAAGAAGGCCTGGGGGTCATCTTCTGGTCCCAGCTTCTCCAAGCCCAGGGCCAGCTGGCTTATGGTCCCAACACTGATCATGTTACGTAGTGTCCCTTTGCCCAATCATTTCTATAACCACTCTTGATGTTGAAAGTGGTCTTCTTGCCACTTCTGTTGTGTGGCAAATTGTGCCTCCTGATTCTTGTTTTGGTTTCCCCTCAGTTGCTTCAGCAGAGTCTGAGTTTGCTTCTGATATTCTTGTTGCCACTATATCACAGCCATCTGTTGCTGCTGCCCTGTTACTAACAGGCAGATCACCTCCTCCATTTCTCCCTCAGCCCCCAAAATTAGAGGGGGTCAGTCAATATCATGAGCTCAGCTTTCTCTTCACTGGCCCCCCAAAATTTACATCACTCTTCTCTTATGAGTGATCAGGACCAAAGTGCCCACATTTTCCATCATATGTCACAGCTTTTTACCACCTTCCAAACATACACTGCTCCACCCAGTCTCCTTTCAATAGGTTTATTTTTCAAACATAGAGAAACCAAACACAAACAGTACCTCAGTTCACCCTTCTCAGCCAGACCTTATGCAGTCAACTCCACTCTCCGCCAGCTTTTCTCTTCTGTAACAGCAGGTCCATGGCAACCTTCCTGGACATCTAGCCCTTTGCTCCATGCCCTGCCCCACACTGGAGCTAGCTCCACTCCTCTGTGCTACTCTCCCCAGGCACAGCCTACCTCAATCTCTCCTCCCCTTTCTGCCCACTGACAGACATTTATAGCCCCAGGTGTAGCTCTGCCCCCTTTAATTGGCTCAGTTAGGCCTGACTGCTCTGACTCAGGGGAGCTGGACTGGGTCTGCCCAAAGGGAGCAACTATCCTGTGACACCAAATAAAACTAATCTTTTCCATTCCCTTTAAACCTCTCTTCAACCTTCCTTCCCATGTCCTCATTTCTGACCTACAGCAGCTGCTCTTCAGCACTATGCCTTCAATTCACATGATGACCACATCTTTATCTTTATAATTATTTGTATGTAGCTTGCATGAATTGATGGTATATTGTTTTTTTTCTTCTATTCCAGTTCCCAGACAATTATGGCTGCAGTACACTGTGACTGAGACAGCAGCTTATTGAAGTAGGTTTGGAGCCACTTGCTTATTCTAAGCTTATAGAATGAAACCTTGGCCCCAATCACAGCCACACAGAGCAAAGTGGACATTGTGGAATGTGCATCCTTAGTCAGAGGAGAAGAAATGAGGTTAGGATTTTTTGCCTTCCTTTCCCTCCCCTCCATCCACCAAAACGTAACCAACTCGTATCCTCTGTGATCACATCACTATGCACAGGGCCAGACCAAGGGTTCTGACACTTTGGACCCCTGACTAATCTGAATATCAGTATTTCATCTAGTGCAGGTATGTGCTGAAGCAGCAACCACACTATGTTCACTTGGAATAGAAGGAAGAGGAAATGCAATAAATCAAATAACTTTATTTTTGGTCAGCCAGGTATAGTAATGGGTGAGCTCAAAAGGTTCATAGGTTTGTTCCGATAAACCAGCTAAATGCTTAATGTGAAAATAAGTCATATCTACATTTTTAAAAGTTAAATGAAATAAAAGTTTGCTTCAAGTTTTGTGTTAAGTTCAGATCAGTTCGTACTTTAGTCAGACCAAGTCACCCGTTCATAATGAAGTGTCCAGCGCTTGCTCTTTCTTTATTACTTAAAACCTTTTCGGGACACATATTTCAGGGGATTTTTTAATTGCATAGTACAAGACCGTATACTGTCATCTAGGGCCCAGTTCTGATCCACTAAAGCCAATAGGAGTGGGATCAGGTCTTTATGGGGATTTTCCTCCCCCTACAAGCCCCCCACCCCTCTTGTCTTGCCAAACATGTATAATTATGTATTTAATGCCAGTGGCATAGTAGAAACTTTACAGACAAGTAAGAAGGCAAGATGTGTGTCATGAAGAATTTAATTTAGGCTAGATCCTAGCAAGTGTAGATTGGCATAGCTCCATGACATAAGTGGAGCTTCACTGATTTACGCTAGGATAGGCTGTGGCCCAGCTACATAGCACTAGAGAAATAGAAAGCAAACAAGGGACTAGAATGTTCAGTCCTCCTGTACTACTAGTAAAACACAAAAATCTGGGGTCCTCTGGCTGTCAACCCTTGGCAGCAAGCTACTGTTGTTCTTTGAGTCTCCATCATTTGTCAATCTTTGCAGCTTACATTTAACTCTTGGCAGCTTCTCCATTCACAGTATTATTCCAGGGTTGATCCACAGCTCCGGGTATAGTGTAGCTCTGAATAGTTTGGAATTTTACAAAGATAGAGCTTAATCCAAAATCAGCTAAAAGCAACAGTGTTTTTTCCCCCATTGATTACAATGTACTTTGGATCAGCTTCATATTGAAGTTTAATTGAACCAAAACTCAAACCCGAGGCCTGCTCTGCTCGTACTTTCTACTGAAGCCAATGGAAAAATTCAAATGAAATGTGTAGGTTCTAAGTGATAAGTGCTGTTAAAAAGACCCAGACAGAGTGCTGTGGAAGCAGGATCAGGCCCTCTAACTTTTCTGTTCTAGTTTTGATACATGCATTTCCCATAGACATAATAGTTCTGAACATCTCTTAATAACACTGTTGCTTAATATTACATTTCTCAAAGACTTTTGATGTGGGACTGCTATGAAGTTATTATGGTAAACCACTTTGCTTGAGAAATCTTTCCTGGTCTGACTATAACACAGAACATTTTGCAGTGACAGCATTTTAAGTGGATTTGGACTCTGACCAGAGCTGTGGTCTTAAAACTTTTCTGTAGAATTAGGCCCATCGCTACCTATGCATTTTAATATGCCCCTGCCTGTGAAATTTAATGAGGTAATTATAACTGCTAATGCCTGCATCTCCTCAACCACCCAAGAAGGAAGAATGTTCTCTTGAGGTCTTACGTAACCATTACAAACAAAGGAACCATTCCTTAACTTACGTTTAGGAAGGGGAAACTGCTTACAGGCCAAGTAAATATCAAAGCTGGTCTCTCTGGGTAGATCACCAACAGACACATTTCTGTTATCACTCACTGTCTGTCATCCTACCAAGGTAACCATCAGGAAGATGTAAGAAACGAACCACTAAGTATAATAGAAGTGTTTTCTGTGTGTGTTTTTCGTAACTGGGACTGGGGGCAAAGTAAACTCAGTACCTTATTATACTATGTAAGAATCATACCCTGTATATGTCATTGCCTCTTTAAAAATAGCAATTATATAAACACTGTCAATAGCACAATGGAGAAAGTGTTGTTCCAACAGGAAAAGCTTCCTAACAATGAGATCTGCTAGATCTTGGATGAGTTTCTCAAAGGAAGGAATGAAATCCCTGTCATTATAGACATTTAAAAACTATGCTGGCCAAAGCAGTGAAATAACCTAAAGGGACCAATTAGGGCCATGGCCTATATGAGCTAAGTCTTTCTAATCACTAACTTTTATTATTTAAAATTATTGCTGATGTTCACAATAAACTCATGTAGAAGAGCAGGCTTAACTGCCAACCACAGCTGCAAAGAGGTTACACATCTAGTCAGTTATCTACTGTACTTTTAAAGGAAAATAGCATATGCGTAGTATTTGTACATAGAAACATTCATTAAATGCCATTTTCTGTTCTCATCAACAGAAGCAATTCTCAAGTGTTAAGTGTTGCACTGGGTGGGATTCTGGTGGATGTCTCAGAGCACTGTAGAATTTTTGAAGGTTCTCTATAGAGTTATCTGTGCTAGTCACTTGGAGTGAGAGACACAAAAAGTCTTAGACAACTAACAGTCCTTTTGGTACCTAAGTCCAACATTTAGGTACAACTGAGATCTTCAGAGGCTCCGCTCAGCTGTTGCCTAATGCTATAGATGCCTAAAGTCCCTAGAGAACTAAATTTCCACAATTAAAATTGTATATATGACTAAGTTTCTACTAGTGAGCATGTGAAAACTTGTCTCCATCTAGGCCTGTCTTACACTTAAGCCCCAGAGGGATCCTCAGGCAAAGATTAAGTACCTGTGTGTGTCTATAGCTCTTGGGACCTGATCCAAAGCGCATTAAAGGAGTGGAATGGGCTTTGGAACATGCCCTTGGTGAACTTTCTGGGAACTTACACAGTATGCGATGCAGTGTGTTTAACCTTGCCATTCTTTTCAGCTGCTGCCAGCTGTTTGAATATCACGAAAATTGCTCACTTAATTTTATATTAAAACAGGCAAATACATATTTATGTGTGTTTGAGTGTGTAATATATATTCCACACTATGCTGTTTGTCACATGTAGTAAACATATTAGTATTTTTTTTCCTACATGTGTGGAACTATAAGCACATTCAAACTTACCTTTAGAGTTTAAAGATGGGGGGAGGGGCTGCTTTTAACAAGAAATGAAATTTGCACATTACTTCCAAGCAAAATATGGGATTATTTGTCTTTTTGAGAAACCACTGAATAGGCACATTTTGCCCATTGCTCTTCTGATTCAATATTTTTTCACAGCTCTATTTAGCTCATGCTCAGATTGCATCATTTCAGAACACAGTCCTAATGAAATACTGTATTGTTCAAGTGTTTTAAATAGATGCCTGTAATACACTTTATAAAATGAATACATGTTATCATAACAGAAGGTTGTGCATCAAAAGCATTCTCCGTCAGTTCTCAGATACTGCCGTACTGCCACTAGTTGAACCAAATAGGAGTTGGTTTAATGACCCTTCTCACTCCTTATACAAAAGATGTTGGCCCTGTCTCCGTATGCTTCTCTCCTCACTTATACCTTACCCTTATGTAGTTTAGAATTTTGCTCTTTGCAGCCGTTAGAAAACACCTGAAAGCTATGCAGTATCAAATCCTAAAAGAATAGCCCTCTTTGAAGAAAAATAAAATCATGAGTATTTCTCTATAAACATACCCTCCTGCATGAAAAGGCTCTGCTTCCATTGAACATGAGAGCGAACTGCCCCATAATTTAACTCTGTTCCTGAGCATAGGAATTCTCACCTATAAGTGGGTTTATGGTACTTTCCCTACCCACCTCACTTCTAGTTACCAGAAAGTTTAGAGCTAGAATATAACCTGACATCATACACAAAGTCCTAATTTAACAGGAGTTTTACTAATGATATGGTAGCAGGATGTCACCCATAGGTTTCAGTGTAGTAGCCGTGTTAGTCTGTGTTAGCAAAAAGAAAATAAGAAAAGGAATACTTGTGGCACCTTAGAGACTAACAAATTTATTTTGGCATAAGCTTTCGTGGACTACAGTCCGCTTCGTCGGATGCATAGAATGGAACATACAGTGGGAGGATACTTATACATTTAGAGAAACATGAAAAGGTGGAAGTAACTATACCAACTGTAAACATCCAAACTAATGTTTTTGAACAGGGGGTGTTGTTTTATATAAGAATATTAAAGGCTAGGAGAAGACTGGTTTGCACAAATAACCCTGACAAATACAAATCTAAATACATTAAAGATACAATTGATCAGCTTAACTCATAATATCTATTCAGTACTTCTGTTCTGATTTCTTTTTCCAAAATAAATTCACTTTTCCCTTGAACAGCACTACTGAATTTGTTTAATTTGCTACACATTTAAGCCACAGGCATGCACAATGGCCTAAGTACTACATTCCTTACTCAATCAAAACACTGTCCCAAATCCCCTGGGAAAAGCAAGGCCTTGGTGCACTGAACTGGCATTGTTCCACTGCATGGAAGGAATCCATGAAGAAGACTCTATAAGTTATGGGGAAATGAGACTGGAAAGAACCAGGGAAATGGCCAAGTTTGTGTGTGTGGAAAGACAGAATTAGGGGTAAGACTAAACCAGAAGGGACAAAGCATGGAGGAAGTACTGTGAACCAGAGGTGGTAATACTTCCCTTCTGGTTGTGAATCGGACTTGGAATGAAAACCCCAAAGATCATTCTATAACCAGGGAGTGGAATCTTTCATCCCACAAGAGAGATTTGTTTTGGGGGGCTAATTTTGGCCTCTTAAGATGACAAAATGAGAGGTCTGGAGATAGAATTTAAACTCATGATGAGAGCCAGTGAAACAGAGAGGGGAAGAAAGTTTCATAGTGTCAGAGGCAAAGAAGTGCAGTTAGAAATGCTAATAGGTCAGTGAATTGAAGGAAGAAGGTTGTGATAGGGAGTGAACAGAAGAAGATGGGGAGTAATATGAGAAGAAAGTAAGGAAATGCCATTTCAGGTGATAGCATTACATATAAATGTGAGAATGTTATGAGCTGCACACAAGAATAGAAAGCCAGTGAAGTGAAGAATAGCAAAGGGAAATGTAAATAGAGAGATAAACAAAAATTATACTTGCTGCATGGCTTTGGACCAAATGAAATATCATACTCTTAAATAAAGCAGTAGATGACTGAATGTGTAGAATAAAATAGATGCTTTTAAAGAAAAAATAGCTTTGCAAAAGTGGATCAGGCAATATTCCTGTCTAGATGGAAAGTTTCTTATAAAGATGAAGATCGTTCTCTCCAGGTTGGCTTCGTGTTATAGTTTCTATGAGTTTGACTCAGGAGTCTAGTTAAACTGGACAAATAGATACATCTATTCATGTAGGTAGGTTGAATAACGGAGCTGAGTTTTGTATGTGGCCTGGTACTAACTAAATTGCTTAGTGTCTAACATATCCTTGCAATAGAAGGTTGGGATTTTGATCCTCAGATGGAGTTTAGTCTCAGCTCTGGCTCCTGTCATGAATCTAACTGAATACTTTCTGGCCTTAAGAGTTGTGGTGGAAATCTAATCTCTTACAGTACATAATGAGAGATCAAAGCTCGTTACCTTCCCATTATAAAGCTGCAGGAGAACATTGATCAACTTTTTGTATTATTTGACCTTTAAACTGGATTTGGATAAGCAATCCCATATCACTTATGACAAAAGGGAATTAAAAATCAGTCAATTTACTAGACAATTATAAATATAAAATATATTGCATTTTACAGACATTTTAAATGGAGAATAATTTGCCTAAAAACATTCACAACCTTTGTGTGATACCCAAATCTATACATGACAAAACTTCCCCCTCTTGCTGGATTATCTGGATATTTTCTGTTGGAGCACAGTGTGTGAAGGTTACTACAATTTACAGCTGAATTCTGGAATAAATTTTGTTTCATTATTACTGGTGCATAGTTGTACAGGAACAGCATAAGTGCCTCTTTCAACTTCGGCCTGAATCTTTGAAGCCAGAGAACTGCTTTGAATTTTGATCCACTGATAAAGCACACGTTATAATGCGTGAAGCATCAGCCAGAAATAAAGACTTATGGCTGTGTAATTTTCCAAAGAGATTAAAAGCCTTTGCTATGAAATATTCCTACCCAAAATCCTGGAAAAACGACATAGCTGGAGTTAGTCACAGAATGTTCCCTCTCTGTATCATCCCCTTCCGATCCCCAAGCCAAAGGTTTTGTTACAAATCAGAGAGCTCATAGCTAAATCAGATGGATTCTACAGATTCCTTTCTCTTATTTCAAAGAGCACTTTATTTTGGGGGGTATGCATAGGCACATTTGCATAGCAAGCTATCTACTTTGCTGTCTGCAAGACAGTGCCCTACCAGTCTGCACAGTAAGGTGGGATACTTGGCATGTTCTGGTTTCTGTCAGGCATCATGAAGACATCAATGCAGCAGTCAAGCAGGAGCAGAAAGGCAAGGCATAAGGTAGTAGGTGCTAAAAATTGTTGCTTTAGCTCAGATGGCTTTTCCTGTACAATCAGAAATGTAGGGTCTGGAGTCAGAATTTTTTCATGGACTTCAGTGTCAACCATATTGGACATTCATTGCTTGATCCTGTATCTTCCATATCAGTGGGAACTTTTCCATTGACTTGAATGAGAGCAGGCCCTTTCTGCTGAAATAAATGATATACTAACAGAAGTAATGCTTTGGGGGAGCAAGAAAACTCATGTGAGCTATCGTATTTGTAATAGGTGTTCAGATGTTTCAATATCCAAAACCAAAATTACATAAAGAAAGCATGGCAACTTTGAAAATCATAGAATTATAGAATAATAGAATATCAGGGTTGGAAGGGACCTCAGGAGGTCATCTAGTTCAACCCCCTGCTCAAAGCAGGACCTATCCCCAACTAAATCATCCCAGCCAGGGCTTTGTCAAGCCGGACCTTAAAAACCTCTAAGGAAGGAGATTCCACCACCTCCCTAGGTAACCCATTCCAGTGCTTCACCACCCTACTAGTGAAAACGTTTTTCCTAATATCCAACCTAAACCTCCCCCACTGCAACTTGAGACCATTACTCCATGTTCTGTCATCTGGTACCACCGAGAACAGTCTAGATCCATCCTCTTTGGAACCCCCTTTCAGGTAGTTGAAAGCAGCTATCAAATCCCCCCTCATTCTTCTCTTCTGCAGACTAAACAATCCCAGTTCCCTCAGCCTCTCCTCATAAGTCATGTGCTCCAGCCGCCTAATCATTTTTGTTGCCCTCTGCTAGATTTTTTCCACGTCCTTCTTGTAGTGTGGGGCCCAAAACTGGACACAGTACTCCAGATGAGGCCTCACCAATGCCGAATAGAGGGAAATGATTACATTCCTCGATCTGCTGGCAATGCTCCTACTTATACAGCCCAAAATGCTGTTAGTGTTCTTGGTAACAAGGGCACACTGTTGACTCATATTCAGCTTCTTGGCCACAGTAACCCCTAGGTCCTTTACAGCAGAACAGCTGCCTAGCCCCTCGGTCCCTAGTCTGTAGCAGTGCATGGGATTCTTCCGTCCTAAGTGCAGGACTCTGCACTTGTCCTTGTTGAACTTCATAAGATTTATTTTGGCCCAATCCTCTAATTTGTCTAGGTCCCTCTGTATCCTATCCCTACCCTCCAGTGTATCTACCACTCCTCTCAGTTTAGTGTCATCTGCAAACTTGCTGAAGGTGCAATCCATGCCATCCTCCAGATCATTAATGAAGATATTGAACCAAACCAGCCCCAGGAACGACCTTGGGGCACTCCCTTTGATACCAACTTCCAACTAGACATGGATCCATTGATCACTACCTGTGGAGCCTGATGATCTAGCCAGATTTCTATTCACCTTATAGTCCATTTATCCAGCCCATACTTCTTTAACTTGCTGACAAGAATTCTGTGGGATACCGTATCAAAAGCTTTGCTAAAGTCAAGGAATAACATGTCCACTGCTTTCCCCTCATCCACAGAGCCAGTTATCTCATCATAGAAGGCAATTAGGCTAGTCAGGAATGACTTGCCCTTGGAGGAACAATCACTTTCCTCTCCTCGAAGTGCTTCAAAATTCATTCCTTGAGGGCCTGCTCCATGATTTTTCCGGGGACTGAGGTGAGGCTGACCAGCCTGTAGTTACCCAGATCCTCCTTCTTCCCTTTTTAAAAAAGGGGCATGACATTAGCCTTTTTTCAGTCATCCGGGACCTCCCGCTATCTCCATGAGTTTTCAAAAATAATGGCCAATGGCTCTGCAATCACATCCACCAACTCCTTTAGCACCCTCGGATGCAGTGCATCCGGCCCCATGGACTTGTGTTCGTCCAGCTTTTCTAAATAGTCCTGAACCACTTCTTTCTCCACAGAGGGCTGGTCACCTCCTCCCCATACTGTGCTGTCCAGTGCAGTAGTCTGGGAGCTGACCTTGTTTGTGAAGACAGAGGCAAAAAATACATTGAGTACATTAGCTTTTTCCACATCCTCTGTCACTAGGTTGCCTCCCCCATTCAGTAAGGGGCCCACACTTTCCCTGACCTTCTTCTTGTTGCTAACATACCTGTAGAAACCCTTCTTGTTACTCTTAACATCCCTTGTTAGCTGCAACTCCAGTTGTGATTTGGCCTTCCTTATTTCACTCCTGTATGCCTGAGCAATATTTTTATACTCCTCCCTAGTCATTTGTATAAGCTTCCACTTCTTGTAAGCTTCTTTTTTGTGTTTGAGATCAGAAAGGATTTCACTGTTAAGCCAAACTGGTCCCCTGCCATATTTACTATTCTTTCTACACATCGGGATGGTTTGTTCCTGCAACCTCAAAGGATTCTTTAAAATACAACCAGCTCTCCTAGATTCCTTTCCTCCTCATGTTATTCTCCCAGAGGATCCTGCCCATCAGTTCCCCGAGGGAGTCAAAGTCTGCTTTTCTGAAGTCCAGGTTCCATATTCTGCTGCTCTCCTTTCTTCCTTTTGTCAGGATCCTGAACTCAACCATCTCGTGATCACTGCCTCCCAGGTTCCCATTCACTTTTGCTTCCCCTACTAATTCTTCCCTGTTTGTGAGCAGCGGGTCAAAAAGATGCCCCTAGTTGGTTCCTCCAGCACTTGCACCAGGAAATTGTTCCCTATACTTTCCAAAAACCTCCCAAAATCAGCCCATATCATCATGGCTTCCTTGGTAAAAAATGCCAAAGCTGATAGAAAACTACCCTATAATATGTAAGAGTAAGATTTGGAATCCCTGACTTGCCATGGTGAACAGCTATTCACATATGTATTTGGACTCACTGTGATTCACTTTGTGTCACTGCACAAGAGTGTGAATAAGGTGCTCACAGCTCGGACTAGGGCGTACTCAGAATGAATTAAAAAAATATTCACTGAGCTGTGATTAGGAACTCAGTCCTGCTCACATCCCATTGATGGATGGCAAAACTTCCATTATCAGAGGGGTAGCTGTGTTAGTCTGGATCTGTAGAAGAAACAAAGGGTCCTGTGGCACCTTACAGACTAACAGAGGTATTGGAGCATAAGCTTTCGTGGGTGAATACCCACTTCATTGGATGCAAGCAGTGGAAAACTTCCATTGACTTCCAGGGAAGCCGGCTTAGGTTCTAGATAATAATCCCCAGTAGATTTGCTTACACAAAGAGAATTTACCTACAAATTAGTGATTTTTATAAATAGCCATAATTTTAACTGTATAAATAACATTAAGTTCTACCTTAATGTTTCAGAAATGTTCATCAAATGCTTGCCAGAGGGACATTTTCCATAATTTGACACTGCCAGGGAGTTAATAAATTATATTTAATCACCTAGGGATAGTCCATCTCATCCTTAGGTTACTTAAAATAAATATGAATGGTATAATTAAGTGTATTGTTCATTGTTCCTCTTTTTTTTCTGATCCAAAGGCAAAAAAACCCAAAACCAAACCCAAACATTTTGAAGCCAGAATAATGTGGTTTTCTTCAATCTGGCTAATGAAAATATTTTAATTTCCCATACAGTTGTGTTACTGAAAGTTTTGTTCCTTTATTGAAATTCCATTTACTGTGAAGCTAAATATTTTTCAAGGCCTAGAGACATAAACTAAATATCTAGACTTAAATTTTGCTAAGCATTAAAGTCAAGATTCAACATTCTCTGTGTAAATAAGATTTGCAAGAAATACCATACTAATAAAGAAAAATATATCTCTTGCCAATATTTTGTTTTCAGATCATTTCCTGAATACATAAGACATTCACAGTACGGAAACCTTGGTGGCCAGATTTATTTATTATAATGAGACTTTGTAGAAGCACAATGGCTTTGTTACTGTCATTTCATTTTCTTAAAATTAACATCTTTTAATTGTTTGGATTGATTTTTTAATAGCAAACACAACACAATAAACATTCCAGTCCAATGAGTCCTGCCATATGAATACTGGTATATATGCTGATTTGTATTCCAATGCATTTGAAATTCCACAGTCCAGTGCAAATGGGGAAAAAAACCCAGTGTTTTAAGGCTGTCCTCTAGCACCCATTTGAAGCATGAAATCATTGTGCTATTCATTGCTGCTTTGTTTTGTTGAAATAGCGTTAGCTTGCTCTTTTCCCCTGGAGCCAGCAAATTAGGAACAAGCTTTTATATCTCTGCGCAGAACAAGTGAAAGTGGAGATATGCTAAATGTTTCTAAAGAGATTTGCATTTTTGAGTTCTTGAGCTTTCTCTTGCTTTGTGAGGAATGTAATCCTTGCTGGGAGTTGAACCAAAGGCCCTCAAATCCAACACAGTAGCACTATTGCCTATGCTAAAGGACAAAGTACTCATGGCTAGATTCATAAAGTGCAGTTTGAAGAGCAGTTTAAAGCCGTTTAGTATGCACCTGTAGCAATATCCATGCCAAGTGTGTAGGGCACAATCCTACTTCCATTCAAGTCAAAGGAAAAACTTTCACTGACTTCCTTGATGCACTTGAGCAGCTCAGGATGTTTGTGTGCTCTCTATTACTGTATTAAAGGCTCAGGAATAGTTGAGGTTTATGTCCTCTACTGTCTAGAAAACTGGAGGAAGTTCTCACTTAGTGTTACTGATTTTAACACCTTCTTTCAACCCTGGTCTGGCCCCTCTAAACCCAAGCTCTTCCCAGGTCTACATAGTCCCTTGCCCACATAGATTCTGACTCTATTGAGAGCCCGTCCGGGGGTCTTAGGAAGTGTTGGATGGATCACCATTCTGCATAAGGCTAGAGAGATGCATGCCCCCTATATGTACAGGTTTGAGAGGCACAATCTGTTCTTTAGCTTCTTGTAAATGTAAGCAGAGTCAGGATGAGCTCCACCCTGACATCTGGTGGTGAGTCGTGGCAAAGCATGCCAGGGGCTGATCCCATTTGCATAGGCACACCCACCCCGCCTGGTACGAACGATAGTAGCTCAAATGGGCACTTTGGGCTGCTGTAGGATCCTCAGTTTTCTGTATTGGGGCAGGAATTTCTGTTATTGGGGCAGGAAGAATAAACTGTTGTTATACTGCTTATGTAAATCATGGACAGTGGAACTGTACTTGGCCTTTTGTCATGATAAAGGGGAACTCACCCTTAGCTAAGCAGCACTCGCCAGCCAAGGGACATGGGTTCCAAAGCCCAGTGAATTGAGAGAGGCTGGGGACAGGTATTTGTATCTGGTGGTATGGGCATCATCTGAGGGCCCTAAATGTCAATGGCACCTCCTTCTTTCTCTCCACTGTGGAACATCAGAGCTAATTTTGAGTTCCTTAGGAGTCTAATCACAGGCTGCTGAGTTGGAATCATTCTGGGCTAAGTGTGCAAATGAGTAGGAAGGCTCCCCTAACTACAAGCTGAAATCACTAAAAAGCTGAAATTGTTATGAGCTGAAATCACTGAGCACTGTGTTAAGTAGTGGGGGAGCCGGAAGATCTATTGCTGAGTAGCTGGTGGAGTGGAGCTGCTGACGGAGTGGCGCAGTTGGCAGGACAGCTGGAGCGGCTTGCAGGACAGCTGGCGGAGCAGAGCTGCTGGCGGAGCAGTTGGCGGGACAGCCGGAGCGGCTTGCGGGATGGCTGGCGGAGCGGAGTGACTCGTGGGATGGCTGGCAGAGCAGAGCCGAGCGAAGCCCCACGAAGGGATGGGGCAGTCAGCTTTGAGCCACGTAAGGTGCCCCTTACCTCTCCCCTCCCCATTTCTACCCAGACTGGGGGGGGGTGTGACACTCTGCAGATGAACTTTTGAACTCTGGGTCTGGACTTTTGGGTTGTTGGACTTTTGGGACTTTGGGTGATTTTTGGGGTTGCTGGACTCAAGAACCAAAGGGAAAGGACATGGCCAATTTGCTGGGGTGGGTCGTTGCTCACAGTTTGGTTTACAAATCCTAGATGTGGTGTTTCCCCAACAAAATGCCACATTGTTTCTCTCGGTCATTAAAAGGTTTTTCTACACTCAGACTCTGTGCTTGCAAGAGGGGAAGTATTGCCTCTTAGAGGCGCCCGGGGTGGGGTGGGATATATATTTGTCCCAGGTCACTGGGTGGGGGCTCGAGCCGGTTTTGCATTGTGTTATTGGAATGGAACCCCTAGATACGGAACCCGGCCCTTTTTGCTGCCGACTCTGACTGGCAGAAGGGTTACATAAAGGTTTCATCTGAAATCTAAATTAACTGACATTTTCTACTAATCATGATTAGATTGCAATTTTCAAATCAAAACTTCGTTTGAATCAAAAACAAGTTGTTTTTGTTCTAAAAAAGGCAAAGGCCCTTGTCATAACCATACAGCTAAGGGTAGTCTAGAATTCCTCCTTACCTGTAAGGGGTTAAGAAGCTCAAATAACCTGGCTGGCACTTAACCAAAAGGACCAATGAGGAAAGAAGATACTTTCAAATCTGGGGGGCAGGAGCAGGGAAGGCTTTGTGCTCTTTGTTTGTGTGTGTGTTCTCTCTTGGGACTGAGAGGGGCCAGACAGAAATCCATCTCCTCCAAACCGTCCTAAACCAAGTCTCCAATATTGCAAAAAGTGTAAGTAAGCCAGGCAAAGCGTATTAGGGTATCTTTTGTTTTTGCTTGTGAATTTTCCCTGTGCTAAGAGGGGGGTTGATTCCTGTTTTCTGTAACGTTAAAGTTTTGCCTAGAGGGGAATTCTCTGTGTTTTGAATCTGATTACCATGTAAAATTATTTTCCATCCTGATTTTACAGAGATGATTTTTACCTTTTTCTTTTTAATAAAATCCTTCTTTTAAGAACCGGACTGATTTTTCCTTGTCCAAAGACCCAGGGGTTTGGGTCTTTGATCACTTTGTAACCAATTGGTTAGGATATTATTCTCAAGCCTCCCCAGGAAAGGGGGTGTAAGGGCTTGGGGGGATATTTTGGGCAAAGAGGAACTCTAAGTGATCCTTTCCCTGTTTCTTTGTTAAATCACTTGGTGGTGGCAGCGTACCATCCAAGGACAAAGATTTGTGCCTTGGGGAAGTTTTAACCTAAGCTGGTAGAAATAAGTTTAGGGGGTTTTCATGCGGGTCCCCACATCTGTAACCTAGAGTTCAGAGTGGGGAGGGAACCTTGACAGCCCTGATCCGCAGCGGTGGCTTCCCCAATCCTGGGTCAATTATGTGATTGGTCATCAATATGGTGGAACAGTTCCCTGGTTAATCTAAAACAGCTTTCAATGTTGTTTGAGAACAGTTCCAAGGGCTGTTATGGCTATTGAGGATCACTGGATTGCAGGAAAGCCATGACCATGCCCCCTATTGTCCAGTCACAGTCCCTATAAAGGCTACTGGGTGGGCATGTAATGTAGCAGCCACTCTATATCATTGTATGCTGGTGATCCTTTTGTCTCCAGCTAAGTATATTTTATAATCTTAGCCTGTGCTACGTTGCCCTGATTAACACACATCTTGGGCTACTGCAAGCTCATTTTTTGTGTGTTCCCCAATTAATTTCCCTTCCCACAGGAATATGAGAGTGCAAACAACTGCACCATAATACAAATAGGCTGAGGTCAGGTGGGTTTGCCCTCAAAGCAGACCATAGTTGGGGAGAGTGGGGACTAGGCATCTGGATCAGTCCTCATTTGGGGAGTAAGTGGCTAGCAGCTGGTATGGGATCTGGAGAGGTCTGCTGCTGTTGGGAGTGGAGAGCATCAAGATCTTGGGCAGCAGTGGCTGGGAATCCCATCTGCGCCAAGTTCTGAGAAGCTCCCCATGTCATGTTTAACGCATATGATGTAATGAGTTAATTTGCATGTTTGTAAGTAAGTTGCAAATAACCCTTAACCTCAGGTATAAAAACATTTGTGGATTTAATTCTGGTGAATGTTAGATTGACAGTCTTTGTGAATTAAGTCCCCTTTCAATCTCTAGAGCACCATCCAGACAGGTTCCCCACCAAAACTGCCCCTCTAGCATGCTTCAACCCTAATATAGGGGAAGACTTACTTTAGAGATGGTAAGGGTAGTTCAGTATCCATGGCCATGCAGTTCTTAGCCTTTCTACTGAGTTTGCCAATCAGTGAAAACTGTGCTGGTAAGGTTTATGGTAATAAACACATCTCATATAGGGACCACCATTAGACAACAACAAATTTTAATCCCAAGTGAGCTGGTGTGGATTCAAATGGGTGACCTGCAGGTGAAAGTAGCTCAGTCATTAACAATACCCTGACTCACCCATTCTTCCAATATGTATTAATTTAAGAACGTGTCCTATATATACATACATGTGTGTGATTCTAGGATCCCTTCTTAAATTAACACATGTAAGGGCTTGTCTACACTACCCGCCCGATTCGGCGGGTAGCAATCGATCTTTTGGGGATTGATTTATCGCGTCTAATCTAGACGAGATAAATCGATCCCAGAACGCACTCCCGTCGACTCCGGTAATCCACCCCAACGCGAGGAGGAATCGGAGTCAACAGGGGAGCGGCAGCCTTCTACTTTGCAGGGTCCACACGGCGAGGTAAGTCGAGCGAGGTACATCGACTTCAGCTATGTTATTCACGTAGCTGAAGTTGCGTACCTTACATCGACCCCCCCCCCCCCGTAGTGTAGACCAGACCTAAGAGGTATAGATAAAACTGTTAAAGTGACATTTCCTGAAAGTTAGGAAATACTAGAGATAAGGTTACCTGTGTCACTTTAAGTCAGTCGCCTGTGTTGTATGTATTATGATGAAGTTTTAAAATGACATAATCACATACTGTAATCTGTTAATCTGTTTTTTCCCCACTTGAGGTGTGATTCCAGGCTCTTCAACATTACATCCCTTTCGCTTGAACTAAAGGAGTAGTTTATAGCAGAAATAGTCTGGTATCTTTGCTGTAGACCAGTTCCTGGGGGGGAGCACTTTCTGCCAATGGGCCACACAGCTGTTTGTGTGGCAGCAACAGAATATTCATCATTAGGATTCCTGGTTTCTATTTCTAGCTCTCTGATAAGTGGAAAAAGGCAGAGTGGCAAAGTGGATGATGTTTAGCTTTGCCAGGCTCTGCCTGAAGTGACCTTGTGTAACCTGTCACTTTATATTATTTGTAAAATGGGTGAATGAAAGCTGCCTACCTCCTTAAGAGGGGTGTGAGGGCTTAGGGCTTAGTAAGGGCTGTGAATTATTAACAACAGGCAGTAGAGGAGCTGACTTGAGCTCTTGACTTCCTGGCTCACAGCCAACTGTATAAGGACCAGGGTGTGGGCAACCTGGCCTAGTGGTTGGAATTGGGAGCCAGGAACTGGAGCCAAGGGTCAAAGCAAGATTTGGAAGCCAGGAAACGAAGCCAAGGGTCAAAACCAGAGTTGGGAGCCAAGAGTCAAGGATAGGGCAAAGGAGCAGGGACTTGGAGCAAGGCAGGCAGAGGAGGATCTGGGATAAGGAAGGCAGGAACAGGCTGAGGGGAAGGAACCAGGAACAGACAGGAGTCAGCGTCTTAAGTGGCAGCCAGCCAGGTATCCACCTAGTTGCTCAGACAACTTCCTGTGCCTCCTTCCGGCTTTACTTGTGCGTTTGAGCTAATGGGTGGGGTCAGATGTCTCGCCCAATCAGGAACTTTGTGGATGGAGGCCTTGGTAAGTTAGAGCTACACTAGCCGTGTTCTCCACTGGGTCCAGTGAGCTGCTGGCTGGTGGCTGCAGTCTAAGCACTGCCTGAGGGCCGGGGTTCAAGACCAATGATCCTTCACACACTGCACTTTACCTCAAGAATTTAATAGGGGGAGTTTGTCAATCTGCTCGCTCACCCACTTATGGATTAGTGCTTTACAGGATACATGGGCAGGCATGACAGGGCTGCCAAATGTACGTGTATCAAGTGAGATGTATGATACTCTGCAAGTCTGGGGTTCATGAAGCAGACTTTAGCCTAGGGAGTATGCATCTGCAAGACTGTTGTGGTTTCCTTCAGGAATTCCCAGTAGAAGAAAGAACAAGTAAGTATAGAGAACCTTGATCTGATACCCAAGCATCAAGGGAGAAATTCCTGGCCCAAATGAAATCAGTGGAAAGACTCCCATTGACTTCAACAGGGCCAGGATTTCACCCTGTTTATCTGAAGGAGGGAGAATGGAATTCAAAAACAGATGTAGCACCGAATTTCAGGGCTGTCCCTTATCTCTATCCTGGCCTGAACCAAAATCCTGGCTCCAAACACCCCTGAACTCTGGGGTATTTGAAATCTGGACCCAGATCTGAATTTTGTAACTTGAGCCTTCCCTAGCAATTCTATAGGAAAAATAAAACACAAAGATTCCTGTATATTATTAGAATAATATTTTTTCCTTTTTATTAATCTCAGATTTTTAAACTGTCAGCAAATTAGGTAATGTATCCTTCTCTTTCAGCAAGAAAAGCATAATAGCCAAAAAAAGAAAATATATATACCCCAAAGAAGGTTATCTATCCAGGAAGTCTCTAATGTAGAACACATGTGTTTAAATCTCTTTTGATCTGGTTAATCCCTAGAGGAATTTCTAAATTATTGTTAATACATTACATTAAATAATACAATATACTGTATTATTGTTTTGTTCCCCTTTTTAAAGTAGACACTTGAATAATCCAGAAGCGACAAAGGGTCCTGTGGCACCTTATAGACTAACAGAGGTATTGGAGCATAAGCTTTCATGGGTGAATATCTGCCCCTGGACATTTCCACTGCTTGCATCCGAAGAAGTGGGTATTCACCCACGAAAGCTTATGCTCCAATACCTCTGTTAGTCTATAAGGTGCCACAGGACCCTTTGTCGCTTCTACAAATCCAGACTAACATGGCTACCCCTCTGATACTTGAATAATCCAGAAACTAAACTCATAGGCTCCACTGGTGTTGCTCCTGTTGGTTTACCAGTGTGAAAACCCTTTTCCCCCCCACACTTATACTCTTTCTGCCCTCCCTCCCTGCTCTCTCCTACCCCCCCCCCCCCCAATGAAAATCCCAGCTATAATTTGATGAGAAAATAATTTAGGGCCATTCCTGCAAAAAGATTATATATATTCTTAATCATCTGCACATGACTGATTCCATTTTAGTTAATGGGCCTTAGTGACAACCAAGGCTATGTGATAATCCATTAAGCAAAAAAAGCTTAATAACATTAAGAAATAAAATTTAATTGTAAATCAGCTATTTCCATGCAATATTATGGGTGTGCAATTAGAATTAAATAAAACAAAACAAAATCCCCAGGAAATCCAAAGTTAATGAACGACATCAGCTGGTGTGAATGAGGATGGCTTCACTGGAGTCAATGGAGCTGAGGATCTAGCCCAAGGTTGCTACAGCAGAATTAATGTACATTGCATGCTCTCTATTTTGCTGTATGTCTATGTAGTTATTTCATGGTGGGGGGGTTGTTTAAGAGAGGATTCTTTGTGTATATACATTATCTCATGCTTTATATACAGTGGTGATATCCATGTGATAATGAGTACAACTATTTAATAAATAGCATTTATCATGCACCTATGAACACTTCTCCTGCACCCTGCCCATTAATCCACCTCCCCAAGGGCTACATCTAATATCCCAAACTTCTGATCAACTTCAAACAGCTGTGTTTGTTTTTAAAAGGATAACTTTCAGAACAACTTTTCTCTTCTTCATATCAGCAGTGAAATTTCTTCCACAAAGTTACACCCAGGCTTAAGGGCCAGGACAGGCAATATCTAGTTCTGGGCCAATGACAGATTTAAGGTATGATATTTTGTGACTTTTAAGGGTTAGAAACCAGAGATATTTTTCTCACAACAGTCATGAAACTTCTTTTACCAGAGATGCAGGGCATTTGGCCCAGATCCTTAAAGGTACAGAGGTGTCGATCTGCTCTTTAGATGTCTAAATCAACCATTTAAGCATAACTGACATTTTGGAACTCCTATCCAAAGTCATTTAAAGGACATCATCTCCTTGCACTTGTGTATTTAACACTGCTAAAGAGCACCAGACAAAAGTACCATTTCCAGGAGTGTCCAAAGAGTTCAGCATTTAAGAGCCATCAGCAGTTCCATTAAGAAACCCATCAACTCCTGCTGAAGGACAGAAATCAAACTGATGGGGGAAATATGGAGTGTGGAGGGGAAAGCAACATTCCAAAGTAAGAACTCCTGAGGCACCAGTGCGGTCTGTTTCCAGGATCAGGGACTAAAACAAATGATGATGCAGATCGGTGGAGGGAAGCTGAAATAAAAACAGCAGAGAGTGATCAAAGGTCCATGACTCGGAAATTTATTACATGGCTATCCCATCTATCTGTGGTTGTGTCTATGGTACACATATGTGTGTGTGTGTTAGCCATGAATATTTATGGACAGATTCCAAACCTCAGCAAGATGTTATTAGTGTTGGTTACAGAGAATGTTTGTGAATCAAATAATTTAGAACAACCAGTCTTTTTGAGGTTGACCACAGTGTAAAATGGGAAGGTTGATTTTCAGAGAGTTAACCCTTGTTTAGAGAAATGTTAGAGCACATGAGAGCTAAATGGTTTGGAAAGGGAAAAAAAGAATACCTTATTCGTCAAATTTGGAAGTTTCTTCCAAAACAAAGAGCAGAGTGCTTTGATGGTTGCTTTTTGCTCAGAAATTAGTGAGGAGCGTAGCTGAACTCCGTCAAAAATAGGGCAATTAACAAACAACAGGAACACTGTAAATGCTCAGGGCTCTCAGCCCCGTGACTCACTGAGAGTGGGGGCCCCTCAACATTCCATAGGATCATGTTCGGCAGGCTAGATTTTCTCTGTCCCTTGCATAGGTGCATAGGGAGGAAAGACTCTTACCTTCTTCTTGCACACCCCATTCACGAGCCAGGGACTGTCACATTCCTTGCTCCTGGGGGGGGGTACAGGGTGTTCAGTGGTATCCTTTGCACAAGAAGAGAGCTGCAATGATTGACCATAGACCCATCTACACTAACCAAGTTAAAAATGTACCAGGGGCGTGGTGGAGAGCAGGTTACATCTTATGGATGGTGCAGACTGCAATTTCATGTGCAACAGAGAGTTTGGAGGGACTGTGCTTTCCTTGGGTACGTTCCCTCCACAATCTTGGCTGGGTCCTCTAGGCCAGTGGTTGTCAAACTTTTTTTCTGGGGACCCAGTTGAAGAAAATTGTTGATGCCCATGACCCAACAGAGCTGGGGATGATGGGTTTGGGGTATGGGAGGGGCTCTGGGCTGGGGCAGAGGGTTGGGGTTCAGGGGTGAGGGCTTCAGGGTGGGCCGGGAATGAGGGGTTCAGGGCATAGGAGGGGGCTCTGGGCTGGGGCAGTGGGTTGGGCTGTGAGAAGGGATCATGGCTCTGGGCTGGGGGTGCAGGCTCTGGGGTGGGGCCAAGGATGAGGGGTTTGGGGTATAGGAGGGGGCTCTGGGTTTGAGGGGTCTCAGGGCTGGGCCAAGGGATTGGGGTGTGGGAGGGGGTCAGGACTCTGGGGTGGGCGTGCAGGCTCAAGGATGGGGCCAGGGATGAGGGGTTTGGGGTACAGGAAGGGGCTCTGGGTTTGGGGGGGGCTCAGGACTGGGGCAGGGTATTGGGGCACAGGGTTGGGGCATGGACTTACCTCAGGCAGCTCCCGGTCAGTGGCGCGGCGGGGGTGCTAAGGCAGGCTGCCTGCCTGTCCTGGCACCATGGACTGCGCTGTGCCCCGGAAGCAGCCAGCAGCAGGTCTGGCTCCTAGGCTGAAGCGCGCAAGTGGCTCCACGTGGCTCTCGTCCGCAGGCACCACCACCACCCCAGCTTTTTCCTCCTGTGATCAAAGAACTGGACTGGTACGACCAATACTCTTACATTTTAGATGAGTGTATATAAGCATCCCTTTCATTTACAACTACCTACTTCCTACACCTGAATGTCAAGTAAGTTAGCAGAAGGCTACAAGATCAGCTGATAGCTGGAGCTGAAAAAATCCCTGAATGTTCATTCAAATTCAGGAACTGATTTCTAGTCAACCATGTTTATTTTCTTCAAACACCAGAGTCACTCTTTATCCATGAAAAACAAATTTATAATCTCTTCTATCAGAGGGGTAGCCGTGTCGGTCTGGATCTGCAAGAGCGACAAAGAGTCCTGTAGCACCTTATAGACTAACAGACATATTGGAGCATAAGCTTTCATGGGCAAAGACCTACTTTGTCAGACGCATGTGGGTTTTCACCCACGAAAGCTTATGCTCCAATATATCTGTTAGTCTATAACGTGCTACAGGACTCTTTGTATAATCTCTTCTGTTTCAGAGGAAAAGGGAAAAACCTGAAGAACACCACAGGGGAGAGCTGTGGAGGGGGAATTGTAGCTGTTCATCATGACCCTCTGCAATTAGTCTAATTGGAAGGGTCAGGGTAAGCTCAGCTCACTGCAGTGCTGCTTGCCCATGCCAGGTGTGATTTGAGGAATCTATGTATAGCTTCTGAATTCTGTTTGATATTAGGGAGCTCTTTATATGTGTCTGTGGCAGAATGCACTCCATGGTGAATGTGGGGTTTGTTTGCCTTCCTGTTGTCCTTTTACCTCCATGTTGGACTGGAATTCTAACATGGTACGTATATACTACAGAATTAGGTCGAATTTATAGAAGTCGATATTTTAAAACCCGAATTTATGGAATCGATTGTGTGTGTCCCCACACACAAGCGTTAAGACCATGAGGTCGATTGACTGTGTCCACAGTAGTGGGGCTAGCATCGACTTTCGGAGCATTGCATTGCGGGTAGCTATCCCACAGTTCCCGCAGTCTCCGCCGCCCATTGGGATTCTGGGTTGCGATCCCAAAGCCTGATGGGTCAGAAAACATTGTCGCTGGTGGTTCTGGGTACATGTCATCCCTCCCTCCGTGAAAGCAATATTTTTCACGCCTTTTTTCCGGGGTTTCCGTGTTTGCTACGGAAGCCTGCTCAGCTCACAATTACCGTACATCTCCAGCGTACGCCTGGACATTAGGTCTAGTGGGGATTCAGTCACACTATAATATGGGCAGAGGGATAGCTCAGCGTTCTGAGCGTTGGCCCGCTAAACCCGGGGTTGCGAGTTTAATCCTTGAGGGGGCCATTCCGCCTGAGGCTGGTAGTCGCAGGACTACACAGCAGAAGCTCCTTGCCTTCTAGCTGCAGATGGTGCAATATGCCATAAATGGTCGTGGTCGCGGGACCACACAGCAGAAGCTCCTTTCCTTCTCGCAGCAGATTGTACAATATGATTGGTATTCGTGTGCTCCTGGCCGGCGGCCTATGGTGTGGCTGGCCGGGGGCGCTTGGACATAAATGGGAGTGACCAGAGTGACTCTGGTCATTCTCTTTTTTACGTTTTGTTTAAGGGAGATTCAGTACTGCCTGGAATACGGGCGGAGGGATAGCTCAGCGGTCTGAGCGTTGGCCTGCTAAACCCGGGGTTGCGAGTTCAATCCTTGAGGGGGCCAGGAGCTGATGATGGATATCAAGCATATTGTACCATCTGCTGCTAGAAGGGAAGGCGCCTCCTTGCTCACCGCATATTGTACCATCTGCAGCTAGAAGGAAATGAGCCTAACCCTTGCTCCCCCCTCCCTCTGTGAAAGCAACTGAGGGGGGAGCAAAAAATCCTTTCGCGCCTTTTTTCATATGGGCGCCATATTGCTGACTCCATTGTTATCCACCCGCTGCTTCTGCTGCCACTCTGCTGTCCTGCAAACAGCATACCAGGGAAAGCATGGAGCACGATCAGATCACCGCGGCTGTTCTCGCTGTTATGAACACCACGCGCATTGTCCAGGAGTATATGCAGAACGAGAACCAGGAGCTGCTACAGCTACAGCAGGCGAGGAGGCGACAGCAGCGCCCTGAGGACAGTGATGAGGACATGGACACAGACCTCTCTCAAAAAAGGCCCCCCCGCAAGGTGGACATCATGGTGTTAATGGGGCTTGTTGATACAGTGGAACGCCGATTCTGGGCCCGGGAAACAAGCACAGACTGGTGGGACCACATAGTGCTGCAGGTCTGGGATGAATCCCAGTGGCTGCGAAACTTTCGCATGCGTAAGGGCACTTTCATGGAACTTTGTGAGTTGCTTTCCCCTGCCCTGAAGCGCCAGAACACCAAGATGAGAGCAGCCCTCACAGTACAGAAGCGACTGACGATAGCCCTGTGGAAGCTTGCAACGCCAGACAGCTACCGGTCAGTCGCGAATCAATTCGGAGTGGGAAAATCTACAGTGGGGGCTGTTGTGATGGAAGTAGCCAGGGCGATCACCAAGCTGCTGGTACCAAGGGTTGTGAGTCTGGGAAATGTGCAGCTCATACTGGATGGCTTTGCAGCAATGGGGTTCCCGAACTGCGGTGGGGCGATAGACGGAACCCATATCCCTATCTTGGCACCGGACCACCAAGCCAGCGAGTACATAAACCGAAAGGGTTACTTTTCAATAGTGCTGCAAGCACTGGTGGATCACAAGGGACGTTTCACCAACATCAACGTGGGATGGCCTGGAAAGGTACATGACGCTCGCATCTTCAGGAACTCTGGTCTGTTTCGGCTGCTGCAGCAAGGGACTTTCTTCCCAGACCAGAAAATAACCGTTGGGGATGTTGAGATGCCTATAGTTATCCTTGGGGACCCAGCCTACCCCTTAATGCCATGGCTCATGAAGCCATACACAGGTAGCCTGGACAGTAGTCAGGACCTTTTCAACTATAGGCTGAGAAAGTGCAGAATGGTGGTGGAATGTGCATTTGGTCGTTTAAAAGCTCGCTGGCGAAGTTTATTGACTTGGTTAGATCTCAGCGAAAACAATATTCCCATTATTATTACTGCTTGCTGTGCGCTCCACAATATCTGTGAGAGTAAGGGGGAGACGTTTATGGCGGGGTGGGAGGTTGAGGCAAATCGCCTGGCCAGTGGTTATGCGCAGCCAGACACCAGGGCTATTACAATAGTACAGCAGGGTGCGTTGCGCATCAGGGAAGCTTTGAAAACCAGTTTCATGAATGGCCAGGATGCTGTGTGAAAGTTCTGTTTTTCCCCTGTAATGAAAAGCCCCGCCCCTTCATTCACTCTACTTCCCTTTACCCAAACCGCCCTGCCGTCCCCCCCTCGATCACCGCTCGCAGAGGAAATAAAGTCATTGTTGCTTAAAAATCATGCATTCTTTATTAATTCGTAAAACAAAGAGGGGGAACTATGGGGCTAACTGCCACAGTCTCCCGGGATAGCTGGTGGAGGAAGGGAAGCACCAGGATGGGTGGTGGAGGAGGGGATGAGGGAAGGACAAGGACACACAGCACTTTAAAACGTATTGAATGCCAGCCCTTTCTTGCTTGGACTGTTCTCTTGACTTGAGTGGTTGGGTGCACGGAGGCCGCCCAAACGCGTTCTTGGGCGTCTCGGGGATGAGGTTATGGGACTCGGGAAGGAGGGCTGTTGGTTGCACAGGGGCTGTAGTGGCGGTCTGGGCTCAGGCGGCCTTTCCTGAACCCTACGCCTTTCCTCAGCCATAAGCCGGAGGATTTCCGTTTGATCCTCCAGTAGCCTCAGAATTGCATCCTGCCTTCTCTCTGCACGCTGACGCCACCTACTCTCTTCATCCCGCCGCTGTCTCTCTTCATCCCGCCAGTCATTGTCTTCAGCACGCCACCTGTTCGCACGATCAAATTCTGCCTTCCTGGACTCCGACAGTGTCTGCCTCCACGCATTCTGCTGGGCAGCTTCAGTGTGGGAGGATTCCATGAGTTCTGAGAACATATCGTCTCGATTCCTTTTTTTTTTACTTCTAATCTTCGCTAGCCTCTGGGACGGTGATGAAAGGGGTGGCGTTGAAACATTTGCAGCTGCGGGAGGAAACAAACGGGAGAGGAGTAGTTTAAAAGACACATATTAGAGAACAATGCTCCAAACATTACATATCACATATGCATTTGGTCCAAGGTTGCACTTTGCCTGTTATATTGAGGGTCTGCCGGTTTGGTGTGAGAGATCACAGAAGCAGGTCCGGCGGGCAACAGAATTCGGCTTGCAGGCAGCCATGGTAAGCCACAGTCTATAGGTTTCTTTAACCTTCATAACAGGTGGGAATGTTTTCAAACAGCAACCCCCTCATTTCCCATAACAAACAGCCTTTGGGCTGGCAATTTAAAACTGGTTGGCAATTGAAAAGGGAGGGGCGGCGGTTTTCGGGTTAACGTGCAGCGCGAACCTAATCGACACCCCCCCACACACACAGACACACATCCAAGATGTTCGCTGTTCCCCCTCCCCCCACCGCGTGGGTCACAGCGGGGAAGATTTCCGTTCAGCCACAGGCAAACAGCCCAGCAGGGATGGAGCCCCTCTGAATACCCCCTTAATAAAATTCCCCTATTTCAACCAGGTGACCATGAATGATATCACTCTTCTGAGGATAACACAGACAGATAAAGAACGGATGTTGCTTGAATGCCAGCAAACACCGGGACCATACGCCGCCATGCTTTGCAAAGCAATGATTCCAGACTACGTGCTACTGGCCTGGCGTGGTAGAGTGTGTTACCACGGAGCACAGGATAAGGCTGCCCTCCCCAGAAACCTTTTGCACAGGCTTTGGGAGTACATCCAGGAGATCTTTCTGGAGATGTCCCCGGAGGATTTCTGCTCCATCCCCGAACATGTTAACAGACTTTTCCAGTAGCTGTAGCTGTACTGGCCGCGAATTGATCATTAAACACGCTTGCTTATAAAACATGTATTAATTAACAGAGGTACACTCACCAGAGGCACCAGAGGTCCCTTCTCCTGCATCGAGCACACCTTGGGTGGGTTCGTAGGGTACTGGCTCCAGGGTGACAAAGAGTTCCTGGCTGTCGGGGAAAAGGGCTTCTCCACTTCCTTGCTGTGTCTGAGCGCTATTTTCAGCATCATTATCATCATCATGCTCCTCTGTGGTTTCTGATGATCCACATACGGAGTCATACCACATGGGTGGGTCAGTGCTGGCTGCACCTCCTAGAATGGCATGCAGCTCATCATAGAAGCGGCATGTCTGGGGCTCTGACCCAGAGCGTTTGTTTGCATCTCTGGTTTTTTGGTAGGCTTGCCTGAGCTCCTTAATTTTCACGCAGCACTGTTGCGCGTCCCTGTTGTAGCCTCTGTCCTGCATGCCCTTGGAGACTTTGGCATATGTATTGGCTTTTCTTCTTTTGGACCGTAGCTCTGCTAGCACGGTTTCGTCTCCCCATACAGCGATCAGATCGCGTACTTCAACATCGGTCCATGCTGGAGCTCGTCTTCGGTTCTGGGACTCCATCATGGTCACCTCTGCTGATGAGATCTGCGCTCACCTGCAGCTCACCACGCTGGCCAAACAGGAAATGAAATTCAAAAGTTCGCGGGGCTTTTCCTGTCTACCTGGGCGGAGCATTGGAGCTCAGACTGCTGTCCAGAGCGGTCAAATGTTGCACTGTGGGATAGATCCAGGAGGCCAATACTGTCGAATTGCGTCCTCACTAGCCTACATCGATTCGGCAATATCGATTTAAGCGCTAATCCCCTCGTTGGGGGTGGAGTGGCGAGATCGATTTTAAGGGCCCTAGAAGTCGATGTTAAGGGCTTCGTCGTGTGGACGGGTGCACGGATCAATCGAAATAACGCTAATAAATTCGACCTAAACTCGTAGTGTAGACCAGGGCTAAGGGGTAGTGGCACAGGATTAACAATAGAGGATCATTAATTTAAGTGCTGTTCCATTCAATTGGAACTACCCTAGATAGTAGGTTGGCTACCTAGAAGAATTGAATTATCAGAGAGGTCACCTAGCAATGAAGTCACCTCATAGGGGTCTGTGGTCACCTGTTGAGGTTGATCAGGAGGTCATATGATGGCAGGGACAGGAAGATTGTAAAAGAGCAGGAGCTGCTTTCCTCTGGGTTTTTGGTTGTTTTCACCAGTTCAAGGTGAGGGGAACTGCTGCAGCAGGTGGAAAACAGATGTGCTCCCAAGGGAAAGGTGAGCTAGCATGAGGGGCATTGTGTTCAGGGTGTTGTTTTCTAAATGACCAGACCTCTCTGGTGCTTCATCTCTGAAGAAAAGGGGAATTGTGTTAAAAACCTTTGGCTAAGTCTGTGGCTATTTGCTTCCAAAACCACAGATCCTTGAAGAAGTACATTGTAAACTAGAAGATTCGCACCTGTGGTGGAAGTCTGGGGAATGTGCAAAAGCTTCTGGGAACGTTTTGGGGAAGATGGCACTGCTGTCAGGGTCTAATCAATTGGACCACAGGGGCCCACTACCAAGAGCGGTGTCAGATACAAAATCTGCACCTGAAGTGTGTGCCTAGCAGCCCAAATCCAAGGACCATGTCTAAACACTGCCCAGCCAAAGCAAGCTATGGGCACATGGGATTCAGTGTTTGGATCACAGCAGTCTGGTGCGTATCCAACAGGGGGAGTCTACCAGATCCATGATGCCTGGTCTCAAAGGCAAGTAAATAGGACCTCATGGTGAAAGGTTCATAGGTCATGGGGAAGCTGAGCCAAATACTTTAAAGGACATAAAAGAGCAGAGCTAAACAATAATGTTATCAGTTTCTTGTAAATACATCAAACTACCTCTTTACCAAGATATTTGTATCTTGGCCCTTTTAGTAATGGTTGCATGGATGAGTCCCTCCCTAATACCTTCCCAGCCCTCCCTACAGCACTCTGTCTTCCACAGTCTCCACCTACCTTAAAGATTTCATCCAACACGTGGAAGAGCAGTCTGTATGGACTGACTGCTTTGTTTTTGTCAGAGAAATAACCGCATACAGATTCCAGATCAATATGTAAGCCATGGAAGGACCTCACAGAGGCTGTGACAGCCTATTGTCCTTCAGCAATTTGTTCTCTGGACCTATGTCATTCCACTTTTTTCTACTTCTGAAACACAGTAGAAGTCTCTCTAATCAAGGGCGGGCTCTGCCCATCATATTACTCCTGGCATTCTGGACTGCACCCTTTCATCCAGGAAGACAGCACTTGTGTCTTTATCTCTATTTCATATTAATACATTTGGGTTCATATTTGACATCTGGATTTATTATGACCTTATTATGTTGCTTAATTTGTGCAAGTGTTAATTTATAATTAAAATCCATGTCTATTTTTTAAATAGTCATTTAACATACTTGTTTGACATCAGTTCCTTATCATATATTAGCTGCTAGGTTATAATTGCTATTCTTTTTTCTGACACTTCCTATGTCCACAGGAAGTGGAAGAAAAAACAGTAGCAAGCTGGAATGAAGAATAACTGAAAGCCCCTATAGCCTTTGCCTAGACTAGCCATGATCCTGGAGTGAAGGAATTGAAAGGATTCCTTGGTACACAAACTGGACGGCTAGATCAGGTTGAACAAATGGGTTCTTAAAGCGTCTTTCACGGCCCCACAAAAGAAGAATGTTGGTATTAGATTCTGTGCAGCTGGCTTGAGAGTTCTGTTGAGCTACTGAAGAGGGAGTATGTTAAAAAACAAAGGGACCTGAAGGAACTAATATTCAACCTCAGTGCATAGATTATATCATTACATTTTTAAATCTAGAGTGGAGCTCACCAAAATCCCATGTCATTAAGGGTTATTAGCTTTTTAGTGACTTATTGCTTGTAATAAATTACGGGAAGTTTGATCTCATGCTCCTACCTTAATTTGGATTGATTTTTCCTGGCTTTAAAAGAAATTCCCAATTGGAGAGGCCTCCGTCAGCCGGGTGGAATGCATGTCAGTTTAGCAGAGACCAAAGGAAATAAAAACCATGTCTATCTGAAAGTTGTAGGGGTTTGGCACTGAGCTCAATGGTATCACTTCTGAGTGGTAGGTCACAAGGGTATCCAACACTAAAAAAATGGCTCTGACTTGGCTTTTATTCAACACCTACCGTTTTGCTGCAGGACTGGAAATGTACAAAGCATGAAATGTTCCTTGTGATGCCAGAAAGCATTTAATTTACACAAAGCTCAACAGTGTGGGTGTGCGCATTTCAGACCTGAGAGTAGATAAAATTGTACAGACTCTCAGTCATAAGGTTTCCAAAAGGGTAAGGAGTCCATGCAGTGGTCCAATGGGAGTGTGTCCAACTCAGTCTTGCATTGCTCCATCAGTATAATATGCCATAAAAAATAAACTCCAGACATAGCAAGATAGAAGTGACTTTCTTTCTGAGAAGCAAGCCATAAGAAAGATATTTTTAGAGTTGGTCAAAATGTTCCCGTCACAAAAAAAAGACATGAAATAGTCTTTTTTTTTTCAAAACAAATTGTTATGGAAAATAGTTCCCTTAAAATGTTTTTCCCCCCGTTTTTTTTTTTGAAAACTGAAAACAAATAGACTTATTTTCAGTGTTTCATGCAAAAATAGAAAATATCTGCAATTTTATTTTAATGATTTTTCCCCCCAAAACCACCATTTTCTGACCAGCTTTAATCATTAGCTCTGAAAACAAAGTCAAACAAATCTGTTTTATGAAACTAACAAATCCCTACTTTGCTTTTCTAGACTAGCTAATTGGAAAGGTATGAGAGAGAGAGCTCGGGAATTAAATGAACTATTTTTGGTAATTTTGTTCTTGTTGTCATTAACTAGGCAGATCTATTTCCAAAAACAAATCTCAGTTTACAGCCCTAATAGTCAGATAGATCTCTCAGAATTGGGTCCCTTGCAAGATTTTCAGCCATAGCTTTCTGTCTTCCAGGCCAGGGACCTTGTATCTTTTCTGGGAGACAAAGGCAAACATCATAAGGATGCATACGACTCCAAAAAGTTCAGATATAGATCTCTCTCTTCCCATCTCATCCCTCATCTAGCCCAACCAAAAACTTCTCCTCCACCTTGCTTGAATTCACTTTTGCCCCTCTTTGCTCCAAGTAGCTGGCAGCTAGCTGGTTCATACCTGCCTTTTGACCTGATAACTTCTAGCTCCTTCCACAATGATTCTCTTTCTCCTCCTACATCCTGACCTGATGTAGGGGCTTGTCTATAGGGTGGGGTAATGTGCTCTAAGGAGGTGTGATTTCTAAAGCACACTAATGTGTTGCACATTAATTGGTCAATGTAGACTCTTCTGGTGTACTTTAACATAGTGCTGTTTGAAATAGTACTATATTAAGGTGCATTAGGGAACCTTTAGTGCACAGCAATAAGGTCTACATGGATGATTAATGCACAACCCATTAGTACACTTTAGAAATCAACACCTCCCACACACACACTGCATAGACAGGACCTGAAATTTGTTCTGGCCTTCACAGTACTCCCTCCCTCTGCTGATCTGCCAAATTTGTAATGGGTTTTTAGCATGTCTAGTGGACCAGTCTCCTGATCATCCCTATGAAACATATTGCCATATTCTACAATAATACATCAAAACACTTCACTGAATATTATTATATTATTGACTTTATCATAAGAACTACCTGTTTCATGGAATCTTGCCAGATTTTAGCCTCCTTGGGTCAGAAACACCCCCTACCTTCATAGCTCTCCTGTGAGTATAAGGAAGCCTCATAATGCAAATGATTGGACAGTAGCCAGGCCACTTGCCTGTTCTTTTGATATAGATGCTCTCCTTAGTCTAGTATGCCTTTGCTGATATCCCTGAAATAGATTGGCGGGATACCCATGAAGGTAAGGGAGCATGTTGAGGATAGAACACATCTAGAATCAGATTTGGTTCAGTATTTGGGATAAAATTTGGACCAATTTACCCTTTTCTAATATAATTTTCCATGTTTTTGTACTGTGTTTCTGATTGGCTCTTTGTACTTCTGATTGGCTTTTTGTAACATTTCATTTCCCAGGGGAAGAAAGAAGAGATGCTTTCAGATTCTTATACCAACACAGTCCATTTGCTAGAACACCATCTGTTACTTAATTACTAGAAAAAGCACAAGATGTAAGAAATGGAAGAAAAAGCTTCCATGGACTTGCCTGAATCTCCTCACTTAATTTTAGTAGCCTATGCTCTTTGTTTCCTCCCCTCCTCCCCCTGCTTAATATCTCCTCTGTGGCTCTGAAGACTGTTGAAAGCCACCTATTCTGCGGCTTTGGATTCATAGTGTGAGATCTTCACATCCACTCTGCCCCTTGTACACTTGGAAAGGGGCCAGAGGAGAATAAATCCCATACGCTACCTGCTGAAGACCCCTCATACAAGTCCTGGTGTAGGCGATGTGCCAGGGGGACGGAATAAGGCACAGCATATAGCATTACTGAGATTTTGGCAGTGCTGTCACCCATTGGGTGGTTGGGGAGGCTGATATAACTTGGACATTCCCCCAGGCCTGTCTAAATTTCTTGGGATTGGGAGATCACCATACACAACCATAATCTACCACTCCAACCACCCCTCCCCTGGGCTTTAAATTCTGTGCTGTGCCTCTCAGAGGCACAACACAGAATCTCATCCCTAGGTTTTAAGTCCAGAAGGGATTATTAGGATCATCTTGTTTGATCCCCCGCAAGCACAGACCATAGAATTTCAACCAGTAATTCCTGAATCAAGACCATAACTACTTCTTAAACCACAGCATATCTTTAAGAAAGAGAGTATTATAGTATCTAGTATGTCTGCTTGCACATTGTTGATCTCTTTTCAAATCTCACATGAAAATATACTTCCTCTTGCTTTTAATTATTTCTATTTCTTTCCTATTACTAACCTTTTAACATTCTACTGTACCTTCTTCTATTGGACTTCACAGAAGATTGCAATTTACTGGTGTCTTTTACATCTGAAGGTGGACCCCACCCACATCCCATTTCTCTATTTAAGCAGATTGGAAAAATGGTCAGAGAATAAGATGAGACTCAAAATGCAGGCTAATGCATCTGTGGTAAATAATGCTAACCACACGTACTCAATGGGATAGAGAAAGCTAGGAGCAGTCACGACTAAAGACACCTGAGTGATAGAGGACAGCAACTTAGACATGAGTTTGCACTGCAGTAGAACAGCTAAAATAGGCCGTTCAGTCTGAAGCATCATAAAACAGTTACAGATCCTCTCTTTACAGATCTGATGTGACCACACTTAAAATACCCTACTATGAGAAAGAATTAACAAATAAAAGGGAGTTCAGAGAAAAGCAACAAAAGTAATCAGGGCTGTAGGACTAACTTATGAGGAAAGGTTAAATAGAGCTAAGGACATATACTGGCAGCTTCATTAAGGAAGAAGAATATGTAAAAAATCTACAAATATTGTAATGGTGTTATGAATACTTTTAAGGGAGCAGAACATTTAAGGTCCTACAAGGGATATCTAGGTAAGAGTAATGGGAAGAAATTAAGAAAGGGGAAAATTAGAGTGAAAATAAAGGAAATCTTCTTGTCAGTAAGATTTATTAGGCTGTGTCATAGTCTCCCAAGAGGAGTGATGAAAACTCCATCACCTGGGACAATTAAAGGAAGGGAAGAAAACATTATAAAATGTACCATAGGGAAATCTTGCCTTTGCAGGGGCTGGACTGGATAATACAGTAAGACTTTTCCATGTCTAACATCTAAGATTCAGATTGGCAGGGTTATACTTAGGGATGTGCCTCCTTCCTCATTCACCACTGGAGCTATTTTTACTTCTTCTTTCCTGCCATTTCTTTCCTCTAGTTTATTTTTCTTTCCAGCCATTAGGCCTATTTTTATGCCTTTCATACTTGTATTTCAGTTGAATCTCTGCCCTCCATTATTAATACCATGCCATAACTATTGCTAGATTAGCTTGATTATTCTTTTCTCACTAGCAGCCCATGTCAGATTGAGAACTATAATAAATTACATTTTGTGCAGCACCTTTCATCCAAAGATGACTCTGTCCTAAATAAGGGAATGCGGTTTTGGTGGAGCTATATCTACATTTATAGACCATGTATATGTTAGCAAGGCCTTTCCCTCTCTTTTAACATCTTCCTTATCTTGCTCCAACTCCATATCCCTGAGTTACAGAACGACAGTTCCCTTACTCTGCACGCCCTCTCTGTCCCCAGCTCTCTCCCCTTCTCCCTTTGGCTTAGACTGTGTTTTCTGCACCAAGTGGGGTATTGTAACTCCAGAAAGTCAACATTTTGCCCCTGACCCCCCCTTACTCTGCAGGGAGAGAAAGTTACATCATCCCTTTTCATTCCTTCCCCCATCCCGATGCACCTTGGGAGTGACTCTGGTTGACAAGTAAGGCATGAATGGGACCAAAGTCTCCTCTCACTCCCCACCCCTTCAACCCACATTTTCTTGGAGGAGAGAATACAGGGCAAATAGTCCCCATTCTCCCTCCTCAGCTAGGAGTTGCAATCTGAGGGTGGGTGGATATAGGGCTTCTTGGCCAAGTAAGGGCTGTGATAATCTCCCTATCTCAGGCTTTCAGATTCACCTCTTTCTTCCTGGTCCTTTCTCTCTCCGATCAGGTCCCCTCCATCTTAAAGCTTGACCTCAGACCACCGAAACACATTAATTCATCATACTGCTCATCTGTACAGCGCACGGTACTGTTGCCATTGACACTCAACCATGCTATTAGCAATGAAATCATTGTCACTTGCCCACTATTTTTCTTCTCTTCTTCTGGCAATTAAAATGTGTGTGATGGGAAGGATGGGTGAATTGTCAGCTGCATTTACATCTATCAAAGTTTCCAAATCTACACCCCAAGAAGATTCAAAAGGTCCCCAAACACTTCATTTTCACAGTGTAAATGTGGTGTGTGTGTGTGTGTGTACTATCTATAGATAGATGGTATAATTTCAGATGATCTTATTTTAAAAACATCAGACAGAGAAAAATCTGATTGGTTCTGGTGTTTGAATTGACTTTTGCTTTCCTCATTTACTAAGTCTAAAAATCCATTTAAAGCAATGGTTACTTTAACTATTTGAGAGCTTAAATATCTCCGTGTTTCAAAGAGGATTCAAGTTCTGTTCTAACTTAATCTGAACCTGTTTGAAAATCTCAAAGATTCAACTGTCCACAAGTACAAACATGAAATCTGAACCATAGCCTGGGAATGATTCATTGAATTCCAAAAGCAAATTGGTATTTCTCAATTCTTTCTATTTATGCTTTGCCTTTAACATACAGTCTAGAAAATAATAGATGAGATGTTGTTATTGGACTACATTTTAATAGTTACAGTTTTTGGTTTCCTGTAATAAGAAAAAAAGAACATAGTCTCTTTTTTATAAAGTATTTCACAAAGGACTAAAAAGTGTCTTTGGCCAAAGATTTCCTTTTTGGAAATTTTTATTATTTTCCTGAAACGACAGACCTTACTTTCTGTAAAGAAAACACTACCTTTCCGTTGTTTACCTTTGATGTTGTAGCCTTGGACAATGAACAATTTCACTGTGATTATATAATGTAAAATAAAAAGTGGCAGTTGATTGTCTCAGGCAATGAGAGGGAAGAATGTCTGAATAGAAAAATATACTGTAGGCTCCCAAAGAATGACCCACACAATGGAGCTGATCAAAAGGCTTTGGATCAGGCCCCACTGAAGAATGTGCCCGCACAATTGCTTTATGTTCCCTTCCCACCCTTTTAATGCCTTGCATTATTGAAAGAACTCGTCAAGTTGATGAGCTCTACAAATGAGAAAAAAAATCTTCTTACATGAGCCTTTATTCATTTGGGTTAACCTCTTCTTATGGCAATAACCTGAAACAAATGACAGATTGACAGGAGTATGAAATGGTTCTTTAATGAACTCTTGCAACTCATTTACAATCTCGACCTTCAGGCTACTGACATATAAATCCTTTTTATACTGTCTGAACAATTATAGTGGATTTGTGACTGATAACTGACTGCTGTGGATTAATGTCTCAGCTTGTAATGTGGGCTGACAGGCTTTACCAGGGCTGAATCCATTACACATCACCTTCCTCTGCTTACAGCTGTTTCTCTTGATAGTCGTTTTTAGGATCAAATTCATGAAAGAGTTAGCCACTCTTCGGACCTCATCAACACTCACAATTACTGCTTATGCGATGGCAACCCTCCAATCATAATATCTATTCCAATTTGCCTATTTATTAAACTTTCATTTATTGATTTAGGGCTAGAGTCTGACTAGTCCTAACACAGTTACACAGAGGGTTATGGGGCAGTAAAGCCCCACTCCCAGCCACTTAAGGGCTACCTATATCTTAGAAGCAGGTCTTGTGTGGAGTGCAGGGGCTATGCTCCGTGTTGGGAACAAGTGGGCAGGGAGAAGGCAGAACGGGTTGGGGAGTGAGCGATGCGTTGGCTCCACCTCCCTGTTCTCTGCTCAGAAGATCTGGGTGGATGCAAAAACGTAATAAAATAAACTAATAAAAAATATCTCCTTTTAAGGGCATCAGTAAATAACAAAGCAAGATAGGAGCAAAGGATTCCCCCTGGCTGATGCAGTGGCACACACTTCTTATTGGGGACAGAAAGCACAGTCTAGCCCTTTATGTCCCCAAAAAAGGCTCAAAAAGTAAGCAGGCAAAGATAGAAAGAAGCTTCTCCTGCTCTAAAAGTTAACTTAAAATATGCCTGGCACATAGAAAAAGCCTTAAAATGCCTCTGAATATGCTTGCAACACCACCGAAAACATGGGTTTAAGTTTGTTACCGAATGAAATAAGTTTAATTATCTCGAGGTTGTGGTGGCATTTTGTCCACATCACAAAATTATTAGACAGTTGAGTGTTATCTGTTACTGTCTGTTTAGGGGACAGCTATTATGTTCACAGCATACACACAGAGGAATTACATAAAAATATAAAATACTTTTTCTGGAACACTGCAATGCAATATTACTTTATTTCTTTGAAGGCAGAACCGTAACACACAGAAACCAAAAACAGAGAGACAAAGCAGACTGCTCCCTAAGGCAAAGAGGTGTAACTTGCTCCAGGCTGGCTTCAGTGCAAACTGACTATAGAGGACCCATATCACACACTCCCTTAGTCCACAAGCAGGACTGGGAAACTCCTTGTAACTGAAAATGATTGTTATTTTAACAGTTTTCAATGCACCACAATGACCAAAATAGGAATAGCAGAGGTATTGCTAGTCAGGGCTGTAGGAGATCATATGCAGTAAAATTCAAAGCCAGTGGCAAGGGCAGTGTGATGGGGTCAACTCACCCCACACTGGACAGGGAAGGGTTAATGCCTCACTGTGAGCAGAGAAAGCCATGCCCCCACATCCCCACTGGGCATGCTCCAAGTGTAGCAGCAGTATAAGAGGGAGCAGCCCCACTCAGTCTGGGCTGACCACTGGAGAGGAAGGATGCTCTTTTCTGGATCCTGCTCAGGAACCACTGGAGCCCTGGACTGCAGAAGCCAGAGGTGCTAAGACCCACACAGACTCCCAGCTACTATGGACACCTCAGGGAGGTCAGAGCTACAAGGAGCTGCACAGGCTGAAGAACCCAGAGACCCCAAGATGCTCAATCGCTGACTGGAGTGACAAGGTAGGAAGTAACCCAGAGAGAGGCAGGGGAAACAAGCGATTCTCCTGAGGCCGGTCAGTGTGTTGCGGACGGATCCCCGCTGACCCCATGGTGGACACAGTCACCACTGCAAGGGATCTGGGCTGGGATGCGGTGGAGCAGGGAGGGCCTGGGTCCCCATACCTGGTTGCTACCCTCCCCCCTCCTGGTGGTGGCCAACACCTACCCCCCAAGAGGCTGCTTGACCATACGGCCCCACTCAGAGGGCAACTTTATTGACTCCGGCTGCTAGGCCATACAGCCCAGCCTAAAGGGCTACCCTATTGGCTCTGGCCACTAGGCAATACAGCCCTGCCCAGAAGGTGGCCCTATTGACTCTTGTTTCTAGGCCATACAGCACCTAGAGATGCCCGGAGCGGTATCTCCATTGACTCTGGCTGCTAGACCAGGCTGCCAGTGATCCCAGAGTAACATTAATGACTCTGGCTGCTAGGCCTTACTGCCCTGTAGACCCAGGGTATCTCTACAGACTTTGGCCATTGGACCTTACTGCCTTTCAAACTCCAGGGTACCCTATGGACTCTAGTCACTAGGCCTTACTACCCAGCAGAGAAGAGCTACCCCCTGAACATTGGTCATGTGACCCTATTGCCATGTGGAGCAAGGCGATTCCACAGACTCAGGCCATTGGGCTTTAAAGCTCAGCAGATCAGGGTATCTCTATGGATTCCTGCCCTTAGGTCTCATAGCCTGGAGTCAGAAGGATTGAAGGATGGGGTGAGCTCAGCCCTCACTGGACAGGGTCTCCCCACCCCATCACAGGCAGAATTATTTAGCAAATTTGGGACAAAAGGAGATTGGCTAAGATCTTGGACATATTGGAAAAAATAATGATGGCATGGCTATTACAATTGATATATATTAAAATTAAATTAAGGGGAAAATGTAAAAACGGTCAAATGTGCCTTTCAATTACAATGGTGCAACATATTGACTTCAGTGGGATTGCCTAGTTTTTGCCGAGAAAATAATTTGGCCATGTGTATTTAAGATAATTTGTTTAAGATAGAAGTACCTCCATAGCATATCTTTTTTCCTTATCTGTCTCATTGGGGGTCTAATATAAGATTTTCTTGTGATGAGTTGTTGTGTACTACATCATCTAACTTCAATGGTGTTACACAGGTGATAGAATTTAGCCAGTCATATGCTCACAATGCCTTAATATTAGTTTCAGTACAAAACAATCTGTCATTATATAGCACCTTTCTCACAATGCATTCCCAATACATTTTACAACCCAGAAAAACAGACCTTAAAATCAGAACCTCCGTTTAACTTGACTGAATATTTCATTAAGGCAAGGCACTTCCATTGGACTGGGAGTTTTGAAGAAAAATGAAAAATGTATGAGGCCTCCATTTTAGATTAACATTTTTAGCCCTGTTCATAATTTTTCTGGGTGATACAGTTTTAAATGCTATGTGGAAAGTGTACTGTGATTACAACTGGCATCTTCCATAGGCCAGAAAAAAATGAACAGTAACCATGCAAAAGAATCATTTCTGAGTGAAGGGGAGGTTGTCACGTCTGAGATTTCTAAGGACCTGATCCAGCAGAGCACTCAAGTGTGTGCTTAACTTTAAGCATAGGAATAGTCCAATTGGAAACATAGAACTGGAAACTATGGAACTGCTCCCATGCTCAAAGGCAAGCTCTTGCTTAAGTGCTCTGTTTGAGCAGAATTCAGATATCCTGCTCTTCAGGGCAGTATTGATTTTCAAAGATCAGTAATATTTTTTTAAAATAATCTTCATTCTACTGAAATAATTCTTGAAAGGCCACTTGAATATCCAAATCATTTAAAACGAGATCTTCCCAGAGGTGTCTGGGCATATAAATATGCAGTTGTGACATCTGAAGTTTTACTTCTGTCAACATCGACTCCTCATGGCTTGCAGGGTGATTCTTCAGGGTCAGCTCCCTCTCCCCTTGAGAGATGCAAGGTTTATCAGTGGAGAGATGTGTAATTCCTGTGCTGCCAATATGATGCGGTGGGAGATTTATGCTATATGATAACCGGATACACATTTTTGACTTTTGAATCCTGAAAGCAATTGATTTTCAGCTTCAGATAAGCAAACTTTCTTTACTTCAATTATGTAAACTCGCATTGAAGATGGCTGCAATCCCTTCTCTTGGAGCAGATCTTCAGATGGTGTAAATTGTCATAGCTCCATTCAAGCCCCCACAAACAAATCCCGTCTTTGATTAAGCTAGAACTTCCTTTTATTCCAAGTAGGTTACATGTTGTTCTTCTGTTAAAAGCAATTTCTAAGATTTCCCCCACACTTATCTTTCATCACATCAAACTAAAATATTCCCAGACAGAAAACTAAACTGGGATTCTGAACATGTGATTATGGAAGGTCTTGTTTTCTTAGCAATGAAAACAATTCGTTAGGCTATATACATGTAATCCAAAGTAGGAAAGAGAAGTAACACTGTGGCATTTAGATTTAATATCAAAGTAAACATGGGCCATGTGACATCTGTTGCCTGGTATAAGTCAATATAAAAAATGTCCTAGATAGATAGGCAGCAGTATAAAATCCCTACAGTAATGGCACTATCTCCATAGTATCTGAGTGCCTTCCACATAAAATCATTAGCAATAGCAAAGCCCCTAATAAAAAAGTAAATGTAAAAGAAAATATTATGTGGAAAACTTTATTTTCTATCATAGCAATGAAATCTATGAATTTACAAAGGATCAAACTCAAGTTACTAACATAACTACATGTAGCTTATTCAACATTTTGTGCTGTTTTGCCCTTATTAGACTTCTTTGTAGCATAAGCACCTCACATCAGGGTGTTACTTTGAGTGTTGTGGTACACTGGTCTTTTTTACATAGAGATTTTGTAGTGAATTGTGTGTGCCATGAGTAAGGATACATATTCTGTCATGGAGGTCGCAGATTCTGTGACTTTCCAGGACCTCTGTGACTTCTGGGGCAGGGCTGAAGCAGCTGTCAACTCTGGGGCTGCCAGAGCAACAGCTGCTGGAACCCTGGGGTAGCAGAGCAGTGGTCCCTGGAACAGCAACAGTCCTGGGGCCCCCAGAGCAGTGGCCCGACCCACAGCAGTGGCCCCCCCAGAACAGCTGACTGGTGGCCAGCTCTGGCCTGCCGGAAGAGCGGTCCCCAGCCCGCCAAAGCAGTGGATGGGTCAGCCCGCCCTGAGGCTGGAACAGCAGTGGTCAGCCCCTGCTGCAGGAGCAGCTGTAAGCCCTTGCGGTGTTCTGTTTAGTAAAAATCAGGGACAGGTTGCAGGCTTCCATTAATGTTTGTTTATTGCCGTGACCTGTCCTTGGTTTATCTATAAATACCTGTGAAAGAATCTTAACCTTAGCCGGGCACTTGGAGGCAAGCATTGTAGGTGCTTCAGACAATAGTCTCTACAGCCTTGTTGGGTTTTAAATAACTACCCCCAGCCTGAGGCCTATCAGTGCTGCTGCCAGCAAAAGTGATAGAACATCCCCTTGAAACCACTGTTACTGTAAGGAAGAATTGTCAGATAGGGAAGCTATTGAGAGGATCCTCCATGAGGTGCTGGGGAGAGTGAAGCATGTTGGATTGACAGTTACTGGGCCAGGAGTTATAACAGATTTTTTGTGGTGGGTGGGGAGGAAAAGTGTATTGGACTGATATATATGTGGTGGTGGGGAACAGTATGGAATTTGTGCAGTAATTACTAGACAGCAGGTTTAAAACAAACAAAAGGAGGTATTTTTTCACACAATGCAGAGTCAACCTATGGAACTCCTTGACAGAGGATGTTGCGAAGGCTAAGACTATAACAGGGCTCAAAAAAGAACTAGATAAGTTCATCAATGGCTATTAGCCAAGATTGGCAGGGATGGTGTCCCTCGCCTCTGTTTGCCAGAAGCTGGGAATGGGTAACAGGGCATGGATCACTTGAAGATTATCTGTTCTGTTCATTCCCTCTGGGGCACCTGGCATTGGCTACTATCAGAAGACAGGATACCGGGCTAGATAGACCTTTTGTCTGACCCAGTATGGACTGTCTTATGTTCTTACATTGTGGGCACAAAGAAATATTTTACATCGAGAATGTCATGCATCGCTGATTGAAGTGGAGTATTTTTTGATGAAGCCCCTTGTTAAAATAAGAACTGGGTGATATTTTTTCAGAAAATACAAGATTTTTTACAAAGTATCAGGCCAAATGACACAGTCCTCAAATGTGGGGAAAGTTTGGCAAATAGTTTCAGATGTAAAAAGATGTCTGTTTTTCAAAAGAAATTTAAAATGTTTCATTTTGACACTTGAAATGAAATATTTTGACTTTTCATTTTGAAATAACATTTTGTTTAGAAATTTAGATGTTTTTTATAGGATAATATCTCCTCCCCCCTAAAATGGTGTGTATGTTTTTGTTTTGTTTTTGTTTTGACAAGAAAAACAAATACATTCCATTTCAGGTCAACACAAAATTATTTGTTTTTCTTATTACCTTTCTTGGATCATCCACAGAATGGGGGGAAAAAACAATTATTCACTCATCTTTTGTTTAAATCAGTGGTGGGCAACCTGCAGCCCGTGGGCTGCACGCGGCCCGTCAGGGTAATCTGCTGGCGGGCAGCAAGACAGTGTTTACATTGACCGACCACAGGTACGGCCACCCGCAGCTCCCAGTGGTTTGCCGTTCCTGTGAAGATTAGGGGTATGGAACGGCTTCCGTATGCGGAGAGTAATAAAACTGGGACTTTTCAGCTTTGAAAAAGATGACTAATAGGGGATATGATAGAGGTCTTTAAAATCATGACTGGCATGGAGAAAGTAAATAAGGAAGTATTATTTGCTCCTTCTCATGACACGAGAACTAGGGGTCACCAAATGAAATCAATAGGCAGCAAGTTTAAAACAAGCAAAAGGAAGTATTTCTTCACACAATCCACAGTCAACCTGTGGAATTCTTTACCAGAGGATATTGTGACATCTAAGACTATAAAAGGGTTAAAAAAAGAACTAGATAAATTCATGGAGGATAGGTCCATCGATGGTTGTCAGCCAGGATGGGCAGGGATAGTGTCCCTAGCCTCTGTTTGCCAGAAGCTGGGAATGAGTGACAGGAAATGATGATTGATGATTACCTGTTCTGTTAATTCCCTCTGAGGCACCTGGCATTGGCTACTGTTGGAAGACAGGATACTGGGCTAGATGGACCTTTGGTGTGACCCAGTATGACCGTTGTTATGTTCTTAGGCTTCCTAAAGCGCCTGTTTTGGTGGGTAACATAGATAATAATAATCCAAAAATTTCACAACGTGCCAGAAGATTTTGTATGGGTTCAAGTATATATTTGATAAAAAGATTGGATCAGTTCTTATCTTAAATCTGTTTGCCCATTCATATTTGTGACGGGTTGGATCACGGAAACCCCCTTGGGGCTGCCAACTGATGTGCCAAGACTACTTCTGCCCCTGCTTTCCCTGCCAGCTTGGGACTCCAGAACCCTGCCTGGTTGTCCCAGATATGCTTGCCGGCCACAAACACAGACCCAGGTCTGAACCACGTCCCACAAACTACAAGCTTAACTGGAAGCAGCTTAAGACATGTTCCTGTCTTTAACACTCAGATGCCCAACTCCCAATGGGGTCCAAACCCGAATAAATCTGTTTTACCCTGTATAAAGCTTATACAGGGAAAACTCATAAATTGTTGGCTCTCTATAACACTGATAGAGAGATATGCACAGCTGTTTGCCCCCCCTGCCCCCAGGTATTAATACATACTCTGGGTTAATTAATAAGTAACAAGTGATTTTATTAAATACAGAAAGTAGGATTTAAGTGGTTCCAAGTAGTATCAGACAAAACAAAGTGAATTACCAAGCAAAATAAAATAAAACATGCGAGCCTCAGCCTAATACAGTAAGAAAACTGAATACAGATAAAACCTCACCCTTGGAGTTCCAGTGAGCTTCCTTTTACAGACTAGTCTCCTTCCAGTCTGGGTCCAGCAATCACTCGCACGCCCTGTAGTTACTGTCCTTTGTTCCAGTTTCTTTCAGATAGCCTCTCCACCCCCAAGGATATCTCTTGAGCCAGTTGAAGACAAAATGGAGGGGTATCCCAGGGGTTTAAATAGACTTTCTCCTCTGAGTGGACACTCTTTCCTCCCCCTGTGTAGAATCCCAGCTTCAAGATGGAGTTCTGGAGTCAGATGGGCAAGTCACATGACCATGCATGACTCAGTTTTTACAGGCAGCAGCCATTGTTCACATGCTGCCTTGAAGGTCCTCAGGTAGACTTCTTATGTGGACTGGAGCCTTCCAAGATCCATTGTTCATTAAGTGTTTCTTGATCTGGGCACTTACCTTGCACATTCCTTTCTCAAGAAGCTGACCAAATGCTTTAATAAGGCTACTTAGAAATCAAGCAAGTACACAGCCAATATTTATAACTTTGAACACAAAAATGATACATGCATACAAATAGGAGGAATAGATTCAGTAGACAATAACCTTTACAGAGATATGTTACATGGCATATGTAGCATAAAACATATTCCAGTTATGTCATATATACATTCATAAGCCTTATGGGGTGCAACGTCACAATACTCTCTTTGATCCTCTGTCATATTTTCATTCTTCCAGTCTTCAAGCAGAGATTAATAATTATTTAAAGATTCTGGGCCATATCCTGATAGTCCTACTCATGCTGATTACCTTACTCAATTAGTAGAAGTCAATGAGAATATTTGTAAATTAAAATACTACGCAGCGTGAATAAGAGTTTCAGAATGTGGTTTTCTATAATATCAGAACATACAGTATATTGAACACCTAAGGTTTTGTGTCATCATGGCTATAACATCTTGAAATGATATACATCACACAGAGTAAGCATACAAAGAAAAATCATGGATGTTAATGCTTTAAAAAAAATTATCAGAAGTGATATGTCTTCCAAACTCAAAAGAATACAACAGGCATAGCCCTGGCTGCTCCAAGTCTTTAGCCCACCAATAGTCTAAATCTTCCAGTGATCTGCTTGTGGAATATTTCTTAGCATTATTCAAAGGCAAAACTCTGCAGCAAACAAGAGAAAAGACATTAGAAATATCATACACATCAGGAGTTTTATATATCAGTATGTCAGGTATTAGGGGAGATAGGATTATAATGGTGCTGCTCCCTTTTCTCCCTCCTAGAACATCTACTTTGTACCTTTGATTCATTACAGGCATAATATTTCCTAGTGCAAAACTGCATCTACAAAAATGACAATCAGGCTGAAAAATCTGGTCATTTACCTAAAATTATTTTGTTATAGTATGGAAGGGTTGCCTCCCTTTAAAAATAATGCTACTGTTAAGTGTTGTATTACTTTAGTGTGTGATCCTGGAAACATTTATGATGTGATTAATTTTCTCCATGTGAGTAGCGCTTGCATAGGACTTTGCCATTCATCTCATCTGGTTATCACAAAACTGAATTTTAACCACTTCTACTGCAGCATTCCTAAATATTCTATCAGACAGTGTTTTGATTATTCAGATAATTCAGATGCTTGCTGTGTTGTTCTTAAAAATCTGAGGGAAAATGGCATCTGCATTGCCGTTAGCAAAAAAAGAGTTGGATTCCTGTAGTGCAGCTTGGGGGATTTTGTGGTTTTGCTATAAAGAGTTGGTTCAGCAGCAGTGAAGGTAGTTCATTTTAATAACCTAATAAATATTTCTAAATGACTCTCAGTGATATCTACTCTTAAAATTCAAGAATAAGGCCAAGTAGAAAGTAAAATCAAAACAAACTTCCTTGCAGAAATTCCACAGAAAGTCCCTTTCCCCCCGCAACAGTTTCTATTGTCCCTGCTCATAAATCCTTGTAAAGCCATTCATTATCTAGTTGGGGTAATATATTGTTTCTGGTGTCTTATCAATTTTTGTTTGCTTGTAGGGTGACCAGACAGCAAGTGTGAAAAATCAGGACAGGGGGTGGGGAGTTATAGGCGCCTACATAAGACAAAGCCCCAAATATTGGGACTGTCCATATAAAATCGGGACATCTGGTCACCCTATTTGCTTGTTAATTATTGCAATAACAACAATGTATTAATATATATCATTGGAAATAATGTAGATACCACAGTGCACTCTCATAAGAATTCCAGTACAGTGATGCTTATTAAACCATGGAAGTGGAGTATTACTGTATTTCTTGTATGAGATTTTAGGGATGTTCTAGCAACAAGCTTCTTAAACTCATTGCAATTATTAATGTATCTTAAATTAACCTTGCTCGCTGTAATACTAAATGTGATTTGTTGTATTTGCAGAGGCAGTTTTTGAAAAGTTTTATTTAACATCCAGATTAGCACCCAAATTAGTTCAGCATAATTCATTCTAAGAACATGAAATAATTAAATATTTATCAGGCATTGGTTGAAGAAAGTCACCAAGTTTTATTTTTTTCCCCTTCTATAAAATAATCTTAACAGTAGGACCAGCTGTGCCATGCAGTTGCTCTGCATATGGAACTACTCTTGCCTTGAAAAACAGGCCCACTTTGTGGTAAATTGTGGGCAGTGAGAATGGGATGGAATTAAATTTCAATGAATTATAAGTGTATTCTGAAAACTGAAGTTTCTCATTATGAAGATCCCTACCTGACATAAATTGTAATAGCTCCTTTGAGTTCAGTGATTTATACCATTTGAAAATCAGGCCAAATCAGAACTCTGATTCCACAATCCATCCCTATTCAGCAAAGCACTTAATCACATGCTTATCTTTAAGCATGTGTTTAAGTCTCATTACCTTCAATGGGACTAGCTTGTGCATAAGTACTTTGCTGAATAGGGAAGAATTTAAGCACGTGCTTGCATTCTCTGCTGAAATGGCCCTTATATAGAATCTTAACCTCCCAGAAATATTCCCATTGCCATACAGTAGATAGCTTGACTGCAATTTATATTACAATTAACTGATATTATATACTTATTGAAAGTCTGTATTGTACTGAAGTCTCTGCCATATATCCTAGAACATACAACAGTGTATCTGAACTACTAGATTGTCAAATATAACATACTATAGCACTATGTACTACTACAGGAAAGCAGGAATTCAGGTTATAGATCAATAGCGATAGTGCCAATTGTTATTTACAGCACTCATGCCCCTAGGAAGCCTTGATTCTAGAAGCACTAATTTCAAGAATCGTGGTACATGTACAAATACCGTAACATTGTCCCATACATACAATCAATTTAGTACCCATTCACACTGATAAAGATTCAGTGGAATTTTTCTATTGAGATCACACTCTGGCCTACAGCTGGAAAAATACTAAGCCTCTGAACATGACATTATTTAAAGGGTGTCAAATGTGGTCGGTCCATCTCTAAACTTCAAAGCCATTACCTCTATACAATTCCCAATAATAATGACATACTGCAATACATTCTCCAATGTGTAACCCTTCTGCCATGTGGTGGTGTAGGCAGCAACAACGGGTAATTTCAATAACTTGAGCCCCCACCCACTAATCTGGGAAGTTTGTAAAAACTAAACCTGGGCACCTCTAAGAGGTAATACTTCCCCACTCGCAAGCACTGAGTCCGTGTATAACAAAAGAAAATGTTTATTAAAGGAAGGCAACACAGCATTAATTTGGGAAAACACTGCAACAATGACTTGAAAGTGTGCAACCAATAAGTGAAACATCCATCCCCCAGTATCATGACCAGTATCCTTTTTCTCAGTTTCCCACCTTGTGGTGTGAAAATCCAAGGTATGAATGTCTCTTTAACATGCAACACCTCTTTTGCCTCCTCTGACCCTACTCAGAGTGTGTCGTCTGAGGTCAGCAACATCCACAGAATCTGGGTATGCATTTGGGTGGGTTCATCTCCCACCCCTGAGGGGAGATGGTGGTTGAATGATGCCTTCACATCTGCTCATCAATGTCTCTGCAGTCTCTGCCACTGTTTGTCATTGCTGCTCCTTGTCACTGCTGCTGTTTCAGCTGCTGTCATTGCCCTCTTCACTGCCATTGTACCGTAACGCTGTGTTCTGAGGTTCCACCACTCAGCCCAGTTCTCAGTGATTTTAGCTCTTTACTGATTTCACTGGACAGTACTGAACCTTTCTGACGCCACCTCTTCTGTGCTGTCTTTTCACTGAAACACAGTTCCATACCTGGTCTAAGGTTCAGCCCCCTTGGATCAGCTTATCAGTGAGTTCCCCTTTAGTGATCACTGACAAAGAACCAAAACTCTCAAATTAGTCTAGTCAACACTGTCTTTAAACACTGGAGGGAGATGGGTCGAATATCTTCTTGGACCCTTTAAACAGGTCTACACCACCCAATAGGAACATCGATTTCCACCCCCATCTGATTCTTACTTGGATTTGCCATCATGACACCCTGCTTAGAGAGTGAGGTTAATATTATGAGGACCCCTCAGTCAGGACATGCTAAGTATTTAATATTTAAATGAATTTTAACCCAGAACAGCCAGAATTGTACATTGCACTTTGCCAATGCAGGTCTGTCTGCTGATCCCCTAAGCGGAGTAGGTGTGTCTATGCAAATACATTCTGCTCCTGAGGTCTTTTTCCCCAGTTCATCACTAGCTCTCAGCAGAGAGTTCATTCAGACCTGGCTTACAAATGCATAAATAATAACTACTTATACTTTATAGTTTTTATAGGCACAAATCCTACCACTGCTATCTACCGGCACATAGGACTGAAGCATACTCAAGCTGGTTAGAGCAGGATAATTTTTTTTTAGACAAATAGCTTTTTGGCCAAAAAATGCCATTTCAGTCCAACTGAAACTATTTGCAAAGTTGACATGAATTCACAAATAGATTCTGCTCAGGAGGACAAGCTGACCTTATACCTTCTACAATGCTGCCATTGGCTGGTGGGTATTTTTGGGCAGGTCTCTTTCAATATCTCCTGCTTTACCTGTTCCACTCAGTACAAAATACTTGAATAGTCATTGGATCAGAGAGAGAGAATTATTCTAACTTTGCAGTTTGGGCATTCACTGGGGGTGGGGTGGGGTGTATGTCCCTGCACCCATGAATACTTAATTTATACAAAGTGAAAGAACTGCAGTAGGAGAGATTAAGAACCTGCCCCAGAATACCCCCCTAACCAGTGGTTAGGGCACTCACCTGAGAAGTGGAAGATCCAGAGGGGGGACTTGAACCCAGATCTCCGACAACCCAGGTTTGTGCCCTAACCACTGAGCTAAAAGTTATAAGGCTGCCAGCACTAACACCAAACCAGAACTAAAAAAATAACTTACTTGCCCAGCTCTAGAGTTCCCCTTTGCCAGGGACCCACACTATAGAGATCCTTTTCAGGGAAGTTTGCACCCTGTGTAAACAGGGCTGTTCTCCAAAGGGCATCTATCTACAGGAGTCCAGATGGTGATTTTAATGACAGAGTGGAATAGGCCTGTTAGGAGAATCAATTGACTAGTGTCCTCTCCACCCTCAAACACATGCATATATATGTGTGTAATGAACAGGGATTCAGCAGTCAGAGGTACATTCTGTATGTGGACTGCAGTAGTAATGATGCAGCAGTAATGCTTTGTGACTATAACAGGGTTCAAAAAGGAACTAGATAAGTTCATGGAGGATAGGTCCATCAATGGCTATTAGCCAGGATGGGCAGGAATAGTTTCCCTAGCCTGTTTGCCAGAAGCTGGGAATGGGCTAGGGGGGATGGATCACTTGATGATTACTTGCTGTGTTCATTCCCTTTGAAGCACCTGGCATTGGCCACAGGGTACTGGGCTAGATGGACCTTTGGTCTGACCCAGTATGGCGTTCTTATATTCTTATTTTCTTATGTGACCTGGGGGATGGTGTATTTTCTTGAACCCCATATAAAAACCTATGACTTGAATTAGAAGGGAGGGCTTGTTCTATATGTCTTACTCTTCCAAGCATGGTAGAATTATTGGGCTAGATTTTGCTGACATGGAGGTTTTGGTGGTGGAAAGCTCCTGCAACCCTTGCTACACCAGGGCCTATAGCCAGCCATTCTGTCCATTGCATCTGCTGAAAGATGCATAGGATCTCTGCTAATAGAAATGGTCACCTCCACTTTTGATGCAGGAAATCTACAATCAACCCCCAAAGCACAGCGCAGTCTGGACATTTTCAAGAAAATCACCTTGCAAACTACCACCTGATAGCCATTTCTGACCAAGGTAATCACGAAACAAACTAAGAGTCATCTAACCCACTGTCAGTACCCAGGGCCCCTCCCAACTGGCTTTCACACAACTTCACATAACAGAGACAAAATACTCACTGCTCATTGGCCCACAATGCCATCACATAGCAGTTTGCTTGAAAATTTAACACCTTCATGCTTTCTCCTATACTGCCCCTCATACTTGGGAACAGCTCCCCACAATCATCAGCAAAGCTACCTCATTATCCTCCTCCAGAACCCTCATTAAAACTCTCCTTTGTCCTGATGGCAACTTTGACAATGGCTAAGCTGCTGCCGTTCAGAAATCCCTATGTATCATGCTGAACAATATCATCTCATTATTTCCTTTTACTCCCCCATCTCTCTGTATCCATCTGTTGTCTCTTGTCTTATACTTAAATTGTAAGCGCCTTAAGGCAGGTACTGTCACTTTGTTCTGTGTTTGTATGGTGCCTAGAACAACAGGTCCATGACTAGGGCTTCCAAATGCTGCAGTAATACAAATAATAATAATGATAATGGAAGACTTTACCTCATCATAATGGATGACTCAGCCATGGTGATCTATGCCTGTGCAGCTTCCAGTTTGGACTACTGCAACTCAATATATGTAGGTATAAGCACAGTGCTTAAAAAGCTTCAAGTAGTCCAGTATCTAGTAGCCTGATTTTGCACCTTCCTGAAGTAAAAGGGGTGAATCAAGCCTATTAATAATTAACATGTCATAACTCCCTGTCAGCTAGGTAAGTAACTAGTATCCTCATTTTACAGCTGGGGATACGAAGTAAAAAAAAAAGTTAAGTGATTATCCCAAAGTTAGAGAGAGGGAGCATCTAAACTGGGATTACAACTCAAAGAGATCTTGGCTCCGAATCGCATGTTCAGACCACTAGACCAGTATAATTGCAGAGTCTTCAATGTTATTTACACAGCCAACATTATGGAGGACTGCTTATTTATTACTGAGCTACATTTACAAATTCAACACCCTATTGCCAGGAAAGTGATATAAATCTTCAAGTCCCTTAACCATTTTAATATGTCCTGGAAACAGGAGGCTTAGCCTTTGAAGGTGAAAATAAACTAACTGTAGTCTGAGCAGCCCAAGGGATGATTTAGATTCACAAAAAATAAACTGTGATTTAACAGCTTTGTCTGATCTTGTGTGAAAGAGCTACAGTGCTTAGATAAGTCTGGGCAAGATGCCGTCTTATAATTATGCATGAGAAACCCACATATTTCTGCTTAATCCATGCAATACTAATGCCTCCTTCAGCATGCTTCGATTCTCCACTGTTTAAAATGTTCATTTTTGGTGATAAAGCTAATGAGTATAAATGTATTATGACCTAGCCAAAATGATGTTACTGGGATAGCATTATGAGCTGCAAGTCATGAAGACAGTCTGAGGCAATTGACACTGAGGTGAGGTCCTAGAACGTGTGATGGCTAAAAGTGTGAATAGTAAAACAAAGTGCTAAAGATGTGTAGAAATATTCTGACGCTGGCAAAGCTTCTCACTCATAAAGGGAATGTGTTTTATTTCTTCTTTTAGAACTCTGAAGGATCCATACATGATATCATAAATTTTCTTGGGAAATTGAAACATAATCGCATTCCATGGGTGAGATATTCTGTAACTCTGTGGGGATTTATTTTAGTTTATGGTGAATTAAATTGTTTAAGATCATTAGTATTTTCTGTTAAAATATGAGAAGGATCTATATTAACCATGGCTTCAAAGCTATCTGAAAGTTAAGAGTAAAAACTCTCTCATCTTGCTAGAAAATTGACTCATTAAAATTTGCAAAAGTTTTAGGATGGAATTCCATGCTTGACTCATTGGCACAGGTGGACCAGACATGAGAGAGTCAAAGAAAGAGTATACACCATGTCTGTATCTATGGAGATAGATAGATAGAGCATCTTAAATAAGATATTATATATATATACACACACATATATAGAGCTAAGGAAGTAGGTTGTACTCAGAAGTAAAACATCCCTTAAATTGAAAAAATCAACAGTGTCACTGTTGTGCACTGGAGGGTCATTTTTCACTATAAACTAATATTTTGAATCCATATACTGCCTACTTTATTACAACCTTAAAAATGAAGAAGAGGGCGCATGCTAGTTGTACACCCCTAGTGAGATGTATGTTGGCAGAGCTGAATGATTATAAAATCTATTAGCCTGTATAGCATTATGCACTTACACTGTGTTAATGAGGGGTTAGAATTATTTTCATGCTTCTGGGTAGTAAAACAAATCAATTAGTGTGACCAAATCAGAGAAAAACCCTTGTGTTCTACACTGGCAGATGAAGGGGTATGCACACAAACCATCTATCACACCCATTTTCATTCTTTGGTTAATATGAGAAGTCAGTGAACCACTTGGCTTGGCACAGCATAACATTTCCAGGGAATATATTTGAAAGGCTGCAGCTTTCTAAAATCCATCACAGGAAAGATAGTTATCCACAAACTTTTCTTTGAAAACAGGTTTTGTTTTAGCCAGGGAGATGGCACTTATTTTCTGGTGTCTGCCTTGGCTGGCTGGCTAGTGACACTTCCCCTGTTGCAAAAAAAGCAAACATAATTCTGGGACATATTAGCAGGAGTGTTGTAAGCAAGACACGAGAACTAATTCTTCCGCTCTACTCTGCGCTGATATGGCTTCAACTGGAGTATTGTGTCCAGTTCTGGGCACCACATTTGAGGAAAGATGTGGACAAATTGGAAAAAGTCCAGAGAAGAGCAACAAAAATGTTTAAATGGCTAGAAAACATGACCCATGAGGTGTGATTGAAACAACTGGATTTGTTTAATCTGGAGAAGAGGAGACTGAGAGGGGACATAACAGTTTTCAAGTACATACAAGGTTGTTACAAGGAGGAGGGAGAATTTTCTCTCTAACCTATGAAGATAGGATAAGAAGTAATGGGCTTAACTTGCAGCAAAGGCAGTTTAGGTTGGATGTTAGGAAAAACTTCCTAACTGTCAGGGTGGTTAAGCACTGGAAAAAATTGCTTAGGGAGGTTGTAGAATCTCTGTCATTGGAGATTTTTCAAGAGCAGTTTAGACAAACACCTGTCAGGGATGGTCTAGATAATACTTAGTCCTGTCATGAGCGCAGGGACTGGACTTGATGACTTCTTGAGGTCCCTTCCAGTTCTGTTATTATGGTCCGTGTGCTGGCCTGTACATTTAAGACTATTGTTGATCAATAGCTGCATCCCCACTAATGCCAATGAGAAGTTTGTGTAAAGATCAAGGTTAGAACCTAGCCTTTATGTGTAACTAAAACATTCAGTTGTTATTTATTTAGCACCTTATTATCACTGAATGATACAAAATAGACCACTGCTATTTGATGCCCTTTGATTCTCTTCCTTCTCCATCCTCCTGTAGGCCTGAGTTCACATAAGTAATTGGACATGGGTGATGCCTTATTTTCTGGGAGAAAGGATTTGGGAGGCAAATGGATCAGCAGGCTGGAAACAGAATGACTCTTCCTAGCTAAGAGAAAGGGGAACTCCCCGGGAACCATTTATAACAAGATAACAATGGATAAGATAAGTCAGGAATGTAAAGCTGAAGTAAAGAGTAAGTCATGAATGGACAATGAGTGGACAGAGCATGCTGCACAGGGATTGGTTTCTACAAAGTGACTAAGCCAATATCAAAATGTTTAATGCAATGTACAGTAAATGCAATGAGATATGTAAACGAATATAAAGGAAGAGGTTTGCTGTGTAATTTTGGATGTGTGGTATGTCCTATAGCCACCCCATACACTTGAGTCTGATCAACTCAGCATAGCTTTGTTGTATGCCAAATAAAGGAACCTGAATGACAAGTTAAACTTGGGAAACAAAATGGAAGAGGTCTCGGGTGAACCTCAGCATAGTTGTGCTGTGACTTGGATCTGCTCGTCTGAAGCAGATGGCTGTATGCTTTAAAAGTGCAAACCAACTCAGCACCAAGAAAAATCAGTGAATTAAAAGTAAAGCCCAACCACCCAAATCCTATCTGAAAGTGCCATCCAAATTTTGTTTTAATGGGTTATTAATTATAAATAATAAAGCTACTTTGAAAGATGTAGTGGCCATTCAAAAAAACATCAAAAACCTCCAACCATTAAAATCCTATCCAAAAGATCTGTTTTAACTGTCGTGTAAATAAATGTTACTAAGGAAATAAAAACTTTATGGTGGAGTTCTGTAAATAAAAAAGAGAGATTTAAATGTTCTACACTGAAAACAGGTCCAAATGGTTTAGCGTTATAACCTATTAAAATATTGTACAAAAATGTTCAGTTTATTTATGTCAGTATTACTGAATTTTACAATCTGCAGTTACCTAAAGAATTGTGCCCACTAAAATTTAGTAAAATATAATTAAAAAACTGTTAAACTTTCTAAACAAAAAATGTATTCTTTAAAACATGTAAGACTGCCAAGGTGGGAAACAACTACAAGAAAAAACATAATAAGATTGGCACAAAAGTTTAACTATTTTAAATTGATATGTTACTTTAAAACCAACCTAACATAAAAATTCTATAAAAACATGATGAAGTAATTCAACAGAAAATAGCAGCAAAAATACTGCATCCATTAAAAAAACAAAGTCAAAGCATCATTAATAAAGTTATGTTAATTATATATAATAATTCCTTTTTTAAAAGTACAAAATTATGTTATTGTGTTCTAATAATAACATTTGTAGTATGTGGGGGATACATGCTATGCAAAGTAAAAGTAAACTTGCCCTCTCTTATCACCACAGAAAAGTTAAAAATTTGTTACAAGAGAGGTGACAGCAGTTGGCTCAAGGAAAGAAAATTAGCAAGGGTCCACTCCAATACCATGAAGTTAAATGTGAAACCTCTGTAACCCATACAGTGTGAAATAAGTTTGCTTTCCCTCCTCAAATATTGTTCTGAGACAATGTAAGGTCTGGAAAGCCCTGAGACTTGTACGGCTGTTTACACCTGGGGGATACTTACCCACACAGTTGCCAGCATGTGGGGTCACTCTGGGGGGAAAAGTCCCCAAATTGCGCAGTATGGTTGAGATGCTTGGACACTGATAAAGTAAAAACTGCCTGTGCGGGTAATAACAAGTATTGTGTGGTGGCTGAAGAGGACCACTTCTAGCATGTACCCAAGAAATGTTATTTTAATTGGCCTATCTTCTGTTTCACACCTAGGTTTCCTGTGGCAATAAATAAAAAAGATTTTTGTACCATTTTTATGTCATGAAAATAAAAGTTAAAATTACAGAAATTCCTTCTATAAATGCTAATACAAAAAGGAAAACAAAACTGGTGAAATGTAGTTTCACTTCTTGGGAGACAGGATTAGGATCAGTAGGCTGAAAACAGAATGTCTGTGCTAGCTAAGAGAAGAGGGAACAGCAAGGAACCATTTACAGTGGCCATGCCCCAAACTGAAGGGATCTATAGGTGGGAAGTAGCCCAAGAAAGCAACTTAGACTCACTTCAAGGAGGATCCTTCTTATGTCCCTTCCCACAGGGCCCTGGGCTGGGACCCAGTGGAAAGGGAGGGCCTAGGTTCTCCTACCACACTCCCTTGGGGGCCTAGACCCAGATGTGAGTGGAAAGCCAAAGATCTCCAGATTAAGGTCAGGAACTGGTACCTCTGTTGCTCTGACAGAGAAGTAAGGGGGCAGAAGTTGGGTGCACTAACCACTAGGCCACCTGGCTTTCTGAGTCCCCGATCATAGAAGGGAATCGTGAAGACTTTTTGTGCCTACCTGGAGAAAGATATAGCATATGCAAACTGGGAAAAGAATTTTCACATGTTGATATTGTCTTTTGATGAACATCAAATTAACAAGAAGAGAGTTTAATACTGTTGAAGGAGTAAAAAATCTGAATGTATTAAATTAATTAATAGGGTCCATAAGAATAATGTGCCTTCACTGGAATGCTATGTTCTTCACATTTCTGTTGCATTTTTCTTTCAATTTGACACAGATTTTTTTTTTTGCAGACCTAAGCCTGAAATAACACTGAAAAGACTGAAGATGTTGTGGTGTTTCCCATATTACCGGTTCAACTGAATGTTCATATCTTTTATTGTCAAAATGAAAATACACGGAAATGTTTTTGAGTTTGGTAAAACTTTGCCTACTATATTTTTCTCCTACATTTCAGTAATTGTTTAATGTAAAACCCATTGATGTCAACGGGAAGAGTCACTGTTGCTTGTTTGTCAGCCTGAGCTAGAATTTTGGGGTTGACATTTTGATACTCATATCTTATACTAATATGCATGAAGAACAATGAACAGAGACAGACACTGTGTGTTGCATTTCCCACAACCAGATGGGGCTTTTAGTACAATGGGAAGAGATAAGGGATAGGGCAGTTAAAGTGCTACATGGCATAGTGGGAGTATAATATACAAACATACACTAGAAGGGCTGCCTGGCTCTTCTCTCAAGCCAAGGTCAAGCAACCAGTTAGGAGGGGCAAGGGGGGATGGAAGGGAGGCATAAGAATCACTAAAAGCCAAAGGAAAGCCTGGCCTTGGCCAAAACACAATCTCACTCCTTACCCCTCCCATGGTTTACAAAAGAGGTAGGATGAAGACCCTAGACTCACGACCCTCCAGAACGGAACATGACCATACGTTGTAAGGGGTGTGACTAGGGCCGTGCACTGCAGGTATATTTGAGTCTGTTAAGGAGGAGGAGGTAGGAATTGGGAATTTGGAATAGGGAATGGGGAGGTGGGAATGGGGAACGGGGACACAGGCAAGGCTCTGCAGATTCAGAGCTGGGAATGGAACATTGGGAAACAGACACTGCCGGCGTGTAGAGCTATGAATATGCTTGTTTAGAACTAACCCCAATAAACATCGAATTGCCTGCACTTCGGACTTCTGGTCTTCTGCTTTCTGTCTGCGTGACAAGAACCAGGGGAGAGGGTGAAGGCAGGGCCGGCACTATAACTAGGCGACCCTAGGCAGTCGCCTAGGGCACCAAGATTTGGGGGGTGGTGCAAGGAAGTTTTGCCTAGGGCGCAAAACTTCCTTGCACCGGCCCTGGGTGAAGGGAAAGCCCTCTAAAAAGTCACACTGATTTTAATGGTCTTTCGATCAGGTCCTATATGACTGTAAGTAATAAACTGGAAGGTAAACACAATGAGCAATCTGGAACTGAATATGAAACCATGCATATGTCAATACATCTATCTCTTATTTAAACATACATTTAAAGGAAAAACCCAAGAACCCATCACATTTTAAATAAATCTAGGGAAAATCAAAATTGTTTCTTGAAAAGAAAAAGTAGTGTTCAGAGAATCTTACTTTAGCAGTATATTTTTATATAAAACTTTTATACTGTGAGCTTAAATCGGGATGTTAAATATATATACTGAAACTGAAATACTTATCAGATTAGCTGTCCCCTATAATCCTTTTGTGCTTTTATCTACAAAATCAGATATTTTATAGAAAACCCAATTACACTGGAGATTTAAAATTGGAATCTCGGGACAACCTGCAGCTTGGCTCTAAGAAGCTTTCAATGTACTAGGATATATTGGTTAATGGGGCAAGGTTAGCTTTTCGGTGTGACAACCAGTGGTTGGTGATCAGCCAAAAAATCTCGTATATTTATTGGATCTCTTAAGACATTGCAAATTATTGAAAAACTATCTGCAGACACTGTTTTCATAAGATTTCTACCCATAATGTTTGTTCCGGATAAGTTTGGGTAAAAAAATATTTGAATGTTTAGTTGTCTGTCCACACCAAATCTCTTTGTCCTTTTGAAATTTGTTCAACTGAAATGGCAGCTATTTCCCTTTTCTAATATAGTCTACTGTACTCGGAACAATAATAGAATTTTTTGAGGTCCAACCACTCCATCTGGCTACTCCTAGGTCTACAAGTAAACACTCTAATATAGAGTACTCCATAACTTGGATCTATCTATCTATCTATCTATCTAAATCCTATGATGGGGAAAAGCTCTGGAAACTCCCTGCATCTGTCAGTGGGGGAGCTGCTGGAGCCTTTCCCCACTGCCTCCCCACTGCCAGAGCCTTTTCCCACTGCTGGAGCCTTTCTGGATGGCAGGGAAAGGCTCTTGAAGCGCGGAGGCAGCAGGATACTACACTGCTAAGTATAGCAGTGTGTATGGGGATGTTCTGCTTGGATTCATAGAGAGCTGGGTAGAGTACATACCCTAAGGGTTCAGGCATGTCTTTACTTGTGTAAGCCATGCCTCACCATCTGCACTGCTATTTTTACCCATGCTGGGGATGGACGTGTACAGTGAATGTACTGTCCTCACGTGCCATAAGAAGTGTTGAATGTGGACATACCGTATATAGAACTGATTAAACTATTCATTGCAAATAATTGATTCCCGGGGTTCTATGCTCTTTTCTGTTTGCAAATGGTCTGTGAATTGATCCTTTTTTTTATTTACAAAGGTTCTTAATTATTCAGCAAACAATTTTATGAGCATATTTAGCCTATTGATTTTGTGAGCTGTTTGCAGTGAATGCTCACTTGTATATTCAATATTAAGAATTTGATTTGCAATCTGTATGACTGGTCACCCATGCCAGATCATATGGTTTCTCTTGTCTCTGATTTAACACTTATAAACAGCGGAAGTGCCTCACAAAATCATCGTGATAGTGAATCTTTTTCAGGGAGAAGTAAGGAGCACTGCAGAGGATGGCTTTTTTAAAACTCTATCATTCTCAACTTTCTTTTCATAGCTTGCTGGTGAATGCAATTCAGATAAAGCATAGATCTCCATGTTCAGGCCTTTCAACTACTTGATGAGAAGGATGGCTTTAGTTGTTCCAGACAACGTTCATATATCCCAGACACCAATTTTACAGTTGCAACCAACACACAATATACTGGAATGGCCCTTTTGCAAGGTTTCAGTGGTCATTTTTGCCTCAGTGGCAGAGACACTCTTGGCCATTTCAGCTACAAGGACAATTGACCAAATTGTCACAGGTGGTCAACTTCAGTCTAAACACCCTCACAGCATGAATGTATACACCCCAACATGGCTGCTCTATCCTACACAGTGCTGGAAGATGCTCAAAATATGTGATCTCTCATATAGCAGTAGGTGCTGCCATGTTTTGGGCTTTTCATCAGCTTCTGTGGGGATGTCATGACATCAAGCTTGCTACAAAGTTGTGGATCTATAGAATCTCTGTTATACAAACTCTGGTGTATGGAAGTGAAACATGGGTGGAGAGAAAGGGTGAAGAACATCAGCTTCTCAATATCTTCATTAGGTTCTCCATATCTAATGGCAGTACAAGATCAGAAACGAGGATATTTGAAACCAAACCAAGCAACTGCCTCCATCAGCCCTGGTACAATATCAGCAGCATTCTTGGTTTGGAGTATTTTAAGAATGGAAGACCAACAAATTCCAAAGCTTGTGTACCAAGAAATGTTGCTATATGGCCAGAGATCACATGGGCACTAAAAGCTTCAGTGTGGTGACAAGATTGCCAATGATGGACATAAACTAAATATGCAAACAGCACCTTGCCAGAGATTGATCCAGGGGGTGCTTGATTTGCCAGGAATCCACAGCCATTTGTGATTTGCTGAATATGAGTCAACAGTGTGCCCTTGTTGCCAAGAAGGCTAGCGGCATTTTGGGCTGTATAAGAAGGGGCATTTCCAGCAGATCGAGGGACGTGATTATTCCCCTCTATTCGGCACTGGTGAGGCCTCATTTGGAGTACTGTGTCCAGTTTTGGGCCCCACGCTACAAGAAGGATGTGGATAAATTGGAAAGAGTCCAACGGAGGGCAACAAAAATGATTAGGGGGCTGGAGCACATGACTTATGAGGAGAGGCTGAGGGAACTGGGATTGTTTAGCCTGCAGAAGAGAAGAATGAGGGGGGATTTGATAGCTGCTTTCAACTACCTAAAAGGGGGTTCCAAAGAGGATGGATCTAGACTGTTCTCAGTGGTAGAAGATGACAGAACAAGGAGTAATGGTCTCAAGTTGCAGAGGGGGAGGTTTAGGTTGGATATTAGGAAAAACTTTTTCACTAGTAGGGTGGTGAAGCACTGGAATGGGTTACCTAGGGAGGTGGTGGAATCTCCTTCCTTAGAGGTTTTTAAGGTCAGGCTTGACAAAGCCCTGGCTGGGATGATCTAATTGGGTTTGGTCCTGCTTTGAGCAGGGGGTTGGACTAGATGACCTCCTGAGGTCCCTTCCAACCCTGAGATTCTATGATTCTATGATTTGGGATGATGATGATGACTGGAAAAGGATGGAGAAAGGGAGGAAATAAACAGTCTAATAAATGTTGCACAGTGAAAATCCAACCATACACAGAGATTACACCTCCAGGAGGCAAATTATGCCATCAGTCTACACATGCAAAACCTACTAAAGCCATATTTTATGTCTGAATATTTCCTCATGTTAACAAAACCCTGATCACCATAGCATACTGATTTTGCATTCAGATTGTTTCATGAAGATATGAAATCTTTGTTCAAGGTTATTTGCATTGTCTGCAAAATCCCAAAGGCATATTAGTTTAGCGTAGTTTTAATTTTAGCTTGTGTACTTCGTGTTCATGTACATTTTTAGTAGCAATTAATTACGGACACCATTTTACATGCATTTGCATTAGTACTTTTTATTCCTTAAGGTTTTGTTTGTCATAATGAACTATAACAGCACTGTTTTTCCAAAGTGATCTCAAATCTGCACAATGTACTCTCTGTCAGTTCATATTTAGAAGGAGGAATGGAAAGTTTGTAATGATCTTTTCTCCTGTTTTTCTCTTCCTTGTAAATCTTTGAATTTCTAAGTCCTGTTATGATTCTGGGGAATTGAAGTTGTTCAGGTGGCCCTCCAGCTATCAAGAGACTGGGAAAGGGAAAGCTGCAGAATACTTTTGTTGCTTTTTAGAGCATTGGTAAATCCTCTATTTGGAAAGCATACTATTTTTTCAGTTATTTCTTGTAACAGATTGTAAAATCAAATGTTCCTATTATATTAATAAACAAAACTTTGTTGTCAAGCAGTTAGGATTGCTATACCCACAAAATAACTGGCACACACCACAAAAGCAAGGAAATGAAGACATAGGCCACACAACAATATATAGCCCCTTCTCCTCCATCCACAGGGAGACACCTTTCCATTGCCACTGCTACTATCCACCACAGACCATTTACCGTAATCTTAACTCTAACTACTTTTTGCCCTTTTACACACACTTCTTTAATACATTTCTCTTCCCCAGCACTAGTAGTTGTGGATGTTAGGGATTGTAGCTGCTGTGCAGTAGCATAGGCAGGTCCGGAGCACAAGGGGAGCGGCGCTATAAAAAGGTGCCCTCCCAGGTTCCCCCTGTACTCACCCGGCAGTGCCTCCGGTGGTGCTCCGGGTCTTTGGCAGCACTTTGGTGGTGGGCCTTCACTCGCTCTGGATCTTCGGTGGTATCCGCCGCCGAAATGCCGCCAAAGACCCGGAGTGCTGCCGGGTGAATGTAAGAAGCGGTGCTTAAAAAGAAGCAGCGCCTTTTTTTAACTCTGCTAAAAAAAGGCGCTGCCTCCTTTTTAAGGAGGTGCTTCTACTCACAGGGGGAGCGGCCGCTCCCCCCGCTCCCCCCCGGCTACGCTACTGCTGCTGTGTTGTGAGGGAATAGTTTGGTAAAGGGTTGTGCTTAGAAGACCAGTTAAAAAGAGAACAATTAATCCTTAGTTAGGATTGTGGTTCCTGTTATATAGTGTATGGTAGTTTTAGCCATGGTTAAGTGTGTCTCTGGGTGAAGGAGAAGAGGGTATGTACTAATAGGTGGTTCAACTTTTGGTTTTCTTGAATTTATGGGTGCATGACAGGTATGTTGTGTGTTGTGCAACCCTAACTGCTTCATAATGAATATTTGTATATTAGCTTTCTTTGTTTTGTTTTGTTTTTAGTGTTTAATCAGGAGTGGAGGTGATGAGGTGGGGAGGTGCAGACCTGTTGGAGATAGAAACACAACAGCTAATACAGACTATTTTGCCAGCCACTGTACAGAACACCTTTGCTGTAGTAAGATAACATCTGACAGAAAAATGTAGTTCCTGAGGGAGAAAGATTTTTCTGTTCTCATCCCTGGTCAACCAATCAGGCTTTTGTGTTCCCAGCCCCAAATAACCAAATTTACATGTGCCTGTCCCCAGTCAGTCAGGATTATTTGCACCTGACCCTGTCAATCAAATTTAGGCACACAGTGCATAATGTGAATAATGGCTAAAAATGACCCTAAATCTGACATAAAGAAAAACAAGCTCCCTCTTTTACAAGTTATCAGGTTTCACCCCAGTACTGAGTTTTGTATACATAGATACAGTTTTTAAGAGCTATAAGTCAGCAATGTAAAGTAGGACTGTCATTGGCAAATTTCAGTCAAATTTTCAGTCTTCTAATTAAAAACGCGTGAGAAGAAACCACACCAAAACTAAACAGAAAATTCAAATGGAACCAAAACTATCCCTGTATAAAATTTCACACCAGTTGGCCATCAAACTTTAGACATAAATTCATGCTCCATTTTAAGCCCATTTTAGATTGCAGCTAGAGTTATTGGTAGGGTTAGCAGAATTACATTTTTATATTTTATCATTTTGATAGATAACATCAATGTGTATTTTTGAGTATTTTATTTAGGTTTTTATCTATTTAAATTTTCACAATTGCAGGAGTTTATGAGCATATCAGATAATTTTTCAATGGTAGTAGATACTGAAATTCAAAAAATTGAAGCTTAGAAATCATTAAAACACAAACGGTCAATATCACATTACAATAGAATGTAAATGTCCTTAAAGAAACAAATCAGACCTGTTTTTACTATTCATTCACTAGTCCATTTGTTAGAAGCCTAATTCTAAAGTCCAGATCACTGGATTTTAATGCTAATAAATTCTCAAGCAGCATTTTTTCTTACTTTACCTTTCTGTAAATTTAGATTATTATCAATGGAAATATTTTTCATCAGTCTGTATGTGTATGGTAAAATCGAGGTTTACCAATATTTGCTGATAAATATTTAATCTTTCCATGCCTAGCTATAGAGATAACAGATGTCCCCATAATTATAAAAAACATCTTATAACACAGCAAATATCATTGCATGGCTGTATTTTAACATCTCAATTTTAAATTTTCTCGTGATTTCTGATGCTTTTAATATAGCTGAACAATCTCATTAGAGTATTTCAAATAAATGAAGACATTAGAGGAGATCTGCAACATTAAACCAACCATTCAGCTAAAATGTGAAAATTAATGCTTAAAAAGCATTTATAAAACATATTTAGTGCCATAATTGAATAATGCTTGGGCTATTAACTATTATAAAACTTGAAATAATTACAGCCCATTAAATTTTGCTATTAGTGACTTTTTTAAAAAAAAAAAGTGAAATTAAACTTTCACTAATTATTGTGCTCCACTCAAAAATTAATAACAATATTGAAGTTCAAAAGAGGTAGGTTATGTATATGTATCTTTTTGCATGAAGTGATGCTTCAAGTGGTCTGTACACTAGCAGAATACCCACACTGAGATAGATCCAACTTTCAATGTTGAAATCATCCCAGGTTTTATCCCACTATTTATACACTACACTGGCTCACTCAAAACATACTTCATGAGATGCTGTGCTGCACCTCTTAGAGGTACATCACAAAACACACAGCCCATGGAGAAGGTGACACTAAGGTGTTTTTAAGCCATCTTTGTACACTCCTAATCCTGGGTTGTTCTAGTGGCTGGAGTAGCTACAATAATAATTTAGACAGCCCTCAAGGGTTGTCTAAATTATGTCTGTCTCTTCAGGCTAGCCTATGGGCCAAAGCACTATTCATAATCTTCACTGCACTGACCCCCCACCTATCCTGCCCTGATATAGCCTGGTGGCTGGATCACTCACCTGGGAGGGAGGAGAGCTGAGTTCAAGTCTTTGAGCTAAAGAATATTTAAGTATTTATACAAAGTGGATAAGCATCAGCAGGCATGATGAGTGAGAATAGAATAGCTTCTGGTCTGGTTGTTGGGATGCTCACCTGGAAGGCAGGGAGAGTTGATTTCAAGTTCCTGTTGCAGAGTGGGGATTCAAATGTGGGTCTCCCAGATCCTATGCAAATGCCCGAACACTGGACTAAAGTTTATAAGGGGTGAACAGACACACACTTCCAATTTCATGTTGGGGAGGGATAGCTCAGTGGTTTGAGCATTGGCCTGCTAAACCCAGGGTTGTGAGTTCAATCCTTGAGGGGGCCATTTAGGGATCTGGGGCAAAAATTGGGTTTTGGTCCTGCTTTGAGCAGGGGATTGGACTAGATGACCTCCTAAGGTCCCTTCCAACCCTGATGATTCTATGACATGGTGCCTACACTGATGCTTGTGAGGTGGCTCTCAGAAGGCAGATTTACTGCTGTCTTCTGCAGTTCATGCTCCAGGGGAACTCTCCCCCAGCTAGAAGTGAGGCTTGTAGAGTTCCTTTACATTGGGGTGGGCAAACTACAGCCTGGGGGCTGCATCCAGCCCTTCAGATGTTTTAATCCGGCCCTCAAGCTCCCGCTGGGGAGCAAGGTCCAGGGCTTTCCCTGCTTTGGTGCTCCAGCTGGGGAGTGGGGTCGGTGGCTTGCCCCGCTCTGTACATGCCGTGGCACCGCGTGGCTCTCAGAAGCAGCGGCATGTCCACCCTCCGGCTCCTACGTGTAAGGGCAGCCATGGGGCTCCGCATGCTGCCCCTGCCCCAAGTGCTTCTTCCAAAAAGTTTGCCAAACCCTGCTTTACATTGTTCTGTCCCTTTACATGGCATAAGGAGGCAAGGGCAGGAATGAGGATTTCACCCTCTGTGTTTTGCCTGCAGTGGTTCTTGTATTTGAAGTTGGGTGCAAATGAAGCTAATTAACTCTCTCACCCCCCCGCCCCCCGTTGTTTAAGCTCCTGCTCCAAAAAGTTTTCTGCTTAAGCATCATCTAATCAAGTGTTGGTGTTTAAAGATCGTCTGAAATACATTTGGTGATATTGCTGTTTTGATTTATGATTAAATAAATGTGTATCATTGTTGTTCATCAGCATGAATCTAAGTTGAGGGCTACGGTTCTCCAGTTCCTTGGCATTCTGGAACATGATGACTGACAATGCTAGAAAGAACTGCAATAGATATCTGCTGTGTTGAAAGTGGGGTTTTGTTTCTCATTTAGTGGATCCATCAATTAAAGTTAAGTTAAATGTGACCAATGAAAATGAAAGACACACAAAGCCTTGGACACAGAGGATACTAGTTTAAGATTGAAACATTACTCACATTGATCACGTCTTTTATTGTCAACGTACAATGCCTTGGAAGTTGCTGTGACTTGGGAGTCGCACAGTAATTCTCTTTTGGGAGTGTGAGTGGGGAGTTTTTTCTTATAATTATGTTTTATCATCTGATGTGAGTCCAGTTGTAAGTTCTTTAGCATCAATCAGAAATAGGTTAGTTGTGAGGAAAAATACTTTATTCAAAAACATCCAATTTCTGTCAAGAGCCAAAGCAGTTTCAAAGGAGCTGGAAGCAACAAAAGTGGAAATGGGATGCTTTAAAATGCTTAAAGTGACTAAAGCCAGTAGTGACTACAAAGTACATATATTTTGAAACAGCAGGTTAGAATATTTTTCCACTCTTACCTACACGTTAATTTATTCTACTAGTGGCCAACAAATTGCAAGCAAAAGGATTATGTTGTATAACCCTTTTGGAGGGGGTGCTCCTGACATACCACACTGAGCGTTTAGGGGACTCACCCCTGGACTACAGCAGCAATGACTACAGAGGCTCAGAACTCTGTTTCCCAGATTGCTGAGAATCCAGGGTAGAGATAGAACCAGCTAAAAACACTACCAGAACCAATCATAAGCTAGGGCTCAGACATAACTTTTGGCTTTGGCTGTCTTTGGAATGTAGCAGGGAGAGAAGCATCACAGCCAGGGAGGACCCTTCTACCCTCCACATCCCTTCCCTAAGGGAAGACTTTGAGTCCTTTTGGGATTTCTGAGACATTGAACTGTGTCCTCTCAGAAGAGACCAAAAACTCAAGAGGATGAGGAGAGTCATGGTCAGGGCAGCCCAACAGCATATTGGAATCCAGACCAGAGATTCCAATATGGAATCGTACAAGGATGATCTTACCATCCTTGGAATGGATACTTTGTCAGAACACCCTAATTTATTGGTTTTGCTATTTTGTTTTATGCAGGCCACTGACTTCAGCACTGCACCACCCACCAAAAACTGAGCCTAAACTCACTCTTTGCCTAGGCAGGTGCTGGGAAGGAGTACAGGGTGGTTTATATTGGCTGTAAATGTTGGGAGGAGTGGGATTTAGGTATTGTCATTTTTGTCTTTTATTATCTTAATGCTCTTTTCCACATTGTCCTGAGTTTCCCATACCTAATAAAGCCCCAGTTACTATTTTATTACCCTGGGAATTGTGTTAGCTATTTTATTATCGTGTGCTCTGACCGACACTCCAGATTGTGTGTTAAATATTTTCCCAGAGGAAAGGTCTGTGTTCTCTGCACTACAAGGGGTTTCCTTGGGTGGAGACACCAGGCACCCTTATAGGTGAACCCATAACCCTGAGGAAAAGAGAGAGAAAGCTGCAGCAATGCCTCAGGGCTGGGGTTGCAGTGTATAAATGTCAGTTATTGGAATTCTTGTGAAAACCAAAAAGGTTCAGTTTTACTTTTCAGGTCTATTTTATGGGCATGATGGTAGACATGATAGCCAAGTACTTTTGGAAAATACCTGGATTTCAATTCACAGCAACACATACATTAGAGTGCAATATGATATTTATGTGGTGTCAAGGTTTTATCTGCATGAATGTGGGATGGTTGGATTAGTTTCAAGATGTAAAGTCAAAAAAATGATGTAATGCATCCTAAACACTTGCCAATAAAACTTCTATGCCACATGACACTATGAGGTATTCTGTATACCACATTTTACACAGAAACTATTTAAAAATGTTTTTTGAGTTTTAAATATTTTTAATTTGTATTGTTTTTGTATCCTCCTGTCTGTAAAGCCAGGTGCCTTAATTTTATCAGACCAAATGTTCAGGACAGGAGAGAGAAGAAAAAAATGTATTGATGTTTTATAAACCACTAAAATATTTTTCCATATATACTTTAGAGGTGGGTGGAAATACATTTTCCACCCCCATGTGGAAAGTTTTGACTTTGATAAAATATTTTGGCTGAAAGTCAAAAATTTCAATTCAGAAATGCTAGCATAGTGTCTCATGGGAGTTGTAGTTCAAATACCTCATTCCCTGATTCTCCTCTATGGAACATGCTTCCTGGACAAACTACATTTCACATGATACATCGCCCTCTCCACCTTTTGCTGAGCTGAGTACATCATAGGATTCCCTGACTGGGAAGGGTAGTTGGCCTGGGGAACAATTCAGCCCATAGAAGAGAATGAGGCACGTAATCTATGACTGTCCGGAGGCCCTGCAGTGACATTTATGAATCAAAATTTCATTGTTTGTGTTTGGTTTTTCAATAAGAAGTTGACATTTTCCATGCAATGCAGACACTTTCCATGAAAAAGTGTTTAGCTGAAAACCTACTTTTGAAAGAACATTTTCAACCAGTCCTAATAATAATGATTTTTAATATGTGCTCTCACAATCTTAAAAGGGCCAGACACAAAAAATATTTTATTCCCTGGTCTCATTTTGTGAAAAAAGTCTTCTTTTCCAGTTGAAGGGGGATAAAGACAAAAGCCCATTTCTTCCTTTCTAATGAGATGAAGCTTCTTTTTCTAGCACAGATATGTCATAGGATACCAAACTTTATGAGACTCATTTGTTCAGGACTCAGTATTGCTTTTCCTGAACCTCAGACCATTGTTATTTTGTGAGGAAATTTCAGAGTTTGGAGCAGGGGGAGTTATGAAGTGTCTAGCTGAGGTTTTTTTTTTTCCAGTTTGTTTTCAAATGGCAGCTCTTTAAAGGTGCTCATAGACTTGAAATGTTAGAAGTAATCTCAGAAGGAGGAAGATTAGTGGATAGAGTGCAGGTGAAGTAGTCTAAGATAGTTAATACTAATAAATCAATCAATTTAATACATTGTTCTGCAGTTCCTTATCAGGAGATACCTACTACATAGAATTACAGAAATGTAGGGAGGGAAGGGACCTTGAGAAACTATCTCATTCATTCCCCTGCTGTAAGGCAGGATTTTTAGTTGTTCTCCTCTGGACTCTCTCCAATTTGATCACATCACACCTTTCTTAAAATCTGGTGTGCAAAACTGGACACAGTACTCCACCTGAGACCTCACTAGTGCCAGGCAGTGCGGGACAATTAACATTAATTGTGTTAAGCAGGTGGTCATAATGAACCTTTTTAATGAAGACTGAAGCAAAATAGGCATTATACACCTCAGCCTTCTTGCTGTTTTCCACCATTAGCTCTCCTTCCCTGCTAAGTAATCGACCTACACTTTCCTTTGTCTTTTGCTTGCTAAATGCACGAATAGAAGCTCTTATTGTTTTTGTCATTTGCTAAGTGTAACTCAGTTTGCTCTTTAGCCTTTCTGATTTTGTCCCTACATGTTTGAGCTATTCTTTTGTACTCATCTTTTGCAATTTGTCCATGTTTCTACTTTTTATAGGATTCCTTTTTGATTTTCAGGTCATTAAAGAGCTTCTGATGCAGCCATTTTGAGCTCTTTTTTTCCCCTACCTATCTTTCCTTCTTAAAGGTTAATTTGTCAATGTGCCTTTAATATTGTGTCTTTGAGAAACTGCCAGCTCTCCTGAACTCCCATATGCCTTTGATTTTCTTCCTGTGGGACTTCTACTTCTTCTTCAGCGCTTAGGCAGACAGTTGGCCATAGTGCTCATTTGCAAAGGCTTGATGGCCTGTGTGATACATGAACAGGGCGGGCGGGGGCGGGGGGAGGGGAGTAGCACCCTTTGATGGATACCCAGACAGCCAGTTAGCTGTAAAATCCCTCTTGGTCTATTCTCTGCTTGCTTTACATGTAAAGGGTTAACAAGCTCACAGGTAAAAGAAAAGGCGCGGGCACCTGACCAAAAGAGCCAATGGGAAGGCTAGAACTTTTTTTAAAAAACTTCCCCTTTGTCTGTTGTTCTTCAGAGAAGGAGACACGAAGTAGCAATGCTATAAGCAGCAATGCTGTGTAAGGCTTGAACCAGGTAAAAAATTCATCTTCCATACCTAGAAAAAATCATTGGACAGGGCATGTTCAAATAGACACAATTAGCTTTATTTCTTTATTTTGGCTTGTGGATCTCCTCTGTGCTAACCCCAGATGCTTTTGTTTTGCTTGTAACTTTTAAGCTGAACCCCAAGAAAGCAATTATGGGTGCTTAATTTTTTAGAATTGATCTTTTAAAAAGCCTAAGTTCCAGATGTATTTTCTTCCTTTTTGTTTTTAATAAAATGTATCTTTTTTAAGAACAGGATTGGATTTTTGGGGTCGTAAGAGGTTTGTGTATATGCTGTTTGATTAGCTGGTGGCAACAGCTAATTTCCTTTGTTTTCTTTTTCAGCTCTTCCCCAGAGGGGGGTAAAAGTGCTTAAGGGTACCCCACAGGGAGGAATTCCCAAGTGCTCCTTCCTGAGTCCAAGGGTTTTTTTTTTGCATTTGGGTGGTGGCAGCATCTACCAAGCCAAGGTCAGAGAAAAGCTGTAACCTTGGGAGTTTAATGCAAGCCTGGAGTGGCCAGTATTAATTTTTTAGATTCCTTGTGAGCCCCCACCTTCTACACTCAAAGTGACAGAGTGAGGATTCAGCCCTGACAGCCTGAGAGTCCAACATCAGAACAGACTTGATGAACCCATGTAATAGGTGGTCTGCCTCCATCTCTTGGTTGGTGGAACCTTATCTACTAGCTTTCCGAAATTGTTAAAGTCTGTTTTATTGGAAGTCCATTTTCAACCACCTCTGTTTACGGTGCAAAAATTCCTAAATATTCAAGACTCAAGACATCAAAGTGACCCTAACAGTCTTGTTTGGCAAGGGCAACACAAGCTGTTGCCACTGCCCTTTTCTCTCTCTCTGGGACACTGATGGATTTGTGTCCACCTCTATCCTGGCCTAACAATAAAATCTATTGAAAACTGCTCTGATAACTTTATATGAGTCATTGTAGTTCTGTAGACATTTGGAGACTCACATCAAGAGGTTCAGGTGACAGCAATCGTTGGATAAAACAATACTGGATAACTGGGAGATAAAGGTAATTACACTGGACCTGTATGTCTAGATTGTGTCTTTAGGGCATGGCCCTGTGTTGAGAGTGGTGTGGAACCACATCAACTAAGGGAGGGGATATTCCTCAAGGGGGCATCATCATCATTCTTTAGCTCCTTGGTGGGTACAGAAAGCAGTGCTATCCTTTAGGCCATGACCTTGCCTCTTCCATGCCCTTCCACCATTCCTTTTTTGGATGCTATGTGACACCAGTAAACATTCCTGTGCTTGTCGGAACACAGTGACAGCAACTATGTTGGCTCTTAGTATAGGCCATGTAGTGGGGAGCACCCAATCATTTTCTCCTTGTGAATTCAGCTCGGGGACAGCCACCCTAGACCATTGTGACATTCCCCTGGGTAAAATCTGGACTGTTGAACAGCTCTGTCCCCTCAATTCTCCAACCTGGGATGCCTTTTACACTGCTTTGCAGTAAGAGCCACCACTCCTGGTCCTGCTCACACACAGCCTCCAGCATGCAAAATCACTCCCAGCTGAATTATAGGAATGTATCTAGTAAGCCACTTCTGAATTACACTTCAGAACAACGTCAACCAACTCTCAGACTAGATTTGTCCCCAGAAATTTGTATCTTGTACTGCCCAGTACCCTCCTGGACAATACAAACTCATAGAAAGTCTGTCATTTCATCAAAGGAAACTGATATGCACAGGGCCTGTTATCTCAAGTGAAGATTCCCAACACTTCAATCCAAACACCCACTGGTTTAGATAAAACAATATTTTTTAAACTACAGAAAGATAGATTTTAAGTGATTACAAGAAATGAGGCATAACATTCAAAACTGGTTACAAAGAAAATAAAAAGATAAGCCACAAGCTAGTAAATAACTTAACAAGCTAAGTGAATTTAAAAGCAAAAAGTTTTCTCTCACCATAAGTTTACAGCAGTCTGGCTGGACTGCTTCAGCCAGAACCTCCCCTTCCCAGTTCAATGATACTACTTTTTTCTTTCAAGTATTGTTGATGTCGTGAATAGCGATGAGGGGAGAGATGTGGTGTGTGCGTTCTCTATTCTTATACCATTCTCCAGCTTTTAAAATTGCCAATATGTAACGTTTTTGCTCATACCCTCCTTCTGCCAAAGAAAGGTTGCTTAACTAAGTGACAGCCCACGTGATATTGTTGATACCTGGCCGGGAGCTCAGTTGTGTCTTTTGTCTCTGGCTTGGGTCTGCCTTTCTAATTTGAAGCATGTTATAGCAATGTTATACAGCAGAATCTTATAATTTTATATACAATGTTGCCACACATATTTTACTAGGACAATAATGCAGGTTATGAGTTTTCAAATGATACTTCACAAGGCATACTTTGTACAAAATTTATCATAGTCTTGTAAAAATGGTGAACATAATGGTATAGACTATCACAACTACAGAATTTACTCAGGCTTAAATTTCTCAGCCAGCGTCCTATTTAGCAATTTTCACTTTAAGGACACAATTCCAGAAAGTGCTGGAGCTGAAGAAGCAGTGGGCCTCTTCAGATTAGGCCTCATAAAGGCTACTACACCTTTTGCTTCCTGCTTATAAATACATACCCCCACTCCATCCATGCTACCAGCCAGGCATACTTCAACAAAAGTAGAGTTGACAGAGTGTGGAAGACCAAAGAGGATAATGCTAGCCTTCTGAAAATGTGGTAGTATCAAAATCCCTCCAAAACCACACTTACGAATGATTTATGAAAATCGTATGTTGCTAACAAATCTGCCATTTTATTGGCAGCAGATCTTTGTTTTTATTGTGCTGACATTCATAAGTGAAGCCATATATTATGTAATAATTGGACTGTTGCTAGTTATAATTATATTGAACCCAACAATAACATTGTTTAATTACAGTCATTAAGTGCTCTGGTTTGAAGCATTCCTGACACAATTTTAACCTGTCTTGTACTAACTAGAAACGCAGGGCTTTAAGAAATTCAATCAAGGGAAGATTCAGTCAAAAATGTCTTTATGGTACAGCTGGTGGAACTATACAGGAAGAGGATAAACACAGTGCATTTGACCATCCCACCTTTATCACCTCTATTAGGCTCCTACAATCCAGATCTTTTCATTATTTGATTACTTCATCTTATCTTACTTCCTTATTTATTCATTATTGTGGCTACTCTTGGTCTTGTCTTATCAGTGGAGGGGAGGTCATACTAGCATCTAGACATGGCCAACAATCATATGTACTTTTTGATACTGCTTTTTCTTCTGCATTCTCCAAATAAAACTTTCTGTCTTCCTGCTAGTCATCATAGCACTTTTCCTTTCACCAGGAGGTTGGGCAATATATGGACTCCTTCAAGGCATCCATCAATGACACTCCATGGATTTGCCTAGTAGAATTGTTCACTTGTGACTCTTCAATCTAGAAAAAATGTGCATCATGTCTATGATGTAGCAGGAGTGTGCAGCCTACAGAATTCTCCAGGTTGCTAACCTAATACCACCTACAGAGAGCATATATTTCAACGCCCTGCCCACTCCAACCCAGTCAACTTTTTGTTTTTTGTTGGCATTAGGATTGAAGGTATTCAAATGTTTTTGTATCTATATATTTATATAGTTATTCTCCGTAGCTTATACTGATTGCTAATGGGGTATGTATGTTTTGGGTGCAAGACAGAGAGAGAGAGAGAAAAAAAAGGCTGCTTTGTGCCTTCCTGGCAGCACACAATATCAATAAGGCCAGTTTAACCAGCTATATGGGGATTCCCCTGGCATAAGGATTCCCCTGAGCTACTGCAGAGTTACAAAGGGACCTCACAAAACTGGGTGACAGGGAAATGTTGATAAATGCAAAGTAATGCACACAAGAAAACATAATCTTAACTATATATATAAAATGGTGGGGTCTAAATTAGTTGTCGCCACTCAAGAAAGAGATTTTTGGAGTCACTGTGGATAGTTCTCTAAAACATCCACTCAATGTGAAGCAACAGTCAAAAAAGCAGCAGTCAAAAAAGTCAAAAGCAGTCAAAAAAGAATGTTGGGAATCATTAGGAAAGAGATAAAAAGACAGAAAATATCATATTGCTTCTATATAAATACATGGTACGGCCACATCTTAACAGATATATACTGGAAATGGAAAAGGTACAGAAAAGGGCAAAAAAATGATTTGGGGTATGGATCAGCTTCCACATGAGGAGAAATTAATAAGACTGGGACTTTTAAGCCTGGAAAAGAGTCAGCTAAGGAAGGATATCATAGAAGTCTATAAAATCATGACTGGTGTGGAGAAAGTAAATAAGAAAGTGTTATTTACTCCTTCCCATAACACAAGAACTAGGGTTAACCAAATGATATCAATAGGTAGCATGTTTAAAACAAACAAAAGGAAGTGTTTCTTCATACAACACATAGTAAACCTGTGGAACTCTTTGCCAGGGGATGTTGTGAAGACCAAGACTATAACAGGGTTCAAAAAAGAACTAGATAAGTTCATGGAGGATGTTCATCAATGGCTATTAGCCAGGATAGGCAGGGATGGTGCCCCTAGCCTCTGTTTAACAGAAGCTGGGAATGGGTGACAGGGGATGGATCCCTTGATGATTACCTGTTCTGTTAATTCCTTCTGGGGCACCTGGCATTGGCCACTGTGAAAGACAGGATATGGGGTTACCTGGACTTTTGATCTGACGCCGTATGGCCGTTCTTATGTTCTTATGCTCTAAAATAAGCTGCTAGCTGAACTAACTCTTTGACATCCAAAGAATCAAGGGAATGCAAAGATGATTAAGGCCATATTTGTTCCCTTCTTCTCTGGTCCAGAACATGTGTGTTTTGTGTCCACCACTTTATTATGGATCAGCATATTTTCTGTTAAAATCTTCACTTCCTCCTTATGCACAAGCCACAGCAACACCACGTGTTCTGTGCAGCTATACAGATAAAGAATAGAACTATCTTAAAAAAAATTTATTTCCCAAATTACAACACTTCTTTTGCAAGAATGACCAGGTTATAAAGAAGTCAAAATTTTCAAAACTTCAAATTTCAAACATTTTTTTCCCTGAAAAACAGTATACATTTTTCAGCAGCTCTGTGAAGAACTAAGAAGGTCTGATTCACCACTACAGTTTTATGCTGGTGTCATTTCATTGATTTTAATTAATTTGTACCAGTATAACGTTGGAGTATGTTAGTGGTGATTTAGGCCCCAGGTGTCTTTTGAAACTGTAATGCCAAGTTAAACCACTTGCGATAGGGTTGCATAAGTTATGCAATATGCATTTTTAGTCATGCTTTGTTTCACATACACACACAATTACCGAGGTTTTCCTGTTAGTTAATAATTAGAACAGAATTTTGCCTGTAATCATGGACCAGAATCTATAGAATAAACATATTCAGTTCAAAGATGATTTGTGAAGTGACCAATATGAAATGAGATACAGGTTCTATTGTTATTTTCTTTTGTTGCATGCTGTTCTCTCATGGTCTTTGAATTTTAATTCTTCCTGGTTAAGGGGATTTTTATCTCCATGTCCCATAGTTTAATTTTAGAAGAGCTTTAGACACACCATACATTTATTATTGAATTTCTAAAGCTGAGGAGAAAAAAAGACCTGTTCATTTTACTGTCAAATCAGCATTTAAAGGAATTTTGAGGTTTGATTCTGTGTGTGGTAAATGCTGAAAGCAAATTAAAAGCAGTTTTTTATTTATTATTTTGAAGAAAATCCCTCCAAAAACAAGACCAGTGAGACTATAACCAGCATGAAAAAATAACATACTTTAAATAAAGCTCATTTAAATGCCTCATATTCAAGAAAATAAATGATTGCATTAGAAAAAAAATTATAGTTAAAACCATATGGTACCTTTTCTGAAATACCTCAGCTTTTTGGCATAATACATTGCTCATTCCCATAGTGTACAGTATCAAAATCTGGTATCCTAATTGTATCATAAATAATATCTCACCTGACTATTACTAGTTACATTAAAAAAGGGGTGCCACCACCTTTAAAATGTGTGGGAAATGCATATAAAGGAATGGAACTTGTACCAAAGAACAATGACTGGTCCGAATTCTGCTCTCAGCTCCACAAGCGTAACTTGGACACTAAAGTCAATATGTCCACTGTATGTGTGTTTGTTCTTGAAAAGAGAACAAAGTTGTTGAATGGAGATACACAATAAAGCTGCATCATCTCAGCACCATATAATTCTTAGTTTCATCTGAGCACTAAATAATTATCATCACTATCATAGCCCAGCAATCCAGACATATACAATTGGATAATCATAATAGACAAAATAAAGATACACATATGTTTCCTAACTACTTATGGTAGGATGCATTACCCATTGAAATGTCACCACAATCCTGGTAATTAGTTATTTTAAAAGAGTTTTGGCTCAGTCTCAGATTTTCTGTGTTTCATCCTACAGTGATGCTTCATCCTACAGCATCCATTATGCTGCATTTGTCAGAGAATATCAGTTCCATGACAGACTGATGTCACAAACCCAGGATTATAATTTCAGTACAGGAGGACAAATTGACCCACACGTGAAGAATCTATTATTAAAACAGTAATATTAAAAGGGATATAAAAGGATATTGAGAAGAGTACTGGGCAGGGAGGCGTTTACTTGTTTTATATTTGCACTGGTAAACAAATGCCACTTTAACTAGTGCACAGGGATTTCATTTTTCACTCTGTTAATATGGTGGCCTTTGGAATTAATCTGATAGTCCCCCTCTATAGGGCAAAATTTTGATTCCATTAGGGATTTGCATTTTGCTTCAATGAGATGAGGATCTGCCTCAAATTCACTTATATCTGAAATGTATACATGCAAAGGTGATATAGGGGACACACATCCACACCTTTGTCCTTGGGTCTGGTTGAATTGAGCTACCTGGACTTTACCCTGTACTGGTGGAATCCTCGGGTAGCAAGCTAAACTGTCTCTGCACTCAGAGTAGTGCAAAGCAGCTATCGGTGGGCCCAAATTTGACCCTATAAATCACGCTAACTACCAAGGATCAGACAATGACATTTTAAGACCATAAGAACATAAGAAGAGCCATACTAGTCAGACCAAATGTCCATCTAGCCCAGTATCCTGTCTTCCAACAGTGGCCAATGCCAGGTGCCACAGAGGGAATGAACAGCACAGGTAATAATCAAGTGATCCATCCTGTGTCATCCATTCAGCTTCTGGCAGACACAGGCTAGAGACACCATCCCTGCACATCCTGGCCAATAGCCATTGATGGTCCTATCCTCCATGAATTTATCTAGTTTTTTTTTAACTCTGTTATAGTCTTGACCTTCACAACATCCTCTAGCAAGGAGTTCCACAGGTTTACTGTGTGTTGTATGAAAAAAAATAGTTCCTTTTGTTTGTTTTAAACCTGCTGCCTATTAATTTGATTTGGTGACCCCTAGTTCTTCTGTTATGAGAAGCAGTAAATAATGCTTCCTTATTTACTTTCTCCACACTAGTCATAATTTTATAGACCTCTATCATATCCCACCTTAGTTGTCTCTTTTCCAAGCTGAAAAGCCTCAGTCTTATTAATGTCTCCTTATATGGCAGCCTTTCCATACCCTTAATCATTTTTGTTGCCCTTTTCTGAATCTTTTCCTATTCCAATATATCTTTTTTTGAGATGGGGCTATCACATCTGCATGCAGTATTCAAGATGTGGGCGTACAATGGATTTATATAGCGGCAATATGATATCTTCTGTCTTATCATCTATCCCTTTCTTAATGATTCCCAACATTCTGTTTGCTTTTTTGACTGCTGTTGCACATTGAGTGGATGTTTTCAGAGAACTATCCACAATGACTCCAAGATCTCTTTCTTCAGCGGTAAGAGCTAATTTAGATCCCATCATTTTATAGGTATAGTTGGGATTATATTGTCCAATGTGCATTACTTTGCATTTATCAACATTGAATTTCATCTGCCATTTTGTTGCCCAGTCACCCAGTTTTGCGAGTGCCTTTTGTAGCTCTTTGCAGTCTGCTTGGGATTTAACTATTTTGAGTAATTTTGTATAATCTGCAAATTTTGCCACCTCACTTTTTACCAGATCATTTATGAATATGTTGAATAGGACTGGTCCCAGTACAGACCACTGGGGGACACCACTATTTACCTCTCTCCATTCTGAAAACTGACCTTTTATTCCTACCCTTTGTTTCCTAGCTTTTAACCAGTTACCAATTACCAATATAGATATACATACAATATTCCATGACAGCTTACTTTGCTTAAGAGCCTTTGGTGAGGGACCTCGTCAAAGGCTTTCTGAAAATCTACATACACTATATCCACTGGATCCCCCTTGTCCACCCTTGTCCCCCTTGTGGGATGCTCGTGGGCCATCTCAAAGAATTCTAGTAGATGGGTGAGGCATGATTTCCCTTTACAAAAAACATGTTGACTTTTCCCCAACAAATTATGTTCATCTATGTGTCTGACAATTTTGTTCTTTACTATAGTTTCAACCACTTTGCCCGGTATTGAAGTCAGGCTTACTGGCCTGTAACTGCAAGGATCACCTCGGGAGTCCTTTTAAAAAATTGGCGTCACATTAGCTATCCTCTAGTCATTTGGTACAGAAGCTGATTTGAATGCTATATTACAGTTAGTAGTTCTGCAATTTCACATTTGAGTTCCTTCAGAATTCCTGGTGACTTATTACTGTTTAGTTTATCTATTTGTTCCAAAACATCCTCTAATGTCTCCTCAATCTGGGAAAGTTCCTGAGATTTGTCACCTAAAAAGAATGGCTCAGGTTTTGGAATCTCCCTCACATCCTCGACCATGAAGACAGATACAAAGAATTCATTAAGGTTCTCTGCAATGGCTGCTCCTTTAGCATCTCGATTGCCCAGTGGCCCCACTGGTTGTTTAGCAGGCTTCCTGCTTCTGATCAAGTGAGGACACAGATGATTACATGAATTGATCAAGTCTGACACTGTTTATTAATAATAGCTTTCTCTAAAGTTGCTAACACTTTATGAAAACATCTTTGGAAGCTGTTTTGAAATAACGTAGGGCAGAAGGCTTCCAGAGCAGTAAACTCCACATTAAAGTCAAATGAAATTGTATTGACCGTTAATAATTACCCCTTAAAGTAAAGCTGCAATTGTTTAAATGTCAAGACAGCAGATGCAGCTAAGATATATGAATCAGGCACATTTTAGAGAATTCTACATTTTTTTGCCATTACAGCCATGTTGCATAGATTGATAAATGAATAAATTATCTTCTTGGAACATTATATGGTCTACATTTTATAGGAAAATCAACCAAAAGAGGTTGATACAGATACAACCTCTAAGATACAACCGCATTTGCTCCAATCCCTCAGACAGAGACAAACACCTACAAGATCTCTATCAAGCATTCTTACAACTACAATACCCACCTGCTGAAGTGAAAAAACAGATTGACAGGGCCAAAAGAGTACCCAGGAGTCACCTACTACAAGACAGGCCCAAAAAAGAAAATAACAGAACACCACTAGCCGTCACCTTTAGCCCCCAACTAAAACCTCTCCAGCGCATCATCAAAGATCTACAACCTATCCTAAAAGATGATCCCTCACTCTCACAGATCTTGGAGGACAGACCAATCCTTGCTTACAGACAGCCCCCCAACCTGAAGCAAATACTCACCAGCAACCACACACCATACAACAAAAACACCAACCCAGGAACCTATCCTTGCAACAAAGCCCGATGCCAACTCTGTCAACATATCGATTCAAGTGATACCATCACAGGGCCTAATCACATCCGCCACGCCATCAGGGGCTCATTCACCTGCACATCTACCAATGTGATATATGCCATCATGTGCCAGCAATGCCCCTCTGCCATGTACATTGGCCAAACCGGACAGTCTCTACGCAAAAGAATAAATGGACATAAATCTGACATCAGAAATCATAACATTCAAAAACCAGTAGGAGAACACTTCAACCTCCCTAATCACTCAGTGACAGACTTGAGGGTAGCAGTGTTGCGACAGATTAACTCCAAAAGCAGACTTCAAAGAGAAACTATTGAACTCGAATTGATATGCAAACTAGGTTGCATTGCGTCCGGATTAAATAGAGATTTGGAATGGCTCAGCCATTATGTTAATTGAATCTATTTTCCTTAAGTTAACGATCCTCATTCACACCTGTGTGACCATCATGTTTATCACTTCAAAGGTTTTTCTTCCCCTGCTGTTATGGTTCCTCTCAACTAATTCGCCTCTTAAGGTTGGTCTATGCACCTCGACCTTATCATGTTTCTCTGACTGTATAAATATCTGTGTACTGTATGTTTCATTCCATGCATCCGATGAAGTGGGTAACAACCCACGAAAGCTTATGCTGAAATAAATTTGTTAGTCTCTAAGGTGCTACAAGTTTTTCTTTCTTTTTTTCCTTTTTGCTGACACAGACTAACACGGCTACTACACTGAAACCAACCAAAAGAGGGTCACTGATAATAACTTACTTTAAATACACACATATCCTACCAAATACCTAGCCCCAGTAAAAAGAAAGAAACAAAAATTGATGCTAACACCCCGCCCCCCAGAAAAGAGTTCTCCTCTTTGCCTCTATGCTGAAATAGTCTCCACAACTTTGAATTCCCAGTTGTCTTGATATTTTAGCTTGAATTTGAAATTACCTTGTGTTTTCAACAAATGAGAGAACACATTTCTTTCAGGATTTGCCCAAGATATTAACATTATTCACTGTACCATTTTCACAGTTATACATATACATATATGGAACTTGATTGTAATGCTTACATCCACCATAACCAACTGATTTTGGTAGATAGCCTTCTTCAAGCTTCTATTCATATCTTCTTGACAACTTCATAATTACTAAACTGCTGTGCAAATCTGTCTGTCATCATTTATACCTCCCCCAGAGTTAGCAAGTGGGAAGGAAAAAGAGAAAGAATATCTGAAAACAGAATTTATAGCATAATTTTTAATCATGCCTGCTTGCCAATTGTGCCTGCCTTTTATCTACACCATGCATCCTCTAGAATCCTCTTTAGCCTTCTCTACATAGATTAACCAGATAAGTTGCAGTGATGAAGTGCATCTGCCCTGTTTTGGTTGCATACCATTACCTTACTTCTGCAATTCCATTTGCAAATGTTATAGTTGCACTGCAAAGTGGATATCTATGCCACAGCTATTTACAGCAGGTGCTTAACTAACAGGTGCATAATGTAATCCACATATACAAAATCAGACATTTTACATAGCATCTGCTAAGTAGGAGATGTAAAACTGAATGTCATCAGCATATTTTCCCCAGCAGCATCACATGATTATCCCCAGAAGTTTCAAATACATGTAAATAACTGATCCCCAATGAATGCCACATTTGATGGCTTTGAAGAAAAGGAGTAGCTATCTATCCCCATTCTTTCGGTATATTTTAGGGGAATAACTGAAGCCAGTAGTGTTATCCCTTCCACTGCTGCTAGGATTTAACGAACCACATCACTAACTCCGTTAGGGCCTGATCTTTTTATCAAATTAAGATGAGAGTTCTTCACTGCAAGCAGCACTGGAATATAAACTCTGGTAGAAGCAATTAAAGTTGACTGACTGACTGACTACTCTGAATGGATCCTTTGGTCATAACTTTGCAAATGCTATGATAGAGAGGTTTTCTTGGTTTTTCTCCAGAGTAGTACATTTCCAAACATCAAAGAGATTGTGAAGGGTTATATACTACAAACATTCTGGCATCTGGCTTTCACATTTCATCTGGCAGAATCTGTTGGTGAGTTCAGATGTCCTGGGTGGTTAAGGAGGGGAAATAGGGGACACGGCAGTGTTAGTACCATAATACAAGGCACTGAGGAGACATTATCTGCAATCCTAGGATGTATCAGGCGAGGTATTTCTAGTAGAGATAGTGAACCATTATTACAACTTTACAAGGCACTGGTGAGACCTCATCTGGAATACTGTGTGCAATTCTGGTCTGCCATGTTTAATGAAGATGAATTCAAATTGGAACAGGTGCAGAGAAGGGTACTAGAATGATCCGAGGAATGAAAAACTTACCTTACAAGAGGAGACTCAAAGAGATTGGTTTATTTAGCCTAGCCAAAAGAAGGCTGAGGGAGATATGATTGCTCTTTATAAATACATCAGAGGGATACATACCAGGGAGGAAGAGGAGTTATTTACATTAAGTGCCAATGTTGACACAAGAACAAATAGATCTAAACTGGATATCTACAAGTTTAGACTTTAAATTAGATGAAGGTTTCTAACCATCAGAGGAGTGAAGTTCTGGAACAGCCTCCCAAGGGGAGCAGTGGGGGCAAAAACCTAACTTGTTTCAAGACTGACTTGATAAGTTTATGGAGGGGATTGTATGATAGGACTGCCTACAATGACATGTGGCCCATCTGTGACTGCTAGTAGCAAAAATCCCCAACTGTCGGAGATGGGACACTAGAGGGGAAGGGATCTGAGTTACTTACATAGAATTCTTTCCAAGGTTTCTGGATGGTGGGCCTTGCTGACATGCTTTGGGTTCAACTGATCACCATATTTGGGGTCTGGAAGGCATTTTTCCCTGGGTCAGATTGGCAGAGACCCTGAAGGGTGACCTTCCTTCACAGCATGGGGCACAGGTCACTTGCTGATTAAAGTAGAGTAAATGGAGGATTCCCTGTAATGTGAAGTCTTTACATCAGAATTTGAGGACTTCAGGAAATCTGCCAGAGGTTAGTAGTCTATTACAGCAGGAGGTGTGTGAGATTCTGTGACCTGCAATGTGCAGGAGGTCAGACAAGATGATCATGATGGGCCCTTCTGACCTTAAAGTCTATGAGTCTACCTTTAGAGTTTGAAGGCCAGCACCTAGTTGTATTACTTCACCAGATCGTTGATGCTTTGGTCCTGCACCTGGATGACTCATTTGTAGAACATCTTAGAAATTGGAAACATGAGCTTCTATGTGGGAACGAGGTTGGTAAATTAGTCTTTCAGGGGAAGGATAGGAAAGTAATGATTTCTGCTTTGAGAAAGTGGCAGCTCATCTGGGAAAAGGTATGTTTTCTGCTTATGCAGTGCATACCACTAGGGAGAGTATCAAGTTCAGTATGTATCCAACATAGTGTATAGGTCCAGAGATTGCCTGGAAAAAGCCCATGAGATCCATGCTAGACAAGACATCCTAGGGCCAGGGTAGTTGTCAGACATGTCTTCCCCATGGGTGATCTAGTCTCCAGAAAACAACAGCCTGATGTTGATATCATAGATCTGAATCACGCTCCAAGAGTTGATAAAGGACTAATCTATGTATTACTGTTTTGGGGTGAGGTTTTTTCAAGATATATCAGTCCTATTAATTTCAGGATCTGCCAATAAACTGTCTCCAGATCTGAAAAATCAGGATAAAAGTGTGTGTGTGGGGGAGGGGGGGGAGGAAGAGGGAGAAGTTTTATATATGTAATACACCCTAATACATTATTTTCTATAGTTTAAACTACTATAATAATACATCTGTTTAATATCATGGAGTTTTAAAAAATTCCGAGCGAGGATTTTTCCAATACAGTTTTCCACAAAGCCTTATTCATTTGCTTCTATTGTTACTTGTTTCAATGTTTTTTGTAAATAACCAAAGCTGTGTCCAACATTTTTTTTGCCTTCTGTTAAGAGTGTTTAGACAGTTTTACATACTTGTGTTTTGACTACTTGATCTCCTGAACACCACTACCTTGAATATTACCAGAAAGCAGTGTGCAGTATTTCTGGGAGTTCTGCTTAGCTGAAATTGTAATGTTTTCCCCACAACAGCTGCCTTCTGGCAGTAATATTCCAGGGTCATGATCTCGGGCCAGTACACCCTACTCAACTTGAACTTCACATTAATAGTGAACTTTGGAAAATTAGCAAGTGGAGTGAGTCAACAACCAGGAACATTTGTTGCAAAAATGTTAACATCTCTCCCCACCTTTAACAATTTTTTTAAAATGTGATTACATTTTTGATCAGGATTTTGCAATTTCAAAAAAATTCAATTTGATAGCTGGTAGAAATTTTCTAAATTTAAAAATCTGAACAATACTTTATCCAAATTTCAAACTAGATGAAAAAACCTAATGAATTTTGCATTATCCTCCCCCTGAAAAATCAAACTATCCTATGTTTTTCATTAAAAGTCAAAACGTTGAAACAATTTTCCTGAAAAATCAGATTTGGGAAAAGTTTAACTAGCTGTAATAGAAAGTCAGATGTGCAACATTCTCCTCCAATCAGAAATCGCAGCCCATCACTAATGCTAGTGGTAAAGTTCTAATTCCTTTGTGCAATAGCTACACAGAATATCGCGGACTGCTTTTGATAAAGGACACCTATTACAGAAGGAGGTTAACACTGTGCTTGATCTAATGTGCAATCTCTTTCCTCATACAACATCCTTAACATCCTCCTTTCACCATTGACTCAATGCCTGCTTTTTGGAGACTGGAGTTAAACAAATCGTTCAAAATGTATGAGCAATGCTAGCTGCCATAAAGTATAAAAGAGACCCACACAGCTATATATAATTAGGTCATGGCTCACAAACTGAGTACACACACCTCACCAAAAAATGACTGACTTCCCAACTGATGTCTCTTTGGGACACTCAATTGGAACCAGATTAATGGCTCCTTACCAAAACCAAAGAAGCAAAATAGTTGACTAAATCAATTAGAAAGTTAGGAACAAATGTTTCAAGACAGACAGGCCTCTAATAATTTTAACTCTTTCAGTGTGAATAGGGAAGAAATAATGCTGCTCTTGTAAGCACTGGATAAGATATTGTTCCCTTCTTCTGATACCAATGTACTCTTCTGATACCAGCAGCCCTCCTTTGTTGAGCGGAGGCCAATGTCCATGGCCTTGCAAGTCATGATTTCCAGTGGGAGAGAAATCAATGTGGGTATATTCTAAGTGCAACTTGCTTTATTTACACATTCATCAGTCCTGAAATGGGATGTTCAAACAAGATATGGGGAAATCCCCTCTATCAGAAATCTCAGCCCAACCCCAGTGCTTAGTTCTCAGACAGCAACTCTTTCTGAAGAACTGACTCTAATCAGAGGCAAAGGGAGAGAGCAAACTCTCTTGCTCCTTGCACAATTCCCTTTCTCCCACAGCTGCCTCTATACAAAAATAAAACAAACAAAAACCTTGCATAGCCCAAAACTAACAACACAGCTCGTCTTCCCAAGGGTCAAAACATCTTTGCTTGCTAAGAAAAAGAAGTTGGAAGACTGTGTAACAGCACCACCAGGTAACAGTTTCCTTAACAATATTCATTTGATATTCACTAAATCACTAATATGTTTATATTTAAGAACAGATAATTGAAAATTACTCTAGAAAGAGGAGGCAGCTCTTTCTGCCACACAGAGGTGCTGGCAGGAAACAACCTTTATTTCTGGTTACTGTTACAGCTACCATCTTGCCTGTGTGGTGACATTTGTGACAGCAAAAGTTCTGCCCAACAGATGAATTAATGGAAAAAAGTCTAGATGGAAAATAATGTAATGGTCATAAAGTAAATTTCACTATTAAAATATATTTTATTGTACGCCCATTTAATGTACGCAACACATCCTTATTTTATACACCAATGTCAACCTGGAAGTTTTTAAGATAATAAAAATATCAGCTCATTTACCATCTCTCTAGACTTTCAACATTTTAGTTGGTGTTTTCCTTACAAATTCATCCTCATTTTTCATCTTCTGTGGACAGCCCTTTTTTAAATTATAACACAGCCATGCAGCTCTTACACATGTGTATTTCCTTGTGCTTCTGGCTTGATGTTTGACTTGAAATTTGGCTTGCAAAAAATAATAAAGGGTTGGCTTGTTAACCCAATGAATTTACAGGTAGCAATTTGAATAAAATGACAGCTCACTTTTTAAAATGTATTGAGAGAAACTAGAAAATTTCACAGTAATGGGAAAGTGAAACCAGCTTGGATATTTTTCTGAAAAAAGTGGTTTTACATAAAATAAAATACATTCTATCACATTACAGTTATGAAACTGATAATAGTTTTTCATGTAGCCATTTTCAAAGATTGTTTGTGCTAAATGCTCTAATGTTTCATAGCAAACCATTAAAGTTTTACAGGGAGAACTTTAACCAAGAGATGTATTGGTTCCACATGGAACCATGAAGGAATCATTAATAGAACTATAATCATTGGATTTCATATGAATCCATGAATTATGTGTGAGGTTTCTGGGTTTATCCCATTGGAAAAATTATTGCAAGGTCCAATCTTGACAATTAAAGTTACTGGTTTATAAAGCAAACAAACTTAATAAACAAATGATCCAAAAGAAAAACAAAATTGCAGAGTAGCATTTCTCAGGAAAAGTTTGAGATATAATCAAATAGAAACTGAAGCTATTTCTCCCTATGTAGCCACAATCAGATTGACTCCTTCACACCTGAGTAAGGCTTTTATAGTAATGGACAGAGTGGTCAGACTGGAGAAGAGAACTTATCCAAGTTCTGCCCACAAAATAAATTGTTCCTGCATGAGTTGACAATCACAGATTATGCGGACAACAAAATTATGATCACACATGTTCTCTGGGCTGCTTGAGCTTGGCTTCCTCTTAGGAGGTCCAAATACACTCCTGGCCTGTGCTGGGCTCCTCATGTTTGGCTTCCCGTTTGTGAAGCTTCTTCTTGAGGAATGCCCCTCTGCGCTTCTTGAGCTTGGTTCCCCTTTGGGATTGGGAGAGTATGGGGAGGGAAAAGAAAGAGACTGAGATACTCTGCAGGGCCCTTATAGGCTGCTTGGATTTGCCCTGTCATCCCCATGGGGTGAAGCAGGCACCTCATTTACTTCATGTGATTTCCTGGGCAATAGCAGTCCTATGATCCAGTCCTGGGGTATAGGGTATAGCACTCCAACAGTAACTCATAGCACATCTGACCTCTTCCAAGGGAATAAAACAAGGAAGACGTCCACACAAGGAAAATAGTTCCAGGGCCCACAATGGGCCAGGCCCCCTCCCTCACACAGAGGAGGGGAAGCAGTCTTTCAGGTTCCACCGGAAGTCTCAGTTCTCACCATCCTGTGTGGCCAAAAACCAAGAGTTAGTCCTGGGCATTTCAACTAAGGAACAAACCAATCCATCTTCTTTCCTTGGGGCTTTGGCTATCTGTTCTCTCAAGCTGCTCATCAGCACATAGCCAGTGCTCTGGCCTGGGATCTTTAGCTCTGCTTGCTTCAGAGTGCCACCCCAACAGTGCTGATTTCCTCCCTTTTAAAGGTGTACCCCCAGGTCTGGCAAGACACACAGGTGTGGCTGATGGTGGCTGATGGTGACAACAGGAATAAAGAAGTGGTGGTACTCTCTCAAGCCCCATTCAGACATGGTGCCAAAAATGGGCAGTGCATAATATGATCCTCACTCTCTTTTCTTTGTTTATTTCATGAGCAGTGAAATATTTTAAATGTCGATGTCGTTATCTGAGTGAGCACTTATTGAAATGAATGGGAGAGTTCACACCTCTCTGAGCTATTATTTGGGATTCTGTAAATGCAGCAGACATTCCTGCAGCAATTTCACTGGACTCACATTTTTGACGCTATATCAGCAAACATAACAAATAGAGCAACCATAACAAATCAAAGCTTAGGCTATGGCTACACTACAGCTTAAGTCAACATAAGTTTTGATGCTTAGGGGTGTGAATTAGCCACCCCCCTGATCGACATCATTTACTCTGACTTAAGCATCAGTGTGGATAGCGTTATGTCAACAGGAGAGCGTCTCCCACTGACATAGCTACCACTCCTCGCGGGAGCTGGAGTAAATAAGCCCATGGTAGAACTCTCTCCCCTTGGCTTAGAATGGCTATACTAGAGAGCTTACAGTTGTGCTTCTGTAAGCTCTCTAGTGTAGCCATAGCCTTAGTGCTGTGGAGAACAAGGAGGCAGCATGAAAGATCTGCTGTTACAATGTACCAGCAGAATCCAAGCCCTGAATTGATTACTTCTTTTTCCGTCAATCATTGCTTCAGTCAAAGAGAAGAAAAACATACATTAATCAAAGCTGATGCATCATGCTCCTATGTGGAACTTCTATATAAATCTGCTACTGCTGGCTGCATCTACTTTTGAACTAACGCTGAGCCTTATTGTATTTTACCCTGAAATAAAAACATTGGTAAGTGTGAAAATCTGTCTCCTTTCCCCTCAGCTTTCTTATCATTTGGATAACGACTAATGATTAACTGAAGGAAAAAAAGTAAAGAAGATGTTCACTCTCATGAACACTCATACAGCAAAGCACTTAAGCACCTGCCGAAAGTTAAAGGGTATGTCTATACTGAATCTAGGAGTGAGCCTCCCAGCCTAGCTGCACAAGCTACTGGGCCTCACCCTAGCTGTGTAGATGACACTTTGATGTTGCAGCCCAAGCTCCACCCTGAGCCACAATGCCTACACAACTACTTTTATCACACTAGCACAAACCTGCTATCACGAGTTTGTGGACCTAGACTGAGAGGCTCACTCATAGGTGCAGTGTAGACAAACTTAAAGGGACTACTCACATCCTTAGAGTTAGGCATGGACAAGGGCCATAGGATGTAAGTTATCATATGATCACTTCCTCTCAAAAATGTGAAGGCATACTCCTCTCCTCCCCAATATAGGGGTGTGAATCCCAATAGCCAGAATCAAGGATAAGTGAAGAAGTAGCTCCTCCACATTTATCTTTAGCTGCTTTGCTCTCAGCAAAACAGAAGCAAAACCACCAAAGAAACCAGCTCTTAGCATAACCCAAACACATTGATTGGGAAGTGAATGCTTTAGAAACTTTTGTACTGAAATCTAAATCTCTCTCTGGGATTTTGGATCAAGCCCACCTCCAGTAAATCCTTTACAAACTGGTGATTGAATATTGTATGTTAAACCTGTTTTTAAAAATTACAATATATATTTTAAAATGTTATTATGTCTTTGAGATGTTAGATTATTGTAACCATAAGCTATCAGCTATCTGGGTAAAATTATCTTCCCAGTTCTCAAAGATCAGATAAGTATTATGAACAAATTGAAGTTAGGCCACAAAACTCCTCACAGATGCATGTATTGCCAATTTCCTTCAAAAGTTCTTTAATCAACATGTCATGAGATAAGGTTCCAGTGTTACTTCATGTATAGAACATAGAACTAGAGACTTTGCTATGCCAATCTAATTAACCTGGAAAGCACACACATACTGTGGTGATTGGCACAGTACAACCCTTAAAAGAAAAAGAATTCTTTTGTGCCCCTAAGACCTTGATCCTGTAAACACTTACATATGTGAGTAACTTGACACACTTGAATAGTCTCAGTGCATTCAATGGAACTAATCCTATAGATAATGTTACTTATTTGTATAAGTATTTGTAAGATCTGGGTCTAAGAGTATATTATATAAAAATTGCCTTAAAATGCAGGATTTTACATATTTTAGTTAATATTTATATCCTTTTTGTTTCAAAAGTAGGACAAAATAATTCTATTTATCTTTAATGAGAGTTGCATGTTCACATGGCAAGGAGAATATACTCCTAACTATGAGGAGTTTAGCTCTTGATTGTTTGAAAAAATCCCGAAAGGATGGTGGAATGACATCAGAGATAGGGCCAAGAAATATTTCAATCTATTCAATGACAGGATTTAATTTTTTTTCATATTTTACAAGTGGTGCAGGATTCACACTAACAGTTGATCTTTCTGTGCTGCTGCAAAACTAGATGATTATAGCACAATTAGAAGTTCTCTCTACAATTAAGGTGAGGAATATATACCATTTCAGCCCTTGTTTATAACTGCTTATAATTTTCTGAAACTTCTAACTTTTGGTCTTATATTTTCCTAGCTTGGACACTGTGCAAAGGAAAATATAATTTGAAAGTTTGGGCAAAAACAGTTCAGCCATTTGTGAACATGAAGGCCAAAAATGTATTGTATAAAATTGTGAAAATATTCTTGTAACTTTTTTAGAACAGCTGTAGAGCACAGGAATATCCTTCATTGAGAAGTAACCCAACTGTGACCTACCAAATATGCATATGTTGTGCAAGCAGTGTTCACTGGTACAGGATTTTTCACTAAGTAACTCAAGTGTTCCACTACGAAAGGCTTTGTGGTCAATCTATGGCTAATTTAGTTGCCCAGTGACAAATGTACTGAAGGTGTGCATACGCTGAGGCAAGTGCTCTACAATACACTTTTCTCAGTCCCTGAAGATGTTCTCAAGTGCCGAGTAGTTACGAACATTGTTGTGCACTTCAGAAGATCATAGAAGTGTGGCTCCCCCTTGCACACCTCCTAAAAATCCTAATCCAAAACCCACCGGGCTCAATGGAAAGACCCACATAGACTTTGATTCAATCTCAGCTTGAATAATAGAGTGTGTTCCAGGTGTGTAACCAAATAGTTCCACATAGTGTAATTTCCATAATCTACTGCCAAGATTTTTGTAAACCAGCAGAAATTGTCATATTCTATAACATTATTTTAATCTGCCCAGGAAAGCACATTTTAAAAGTGTTGCCATCCTAATGTCTGATAAGCCTGTGAGAAAGTGTGCCTTTTTCAAAACAAATGTAACACACTTGTAGGGCTGGATCTTGTTCTCACTTACACCAGTGTAAATCAGAAGTAACCTCACTGAAATCAATGGAATAACACTGGGGTAAAATCTTGATAGGAAAAAGAAGAATCAGGCCCACACAGTTTGCTCTGAGGCACCTGTTCAATTTCCTGTACATCAGTTGCTTGTTATATAAGAGCTAAGTATTATTATTATTATTATTTATTGTAAAGGTGACTAATACTTTGTGTACAGCACCTTCTGTATAAAATTTACCACTCTGACACCAAGTTTTTTTTAAAAAGCTATTATATCTGTGATATGAGATCAAAACTCATGTCTCTCAATACTTTTTGTCCTTATGGTCCTCTATCAACAATCAATGGTATATTTACTATGTAAAGTAATGTGATTTTTTTTCTGTGATCTATCACTCTAATCTAGTGTAAGATTTTCTGTACAGCACCCAAAATAATACATTCTAAGTGCTTGCATTCACATTCCCCCTCATAGTTTTCCCCAACCACTTAAATCACTAATTACTGAATTGATAACTGAATTTATGATTTTTTCTATTATAGCCTTTAAACTATATAGAATGGGCCTTATGTCTCCTCTCACACTGGTGTAAAGATGTTCACGTTGATGGTCTTTTACCAGTGTAAAACCAGATTAAATAAGAGAAGAATAAAACTCAAAATATGTCCTTTCTTCCCTTTCTGTCATCCCTGTTTTGTTTTCTATGGCAAAATAAAAATATACTTTAAACCGTAAAAACTAACAGCAAATTAAACAAAAATAGCTTCTTATTTTAAAACACAAGGTGAAAGGACAATGTTTGCAAAATAGGACCAGCCAAAATTAGTTGGGTAAGAAATATTATCTCCCAAACGTCATAAAGATTATTACCAATTAGAAAGTATAAGAAAAAAGGCTAAGAAGATTATCCAGAACTTGAAATATTTTGGGGCTCATGAGAAAAAATGTTCTAGCTTAACATTTTATGCATAGATGTTATTTCTATTTTTTTTCATAATAAAATAGTTTGAAATACTCCCATACTAAATGAGAAGCTCAGTCACACAGTTGTACATACAAGCCAAGAAGACAATATAGGGCATGCCAGTGCAGTAGGATCAAGAACATACAGCTGGTAATCACAAATGCCATGGTACACCCACAACGGGAGAGGTTTACCCACCTGGCAGAAAGCAAAGTTCAAATCAAGATAAAAACTGCCATACAAAATTATTCTAGTGCACATGAACAGTTCCAGATCTGAAGTCATCCCCAAACTGTTCCCAGATGTCTTCATTCTAGTTGTACATTTTGTTGTAAAATCATGCTCTGAGCCTTTCCAGGAACGCTCTGTCCCTTAACTGTTTTATTCAGTATTCCAGTAAGGGAGATAGCTGACTTAAAGATATTACACGAGTACGTCTGGCTGCATGAATTAAATGTTGAGCCTGTCAGAAAATGCACAAATTTTCCAGTTTTGATCACAGCAAAGTAAAGGCCATTTTCAGATAAAAGATGATGTTTAGAGATTTGTGTACTCAGAATCTGGTTCCAAAAGCTTTAAATTACATTATTTACCTACCTAGGTGGATAACTGATGAAATATCTTATCCACCAGTTGGTCGTGTGCTGTGGATATTGTGATAAACTCAGGCCAGATGGCTGCAAGGAGGGAGGGGGGCTAGAAAACAGCCCCAGAAGGTTAAAAGGCCCTCCTCCCTATCAACTGAGGAGGGGTGACTACAGGTCAGTCAGGTTCACCTGAGAAGAGGGTTACCCGAGGTCAATTAGGATCAGCTGATTCCAACTAAGGGCTGCCTGAGACCTTTTTAAACACTCCCATGTTGGGAGAAGGCGGGGGGGGGGGGAGGGAGAAGGAGAAGGAGTCAAGCTGCCAGTAGGTGAGAAGCAGCAAGACAGCAACCCTTACCAGGAGGGGAGGCTGCATTCCCTCCCATAAGGGAGAACAACAAGGCCAAAACACTGGCTGAGAAACGGATGGACTGCCCCTGAGCAGCCAAGAGGGACTATTTTAGCCCAAGCCCATCTCACAAAGGCTAAAAACAGTTGAGACTGGTGAGACCGAGAAGCTGCCTTGCCACAATACATACCAAGTTAAAAATACTGGAGTATGTGATACAGAACAGTTATTAGCAGCTGTTATGTGACACCAAATATGATGCTGTTCTTTCCCAGTCAGATCTACTCAACAAATTGGTGTTCCATTTTCCTTCAAATGGCTCAGCATCCCTTGACTTAACCTGCTTCATAGTTTCATAGAGTTTAAGGCCAGAAGGGACCATTAGATCATTTAGCCTGACCTCCTGTATATCACAGGGCATAAAATTTCACCCAGATACCTATATTGAGCCCAATGACTTGAGTTAGACCAAAGCATCCGAGTCCAAAGAAGACAAAACTGTTGGGTTCCACAGGCAGAGGACAGGAGAGCCAGAGGTGCCATAAATGCCCGAGGCCCCTGCAGTGGAAGGGAATTGATTAGGTGAGGTATGCCTCGATGATCCCAGCTGATGATCTATGCCCCATGCTTCAGAGGAAGGCACTCTCCCTTCTCTTACCCAAAATTCCTGCCAATCTGAGCTGGGAGAAAAGACCCCAAATCTGGCGATCAATTTGACTCTAAGCATGTATGCAACACATCTAAAAAGACCTGGTGCCCCATCTCCAGCTGTGGCCAATCCCTGATGCTTCAGAGGAAGGGGGGAGCAAAAAGCAAAACAGCCCTCCAACAATACATCTGGCCAATTGTGAACTGGGTGAAAAAATTCCTTCCTGAACCCTGCAGGTGACTGAAGCATGATATTTGATTATAGTCATTGCCTAATGCAGACATGCAACTGTTATGAGCACACTGAGTGCAATTCAGAGCTCCCTGTTCAATCCATGGCACCCTGAAGGAAGGAAATGACCAGAGGGATATACAGATTCAAAGGCCAGAAGGAACCATCATGAACATCCAGGCTGACCATACCTCCACCAACTCATTCCTCACCACACAGCACATAGAATTTCTCACAGAAAGTGGAGTAAAACATATTTTTAGAAAGATATCTAATCTCACTTTAAAGGCTCCAAAAAATAGTGAATCCACTACCTTTAATTATCCTCACTACTAGGAAATTGTGTCTTAGTTAAAGACTTGATAGCGAATACTAAAATCACTTTGAGATTTTTAAGACTAGAAAGGGGTTTTGATTAAAATCTTACTCATCTCCCAGGTTTTGATAATAAAAAGCTCTGGAAAATGTCTGAGCTATAGGTATTGGAGAAGAAAGCTTTGGCAGAGGGGTTAAAGGATCTCAAATTTTAATTCTGATTTTTTAAATGTCCTCAGATACTTATCAAATAATATCTATGGAGGGTGATATCCACTCCATCTACACTAGCTACTATTCCAGCCTGTATATTGGGACAGTAGCCATAACTTCTCCACATGAAGTTCACTGAGGCCATTGGTTCTGCCTCAATGTGGATTTGTAGCTCTACTCCAGGTTTTCCCTCAATATTGTCTTCCATGCTAGACTATGTATGGTCTGCATGGAAACCTGTTCTACATTCTGCAGGGGTGGACAGACACTCCTGTTGGCCACTGCACCAAAAAACTTCAAATGCAACCCCAATGCAGGACTTAAGTGGTACAGAGAACCTTGCCCACAACATGGGTGAATGGAATTTTACACATAGTCTATTTCTTCTTTCCTGTCCACGGGCAAATGTCTCCTCAAATGTGAAAGGAAAAAGTTGGAGTTAAACTACAATGGCCATATCTCACATTCTCAATACTACAAGCATGTTCAGAGAATGCCTGTGAAATGCATAGGCCTTTGAGATTGTATTGAATGCACAACAAACTAGCCAAAGGTAAATGAGGGGAAAATAGGACTCCTGACTGATCCAAAATGCATGCCACTCGTGATGAGATTGGTCAGAAAATTTAGAAATAACCATCCTGTGATTAATCCATAAAGTGGGCATTCCAAGCCTCATACAACCCGAATAACTCACACACTGTACTATCCTTTGTTGAAAATTTGAGGATGAAAACCAATTTTATTTAACAATTTATATTTCATCTGATTCTGCTGAATATTGGAGTGATTCTGAAGCATCCAACCCTAGGAAAGAAAACTGAAAAATATACCATATACAGATCCCTTAGAGGATGTCAAATCAAATGTTTGCTTAGTCAATTATTTGCATAAACTTCTCCAGCACTGCAAGATTTATCACCAAGGAGATTTGTATATTGTATTTTATTTTCTATGCATTTCCAATGGTGTGTGTGAGTGTGTATGTGTGTGACTTGTATATTATATTTTATTCTCTATTAAGTTTCAAGGGTGTGTGTCTGTGTAAAATAGATAAGAGACGGTGGGTATTTGATACCTAAAAATTATTCTGATTGCCACTTTAAAAAGAGAAACTTAGTACTATTTCCCCTCTATTTAGAGTGGTAATCAGAATAATTTTTAGGTATCAAATATCCACTGTGCTTCAAATACAATGCAATGTATTTTCACATAATAACAGTGAGTGTTACACTCCCAGCAAAGCTGTGCCCTTTGACCTCCCCTCCTTAAAGGGGACAGGGTGCAGGTAAATATAACCCTGACATTCCCTTCTGAATGCTTCATGCGCAGCATTAAATACTCAGTGTTTTTCACTTCAGAGTGATTATGGTATCTCCTATTTTAAGTAAAGAAGAATATCATGGTTAGTGTTGGTAATGAATGTTTATGTTTAATGGCATCCACTTTCTGGGCAGATGGGAAACTGAAACAAATAAACTCGTCGGGAATAAAAGTATCAATGAGATCCTGTCTTTTCAAAGTAGTTGCTTTTACCTCTTATCGCTTGTGTATCAATAGGTTATTCCTAAGCAACAGCACTGAGGTGTTAAAATGAGCAAGGACACTTGTGGGAATCTATACATATATGAGTTTGTAATTACATGTGGCTACTAAATGCTAACTGTTAACCTACTTGTTCTGTTGTTGAGAGCCCATAAGATTCAAGTGGCTAAAATACTACCCATTCATTATAGTACTTGTTTGCTCCCAATAATGATATTACAATCATACATATCTTTGTTAAAACTGGGTACATGATAAAGGTTGCCTTTTAGAGAGAAAAATATGGCCCACTGGTCCAAAAGTATGCCTAGGAATCAGGAAGTCCTACGTCTTAATCTCAGTTCTGATGCTCAGTCCCTTGGTAGCCATGGGCAAGACACTTAACCTGTATGTCTGCAGGATGGGGATACTGATACTCCTGCTCCTCACAGAGGGGTTATACAGATTAATTAGTTACTATTTGTGAAGAGCTTTGAAGTGGAAAATCACCCTATAATTGCTTAGTATTATTTGATAACTCTTTTATAGTCAAGCATTTCCTTTTGAATTACCCTGATTGATTCATTAAAATGACATCATGCTCACTTGCAAATTAGAATGGTGCATGCCAACATAATGAAGTATGAGTAATTATAGACCTCAGACACTTCACTAAATAAATCAGTTTTCAAGGAGTTATCATTACTGAGATCAGAATATGGGTGTCTAGCTTCTTATATCCATGACATTGTACACATACGAGTTTTGTTTTTCTTTTATTTATGAAGTATAATTGGAAGATGCAGTTTTTAGCAGTGCTGCCTAGAGTTTTTTTTCTATTTGAATTACGATACTGGGTGATTTTAAAATTGCATAATTGGAATTGTCTCTAAAGTACGTGCACATCTCTGCTGTAACAGCACACAAGAAAAAGCAAGAGACAATTACAAGGAAGAAAACAATATCCTGAAGCTACTCTGGATTTACACCAATATAAAAGAGAACTGATTTTCATCCTGATATTCTAAATGCTACTGAAATAAAATGCATGTGTTCTGTACTCACTGTGCTGACTCCAACCTATACAAGAGGGTTCTAATTGCACTGTGGTTTCAGTGACACTGTAATACCTATAGATCCATCACTGTGATTCATTGCACCCCTCAGAACTCACTCATGCCACAACAAAAATGGCTGTGCTACTTCTTGATTCAGCTATTTATTTTAAACTGCTCAATCTTATTTTCAATCTTTTAAAAAAGAACATTATTTTTAAGCCATCTATGTCTCTATAATATTTAAACAGATATCTGAGAACAATAACTCGATTGCTTACCATTATGAGGTATTAACCATATACTGGATTAATAATCTCCCCAAATCCCAGGAATTTTGGGATTCTATCACAAAGATTGCTGGAGAACAACTGAGACTAAGGAGAATGCAAAAGTAATATTGTATTACACATGATAACATCAAATGATTGGAAAATAAAAAAGAGCCACAGTGCAAATGGATACACCGGAAGGTTAGAGTTGAGAAAGTTAGGAGAGGAGGAAAATAAATGTCTTGAATGAGCAGTCCCTGAGGTCTGTTGGAATGATTGTAATCAATGGTGGCACATAGGGTGACCAGACAGCAAATGTGAAAAGTCGGGACAGGGGATGGGGGGTAAAAGGAGCATATATAAGAAAAAGACCCAAAAATCGGGACTGTCCCTATAAAATCGGGACACCTGGTCACCCTATGATGCAGTGCATTGAGGAAGCCTCTAAAAGACATGACCAGAAATGTGTATTTGAAACTTTGAAGGTCTTAATTACATATCCATTCTCACAGTTTATGCCAATTAAGGGAAAAAATGGAGCATACTGCCAGGATACTGATGCGCAACTTAAGCGTTGGTGTGAGCATTTTTGTGACTAGATGAACAGATCCCCACCAAGATGTAAACTACAACTTTATACAAAAACGAACCCAGCAGAAAATGGACCTGTGACATTTGACCACAAGCATGACCTCTTCTAACAATTACAAAAGAATAAAGCACCTACCTTGTCTTGCCAATATTTATCAGAACTGCTAAAGAGTGGAGGCCTGGCTTTATATCATTGGCTTCATAGAGTTGTCTTAAAAGTTTGGGAAATTGGTCACATTCCAGAAAATTGGAAAAGGGGCTGCATCTTCCCTTTTTTTAAAAAAAAAGTAGAGTGATCAGTTTACTCAAATTATGGGGGAATAACTCCGCTGTCTGTCCCAAGGAAGTTGTTTCTAATCATACTACTGAACAGACAGAAATACCACCTCAGCTCAAAAATAAGAGACAACCACTGTGGTTTCAGTACAGGTTCGTTCACAATCCATGTGATATATCCTTTCTGGAATGTTATTGAAAAATTGTGAACGTGACAAATGGAAGTTAAAATCCTGTTTATAGGCTACAGCTACTTTTGACTCAGTGCATTGATTAGCACTGTGTATACTGGTATGCCAGTATGGGATGCCTGAATACTTAGGCTGCCTAGTGGAGGAGCTGTATTATGGTTCATATATCTGTCTGAGTGCCAATGGTTGTATCACAGACAGTGGTGCTGGGACTAGGGGTGCTGTTACACCCCCTGGCTAGAAGTAGTAATAACAAACACCAAATACATGGTTTCCATCATCAGCACCCCGCTATAAAAATTGTTCCAGCACCCCTGATCACAGATGGGTTTTCAATGGAATCAGGGGTATGCCAGGGATGCACTCTTTCCCCTACATTACCTAATGTTCTAATAGATTATCTGATAACAAAGCTGACTGAGCCCCCCAAGTAGGAAGTCTGAAATTTCAAGATTTATCTTTAAAGGATCTCAAATATGTGGATAATATTGCTTTATTCAGAGAGTACTGATTAACTATAGTTAATGCTGAAAGAGCTGTGAAAAATTGCAGAATCTATGACACTTAAGATCAATGGTGATAAAACCAAAGCTACGCATGCCTCCGATAAAACAGAAACGAATGACTTGCTGACCCTGACTGTAGATAGCAATGACACTGAATGGGTGAAGAGTTTTATCTGTCTGAGTAGTTGGTCGACAGCAAGAGATTCTATAACCAAGAAGTAGTATGTCAGATTGGTCTTTTGTCAGTGACATTTCAGTATCTTGAAAGGCCTCTGTTTGGGCAGTGGGATGTCCATGTGACAATTAGGATACAAGTGTTCAGTGGAGTAGTGATGATAACTCTGTTATATGGAGCAGAAACATGGCCATTTAAACAACTGAGAGTTACTGAACAATTTTCAGTGTCAAATATTATGGTGTATCCTTAACATCCATGGGTATGATTTTGTCACAAATAAGGAGATACTTGGGTGACCTTGGCAAGTTGCACTCTTACACCAGTTGAAAACCAGATGACTGCAATGGTGGGGGTCATGTCCAATGTGCAGACAAAGATATATTTTTCCAAAAGATTTATAGAACCAAGGTAGAAGGAAGTAAAGCAAAAGGACGACCATGAAGGAGATTGGAAAATGCAATTCTGAGGGATTTAAGAAGCCTAAACCCTACCACACTGACTCTTCCTGAAGGAAGAGAACTTGGAAGGGATGGTTCAAGATGGAAGTTCAATCTACGTGCCACCATGGCTGCAGCATACCCATGTGAATCTGCTGCTGCTGTGCTACTGGACTAATAAACATCCTGGTTATCAGCCTCTGAGTTTATTAATCCTTGAAATAGAATTAGGCTAATAAGCAGGAAGTACCTTCAAGTCACCATCTAAATAATGTGAATTCTTATAAATTGTAACATTAGGAAAGCTTTCAGGAAAGATATTGCTCAAAATCATACAACATGCCTCTGCATTCTTCACTAACTTTTTCACCCATTCCATCATAGCCATTATGTACAATGGAACAAGAGAGTAGCTGTCAATGCCTGTACTCTCCCCTTAATAGAATAGCAAGTAAAATAACTTTTATGTGGTTGAAAAGGCACATTTCTTAATATTTTGGACCTGAAATCCCCCCCACCCCAAATCAATATTCAAGAGAAGCACTAAGACAGCAACACTAAATGTGCTGGAGAGGAGAACGTCACTAAATGCTTTATGGCAGCAGTGAAGTAGGAAAATGTCTGGATACATTAGTTTCTGAATCACTTTTACTTGTGAGAGAATAACTCCAATTTCACATCTTCCTTTTTTTAGTTTACTGGCTGCTCCACTAAATGAAGACGGACTCTGATACCTACCTTCAGTTACTGGCATATAATTAAATTGAAAGGAGAAAAGGAAACTTAATTAAAGGTTTCCTGGTAAATTAAAAATCAGAAGGGTTTCTTGTGATTCACCATATTACAGTATGTCTGATGCACATATTTCCTTTCTTATAGTCCATATTAATTCTTAACCAGTTAGGTGTTAATGAAAACCCACTGGAGCCCAAATGCAAAATAGAACAAGCCAAGAAAACTATGAGAACTAATAAAGGAAAATTCTTGTTTCTTCTGCATTACTAAAATTTCATACTGGTGGCATGTACAAACAAATGGATGTAATTGGTCTCTTCTGGCATAGAAATTCACATTCACCCCTTGTGACAATTAAACCGCAATCTTCAAACCACTCTGGCAATATGAGCATTCATTTTTCTAATTTGTAACAAAGTAACAAAGAAGTGGGGGGAAAACTTTCTGTCCTTTTTTAAATGTTGAAAACTAACATTGTCCATATTCTTTACCATAATCTCCAATCTATGGATGGCCCAAAGAAGCTGAACATAAAAACTTTCAGCAGCATTTCTTCATAGCCAAGAAAATCCCCAAAATGAGGCATGTCAACCTTACCAAGAAGAAACACCTTCTCTTTGGCCAGTCTCCAAGCCAGTCTCCTTGACCGTCTAGATTAGAACCTGAAAATACCCCACCTTTAACCTATGTCACTCTCTGATATGCAATATTAAGCAAAAAGTGAGGAGAGAAATCTGATATAAATCAACTTCTTCCTTGTGTTTCAGTTTTTCTGTATTAGTAAATCCATCTTAGTTCCATTTTTAAAGGCTACCATATATCATTTAGATTGTAACCTCTACCAACGTATCTTAGTGGTCAGAACAAATGTGGAAATGATCTGAGAGAATGAACAAATTCATAAACTCCTAATTGGTTTCCCCAATGCTGTCCTACATTTCTCACCTCAAGTATTGTGATTTCTTGATATTTAATGTAAAGGGCAGCATACTTTTAAAATATAGGAAATTTTTGTAAGTTTTGTGATTCCCCCCACTCCTTTCTATACCTCTCATGTTGGGCCACTAACCGCACAAAGATATGTGCTTTTATATCTACCCATCAAGCTACAGGCACTGAGCCAGGCAAGATCAGAAACCGCCCAGCAAGCTGGGTTGTGGGATAAATGGATTCACAGCAGCTTGTCCCTTGACATCAGTTTAGCAAACTAGAGATATTGTGACAGTTACATCACTGAAACCTCTTCACTGATATCAGAATAGTAAAATAGAAGTGGTGAGTCATCAGCTCACAAAGTCCTGTGCCCTGACAGCAGCCCAGTAAGCTAAAGCACTCAGCCAGCGATGTCACAGAGGTCAGTCTCTTGATTTGAGACTAGCAAGCCAGAGACACTGAGACAGTAACCACGCAAAAGCCTGTGCATTTACTTCAGCCCAGCAGGCTGAAGCTTCTGAACCAGTGATGTCTGAACCAGTGATAGACTCAGCCATTTAATAGACTGGCTATAAAATACCAGGCATGTGTGTTTTCTGCTATGGGTGGATGTTTTCTGACACAGATTTTTTTTTTTGTCAAATAGGGAAAGCTATATTTGCCCCATGCTGTCATACTTCCCATGGCCTCCTAAGCTGCCCAAGTAGCTCTGCTTTTTCTTGCAAAACAGGAGGGGATAGCAGGGAATCTTGGGTTGGGCTGCCCCACCTTCCAACTGCAAACAAGTTCTTTCTCCTTTCAAGGAGTGTGGCCTTGCCATGGGATGACCACTGTACAGTTGGATAACCCAGAGTGAGATGTCTTCCCATTGGCCAGAGTACCTCTGTAGGGAGCGGGCAAATGAAAGGCCAGCTTCCTAAGAAGGGGTCAGTTTTGTTTCCATTTCTTCTTTTTAAAAAAATCAGTGTTCTCCTCCTCCAGCCCCTGGTTAATATACTGTAGATTTATTGTATGTCTTTCTTTTGAATAATTTGTTGGAACCCAATATATGCACTCACGATAAATAGGATGTATATTCATTCTGGTGAATCATAAATGTTTACTTTTTTAAACTTTATTTGTTATGGATTTTAAAACAGAAAATACATTTTGCTTCTTAATAAAATAGTTCATATTCCAAAAAAAAACCACGCATCAATCATTCAAAATTATTTCTGGCCATGCTTAGCTTAAAAATTAATTGAGAAGAAATTAGTCCCACATGGGAACAGACTGTGAGCTGTAATTCTGACTGACAGTGGGATGAAAAACTAGGGATTTAATCACATGTCACTTTTAAAAGCATTTTATATATGTTAAAATGTTCAACTTGCTGGAAGTGTATATAACTCTAAGCTGATATCTGCTTGAATCTATTAATCAGAGCACACATTGAAGCGCCACAAAAAAGGATAGTAATTGAGAAATTACATTGAGATACCTGTCATTAACTACTGATTCACTGTTATAAGGACAAAAATGCATAATACATTGTGCAAAAACCTGCCATTTCAGAACTGAAATAATGTACTATATAGATCTGGCTATTCAGCTGTAATGTCAGGTATATTTCCAGTAGCATTAGAGAGGATAATACCACCAAGCTGCCATCAATATTTATCAAAACTACACGAATTCAAGAAAAAACACTTTTCAACTTGTTTAACTTAAAATTTCAAAGACTGTTCAAAATGCTGATTTGGATATGCAAAGGGACTTGAAAAGATGAGCATCGCCATATTGGGTATGATTCCTTCTGAAGTATCATACGCCCTTTGGCAGCCTAGATTCAAGTGTTTACAACATGGGGAAAGGGATACAGATTAAAAATTAGTTTGGGGTTAATAATTTAAAGTGAATGGTTGCACTCTTTCCAAACCAATTTAAAAGGCTTGAATACATTCCAAACCAATTTGATACAAGATAAGCAAAATATTTCTGTCACACATAGATGTGTTTTCAAACATCAGCAACATATGAAGCTGTATTAGTGCTGCTTCAAAATTCCAGTTTCCTCTGACTCACCCTAAACTGGAATTTTGTGGAATACAAACTCTTATTTAAGGGGAAAAAAAGGAAAAACAGCAACCATAAAAATAAACATAGAGGGCCAGATCTATAGCTGGTATAAACTGGTTTTATTGAAGTTCTGATTTACACCAGTTGAGGGTTTGGCCCAGCTTACCTTGGATGATTAGATAATTTTGTTTATTTGAGATGCACTACAAATATTATTTTTACAACTGAGTAGGGTGACCAGATGTCCCGATGTTATAGGAACAGTCCCGATTTTTGGGTCTTTTTCTTATATAGGCTCCTATTACCCCCCACCCCATCCCGATTTTTCACACTTGCTGTCTGGTCACCCTACAACTGAGTTATTTCCCTAACCTTTTAAAATGATGCCAGGTGAAGCAAAGTAAAATCAACATCTCTCATGCCCAATATTTTAATGCTCTCCTTTTGTGTAAGTGGCCTTATCTCAACCAGCCACTAACTTCTGAGCTCAACAGATACATTAAAAACGGAGTCTAAAGCCAGGTCTAAATTACAAAGTTTTGCTAGTATAGCTATGTTGGTTGCAGGTGTAAAGGGTTGTGTTCCCTGACTGACATAGCTGGGCCAGTAGAGATCCCTAGTGTAGAACCAGCTCTTCTGGCCAAAGTGCAATTTTGCTGGTATAAACTGCATCCACCCGAGGAGTGTTTTGCTGTATAGTATACTATATATACTGCTGCTATAGTATACTATATACCAGTATACAGGTAGACAGGGCCGGCCCACAACATTTTGACACCCAAGGCTGGGAGCTCAAATGTCGTCCCCATGCCCCCTCGCTTGGGCCAAAACTTTGAAAGTTTTCTTGTGCCCTGCTTCCTCCAGCACAGCACTCCACCATTTCTGTGTATCTAGAGCAGAGAGACTACATATGTACCAGCAGCAGACACAAATTTCTACACTCTGGGTCCTAGTGCCCCCCCCCCACAGTCTGGCACCTGAGGCGGCCGCCTCAGTTCGCCTCATGGTAAGGCCAGCCCTGCTGGTAGAGCTGTTCTGGCAAAGCACTCCTAGTATAGACATGACTGCTATGCAAACACACAACAAGTTTAATTTCCTAAGCAGTCCAGATGGATGATTAAGCATGGAAGAAACACATTAAATGTAATTCTCTTTGTTAAGACAATATAACTTCCATCAGTAGAAAAAGGAATCATCCAACAATAATATGCAGACAAAAGTGATTTCCATAAAACAAGGACTTCAGTGGAAACTGCGGAGTGCTCAGCACTTTTGAAAATCAAGCCATTTATTTATGGGCTAAGTATAAATTTAGAACCCTAATTTTAGACTTCCATCTCTGAAAATTTTGGCTCTTGTTTTCAAAACGTACAAGTCTGAACTGACACGTGACATCTGATGAAGACCTATCAAATTAAATTTGTAAAAGAGGTAGAGAATAAATACCTTAAGGTTGATAGGGCTTGGGATAAAAATGGGAATGCTACAAAATATGTACAATTCTTGCTAAGAGAAGATTTGGAAAAGACAGCAAAATATCCCGTGTTTACAGAGCATACCATGCACTGTTTCCACAGCCACCTGTGGCTTTGGGGATATGCCGCACTACTGTCAGGAATGAGAATGAGGATCACTTAGAGCTGACCTGCAAAGTGGAAAAAAATTCCTCTGATGATGTGTAAGGAGGGCCTGAAAGTTTTTCCCGCTTCAAAAGAGAAAAAAGAAAAAAAAGCACACACTTTTTTGCTGTTCTCCTCTCCCTTCCCCACTACCTTTTATTGCATTAATATTTTAGTTTGTGTCTAACCTGGCAAATATAATGATTCCTGGAGATCAAATGTAAATGATGCCATCATAAGACACAAGACAGTGAAAGTAAAGCAACAGTGGATTTAGGCTAAAAAAATCCATTCTGGTTTTAGAGATATCACAGGTTCCAGTAATACTCTTGGGGAATACCAGATATTGCAGTTTTCAGGAATATTTCTTATACTTATAATGGAGACTACAAGAAATATCTCTAACTCAATAATGACTTTTTAGGTCTGCCCACTGTATTCAGAGAAGGAGGGATTTTTAGTCAGGCTGTTTAAAACTTATTTAGTACAACTGTTTAAAACTATTTTTGACATCCATTTAAGGGCAATGACTAATTAATATTAACATAATTAACAGCCTCAGTATATTAAGAGAACATAGTAAACATCCTCATGCTTCTCAGTGGTTGTCCAACAAAACTTGGGAAAGATCAGATGTTAGATTCCTGATATTTCCAAGGCAAAAATCAAACAGAAAAAAATTAATAAGAAATCTTTCAGGCTCTTTAGAGAACATAATGAAGAAAAAAAGAAAAGAAAAAATATAATCCAATGTAAAAAATAATAATTTATAGGTCACCTTTAGTGAGCAACATTAGATAACAGCGTGGTCCATTGGAAGTGTAAGGAATAAAGAGTGGCTTTTGTTTTTCAAGCTCTCTCCTCACGTTAAGAATGAGAAAGGAGCTGAGAAGTAGTGTGTCAGGCCAATATCCACACCACTGGGGCTTCCCAGTTAAGCTTTGCTTTTACCATAAAACTCAGGGCAAGAAATCTCTAAGAGCATTGGGACTGTAGAACTCCAAGAGAGAATCAGACTAGCAGATGATTTGCATCAATGAAGCAACAAGTCAGGGCCCACAGGATCCATAACCAGAACAGACATCTTCCAAAGAGAGCATATGGCAAAGAACAGAATGAGGAAAAGAGGGATAAGCCAGGAAGGGGCAGATCCTGGCTAAGGGGCTAATCAAAGAGACTAAGATGTTTCTAAGACATTCATAGTTCTGCAGCTTTTCATTTTCTGATTGTTTTATTAGAAGCTGTGTTGGCACATAGACTGTTTTTTATTATGTAAGGTGAAAAGGTTGTAAAAGGGTGTGTTTATTGGATAGGAATAATAGGTTGATGTGTTACAAGAGTGCTCTGAGCATAAATATAAGTTGTTAGTTAATAGATAAGGAGTATTCCCTATCTGCCAGCCAGGGATAGGGCAGATGAGGTATTCATCCAAAGGCAGGTTAAGAGATAGAATATGGTCTTTAAAATAGCTCTAATTTGAAATGGTCTGTCCCCAGCATTTTGGTTCCAAATAGGACTGGCAATTGGAGAAACCTCATCTGGTAGAGACCCCTAGCTATTAGAGTTGGTCAATTTTCTTTTACTTTTGAAAGTGGGAATGTGATAACAGTCAAATGAAAAGCAGTACCAATGACAATAACTTTGTCTACAAGAAGCTATGGTGTCTGAACAAAACGTGATTTAGATTAATAATAGCCCTTTAACTCCAGTGTTGTACCTTAAATATCAGAGGCTTGATTCATCCCAGGAAGCAAGGAGTGGGTATAAACAGGAACATGCATTCAGATAGTTTCTTTGTATAAAGGTGAAAGCGAAAGTGCATTAATCAATGCCTAGTTCAGGCAAGACATTTATGAAATCCGTAGTATCAAAATGGGGATTTTTAGCATAACTGGAGCTAGCTGAAAACTGCTCGTTACTTTTTGTTGGAAATTGTAATCTCTTGCAGCACCACCACAAGGGGCTCAGTACGTTGCAGAGAGGATAGAAGTTGCTGAGTTATACTTCAGTACTTCGTAGTACCTCAGAAGCTGTCCAGAATGAGCTGAGCTAGGTGCACTCCTAGTCACTCTGAGGCAAGGGTGATGATTCTTCTGAACAAAAACGGAATGATTGTGTCACCAGGTGTGGGGTGGTGGGGTTAGAAGCCTGGTACTTTGTGAGGACACAAACATTTTAGTTAGTCCACTGCAGCCATGTTGCTCTATGGAGGTTGCTACAAGTCTCACCCTTTACCAATGCTTTGCTGCAGGTGCTCACCAGCAGGGCATAGGCCTTCTGGCAAAACCCACCACTAACAGTACTAACCATAAGCAAAGATAACCACAAAACACACAAACCCCTGGAACTCGCTGCACAAGACATCGCAGTCTGGAAAGTGAAGCCATGAGGATCAACATTTCAGACTAAGCAAATCATGTGCTATTGAGCTTATGGACCTGAAAGCACACTGAAGCCTCCTCTCAAAGCCAGCAGGCACAGGTTCAGTTTAATAAAGGCATTCCTTTTGAGATAGGTTTCCTGACACTTCAACCATGCTGCCATTGGCTACGTTACCACTCAGTTTGCAGTCTGCTAGGGTAAAGGGCACGGTGTTGTGCTGCCCCTGGAACAGTCTAGGAGGGAGACTGTCACTTGGGGAGGGAGCACACTGCAAAGATGTATAGACAGAGAACCACATGCTTCCCAACATGCCTGCATAAATATATGGCCACTTGACAAGGTGGGGTGTAATGCCTCTGCAGAGCCTGCTTCTCTCCACACCCTGGAAGTGGTGGTATAGTGTGCCAGCACAAGGAAGTAAAGGTGCACCGTATGCCATTTTACTCCTTTGTGCAAGTGCTTAAGACACAAACTGCCCAGTTGCTGAGCAAGATGGATTAATTTTACTCCAGTTTCTGGGTCTAGAGCAGATAAGCACCTTCTCAACTTGCACTAACCTAGCCACCCCCAGATCTCTGCAGGACTGAGTCCTAAGGTAATTGATAGATGTGTAATTGACCAATTCCTCTTTCTCCTCTGGGTTCATGGCCTCAAACAACAGGACTAGTGTGATGTAAGTAGTGGTTAGGGTCCAAGAAGATAAAAATGTGTGAAGTTTAAAACAAGGATCCAGCCCTGTGTGGGAAAGAAACATATAATCATATAGAGAAAAGCAGTCTACACTATCCTGTGCAATAGGAGAACAGGATCATAATAGTCTCTTCTGGCCTTGCAATCTACTGAAAAATCTATGAAAAGGAGGAAGAAGGCACAATATCTGACTTTTAGGTCTTTTCTGAGGTATTATCTTTTTGTTCTGTGTTAGAGTATAGCACAATGGAGTCCTGGTCCACCTAGGCAACATGGCAATACAAATACATACAGAATAATAATTAATAATGACATAATGTTTTGGAATTCTTTCATTTTGCTGTTGCTAGTATCTATACAACCGAAAATGATACATTTAAAAAAATTACACTACAACAAGGAATAAATATGTAACTGGGAATTGGGGAGGCATATATAAACCTTTCTATAAATTCTCCTATTGCACAAGAAAGGAGAATTTTCTCTCATATGATCTTTCCCACACATGACTGGATCCTTATTTTGCACGTCACACATTTTTATGTTCTTAGACCCTGACTGCATATACCAAGGTTTCCCATCAGGGCGTCAGTGCCATGTGGTGTGGATCAGGTTGCAATTTTGGGAATGAAGAAACATAGGAATTAGTGAGAATCTGAAAGCATTTAGTCAAAATGAAAGATGTGCCCAATGTGGAAATATTTGTGGAGGGGATGTAATGCCATGTGAGAACTAGACATTTTATTCCTAGTTAGGATTCCATTTTTCACTTAGTCTGCGGTATCAGATATCTCAACAGCATACTTTTACGCTGTAAAATAATACTTTGAACCCTGACTGATCTGCCATCTTCACCATCATCATAGTGGCTTAGGGCCTGTTGCTTCCAGGTGCTGAGCACCTTCAGCAAGGTCACTGGGAGTGTGAAGTTGATGAGAGATTAAATCAGCGCCATGCACGATGAGCATCTTAATGGGACATAGAGAGTATTTTTGTACAAGTCCAGATAAGGTCACAGCTGGAGAAAACAATGGGCCAGATTAGCAGGGGGCGTAAACAGGCCACACTTCATTGTCTTCACTGAGTTATGCCATCTGAGAATCTGGCTCAATGTCAAATGATGACACACTTCTCTTTTAATCACTGAGGCTCCCTACAAGGCTTTAGTCCATTCATTTTAAACTAAGCCTGCTATCTGAACGGGTATCTTCCAGATACCAGAGATGAGGGAAAATAAACAACCTTCCATTAACCACAATACACAGTTCATAATGTGCTGTAAATGGGACAACTACCATTAATAAACAATTCTGACTCTAATTTGACTCACTGCTCATTGTGTGTTGCTGTAGCAGCAGAGTTTTAAAGTGTCCCATGAAAGTGTGCACTGGCACATAATAAGTTTGGTTGATACTTTCTATGTATTCCTGCCATTTCTGTATTTCTATCGGGGAGAGGCCTATGTTCTTGGTCAGTTGCTATATTTTCACACTTCAAGGGTGCTCAGGATAAAAAATCAGCTATGTACATCTCAGTTGCTTTTGTGCAGAGTACATCTAAATTGTAGCATTGCCATTTCAGTAGCATGAAAGTGTTTTTGGGCTGCTAGGAGGAGCTTTTTAAAAATGATCTCTTCTGATTTATGGCCACCTTCTCCTTGACTGCTGTCCTGTACTTGAAAATATTGGCTGAACTTTTCACATGTGAACACTATTGCAAGGCATTCCTTTTCAATTTGGTGATATCTCTGCTCTGTTGGCAATAGTGACCATTATGTGAAAGCTACAAGCTGTACCATAATAGTAGTGATGCCCCAACCCCAACTGTATCACATTTTATGGCTGTCTCTTCATTCACATCATAGGATTTCAGAATGGGATAGTTCATCACCAGTTCCTTGGTACGTGTAATGACTGCATTATGTTGAGGTAACCATGGCCATACTGCACCTGTGTGCCATAGTCACCTCAGGGTTTGCACACATCCGAGAGGCTTGGAAGAAATGTTATCAGATATTTCACAAATCCTAACAGTCTCTAAACTGATTCAATGCAGGCACCTGCTTTTATCACTCCATGGGCAGGTTGTAGCCCTGGGAGGTCAGCCAGTGTCTCACACATGGTGCTGCAGTCAATTGCAATTTCATCTTGTTTTTATTTAATTTTAAATTTACTTTCCTGTCTCTTTCTAGCTGACTGATAATTGTGATCTGCCACACTTCTGTTATGCTGTCTCTGCATCCGGAACCCTTGTAGGCATTTGATAGTACGCTCTTTTTCTTTCTTTGTTGAAGTTGCTTGGGTCTATGCAAATGTGCAGCTTGCCTGGCTTCTCAATGGCTGTCGTGCTACTTATCCAACTTGTGGACTCTGTGACTTTAATAATGATGCCTTCTTTTTCCCTTTGCTTTATTATTGCCATTTTTTTTGTCTTAATGCAATGGCTATTCTGTGAGGCAGGTGCAGTGTTATTTCCAGAGGTAACATGCCTAGAAGACATCCTGTCCCTTCAAGAACATCTTGATAACCTTTAAGCAGATTTGCTGCAGGGATGCCACAGTGCATTGTCTGCTCTGGATATGTTTTTTGTTTTGCTTATGTGTCTCCAGTATCAGTTGTTTCTCCCCAGTTTTAGTGTCAGTAGGTTCAGGCATTCACTTATTTTATCTGAAAGCAATGGCTCCTGTGTTTGTATTATCTGAAATTTCAGCTGTATACTTTTCCTTGGTACTTTGTAATTTACATTGTTTTAGTGGTATTATGATTGTGCCATTGTATAATATTAATGTGGTTTTGCTTGGCTGCAATTCTGGTTTCTTCTCTTGCATAATGCTATATCTTTGTAGGTTAGAATGTTAACTGATGCTCAACTGTCTATTTCACATTTATTTTTATGCCTCTCTGTCTTGCCATATCATAGAATATCAGGGTTGGAAGGTAATCTAGTCCAACCCCCAGCTCAAAGCAGGACCAATCCACAATTTTTGCCCCAGATCCCTAAATGGCCCCCTCAAGGATTGAACTCACAACCCTGGGTTTAGCAAGTCAATGCTCAAACCACTGAGCTATCCCTGCCCCCCAATCTTTGCATCTTGTGCTAGTCTGAGCTTTAAAAAACAGATATTTTTGCTGTTTTGCACTGTGTCGATGTCATATATGTGCAAAATCTCACCCTGTGAGTCTCTGGTTGTTTCCATGATATGGTGCTTTTTTTCTTTTGCTTTTTTTTGTCTGCAAACTTTAGCATAATCATTTCTCTTGCACGTTACCCCATAACTGGGGCATTTTCCATTATTGTTTTTCTCCACAGTACCCACAGATCCTCATTTGCATTTTGTTTGTCTCCGCTGCTTTGGATTTGTATATTTGCTTTGCTCAATTTTTGTAGTACAGTAGAACCTCAGAGTTATGAACACCTCAGGAATGGAGGTTGTTTGTAACTCTGAAATGTTTGTAACTCTGAACAAAATGTTATGGTTGTTCTTTCAAAAGTTTACAACTGAACATTGACTTAATACAGCTTTGAAACTTTACGATGCAGAAGAAAAATGCTGCTCTTAAAAATCTTAATTTAAATTAAACAAGCACAGAAACAGGTTCCTTACCTTGTTAAATCTTTTTTTTTTTAAATGTTCCCTTTATTTTTTTAGTAGTTTACATTTAAAACAGTACTTATTTGCTTTTTGGATTTTTGGTCTCTGCTTCTTCCTGATTGTATAATACTGGTTCCAAATGAGGTGTGCGGTTGACTGGTCAGTTCGTAACCTTGGTGTTCATAACTCTGAGGTTCTACTGTATTTTTCTTGATATTTTAATGCTTTCCCTGTGGTACTTGGTGAATTATCTCTGTGTCTGCTCCATCTATCCTCCGTATTTGGATGTGAGCTTGTTCATTATCTTTGCATATGTCTATGGCTCATGGTCGTTTTAGTGTGTGCTTTCTAAGCATTCGCATTCAAGATCATCTTTAATCCTATTACTAATCTATCACAAATTAGTCAGTCTTTTAAGATTTAATACTATATTGCGCTATTGTTCTCCAGGTTCACAATTACAATTGATGAAAAAATTCCTTTCACATGTGAATTTTTTGCTACATTGAAAATGCTTCCATGGCGCTTCTAGGATTTTCATGGGTCCTTCAGAAGCTGGCACATGGCAGCCTTTGCCCATTGCAGCTAGTAGTGTGGCTGCTCTTAGTTTCTTTTTCTTTTTATCCAGCTCTGATGTAATTTCATAGTTTTCCCATTGTGATATAATGAATGTCCAGTTGCTGGACACATCCCTCTTCATGCCCATTTTCTCAGGGAAAGGCATCTACTAGGCTGCCATGTTTATTGCTCTCTCTCTCTCTCTCTCTCTCTCTCCCTGCCCTATACTTGTAGTTTCTGTTTTGACATTTTTGCAGGAGTCAGCTCACTTCTGACAGCACATTCAGTGTGCCTGCATAAAGAGAGAGAGCTAAGACAGTGCAACATTCAGGCTTTATTTCTTCCTCCACATATACATTCCCATCTCCTCAAGCACTTCCTGAAAGTAGAGTTCTCTAAGAAGTCCCTAGATATTACCCTCTACATAAATATACTTTAATGCCCCCTATTAGGAAGCTATTTATTGTAACTGCACAGAGAGTCAACCTGCTCCATAGGCCCATAGGCCCTTTGGACAAATTATATACACTCTTACTCTGGAAGGTACCTAATTATCTCAATTCATATTAATGGCTATTCGCGTTGAGAGCTCACAGCACCTTATGCAGAGCCTTGCACTTTATAGATTAATGGCCTCATTGAGCTCCCATTAAAATCAATGGCAGTCTCTTCATTGACTTTATTGGGAATTGTATCATATCCTCAAACCTTAGGGCCCAGTCTTTCAACCTTTACTCTTGAGAGTGATCCTTACTTGTGTCCTTGATCCTTGAATGGGGCTATTCCCATGAGTAACCATGGTAGGATTGAGCTTATAGTTTCTATATATTTTTCACCTTAGTGTGGTATAAATATTTTTAAAAAGATTTGAAGAGCAGATCCTCAGCTGGTGTAAATTGTCATAGTGAAGTGAATGGAGCAATGCTGATTTCACTCCTGCTGAGGATCTGTCCATCAGACTCAATTGTTATTGAATTAAAACTTACCGTAACATTGTGCATGTGCACGCAGCATATCTGGATGCTTTATTTAAACTGAAAATCCTGAATTGCTAAATAAATAATGAAGCAATATGGTGCAGAACCTGGACTAAGGAAACACTAATAATTTGTTCCTTTCTGTAAAAGAACTCTGAGCATTGTGAATGGTGTAACGCAAAATACTAAAGAATTGTACAGATAGGGTAGGATTTTCAAAAATATTCAGCATTGGCCTAACTCTGCTGACTTCAGTGGGAGTAGAGTTAGGTCAACACCAAGCAATTTTGAAAAGCCCATCTCCATTGTTTACTGTTTGACAGCAAATATGTGAAGGGCCAGACTCTATCTGAATTATTAGAAGAAATACAAAGGTAGAAGCACAGCGCTAGGAAGGATGACTCAGGCTGTAGTGAGTTATGGGAACACACTGACCAACATAACTCCACTTTCCCCAAGCTAGCCTGTGCGGCACACCACAGCATATGTATTGGAGGCTTCATATCACACACTATTTGGCCAATCTTGCTCCCTCAGGTGTCGTATTTTGGCTCTCTTGAGTGCTGACATGCTAATGATGCCTGGGCATAGCAGCTTCTTTGCCCCCTATGCAATACCCAGTAAACGTAAGACTTAAATATATTAAAATGTATATTGCAAAAGGAAGTGTACTATAAATGAAATTTCTGTCCCATGGAACATATTTAAATGCATGTGCCATACATGTTAATTTCAGAAATATTTGCTGCTAAAGGAGATTTGATACAGGGCAGTTTGACTTACAGCTAAATAAAAGTTGTAAAGTGTTTCAGATACCCTGAATCATGCTAATTCCAGTTCTGCTTACTTTGTGAAATTTGCTCCATCCATAGAAAGCCAGAGGCTGGGATTTTAAAAACCACTTGGCACTGGCTTAAATAGCCTTCCACTAAAATCAATAGTAAAACTCCCACTAGCTTCAACTGGACCAGAGTTAGACTGGTGTGTGGTTTTGAAAATCCATCATGAATATTTGGGCCCAGTGCAGGAGTGACGGGCAGGTGAATCCATCCCCCAACCTACAGCCATGTCTACATCACAAAAATAAATAAATAAAAAAATCAATAAATAAAGTTGTGGCAATGAGTCTCAAGGCTGGGTATATAGACTCGGAATTGCAGGGCTCACGCTATGGTGCTAAACATAATAGTATAGATATTCCCCCTTGGGCTGGAGCTCGGGCTCTGAGAGCTGGTGAGGGGCTCTGAGACACCCCAGCATTATCACTTAGCTGACAGGCCCCCTGAACAGCTCTATGCTGAGTTTAAGTGCTTTGGAAGGCATTACACCACAGGGTTCTGCACAAGCAGGAGCTCCACTTGTGAATATTTGCATGTAGAGAATCTGTACTGTGAAAGAAAACTGATATCACAATACTAATGATTTTCTTTCATAAGAAGGATTTATTCACCTGGGAAGCAACTCCATACAAATAGTAGAAAGGAATCATACACTCCCCCCCCCCTTATTATTGATGAAGTTGGCTGTGGTGGAATTTGAACCCTGCAGGATCCATAACCTTTTAATCATAAAAAGAAACAGCGAAAGTCATCAAGATGAAAAGGTGGGAGGGGGCTCTCTGTAGGGAAATGGGTTCAATCGGATATTCCTAAAAGCAGTTCAAAATGGCAGGATCAAAAAGGGTTAGCTAAGCTATTAATCTCAGTTCAAAGAGCCATCAAGTAAACTCCCCACTGAGCACAGAACTAGATTGAATCCTTATGAACGTACTGACCTGTTGGCTCTGAACCTTGTAGAGCAAGCAAAAACAATTTTAAAAAAAGAGAGAGAGAAACAAATAGGAATTATATTGTCCTTCACACTGGCAGTTTCTTGCCAGCTGCCCAAATGTGTCTTCTTTTTGAAATAAACAAAATGTTTTGTTTTCCTAGTTTCCATCTGGTAGTAATTGGTAGCCATTTTGTTGAAGTACTTTTTGCTTTAGTTGCTAGAAGAAGAAATATATCTCAAGGAACACCACTAGCTATTGTTTCTATACAAACTCTCTTCTCATACAGAAGCTGTTTGTGTGGTCACATGAATATCTGTTGAATATTTGTCTGTAAGTTCAAAGGGACAAAAACAATAACAATAAAAGGGAGCGGGAGCAAAGGATTTTCAGAAACTCTGAAAATCAGGCCATTTTTTGTATCAGTAGGTACTTAAATCTGCATTGAGGTGCTTAATAATAGTCACCCATTCTTGAAAATTTAGCCCTAAACAAATTTTTCAGCATTCTAGATTATAACCAGTTTGGGGTTACCATGAGGAAGTGAGTGGGCAGGTGAATCCATCCCCCAACCTACAGCCATGTCTACATCACAAAAAATAAAATAAAAAAATCAATAAATAAAGTTGTGGCAATGAGTCTCAAGGCTGAGTATACAGACTCGGACTTGCTGGGCTCACGCTATGGTGCTATTGAGTACCATTCTACATCATAAAGTAGATGATTTCTAAAGTAAGATAAACAGAACTGGTCCAAAAATGGGGGCAGGGGAAAAAACGCTAACAGTTTCAAAAATTTAGAAAAGATTTTTCTTTGAAGTTTAAAAAAAGAACCGAATTCAAAAACATTTCCTTTTTTTTAAAACAGAGGCCTTCTTCTTTTTCCTGCCCCCATGTTTCCTTTTTATCATTTTCTATTTTACCATTGAAAATTGAAGAAACAAGAAGAGTGGGGGGTAGAAGAAAATTGACGAGCCTAAAAAACAAAAAACTGCTTTCCCCACTCCTTTAAAAAAAACCAAAAACCCCATGAAAGACAATTTACAAAATGATTTTCCCCATTTTTTTAAATAAAAAAACGGATGAAAAATATGTACTTTGTAAAAATTGTAAGCCTCGTGTTCCAGTCACAGTGGATTTTGTATTAGTATATTTATCGAGGAAACAGGCACATCTTTATTTTAACAAGATCAAACTCCAGAATTTATAGGCACTGCCACATGTAGGCCATACTGCTACTCTTCTTTCTTAATAGACTTTGATGGTTTATTAATACCATTTTTTTGGTAAATGTTGTCCCTCCTTTTCATATGTATTCTTCTCCAGTACCATCTAGGATAGTCTACTTGCTGTTCTGTAGCCAGCCAGACAAAAACAGAAGAACACATAAATATCACTCACTTCCACCAACGTTTCCATATGTGGCAACACCCACCATGTCTCTCCAACCTTAGCTACTGACATTCATTATTATTCACAAACAAACAAACAAACAAACAAACAAAAACTTACATTTCAGCTAAAGTTGCTAAATAAGCTTTGCTTTCTCTTTGAAGGCTATGACCAGTGTATTGCCCATACTTCTGAGATGCCCCAAACCTTCTAAGCAAACACTTTTATTCTTAAAGTAAACACATTACAGAGCGTATCAGAGGGGTAGCCATGTCAGTCTGGATCTTCAAGACCAACAAAGACTCCTGTAGCACCTTATAGACTAACAGATCTGTTAGTCTATAAGGTGCTACAGGACTTTGTCGACATTACAGAGAATACATATTAAACCAGAAAAGTTTCTACCCACAGGCTAAAAATCTTACCAGAGGTCTTCCCCAGCTCCAACCTAGGGCTTAGTAGGTTTTATTCCTTCAAAACCCAGAACTGGGTTTTCCCCATGGTCACAAGTTCAACAGTTTTAGATCCAGAACCAGAACAAAGGCTGGACAGATCACCCATTTCTTTATACACTTTGGGCCTTTGACCTTGGCCTTCTGTAACATAATCAGCAGACAATGACCCTCCCCTCGGGGCACAGCCTCAAAAGGCAGGGGTTTGCATCACTGGCGTTGGGTGATTTTCATTAATCTCCCCCTAGATATTCCCCAGGAAATCCGTTTAACCCTTATTGTCCCAAAAGCCCATAGTTGTCTGGCATGTTTTTAGCATAATCTTTTGAACTCCTTTCCTAGATGGATTCTGTCTAAAAGTGTGGGGGGGGGGGGGGCATGAGGCAATGGCCCCTCCATGTCCCCGCCCCTCCTCATCCCCCCAAGACCCGACCCCCCCAGCCAAGCAGGAAGCCAGAGCCTGACTTGGGAGCCCTTGTCCCTGCCCCCCTGACCTCGCGCCCAGGGCAGGCGGAGGGTTCACAGCTCCCTCCATCTGACTGTGCAGCTCTTACCCTGACCTGGCTCTGGCTTCCGGCCTGGCCTGGGGGTGGGGCCAAATAGCTGCAGTCAGGCCATATTAAGAGCTGTCCGGGCAGCTGTGTGGAGCTGCAGACCCTAAGAGCAGTCCACGACCTGTGCCCCCTCCCCCCAGACTCCTGCCCAGGGCAGGTGGAAGGTCCATGGCTCCCCAAAGCTGCCTGGGCACCCCCTTGCAGCTGCCTGGGGGCAGGGCCTTGGGGGTGGAGGGGGAAGAGAAGGGGCAAGGGGCCGGGCCCGTGTCAAAAAGTAGGCGGGCCATGGCCTCTTGGCCCCACCGTTCCAGTGCCCCGACTCCCAGATCTCACATATGTCACATCTCCCCCCTGGAAAGCTTACATACAATCCTGGCCCATATTCATACATATGTTTTATTCAATAACGTCTCCCAAGGATATTGCAGGAAATTGCCATATAACAAACAATTTGGTGAAATCAACATGAATTGCTTTAGTGTTTTGGTGTTGCCAAATCTGCCTATTTTGCTGAAACAAGTTTAGTGTGAAAAATTTCACCCAGTTTTCTGCATTTCCTCCAAAGCGTATATGAAAACTTTAATAATAAAAGCCAGGCCTTTCATAAAACAATACACAATTTTCAGCATTTAAAAAAAATAATCTATCGCAGTATTTCTCTACCTGTTCTTGTGTTATACAATGTTGTGGTGAGAAGGCAATTGACAGCAGTGGGTTAGCATTTATGACCCTCATGGAAAATATAAACCTTCAGGGAGAGAAAAGGAGGGGGAATTTTTGTTTGCTGCCAAAAATTAAATTTTCAGAGATCCTCTTCTAGAAATATCTGAAATATCAGCTGGAGTTTTTTGCATTTAAATTTAAAAAATCATGAAAAATAATATTAGCCTGGCTGGCATTTGTCTGTAATTCTGTTACAATAATTTGCCAATGGGATATACCAATAAATGTTCAACAAAACCACAGGTTTACAATCACATTTACATATTTCCCGTTAGACTCACATACACACATATATTGAAATGTGTACCCAGACTCAACACTGCAAAATAACAAACCTAAAGCCATCTATCTGTTCCCCATATGTAACAACAGAGGGACCATGCTTACTTTCTATTTACAGTCATCACTCCCCAAGTCCCCTTCTTATACAGCTGTGCTCCTGATGTGCCCCAATAGGGAAAATTAAACATTTGTGTAGATTTTATTATAACATAACTATCAGAAAACTTTCTACAAGACATTTAACACCCCTTTCCCCTGCAACTTACTAGATCTCCCTTGCGTTTACTTTTCTTCTTTGTCCGCCTGTTTCTTTTATCTCAGTCTTTCCAAGGGGTGAAAAGAAATAAAAATCTTTCTCTTCTCACTCCTTCCCCCAACTCCCAGTCTCCATTAATCCCTAGTTTTCTCTCTCTTCCCTCTCTTTCTTCAAACTTTATCTTCCCATTCCACTTCTTTTCTCTATTCTTCCCCCCCTTTTTATGCTTTTTCCTAGTTTTACACCTACACTCTCTCTTTCCCCAACTCTCTGTCTCTGTTCCCTTCTCTAATTCTTACACATACATTACTTCTCTCTACTACCTCCCACTACTAAGGCTGTGACCATCTGAAGATGGACATACCACTACTATGAATAGTAATAATAACAATATAAAACATATGATGATATAATATGTTATATAAAAGTATAAATAATGAAGTCAAAATGAATCACTTCAGCCTTTTCTACATTAAACTTTTTGACCTCATAGAAACAAAATGTTTTGATGACATTTTTGACAAAAAGGTTGACTAAATTGATATCTTAGCAATACATTTTGATTTTATTGAATCAGTATTTTCTGATGGAAAACTGTTCTGTTGGAATTTTTTTCAAACAGTTCTTGCTGCCAGCAAGGTAGGGGTATGTGGGAGGGGGGAAGAGTGTATGTGGGGTGATGGTGGAAAATTACTGAGCTCCTATTGTGAAGTACACGTCGAGCAGAACTTCTGGTGCTCCACACCAACCAGCACAACCAAAAGTGTGGTCACAGAAAGCAGTGCCCGTAAGTGTTACCAAATGTTTCCTTCCCCTTTACAGAACACAGGAATGTACTGTATCAAAATACAAGGTCCATCTAGTCCAGTATCCTGGTTCTGACAGTGGCCAGTACCAGATGCTACAGAGGATGGTGTAAGATCTCTAAAGTAGGCAGATGTGAAATAATCTGTCCCAGACAAGACAACTTGGAATTAAGTGTGCGCATGTCCAGTTCAATTAGAGATGATGTTGTATAGGATGTCTATATAACACTGCTCTACAGCCAAAATGCTTCTGAAATAAATGTAGTCAAACTTTACTAATTCTGGGTCACTGAGAACTAAAATGATGCTTAAAATTGTTGACTGGCTCTAGTTTTCAAGACATGCTATTGGGTCAGTATATACGACCCTTGACTTGGGAATGGTGGAGGATAAGTGAGTTATAAAGGGAAGGGATCTCAATTTAAACCAGAAATGACTAAAAGACATCTTTGACTGGATCTATGAATAAATCTATGACTGGGTTTGGACAGTACTTGCTTTTTAGGCAAAATAATGAATGATGCAATCTGAAGCTGGTATTGCGTCATACATGATATGAATTGCATCATGTTATTCCTAGAAGTCATGGATGATGCAATCATAACGAAGCTTACATCACTCTGCTGAACAAATTGCCCTATATCAGCTCTACAAATCATACAGTGTCGTGCTCTCTTATTTGTGAGTGTTTGATTTTGCCAAGGGACACATTTCTGTTTAGCCAAAGTGAGCAGAGGTGCCTCGTACTTGTGGGAACAGTGCAGATAACTTCTGCTATGTTTGTGGTGAAGTGACTTTTGCATCACAAAAGCGCAGCATAACCACTATGGTTAAGAAAGCCTGTTACCTTTCTTTTGGCTGCAAAATTGGAGATCAGGACAAGAGGTGGGCCCCACACATATGCTGCAACACTTGTGCAACAAATCTTCGCCAGTGGTTGAACAGGAAAAGGAAATCTATGCCTTTTGCAGTGCCAATGATTTGGAGAGAGCCAACAGATCATCCCAGCAACCGTTACTTCTGCATGATGCCTCCAGTTGGGAAAGGTGTGTCAAAGAAGAAAAAGTGGACTGTGCATTATCCAAACATTCCATCAGCTATACTCCCAGTACCCCACGGAGAAGGACTGCCGGTTCCTGATGCACCAGAATCATTCTCACTTGAGTCAGACGAGGAAGAGGAAGAGGATGAAACTTCTGGTCCTGAACCATCAATGTCACAGGACCCACATTTTCTCCCATCCTCCTCCTCTGAACCACACCTCATAACACAAGGTGAACTGAATTTCCTTGTCAGGGATTTGGAACTACCCAAGAGTAAGGCAGAGCTTTTGGGCTCCAGACTACAGCAGTGGAATCTCCTGGCAGGTGATGTTAGGGTTTCCATGTTCCGTGACCGTCAAAAGGATCTTGTCTCATTCTTCTTCATGGAAGGTGATCTTGTAGCCTGCAACAACATCGATGGTGTGATGGCAGCCCTCAACATCGTTCACGATCCAGGTGAGTGGAGACTCTTCATTGATTCATCGAAGACGAGTCTTAAAGCTGTTTTACTGCATAATGGCAATGTTTGGCCATCAATTCCAGTTGGTCATGCAGTCCATATGAAGGAAACCTATGACAACATGAAACAACTTTTGAGGTGCATAAACTATGACCAACATCAGTGGCAGCTTTGTGGCGATTTGAAGGTTGTTGCTCTCTTGCTTGGTCTGCAGACTGGACACACAAAGTACTGCTGTTTTCTCTGCGCATGGGATAGTCGTGCAAGAGATTCCCACTACATCAAGAAAGATTGGCCACTCTGACAGTCATTGGAGCCTGGGAGGAAAGGTGTTCAGCATCCACCACTTGTTGAATCAAGGAAGATTTTGTTACCACCCTTACACATCAAGCTGGGTCTGATGAAGAACTTTGTCAAGGCCATTGACAAAACACCGGCAGCTTTCAAGTACCTCTGTGGAAAATTTCCAAGGTTAAGTGAAGCTAAGATAAAGGAAGGTGTCTTTGTTGGTCCTCAGATTCGTGAACTTCTTCGAGATGATGCATTTGACCATGCACTGTGTGGCAAGAAAAAAAAGGCATGGAAAGCCTTCCAGTTAGTGGCAATCAATTTTCTCGGAAACAACAAGGCAGACAACTACAGGTTGTTGGTGGAAAACCTCCTCAAGGCATACAAAAGCCTTGGTTGCAACATGTCACTAAAGATACATTTTTTGCACTCTCCTCTAGATTTTTTTCCACCGAACTGTGGAGCAGTGAGCGACGAGCACGGCGAGAGATTTCACCAGGACGTTGCAACAATGGAGAAATGCTATCAGGGCAAATGGAGCCCATCAATGCTTGCAGACTATTGCTGGACAGTGAGAAGAGATGCTCCATTTAATGAATACAAGAGACAAGCCAAGAAGCGCCGAGTAGACACTGAATAGGACTAAACTATGTGCATAATAGTTTTTTTTCCTTTTGTTTCATAATACATTTTATTCATATAACCCCTTTGCTGATTTTTAAAGTGTTACATAAACAGGACAGGTGAAATAGTATCATGTAAAGCAACCATAAACACATGAAAAGACCTAGGTTTACAATTTATGATTACAACTCTACTATCTACACAATATACATAGACATAAAATGTAAAAACTTAAATATCTTAGAAACAGTAGCCAATCAGTTGTTTTAATTGTCATATTTGAATTCAGCACATCAAAATGCATACTAAATAGCACCTTTGATCACTGAAGCAGACGACTTCTCAAAAATTGTAGACCAGTGTAATAGGTACATTTGTAAAAGGGTGCTTTCAGAAGTGCCCTTTGGGGTGCTCAGATGATAATCAGTCAATAAGAGATTTATCTGGCGATGCAATATTTCTAACTAATAGTTGTAGTATGTTGCCACTTGAGAACATGTAGGGGAATTCTGAGGGTGGAATTCTTTGAAAGATCATAGAAGTTACATCCGCATGCAGTTTTAGTTAATATTTTATTAATCTCAGATGTTTTTCTGTGCCACTTTTACACTCTTACATATTGCACCAAACACAACAGGTTTCTGAATTCTAATTTTATTTCTTAATTATTTTTTGTCTTATATTTGTAATTGGATTTGTTAACATTAGGCTTTGATATGTTTGGTAGAGACAAGATCTCTATACTAGCTCAAAAACAGTTTTTTACAATTATAATAAACATAGTAGATGATATTATTCTACTTGTTCTTTGGACTGAAGTACAATACAAATGGTTCAAGTAGAATGTCAAAGCACTTATTTTGCTCATTTTATTCATATATCTGTTTAGTTTTGTTTAGAAATAAAGTCTTGCTCTGCCAAGGCAGAAATAAAAATTTGTTCCATTTTATTAAAATTTGAGAATATCTCAATAAAAATGATCTGGTGGCAATCAACAGCTGTATCTGCCATGGAAAAAACTACCCATAGTCAGTTAAATGCTAGGAATGTGCTCATATTGAACAAAACAGTCACTAAACATCTGTCCTTAACTGAAACCAAATTGAAACAATCACTTTTGAGGTTCAAAAATAGATTGTATAACTTTTTATTTCTCCCCATTTTCAGATATCATTGAAATTCTGAAGTCCATCAGGAAACACAAGGTGAAGTGCTAAAATATGGCAAAAAAAGCAGTTTTCTGAACCAAGTTTTAGTTTAAAAAGTTTAAACGTAGGTATCTAAAATTAGTCACCTAAAACCATAGGAACCGAAACAAGTGGTCTGATTTTCAGGTGTGCTGTGCAACCTATTATTGAAGTTCATGGATATTTAAGAAGTTGGGATGCTTCAGACCTGGTGCAGGTAGGGTCAAGTACCATGGAGAGCACTGATGAGTTCATCCATCTCAGCTGATGAGTTCATCCAACTCAGCTGCAAGCAGCATTCAAATGGCTGCAACAAACCAGATGTTTTTCTTTCTGCCTCCTGCATGAAGTCCATATCTCACTTAAGGATGCAAAAACATCTTTGTGCTGAGACAAAGTTCAGGAGCTATCAGATCTATGCACTGCTTGTATTGCTATATGGGTCAGAAACCTGGACCCTATTACAGGCAGACTTGGAGCAATAATAGACATTCCAGGTGGTGTCAGTGCCAAATGCTGACGATAAAATGGTTTGACTTTGTGCAAAATGTCATAATGTTGCAGCGATCTGGCCTTCCTTCAATCTGTCATTATATTTAAAAGCAACGTTGCATGCTCTTCGGCCATGTCACCAGGATGGGCAAAAACACCCCAGCTCAGTGTGCTCTCAATTCTCCATTGACATCCAAAGAGGTGCACACTCTGACCCTATCTGGCACTGCCTGTAGGGCTGCCCCAGAGATTCATGAATTCACAAGGTTTAGCCATATATGGGAACTTCACTACACAAAGCCTGGTGTGGCACCATCAACTATAGTCACTCTATGCAACAGTTCTTAGTTGACTCTACGTGTCTAATGATGATGCTTCAAGACAGGCACTACATATCCATTATAAAACAAATCAAACCAATGGTCTGAACACTTAAGGGGTCACCCATCTCTACTATATACATGGTATTACATTTTTTAAGGGGGTTATTATGGACATATTCTTCCTTAGGCTTTATACCATAGTACATTTAGTGTTGAACGAGACACCATTTAGTGTAACTGCCTTGAAGTCCTAACAATCAGACCTGATTTGTTTAATTTCAGTGCAGCTTAAAGACCTATGATGTCATTCTTTGTTGTGTTCAGAGACATAACATTAAATGTGGGGAATATTACAAAGATTACCAACCTAACTTCTGTCAGCCTTGGCTGCATGTCACTGTTTACTCTGGATGTTTTGGTTAATTGTCTATCAGAAGACAAATTAGATAAATAAATGAATAAATAAAAACTATTCTTCGAGTGCTGGAAGTCCCTTTAGGCCTCAGTATGATCACAGAAAATTGTTCTTTGCCAAAAATCAATCAGATATGGAGACCTCTTGGGAGAAAGATTACTGAGTTCCCATTACTTGCTGTTATTGATCCAGCATCATACACAGAAGAGCCATACTTAAATGTAACAAAAACATTTGAGGGGAATGGGATGGCTCAAGAAATTGGTAATGGACTAAAGACCTTTTCACCTCTAAGTCACAAATAGAATCCATCAGTAACTGAAAGTCATCATGGTCTGAAGACTGTTTGGAGACCTACCTGAACTTAAATATCAGTCTCAGTTCCATTCCTTTGGGACTGGTGACCACCTCCCCATAACCTGAAATATAAATGGCACTAGTGGCAATCTTGCTAACAGTCAAGGAAACCAAAGACTGAATTGGTATGGAGACTAAAATATTCTCAAAGATGGTCCCTTCTAAACAGTGTTTAAGGACAGTTTGAGAAAAGCTACTGACAATACTGTACCCATTCAGTAGAACTGTCAATCCATGCACATCTCACAAGTACTGTGTTTACTCTCTAAAATGTAGCACATCTTGCCCAGCTGGTAGGGGTAAGGAGAGAGTTCTGGCCTCCAATGGACTCCTGAAGCCAGTTGAGCTTTTGGGTACAACCTCTATTACTTGCATGGGGAAGTACAAACCCCCAGAACAAGAATTTGAAGGAAACACTATGAGAAAGATCTTGCAGAGTTTTCATCCTCCTGTCCCTCTTGTGGGGGTTTTTTGCAACAGGGGGCAACTTGGACCTGTGTTTTTTGTATCAAGGCATGAAATGTTACGTGATACTGCATGTCATCTAATGTCAGCTATGAAATCTCTCTCTCAAACCACAGGAAATATTGTAGTGAGGAAAGATCTATAACCAATTTGTTATAGAAAAAGAAGGATTTAGTAAGTTACTGTCCTAACTCTGACCTTGCCTACCATAGAGCAGTTTTCTCTTGATGCATACATGATTAATGATGCAGACGACATAGCCACTGATGAGAGAATTGCACTTCATTTGGGAAATATTTAGTATTCCATCTATTTAAAATATATATGTTGAAATATTTTATTGATGCCGCCTTGTGCTGTGGCTCACAGAAGATTTCCAGTGCTAAGCATTATCTGTCTGCGGGGCCAATACAATGCTTAGATAGGAGACCTCTGTGAGTTACTTAGGTACTTTTGAAAACTCTGCTGAATATTCAGTATTATACTTCCCCGCTGAATCACTACTGAATTAATATCCCAGCACAATGTTAGGGAATTTGGGATTGCTGGAAGTCCTGTCTTTTGAATGAAATGTAAAACCAAGGTCCTGATTAGAGCTAGTTGGAAAATGGAATTTCCATCTGACTGAAAACTCCAATATTTATTTTTGCCCTGATTCAGCAAAAAAGAATAAAATAATTTTAGGGAGAAATTAAACATTCCAACATTTACAAATAAAAATGCTCATTTTGATACATTAATTCAAAATTATTTTTTGTTCTGATTATCCTGATGGAGAATCAAAAAGCATTAATAAATATTGACATTTTCCTGTGGGAAATTTCTATTTTGATTAAACCCCATTTTCCAACAGGAAATTTTGTTTGGTCAAAGAAAAATTTAACCAGCTCTGGTCCTGACCATTTATTATCATTCATTTATGTTCAAATACCAGCACAAATCCCATTCTGCCTGCCTAAATTCCCTGCACAGTATCAGTTGGATACAATATTCTTCTTTACTCCCTGTTCAGATTTGTCAGGTAGTAATGCTATGTGCTGTTAAAACAGGTATTGCATTTCACTCTAGATATTGTTTGATTTCAATGATAGAAGATGTGATCCTGGTCTATATTTTGAAAAGCATTTTAAGCATAAAAGTGTTACACAAATAGCATACAGTCATTCTTATCACTGGGATGGTAGCTACACTAATTTACTTTTGTTTTTACAGTAGGATGAAGTGGAAACTATCAGGAAATCAAAGTTAAGAACTTTTTTTGGGTAGAAGTATTCACTAATTTCAGGTTCCCACCTGGAGCCTGATTTTCAGAGGTGTTAGGATTTTTTCCATTTGTCTTCCCAAGAACTCAATTCAACTCCATTCTTCGTCACTCAGGTATCTTTATTTGGCATACAACAATGCCACACTGAGTTGATCAGACTCAAACTCCGGGGGGTTGGATGCAGGGTACATCACAACTCCAAAAGTACACAGAAACCTTCTTGCTTTATATACATACATATATAATTGCATTTACTGTACATTGCATCACACATTTTTGGATGGGTTTGGTCCCTTATTTTGTCCCTTGTTATCTAGTTCATAGTAAATAGTTCCCTTGGTGTTCTCCCTCTTATCTTATGTGGCTCAGACATCCTGTCTTCTTAGCCTACTGACCTATTTACTTATCTTATATAGCACAAACATTCTGTTCTCAACCTGATGATTCATTTACATCCCTAATTCTATCTTCCAAAAATGAGGCCTCTCTTTCATATGTTAATTACTCATGTTGGGCCAGCCTTAGCTGCAAGAGGTGGTGAGCGTTTGGACTTCCCTGGAGTTCAGCTGAGATGTGGATACTCAGTGCTTCTGAAAATGAGGACCATGGAGTTTCAAACTGTGCACCCAAATCCTGAAGTTGGTAGACTCTTGTGATGGGGTGTATAAACCTGCACCTCCAGCCCTGTCAATCATGTCAGGGGTAAAATAAGGGTTTAAAAGCAGGAAGTCCCAGGCAGTTGCTGGGCCACTCTGGGAGCAGACGGTGGCTCTATAGCATGCTAGAGAGTCTCCTGGACACTTACAGCAGAACTGCCATCATGTAGGCCACTTTTAATGCCACTCATGCCAATAAGAAGGTAACCCTTTTGGGGTTAAGGAACCTGGGACTATACTAAAGGGACTAGGGGAGTCGGAGCCAGGAGAACCATTGACTTCAAACACAGTCAGAATAGTGGACTCAATTTTGTATAACAGAGACCCCTGCTTAGGCAGATGAGGATGCCCTGAAGATTGGTCAGTGTCCAGACAGTAGGGGGTGACTGTCAGCACTTGAGAACCGTGACAACACTTCTGAAAATTTTGGCCTAAATTAGTAAAAGGGTTAATACAGCCAAATGAAGAATCCCTTTTTGGGAGGCAGGGTATGGCAAGGAATGATATCCCAGCAGTAATACACCTACTCACTCTTTATTGTGCCCTCTCCTATCCCTCAACTCCCAAAGTGACCCAGGCATGGATAGAGACCATTGGTTTTCAAATGAAAGCAAATCCACACATCAGACCTTCCCATTTCCCAATAGTCCTCTCTCCTCACTCTATTTTTTTTCCCACCTGCAGAATTAACATTGGACATGAAAAGTGGAACCCATCTGAATTAAACTACAAATGAAACACCTTCAGCTATTGTTTCCAATTTGTATTAATGTTTTCCAGCTGATTTTCTACTTTTCTAAGGAATATACGAAGGAATTTTGCCAAACTTTCATGTGTTCCCCTGCCAGCCCCCAAAAACTTTTTTGAGGAACAGAAAGATATACTAAATCCACCTACCTAGCAGATATTTAATCCCATTTCCCCCCCCAGGATTGTTTGGAATTTGATATTTTCTCAAAGTAATGACTGCAATTGCCTGCAAACAATTTATAGAATAAATGTGCATTCTTCCCCAAGTATAGCTCTGTAATCCCAAACAATGGCTGAATTTTTCACCTTCTCACTGACATTTGCCATTCTATAGCTATAGTAATGTAATGCTCTTTCATCCCCTACTCTCCTGAGAGTGAAATCACGATGGATGTGTTTGTCACCATGGCAGCAAAACAATACACATATTTTAACCAAAGAAGGTGCATAGACTGTAAATCCCAGGTTTCTTTGTTTTTGGAGAGATTTGAGATGGCTCACATAACTATAAGCCCCAGTATAAAAAAAATGAAAGTGAAACGCTAAGTGAAGCAGCATTTCTCTACCTCAGGTTATATTTCCCCGGAGTGTTGGCAGATGGCTAGTTACTGTATTTTTCTGGGCCAGACAATGGAAGCTTGTCACAGTAAAATAGTAGGTAAGAAGATGGAATCATTTGTATATGAGGCACTGCTACAATATAAAGACCCCATAACATAAATATTAGGAAATAAACAGGTTACTTTATTTTGAAGCACCCATTGTTTCCTGGATTGGTTGATATCACAGCAATTCATTTTAGGGTAACTACTGCAAAAGGTAAGAAGATTAATACAATGCAGAAAAGTACACAGGAAAGCTAGAGAATAAATGTCTGCTAAGGAATAAACATCGAATTTAAAGGTATGTATAATATAAGCATTACTGAGGCCCCAAACCGGCCCTCATATAGCTGCCAGACCCATCGATTTCAATACAAGTTATATCCATGCTGGGGAGGGCAGATTGGACTGTAGGCTTTGTTTTAGAATAAGAACCTTTGTCAAAGATGTGAAATGGTTTTAGTAATGAAAATGTTTAGCAATTTACTACACTAGGCCTAATTCCTGTTTTACTCTAGAAAAACATGTATTTGGCCTCCCATTGAAAAGATTAATCCTCCCATTTTATTTACAACAACTATCACACCAACCCTGGAATGCAATCAGATGGCATGTTGCAGGAACTGCAATATGCTGGCTTTGTGGATAGAAGTGAAGATATCAGTCAAGACACTCAGAACAGTAAATTTTTCAAGTGCTCCAAAATTATCTTCCATTGCTAACTAGCTACTTCCTGATCAACCAGATTTTCACTGCAGCATGGTACATAAGCTGTGCTATGTCGGGTATTGTTCTGGGATGTGACACAGTCAGCTTCAAAAACACTTCATTCTCTAACGTGGTCTTTAGAAAGCTTGCATATTAACTTGCAAAATACACTCATCTTCATAGATTCCCATCCTCTTCACAGGAATGTATAAGGCATGTTCTGTGAATTGGAACCTCATCTAAGAGGTGTTTTAATACACGCACAGTATATATATTAGGGGAGAGACAAAATAGTAATTTCCTTGTTCGTTTTAAAATTCTATTGCTCTTCAGTATTTTGTGACAGGGACTGTGCTCAGTCACTGTATCTATGCCAAAAAGCTTCCTCATCAAAATGAAGGAAGGGTGGTGCCAGTTGAAGAAAACTTTGGATGGCCAAGACAATTTTTTTCAAAAATAGATGACTGAAGTTCATCTACCAGATTCATATTTGGCCACATAAGTGACCTGATCGAATATTAAACTATCTCCAACTCCCCACAGCTTCATCTGACCGAAATGGCAACTTCTGGGTGCTCAATACTTTTGAAATGAGGTAATTCATTCAGGACCCTGGATATGGACATTGGTACATGTAGGCCAACATTTAGAAAAGTGACTAGTGATTTCTAGGTCCCCAACTTGAAACACCTTAAAGGAGCCTGAGCATCCACCTTTTGAAAATCACCTTTCAGATGTCTCAAGTTGGGCACTCAAAAAATGGAGGTACCTAAGATCACTAATCACTTTTGAAAACTTTCAAGCCTTCACCTCCTGCTTTCAAAGGGTCATTTTGTCCCTGACCCTTACTTAGGGTCTCCTGTTGTGCACCCTCCATAAAAGTTAGTGACAATTGCATTCCTTGAACTAGGTCCAGTGTAGGGCAGTTCCTGCTGGGCACTCCTGGGCCAGAATTCACCCCAGAATAGGTGAGGAGAAGGAAGAGCAATCCCACTCTTCACTGGTGCCGGCAGAGTAAGCTTGGCTTATCAGCCAGTACAGGCTGTGGTGTTCAGTAATATCTTTGGGCCCAAGGAGTTTCAAAGAGACCCTCTTTATTCAGTCACTCAGTTTCAACTGCCTCTACATAGAGAACATTATATTCTGCAGTGCCCCATTATATTCTGCAGTGCAGGAAGCTAACTGACGTAAAGGTATAGTTTCCAATACTACACAGTCTGAAACATCCTAAAGGCACCCTGAGGTACAATCTCTGTCTAAACTCATCCTGGAGGGAAGAGTGCAGATCCACAGTATCCCCTCGTCAGGGCTGAGCACAACAGGCACAATCTAGCCCAGCACATTTATCTGGCACCACAAAAAGTTGCCTGTCAGATTTTAAAAAAATATTGCAGGAAATAAAAGGAACTCATAAAATTGTGAGCAGCTTGTGGACTGAGGTAAGTAGTGGTGGATCAGGGTACTTTATTACTTGACCTTCTTCCATAAGTCAGTCTCACTGTGAACAATTAGAAATGCTACAAACAGGGGACATAACGAAATTGAGTCTTGCCAAAGCAGCTGAAAATTTGTACTTAAGGGAGAAATCTGAGTATTGTGTAAATCATTCCTTGTGGTTTCTATTTCATTTCCGCTTGGAGTTGGTTTTTTTTGGCAAATTGAAAACTAACATTTTTTGGTTAAGTATCAAGTACTGACTCGATTTCAGTACAAGAGATACTCCTCTTGAAAGAACCTTCATTTTATTATTTATGGTATAATCTTATTGCATTGAATGGCATTTTGTAGTATTAAAAAGTCTCCTGGAAAGGAATATTTGCAAAGCAGGAGTTTTTTCTCCATAACATGCACATATTATTCCCAACAACACCATAGAACTCTAACGTTTTAACAGAATAATCACATTCTCTCAAAATGAACCTCTTTTTATAAACCAAGTACAGCAGAAGCCACTTCAAGGTCATCATTCACTGCCCCAACCACGCAGAATCACAAATATCTACTATAGTAAGTATAGGTGAGAATCTTGGATACCACTGTGTAATGATTGTAGGCAAGGGCTGACTTTTTAATGGTGCCCGCTATACTCAAATATTGAGTTGCTTTTTTTTTTAACTCTCCTCATCTCTGAATTTCTGTCATTTCTTTACCATGAAAAAAAAAAGAACAACATTTAGAATACCCTTGCCAGCACTGGAGACTGAGGTCCATTATTTAACAACAAAGCAGGCCCAGAATAAGCAGTAGAAAAGACAAACTTCATCTCAACCACTAATAAAATATTTCAGCTGTGTTCTGGAGGGATCAGTCTACCACCTTGATTCTGCAAATTGTCACACGCAGACAGACCTCTACTCCTGTGGGGAGCCCCACTGACTTCAACAGGGCTCTGGACTGGTGCAGGCATCATCCATCCTCTGAAAGGCAACTGGAGAGTTATGCAATAGAACCCCAAGGAGATGAATGGGTAGTTCATTCTCTATGCCCACTGAATCTCTAGACTCTTTGCTGAACTGTGAACAAGGGTAACAATTAATCCCTATTGTGGTGGTATATATTTAAGTAGACAACTGTTCAGTAGGAACTGGCCTGCGAAAAAACTATTTGTTTTATAAGAACAGCCATAAAATGATAATGATTGTCACTCACTGGGCACAGAAGTAGACACCAACCCGCATTAGGGCAGAGGCATTGCTACCTACAATATTATGCAGATAATATGCACACGTTTAACATCCACTATTTTTGGGAACATTCCTGCACGTTTTTTTGACTACAGACTGAATCCTCAGTGGGATCCACTTGAATTGAGACCATTCTACAGCTCATAATGCAGCTATATGATACAACAGATTCTTTCATTGATTAATGTATGACTCTGAGCAGGAAATTGCACTTCATCTTCATCATTTATCAGGTTATTCATTCAGTCTGCATATCCATGCAGGATAATATGCCTACCATAGGATTCCATGGCATTGTAATGGAGAAAAGAGCTCCAAAGACAGCTCTTCATTCTTATTCAGAAATGCTTTGATGTGCTTTAAAGATAAAAGCCATTTTATTGTGCTCATAAGGAGCGAAAGTGTCCTATTGTGACAAAAAAATCCTTTAATAGGATGGTTAAGTGAAGCTTAACATTGGTTTCAACTGAATAAAAACATTCACTGATGTCAGGTCATGATTCATATTTACCCTCATCAAATCCCTTGGCCTTCATGAAAAATCCTTACATCTTTTCCTAAAAATGCAGGCTTTGTTACATAACCTGTTTCAGGATTACAGTGTTTAGATTTTTTTTTTTTTATAAAATGAAGTATTTAGGTCAGTAAGCTGACATGAGAGACAAAAGACTCTCAGTTAACTATTTCTAAGGCCATCCTCTCTCTTGTTCAGGGAGTACCCATTAAAGACTATTGACCCTACTGGGCGTTAAGGTTTTGTGAATCTCTTGAACTATTTTTCAATTTCATAAAATTAGTTTGAATTTCTGAACTCCCCCACCCCCGCCCCAAGATTTAAACCTATGGGTCAAATGCTGCTCTCAATTAACACTGGTATGAATTTGGAGTAGCTCCTTTGGTTGCAGAGCGCAAGATAGAATAGAATACAACTTTTCACTAGCTAAATGGATATACTTTGAATTACTCCACATTTACACTGGATTAATAGAGTAGAATTGGGCCCTAAGATTATAGTAATTTATTAATTCTATGTAGTAGTTCCCAGAGGTCTCCCATCAGGATGATGGCTCCATTCTGCTAGGCATTGTTCAGGCATACAGGAAAATATAGTCCCTATCTGAAGAGTTTATCATCTATGCCACAATCCTGAAAATGCTTATGTGCTTAACTTAATGCACTGTATGTACCACTATTGACTTCAGTGGAACTGCTCACAGTGCATAACATTAAACATGTGTATGTTTTTGCAGGGTTGAGACCTAAAACAAATTCTAAGCCATCTACTTAAAATACTAATAACCTTTAACAAAGTTAAAAGTCAAAGTAGGTCAGGGTGATGGTGAACCAGTTCAGAGAAAACAAGATCCTTCACCCAAAATTCTAACCAAAATACTTTGAAAGTTCAAAACTGTCCGGTTAACAATTTCGTTGTTTCAGTTTTCATTTATAGCACTTCTGTATTTTGAGAAGCCCCCATCTCTAATAGCTAACATTTTTTTTAACCCTGAAGCCTGAGATCTTTATCCCTTCCACAACTTTGTTTACATTAACAGTTATAACTCTGAATATTCTTGTTATCCATATAAACAGCCAATCCCTCTTTAACTTTTACTAAATTATTGAAGTCCATGTCATCCTGTGGCAGTGAGTTCCAGAATCTAACTATAAATATTTCCTTAAATAGGTTTTGAATTTGCTACCTTTCAGTTTTATTGAATGTCCCCTTGTTCTTCTATTGTGAGATTGGAACATGGAACAATGATCTCTGGACCATTCATTATTTTATGTACTTGTATCATGCCATCTCTTATTCATTTGCTTTCTAAGGTAAAAAATCCCAACGTTTTCAATCTCTCTTCCTGTTAGGGTATGCCTACACTACATTGTAACACCAGAGTTAGTATGATTCGAATTAGCAGACCCTGGGGTTATTAACCTAGGGCTTGAGCATCTACACTAATTTGTAACCCCAGGTTAGGAATCGGTGAACCCTGGTCCTTGCCTGGGGCTCCAGCATCTACACTGCATTATGCAGGTCCAAGTCCAACCACCCAAATCCCAGACTTTCTAGTGTCCTCCTTAAATGAGACTGCTCTAAGCCTTTGTTCGTTGTGCAGTGTGGGAAAGCTTGACTGGCCACCAAACTCGACTGTCCAGAGGTCAAAGAAAGTCAGCCTGTGGGATTGCAGCCTGTGGGATTTGGCAGACTCCCAAAGCACAAGTCCAGTGGGGCTGCATCTAGAGTGCAATTCAATAGGGTTTGAACTCTGGGTCCTGGCTCAACTCAGGCTCAGACCGTCCAACCCTGTGGGGTCCTGGAACCCTGGGTCCAAGCCCTGGGTTAGCGTGATTTGTATGTAAATGGAAGGAGGGTTAGGCTTGATCTTGAGTTCAAGGCCTGGGATTACATTGCAGTGTAGAGACAGTACAGACAGAGTTTTCACATGCTCATAATTACTTCCACGGTCTTTTCCTTACCCTCTAATTCTGCAATATCCTTTTTTGAGACAGGATGGCCAGTTCTGCACACAGTATTTCAGATCATCTGTTTTGGGGTTATACTGATATGTGGTTCTACAGGAAACTGAATGAGTTGCTATATAACATCTGAACACATTCCTTTGACAGGTCTGAATATGACTCGTGTCCTCTCTCTATTCATTCACTAAATTTTTAGATTGAGTCACTGGAGAGTAAGTGGGCTGATGATTGGTGCATCTATAGTAACAATATTTTGCAATAATGCAGCCTTTTTCAAGTGGGATCCCTCAAAGAGTTCTACAAACAATGATTTACATCTCACAAAACCCTTGTTAGATAGGGAAGTATTATTATCCTAATATTACAGAGGCTAGGTAACTCTCTTTAGGTTGCGTATAGAAATGTGTGGCAGATCCAGGAAAGGGGATTCCAGAACTCCTGACTCCCAGGCCTGTCATTCTGAGATGCACAAAACCAACATTCTCCACCCTGGGTCTGATTCAAAGGCCATGCAAAGATTCCCACTGACTTCAGTGAGATTGGATCAGGTTGTGAGTGAATGCTGAAATTGTATTAAACTTCTCATGAGGAACGGTGCTGCTCTTTCAGGCTAAAAGTAAATGGGTTATGCCAATAACATTTTAAACAAATCATATCAACTTAATTTTGGTCTGACCTCACTGCTGCAGGTCTGTACTTGGTAATGAGAGAAGTACAATATTTGGTGTTTTCAGTTCAAATATTTTGCTTGTCGTTTTGCTCATGAGACTTAGAGGCAGAAATAACATCACACCATTCTCGAGCTGTAGAGCAGGGGTTCTCAAACTGGGGGTTGGGACCCCTCAGGGGGTCGTGAGGTTATTACATGGGGGGTCGTGAGCTGTCAACCTCCATCCCAAATCCTGCTTTGCCTCCAGCATTTATAATGGTGTTAAATATTTTAAAAAATGTTTTTAATTTATAAGGGGGGGGGTCGCACTCAGAGGCTTGCTATGTGAACGGGGTCACCAGAAAAAAAGTATGAGAGCCATTGCTGTAGAGGAAATAATATTGTTAGCTGTGTGGGAGGTATTTCTGTTTTGGGGCAGTCAGAAATGAATGCTCAACTGTCTATATGAAGAGAGAGGATAGAATCAAATTCTTGAGAAAATATTTATGCTTATATCATTTAAATAAATGGGATTTTCCTAAATTGAATGAGAAATGTTGTTTGAAGGCTGTGTTCAATGGTTCATATTAAGTCCAAAACAGTACATAGCTTATATCTGGGGAGCTGGAAGAATAAACACATGAAAAATTATTGCTAAACCTAGGGGAGGATTTCTGAATTTAGAAGCTCATGCATCATTTTTTTGGATCCCATTAGTTTCTCCCAGATTTGAATTTACTTCCATTTGATTTTGTTTCAAGTGTGTAGGTCAAGGTGACCTACATTATCCTTTAAGATGTCCTTTGTTCAGAACTCTGTTCTACACTCATCTGTTCAAAACAAAATAACAATGGGTGATGCATGTGAGTGTTTTATAATTCAAGTCTGCGATTGTGGTCTCTGTAACGATATCACAAATTAACTGTTCACTGAATCAGTAAGATTGGATCAGGCTTTAAGAGAGCTGGGTTTTTTTGCCTTCTTTCACTTTTGTTTTAATAACCATGTGCAAAATAAGAATTCAGAGAGAAAAAACATAGTGTTAAGAATACAGCATATGAAAAGAAATTCACATTATTATTTGATCAGTCACAAGCCTTCATTAATACTGGGGCTCCATAGTGCTTGGCACTGTACAAACAAATACTGGGAAGTAGTCCTTTCACTGAAAAACTTGTAATGGAAACAGACAAAAGGCAAGAAAGGAAACAGAGGCATACAGATTGAAGTAACTTCTGACTCCCAGACCAATACCCTAGCCACATATTGATCGTCTTATTCATTTATGGGTTTTTATCACATGTACCATGAAATTTTGTTTTATATACTATATTTCATACAGTATATCTGAAAACATTTTACAGGATTAAACGAAATAGTTGCAAAACTGAAATAATAATTGAAGTGGTGCCCTCTGGATGATGAGTCAGCATGCCCCAGTTTCTGTGGGTGCCACAACAAATACAATATCAAAGGCCATAAAGCAGGTGGATTTTCATTGAATCATAGAATATCAGGGTTGGACGGGACCTTAGGAGATCATCTAGTCCAACCCGCTGCTCAAAGCAGGACCAATCCCCAATTTTTGCCCCAGATCCCTAAATGGCCCCCTCAAGGATTGAACTCACAATCCTGGGTTTAGCAAGCCAATGCTCAAACCACTGAGCTATCCCTGTACCAAAACCATTTTCACATGCAAGGTAAAGGGTATTGTACCAGAAACAAACAAAACTGGCCAATCAAGGCAGATGCTTCTTTTCCTGAGACAAAAATACTGACCCATTATTTTGAATTATCCTAAATGACAATGAAAAACACATTCTGCGATTCAGAAGAGATGGAAAGCTGTACATTCTCCATTGCCTAGAGCCCATAAAAAGAAATCATGTGCAGATAGAAGTTTCAAGAACCAAATCTTTCTAGAGAAGTAGTGGAATGCTCGGGGCTCAACCAGAGCAGAGACAACTTAAACCTAACTAGGTTTAAGCATGACAAGGAGCCAGAGTGAGTTATTTCTTTAGTTAGGGCAATAGACAGAGTATAGGATATATTTGCAATTTGCCTTTATTTAAGGTACAATTAGAACTGTCCTGTACATAAATTGTTACCTCGATTGCTCATGTAAATAGTTTTTCTTTCTGTGTCTATCTCTGTCAATCAGTCTATGCTGTTAATACACTGGCATTATTTTATCTTTTGTTTCATTTGACCCAATCAATTTAGTAACTTTATAGGCATTAATGATTGTTTCAAGGGGTAAGATTACAAGCACTGGTTGGGAACTTTTCACTAAAACCCTTTTTTTTCTCCTGAAAAATGCCTACATATCTAAACCAACACTTTCAGGAACCAGGGTCAGCTTCAATGAATTTCCCAACTTGAAAAAAGTGTGAAAAACTTAGAAATTGTTCAATCATTTCATTTTGTCATTTTCAAAACAAAAAAGGGCAATTTTTCTAGTTAAAAAAAGAAAAAGGTCAATTTGAAATAAAAAATTTTTGATTGACCCAAACAGAACAAAAATTTATATTTTGGTTCACAAATATTTGACATTTTGACTTTTTATCCCAATTCAGCATAGGAATAATATTTCAAATGCTCAATTTTTCATGGCACAGGAAAACCATTTCCCACCCAGCTCTGTTGCTTAACTTAACCCCTGATATCATTCTAAGATTTAACAGTGGAAAAAAAAGATACAGAAGGACCTTTTCTGCCCTGAATAAAAATAAAAACCCCACATCTTCATGAAAGGGTGGTGGCAGCATAATCGCTTGCTTTCAAAACCCTTTAGAAATTACACGTGGCCAGATGATGGTATAGATGATCATTTTTAGCCTAAATTGCTCTTCTTAGGAAGTATTCTCCCCAGTTTTATGCCAGATTCACTATGGTGTTACACCAGTTTCTCTCTGGTATAACTCCACTGATTTCAGTGCATTTATTCCAGCATAAAACTGGAGTAATGCAGTGGTGAAACAGGCTCAGGAAGCACAAGGCGAACCACTTAAACGTCACATGCTGAATTTTGAAAATATGTGTTGTTATTGCTTATCTTTCTGCCTTATGGATAATACATACGGAATGCCACAAGGAAAATTAATTCAAACAGTCTTAATAGTACTGTATATAACTATAGTGCATTTGTGTAGACAGTACTAGATGGATTTCACCAAAGCTGTTTATGTACTATTATTGTGATAAAATGGCATGACTGCAATTATTCATTGAGGTGTTTGAACAGCCCAAAGAACTGACAGTGAAGCTATAGCAATGAGGGAAAAATTGAGACGCAAAGGCACTAGGAGGCCTTGTAAGAGTTAATTTAATGGAATAATATGCTGCCAAGAGAAAAGAAATAGTTCAGTCATTCCTTGACAATCTAAATGTATGTGGAGGATGGGTGGTCTTATAGTTAAATCACTATACTGAGGTTCAGGGAAACTATGTTCAGTTCTTGCCTCTGCCACAGACTTCCACTGTTACTTTGGGTAGGTGACTCAAAGTTATTGAAAGACTACTCTAAAGTGCAGATGTAGTACTTCCTGTGGTATTGGCTTTGTTACCCATTCTAAACACTACTTTCAAACTCCTTCACAACAACCATGATGGGTGCTATATAAGAATTAGAAATTAAATAGATAATTAATTAATTGCTAGACTGCAGCTTCCCATAGTTATTTCCAGTTACTCCCAGTGAGTTAATGTGATATCACATTCACAAAAACAATGTAGGTCGCTCATGTAGCAAATGTGGTTTCACAATATAATGTGGAACATGTGTTGCACTATAAAAAAAAGTGTGCCTGTCCCTGTAAGTTGTAACACTGTGATACCATAATAAGCTGTGAAGTGTCATAAAATTCCTTAAACCTTTAAAGATTGTGATTCAGAAATTCAGATTTGTCTGGAATGTGTGAGTTGTGTTTAGCGGGAAAGAGGGAGAAAAAAAACACTGTCAGATTTAAATGTTTCTGGGTTTTCCTGCTATGATACTTGTATCATAGACACAGTAAAAATAGGGAGCATACATATATAGCCCACATCCTCAAAGATATTGAGATCAATGGAAAACTAGATGCCTGATATATTTGAGGATCTGGGTTCTAGATCCATATTTATTTGCCTAAATCAAAATAGCCCTGATTTGTAAAAGTGCCGCGTACTCTTCAGTAGGAAAAGTTGGTATTTTGCACTTTAAAAACCAGACTACTTTTATTCAGGCTCTTAAATTTGCCTAATTTTAGGCAACCAACTTTAAAAATAGTGTTCTGCTCTAAAGGTTATTCCATTATCTAGGTAAGTACTTCACCAACGATAGTCTATGGAGTGGTCCACAAACTTAAACTTTTTACCTCACGCCCCCACCTTACCCTGTCCATGCCCCTCCCCCCACCAGAGCCGGGAGCGGGGCACATAGAAAAGGGTAAGGGGGCTGAGGCTGGGGCCACAGCTGGGGATGGAGGCTGAGCCGGGTGCTGAGGATGGGGATGGAGGCTGAGCCGGGAGCCCTGGGTGTGGAGCCAGCAGCCAGGGCCCAGGGTGCGGAGCTTCGGGCATGGGGCTCCAGGCTCCCTCCCTGGCACGGGCCCCAGCTGTGCCCCTCCCCCCCAAACATTTCCCCGTAGGAGGGCGTGCCCCACAGTTTGGGGACCTCTTGTCTATGGGCAACCTGTGGTACACAGAGTGCTTTGCGGTGATCTGCAAAGCTGTTTCTGTCACAGTGTAACACTGTAATGTCACAGTGGCCAGATGATGTCACAGTGTCACAGTCTGTTGGCCTTCAAGCAAGCCATCTTCTTGCTAGCTGTTCTAGGGTGGAGGATTTTAAATTACAAACAAACAAAACAACAACTACATTATTTTTAAAAACCCACTATGCTGCAAACTATGCAGCTGTTTCATGTCTTTTTCAGGTGTTTCTCTGGTGTAAAATCAATTGTGTTCAAATTTGCAGCAAATATATAGGAGGTCAAAACCAAACCATAAAGGGACTTGGAGAATAGAGCAGTTGAGGCTGCAGGAAATTAGGGTAGCATTGGTAATAAAAAATTCAAAGTCCTACACCAAGAAAGGAAAATAGACAACACCAACATATTAAAAAATGGGAGTTGTAACTAAGCTGTCACATCCATTTTAATTATGAATGACCATCAGCATCCTCACAGTAGTATCCAAAGGCCTCAAATCAAGCCATTAATATTGCAGATCTGCCTACCAGGAACTAACACAATACTGGATTTGAGTCAGCTAGAGAGATCATAGGACTGGTACAAAATTGTTGTTCACAGATTACCTGTGTGCATGTTTTCTGATATAGGGGTATTGTGTTATTCACCATTAAAAAGCTAGAAGCTGTTTTTCAGAAATATTAACACTTAAGCCCATCACTAGTACTAATAAAGGAGCTATTTCTACTATTCAATTCAAAATTTGGCCCCAGTTCAGGTCAGTACTTAAGCATAAACTTAATTCTATCCCTTTTCAGGAAAGTACCTAAGTAAATGTTCGAATTTAAGTACATGCTTAAATCCCATTAATTTTGTTGGGACTGCAGCATGTCCTTATGTGCTTTCCTGAATAAGGATTCAAACAGATTTGGGGCCTTTGTTAGCTAGGCTGATAAGAAATTACATTAGAGTTCCAGTGAGTTTGTGCATGCAGGACCAAACATTATCCTTAGTTTATGAAACTTGGTAAATTCTTTGGCTCCTCAAACATGCCCAGAGAATTCGATCTGATTAAATATGAAGTTTAGTAATGAGTGAAATGCTTTCATTTTTCTGTATAAACACAGGATATGCAGGTCAAAGCGAGGAAAGCCAGATTATATTGGAAAGATTTCACACGTGAGATCACTATATGATACAAGTTATCTCAACTGGGATTTTTAAAAAATTCTTCTTTACTAAGAAACAGAAATAATTAGTCAAAAACCCAGCAGATTCAGTTTCTTGTATCCTTTCATGTAATTGTGAGCCTTGTGGTATTACTTGGCAGCTTTAAAAAAGAGTAACTATGAACACATGCCAGTTATAGAATACAAACCTACAGTATATTAATCTGCTGACCTCTACACTGAAAAGTATCTAGTGTGCTTTATTTATAAATGTCCATCATCAGTATCCTGCTACTCTGTCATATATACTGCACATTGTTTGTATCAGTTGATCTCTGTGTAAAGTTTATTGCATCTAAGGTATAGTAAAAGCATAGATCAGGCTTCGTCATCTACACACTGCTGGTCACCTGACAAGTATTTCTCTTTAGGATTTATGGAAAAGGGTATAAAGAAAATGTTTTAAAAGAAGAAAGATATCTATTAAAATAGTCCAACTGGCAACATCTGGGAAGCCCATCAACAGAGTTTTATTGCTTGCATTTGCTTGAAGTTAAGGTTTATTACATGCAATGTGTGGTAAAAGAATTATGTCATTTCTCACCCAATTGTTGTAACAGTATGTACAGGGTGTGCTGCATCTATCACCACAATAAAAGCCACTTCTTATACGACACCAAAGTTTTAATATGCATTTTACAACACTCAAAAAACTCCAGATGAAATAGTCACCCAGGTACTAGAATATTGATGATCAGCATTCTTTGGACTATATATGGAATTGTCCAGTTTAATTAATATTTATACAGGAATTCTAATATTAAAGCCACACTTGTTTGTTTTCAAAGAAGAATGCTTAGGAAATATTCCCTAAAAACTTTGGGAACCAAGCTCCAAAGATATCCATTGCGCAATGAGAAGAGTAAAACTGCTATGCATAGGAAATGCTGCTCAAGCATTTTGAAAAAGGCAAAGCTGAAAAGAAAAGTTTCCTCACTAATGCAAAAGGAAGGAAATTTGACTTAGCGTTATAGTACTACGTTACAGTGTAGTAGCCATGTTAGTCTGTGTCAGCAAAAAGAAAATAAGAAAGAAAGAAATACTTGTGGCACCTTAGAGACTAACAAATTTATTTCAGCATAAGCTTTCGTGGGTTAGAACCCACTTCATCGGATGCGTGGAATGGAACATACAGTGGACAGATATTTATACAGTCAGAGAAACATGATAAGGTGGAAGTGCCTATACCAACCTTAAGAGGCTAATTAATTGAGAGGAACCATAACAGCAGGGGAAAAAAAACCCTTATAGTAATATTATAGTATATTGTTATACTAATTTTATAGTAATGTTGCTGCAGAAGCGACATAATATTAAAGCTCTGGTGGCATACTCATTCTAAACCCCTGTTTTAATTGCATGGCTTTCTATAAACAAACAGCACACTGACCATGTGCCTGATGTTATTTGATTCATCTTCAGAAATAATCACCCAAGTCTGGTTCACCGTCTGCCCTAGATGTTCACAGATAAGGACATGTGATCATTCTGTGGTTCTGTAAGTGATTTTATGGGAGCTTACAATGCAGGGAGCAGATCTTTATAGGTATAAGTCAGCATATGTATATGCTTATTATACTCTCTAAATTGTCTGGATAATTTACTCATTGTAACCATGGCTCCACAATGCTTTACTCATTGTCATGTAAAAGTAACTCCCTATAACTTTCCAACATCTTACTTGTGTAATAAATTATATTAGGGATTTCCTGTCACTTTAATGTGGATCATATTTTAGTACAGAGGTTATTTCCTGGACCCACATGTCCTTCAGTTCTCACCACCTCCTCCCATTCAAGATTGTATAAAATGCCTTTGGCAAGAACAGTAATTTCTTACTTGGAAAAGCAATACTGGAAAATAACCTCAATATATTTCCAGATATGTTTTACTTCAGTTTAGTAGCTGGAAAAAATGAGGACAGCCTAGCCTCATCCGAACAGTCATTTCTCTTCAGACCAGAAGCAGCTGATCCAGGGACTACCAGTGATTCATAAGATGTTAAAGATGAAGGAATGTGCAGAGAATATTTTCCACATGGTTTACCCTACTGAGTTTGGCTGGTTGCAAATTTTCTGTCAAAGCTATTTTTGGAGCGAAGGATTAATTCTTGGCAAAAATGAGAATTTTCACAGTGTATCTGCTTTCCACTGAAAATTTCAAATTTTTGTCAAAAATCCAACAGCTTTTGGCCAAAAACCAGATGTTCCATTTTTGGCTGAAAACTTTTCAGTTTGAGAGAGTTTAGTCTGTTTTCCAAGGGGAGAAAAAAAATCCATTTTCCCACCAGCTCTACTGGTCAGTAGGCAGGTGTCTACAGCCTGCAGTTGTTGAGTGCTCATTAAGAGGAGCTCCAGTGTATAGTGCATCACATTAATTCAAAGGTTGCAAAGACATACATGACTATGGCAAGGTCCACAGAGAAAAGGGACGGACACAACCCCCTTCCCAGATGCAGCTTAAAAAAGACGCTGCTGATCACCAGTGCAATTTGGGACTAGCAGCTCCCATTCTCCTCAATAGAAGCTCTTGCATGCCCAGTACTTCTGAGAAAATCAGACCACTTATTTCGGAGCCTAAATATAGATTTAAGATCCTAACGTTAGGAACTCCTTTTGAAAATCTTGACCCCAAGCCAGCAGGATTTGAAGCAGTGTATCATCTGAAGGTAGCACATTCGGCCATTTGGGGAGGGAGTACTTCATATTAGATTAAGTGCTATGGCATTTATCATGTGTACATGCTCAAATCTGAATAAACTCAATGGGACTTAATACGTTTAAGTGGTTTGCTGAATAGGGATGAATTAAAGTTAATGGGAGTTAAACAGAGGCTGATAATTAAGCACATGCTTAAGTCCTTTTGAGTTTAATTCAGTTATGTTATAGTTAACCACATGCTTAAGCATTTCATTGAATAGGGCTGATTTGCTGAATCGTTACCTCTGGCTGGGACATCCAGCCCTTCTTTAGTTAAGAAGCTTGCCATAACTATGGAGCATGAGAGGGAAAGTGTCATCTTCCATTGTGTCAGGAGTAAAAAAATCAAACAAAATATTAGGATCTGTAAGGAATGGAATTTGGTAATAGCGGTGGGGTTTTATTGCCCTTAGTTGGACTATTGGGTTCAGTTCTCGTCATTCCACCTCAAACGGAATATAAAAGTGGGTTCAGAGACAAGCAACAAAAATATATAGGGATATTGAAAAACTGCTACATGAAGAGAGATTGAAAAGATCAGGATTGTAATAATCCAAACAAAAGGGTGCACACAAGTGACTCACTGGCCATCTGGGCATGGCATAGCATGGTCTACTCTTTTACCACTTTGTACCAGCTGTTCCAGCTCAGTGGTGCTCTGTTTCTTTTTACAACTTAGCCCTCTGGTCAGGTTACATATAGTTGCACCCTTCCTGAGTAAACCAATAGTCCAACAACTAATAGTCCTTCACTTCACTTTGGACCCTTGGTTTGAGTCCAGACTCACTAGAATTTCCCCCTGATATCAGGACAGTTTCAGTAGTCTTTATCCCATGTCAGGGGGAAAGGAGGAAAGGTAGTGGGTAGGTTTTCTGGTCCTTCTTCAGTGGGCCGGTAGGGGAACCCAGGCCCTCTGTCTCTTCTAGGTTCCAGTCCAGGGATCCTTGAATAAGCAGTCAAGACCTGACTTCACAGACCTTTGGCTACCTCCCTGGACCACTTCCTGCCTTGGCCCATCTTGGGCCTTTGTCTCAGCCTCTTCCCAGGCTCCCAATGTATCAGCACTCCTCTTGCTAGGCTGTTTCCAGAGCTTCTTAGCACTTTCTTGCACCCAGCTGGTTCTGCTGGAGAGGAGTTTTCTCCATTTCCCTGGCAGAATAGTCCCTGACTCACCAGGAGTCTTCCTGTTCCCTGCAGGCCTCTCCACCAGTGCACAGAATCCTGGTGCACTCACATCCTGACACTTTGTTTCCCAACTGCCTTCGGCTCCCTGTTGCAAACTTACCTTCCTTTCAGGAGGCTTTATCTGCCAACAGTTTGGCTCTGCACTCTGACTCTAGCCAGGCTCCACTCACTGAATGAGGGCCAAAGATCTGCTGTCCTTCCTGATCAGGGCCTAGCTGAGCCAGGTTTAGCCCTTTTAACTCCTCCCTCCAGGTTTGACATTGCAGTGGAGTGAGGCTGATTGTGCCCACAGGCTCTCACTAACTCCTTCAGGCCCAGTAAGGGGTAGGTAAACCCTATCACAAGATGATGCAACAAAAATATGCAGAACACTGAATGGTTGAGAAGGTAGGTCATCCTGTCTCATCATGATACAGGGACAAGGGGCATCCAATTAAAATGAATTGAATTGACTGAAATTCAAAACTGTGCATATGTAGCCCCTGGAACTCATTGCTGCAAGATATCATTCAGGCTAAATGCTTAGCAAGATTCAAAAAGGTATTAGACATTTATATGGATAACAAAAATATTCATGCTGATGAATGGGTAGAAAGAAACTTCCTTGTGGTCAAGTTTTTCCATAACTGCCTACTGCAGAGTTTCTTCTACCTTCCTGTGATGCATCTGTGACCAGTGCTAGAGACAGGATATTGCAGTAGGTGGATCCCTGGTGTGATCCAATATGGAAATTCCTATAATCCTAAGTGAACACAAAACAAAACACACAGATTTCTGCAGATCAGCCATGTAATGTCCTTGTTTTACATACTCTTTTTCAGTTTTACCATATTCCTGAACTTTCTATGCTTTCTCTAAACTATCTGTCTGCTGCTATCACAGATTCTTTGAACAGTTCTCTGTCTTTTATATGTTTCTTTGTTATTAGAATGTGCATAACTTTCACAGGTTGGCTAGGTTGGAATGTTTAATGATGCATCAAGCATTACATGTAAGTATCTATTTGACGTTTAGAGAGCCTTCTGCCTCCAAAGAATATAATTTATTAGGACTGTCAATTAATCACAGTTAACTCATGTGATTAACTAAAAGTATTAATCACAATTAATCAGAGTTTTAATTACACTGTTAAACAATAGAATAGCAATTGAAATTTATTAAATATTTTGGATGTTTTTCTACATTTTCATATATAATATATTCTGTGTTGTAATTGAAATCAAACTGCATACTATTTTTATTACAAATATTTGCACTGTAAAAATGCTAAACAAGATAAACACTATTTTTCAATTCACCTCATACAAGTACTGTAGTGCAATCGCTTTGTCATGAAAGTGCAATTTACAAATGTAGATTTTTTTTTGTTACATAACTGCGCTCAAAAACAAAACAATGTAAAACTTAAGAGCCTACACATCCACTCAGTCCTACTTCTTGTTCTGTCAATTGCTAAGACAAACAAGTTTGTTTACATTTACGGGAGATAATGCTGCCTGCTTCTTATTTACAATGTCATCAGAAAGTGAGAACAGGCATTTGCATGGCACTTTTGTAGCTGGCATTGCAAGGTATTTACGAGCCAGATATGCTAAACATTCATATGCTCCTTCATGCTTCTGCTACCATTCCAGAGGAAATGCTTCCATGCTGACGATGCTCGTTAAAAAATAATGTGTTAATTAAATTTGTGACCGAACTCCTTGGTGGAGAATTGTATGTCCGCTGCACTGTTTTACCTGCATTCTGCCATATATTTCACATTATAGCAGTCTCGGATGATGACCCAGCACGTGCTGTTCATTTTAAGAACACTTTCACAAAACGCAAAAAGGGTACCAATCCTCGCTGTGTGTACTTACAATTGTAGGTCACTGGCAAAGGAGGAAACTTTAAACCATCTGATGGAGGAGAAGAAAAGGATAAAATGCGATATTCTCGGTGTCTGCGAAACCCGACGAAGGAGTTGGAAGTCAACTGGAAGGATGGAAGTGCTGTGAGGCTCGGAAAGGGAGATGGTGCTAGAAATGTTGGAGGAGTTGGATTTATCGTCAATAAAGATTGGTCTTCGAAAGTCATATCATGCCAGCTAACATCATCACGTATCGGTGTGCTGCATCTTCAGATGGAGTCAAAAGCTACCCTCAAGGTCATCCAGGCCTATGCTCCCACAAGTGCAAGGGAGGACGAAGAAGTGGAAGAATTCTACCGAGAGCTTGAAAGAGCTCTCGCGCAAAAGTCCACTTACACTGTCACGATGGGAGATTTCAACGCCAAGGTCGGGTGAGGGAAAGCTGGCGAAAAGTTCATAGGGAGATACGGCAGCGGCGAAAGGAATGAAAGAGGAGAGAAGCTGGTAGCGATGGCAGAAATGAAAGAACTGTACGTGGCAAACACCTGGTACAAAAAGAAGATCTCAAGAAGGTGGACATGGATCGCACCAAACGCGAAGAGTAAGAATGAAATCGACTATATTTTAGTCAATAAAAGGCACATTGTTCAAGACGTCTCTGTGGTGCAGCCATTCAACACTGGCAGTGACCATCGCCTGCTTAGAGCGAAGTTGATTTTCGATGAAGCGGTGGAAAAGAAGGCATTACAGATGGCAAACAGGAAACAGCAGCCGAAGACATTCGATGAAGCAAAGCTGAAAAAAGCGATTTCTGGGTTTGACTGGAGCCAGATGGAAAAGTGTGATGAGGGCTATAGTATCTTTGCTGACAAGTTGAGATGTTGCATAAAAGCAGCTGAAATTAAAAAGCTGAAGAAGGCGAAGGGAAGAATCTCGATTGAAACGAAAAGCTTGTTGGAGAAGTGGAGAAACATGAAAAGGAGCTCAGATAACAACCTCGAGTACTCCATTCTGTGCAAGCTTATACGGCGAAAACTGAAGGATGACTTTGAGAACTTCCGGAAAGAAAAGCTCCTTAAAACAGCTGAATCACGCAAGAGCCTTAGGACATGCAAGCGGGAATTGACGCAGTATAGATTGAGCGTAACAGCATTGAAGAACAAGGATGGAGAGACAGTAATCGACAGAGCAGGGATGGAGGAGGTCTGCAAGGACTTCTATACAGAACTGTTCAAATCAAGAATCAACGTCCCCCTCCGAACCCTCGAAGAGTCAGAAGAACGCGTCCCCCCAATAATCGTCAGCGAAGTCCGAAGCGCACTACACCAGATGAAGAAGGGAAAAGCTCCAGGCAAAGATGGAATAATTTATATTAGTAAATAAAAAGCATATCTTGTACAAATATGTGCAGTGGATGTAGAATACTTAGAGAGATCAATCTCTCTCTCTTAAATACACAGTTAATTAGAGGAGATTATGTATTTTAACTAAACAAACCGCAAAACTCTTTCGATGTGACTTTATGGTCTTGCAGGTGGAAATACATATGGTCCCCTACTTGTTGGCAATTATGTGACATGGCATCATTTCCACTTTGATTTGTTGCCACGTGTTTCACAGTGTGAAGCAATTTTGAGTTATGATGAGGTGGTGTGAAGATATGTTTTTCAAACAAGAAAATCCACATTACAATGTATTCCACGATCTTCCTATTTCTGTCTGGAAATTTCAGCTGTGGATCGCCGGTACCTTTTACATTATAATATTCTCTCCTCTATGCCTTAGTCACCTGAAGTTTTAGATTTATTTCGGTAGGGGAAGCTTTTTGGTTGATTTTAAATGGGGTAAGAATCTCATTATTCTGGGAGAAAATGACTATTGCTGAAAATTAATGATAATGAAGCAAAGGCATTAAGCTATCAGCTGCCTGAACAGCTAAGATACTGACACATTTGAATATCAAAGCTAAGACTAAATTATCCCTATTATTTCTAAGTAAAAACGTGATACATTCTGAGCATCTGCTTTATCTAGGGAATTATACAATTTTTCCATTTTGGGCTGTTCACACCATATCAGAAGAGTGTGCTGAAATTATGCAACTAGCTTCAGATTCACATTTTTCTATCCTTCTAACTATCACACCCTAGTGAAAATACGCTTGGACAATTTATTTCAGGGATATAATTATTTTCCTGAGAAATAATCCTGCAAGGTGCTGAGAACCCTCAATTCCCATAGACATCAGTAAAAAAAGAGGGTGTTCACAGGAGAACAAAAAGCACTAACGGTCTGTGAGTCTCGCTTTTCATGTTCATTATTGTTCATGCTTGGAAAAAAGAAGTGCATCATTTAACAGTTGCAGTGTGCTGCAAAGTGATAAATTTAAGTTTATGGCAAGGGCTTCTGGCATCAAAGCAAAAAAGGGTCTCACACTGCAGACACCTACCCCTCATTCCTGACTGTCCAACACCATTCATGTTGTGTGTCTGCTGCTAAGGGCTATCACAAGAAATATCCACCCCAGGCGAGGAAAGCCTTGAAAACCGAAGGGATATGACCAGAGCTCATATGGGGCAGGGGAAGGAGAGTAGAAACGTATTCATTCTTGCAATAAAAATGAAACTCTCCTCAAATTAGAGTCATGGCATTTAAGGTCAGAATGGACCACCAGATCATCTACTCTGACCTCCTGTATAGTACAGGCCATTAACACTACCCAGAACCTGCACACTAAACCCCACAACCAAAATTAGACCAAAGTATTACAGCCTACAAGAGACTAAGATATTATGTGCCACAGGCAGAGAATAGAAGTGAGCAGGATGCACCAGTGCCTGAAGTCCCTTCAAAGACAGGGAAATGATTAAGTGAGATATACCCAGATAATCCTGGCGAGAGACTTGCTGAAGAGGAAGGTGAAAAAACACCAAGGTCACTACCAGTCTGATCGGACCAGTCCCAACCCCACATATGGTGTGATCAGTTAGACCCTAAATATATGAGCAAGAACCAGTCAGCCAAGTACCTGAGAGAGAATACTCCAGGCCACCTCAGAGCCATGGCCCTCCGCATCCAATGTCCCATCTCCAGCTGTGACCATCCCTGATGCTTCAGAGGAAAGAGATTTAAAAAACTCATCAGAATACACTGGGGGAGGAAAAAATCCCTTCCTGACCTCTGCAGGTGGTCTCTGGAATCCTGAAGTATGAGCTTTTAGGACTATAAGACACAAACACAATGTGAGCCCCAGGACTGCTGAGCCCTGCCCCCAACTATCACAAGCAACCCCGTCATACAATCACATTCATTAATGTGTCCAGCTCTCTCTTACTACTGTTTAAGTTGTTTGCCCCTACAACTCCTTTTGGGAGGCTGTTTCAAAACTCCACCCCTCTGATGGTTAGAAAAATTCTTCTAATTTCCAGCTTGTATTTGTTCATGGCCAGTTTATGTCCGTTTGTTCTTGTGTCAACATTGTCCTTTAGCTTAATGAACTTTTCACTGTCCCTTGTATTTACCCCTCCTAATGGAGAGAGCAATCTTATCCCCTACCTGCCTTTTTTTTTTACTGGACTAAACAAGCCAAGCTCTTCCAGTCTCCTCTCATAAAGGAGGCCATCTATTCCACTGATCATCCTAGTAGTGTTTCTCTACACCTGATCCAGTTTAAATTAATCTTTTTTGAACCTTATTTCTTGTCCTGTTCTGCTGTACTCTTGCTGTGGTATAAACAAACCTTCAGAGGAGCCGCTGGTGGAAACTTACAAGAGAGGTCATGGGAATTTTATGGGACCATAGTAATCAAAATAAGTCTCCAAGTTCTCTCTCCCCTTATATCATTATATTGAGGGAATTCAATCATTTTTAAGCAAATAAACTAAAAGTTGTCTTAGCTCGCTGGTCAATATAAAGGCAATTCAACTTTCATCATATACTCTACTGCACAGTTCTATCATAAACTCTGTGTGTTTGTGTGTATGAGTGTGTGTGTGTGAGAGAGAAAGAAGATGTGCAGTGCCAGGCTGGGAACAGGTTTTCAGTACATATTAATGACTATATAAAAATCTATATGTAATATAACAGATGGTACTGTCTGAAAATATCAGATAAGGGTCCAGATCCCAAATTCTATCCAAGGTCATGGGTATTTGTGTAAAATTCCACTTTAGGTCCATCTCTGTGTAATAACCATATACCATATGTGCAATTATGCTTCATTTTCCAGCAGTTATCACACATAACCATTGAGGAAAATAGAAAGGAGCATAAACGCAGGCAAATAGAGATAACAAAGGAGGGATATGATAGAGGTTTATAAAAATCCTGAATGGTGTGCAGAAAGTGGATATGGAAGTGTTATTTATCCCTTCACATAACACACGAACCAGGGGTCACCCAATGAATTTACTAGGCTGCAGGTTTAAAACAAATATAAGGAAATACATCTTCCCACAACGCACAGTCAATCTGTGAAATTTGTTGACAGGAGATTTTGTGAAGGCCCAAAGTATAACTGGGTTGAAAAAATAATTAGATAAGTTCATGGAGTATAGGTCTACCAATGGTTATTAGCCAGGATGGTCAGGGACACAACTGCATGGCTCCAAACCTCTAACTGGCAGAATCTGTTCTGTTCATTCCCTCTGAATCACCTGGCACTGGCCATTGTCAGAAGACAGATTAGTGGGCTATATGGACCATTGGTCTGAACCAGTATGGCCATTCTCATGTTCTTATAGGGATATCTGTGAAACTAGAGTATGTCCATATGCTTAGAGCAAGAAATAACTTCTATATCTGGGATACAACCGAGTGGTAAATGTTGGTAAATCAAGACATTTTAAAGGTGGATACTATGCGTACATATTTCAGTGTCTTAGGCTACATCTATGCCACAGGCACTACAGAGGCACATCTATGGTGCTCCAGGGATTTTTCCATCACTGTAGTTAATCCATCTCTCTGAGAGGCAGTAGCTGGGTCGACAGAAGAATTCTTCCATCTACTTAGCAGCACCTACACTGGGGATTAGGTCAATTTAACTACATCATTCGTGGTGTGGATTTTTCACATTCCTGAGTCAAATAGCTAGGTCAACCTAAATGTTAAATGTTAGAATCATAGAAGATTAGGGTTGGAAGAAACCTCAGGAAGTCATCTAGTCCAGCATCCTGTTGACCTGGCCTTAGTCTGGCTGACAAATTCTGAAGAGGTTTCCTAGCCATTATCAGACATAGTATAAATCTTTCTAGTCAAGGTTGTAGCATTCAATGTCAGGTGTCATGGCTCTCAGTGGAACCAAAGGCATATTACAAACTAACTTTGTGGCTGTGATATGGTAGCTGGAATGTTACATTCCTCTTTAAAAAAAAAGACTCTAAAATGCCTTCACCAAGAGCCACAAAATTCAGTCACTTGTGTTCTCTCACACAAGTTGTTCCAAAACTGTTACACAACATGAAGATTTCCCTACCTTACTGTATATACAATGTGTATTAAATTATACTTAGTCTAGTTATTAAATGAAGAAAAATGTCCTTATGTCTGTCAGAAATAGAGAAAAAATATGTATGGATAAGTGCAGTCCATTCTTTGGTTTTTATTGAACCCAAGTCACTTAGACACATCTACATGATGCCCCTGAATGCTGGAGTTTGCATTTGGATTGATAACTTATGTAAAAAGTTAAAAGACAGCAGCCTATTGACTCCAGATCTTAGAAGGGTTATATGGAAAATCTAGCACTGATGAATGTGCCCCAAAGGGGGGAGGGATAGCTCAGTGGTTTGAGCATTAGCCTGCTAAACCCAATCCTTGAGGGGGCCATTTAGGGATCTGGGGCAAAAATCCATTGGGGACAGTACTTGGTCCTGCTAGTGAAGGCAGGGGACTGGACTTGATGACCTTTCAAGGTCCTTCCAGTTCTAGGAGATTGGCGTATTTCATATATTATATATGTGGCTTGATTCCCCTTTTATTTACACCAGTTTCACATTGAGATATCTCCACTGCCCTCAGTGGAATTGTTCCTGGTTGAACTGGTGTAAGTTGAGAGACTGTCCCACAATTTTCAGAGTATAGGAATATTTCCCGGATGCTGAATCTAAAATTCTAGGACAGTACCTTTTTGAATCACTGTAGAATGCCATCTAAATTTATGAGAGAGACAGGGTAGGTAAGGCAATATCTTTTATTGGACCAACTTCTGTGGGTGGAAGGGACAGGTTTTTGAGCTTCACAGAGCTCTTCTTCAGATCTGTAGATAGTAATCACATTGCCATAAAGTGGTCTGATTATGGAAAATTAGAACAAAGACAATCCGATTGATTACTGGAGTGCTTGGAGTGATTCCTGAGGGCATGAATGAGCAGCTCAAGAATACATACAAGACATCACTATCAACAGCCTCCAGAAGGCAGTGCTCTTAGGCACTGCAAGCATTTTAAGGAAAGTCAAACGAAAATTAGTGTACTGAAGCCCCTAAAATGCAGGAATTCTGCAGATGGTTTAACAAAGCTCCTGACTATCCATACCTACAAAGTCAGTTTGTGGTCAGGATTTATTGATGACTCGTGGGGATAAATTTTAGACAGCAGCTTTCCATTTTTTATGGGTAAAGATCTTGGAAGTTGTGAAGGCTATTTATTTGGGCAGATTAATTTGGGCATAAGCTTTTGTGGGTAAAACCCCCACTTCTTCAGCTGCATCTGAAGAAGTGGGTTTTTTACCCATGAAACCCACAAAACTCCTCATTGTTTTTGTGGATACAGACTAACACGGCTACCCCTCTGATACTTCCTTCCATAATATAATTTCAGCAAAGATTTCCAGATCAACTAAAAAGTGAGCAGCTTGCTGTTTTGTGCAAAAGGTATTTTTGCATGCATATACATGTCTATAAAGATAGAGATGCAATAATCTATGCACAGTTCATTTTTGTCTTTCCAGTTCATTAAATATTCTTTTCTTTCTTTCTAGTACCATTTGAGAAACTACCCCTTTTTTCCCTTCATCAAAATGTATGGAATTTTTGGCAATCTCTAGAATAAGAACAGATGTGTTTTTCTGTAGTTAAGTAGTTAATGATAACTCCATTTTTTGAGGACTGCATTCCAGGGGGGACTAAAACAATGGCATTGCCTGAGCATATGTATAAATGTCAGTGCCACATCTCCAACTAATCCTCAGAGACCACTCCCATGCAATACATTTGTGCTGGGATCCAGTAGATCCTCTGAATCATTTTGAATGAAAGAGCATAAGTGCTCAGGTCCTTAGAACAGTCCTGTACATTGCCAGTCATGGTGAATCAGTCAGCCTGAATCATACCATCTTAAGAAATGTCCCCCATATTATTTTCATTGTCGGATCTGATCCAAGAATGGATGAATCTGGAGGATTATGGTGAGCAAAATATGTGAATAACAAAACACATCATAACGGAGCAATGCAATGAAAACACATTGTATACATCAGTCTGTTCACCATGGAATTCTAGATGAGTTAATAACAGATATTATCCCACAATTCACAAATGGTTAATTTCAAGAATTCTCTCTGATATCTGTTTAAGCACAACATGAAAATCCTTTACTATACGTAGTCAAATGGGAAGGTAGGGACAAGCAGCAAATAATTTGATTTAAGATGACTTGGCCCACATTTAGCATTGGTAGCACATCACAATACACCTAACAATGAAGATCAGTTATTCAAAGCTTTATAGACAGAAGTACAAAACCTTTACAGTTAGCATCTAAGAAGCTTCCTGTTGCATCTCAAGTATTTTTTGGCTGAATTGTAAAGATTCTTGTCAGATTAGAATTAGCACTAAGCCTGGTATCTGCTCATTAATGATCAGAGGCACGACTGAAATACTGTTCAGCACCATCAGTGTGTTTGTTTGGCATTCCCGCTGGCATAATGACCCATATGTGCATTATCAAAAGAGATATAGAGTGTGAGAAGTTGTCAATTTAGATCTGTTACTGCATAATGCACTATCCTGTATCTATGTAGAGTGTCAGATACATAGTGTCCAATGCTTTATGTAATGGGATAATATACAACAAATCTTGGAAGAGTACAAGAAGAGAACTCATATTTAAGAGGACTGGGACAGGTGTTATTTAATTTGACATTTTGTCAGGTGAACAATGATTTGGCCTAGATTAGAACTACTTTTTGGCCTCCAATTTAACAATGCTAACCACTATCTGTAGGCCTGGATTGACATAAGTAACTTGCCTCAATTTTTAGTGGGCATGATTGGGAAGGTGAATGGAAGGATAAGTAGTAAATTGGGACTTGACAAATAGTATGCTGAAGTCAGGATGTTGGTGCTAGCTAAGATAAGCAACAACACCTTGATGCTAGGAACAAGGTAACCTGTAATATAAAGATCAGGTTATGCATGAACAGCACATGGACAGAGCAAGCTGTACAGGAATAGGTTCCTGCAAAGTAACCAAGCCAATCCAAAAGCGTGTGGTGTAATGTAATGTATAGCAAATTCATTGTAATGTATAAATGTACATAAAGAAAGAGGTTTCCGTGTAACTTTGGATGCGTGGTACACCCTATACCCACTCCTACGTTTGAGTCTGATCAACTCAGCATAACTATGAGCGGCCAACATCTACACATGGTGTCTGTGCGATGACCCACTTTGTCAATGCAGCCTTTTGTCAATGCGGCCTCCTTTGTCAATGTGGCACATGTTGTTGACAAGTGTCAGCTAACCAGACTTCATGGTGGCCTTAAGGCCCTTCATTCTCCAGATGAAGCTGCTGTCGGGTGGCTCAGAAAGCACTGCAAATGCTAGAAGCAGCAGCAGCGTAGCTTTTCTGTATGCCAAATAAAGGAATCTGAACAATGAAATCTGGAGTTGAACTGAATGTTTTGGATCACAGAGAACTGGAGGAAGTGTTCTCTCAGAACTGGACAAGGTGTTCTGGAAGTCCCAACACTGTCTGTTTAAGCAAGTATATGGTCAAGTTACTGAAAACAAACAATCCATTTTAATATGGGCCAGTTCCTCACACGTCTTCATTTGTAAACGTCCTCTTATTCCCCATCAAAACAACAGCAGACTAGTGAAGTCTTTGATTTATACAATATCTTTGATGGTAAAGTAATCTATCTGTGGTGGGGGGGCGGTGCGCACACATATATACACACACACAAGAATCAATTCACCTTTCACTGGAGTGGACCCACCTGTAGAGAGAACCACAGTTGCTAAATAACAATGCACAGCCATCCTACAGAACAGTTCAGGACAGAGAAGAATGAAATTCACCACATTGCAGAGGGCCATTGCTAGGCCCTCCACAACACTTAAGCCACACCTAGCTCCCTAAATAGGTGCTTTGTGTGTGTTCTCTACTGAATAAGTCCCCTGAACTGAATAAAAATACTTGGTCAGATTTCTGAGTGTATTGCAAGCAGAGCTGAACTTGCAAAGGAAATTAAAACCAACAGTAAAAGGATCTCGAGCCATATAAATTAAAAAAAAAAAAAAGGAAAGAAGTGGGACCACTAAGCATTGAGGATGGGCTGTCTTTGTCTCAGTTTTTAATAAGGGTAATGAGAAATTTAGGGGTAGTGGCAGATTAGCTAATGGAAACGAGGATATGCAAGTAGAAATTATCAGATCAGAGATGGAAGTGACACTCAAACAGCAGGACCAAATCAGAGGGCCTGGATAATCTCCAGCCAAGAATATTTAAGGAACTGGCACATGAAATTGCAAGCCCAATAGCAAGAATTTTTAATGAATCGATAAACTCAGGGGTTGTACTCTATGACTGGAGAATTTCTAATATAGTAGTTACGTTTAAGAAAAGGAAAAAGAATGATCTGGGAAATGACTGACCCGTTAGTTTGACCTAAACTGTATGCAAGTGGATAATTGGATCAAATTTTGAAAGAGAAAGTAGTTAAGGACAGAGAGGTCCATGGTAATTGGGATAAAATACAATATGGTTTTCCAAAAGATAGATTGTGCCAGACCAGCCTGATCTCTTTCTTTGAGAAGGTAACTGATTTTTTAAACAAAGGAAATGCAGTAGACCTAAACTTCCTGGATTTTAGTGAGGCATTTGAATACAGATCGACATAGGAAATTATTAGTTAAATTGGGGAAGATGGGGATTAATATGAAAATTGAAAGGTGAATAATGGGTCGTACTGAAAGGTGAACTGTGAGGATGGAGGGAGGTTACTAGTGGAGTTCCTCAGGGATTGGTTTTGGGACCAGTCTTATTTAACACTTTCATTCAAAACCTTGGCACAAAAAGTGGGAGTGTACTAATAAAATTTTCAGATGGGAGGTATAGCCAATCTGGAGGAAGACTGGAATATCAGATAAGAAGATCTGGATGTTCTTGAAAACTGGAGTAATAGAAATGGAATGAAATGTAATAGTGCAAAGTGCAAGGTCATGCACATAGGTACTAACAAGAATTGTTGCTATAAGCTGGGGACATATCAGTTGGAAGTGACAGAGAAGAAAGACCTGGTTGTGTTGGTTGATCACAGGATGACTATGTGCCACCAAAGTGATGTGGCTGTGAAAAAAGGCTAATGCAATCATAGGCTGCATCAGGTGAGGTATTTCCAGTAGACAGAGGGAATTGTTATTACCACTATAAAATACTTCATCTAGAATACTGTGTGCAATTCTGGCCTTCCAAGCTTAAGAAAGATGAATTCAAATTGGAACAGGTACAGAGAAGGGCTACTAGGATGATCCGAGGGATGGAAAACGTACCTTACAAGAGAAAACCTAAAGAGCTTGGTTTGTTTAGCCTAACCAAAAGAAGGCTGAGGGGAGATATGATTGTGCTCTATAAATAACTCAGAGGGATAAATACCAGGGAGGAAGAGGATTTTTTTAAGTTCAGTGCCAGAGCTGACACAAGAACAAATGGATCTAAAGTTGACATCAATAAGTTTAGACTTTAAATTAAATGAAAGTTTCTAACCATTAGAGGAGTGAAGTTCTGGAATAGCCTCCCAAGTGGAGCAGTGGGGGAAAAAATGTAACTTGTTTTAAGACTGAGCTTGATAAGTTTATGGAGGGGATTGTATGATGGGACTGCCTACAATGGCGTGTGGCCCATATGTGACTATTAGTAGCAAAAATCCCCAACTGCGGGAGATGGGGCACTAGATGATGAGGGCTCTGAGTTACTACTGAAAATTCTTTCCCAGGTGTCTGGCTGTGGGTCTTGCTGACATGCTCAGGGTTCAACTGATTGCCATATTTGAGGTCAGGAAGGCATTTTTCCCTGGGTCAGATTGACAGAGACCCTGGGGGGTTATGGCCTTCCTCCACAGCATGGGGCACGGGTCACTTGCTGGTTTAAAGTAGAGTAAATGGAGGATTCTGTGTAATGTGAAATCTTTAAATTATGATTTGAGGACTTCAGTAACTCAGCCAGAGTTTAGGGGTCTATTACAGGAGTGGGTGAGTGAGATTCTGTGGCCTGCGATGTGAACGAAGTCAGTCTAGATTATTACAATGGTCCCATCTGGCCTTAAAGTCTAAGTCTATGCAGCAACTTTGTGTTACACTGTCAATGGAATCTGACCCTAGATCTTTCTTAACTGGCTATGGAGGAATCCTCTGATGACATACAGCTGGCATACATGCTCTTATGTCACCCATCCCTGTTACCAGCATAGCAGGGAAAAGGATTCACAAACAGAAAAGTGGGGTTTGGTTGGAATATCCCTGTGCTTTGTAATTCCCAGATAGTCTCAACCGCTGGCGGCTGTTTGCACTCATCATAGTCTGGGAAACTAGCCTAGCAAACAGCAAGCCCCAGGATCAAGGAAGTGCAACAGAAAGTGTTCTGCAACTTCGTGCAAATCTATCCGCCCCAAACCTCACTCCTAAATTATACAGTGTGCATTTTGCCAAGACCCCAGGCTATGACAAAGGCGAGGGCTATGGCCCTCAGTATATTACCAAAAATGCAAGGGATATTGAGGCAGTCAAAATGTAATTACCCAAACTAGAATTTGACTAGGATCTCTGATTCAACACACCAAACTGTTTTGGTGATAGATTCTGTATCTGAATTAGGTAACTGAGTACTGTGTCAGAACCTGAACGTCATAGGTCTTTCGAAAAATACTGCTTTTTTTCTGTAGAACTGAGGAAACAGGAGACTGGAATGATGTGTAGTATCCGTGGCTGGTCAATATTGAATGAGCACAGATGGGTAATCAGAGCAATAAGAGGGCCCTGGGGGCTTGGATTTATTGCTACCCATTATTTTAACATTGTTGGAATTTGCAGAGTTCTATAAATAATGAAAACAAAACCACTGCAGAAATCCCTGTCTAGTCTGTTCGGCAACGTACTTATTAATCTGTTTTCATTTCTTAAGTTGATAAGAGTGATATAAATTTGTCTTGGGCAGCTGATAAGAGTGGTGAAGGGTATTTTTAAGAGAGGGAAGGAACAGAAATTTTTAAAAAATGACTGAGAGGTTTGGCCAGACATCATTTGGAAGGGAGACATCTAAGGAAAACTCATAGTGGTGAGCATTAAGATACAAGATATTAACGGATAGTGATCAACGGCTCGATGTCTAGTTGGCAGCTGGTATCAAGTGGAGTGCCCCAGGGGTTGGTCCTGGGGCCTGTTTTGTTCAACATCTTCATTAATGATCTGGATGATGGGATGGATTGCACCCTCCGCAAGTTCGCAGATGACACTAAGCTGGGGGGGATAGGTATATACACTGGAGGGTAGGGATAGGGTCCAGAGTGACCTAGACAAACTGGAGGATTGGGCCAGAAGAAATCTGATGAGGTCCAACAAGGACAAGTGCAGAGTCCTGCAGTTAGGATGAAAGAATCGCATGCACTGCTGGGGACCAACTGGCTAAGCAGCAGTTCTACAGAAAAGGACCTGGGGATTACAGAGGATGAGAAGCTGGATATGAGTCAGCAGCGTGCCCTTGTTGCCAAGAAGGCTAATGGCATATTGGGGTGCATTAGTAGAAGCATTGCCAGCAGATCGAGGGAAGTGATTATTCCCCTCTATTCAGCGCTGGGGAGGCCACATCTAGAGTATTGCATCCAGTTTTGCCCACACGCCCCCCCCCGCCCACTACAGAAAGGATGTGGACAAACTGCCGGGAGTCAAGTGGAGGGCAACGAAAATGATCAAGGGGCTGGGGCACATGACTTACAAGGAGATGCTGAGGGAACTGCGGCTTGTTTAGTTTGCAGAAGAGAAGAGTGAGGGGGGATTTGATAGCAGCCTTCAACTACCTGAATGGGGACTCCAGAGAGGATGGAGCTCAGCTGTTCTCAGTGGTGGCAGATGACAGAACAAGGAGCAATTGCCTCAAGTTGTAGTGGGGAAGATCTAGGTTGTATATTAGGAAACAATATTTCACCTAGGAAGGTGGTGGAATCTCCATCCTTAGAGGTTTTTAAGGTCCGACTTGACAAAGCCTTGGCGGGGATGATTTATTTGGGGTTCGTCCTGCTTTGAGCTGGGGGTTGGACTAGATGACCTCCTGAGGTCTCTTCCAACCCTAATCTTCTATGATTCGATGATTTGCCAGATGATTTGACTGCTGCTCCAGATTAGTTCTTTTTAAGCCTATTTCATTTGTGAAGAATTGCCACTAATACAGCACTTAATATCCAATTTAAAAGGGTGAAATGCTGTCACTGAATAAGACTGTTTTTATAACCATACCCATCTTTTGTGACGGGAAGTAGCTTGAAACCTTTGTGAAAAAAAGCCAGTTTTACACTGGGCTGTTCCTAGTTCTCTTTTGCATTGATTAACTTTAATCTTTCTTTCATCTTGGCATTTTTCATAGGGCATAAAATGTTCTCTTCCACATACCATGAAAATCTAGTGCTCTGTTTTAAAACCAATATCCATGTTTAAGGGAAGGTATAATCATCATGTACATGCAATGGCAGCTGGCAATTAACTCAAATACATGCAAATGAGAGTGACAGCAATGACAGCAGTTTTGATAAAGGACTGAGCAATAATATGTCTCTGGCCACTGCTGTCTTCTGTTAAACTCCCGTAAGTGTCAGAAAATAGGAAGCTGCAGGAAATGCTTAGCTAGTGAACCAAAGAAAGAAGTATTAAAAGAGGGGAAACACTGGGTCTTGGAAAGATTTAACAAAACTGAAATCTGAAACAATTGATTAACAATTTTATTATCCACCAAATGCATATTTAATACTGAACTGAGCTGAGTATGCTCAGTGCCCATCCAAAGCTCATTATATGTAGGTCTCATAAGTGGCTTTGTTTTCTCAACCTGGGCATCATAAAGATACCTTAACCAGATGCATTTTATTTCACACAGCTTGACTGGGTATGTTATACTTTTTGCCATGCATCTGAGCATGAGTTTCGTCAGTAAAGACATATATGGTAACTTGTGAGTAAGAAAAGAGTCTTATTAAAAAAAATCAGTTAATCCTACTCTTGTGCATGCAAGCATGGAATCTTGTAACCATCAGGGATCTGCCCATCTTGATGTGACCCACTAGAAACGAAGGACATAAAAAGACCCACAGCCCCAACAACGATTTGTTTCACACCTTTTTGTGGAAGAAACAGACACAATTTTGTTTTCTTTGAATATCTATAAAACAAGAATAGCAACTCTACTGTATAGGTTTTTATTAGGCTGTCAAGCGATTAAAAAAATTAATCATGATTAATTGTGTGATTAATTGTGCTGTTAAACAATAATAGAATACCATTTTAAAAATATTTTTGGATGTTTTCTACATTTTCAAATTTATTGATTTCAATTCCAACACAGAATACAAAGGGTACAGTGCTCACTTTATATTAATTTTTATTACAAATATTTGTACTGTAAAAAACAAAATAAATAGTATTTTTTTCAATTCACCTAATACAAGTACTGTAGTGCAATCTCTTTATCGTGAAAGTTGAACTTACAAATGTAGAATTATGTACAAAAAACCCTCTGCATTAAAAAATAAAACAATATATAACTTTAAAGCCCACAAATCCACTCAGTCCTACTTCTTGTTTAGCCAATCGCTCAGATAAACAAGTTTGTTTACATTTGCAGAAGATAATGCTGCCTGCTTCTTGTTTACAATGTCACCTGAAAGTGAGAACAGGCATTTTCATGGCACTGTTGTAGCGGTGTTGCAAGATATTTACATGCCAGATGCGCTAAAGATTCATCTGTCCCTTAATGCTTCAACCACCATTCCAGAGGACAGGCATCCATGTTGATGATGGTCTCTCCTCGATAACGATCTAGAGCAGTGCAGACCGACACATGTTCATTTTCATCATCTGAGTCAGATGCCACCAGCAGAAGGTTGATTTTCTTTTTTGGTGGTTTGGGTTCTGTAGTTTCCACATCAGAGTGTTGCTCTTTTAAGACTTCTAAAAGCATGCTCCACACCTCATCCCTCTCAGATTTTGGAAGGCACTTCAGATTCTTAAACCTTGGGTGGAGTGCTGTCTGGAAATCATCAAAATACAACACCAAAACCAAACTTAAGATTTATCAGCGCCGCATACTTTCAACACTACTTTATAGTGCAGAATGCTGGGGAATGAGAAAGTATGACATGTCCAAACTACCTTCATTCCATACAGCCTGCCTCAGAAAACTCCTTGGTATCTTTTGGCCCAGAACAATCTCAAACCAAGATCTATTGACACAGTGCAGCCAAGAGGATCTGAGCACCATCATTGCCAGGAGGTGTTGGAGATGGATCGGTCATGTGCTTCAGATGGAAACTGATTCCATCACCAGAGTAGCAATAAGATGGACACCTGAAGGCAAGCGAAAACAAGGCCGCCTGAAAACAACATGGCGAAGAGCTGTGGAAGCCAACCTGAAAAACCTGGGGCACAACTGGGGAACCATTGAAAGACTTGCCAGAAACAGACAGGAGTGGAGGAGCTTCGTCACTGCCCTAAACGCCAGAGGCGTAATAGGAACATGATGATGATGATGATTTCTTACTTTCTCCATCACTTGAAGCATGAATAAACAAGAATGGATCATATGGATCAGTTATACAGTTAGCTATCAGTCATATATCACAACTGTAAATCCATAGTTTTCTATATGTTTTAGTGCCTATGATTAATCCCTATAATTGCTGATCACTGGCAAAATCATATTGATTTTAATAGGAGTTACAGGTACGCAGCACCTCTCAGGATGAAGTAATATGTAAGTACTTAAAAACTTTTTAAATTTTACTTTAATGTCAATTTCTTCTCATCATGGGTATGCAGACAGTCACTCTAGTCAATGAGTCCAGAAGCACCAAAGATGTATTCATAGTAACATATCAATAGTAAGATATCTCAGATCATACACATTTAGTTCTTTTCATACTACCCTCTTAATCTGCTAATAGTACTGATTCTCATTATGTTGCTTAAGACATAATACACAGGTTTTCTGCAAGAATTAACTGAGCGGGTGTCATATACAGAGCACCTCCCTCATCCTTTTGAAGCATTGCAATGTCCTCATTAATCGGTTAGCATTGCTTAAGTCATTCAAGTATATGGAGATCATTACTTATTGTTGAGTTTATGCAAGGTTGGCTGTTTTTAATCTATAGCACTTATAAAGTATGATGGGCTTTGAAAGAATGACTGAAGTGTCTATAGCGTTTCCATGTAATAGCCAGCATGTTTTCTATATTTTTATGTTTGCTTAAAAAGCCCATGGACAATAAAAGAAAAGTAGTTAATAAAACATGACATATGGATCAATTTCCCTCTGTAACCAGCATGTGCTACATATGGTCCATAATGAAAGACAGCATATATCAAGCAGAAAGGGAACAACATCTAAGTACTTGATCATCTTGTAATGCAGCTTATTCAAAATATTCACTCTACATGTGAAAGCTGTAGATATTGATTACAAGAAATTACAGGGCAAGAAATCTGTCTCAAGTGTCTCAAGTAAATAAATGACCAATGACCAATTCACTTTCCTAATTAAATATGGGGTTTCATAAAAAATATATTATTTTGCAGGACACTGACAATTTTTAAGGAGAAAATCTAAAGGAAACCTTTTGTTTCAAAACAACATTTCAAAATTAAATATTGCATTTTCTTTGCAAATGTTGACATTTTTCACTTCAACATTTTCAAATCAAATTTTTTTGGAACTTTTCATCCCATGAAAATTTTCAATTTTAGATTTTTTTTGTTTCATTTTGCAACAAAAACCAATGGTGCAAAGTCAGAATTTCCGCTGGGGATAGAAATTCCATTTTCTGAACAGCTATACTCACCAAGTTTTCATATGGCAGTGGTGTATATATTTTCTATATAATTTATGATTTACTCATCTTCCTCTTTTCTGTTAACTGTATCATCAACAACCTTCTAGTTTTTAATTTTGCTTTTCTTTGAGTTTCTCCTTCCTCTACTAGAATTCCAAAGAGTCCTCTAGCACCTTATAGACTAACAGATATATTGGAGCATAAGCTTTCATGGGCGAAGACCCACTTTGTCAGATGCATGTGGTGGAAATTTCCAGAGGCAGGTATAATTTCTGGAACTTTCCACCACATGCATCTGACGAAGTGGGTCTTCGCCCATGAAAGCTTATGCTCCAATATATCTGTTAGTCTATAAGGTGCTACAGGTCTTTTTGTCGCTCTTGCAGATCCAGACTGACATGGCTACCCCTCTGATACTAGAATTCCATAACTGCTACACATAGATTTGCTTGACAATTCCTTTATATTAGCTGTTCAGATTCATTTATATTAGCTGTTGAAATTCTCTCTCTCCTCCTATATACATGGGTCCAGAACCAAAATTCTGTACCTTAATGTGCATGAACTTTACTTTCAAAATCTAAATGCAACAAGAATTCACATTTTGCAAACTAACTGAACTTTGTGTCCCCATAGTGTAGGGACTGCCAGCGTCCATGGCTCTACACTGGGTGTACTGTAGGGAAAATAGTCCTTGTGCCCTCACCTTTCTGATGAGCTCAAGCTGCACAACTTGGACCTGGATTTTGGCACCTCAAAGTCTGCTCCCTCTGTGTGTCCCACACACTTCCCCAAAGGGAATGGAATTCATGAACCAATGGTATATGAGTTCATGTGAATTCATGGACCAGTGAGTACCAATGGTCTGTGCAGTGGTCTAGGTAGACCATGGAAGCAGGATATGCACTGCACTGTATTAAGAGTGGTAACTACAAGGCACAAGATAGCCCTTAACTGGCAATAACAAAACATTTCAAAAAAATTTGGGGGGATTGAATGTACTTGCACCAGGGAAAATTATCTGTAGTAAATTTTTAACATGTTTTTGGAATTAACTGACCATTAACTTTTAGAATTTACATAGCAGATTTGCACATTTTGATGAAACCGAGTGAAAGGTTGCATTGAAATCCCTAATTTTTTAATGTTAAAAATGTTAGCTTTATTGGGTAAGACACAACCCCGGTCTACACTGTGTGGGGGTCGATGTAAGGTACGCAACTTCAGCTATGTGAATAACGTAGCTGAAGTCAACGTACCTTGATCAATTTACTGCACCGTGAGGACGCCGCAGGGTTGACTGCCATCACTCCCCCATCAAGTATGTTTCCGCCTCTCGCTGCGGTGGATTGCTGGAGTTGACAGCACAGCGAACGGGGATCGATTTATTCGCGTCTACACTAGACATGAAAAATCAATCCCCGAAAGATCAATCACTACCCACTGATTCGACAGGTAGTGAAGAGGTACTCGTAATAAACTGATCATGTGGTAAGGTACCAGATGATTGTGCAATTACTCAACAGATTAATAGAAAATGTGAGACATGGGTTCAAATGTAAAACTTTATTCCATAGGAATGGAAAGATCATAGAAATCATGAAGGGAGTGGGGAAACCTACACATAGTCACCTGAAGTATGATGTGGGGGAAAGAATGGAGGTTGATGCTCTTAATTCCCTTTAAAGGTTCACATAGCAGTCCCATGGTTTACATTTACTAATTGATTTTGTGACGTTATTAGGCAATGGATTACCAGAAATTTATTTATTATTTGTCTTATAGCAGAAATGTGTCAGAAGGCTGGAGTCACAGGAGTACAGAGGGAAGAGATTACTGTTTAAAACTAGAAGTAGCAATTAATTCATAAGTGAAAGAAAATAGCTTTTTATATTTCCTTGTTTTAAATCAAATTCATAGGTGTATATGTTTTCATTTCATGCTTCAATTCTTCTGACCTACAATAACATGACAACTGACTTGAAGTTAATGATCACTGTTACATTTAATCAAGGACCCTTAAAGCTACAATGGACAATTGACTGTCTTCACAAGGGAAAAGCCCAATACAATTTAATAGGTGTTGGAGACCAAGGTTCTGCAGCCTCTTTGAGGATCCTCACACTTTGGGCTGATGAAACTCAGTGGCATGAGAAATGTGTATTTGGGATTCTCATGCAAGAAGTGGAGGATATCAGAAACTTCCTTCTTAGAACCCACTTCTGGATTATTAGTGGAGTAAACTCTCATCTAATCTTTGACATGAAGAATTGAGACCATATTTCCAGTTATCTAGAAAATGGCAGTAGCGTGAACTGTAAATTGTGAGCCTTAGAATACCAATAATACATAACACCATACCAATTATAATGTGTATTATAATGTATTTGCATATATGTCTACAGCACCCATGATCGGTCCGTGTGCCTCAGAATTATGGTGCCAATTCTCCACTGCCTTGCAACTTGTGTAGTCATTTATACGTGTTGTGCAAAACAAAGGGGAAAGTGAGTACCAAAATACTATTCTCACTTTGTATAGGTGTAAATTACTATACAATATGGAAGATCCTGGAGAATTCAAGACCTCCAACTAGAAACAAATAATAACACAACACATCTCACAAAATCCACAAAGATTAAAGTCAACCATGTTGGGGAATAACCCCATGTTTTCATGCCAGGGATTGCAAGTGATGTTACTACCACACAAAGGAAACTTCCATTTAAAAGAAGCAAAAACAAAAGTCAAGAAATCCCAAGTGATGTGAATGGGAAATTAGAAAAGTTTATTAAAACACACAGACTTAAAATCAATTAAAATTAAAACACTGATTAAAATCAATCAAGAGTTGAGTTCATCTGAGGGATACATAATAAGCTCTGTGTCATGTACTAACCAGGTCTGAAACTTTCAAAGCTCTGTAGGGCATGCACAATGGGAATGAATAGGAATTTAGCATCCAAATCCCCTAGAGCCAGGTTTGAACACTTCATTTCAAGTATCCTCTTGTGTGGGGCTTCACAGCCACAACAGACACTGTACAACCATCAACTAAACATTCCCCATGGGCGCATATTCATCGTCTCTCGAGGCTAACGGACGCCAACAACCAGGTGCCTATCCAGCAGTAGGCCAATAATATTTGACTGCAAACAATATGATCAATGGTATGCAAGATTCCTTCCTAGATTCTCACTTATTCAAAATCTGAATGAATGATTAACCAAAACAAAAGTTAGTTTTCTGTGAAAATTTAGGCAATGGAATTTAAAGAGGTAAAGTCCAGCAATGAACCTGTGTAATGATTTCAAGGCCAGGCCACAAAATCCAAATAGCTCCTAAAAATATGAGCCTACAGTACATTCAGTGCCTTACCTTCTGGTCCTGTCTTCACACCAATGAGCATTAACAATCTCTGCAGACAATGCCCTGACACACTGTCAGCTATAGAACAACCAAATCAGGACTGACTTTTGGCATAAGAGGAATGGACTTATATGAGGCCTAGAAGGAATGAGAAGTCTCGAAAATGAAGCAACAAGTGAATGATTTTCTAAGCATTCTGTCATATGGAAGCAAATTATGGTAAATCTGTCACAGAGGGGAGAGGAAGAGTATTATATGCTATATCTGGCTGCTCTTCCCATTATTAGTAAACCCAAATCCCTTTTCTTCTCGTTGGGTATAAAGCCTGCTTTCCTTGCTTTATGAATCACCTGACAATTTTAACTAGCGAGTAGGGGATAAAAGTTATGAATAAAATAATGCATCCCTTGTCTTGCTTACAAAGAGCCTAATACACTTGAAAGAAGTCTTTCACAGCAATTTAGCAGCCAAAAGCAACAGCTCATTTAAACAGCTTTTTGGTTAGAGAATCCTAATTTGTCTCTTTCAGACAGGCAAAAGTTGAGTCAGATTGCTGAAGACATTATAAATATCATGGAAAATTCCTTTTCTATTGATATGCAAAATACTCCAACATGACTAGAGAAAGTTCCTAAGGGATTTGGGTACCCAATTTTCCTTAATTTTAGAGATTTAGACATCCATCCCCCCAATCGGTTTGAGAATCTCAGCCTCAATCAATTACACTAATTTATCATGACACATTTTTTTTTAAATAGTAAGTCTGATATTGGAATATATATTACCCTGAGTTGGTTAATTCAGCAGTGCAGTGCAAAACGCCTGCTTTTGCTGGAGGATCTGACCCTATAACTGTATACCATATAATAACTTTATGTCATCATTGTTTAATAGCATATGATTCATTCTCTATAATCATTGTCAGTATTGTATATCCTTGATCTGGTTACTAGTTTTAAAAAGTCTGTAAGAAGTATTTTACTGAGTAAAGTTAGACTATAATAATATAGTCTGAACAATCCTATAGATATAGGTCTGCACTTCACTTCAAAGGCTGATTTCCCTTTTTTCATATTCTATAGTTACATCAGATTGATTTAATAACAGCTTATTAAATTCCAATCTGTATAAAGAAAAAACATATTTCAAGTAGCACAATGGGAGATTACAGTAGGATTAATTTATCTGGATAATCAGGATCTGGGGAGAGAAGGGTTATGACCATTTGACTTTTGGCTGACACTTCCAACAGCACATTAAACTGCATGTGAAGTCAAAGCTTTCACTTGACTGAACAACATCATGGGAAAATTGCTAATACAATTTCTTTCCTTATGTTTCAACTGGTACTGATTCTTAAAGTGGATTTCATTGCCTAAAGCAGTGTAGGCTGCTCAGGAGCTAATTCCCGTTTCTATTCACTGTTTGGCAGAATTTACCTCATGAATCCGATGTTATTCTTTGAATTTTCAAATAACAATTACATTCTCTTATCTAGTACAAAGAAAGCCAGGGAGAGAAGAGTGCACGGATCCTTGCATACCTTAACTAAGTGCATTCACCAACAAGCTAGAAATATTTATTAGACAGTTTAGTTCATATGAAAATATAGTAAGGACAGTCACCTCAGAAGAACTGGAAAATCCCAGGACTACAGTGATCAGAAAGACTATAAGAACTTGCATATTTTGGTCACAAGCCAGCAAAGTGTTAAACATCCTTAACTCCCAAATGGAAGCTGAGAGCACCTAGCACTTCATAGGGGGTTCTCAGAACTTTGCAGGATCAAACACTTAGGCCCAGATCCATAAAGGTATTTCAGTGGAATTTATTAGAAGCCTAAATATCTTTGTGGATCAGGGTGTTACTGCCTTCTACAAAATGTCAGTCATCTTAATCTATTCATATTTAAGAGGGTATATATTACGAGATAAAGTTTTTAGATGAGCATAAATAGCTGTCTGAAAACTGCATAACTGACAGATAAATCAACATATTTTACAAGGGGGCAGAGAACATTTAAATTGAAATGTTGTTAAATCCATCTGAGTCAATACTCTTGTTTTAAACTGTTTTCAGCAGAATGTATTTTGGAACACCCTGAGACACGCATTTTCATATCTATTTTCTGGTCCTGGTTATTCTATCACTTCGACCCCAATCCAGCACAGCCCTTAAACACATGATTAACTTTAAGCTTGGCAGCAGTGCCATTGAAATAAATTAAACTCATTTGCTTAATAGTAAGTGTGTGCTTTTCTGGAGTGGGGCTTTGGGGTGAAATTCACCCCCACGCAGAGGCTCAGTACAAATGTTATTCATAATTTAAACCCTCAAAAATATTCTGATGTGGGACTTAAATGGTACAGGCCTTTTGCTGCCCACCCTCCCGAATAAAGGTTTATATCTGGAGTAACTCACCTGAAGTCAGTGTCATAAAAATCAGGTGCTCTATCATTATCTTTCATATATTAATTGGACTGCTTCAGATTCACTGACTCTTGCCTGTCTACTCTTGCTGTCATTGCACATTGCTACAGTTATTCCCATTTACACCAGGCCTCTCTCTTACCTGTATTAAATGGTGGAAATCTCAAGTGCTAAATGGAGACCATTTACATTAGCTACTATACTCCTGCATAGCAAGAGCCACCACAAAAACATTTTAACTTCTGTGCTAGGCTGCAATAGAAAAAATCATGCTGCCCTGATCCTCGGCCACTGCTGCTCTAGTCAAAGCCAGGACACTACTTCTTTGGCACACTACTTCCTGTTCAACTCAGCTGACAGGGGTTGCCAGAGCAGCGGAAAATTCTCTTTGCCAGAAAACTTGTACCTAATCCTTTTTGAAACTTATTTCACAAGTTTAAATAACTTGTCATGGAGAGAGAGGCTGGGTCATCTGTTCCACCACTAGCACTAATGAATGTTTAAACCGTGGTTTAGGGAAGGAATAACACACAACACATTCTAAAATCCTAAAGAAATGTACTGTGTGTCAATAAAACCAGACACGCTACTAAGTTTTAAGTCGGCTGAAAACTGAACAGCCAGCAGCTCCCATTAACCTTAATACAACATTTTAATAATCAGACACTTATTTAGATATCTAAATATGAACTTCTGAATTTTAGACCCCCCCCCCCCCGACTTTTGAAAATCTTTGGCCTATTTTGGACAAATCTACATATGCTCCAAATGTGATTAATCTTAAATTTATTAGTCAGTGGTGAATAGCCTTCAGATTCTAACCAAGATTTTGCAGCATTCTAGGGAAATCATGCCAATATCAAATGAGAACAAAGAAAGGATTAATATGATCAAAAATCACTTCATTGACTTGGATAAAGAATGGAAGATGGGGACAACACAGTTGATCCTCTCAGAGATCCTTCCGGGGTGAAGGATGAGTGAAGAAAGCAGAAAATTTCTACGAGAGACCAAACAATGAAGCAGAATTTGGCCAAAGGGGTTTGGTTGAACAGAATACTAGAATAGCTCTGTGATGAGAACCTGTTTAGATAGATGAGCTCCCCTAAGATGAAGAGATACCCGCCTCCTAAATTCACAACTAGACTGGCTTCTCAGAAAGGCTTTACATTAAATAAGAAAGAGGGAAAGGGGATCCTTTGTTTTAAAAGAGTGCAGTTTATTTTCAACATCAGCCCTTATCCTACAGGTTATTCTGCATGGGTGCAGTAAATTGTAGTGTAGTAAATTGCAGGATTGGGGCCTGAGATTGAAGCTCCATAACCAAAGCACCATGACTAAGTAGTGAGGTACAGCACTATAAGATGGGTTCAACATATCTACACTGTATGAATATTCACACAGCACTCACTAAACCCCCCATGTTCTAGCGTGCACTGGGCTCAAACTAAATCTGGGAAGAATTCTCCAGGGGGTTGGGGTCAGGCAGTCTCTTTTTTGGTTGCTCTAGCCCTGGTCAGGGAAATGCAAGGGACATCCTCATCATATTAAGATAAACACAAATATTCCCTAAAAGAGATTTATATGAGCTGTTGTTTTTAACTTGCTCGATACTGACTTTCCAAATAACCTTGCAGATATGTTGAACATACCTTGCCAAATACGTGGCACTTTAAAAGAAACGCAATCCTAAATTGTGATGGGTCAACAATGTATTAAAAAAACCAGCTGAAGCAAGAAATTCCAACTCATTAGGAGTCAGCTATTAATGTACATACTTGAGAGACTCCTCCTGGAACAACAGAACACTATGCAGAGCTATTCAAGAAAGCACCAGATAGACAAAGCAGATGTTGTGCTGGTCTCAACTGAGTGGATTCAGTTGGCCTGCTTCAGCCTTTTAAATCAGTTAAAAAGGGAACTCATGCTTACAACACCTCTTTGTGGCAGACAGTTCAGAGAATCAGGAACAAAGTGTATATTATGGCTTCTGAAATAAGAGATGTGCAGATTTCAATATTGCACTCACCCATAACAAAGTACCTCCAAATAATGCTCGCTACTTTTCTTGGACAAAATACATCTGACTTTTAATAATTTGATAATAATCAACAGTGTCCTTTCTAGAATCTCCCGTCTGCAACATAATTGGAATGTGGGTCAGACTCGCTTATATTAGCCTTTCGTGTGACATCATGGAATAACGAGTTTCAATGCTTTGGTGACTTATCATTTTGAGTCCCTTGGCACAAGAAATTCTAGACATTGTGGATTACAAAAAGCAAGGTGCACAACAGATTTTAACCAAAGTACATTTGTATTATTTACATATACAGTTTCAGCTACTGACAATGGAACTCATTAAAAATTCCTGCTCTTAGCATTTATTTATCTATTTTATGTACTTATATGGTCCCTAGGTATTGTATTATCTGAGAACCTCACAATCTTTCATCAATTTGTCCTTGAAACATTCCTGTGAGGCAGCTGCATAGTCAGGTCCATAGTACAGGGGGAGCGGAGCTATAAAAAGGCGTCTCCCCCTGTACTCACCCGGAGGCGCTCGGATGGTGCTCCAGCTGTTCCGCGGCACTTTGGCAGAGGGTCCTTCATTTGCTCTGGGTCTTCAGTGGTACCCGCTACCGAAATGCCGCTGAAGACCCGGAGTGAGTGAAGGCCCCGCTGCCGAAGTGCCGCGGAACAGTTGGAGTGCTGCCGTGTGAGTGCAAGAAGCGGCGTCTTAAAGAGAAGCGGTGCCTTTTTTTAGCTCCGTGGCGCCTTTTTTTAAAGGGGGAGCAGAGCTAAAAAAAGGCGCCACTTACTTTTTAAGGCACCGCTTCTGCTCACAGGGAGAGCGGCCGCTACCTCCGCTCCCCTCCTGGCTACGCTACTGCTGTGAGGTAGGAAAGTACTATTATCCCTATTTTACAGATAGCCTCTCTGTGCTTCAGTTCCAAAATATTTTTACCCGAAGTCACACAAGAAGTCAATGGTAATGCAGGGAACTGAATCTAGGTGTCAAATCTGTGGGTAGCACAATAACTACTGGACCATCGTTATTCTACCAGGTAACTACATTGACTTGGTTGGTATAATTCCTTTTTTACGACACTTGTCACTCGTGAAAAGTAGGAAGCCATATTTTTGCAACACAGATTAAATGAGGGCATATGACAGAGCAAGCAGGATAATACATGTGCTACATTCAATGTCCACTTCTTGCAAATGCTGATGTATATACCCATGATGAAATCAGAATATGGAATCCAAACAAACAGCAACCAACATGCTATCCACCATCCTCCCATGCCTGCTGCCTCACTTAACTCTCTTTCCTTGCGTGTGCCTGAAACTTTTTCTCTATTTTCGTGGCAGCACAGGGAAAGAAAATATTAATTATACTTTAGATTTGTTTCGGGCTAACATGGTAGAGTTAAAAATGTAAAAGCAAATGCTATACACCTGGTGAAAGAATAGTCTGTACTGGATTCTAGGTCAAATCAGAGATTACTGAATTCATAACTCGAGGGCCATTTAAATTATACAACTCTTAAAAGGGACTCAGCTCAGCATAGCTGTATGAAATTGAAAATTTATTTGAGCTGTGAATTAAATTATACTTATTGGTAACCTCAACCTAAAGTTTTCATTCTTTAGACAATGGTTCCTAGAAATCTAAATGTGATTTTTACTCTTGCCCTTTGACAAATATTGAATGTAGACTAGACAGATATATTGGATTTCATTGCAGACTTATTTCATTCCATGCATCCGATGAAGTGGGTACTAACCCACGAAAGCTTATGCTGAAATAAATTTGTTAGTCTCTAAGGTGCTACAAGTTTTTCTTTCTTATTTTCGTATTGCAGACTTAGTTACAGTGTTAGTGTTTTTGAGCAACATTATCACTTTTCTTTGCAAGGCAGAAAAAAGAGAATGTGGAAGAACAATCTATTGTTCACATGCACCAATGCAATAGCTGTTACTATCCAGTATCTTTCCTCACCCCAGCTATCTTGGTTTAAGCATGGGTGAGTTTCAGGCTGTTCTCTAACAATTAAAGAAGAAAGCTTGAGACATCATATATCTCTCATCTCACAACCTTAAGAAAGGCAATTTAAATGAAGAGTTACTTCTAAACTTGATAGCACTCCTCTGACTGGTTGACCCATCATCAGCTGAACTGGCTTATTCCAATCATTCCTATAGCTCGGCGGACTTAACGCATGGCTTCTTTGCTTTGAAAAAAAAAATCTTTACACTCTACTACTCACTTCACCAACACATTCCATTATGCATGATGGGGCCTGGAAGTACTGATAATATGGCTAAAATCATACTATCCCTCCAAAGTTTAGAATTCAGAGCTGTCGAGTTGCTGCCCATTGCCCTTTATTTCTTTGGGAATGCCAAAATGAAAGGGACTTCTTTTAACTTTTCTATGACTTGTTGAATTGTGGTTCCAGTGAGAAGCAGAATTTCTACAAATCCAGAAAAATTGGCAACGCCTTCCACAAAGACAAGCCCCTTTTTGCACAGAATTCTAGTACTGTTCTTTTCCAAGGCATATTTGGCAATGCCATAGGTCTGAGAAGTCTCTTGAATATTATTATTGTGATCACTTTGCAAAAGGTACATGATTTCACATTGTATTTTAGGTTCATCCCCAGTGTTTGAACTTGCTCCTGGTATTTTGTGAAACCCAATTGTCCAATATATTGTTCAGCAAGGACTGCTAGGCTACAATATGATTGACAGGAAAACTGATCTTCAGCTAGTATAGTTTCTTTCATTTCACAGAAGTTGTAGGCTGAATGTGTGACCCCAGACAAATAACTGGACCAACCACGTCAGCTCTAATAACTATTTTAATCACTTTTAACTTCTGTGGTGTCCTGCCATGTCACTCAGAGCACCCACATTTGTTCCTATATTGTCCCATGCCTCTGGAGAATCTGAGTGAGTGGCAGGGCTCCATTAAGAAAAGGTCAGTCACTAGTAGATGCTTAGTCTCTAGTAAATTATTAGGGGGCTGGAGCACATGACTTATGAGGAGAGGCTGAGGGAACTGGGCTTATTTAGTCTGCAGAACAGAAGAGTGTGTGTGGGGGGGATTTGATAGCAGCCTTCAACTACCTGAAGAGGGGTTCCAAAGAGGATGGAGCTAGGCTGTTTTCAGTGGTGGCAGATGACAGAACAAGAAGCAAAGGTCTCAAGTTGCAGTGAGGGAGGTCTAGGCTGGATATTAGGGAAACACTATTTCACTAGGAGGATGGTGAAGCACTGGAATGGGTTACCTAGGGAGGTGGTGGAATCTCCATCTTATATGTTTTTAAGGCCCAACTTTACAAAGCCTTGGGTGGGATGATTTAGTTGGGGTTGGTCCTGCTTCGAGCAGGGGGTTGGACTAGATGACCTCCTGAGGTCTCTTCCAACCCTAATCTTCTATGATTATCCAATTCAGCAGATCTAAATCTTCAGGTGCTGCTCTGCCAATGATGCTCACCTACATTGCTCATTTGTCAAATTTTCCCACAAGCACCATTTTGTGTTCTCCCATGCCACTCCTTATGCATGGACTCTCCCTGTAAATATTACAAGTCCACTACATTATTCTCCTTTAAAACTCTCCTTAAAATGCAACTATGATGATGCCTAAAAAACACAAAATGAGTAAGCAGCAGGTGTGCTGTAACCATTGCTTACCATAGTGATTATAATTGTTTTATTGCCTTGCACTTCCCCTGCTTGTTTAAATTCCGGTTGTCTCTTATCTTAAACTTAGATTGTAAACTCTTTTGGAGAGAGACCATTATTTTATCTCTTTTTACAGCAGCTAGCACAGTGGGGCCCAGGACTCTAAGTGCTACGGCAATCAAACAACCTTTATTGATACAGTCTGTCATTAGATTGACATAAACAACCCATTGCATTTATTTTGTGAACCTCTTGCACACCCATACGTTCATTAACATTTTCTCCCTCTACAGACATATAAACATTGGCTGTACAAAATTTCATTCCCTTCAGGCTTTGCAGAATCTCTATTATTTTCCCTTGGAATATTTCTGTGGTCTTGAGATGCCAGTTGGGAGTAATTGAAAGCAATCTCTTTCAATAATATTATAAAAGTTGTCAAGTTCGAACACACAGAGTGGAGCAGAACTTGCTAGAATCCATTAGCTGCAGCTTACCAGGAGAAAATGGTTGTCCCAGCTAACATGGAGAATATAGTTTCCACAGCAAGAAGACTTTAACTTTCTCTCTTTACTGCTTTATTGAGCCTTTTTAGATCTACACACATAGGGACATTCCTATTTTTTGTCATCACTGGCACAATAGAGGTGCACTGCATTGTTCATTTAGTAATGCATTCCACCACATCATTCTTCTCCATCCTATCGAGTTCTTCTTTCCCTTTGGGAAGCAATTGTTGACATCAATGGGAGTGGAGAGTGCTCAGTGCCTGCAGGAGGCAGGCATTCAGCATTTTGCATTATTTGCAATAATAGCATTGCTTTGGTGGGCAACCAAATTACCTTCTATGCCCATAGACAAATAAACATGTGGATGCATGTTAGTGTGTGATTACAGTCTCTTCCCAAACAATAGCAAGCTTGACCATTCTCGGGGCAAATTTTTTCTTCATTCTTAAAGAGAAACTAATTCAGAGAACATATTTAATATCTAAATTAACTGAGAATGTCTCCTCTGACAACTTTAATCTTTGTTGTTTTTTCTGTTTTATTACAATCGTTTATTTGAAGCATAGGACCAAATGACTGAACAAATCTGGAGCAAAGAGACTTAAGGAATTCTAAGTAACAAAGAATTAAGAGATGTGGATTTAAACCAAAGGTTAAATCTGTAGAAAGAAGGGAGGCTAGGGCAAGTTCTAGGCAGAAACTTCATAATCAATTGGATTTGATGTCAGTAGGAGGGTTCTCTGTATCTTCAGGAGGCTTTCAGCTCCTCATAAGACTGGATCCAATGATTAAATTATATACATCTAATACTAGCAAGGCCTTGGAATCCCATAACATTTCAGAACTAAATTCTGCAGCAAGGCTGATTGAATTCTGCAGTAAATTTGTAGTAGTAATAACAAGACTCCATAAAAGTCAGTGTTGGCTGTGAAAAATCAGAGACCCAAGAGGACTATGTTAGGAGTGGGAAACTTATCAATGTTATTTAAAAGTAGAGCAGTGGGAGCTTGGGAGAAATTACCTGGCAAGAAAGCACATAAAGCTTTGGAGACCTTAATAGAAGCCAAGGGAAATGTTAAATAAATTAGGGCAGTAACTGAGGATAAAAAACAAAAAAGATGAAGAGTTTTTCATCTCACTGCTCTCTATCTATCTTCTTTCTTTTTTATAAACTGGTGCTCAAAGAAGATTAGATTTGTACTGAACGGTATCCTTCTGAGGATGCACTGTAATACCCCAAGGGAGCAAACATTATAGGCTTGTCTACACAGGGACAGTCAGAAAAGTTCATCTAAATTAAGGAAAGGGGTAAATTTAAAGTGGGTTAGTTAAACTGCATTCAATCTGTGTGGGTACATCTACACAACAAAGGAAAAACAGCAGCTGGCCCTTGCCAGCTGACTTGGCATGCGGGGCTCAGGCTGTGGGACTGTTTCATTGCTGTGGAGACTTCCAGGCTCAGGCTGGAGCCTGGGCTCTGAGACCCTCCCACCTCACAGGGTCCTAGAGCTTGGGCTCCAACCCAAGCCCAGAAGGCTTCATGGCAGTGAAGCCCCGCGAGCCTGAGTCAGCTAGCATGGGCCAGTCGCGGGGGTCTAGTTGCTATTCAGACATACTCAGTGTGGAAACTCTTATTCAGAATTAATTGGCCTTAATGAAATGTAGTTTAATTCATTTGAAGCTAGACCAAATTAAGGCCATATTAATTCTACATGGGTGTTCAATGCAGTTTAAACGTTTCTGATTAATTTTCCTGAGTGTCGCTGTGTAGACAAGCCCCAGTGCTTCTGTGCCTGAATTTAGACCTATGTTACTCATTAAGGTACTGAAAGAGTTGGGAATACCTGTGCCACAATTTTTGCTTTGGACATTTTTTTTTCCTGGCTGGTGAATGTGAATGGGAGAAATTGATGTCACTAATGATGAAGATCATCAGTGAATCTCTCAGGGATCAGAAGCTTCCAGTTTAAGAGGCCTGTGTGTCCATCGCTCAGAAAAATAACACATGGCTGGCCAGCTATTATCCAGTAGTTAATCCCCACTTCTGGTTAAGTTTATTGACAAGCTGTTAATGAGACAAATCTCATGTCTCAACTCTCATTTCTGGCAGCCTTAGATCGGTTTGACTTTGTCAGTCTGATTATAGACCTTGTAGACCATATGGCGATGCCTTTTATTGTCGCCAGAAGACATTTTCTAAGCACAGGGCACTACCTTCTGCAGATTTATATAATCAGTAGCCTGCGATACCTTGTGATAAAAGTTCTTCGCAAGAAACCCTGCAGTTTTCTATCATAGCACATGCAACGTTACCAATTTTGACACCATACCAATGAAGGGTTCTCGTCCATAACTTCATTAATATTTGCTTTGTAAATGTTCAAGTTGTCTGAAAATGATTGAAATTTATATGGTGGCATATTAAAGGCAAGATTGAATGTGACAATGAACAAAAAAATCTTGTCCTACTGGGGCACTCTAACAGTTAACCTGCAATAAATTACCATGTCTACGGTTTGGTAGTAAGTATAGGACAAGATATTACCCCATTCCCATAATTTTTCTTGGTAATACTCGCCTTTCACTTTAGGCTGGACTATGTTCTCATTTACCCTCAGGAGAAGTATTTGAATACCAACCTAACTAGGTGAAATGGTAAATTTAATATATCTGATCATTTTTCTATGTAAATATCTTAAAATATTACTATTCTCCTTGTTAACCAGCATATTTTACTCATCAAGAGCACTAAAAAAAGTAAAACAAAATTTTCACTGGAACCCCCTTGTATATCACATTTATTTCTCAAGTATTTATAAGTGACAGCTTGGTATGAATTAATAATTGTTGATATAAATCAACATTTTATTATTATTCAAATCTAGTGTTCATTTTGAATTGTGTATTGATGTTGGCACTGTAGTGCTTAGTCCCCAACTAAAATATATATATTTTTAATTTCTAGTCTGAGGTTCATGGCATCATACCCATCAAAGTCACTCTCGTTAGACCCATCATTGTGAATGATGGGTTCAGCAGCATTTTTGTCAATGTTCTTGCAATTCTGATACTTACAAAAATCTGTGCAGGAATGCCCAGCAGCAAGACAGGAACACCCCTCTATTTGACATTTCACATGCTTGCAAGTACAATGCACTGCCTGCAGCATACTATCTGGTGTTGGACTTCTTGTCATCCAGGTGATGCAAGCTCCTTGCTTTCTAAATGCCACCCATGACCAACAGGGAAAGGAGCATTAATTCTGTTAATATGACAGTGCTACATTATAGCAGCCTAGTAATTTGCCTACTTGTTGTGTTGGTAGAGAAGAGCATCACATGCTGGTGGCATGCTCTGTCCAGGCAGTGAAGATGATGCTAGGCAGAACACCTTGTATCGGGTATCACAAACATCCTGTGATGAAGCTTAACCATACAGATTGCACACAGTTCTTAAGCACAAGAAATGTTGAGTTTTGAACTGTGAAGTCTTTCCTAAAGTCTGTGAAATCATCAAGAAACTCTTCATTCTGAGGCCAGAGCAAATGCCTTCCTCTTACTCTCCCCATAAGAAGGCACTTGTAGAATCACATAGTGTGACTGTGTGGAGTCCAGTAAGGGAAGTACATACTTTCAGGCCTAGAGTCGAAGTGACTTTCTTCAAATCAATAATGCATCTTTGATTACCAGCACCAGTGAAGAAATGCAAATTGACTAGCAGCTGTGACTTAAGACTGATGCCTATGACTAAAAAATCTGTATCGTGGCTACTAATTATCACAGTATGATAGTCATTGGAAATATATTTCACAAGAAGAAATATGCATGTCACATTATTCATGTTCACAACTTAATTCATCAGCAGCTGTCACTGAACCCGTCTGCATAGCCAGGCAGTGACAAAATCTTTTGCTAAGGACACCTAGAAATGACATGCAGGTATGGAATTCAGTGAGCTGCATTATAAAGTGTCTTGTGTAGTCATCATCTCTCCACCAGATTTGTTATGCTTTAACATATGTTGCTTGGTCAAAGACCAAGAGTGCATGCTTAATTTCAAGATGATCAGCTATATCAATATTTTATTTCAGAATAGTGTAGACTGTAGATATCTCTGATGATGCCTTGATGACTGGAAGACAATGGATAGCTGACTTTCTCGAGAGTACAATCATGTTGAAGAGCAGTATGAAAACCACTCCAGCCAGGATATATATATATGAATCAGCACTGAGAGCCTTCATAAAAATGTATGCCCGTTCAGTTTAGTGCTGGTTTCAAGTTTGTTCTGTAACTGTCGACCTCTAATGGGGCATGTGCATCATGACTCAGGTTCTGTGGACCTCACCTCTTGTTCCAATGGTACTGCTCTGTTGCAAAACTAGGGGATACTTTCAGGGGTGCTGGAACATTTTTTATAGTGGGGGTGCTGATGATGGAAAGCCTGGAAACCATGCATTTGGTGTTTGTTATTACTACAGCACCCCTAGCACTCCAAGCTCCAGCACCACAGAATACTTTAGGAGAACACACTCCTATTGGCAGTGGTGTTCCACCTGTTGTTGCGTTTGCTTCAGTGATGTGACTCTGCAGCATTATTCCATTTCTGTGATGCCACACCTGGATAGATATTCTTCTCCAAAATCAATATTGTGCTAGAGTAGACCTGTTGGAGCCTTCTTTGCAACATCTGGGGGAATCTCATCAGCACCTTTAACAAGCTGTAGCTGAGCAAGGGCTGTGTCATGGCTAGTTACTGTGTTCCAAGATGTGCAATGTTTAGCATGGAGACCCCTTGAGGAGATCCTGTCAAATGTCTAATTGCCAATACAAGGCAAACGGATTTAGGTGTCTGTTTTCAACACTTGGATGCAAGATCTTGGTAAAGTGATATGTGTTTAAGGTCCACATCATCTGGAAGATCAACATAGCCAGCCAGTGTTGGTTCCTCCGATGCTCCAATAATCCAGGCCATCAAATTGTGAAGTTCAACTGGCACGACTGATTTTGCAGCATCAAGTGATGTTGGTGGCCTGGGACAACTCATTCCAGGAAAGTCATCCACTGTGCTCTTAATGATCAGTGAGGAATTGTACAGAATCCTAGCTGACTGCACATCAGGAGCTGGTATACTTACTGTTCATGATTTATGGGATGGTAGATCAGCTTGTATTTGAGAATGAATTCACTTTCTTAACTCAAAGTTGTCTCTGTGTCTATTCCTGCCTCCGCTTGCTATCATACTTGTTGACTGTGTATCATCATACACCATTTCAATAACACTCTTGCAGTGTCATGTGTGAAAGCCACTTTTCAGACAATATTTCAGTCTGAATTCTGTAATCCAAAAACATGCCTGATTTATAAAAAAAACCCCAGGGTTCTCCACAGGGGCATTGCTTGTAGTTGTATAGCATGAATCTTGCCACTGTGTTTTAAATTTCTTTGAATATTGTATTTAAGTTTTACTACAAACTTAAAGGGTAAAAAATGCTGTGATGTTTACATTTCCATTGGTCTCTCACATGACTGTGCCTAATGATTATGAAAGTGTCAGCCAATACAATGCATCACTTATCTGTAATCTGCAGTTTTTCTTAACATTCCCACATCTACAACTTCAGCCTGGACTAAATGATCCTTCTTGCATTTATGGGCTATAGTGATGTATCATCCTTTTCATGCATATGATGCAGATGGCTGGAAGGACTCATCCAGATGCATGAACTGGGAGGCCAGATCTTCACCAAAGTCTCTTCCTGGGGCTGGGCAAAGGTGTGGAACTGGTGGTGGAAGAGATAGACCATTCATCCTGTTTCCACTGTAATATTGACTGCTGAACACGGCATTTTCTTGCATTTTCTATGCTCTTTCTATCTATAAAACACCTGTAGCAGGTGGGGTGGAACCCTGTGTCACTGGGAATGTCATCAGACTCTTTGAACAGATGCTATTGAAATGATTCAACAATGTATTGTCACCGCTGACTGAGTTTAGGCATCTATAGGGTGAGGTGACAGCTGCGTGGGAGTTTGTGGATCTCAGTGGCATCTAAAAATGGGACTTAGACACCTACATACCTTTCTAGAATTAGGCTTTAGTGCCTCGCCCATAGTCATACAAGAAGCATGTGACAGAGCAGAGACTTGAAAGAAAGTCTCCACTGTGCCTAGCTAATGCCTTTACCATTGGACCATCCTTTCTCTCTAAATTATAACAATGTAGAGAGAGCTGGGCCAATATCAGACTGGACTCAAACCAAAACTCCATCTCCAAAGACCTTTAAACTTTGAGTATTCCGATTCCAAGTCAACATTTGAAAATTGCATTTGGACTCTACTCAAAATAAAAACCAAGAAATGTCCATGACCAAATATTACTATGCTAAGCACACTTTAATTCTGGCTATAGGTTTAAGAATGTAAATCCTCTGATGGGATTTAGACACAGCAAAATAGCAAATCCTGACGTAAAGAAAACACCCACTTGTAAATGCTCATTTTATTTTTGTCCTGTGCTCGTAAATTCTCTCTTCTCTCCCTGATGATTCACAAATGTAAAAAATGAGAAAAAAAATTGCTAGGTTAGACAAAAAATAGCTTAAACACTTAAAAGCAAAGGTTTCATGAAGCAAAGCTGGCAAAAAGTGACTTTTTTGTGGGCTCATTTAGAAGAAGGGTGAAAAGTTCAGCTCTTACCCTGGTGTAATTTTTGCAGTGACCAAAAATAATTTCCCTCCACTTTCTGCTTAGAGAAAATGAAAGATCCTCATATACTGGGGTGGCTTGGGAAGTGGAAAACCGAATACTGAACTCACGCACCCAATCTTTGTCTAGGTGAAAACAGTGGGAGTTTTGCCATTGACTTCAATAGGAACAGGACTGGTTGCTTAGTTGTCTCCTGCTGACCTCACCCCTGCATATGTAGTACAGACCACATAACAAGACAGGGCACAGACGAAAATAAAATAATAGGAAAATGCACAAATTAATCCAAATTTGAGAGACCTGAATCTGATCTTTCTTGCACCATGAGTGGAATTATATCAGTGAGAGACTGGAATCAGGCCCTACGTATTTTTCATAATACAGGATCTGGTCTAGATTTTGCTCATTTATTTGACTTATTTATACATAATGGACTTGGTTTTTGCTTCTCACACACTGTTGTGAGCAGTGAACTGTATGGAGGCATCCCACTCCAACAGTGGTCAGGGCAGGAGTAGGGGGCGGGGCGGGGCTCACCACACCAGGAAGAGGAGAAGTGATAACCCACCTAGCTCCTTCCTGTGACCCACCTGCTCAATTTCTTTAGACACCTCAGCAGATCTTGTGTGTCAGTCTGGTCCCCCCTATGAAAACCCCTGAACAATTCCCACCTATTGAGAAAGTGTTCCTTCTAAAACTGTTCCTTCTGCTCTTGTCAAGTCCTGGCCCTGCTTGTCAAAACCAGTTTGCAAGTTGGCTGGACCCAGGAAGTAGAATCTTCACAGCTCATAGTTTAGGCATTTTCTCTTAACAGCCCTTCCTGCTTGTTTTATATCAGCCTCCCTTCCTATACTAAACCAAATAAACTAAACCAATAAACATCACAGTAACTAGAACGACATGCAGAATTCATAAACTGTTACAGAGCAGCTCCCCTTCCATCATGGGCAAATCTGAATTCCTATGCCTCCAGTTACCTGACTTGCACCCTTTATTTGCAGTTCAATGGCAGATGCAAACTGTGGATAAAATTTGTACAAATGAGAAAATGCTTAAGAAAATGAATCCTTAAGTGTACTGCAGCAGTGCTAGAGGGACTAGATGGATGAACTTTGATGGAGATAAAATCTTTGAAAGATTTTAGAAAATGCTCACCTTCATTTAGAGGCAGAGTACATTGTATGTCTGTCCTGGAGTGGGGAGCCCTTCCAAGGTTAATAATTGAGCTAGTCAAAAATGCAGAAAATAAATTCATTTTTGAGTACACTGTAAGCTGGTAAAATCAGCAAAATCTTTTGTGAGCAATTTTCAATATTTTTTAATCTACCTTTTCCACCAGCTCTAGTCAGAAATACTTTTCATATGCGATAGACCTGCATTTGTTTAAAAAAAATCTAGGTTAAGATTTTTAACCATTTAAATAAGGACACATGGTAAAATAGTATTCTTCAGTCACTTCCAGTCAATCTGTGTCATGGCAACCTCTAGAATCAGAACCCTAGGGTCCCATTCTTGCTGCTTTTGTGGTGATTAGGCAGCACAAAGAGGTCAAAAAGCTACTTTAAAGAGGTAGCTGTGGATTCCCCTGAGCTAAAGGTTATAAGAGGCGGTGGGGGCTAGAGCATGCTAGGCACCAATGATTGACACCACTGTAATGGACCCTGGAACTTAGACCCATCTATGCTTACCTCTGCAGCTCCAAAGTCTGATGTGTTACAGCTAAGGACTTAACCCCTAATGCTGTTGCTGCCTTTTTCTTAAAGCTCCCAGATTTTTGTGAAATCTTTTTATGAAGTTTAAAAGGATTTCTCAGTTAGCAAGGAAAGTGGTGGTTGCTCTTTAAATTCCAGCTGCTTTACTGAAGATGGTCTCTTTGCTGAAAACTACAAAGCTCACCAATACACTTTAAAAAAAAAGGCAGGATTTGTTCTTTTCCTAGAAGAAATGAAAAGAAAAATGTACGTGTGCTGATTTCAGTTTCCAGAGAGCTTGGATATTTTTCAACCTGATGTTCACTTCATTGTCATACAAGCTAATTGTATTGGATCAAAATGATGTATTATTTAGACAAGCGTGCTCCACAGTAGTTCAGCTGATGGTTTAAAATAGACCAGTTTACAGCCACAAGGTATGGGATCTGCAATGCAAGCACATGAAATATAATAAAACAAGTCTTGCAGAAAGCCCCTTAAACAACCAAATCCTTGAAAGTGAACTGAGTCTGGTTTTAGGCTGACTAAGTCCATTGCAAAATAGTATTCAGCAATGGTGTGGAGACAAAAAAAATGACGTTTCTTGCTTAGGGGTTATTTTATTCTTCTGCTACTGACAGCCAAATACCCCTACGTTTCTAGGCTGTTTTTCAGCAACATTAATACCTATTGTGCAGCTAGCGAGCCAGCACTTCATATAATCACAACAATCTAACATACATTGGTCATAAGATTTATAAGCTACAAGAAATTGCCAGTTGACATCCATTTTTGAAAGCCAAGACTGGTAGCCTCTACAGTAGTATAATCCTAGTATTAATTTCAAAGTTGGGAATATATTTATCGTTTGCTGCAGAATGAGAAACCTGGTATTCCAAAATGTTATCCACCCTAGAAGTCTTTAGTCATGCAATTGTCCCGATACTCCATGTCCAATGGAGCTACCCTTTATCACATCAGATGCTAGGCCAGCAGGCAGAGGACCCAGAACTGTGGGGAGATATAAAAATGGCACCTTTGACTGCACCTATATCAAAGCATAGCTCAGGATCTGGCCCTATATATTTGTAACTTCTGCCTATTCGGAGTGGCATTCTGTCTCCCTCTGGTGGTGCTAGGCCAGCTAGAGATTGATGAGCCTGCTACAGCCTTAGGTAAGAGAGATGTGTCTTTTAGCTCAGGCAGTAGAGGCTCATGCATTTAGCTCAAGAGATTCCAGGTTTGATCCTCATTTGTAACACTGACCCACACAGGGGCATCGGCAGTGGGGATCAAACCTGGGATCGCTTGAGCAAAATACATGAGTCTTTACTGTCTGAGCTACAAGACACGTCTCTTTTACCCAAGGCTGTAGCAAGCTCATCAATCTCTAACTGGCCTAGCCACCCTAGAGGGGGACAAAGTGCAACTCTGAGCAAGCAGAGGTTACATCTTTAACACTTCAGAGGCTGCAAAATATTCCTCTAGTTAAGACAGTGAATGCTATCTTATTGCTGTCTAGTCTAGTGCATGTTTTCCATATCCGAAAAGAATCACTTTGGGATACTGTAGTAGTTTTCATACCAATAGGTCTTTAGCCATGTCTTGGCCATGTGTGATGACATGTGAAATTGACTTTTGTATTAAATGGAGGCCAGTTGCCTCGTAACCTAGCGGAACATAGAATTTAAAATCAACCAGTACTCTTCTTCATCACGGAGGGTAGGAAACTAGGTGTGAAGTAGCAAACATCCTATAATACACTCAGGGGATATGATGGAAATTGAAGTGAGAACATTCTTGATCTCAATTTCATGATTTTTATTCAATGTAATCCACTGTCTTTTTTCTTTTCTTCATACACCACATAGTCTCTCTCTCCTCCCTCCCCCCCCCCCGCCCCAGAATTATCTAAACAATTTTTTGTTTTCATAGCACATTTTTCAGAATTATGCCTCTATTCACTTAAGGGTCCAGAACAGCACCTCAAATTCCTCCCCAATAAAGTAGAGTAGGTGTCATCCTTGCACTATTTTCATCCTCTTTGTTCTTAGTTAATATCAATACCTCACATATAGAGGTATTTCAGTAAAAACATCAAGCACACAGATATTATACATCACACTTTGCTCACAATTTATTTTATATAAATATATAAGACTTCAAAATAATTAAAAATGTTTATCCACAAATTATGCCTGTGTGAGAGAGTGAGTGATATTATTCCCATTTTATAGCTGGGGAGCTGATTCCCAGAGAATCATAGAATCTCAGGGTTGGAAGGGACCTCAGGAGGTCATCTAGTCCAACCCCCTGCTCAAAGCAGGACCCATCCCCAACTAAATCATCCCAGCCAGGGCTTTGTCAAGCCTGACCTTAAAAACCTCTAAGGAAGGAGATTCCACCACCTCCCTAGGTAACCCATTCCAGTGCTTCACCACCCTACTAGTGAAAAAGTTTTTCCTAATATCCAACCTAAACCTCCCCCTCTGCAACTTGAGACCATTACTCCTTGTTCTGTCATCTTCTACCACTCAGAACAGTCTAGATCCATCCTCTTTGGAACCCCCTTTCAGGTAGTTGAAAGCAGCTATCAAATCCCCCCTCATTTGTCTCTTCTACAGGCTAAACAATCCCAGTTCCCTCAGCATCTCCTCATAAGTCATGTGCTCCAGCCTCCTAATCATTTTTGTTGCCCTCCGCTGGACTCTTTCCAATTTATCCACATCCTTCTTGAAGTGTGGGGCCCAAAACTGGACACAGTACTCCAAATGAAGCCTCACCAATGCCGAATAGAGGGGAATAATCACGTCCCTCGATCTGCTGGAAATGCCTCTACTTATACAGCCCAAAATGCCGTTAGCCTTCTTGGCAACAAGGGCACACTGTTGACTCATATTCAGCTTTTTGTCCACTGTAACCCCTAGGTCCTTTTCTGCAGAACCGCTGCCCAGCCATTCGGTCCCTAGTCTGTAGCAGTGCACGGGATTCTTCCGTCCTAAGTGCAAGACTCTGCACTTGTCCTTGTTGAACCTCATCAGATTTCTTTTGGCCCAATCCTCTAATTTGTCTAGGTCCCTCTGTATCCTATCCCTACCCTCCAGCGTATCAACCACTCCTCCCAGTTTAGTGTCATCTGCAAACTTGCTAAGGGTGCAGTCCACACCATCCTCCAGATCGTTGATGAAGATATTGAACAAAACCGGCCCCAGCACCGACCCTTGGGGCACTCCACTTGATACCGGCTGCCAACTAGACATGGAGCCATTGATCATTACCCGCTGAGTGCGACCATCCAGCCAGTTTTCTATCCACCTTACCGTCCATTCATCCAACCCATACTTCTTTAACTTGCTGGCAAGAACACTGTGGGAGACTGTATCAAAAGCTTTGCTAAAGTCAAGAAATAGCACATCCACTGCTTTCCCCTCATCCACAGAGCCAGTTATCTCATCATAGAAGGCAATTAGGTTAGTCAGGCATGACTTGCCCTTGGTGAATCCATGCTGACTGTTCCTGATCACTTTCCCCTCCTTTAAGTGGTTCAGAATTGATTCCTTGAGGACCTGTTCCATGATTTTTCCAGGGACTGAGGTGAGACTGACTGGCCTGTAGTTCCCCGGATCTTCCTTCTTCCCTTTTTTAAAGATGGGCACTACATTAGCTTTTTTCCAGTCATCCGGGACCTCCCCCGATTGCCATGATTTGTCAAAGATAATGGCCAATGGCTCTGCAATCACATCGGCCAACTCCTTTAGCACCCTCGGATGCAGTGCATCCGGCCCCATGGACTTGTGCTCGTCCAGCTTTTCTAAATAGTCCCGAACTACTTCTTTCTCCACAGAGGGCTGGTCACCTCCTCCCCATACCGTGCTGCGGAGTGCAGCCGCCTGGGAGCTGACCTTGTCTGTGAAGACAGAGGCAAAAAAAGCATTGAGTACACTAGCTTTCTCCACATCCTCTGTCACTAGGTTCCCTCCCTCATTCAGCAAGGGGCCCACACTTTCCTTGACTTTCTTCTTGTTGCTAACATACCTGAAGAAACCCTTCTTGTTACTCCTAACATCTCCGGCTAGCTGCAACTCCAAGTGTGATTTGGCCTTCCTAATTTCACTCCTGCATGCCTGAACAATATTTTTATACTCCTCCCTAGTCATTTGTCCAATCTTCCACTTCTTGTAAGCTGCTTTTTTGTGTTTAAGACGAGCAAGGATTTCACTGTTAAGCCAAGCTGGTCGCCTGCCATATTTACTTTTCTTTCTACACATCGGGATGGTTTGTTCCTGCAACCTCAATAAGGATTCTTTAAAATACAGCCAGCTTTCCTCGACTCCTTTCCCCCTCATGTTATTCTCCCAGGGGACCTTGCCCATCAGTTCCCTGAGGGAGTCAAAGTCTGCTTTTCTGAAGTCCAGGGTCTCTGTTCTACTGCTCTCCTTTCTTCCTTGCGTCAGGATCCTGAACTCTACCATCTCATGGTCACTGCCTCCCAGGTTCCCTTCCACTATTGCTTCCTCTACTATTTCTTCCCTGTTTGTGAGCAGCAGGTCAAGAAGAGCTTTTCCCCTAGTTGGTTCCTCCAGCACTTGCACCAGAAAATTGTCCCCCACACTTTCCAAAAACTTCCTGGATTGTCTGTGCACCGCTGTATTGCTCTCCCAGCGCATATCGGGGTGATTAAAGTCACCCATGAGAACCAGGGCCTGTGATCTAGCAACTTCTGTTAGTTGCTGGAAGAAAGCCTCGTCCACCTCATTCCCCTGGTCTGGTGGTCTGTAGCAGACTCCCACCACAACATTACCCTTGTTGCTCCCACTTCTAAATTTAATCCAGAGACTCTCAGGTTTTTCTGCAGTTTCATACTGGAGCTCTGAGCAGTCATACTGCTCTCTTACATACAACGCAACTCCCCCACCTTTTCTGCCCTGCCTATCCTTCCTGAACAGTTTATATCCATCCATGACAGTACTCCAATCATGTGAGTTATCCCACCAAGTCTCTGTTATTCCAGTTACATCATAATTCCTTGACTGTGCCAGGACTTCCAGTTCTCCCTGCTTGTTCCCCAGGCTTCTTGCATTTGTGTATAGGCATTTAAGATAACTCACTGATTGTCCTGCTGTCCCAGTATGGGGCAGGAGCCCTCCCCTCTTGCACTCACCTGCTTGTGCTTCCTCCCGGTATCCCACTTCCCCACTTACCTTGGGCCTTTGGTCTCCTTCCCCCGGTGAACCTAGTTTAAAGCCCTCCTCACTAGGTTAGCCAGCCTGCTTCCAAAGATGCTCTTCCCTCTCTTCGTCAGGTGGAGCCCGTCTCTGCCTAGCACTCCTTCTTGGAATATCATCCCATGGTCAAAGAATCCAAACCCTTCTCTCCGACACCATCTGCGTAGCCATTCGTTGACTTCCACAATTCGACAGTCTCTACCCCGGCCTTTTCCTGCCACAGGGAGGATAGACGAGAACACCACTTGCGCCTCAAACTCCTTTATCCTTCTTCCCAGAGCCATGTAGTCTGCAGTGATACCCTCAAGGTCATTCCTGGCAGTATCATTGGTGCCCACGTGGAGAAGCAGGAAGGGGTAGCGATCTGAGGGCTTGATGAGTCTCAGCAGTCTCACCATCACATCATGAATCCTAGCCCCTGGCAAGCAGCACACCTCTCGGTTTTCCCGGTCAGGGCGGCAGATAGATGACTCAATCCCCCTGAGGAGAGATTCCCCGACCACCACCACCCTCCTCCTCCTCTTGGGAGTGGTGGTCGTGGAACCCCCATCCCTAGGATGGTGCACCTCATGCCTTCCAATCGATGGAGTCTCCTTCTGCTCCATTCCCTTAGATGTATCATTCACTCCACTCTCTGCACTAGTACCTGTGGAGAGAACATGAAAACGGTTGCTCATCTGAATCGGCATTTCTGGTACATGGACTTGTCTCATACTCTTTCCTCTTCTGGAGGTCACATGCCACCAATTATCCTCACTGGCCTTCTGTCCCCGCTGCATAGCCTGCTCTGAATCTTCAGAACACTGTGCCCGCTGAAGCCTATCCTGACGTCTATCCAGGAACTCCTCATTTTCTCTTATGGAGCTCAGGGTTGATACTCGTTTCTCCAGACCTTGAATCTTCCCCTCCAATATGGAGATCAGCTTGCACTTTGTACAAACAAAGTCGCTTCTATCCTGTGGAAGAAAGACAAACATGGCACATCCTGTGCAGGTCACGACAGCAGATCGCTCATCATCCATAGTCTCTTCCTTCTAAGAGTTTCCTCACTTGTGGCAGAAGCTACTCAGGGACACCTGCAAGAGGGATGTCGCGGTAGGCTCACTCCAGGCGAACTCCCAGGCAAACTCCTCCTGTTTGCTTCTCTGCTGTTTGCTGCTCAGCTGGTTCACAGCTGACTGGCTTTTTATAAGAGTCAGGCCCAGCTGGAACAAAGCACTCCCAATTCACACTGTTCAAACAGGCAATCAAACAATCAAGCACACGGTCAAACTGCCAAACTGTCCCCTCAGAAGCTATGTGACTTACCTGTAATAATACAGGAAGTCTCTGGTAGAGCAGGGACTTAAACTGATATCTTCTAAGACTTAGGCTAGTAACCTAGCTATTGGACTATGCTTCCTTTCATCAGTCACCATACAGATCTGCCAAGAAGGAGCAACTTGAAGGATAAGGACCTTTGGAAAAACTTCCAGGGACAGTTGATGGGAATTTTGCCAAGCTAGCGAGTGCAGGATTGGGCCCACCGGGGGGAAGAATAATCTCTGACGGTGATGTGAAATATTCTAGGCTTGTAGCAAGCTCTGCACAGCTAGACAAATTATCATGAAAATGTTTAAAGTGAAAAGTAATCAAATGATCAACAGGAGGGAGGGATAGCTCAGTGGTTTGAGCATTAGATTGTTAAACCCAGGGTTGTGAGTTCAATCCTTGAGGGGGGCCATTTAGGGATCTGGGGCAAAAAATTTGTCAGGGGACAGTACTTGGTCCTGCTAGTGAAGGCAGGGGACTGGACTCAATGACCTTTCAAGGTCCTTCCAGTTTTATCAGATAGGCATATCTCCATATATTAAATTATTATATATATATATATATATTAATAACTAATAAAATATAAAAATAATCATGAACTAAACATGTCAGTTTTCCAATACAAACTGAGGTTTTATTGCACACTATTTATCTATCATTCAGCCTACCTTATGTCTTTGTCCCCCAAAATTGCGACTTGCTTGCCAGACAAGCCGGGGTTGGAATTTTTAATCTCTTAGACCCAGCATAGTATTTCATCAACGTTTTGGTGCCAGCATTGCTAATTTACACATATCCATAAAACATTTTTCAAAAGAACCAATGTATAGTCTGCATTGTTTGGGGGGTGGGGAATGGAGGGAGTATTTTAAGAATAATGACAAATATGCTTCTGCCACTGTTGAAATGACCACCCCAGAACCCCCTCTTCCCACTCACCCATGCTGAACAGAGAACTTCTTAAATGCACATCTTCTGTCTTTACTTATGTTTAATGTTTTCCTCAGAAGATGCCTGGAAACAGTGGTTTTATTAAACACAGATGTCAGGGTGCCAATGCAAAAGATCTGTCTGTGAAGGAATAAAAAAATGTAGAGATCATAAGGTCTGTAACAACGCTGAGCATAAAGTTGCAGCAATAAATCTTTATTCCTGAAGCATATGGCCTTTTTCCTCTCTTTTTACTCATTTTTCACTTTTCATCCTGATCTTTTCAAAAAAGAAATGACAGTACTGTTCAAACACCCAGAAAACAGCCAATCCCCTAAAGCTCCATTGCTTTTATGGGATGGATGGATGGATAGGATACTCTTGGGACAAAATAATGTTCTCTTAGCCCCATGTGAAACTATAATTTAAAGATATTTTTACATGGTTAATGCAAACAGGTAAGTAATGTGTGCCTCAGTTATGTTTTACAATTATATAGTTTGTAAATACACATTGTGTACAGGAACTGTATTACTGAGTTATAGCATGAGAGTGTTGCTGAGCCTATATTTAAATCATCACACAATACAGATGGAATTTAAAAAAGAACTAGTGCTTCTCCCACTTCCTTTCTTCCCCTGTCCCATCTAAAATGACATTCTGGGGAAATAACACTTCTGTCACCAGGAAAAACGTAGAGACTAGGGCTGTCAAGTGATCAAAATATTAATTGTGTGATTAAAAAAATGGTGTCATCAATCGTGCTGTTAATAATAGAATACCATTTATTTAAATATTTTTGATGTTTTCTACATTTTAAAATATATTGATTTCAATTACAACACAAAATACAAACTGTACAGTGCTCACTTTATATTATATAATCAAAAATAAACAAACAAGTTGAACTTATAAATGTAGAATTATGTACAAAAAAACTGCATTCAAAAATAAAACCATGTAAAACTTTAGAGCCTACAAGTCAACTCAGTCCTATGTCTTGTTCAGCCAATCGCTCAGACAAAGAAGTTTGGTTACAATTTGCAGATAATAATGCTGCCCACTTCTTGTTTCTAATGTCACCTGAAAGTGAGAACAGGCATTTGCACTGCAGTGTTCTAGCCGGCGTTGCAAGATATTTACATGACAAATGTGCTAAACATTCATATGTCCCTTCATGCTTCAACCACCACTTCAGAGGACATGCGTCCATGCTGATAACGGGTTCTGCTCAATAACGATTCAAAGCAGTGCAGACCGACGCATGGTCATTTTTATCATCTGAGTCAGATTCCACCAGCAAAAGGTTGATTTTCTGTTTTGGTGATTCAGGTTCTGTAGTTTCCACATTGGAGTGTTGCTCTTTTAAGAGTTCCAAAAGCATGCTCCACACCTCGTCCCTCTCAGATATTGGATGGCACTTCAGATTGGGTCGAGTGCTGTAGCTATTTTTAGAAATCTCACATTGGTATCTTTGTTGCATTTTGTCAAATCTGCATTGAAAGTGTTCTTAAAATGAACAACACGTGCTGGGTCATCATCCGAGACTGCTATAACATGAAATATATGGCAGAATGAGGGTAAAACAGAGCAGGGGACATACAATTCTCCCCCAGTCACAAATTTAATTAACACATTATTTTTTTAATGAGCATCGTCAGCATAGAAACATGTCCTCTGTAATGGTGGCCAAAGCATGAAGGGGCATATGAATGTTTAGCATTTCTGGCACATAAAAACCTTGCAAAACCAGCTACAAAAGTGCCATGTGAATGTCTGTTCTCACTTTCAGGTGACATTGTAAATAAGAAGTGGGCACCAGTATCGCCCATAAATGGAAACAAACTTGTTTGTATTAGCGATTGACTGAACAAGATCCATGCAACTTTTTAACCAGGTACCTGCACTGGGACCCATACCAACAGAATGTGCCAGCAACTTGTTTCACTGCCTTTCCCCAGCCCTTGTGAACTTAACAAATCATGAAGAATCCCTGCTTTATGGTTGGTGAAAAAAGAAAGTCTGACCCCAAAGATAAATCTCTTCTTGCCTGAGTAACTGGGCTGCTGAATATGAGACCTTATAATCTGGTATAATTAAAATTCTGCATACCAATAAAATAAAGGCAGTATGAAACATAAAATGCCTTTAGAATGCTGTGATCATGTTGCAACGATCCCATCATGGGAGAATGGGGGAAATCGATTTATAGCGCCCCCTCCTTTCCACAGCCCACACATCTGCCAGTGCCACAGAAAAGTGTCCATCCCTGCAACTGGCCCTCCTCAGAATAACTGCTCCCTTTCTTGAACAGAGGAACTATTTCCAATTCTATTGTCAAGGGATTTTCTGTGACTATAGAGGCAAAAGCAAGATTTGCCCAACGGTGCAGAAATTACCTAGTTTGTTGCTTTTAAGATTACATTTTCCTTGGCTTGGCTTCAGAAACTTAAAATAATGTTTCTATTTTGGATTTTTTTTATAAACAAGCACCTAATGTTCTCTTCCAATATTGTATAAAGAAAAAACTAAAAGAAAGATATTTTTATCTGAAAGCTGCCACCTCATGTGCTCCAGTGTTTTATGGTTTACATACTGTACAATGTTCAGCAATTGAACTATGAGTTTTTATATACAAGGTAAACCAAATCCTAATCTCCCTACTCAAGCAAGAAGTCAAAGGGCCAAATCCTGACTCTCACACATGCCAGTAAGGGCCCCACTAACCTTTTAATATTGGACATGGTGGCCAAATTTGCTTTTAACTTGATTGGTCCTGAAGGCAATGAGTTTGGTGAAAAAGGGGGTTGGGAGTAGATGCAGAGTCACATAGTGATAGAAACGTACAAGGACGCTGAAGAGGTGAGGAACTTGAAATCAGGGTCTGGCCTCAAGCTTAATTGTGAAACGGTCTGAATTTGACTGTGTCACTTTTCTTTTCTTGTTTTTTTGTTTGTTTGTTTGGGGTTGGTTTGTTGTTGTTTTTTTTTTTTTTGGTCTTAGCATTGACATAACACTAAACCAGTAAAAGGTTCCTATAGAGCTCTAGATGCATTGTCTATTTCTGTGACTGTCTGCATATGATTTAATTTACCCCTTTATGCAAAATGGTTCTGTTACATCTTGTAAAGACTCAAGTGTAGGATGTCTTAATAACAGGAATGATTAGTACCCCATCCCCTACAGCTAGAATTTGCCTTGACTTACTGTTCATTGCTTGTATTTTTAATGGAATATTTTCTCTCTCTAAGGACTTCTATTTGTGATTTAGTATCTTCTGCAACTAGCCTCTGTTTTGGGCCCCATCTTGGAAACTACATGCACATTATTTTTATCATATGCACAAATATTTGCAAGATTGGCCCTTATAGTTAAGTCTGTATTTCTTGATAATTGTTCCTTCAAATTAGAGTTATGTTATAGCACACATAACCCTGTCTTTTAGGAAGGAATGCTATCTGTCCAAGCTCAAAAGATTTCCTTTTAGTTTTACATTCGAATACATATTGATATGCCTCAACTTGTTGTTGGACACAGTTAAAGGTACATTGAGTGGGCTCATAGCATTTCTGAAAACTACATTTAGGCTATTTCTGCCAGCCTCACACTCCAAGGGCAATGTGTTATTGACTTTTACTCCTGTTCCTCCCACCATACCAAAACAAAATCTCCAATTTCTGTGGCTTCTCCTCTAACTCTGTAGTCAGCATACACATCAGAAATTATTTCAATTTCTTCAATTGTTCGGCAGGATTTATGATGCTTAGCTCTCAATAGGCTTTCAATTTTTCCATTTTATTTGAGTTTTAATCTCAGTCTAAGCCCATGTTGTATTTAGAAGACAGCCATGTTGGGCCCTTTTGTTTATTTTACAGCCCTTGAGTTACACAACAAGAAAAACTGGATGGTCCCAATGCTTTTGTACTAACTCAGTGGAACATTGCTTTGTGCTACTTATTACATGTTGAATTTTCTTTTGCCAAGATCTGAGGAAGAAGAAGCTATTGGAAAAGGAATAATGTCTGAAAAGGAAAGAAATTACTATCTTTCTCTCCCACCTAAGGACAACACGTAAATATTCCCCTAACAGTGCCATATATAAATTTTACAGCTCTTTGTGCTTTAATCGTTTCTTTCATTCCTACTTCTTATCTATAGAAAGCAAAATAAGATCAGTTATGGACAAACACATTCTTACTGTCTCCACACTCCTTTTTCTCTATGGCAATTGACTACATTCTCGCAAGTGGACATTTGTGTCTTACCTCCAGCAGATTCTTCTAGATGTGGACTGAAGAATGACATCCTGTAATATTTTTCACTTCATTTTTAAAAGCACCATGCTGCTACAATTATACTGACTTTATATAGCTCACTTTAGTGTTCCAGGCAACAGATATGAAACCCTTCCTCAGGGATTCATAGGGATGAAAGATCCTATAGAGGTGTAAGGTATTATGAACTATCTCACCGCAAGTGGCTTTAACCACCTGAGAAGGAGCAATGATCTCCTAGAAGTATCTTATTGCTGTATCAAACTGTAAATTATTCTTCGTAAAGGATAGAGTAGATAAACATTTTTAAGATATATTCACAGATATGAAATCTATTAGTGTCTACAACATCTGAAAGTGCAGTTACTCATTGAAAATCACTTTGCAAAAATGATACCTTACTCTAGGATCCGCTTCCTCTATATAGTCCAAGTTGTTACTGTGAGGCTGTATAAAAAGGAAGATAACTAGTTACAATAATAAAGTCACCACTGTTACAAAATTGCTATAAATCTTGTACAAAGTATATCATGTAAGGTATCAATGGAAAATTTACAGACTGCTAAGTAGTATTATCCTTTTTAAATCCAGGTACCTTTGCACACAAAGTTATGAATATTTGCTATGTATTTGTATCTCAAACATGTTGTTTTCTTGGGTGATGCTCCAAGACAGATTTGCATCCAGGATAGCCAGCCTGCTTGATGGCCCATTAAGGACAATCAGCTCGCCCAGTAAGCCCCCCCTGGAGATGTTTCAGAGAGCACTGTGGCAATGGCTGCCCCATGATTCGGCAAGGCATGTAAGGAAGTGACCTAAGACTCTCTCTTTTGCCAGTAACTTTCCATGCACTTGGCTGAAAGTATAAAAGGAGACGGTGGAATCACCTTTTTGTCTTCAATCCTGCTCCTCACATCTGGACTGTGATTTTCTAACAAGAGGAAGCTTTGAACAAGGGACTAATGACCCCCACTCTGTTTGGATGAACCAGAGAGACATATTACAAGCTAGCAGATTTAACATTGCTGCTATTATCCTGAACTACAGACTCTGAAATCAGTTGTAATGTATATAATTCCTTTAACCATTTAATAACTCTATTCTTTTATTTTTATTACTAAACCTTTAGCTTTTAGTCACTAAAAAGTATTTGGCATTTGGTAAGATCTAAAGTATATATATTGACCTGGGAGAGTGGCTGATCCTTTGGGATTTGAAGAACCTTACGTCTGATAAATCTGGTTTTCAGTAACCTCTCATCATAAAGACCAGATGTCTGGGTGGTGATAGGGACTGGAATGCCTAAGGGGACTGTGTTTTGGGCTTCTTGTTAACTAGTGTGGTGACACAGGAGCTGACTTTTATTACTGGCTTGGTGAACTCTTATGTTAGAATAATCACCAGTTTCGGGGATGTAGGGTGACCAGACGTCCCGATTTTATAGGGACAGTTCAAATTTTGGGGTCTTTTTCTTATATAGGCTCCTATTACCCCCCACCCCCTGTCCTGATTTTTCACATTTGCTGTCTGGTCACCCTATGGGGGATGTGACTGTCCTGTTTTTATCAGTCTGTCCTGAATTTGGCATTCTCAGCTTCCATACCAGGCACAGGCACAATCACAGTAACTCAGGAGGAGGGATAGCTCAGTGGTTTGCGCATTGGCCTGCTAAACCCAGGGTTGTGAGTTCAATCCTTGAGGTGGCCATTTAGGGATCTGAAGCAAAAATTGGGGATTGGTCCTGCTTTAAGCAGGGGGTTGGACTAGATGACCATATAAGATCCCTTCCAACCCTGATATTCTATGAACTTCAATGACAAAAACAAGTTTCCTTCCCTCCACTACTTTTCACAGTGACTAGGCCTGCATAGCTGACAGAGAGAGTTGGATTCTATTGCAGCTCAAGCCTCATCAATAGAATTATTTATTAGGATCCAGTGATGGGACCAAATTTATCTCTAAGTTACACCCATATAACCCCTCTGAAGGCAAGGAGGGGCATAAGGTGCAAGTAAGGGTGTAGCAGGTGGCTTTCCCCTTTAAGAGCTAGCCAACCCTGTTTAATTAGCCATGCCTCATCACAGGTGAACTGGGTGTAGGATTTAAGGGGAGAAACCCCAGAAGTTAGGAGCTGGGCTGGGCTGGGGGATTCTCTGACCCCAAATGATGTCAGTCTAGAAACTGAAGTCAACAAGAGAGGGAGAATGGATACAAAATAGCAAAAAGAAGAAAGAGTAGAAGCGGAATCAGACGACGATGATGATATAAGCAAAAAAGCAAAGCTGAGGAAGGATATCAACCAAAAATATTATAATTGTAAGATGCCTAGCCAAAGAAATAAGATTAGGTGACACTACCCCTGTGAAAGTAGCTGACTGGATTTTTGAAAAATAGCAATAATAATAAAATAATAAGGCTTCCAGATGGGGGTCTTTTAGTTGAATGGAAAACACTAACAGCAAGCTGATAAATGGCTAAAAACTAAAATACTCTAAAATAAAAACTAAAATAAATAGCCAGCTACCAAGGTATTTGACTGAAACAAGGGGGGTAATATATGAGTGCCATTAGAACTGATCATGATCAAAAGCACAGGAGAAGATAGTTTTAGTAAGTGAGAGACTAATTAGTAAGCAAGGAGGAGAAAGTAAACCATCAACAGCAGTGCTGATTACATTTAAGGGAGAGACTCTACCTGAGGAACACTAGGGTTTCAGATATATGACTTGATTCTAAATATCCCTCAGCCCATCCTAAGGTGCTAAAAGTGCCAATAGGCATGTAGCAACTGTTTGTAAAAGGAAAACGAGATGCAGTAAATGCAGAGGAGAGCATTCCTACAAAAATTGTATAGGAGGGACAGAGGTCAAATGCAGTAACTAGAGTGGTAATCAGTCTGGCAAAGAGATGGTGTACTGCAGCAAAACAAGCTAAAGAGATACCAAAATTGTTAATAGCATATCTTATGCAGAAGCTGTAAGGAGACTCTCAAAGCATCAGATGGACAAGGAAGTGAAAATCAGCATAGGAAAAGAACGACAGACTCAGAATCATTCTATAAAGAATATGATAAACACTGCAGAAGGAATAGACAATAATATACTAGTAGTTAAAAAAGATTTATTGCACTGATGATAGAGGTAATAAATTGTACATCACCAGCAAGGAAAAAAATCAGGAAAAAAAATTATAGCAAGGACAACAGAAAAATACTTATATGTTAGACATTTGTCAGTGGATCATGTTCATTTGACTTTGAATGAGGTTAATGGTGAACTATGATTAGTATGGACATCAGAGTCTTTTGCTGGAGTGCACACAGTTTGATAGCACATGGTCAAGAATGAAAGAAAATATCCTGTAAATGAAAACTAAGATATCATATGTTCCCAGGAAACATGGTTGGTTAAAAAGCTCTCTTAAAACGTCAGGGTATATTGCCTTTAGGCAAGACCAAAAACTAGGAAGAGGAGGAAGCATTTGTACTTTCATAAAGGAAAGATTAAACTACATAGCAGTAGAGAATGAAGAGGTAAGTCTAGAAAATAATATTGTTGAAATCTCAATTCAGATGAGAGAAATATTTCTTCAAGGACTTATAATATCTATAACCTGAGTGGAAAATTACAAAGCTCAGAACTGCAAGAAACAGTGAAGAATGCTAAAAGACCATATACTATATACGGTGACCTAAATAGTCAAAATAAATTGTAGGGGAGTAAGACAATTGATAAAAATGGCACATGCTTAGAAAAGTTTATTGATGTAAACAATCTAGTGGTTTTAAGCAATGGATTTATTCATCAGATGATAACTTTTCCTGCCTAGACCTGGGAATTATAACAGCAGATATTTCAAGTAAATACAACTGGGAAATATATAAGGAAAAAAGAATGGGGAGTACTCATTTCATTATACTTATTACTTTTCAAGGACAAGGTAAATCTGAAGGTAATAAAAAATTACCCACCAGGAATTTTAAGAAAGCTAACTAGAAGCCATTGTAGCCAACTGGGCTGTGGGCAGTCAGGCCTAGTGCTGGAAGTGTTTGGTCTGTCCATTAGATCTGGGTCCAGGGTGGACAGAGTCTAGAAAATGAACCAAGGTTTAGTACCAATGGAACAAAGGCCAAAGACCAGAGCCAGGGGATAAGTCAGAGTCATAAGCCAGAGGGGAGCTGGGGATCAGTAACAGAGAGACGTCTGGGGTGTCAGAGCTCTGATAAGAGTAAGAAGACCTGGAAGTTGATCCCAGGAGGGGCAAAACCTTTTTTTTAATGTTAACTTGGGCCTATTGTAGAAGGTACAGTTTATTTTAGGACTCTCTATACCCCAGAAGGGATAGAACCTTTACGACACCTGGCTGAAGAGCAAGGCCTTGGAAGACCCAGATGGAGATGATCAACAAGAGGATGCTACCAAGGGAGAGTTCCAGCTACCCTGCAACCAGACATAGGGGGAGCAGCTGTTGAGTTGCTTCTGTGCCATGTGGGCCTTGCTTGAGGTGTGATCCTATGACAGAGGGCTTAATGTGAAGACAGTAAAGTTGCACCAGTGTGCCTGAGAGCATAACTTGTCTTGCAGAATCTTTATTACTGGTGATGAGGCTCAAATTGGAAAGAATCTAAACTAATTTTCACATCTGAGTTTGAATTTGCAGGTCCAGAAGTTAGAAAACCACCTATTCTATTATACATTGAGCACATTTGATCTGCAAGTTATTTAGATATAAAAAAGATGAATCCAATCTAACGTATAGACCATTGGACTGGGAGACTGGACATCTAGGTTCTATTGATAGTTCAGCCATTAAACCACTATGTCATCTTGAGCAAGTCACTTTATCTCTTTGTGCTTCTGTTTTCCATCCCACCCTTTCTCTGTTTTATTTAGCTTGTAAGTTTTTCAGGGAAGAGATTGTCTCTTGTTATGCTTGCACAGTACCCAGTACAATAAGGCTTCAATCAGGGTTGGGGCCTCAGGTACTCAGGTTATACAATAATAAATAGGCCATACAGACATTTTTTTACGGACTTATATTTTGGAGTATAACCATACTTTAAATAATTTCTTAATAGCTTAGAATGGACCTCATTGAAGAATTGCTAAAGAAAAATCATCTCAATGTATGGACATATACAAACATTTTCTAATTAATAGCTAACGAAAATCAAGTGTGGCCAAGTCACAAAGATAATATAGTTTCCATTATCACTTACATTATCAATTTAAATAAGAAACATTTCTATTCTGTGCTTTAGTTTCTGAAACTTTATAGAAATATCTGCTATAATCCAGGGAATAGTAAAAGCAGCAGAAAGAAATATTGTTCACTATCATCATTTCAGCCACAAGTTGTTGACCAAAGGAATTATGTTGTCCCAACCAAGGTATGTCAATCCATAACAGACTACAGGCTATTGAAGACTACAGGCTATTGGTCTGACAAAGCAGACTAGTTTTTCCTATCACTTTTGAAGATGACTTTTTTATTTTTTATATTAATTAGTATTACTATGAGACCCGAGAAATTGAAACATTGAAGCCGTAGAGTACATCTGCTCATTTCAGCCCCAGCTGAGATCAGGGCCCCATTGTACTAGACACTGTACATTCACAGATTTTATGTTACTGTATGTTCAGCCTATAGCTTTTCAAAAACTTGAAAATTTTTAATCAGAATTTTTAAAAATTGAAAATTGTTCAAAAGATTTTTTTAAATCTATTATATTGACTGGCTCCAGACAACATAGGAAAAAAGAAAAAGGGCTATTTAATCAATTTTTCAGATAATAAAATGAGGCACAAAGGGATTAAATGACTTGTCAAAGACCGTGCAGGATATCTGTTGCAAAGCTGGGAATTAAAACCAGATCTCCTGAGTCCCAAGCCAGTGCCTCAACCACAAGACTATCCTTCATATCTCTGCAGTCTCTACCAGTGGGAAATAAGCTATTCTGATAGTTTAAATGGGGTGTGTGGTAAAGAGGAGGCCTAAAGAATACTATCTTTTAAAAAAATGGTTAAAAGGAAAAGTGGCTAAAATGCAGGTCAAAACCTGATTGAAAACTGTGTCCGATATTCATGCCATCAGATACTGTTGAGGTTAAGAATTTTAAAGGCTGATATCCACTGTTTAAGGTTCTAATTCTAGGTTTGACATAATGATTTTTAAATGTCTAGGTTTATCATAATAAGAGAATAAAATGAAATGCAGTACAGGGAAGTGAAACTGGCTAATGCCCAATAGTACATTGAACATTTCATATTCCATTTTTGAAAACAAATTAATTTCTATTTCAGTGCTAAGTGTAGCCATTCTGCTTTGAAAAAGGGATTCAGCCTTAAATGTAAACACTGGATAAGGACTTGTAAAATCCCAGATTGCCTTTTTAAAGTTCTATTTTTAAAATGCTTTCAAGTCTGTTCATGCCAAAAATGTTCCTAATTAATAAGAACGGGCATTCCAAGACCACCCACACGGATTACCTTAAGAAAATGTCTATTTAATTTAAAACAAACCTGCTTAACTACAGCTCAATACATGATTTAAAGTTAAGAACCCCTTTATTTCATAAAGCTGGAAAACCATATATAGAACACTTTTGTAGCTGGGACTTAACCTAAGCAGTAGAATCTTGATACAATCTGACAGTTTTGCTTTTCAATTTCTATTCTTATAATTTGATCTGAATTCCCGGACAACTTCAAGGCTCCAGAAACAGGTTCCCCTTTCTTGGTAGCAGGGTTAGCTGTAAACAAAGTTCTTTAGGGCTGTTTAGACTGGACACCATAATCTGTCAGGGAAAGGTTGATTGGAAATCAGAGATTTTTCTCTTGAACAGTCAATTAGTGAAAGTGTTGCATTCCACAAGAGTTAATACTTTTAACATTTTAGTGGTTTTCTATATGAACAAAGCTAACAAAGTTTTCTTTAAAACTATGGCATCATTCACAGTTAGGCATTATTTTTATTGATTCACACCAAGAACTAATGTATACTCTTGTTGCTGTGCATAACAAAGAATGAAAAGAACAGACACAGAGGTAAAGGGATGAAGAATTATGATTTTCACATCCTAATCTAGTACTCTTCTATCAGTGTTCCAGGCCTCAACACTTCATTATCTTCTCAATAATAATTCTAAAATCAAATATCTGTCTTCTAGGTGCAGTCACACATGTAAAAAACATCAGCCACTTTTTAACAGTTGCCCAGTGAAATGTCATGTCCAACTGCAAAGATAAAATTAATATCTCATTTGTTGACTGGTTTAATAAACTAATCTTAATATGGAAGTATGGAAAAGTATCAAGAGAAAGTAAGCAGTATTGTCTCCTTTCCACAACCCTACAGCAGAAATTTCTATTACACTTAATAGTCTTTCTCCAATTTTTACCCATTTTTGTCAGTGATGGGCCCCCTCTTCTCCTTACCCCTTCTTTTTATGTCTTATTTTTACTCATCATCATCATCATCAATTAATAATTATAGATAACAAATGCATCTATTACAAAAAAGTAAGCAATACAGCCAATATTTTAAAATACTTTTACTGGGATACGCCCTTGTAAGCCCCAGAGCTCTAAGACTTACAGGGATTTGAACTCTCTGCTCCCTCTTGAAGGGAAAAGGCAACTCTCATCAGCCTCGTTGACATAAATTAAAATGTTCCTTACCAATAATTCCAAATACTGTTCTGTTGATTTAGTTGAAATTTGTGTTCTGATTGTATAAATGATGATAGATTATAACTATGTCTGTGCTCATGAAAAGATAAATGAATTATGCAGGATATGAATAAGTGTGTCACCCTGACTTGACAGGTAGTGGAGTGTGTTTTAGGAATGGATACAAGAAGAGCAGCTAAGAGGATTTGTCCTAGAGACCAGGTAATCTGTCCAAGGGTCCTGTTTTGCTCTGGGATACCACCTGGAGATTCTGAACCCTGTGTGGAGTGATTCTGTAGGACTGGGCTACCGACAGCACAGAGCTGACTTCGCAGTGAGAATCTGACCAGAGTAGCAGCAAAGCAGAATGGACTTCACTGTGAGGGCAGACTGGATTAGTAGTGGCGATGGCAGTAGAGAGCAGACTTGGCAGAACTGCACCATGTAGCTGCATGTTGGTGGCCTACATGTCTCTGGACTGGAGCCAACAGACAGAAAAAAGTCAAGCATTGACATCCCCTCTGATTATCACTGAGTCTATGTGGACCTGTGATTGGGGTTTAGGTGGTGGGGAATGCTTTGGGATTCAGAGTTCTGAACCTCAACCAGTTAGACAAATACTATATTTACAGGCTGGCAAGCCTAACTTCAGTACCAGGCAAATTGGTTGAAACTATAGCAAAGAACAGAATTATCAGACACACTGATGAACACAGTATATTGGGGAAGAGTTAACACAGCTTTTGTAAAGGGAAATCATGCCTCACCAACCTATTATAATTCTTTGAGGGGGTCAACAAGCATGTGGACAAGGGTGATCCAGGGGATACAGTGTACTTGGATTTTCAGAAGCCTTCGACAAGGTCCCACACCAAAGGCTCCTGAGCAAAATAAGCAGATGTGGAATAAGAGGGAAGGTCCTCTCATGGATCAGTAGTGAGTTACAAGATAGGAAACAAAAAGTAGGAATAAACATTCAGTTTTCACAGTTATATAAAAGTTGTTTAGAATTAAACGTTTCACTTTTTTGTTTTAAAAGGCATAACAATAGGATGTTTTGAAATTTTAAAAAAAAAATTCTGAACAAAACATTTAAATTGATACAATTTTATTGATTTTGTTGAAACATTTTCTGATAGAAAATTGTTTTGATGAAAATTTTCTGACCAGCTCTAGTCAAAGTTCCTCATTGAAAATGCCCTTTTCTCAGTGACTGAAATTAAGGAAATTCTTGCAAAATTGCTTCCAGTGATCTCAGTTGTTATGATTGTACAGGGAGAGGAAGTATTTTGGGGTATGTCTACACTAGGATGTTACAGCTTCACAGGCGGTAGCAACAATGTAGGTTGAGTTTAGACAGGAATCAAGAATGTTTACTCCCATGCTCTATAACCCTCTAGGTTGCTGATAGAGCTAAAATAATGATAGACACCTGACCTGTCTGTCCATTAATAGAAGAAGATAAAACCCATTAAAACAAATGCAGTCTCCATCCTATACCACGCTGAAGGCCAGATTGAATGGGGCTAAGTATGATAAAGAACTCCAAATGGCACCTCAGCTGTTTTGCCAAAATGGAAAATTTGAGGGAAGGCAATATTTGGTGACATCATTAGCTCTAAGACACAGCTGTTTGAATGTGAACTACAAAGATTTTAAAGGAAAATGATTTCTTGTCCAGCCCAAAGGAGACATTAAAAAAATTCATCAGTAATGAGTCCAGTAAACCCCCAAAATGATTTTTTCAGCTATGAAGGGAAAAGGTTCCTCTCTCAGGTTACTCCACCATCTCCAGAAGCTCACTTAGTGGAACTGGTTGAAACTCAACCAGATAAGAAACATAAAATGTGATCCATCTTGTCTGTGAAGTATATTAAATAATACACACAGCAAAAAATATTCTACTCTTACCTCAAAGTATTAAACATGAAGCTTTCCTTACTTCAATGCATGAAGGTAACTGATCAATGGCAAAGATCTTATGAGTCCAGAAATTGTATAATTAACTTTCCAGTGATTAGTTTGTCAAAACCACAAGATCTATGAATATACTTCCTTTAACCTGTCAAAAGGATATAGTGCAGTCCCAAAGTCCTCATCAAGGCTGATGTAGCAGAAAAACCCCAACTATTGATTAGATTCAGGCATTCATTTTAATCTGAAGATGTACTTTGGGTACATCAATAGGTCAAGCAGACTATCAGCACAGCCCAATAATATTGAAGTACTGAGTCAGCATGTTAAGATGCCCTTGAGTAGCTCATATTAACTTCTCCTGGGATGGCTTTTGAAAGAGGAAATGATTATTATAAATGTAGAATATTAGATTGAGGTTATGCTCCTTCAACAGCATCATTCTCACTTTTTATTGAGACCAAATCTTATTTGATTAATGGACCCAGGTAGGTATTTTAAGTCATTATAGTATTATCTTCATTATGTCTGAAGCCAAAAATCATTCATGTGTAAACAATTTCAGATATTTAGTATGAAGGAGAGAAAAAGAAACCACACACAACACCCAAATTAAAAAGGGATTTAGCTAAACCTACTGTCATCTCTGTCAAGAGAGGCTTAAAGGCTAAGATAGGAAAAAATATTCAAACTGCATTCCGTGAAGTAGTTATATAAATAAGACATTTTTGAGTATGTTAGTCTGGAAAGAGGAAAAACCTTTATAAGCAAGGATTTTTCCATGATGGAATACTGTACCTATTTAAAGAAACAGATGTTTTACACAACTGACTTTTGAAAGTGCAGTACATTTGACCGTGTATCTTTAAATCATAAGGGCTGCAGTTACTCCTTTTTATTGCTATTATTAATAATAAAACATGTTTACACTTCATGACTTCGGTTCAGCTTTTGAACAAAATATTATGCATATGTATGGGCTTTTCATTTTACTTAGGATTGATTAACATGATGAATAACAGCCTCCTTCAGTTTTTGCTCCATGCAGTTCTTCATAAAAACTTTTTTTAAAAAAATTGTTGGTAAAAAAAGAAAGTATTTATACACATTACACCAAATTCTTAAATTTAACCAATCTTTTAATAAGTAAATGCCAAAATGTCAGTAGTGTTCCTCTTTAAGAAAACCAACATTTACAGTTCTGTATATAAGTACCTGACTGGGTCCCTCAAACAGGAGATACAGTGATACTCAAAGAATATTGAAACAACAATTTTCATCTATGATTTAGTTTTACAGCATAACTATAAAAAGTATGAGTTATTTTACTTGTATGGATTATAACTAGCATGTTGTTTCTAAATATATAAAATAAAGTCTGCATACCTGAAAAATTATTTCTAATATGTGTGTTCCATTATTTATCCAGTTTGGATAATATAGGATGATGTGTATCAGAATAAGAGAGTTTATATGCATATTATTTTTAAAAATACCAATTTACTTCCCTCTCATGACATTATCTGTATCAGTAACAAAGTCACATACCCATTGTCCTGGATAAGCAGGAAGGACAACACACAATGGATGTGGTTTAACTTTAACAATGGATGTGGCCACAACTTTTTTTAACTTAATTCATCTGGGGACTATCCTGTCAATAACTCATACAGTGCACGTTCTTTCCTTCCTGTTAGAGAGCTACCATCAACACCCATTGTTGGGATGCTACAGCCATCTCCTCTCTGTATCAGATGTTATGAGCCCCACCCTCATTTCCCAGATTCTTTAAGGGATGCCTTCCCCTATGTCCACACTCAACTCCAGTTTATCAGGGAACCAGACTCGCTATGGAATGAATACTTACACTGGACACCGGCCCATCAGTGAAAATATGAACTTTATCTCCTGTCCTACCCACCAGATTCCTAAGCTGCTTTGGAAAGGAAAAAAACAAAACAAAAGAAAAATCCCACCCTGCCCCAGCCAATCTGGCTGTGAGGGAAAATTTCCTCCCCAGTCCCAAAAGGTGACCGACACAATGTCCACAGCAGACCCCCAACCCTGTTCTGTTCTAATCCCAGAGGTGGGCAGGTAGGACCTGCTGGTCTGGCATGTAATGGCACACAGATCATGGCGAAAGGTTTTTATACCTTCCCTTCTGTGGCATGGAAGTGAATGGGATTCCAGACTCCTGCCTGCCCACCCCCCACTCAACTATTCCCCCTTCACAAATCATTCACAAAGGAGGTAAAAGGAACAAGGGGGAAAATCCTCCATAAAGGGAAAACAATCCTTTTACCCCTAAGTGCCGAGACAACAGTCTCTACCCTTAATGTGTGGGGCTGGTTTCTTTATATCTTCAGAAGTTTCTCTTTAGGCACTTGGTTGAAATGATTAAGATGCTATTTTTTTTCCTTTTGAATAATACTCAACAAGAGCTGTCCATAATGACACATTCCTAACAGGTGCATACACTATGACAACAAAATGACAGATGCTGCTTCAATTGAAGTCAATGAGAGTCTTGCCATTAACTTCAGTGGTAAGAGAACTGCGCCTTAATTGTACATTTTTGACATGGGAATCATGAGTTTGATGTTTTTCTTGTATATTCAAGGGTTGTTGTTTTTTTCAAATATACGCATCTATCCAATGCTCTACAAATACCTTATTTTAAATATACAAGAAAAAATACATTACAATACTTTGATTCATTGTCTCCAGTTACACAATTCAGCAATTAGTATCTATTTAACTTCAAGGCTCTGTGTGTGTGTGTGTGAGTGTGAGAGAGAAAGAGAGAGAGAGAGATCATCCTTCTAGTGGTTTGTTTCTGTAGATATATAGAATCCGTGGCTGAGTGTATAAATCAGGCCTCATTACATGTTATTGTCATCCTCTCCTCATTCCAGTTTAAAGATAACAAATGTCTTTAATGATTCTGGTTTGTGTCACAAGTGTCTTTTTTTCCCTTTGTATCATGGTTGTAGTATCAAAATTATTAACTGAATACCATTACATTGATGTAGAAAAAATATTAATCTTCATTTACCTTGAACAAATTTTTTAAGCTTCTAATATTTCTGAAAATTTCATTTAATTTTTCAGACTCAGGAGTTCCAGATAAGCTTCCAAACTTTTGGATGAGTATTTGAACTGAACCCACCCATACATAACTGCAAAAATATTTAATTAATCCCAGAACAGACATTTTTTTAAACATTCAACTTATTTTTATGCTTTTGGTATCAAGTAGGGAGAGAGCATCTTTTTTTGGTGAGTCCCAGAGTCTGAGTATCTAAATATCTACCAATAGTAGAATATGCTAATTCAAAGGAAAATGCTGGTCCTTACACTTGCCCTAGGTTGTCAAGGTTCAACAAATACTTAATGAACGTTGAGGTCACAGCTTGCCAATCATTATCTTGTGCCCTGGGGTGCACAGAAATTAATTTGTGGCTAAGCTCTTTATTTATTTTTGGGGCAAATCCTTATAAGCAGCTGTAGACTAAATAAAAACAACAGAGGTAGATGTTTAGTGTAACATCTGTACCAGCATATGCCAGAAAGATGGGGGCAGAGGGGAAAGACTATTTCCTCATTTCATTTAGACTAATAATGTCAGCAAAGGAGATATCAAGTAGAGAAAGAGAACATGGGCCTCAGAGGGTACTTGCTCCAGGGAACTACCAGACTGAGAATCTTATACATATTTAGGTCAAGGTTGGATTATAAATTCAGAAACTTCTTAATAGTGTATTTCCCCATTGATTCCCTTTTTTAGACTCCTACTGAGTTTGCATCTGTTCTTTTTCTAAGTAGAGAAAACATGGAATGGATGCAAATATGATACAATTTGTTGATTACATTCCTGGATTGCATTTATCTGTTGGAAACCTCAACATCAGACAGTCAAATTAATCAAACAATAATCTTTAATCAATGGTGATATTTTTAATTTTTTTTAAATCCAAGATGGAGCCTACTGTGACTGCATTTATCTCAGATATATCCCTGTTTCATCTCTTTGTTGGGCTTTGCACAATAGCCTAAAGAGGAGAAATATTTGTAAAATCAGGCAGAACCACATCAAACTGTCCTGCACCTGCCCTATGACTGGATAACTATACTTTTTAATTAGTTTACTTCCCTTTGATATGGGCCAGAATGTTCCTTGTTACAGTCATAACATTCCCTGTGCCCACATAGTATTAATAGCTATTAATAGGCATGAAAGAACCAGACTTTTTTCCAGTTCAATGCTTTATTCTGATTCTGGGAATTTGTGTTTGTTAGTTGAGCCCATCTAAATCTTCCGACTCCTAGCCTCTCTGCTACATCCATACTTAAACATGGAAAGAGAAACTGTTTTCTTCCTCTCTGTTGCCTTTCATCTTCCAATAACACCCTCCCTAATCTTGGATGAAATGGGGTTCTTCAGACTTTCCAAAAACCTTAGGTACTGTGGTATTAAACCAGATGACTTCACCTCACATTAAGCTGTGGAAACTGTTGCTGGAAAAGATGTGTGCCCCTTTAAGGGCTAGACAGCCAGGAAGTGACTTTCTGCTCCCCATGCTGACCCATTCCCTCCACCCACAAGCTGACCAGAAGAGAGTGGGGACACATAGGTCCACACTAGTGCAAGAAAGGCCCTCTTTTACCTGGACCCATGGAGGAACAGCACTCTCCCTCTCACTCATGGAAGTGGTGAAACACTGGGTTTTGTTAGGATCCGCTGTGGACGTTGCGTTAGTCATTTATTACACAGGGGGCTGGGAATGATTTTTTCCCTCACCGACTCATTGGCCAAGGCAAAGTGTGTGTAGGGGGGGGTTCACCGTCCCCACAGTTGGGTCAGGCTGGCTTAGTTGGGGTGAATATGAAATGGGAGTTGGGCAATGATGACGCAGTTCATTCTCTAAGTGTGGGGCGGATGTCCAGTGCAGGCACTCCACAGGGAAAGGATATAGTCATCAGACAAAATGGATTGGTAAAGGTTTTAAAGGAGGCATTTTTAAAGGAGTAGAACCATATGGGGTTCAGGGCACTAATGACTGGTAGGGCATGGAGCCAAACCGCCTCCTTCCTCCCCCCCCCCCAATGCCCATTCAAGGAGGGAATAGTTAGGTCCTGGTAGCAGGTTGTCTGGGGACCAGAATGGGCAAGGCAGAGGGCTGAGAGAAGCCCCACACATATATATTGAAGTGATTATGGAATTACCTTCACTGTACATTTTTATCGACTGGGTACACCCTGTCATTTAAGAATAAAGTTGTAGCCTAATTAAACCACATCCAGTGTCTCCTGCCTTTCTTCCAGCATAGCTGGACAATGATGATTCATTAGAGAAATAGGTACAACTAGAATAGAACCGAACAAACTGTTTCCTATATGAATAATAACAGAAGGTCATGAGGTGGAGGGTTCATAGCCTCAGGACTATGGATCCTAGGGGAGGGCTCCATACTAATGGCATGCATCATAGGATAGTTGTTTTCCATTTTAAAAACTTTTATTAGTTCACTCACTCCATGTCCTTGCCCACTCTGATTATGGAAGACTAGAAGAAGTATGAAATGCAAAGAAATCCCTGTGCTCTTTATTTTGAGCACATGGGTTCCAAAAAACATGGAAGAGTCCTAGAGTTTTAGAGTCTGATCCACAGACCATTGAAGTCAAAGGAACGACATTCTTCATTCAGAACTCTCGTCCTGAGCTACCACTCATCTCCCAAAATATAAGGGATGTGCATGACAGATAATAAAATTATATGGAGAACTCAGTGTTTGGTCTAGAATATTCATCCCCAATTTTCTCAGAAAAATCTACAACCAGGCATTCAGTTTGGCTAAAGAAACAGCTAAGCTACCTCAAGCATTTCCAGAAGGATTCCAATCAATATATATTTACAAACACAAAGTAGTATTTTCTGTTGCAAACTGGCCCCAGACAGAAGGGATTTAATCTTTTGTTGTTTGTTTGTTTGTTTCCAAATCACAGTGGAAAGACAAAATTCACCTGCTTCATTACACATGACTGTGGGAATGACAGTCATTGTTGTTGCTGGCTCAATGCAGGATGTGGAGTATTCTGAATTTTTAAAATGTGGCAACATGAGTTAGGTGCCCAAATGGGATATGCTCTCTCTTGAAAATCTGCTCCCAGTTCTGAGTGCTGAGCACTTTGGGAAATCTGCATTCCTCCATGTACTCAGAGGTACGATACAGTACAATATCAACCGGATGGAGAGAGGAGATCTGTCAAACAAATAGTTTGATCTAATATAGAGACAAATTAATTTTCATGTCTGACTATCTTTCATCAATCTTAAAGAAAATATTAAAGGATTAAACCTGTAAAAGGACTGTATTTGAGAGCCACAAGATCACTCATGTAACAGGTTTTTGGACTACAGGCCAGCTTTTCATAGGCATTTGCACACCTAAAGATGTAGCTAGGCACCTAGTGTGGTTTACAAAAGTGCCTAAGCTGTTTAGGTGCTTTTGAAAATCCTATCAGAACCCTAGTTGCTTCCTTATGTGCCTTACATCTTCCTAACTATAGATACTGCATAGCTGAAGTGAAGTATATGTTGCAAGGGAGCAGTTCTAATTACACAATAGTTATGTGTTTCGGTGAACAGATTTTAGATGTTTTTCTTCCACAGAAAAATTTCATACCGTTCCCTATTAATATTGATAAGGAAAATGGGATTTACATCAAAGGGATATGTAGTTATTTTCCTAATAACAGGACCATTTTATTTAGGGCATTAGGTGATTGTCTAGTTGATGACAAGAAAATGTGTTTAATGGTTTCTATTGGCATTCCTACTCAACAAGAATAGATTATCTGTAATGTTTTCTTTACAAGTTAACTGTTACTAGTCATAGTTCACTGCCTGGTTCATCCAAAGAATGAATCCATCTTCCATAGAGTTAGAAAACCTGCAATTCATACATCTGATCACATTTCACTAAGTGATGGCCCTTTTGCCACTCAGATGACAACTTGTGGCTTATGCAAACATTGTCCTGTGCCATCAAAGCCTCTTTTCAGATTTCTGCTGAATGGCCCCTAGGTGATTGATTCCCATTCTGTTGCAGTGATGTATAACAAGGACATGAAACTAAATCCTGAAAAATGCAGAGTGGGGCTGTCAATACATTTTCTGGCTAGTGGTTATCAAGTACGTGTCAATCAACAGTTCCATTTTTTTATTTGAACTCATATGATGAGCACAATAAAAAACCCCGTAGCAGAGAGACTGTACTTACAAAACGAGGGCTGTGATTTAGAGTTACTTTCCCTCCAGAGTAGGCCCTAATGACAAAACAGTTTAATTCACAAAGTTGTTCAGTATATTTGTGTGACACCATATATCAGTCAATATAGAAACAGTTGAATGGATATTTCGGTCTATCTAGTTAAAGATAAATGAAGGAGTTGCTCTTTTGTCCTGAGGCTTACATTTTCTGATGAATTATGTTTGACCATGGAAAATAAAATACAGGTATGTGTTATTAGCATGTCCATTCAGCTGAGTTTCAGTACAAATGATATGATACTTTCCCACACTTTCTAGGACAATTAAGTAATTAAAGAATTTTCAATAAGTGTAGTGGACTGTTTATTAAAAATCCAGTGATTAAAACTCTGTGTTTACATACAGATACAATTGATTTATGCCATGTTTTTCTTCAAAAGCACTGTAACTTTCTTCTTCAAATGTTAAAATAATAATTTACTCATATCTAAACTGTGGCCCAATTATCTTTTTTTAAATAATTTTTTTAAGTAATTGGCTAATTATAATAGAAATGTACCTCAGGATTAAGTCTTAGATATAACAATTAAACTAGGCTCTGATTCAGCTAGTCACTTAAGTACAATTCTTACTTTAAGTGCATGAATAATTCCATTCAACTCAATGGAACAGCTTGTGTTTAAAGTCAAGCATCTGCTTAATTTCTTTGCTAAATCAGGGCTCTGAAGCATTCACTGATGAACTTTTGTATTTCTCTAAAAGCACATTGAAAATCAATACCATAATTACAAAAAATATGTATTTGATAATGACATATTATGGGGGATGTGCTTTCATTTCTGTGCAACAGATCTAAATTCAGATGACCAAGTTTCCTGGTTAAACAAAGTCTGAGTTCACTATATGTGGGAAGAGAGTATTTAGTGTGGTTTTGGTGTGTGCCCCTGAGGTCAATACATGGAGCGTTATTAATAAAATCTGGAGGGAGCTTTCTCACCACAAGAATGGTGAGAGGTGCAGAATTCCAGCCAAGTGCCATGGCACTGGAAAGATGACCTCATAAATTCCCCAAAGAAACTGAGAACCTGGTGCGAAGCATCTTTTGAAATCAGAGTTCATTTCAGAGCAGATTCCTACATGCTGATACTCATTGGGTAACAGAAGGACAGTGAAGGCTTCCTGGAAAGGTTTTTGAGAAGGTCCTATGCTAATACTTTCTTTCCCCCCCTGCATTACTACCCAAGGAAAAGCAGGGTGAGCTGCAGGGTATCTCTTAGGATTTCCATAGAATATGTTTAGGGTTCCTGTAACTGTGTGTAAATTACAAGATACCTCTGCAAAAAACAGCTTCTAAAATTGTGCCTTCTGATATTATTTTGCATCTGCAATTCATAGTAGATTAAAGTAATAGAATGTAGACTACGTGATCTGCCTTCATGAAAGTCCCGTGTCAACAAACTAGGTAGTTTCTTAATGTGTTTGGCATGTTCCTTGCATGGTAGCTCAGTGTTTGCATTTGAGATATATCATGATCTAACATTTTATGCTATTGCTTGTATCTGTTAAATAAATAATTGCTATAACAGATTAGCCCCAGTATGGCTTGGTCTACACCTTAAACTTAGGTAGACCTAGCTATGTTGCTCAAGGTGTGAAAAATTCACCCCTCTGACAGACATAGTTAAGTTGACCTAAACCCTGGAAGAATTCTTCTGTCAACCTTGCTTCCACATCTTAAGGAGGTGGATTTACAACAGTGATGGGGAAAAAACCCTTCCATTGCTGTAGAAAGTGTCTGCACTACAGCTGTGCTGCTGTAACACTTGTAATGTAGACATACCCTAAGGTACTGAAGGAAATAATGGCTCAAAGAAAACTCCTCAGATTATAGTGGGAGTTAGGTCTCAGTCCTATTAAGCAGGAAAATTGAAAAGATTGTTTATTCTTCTAAAAACTATGCTAAATTCAATCAAAGCTTTGAAAAAATGTTCTGCGAAGTAAAGCACTGAAAAAGTGATGAAAATAAAATATTTAATGCCAATTCTTTGTCAGCAATTTATTAGTTGAAATAATATCCTGTGAATATGGGAGTCTGAGACAGTAAGTTATTTTGTGTGTGTGTGTTATATTGCATTTACCTTGATGACAGACATATGAGCCCTAGATTTAACATGCCTTAGCCTGAAAAGCTGATCTTAGATAAATCTTGGAATCATGCTTGACCCTGAAGCTTCTTTTTCCTCTCACATCTCTCTTGTCTGTAAATCTACCTATCATCACCTTTGGAACATTGCAAGGGCTCATTTTTGATCCAGACTTATTGAAATCCTTATCCATATCGTCATCAGCTTTACTTCTGCAATTACATCTTGTACGGTTTTCCTTAGTCTCTACTGTGCAATCGTCAGGGGGTCTAAAATGTTGGTGCCAGACAACAGTCTCTCTCCAAAAAGTGAGTGGGCCACTCCTCTCCTATCATCCATCATCTTCAGTTTCTTATCCTTCTCAACTCAATTCAGATTTGCTTATCTCCTGCTTTTTCTCTCTAACTGCTCCCTGGATTTGCTCCATTGCACTTCTCTGACCTAATATTTCCCTACTGTCCTGCCCATTTACCAAAGGTACCTCTCTGGGTCTGCACCTTCTTATGGGAATCCTACAGTTGGTGTTCCCATATTCCCCCCATATGCAAAACTTTGTAAAAGTTGGCTATTTTTTGTTTGGATTAGTTCTTTTGTGTAACATGTGTATGCTTCTTAGTACTTTCTGGTTTAGGTCGCTGCTATTATTATTTTATTAGTATTATTATGTGTATTACTGTAGTGGCTAGGTGCCCTAGTCATGGATGAGGACCCCCATTGTGCTAGGAGCTGTACAAAAATATAGAACAAAAAGATGGTCCTTGCCCCAGAGAGCCTACAATCTAAGCATAAGATTAGAGACCACAGATGGATACAAGCAGGTTGATGGGGGAGTACAAGGAAATGATGGGCCAATATTAGTCAGCATGATAGGCTGTGGAAAACAAAAGAGGAAAAGTCCAAACACTTACCGTAATCATAGAATCATAGAATCATAGAATCTCAGGGTTGGAAGGGACCTCAGGAGGTCATCTAGTCCAACCCCCTGCTCAAAGCAGGACCAAACCCAATTAGATCATCCCAGCCAGGGCTTTGTCAAGCCTGACCTTAAAAACCTCTAAGGAAGGAGATTCCACCACCTCCCTAGGTAACCCATTCCAGTGCTTCACCACCCTACTAGTGAGAAAGTTTTTCCTAATATCCAACCTAAACCTCCCCCTCTGCAACTTGAGACCATTACTCCTTGTTCTGTCATCTTCTACCACTGAGAACAGTCTAGATCCATCCTCTTTGGAACCCCCTTTTAGGTAGTTGAAAGCAGCTATCAAATCCCCTCTCATTCTTCTCTTCTGCAGGCTAAACAATCCCAGTTCCCTCAGCCTCTCCTCATAAGTCGTGTGCTCCAGCCCCCTAATCATTTTTGTTGCCCTCCGTTGGACTCTTTCTAATTTATCCACATCCTTCTTGTAGCGTGGGGCCCAAAACTGGACACAGTACTCCAAATGAGGCCTCACCAGTGCCGAATAGAGGGGAATAATCACGTCCCTCGATCTGCTGGAAATGCCCCTACTTATACAGCCCAAAATGCCGTTAGCCTTCTTGGCAACAAGGGCACACTGTTGACTCATATTCAGCTTTTCGTCCACCGTAACCCCTAGGTCCTTTTCTGCAGAACTGCTGCCCAGCCATTCGGTCCCTAGTCTGTAGCAGTGCATGGGATTCTTCCGTCCTAAGTGCAGGACTCTGCACTTGTCCTTGTTGAACCTCATCAGATTTCTTTTGGCCCAATCCTCTAATTTGTCTAGGTCCCTCTATATCAAAGTTTCTCAAAGTTTACCCACCCTGTCTGAAACAAAAAAATACTCAATATTTTACAGGAAAGTTATCTTAAGCTTTTCTATTGGGCATTATTTTTATTGGTGGATTCATTTGAACACATGTCATTGTCCAAATCTTTGCCCGATGTAGTAAATACTGTGAAAGATATTTTCCCAGTCCTTTTTGGTTTTGGCAGTTCAGTGGTGTAAGTGTATTCTTAACGGCCAAATATCTATCACATTAGGCAACCCAAATTATAAGAATTTGTGCTGGGGATATGTGTGGGGAGTGGAGCCAGAAATAAGTTTTATATCTCCAGACTGTAGCCACTTCATAGATCTGAAGAAGAGTTCTGTTTAACCTTGAAAGCTGTTCTCTCTCTCTCCAACAGAAGTTGGTCCAATAAAAGATATTACCTTACCTGTACCTTATCTCTAATATCATGGGACCGACACAGCTACACCAACACTGCATACCACTTCATAGAAGCTATTTCAGCCTTCTTTGACAGAGTTACAGGAGTAGTGGAGGGAGGAAGCAGGAGGAAGCAGTAGGCATGTTGTAGCTAGATTTCAGTAAGGCTTTTGACACAGTCACAGATGATATTCACAGAAGCAAACTAGGAAATGTGCTCTAGTTAAAATTACTATAAAGTGGGTGCACAACTGGTTGAAAGACCATACTCAAAGAGTAGTTATCAAGGGTTTGCTGTCAAACTGGGAGGGCATATCCAGTGGAGTCCCTCAGGAATTAGTCCTGGGTCTGGCTCCATTCATGATTTGGATAATGGAATGGAGAGTATGCTTATAAAATGTGCAGATGACACCAAGCTGGGAGGGGTTGCAAGCACTTTGGAGGACAGGATTAGAATGCAAAAGGACCTTAACAAATTGAAGAATTGGTCTGAATTAAAAAAGATGAAATTCAATAAAGACAAGTGCAAAGTACTTAACCCAGGAAGGCAATATCAAATGCAAAATTACAAAATGGGCACTAACCAGCTAGCTGAAAATGATCTGGGGGTTATAGTAGATCACAAATTGAATATGAGTCAACAATGTGACGTAGATACAAAAAAGGCTAATATAATTCTGTGGTGTGTTAACAGGAGAGTTGTATGTAAGACCTGGAAAGTAATTATCCCACTCTACTCGGAACTGTGTCCAGTTCTGGGTATCACAACATTAGAAAAGGTGTGGACAAGTTGGAAAGAGTCCAGAGGAGAGCAACAAAAATGATAAAAGGTTAGGAAACCTGACCTATGAGGAAAGGTTAAAAAAACTGAGCATGTTTAGTCCTGAGAAAAGAGTATTGCGGGGAAGGGACCTGATAACGGTCTGCAACTATGTTAAGGGCTGTTCTAAATAGGACTGTGATCAATTGTTCTCCATGTCCACTGGAGATAGGGCAAGAAGTAAAGGGCTTAAATCTGCAGCAAGGGAGATTTAGATTATATAATAGGAAAAACTTTCTGTCAATAAGGTTATTAAGCTCTGGAACAGGCTTCCAAGGGAGGTTGAGGATTCCCCGTCATTGGAGGTTTTTAAGAACAGGTTGGACAAACACCTGTCAGGGAATGTCTAGGTTTTCTTGGTATTGTCTAAGTACAGGGTTTCTGGACTTCTTGACTTCTCAAGGTCCCTTCCAGGCCTACATTTCTATAATTTGAGCCCTCTCCACCAGCTCATCTGGGTCTATTCTATGGGTAGGAATCCACTACCTTCTGTCCCAGCAGCAAAACCATCTGAGCAGTGAGGTGAAGCAAACCTCCATGGTCTGCTATTCTGTGTCATGTAGAAGGTACAAAACCCCTTCTTGGGATCTTGCATCACACTCTTCTGTAGCAAACTATAGTGATCCTGCTCTGTCACGGTGATCTCTTTCCATGGTCACAAGGGGGAAGGGCATTTGTCCTAAACAAAGCAAAAAAGGATAATACCATTAAATCAATCCCTGCTTACCACCAATTTATTAAAATTTGCTTGTTTGTGAAGATTTCAGAATATCTCTGTTTCCTAGCGTCCATTTTTCATTATCAGTGAAAGTTTGATAGGAAGACAAAGGTGACAGTGCAATTCACAAACACACACACACACACGCACACACACCCCATGTTAAGCTCTATCTTAAAAATTAATCTCTTTCAATCCTTGAGTTTGATATCTCCCTACATTTCATCACTGCTGATGAGTAAACTTTTATTTCTCCCCTACTTGAAATTTTTCTTTGTTATTTCTTTTTTATATTCCTTAGACGGTGAACTCTTCAAAGTCAGGGACTATGTCTACTCCCATGTTTATACAGCAGCTCATGCAAAACAGCCGCTGATTGTTACTGGAACCAATGGCTATGAACATATTATAAGTAATAATGATAATATTAAATAATAATAACTGTAATAATAGTACGATTATTGTAGCTGCCATTTATTTTATTTTTTATCATATTGTTTCAGGTGTCATTACATTTTCTTCTCTACTTTTTGAACAGAAAAGCAATTCCATTATAAATTGATGAAAGAAACCATTCAAAAAAAAAAAAGTTAAAGCATTCTCTTTTTGTACCAAAATTGCAGCCTTAAATATTAAGAGGTAAAAACAAAGAAAAATCCTGATCCGGTTATTCTGTAGTTTAAGTGTTATTCTGTAGTTTAAATGTCTGTTAACATTTGCTTAAGTTAGAACAAATTGATTAAATATGTTCTTTATATTTGGGTTGTTTCCTAGTGACAATACAAAGGAGCACAGTAGATAAAGATTATTTATTAATCAAACAACTCCCATTATGATAAAGGTCTCCACATCAAAGGAACTGAAGAAGTTATTGTTATTTTTTAGTCTCCTGCATAGTTAAACCAGCACAGACCTGCTTTTATCTTGCTGGAAACCCTTGGAATAATTCTGGTCGAGACATAGTGTTTAATATCAGTGTTATATGGCCATATTTCTACATTATGCTTTGATAATTGGTAAGCATCTGATTCTAGTTCTCATGTATTTCCATGAAGCTCATTTCCATTACATCTGTAGGTGGTCAAATACAACAAGCCTTTCCATTGTCAAAGCACAGCAGAACTCTGTGAAATATTTTGCTGTGGTTTATTGGGTTTATATGTTTTGAGTGAACATCTTTCCAAACTGTTGAGTTGGCAATGGATTGATTAATACCATTAGAAATAACCCACGAGGCAGTTGACAAGGCAGGCCAGACTTCAAAATAGTGAAGGACTGGAAAAATAAACATTATGTTAGACTATATATACTCTTTTCAACCAAAAAGACAATGTGCCCTAGTGGGAAAAAAGGACAATTGCACAGATTTGGCAGTGAGCATACTGTTCATATTGTTTACAAGAATCCACATCCATGAATCTACACTCCGAACCTCACAAGTTTTAATGAATTCTGATCCCGATTGGATAAGAAAATAAATATGCCTTATTAATGCCATGTTTTAGACAATAAGGATATATTATTTAGTGTGATTTTACTTGCAGCTCTTTGTTATACGTCGTAAGAGGATCTGCCACTGATGAAGAAGGAATGGTAAAGATTATACCTGAAATGCAGAAATGAAGCTTGATCTTGCAGATGGGTACTCACAAAGACTCCCATTTAGGCCAGTGAGACTATTCACATAAGTAGTGACTATTTGCCTGAGCTGCAGAATCAGACCTTAACTGAGTACAGAAGTATAAAAAGTGCTGCTGTAGGATAACATGAAGACTCAAAACAGAGAATCACGTTGCTAAAAAATGTGCCATAAAAAGTTAGAATTGATGCTGTAAAAAAATAAATAATCTAAACTAAATCTACAAAAAAAAATTTAAACACACACACACACACACACACACAAGCGTCCAGGTACTTATCCAAACCTTTGCCCACCACCAAAACAGAAAAAGACCAAACAAACATAACCTCAAAATCCAAGATAGAACATATGTAAATGCAAAGCACAGGTAAATGTTTGCATAATGATATGAGCTTTATTTGCACGATTTGAATTTCTGGAACCTGTAATATCGTGTTGGAATGCTCACAAATAAGATTTCTGTTAATTCACATTTCCATTTGGGAATGAAGAATAGTGAGAACAACCTTCCTTGTGATATTTTGGCACTTCTAATAATAGATCTGCCTAAAACTGGAAAACAACAAGAGAAAGAAAAAGACACTTTTGAACTTTGAACTTCATAAAAATGTGATTTAAGTTTTGAGTGAAGGTTTACGTTAGATCCGATTTTATCCAGACTGGTTCACCTGCCATCTGTTGTCATTATCAACAGCAAGTTTGTGGCTGAAATGGTCAATATAGTAATCTTCCTTGGTTCTGTTACATTTCAGTTCTTGTGCTTCATGGCTTTGTTAGATTTTAGGATTGACAACCATTGCTTTACCCTTTGAGGTCTTCAAGGAAACAGCTCAAGAAAAATTCTGAAAGGGTCATTCCCATAGTTCCCCCTATGGACATGTTGCACTGTCCTCCTTGATAAAGTCTCAGAAACTAATCCCAGCCTTCCTAGCAGCAATTTTCCTTTGTCTTTGGCCGTGACAAGATGGGAAAATAATAGGCTGGTTAGTGTATTTTTGAAGTATTTTGAAGGGCTTTCGGGTTTGTTTACTTGTTGGGATTTTCCAGAAAAGTGGAACGAGAGAAAGAGAGAGAGTCACACCTTTTGCAGTGTCTGTGGATACTGCAGCAAGCTACCTAGACAAGATAAGTATGAAGATTTTGTGAATGGACATTTCAAGCAATTTTCAAGCTGAGTATTCTATAATCTGTGTAAATAACATACAATAAATGACATAAGATTCCAATGATTACACAGCATTGTCTATATTCTCTTATGACAGTGATGAAACAGAGGACTCTTTATTTTATATGGAACATATCTAATTTGCTGATGTGATTCCACAAAGTATATTTTAAGATTAAAGGCATCTTGTCGGTAGGTACTTTGGAAAGTACAGAATAGCCTATTGACAGATTTCATTTCAGTTCCTATACAACATCGCACATTGTACTAACTATATACTAAGAACAAAAGGCTAGATTCACAAAGGGTCTTAGAAGCTTTAGGCACCTAAGTCCAACATAAGAACACCAGTGGCATTCACAAAACCCCTGCTCAGCTGCCAGTGAACCCTGGAAGTGCCTACATTTCCACCGTTAAAGTCCCCAAGGCATGTACATTTCAGCTGCTGAACCTGTGTAAAGCTGCCTAAGTCCTGACACTCCCGAGCAGCTCAGAGGCTCAATGTCAGCAGGACCCTCAAACTAGGCACTCCATCACCTATCTTTCCTGCTGAAGCTGCTCCACTGTATATAAACAGTTAAATATTCATTGGGCCTGAAGGAGAGAGAGAGAGAGAATGGCTGTAGTTTATTGGTTTGGGCACTCACCTGAGAGATGGGAGATCAAACTTCACATCACTTCTCCACATCAGATAGAGGGGAAATTGAACTTGGGTCTCCCACATCCAAAAGGAGTGCCCTAACCACTGGACAAAAGGTTATAAGGCAGTCAGCCTAACAGGATTTCTTTGTCAGGATAATCAAGATGATGGTTTCCTCGCTGCCTGCCCGGAAGGCTCTTGTCAGTTTTACTTTCTGCCTGTTTCACCTTCCAGGCATGCAGCTGGTATGCCAAAATATTCCATTTCAGATCTCCCAAGATAGAAATTCTCTGGAAATCCCTTCCCCCAATCAATCAATACATTTTTTTGGCTTTTTCCACCTGATTCAGGATGATGATTTTCCCCCCTCATAAATGTGAACATTCTCATGGAATGATTTCCATGTTCTGGCCATCTCTAATAATCAAAAGCCACACTGAAGGCCAAACTAAATCAAAAGTTATATAGGTTTGGGGAGGGCGGGTTGCCCTTGTAATAAGGCTCTAATTCATTGCCTTAGAGACATCACTGAAATCATCATTAGCTATTCAAAGGATAAACCAAATAGAATGTTTTGCACCTGTGAATAAATATGCCCATAGATATGGCTCTCATCCCTTGCATTAGAAATATTACTAAAGATACCAGTAGTCAACAGTTTGGGAGTAAATACATGCTGATTCAAATATGTTTTAAACATTTATTTTTATGGAAGGGGAGGGGAAGAGGCTACCGTGGATGGAAGACCTCCAGAAAAAAGTGCTGTCACTCAGTCTCATTTCAGATCAGATTTATCTGCATCTGAGGGAGCTAATGATTGCCTCAATTTGTTTGTTAAAAGATAGCATTAACTTTTACCACAACAGCTGTAATAGTCTTCTTTCCTCTTTTGGGACCTTACAAACAATATTTTAATTTTCACCAAAACCTTTGCTAGTCACCTTTAACCCTAATTTATCGTACTCAGAGTGAAACCTGAAACCTGGATATATCTTCTAAGCATTCCAATATGAGAAGTAATTTGCACCTACCAAATCACTCATCGTCTCCCCAATATGTTCTTCTGATAAACCATTGATTTGTTCTGCCCAATATCCAGAAAAGATGTAGTAAAGTGAACAATGAATAATGAAAAAGGAATAGCCATTAAGATCAAAAAAGCTTTTTAAAAAATAATTTAGAATTTAGTCTGTGAATCAGATGCCTGTGAAGTGTGCTCCCTTTAACTTTTTTTATACTGCTCCACCACTGCGTTTCTATTCTGACCTGCTGAGACCATTTCCAGGAGTACCCATGTACATTTGTCTTCACTATTAATACTCATTCACCTCTTGGTCTCTCTCCAGTGAGTTTGATTAACAAGGATGGCAATTAATGCTAGTTGTAGTGGTTGTTCATATGATGTCACAAGGAACTGGAATGAGATAACGAAACTCATTCCATAACCATAAAGTCATCATATGTCAGCAAGTATAAGTCAGCTTCTGCCTGGGCAGGAGGAAAATCAGCAAGTCTTTATTTTTTCACATTCCTCATAATTCATTTTATGTTATAAGTTTTCACTTTGTGGCTTATGAGCACCACTCACTGAATATGCCAAACTGTCAAACCTTTACCTCTGACATGTCCTTATCCTTTACACTACAGTTATTCTAACCAAAGCATTTTTGGTTGATGTCAGACAGCTAAATGGACTTGCTCATTTGTTTGGTTACAGATAGAGGTTTAAAAAATATTTTCATACTAGGACGGAAATTATCTTTCACTGATGATTGAACAAGACAATTATTCATTTTTTCTGTTTTTATGAATAAAGAAACAGTTCAAATTTTCCTTATTTAACCGACTTGATCACCTGGACTAACAATTCAGGTCAGTTCATCAGCCTCTCTTGAGTTTAGAGGTAAAGAGAAAGAAGGGATGGGAAAATAGTTGGAGAGACCTATGATACACCAAAGGACTTCATTTTAAACCAGCTGAGGATTGGGAACAAGGATCCCTACAGCATCCTTCACCATTAATTTGTGCTTTGAACTACTGAGATGAGAAGTATTTACCCAATGAACATTGGTGTAAAGATGTATGATAAACAAAACATAGTATCGTATTCTGGATATAAAACTATGTAGGCTTGTTGATTAGATTAACTCTGTGTAGCCCTGTAGATTAGAATACAGGCTAGTGAATGCATTCATAAAATCATGATGAATGAAAAATGTATTACCTAATCATTTTCTTTCTATTAGCAATTTCTCTCCAAATTCATTACTCATGGAATTCGGAGGCATTCCAGTGTTCTTGCTGGAGTCTTCAGGACTGAGTTCTGCCTTTCAGCTCAGACCACCAAAATAGTTCTTCTAGCTGTAGAAACACCCCAGTAAGCAATTATTAACCTTAAGACAATATATGTCTCATTCTCCCTCTATTCTTGTTATTTACAAGGGTTGAATTTGGAGAGAAGCTGCCAACAAACAAAATTATCAGGTAAGAATTTTTTTTCATTCTGTTGCTTTTCTCCTCATTCATTACTCATAGGAAGTAGCGAGCAGTGAATCCCAGCAGTAGGGAGGGAAAGGATACACAGACTTTAATTATTATGGTAGAATAATAGGCAGGAATGGAAGTTTCCCCCATATAAAGCAAAAGCTTTATAAACTAAGGCATTATGTGGGAACCAATTCTGAAGCACCATCCTACCAAAGAATGCCTTTGCAGAGGAATGGAAAATTCTTTTGCAAATGTTCCTCAAGTGCGGCTCATACTCTTTTCCCCTCAGTGCCTCTAGGGAATAGTTCCTCAGCTGCGTAGCATGCCAACTGTTGCAGGATGATTACGTCTTGCCTGCAGCACCCTTGCGACCTCAAGGCCTTGGCATTTTGGACAGAATGAGAGGAACAGTGTACAACCGGCGTATTTCATATGCTTGAGATATATTTTTAGAGCTCTAGGAATGCCTGTTTATGCCACAGCACTGCAAAGGTTAGAACAAAATGATGGAAGAACTATTTCCCTGAAACTGTGGAAGAAGAACTTGAAGAGACAGGTTTATGGATCTATAAAAATAACCTTTTCTGCACGGCAATGGCAGCATGTTCTTGTATGGCCATGGGAATTAATTCCAAACCTTGCCCTGTTGGAGGTAACAGCAACTAGAAAAGCCTGCCACAGGTTTGTCCAATTTGTCAGTGTGGTTAAGCTTGACATCTGATACTCAAATGGAAGAACCAATGTGACTGACTGTGATATGTTGCCCACATTTCTATGGTACTTGGTTGCAGGGCTCCAACCCAACCGCCAGGAGACTCTAGAGTAGCTGAGATCACCAGAACGTTGGGAGTGTTATTGTATTTGTATCACAATAGCATTATGCTGGACACCACAAAGAGGGAGCCCCTTCCCCAAAGTGTTTTCTGTTTCCCCTCACACCAGAAACATAAACCTGAAGAGATCAATTAATAAAATATCCTGGTTGACTTCTACCTGGATACCAAACTGTATCAGAGGTTAATGGAGAATCCATGCTGAACTAAACTTCTCTTCCAGTGCTCAGGCTGTTAACTCTAAGCATTCCTGGTCTGAATGAAGGAGTCCCTGCTTCAAGAGGGCTATGTATCTAGCAAATCCAAAGTGCCTTCTGAGCTGTTGGAAGACTAGGAAAAGGACATTAACTCTCCCTTTCCCTCTTTTCTGTATCTTTTTTGTGAACTGTCTTGAAAGGCAACAGATTCTTCTCTACCCGGGACATTATTTCCACTGCCTAGAGGATCATTGACCTCTAGCTACTCTCTTGTTTTGAAAGGGATAAAAACATTCATGCCTCAGTCATAAGTCAACTCCTAGTGGGAAGTAGAAGGAGATTGCCTCTGCAAGTATCATAATTGCCACTATGTGGTTTCTTGCACTTTCCACTCGTGCAGCTGTTTCTGGCCACTTTCACAGACAGGATACTGATCCCTATAGAACAGCAGTTTTCGGGGTGGGGGGGGCTTCAGCTGCCTAGGGTGCTGCCAGCCATTTCAGGGGGTCTGCGAGGCAGTACCCCATGGAACTGAAGCCTCCAGCCCTGCAGGGAAAAACCCCGGAGCCTCCCATGCTGCAGGGCAAAACCCTTGAGCCCCTCCTCCATCCCTGCAGGGCAGAAGGCCCTGCTGCAGCTGAAGCCCAGAGCCCCCTCCCAAGGCTCTGGAGCTTTTATACCATGTAGGGGATGGGCTCTGAAAGAAAAAGGTTGAGAACACCACTATAGACCACTGATCTGATTCCATATGGTCATGTTTGTGGGGTTTGCCCCCCCTTTTTTAAGGCCCCTGACAGTTGTCAAAGTGAACTGAAATGATGTGTAGAATGTTATTTTAGAAATTTGTCTTCCAAGTATGCTTGCTTTCATAGTGAGTAAACAAGGGTCTAGATTGAAAGCTGGTGTCATGGTGCAGGGCTTCTTCCCAACTTCCAAACACTCACTGGCATGTCCGGTCTCCTTTCAGAAAGTTTATCCTCTTTAAACAGGCAAACAAACAGTCTTTAAATGCATTCCTTTTCTCTCAGGCTTTAGGACCACCCTTCCCAAGGGTCTCATGTGCTTCTACTCCTGGTAGCTTTCCACTTCTAGTCAGCTCTGTGCCTTTCTTGGAGCAGTAACCCCAAGTCTGCTTCCCTGACCACCTGGCCCCTTACTCTACCAGAGAACTTAGCACCACTCTACCATTACCACCCTTCTCCAGGCACACCATATGCCAATCACTCCCTTTCCCCTCCAATTTCCTGTTCTCTTGCAGCCTTTTATAAGCTTGGGGATAGCCCTGACCTCTTTAATTGACTGGATTGGGCTCACCTGCTCTGACACAGGGGAATTGAGCCCAGTTCTACTCACAGAGACCAGATAGTGCTATACCTCCCCCTTTTCAGGGATAAAAGACATGTTTTTCTCTATTCTTTTTACAAAAACATTATTTATAACACTTCAAAAACCCCATATTTCCCCAGAACAACCAAACCATTCCCTTTAGTCTTTTAACATATTACAAATACACTATACAGCTTTTCACATAAAGTCTGCTAGGTATCAGACTGTTCTCCCAGTCCCAGGGACCCTAGCACAGTCCCTAAAGCACAAACGTATGGTTCCAGTTGCCCTGAGTCTTATGTATTGGGGTCAAGGTCATATCCCCAGCCTCACTGGGTACAAGCAATGCACACCTTGGACTTCAAGCACATCTTCGCCACCTGGACTTCAAGGTTCCTGCATGCATAGGCCTGTCCATCTGTGTGTGCGGAGTTTATATCTCAGTCTTGAGGTCATGGATAAGGCTATGTTTTAGTCACAGGTATTTTTAGTAAAAGTCATGGACAGGTCATAGGCAGTAAACAAAAATTCATGGCCCGTGACCTCTTCATGACTTGTACTGTACACCCCTGACTAAATCTTGGGTGCTCTGGGGTAGGCGGTGGCCCAGGGACACCGTGAATGCTCTGGGGAGTGCAGCCTGGGGCACCACAGGTGCTCTGGGAGAGGCGGCCTGGGGTGCCATCAGTGCTCTGGGGGTGGGACGGGGGGTGGTGGCATGCGGCCCAGGACTCCCTGGCCTGGGACCCCCGCTGCTCCTGGGGATGGGGTGGATGGCAGTGCACATCCCAGGACCCCTGCTGGTGCTGTGTGGGGGCGGTGGCCCGAGACAGCTCCAGCAGGAGCCGGTGCAGCTGGCCCAGGGCTGCTCAAGCTGCCCACACCAGCCACTGCAGAAGTTATGGGGGTCCTGGAAAGTCATGAAATCCGTGACCTCCATGACAAACTCACAGCCTTAATCGTGGACCATGAAAAGTATCCTCTTTCCTCCTTGGTGAACTGGAGATCTGTCACGAGTTGTTCTCTCTTGTGCTTGAGGTTCTGTAACTCATGTTCTGCTCCTTCCAATCATTCTGCAAGCTCCCCTGCCTCAGAACAGGAGCCATAAAACAGGCACCTGCTACCTCCTTCCCTATACCGGAGCCCTTTTTTCACCCATGGCCCTTCTTCTGGGTCTCTATTTGTTGGTGTGGCCCCATTTGAATCCCCATGCTAGCTGGCTTAATGGGGAGTCCAATCTGGAGTCTCTGTTTGCATCTGTACTGTACTCTGTTGGATTTGAGATTCAGTTTGGGTCTCCACAGCACCCTGCTGAGTCTGGGTCTCCATGGTCCCCTGCTGAGGGTGGGACTCTGTTTGGGTACCCTGTTTAGTTCAAGATTCAGTTTGAGTCTCCACTGCCCTCCCTTCCCTGGTACTTTTCCTTATCTGGGAAGTTCTTTCTGCAGGATTAAAAATTGTTGCTTCTCATTCTCAGCTTCCTTCCAAACCTGGGCTCATTGTTGTTCTAAAGCCACTAGCTGGTTCATGATTTTTCCCTGTGATGTGCTTTATTCATCCAACTCATGTTGGTACTTGCTAAGCTGATCCCTGGGTCCTTGGGGATGGTAGTACTCTCCATCGTGGCCTCCCTTGGCTGTCTTTTCTCCTGCCTCTAGCCCCCTTTCTTCCTTTTCTAGTCAATCCAGACCCCCTGGTCGGGGGCTGTTGTTCTAGTCCCTGCGGGTTGAGAACTAGTGGCCGAGGGAGCCCATGCATAAAAACGGTCTTGCTATGGAAATATTTTATTCATGTACAATGGCTCCTTTATTTTTTCCCATGACTGACAGCTGGAAATGTGTCCTTCAGCGGGTCATCAACACCTGAAAGCAGACTTTTGGTGATTAGAGGGAGGAGAAAGAGAATGCGGGAGGACATGTTCACCAAGATAATGAACGCCTCTGGGACAACTGAAGCAGCTCTCATTTTTGGGTTGCTGAACTGCAAGGCAGAGGAAAGCTTTCTACACAAAGTTCCTGGAAGGTGGCCTTCCTCATTCAAAAGTTCTGCAGCCACTGCTCATCATCCCATACCTGCAAAACGATATGGTTCCACCAGTGAGTGCTTATTTCACAGGACAAGAAACGGCGCTCAACAGACTGCAGCGCTTTGTGACTGCCAGCAGTAACTGAATTGTTTTTTTCAATGGCTTGCAGCAGGGCTGCTTGCAGGACATCGTTATGTTCCGTGTGGTGGACCCTACGTCAGCTCTGGAAATACTGCAGGAGAAGGCACAAGGTGTTTGAGATGCTCACAGCAAGAGTGCACAGCTGAGCAAGCTCCATGCTTCTGTGGTTATTGTATACATGCGGCAGTTTTAAGGCGTGAAAACCACTGGGTTGTTTGCCGTTGAGCACAGTGCATCATGGGATGTCGACACAATGTTCCCATTCTCCCCTGTGACAATGTTTTGGTCCCATGAGGCATTGCACAAACTTCCCAAAACACACTGCGGCAAGTTGCACTTTGGGATATTGCCCCATGATGCACTGCTTTGTGCATCGATGTAGGCACTACTAGTGAGAATGCACTCCATCGAGACAATGAACATGGTGTGGCCATGCACAATCGACTTTATTAATTCAGGGGCTCAAGGTCGAATTAGATAAAGTCTACTTACTTTTGTAGTGTAGACAAGCCCTTAGGTTCCTCTATGGTTATAACATCAATCTTCCTTTGGACTGCTGAAAATTGAATGGCTGGGAACCATTGGGAGGTCAGACAAAGCATCCTAACTTGATCCTCTATTTTTTTAGGTCCCAATTCATTGCTCTGCAACTTTAGTTTTAAATTGAAGTAGCACAGTGGTGAACAAAGTTCCAAAATGGAACTGCTCTGGTTAAGCTCCCACAAAGCTTCACAATTTAGGAACCACAAAATTGCTGACTGCTTTTGCTCAGAATTTGAACTCAAATTATGGCAACTCGATTCCTATAATTTATTCCACTTTAAGACAAGTGTAGCTCAAAGGTGGGATTTCCAAAAATTGCTCGCCCTTAGCCTAACTCTGCTTGCATTAAAGTCAATGTTAAAACTCCGCTTGACTTTAATAGGAGCAGAGTTAGGCGGACACTGAGTGAGCTTTTGATCATCACACTAGTAGGAGACTAAGATACCAAATCTTGCTCTGACCATTGCAGTGAGAGAGTGTTAGAATGCTGAATTGTAGCGGCTGATCTTTCAGGTCTTTTTCAATCAGCACTTCCTTTGAAATAATTGGGGGTTTTGGCTAATTAAAGTTGTGGAAATTGGGCCTGAAAAAAAGCAGTGGTACTGGGTAAAGGACAAAAAGAGCATGGAGGAAAAATAGAGAGAGAAAAGAGAGGTTTCCAAGTTAATCATAACTTTTCCTATTACATATTTATCAATTAAATTCACATCAATACTTGCAACAAAAGCATGATTCACTTACATTCCTTTCTGCCTGCTGTACTTTAAAAAAATCTGTTTTGGGGCCATCATTTAAGACATATTTGAGCTCATTTTTGTAACTTGGCATTCTCTCAAATGTATTACCTGCTATCAAAAAGAATAAAAATGCTTTAAAGGGTTTTCTTTCTCTCTTCTTTTTTAAAATATGTTAGGTTCCTTTGCAAATATTTGAGTAGTGTAAGAAGGTAGTAAAGGAAATTTAATGTTTAAAATGTCCCAGAAAAGTTTTAATTGCCATCTAAGATCCTGTACGCACTTATGCGCTTGAGTAAATATAATCAGTGGGATTGCTTAAATGCATAAAAGCGTGTTTTTGCAGGATCAGGCTCCACGTGTTTTGGAGTTTGTTTATTTGAAGTAGTTTAATTTACACAAAAATAACGTGCATGGAGCTGGGTATAGATCCATTGTAGAGATCTATTCCATTGTAGAGATTGGAGCTATACTGATTTACGACAGCTGAGAACTGGCCAAGATTTTTTGCATACTTTTCAGCCATTCTCAGCAGAATCTGAGTTTTCTTTAGTGATCTCATACACTGGGTCACAGAATTTATGGAAAAGCCTTGTGGGTACAAATCTGTATATTCTGACGATGTAAATATGTGATCCAGTTGGTAGAACTTTGGTTTAGTTGTGTCCCTAAAATCTTAAAGTTTAAAAAAAACATTCTTAGGACTTTGGCATTTAAAACTTTCCTGACTTACAGTTACTGTTATTGCATTTTAAATGCAATACATTTCTCCCCTTCACTTTTTTTTTAAAAAAAATAGTTTTTGTTCTAGCTTTGGTTTTACATTTCTAATATATTCTCTGCTGTTCCTAAATGGATCATATTCCTAAATTCTTGGCACTCTCTAGGCTGAGTACTATTTTTTATACATTGTTGTAGTGATTACTTATAGCCAGGGGCTATTTGGGGCGGGGGTTCTAATGCACTCAGGAGATCTCATTTTGATCTGAGCACTATCAATGAGATCAAGAATCTCTGCTTGTAGTGACGCCCCAGGTGTGTATTTGGACAGACGGCACACACTGTGCTGGTTAGATAATTAAATAATCCATAAAAATCTGTTGTCTTCAGAATACCCTGCAGTACATAACAACCATTCTTTACCATTATTGAGCTTGAGGGGTTTTTTTTCTTGCTTTTTGTACAAAGGTTAGTGTATATAATAACTTTTGCCAGCAAAGACATATTATTATTCCAACATATGCTTTTGCTTACTGATGTTTGGGGTGTGGCTAATGAAAAAAAAAGCTTAAGTATTTGCAGTGAATGGTAAAAACAATATTTAAATTATGTGCTTTTTGTAGCCAAAATGTTGTTTTCCATTATATTGTTAGTTTGAATGAGAATGGATTTACTGTGTGTAAGTTTGAAAGGTGTAATAATAAGTCTTTTAGCAGGTAAACAAAAATGGCCGAATCATGAATACTTTGTATACCCAAAACTTCCATTGCAGCCAGTCGGGGGGATAGGAGTTTTGGATGTGCAAGGGATGCAGAACCAGACACTTGATTGTTAACACAATTATTTCGGCAATTAAGATACTGTTATTCCATTATTTCTTTAAAAATGTATTTGTCTCCTTTTTTCTCATGGGTTGATGAGAAATTCCACCTGTGGAATTTGGAGGCAGTCCAATGTTGTTCCGGGAGGCACCAGAACTAAAGTGCACCTTTTAGCTTAGGCCACCAGATCTTCTGCATCTGGCAGTGGAACAGGTTGGCAGTTCAGCTTCTCCAGACCATTTCATTTTAAAATATTTATTTTAATTTACTTTGTGCAGTTTCAATTTATAATCTTGCCCCTCCTCCTCCTCCTCTGGAGTGGCTAATTAGCAGCGTGGTTGTTTCAGCCACCTAGATCTGCCACTGCAGTGCCTCTCTTTCACACTCCTCTGCCCCCAATCAGGCATGACAAAGCTGTCCTGAAAACACCTGGCTTTAATCTAAGTGGTGTTCTCTATGTCAGGAAGCACTTACAGGCTCTTCAGAGGGTGAATTATGCCCTGCCTGTTGCCAGCACTCTGACCTTTGCATTGCTAGGGCATGGGGCTGGGAGTCAGACCAGCCAGCTGACCCTTGTACCGCTAACCAAACAAGTGGCTCATTGTCTAGAGATATGACCCTCATTTGTGATGAGCAATGGATTTCAGCTTGGTGGCTACCAGCAAACCATGTCACACCCATGAATAGCCATTTTCATCCTAAACGGATATCTTATGCATGCAAACTTGTCGATGAGGAGTTATTGGGGAAAAAATTAGAGAAATTACTCACTGAGATTATAGAGAAACCTCAACCCTCACTGTCAAAGCCATCATAATAATCCATCAGTGCTATCAAACACCATGGGTATCCAAGAAGGGACAGTTACTCTGACAGAGGGGAAAATCTGCAGCAGAAGCTTCCAAAGAAACCTAGGTACATTTCCCTCCAAACAAACACAATGCTTCACAAGAAAAGGACAAATAACATTTGGGTGTGAGAGCTCACAATTCCTGTGCAGTGCTCTTCTTTCTGCTCCAGCCTTTGCACACACAATCTTAAATGGTTTGTGTTAGTCACAGATTACACATTATACCCCTATACCCAGGGATAGACAACATGGCAATCGGTACCATATCCAAAGAAACAGAGCCATTCATAAAAGAACAGCTTCTGGAAAGGATTCATAGCCACCAGTTCTACAAAAGCAAGAGAAGTTTTGATCCCAATGCAGAGAATTGCTCACCCTGAGATCAAAATAGAGATGGCTCTGGTTGTAATTTTACCATAATGGTAAAGATTTGCAATGATCCAAAACTTCATTGCATCCATCATTTTCTGAGATGTTATCAGCAGCCAATTATTTCCAGTGGCTACAATCCCTGGTGCCATGCATTAGCTTCATCCCCTGAGTGGATTTCACAATACGCACCTGCTGAAATTCCTTCTGAGAACATAGAACCATGCACTTGATACAATGCAAAATTAGGTGTCATTGTTAGATAACATCCAATGCCCCTATGTGAGCAGGTAAATTCAAACATTATTTTGAAAACCTACCCAACTGTCACAGTTTGTGGAGAATGTGGGCACCTTGATTGACCCTGATATAAGGGAAGAGTGAGAAGGATCTTTGGTACTCGGTGAAGAGGAAAACTGAAGTGCCTCATCTAGTTTGGAGGCTAAGGGAAAGATAGAGGAGGTGATCTGCCTGCTAGTCACAGAGATGCTGCAGACAGCTGTGATAGAGTGGCAACAAGAGCAGCAACAGCAGATTCAGGCCCTGCTCATGCAATTAATGAAGAATCAGCAGAGGCAGGAAGAGGTTCAGTTTTCTGCACAACCCAGAGATGGCAAGACGTCCATCTCCAATAGCAGAAGTGGTTGCAGAAGCTGAGAGCTTCTTAATGAGGCTTTGATCCCTTAGCCCTTTAGCACCCATCAACCCTTAACCAGGGGGCATGGCTACTCAGGAAGACCAGGGCTTTAAAAAGCACACTCCTAAGTGACCAGAGGAGCTAGCAAACAGGAGCGGCTAACTCGGGAGTTTTGTGAGGGAGTTTACAGGAGGAGTGTGTGTGGAGGGGGGAGACTACATACACTTACCATTCCTTAAACTTCTTTAAACTTAAAGCCAAAACCACTCTCTGGTAAAAACAAAACAACAACAAAGGAACAAGCTTCAGGAGTAAAAAGAGAATTCAGACAGCAGTCCAGCAACAGAGTGGGGGCTACCCAGCTTATTGCACCCACAGTGCACCATGTATGATTACCTTCCCTGTGGGCAGGTGGCATATGTGTGCATTTGGTTCAAGGATCTCCTGGGCCTCAGAGACCATGCACGGGCTTTGGCGACCAGGCTGGCTGAGCTGGAGGAGCTAAGGGAGATGGAGAGGTACATAGATGAGACTTTCTAGAACACAGTAGAACGGTTCCACCCCCAATCTGACAGCCACTGTGCTGTTGAGGCGGATGAAAGGCTCAGAGAAGGGGAACATCCAATTGGAGCAGAAGGAAACAATCCCATAGTTGGGACCCTCCTTCCAGATGATGTTGTGGTATCCTCTTGCACTGAGGATACCTCTCCAGGGGAGGGAACTTCAGTTATTAGGAAGATACAGGTATTATTAATGGGGGATTCAATCATTAGAAACATAGATAGCTGGGTTTGCGATGGCCGGGAGAGCCGCATGGTGACTTGCCTGCTTGGTGCAAAGGTTGTGGATCTCTCGAGACATCTAAATAGACTTATGTGTAGTGCTGGGGAGGAGCTGGTGGTCCCGGTACATTTAGGTACCAATGACATAGGGAAGGATAGGAGAGAGGTCCTGGAGGCCAAATTTACACTGCTACATAAGAGATTGAAGTCCAGGGCCTCTATGGTAGCATTCTCTGAAATGCTTCCAGTTCCACATGCAGGGACAGTTAAACAGGCAGAACTGCATGGTCTCAATGCATGGATGAGACAATGGTGTAGGGAAGAGGGGTTTCGATTAATTAGGAACTGGGGAAACTTTTGGGAAAGGGGGAGGAAGGATGGGCTTCACCTAAACCAAAATGGAACCAGATTGTTTGCACTTAAAATAAAAAATGTCATAGAGCAGTTTTTTAAACTAAGAACTGGGGGAAAGCTGACAGATGCGGAGGAGCATGTGGTTTGGACATTTCTTAGAGGAGGATTTATAAATGGAGATTCCCTATGTCCTAATAAGGAGGAGAGGATGGAAGATGATAAAATACAGGTAGGATCTGATGAGAAACAGTCAAATGAAAAAAGTCCCATTCAATTACATCATGTAATGGCAGAAAGCTAAAAAGTGACAAGTTTTTAAAGTGTATATAAACCAATTCTAGAAGTCTAAATAATAAGATGGGTGAATTAGAGTGCCTCATATTAATTGAGGATATTAATATAATAGGCATGACAGAAACTTGGTGGAATGAGGATAATCAATGGGACACAGTAATACCAGGATACAAAATATATCAGAAGGACAGAACAGGTCATGCTAGTGGAGGAGTGGCTCTATATGTGAAAGAAAGCGAAGAATCAAATGAAGTAAAAATCTTAAATAAACCAAACTGTACCATAGAATCTCTATGGATAGTAATTCTATGCTGAATAATAAGAATATAGCAGCAGGGATATATTACAGACCACCAGACCAGGATGGTGATAGTGACTGTGAAATGCTCAGGGAGATTAGAGAGGCTATTAAAATAAAAAACTCAATAATAATGGGAGATTTCAACTATCCCCATATTGACCAGGTACATGTCACCTCAGGAAGGAATGCAGAGATAAAGTTTCTTGACACCTTAAATGACTGCTTCTTGGAGCAGCTAGTCCTGGAACCCACAAGAGGAGAGGCAATTCTTGATTTATACCTAAGTGGAGCTCAGGATCAGGTCCAAGAGGTGAATATAGTTGGACCACTTGGTAATAGTGACCATAATTAAATTTAACATCCCTGTGGTGGGGAAAACACCACAGCAGCCCAACACTGTAGCATTTAATTTCAGAAAGGGGAACTACACAAAAATGAGGAGGTTAGTTAAATAGCAAATAAAAGGTACAGCGCCAAAAGCAAAATCCCTGCAAGCTGCATGGAAACTTTTTAAAGACACCATAATAGAGGCTCAACTTAAATGTATATCCCAAATTAAAAAACATAGTAAGAGAACCAAAAAAGAGCCATTGTGGCTAAACAACAAAGTAAAAGAAGCAGTGAGAGGCAAAAAGGCATCCTTTAAGAAGTGTAAGATAAATCCTAATGAGGAAAATAGAAAGGAGCATAAACTCGGGCAAATGAAGTGTAAAAATATAATTAGGAAGGCCAAAAAAGAATTTGAAGAACAACTAGCAAAAAAAAAATTGAGTACATCAGAAGCAGGAAGCCTGCTAAACAACCAGTGGGGCCACAGAATGATCGAGATGCTAAGGAGCACTCAAGAATGATAAGGCCATTGCAGAGAAACAAAATGAATTCTTTGCATTGGTCTTCACGGTTGAGGATGTGAGGGAGATTCCCAAACCTGAGCCATTCTTTTTAAGTGACAAATCTGAGGAACTGTCCCAGATTGAGGTGTCATTAGAGGAGGTTTTGGAACAAACTTATAAACTAAACAGTAATAAGTCATCAGGACCAGATGGTATTCACCCAATAGTTCTGGGGGAACTCAAATATGAAATTGCAGGATTACTAGCTGTCGTCCGTAACCTAGCATTTAAATCAGCTTCTGTACCAAATGACTGGAGGATAGCTAATGTGACGCTAATTTTTAAAAAGGGCTCCAGAGGTGATCCCGGCAATTACAGGGCAGTAAGCCTGACTTCAGTACTGGGCAAACTGGTTAAAACTATAGTAAAGAATATAAAGAACAGTGCAGCCGAGTTCAGAATGATCTCCAGAGTGGTCACAGATGAGCATTGTGGGACACCACCTGGAGGCCAATTAAGTCGAATTATACAATGCTTTATCTGCACTACCTCGCAGTCGGCCCATGAAAATCGAACTAAGCGCAATGCCTCTCGCAGAGGTGGATTACAGAAGTTGACATCAGAGGCGACTTAGGTCAACGTAAAGGACCCAGAAGTGTAGACACATACATCGACAGGTCGACTTAAGGTGGCTTCTTTGACCTAACTCTAGTGTAGACCAGGCCTAAGGCTTCACTTTCCTGAGATAGGGTAGGCTTATTTATAGACATTTCACCTCTGAAACAGGTTATGTCTACAATGGAACTAGAGGTGTAATTTCCAGATCAAGTTGCTGACCAAGCTAAAAAAATAGCAGTGTAGCTGCAGTTGCACAGGCAGCAGGAAGGGCTAGCCAAAATGTAATCCCATTGGAAACCCTAGGTATGTATTTGGGGTGGCTAGCCCATACTGCTGCCTTGCAGCAATGGCTATACTGCTATGTTTAGCACACTAGCTTGATCAGAAATGATGTGGGTATGTCTGCCTGAGCTGGAAATTGCACCCTCAGCTCAACTGTGCACATACCCGCAGAAGATCTTGGGTTCACAGTGCCATGGTGCTGTCCAAGGTGCTGTATATTCAGATGAGATGTTATGTTCTCATGTCTCACAGAAGTTAAACATTCTGTGACACGTTTCAAAAAGTCAGATATGACTCTGGTGTCTTAACTATCGTCCTCTCTCTTTCTTTATCTCTCTCTTTTTCTCTCCAAGGAAACAGATTCTAATGTCCATGGCTGTGTGTTCAGGTATTACTGACGGTATAATGGCCACTTCAGTTGCCTACATAGTCAATAAATTACTTGTACTTTAACTCATTACATTTAAATTGGTTTGTGATACATTGAATATGAAAGATTCAATCTATACCAAAATGAAATGATAGCATTTCATCCAGACATTTGAGCACCTGATATTTCTCATCATGCAAATCTTGTTGGATACCATTTTAAACCCATTGTTATATGTGTCAGGTGGAGTAAGAAACCATAAACCAGAGATTCTATAACAGTCTTCTAAAATTCTACTCCTTCATTCATGCAAGGCAGGTAAACATATTTGTTTGGTTTTTGCATGACCATCATAATCATGTTAAGGATGAAGGAGTAGATTTTATATCTGGGCTAGTAAATTTTGGGGACAGTTATGCAGGACTGCTCTACAATATATAATAGTTAGTGTTACATGTCTACAACAACAGAAATCACAAAGAAATTATATGAACACTATGCAACCAGACTTATTTCTGTCCCAGACATATTTTTGTTCAATTTAACACAATAGCACAGTGGTTCTCAACCAGGGCTACATGTACCACTGGGGATACATAGAGGTCTTCCAGGGGTTACATCAACTCATCTAGATATTTCCCTAGTTTTACAACAGGCTACACAAAAAGCACTAGCTAAGTCAGTACAAACTAAACTTTCATACAGACAGTGACTTGTTTATACAGCTCTATATACTATACACTGAAATGTAAGTACAATATTTTTATTCCAATTGATTTTTTTTAGTAATTATATGGCAAAAATAAGAAAGTAAGCAATTTTTCAGTAATAGTGTGCTGTGACATTTTGTGTTTATATGTCTGATTGTGTAAGCAAGTAGTTTTTAAGTGAGGTGAAACTTGCGGGTACACAAGAGAAATCAGGCTCCTGAAAGGCGTGCAGTAGTCTTGAAAGGTTGAGAGCCACTTCAGTAGCAAACACAATGTATTATTGACAAAAACTATGCTCCAACTGCTAGCAATGCAAGCCATGTCAGTTTGGATGAGCTAAATATCACCACCAAGATGTAGAATCACCATCCAGGGAAAGAGTTAATTTTTATAGTCAATGCATGGGCAAGTTTCATGGACAAAAAAAATAAAAAAAACAATTTTCAGCTGAATTAAGACCTTGAAAGAATCAGAGACAAAAGTCAAACTAATTATGTAATTAATAAAATTCATTTGAAAATTATGTAAATGTGCAGCACATTATTTTCTTTCTGATAGCTGTTTGGAATTCCAGAATTCTATTGCTAAGGACATAAATTAATTTATTGTTGCTGAACAGAATATAGAGAATACAAAGTACCTGCCAGTTACAGTTTTTTATCACTCAAGAGGTACTGCTGATAGCCAACATTTTCAAACTTGGGTTCCTGACTGCCAATGACTTCACTAGAACTACACCAATTCACACCAGTTTTGTATCTCGGCCTATGTCTTTTTTATCCCAAACTACTTAAGTTGAAATTCTGACCATATTGAAATCAATGGTAGGTTTATTATTGACTTCAAGAGAGCCAGGACTCAATCTCAGTCTTTATACCTGAGGTATCTTCTTCCATTCCTTCATGGTCACATTGGTTAAAATTTCTTTACAAGTGCTAGAACCAGCATAGCCAGGTATCTGAAGTGTCTTCAGGATTTGTCTCTGAGTTTGTAGTTTATTACTAGATTTACAAAACCACTTAATGTATTGTAACGGTGCAGGATAGGGAAAGAATCATAATTTATATTAAATCAAAAATGGCCTGAGCTATAAAAAAGCAAACACCTTTGAAGTTGTAGCATAATGACATATTTGTATTAAGTATCTGCAACTCTTTGACTTTATAATCTTAAGGCATTTTACTTTAACAAGTGTAGAAGAAATTTTTCTTTAGGTGTTCAGTATTCCCTTGATAAGTGAAAATACATTTGTGTTTCTCTTCTGACTTGGCAGAGCTCAGCAATGCAACCAATATAAAAAAAGTCATAGGAGATTTTATTTATTTATGTCAATCACTCATTTGATGCCAAAGATAAATCTGTGGTGTTTCTTCTCATGCACATATATTTTATATTGTGTTCTCACTTATACAAAGAGCAGATACTGCATATTTAATATAACTGATTAATCATCTATTCACTTTTATGACCTTTTCCTTTCCCCCTTGTTCTGTTTTTTCAGCTGCCCAAGGAAAAAATTGCCATAAGTAAGGTGTGTTTGTAAAAGCCTTGTAAGTAGAAGTGCAGGCAGGCTGCATATCATTGTCATTAATATTTGCTATTTATATTAACTGCAACGCATAATATAGGGCATATACAAAATTATTTCCCCTTAATGACTGTTTCAACATGCTTACTCATTAGGAACAACTTGACAAAATAAAAGATCTCTCCAAAAACCAAAAACCGTATATGTATAAATGCAAAATCTTTCTGAGACCTTGATAAGATGGCAAAAGCTACACAGAGAAAAATGTTTGAAGTGTTTTGTTTGATGTTGTGCCATGTGGCTTGACTTGTTAACCATTACATTTTTATGGTTGTTATTTCAGACTTTTGTATTTGAAATAGTTTCACAGAAAACATTGAAGTGAAGGATGGATTTACAGAACCCTGAACTGTTCTTTCTTTTCAATTGATGTGGTCTCCAGTAACAGCTGCCTTGTTGCAGGATGAATGGATTCTTTTGTTGTTGTTGGTGGTGTGCTTTGTTTTAAACTTCATGAAAAGAAATGATTTGAAAATAACAACCTCTTAGGTAAAGTAATAAAATAATTAGATTTTGTTCCTATTTTTCTTGACCTAGTAACATGTAATAAATGATATATGCTAATTCTTAAACAGGAGAGTTTATTTGCTTCAGTCATTTAATTTAAATAGGAAAAAAGGCATAGGCAAAATAATAGGCATATTATTAGAAAACAAAACAAAAACCTAAAAGAACAATATTTACTATGACATATAAACTTCTATTTTATTTGTATTTCCATATCCTTTTATTTTAAAGTATCTATCTGTAATTCTATTTACAAACCCTACAAAGGGTCCAAACTTAATGTCATTCTCAAATCAATGGCAAAACTACCAATGGCATTAGTGGGAGCGGTTCTGCCCAAAGAGTCACTGACACCTATTAGATAAAAAGTGAGGAACTTTCTACTGCCTTATTTAAAATGATTTGCTCATATAGCATATTTTCTTCATTTGTTGTCATTGGTTTACTGTTGTGGATATCTGCAAGGAAAAAAAGTTCTTGGCCGGATCCTCAACTATTGTACATTGACATAGCCCCATTGAAGTCAGTAGAGCAATGTCACTTTACACAACTGAGAATATTGTATCGGATCTTTCTTTCTTTTTCACCAGACATAATAAATCTTGTGTTCATGCAAGGTGTCAGATTGGCAGCCCAATGACTGAAGACCTCTGTTTCACCTGAGAACAGGTGGAGAAGTATCAGAAGCAGGACCTGCTTTTCCAAATACCTTCATGATTTGGACTGGAAGTACTCTCTTAAGGAATGAAAGGTCAGCTTTTATGACCATTTCTGCACTTTCTACTGATACTTCCTCTGAAGATGCCATCTATAGTCAGACATGTTTTTTTTTCTGAAGTATGCAATTATCCAGTTGAGACTATCTGCATTTTTCATATAGTCACAGTTCAGCCATCAGATAAATAAATACTAATGACTTTCTGTCATTACTTCCCTGAGATGAATTTGAACCACTAACCTAGAAATCAAAGGCTCTCCATCTCATTACCAGTCCTCTGAGACATTCAGTCCCTCATACCTTCAGGTTTTAAGTTTTTGTTTTTCTGCTCCTGCTTATTATATTTCACTTTTGGTCACCACAATCAGGCATTTGACTCTAGACCTCTGAGAAAATTTTGTACCACAGCTAAACTGGTAAAAACGACTACTTCCCCATCCCCTTTTTTGTGAGAAGAGTATTTAGTAGCCTAAGTACAACATATAGATGCCACTAAGACCCTTATAACCCCTGCTCAGCTGTTGCCTAACCCTGTAGATGCTTAAACTCCCTAGGCACCTATTCTGTTGGTGAAGCGCCCAACGCACATAAACAGCTGTGGTAAGCATGCACACAGCCGCATCAGTCAAGGTGCTCTGGTGCCTATTGTGGTGTATTGAGGACTATGTTGGAATTGTGAGCTAGCTCTTTAAGAGTGGGGGTGGGGTTCTGGTGCTGCTGGTTGTAGGCATGGGGACTTTGTAATGAGGTGTGCAATCTGGGCACAGCAGGTAGTCTGGAAAAAGCCAGCCTGGAACAAGGTGGGCTGAGTTTAGCTTCTTTGCCTAAGGGAGCAACTTGCTTTGTCTGTCTGGTTTTGGTTACTGTGTGTAAATTCTGGATTCTAAGAATAAAAGTAGTGTTTTGTTGCACCTTCCCAAGGGAGTATTTGATGTTTTTTCGCTAATGTCCCTGCATGTACATGAACATGACATCTGTCTCACACCTAATCCCCTGCCTATCTCACCTGCAGGGCCTGATCTGGTAGGTGTGTTCAGAACATGCATAATGACCACAGGAGGCACCTCCCTTTATCCCACTGGTTAGGGCACTCACCTGGGGTATAACAGACACAGATTCAGTTTCCCGCTGTGCCTGATGTGGAGAAGGGATCTGAACACAGTTCTCCCACCTTTCAGGAGGGTACCCTAACTACGGATCTGTGGGGTAGTCTGGCCTGGAAAGCTGTCCTGCTGAAATTATTTCTCTGGGCAGCAGGGCACCTAAAAGTTAGGCACTGCAATGATAAGCAGAGTTCAGCTCCTTGAACAGAGGGTGCTGACTTTGCTTTTCACTGACCCTTCAAATTCATCAGAATCCAAATTTGATGTCCTTTGGGACATCATGAAAAATGCTGTGATATGGTGTCCATCCTACACAAGGCAGATCAGGTTGTTAAGACAATTAGCAGGCTGCACCTGGGCGAGTTCCCTAGCCTGAAAGGTTAATTGATGATGAAACCCAGCTGGACAGGGGCATATTAAGCCTGTATAAAGCCAGCAGGCCTAGAACAGAAGAGAATTAGAGGGGAAGTAGGGTGCACTTATTTCCTAGGAGAAAGGTGGTATGTTTGGGTCTATTGAGTCTGGAAAGAAGCCAAAGAAAGGAGTAGTCTACAGTTGCTCCCTAAGTGGAGGAAGTTTGGGCTGGTAAACCCAGAAGAGGGGGAGCCAGAAGATAGAGAAAGGAAGGAGTCCAGGGAAATAGAATCTGTAAGCAAGCAGACCAGAGTTGCTAGACACAGGATCCCTGGAGTGGAACCCAGAGTAGTGTGCAGGCCTGGAAAATGAACCAGGACCTGGCTCTGGACTGTAAGACTCTCTGGGGTGGCATAAGGACAGTTGATCCAGTGGGATGTTGATACTCTAAAAGGGGATGAGTATAATGACCTGGCTGGAGGCTGAGTCACAAAGAGGGAGCACCCCAAGTCCCACAGAGAGAGAGAGAGACAGCCACAAGGAGCTGCTCTAGGAGTGGGTAGTAAACCCTGTGACAGATGCATTCATTTAACTCATTCTTTTTAATAACAGCTTTGCTGTGTTCTTTATTTATTAATGTTTAATATCTGCTTTAAGGGGTCTAGGTGTCAGGATTATAATCAGTGTAGACATTTATTACTATGAGTAGCAATGGCCTATAATTTCAGGCATGGTTACACAATCACTCTCTCAAGGACCATTGTTATAGTTACTGTACAGGCCAGCATAATTTTGAAGTGTTTAATGGTTTTGTCTTGATGAACCTGTAACTTTGCACCACAACAATTTGTCCACTCCCAGAGAAAATGCCAAAATGTTACCTTTTGACTAAAATGTCGTGAGAATCTGATATGATCTAATTTTCATCACGTGACTGCATTGCTATGTTCCAGAGACCTTCAGTTGTGATATCATAATCACTTCTATAGCAAACTGTTCTAGAGCTCTACAATATTCTCAAGATGTGATTCACAAAATATCATCGAACAATTAATGGAAGCAGAAATAACCTTTATTTTGCAAAACTTAATCTAGCAAAAATTGTGACTTGTGCCAAACCAAGATACAAGGATGAGTTTTGTGTACCTGTAAATCCAGGCTCCAACAGTGATGCTATGAGTCAAAATAAGATCCAAAAATAGATTCCCCAGAAATCTAGTCATTACATTCAAATTCCCCTAATCTTCAAGATGGGAAGGCCAGATTTGAGATTCTGGGTAGAACCTGTCTCCCTCTTTAACACATGCATTCAGAGTTGTACCTCTGTAGCCTTGTGGGAAAGGGAAGGAGAAATTGCCTGATTTCTGCTATTTTTCACTATACCTAGTGATAGGTCAAAAGAATCATTTTGTTTTAGCTGACTATCTAGAAATTTAGCTTATCTAAAATTTATTGGCAGTTCCTGCCCCCTGCTTTGACCCCTCCGAGGATCCATCAGTGTTAGAACAACTCCTCCTTCTGTAAAATAAGCAGAGACCTATTTGAAATTGTCCCTCCCATTGTTGGACCCCATCTTTCACTAGCATCCCACCCTTCACATAGGCACACATTTAAAGATCCTACATTGGGTGAAGCAGCTCTGGTAGTTTTTCTGCTGGACTCTGATGAATCCAAGATTCTGTCTTTTTACACATCATGCATGTTGTAGCTCTACAGCACACATGATTTAAATTTAGCAGTGGCTGGACCAAGGTTACCACAGCTTCCGAGTCCCATAGTGAAGTCTTACAAACAACGGATTTACAAGAAGATCAAATAGAACCAGTTTAGAACCTAATATAGGGAGGTTTACTGCATAGCTTTTTGGAATGGATTCCGGATGACTATTCAAGGGTTATGGGAAGGGAAGAAGGGAAAGAAGGGTATGAAGAAAAGAGGGGGAAAATAGATTAAGCCAGATAGAGGTGGAGAAGAGGTATTTGATTTGCTTCAGTATAACAACTAATAAAAAATCTGTCTCCTAATGTGCTAAACATGTAAATCCAGGAAATGCACCCCAATAGCATAGTTTGATGTACCCAATAAAATATTATTGCCTTATTTGTTTACAATATATATTTTATAGGTAAATGTTGCTCTGATGTATGCAAAGTCTGGCTACAATAAAGCGGTTAAACATAGATTTTTGTATTTTATTTTAAAATAAAGTGCACCTCAAACTAGTTTTCTAAAGTGTTATATAGTAGAGCACTGTAAGTAACTAAATATATGTTTTCACTCTAGTTGGTCAGTTGTCTTCCAGGAATATATGAATCTATCCCTCTGGCTGGCTTTGTCATGTTTATGTATTCTCACTTACAAAACTGTTCTCATTAGCTTATAAGCTTCAAGGTAAATCTAAATTCAAGTGTGTTGAGGCCTATAGGAGGAAAGTATTTTACAATCCAGTAATGTAACTCTTCTTATATTTCCTGAATCTTCCTGCGAGTGGGATATCATGAGAGAGAATGGTAAATTGAGTATAGGTCACAGCTGGAAAATTAAGTTGTAACTGACTTCAGAAAAGCCAAAAAACAGTGTACCTTTAAACAGTGTAAGGCATATTAGTGGAAAATCCAGATTTTCCAATTTGGGTGCATACAATTGCATGCATATATTTATATATGTCTAATTTATGCACATAAAGAATAGTTGTGCTATGGGAAATCTGAGATACCAACACCAGGGAGGTGCCCGATTGGCCATGTATGCCTACAAGTATCCACTAGGTATTTGTGGGCACACATGGCCAATTAGGCAATTACCCTTTAGGTATTTGTGCACCTAAGAAATATATGCATAAATGTCTTCACACAACAGCATTCACTTGCAATGAACATCTTGCACAATAAAGTGACTTAAATAAATACATTTGAGAAGTTGCAGTTGACTTTAGCAGTAGGATTTGTTTCTTTCTGCCAATATCAATGGAGTTAGAACCCATCTCTCTCAAATTATTACTTCCCTCTATTTCTCAAGAATAGCAACACAAGAAAATATCTTGTAATATTACAGTGAGACTTGCCCTCTGAACTAAGCAATATGTCACCTAGATTATAAAGAAAAGGTTTGTATTTATATATATATATGTAAATGTATCAGTTTATTCAAACTAAGTCAAAGCTAGAGTAGGCTCTGCCATGATGAAGCTTCAGAGATCACCACTTCTCTTCATTGGCTGTGCTACATGTGATTGAACCTAGTGGCAGTATTGGGTTGAGGGCCTTTGGAGGCAGGAGGGAAGCACTGTTGAGTGCTCCTGGGAGCAAAGGCAATTGCAGCATAGAGATGGGGAGTGGAGTTTGAGCACTGGGGGAGAGTTGCAGCAGTAGGAGGACACGAGCTGGAGAATGGGAGAGAGTAGACTGTCCCACAAGAGTGGGAGAGAGCAAGGGGATTTTGATATCGAGGAGGGTGCATTTGGAACACTTGGGTGTGGAGTTGCAGGAGCATGTGGCAATCTGAGCACAGGGCGTTGCACAGCAGTGGAAGGTGGGAAGCAGAATTTGAGCACCATGGAGAAGGAATTTGAATACTTGGGGAAGTTGCAAGTGCAGCAGGAGGGGGAAGGCTGTGGGGACTTTGTGCACTGGAGGGTTGCAGCCATGGTAGGGAGAGGCAGTTGAGTTTGAGCATAGGGGAGGTGCAGCAGGTGGAGAGAGTTTTGGGGAGGTCCTGGGAAATTGAATGAGTATGTGAAGTGGTAAAAGTAGGAGGAAAGGAGAATTCAGAAGAGAAGAGGCAGCCTTAGAGCTACCAAAACTCTCCTGTTGTCCTAACTTTCTTTTCACTTTGAAAAATCTGACCACCACATGGGGAAATGAGAGAAACACAAAGAGACAACATTGTGTGAGGCTGAGATAACAGGATGGGTATATCTACTACCTTCAGCTGCACCACTTATTTTGGCCCCCAAACACCAATGCCAGCAAGAATTGAATAAAGATTTGTTATAATAACCAGTTATGTGAACTTTACAACCATTACTGTTTCTCACAGAAATGACATGATTTGAAGGTCTTCACTTTTCCTGGCCTTTATGTGGGGTCTTTCCCAGTAGAGTATAGTCTGGACCCAAACTATTTTTGGAAATACATAATGCATCTTTAATTAAAGGTAATGCCCCTTTCAAACAATTCCATTCTAAAAGATCGATATCTTTACAAGAGATGTTACCCAATATAAACAGTTTTTAATAGTTTTAATAACAAAACAGTGATTTGAACATGGTCACGTATTGTCAGATCTCACATAAGCTTATCATACCATTCTTATGTACATTATGGTCCTGGTTCTCATTTACACTAAGGCAGTGTGTAAACAGGTCTGAAAGTTACACTCCCATCTTGAAATCAGTGGGAGTTGAGTACCTAGACACATCTGAACATCCCACTAGACACTTGTCTGCCTCTTTAGGCACCTGAATATGTTGAAAACCTGACCCTGTAGCCCAGATTTTTGAAGATATATAAGTGTTGCTGCACTGAGCATTGCGACACCTAGCAATTTTAGGATTCTAAATCTTATTTTAAAAATGGACGTAGGCATTTAGGATAGCCAATGGGATTTAGTCTCTTCAGTGTCTAATTTAGTCTTGAAAATGAGATTTAGAATCCTAAAACTGCTAGGTGTTGCAATGCTCAGTGCAGCAACACTTATATACCTTCAAAAATGTCCAAACTGGACAGTCTCTATGCAAAAGAATAAATGGACACAAATCTGACATCAGGAATCATAACATTCAAAAGCCAGTAGGAGAACACTTCAACCTCTCTAATCACTCAGTGACAGACTTAAAGGTGGCAATTTTGCAACAAAAAAACTTCAAAAACAGACTCCAACGAGAAGCTGCTGAACTAGAATTAATATGCAAACTAGATACCATTAACTTAGATTTGAACAGAGACTGGGAATGGCTCGGTCATTAAGTTAATTGAATCTATTTCCCCTAGTTTAGTATCCCAGTTAAGTGCCCTTAAAACCTTTGTGTCAATTGTCCGTAATGGGCCATCTTGATTATCACTTCAAAAGTTTCTTTCAACTGCTGATAATAGTTCCTTTCAATTAATTAGCCTTTTACAGTTGGTATTGTTACTTCCACCTTTTCATGTTTCTCTGAATGTATAAATATCCTCCTACTGTATGTTCCATTCTATGCATCCGACGAAGCGGACTGTACTCCACGAAAGCTTATGCTGAAATAAATTTGTTAGTCTCTAAGATGCCACAAGTATTCCTTTTCTTTTTGCTGACACAGACTAACGCGGCTACTACTCTGAAAACTGCTAGGTGTTGCAAGTCTGAATGCAGCATGCCTAAATACATTTAAAAATCCAATGCCTAAGTGACCAAGTCACTCTAGAAAATGAGATTTATGGGACCAATTTTGAAGGAGTTAGGCACCTAACCTGCGTAAGCGCTTTTGAAATTCCCACTAGGCTCCTGTCTGCATATGTAGGCACCTAAATACATTTACTAACACCTTTGCAAATTGAGCCTAAGTCCCAGATCTTTAAAGGTATTTTGGTGCCTAAATCACTTTTGACTTAGTATAGCTATGGCACTTAAAGAGCCTAATAATAATTCACTGTTCAAGTTAATGTAATACTTTGCTTTGTCTTTGCTACAAGTTACTGAAACACTCTTGTGGTTCCAGGACTTATCTAAGGCCTGGTCTACACTAGGACTTTATGTCGAATTTAGCAGCGTTAACTCGAATGTACCCTGCACCCATCCACATTACGAAGCTATTTATTTCGACATAAACGGCTCTTTAATTCGATTTCTATACTCCTCCCCAACGAGGGGAGTAGTGCTAAATTCGACATGGCCATGTGGAATTCGGGTTACTGTGGACGGAATTCGACGCTAATGGCCCCAGGAGCTATCCCATGGTGCACCACTCCGTGGATGCTCTGGACAGCAGTCCGAGCTCGGATGCTCTGACCAGCCGCACAGGAAAAGCCCCGGGAAAATTTGAATTCCTTTTCCTGTCTGGGCATTTTGAATCTCATTTCCTGTTTGGACTTCGTGGCGAGCTCAGCAGCACTGGCAACGATGCAGAGCTCTCCAGCGGAGGTGACCATGCAATCGCAGAATAGAAAGAGGGCCCCAGAATGGACTGATCGGGAAGTCTTGGATCTGATCGCTGTGTGGGGTGATGAGTCCGTGCTTTCTGAGCTGTGATCGAAAAAACGGAATGCGAAGATCTACGAGAAAATCTCAAAAGCCATGAAGGAGAGAGGATACACCTGGGATGCAACGCAGTGCCGCTTGAAAATCAAGGAGCTGCGACAAGCGTACCAGAAGACCAAACAGTCAAACGGACGCTCCGGATCCCAGCCCCAAACATGTCGTTTCTACGGGGCACTGCATGAAATGCTCAGTGGTGCTGCCACCACTACCCCACCAGTGTCCGTGGACTCCGACGATGGGGTCTTATCTACGGCCACTTCCTCAGAGGTTTTTGCGGACGGTGAAGATGAGGAAGGAGAGGAGGAGGACGAGGCAGTCGACAGCGCTTTCACCGCTGATTTCCCCGACAGCCAGGATCTGTTCATCACCCTGACTGAGATCCCCTACGAACCCTCCCAAGGCAGTAACCCAGACCAGGAATCAGGCGAAGGATCATCAGGTCAGTGTTTGAAACATTTATTTTGTATAGAATCGGCATGGTATGTTACCAATGGGTTTTTATTGCTTATTTTGCCCTAGGCGCTTTAGTTTTGAGTAGTTTCCAGTGCAACTACTCGAAAAGTCTGTCAATATGTATGGGGATAGAGGAGAAATCCCCCTCAGAGATCTCCACGAAGCTCTCCTGGAGGTACAGTGAAAGCCTTTGCATCAGGTTCCCGGGTAGAGCAGCCTTATTGTCTCCTCCATGGTAGGAAACTTTTCCGCACCAGGCTAGCAGCAGGAATTCCGGTATCATTGCCTTGCAGAGCATGGCGGCATACGGCCCTGGTGTTTGCTGGCATTCACGCAGCATACGGTCTTTCTCTGTCTCCGTAATCCTCATCAGACTGATATCAGCCATGGTGCCCTGGTTTGAATTAGGGTTTTTTTCAGTATGGTGACTGCTTTCCTTTTCCTTTAAATAACGCTACCCGGCGGTTTCAAGCAACGCGGGGGGGCGGGAGCAGGGAGGCGAACCGTTGAAACTTAGCGGTTCACAGGCAGGGACATTTCCCGGGACCAGCCATGCGGGGGGGAGTTGGAACAGGGAGGCAAACCGTTCAAACTCAGCGGCTCACAGGCAGCAGGCAGGGACATTTCCCGGGACCAGCCGCACGGCGGAAAGTTGGAACGGGGAGGCGAACCGTTCTAGCTGAGCGGTTTTGCAAGCAGCAGGAACTGGCCACCGCTAGGAACTGTGCTTGAAACAGGGGAGTATACCACTGCTGTGAAGTAAGCAGTCAGCAGTGCAAAGTGTGCGGCTTACCATGGTCTCCCGGGAGCCGAATTCCAGTGTCCAGCCCCGCTAGTGTGATCTGTACACCAAGACCGCAGGCACTCAATATAAAGACTGAATACTCGACCTTGTACTGAGTGCACATGTGATAGGTACTGTGCATGGTCTTTTTCCCAGGGAAAGAGTATAGGCATTGTTTGGGAAAATGTATCTTTCTGAGGAATTCACTCCCTTTCTCCCATCGCACAGCTGTGAGTGTCTCCCACACTACCCGTGCATCCCCATCCCAAAGGCTTGCGCAGATCAGGCGGCGCAAAAAAAGAACTCGGGACGACATGTTCTCTGAATTGATGGTCTATTCCTGAAATGAGGCGGCACAGCGGAGAGAGGACATCTCACGGTCCGAGCGAGCATCCAGCCAATGGGAGCAGAGGGCTGAAGCTCGTGAGGACAGGTGGTGGCAGGAAGACCAGCAGGCGACTCAAACGCTGCTTGGACTAATGAGGGAGCAAACGGAAACGCTCCGGTGCCTTGTAGATATTCTGCAGGACCGGAGGCAGAAGGAAAGAGCCCCACTCTCTGTGATCTCTAACCGCCCTCCCCCGCATCAAAGTCCAATCCCCCCATCACCCAAAGTCACGAGAATGAGGGGCAGCAGGGGCCGTGTAAATAATCACTCCACCCCTGCGGACTGCTCCAGTAGCAGAAGGCTCTCATTCCCAAAGATTTGATGGGTCCTTTCCTTCCCTCCAACCGCTCCCCACCCTAGCCCCCATCCAAGTGTCATCTCATAAGTCTGCTGTCTTTAATAAAAAATGCTGTTCTGTGAAGTGCTGTTTCCTTGATTTTCTTTTACAGGATGGTGTGTTTGAGGATGTGGGGGAAGGCGGTTTGTAATTGGAGATGATAGGCGCCTGTACCAGGGCAGAGACAGGGGGACAGGTTCACCAGAAACTCACACTCACATTGCATTCACTAGGCACCATGGTCATTCTGGGAGGTGGTTTTCATGTTCTGTACGGGGGAGCGGGGGGCTCAGTGAGTTTCTGGTGGGGAAGGGCGGCTGCAGATCTTTTGCAGCGGTCAGTAGCCTGAATGACAGAGCCATGCAGCAGGGGATCTGTGACCACCATCCACGGCCACAAAGTCACACAGGCCCCCCCTCACAGAGTTGCAAACAGGAGGGGTGGCAGACTCCGTTGAAACAAGCAGTCCACCACTGTGGACTGCTCTAGGAGCAGAAGCCTGTCATTCCCCCAGTTTGGAAGCGCCCTTTCCATCACTCCACCCGCTCCCCAACCGCAGTATGCATCCCAGTTTCAACCCTTTACAGAGAAATCCTTAATAAAGAAGATGGTTTTAATGAACAATGTTTCCTTTATTATATTTTTCAAGCAGTGTATGAAGGGGGGGAAGGGTTTTCGAAATTGGAGAGGATATGCAACATTAACTGGGTAAAGAAACATAGGCAGGTTCAGGTTCTGTTTACAGAAAGGTAATAGTCACAGGTTACCCTTCTCTCTCTGGAAGCTAGCTTTCAGAGCTTCCCGGATGCGCAGCGCATCCCGCTGTGCTCTTCTAATTGCCCTGGTGTCTGGCTGTGCGTAATCAGCAGCCATGCGATTTGCCTCAACCTCCCACCCCGCCATAAACGTCTCCCCCTTGCTCTCACAGAGATTGTGGAGCACACAGCAAGCTGCAATCACAATGGGGATATTGGTTTGGCTCAGATCAGAGCGAGTCAATAGGCTTCTCCATCTCCCTTTGAGACGTCCAAAAGCACACTCCACCACCATTCTGCACTTGCTCAGCCGGTAGTTGAAGAGCTCCTTTTCACTGTCCAGGGCGCCTGTGTATGGCTTCATGAGTCAGGGCATTAGCGGGTAGGCTGGGTCCCCAAGGATCACTGTAGGCATCTCCACATCCCCAACAGTTACTTTGTGGTCCGGGAAATAAATACCTTCCTGCAGCCGTCTAAACAGACCAGAGTTCCTGAAAATGCGAGCGTCATGAACCTTGCCCGGCCATCCGACGTTGATGTTGGTAAAATGTCCTTTATGGTCCACCAGTGCTTGCAGCACCATAGAAAAGTAGCCCTTTCGGTTAATGTACTGGCTGCCCTGGTGGTCCGGTCCCAGGATAGGAATGTGAGCTCCATCAATAGCCCCACCGCAGTTTGGGAAGCCCATCACAGCGAAGCCATCTATGATCACCTGCACATTTCCCAGGGTCACTACCTTTGAGAGCAGCAGGTCAACGATAGCATGGGCTACTTGCATCACAGCAATCCCCATGGTAGATTTGCCCACTCCAGATTGATTCGTGACTGACCGGTAGCTGTCAGGCGTAGCAAGCTTCCACAGGGCTATGGCCACTCGCTTCTGGATAGTCAGGGCTGCTCACATCCGGGTGTCCTGGCGCTTCAGGGCAGGGGACAGCAACTCACAAAGTTCAAGGAAAGTGCCCTTACGCATCCGAAAGTTTCGCAGCCACTGGGATTCATCCCAAACCTGCAGCACTATGCGGTCCCACCAGTCAGTGCTTGTTTCCCTTGCCCAGAATCACCGTTCCACAGGATCAACGTGACCCATTGCCACCATGATGTCCAGGGACCGGGGTCCCGTGCTTTGTGAGAGTTCTGTTCCCCTCTCAGAGTTAATGTCCTCACGGCATTTCTGTTGCCTCCTCGCCCTATTTATCAGCATCTGCCTCTGGAAAAGGTGGATGATAAGGCACGAGGTGTTGACAACGGACAGAACAGCAGCGATGATCGCAGAGGGCTCCATGCTCGCTGTCCTGTGGCGTCCGCACTGTCAATCACCAGAAAAGTGCGCGAACTGATTGCCCGCCATGCTTTCACGGAGGGAGGGCGGGAGTGAGGGTCGAATTACGACATTTACCCAAAACAACCCTCGACACATTTTTTGCCCCAGCAGGCATTGGGGGCTAGACCCAGAATTCCAATGGGCAGCGGAGACTGCGGGAACTGTGGGATAGCTACCCACAGTGCACTGCTTGCAATGTCGACACTTGTCCCGTTAGTGTGGACTTACAAACTCGAATTAATGTCCTTGGTGTGGATTCACATGCTCGACTTTGTAATATCGGTTTCACAAGTTCGGTTTAACAAAAATCGAACTACTCTTGTAGTGTAGACATACCCTAAGGTTAGTTCAGCCTGGCTAAGAGATCTGTTTCCTTTTTTGTTCTTGGAAAAATGTGATTATTTTAAAATCTACTGTACAGTCCTGTACCTACTGGAATATTGCAAAATTATTCAAGAGCTTTCCATCTCTGTGAAGTTAATTCTGTTACCTTTCAAATGGTACTCTTCTTGAATTGCTGTTTTAAAGTAACAAATTGATAAGTAATGCTTGACTTAAGAAAAACATGGGGATGTATTGCTAAATTATTTATAAGCTCACTGAAAGTAGTCAGATATTGTGGGATATATTAATTTGGTGTGGGGACAATAAAGTTATTGGTACTTGTGTGGTTAAAGCAATAACCTCATTAAAGAATATGCACTATTATGATAAAGTTTTATAAATATTTGTGGTAAGCAACTGATACAAATTCAGTCACATGTCAAAAAGAACTCACTGGGTCTTCTTGTATAATAATCATAAGCCATTTTACAAGCGTGTTCAAAGTAATTTATTTTATTTTCATCAGGTATAACCATATGACCCCTAAAATGTTATTTTTAGAGACATATTTGATTAAAAGATCCATTCTCAGATCTTTCTCTTTTTTTAATAGACAATTTGCCATGCTCAGTAAAGATTAGCAGGGCTGGAAAGCGAAATAATATCATTATACAGTATCTAGATTATAAATTCAGAATGATTCACAACTTTCCTTTAAAATTTACATTAGTCATATCCACAGTGAGAAATAGGTTTTGCTCCCAACTCCCTGCACAAATTAGAGAAGTTAGATTTGAAGAGTCCCACCATGGAAGAGAAGTTACATTAACAATAGGAAGTCATAAATGACCTTAGGCTCTAATTAGTACAACAAGATGGGAGAACTTGTAGTTCTGTTTCTCTGTAAGAATCAGTTTGCCGGGAATTCTCATTCCTGAGTTTTGTGCTCCTTAGTGTGAGACAGGTGGAATTCTCTAAGGTTTTTGGTCCTTATAGGAAGCAATAATGGAGTTGAATCCTGCATCAGCCAGGTTTCTTAGCACCTTCCTTGGAATCTTCCAGTCAATGTTTAAGTGTATGATAAGTAAATGTTTCCACAGGAATAATTTAGCCATTTAAAAAAAAAAAAAGAGAGAGAGAGAGAGAGAGAGAGAGAGAGAAATGCTTGCCTTAAATAGAACAATTGAAAACAGAGTGTAAAGATAAACACCTTCCAAAGTTCCCTTCCAGATTCTTATGGGAAGAGAGTGGGGGAGTAAAAATTCCTGCCAGAATATAATCAACATTCTCTAAAAATGACAAAGTAATTTCCCCTGTGTTGAAGATACCATCTGGGCAAGGTTTCTAATCCAGAAGAATAAGTAGTTCAAAGTATATCGCAAAAGAAATAGCACACCCATAAAAACTTGAATGGACAGCCAAAAACTAGGCCAATGCCAACAAAGTGACCAAGAAATTGGCGTAGGGTGGATTTTTTTGATAAGAGGGTAAAAATACTTACCAAAAATGTTGGGTGAAATCCTTGTTCCATTGAAGTTAATGGGAGTTTCGCCATTGACTTCAGTGGAGCTAGAATTTCATTCATTCATCCACACTTCATTAGTAGCCTGTAAGATATCTCCAAACCCAAATACCTCAACAAATTGGCCAGCTCACACAAGGGACAGCCTTAATGAAACAACATTCTAACAGGTTGTAGAGATTCTCCTACTTTGTCTTGGAATGGCAAACTGAAGAGAAATACCTCACTAGAGGTTGAATCCATGCAACTGTACTTTATAAATGAAAGGCTACAATATGAGTAATCTGAATCATCAAAATGGGAAGGATCTGTGAAGACTTACTCAGTGTGACTCACCAACCGACATGTTTCTTTTCTCTTCAAATATTTTGTTTACAGTTCACACCATGAATGGGGCTGCAAAAGTATAATAAATACAATTTGATGCAAAATGATGATCAGACAGATCAAATACAATGAAATTGCACATTGATAAAAGTAATGTATCTAGTTTTTTGTCTAAACACTCCAAAATGCCAAAGAGCTTGCATACGGTCATAGGGGAAGTTTTCTGTTATTTATGTTAATCCCAAATCTTCATAAATGACAAATATTCTAGAATATCTTTTGATAAGAGTTTGGACATTCAGCTGGATAATACTAATCTTTTTGTCAGACTGGGTTTTTAATGAGCTTTGATTATCAAATGTAGTTTCGACTCATATTCTAATAACAAATACCAGAAATGCTCAGAGCTACAGTGGGTGCACTCCAGGTTCATTCCTAGTCTACAGACTTCCTGTTTTTAGTATAAAGAATATAATTTGAAATCTGTAATATCTCTAAAACAGGAATAAATTGTTTAAATGTGCCAACTATACTTCAGTTATCAGAGCACACTTAGAAGGCTTCATATGTTTTGTTAGCCTTTTCATCATTAGATTGTTCTACAGCCAGACCCACTGACTGCTTACAGACGAGACTTCATAGCAGGCAAACTGAATCATCAGCATTGCTGATGATTGCAGTGCTATTATAAGGATCCATTTTTGCAACCCTTACTTGTGTGAGTACATAATATTTAACATCAGTCGTGCTATTGAACTCAATGGGACTTGTGACTACTCTGCAAGATAAGGTTGGCAGAAATGGGTCCTTGATTTGGAATGCCCAGTCAAAACAGAAGTTAGGTTGTGTGTGCATTACTAACTGCTCTATCCTCCAGTGCAGTCCTTCCCTAGGCAAAGCTCTTATTGAAACCAGTAGGTGTATTGCCAGGGAAGGACTGTGCTGTAGGCCAGCCCTCAATGCTTTATCATTAGGTTTTCAGTTGCAGTCAGTAATCTCTCTCTTTCTGTATTTTAACAGAAAGGGAACCACTTATTAGAAATCAGAACCTCTTGTAGCCTTTCTTTGTTCAGTGTTCATAAGTGCTGGAACCTGATTCTAGGGAATTGTGGCGTCTTTCAGGCTCTCCCTATCATCTTACTTTCCAAACCGCTAGCCAAAGGCCAGAGGGGAAATATATCAAATGGTAATCAATGGCACTTTCTATCAGTTTGGTCATTGTTTCAGTAGAAGTCTTTGGGTGAAATCCTCAGCCCTGCTCTGACCAATAAACATTGGGTAAGAGGGCCCTAAAAGCTGTATATTCAGTCTCTGGAGAATTTCCCTAGTGCAAGCAGTCTGGAAGCTATAAGGATGCCTTCTGAGGATTCACTGGCAAGCGATGCCACAGGTGTACTGGGGACAGAAGGGGCATATCAAGGGTGGAGCAATAGCATGAAGCACAGCAGAATTTCTTGCCAATACTGCATAGCACAGCCCAGAAAGGTTACCATAACGTACACAGCCCCTCTCCATCCCTGAGCAGGCTCTTCCAGGCCCCAGAGCAGCCCAGGATCAGGAGTGTACAAAGGTGGTTCAAAGCCAGCGTGGCTCCTTGTCACAGCATGGGCTAGCCTGCTAAGGGATACTGGTCTCAGTCCCACTTGTGCCTAGTTATCCAGTCCCAGATGACGGAGTTGTGCTTGGGCTGGTGGCTGGGTCATGAGACCTGGTTCACCTGATAGTACCCTGGACGTGAGCCTGTTTCAGTAGGAAGTAGAAGAGGGGAAAGCATTTGCAGTGAGTAGGAGAGTGACTCTATGGAAAGGTCTGACTGGAGCTACCTGCAGTGAGGGGTAAGAACTGAAGCCTTAAATGGAAGAGGGTTGGGAAAATACCAGGCAGCAGGACCTGGGTTTTGGAAAAAGCTGTTGAGCCCAGCAAGTAGCTGAAGAAAGTAGAGTTGGGACAGACTCCCTGATTTAATTTGACACTTGACCATTCATATTTTAATGAACTAGACCAGAATGGATTTTGGTAAGAAGAAGAAAGGGAAACAACATGGTGTTAGGGTCTGATGCTGGAAATGGGTAAGACAGACACCCTCTCTTTAGGTTGTGAGTTCTGTTCTGCACCTTTTAGAGGTGCAGCACAGTATCTTAACCTCTCTCTTCCCACATTTCTTCCTCTGTATAGACCCTTAATTAACAGATTGATCAGAGAGCAGAAAAACAAAGGGAGGAAAAGCAAACAGTGGTGTTCTAGATCCCATTGCGTTTTTCACTTTGTCCAATTCATTAGTTAGATGGACAGTGTTACATAACACTGAAATTGCTTCTCTTGTTGACTTGCCCAGTGTTAATGTCACCTCCCCCATAAATAGCTTTGGATTTGCTACAATTACAACTCCAAAAAGTCCCAAATAGGATATTTACATCGGTGACAACTTTCTTCTACGGGGAATGGCGAAAAAGCAAAATGAACCATTCATTTCTTGATTAGTTCATCCTCTACTCTTTTTTGACCTTTTTCTCTCTGAATTCCTACTAAGGTTTACAGCTGCCCCTCTCCAAATACTCCTAACCCGCTTCAACTCAGCCAGCCTCTTCTTGCTTCTTGCTGGCATAAGATCCTTCAGTGGAGGACAAGGAACAATGTAACTCTACTGTCATACCTCTCTCTGACATTCTCCATACTTCCCCTTATACCCAGCCTGAGGTTGGAAGTGGCTGGCACAGGAGGCAGTAGAGTGCCCCTGCACTGCTTACACAGTGCAAAGTGGTCTTAGTAGACTTTGGAGAATCAGCCTTTTTTCTTAAATGGTTGAGGATCTTTGATAGCAAAATATTCCATTAAAGCTGAAAACGTAAGTCCTTATTTGTTACATTATTTATATTATAATAGATGAATTCATTGGTCCATCAATCCTAGGCCAGTATCCCACCTCTGGCAATGTCCAACACCTACTGCTTCAGAGGGAAGTAAAAATACCCCCACACTATGTGCAGCTGGGTGTGCAATGATGTACAGAGGGAACAATTTCCTTCCTGACCCTGAGAGGCACACAGTTTACACACTGAAGCATCAGATTTCATTCCCTTATCCACAGTTTGCAGAACTGCAAATATTATTCTCGGTTATAAAATTATACAGCCCTTCTTAAAATCCAGCCAGAGAGCCAAATTCTTGCTAGCTACTCAGAAAACCAGGTTAGATCCTTTTAATTCTGTCAGATGAAACTGAAAGACACATGCTCTCTCGAAACTGTCTTCGGCCATGCTGCATACATGAATAAAAACATCTGCAGATTACACCCATGTGATCAGATCCCATAAAGACTTGGTATGGTATGAAGGATCATCCTTTTATCCTTCATAATCTCCTTCCCCTTCCCCCTCAGATAAAGCTTTGAGTTCTGAAGCTTTTGAATGAGACAGCATTATCCTGCTGGACTCCCACTGTACAGGCAATGTGACACAACAAGACAATGGGAGTAAAATACTATATAATTTAAGGCCCTAAATTGCCATTGCGCTCATTTTTCTATATGGGGCTCAAACAGCATGTTGCAATCTGGTTGTTCCTTAATGCACATCAAACCTGTTCTACATTTAAACAAATTTCCTGTTTAAAAAGCAATTAAAGGCCTATAATAGAACTTGTTTTTCATTTGCATCTGTTTCATCCAGATGACACGAAAGATAAATACTCGTTTTTATTGATTTATTTTATAAGAACATTGTAGAACTCAGAAGGAAAATGATATATAATCAGGAAATCCATGATGTATATGCTTAATGTTCTCAGTTAAGAGCATAAAACCCAAGGACGTTGGGTTTTTTGAACAGCTTATTCAAGGATTTCACTGGCTGGTAGCACATTTATTTTCAAGTTAAGAACCACCATTTCCATTAAGCTTAAGGGGATACACATAACTTATAGCATCAGCCATAGACCTTTATGGTATTTTTCGACACGAGAATTAATTTCATAGTTCACTGAGAATCCTTGTTTGCCCCAATGATGGTATTGAAAGTGAATATTTGATATTAAAACTTTAAGAGCTTAAACACTCAGGAGTATGATTTGCCAAAAGCAATGGAACCAGCTTTTGTGTGTACTCTAGTTATGAGGTTTGTATAGTTCACCTATATTGCAAGTAGAACTATCAACTAGTAGCACTGTGAATTTCAATACCAGTGATGCCCATGTTCCATCAGTTTGTTTATCCATCAAATGCCTCAGAGATTATGAAGCAAGCTTTGTATAGTCTGTTCTAGTTATTGTACTTACAAGTTTGTTGTTTTTCTTAATGGCAATTTCAACTTACTTTAGCACATGGCTCAGTGATAGAGAGGCCAAGAACTAGACTGGTATGAGCTAGCCAGATGTCTCTATTTGATTAAAACAGTTTTTGGTTTCTGTGGACTACTGGGTACAACAGGAACTGAACAGGTTTCATTGGGGTCCCTCGGAGTTATGCTTTTCCAAATAGTGGGCAGCAAGTGAGTATATCGATATACTGTATTTGTAGATGCTGGAAACACACCATTGCTTACTGCTACCAGAAAGGGTATTAGAGCCTGATCCTGCTGCCACTAAAGTCATGGCAAAAATCCCATACACATTTTTTAGGGGCTTATCTGCATTACAGAGGTGCAATTTCTAAACACACTCATGTGTTGCACATACATCAACTGGTCTGCGTAGACCCTGCTGGTGCATTTTAATGTAGTGGTATTTAAAAAAGACTATGTTAAAGTGCACTAGAGAACCTTTAGTGCACACCAGCGGGACCTACACAGACCAATCAAGGTTTGGCATGTTAGTGTGATTTAGAAATCACATACCAATAGAGTGCATTACTCCAGCATGGTGACAAGGCCTAAATCTAAATCTTCGGCTCACTGTAATTCCTTTGTCTTGGGGATCTCTGTAAAGCATCTAGTACAGAGGTGGGCAAACTATGGCCCGCGGGCTACATTCAGCCCGTAGGACCGTCCTGCCTGGCTCTTGACCTCCCAGCCGGGGAGGCTAGCCCCCAGTCCCTCCCCTGCTATTCCCCCTCCCCTGCAGCATCAGCTCTCCATGCTGCCAGTGCTCTGGGCAGCAGGGCTGTGAGCTCCTGCCGGGCACGGCAGTGTGGCTGGCTCCGGCTGGGCGATGCGGCTGCCATTCCTGGTGCTCTGAGTGGCATGGTAAGGGGGTGGGGAGCGGGTCAGGGGAGCGAGGGGGTTAGATAAGGGGCAGGGAGTCCGGGGGGGGGCAGTCAGGGGACAGGGAGAAGGGGGCAGTTGGATGGGGTGGGGTTCTGGGGGGTGGTTTGGGGACAGGGAATGGGGGGGCGAGGTTGGATAGGTGTGGGAGTCCCAGGGGGCCTGTCAGGGGGTGGGGGTGTGGATAGGGGTCGGGGCAGTAAGGGGACAAGGAGCAGGGGGGGTTGGATGAGTTGGGGGGTTCGAGAGTCTTTAAACCATGATTTGAGGACTTCAATAGCTGAGACATAGGTGAGAGGATTATTCCAGGAGTGGGTGGGTGAGATTCTGTGGCCTGCATTGTGCAGGAGGTCAGACTAGATGATCATAATGGTCCCTTCTGACCTTAAAGTCTATGAGTCTATGAGGGGAGCGGTCGGGGGAAGAAAGTGGGAGGGGGCAGAGAGAGGGTAGGAGCCAGGCTGTTTGGGGAGGCACAGCCTTCCCTACCTGGCCCTCCATACAGTTTTGGAACCCCGATGCCCACCCCTGATCTAGTACAATGTTGGTGCTAAATAAATAATATTTAGTGATGGTCTTTCTGACATAACGTAAATCTATAAGGAACATAGCAGGAACAAAAATTTATCTGTGAATTAAAAAGGAATGGTTGGACTGAACTACTAATCTTTCCTTTCATTCACGTGCATGCATGCGTGTGCGCACACAGACGTGCATACTTTTAAAAGAGCTCATTTACAAAGGGCAAGTCTTTCCAAGGGCCTGGTATTTCAGTCATTATCCATGACAAGTACTTTGAGCTGGCATGGAAAAAAAAAATCCATTCCTCATTTACAGAAGTCCCAGACTGCAGGTCTCCTGTGTGCTTTTAACTGAACTGGTGAGTGAAAAATTAAAGAAAGCAATATTTAACTTCTTGCACGTGCCATACTTATGCTTCAGCGACAGAACCCTGGCATGCAATGGTGCACAGCTCTGCAAAAGCTTTCATGTGTATTCATAGGATTTTAGAAATAATAATAGATCCCTAAGGCTGTGCAAAGTTATTAGATGGGAAAAACAGTAACTTTACTTGTTTGCTATCTGTAGTCTTAATGTTTGTTATGTGAGATAGGAGTTCCATTGGGGATTTGGCAGAGATGCATATAGGGATACTTTGTTCAATTTGTTCATATTGTTTCCCAGAAAACTAGGCTATTGTGAAGTGGGACACCATCAGTCTCCCACTCCCAGGGCAGATGCTGCCTGAAGCACTTAGTGAATACTCATCTGCTAAAACAATAATTCAGAGATGACTGAACATATCTGGCTGATGAAAATGCAGAATCAAATGTTCTGATTATCTCTGACCTGAGTGTAATATTCATCTTATACCAGCTTATGTTTTATTTCATGTCAGTCTGAACTGGAAAATAGTGGAAATTATTTCTGCTATTTTCCACACTTGCCCTTAAATATTTTTGTGGTAAGACTGATTTTTTTCTTTTTCCTTTCCTTTTCTTTTTATTTTTATATCTATATACTTTCGAATTTCATAGTATGTTTTTTTAAAATTATTCAGTTTATCTTCTGATGAAACAAATGTGACATAACACTGAAGTCTTTCATCACCATTTGAGTCATGGAACTTTTATTAAGACTCCTGACCAAGCTCCAATTTGGGGAACCAAAGCTCATACTTAGTAATAAGTATTCTTTACTTCCTGTCTAACTTCGAACAGTATTGCTGTTCCTGTTAGATAGTTGCCATTTTTGAGATGGTTGCACTGCAGTAGTGAGTGAAGAGATTGTTTATAATCCTTCTGGAAGTCCAGAGGATAAGGAGATGATGGTACGCGTATGGCTCAGTGTGCTTCTGTGCCCAAAGGGGAGACCCACATGGAGTTGTAGGGGCTGTAGAAATTTAACGTGTGACACCTAGAACTTTGTTTTAAAAGTGCCAGAAGAGTCATCATACACCAAAAGCTCTTTTCAGTCTTCCCACATCTAATTTAGAGACTAATTCTGCATTAGGCATAGTGAAGAGGACTTGATGTAAGGTCTTTATTTTTGCATGTAGGGCCTGATTCACCATTACTCTGCACCTTGTGTAGTCACGTCCACCAGTGCAAAGTGAGTGTTAAGTAGATTCAGGCCAACACAAGGTACAGGGCAAGACCACATCAGGCATTTAATGCCTTGAGATATTAAGGGGATAGGAGCATTAAAAATGTCTAAGAAATATAGATAGAAGACAGGCTTCAGAACTGTGCTCAGATAATCAAAGTATCAAGAGAGAGGGAGAGGAAACTCCCCTCTCTCTTGTATTTTAATACAGTCTGTGCATTTAACAAGTTCCACCTTCTCCCTAATCTGAGCATTACCCTTACTTGTAAAATTAAAGTTATTAAAAAGGAGAAAAAAGCTCTTGTGCATGATGGTGCATCATGAAACCCATTTTCATCTCAGATGAGAGAGAAAATGCTGATTTTGTAGCCAATCATTTGAAATTTAGGGAAAACCTTTACAAGGGTAACTATTCAGACTGTAAAGTTTTTCTTACTGGACAGATTGGTTTATATTTTGAAGAGAATAAATAAACCAAAACCATGCAGACATGCAGGTCCTTGGCTGGATGAACCTCTTGGGGTTGGATTTCCTGGCAATGCGCTTGGCATTGGCTCTTTCTTTTCTTCTTCCTCCATACTCTTAAATTTCGGTTTAATCTCTTTTTCTCTAGTTACAGGACAGTTTCTCAAGATCTGTGTCATTTTTACTGCTGTCTTTCAAAATGGAGGAACCTTGCTCCTGCAGAATAGGACATAGAGACCTGGGTCCTATCATATAACCTCTTCCACTGACCTTGGGCAAGTCCCTAACCTCTCTGTTCCTTCTTTTCTGTATCTGTAACATAGGGATGATACTTACCCATCCTCTCCCCTCTTGCTCTTAAAACCAAAACTCCATCAACCTTGTGGCTGTTTCTTGTTTTGTTGGGAACCATCTTCTGTATCCAGATTGATGCTAATGTAGTAACTCACCATCTTTAAAATTACAATGACATATTGTAACAGCCATTTAAAAAAAACCAACAGTTACCACATAAGTAAGCAAATGAACTGAGGGATTGAAGTCATTTATTCTAAGTATGAGTCTAAGTATATCTGAGACCACTACTACTCCATGCTGATGGTTGGCAAATTATGACTTTTTAATGGAGACTAGTGCACTACTAATTTTGTAATTGTCATGGAGTGGACTGATTAAGCTGGAGATTCTGATTTTCTGTCACATGATCTGGTATGCTACTGTTAGTCATGTTTGGCAATCAAAGCAGGGAAAACAAAGACTGAATGGGCAGAGACTGAATTATCCTTTCACCTTATGGGCTGCTCTACATGACAAAATGTTACCATGTTTGGACACAGTTGTAAATAACTCATTTAGCTGATGCAACACGATGACTTTGAGGTCAGCATAGACCATGGCACATCGTGTTCAGCATCATCTCAGTCAACTGTGATTAAATGCTGAGGTCCTCACATTTTAATCAAATCTAGTTGACATGAAGCTAAGTATAATTTGCCCTGGGCTATGCTGACCTCAAAGTCATGGATTCAATACTAACTTAGCTAACTTCCGTAATCGTGTTCAAACATGGTAACATTTTATAGTAGAGACAAACCGTTATGGTTTGGGATCTCCAAATTAATAATGAAGCACTCTAATGGGGATGTGGAAACGTCGACTGCTCTGATTATGATATATCTGGCCTGTGGACTGCAGTTTCCAGTGCTGTTAATCTATTATCATCCCCTTTCATAAGAACTACAATTGACTTAAAAATAATAGAGGGTTTTCTTGTTTTGATTTTTTTTTAATAGTATTGAATAAAATAACTACTATCATTGCTATTTTGTAGGTCTGAATAATTCCCAAAGCAACAGTGGTTTAAATTTAGCTTTTTAATGAACAGATTGCTGTTCAAAACTGGTGATCTGAGGCACAATCAAATCCACCTGCATCCCTGATATACACAGGGATGTTTACAATCAAAGAATTGACTGTTGCATGGTGGAGTAAACAATGACACCAAGTGGTCAGAAGGGTTCAATGCACATTTATGATCTCTGGATTTCCTCTGAACAAAACTTTCTGTGACTTAAACAAATAAAATGATTTTTTTAACAGTACTACAAACTTGGCAGGTGAGTTTTCTTTGGGGCAGATGTTGAAACCGGTTTTTGAAATGCAGAGTAACAGGGAGAAGTTTCAACATGTGTTGTGTTGGGAATTAAGTTGGCCAGTTTCATCAAGAATAACTACAGCTCTAAATCCACATGAATAAATAGTTCATTAAAAATTGGTTCCAAGAGTGTTAGAGCATGAGTCATTCTGGATCAGTATAGCATGGTCAGATGATAGGCTTTTTTCGTTTGTTTTCAAAGGTCTCCTTGAATGCTGATGGCTTTCTTGCTTGACATTTTAATCTTCCCTTCCCGACCCGCCCCAAAAAAGAAGAAAAGTGAAGCCTCTGTAGAGGATAGAAGATCAATGAACAATAAAGTCTCCATTATAAGGAGAAATGGGTTATCTGAAATCAAGACAAAAGCCATGGGATTTCAATCTAATCAGTAGTTAGAAAATGCAGGTACGGATCTTGTCATCTGGATCTAACTTGGTATTATGATACTAATGTGTTTTCTTCCTGTGGCTTTCCAAGCACATCTTCAGGTACTGAGGCAAAGCCAACATGCTACTCCTGTCATCTCCTCCTGCCATGTAATCACATTGCAGACATTTTTATTGATAAAGAAATACTGAAATTATTGGAATAAAATGATAGCCAATAAAAAGTTGTTGCATTCTTAGTGTCTTTTCACTACTGGATCATTTAGCAATTGTCTAGCCTCACCTAATTAATGATATACTAGGGCCCAACAGATTTCACAGATCAAAGTACTGATATCACTGGTCTACAATTTTTGAGAAGTCGTCTGCTTCAGAGATAAAATGTGCTATTTAGTATGTATTTTGATGTGCTGAATTCAAATATGACAATTAAAACAACTGATTGGCTACTGTTTCTAAGATATTTAAGTTTTTACATTTTATGTCTATGTATATTGTGTAGATAGTAGAGTTGTAATCATAAATTGTAAACCTAGGTCTTTTCATGTGTTTATGGTTGCTTTACATGATACTATTTCACCTGTCCTGTTTATGTAACACTTTAAAAATCAGCAAAGGGGTTATAGAAATAAAATTTATTATGAAACAAAAGGCAAAAAAACTATTATGTACATAGTTTAGTCCTATTCAGTGTCTACTCAGCGCTTCTTGGTTTGTCTCTTGTATTCATTAAATGGAGCATCTCTTCTCACTGTCCAGCAATAGTCTGCAAGCATTGATGGGCTCCATTTGCCCTGATAGCGTTTCTCCATTGTTCCAATGTCCTGGTGAAATCACTCGCCGTGCTCGTCGCTCACTGCTCCGCAGTTCGGTGGAAAAAAATCTAGAGGAGAGTGCAAAAAATGTATCTTTAGTGACATGTTGCAACCAAGGCTTTTGTATGCCTTGAGGAGGTTTTCCACCAACAACCTGTAGTTGTCTGCCTTGTTGTTTCCGAGAAAATGTATCGCCACTAACTGGAAGGCTTTCCATGCCTTTTTTTCCTTGCCACGCAGTGCATGGTCAAATGCATCATCTTGAAGAAGTTCACAAATCTGAGGACCAACAAAGACACCTTCCTTTATCTTAGCTTCACTTAACCTTGGAAATTTTCCACGGGGGTACTTGAAAGCTGCTTGTGTTTTGTCAATGGCCTTGACAAAGTTCTTCATCAGACCCAGCGTGATGTGTAAGGGTGGTAACAAAATCTTCCTTGATTCAACAAGTGGTGGATGCTGAACATTTTTCCTCCCAGGCTCCAATGACTGTCGGAGTGGCCAATCTTTCTTGATGTAGTGGGAATCTCTTGCACGACTATCCCATGCGCAGAGAAAACAGCAGTACTTTGTGTGTCCAGTCTGCAGACCAAGCAAGAGAGCAACAACCTTCAAATCGCCACAAAGCTGCCACTGATGTTGGTCATAGTTTATGCACCTCAAAAGTTGTTTCATGTTGTCATAGGTTTCCTTCATATGGACTGCATGACCAACTGGAATTGATGGCAAAACATTGCCATTATGCAGTAAAACAGCTTTAAGACTTGTCTTCGATGAATCAATGAACAGTCTCCACTCATCTGGATCGTGAACGATGTTGAGGGCTGCCATCACACCATCGATGTTGTTGCAGGCTACAAGATCACCTTCCATGAAGAAGAATGGGACAAGATCCTTTTGACGGTCACGGAACATGGAAACCCTAACATCACCTGCCAGGAGATTCCACTGTTGTAGTCTGGAGCCCAAAAGCTCTGCCTTACTCTTGGGTAGTTCCAAATCCCTGACAAGGTCATTCAGTTCACCTTGTGTTATGAGGTGTGGTTCAGAGGAGGAGGATGAGAGAAAATGTGGGTCCTGTGACATTGATGGTTCAGGACCAGAAGTTTCATCCTCTTCCTCTTCCTCATCTGACTCAAGTGAGAATGATTCTGGTGCATCAGGAACCGGCAGTCCTTCTCCGCGGGGTACTGGGCGTATAGCTGATGGAATGTTTGGATAATGCACAGTCCACTTTTTCACACCTTTTGACACACCTTTCCCAACTGGAGGCACCATGCAGAAGTAACAATTGCTGGTGTGATCTGTTGGCTCTCTCCAAATCATTGGCACTGCAAAAAGCATAGATTTCCTTTTCCTGTTCAACCACTGGCAAAGATTTGTTGCACAAGTGTTGCAGCATATGTGTGGGGCCCACCTCTTGTCCTGATCTCCAATTTTGCAGCCAAAAGAAAGGTGATAGGCTTTCTTAACCATAGGGGTTATACTGCACTTTTGTGATGCAAAAGTCACTTCACCACAAACATAGCAGAAGTTATCTGCACTGTTCACACAAGTACGAGGCATCTCTGCTCACTTTGGCTAAACAGAAATGTGTCCCTTTGCAAAATCAAACACTGACAAATAAGAGAGCACGACACTGTATGATTTCTAGAGCTGATATAGGGCAATTTGTTCAGCAGAGTGATGTAAGCTTCGTTAGGATTGCATCATCCATGACTTCTAGGAATAACATGATGCAATTCATATCATGTATGATGCAATACCAGCTTCAGATTGCAGCATTCATTGTTTTGCCTAAAAAGCAAGTACTGTCCAAACCCAGTCATAGATTTATTCATAGATCCAGTCAAAGATGTCTTTTAGTCATTTCTGGTTTAAATTGAGATCCCTTCCCTTTATAACTCACTTATCCTCCGCCATTCCGAAGTCAAGGGTTGTATATACTGACCCAATAGCATGTCTTGAAAACTAGAGCCAATCAACAATTTTAAGCATCATTTTCGTTCTCAGTGACCCAGAATTAGTAAAGTTTGACTACATTTATTTCAGAAGCATTTTGGCTGTATAGCAGTGTTTTGATGTTTTTGTTAGCAGTCATTTTTTATCTGTGTGGAACTTGTATGAAGATATGTTGAAGTAAGTCAGTCATTGAAGATCTGAAAAAGGGGGAAGAATGAAATCAGAGCAGTAATCAAGTACCTCCATAACAATGAAATCTCTTTAATGTACTGTTGTAATCTAGGCTTCATATCTGGGTTACAGAGTGACACCAGCGGAATATGCTAATCTTTGGACTTGTCTACACTCACAATTCTACAGTGGCTGTAATGCTTCCCTGTAGACACCATCTATGTTGACTGGAGGGGTTCTCCCATCAACGTAGGTAATCCACCTCCCTGTGAGCTGGGATCTAGATTGATGGAAGAATTCTTCTGTTGACCTGGAGCTGTCTACAGGGTGACTTAGCGGTGTGGATTTTTCATACCCCTAAACGACATAGTTAAACTGACCTAATTCTCTAGTATAGACTAGGCCTTAGTCAACATAATGTAGCTAGCTGCAATACTCTTGCAGGCTCTGATCACTTGTAGCAATTTAGTGTGAATTCTCTCAGCTGCCCCTTCCCAATGGCATATCTACAGGAATGTTCACCATTAGTAACAGCCTTAGCTGTCTAATCCAGTCAGCAGTGTATAAAAACTTTCAGAAAACTAATAAAACATTGTGATCTGCATGTCTCTCCATTAGATTTCATGCTAATTTATCCAACAAAGAATTGCTAGTTTTTCATGACCACCGTTGAAACAAGGGTCTGGGCCCTTACCCTCATATTCATGCTAAGACCTAATCTAATTATGTGGTGTTATCTCTTATTCTTATGAGTGTCTGTAAGCATATTGTTTATGGAAGATCAGACTCCACCAGACTCTAAGATTTAGAACTAATACGTGTTGTGCCTGCATCTCTCTTTCACTACTAGCTCCCAGGGTTATTTGTTCTAGGACCAGATCTTTCTAATTCTTCCAGCTAAAGTTAAAATAAAACTGTAGGGAAAAGTCCTGGTTCAAATGAAGTCAATGGGACTTCTGCCATTGACCTTCAGGAGGCCAGGATTTCACCCTTATAGCTTATTTATCACTTACAACGATTTTTCCATACCATATAGCAACTTGTTTGACTGCAGCCATTTCCCTTGCAGTGAAAATGAGGCAAACAAGTCCCTGAATCTGTATGTCATGGCCTTTGTGTGCCTCTGCTGTTTTTATTGTCTAGTTTTCCAAACTGGACATGAAATGCTCATGACAGTAAAGACTGGGGAATTCCAAATCTTCAGATTCATTAAACCCTCTGTCTCCCACGGGAGTACAAGGGGCAGGCTTTTCACATAAAATGCAAGTTAAACCAAACTGTCAGCTCCGTTCAAGAAAAAGTGGGTGAGTGGGAAGAACCCCCCCAGCCACTGTAATGGTGACAGCCGCTGTCTCTTCATGTGGTACTCATAAGATGCTGTACAGAACGCTTCTGAAAGAATAGCACTTAGGAACAAGTTGTCTGTAAAAGAGCCCTTATTTCCCTCCAGAATTTGCTTTAGGGACCTGTAAAACCTACTGCTGCTAGATCTGTCACCCCCACTTACCTTCCTCAGCTGGTGGAGAGAGAGCTGTTGAAGAGCTTCATTTTTTGTATAGGGGTCCTCCTCTGAGATCAAGCAGTGCCGGTTTAATTAAAGTAGCTCAGGGATATGTTTTGAGCAAAGGCATTGCACTTTAGGGGTCTCGCTACATGAGTAATAAAAAGCCACAGGATGGTATCTTTGAGCACACAACTCAGCATTTTTTAAGAAATGATCAAATACAGTAATAGTAGTAGTTAGTTATTTTTATAACAGATACAAACAGATATGCTTCTACACATGTAATGTTTGGTTATAATATCCATCCTCATTCTCATATTTAACATGTGATCTAAAATTGTTATGGAGCAGACCATGTTTTTACATTGCCCTCTGGTGTGTAACTTGTTCTACTTTTGAGTCAGTCTAGGATCTGATTTTAAATATGTCTCATTTTTTTCTAAGATTAAAGCTATTGTTTTCTGCAAGGATATTATGTGGTTATAAGTCAGCTGTGAGGTCGGCTCATCCTATGTGAGCCAACACCAGTAGTCAAGCACTTTTGAGTTCTAATCATGTAGTGTGGGGAAAGTCACTTAAGCTAAATTTTTCAAATATTTCCACTAACTTGGGGTACAACAAACTTTGGATGCCCAGTTGGAGAGACTGAAGGCCCAATGTTCAGAGGCACTGAGCCTCTGAAGGCTGCACTGATTTTAATAGTTGTGGATGATCAGCACATCTGAAAGAATCATAAGCATACCAGGGTTCATGTCTCAAGAACTGCACCATGCAAAATTAGTGATCACTTATGAAAATGTGGGCCTTAGCCTGCCTGCCTCATCTTCAGAGCTATAAAATGAGATAAAGATGATTACCATGTTGTAGGGATGCTATGAAGATTATTTGGCTAATGTTTTTATAGCACATTTAGCAACATAAACACTTGATCATAAGTGCTAAGTATTATCAGTATTTTTAATAACTTCCTAATTTACTATCCTGAAGCGCATGATAGAGGTAACCAGGAGGATCCTTGAGCAAAAATTATCTCCAACATTTATTTTTATTGTTCAGTAGAGGACCTGTCCTCCTGTCCTGGTAAGAATTTCACATAAGTATTTACTGCTGTGTTGCCTTTGAAAATGTAAGGTGGGATTTTCAAGAGTGCTCTGTGTGGCCTAACCTTGCTCCCACTGAAGTCATTGGAAGTGTTACCACTGACATAAGTAAGAGCAGATTTAAGTAATTGCTGAGCACTTTTGAAAATCCTTTTCTAGACAGTTTCAAGAAGAACTTCTGGGAAATGACAGTTTGCCTTACAAACATCTGTGATATATGACTTATGAGAAGTAACCTGAGCTCTACCCCCTATAATACTTGTTCTTGTTGTAAGAATAAAAGATAGTAGCACCAGATTTACTTTGTGAATTGCAGAGTTGGCGCAGGGGGTGCCTGCAGAGTGTGCTGTGGATTTCTTTCTCATCTAAGAATGAGTGCAATAACTACTAAGCAGAAGCTTCTGAGATGTTACTCATTCACATACATTGCGAATTTGAGATGGATCACAAACACAAAGTTCACATTCAATCCGAACTTCATTAAAGGGTAGGAGCTGTTTACATTCGGGATTTTGGTTCAATAGGAGACCACTGCTATGTTTGGATCCTTATCTAAACTTCTTCAAAGTTCATGGGTTTTGCAATCTAGGGTTTTGGTCTGTGCTCATCAGTGTTCTCTAGTCATGTTTAATTTCCATATTGAGCTATGCATATTCTTAAATACGACAGTATTTATTGTCCATGTGGATCTTGTATCTTAATTTTGTCCTCTGTTTTACTTTTTCCTAAATCAAGCTACCTTAGACTTTAAATGATCCTTGACAAATCTTATAACAGCTGCACAACTGAAGAATATACAGTCATAGGGGTTGGACAGTTAGCTCACAGAGTCTATCTTATGGCAAGTACAGGATATAGTCCCCTAATGGTGCAAGTACCAAATATTAAACTGATGGTATACCTGATCTTAGGCACAAGAAAAGTGAATATAGCAGCTTGAAACTTCACTCAGCTTCACACAGTTGATCATTCTCTGCTTATAGTAAGAGCCCCCAGCAAATTAAGCAGAAAAATTTAGATATATGGAAAATTTAACAAATCCTTCTAAGACACTCAGTAGAGGGTATATTTAAATGGCAGAATGATGTTAGCAAAGCAATGCAAAGTACAACCCCAAAACAATGGGATATATACTTCCCCCAGTCGCCATCCTAGCTGACTCCAATGTTATTGCATGTGTGTAATTGAGGGCAGAAGTAACTAATCTGTGGAACTCATTGTCATGGGATGTTGTGATGACCAAAAGTATAATTGGGTTAAAAAAAAAAGAACTGGAAGGAGAACAGCTCCATCAGTGGGTAGTAGCCAGGATGGCTAGGGATGCATCTCCGAGCTCGGGGAGATCCTAAGCCTCTGACTGCCAGAACCAGGAGTGGCAATGGGTGGATCATTCCATAATTGCCTTGTTCTGTACACTCACCCTGAAGTTCTGATCCAGACCACTGTCAGAGACAGGATACTGGGCAAGATGGGCCATAGTCTGACCCAGTATGGCCATTCTCATGTTCTAATTAGGCTAAGTGTCTTTTAATAGCTATTTCCAAAATGAAACATGCTATAAAATAAAGTTTTTTCTGCTATATCCTCTTTTAGTAATCAATAATGATACTTTAGAGATGTCATATAGGACTTCCTTAGTTGATTTCTTTAATCTTATCACTAAGCTACTGCTTTTTACCTGCTGCCCCAGGGCCTTTCCTACTGACTCCACACATACACTGAACTTGGTGCCAAAACCTATAGTTCTAGTTTTGAATCAGATGCAAAACCAAGAGGGGTTTATTTCTGAATCCATTGTAGATGCTCCCCAAAGGAATGGCAATCTCACTAGGATAGCTGAAATTGTCACTTTTTCACCAATCAGCCTAGCAGAAATCTCACAGCAACAGCTGATCTCATGTTTATTTCTGCCAGTTGAGGTTAAACTTTTGTGAGAACTGCTTGCTGTGGAATCTTCGCCTCGGTTGAGTCTTGATCTGGAGCATTACAACCTAGCCTAATCCTAATCTACGTCTGGATCTGAATACAGCTTCCTTGGCCCATCACTAAACAAAAGTGAATTTTCTGATGGCTAAATGCAAGCATTAAAGACAGACCTAACATTTTACAAAAATACCTACAAATTAAGTGTATTTAAAATGCCTACTGTATAGTACAAAAAGGGTCTCCTCATCTTGTCCTACTAATCCAAATAAATTCCATTTGTGTCTATGGGAGTTACATACACAAAGAAAAACTAGACTCCATTTGTTTTGTTTTTGTATCATGGAGAAAAATTGCACTCATGTCCCTTGCCTTCATAACTCCTCAGCATTTATTGGTTGTTCCATCTTGTGTGGGGGATTCTTTGCCATAGTTCTTGCATAATTGCTGTGATTGCTACATAACATGCACATTTATAAAAGTTTTCAGGAAAATAAAATCCTGAATTTTGTTTTGAATAAATATTTTATTAAACACCATAATTCTATCAGCCAGCATTAAAGTGTCCCAAGAAGTAAAAGCCCTGTTTCTTTAATGTGTCTTTTTTTAAAAAATGAACATAAATTTGAGCTGCAACAGGCTGGAAAAAAATGCTGCCTGGTGAGCAAAAACTGTACATAAACCAAAAAGGCCTCCAAGTTTACTGAGCATAAGGAGATAGTATGAGTGAAGTCAATGGAGAAATCTTTAAGGAAAACAAATACAAGTATTTTAAAATCCTGGTTTTGGTCTGGACTCACAAAGTTTCTTTCTTTATAACTGCTCATACTCGTGTGTGTGTGCGAAAACAACTTATCCCCCACTATTAATTAGATCACTATCAATCAGCATAGTTAAGGGACCATTAGCATTCCCATTCTAGAGAACACTTTTATGTTTTTACTGATGTAAACCTCAGGTCAAAACAGCAGCAACAAATTTGTCATTGGACTTATGGGCCCAGTTCAGGCCACATTAACTTCTTTGGCAGCTCATGGGCTGTTTGGGAGGCTGAATCCTATGCTAGGAGAGAACACTGACACCGTTTCATTGTTTATATTGCCTATGTTGTTCTCTTCCCAAACAGTGGCAAAGCTTCTGAGGTCCAGGATGGTCATAGAGAGAGAGAGAAACTCAAACTGAAAATTTGACTTTCTTAATCTGAAAATAGATGTGTTCATATAATTCCATTTTGCAAAAGGGGTTTTGTTCCAATGCAGAATGAAAACAAATTTCAAAAAATTGAAAGTTGTTGCAAAGCAGAATTGTTGGTCTTCCATCACCTCTAATCAAAATATTTGTTTAGACCTTATTAAAAAATTGCAATTCAACTTTATCTTTTAGATACAATATAACAGTATAATGTAAAAATTGAAAGATTTAAAATGACATTTTAAAGTCTCAGAATTTCTCCTTCGATGGGAATTCTGTTTTTCCCCTGCTCTGCCGCCAAAGTTTTGGGGAGGCTGAAATCTGGAGTTTTGTTTCATGCCCAACTCTAGACTTCATCCAGCCCTCCCAGATCCCATTTTAAAGTAAGAGTTTATAGAGTAGCCATCTTTCTTTCCGTAGTGAGATTACCTCAACCCACTGGTACACTGGAAAGTGGAAGACTGAACCCTGGAGAAGGAGTTGCAGATGATAAGAGGGAAAATCACTTAGAGGTTACTGCAAAATTCCTGCCTGTGCAGTGTTCATTCATTAATATTTAGTGGATATAGTGCATGATTAATTGTTACAGTGTCTTAAGTCATAGAATCATAGAATCATAGAATCTCAGGGTTGGAAGGGACCTCAGGAGGTCATCTAGTCCAACCCCCTGCTCAAAGCAGGACCAAACCCAATTAGATCATCCCAGCCAGGGCTTTGTCAAGCCTGACCTTAAAAACCTCTAAGGAAGGAGATTCCACCACCTCCCTAGGTAACCCATTCCAGTGCTTCACCACCCTACTAGTGAAAAAGTTTTTCCTAATATCCAACCTAAACCTCCCCCTCTGCAACTTGAGACCATTACTCCTTGTTCTGTCATCTTCTACCACTCAGAACAGTCTAGATCCATCCTCTTTGGAACCCCCTTTCAGGTAGTTGAAAGCAGCTATCAAATCCCCCCTCATTCTTCTCTTCTGCAGGCTAAACAATCCCAGTTCCCTCAGCCTCTCCTCATAAGTCATGTGCTCGAGCCCCCTAATCATTTTTGTTGCCCTCCGTTGGACTCTTTCCAATTTATCCACATCCTTCTTGTAGTGTGGGGCCCAAAACTGGACACAGTACTCCAAATGAGGCCTCACCAGTGCCGAATAGAGGGGAATAATCACGTCCCTCGATCTGCTGGAAATGCCCCTACTTATACAGCCCAAAATGCCGTTAGCCTTCTTGGCAACAAGGGCACACTGTATTTATCAAGTCCTGTATTTATCAAGTCCTGTATTTATCAAAGTCAGGGGAAGCAACAGCTCTGGTTTCCCTGATTCCCTGAACCCAAATCTGGAGAGACCACCTCTACAGATAAGAAGATAACTTAATTGGCTTAATTCAATAATTGACAATTTCAGTTAGAAAAGTCAACAAGAGCATCAATTAATGCCAGCTTTGGTGGTGGGTTTGGGATATGTCCTATGTCTGTGAGGAAATTGTCCACCAACTAATTTCGCAAAGGCCACTAAACAGCAATCCAAAACTATCTATTTTTCATGACTACTGACTTGAGCGGGACTAGAACTGGCAACCTAGAATAGAGAGGCTGTAAATCCCATTGCTAAGCTTGATGGTTTGCTAAGATGTCTCAGAGTCTGTGAATTTGGCCTTTTAAGAAAAATTCACAGATGTTCAAAACAAGTCATTACAGTATTCATCTAATACAAAATCCGCAAAAGTGCTGAACGACAGAAACATGTAGAGTGTATAGGCCATCAGAAGAGTGGCCTTTTAAGACCAATATATAGCTGACTCAGTTATCAAGAAAGTTTCTTACTCATCTTATCTGAACTGAAGTGCCTCCCATCTGCATGCATTTTGCTGTTTTGAAATAAAAAGAAACAGGATAATTAACAAGCCCTTGTTTATGATGGTTTAAAGCTATTTTGATCAATATAGAATATAAATGATGAACCATTTCAAGCTGATTTGTCACCTCTTGGCCAAGGGCAAACAGCATTAAGAGTTCAGGAGCTTTTCCAAAGGGATTTAGAAAGGCTCATGTCCCATGGTTCTATTCCTGGGGTGAAATCCATGCTCCATTTAAATCAGTTGGAGCTTTGGTACTGACAACGGTGCCAGGATTTCGCCCCTAGTGAACAGCTCTCTGCAACAGTAGTTTCATTTTAACTCCCATGAAATTCTTGGTGCCTGTTTCTCTTCAGAGAATTGTAAACTTCAGACACTGAGTTCTTACTGAAAGAACATCTGTTAATATTAACATTAGACAGGCGGCAATAGCTATTGGGATGTGGGGTCTTACAGATCTAGCCAGTGCAATTTTAAACCAAACACAGCTGGAGAAAAGCAAAAGGATCTCTCATGTGTTGGTAATACTATCATTTCACAGTTGACTTATCTAATCACGTGCTTAGAAAATGTAAGAAAAATGAAACATTTGTCAGCTTCTGGATGTATTCAGAAGGCAGAGAGCAGCAGTTTAATCTACATTTTTCCTAAATCCACTTTTGGCCAAAGTTGGTGCCTAACTCAGTGGTGCCACTTACTAATCGGAAAAACTAAAACCGGCTTTGGAGAATCATTTTGAATGAATTGCCTATGGTGCCTAATTCCTTTCCTGCTCTATAACTCTTGCATATATTATACACTTTAAAAGTATGTTTTAATGAATCATACACAGAGACACTTTTAATATTTTAGTAAAAACTGTTTTAAAAAACACTTAGTTTAAGACACAGTATTAAAAAGAAAGGAAAATTCAGTGAGTAAATCTTTGTCTTTCAGGGCAGAATAATGAATATTGAAGTGCTAGTACTCTAGCCTGTAAACCTGCAAATCTGTCTTTTAATAGCAGACCATAAGGTCATAGTATAATTGGAATAACCACTCCAAGTTTTCCTTAAAAACTGTGATGCCTTTCTTATTTTAAGAAGTCTCAAAATGGGGGGAATCATCTGAAATTTGGTTAAACAAAACACAGAGTTGTTAGCATATGGGTTTCTCAGTGTAAAATATTGTCACAAAGAAAGATGAAATATGTGTCTCTTTTAGTCTGGGATTTATAACTCGGCTCTCATATAACTTTTTAGAGTGGTGATGGCTGCTAATGCTGATCTTTCCCTCTGAAATTTAAATTGCCATTGCATGGCCTGCCAAACTGCTTATGAGAATGTTCTGAAAACAAATGTTAAAAACATAGAGAACAACAAAACATACATAAAAGACTCCATCTTCAGATCCACTCAGTAGAGCCTGATGTGGGAGAAATGGCTTCCCATGACACTGCTTTGAGTCTTGGGCCAGCCTCAATGCTGCTCTATGGTTAGGGTGACCAGATGTCCTGATTTAATAGGGACAGTCCCGATATTCAGGGCTTTTTCTTATATAGACCCCTATTACCTATCCACCCCGATTCTGACTTTTTCACACTTGCTATCTGGTCACCCTATCTACATTTCTTTACATTTGATTGCAGTATTCGCCTGCCCGCCCCCATTATACCAGCTGAGAGTGCTAATGTACAACAAACTCAAGCCATACCCCCTACCACTCTTTTCACACTGAATGTGGAAGAAGGGGAAGCAATAATCAGCTGCTTTTTTAGGGCAGCTGGAATTGCCCTTTGTACCATTCTGGGGTCAGCCAGGATCTAGTCCAAGCAATAGAAAAGGAGAATCCATCCAGGTAATATTTACATTCCAAACAAATTAGAAGTTTCATTGTTATTTTTCAAAATTCAAATATATTTACTTCTTACCATATGTATGAAAGCACATTTTTCTTTGAAGAATCACCTTTGAAAAAGCACAAACATTTTAAAGAAATCAATAACATGTATTTTTGAAAGTATTGTATTTTCCCCGTATTTCAATCTTCCCTGGATTATATTTCACATTTGTAACAACGAAAAAGCTCTAGGAGAAATAGTGAGAAATAGAATGAGACAAAAACATTCTGATCTGATTTAGTGTCAATTTCTCAGTGAATATTAATTCAAATTTGAGAATGGATAGAATGGCCTAGTCACTTCTCTGTGATTGTAAGAACACTGTAGTATTGTTTAAATTGTAGACTTCTGAGCCCTGTTTTACCCTGATAGTTGAAACTAGAAACATTGAAAATAATAGTTATTACTGGGAGATGCTCCATTGTGTTAATGCTTTGACAATCCCAGGGACTTGGCACAAGACTGACTCTCTGGAGACTCAAAAGCCATTATTCGAAAGTGAAGGAGGTCATTTCATCTGTATGTGAAGCATCTGTAGTGAGCTGCTGGCTCTCAAGCACAACACATTCACTTGGCCTAGTATTGTATGAATTTTCCTTTGAGGAAACTTTGTTTGACTCATTTCTGATTACATTCCCTTCCACTCAAATTTAAAATAAAGAGAAAGATGAGAATGAAAAACAACCTAAATAAGAAAAGGGTGCTCTTCAATTCCAGCAAGATGACATGAGCATAGCTAATATTGATTCAAAAGTAACAGTTTTCAATGTCTGACAGGAATAGAGATTGATTTGAAAATCCTTGGGTCTAATGGCTGTGGAGAACGATTTGTTTGTTGGAACTAAACATAATCCTGTGGGAGTTACAGAACAGATAGCAGATCCAAACCAAACAAACTATGAGATGGCCGCATTGTATTTGTTACTGCGCATAGCAACAAACATACCTAATTTTCTAACCTGCCCATGTGCAATTATAGTGCCTATATGCACTAGTTGAGTAACTGTATATTGAAATGTCCATTTACAACCCTAGCTGGCCATTTGCATATGTATTTACCTGGTTTGTGAGTGGCAATGTTACAAATTAGATGTGCAAATTCCTCACACATTTTGAAATGAGCTATTGTAGAAAGAGAATTTTTAAAAAAACCCTGCTAAATCCACATGCTTGAATATTCAATAGTATAAACTGACACTGTATAATATAGGAAGCAATGGTGCCAAACTGAAGTCTAGTTAAATTACTGTTAGAAATTGGGTCAAGACCAGACTAAAAATGATTACAAAGTTTATCCCCAGTATTTATCTCTGAGTTAATGAATAGATTCATAAATAAAATAATTACAACAAGAGGCTAAATCATGAATTAATAAACTTGTAACATACTTTGGGCTAGAGTCCCCTTTGATTTCTCAGCAACACCATTGACTTCAGTAGAGCTACTCAAACTTTACACTAGTATAAATAGGAGCATCTTGCCCTCCTGAGTACAGATCGAGGAAAACTTACAGTGGTTCAAAATTAAGGGGGAACTAGATCATACAAGAAAAGCGTTATATCTAGACCTGCCACTCGGACACCAACATGTATTATCAGCTTACCTTTCTCAAGATGCTCTCTTTGCTGTTTCCATTTTGGCTAAATTAAGCCAGATTAGGTAAAATTAAAGGTTGAAGAAGCTAGGTGGCATGGTACCTAGAGGTTGTAATGACATTGTAAAATATGAAGTTCATATTTTATGTGAATTTCATCTTAACTTGTTATAAGGCAGAATGATACAACTCAGATTAGAAGCAAGAAGGTAGCAATTCAGTGAATAATTTCAATTAAAGAAAAGCAGCCCTGCTGTGAGAGACAGACATGGTACAAACCTAAAATCCATTCTTAGTAGTTAAGACTGCAGTGTATGCTGGACAATGAACAACCATGCATCCTGACTGTCACAATCTCATTTAGTTGTATGTTTGATAGACATGTGACATAATGCAGAAGGCTAAGTGTTTCATTCTTATATACATGTGAGGACTTATCTATTAGAGTAACAAATCCCTCTCCTCCGCTACCAAGTCACATGAAATTCTTCTCTCATTTAATGCATTAAAGTCAGGTAGATAGGGGCGTATGGGGGCCAGGAGTGAATGAATAGATGGGTGATTGTATGGTGATGAGGAATAAGATAGGTGTCTGTGTGGATAAGGAATGAAAAGGAGAGACTGTTGCCAAATAGTGAAGAGACTGAGGGAACAATTTTAGAAGAATATGAGGTGAAATAGAGAGTATAGAAAATAAGTCTCCCAAGAGATTGGGGATGGGGAATAAAGACAGACAGAAATAAGGAGAGAAGAAGACACTAAGATAAAATGGGGGAGCAAGGTAGTAGATAAATTAGAGAAAACTGTGAAAATGACAAAGGTGTAAGAGGAGGAAATACATCTTAAGTGAGGGAATGAAAAAGAAAAAAGGAAGGATAAATTAAAGCAATAACAAGATCAAAATTTGGCGAACTGTTATAAACAACAATGTTAATATTGAGGGAAGTTTGATAGACTGCATATTCAACAAATGCATATCATAAACAGCAAGACAGAACCAGTTAAGTTGGTGAGAACTATAGCTAGAATCAACAAGAAGATAGGGATATAGCTTGTGCATAGTGGAAGAGAGGCAGTTGAGGTTAAGAACAGGAGCATAAATGTCATGTCAAATGACTTGCCCATTTATATCCTTTCATTTTACAGTTTGAATGGGTGGAATATGCATTCAGGTAGCCTTAATTCAAAGTTAACAACATTTTATTGTTTCTGGTGGGAAAATATATTACATACACAGAGTACAAATGGTTCATGGCAGATTAATAGAATTTTATGGGACATTCAAAATATATTACCCTGACTGCGTTCACTCACTAGTCCAAGCTTGGGATTGCGAGTCTGGGGCCTCAGTAGAAGTGGCCAGGAAAGTGGGAGAGGGTGATCTCAGACTCAGGTGGGAGGAAGTGTGAATCAAGGGAGTGCCTGACTAGAAAAAAAGTGTTTATCAGAGGAAAGGTGGGAGGGGATGTTAAATCCCTGGGGTGGTGAAATATCTGGTCAATAAGATTCCAATTAGTCTTAATCCGCCTCTATATCTAAAGGGAAAGCTGCTTTTTAACTGGCAGTCTTGTTTGTTCTGGAATAAGATTTAATGTGTTATGCACTAAGGAATGCAAATTTTATTTCAGTGTGAATCTGACATTGTCTTACACTTTTGGAACAAAGTTATATAAAAGAGGCTGTGAAACATACTATATATGACAGTTTGAGAATAGCTGTATATTTTATATGTAAAGAGTTCAATGATTCTGAGCTCTAACTACTTTGTCTACATGAAATAACAATATAAAGGCAGCGTGGCTGTTTTATGTAAGAGAAAAACAACGACATTTAGTCAGGTTTAGTCTTATAATTATGCAGCATAGGGCATTATGTTTAAGGTTATTTCTTTTCAAACTGATGTGAGTGAGATGCAGTTCAGCAAGCAACTAGACCTTCCAATGAGAACTGAATCACAAATAAAGAAGATTAACATTGTGGTTTTTGTATAGTTGGTTTAGAAACCTTACATGAGATAGATTTTTTTCTGCCTTCTCATCTCTCTCTCTCTCTTTAATTTCCATGACAAGAAATTGCATTTTGACATCCTGCACTGGTTTGAGAAAGAGGACTTATTACAGGGTGTCTTGTTGACTTATACAGGCATAAGTGCTAGAATCTCATCATATGAGTGGAAGTAAACAGTCATCTAAGAGTACGATATGCTTGATCTGTGCTGTGAATGTTACAGAATATTGGGATTTAGCTGACACCAGTGACTGGACACTGTGCTGCTTCTCTCTCAGAAGTTACCTGTAGACTCAAGATTTCTTGCTCTAAAGTCTCTGCTTTTTTATTTTCTCACAGGCAAAAATCCAGATAGTTCTATTACTTTCAACTGAAGATTCACCCTGTCTCGATGTTTTAAATTTAGGAATTAAATTAGATTTTTTTTTAGGCCTCCTCAAGATTAGGTTGGATTTTGTTTGAAGTTGAGAAATATGGAAATATGCAGTGATGAAGAAAATATTTAATGCTCAGATCTTGGAAACACAAGTTGCTTCTCAAAATAGTATCTATTAAAAATATAACACTTACCGAGGATTTACTTTTAATAGTATGTCTTATGCACTTGTACAAAATCCAGTACACAACACTTGCCACCCCCATTGTGGATTCCAACACCAGAGCTCATTGCTGTGTCAGTTTGCGAACCTTACTATTTTTCATAAAAGATTTTTGAAAAGGAATCTAAAATGGCAGCTATAGTTTGGTTACAGGATGGTACAAGTCTCTGCCAACTGTTACCACAGTTTTCACTCCAACATGAACCACGCAACAGATTTCAGTCAGTCCGGTTTCAGAACCCAATGAAGAGCTGTCAGAGAGGATGTGCACAGGAGCAGGAGGACCTTGGGGAGAAGGACTGAAACTGTAATGAGACCGTGAGAAAAACTCTGAAGCTTGGGGAGCACATGGAAGTAGTCACAGGGTGCTGTTGGTGTTGGGAGAAAGGGAGACAGGAGTTTTTAGGGAGACTGTGGAGGGGTAAACTCAAAAGCTCTGAATAAACATTGAACAACAATCGGCATCTTTTTATGCTTGTCCAAACCATATCTCCCAACGTTTTAAAATTGGATCATTACTACATAATTCTCATTAATAGTACTCAGTAGGCCTACTAAAGACAGTTATTTAGCCTTTGCTCCCTGAGATATATTAGGTCAAGTAATTCTATGCCAGGTTGACTGCTGCCTTCAGACATTTATTCATTGGATCTGTTTTCCTTGCCCTGGATGTAAAGCTTTCTAGTCTTCTGCTTGGCTGGCATGATCTAGCAGCATTTTTCTCCAGCTACTGTAAATTAGGGAGGTTCTGACTGCTTGTTGCCCTCAGGCTTGGCTGTCTCTCCCTGGTGTTCCCTTACTGTCACTTGGCTGTCTAAATCCAATGCCTTTTGTTCTCCCACTTGGGTGGCCCATGGATACTGAGAGGTCAAAAGCAAAGTGAGTCCATATTTAAAAAGATTTTTAACTGCGTGGAAATCACTGAGGATTATTTATTTGTAGATCTCCAAGCTCCAAAGAAATAGTCACTTGTAAAAGGAACTTGTAAGTGATGAAGAGGATGTCAATTAACCATAGTCTGGAGTTACTATTTAAGACTACTTAGAGGTGTCATAATTAATCCCACTTCACGGTGAGTATTGTGGTATCTTTTAAATATTTGGTAGTGTTCTCTGCATGCCATGAGCTCAGAAGTACATGCTGTAAGTGCTCCACTAGATACTACACACTTTAGCTCTAGATGAGTTTCCCCCCATCTCACTCCACCCAGACCCCTTTCTGCTCCTGTTAGGGTTCCCTCCCCACTCTGAACTCTGGGGTACAGATGTGGGGACCCGAATGAAAGACCCCCTAAGCTTATTTTTACAAGCTTAGGTTAAAAACTTTCCCAAGGCACAACTCCTTTCTTTGTCCTTGGACAGTATTGCTGCCACCACCAAGTGATTTAGACAAAGATTCAGGAAAAGGATCACTTGGAGTTCCTATTTCCCCAAAATATCCCCCCAAGCTCCTTCACCCCCTTTCTTTTGAGAATAATATACTAACCAATAGGTTAACAATGTGAGCACAGACGAGACCATTGGGTTTTTAGGACACTAAAAAACAATCAGGTTCTTAAAAGAAGAACTTTATTATAAAGAAAAAAGTAAAAGAAGCACCTCTGTAAAATTAAGATGGAAGGTAATTTTACAGGGTAATAAAAAGATTTAAAACACAGAGGATTCCCATCTAGGCTCAACTTCAAAGTTATGAAAACAGGAATAAACCTCCCTCTTAGTATAGGGAAAATTCACAAGCTAAAACAAAATCTAACGCATTTTCTTGCCTTTACTTGCAATTTTTGTACTCTTAGATGCTTATTTCAGGTAGGGTTTTAGGAGATGGTTTTTCCTGCCGTCTGAGAGAGAACAACAAAGAGAGCACAAACAAAACCTCCCGCCACAGATCTGAAAGTGTCTTTTTTTCTTATTGGTCCTTTTAGTCAGGTGCCAACCAGGTTATTTGAGCTTCTTAACCCCTCACAGGCAAAGGAGGGATTTTAGGCTACCTTTAGCTGTATGTTTATTACAGCTCCCCTTCCCAGACCCACTCCGCCCCCTGCTATGCCCCCAGCCCAGGTCTCCCCTAATTCCCTCTTCGCACCCAGACCATCTCTGCCTCTAGCTCCAGATCCTCCCCCATCCCCACTTCTGCCCCTAGTTCTGCCTTCAGCCCAAGCTCCATTGCCAAGGAAGCCTTGGCTGTGCAGTAATGGAGGAGGACACAGACAGATTCTGTTAATGGTAAGAAGGGGCAAATGGAAAAGTTTGTGCACTATTTGTCTAAACTATTAGTTTCTTATTTTGTTGTACCATCATCTGAGATCTTTTCAAAGCCACCCCCTAACACCAATAACTGATCGTTTTGTTATGATTTTTATGTTGTGTTTTAAATAAATCAATCTTTTCACTAGAATGCAATGACTCTCACAAATCTTTTGACCTTATAAAAAGTGTAACACTGTTCTGGTTTAGCCCAAAATTGAAATCTAGGAGAGAGGAGACAAAATTTCACAGAAAGATGCACTTTACCAATAATTTAATAGATTCTGGAACTCATCATCAGGCTATGATAATAAGTAAGTTTACATGCAAATTACCTGATGTAAGGTTTAAACACCTGTCAGTCTGTCTTGCTTGTAAGTACAAATATCAGAGAATGCTAAACTCTGTCTGACATGGTAAGTATTTCCTGAAAATCTATATGTTTGTAGTTTGTAATCTAAGAGTTTTCAGAGAAAACATGTAGCCATTAATAAGCGTGGGATTCCAAGTCATTACATTTTACATTTTGAAGGTATTGCTGTTCAATTGCCAGTTAATTCTGAGGCCTCTCTGCCTCTTTTAATAGGATTGAGTGGATTGAAATGGATTAGGAGTAAAGTACAGTTTTGCTTTCAGAAATCCAGGCTCTCTTTGATCAAAGTTGCTGCAAACATTAAAAGCAACTTAAAAAAATACCAGGCAAGAAATACTGCAATTTTCTATTGGAATCACATATAAATGATATGCCTGAATTATTAACTTGATAAAACATAAAAAATTCAAAATTAGGATTAAAAGAAAGTAGTTAGTATGCTAGGATTCCTATATTAACAAGATGTAAAAAAGCATGAGTTTAATATTATCACCTGAAATTTTCTATAACAAGCTTAGTATTAGATCTAAATTATGGAAGCCTTAAAAATTTGGACCAAAATATGGAGCCCTTAAAAACTTACTAACCTGAGAGAACAGAATTCTATTCTTACAGATTCCCATATCTTATTTATCACCATAGTATCTGAGCACCTGTCAATGTTGTATTTAGTGATGTGATTAGCATCTGTCATGTGTGGTCCATTCCTCCTCTCATCCTCTTGCCAGAAGAAGAGTTGTGTGTTGTGACAAAGTTCCTCCTCTACCATGGTGGGTCCTGTGCTTATTGGCGGATTCTGCTTGCCTCAGAGATCTTCCCCTCTAGTAGAATCCACAGTCCAGGTTAACTCCTCCTGTGTCTGATCAGGAGTTGGGAGTTTTGCGGGGAACCCGGGCCCGCCCTCTACTCCGGGTTCCAGCCCAGGGCCCTGTGGATTGCAGCTGTTTAGAGTGCCTTCAGGAACAACTGCACGACAGCTACAACTCCCTGGGCTACTTCCCCATGGACTCTTCCCAACACCTTCTTTATTCTCACCACAGGATCTTCCAGCAGTACGCCCTTTTACTCTCAGCTCCTAGTGCCTCTTGCTCCCAGCTCCTCACACGCAACCTCCTTACACAGCTCCTGACATGCGCCCCTCACTGTCTCACTGGGAGGCTTTTAACTAGTTTCAGCCAGCCCCTGATTGGCTGCAGGTGTCTCAATTAACCTCCCTTCCTTCTGGAAAGTTCTTAATTGGCCCCAGGTGTCTTGATTAACCTGGAGCAACTGCCATAAGGTATCAGGGATTTGTTTAGCCTGGGGCTAACATACTGGTTCCTTACCACTTTCCTATAGCCCTCTGGCTTTGCCCCGTCACATATCCCACCCCCTCTGCTCAACACCATAGAGTTGGGCAACTTGGGACGCCAGGCAGTGTGCTCTTGACAGACCATTAGCGTTGCCATGGTGGCATCCAGCCCTGTGCCGTATGCAGAACTGGAACGGTTGGAGGGATAAGAACCACCTGGTGACCCTTGCATTCTTTTCCTTATTCCGCTGCATCCACTGGAGGGGTGCATGGTCCGTCACAAGAGTAAATTGCCGGCCCAAGAGGTAATAACGTAGGGTCTCCATAGCCCATTTGACAGCAAGGAATTCTCTCTCAACTACTGCGTATTTCTGTTCTCTTGGGAGAAGCTTTCTGCTTAGGTAGAGGATCGGGTGTTCCTCTTCTCCCACCATTTGCGACAGAACCGCCCCCAACCCCACCTCGGAAGCGTCTGTTTGTAAAATAAATTCCTTGTTAAAGTCCGGGGCTATGAGTACAGGGTCATTACAAAGGGCCGTCCGAAGGTCTGTGAATGCTCCCTCTGCTGTGTCGGTCCACTTCACCATGTCTGGACCTCGGGCTTTCACCAGGTCCGTTAGGGGACTTGCCCTAGCAGCAAAGTGAGGAATAAAACATTGGTAGTAGCCTACCACACCTAGGAACACGCAGACCTGCTTCTTTCGGGTCGGCCGGGGCCAGTTTTGAATCGCCTCTAGCTTATTCATTTGGGGCTTTACTATGCCTTTTCCTACAATATACCCCAGGTACCTAGCCTCTGCTAGCCCTATGGCACATTTAGCGGGATTAGCAGTGAGGCCAGCCAGCCTTAAGGTGCGCAGTACTGCCTCAACTTTCTCCAAGTGGGTTCCCCAGTCTGGCGTATGGATGACTACATCATCTAGGTATGCGGCTGCATAACTAGTATGGGGGCGCAGCAGCTTATCCATGAGGCGCTGGAATGTGGCCGGGGCCCCATGTAGCCCAAAAGGGAGGAAGGTGTACTGGAATAGCCCATCCGGAGTGGAGAACGCTGTCTTCTCTTTAGCTTCTTTGGTCAGGGGAATCTGCCAGTATCCTTTTGTCAGATCCAGTGTAGTCAAGAATCGAGCACTACCCAGTCGGTCCACCAGTTCGTCGATGCGTGGCATGGGGTATGCATCGAACTGGGATACTTCATTCAGTCAGCGAAAGTCATTACAGAATCTCGTGGTACCGTCAGGTTTAGGCACTAGAACGATTGGACTGGACCACTGACTATAAGATTCTTCAATCACCCCTAATTCTAACATTTTCTTCACTTTGGCCTTGATTTCTTCTCTTTGGCTGCTGGGATTCGGTAGGGTCTCAATGTTACCTTGACTCTGGGGATCGTGCGGATATGGTGATAGGTCTCAGTCGTCCGCCCCGGTTTTGTAGAGAACACATCTCGGTTGCGATTAATCATGTCAGTTGCCTCAATCTTTTGGATCGGCGTCAAGTCAGGTGATATCCTTACTTGCTCGTGTAAGTTATCTTCCTGGGGAAGGGTCTCCTGGGTGACTAAGCATGCCTCTCGATCGTGCCAAGGTTTTAGAAGATTGATGTGGTAGATTTGCTCTGGTTTCCTGCGGCCTGGCTGCCGCACCTTATAGTTCACCTCTCCCACGGCTTCGATCACTTCGTAGGGTCCCTGCCACTGGTCTCGCCCGAAAGTCTCTCTCCCAGGACTAACCTTCCCGAGCTCCCAGGGGCCAGCCTCTGTTGCTTCCAACGGCTCACTTCCATCATGGCTGGGGCCAGCCTCCGGCTCACCTTCCGTGGTGGTAGTTTCTCTGGCTGCTCATGTCCGTCTGCCTACTAGGGCGATCTTCTGGCCCTGGGTCAGGATCCGGGTTCCCAAAGCTTTTGCAGCCTTCCTCTCCCTTTTTGTCTTCCGGGTCTTTTGGGGGACTGAGAACAGATCCTGAGAAATCTCAGCGAACATCGGGGGTTGACATTCCCCCGGTGACAAGTCGCTGCCCTCAGGGTCCCCACCTCCCTCCAACCTCTCCGGGGGGAGTAATTATCAAACCCTGGATAGTCCCTCCCAATGACTACAGGATACGGGAGTTTAGGAACTACACCCACTGTCACCTCAATGGGGTTCCCCTGAAACTCTATCTCCACCTGGATGGTGGGGTAATGGCTTACGGCCCCATGCATGCACGTCACTGCTACGCGTTTGGCTTGTAGCAGCTGGCTACTTTTTACCAGCTTACCCGATATTAGGGTGATTGCACTCCCGGAGTCCACAAGCGCTATAGTCTCTACTCCATTTATTGTCACCGGTCTAGTGTAGTTATGCGGGGCTAATGCGATGCCCGCAAGGTGGATAAGGGAGCATGGGACCTCCCAATCCCCCAAGTTACATTGCATGGGCTCCTCGGTGCTGGGACACTGTGCTGCTATGTGTCCCCACTCACCACATGCATAACATCTATATGGAACCCTAGGCGTTCCCCGGTCTCTTGGTTTGGGAAGGCTAACATCACAATCTTCTTCACCCTCAGTGCTCCGACTCTTTATGGCCTCTGGTGGGCCTTCAGCCCCTCTCTTTTTCCACCTGGGCCCTCCTGGTGGCCCAGTCACTCGAACTCTACGGCTTGGTGCTGCTAGTTTAACCCGGGGTTCCATTTCCTTAACTGGTCGGGTCAGCTCCCTTGCCGTCCTTCGCCTCTCTGCCATTGCTACAATCTCATCATAGGTGGAGGGTTCGTTCTGGCTTACCCATGCGCGAAGGTCTGGTGGTAGTCCCCTCATGTATCAGTCGATGACCAGAACTTCTAGTATCTCTTCTGGACTCCGGGACTCAGTTTGCAACCACTTCGTGCAAGATGGATGAGGTCATACAATTCGGACTGCGGGGTTTTGTCTTCCTTGTACCTCCACTCATGATACCGCTGGGCCCGCACTGCGGTCATTACCCCAGATCTGGCCAGGATCTCTGCTTTCAGCTGGGGGTAGTCTGCTGCAGCCTCTTCAGGCAGATCATAGTAGGCCTTCTGGGCCACCCCACACAGGAATGGGGCAAGGATGCCAGACCACTGATCTTGAGGCCAGGCCTCCCGTAGGGCTGTCCTCTCAAAGGCCAGGAGATATGCCTCTATGTCATCGTTCCCCGTCATTTTCTGTAGGCAATTGCTGGCCCGTATGTGCCGTGTCCCATCATGGCCATGGTTCATCTCTGTAAGGGCCTTCACTTGGTTTACCAGTTCCCGCAACATAGTCCGGTCTTGAGCGGCCTGGTCCATCAACAGGCGATTGGTCTCCTGCTGCAGCTGTACTGCCTCCTGTTGGGCAGCTGCCTGGACATGGGTAGCCCCCTGCTGGGCAGCCGTGGCTTGTATCAGTGCCCATACTACCTCTTCCATTGTGGTGAAAATAAATAAATAAATAAACCCGCTCCCCCTTTCTTTTTTTTTTAAAAATAAACACCTTCCTTCTTCCGCCGCACTGTGCACACCAAATCCCACTCCTAACACCAGTTGTGACAAAGTTTCTCCTCTACCTCGGTGGGTCCTGCGCTTATTGGCGGATTCTGCTTGCCTCGGAGATCTTCCCCTCTAGTACAATCCACAGTCCAGGTTAACTCCTCCTGTGTCTGATCAGGAGTTGGGAGTTTTGGGGGGAACCCGGGCCCGCCCTCTACTCCGGGTTCCAGCCCAGGGCCCTGTGGATTGCAGCTGTTTAGAGTGCCTCCTGGAACAACTGCACGACAGCTACAACTCCCTGGGCTACTTCCCCATGGACTCCTCCCAACACCTTCTTTATCCTCACCATAGGATCTTCCAGCAGTACGCCCTCTTACTCTCGACTCCTAGTGCCTCTTGCTTCCAGCTCCTCACAGGCAACCTCCTTACACAGCTCCTGACATGCGCCCCTCACTGACTCACTGGGAGGCTTTTAACTAGTTTCAGCCAGCCCCTGATTGGCTGCAGGTGTCTCAATTAACCTCCCTTCCTTCTGGAAAGTTCTTAATTGGCCCCACGTGTCTTGATTAACCTGGAGCAACTGCCATAAGGTATCAGGGATTTGTTTAGCCTGGGGCTAACATACTGGTTCCTTACCACTTTCCTATAGCCCTTTGGCCTTACCCCGTCACAGTGTGTGGTATGAAATTTTTATTTTGGAAGGTGTGTTCTTGTTGTTTTTATGCACATAATGCTGTATGTTTGTTAGAGCAACAAGGTCAAAAAAGTGTGCTTTGCACATGGAGCAGAAGGTGGTGAGGTTTGTGATATCTCTTTGTTCCTGAGGGAGTTCATTCCAGTATCTGATCAGCTCCCAGGAAAGCTCCATCTTCTGCAAAAACAAGCTTTATCCTTATTATAGAAAGTTCCATTGTGTCAGAGAAGTAGAGTTGTCATCAGTGATCTCCATTCCAGAATTATAAGTGAACTTTTGGATATTCTCGGTTCACTCCATACAGCGCCTTGAAGAAAAGGACCAAGGATCATTGAATTTGAATTGATATTATATGGGGCAGTGTAGAAAGCAGAGAGAGGGGTTTTTTGTACATGGGTCACAGTAGCCCATGGAGGAGAGGGGCTGCAGTTTTCTGTATTAGCTAGAGTTTCCTAAAGGCTGATGGCTTCATACCCAGGTATAATGTGCTACTGTAGTCAACACAGCAAATGACAAAGGCATGTATAACTTAGGCCAAGTTATTGTCTTCCAGGATGGAATGGGGTCTCCTTGTCAAGTAGAGTTAGTAGACATTACTCACAGATTCTGCTATGTGAAAGCTCATTGTCAACAAGGAATTCAGGAGCACTCCTAAGCCTGCTACTCATATGAAATAGCTGAAAATACTGATAAAAGACAGCCCATCTTCATTCAAGAATAATATTCTTGTTTATATGCATGCCCAAACTCAGTAAAAAACATGGCTTGGCATAACAGAAATATTTCTCAAACATGTGACATTGGATGCCAAGTAAAGACTAGGTTCTGCTCCCCTTACTCAGGTTGAGTAGTACCTTAGTCTGCATGTAATTAGTCTCATTCTGTCCCATAGTAGAGTGAGGTATCAGCAGCATAGTATGTGTAAGGGCATCAGAATTTGACTCAAAATAAATGGACAGTTATTCTCTAGTAAATTGTACTCCCTATCTACAAAGGCTTCAGTAGGACTTAAGCATGTCAGTAATTTCAAGTATATGAATGGTCCCGTTGATTTCAAATGGAACTATTTGTGTGCTTAAAGTTTTGCACATGCTAAAGTATCTTGCTGTACCGGGTTGAATTACAACAGGTAAAAATTGTTACAGTAACTGAATCATTACTTCAGTAAAAATAAATTGACTCAAGTATATTTTAATAAGTTACTTACAGCCCTGGTTTAATATTAACTAATACTTAAAGCACTGATTGAGGGTTAATTAAATGTTCATAGACAAAGCAATGAGATGTCATTTAACTGCTGAAGTTAACATGACAAACAATATACGAGTTAAGTTTTAAAACATATGTATATTAAACTTATCAGGAATGTATAGTCATTTAAGTCACAATTAACATGGCAAATCCCTAAGTGTTTAGTGTGCAGCAATTTACTTGAAAGAACTGATATCTTCATTTATATTATCAAAGGGCATACAACTCATTTATTCACCCATAGCTACCTTATTAAATGCTAATTATAGTGTAAGTAAAAACTGTTCTGTTCACTTCTGATGGCTACAGAAGGGTTAATGAATGTGTGTAACACTGAACCAAGCCCTTACATCATAAGAACGTTTGCCTTTCACTGTACATCATATTTTTGGAATGACATTGGTGGTGCAAACATCATGCAACATTGGACTGACAGATCACTTTACAGCAGGGGATTTGATGTGCCACAGCATAGACTAATGAACTGAGGCACCTCACTGTTTGCCAGCAAGTTTAAATTGGTTTCTTATTGTGTGCTATAACTTGGTAGGGCTGGGATAGATAACTGCATAAAGCAGAAAAAATGGAACAAGTTATGGTTTTCATGTGAAACCACTGGGAAACTTGGAATTTAATTTAGTTTCATTTTGATCCAAAAGAACCCAAAACTCAAAGGGGTGCAAATCCCCAAAGATTAAAACCAAAGGAAAGGTTTGCATGAGGCCTGCCAACCAAAACTGCAAAGTACTGCACAGATTTTATGTGGCTTGAAAAAATTTAGTGATAGTGAGGAAGCAAAAGGAATCACGTAATCATCTTCAAAGGGTCTAAACCATTCTCAACAGAAAGAACATGATGTGTTTAGTGCACTCTATGGTATATTACAGGGCAAGCACTGACCAGTTTAAGAAGCTGCACCTGGGATAAAAATTCCCCTTTAGTACAAAATAAGCACTTGAAGAGCCAAATACATGAGTGAGCACTAAAAACTGGGGCCTTGTTTATTCAAGCACATCATTACAACATACACAATGCTGACTGCTGAAATTTGAAGTGCTCCCGCAGGGTGGGAGCAGGAAATTCAGTTTTCCACTCTCCAACCACAGGGATGTGTCACTGTTCTGCATTGGCACTCATGTTTGAATCATTTGGGTTGGAGGCTAATGAAAAACAAAGGGTTGATAATCAGTGTTCTTAAAATGCAATGGATGAAAGAATGACAAATTAGACAGAGACAGTTGGAGGTTCTTTGTATCATTCTTGGCTAAGAATTTGATCATCCAGCCAAGTTATGAAAAGAAAACAAAATATTTTCCTGTCAATGTTAAACTGTTTAAGAGTATCTAGAGACTAAATACTAGACATATTTAAGGAAATAACAGAACCCTGATTAAGTCTGGATGGATGATTCAGAAGCTTAGTGCTGGAACAGGCATATTTTATTAGAATATATATTTTAATATAAATCATATTCCCACATTTTGATTTAGATTTCAGAACAGTTTAAGAAAAGCATTTAGAGATGTGGTGGATTATAATGCTCTACAGATTTCTATAATGTCCTGACGCTCTGCAGGAGGCAAGGCATTTTGTACAAGAATTGCTGGCAATAACACAACATTATTGGAAGATCCCAAATCCTGCTGCTTTGGGAAAGGAATAACATATGTTATCTGAACATTGGCAAAATGATCTTTCTTCAGTTCTGCTACTTAATCCAGTTCAGCTAAATGTTTAGAGGCACAGTTTTCTCGAACAACATGAAAGGAGCTACTAATTGATTATTTGAATGCAGGGATACTATTTTATTTTATCTGCATAGTTTTATAAATCCATACCTTGTGTTATGTAATGGTAGGATTCAGATATTATTATGATCACTATTATGGTATTGCCTGCAATGTGCTAGATCCTGCCAAACAAATAGGAAGATCAATGCCAAAATGACACACTTCACAGAGATATAGTACAATATTAAGGATGAGGGTGTTTTATTGTTGTTTGTGGTTATTTTGTTATTCAGTGAACTCTAATGTGGAAGAAAACAGAAAAGGCATTATTAAAACCATCCCATCACACACAAGCTATTTTAACTCTTGCTTCATCTGGGAAAAAATCGCAATGCTCTCATAAGTAGAGCTGTGCAGGAACTGCAATTTCCATTTTGCAGAAAATTCCACAATTTTGAAATCTGCTTGAATTCCAAATCAAAGGGGGAAAAAATTGGAGAGTAGCTCTACTCCTAAGTCAGCAAGTTATTGCACACCATAAAGACTGAGGGAAAAAATGTCCCTGTGTCTGACAGACTGTCATGATTACAGCAAATCTGAATGTTTTTTCTAGCTCCACACCCCTCGTGTATGGTTGATGTTCCATCATCAGATGGCTCCATATTTTTGTCTAGATTTACAAGTGTCTTGTTAGTACAAGATCTGAGACAGCAATCATGATCTCATTCTTAGTTTCACCTTCTGAGTATTCAGACAGTTAGTTTACTTTATTGGCATGACTGTACAGGTTTGCTAAAGAAGGGTCAGAACTCTCAGGTATCTCAGCCTAGTTACACAATCTGACCAGGGCAGGACTTCACAATGGGTTTAGGGTGTTATCCTTTGTGCCCACTTGTTTTTATTGATGCAGTAGCAAATAATTACATAATGATCAAAAAGCTACAGCAGAAATAGCACTTTCTCAGACTTTGTGATCCACCTAATGTATAGTTTAAAATAGAGTGAAAAACAATAGTCTTGTCTGATCCATGGCACCATGATGGAAGCTCTCATTAAACAGAAGATGTTATACAAACATATCCCAAAATCAAGTAACAGACTGTGCATGAAGTTCAAAACACTGGCACCAGTATGCACCCAGCACTCGAAAATGCTTTTTAAAGTGTTATATTTATCCACTTCTGAAAAGAAAAGAAGAAATCACAGCAGGAATAATAATAATTAAAAATGACAATAATAATAAATAAATAAATAAATAAATAAATAATAATAAAAGCTTTTCTGCATTTCACAATCAAAGTAACTCTATGATCACCTGTAGTAATGTAACCCATGCCTGCTTGGTGTAGTGCTCTGTTCCCCTCTAGTGGCTGCTAGACCATTTAGAGATTGATGAGCCTGCTACAGCCTTGGCTAATAGACTTGCATTTTTTAGCTTATGCATTAAGCTCCAGAGGTCCCAGGTTTGCTCCTGGCCAATAAGCATTACGTTAAAATCGAGCATTAATCAAAGAACCTCTGGTTCTGTGGATGAAACAGTGCAGCCGTGGGGCCAAGGTATCTGGGAGTGTGCCTCCCAGCCAGGATAGACAGGCATGTGCTAACTCTGCTCAAGCTAGTATGCTAAAATAGCATTGCGGACATTGCAGCACTGGTGGCAGCTCAGGTGAGCCACCTGGTACAATCTCGCCTGACCTTCTTGGTCTGAGCTCAGGTAGCTAGCCCGAGCCACCACTGGTGCAAAATATCCATATTGCTATTTTTAGCATGCTAGCTTGGGTGAAGCTAGTCCTTTTCTGTCTACCCATCAGGGCCAGCTCCAGGCACCAGCGCAGCAAGCACGTGCCTGGGGCGGCAAGCCGTAGGGGGGTGGCTGGCCGCTAGCTGCAAGGGCGGCAGTCAGGCAGCCTTCGGTGGTGTTTCTGCGGGAAGTCCCCCAGTCCCATGGATTCAGCGGCAATTCGGCGGCAGGAACGCCAACAGCGCGGGACCGGTGGAGTGCCCGCAGGAACGCCACCGAATCTGCTGGACCGACGACCTCCCGCAGAAATACCACCGACGGCTGCCTGACTGCCATGCTTGGGGCGGCACAAAACATAGAGCCGCTCCTGCTACCCATACTGAGAGGTATGTCTACAGTTGTAGTGTAGATGTACCCACCGAAGTCACCAGGAGTTTTGCCACTGACCTCAATGAAACCAGGATTTCATCATAAAGTACATACCAGAGAACAATCTAATGACTAGACGTGAGTGAATACTTAAAAAAAAAAAAACACCTTAAAATGGTAACAGATAAAAATTGGAATTCTTCCAGCTCTGTTTGTTGGTCCTAAAGTCACACACCTCTGCCCCAGTTAATCCAGGCACTCAGGCACACACCTAACTTGAAGCCAACAGGACTACTAATGTGCTTAAACTTGAATATGTGCTTAAATACCTTGAGGACTGAACTGAAGCCCTGAATACATATTTAGGAAGCAGAATAACTGGCTTGAGTTTTAGAGGTGCTGAATACCTGTAATGTTTATTGACTCCAGTGAAAGCTGGGTACTTCTCATATTTGACCTATATCCAAAACACAGGCCAGTTTATGTTCCTCCAAGCATATTTTGTTCCTATTATGCTCAAACTAAGTTACTGAAATATTTAAAAGGTATCCACACAAAAATGTCTATTCAAATACTGCCTTTAATACAAAATGAAAGCCCCTGTTTTTCTTCAATCATTTTAATTTTTTTTTTCAAAAAAACTAAATTGACATTTATTTCAAATGTACATGTTCTTTGTCATAAAATAATAATGTAACTTTATCAGACTAGTAAAACTTTCTCAGAAGATGGAGGCAGCAATCTTGTTTCCAGATGATAAATTAGATTATGAAAAAAATCACTCTCCTTTAGATTCAGTCTGGCAAACAGAGCATTTTCAAATGCTGGTTTTGGTTATGTTCAATTCGGAACTGAAATATAACTAGTAAAGCTGTGCCAATTTTTCACCATGTTTAATTGCTAGCATGTTATAAGCCTGTTCCTTACCCTTTGTCTATTTTGTGTCTTTTAGACTCTAAACCCTCCAATGCAGAGATTATCCTTTATTTGTTTGTATGCCTAGAACAATGGAGCCCCAACCCTGACTGGGGTCCTTGGGCACTTGCATAATATAATTTATTATTATCTTAATTTACTACTAAGAAATCAATTATTTTATATAGTGTTTCTCCCTTTATCGCTGTTTTTTTTCCCACAGACAGATGGTCTCCCCCAAGAGATCTTTCCAATAAGAGACTTTATCTCCAGACATGCAGGTTTTCCAAAGCCACTCCCCATTCTGCCTATGCTCCGCTAGAAGTCAATGGTAAAAGTGCTTCAGTGGTGCAGGGTCAGTCCCTCTAGATCCACATGAAAACTTTCCCCGAGTACCATGTTCCCTAATGTGTCTTCCAGTCCTATAATACAGTTTCCCTCATCCACTCAATTTCCTCCTAACAACCGAACAACTAGAAATTTGCTTCAATCCTCCCACCACTGCCAGCCATAAACCCAACACTGCTGAGAGGGAGTAAAATGGCTGGAGGGAGTTGTAAGTTGTGGCTGCTCAAATAACCTTTGTTATATTCATCATCTCAGTCCTGAATCTAGCTCCACTCACTGCCCAATTGTTTCCCAGCACTGGCTCTGCTCCTACACCAGGCTTTCAAACTAGCAATGCCAGTCACTGCACTGCCATTTTCATTGCAGGGCACACTAAACAGAAGGATGAAAGGAACTGTGAGCTTTGCATCAACAGCAACAAAACCTATTTTGTGTAGATTTTAATTGGCAGAGTCTGGAGTCTAACTAGCATTTGGTGAGTTTGGATATGAATCATCAATGGAAGGCTGAAAAACACTTATCGTCGAATGTCAGACATTTTAAAACTAGATGCTTGGAGTCAATAGAAGCTTTTGTATGCTGGGCATTTTTGAAAACCAAGCCTCTTATTTAGGTGGCTGTATATGGGCTTTGGAAACTAATTTAAAAAAAAATCTTGGTCTAAAACTATTGTACTGATTTGCAGGATGCTGTTTTCCAGCATCCATTTACTTCATCATTTCGAAATGACTTTCAGTTTGAAGCATGTCTGATATCCTGTCCCATGAGAACACGCACCACTTGAGAATAGCTGGAAAATCATGTGGAAACTTAAACCAAACCAATCGATTTGGAACTGTCAGAACTGATCAGGGTGGGTTGCAAGTATGTATGTCTAGGCAAGATAAACTGTTCGAAAAGATTTTATTCATATCTTTTTTAATTTGTTTAACTGTACTTGTATTTTATTTTATTTTATTGTTTACTAAACTTGGAGCCTAAATCAGTCTAGCGTAACCCAACATGCACAAGAAAGGTCTGATAGCTAACAAACGGAGGGACAAGTCCATACAACAAATAAGATCTTGATCTAAACTTTCCAATCATCAGAGGAGGTTGAATCCAGAGTTTTGTTCAGTCCATTAGGTGCTGTTGGCAACTGTAATGATTTTATAGCGACTTTTGTGATAATTAGTACTTTTCTTAAAGCTGAAGCTCTTGAATAAAAGCAAAATGGCCCATTGTTTGTGTAAAGGGATATCATCATGGTTCATAAACATATTAGGGCATATCTAGTCAGAGCAGCAATGCACATTATGGGGGGATCATTTCTAAAACACAGTAACGTGTTGTTCACTAAGGTTGGTGTAGGCACTGCTGGTGCACACAAGAAGGTCCCTTTGCACTTTAATGTAGTACTCTTTATGTTAAAGTCCACTAAGGACCTTTCAGTGTGCACCATCTGGTCTACATGGACCAATTAGTACACAACATCTAAGTTCACTTTAGAAATCACGCCACTGTAATGTGCATTGCTGTTCCATGTAAGCAAGAACTAGGTAACAGCAAGCCTGAATTTTCACAAGTGACCATTGATTCGGGATGCCTCCGTTTCGTGTAGCCAGCAAGACAGATCTTACAGAGATCTGATTTTCAGCAATCACTGAGTGGAATACCCCAAAACTGAGGCTCCCAAAAATCACTAGTAACTTTTTTAAAATGACACCAACAGCACCCATGACTCCCACTGCCTGTTGCTCCTCCATCTCAGGAGCACTGGCTAGGGAAGGGAGAACACAAAGTTAAGTTACACATGGTTATAAGTTTCAGAGTAGCAGCCGTGTTAGTCTGTGTCAGCAAAAAGAACAGGAATACTTGTGGCACTTTAGAGACTAACAAGTTTATTTCAGCATAAGCTTTCATGGACTACGAAGTGGACTGTAGTCCACGAAAGCTTATGCTGAAATAAACACGGTTATAACTACAACATAGAGTTCAAGATATTCTCTGAAACTATTCACAACCACTACACACTTTCATAAATCATTGTTGTCACTGAATAAAATGGAATGGAAAATTAGGATTAAATAAAAAGGCAGGTTACTTAGTAGCTGATGGTAGAAAAATAAATTTCAGATGTCAAAAAATGGAGAGGGGCTGAGAATCAACTGCCTATGAAACTTTCCAGTAACCTTGAAAAAATGGCTTAAAATAATAAAGCTTATTTTAGAAGTCCTGTGTGGCGTGATGCCTCATCTGTAGCATATAACGAAGAAAATGTAGCATATAAAAGAGGAAATGGAACTTCTATAAAAAATAACATAGTAAGTCCTTCTCTGAAAGGTCCTGGAATAGGCGCATTTATTATATACTGTGGTAGTTGGATAAATCGATTTCTGTTTTATTTTTATGAACTGTATTGTCGTTGTTACACAATCTGGTTAGAGAATACTGTTTTCTTATTCCTTTTGGCAGAAGGGGAGATGGAATGCAAGCCATACTCTGCATAGTAAATCTAAACAAGGAATGTAGCTCAGGGTTTCTGTTGAGTGCAATTTTTTTTGGTAACTCTTTATCTGATATTAGCATTCTGTGGAGGTATAAATAAATCATTCTTCTACAATGCAGTACAAAATTTACTTTTCTGCTTGTATTTTCTTTTGACCTAAACTAGTGTGAGTTAATTTAATGCTCAGGAGGGACTCATAGCACTGGCTAGAATCAGAATTGTGCAAACTTCTGCCACACACAGTTGCGTTGCTTCACCTCAACTCTGAACTTTGGCATTCTTGTTATTCCAGTTCTGTGCTTTTCTACAGCAGAAACTACCAGTTATGAGGAATTTTGCCATTTTTTTTCCTCTTTAATTTTCTCATCTCAGAAAAGGGAAAATGCAAACTGTGGTGAAATACTTATTTAGTAGCTGTATGTGGTTTAGAGTTACATTTTGCTGCTATTATTAATTATTATTTACATTTATATTATGGTAACACTTAGGGATCTCTCCACCAGTCAAGTTTGGGGACCCATTATGCTTGACACTGTACAACCACATGTATGTCTACATTGCAAACTGGCATATGATTGCAACACGTGTAAACAATACCCAAGCTATAAGAACATAAGAATGGCCATACTGGGTCAGACCAAAGGTCCATCAAGCCCAGCATCCTGTCCTCCGACAGTGGCCAATGGCAGGTGCCCCAAAGGGAATGAACAGACAGGTTATCATCAAGTGATTCATGCCCTGTCACCCAATCCCAGCCTCTGGCAAACAGAGGCTAGGGACACCATCCTGCCCATCCCAGCTAATGAGCATTGATGGACCTATCTTCCATGAATCTATCTAGTTCCCTTTTGAACCCCATGATAGTATTGGCCTTCACAACACCCTCTGGCAAGGAGTTCCAGAGGTTGACAGTGCGTTGCGTGAAAAAATACTTTCTTGTGTTTGTTTTAAACCTGCTAACTATTAATTTCATTTTGTGGCCCCTTGTTCTTGTATTATGAGAAGGACTAAATAACAATTCCTTATTTACTTTCTCTATACCAGTCATGATTTTATAGACCTCTATCATATCCCCGCTTAGTCGCCTTTTTTCCAAGCTGAAAAGTCCCAGCCTTATTAATCTCTCCTCATATGGAAGCCGTTCTATACCCCTAATCATTTTTGTTGCCCTTTACTGAACCTTTTCCAATTCCAATATATCTTTTGAGATAGGGCGACCACATCTACACGCAGTATTCAAGGTGTGGGAGTACCATGGATTTCTATAGAGGCAATATGATATTTTCTGTCTTATTATCTATCCTTTTCTTGATGCTTCCCAACATTCTGTTCACTTTTTTGACTGCTGCTGCACATTGAGTGGATGATTTCAGAGAACTATCCACAATGACTCCAAGATCTCTTTCTTGAGTGGTAACAGCTAATTTAGACCCCATCATTGTTTATGTATAGTTAGGATTCTACAAGGGTCCTGTGGCACCTTATAGACTAAGGGTACGTCTATACTACCCGCCTGATTCGGTGGGTAGCAATCGATCTTCTGGGATCGATTTGTCGCGTCTCATCTAGACGCGATAAATCGATCCCAGAAGTGCTCGCTGTCGACACAGGTACTACTGCTCCACACGAGGAGTAAGCGGAGTCGACGGGGGAGCCTGCCTGCTGCGTCTGGACCCGCGGTAAGTGCTTTTTAGTTCAAACTAAGATACTTCGACTTCAGCTACGTTATTCACGTAGCTGAAATTGCGTATCTTAGTTCGCCCCGCCCCCAGTGTGGACCAGCCCTAACAGAGGTATTGGAGCATAAGCTTTCATGGGTGAATACCCACTTCTTCAGATGCAAGCAGTGGAAATGTCCAGGGGCACATATAAATGTGCAGGGAAGAGTCAGGCTAGAGATAACGAGGTTAGCTCAATCAGGGAGGGTGAGGCCCTCTTCTAGCAGCTGAGGTGTGAACACCAAGGGAGGAGAAACTGCTTTTGTAGTTGGCTAGCCATTCATAGTCTTTGTTTAGTCCTGAGCTGATGGTGTCAAATCTGCAAATGAACTGAAGCTCTACAGTTTCTCTTTGGAGTCTGGTCCTGAAATTTTTTTGCTGCAGGATGGCTACCTGTAAGTCTGCTATTGTGTGTCCATGGAGTCGTTGTCCAGGATGGGTTGTAGATCACCGATGATCCGCTGGAGAGGTTTTAGCTGAGGGCTGTAAGTAATGGCCAGTGGAGTTCTGTTGGTTTCTTTAAAAAAGAAACCAACAGAACTCCACTGGCCATTACTTACAGCCCTCAGCTAAAACCTCTCCAGAGGATCATCGGTGATCTACAACCCATCCTGGACAATGACCCCTCACTTTCACAGGCCTTGGGAGGCAGGCCACTCCTCGCTCACAGACAACCCGCCAACCTGAAGCATATTCTCACCAGCAACAACACAACACACCATAATAACTCTAAGTCAGGAACCAATCCATGCAACAAACCTCGATGCCAACTTTGCCCACATATCTACACCAGGGACACCATCACAGGACCTAACCAGATCAGCCACACCATCACCGGTTTATTCACCTGCACATCCACCAATGTAATATACGCCATAATGTGCCAGCAATGCCCCTCTGCTGTGTACATCGGTCAAACTGGACAGTCCTTACGCAAAAGGATAAATGGACACAAATCAGATATAAGGAATGGCAATATACAAAAGCCCGTAGGAGAACACTTCAACCTCTCTGGACACACAATAGCAGACTTAAAGGTAGCCATCCTGCAGCAAAAAAGCTTCAGGACCAGACTCCAAAGTGAAACTGTAGAGCTTCAGTTCATTTGCAAATTTGACACCATCAGCTCAGGACTAAACAAAGATTATGAATGGCTAGTCAACTTCAAAAGCAGTTTCTCCTCCCTTGGTGTTCACACCTCAACTGCTAGAAGAGGGCCTCACCCTCCCTCATTGAGCTAACCTCGTTATCTCTAGCCTGACTCTTCCCTGTACATTTATATCTGCCCCTGGACATTTCCACTGCTTGCATCCGAAGAAGTGGGTATTCACCCACGAAAGCTTATACTCCAATACCTCTGTTAGTCTATAAGGTGCCACAGAACCCTTTGTCGCTTCTACAGATCCAGACTAACACAGCTACCCCTCTGATAGTTAGGATTCTGTTTTCCAATGTGCATTACTTTGCATTTGTCAACATTAAATTTCATCTGCCATTTTGTTGCCCAGTCACCCAGTTTTGTGAGATCCTTTTTTAGCTCTTCACAGTCTGCCTGGGACTTAACTATCTTGAGTAGTTTTGTATCATCTGCAAATTTTGCCACCTCACTGTTTACCCCTTTTTCCAGATCGTTTATGAATATGTTAAATAGGACTGGGCCCAGTACAGATCCCTGGGGGATACAACTATTTACCTCTCTCCATTCTGAAAACTGGCCATTTATTCCTACCCTTTGTTTCCTATCTTTTAACCAGTTACCAATCCATGAGAGAACTTTCCCTCTTATCCCACGACTGCTTATTTGGCTTAAGAGTCTTTGGTGAAGGACCTTGTCAAAGGCTTTCTGAAAATCTAAATACACTATATCCACTTGATCTCCTTTATCCACATGCTTCTTGACCCCCTCAAAGAATTCTAGTAGATTGGTGATGCATGATTTCCCTTTACAAAAACCATGTTGACTATTTCCCAACAAATTATGTTCATCTATGTGTCTAACAATTTTGTTCTTTACAATAGTTTCAACCAATTTGCCCGGTACTGAAGAGAGGCTTACTGACCTGTAGTTGCCAGGGTCACCTCTGGAGCCCTTTTTAAAAATTGGCGTCACATTAGCTATGCTCCAGTCATTTGGTACAGAAGGTGATTTAAATGATAGGTTACAGATGACAGTTAGTAGTGCTGCAGTTTCACGTTTGAGTTCCTTCAGAACTCTTGGGTGAATACCATCTGGTCCTGGAAACTTATTACTGTTTAGTTTATCAGTTTGTTCCAAAACCGCCTCTAATGACACCTCAATTTGGGACAGTTCCTCAGATCTGTCACCCCCCAAAAATGGTTCAGGTTTGGTAATCTCCCTCACATACTCAACAGTGAAGACCGATGCAAATAATTCATTTGGTTTCTCCACAATGGCCTTATCGTCTTTGAGTGCTTCTTTAGCATCTTGCTCGTCTAGTGGCCTCACTGGTTGTTTAGCAGACTTTCTGCTTCTGATGTATTTAAAAAAAAAATGTTATTACTTTTGGAGTCTTTGGCTAACTGTTCTTCAAATTCTTTTTTGGTCTTTCCAATTATATTTTTACACTTCATTTGCCAAAGTTTATGTTCTTTTCTATTTTCCTCATTAGGATTTATCTTCCACTTTTTAAAGGATGCCTTTTTGCCTCTCACTGTTTCTTTTACTTTGTTGTTTAACCATGGTGGCTCTTTTTTGGTTCTCTTACTATGTTTTTTAAATTGGGGTATACATTTAAGTTGAGCCTCTATTATGGTGTCTTTAAAAAGTTTCTACGCAGCTTGCAGAGATTTTACTTTTGGTACTGTACCTTTTAATTTTTGTTTTCTGCTATCTTTAATCTGTGGCAGCGCAGATTTCAGCATAGGGCTAGCCAGCCAAGTATGTACTCAGGGTCCTAGCCAGGTTTGTACAATCTATGCTGAAGCTGTTGATGCTGCAGCTGCATTGATATTGATGCCCGAGCCAGCTAAATTAAAGGTAGCTTGGGTACGTCTACACATGCAGCCATGTCTAAAATTGTGGTGGCATGTACAGTACATGTAGCTACATGCCACCTTGAAAGGTAGGTTTTGACTACAAGCAGCAGTGAAAGGCTCTGGCATTCCCCACTGCCAGAGTCTTTCACTGCAGCAGGGAGGTAGCAGGACACTACTCTGCTAAAAATAGCAGTGTGGATTTAGGAGGCACTGCTTGGGCATATAGAGCACTGTGTAGGGTGCAACAATCAGGGTCCAGGCAACCTTAGGGGAGAACAGGGGGTCTGAACCCCAAAGAGTAAACAGTTGAATCAGCTGGTTGTATATAATGTTATTGTGTATTAATATATGCAAAGCAAGGTATTTTATGAAAGAGTGTAAGGTTCTGAACATGGTGGTCATTATGAGACATGTATAAAGACCATGGTTATAAATGTATGTAGTTGTGCATATAGAATAGTATGTTCATGGCCATTGTGACAATTTCAAGAACACCTCACAGCAGGAAGGGGCTGCTCTCAAGCCAGTTGTTTAACATGTAAATAATTTCAAGTTCCCATCCAGGATAAGACCATGGTGGATCATTAGAGTTAATAGGAGGAAAAAACTGAAACAACTTGAAACTAAAAAGAAAACCAAAGGCTAAGGCTATACTACAGAACTTACAGAGCTGTAGCTGCCCCACTGTAGTGCTGCTATTGCAGAGGCTCTAAGCAAATGGGAGAGATCTCTCCTGTCGATTTAATTACTCCAGCCCCCACGAGTGCTTAGGAAACCCGAGGTTACAGGGCAGGTGGTGACAGAACCCCTCACTTTAAGAGTAACATGAGTGAATTTAGTACACTTGAAAGCTATGATAAGCATATACTGCTGCTGTCCAGGGGTGACTAAACACAGCATATCACTCTTTAGGCCTGGCAATCAGGCATCTTTCCCAACACTAAATTAACTAAAAAAAGCAAAGTAAATGACTGTGCATTTACCATAGATGCTTATTTTTACCACTGACAATTGTAGCAGATAAAACTCCAGTGCTTATTACCTTTAAAGGAAACGTGCAAATAATAAAGATGTTAAACTCCAGCAATGTTAAAAGTAAAGAGCAGTCATGCACCAACTTATTCTGGTCAGAGCATTTGCCCTTGAGAGTGTAACGAGAATTTGAGTGACAAGTTGGACTCCGTAATCTGGGTACTCACCCTAAACCTGAAACCCTTTAGAACGCCACGTGAATCCCTCTTTGTGCCGCTTGCTGCAGGGCTGTTTAAATCCTCCTGCTGATATGTTCAAAAACTCCAATTGCCTTAAAGGTAAATATAACCTCAGGGGGGCCTGTAATAAGATTAGGAGCAAATTAAAAGGTTAAACTGTGGTCTTGTTGAGAAATTTAAACTCACATTTGCAATTTGCAAATTGCAACCCTCCATCTAATCTTTGTGGCAGGGATTAAAATAAACTATTGATTTTTATGGAGAATCAATAATCCTAAAAGTAGGTGATTTCACTTCTGGAAGATGCTGATAGGGTAAAGAAAACTCAACTCAGAAGAATGAAAAATGCCCAAAGTTAATAAACTGTAGCCATGTGCACTATTCTGTAACATCCAAAGAGGTTTATGGATTTCTGTCAGTAAGAAAGTAATACTCAGAACATAGGTACTGGAGGTGAGGTTTAAATGGAAATAACTGCACAGAAGTACCATAAAAATGGAAGCCAAGAATCAAGTAGCCCATATGTAACAGAGTTCTTGGAGGGCTATGTGGTCAAGTGGGTAGGGCTCACCCAGTATCTAGCCCCACTTCTCAGTATGAAGGCCTTTGAGTCCAATTCCTCACCCATGTATGGGCTCAGCTTCACCTTGGGTTTTCAGTCTCCTGGCCCTCTATTACCAGAGCGTGAGTCGTGTGGGAATGAGGCTTATGCCTCTCCTGCAGTAGGGGCAGTTGATAGGGGAGCCTGCTCTCCCCTCTCCCCCGCCCCCACTTCACTGGGCTCTGACCCAAGGCCCTAGGAAAGTAAATCAGTGTCTGGCACCTTGGAGTGCCCTTGGAGTTACCCACTTTGGGTAACTTCCAACCCCCCGTCTCTTGCCATATCTTCACGTCCAATATAAGATAACAAATGAAAAAGAACAGACAACTGAACTTTCAGCCCCAGCTGGGTTCAGTGTGGAGTCCTAGTCCTCACAGGGTGCCTCTTCAGCACCTTCGTTCAGGAGCCCTTAGATAGATTTATCTTCCTCCCCAGCCCCTCCCTTTTAAGCTTCCTCTCCAGTTGGAGCATGTAGGTCTGGCAGGACGGGGCTATGTGGGCCCAGTATTGTCCTCTGACCCCTTTGGACCCAGTGTGGGGTTTGTACTTCGCATCACACCATACCAGAAGAAAGTACAGGCCAAGTGTTCAATTCCGAAAAAGAACAGCTAGCTATCAGACTGGGGTGATCCCAGACATTTTTCACATGGTAGACCCAGCTGAACCACTCTCAGTTTAACTTAGTATGGGTGCCACTCAGGTTTGGCACAACAGTATCTTCGTCAGAGGCCATACTTACAAGATGGGAGACCCTATCCTGGGAAGCAGTGACTCTAATCCAATCCTTGGGTATATACACAGGGGAATCTCAAGTAGGATTAGAGAGGTTATTTTACCATTGCATTTGTCAACGGTGTGACTGCTGCTGGAATATTGTGACCAATATATGCTGTGTGACATATATATAAACAAAATTATAGTAATATGTATTATTCTCACTAAACATATATTAGTATGCATTAAGCATAAATACTATAGCAGTTAGCCTAAATTGGCCTACATCTTTATTATAATCCTGTTCACATATGCTAAGTACAAATAACATTTTTCATTTACTGAAGTAAGTTTTGGCTTAAGTAGATAAGAAAACTGTCAGGATCAGGACATATCAGGCTCAATTACTCTCAGAAACCAGTACTAGAAGGTCCCAAAGGGAAAGGATAAGCTATATGAGTGTTCTACTCTGGTACAAGCCTAGGAGTTGCCTTCGCACTCCTGGGAACCTGGAATGCATGTGTTCAGAACAAAGAGATAAGAGGTACACCACGGTACCAGAAAAACAAGGTAAAAAGCTGATTGGAGAAATCTAGTTTCAGATGACTTACACTGTTCCTTTCACTTGTAAACAGGAAAGGTATAAAAAGATGGCTCTAGGGGAGTAACTTTGGGAGCACACCTTCTGAGTAAGATGAATGTAATTATGCATCACATGACAGCTTCTCAGAAACTGTTATATAAAACCTTTCCCCTGTATTACATTGTTCTTGGCTTATAGCAATAAACCTGACTGACAGTGGTTACATGGTGTCTTAAATATATTTCATAACAGACAAAAGTGTGGTCAAGCAATTGACTATACAATATATCAACAACTGTGTCCAGTTCTGGGGTCTACAATACAAGAAGGATGTTGATAAATTGGAGAGGGTTCAGAGAACAGCCACAAGAATGATTAAAGGATTAGAAAACATTGCAATATCATGATAGACTCAAGGAGCTTAATCTGTTTAGCTTCACAAAGAGAAGGTTGAGGGTTGACTGGATCACAGTGTAGTTGGTTAGATGGGAAACATATATTTAATAATGGGCTCTTCAGTCTAGCAGAAAAAGTTACAACAATATGCAGTGTTCAGAAGTTGAAGCTAGAAAGATTCTGAGTGGAAATAAGGTGCAATTTTTAACAGAGTAATCATAGAATCATAGAATCTCAGGGTTGGAAGGGACCTCAGGAGGTCATCTAGTCCAATCCCCTGCTCAAAGCAGGACCAATCCCCAACTAAATCATCCCAGCCAGGGCTTTGTCAAGCCTGACCTTAAAAACCTCTAAGGAAGGAGATTCCACCACCTCCCTAGGTAACCCATTCCAGTGCTTCACCACCCTACTAGTGAAAAAGTTTTTCCTAATATCCAACCTAAACCTCCCCCTCTGCAACTTGAGACCATTACTCCTTGTTCTGTCATCTGGTACCACTGAGAACAGTCTAGATCCATCCTCTTTGGAACCCCCTTTCAGGTAGTTAAAAGCAGCTATCAAATCCCCCCTCATTCTTCTCTTCTGCAGGCTAAACAATCCCATTTCCCTCAGCCTCTCCTCATAAGTCATGTGCTCCAGCCCCCTAATCATTTTTGTTGCCCTCCGCTGGACTCTTTCCAATTTATCCATATCCTTCTTGTAGTGTGGGGCCCAAAACTGGACACAGTACTCCAAATGAGGCCTCACCAGTGCCGAATAGAGGGGAATAATCACGTCCCTCGATCTGCTGGAAATGCCCCTACTTATACAGCCCAAAATGCCGTTAGCCTTCTTGGCAACAAGGGCACACTGTTGACTCATAGTCAGCTTTTTGTCCACTGTAACCCCTAGGTCCTTTTCTGCAGAACCGCTGCCCAGCCATTCGGTCCCTAGTCTGTAGCAGTGCATGGGATTCTTCCGTCCTAAGTGCAGGACTCTGCACTTGTCCTTGTTGAACCTCATCAGATTTCTTTTGGCCCAATCCTCTAATTTGTTTAGGTCCCTCTGTATCCTATCCCTACCCTCCAGCGTATCAACCACTCCTCCCAGTTTAGTGTCATCTGCAAACTTGCTAAGGGTGCAGTCCACACCATCCTCCAGATCGTTGATGAAGATATTGAACAAAACCGGCCCCAGCACCGACCCTCGGGGCACTCCACTTGATACCGGCTGCCAACTAGACATGGAGCCATTGATCACTACCCGTTGAGCGCGACCATCCAGCCAGTTTTCTATCCACCTTACCGTCCATTCATCCAGCCCATACTTCTTTAACTTGCTGGCAAGAACACTGTGGGAGACTGTATCAAAAGCTTTGCTAAAGTCAAGAAATAGCACATCCACTGCTTTTCCCTCATCCACAGAGCCAGTTATCTCATCATAGAAGGCAATTAGGTTAGTCAGGCATGACTTGCCCTTGGTGAATCCATGCTGACTGTTCCTGATCACTTTCCCCTCCTTTAAGTGGTTCAGAATTGATTCCTTGAGGACCTGTTCCATGATTTTTCCAGGGACTGAGGTGAGACTGACTGGTCTGTAGTTTCCCGGATCTTCCTTCTTCCCTTTTTAAAGATGGGCACTACATTACATTATGATTTGTCAAAGATAATGGCCAATGGCTCTGCAATCACATCGGCCAACTCCTTTAGCACCCTCGGATGCAGTGCATCCGGCCCCATGGACTTGTGCTTGTCCAGCTTTTCTAAATAGTCCCGAACTACTTCTTTCTCCACAGAGGGCTGGTCACCTCCTCCCCATACTGTGCTGCGGAGTGCAGCCACCTGGGTGCTGACCTTGTCTGTGAAGACAGAGGCAAAAAAAGCATTGAGTACACTAGCTTTCTCCACATCCTCTGTCACTAGGTTCCCTCCCTCATTCAGCAAGGGGCCCACACTTTCCTTGACTTTCTTCTTGTTGCTCACATACCTGAAGAAACCCTTCTTGTTACTCCTAACATCTCCAGCTAGCTGCAACTCCAAGTGTGATTTGGCCTTCCTAATTTCACTCCTGCATGAACCCTTGCAACAATTTATCAAGGGATGTGATGGATTTTTCATCATTGGCAATTTTTAAATCAAGACTAGATGTCTTTTAAAAGACATGCTCTAGTTCAAAACAAATTATTTTGGGGGAATGCATGGCCTAGCTACCTGAGAGACTACCTTTTCATCTGAAACAAAGAATTTACACAACTGTTGTTCCTCTGGACCTTTGAAACTGTGCTGACCACTAGGAGAGATTTATGAGCACAGGGCAAAGAACTTTTACAACAGCTGTACCTAAACCCATTCCCCACAAAAAATAGAGAATTCGTATGTTCCACATAGCAAATCTCTCTCTCTTTCTCTCTCTCTCTCTCTCTCTCACACACACACACACACACTAACCAAACTATTAGTGAACATATATATTAGGAGAGACTTTGAAAGGAGTCCTCTAAATATAGACTAGCACTTGCTGTTCTAATTATGGAAAGGGAGTTCCTCACACCTTAGTGAACAAAAGGAAAATGGGATGGGTAGGGACACTACAACCTATAACAATAAAAGTTTCGTTTTGGTTTATTTTATTGAAAAACCATATACATTTAATAATATTGTAATCATATGGCCCAATGTACCCTCTGCTATGTTACTTCAGTTTTATGCTGGTGGAGTTTAGCTGAGATCAATGGAGCTTCCTTGGCTTAAAACTTGAATAGTACAGTGGTGAATCAAGTCTTTTGAACAGGGTTTTCAAAAATTATTCTACTTTGGCCTAATGTTGCTCCTATTAAAGTCAATGGGAATTTTACCATTGCCTTTCATGGGAGCAGATTTAGGCTAATGCTAAGCATTTTTTGAAAGTCTCACCCTTAGACTACTTCAAGTTATCCAATTTGTCCTGTTGCATATATTCTCTGAATCTCTTCTAAATGCATTACCATGTTTACTTTTCTAAATGCTTCTGCTTTTAACACCATATTCCAAGCTTTTAACTGACTCATATTAGTGGCAGGGAACATCAGCAAACCACAACTAATTTGCCATGTCAGAGTGCAAATACCACCTACAGATCAATCAGATCCTGTTTACATAATGCTCTGGTGACTCTGAGCCTGACAGATGTACAACATTTTAACTGTTGATAAACTAGTTTGCAAGCAGTATAACCACTAAAGCGTACCAAAGTAGTTTATCTCACTTATCACACTTAAATGTTATATCAGGGAATTCATTTTCAAAGGCTCATTAGTTTCCTGCCATACGTTTAACGAAAAATCACAATACTATCAATGAAATGTGATAGTCAGTAAATATCCCATTTTATTACAGACAGTTCCAGAAATATAGTTGTCAATTATCTGTATGACTGTTATTTTCAGTTTTTCATTGATCGCTTAGGCCCCGATCCTGAAAACTCACACATGCTTAACTTTACTGCCGTGAGTAGTTCCACTGAAATCAACAGGGCTCCATAGGGTGGTAAAGTTAAGCATGTGTGCAGCGTTTCAGGATCAGGAACTCAGTGAACAATATATTCTGTATTGAAAGACGGCACAGTAAATTGCAAAAGGGGCTAGATTGTGTTTTCAGCTACTCTGAAATAAATCAAAAATAATTCCCTTAAATCCAAACCTAAAGTCAAGAATAGAAAGTCAGTGTGGTCTGATGCTACCATGTTGTTAGCACCTTCGCCTATAATCCCAAACTATTGTGAATGTTCATATCATAATAGTCACAAAATAAAGGCATCAAGAATGTTCCAGGTAGACATTTATTGGGGATAAAAGTCCACAGCTGCAGCTAGTTAGTAATGTTTATGTAAACATTATTTTGATTGTGAAGACTACCTGATCCTCTTCAGCGGAGTATACCTTTCCCCACCTTTTTTTGTTTTTTTAAGTAACATTACTGTTTAATTCACTAATGTTTGCACTATCCCAAATTTAGGTCTTCTATCACTATATTTCAATCTTTCACCAGCCAGGTTGTAGCTCTGAGTCAGGGATTGGAGGGACTGATCTCAAAGAGGAATGTGTGTAAACCAGCAAATGAACCGTCCTGAGGATTAATTCCTCCTACTGATTTCTGAATAGCTGATGTCCCAGTATAACAGAAATCCAAGCAGCAGTAGCAATTAGACATGACAAGACATTTTCCACATATTGTTTTGTCTAATGAACTGTCAGAGAGTGCAGTTTTCCTGACTTTTAATTACCACGCCACCCACAGTTAGTATATGTTCACCAACTGCTTCTGCTTGAGAACTAATCCATCTTCTACTCAAATGTATGGTTATTAAAAGCAATGGGACCCTGTCGGAACTTGTGTTTTTAAAAGTGTAATATAACAAAAAGATAGAGTTATGCTAAACAGTGTCTTGGAAGGGGACATTTTTCCTCCTGTGAATCATGTGCATTTTTCCTCTTAAGGGATCTAATCCTGCTCCTAGTCAAGTCAATGCGTATTTTGCCATCAATTTGAATGGGAACACATTCAGGCCCTATGTGAGCTATACACACAAATAATTCCTCTGTTAGGAAGTTCTGTGGACAATTAATAGGCTCAGAGACGTTTGAGATGGAAAAGATCACTAGTATGAGATCATATGCACTATCCCAAAGCCAATGCAGAATTGTACCCTTAAGGCCATTTTCTAATGTGTTCTAAAGTCTGACTCTAGTATTAATCAATAGTGACTTCATTGGGACTACTCATGAAAATAAAGTTAAGCATGTGCAAAAGTGTTTGCAGGATGGAGGCCAGGGGGGATAAAGGCAAACACAATGAGGGGGGATATCACTTTTTAAGGCCAAGTTTGCTCCATGAACATGAGGCACAACCCATTTGCATCATGCTTTCTCGATGGTTAATTTTTTTAATTTGCTTTTTTGTGTTTTAAATTAGAAAAAAGTTTTAATTTATAAACATTAAAATTACAGTTAACAGAAATATCATAAAATGTTTTCTTGCCATTCATAAAAGTTTTGTATCATACCAAGTAGGCCTTTACAATAATAGTATAGGAACATACAATAAAAACCACATAATTGTGAAAAAGCAGTCATAAAAAAAAACGTGTAGGTATGTTTCTTCTGTAAACACAGTGCCCTAGTAGCCACGAAAGCAGCAAAAAGAGTTCTTCTAAAATGTGATGTGCAGAGATCCTGGGGAAAGACTTCTAGATCTGTCTCACTTAGGGCTGTGTTTTGGCTTCAGACATAACTGATTGCAAAGGGCTGTGCACAGCTGCACAACCCCTGAGGAGGTCCTACAGACTCTGGCTCAGTTGCAGGCAGCAGGCTGGAAAGAAGTTTATGGCAGCCCTAGTACAGTCAATGGCAGGTTGGGCAGCAGTACTCCCCACAGCTTCAAATAAGACTGACTTCCCCCCAAAATAAATAGACCTGTCACTAGTAGTTTCACTGGCCACAGAGGGAAGCCCTGAGAGCCTGTGGGGTGACTGTGAATAGCCTTTGATTTTTATAGAGAAATGTACAACACTACATTAAAGGCCTAATGTGACAGGGTGAACATACTGTTCAACACTCCTTGAAGGAGGCTTACAGTCTTGTGGGACCTCACTCCAGAATTGAACCAGAAAAGGAGAATCCAGTTCTCCTGGGTATCAGTTGGGTTGTTTGTTTTTGGTTGGTTAGTTGATATTGGGGGGAGGTGAAGCGGTTCTGAAGGGTGCGATGCACAGAGGAGTCTTCAGAGTCCCAGCTGGGAGCAATGAGCTAAAGCAATCAGGAGCAGCTGAACATAGATAGGCATAGAGAGCTAGCTTCTGAGCTGGAGTAAATCCACATAGCCCCTTTGACATCTATGGAGCTATGCTAATTTTCACCAGGTGAGGAGCTTTTACTAGAGTCCGAATTACTACCACGTGGGGAAGAAAATGGTGTTTGGTTGATTAGAAGGCCAGCAAGACAGAAGAACTCCCTGGTTTTATTGCTTCCCATTTAGTGATTTTGCTCTAAGTGGGGGGTTATAGATTTAAGGTGCATGAAGGGAATGTGTGCAGAAGTTAGGAGGCTTTGTTTTTTCCAGATGAACAACAGTATTGTTCTCCCCCCTCCTTCCCCAAGCACATGCACACCTAGAATTAGTTGGGATAGTGTATCTAGCATAATAATTGAGGACTGCTACATGCAGTTTGGAGTACTAACGTATTTAAGATAGAATTGCTTTACCATAGTGGATACAGACTTTCCAAGGAAGTAGTTACTAACTCATTTCCCCATGAGGAAGAGGCTGGATCTCCTGCAGTGCCTTCCAGTCACTGTGGCTTCAGAGTTCCTGCTGAGGAAAAAAAAATCTAAACAAATTGTTTCAAAAGTGCACCGCTTCTATAGCATGGTGCGGTAAATCCACTGTTTTCCAGAAGATAACTAAAGACAATGAAAATTTAGGAAGGAAGGAAGAATCCCATGCACTGTTACAGCCTGGGGACCTACTGGCTAAGCAGCAGTTCTGCAGAAAAGGACCTGGGGATTACAGTGGATGAGAAGCTGGATATGAGTCAGCAGTGTGCCCTTGTTGCTAAGAAGGCCAATGGCATATTAGGCTGTATTAGCAGGTACATTGCCAGCAGATTGAGGGAAGTGATTATTCCCCTCTATTTGGCACTGGTGAGGCCACAACTGGAGTGTTGCATCCAGTTTTGTCCCCCCACTACAGAAAGGATGTAGACAAATTTGAGAGAGTCCAGCGAGGGAAACAAAAATTATTAGGGGGCTGGGGCACATGACTTACGAGGAGAGGCTGAGGGAACTGGGGTTATTTAGTCTGCAGAAAAGAAGAGTGAGGAGGGATTTGATAGCAGCCTTCAGCTACCTGAACGGGGGTTCCAAAGAGGACGGAGCTAGGCTGTTCTGAGTGGTAGCAGATGACAGAACAAGAAGCAATGGTCTCAAGTTGCAGTGGGGGAGGTCTAGGTTGGATATTAGGAAACACTATTTCACTAGGAGGGTGGTGAAGCACTGGAATGGCAGCAAAGAGTCCTGTGGCACCTTATAGACTAACAGACATATCAAGTCTGTTAGTCTATAAGGTGCCACAGGACTCTTTGCTGCTTTTACAGATCCAGACTAACACGGCTACCCCTCTGATACTGGATTGGGTTACCTAGGGAGGTGGTGAAATCTCCATCCTTAGAGGTTTTTAGGCCTGGCTTTGCAAAGCCCTGGCTGGGATGATTTAGTTGAGGTTGGTCCTGATTTGAGCAGGGGATTGGACTAGATGACCTCCTGAGGTCTCTTCCAACCCTAATATTCTATGATTCTATGGTTCTATGATAAAACTCATCCTTCCCCCATTCCATCACAGGAGGAAATGTCACTGAATTCTCAATAAAAATACGTAATTTCCAGAGAAGTTGTATCATAGTTGAAATAATCAACTGCTTATTTTTCCCTCCAGAAAGACACTACACAAGAATGATACTGGGCTTAGAGTATGTCTGCACAGCAACTAGATACTCACAGCTGGCCTGTACTAGGTGACTCGGGCTTCCAGGGCTCGGGCTGTGGGGCTGTTTCATTACTGTGTAGACTTCCAGGCTCAGAAGGCTACACAGCAATGAAATAGCCCCACAGCCTGAGCCCCACAAGCCCAAGTCAGCTGGCATGGGCCAGCTATGGGGTTTTCTTTGCTGTGTAGACATACCCTTAGAGATCAACGATTAGATGCATTGATAGAACTACTTTGGGACACTTACACATTGTACCCTGAGACAAAGGGTATCAAACTCACCCTAACGTGTTTGTTTTAATCAGCACAAATGCTAATCATCAGGAAAAATATTATTTTATTGTCAATAAATACAATTAATTCTACAAAATAATATAGGCCAAATTGTGCTTTCAGCTGCACCAACATAAATCCAAGATAATTCCTCATTTAACATTCCCCAGATCTCCAGTTTATTTTTTAGTATTAATTCTTCTTATTTCACTCCAAAAGGATGAACAATACTTGAAATATTTAGATGTATATAATTCCCCACCCATTCTTGATAGTTTTTGAGTTTACTCCTGCATACACTGAGGCCTGGTCTACACTAGGACTTTATGTCGAATTTAGCAGCGTTAACTCGATTTAACCCTGAACCCGTCCACATTACGAAGCTATTTATTTTGACATAAAGGGCTCTTTAATTCGATTTCTGTACTCCTCCCCGATGAGGGGAGTGGCGCTAAATTTGATATGGCCATGTCGAATTCGGGTTACTGTGGACGGAATTTGACGCTAATAGCTCCGGGAGCTATCCCACAGTGCACCACTCCATGGACGCTCTGGACAGCAGTCCGGGCTCGGATGCTATGACCAGCCGCACAGGAAAAGCCCGTGAAAATTTGAATTCCTTTTCCTGTCTGGCCAGTTTGAATCTCATTTCCTGTTTGGACTTCGTGGCGAGCTCAGCAGCACTGGCAACGAGGCAGAGCTCTCCAGCGGAGGTGACCATGCAATCGCAGAATAGAAAGAGGGGCCCAGCATGGACTAATCAGGAAGTCTTGGATCTGATTGCTGTGTGGGGCGATGAGTCCGTGCTTTCTGAGCTGCGATCGAAAAAATGGAATGCGAAGATCTACGAGAAGATCTCAAAAGCCATGATGGAGAGAGGATACAGCCGGGATGCAATGCAGTGCCGCGTGAAAATCAAGGAGCTGCGACAAGCGTACCAGAAGACCAAAGAGTCAAATGGACGCTCTGGAGCCCAGCTCCAAACATGCCATTTCTACGGGGCACTGCATGAAATGCTCGGTGGTGCTGCCACCACTACCCCACCAGTGTCCGTGGACTCCGACGATGGGGTCTTATCTACGGCCACTTCCTCAGAGGTTTTTGCGGACGGTGAAGATGAGGAAGGAGAGGAGGAGGACGAGGCAGTCGACAGCGCTTTCAATGCTGATTTTCCTGACAGCCAGGATCTCTTCATCACGCTGACTGAGATTCCCTACCAACCCTCCCAAGACGGTAACCCAGACCCTGAATCAGGGGAAGGATCAGCAAGTCAGTGTTTTAAACATTTATTTTGAATAGAATAGTCATGGTATGTTACCAATGGGTTTTTATTGCTTAGTTTGCCCTAGATGCTTTAGTTTTGAGTCGTTGCCATTGCAGCTACTCGAAAAGTCTGTCAATATGTATGGGGATAGAGGAGAAATCCTCCTCGGAGATCTCCACGAAGCTCTCCTGGAGGTACTGTGAAAGCCTTTGCATCAGGTTTCCGGGTAGAGTGGCCTTATTGTCTCCTCCATGGTAGGAAACTTTTCCGCGCCAGGCTAGTAGCAGGTACTCTGGTATCATTGCCTTGCAAAGCATGGCGGCATACGGCCCTGGTGTTTGCTGGCATTCATGTAGCATACGGTCTTTCTCTGTCTCCGTAATCCTCATCAGAGTGATATCAGTCATGGTGCCCTGGTTTGAATTAGGGGTATTTTACTATGGGGACTGATTGCCTATTCCTTGAAATAACTCTACCCGGCGGTTTCCAGCCACGCGGTGGGGGTGGGGAGGCGAACCGTTGATGCTGAGCGGTTCGCAGGCAGCAGGCCGGGGTCTTTCCCGAGCCCAGCCAAGCGGGGGGGGGGGGGGGGGGAGAAGAACCGTTCATACTGAGCAGTTCGCAGGCAGCGGGCAGGGATCTTTCCCGGGACCAACCACGTGGGGGGGGGGGGGGCGGCGGGGAGGCGAACCGTTCAAACTGAGCAGTTCGCAGGCAGCAGGCAGGGACCTTTCCCGGGACCAGCCACACGGGGGGGTGGGGGGAGGGGAGGCGAACCGTTCATACTGAGCGGTTCGCAGGCAGTGGGCAGGGATCTTTCCCGGGACCAGCCACGCGGGGCGGGGCCGGGAGGCAAATCGTTCATGCTGACCGGTTTGCCGGCAGCAGGAACTGGCCACCGCTAGGAGCTGTGCTTGGAACATGGTAGTAGGGCGCTGCTGTGAAGTAAGCTCTCAGCAGGCAAAAGTCTACGGCTTACCATGGTCTCCAGATACCAGAATTCTGGTGTCCAGCCCCGCTCGTGTGATCTGTACACCAAGACCACAGGCACTCAATATAAAGACAGAATATTCGACCTTGTACTGAGTGCACATGTGATAGGTGGTGAGCATGGTCTTGTTCACAGGGAAAGAGTATAGTCATTGTTTGGGAAAATGTATCTTTGTGAGAAATTCACTCCCTTTCTCCGATCCCACAGCTGCGAGCATCTCCCGCAGTACCTGTGCATCCCCCTCCCAGAGGCTGGCGCAGATCAGGCAGCGATAAAAAAGGACACGGGATGAGATGTTCTCAGAACATATGTCCTGTTCCTGAACTGAGGCGGCACAGCAGACCAAGTGGAGGGAGAACATGTCGCAATACCAGCGATCATACAACGAACGGGAGGACAGGTGGCGGCAGGAAGACCAGCAGGCAACTCAAACGCTGCTTGGACTAATGAGGGACCAAACGGACACACTCCGGCACCTTGTAGATGTTCTGCAGGACCGGAGGCAGGACGAAAGAGCCCCGCTCTATTTGATTTCTAACCGCCCTCCCCCTCCACAAAGTCCAATCCCCCCCTCACCCAAAGTCACGAGAACGAGGGGCAGCAGGGGCCGTGGAAATAATCACTCCACCCCTGCTGACTGCTCAAGTAGCAGAAGGCTCTCATTCCCCAAGATTTGATGGATCCTTTCCTTCCCTCCAACCGCACCCCACCCCAGCCCCCGTCCAAGTTTCATCCCATAACTCTGCTATCCTTAATAAAAATTGCTGTTCTGTAAAGTACTGTTTCCTTGATTTCCTTTTAAAGGACGGTGTGTTTGAAGGTGGGGGAAGAGGGTTGGTAATTGAAGACGATAGGCGCCTCTACCAGGGTACAGACAGGGGGACAGGTTCACCAGAACGTCACACTCACATTGCATTCACTAGGCACCATGGTCATTCTGGGAGGTGGTTTTCATGTTCGGGGGGGGGGGGGGGGCTCTGTGAGTTTCTGGTTGGGGAGGGCGGTTACAGATCTTTTGCAGTGGTCAGTAGCCCGCATGACAGAGCCACGCATCAGGGGATCTGTAACCGCCATCCCCGGCCACAAAGTCACACATGCCCCCCTCACAGAGTTGCAAACAGGAGGGGTGGCAGGCTCCATTGAAACAAGCAGTCCACCACTGCGGACTGCTCTAGGAGCAGGAGCCTGTCATTCCCTGAGTTTGGAAGCGTCCTTTCCATCACTCCACTCGCTCCCCAACCTCAGTATGTGTCCCACTTTCAACTCTTTACCGAGAAATCCTTAATAAAGAAGATGGTTTTAATGAACAATTTTTCATTTATTTTGTTTTTAAAGCAGTGTAGGAAGGGGGGGAAGGGTTTTGGAAATTGGAGAGGATAGGCAACATTAACTGGGTAAAGAAACATAGGCAGGCTCAGGTTCTGCTTACACAAAGGTAATAGTCACAGGTTACCCTGCTCGCTCTAGAAGCTAGCTTTCAAAGCTTCCCGGATGCGCAGCGCGTCCCGCTGTGCTCTTCTAATCGCCCTGGTGTCTGGCTGCGCGTAATCAGCAGCCATGCGATTTGCCTCAACCTCCCACCCCGCCATAAACGTCTCCCCCTTGCTCTCACAGAGATTGTGGAGCACACAGCAAGCTGCAATAACAATGGGGATATCGGTTTGGCTGAGATCAGAGCGAGTCAATAAGCTTCTCCATCTCCCCTTGAGACGGCCAAAAGCACACTCCACCACCATTCTGCACTTGCTCAGCCGGTAGTTGAAGAGCTCCTTTTCACTGTCCAGGGCGCCTGTGTACGGCTTCATGAGCCAGGGCATTAGTGGGTAGGCTGGGTCCCCGAGGATCACTATAGGCATCTCCACATCCCCAACAGTTATTTTGTGGTCCGGGAAGTAAATACCTTCCTGCAGCCATCTAAACAGACCAGAGTTCCTGAAAATGCGAGCGTCATGAACCTTGCCTGGCCATCCGACATTGATGTTGGTAAAATGTCCTGTATGGTCCACCAGTGCTTGAAGCACCATAGAAAAGTAGCCCTTTCGGTTAATGTACTGGCTGCCCTGGTGGTCCGGTCCCAGGATAGGGATGTGAGTTCCATCAATAGCCCCACCGCAGTTTGGGAATCCCATTGCAGCGAAGCCATCTATGATCACCTGCACGTTTCCCAGGGTCACTACCTTTGAGAGCAGCAGGTCAACGATAGCACTGGCTACTTGCATCACAGCAACCCCCACGGTAGATTTGCCCACTCCAAATTGATTCGCGACTGACCGGTAGCTGTCAGGCGTAGCAAGCTTCCACAGGGCTATGGCCACTCACCACTGGATAGTCTGGGCTGCTCGCATCCGGGTGTCCTGGCGCTTCAGGGCAGGGGACAGCAACTCACAAAGTTCCAGGAAAGTGCCCTTACGCATCCGAAAGTTTCGCAGCCACTGGGATTCATCCCAGACCTGCAGCACTATGCGGTCCCACCAGTCAGTGCTTGTTTCCCTTGCCCAGAATCACCGTTCCACAGGATCAACATGACCCATTGCCACCATGATGTCCAGGGACCGGGGTCCTGTGGTTTGTGAGAGGTGTGTGCCCCTCTCAGAGTTAATGTCCTCACGGCACTTCCGTTGCCTCCTCGCCCGATTTATCAGCATCTGCCTCTAGAAAAGGTGGACGATAAGGCGCGAGGTGTTGACAATGGACAGAACAGCAGCGATGATCGCTGAGGGCTCCATGCTCACGGTCCTGTGGCATCTGCGCTGTCAATCACCAGAAAAGTGCGCGAACTGATTGCCCGCCGGCGCTTTCACGGAGGGAGGGCGGGAGTGAGGGTTGAATGATGACATTTACCCAAAACCAGTCTCGACACATTTTTTGCCCCAGCAGGCATTGGGGGCTCGACCCAGAATTCCAATGGGCAGCGGGGACTGCGGGGACTGTGGGATAGCTACCCACAGTACACCGTTTGCAATGTCGACGCTTGCCCCATTACTGTGTACTCACAAAGTTGAATTAATGTCCTTGGTGTGGATTCACACGTTCAACTTTGTAATATCAGTTTCACAAGTTCGGTTTAAGTAAAATCGAACTACTCTCATAGTGTAGACATACCCTGAGTGTCCACGTAAACCTCCACTGAGGTTGAAGTAAGTTATGGATATGCAAGAGGTCCTGGAGTTGTTCATTTTGCCTTTTTCTTACAAGTTCCCTTAATATGCTTCAATAAAGTGTGGGCTTGATTGTTGATTCATCCCTCTTCTTAATTAACCCTTTCTTTCGTTCACTTTTCCTTAGTCACATTAAACAGTCACTATAATTATGCAGGTACCAAAACTGCTCCATGACTCCTGACAAAACCGTATTCTAAAAGGGGAAATGCTATACATTAGACAATCTGAACTTCCTAGAGAGAGACCCAAATAATCATAGGATTTCACATGTGGTTAATTCCAAAAGGGGAGAGACAGGAGTCATTTGTGATGTTGCACTCCATATGTTTTATGGCAATATGCTTATGAGTGCAAATATAATGTAACTGGAATATGCTTTATGCAAAAGGTCTCCTATTTGTATGCATGTATCATTCTTGTATCTGAAGCTAGAAATATAAAATATAACTCTGAGGTCCTATTGTAATTATGCAACATGTAGGCCATTAATGGTGCTTTAGAATTTTGATGGCTCCCATTGACTAGGACAATTGGTTGTAAATAATGTTTCCTCTAATTTTTGACAGGCCATGTGTGCAAAAAAATTCTTCTGTGCAAATTTTTGTGCTTCTGTGCAAATGTTTGTGTGCGCAGTGTTTCACCATGTGAGCAGGGTTTAGGATCTGTGTGCGCGCTGTGACAAAGTTCCTCCTCTACCTCGGTGGGTCCTGCGCTTATTGGCGGATTTTTTTGATTGCCTCAGAGATCTTCCCCTCTGGTAGAACCCACAGTCTAGATCAACTCCTCCTGTGCTTGATCTGGATTTGGGAGGTTTGGGGGGAACCCGGGCCCACCCTCTACTCCGGGTTCCAGCCCAGGGCCCTGTAGATTGCAGCTGTTTAGAGTGCCTCCTGGAACAACTGCACAACAGCTGCAACTCCCTGGGCTACTTCCCCATGGACTCCTCCCAACACCTTCTTTATCCTCACCACAGGATCTTCCAGCAGTACGCCCACTTACTCTCAGCTCCTAGTGCCTCTTGCTCCCAGCTCTTCACACGCAACCTCCTTACACAGCTCCTGACATGCGCCCCTCACTGACTCACTGGGAGGCTTTTGACTAGTTTCAGCCAGCCCCTGATTGGCTGCAGGTGTCTCAATCAACCTCCCTGCCTTCTGGAAAGTTCTTAATTGGCCCCAGGTGTCTTGATTAACCTGGAGCAACTGCCATAAGGTAGCAGGGATTTGTTTAGCCTGGGGCTAACATACTGGGTCCTTACCACTTTCCTATAGCCCTCTGGCCTTGCCCCGTCACAGCGCGCACACGCTCACAGCTTAGAGGGAACAGTGGTTGTAAATGGTTTATTTACCTGCAAACCTTCCTGTGTACGTGTGGGCAAACCCAGGAAGAATGGAGACGAGGGGTCTTAAAGTGACATGTGACCATGTCACATGATACTGGAATCCATCTTAATCCTTGTAATTTTCCATTGATGAGGCGGGGTGGGGACAAGCACAGACAAAGGATTCCCGCCTTGTGCCAAAGCTATAAAAGGGGGTGAAGCAAGACAAAGGAGATTGCCAGTCATGAGAAAACCCCTACTTACCACCTGAGATGTCTGCTGGAACTGTGGAAAGCACTGGGCTCAGACTAGGAAGGAGTCTAGTCTGTGAAAGAAGCTTATTGGAACATCTCTGAGGGTGAGATATTACCTGTAATCAGTTTCTTAATTAATATCTGGGGGAGCAAACAGCTGTGCATATCTGTCTATCAGTGTTATAAAACGCAGACAATTTACGAATTTACACTGGTTAAGTTTATACAGAGTAAAATGGATTTATTTGGGGTTTGGATCCCATTGGGAACTTGGTGTCTGGGTGCTGGAGACAGGTAACCTGCTGAGCTGTTTTCAGTTAATTCAGCAGCTTTGGGGGCATGGACTAGACCCTGGGTCTGTGTGGCAGCAGGCTAGCATGTCTGGCTCAACAAGACAGGGTTCTGGAAGTCCCAAGCTGGCAGGGAAAACAGGCTCAGAGGTAATTTCAGCACATCAGGTGACAGTCCCAATGGGGTCTCTGTGACCGAACCCATCACAACGTTCATGGCTAAATTTTTGTGCTAGTAAATCATCATGCACTGTACCAAACATTTACCCTCTAATATTTTAAGGTGCTGAAAGGAGAAGACTTCCTCACTGCTGGTAAAGCTGTCTCTGAAGTTTTTCATATCTTTTTGCTAAAACAGCTACTATGTCTTTGCCAAACTCTTCTGTCTTTCATTGTACAGTTTTTTCTCTAATTAATACACACTATATACAAATCAAATCTTGAAACCAGCTTAACAAGCTTGTCTTCAGTGTGACCGTTTTTCTAGTCCCATATTTAAACTGAGGGAAAGAAAGCTGTTAACAAAGACAAAAAATTCTGTGGTTTAGATTTATGCAACTGTTTTACAGTTAGTCTTCATTGAAATTTTCATTGAGGATTTTTTTGTTTGGTCTGGTACTAAGACTAACTCAACATTATTATATTTTTGAATAATGAAAACCTGGGATCTCTGCCAAAAGTGATCTTAACAGATGGTATTTTATCAGTTCACTGAATACTGTCATTTTTCACATCTTGGTAATTATATTTAAGAGGCAGAATGCACGCTTAGTGTGCAGTGCTGCTGCTAGAAAAATAGACCCCAGAAACACTCCTAACTCTCAACCATTCCTGAAGAACTGGGGTGGGATAACTTGTTTCACTAGCTCTTTATATTCCATATATTCATCATTTTCTATTGTTTCTTTCCATTTAGACCCCCATATTAAAGGAACTGTTGGAAATCATAAAGTGCTATGTTTCCTTTTGGGATGTGTAAGTCACTGTACATGCATTGGGAATCAGAATTAATAGCATCTTTGTTATATATTTTTATTATAGCTCATTAATCAACTGCCATTGGGTAAACATACATTTTATATGTATATATAACATGTAAGATTATTGGTTTGAAGGATTTACTAGGAATCCCATTGCTAATGAGAATTTTCTTTTCTCCATCTCAGGGTGCACGAGCTGATATTTTTCTCGAGAATTCACCCAGTGCAGTTCTATCATGTCATTATCCCTCTTAGGAAATCCATTGTATGTAGTCGTTTAAGAATAGGATAACAAAAGGCAAGCCACACAAAAAAGGTAGATTCTGTTGAATTTACCAAATTAATACATTAACTTGGTTGCCAATCTGTCTGACTCAGTTTCTGTGCAATGAAGATAATTAAGGTCTTTTCATTAAATCTTTTTTCAGTGAGGTCAGACTTTTGGGCATTAATCTAAAAAAGTGCTAGTCCTGAAGCTGGTTATATGTTTGATTCCTGCATATTCACCTGCCCTAATTATCAGGACATCTCAGGAAGGTGAGGAAGGGAGGAATGGGAGATTTGTGTCAAATTTTATATGTGGCAAGCTGTGGTGCCAGTGGGTTACCCTCCCCAGCACAGAGCCAGCAGAGGTTCCACAGAGGTGCAACCCAATTGCAAGTATAAGGGAAGGTTACCCATTCACTACCTGCCATGTCACAGCTGTGCAACAGCCACTTTTTTGGAGGTTTGTGTCAGGGAGTAGCTACTCATATGCGGAGCCTTTCTAACTATGCAAAGGTAAGGATGGATCTCTGCAACTAACCAACCAATTTGAATTTCCATATGGGGGATCAAATCCTAGGTTATGGTTGATGAGCATAAATAGGGTGTATGTGTGGAAAAGTGGTATCAAGGTCACGTTTGCAAATCTCCATTTGAGATAGATATGTTGGTATTCAGACATAATGCAGAGCAGCAGGAAGACTGAACTAAGGGAGCAGAACAGAAGTTGGGGCATAAAGATGTTCCTTTTGATCCGGCCACATACCCTAACTCAGCAGCAGGGCTTGGGGGGTGGCACAGGAACCACTACTGTGTCATAGAATATCAGGGTTGGAAGGGACCTGAGAAGGTCATCTAGTCCAACCCCCTGCTCAAAGCAGGACCAATCCCCAATTTTTGCCCCAGATCCCTAAATGGCCCCCTCAAGGATTGAACTCACAACCCTGGGTTTAGCAGGCCCATGCTCAAACCACTGAGCTATCCCTCCCCCTCTACAAAGGATCAATCTACATCTGGATAATACTGTCACAAGCTGGGACATCAAATATTTTGCCATATTCCACTGGGAGTGTTATGCCCCATAGCTGAAAAATTACTTAGCTGTGAATTACAATGGGATGATTATGATCTATTTATTTTTTAACCAGTTAGTGGCACAAGATATGATTTAAAGCCAAGTGAGAACCTAATTTTTACATGAAGCAAAGAGACAGAAGAATTAAGATTAAATCTACAATGTTATCATTCTTAGAATGATTTTCCTTGAGAGACTGCATGAAATAAAAACAATATAGCTGACAATCAACCCATTTTCTAATGTTTGCATGGAAAGCTGAGGTCACATTAGGGTGGAAAACCAAATACAAGTTGAAATGGAAACATTTTAAAAGTTTAAATTAATACTACCACCAGGAACAAAAATAGACTTAGGCTCCTTCATCTATAGTATCTACATTTCAATGTTATGTAGTGTTTTCCATCCAGAGGTGCTCTGGAGACATTTCTTGGGAACGCCAAGAAAGAGGTGGAATTTCAGTAGCCCTTTTTTCATGAAGGGAAGCCTTTGTCATTCTGGTGTGCTCTGGATGATCATTTCACAAATCTGATGGGGATATTATGCTGTGTGTAGGTTTAAACTGCAACACATTGACACATGGTTATAATGAATGTTAATGAATCCTTAGGAATTTTTCAACATTAATTGGTACTACATAGTAATAGCACATGCTGATGTATAAATTTTCCATGTTTCCATTTCTTAGCTGCTTACTAAACACTATACATTCTTCTTACAGGGGTGGATTTTAAGAGATAAATTGGAATCTCGGTAGCTTTAAATAGAAGAATTGTATACAAATTTAAGCCCAGTTTCAATGGAAATACTCATGGTATTAAAGTTAAGCACTTGCATAAGAAGGCAATTCATCCAGAATTTCTCCTGAAGCTCAAAGGCATCACATGTTCACACTTTAGGTGTTGGCAGTATGGGCTAGATTCAGAAAGGAACTTAGGCATGGTGGTATTTGGCATCAGCACACCTAACTTTTAGATACTGGGATTCACAAATCCTGAGTTAGGCACCTTAGCTCCCTATACAATGAATGGGGAGAAACAGGTACCTTTACTAGAATTCACATAAGCCAGCATGCTATGTGGGTCCACACATAAAGTAGCCAAAATGAGATGGGGTCCTAAACCCCAGCCCCCTCAGGGAGGTTGGCACCTAAATATGGGCTGCAGGGAGGTATCACTCTTGGCTTGGGATTCTCAGCTACAAACTCTCATTAGGCACCTATGCCATTTTTGCAAGCGGTACCACCTCCCTCATAATTATTAGCCCAGTAGCAAGGGTGCTCACCTAGAAAGTAGAAGACCCATGGTTCAAGTCCCACCACCACTTGAGTGGGAGAAGGTATTTCAATAGGGATTTGCCACCACTCAGGTGTGTGCCTTAGTCACTGGGCTATGGGATATTCTGGTCTATCTGTGGAAAGGGAATTGGGGTACTTTAATCTCTCCTATTGAAGTTGTTCCCCTGGATAAATAATTTTAAAAAGTCACTGGAGCAGGGGCACTGGATCCTGGGTCTCCCATTGCCTAGGTGGGGTCATCTAACCAATGGCTACGGAGTCATTCTCTCTCTACCCCCTACCCCCATGACTTTTAAAATTATGTATCCATATTGGAATGCCTTCAACTGGCGAGAGTGAGGCAGTGGCTAGGGCACGCACCTAAGAGGTAGCAGATCCCTGTTCAAACCCCTTCTCCCTTTAGGTGGATGAGAGACTTGAACTGTGCGTCTCCCAAATCTCACCTGAGTACCCAAACCACAGGGCTAAAAGTTATGAGGGAGCACCTCTTTCTCCCACCCATTTTGTGTTTGTTTGCCTATAGGGGACCAGCCCAGTAGGTGATCTTTTACCAGATTGGGCCCAAGAGGTGAGCTAGGTGGAGGAACGCTTATCTTTTCCCAGTTCATGCACCACTCAGGGGCTTAGGCCCCTAGAGTGGTACTGCAGTGTACATGGGCAGAGGCAAAGGTGCGAAGGGAACTTTTACTGCAAAAATTCAGGTGCTGAGCGAGTTTAAGCACCTACCAGGTTCAGAAGCAACTGAAGAGGGATTGTGAATCCTACTATGGCCTGATTCTGGGATGTAGGTGCCTCAAATGTCAGTTAGGTGTCTAAGTCGTTTTGTGACTCTAACCTATGTGCTTTACTCAATGCTAAGCCATCTCTACCGACCACTGCAGGGTAGAGGACCATGGCCCTACCCTCACTCAAACCCCTTTCACAAGGGGATTTCTTAGAATGTCTCTGTACCTTTTATTATGTAATGGACCACATTTTCAACATTAACAGCATCCAAAATACTTTGCATTTTGTGAAAGTATTTAAACTATTTTTGTTCAACAAAGTATAATGGACCTGATTTTGATATCACTAACATGGGCTACAATAGCAGTGATGGACCTGCCTTCTGTATGCCACCTCATAACCTTGGGAGAAGAATTTAATCCCTCCAGTCTCCACTGAATTCCTCTGGTCTTTGTTGAGGTGTGACATTCCCCCCAGTACAATCTGTACTGTTGAACAGCTGTGTCCCCTCAATTCTCCAATCTGGAATGCCTTTTACACTGCTTTGCTGTGAGAGAAGCCACTCCTGGCATGCTCTCACACAGCCTCTAGCATGCAAAACCACTCCTAGCTGAATGATATGAGTGCTCTAATCAGTCACTCCTGAATTATACAGCACAGCAACCCCAGCAAATTCTCAGTCCCAGACTTGTCCCCAGAAATATGCGTCTTGTACTATCCAGCATCCTCCTGAACAACAGAAGCTCATAGAAAGTCCATCATTTTATTAATAGAGAATGATAAGCACAAATCCTTATTTCAAATAAGGTTTCCCAAACACTTCAATCCAAGCACACACTGGTTTAGATAAAACAAGTTTATTAACTACAAAAAGAGAGATTTTAAGTGAATACAAGTAATGAGGAATAAAAGTCAGAATTGGTTACAAAGAAATAAAAGGTAAAATGCAAACCAATACCTAACTTAACAAGCTAAGTGAATTTAATGCAAATTGGTTTCTTTCACCATATACATACATCAATCTGGCTGGGTCACTCACCCAGTTCAATGATGCTCCTTTTGTCTTTCAAATGTTGTTGATGCTCTGAGTAGAGATCAGGAGAGAGAGATGATTTGTGTCCTCTGTTCTCCCTTCTTATAGTATTTCTTTTCTTTGAGAATCATCTCCAGCTGGGGTTCAGGCAACAGCAATTCTGTCTGCCAAGATGTAAATTTCTCACTCACACCCTTCTTCCTGCCAAAGATGGGCTGTTTAACCAGGTGATAGTTCATTTGATTATGCTGATACCTCGCTGAGGTGCTGGCTAGCCCTTTGTCTCTGGGGAACTGGTCTGGGCTGCTTTCCCGCATTTGGAATATGCCTTAGTAACATCATAGAGTAGAATCTTATAGCTTTACATAGAATCTTGCCTGGACAGATCTCTTATCCGGTCAATAATTATCAGCAAATTGTGAGTTTTCAAATGATGCCTCACAAGGCATACATTGTAAAAAATGTATCATAGTTTTGTAAAAGTGGTGAACGTAGGGGTACAGTCACAGCAGGGTGAGAGGAGTGGCTCTTCAAATACAAATTAGAAAGAAAAGTTAGGTTGCAGCATTGGGAGACATGTTAACTATCTAAAAGCCATTATTATGATGTTTGATTTCTAGTATAATATCAATCAAGAATCAAGCCCCACTATTCTAGGCATTGTATGAACATGTAGTCAAAAAGACAGGTCCTTTACAGACAGCTCACAGTTCAGCTTTATAAGAGATAATAAATGAATGAAACAGACAAAGACATGGGGGGAAGTGAAAGAGGAAGTAATGGTAAAACAAGCTGGTTTCTGTATAGAAAGAAGCAGTCCCAGTGTGCTACCTGTTTAAATGCTTAAGTTAATAAGACTTACTTAAAGCTACTTGGTCTCCTCATGCATCTGAAGTTCATAAACTCACCCCTGGGAGCTCTGAGTTGTGGAAGGGGAGCCAAGTTAGCTGTAATTTTTCTTGTTTGACTTGACAATTTATATGGCTACTTTGTTTCTAACATGGCTGTTTTATAGATGTTACATCTTTATATCTAGGCTTGGCAGAATTTGATATTTTTATATTTTTTGTGGACAATATTGATGCTTTTCTATTTTTATTTTATTTAAATTTTCACAGTTGCAGGAAATTATGGAGGGCCAGACAATGGTGGGAGAAGTCAGAAAGTAGTCATTGAGATTCAGTAAGTTAAAGCTTTACAAATTTTAAAATACAAATGATCATCACATGTCAAAATATACAAAGAAAACTCTAAGAAGTTCTCAAGCAGCATTTTTCTACTTTTCCTATATGTAAATTTTTATTATTATCAATGGAAATATTTTTTATCATTTTGTGTGTGCACACTGAAATTGATGTTTACTGACATTTACTGATAAAAATCTATTCCTTCCTACTCTATTTATATCTTTGTATGGTGGTATTGTTCTTTCTATAGGTTGTTCTTTTGAAATGAGAAATATTTTGGATCTGACAATGCAACGCACTTTCCAAAATAGTCTTTCTCCTTTTTTGCCTTTGTCCTGTATGGTGAAATAACATTCGCAGTGCAAAGTATTTCCAAATATTCAGGAAGTGGTGGCCCACACTAATAATCAATTACCAATGCAAGCCAAATGTTGCCTTATGACCCCTTGTTATAAGGGCAATACTCACATAACCTGTTTAATTCTTATGGTAAAGTCAATGCTTGACCCTTTCCAATTTTCATACAGTGTGGTTAAGCAGATATGACTATTTCAGAAGAACTCTGAATCTCTCATTGGTTTGTTATGACAAGTTCTGAGTTCAAATATTTTAAAGATAACGAAGTTTCTTTGTTTTATTTGCTTTGGTAAAGATTAATTAAGTTGCTGAGAAAAATTATACACGTCTGTTGGTGTCTGCATGAAAGGGATAATTGCCAACCTGTAATTCTGCCTCTCTGGAGATAGAATTTGACTGGATTCCTGCTCTAAGGTCTCAGTTCTAAGCAGAAGACTGGCTGGAATCCTCCAGTTTTCAAAGATTCTTGGCTTTTTGAGACCGACTAACAGTGACTTAGAATTCTTTTCTAGTATATCCAGTCAGTTCCTTGGAGAATGGTAAGCAACCAAAAATTCTAAATATTAAGAGGAGAAGGCATTTTCCTCAGGCATCCAGAAACAAAATCTTCAGCAAAGGAGTGCCAATGAATGAATATCGGTGTTGAACGTACACTCATTGCACATCTTCTGGTTTTTTGCCAATGATAATGGGTTGCTTTACTTTTTGAGATAAGGCCCATTTATAAAAGCTGTGACATCCAGCCCTTGTGTTCTCTTATTCAGGGACAGGATCGTTACCTATATAATAAACAAACTGGGATTCACTCACAAAGATATTCTAAATCCATTACATCCTGTCTGGTAATTCCATCAGCCTGCAGCTCTAAACTAAACACATACTAGTATAGGAACAAGAAATATGTCAAAGAAAGATTATATCTCCCAGAGTTCTCAGTAGGACTTTAGAGACCTTGTCATAGTTGCTCTGACTAGTTAAAGTCATAAGTCCAGACCCCAAGACTAGTGAGATATTGAATAAATATTGGCACGTATGTGTGTATCCCATAGGCTACTGAAATTACTAACTTCTAGAGCATTTGCTTCAGATATTCCTGTCACTTAGGAAGGCATCAGTTTCTAGGAATGTCAACCCAGAAAGACACTGAGAGGGGAGATGGCCCCCCTTTTTTGGAGAGGAAGAAGAGGTAACACTCCAAAAAGATCCTAGTTGGTTACTGGGGAGTAGAGAAAGTGAAAGAATCTTTATTGCATCACTGGAATGCAGAAATGAATGTATGTTCCCAAGATAGAAAGATAGGAAGAAGATAGCAGTCCTCCTAGCCTATGCAACAGCACTATAAAGAAATACGGTCAGCAGCATTTTATAGAATGACACTGAATAATATGCAGTTTACCAGGGGAGTCATTATTCAAAACAGATATCAGGTTTTCAGGAAGGTGAAAAAGAAAGATATGGAGCTGATAGGCATTACACCCTTGGAAGAAAGTGCATGGAGCCATAAACCGCACTCGGAAACTGTTCCCTCAAAGAGAAATGCATAACCCCTTAAGGCTACCTGGGAACTCAATAACAAAGTGAAGAATCAACAAGCCTGAAGTGCTGAAATGAACTGAAACTTTTAATTATGTCCTGTGCAGTATCTGACAAATGACAGCTAGGAATATTCATTCATAACCTATATATGTGTATGCAGTATTCCTAAATCCAGAACCCATTATTTTTAATCGAGTTCTAACCTTAGCCAAACAAGTTCTCCAATTCCTAGTTTTAACCTCACTTTTCTGTTTTGATCAGTTTCTCATGAATATGGATTATTTGGGGATATATTTTCAAAAGTAACCTCTAAAATTGCAACTAGAATGTGTCACAAACAAGTTTCTGCATGCATTTTTGCAAGCAAACGTATATGCAAAATCTAGGATTTGTACACACACACACACTTGTTAAGTACATGTAATTTAAGTGGCAAGCAGATACTATTGTCATGAACAAATGAGAGATTTTTACACAGATAATTAAAAAAAATATGCAGCATTCTGGGTACAGTGTCAGAGGCTGGATCAAGCACACCTTTGAAAAATGTGTCCTTTCTGTACCTCAGTATTCAGTATATTTGTGTGTATATATGAACCTATGAAGGGTTAAATAAGGACTGGAAAGAAAAGTTATTTGTTTTTCCAAAGGTTATGCATGGTGCAGTAGCTACAGTGCAAATATGCTATATAGCAGTTTAATAGCATAATTTCTGAACCCAAAGAACAATTTTTTGCTGAGGGAAAAAGGTAACTTAATATGCATTGTACCTTGGTCCCAGGCTTTTTAGGTCTATTCTGTTTAGTCATTCTGAGAAGTAAAATGATTATTGAATAGGCAATGAGAACACCAAAGTCATTCCACTTAAAAACACTATCTGAGACTGAAGTCTTAGTAATGAAAATTTTATTCATCTGGTCATCAGACTCCCAAGAAATAACTATTACTCTTAACTATGCCACACTGAAAGCAATACAGATGAAACTGAGAAATGTCAATGAATCACTTCTATTTTGTCACTATCTAGGAGGAGAAAGAGGTGCTTGCTGGGTAAGGTGCTGCCAGAGAATTGCATATAGACAGGTCAAACGATAATACAGTAAAGTCAAAGACAAGCAACATTTTCTAAATCCATTATATCTGGCTAAAAATTCTCATTAGTACAAGCTGTTTCTTGTAAGAATACTCAGTATAAATTTATAGTAAAAAATAAGACATTATAATGAATTAGAGGCCTCAGTATTTTCTAGTTCACTTCTAGGACAATAAAAATGCCCTCTTAATAGCTATATGATAAATGTTTCCCCCCACCCCTTATCCTCCGGGCACAGAAGTTCCTAAATGTAGTTAAACTACTATGGTTCTGTTGTGCAGAGGGAGACAGGCTCCGAGAGGCTGTGGAGGAAAGACAGTGTGGTAATTGGCAATGTGGTGGAAGTGGGTCAGTAGATTTACCATTAAATGGATTCTTGAAACAAAAGCCACCCCAACCTGCCACACAAATAAGTAGTAGTGGCAGTGGAGGAGCTGCACCATCATATTCGGTGTGAGTAACCCTTTCCCGCATCCCTGATAGATCCCCAGGCAAAGCCTGTTCACTTGTACCCTGCGGAAGGTGTGTAGCATCTGGCCTCATATTGGAACTGACACAGCATAAAATACTGGAAAACTTATTAAAATAATGGTATATTAATGAAAAGTCTCAGGGGTACTCCTATGGCAATATTTCTCCACGCTATCTCATTATTTTAAGGTGGAAAGGAGATGTACATAGGACAGGTCAGAGAGAGAGATCATGGGTTTTGGTGTTCAGTTATCTGCACTGAGCTGCAATCTTTTTGATGTCCACTCATCACTGGAGCTGGGCATACCATTTGTAGTGAACAACTTATCTGAGGCCAGATTGTGTCTGGCTCTTACACGGGTACATAGTTGGGACGTGTAAGGGTAATGATCACCACCTCCATCATTGGTCCTCATTGCTCTAAAATGGACCATGTACTGAAGCATGACAGCAGCCACTCCTGTCATCCACCCCTGAAGTAGGGTGACCAGACAGCAAATGTAAAAAATTGGGACGGGGGTGGGGGGTTGGGGGTAATAGGAGCCTATATAAGAAAAAGACCCAAAAATTGGGTCTGTCCCTATAAAATCGGGACATCTGGTCACCCTACCCTGAAAGCACAGATTTACTCCACGTCTCAGTGGTTCTGGCAGTCAAGCAAAAGTTCAAACAATAATCTTTTTTACAGCCCTTTACATGTATTATTTTTGCCTGATGGAAGGTATTGTTCGGTGCCTTGCAAAACACCTTCCCCTAAACTCACTGGTTTTCCCCACGAACACATATGTGGCTGTATGTTGGGGCCTGTTTATTTTGTAAATTACATTCATATAGATTTACTAGGCTAGAGGGACTGCCTCATTGGTGAAGCTTGTCTCATTCAGACGTAAATTTATTGATCTGAGAGGTCGTTCAGCATATAAATCTAGAAGGGCTGCAGCATTAATTTCTTTAAAATGTATGAAAGCCTCCCCTTGGTACTTAAGTAGCCATCAGAGGCCACACAGGAACGGTCATGCTGTGGTTAAGTCTCTTATTATTCCAGTCTTGCAGAGATTCTCTCGTGCCAAATGCGTAATATATTTGCCTCACTTTGATGGATTAAACATATGACATGGAGCTGAGAGGCTGTACATGGTGCATCTTTTGATTAAAACTTTCACATTCTCACCCACTCCATAGGTAGCCACGGCAAAAGGTTAAAAACACAAAGATTTAGGTGATCTTTCAGGATGTGAACTTATTACCCATCTCAAGGGAGAAATGCAGTAAGAATATAATACTTCCTAGAACAGGACCAGGTCAGCCAGCATGGCCCTGTGTGTTATGGTGAAATCTTAAAGCTCCAGTGAGTGTGAGAGGAATGTTTTCAATAATAAACTCTGTAACTGGGTTCAACAGGGAAGCTGATGGTGATTTCCTGATCTCCAGAGATTTAATTTCTCTTGGATTTAATCACATACAATAGATTTTATTGTTAATTTGCAGCTCCCCTTCTCACTCTGAAACTGACCTCTAGCACTAGTAAAGGGAATAGAAAAATAGAGATGTGCTAGCAAGTGGTCTCACTCTTTCACAAAGCTTGTAATTTTTCCAACATTTTCATAATATCAGCTATACTTGCCTGAAACCAGTTACCTCTGCTGATGTGTGGCATACATGGTATGGCTGCTGATAGCGGCAAAGAACATCCAGTATCTGGAACTACAAGACATTAAAGATCTATCACAGTCCATGCCTGCTTCAGCTATGCCATAGATTTCTAATAAATTCCCAACAACAAACGGATTAACCAGTTGAAAAATCACAGCAAAAGAGCATGCATTCTGGAGCTAAGACTTTCCTGGTGAGGCCAAACTCAGTTTGCAAGGAAGGACCGTAGCTAGAGACATACCAGATGAGACAGATGGGATCCATCTAGCCCAGTATCCTCTGTTTGACATTGGCCAGATGTTCAGAGGAAGATACAGTAACTCCTCACTTAACGTTGTAGTTATGTTCCTGAAAAATGCGACTTTAAGCGAAAGGATGTTAAACAAATCCAATTTCCCCATAAGAATTAATGTAAATGAGGGGGTTAGGTTCCAGGGAAATTTTTTCACCAGACAAAAGACTATATTATATATATAATATTATATATACACACACATATATACATACACACACACACACACACTATAAGTTTTAAACAAACAATTGAATACTGGTACACAGTGATGATGATTGTGAAGCTTGGTTGAGGTGGAGGGATTTTCCCAGGGAATAACTTACTACTAAAAGAACTATCAGTTGGCTGAGCCCTCAAGGGTTAACTCTCACAATCTTCAAGGCAGCAGGAAAGGAGGGAGGGCAGACAGAGACACACACCTGTGTTTGTTTCAGAGATAGAGATGCGCATTTCTCTTTAAGTATCAAGAGTGGGGTCAGAAGTACACTGCCTTGTTAATTAGATCAGCAAGCCCGGCAGCTGCAGCTCTGCCTAAGGCAGCAGCTCCCTACCTTGTGTGTCCCCCCTGCTCAATGGAAGATGGCCTAAGCAAAGTGCAGGAGCAGGGGAACATTAGCCTCCCTCTTCTTCCCCTCCCCCCACACACAGCAAGCAGGCAGGAGTCTCTGGGAGCAGAACATGGCAGTGGGGGGAAGGGACAGCTGAACTGCCAGCAATTGACAGCCTGCAAACAACGTTAGAAGGGAGCATTTCACCACTTTAAATGAGCATGTTCCCTAACTGATCAGCAACGTAAGAATGAAACAACATTAACCAGGACAACTTTAAGTGAGGAGTTACTGTATAAGAAACCCTGGGTGGACAATTATTGAATCACTTGCCCATAGAGCAAGTGTATTCCTAAACCCCTCACACAGAGATTGGTTTACTCCTAGAAGCAGGAATATTTATACCCTTCCATTTTTTAAAATTTATAGTATTGTAACTATTATTTTTTAGCCAGCTCTATAGTTGGGATATAAATTATAACTGATAGCTTAAAGTACGACTATCTAGCAAGGTTCAGCCAGGTGAGCTATGGCATTAGAATTGTCTTTATTGTGTGAACCTCAGTGAGTACACAAGAACCTCTTACATATTGCTTTTATAGCTGTTGATCTTAGAGAGACCAGACAGCAAATGTGAAAAATCGGGACGGGGGTGGGTGGTAATAGGAGCCTATATAAGAAAAAGACCCAAAAATCGGGATTGTCCCTATAAAATCGGGACATCTGGTCACCCTAGTTGATCTCATCAACAATTTTATTAACACAACACACCTAATCATAAGCACCATAAAGATAGAGATAATGCAAAATGTCCAGAAATTGGATTACTCACTCCATACCTTGCAGGGAAACCGGAAAGTGTCAGTCATTATCCTTTGCATCATCATTGTCCTCATAATCACCACCACCACCAGTGATTGTCATCCTGGCTTCTACCACAACACCCAGCCTGGGGAAAATCTTTTATAATGTGTTATGCCAGTGCCTCTTTAATCTTACACATATTCATGAAGGTTTTTCCTTATCTGAACTTCCACACCCAACTTTAGTTGAGGTCCCCCATTTCCTACTGGTTAATTAGCCATTTACATCAAACTCATTAGCATTTATGTTAATTGGTTGCCATAGTATAATTGCGATCAAACCTTATGAGTTTCAGTTATACACGTTGCCAGGAAATATCCTGAACTATCAGTAACCTGTGTTTGTGGTTTTCTTACTCCACATTCATCAGCATCTAGCACATCTTATATGTGGCAGTGCAAGCATTTTATGACTTAAGATCATTAGCCTGTTATCTAGTCATGCCAAGCCTAGGCCTTAGTTCTACTAAGCCATCCTTACCTTATATGCCTTGGGCCTGTTAGTTTTCTATTTGCATTGCATATACATACACACACAGAGGGCTACATCTTGTTATCCATATAATTGTGCAGGGGGTTTCTAGAAGATGAGTAACTTTGCTTCATCCAGCACTTCTCTGGGAACCTGCTATGACACTAGTAAGAGAGACTATGTAGTAGGGAGACTTTCATTGTCTGAGAGAAAAGGAAGGTTTTTGATTTGTTCCCTTCCCCCTCTCCAAATAATAGTAGAGGGAAATAAACCGTTACCATATACTGTCTTATCCAAATCTTTTCTCAAGGCTTTTGTCTTCATTCACTGCTCTCGCTTCCCCAGACATGGAGAAATTAGACTTCTGAAACTCCATTATTTTAGGAGACTGGTGAAGTGAACTCACTAATTGTCTGGTGTCTCATCTATCTTGGGACCAACACATTTGTTTTTGGTAGCTGTACCAATAAATGTGCAATAATTAGACTTTACATTTCAGTACCTCAAATATTACCTTATATTTTTCCGTTATTTTATCTAAAATGTTAAAATATACAACACAATAACTATGAAAATATACAAGTTAAAACAGAAATTTACGCAATTACATATGTGTAATTCCTTAGCTAGGTCTATTCTTAAACAAATATTGTTACAAAAATACAGATTAAAATACAGTAGACAAAACACTATGGGACAAAGATTCTTACCCTTATCAACTGATAAAGTCTTTCTGAAAAACGTCTACTGAATTTTCCTTTCAGGTAGGACAGAATGACAGCTTTCCTATAACTCTCATGGCCAAATTCTGCCTTCATTTGTGTCCTGCCTTTGACTGCCTCATTGGGATTATAGTCCCTGATTTTAATATTCTTCTCTTTTTGAAATACATTGCATTGTTTAAAACACTAAGTTTTATTTTGTCTCACTCTTAGTACAGGATAATTAAAAATTTCCCTTCTTTCTTTGAAGAAACTTCTAAATGATTAACAAAAAAACCTGAATTTAGTCCTTTGTGAAATTTGCCATACATTTATTGCAGATACATTAAACCATAACCCATAATTCCAATTGCTCCCTGTTACGTATTCTTGCTTCCAATTGAAGGTATAGATTAGGTGGATTTCCTCTTTCAGATGAATTTGGGTTGTTTTGAATCTCAAAATTCTTGAGTAAAGCAGTTTCCCTTAACTGTTTAACCACCTCTCTATTGTTTGTATCTATTTTGCAGAGTCCTATCAAATAATCTATTTGCTTGTCATTCATTCAGTAAAAATTGCAAGAATTTTGCTACATAGACAAAAGGGTCCAGGTTGGGTTCGCTAAGGTCACTTTGTACAGCATAAAGTTATGCAAAGTCATGGAGCTAGCAGCTGAGGGCCAGGGTGCTCCAACTGTCTCCCTGAAACCTCCACTCTTCAGTATGTCCAAAAACAGCTCTGGGTTAGTGGAGTTTCAGGGCTGAAGTATATAACAGAATATCTGTGTTACCTCCAAAACAGTCCTTTGAAATACCATTTATTGAAATACCTATGAACTTGGCTGGGTTGTGTTGCTACGCTACTTATAATGATTCTTTGCACTCCAAATTTCTACCATTATTATTTTATTTATTGTTTGTATTGCAGTAGCACATAAACCCTCCATTGGAGATTGGGGCCCCATTGTGCTAAGTCCTGTACCAATAGTCATTCCCATGAAGAGCCCCTCAGAAAGATAGTGAAGAAAGATAAAAGGTGGGTGGGGAAGCAGAGGCAAAAGAGGTGAAGTAACTTGCCAAAGTCACACAGAAGGTCAGTGGCAGAGCCAAAGATAGAATCCAGTCCCCTGAATCTACCACCCAATGAGGGGCTTGAAAGTGTTCCAAAGCAAGGTTGCACCATTGTTTTTATAGTGAGAAAAGCACCTTTTTTCACTCTTCTACATTCCCAGAAGTGACAACAGTTTTTGCTCAAACTTAAAAAAAATGTCTCTGCTGACAGCAAATATGCCTAATGCCTCTCATTATAATTGCTGCTGCCCTAATGTGAGTAGGCTCAGCATCTGTGGAAAACGGCTCAACTACAGGGAGAAAACATTTTATCACCGCTTCCAAAGGAGCTCTGTAAGTCAGCTTCCAGCCACGGTATGGGTTCAGAGTGAGTGTCTCCTCTTCCTAGACAGTAACTCTTCACTTAAAGTCATCCCGGTTAACGTTGTTTCGTTGTTACATTGCTGATCAATTAGGGAATATCCTCATTTAACGTTGAGCAATGCTCCACTCTTACATCGTTTGGCTGCCTGCTTTCTCCACAGCTGGCAGCCTCCCTACACCCCCTCCTCTCCCCACAGCACCATTGCCGGCAGACCACAAGGATCAGCACTGCCCCCCGCCGCCCCCGCCAACGGCAATCAGCTGGCTGGCGGCATTTTGGAGCAGGAGGGAGGGGTGAGGAGTGATGACTCCGTGTGCAGGCTCCCCCTCCCTCCCCTGCCTTCTCAACTCCTCCAGCCAGCTGATTGACACGAGCAGGAGGCAGGGGAAGGGAGGAGGCGCACCGAGTCCTCACTCCTCCCTCCTGCCTCCTAAACTCCGCAAGCCAGCTGATTGCCCCGGGCAGGAGGGAGAGGGGAGGAGCGAGGACTCAGCACGCCCCCCCCCCACCTCCTGCCTGCAGCAATCAGCTGGCTGGTGGCATTTTGGAGGTAGGAGGTAGGAGCGAGGACTTGGGGCCTTCGCCACTCGGGGGGAGGAGTAGGAGAAGAGGCAGGGCAGGGCCTTGGGGAAGGGGCTGGAATTGGGGCATACCCCCTCCAGCCCCCTGCCATAAGCATCCCCATGACCCCAGCCCACACCCCCAGCCCTCTGCCCTGACCCCTGCACCCCCTCAAACCTCCCCAGCCCCCTGCCCTGATCCCTGCACTCCTCACACACCCCCAGCCCTCTGCCCTGACCCCTGCACCCACTCACACGTCCCCAACCCCCTACACCCCCTCACACATCCCCAGCCCCCTGCCCTGACCCCTGCATTCCCTTCACACACACCCAGCCCCCTGCCCTGACTCCTGCATCCCCACACACACACATACCAGTATTAAATTGCTTGTTTAAAATTGTTGAAAATGTATATAATGCCTTTTGTCTGGCAAAAAAAAATTCCCTGGAACCTCACCCCGCCCCCTTCATTTACATTAATTCTTATGGGGAAATTGGATTCTCTTAACATCATTTCACTTAAAGTTGCATTTTTCAGGAACATAACTACAACGTTAAGTGAGGAGTTACTGTACTTGTCAGGTCCAGATGTTTCTTGAAGCATTCAGGTGCCGAGTTGACATACACAGCAATAAGAGGCTTATTTAGTTCTGCAGAAGCCAGGTCCAGGATTTGGCCCTTTTTCATTGCATTACTTGCTAAAAATGCTTGACTTTTGCAAAGTTCGGAGAAAGCTACTGGATCATACATTAGCCGAGACCAAGAATACTGGTTGTTGCATACTACATGAAATTGCATGTAAAAGAGCATGTTTTCTTGAAACAGCTCCAAAAAAAATCCATGCAATTGATTTTTCTGGGATATTTTGGCACATCGGGATTAGTTACTGAAGTGGCAACCTTTACTCTAATTTTCCTTGTCTTTGATGGTTTGTACTACACCCTCACTATTATTTTAACATATTCTTTGTATTTAAATATTCTGCACAGATCAGTGCATTATGTGTAACCTTTGTTTTTGGAGAAAGCAACTTGAATTATGAAAGGGCTTGAGAGTGCTATTTTATGTTAATATTAAACCCTTTTTTTTAAAAGGGGGAATTCCTTTATAGACACAGTTTAGAACCAGCCTTTAGCCATGACAGAGTATCAGAGATATGGTTCCCTAAGAGGCTTGCTAAACATGTGTCCGACTCCTACCCTTGTAGTAATATGTAATGTCTCCAAAGGCTTCTAATCTCCCTTCAGATTTCAGGGATGTATTGGTCTGGAAAACTGACACTTTTATAAATAAATAAAACTGTAACAGAATAGTAATCTCTAATCCATTTCTTATTTCAATGTAAGTGAATGAGGGTATTTTAGATTCTGCTCTAATGATAATGAACCAACTCCTGAGTTCCTTGCTCAGTTTTTATTTGCTCTTTATGGACACAAATTCAATGGGAGTTTGTCTGACAAAACTTTATAGGGGAGAAAAAAATCTGAGATTTCCTTGGCAGAGTTTCCCCCATAGAATTCTATGTTTGGACCCAGATACAGCTCTGACTCCGAACCTCGTGAATCCCCTATAATCCACAGAAGGCAAAGGTAATCTGTGTGGAGTCTGTGCCTTTGAGTCAGCTCTGGGTCCCCAGCACCTCACTTTCCTCTATTCCAATGGACCTATCAGGAATTACCTTGGAACCAGCTACCCAAAGATTCCCCTTCAATCGGTAATGGTAATAAAGCCCCATCTTGTACAACCTTTCCTTTCCAATCTCCTTCAGTGAGGGAACAGTGACTCTGTTTAGCCGGTCTCTTATCACTTACCCCATCACAGATCCTGACCCCACACAGCTCTTTCAGAGCCCTGACAGGGATGCCACAAAAGAGGCCACACTTCCCCTCCCTTCTGCATAAAGAGAATAATCCACGCACAGAGGGCATTCCTCCATGTGCGGTTCAGTAGGGTACAACCCAGTCCTGAGAAAGGGCCTCAGGTTATTGCCCAGAGTTTAATTTTACAAATCTGTGAGGATGCTCTCACAGTACAAATGTTTCTGGACATTTAATAGTCTTTGTCCCAGCAGAGTACTAGCTATTTTCTCCCTTTTTGCAGATGAAGCAAATTAGCATTGTCATTCCACAGATGAGTCACTCAAATTTGTTACTCAAGGGGAATATTTATACTTGTTTAGCAAATCCTCTAAATTAAGCTCACTAAAAACACATTGACTTCATTAACATTTAGAAAGGGATTTAAAGTAGGCCAATTACCTGTGCTATCATCCTATATTAATACCAAACAGCTAACTATTCATTAATAATCTGATTCAGTTGTCTCTTCTTCTACATCCTGATGTCAAATCATCCATAATTTTCTGTTTCGGGGGGTTCTTTTATTGTACTTGTAGTTTATTCACATAACATTAATGCATTGAATCAAATTGTTCCTTATATTCCATTCACATATCTCCTTTAATGGTGATTAATTTAGTAGGAAGTTAACTAATGGGCAGGGATTGAATGTAGCTAAGGTTTATTTCACATTTTATACCAGTGAGAGGAGGGGAGAAGGTTGGAAACAGGTGGTGGAGGGAGAACAAAGGATGGATTCAACAGAATGTGGAGGTGAAGAAAAAAACACACTAAAGCCCCTCCCCCCCCATTCTATAAACATAATATCACCTCAGTCACCAGCTTCTACATTTATATTACTTTATACCATCCTCTGTCTGGTTTTTTGTTTGTTTTTTCCTAATTAGACTCTAAGTTCTTCAGGGTGTTGAACTGCCTAATTATACTTGAAATGAGCCTTGCACACCATTGGGTCCTGTGAAACAAGTAATAAATAATAATAGTAATATGGCAATAATGTGTTATGCATGTGGCCTTGTATGCCAACCTCGTCATGGGTCACCTTGAGGAAGAATTTCTGGGGAAATGTACCACAAAACCAATGATATGCCTGAGGAACATCAATGATATGTTCAGCCTTGGGATGGAAGACCTAAATTCCCTCAGAGATTTCCACCACAACTTCAACAACCACCACCCATTAAACTGTCCCTAGTACACCTGCATCAATTTTCTGGATACCACAGTGATGAGCTTCAACAATGAAACCCTACAAGTGACTATTTGATAGGGACCACATCCTGAAATAAATCTTTCCTGAACCCCCACTTCTGTCCTTCAAACAACCCCCCACCCAAAACCTCTCCAAGCCCATCATTAAAAGGGAACTTCCCCCAGACCCTGCCACTATAATAGATGCAAACCCCATAGACATATCTCCACTGATATGATGATCAATACCTTGCAGAACACACCTTTCATGATTCATGGGTCCTACACGTTTATCAAAACATGTGGTGTGCCTTATCCAGTTCATCAAATCCCCAATAACAACTCTGTGGGTGAAACCAGACAATCACTATGCTCTCAAATGAACTCACACAGAAAAAAGATAAAAGACAAAAAAAACCATCTCACCCATGGTGAACACTTTTCACAAAGTGATCACTCCATATCTGATCTTTCAACACTTGTTCTCAAAGGCAACCTGCACAGTACCTTCAACAGGCAAGCCTGGGAACTTAAATTAATTACCCTGCTAGACATAAAAAACCATGGACTTAACAGGGATACTGGTTTTATGGCTCATTACAACAATTTGGAATACATACTTCAAAACCTTTATACATAACAATCTAATCCCCAGTTTCAAGTGACTGCCTCCGACATGTGTTACCTGTTCTGTTTAACAATCTATTCCAACTTGTATTTATCTCAGATACTCTGCTTCATTCCCCAGAACAGATGAAGAGCTCTGTGTAGTTTGAAAGCTTGTACCTTGCACCAACAGAAGTTGGTTCTGTAAAAGATATCACCTCACCTACTTTGCTTGTCAATGGCATACTTATTATAAAAATTTCTCATCCATTGCTTAGCATGTCTCCTTCTTCATGATATTGTACATTGGAATAATAATGGTGAACTTTAGAGCTGGTTGAAAAATACAGAACATTTTTCACACAAAATATAATCAATTTTTTTCATTTAAATTTAGAATTTTTGGAAAGTTTCAATGATCTATAAAGTTGCTGAAAAGGAGAAATTATGTTTGCAAAATATTTTCAGCAAAAATTCAGATATTTTCACCCATCTCCAGTGAGGCCAATGAATGTTAATATGGGACAAGGCTCTGACCAACCCCTGCATGACTGAAATATGAGGAGGCAGGAAGGATGAAAGAAGCTACCCTCCCACCTACCTGTGCAGTGATTGGACAGATTCCCAAGAGAGAAAATCGTTGCTCCCTCTGAGCACTAGAAAGAGGGTGGGAGGCACCTTTACAGAACTGGCCATTATTTTGCTGCCCTCTTGTTGTGGATGGTACAGCAGGCATGCTGGTGTACACTGCCAGGGAGCCCCAGTGAGGAATTCTGGCTGAGTCTACATAAATTTCTTTTGAGAAGTTCAGGTTCTGCAAAACCTCTCCGCTCATTTTCTAACATGCGTCTTGGCAAAGTGCATTCAACTTTCTACTGAACGTATTTCTTAAAAGGTGAGTTGTAATGTAATTGATCCCAAATTATGACAATATATTACACATTTTTACAATAGCTAATTAAAATTAGAAAACTGCTTCCATTATCTTCCTGGTCTTCTTTATAGCCCTTGGTTCCATTGTACCATTATACAGTATTTACAAAAGCCAATATTCATTTCCAGCCAGTGTTTGTCTGCGTAAGCTCAGCTACCTACTGACTTTAAATGCCATTTAAACAAGTAATCCTAGCTCTTTGTAATAGCTTCAATGTTTGCCCTTTCAATAAACGTTTTTTCCCCCAATATGTGGGCACTTGCACTTTCACCTGTGGTAAAAATCTGCTCCTGCTACTTAGAGAGGCAACAGCTTTGGTACAAGAGCTGCAATCTGTAAAGAATTCCAGTTTGTTTCATTATTATTATTATTATCCTCCCCATCTATCACTCTAGAAATTGATATTCTTCATTTGATCTGCATAGGTCATCTTACAGGGTCAATGCCTGTGTTACATTAAACCAGTGTTTTGCAGCTAACCTGGCTAACAAGGTTATCTGGAAATGTGACAAGCAGAAGAGAGAATCTGGGCACATGGTACATATTATTTTGCTTAGGAATTAATACAGATTTCTTTGTGGCAAAAGGACCCTCCATGTACAAAACCACACAAACACACTATTTTGACAAGAACAAAATCCTCCTGGCTTCTCAGTCCTTTATGAATGTGAAAACTCCTAATGTCCCTTGGGAGACCCAATCATCTCCCTCTGTATTACAGCAAACTCATTTAGAAAATGACCTATTTGCCTGAAAGGGAAAGACTAAATCTATTTTGGTTGTGGCTGAAAAATGAGATTTAGGAGAAGTACTTTATATATGTAACTGTCAATATGCCATCTGCCTCTGCTGCTCATTTGAACCTGCCTCTCCTGATTGTTTATATAAAGGGTGGCAAAACACTAACACACTCGTGGACCTGTAAAATAATAACAATTAAAACTTGACTAATAATTAATAAAACACCCATAGCGCAGCTAGCCCATAGACCGTGATGGATATTTATTTTGCAATATGTGTGCTCCGTTTACACTTGTAGAGATAAAAGATAATACTTGATTGAACATCTAAATGATTATGTGAATCCTTTAAAAAGTATTATGCATTTGGGGCCAACAGTGACCAAAACTGAAATAAATAAATAAGTGTCATTTCTCAACTGTGTTCCAGCCACTTCATGCTGCTCCTACATTGCCAAGGGATCTGACATAGTCAGCCGTGGAGGTATCATCCCAGTGTGGGGGCTCCTCTGGGAGTAACGATGCGTTGTGAAAGATTCTGTGCCACTACCCAACACCCGCCTGATGCAGGGTGTGCCTAGAGAAAAAGGGGTGTGCTGGGACTTCCTTGTGTCCCAGTGATCCCTTGTTGCCTTAATGGCCCCTTAAGGTCACTGACAGCAGAAAGTGAAGTAGCATCTCTAATTAATACCAGAAGGCTGCTTTAATTTACACTGGGACTGCCTGGTGCTCAGTCACAGGATCAGTGTGATTTAAAGCCACCTTTATGCACTCACTTACACCCTTCAAGTCATTCTGTGTGCTCCTTAACCACAGCCAGCAGCTGAACCTTTCTGTCTGTGCCCAGTGATCTGTATGCTATGTATAACTTGTTACTCCAAAGGTCTGTTTACTCCACCCCCCACTTTTGTCACCTCTCACTCTTTGAATACCTGTGAAGCGGCTTTCCCTCTCCCCTCCCTCCTGGAATGCTTGTGGGATGAATGGGCTGCTTGAACAGCTGGAAGATCAGAAGAGCTCCCAGGTAAACAGGGTGTCTGGGACTCTAATCAGGCAGCGATCACACACCCAATGCATGGACACTGCCTGAGGTGGAGTGTGACCAACCAGATGCGGCCAAGTCATCTTTAGTCGCAGGCCATGAGGAGCTGGTCCTTAAAAGGGGAAGGGGCCATGTGCTCAGGCCTCACAAGCTTGTACCTCCTGTGAAGGCCCTTCGCCCGGACTGCCTGGCCAGTGGTCTGTTGTGTTGCATTCCATCATGCCTCGGGAAGACTTACCTTCATCACACCATCCATTGCTGCGCTATGGGACACTTACCTTGAAGGCTCCTGACATCTCCAGTACTGTGCCTGTCCTGGGAGCATAAGTATGCGAGTGTGAGTGTGCCCCCCCGCGCTTCTTTGGAGCTTAGATATCAGTGTAATAGAATATCAGGGTTGGAAGGGACCTTAGGAGGTCATCTAGTCCAACCCCCTGCTCAAAGGAGGACCAATCCCCAATTTTTGCCCCAGATCCCTAAATGGCCCCCTCAAGGATTGAACTCACCACCCTGGGTTTAGCAGGCCAGTGCTCAAACCACTGAGCTATCCCTCCCCCCCGAACGTGCTGCTTTCTGCCAAACTCTGGTGGGTCATTAATCCTCCCTAAGCTTACTAGCTGGCCCAAGTTTGGGTAACAAACAGTGCCAGAGTAAAATCTGCTGGATCCCCCCAAACAGGAGCCCTTGTCTCAGTGCCAGGTCTTCAGATCCTTTGGGGTTTATTTATTTATTTAAACTGCAGTCATTCCAGAGTGTCCAAAAAGGAATTTAGAGAGACAAGGTGGGTGAGGTAATATCTTTATTAGACCAACTTCTGTTGGTGAGAGAGAGACGCTTTTGAGCTTACACAGAACTCTTCTTCATATATTACCTCACCCACCTTGTCTCTCTAATATCCTGGAATTGACATAGCTACAACAACACTGACTCCATAAAGGAATTATCATTATCATCAGATGTTGTCTTATCAGCATGTAAGATATTAGACCAACTTGGAAGTTGTACTAAAATACTAATTTTAGCTCTCTGAGTAATTACATATAATAAATGATATATTTGTAAATTCATCCAGCATGAAATCCATTTCTGCCAGCAAACACAACTGTTCAGAGAAAAGATACTGTGTAACTCTTTCTCCTGAACAGAACTGTGATTTTGTCCAGGGTGGAATTTTGCCATTTTTAGCACTGAAACTGTAAAATTACCCTCTTCTCTTTGGTGGATTTTGGTCAAAATTTAAGGCAAGTCTGAAAAATGTTTTGTTTTTCATTAGCTGAAGAAGACCAACCATAATTTTCACTGTTGGTGAGAATATTTTTGTTCACTGTTATAAATACAGTCAATATTCTCTTCTGGCTAATTGGATTTTGACTGGATGGAGATAATCATGAGCTTTCAAAACTATTAAAATATATATTTGTGAAGCAAATATGCAGACCAAATAAAGCTGGAAAAAATAAACCTACTGACATCAAAAACTTCTTCAAATCACATTAAAACTCATGCACACATGAGTCTCCAAGGTCAAGTGCCTCTGTTTAATGTTGAGAGTAATCTAATAATAAAGTGAAAACTAACCAGTTAATGATTATCTCCTTTCCAGGTCTACTTAACTCCTTTTATCTTTTGCCTCTAGCTAATGATTTCTGAGTGGGTTAAAACAATGTGAATTTCAACATTTTGAACTGACCATTGGTTTATGTTTATTAGAATTAAGCAATTTAAGCCAACAAATGAAGCCTATTTTTATTTTCCACTTGTTATCCAGAAATTTTTTTAAAATATCAAAAAAAGTTTGACTTAAGTATTTGAACTGTGTTGTTTGGTTGTGGTTGTCAGATAAATCACATGATATTATTTCTCTTCCATGACTGGATGAACATGTAGCACTTCCTGTGTGAATACTCACATGAAAACTCAAATTTTGGGTTTTTTGTGAGTTCCCAAGGGTCTTGAAATGTGTGTTGTGAGGGGTATGGATCATCAGAGCAGGGGAGATACATCTACAGGCAGGGTCTGGTTCCACTTTGAGTTGGTGTGTCCTGGTCTGTGCGGAGCTTGCTTCTGATGATGAGAGTGGAGAGGTTGGCGGGTTGTTTGTAGACTGGAAGTAAGGCTCAGGGAAGATTTATTTCAGGATGTGGTCACTATCTAATATGGTTTGTAATTATTTAATGATACCCCATATAGGTTGTACCACCCAGTGTAGGATGGTAGGTGACAAGATCCCTGGGTCCTTCACATGCCTATCACAATTTGTGGTGTACTTCATCAAGTGCACCAATTAGGGTGACCAGATGGGAAGTAAAAAATATCGGGACACTCACCCAAGATGTCCCGGTCTTCGGTGGAATTTTGGCGGGAGGTCCTTCAGTCGCTGACGGTTGTCGGTGGCATGTCGGCGGCGGGTAATACGTCTTGCCGCCGAAGAGCGACGTACCTGCTGCCGAAGTGCCGCCAAAGACCGTCAGTGAGTGAAGTACCCGCCGCCGAACACCGGGACGTTCTGGGTAAGTTTGTAGGGGGGGGAAAGGAGGAGGGGGGCCCCAAACAAAATATCGGGACAAATGGTGTCCCAACCGTCCTTCAGTCAGGACGCAGGACAAACGGGCAAAAATCAGGACAGTCCCGATTTTATGGGGACGTCTGGTCACCCTAGCGCCAAATGCTCCAGCAACAATTATGTGGGTGAAACCAGACAATCACTACACTCTAGAATGAACTCACACAGAAAAATGATAAAAGACAAAAACACCACATCACTTGTGGGGGAACACTTTTCACAAAGGGATCACCCTATATCTGACCTATCACTCCTCATCCTCAAAGGAAACCTTCACAATGCCTTCAAAAGATGAGCCTGGGAGCTTAAATTCATAATTTTGCAAGACACTAAAAATCATGGACTGAATAAACACCGGATCTATAGTTATTACAACAATGTATAACCTAATCACCCCATCCCAGCATTTTCCCCCATCTCCTTTGCCACTTATGACAGGAGACGTGTTGAGTGATCACTTTTCTTGAATGGTCCCTTGAAATATGTCTTCACTACTTATGCTAAGCAATCCGTTCCACCTTGTATTTATCTGTGACACTCTCAGTACGTTTCCCGGACCTGAAGAAGAGCTCTGTGTAAGATAGAAAGCTTGTCTCTCTCACCAACAGAAGTTGGTCCAATAAAAGATATTATCTCTTCTGCCTTGTCTCTCTAATATCCTGGGACCAGCCTGGCTACAATAACTCTGCATACAAATAAGCTATGGAGGTATTTTATTCATTGTCTGTATCTGCAATGCTGATTTACCTGCCTCGTTAATTTAAGAATATTCAATATTCTAGATTCTTTTGTTATATTCAAATGACACTTGCAATTATTTATTTAGCTAGGGGTCTTTCTTTCTTTTTTTTTTTTTTTTGCTTTCTAGTCCCTGTCCTATTTATTTTAACCAGAGTTGTATTGATCTTGTAAGGTTCAGTCTATGCTTGTATTCCAGCAGTTCAGTAAGAAAGGAACTGAGTTTGAACTAACCACTCTGTGTTCATTTGTAAGCTCAAATTTGATAAATTCAGTACACCAATGGAAGATTTGACTTCAACTCCAGGGGTGCTCCAGGATCTCCTTAATTACTATTAGTGTCTTTAAGGGTTCCTGCAGTGGCGGATTAACGCAAAGGCCCATGAGCCCATGCCCATGGGCAATGGCCAATTTGGGGGCCCCAACAGGAGCGCTGGAACCTGGGTAGAAGTGGGGGAGACTACCAGCACAAGAACTGTGGCTCCAACCCTGCTCCTCCTCTTTCCCCCAAAGCCCCACTTCCCGCTCCTCCTCTTTTTCCCAAAGCCCCGCCTCCTGGCCAGGTCAGAAGCTGTGGTAAGAGCTGCCCAGGCTACTGTGGGGAGCCCTGGACCTCCCATCTGCCTTGGGTGGAGGCCTGGGTGCCCGAGAGCAGCCCTTGGCCCCACCCCCTGGGGTGTGCCCCTGTGGGTGGGACCCAGGGCCGGGGGACTCTGGTCCAGCCTCCTACCCTCTTTCTAGGGCCTGCAGACATGCACTACAGGGAGAGGAGGCACCGGCCTGGGAGGCAGCAGAGAGGCCCAGGTAGGTCACATGCAGCGAGGAACCTGGCAGTGAGGACTCGTCCATGTAGCTCCTGCTGCTACTGGCCCAGCCTCAGCGGCCACCACATTGCATCCAAGCTCACTCAGTGCCTGCACCTGGCTCCCACTGCCAGGCTGTCCCTGAGGGGTTCCACTGCTGCCAGGCTCCTCCTGCTGGGTCCCCCGTGCTCCCGGTGACAGGCTTCCCTTCCTACCCCCTGGGATTTGTGGCCAAGGCAGCAATCACTGCTCCTCCTATTGCCTCTGGTCCAAGGCTTGCCATCTCGGGGGAGGCAACAACCCTCTGCCCCTCCCAAACTACACCTATGCCTCCACTGTTCCGCACCTGCCTGAGGCTACTATACCCATTTAAAAAAAAGTGGACAGGCATGGCCCTCCCACTTTTAAAAGAGGTCGCGGCAAGGCCTCCCTGGCCCCCTATGGTTCTGGCGCCCCGGTCCCAAATGTTGGTGGGCCTAAATTTTTGTGTTCAATGCCCCAATAAATCTTAATCTGCATTTGGTTTCCTGGTATACTTCTCCTGCTTCCTGGACATCATCCATCATCCCTGTGGTTTTCTTCTGCCTTAATGACAAAGTCACTGCTCTTGTGGGGGACCAGGAAGTATTCTGACTACCCTCCACCACACCTAACATCAGCACATGGTAGCAGGAGATTGAGATATTCCCTTTCTTACTGTCCTGTGTGTGTTTGGACAGGCCCCTTTTGTCTTAGTTTTTATGCCATGTTCATCACTGAGCGCCTGTCAAATTTTAGAAGAAGCACCTGATATCTTCGTTCTTATCTGAGTCCTAACAGAGTTGTTTTTTTTCATTATTTGTAGTAGTATTTATTCATTTTCAAGTGTATGTGATTACTGTGGGAAAGCTGGGCCAAGGATGTACGTTCCAATAGCAATGATGTTTGGGGCTATTCTGGTGTGTTCTAGAATTGGGTTCCACAGTCATTGGCCAGAGGCCATGAAACCATATCAGGGCCCTGAAGTATCCTGGCTCCTTAGAAGATTACTGTGATATGGGAGGGGAGTTTTGCTTCCTGAAGAGTAAATACGAGAGAGTAACCAGCCAGTACTCCCTCTACTTAGGCTCTGGGAAGAAAACCACCCAGAAGGCATTTTATTTTTGTTATTATTAGATATTGTTGTGTTTTGAAACACATGAGATAGCCCCATCGTTCCACCTGTGTCTGCCACATTTCTTGCTCCATTATAGTTAATTTCCATGACAGCAGTATCTTCCTAAATGGTTTTATTATATGTAATATGTTGCCCTCCTCTTTTCAATCTTCCAACAGGTGGTATCAAAGCAAGGGCTTATCTAGCAATAATTTTTTAAAAATATCTATACACAGGTGCCAACTTTCCAATGTTCTGGGCCGTGCTTGACCCCCGACTCTGCCCCAGGCCATGCCCCCACTCCACCCCACCTGCCTCTTCCCACACCTGCCCTGCCCCACCCTGCCTCTTCCTGCCCCATTCCTCCCCCTCCCCTGAGCGTACCGCATCCTCGCTCCTCCCCCTTTCCCCCCAGAGCTTCCTGCATGCCGCGAAACAACTGATTGCAGCAGGCATGAGGCATGGGGAGGGAGGGGAAGGCGCTGATTGGTGGGGCTCGGAAGCGGGCAGGAGGCACTAGGGGAAGGGGGTTCTGATAGGGGGTTCTGATGCATTTACTTATGTTCAAGAAAGAAGATTCTGTATTAATCCTAATGCTGGATTTGTCCATCAACTTCAGGAATATGAAGCCATCTATCTAGCAAAATTAACTATCAAGATGATGTCACCACTGCAGCTGGAGAGATCACTCTCTGTTCCACCTGGTACTACAGGAAGTTTGAAGCGAACACATGAGGATGAGGAAGAATTTGGAAATATGCAAGTGGCAGCAGCACAGAATGGGTGAAGTAGGCCACCACTATTCATAGAGATTGTGAATTCCTGCACTTGGAAGTGAAGAAAACTAGAAAACTAGAAAAGATAGTGCTCAGCATCCACCATTTTTTCCCGCGGGTGCTCCAGCCCCAGAGCACCCATGGAGTTAGCGTCTATGCATCTCTATATGTCCAAACCACTTCAGCCTTCTTTCTTGAATTATTGTCTCTACAGTCTGCTGGCTAGTCCTTTCTAACACATCACTGTTGGTACCTTTTATCCCACCAATAGACACCAAGTATTCTCACAAACATCTCTGATGGTATGTATTAAGTTTCCTGTTGTCGGTTTCTAGCATTTGCCTGGTTTCAGGAGCAGATGACAATCTGGGTATCACAATGATATTGTATTACTTTATCTTGGTTCTTCTGTGAGTCTCCTTTTCATTCTTCAGATATTTGCCAGTCTCAAAAAGACTGTGTTTCCAATTCTTGCTTCCACCTCCTTATGGAGCTGGGCCACCAGCACTAATTGTGCTTCTGAGATATACAGACATGTTAGTCATGCTGTATTCTTCACTGTCTATCACATGTGTGATATTGCCTGAACAGTGACACATTACCTACTCCCCTTTCAGCAATTATGACTTTTGTTTTCTTTTGGCAGCTTCACATATGACATTGGTAGTGGTCTTTTTCACAGCATCATTGTCTGTGTCCAAACTGAGCAATGTCACTCATACAGCCAAGATGTTGAAGTTTTCCTCTGCTCCATATAATTCCCGTATCTTCCTTTGATGTTGCTTTTTCACATCATGTAATCTATCACAAGGCATTGGAAGATAGCAGAAGTTTGCTGGCTGTCAAACCCCACCTCTCCCCTCAAAGACACCTTCCTGAGGAGAAGTAGAGAGGTGAGGTAAATTGGTTTCATAGAGTTTAAGGCTAGAATGGACCATTAGATCATTTAGTCTGACTTCTGTATATCACAAGCTTTTAAATTTCACCATCATACTCCTATATTGAGCCCAATAACTTGAGTTAGACTAAAGCATTTCAGTTCTCAGGAGGCTTAACTATTGTGTGCCACAGAAGAGATGGAGGTGCCACCAATGCTCAAAGCCCCTACAATGGGAAGGAATTGATTAGATGAAATATGCCTAGATGATCCGAGCAGGCTATCCACACTCCATAGCACAGAGGAAGGTGAAAAACTCCCCAAGATCCCAGCCAATCTAACCTGGGGGAAAATTCATTCCTGACAAAATCTGGCAATCAGTATGACCCTCATCTTGCGAGCAAGAACCAGCCAGCGAAGCATCTAGAAAGGGAATTCTCTGTACTGCTTTAAAACATTGGTTCACCACGAGTCAACCATTTGCCTAGGAGAAGGAAATTCATCGACTTTCTCACCATTCATACTTCCTTCCCCCAAGTTCATGAAAAAAAAGGGAACCTCAAAACAAGGCTCACTTCAATCAGATTCAGTGTTTGCCATGCATATCTCATCTCATATAGTTCTAATCTTAATTTTTTCCCCAAGCTATGTGAAAATAGATTGGTACATATCAGCACTTGTCTTCATTATGCAGAAATGACTTTGCATTTAGTGGAAATATTTAAACAACTCTTTTTGTTTGACAAGCACAATATAATACATAGTACTAAATCAACTTTTCCTGAAGTCTTGTTTGCATATAGATCATCTTGGCATGAACTAAAGAGCAGAGTGTGATTGAATGCTGTAGCATTAAAGTCATTCTCAAATTAATTTTCTACTTGTAATTTTCAGTGTCTTTTTATTCAGGGAAGACTACAGACCTCTACTTGCAGCTAATTTAACACCTGTAAATTCCCAATAATGGCAACTAAAGTCTTTGTACTCATTTAAAGATAATCCAAATCCAGGTAGGGTGGCATTTTTATTAGATTTTTTTATGGTTGTTTTCCCCTCAGTGTGATGAAAGAGTAATTAAGTCCTATCAATTATCTAAGACAATAAAATAAAATATAAAATATTTGACATGAAAAAAGAAGACAACAAATTAGGGGGATAACCTAGTTCAGCTAAATAAAGAAGTGATAGCTATCCTGATGAAGGTGGCTAATTAAATAATCAAAGTCAATATAGTCTCCACGTCATTTGGTGACTTGAGATAAGCAACTCCCAATGACAGATAGTGGCCTAGAAGCTGGAGAAAATAAAACGTAATCTGCCTGCTTACCCTGAGCCAGTGACCCAGACCAACAATGAGGGCTGGGCAGAGAATAAAAATAGGAGTTACTAGGCTAGGTGCCTGACTCATATGCCAAGGTAACCAGTCACAGGCCATGGATACCCAGCACATGATGGGACTACCCAGATGGGCACCCCAAATCTGCATGGGCACAGAGTTTGGGAACAGGAGGTCTGCTGAGGGGAGTCAGGAAGAAATACAGTCCCTCACTTACTTTCTGTGGGGAGGAAAGGAGGCATACAAGAGCCAAGGGCCCATTAGCGTTACGGCAGGTCACAGAAACACTGAGGAGGGATGAATAAGTGGGCTCTGCCACACTTATGGGTCAGGGTTACTCAAAGAGAGGGGCTATATACAGGTAGGGTTAAATTTAGCCCTGTATTCTAAACCCTTGCTCACACAAATAGTCCCACTGAAATGAAGGGAACTATTTGTAGAAAGACAGCTTTATAAGGATTGTAGGATCAGGCCCTTCATCTCCGTTTATCATTCTGCATATGTTATGAATTAGAGAGGAGCACATTAGTACTAACTGGGTGTTGACCATTTAAACAGCTAATTCATAAGGTTCTGCTTGTAAATATATCACATCAGTATAGGACCCCAGTGTCCTTTTTAAACTTGCCTTTTTGATAATGTGTACTGAGTTAAACAATATGTAAAGCATTTTTCAGAGAGATGTCTTCACCAATGTACTGTGTGTTGTCTGTGATAATAATACTAATAAACCCTTCCAAAATATGTTCTATGTAATCAAGTTATTTGGAACTGACTGTGATCCTGAGATGACTTCTTGGAATCTCAGGCAAATAACAAACCACTTGAATCTTCACAGTCATACTTCTTCAGTGTTCTCATAGCGTGTGAGGAAAATGGTGTGGAAAGGGAATTTTAGGAATGTTTCATTAGCCAAAGCAGGATAAAGAAAATATATTAAAGGAGGCCTTTAGGCTATTTGACCTATTATTTTCACTGGTCTTGCTTTTAAAAGGTCAATAATCTTGGAGTGTAACAGAGGTGAATACACAGAGGGGATGAAAGATCTTTTGAGTCCTTCAAAGCTTGGAAATGTTATCCTTTTGTCATCCGGAGAAAAAAAAAGTTTGAAGACTAGTGCATGAGAAGACTCCAAATTGAACCATTAATGCCAGCCAGGCCAGGTACCAGGGAATTTAGCCGTGTTTACTGATCCTCTCCCTGATAAGAGCTGGCAATAAAAGGCCACTGTTCATTTATAGTAACAATGAGGAGATCCCTCTTTGCACTGAACCTGTCATGGTGGCTGCTCTGCCAGGATGTTACCTGCTGAGGGGCAGTGCTGCGCAGCTCAGCAGGGGTAGCAGCCCATGACAGGCTATCAGTCAATGGCCTCACATCTACCCAACTGACTTTTATGAGAAAAGGAAAAAGCTCAGCAGGAGAAAACAGACAAATGAGGGAATGAGGGGTCAAATATTTATAGCAGAGCACAAGAGGTCTGAACTCCCACGGAAAATGGAGCAGGGTGGCAAGGAAAACAAAATATGGAGAAAAGTGTAAACATACACTAATTCACTGTAGAGTTCAATGTAACACGTTATCAACTAGGATAATTAGCAATGCAAATAAGTCAGGGGTGGTACAAGTCACAGTTATCATCACTTCAGACTTTTGTGTTTTATCACAGGGATTGTCTTTAAAGCTGACAGGAATCTTCCCTGACGCCTTTTCTGCAGCAGGAACTGGCTGAATTCTAAAATTCAAACACTGAGCTGGTGTTCAGTGAAGAAAAGAGCTGACAGAGAGGAACTGATAATAGATATGATAGTAACTGAGAAGATACAAATTTAAATAACCAATTGAAATTAGCCAATATGAAATTGGCCAATCTGGGGATCACACATTTTATAGTATATTTGCAGCAAGATGTCTTCTGTTCCTTTAAAAAATAGAAGAAGAAAAATGTGTATGTTAACATTAAGAACTGCCTACAAGAAATTCATAACAGAAATGCCATTTGCTGACTCCAGGGTTAAGGAACAATTCCTGATCTCATGCAAGTCTCTTTCACTTCATTGGTGCAGCAGCAATCCTCCAAAATAATTCAAATATTACATATACGTAGTACATAGTTAGGAATACCTCTAAGCAACCTGGCACAACATCACATTCAAACCAAAGAAACAAAACTAATCAGGAGGAACATAGATTATAAGTATCAGAGGGGTAGCCGTGTTAGTCTGGATCTGTAGAAGTGACAAAGGTTCCTGTGGCACCTTATAGACTAACAGAGGTATTGGAGCATAAGCTTTCGTGGGTGAATACCCACTTCATTGGATGCAAGCAGTGGAAATGTCCAGGGGCAGATATAAATGTGCAGGGAAGACTTAGGCTAGAGATAATGAGGTTAGCTCAATCAGGGAGGGTGAGGCCCTCTTCTAGCAGCTGAGGTGTGAATACCAAGGGAGGAGAAACTGCTTTTGTAGTTGGCTAGCCATTCATAATCTTTGTTTAATCCTGAGTTGATGGTGTCAAATTTGCAAATGAACTGAAGCTCTATTGTTTCTCTTTGGAGTCTGGTCCTGAAGTTTTTTTGCTGCAGGATGGCTACCTGTAAATCTGCTATTGTGTGGCCAGGGAGATTGAAGTGTTCTCCTACAGGCTTTTGTATATTGCCATTCCTTATATCTGATTTGTGTCCATTTATCCTTTTGCGTAAGGACTGTCCAGTTTGGCTGATGTACATAGCAGAGGGGCATTGCTGACACATTACGGCGTATATTACATTGGTGGATGTGCAGGTGAATGAACCGGTGATGGTGTGGCTGATCCGGTTAGGTCCTGTGATGGTGTCCCTGGTGTAGATATGTGGGCAAAGTTGGCATCGAGGTTTGTTGCATGGATTGGTTCCTGAGTTAGAGTTATTATGGTGCAGTGTGTAGTTGCTGGTGAGAATATGCTTCAGGTTGGTGGGCTGTCTGTGAGCGAGGAGTGGCCTGCCTCCCAAGGCCTGTGAAAGTGAGGGGTTGTTGTCCAGGATGGGTTGTAGATCACCGATGATTCACTGGAGAGGTTTTAGCTGAGGACTGTAAGTGATGGCCAGTGGAGTTCTGTTGGTTTCTTTCTTCAGCTTGTCTTGCAGTCGAAGAAATCACTCTAGAGAGGTGTACCAGGTACCTTCCTATAGACTCTCACAAAGAAACGGGTCAGATTAGGGTTGGGGAAATGTTCATATCTATATGGGTGAAGAAAAACAGACTTGGTTGAAATTAGAGCAAGGCAAAGATTTTTGGCCTTTTTTCTTTTATGAAAAAAGCATATTTGACTACATCAATATATGCCATGAATTCATGTTGGTTTTACTGAATTTTTTTGGTAAAAGAAACAACAGCAACAACAAAAAACACTGGGGGGAAAAGTTTCATTTAGATATTTTTGAAACAAAATGGTTCCATTTTTTGGTATAAAATTACTTTTCATTTCAAAATATCCTAACATTATATTTAAAAATATTAATAATCAATAAATGCTTAAAATTGAATCATTTGACACACACAAAAAATTTGAAATTGCTAGCAAACTGAAAAATCCATTATTCACATAGCTGTAGTTGAGATGCCCATCCAAGACTTTCTATCTCAATAAAGATATCAAAGTAGCAAATCAAATTTTGTAGACCTCTTTCATCTGCTGCTGTGCATGAGAATGGAGTCACACTTTGGCAGGAGATTGATTAGTTATGTTGCCACCACCTTCTGACAGGGCAGGAGATCTTTTAATTCCATCTGACAGAGGCTGCCGCAGAGAAGTGCATCTCCTGGATCCTTCTTTTCCCTAACCTGCACATTGCATTATAGGTCTCAAGGTGGCTTGTGCCACATCTCCCTCAGTCCAGGTGAACTTTTTGACAGAATTATAGCTGGATGGTGCCAGTGGACACCAAGTGAACCAGGCTCAATAGGAAGTTGGCAATATTCTATACTGCTCCCTAAAGCTGAAAGAGAAAATAGAATGTAACTGTCATCAGTTTTGCCTCATTTAGCTACACTCATAAGGATTCCATCTGACATCTCAGAAACACAGTGCTTTTTATAAAAGAAACCAAGATGCTCTTTTGTTCACAGAAACACTCAGGGCTTGAACAGTCTACAAATTTATCTCACTTTCTATATATTCCAAAAAGCTACTATTTTACTTTGAAGCCTTTTTCTAGATGGTAGCCTTCTGCCTGAAATTCATACCTTGGAAACAAATCCATATTTTACAGTCAACTTCTTCATCTTTGCCTCACCCCATCAATTGGGGTTGGTATCTTTTGTTCTTTATTTCCAAGCATTCTTCTCAAGTGCATGTGATCCAGCCATCTCAGTCAATATTCCCTCAGCTTTTCCACAATGGGGGTTACCTGCATAATGGCTCAGACTGTTTTATTACACAGTATATCTGCTCTCACCTTACCCAACATCCACCTGAGCACCCTAATTTTGGCAGTGGGACATAGTAATTCTTTTCTCTTCCGCACTGGCCAGCATTCTGACCCATATGGCATGCCTGGCTTTATCATAATCTTATACACTTTGCTCTTTAGTTTGCTTGACATATGCTTATTGCAGAGAATTTCCATTTACACCAAGTGCTCTTCATGTGGCTTCTAACATCCACATCCCCTTCATGGCTCAACATGACTAAACCAAAGTATTTAAATTGTTGCATGACTTTAGCCTATACCATTTAGTTGTATTGGCTTCTTGTTGTGCCTCTTGATAAAGCATCACACGTATTCCATCTTTTATCCGCTGATTTGTAAGCCATTTTCTTATAATGCAGCCCTCCATAGTTCTTGGTCCCTTTCCAGTTTCTATTTATCTTCACAGCACTATATAACATCACTGTCAAAAAGCGTGCTCCTGGAGTCTCACCCCTAATCACCTACATCAAGGTGTCTATTACAATTACTAATAGGTATGGGTGTAAGACTGATTCTTGATGTGTACGAACCCTGTAGTGAAGGACTCACCGTAGCCACAGCTGCTTCTCACTACTGTTGTGCTACTTTTGTACATGTCCATGATACTCCGAATATATCTCTGACTGTTGCTCAGTTGCAGGCACCAGCATAACAGTTCCCTAGGAACTATGTCATAAGCCTTCTCTACATTTTACAGTTAACTGTGGAGATGATTTAATTAAGGTAAACAGCAACAGTGCAAAGTGCGTTTTACTAAAAGAAAACTGGTTTAATGGTGCAACTGATTGGCTCTCAGATACAATTTCCCGCAATGGGGAGGAAAAATATGAACAAGAAGCCTCACCATGGGTTCAGCACAGGAATTATTCAGAAATAATTAAGCTTAGCTTTTGCATAGCACTTTATATCTCCAGAGCACTGTTGCTACATATACTTGCTAGGTATTCTCATTCCATAGATTTCATTAGAACAGCCACCTAAAATCACAAAGGGAGAAAAGGATCCACGAGTGAAAGAGATGAGCTTCAAAACAGTAACTCCAATGCAGAGAAAAAATAAAATGCAGCAGCTGCCCCTCCCAACTCTAAAATCACCATCTATTTTTATTACAAGAAATTATAAAAGCCTCTTTACCTAACTTACCACATGAATGTAAAACATAGTTCAAGGATGGTGAAAATTCTATATTTTCCATTCTCTGTGCAGCAGATTAGAATCTGGGTTCTAATTCCTGCTACTAGCACTGAGTAGAACACGGATGGAGCCTTCCCCCAATTCTTTCTCTTGTCAGTTTTGTTGAAAGAGTGGAACAGACAATGTCCCTGTCTTGTATTGCTGAAACTGAGCCCTCACTGACTGCCATCAGAGAGACTACCATCTTTCTCAGAGGGAATCTGCCCCCTCCCCTCCAAAAACAAGGAAGTCTGAACAAATTCTTCAGGTCTGATAAAAGCATTGAAAGTTGGCTGCCTATGTCCAGGCAGCCATACAGCCATAACCAGCAATGGGGAACTTAAGCGTCATGGATGGATAGCATACCAGAAATTTTCCAAAAATAACACCCCTCACACACACATGCCAAATAATTAGCATGAGATTCTAGGCTGCATTTCTAGGAGGCATAGCACAGAAATCACAGCCCATGCAGTGGGGGGACCACAGTGGCTTTTAGCCATTTTGGTGCCCTCCCAATAATAGGCTTTTCTGGTATCTGGACTAGATCCTGACATAACTTAGACAGCACTGGAGGCTTCACTAGGCTATCCCATGAGCCACAGTGCTGCCCAGAATCTCCACAATGCTACATGCTGTGGGCCTGCCTCCAACACACTTCTCCCATTGCTAGCCCTGCACCTGGCATATTCATACTCTAGGGCAGGGGTAGCCAAACCATGGCTCGCAAGCTGCATGCGGCTCTATTACAGTTAAAGTGTGGCTCGCAGAGCCCCTCATCTCCCATTTTCCACCTACCAGACTGAAGAGGAGCTCAGGACCTCTGCAGGGTTAGGGGCTTCTGCCCAGCAAGGTGGGAGGGTCTCGTGGCTTCAGCCCTATGGAGTATGCCTGCCAGCAGGGCCAGATTTCCAATTAGGCAGAGTAGGCATATGCCCAGGGGTGCCAGTGTTCTAGGGGCACCTAAAAGTTAAAAGTGGGGTAAAAGTTTCATTTTTTACAGAAAACATGAAGGTCAGCTGTAGGCGGGGAGTGGGGAGCACTGAAGATAGGGTTGCCAGCTTTCTGATTGCAGAAAACTGAACACCCTTGCCACGCTCCCTGCCCTGCCCCTTCTCAGAAGCCCTGCCCCCCACTCACTCCATCCTTCCTCCCTCCATCGCTCACTCTCCCGCACCTTCACTCACTCGCTCACTTTCACCTGGGCTGGGGCAGGAGGTTGGAGTGTGGGAGGAGGTGAGGGCTCCGGCTGGGGGTGCGGGTTCTGGGGTGGGGCAGGGATGAGGAGTTTGAGGTGCAGGAAGGAGCTCAGGGCTGGGGCAGGGGGTTGGGGTGCAAGAGGGTCTTTCGGCTCTGGAAGGGAATTTGGATGTGTGAGGGGGCTTAGGGCTCGAGCAGGGGGTGGGGCATGGAAAGGGGTGGGGCTAGGGAAGAGGAGTTTGTGGTGCAGAAGGGGGCTCAGGGCTGGAGATGAGGGTTTCAGAGAGTAGGAGGGAGTATAGGTTCTGGGCTGAGGGTGCGGGTTCTGAGGTGGGGCCGGGGATGCAGGAAAGGGCTCAGGGCTGGAGTAGGGGGTTGGGGTGCGGGAAGTGGTGCGGATTCCAGGAGGGAGTTTGGGTGCGGGAGAGGGTTCGAGGCTAGGGCAGGAGGCTGGGGTGCAGGAGTGGGTGTGATCTCTGGGAGGGAGTTTGAGTGCAAGAGGAGGCTCAGGGCTGGGGCAGAGGGTTGGGGCGTGGGAGGGGGTGAGGAGTGTGGGCTTTGTGTGGCGCTTACCCCAGGTAGCTCCTGGGAAGCAGCTGGCATGTCTGGCTCCTAGATGGAGGCATGGCCAGGTGGCTCTGCGTGCTGCCGTGCCCACAGGTGCCACCCCCACATCTCCCATTGGCTGCAGTTCCCAGCCAATGGGAGCTACAGGGCCAGAACTCACAGTGGGGGAGTGGGCGGAGCGCCTTTGGCCACCCCTGTGCCTAGGAGCCAGACATGCTGGCCACTTCTGGGAGCTGCGCAGAGCCAGGGCAGTCAGGGAGCCTGCCTTAGCCCTGCTGCGCCGCCGACCAGACTTTTAGTGGCATAGTCAGCAGTGCTGACCAGAACCGCCAGAGTCCCTTTTCAACCGGGCTCAAAAATCGGACACCTGCCAATCTAGCTGAAGATGCTGGGCTTAGGGGCTTGTAAGGTGTAAATCCAGCCCTGCCTGCCAGGGCTTGAGGCTTCAGCAGGAGCGGGCCTGAAACCTCAAGTCCTGGCAGGCACCTCAGGAGGGACTGAAGTCCCAACCCCCAGCATGTGTGCCTCGGCTCTCCAACTTCTGAAAATTGTTGTATTTGGCTTGGTAGGTCAGTAAATTTGGCCACACCTGCTCTAGGGCTTTCAAGTGGGTCCTTGGAGGACAGCTTTATGGTTGTCTTCCACAGTTCAGGCACTCAAGGAACCTTCTCCCACCAGGATATCGGGTTTCTGGAGCCCCTCTACACAAGGCCAGTGCAACCACTATGCAAACTAGGTGGTCGCCTAGGGCGCCAAGTGGTTTGGGGCGCCAAAAAGCGTTGGCTTGCAGGGCCGGCAAGCCACAGGCATGTAGGAGCCAGCACAGTGCAGGGGGGGCAACAGCCCTGCAAAGGCAGCAGCGTCGCTAGCAGGGATCAGCCACACACCCCGCCCCTCCTGCCCAGGCTGCGGCCCAGTGCCCCACCCGGGGGGCTCCTGCAGGCTGCAGGAGATGCATGCATCCCCCGGCTTCTTCTTCACCGCGCTCTGCGGCTCCCGGGGCCCTGAGCCTGTTCCGGGAGGGGCAGTGGCAGCTCACACTCCCGGGAGCTGCAGAGCCCGAGCACGGCAAGGGGGCAGCTGGGGGGGTGCACGGGGACTGCCGCCCACATGCATCTGCTGCAGGAGCCCCCGGGGTGGGGGGGGGGCGCCGGACTGCAGCCCGGGCAGGCGCGCCCCTGACTCCCCGCTCACCACGCTTGGGTTCTGCAGCTCCCGGGAGTGTGAGCCGCTGCTGCCCCTCCTGCTGCCTCAGCACTCTGCGGGGGAGGGGTTGTGAGCCCGGCAGGGTGTTTTGCCTGCACGTGGAGCCAGCGGCTCCAGCAGCATGGGCATGGTAAGGGGAGTCCCGGGGGGCAGTCAGGGAGCAGGGGGGGTTGGAAGGGTCGGTAGTTCTGGGGGGGGGCTGTCAGGGGGTGTGGGGTGGAGAGGGATCGGAGCAGTCACGGGACAGGGAGCAGGGGGGGTTGGATGGGTCGAGAGTTCTGGGGGGGCTGTCAGGAGGGGAGTGCAGAGGGGTTGGGGCAGTCAAGGGACAGGGAGCAGGGGGGGTTGGATGGGTCGGGAGTTCTGGAGGGGCTGTCAGGAGGGGAGTGCAGAGGGGTTGGGGCAGTCAAGGGACAGGGAGCAGGGGGGGGTTGGATGGGTTGGGAGTTCTGGGGGGAGGCCTGTCGGGGGGCGAGTGGAGAGGGGTTGGGGCAGTCAAGGGACAGGGAGTAGGGTGGTTGGATAGGTCAGGCATTCGGGGGGGAAGGCGAGGAGTGGTTGGATGGGGCGTGGGAGTCCCGGGGGTCTGTCTGGGGGCGGGGGTGTGGATAGGGGGCGGGGGTGTGGATAGGGGTTGGGGCAGTCAGGGGACAGGTAGGGTCTAGGGTCCTGGGGGGGGCAGTTAGGGTATGGGGGGGTCTCAGGAGGGGGCAGTCAGGGGACAAGGAGCAGGGGGGGTTGGGAGTTCTGAGGGGGGCAGTCAGGGGGTAGGAAGTGAGAGGGAGTGGATGGGGGCGGGGTTAGGACGGGGTTCTCCCCCCGTCCTCTTTTTTGGTTGTTGGAATATGGTAACCCTATCGCCGGGCCGCAGCCTGGGCTGGAGGGTTGCGGGGCATGGCTGCTCCATGGCTGGGGCTTGCCGTCGCCGCAAGCAAGATGCTCTGGCTCTCCGGTGCCCCAGAAGGCAGCTCCTCCAAGCCGAGCTGCTGCAGCAGCCCAAGCCTGGCAAAGCCAGTGAGTGGACTAAGGCCGGGGGCCGCCGGGGTGGGGTGGATTAGGCTCATGGGGGGTCTGTGCTCCCTCCAGGGGAGTTCAGGGGGCGGGGAGGGGGGAACCTGGTCTGGGGAGCAGCCCCTGGGCATGGCTGGCCCCTGGGCAGGCTGGCCCCTGGGCTCTATAAAGGCTAGTTGGGATTTGCACCTCAATGAACAGATGTGGGGGTGGGGGAAGCACAAGCTGGAATTTTCACCTAGGGCGCAAAATATCCTTGCACCAGCCCTGCCTCTACACTGCTCCCACCCTTTTACCTGTTGTAAAGGGGCCAAAGTTTTAGGTCTTTGAGGATATCACTCTTAGATTTTACAAGAGCGAAGGCACATCTGTCCATAACTTCAGGAGAAAACATGCCTTCATGATGTAGGCTAGTTTGCACCTATTTTACATGGATGTGAATAGCCTGGTCATGTGATAAAACAATGCAGAATCAACCTTATAAGTTTGCTGCATGGCACTGAGAATATTTGCCCAGGGTCTGGTCACTTACTTTTATGTTCTGAGAGAAAGGCAGGGGCGGCTCTAACGTTTTTGCTGCCCCAAGCAAAAAAAAAAAACCCCAACGCCCGCTAAAACAACCACCCCCCCTCTCCCACTGGGAGCACGGGCGGCATGCCCATGGCCCCCGCTCTCCCCGGCCGGTGGGGAGCAAGTGCAGCATGCCCATGGCCTCCGCTCTCCCCGGCCGGCGGGCAGCATCTCCCCGGCCGGGTGGAGCGAGTGCGGCATGCCCACGGCCCCCACTCTCCCCGGCCGGCGGGGAGCGAGTGCGGCATGCCCGCTGCCCCTGCTTTCCCCGGCCGGAGCGCGCCGCAGCCGCTCGAGTTCTCTTCTCCCCCTCCCTCCCAGGCTCTTAAGCCTGGGAGGGAGGGGGAGAAGTGGGACGCGAAACAGCTGTTTCGCGTGCCGCCGCTAGGGGAGAAGCTGGCGGCAGCCGCGCCGGCACAGAGGAGGTGAGCTGGGGCAGCCGGACGGGGCACATTTCTAGGGGAGGCATGGCTGGTGCCAGAATGCCGCCCCTAGAAATGTGCCGCCCCAAGCACCAGCTTGTTTTGCTGGTGCCTGGAGCTGGCCCTGGAGAAAGGCTTACATAATTCCTCCCATTATATATATATATCACACCTAAAGAAACAAACAAGAAAGGCTAATTTTTAATCCTCATCCACATTTGAGGGGTAATGTACCCAGTGAGCATATATGTTATGATAACTCATGAACTAGTGACCCTCCAACTATGCTTTTAGGACATTGCCACATGTATACAATTAGGAAAAAATAGCATATAAATATTTTTCTATGTCAAAAATAGTATGTGGTATACAAATGTACCCTAAATGTGTTGCATTGTTATCCTGTATTTTTAGTAGTACTGTGTACACATGTGTGCTTCTAATATCTTGTATTGTAATAGTGGCAACTAGGTCTCCCTCACTAAGCAAGCTGGTTTTTTTTTACATAAATATGATTTACATATGATAATTGGTAATGCATAATTTGAAGGGTAATGTTGTGCCACCAGCATATATGTTGCAATAACTCATGAACTACCTGCCATTTTACTATGCTATATTAGGATATTGCATATGCTAACTGATAATGAATTGCAGAGACAGTGGTCTCTGCATACAGTCACCCTATTGTAGAAGGTACTCCAGAGAGGCTTTCGAGACAGTTTTGGTCTCCATAGAAATCACATATAGTTTTCTTGCTGCAGTGAATTATGGGTGCAGTTAAACATATTTGCAGTGTCAGTGATGGTATTTGTGCTCACAGGCCAATCCCATGCTTACATGTTATCACGAATCAAAGCCACAATGAATTGTGGGAGCAAAACTACACCTGCAATAATGTAGGCCAGGTCTGAAAATCAGTTTTTACAAATTAACAAAAATATTAGAAAGCTTAGAATTGTATTTATTTATTTATTTACAAATGTCGATTGACTTGCTGCAGTTACTTAATTCTCCGTGCATAGGCTCTTTTCTCATGACAGATACATTTGAAAGGATTTATACTTCCAAACATAAGAGGAATTTCTGCTTGACCTCTGGGGACATATCCTGTTGTAAGTTACTCTGACGTAACATTTCTTACTTCTCTGAAGTGTACAGGGTTGCATGGGTGACACCAAAACTTGTTCTCTAGAAACTGAGAACTTGCTTTATTTAAAATAATTAATTGTGTATTTGAAATTGTATGCAATATACATGCTTTATTCTCGAAGGTTATTTGAATTTTATAAAAGAATAACTTCTTAAACTGGGGGAGTGGTGAACAAACAAAAATGGAAAGTGTTATCTCTTTAAACAAACTAAACAAGATACTATTAGCACTGAATTCCTCTCATACCCCTAGGATTATAAACCAAAACATGGGGGATCTAAACTGGTGGGGGGGGGGGGGGGGGGGTTTGGAAAGCAGTGACTCCAGTCATGTCTTGTTGTCACTAATTAGTTTCACAATCAGAAGCATAAACTTAATATTCCACACTTAAATTCAATGTTTAATATTTGACACAGTAAAGTTACAGTTTGTGTGTTAAACTAGTAATAAAACAGGTTAATTGATTTACAAATGATTTGCAGTCTTCCTGGTACTTTGCTCCAGTGCTCCTGGTGACACAAATGATGTCACTTTTTAGCAAGATAGAAGTAGCTTAGAAATGCCAACTGTAATTAAAACTTTTTAAAAAAAATTACAACTCATAGTTTCACAGTGAGAAGAATTTTTTGTGCAAATTCAGGCTGCTGTGCTAAACAAAATACAGTTTTCCTTAAAATACATATGAGGAACTATGTAAGTTAAACTATATTTAAACACACTGGTCTGCACCAAAATGAGAGATGTTTGGTCCAGTTAGTCAAGCCTGATGTTTTTAAAGTGATAAAAACATTCTTGGCAGCAACTGTTATAAAGTGATAAATTCAGTGTTAATGAAAGACTCCCATTGATTCCAATAAATTTAGGATCAGGCCTTTAGTCCTTGCGGGAGGGAAAAAAGATGAATATGATGATACTTTTGATTCACTCCAGCCTCAGCCCTGAAAAACAAAATAGAATTTTTGCTAAACTCTACTTGGAACAGTAGCTGACAGTTGAAGGCTGACAGAAATCCATAGCTCCTGCGTCATCTCCTGTCCACCTCCTTAGGAAGATAGATAGATTCATTTCTTGAGGTTCCAAAATCTCTACAATTCCTTTTTTTTCCCCTACAGCATAGTGAGTTCTCTGTCACTGGACAGCTGTCTTATATTCCAAACTTTTCACATATTTTGGAATTTAGCTTTCAATCTTGTAATAATATTCTTGTCTAATGAGGTCTTGAAATTTGTCACTGTTCTTCTAGGTCTGTGCTTGTAATGACGTTCAGGTCAGAAATGGAAAGACAATTAGGAGTTAAAATATTCTAGACAAAGGGAACTCTGGAAGAAATGGCATGACTGCTGGAATTAATTTTTATGGGAGGAACACAAACAGACAGACAACCAGATAATCTCCTGTTATTTATAACCATTTGGGAATGAATGAAGGCAGTTTATTAGGACAACAAACTGAAACACAATAAAACATAAACTAATATTATTTTAATAAAAAATAAGAAAGAATATGTAATTTTCCAAGTTTTTCTTACTTGTGGTCCATTTGGACCCATTCCTGGTTTTTTCATGTAATAAAAAAATTAGAATCTGGAATCAGACCAGTGACATTCATACCACATCTCTACATCAGTTACATATCAGAAAGATACACAGCAGAATAACAACCAATTTTAGAAATGTTATGGATAGTTTTAAAACATTTTATAAGAGCTACTTTTTTATCCCTCCACCTATAAAAACAATGTACCCTTAGTACCATGAGTCCAACTGTAAAGGCTTCAGAGAAAGACAATTGATAAGCAATAAAGTTTTGGAAACCACATAACAAAACAAACAAGAACACCTAGAAAGAAAAATTGCCATGTTCTCTTTGAAAAACTGGAAACCCCATTCCCAAAGTGTTCGTAACTCTGAGGTTCTGTTGTAATGTATGCAAATATGACTTTCAGCATTTCCAGTACCCATTTCTAGAACCCTCTGGATGTGTCTCTTAGAACACTGGCTCTCAACCTTTCCAGACTACTGAACCCCTTTCAGGAGTCCGATTTGTCTTACGTACCTCCAAGTTTCACCTCACTTAAAAACTACTTGCTTACAAAATCAGACATATGAGTACAAAAGTATCACAGCACACCATTATTGAAAAAATTGCTTACTTTCTTATTTTTATCATATAACTATAAAATTAATCAATTGGAATATAAATATTGCACTTACATTTCAGTGTATAGTTTATAGAGCAGTATAAACAAGTCATTGTCTGTATGAAATTTTAGTTTGTACTGACTTTGCTAGTGCTTTTTCTGTAGCCTGTTGTAAAACTAGGCAAATATCTAGATGAGTTGACATACCCCTTGGAAGACCTCTGCATATCCCCTGGGTATGTGCATCCCTGACTGAGAACCACTGTCTTAGAATGTCTGTGAGACACTTCATGCCACATGCAACACTTAGAACTTTGAGTCTGAATGAGTTAAAACTGATTATTTGCATTTTTCTCTAAGCCATCTATTTTCAAGAAACCAGTGGACAACAGTGGAGAACAATTTTTGAAAAGAAAAAAGCATATTTTTTTATAAACTATCTAACTCAAACAGCTTTTTTTGATTTACTTTAAACATTGCATAATATTCCCCTTGGGCTAAGCGTCGCCATGAGAAATTTCAAACCGAGGATTTGGAAAAGTTATAGACAGCTAAACCAGGGCTTTGAAGAGAAACTTCCTACAACTTTAACTAGGTCATCTTTACTGTAGCTTCATAAGCTAGTGAAAATGCCTGATATCGAAGCTATTTGTAGCTATAGAGTAGCATGTTTTGGGCTTCACTCTGAAAAGTTGCATATGAAATATAATTCATACATCTTGTTCAGAAATCTATATAAGGAGCCAGAGGCTATCTGGCACAACGTCTAACAAATTTGTTTTATGGTGAGAGCTGTCAAATAGTTACTGATAAATGTAGCAATACACTAAGTGTACCCCAAGAATCTGTCAAAATTGAAAAAAGATTGCTACCTATTTCCAAATCTTTATATATTTCCTACTTTCATCTTATTTGAATTATAACACAGTCCCAACACATCTAAATTAATCTATATTCCACATATTTCTGAGGCAATCGCTTGTATGGTCAATTCTCTCTTATATACCTCCCTATTACCTTTTTTTAATTTAAAAAAAACCCTTTGCCTACCATCACAACTCTTTTTGCAAAAAGCTCCCTTCAGAATCTAATCCAAAACCACTCCCTTAGATTAGCTGATGGAGAAGGCTATAAAGGCTAAACATTTCATCACTTCAATAATGTGGTTATCCTTTGAACCTTTATTAGGCCTGAGACACAAAGTCTGATTGCTAATATAGTTCTTCCACTGGGCAGCTATGGACTGTTAACACATTGTTGAAACAGTTACTTAAGGAACTTGCATTTTATTGGGTTAAACATTTCTCATCATATTAGTACAGGGAGTATAATTAGAAGATTACAGATACTGAACTTTATTTAATATGCATTTTAGCTAACATCTGAGTTCTTCCTCCAGTAATCTTCTTCATCTTAATGTATGTGTAACATGCCTCATGTGGCATGTGATCGAGATTCATCAACAAATTTGGTCCAAAGGTTAGATCACTAGCTTTCCCAGCTTGGGCCGGGTAGTGGCGGGGAGGGTGATGTGGACATTGATCCATGCCCCCACACCAGTGATAACTTAGGGCAACAGCACCACATTTTGAAAAAATTTCGATTGATTGCAAAAAAGAACAACAAATGGTTCAAAATACTTGGGTTCTGGCAGGTATTAACAAGATAAAACAGGTATACAAAACTGAACTACCCATCTGTCAAGATGGTTGACATTGATTTTGATTATATATATGCCTTTCAAGGGCATGGCCAAGTTTAGCCTCGTCAGCATTTGGAATATATATATGTGTGTGTATATATAGATATATTTGTAATTTGAGCTTTTGTCTTCCTCTTCCTCTAGGATTCCTTCTTCCAGCACACTCTTTTTTAACCCTGCATTAACTAACTTAGGTTAAAATAGTAGTGAAGACATGGCAACTTAGTTTTTAACTGTGCTTAGCAGCTCAAGTTCAACCTCTGGCTCCCTTATAAGTTTTAACTTGAGCTGATAACCCAAGTTAAAAGCCAAGGTGCCATGTTTTCGCTGCTATTTTAACCTAAGTGATCTAATGTGGGATAGCTAACCTGAGTTAAGAACACTATTTCTTTTGAAGTGTAAACACAGCCTTAGTTTCATCCTCAATTTGTTGTAAACAGTCATAGCTCCATTGACGTTAATGGGGGTATACCAATTTTCACCAGCTGTGGATCTGGTCCACATATTTATAATTACACACACAGAAACACACATACACATACATTAAAAGAATATTATTAAGGTTCCAAAGTCAAGCACTCACATGTTAGGAAGTGCCAAAATTAATGTTCCTTGTGGTCAATAACATTTCAAGAACGGTATTCAAAACTGGATGGAACTAGACAAGAGTATATATTTCCCACCTTCCCAAATGTTGCACAAAGATCTGTGAAGTACTATACGAGGTACTTTCTAGACAAAAAAAAATCTGTTTTTTATAGTTTTTTATACTTTATAGACAAAACAATGCAGTTAATAAATAGCTGTGTTTAATGAGATGTTGTATGAACCTAGAGTTTCATGGGTAAATTATACACTATTTAATGGTATGTTGTGTGACAAAAAGAGACAGGAAATATAATACTACTGTAATATAATATTAATAAAATATTTCTAGCAACATTATCAGGGTCCATTCCTGCTCCCAATAGCAGTCAATGACAAACACCCTGGAAGACTTCAAATATCTAGAATTAAGTCTGTGACAGTGTCCCCATAAAACTTTATGGGGAGATGCTAATAAATGTATATGTGTAGCTGGAATATGTTTTATGCTACATGTGCCATGTAACATATCTCTGTGAAAGTTATGACCTACTGAATTTATTCCTCCTGTTTGTATGTATGTATCATTGTTGTAGTTGAAGTTATGAATATTGGTTGTATTTCTTGAGAAAGGAATGTGCAGGTTAAGTGCCCAATCAAGAAGCACTTAACAGACAATAGGACTTGCAGACACCAATCCACATCTGAGCTTTGCCAGGAATGTGGCTGGTCTGAGAAGGAACTGAGTTGTGCATGGACAGGTGACTTGTCCATGTGACCCCAACTCCATTTGGTAACTGGATGCTACACAGGGAGAGGGAGGGGTGTCCACCCAGAGGAGAAAATCTATTTAAACCCCTAGGAAACCCCTCCATTTTGTCTTCAGCTGGCGAAAGAGAGAGACTCTCCACCCCCCAAGGACACCTGAAAGAGACTGAACAAAGGACAAAGACATTAGGGGGGTGAGTGATTGCTGGACCCAGGCTAGAAGGAAGATAGCCTGTTTACTGGACCTAGTGAGGTTTTTAGCTGTACACAGGGCGATTAGACATAGAACTGCGTGTTCTATTTTATTTTATTTAGTAATTCACTTTGTTCTGTCTGTCACTACTTGGAATCACTTAAATCCTACTTTCTGTACTTATTAAAATCACTTTTTACTCATTAAGTTTCCTGGTGTACGAGTTGGTACCCGGGGGGGTGGGGGGCGGGGGGGAAAACAGCTGTGCATATCTTTCTATCTTTGAAATAGAAGGCGAACTATTTATGAGTTTTCCCTTTATAAGCTTTATACAGGGTAAAACGGATTTATTAAGGGTGTGAACCTCTTTGGGAGTTGGGCACCTGGGTGTCAAAGGCAGGAGTGCTTCCAGGAGCCTTACAGTTGTTAGTGGACTTGGTTCGGACCTGGGTCTGTGTTTGTAGCAGATCAGTGGAATCTGGCTCAAAACAGACAGGATTCGGGAGTCCCAAGCTGGAAAAGGCCTGGAAGCAGGGGCAGAAGTAGCCTTGGCACACCAGGTGGCAGCACCAAGCAGGTCTCTGTGATCCCAACCCGTCACAAAGTCCTTCTTTATTGAGCACCCTGAGGTCCCAAAAGTAACAATAGCAGCATTAGGCCCTAGCTTAGGATGAATTTCCTTAATTTTCTGGTATTCCAAGTTCAAATATTTGTGTTTATCATCTTCTTCAGGCTGCTGAAATCAACTGCGGCCCCGTTTCTTGCAACGTTGATGAGATTACTATGTATACATCGCTGTGACTATCATAAAGAACTCAGAACCTTTGAAACTGGATGAAAAATATTCTATGGAAAACACTTAGAGTAGAATAACAAGTTTTAAAAGTTTGTATGACTTGTTTTTCTACCATGAGAATGTTCTATAAAATATTTTTCATCTTCTTTCAAAAGTTCAAAAGTTCAGAATTCTTCCCATCAGTGACAGGCAATGCATATACAATAATTTTGTCAATATTCCAAAAAATAAGGTCTCTCTTAATTGGGGAATCTTTTTCAGACTGCACAATGAGGGTATGTCTACAGTGCAATAAAAGACCCAGGGCACAGCCGTGGCTGGCCCAGGACAGCTGACTCAGGCCTGCGGGGCTCGGGCGGTTGGGCTATAAAACTGCAATGCAGACGTTCGGGCTCGGACTGGAGCCTGGATTCTCAGAACCCAAAAGGGGGATGGTGTCAAAGCCCGGGCTCTAGTCCAAGCCTGAACATCTACACTGCAACTTGAGAGCCCCACAAGCATGAGTCAGCTGACCTATATCACTGAAGAATGCAACCTTTTTTTTAGTTTTGCTACTCTTTATAATACAAGGAATTTTCTTTCAAAATTCCCTCAAAGTTCAACTGCCAAAACAGAGTGGAATGATTATTATGCAACATGAAAATATACCTATCCCTAATTATGTTAGATTGGATAAGGGAGATAGCCACTTGGGACATTAAGGGCAGTTTAAATTTACACATTCCACAATAACTAGATTAAATAAATATAACTATTGGTAATATCAAACACTGTTTCTACAATCAAGGAGCAAGGGTTGGAAAATAATTAGACTCAGGCCTACATCTCAGGGTCAATGATCCAAAACAAGGCCCCTTTGTCTTACTAGAGTTTCACTGTGAAGACTTTGTGGCCAATAGTTACTACTACAGAAGTGAAAATAAGCAGTGAAATGGAGAAGATTGAACTGAACCTAAAACAATTTGCAGTCAGTATAAATAGTTGCTTAAAAGTATAGATCTTAAAATGGTTTCAATACAGCCAGTGGAAATGTGCTCCTTCACAGGATTTGTGTGAAAATAGGCACTGTTTTTATTTAGTATTCTTAAATTTAAAGACTCCCAAGGCATTAATACATATATACAAAAGATTACTGAAAGTGTAACACTGCCACTTGCCTCAATCCTAATACGTATGATCAGTAAACTCAGTGTAGAACTGAAACAAACCTTTCCCTTTCCTCATGGTTTTTGTCATGCTAATAGGCCATCTAATCATATTTCTTATTAACTGCTTCAATAGTGAGAATTGGTCTGGGTGATGGTTATGTCGGTTTTGCTCTTACCCAGATATAAACAAAATTTTTCACCCTGGCCAAATAAAAATTCATCTTCTGCTGCCATTGTTTATTTGGATTGTTAATTCAGGCCTGGATCCGCACTTTTTTCATTCTATTTTCAAATCACATATCTTTTGGGAATCTCATGTCTTTTGTCTTTAGTATTTCCATGAGATTGTCCTAATTCTTTGGCTAATGCTACTTTAGAGTCTCATCATCTGTTAGCCATGTGATTGGATCAGAAAAATCTCTTTACCTTATCCAAGAAGTTCTTATATAATCAACATACTGTATAGGATAAATTCTGCAGAATTCTGTTTTGAATGGCAAATGGCATATACCTGAACACTGAGTGTATTGTAATGCTAAATAGCACTAAGAAAGAGCCTCTGGACCCAATATTGTGTAAGGGTAGCAATCTATCAAGTTCCCAGGGGTGGTCATAGTGCATGAATGACCAAGGGTCAGTGGGTCATGAGAATTCAGAATTACCAAGTTAGCTCTAGAGCACTTCTACTGTATATATCACTGAATTCCCAAGAGCAGTTGTGGTGCATGAGTGGCCAGAGGTCACCAGGTCATGAGAATTCAGAAAGCTCTAGAGTCCCACAAGCAGCACTCTACCTAGGAACCAGCTAACCTCATGTAGCTTCTCATGTACTCCCTTCAGCAGGGTCAGAATTTCAGCAAACTTTCAGCAAATCATGATGACCCAGAAGTGCCACAAATTTAAAAAATAAGACAGAATAATAACATGCATGTATGACTAATTCTAGAACATGATCACACAACAACATTTTCATAAAATGGGCAACCTAGTTTTTACAAAATACATAACATGCCTTCCAGAGCACATACATGTAGCATACATTTCATAATGCACATGCAATGAGAGTTCCACAGCATATGCACAAACTTTTTACAACTTAACAAGAAAAAAAAATCTTGTGAAACAGAAGGTTTTTTCTGCTCTAGGGATTTGAATCCATTCATTTGCTGACATAGCTCTGAAAATGGATGATCAGCAAGTGTTAACAGCTAACCCAAAAATTCTGAAAAAAAAGGAGCTGAAATTGCCTGAACAGAACAGAGGAGATTTCTGTCTTTAATTTCTGGGACAATGTGAGCCCAGATATTATGGTGATGGGAATATAGACAAATAAATAAGCTAGCAAAGAAGGCTTTTTGGAGGCCAAACATCAAAGCTAAGTTCTTCTGAAGTATCCGGGTGCACCACTAACTTGGATGCCATTAGAAACTGGAAAGAAGCAGTCAAATGGGAACTTTCTTCAAAAAGAACATTTCACTGGAAATCATGAGAATGGTTTCAAAGAGCCAAGAATCCTTTTTATTAAAAGAGATGAGGATTTCTGATGGTGGAACAGAAACTGTGAAGAACAGTAAAGGGGCCCTTAACTAAGTTAATTAGAATTCAAGTGGAAAGTATTTGTACATACAAGGAAAACCAGCATTATTAATCTTTTGTAGTTTTTTTTTTTAAAAGCCAAAACCACATAACTTTTCATTTAGTGGAAGTCTGCTGATTTCAGAGAAGATAAGTTCAGATGACAGCACAGCACCACAAAACCAACCAATGAACAGGACAAAGATAAAAGGTTTTGCTTAATTTCTCCTTAAGTAGTCCATTATAAAGGGTTCAAGATGGTAAGGAATTTTACTCATTTTTTGGAAACGAGAGACAATTTTGAATGATTGTTCCAGGAACATTCTGAGTTTTACCACATTTTGTAAAAGTGAAAACTGACATTATCTCACAACTTCTTAGAAGCATAAGAGGCTATAAATATCTTAAGATAAGAAAATTGAAAGTGAACCTCAGGGGAATATTTTGCTGACCACAGTGACCTTAATTATTTGACTCTCTGGATCTGCATTATTAGTGTATTTAAGCAGTCTGACTATTCTCACTCATGGGGTTGTTGAAACTGTTTTAAAGGAAGAATTAGGAGAAAAATCCCAAATTTAAGAGGAGAAATACACATTTGCTTCATATACCTTATAAACAGATATTGAAAATTGTCTCGGAATTAAAACAAAGTTGTCCAAGCACAAATCTCATTCTTTTCATTAAAATAAACCCAACATTTTTCTTTTCAAATTTCAATAAATATCCTTAATCTTCGTGTTTTGGTACAATTTCTATGACCACCCTCACATCCCAGATTAGAATGCAATTTAAGCTTCTGGCCGCAGGAACCCTTAGCTCAAATAAGAGAATAAATGAGCAGAGAACAGACTCCCAGAGATACTGAAGACTTGTGTGAGATTCCCAACATATTTTTCAAATGGCAAAGAGGTGAGAGAGAGAGGGAATGTTAGGGTGCAGGAAAGGAGACAGATCTGGCAGGGCTATTGGAAGAAAGGAGAGGTCAGGGAGGAGAGAGTGAGAGTGAAGATAAAATTCAATGGTTCAGAGGAGTTTGGATAAGCATTCAAACATTTTAGGAGTTCTAAACTGAACATCCAAATCTGTATGGATTCTCCAATCCTTATTAAGACACCCACAAGAATGGTTTATTCTATCTATGAATAGCCAGAGGTCTGTACTCTCTGTTACGAAACATGGATTCAGCCAGAGTGATCCATTCCTTTATGACCTCCAGGTTGGATTCTGGCAAATACTTAGGTATGAACACATCAACATTAAGGAAGATTCGGCTAGTTTAGATTGCAGCAGCCTACCTCATCAGCAACACCAGCCACCAAGACCACATCACCTGCATCTCTGCTCACTCTAAAGGCTCTCCACAAACTACTGTATCAAATGCAAGGTCTCTATGTTAATCTTCAAGGGTCTTCATGGATGGTTTTCTCTTCTTGATGATGACCTCCCTCAACTGCTACTTTTCTCAGCATCAGTGAAGCTGTCATCAAAGAGGAAGTTCAGGTTTATTGGCATATTATTAATTTCCCTTAAAACTGAGGAATAATGTCACTTTCCTTTTGGAGAACCTAAATATTCTTTAAGCAAGCCCTCCCTGGTGCTTAGTCCCCAATTTCCAGACAGTGGAGAATATAAAGTCCTTCAGACTTTCAGATTTCAGGGAAAGTGCAACAGTATTTAGGGTCACATTGTACATCAGCTCAGTAATCTTTTGCTTTCAGGATTGAAAGTATATATTTACCTAGTGGATCATAATTTGGTTATAACTACTATATCATTTGGAACATTGTCGTTTGCTTACTTTTCAACTGTTTGTGTCATCCGTTCCCAGGTAACAGAGCTCTAGGATAAGCAAAACAATCCTCGACAAGATAATCCATAACAAACCAATATATTTGCTTGAAAAGCCCCTACATGCAGGTGTGTAATTCCAATAACTGTCTAAATTCTTAGGGCTGTGCACTACAGGCCCCCTATTTCATGAAGGAGTTCCATGTTGGCCTAACCAATCTTTAAGACAGTCAGCTTTATTTCTGTGAGAACTGCAAAGGCCTAGAAGAGACAGGGAGCTCATGCAGATGAGATGTTCACTCTTGCCACTGACTCGCTGTGGATCATGGACCTTTTCTTTTTCCTGTGTAGTGGTCACAGAGGCTACTACAGCACTATGTGATGCTGCCAACAAAGGGTGAGAGAATAGCTTGAAGATAGAGATTCTCAGTCGGAGCTTCTCGCAATCAATGCTTGTGGGAAGGAGTGGTTGTGGAGGGCTCTGCTGCTGACTTTCCATTATTCTTTGCAAGGCAGGACACGTGTGTGGGTTCTTGAAGCAAATGGCCTCCATTGCAAGCTACCAAATCTATTTTGGAGCTGTCAGCCAGCTCTAGCGCTTGATGGGAAGAGCCTGCTTGCTGTGTGCCCAGCTGTCAGTCAGATAAAAGCACACTTAATTCTCTTCAGGGACATCAGGAGGAAATTACAGCACAGGACAATGTCACTGCCAGATATATCAGTTGGGAATGGAGCCTCGGACTATGCTTTCAGGGGAAGGATGTGGGTGACCACAGGGAGCTTCTAATGAGGATTCCAATTGTGCTCTGCTAACTTAAAGTTCAACCAAACCAAGGCCCACTTTCTGGACTCCACCCCAAGTTGGGGGAAGATTAGGATTTGACTCAGGGGTGGTCTACACTAACGCTGTAAGTCGATCTAAGTTACGCTAGTTCAGTTCTGTAAATTACGTAACTGAAGTCAACATAACTTAGGTCAACTTACAGCAGTATCTGCACCATGCTATGTCGACAGGGGACACTCTCCCATCGACTTAGCATGTCTTCATTCGACCCTCTAAATTGACACCACTGCATTGATCATAGCAGTGCCAATTTAGCCTGTAGTGTAGACATGGCCTCAGTGAAAGAAAGGTTGATTCACCCCCATGCTTCATTTTTTTCTTCGTAAAATATATTTGGCATAAAAAGTGAAAAATTAGATCCTGTGCATATTAAAATTTGGGTTTGCTTGTAGTTTTACAGTGTGATATAAAATGTGGGAGTCTTCGTATGCTGTCCCATCTTCTCTAGGTAGCAGGAAGACCAAGACTACAAATAGGAGATGTGAAATCTTCAACAGAAGCCTCAGCATCCCCTAACTGATAGGACTCACATTAAATATTATCTGACCCCTAAGCTAGATGTAGCCTTTATTTACAAACATGCATTCCACTAAAGCAGTAGTGGGCAACCTGCGACCCGCAGGCTTGGTAATCTGATTACGGGCCACAGGGACATGCTGGCCACCACTTCCCGCAGCTCCCAGTGGCCGGGAACTGCGGCCACTGAGAACTGCAGGGGGGCCATGCCTGCAGATGGTCAATGTCAGCAAAATGTTATGTGGCCCACAATCAGATTACTCTGATGGGCGGCATGCGGTCCATAGGCCGCAGGTTGCCCACAACTGCACTAAAATCAGGATGGCTGCATGGATAGAAGTGATATCAAGGTATAGCTGTTTAAGTGTAAGATAGCCAAGCACATCTTCTGAGGTAGGCAAAATATAAAATTGCTTATTTGGTAGTGACTACTGGATGCCAAGGGCTTCAGTCTTTAATATGTTTGAGACCCCTTATAGTTTCAAGTTCAACATAAGTCATTTAAATGGAGTTGATCAAACCCTGAGTGGTCATCTGTGAAAAGGCATGGATGTCCATCTCAGAAACTAAGAGATGTCCTGACTAGTCTGAGTATTTTGCTCCCTATAAATATTCTCAAAATATACACCTAAAATAGGAGAGATGACAAATGAAGTAATACTTTATACATTTTACATATATGTTCTTTTTAAAATGTTAAACTCTTACATTTTACATATGTATATGTTTCTTCTCTTCCCCCCGCTTTCATTCGTTAGTCACCTTGTTCCATAATAAAATAGGTGGTCAAGTCATTAGATCGAATGAACTGGCACTGGTACCTTGAGGAAGGTCACTCGTCCAAACTAATTTCTTTTGTATAATACGAAAATCTGCAGCATCCAAAAAAAAGATCATTTTCATTTCCATTGCCAGTAAAATATGATTAATTCCATTATTTTGAGTTTTTATGCTCAGGAAATGCAGACTGGTGGCTGAGACTGCCAAAACGTCTGTCTCCAGTCATCAGTAAACTTTAACTCTGTCTGAAGCCTGTCTTGCTGACAATTAATATTTGAAGTTTGAGACATGCAATTCTGCAACTGTCGAGAATCCTATCTTTCTGGAAACCATAACCATAGTCCATAAACACAAATCCAAGTTTATAATTCTTGCATTTTTTTGTGGATGTCCCTTACCAATTGAGAAAACAGGCCCGGAGTTAATAATATCAAGTACAAAAACAGTGTGTTAATATGCCAGTTCTTAGAAAAGCAAAATTATTCCAAATATACACATCATAGATCAGATACTCAGCTGGTATAAAATGGATCTTCACCAGCTTACACTAGTTCAGGGTCTGTCCCTATTCTTTGCCTACAGGAAAAATAATATCAATTTTATATCTGAAATTTAAGCATGTCATTTGGAAATTCAGTCATAAGTTATTTTTGCTTCTGGAGCAATATGTAAAGGCCAATAAGAGACCAGTTACTTAATGAAATAGTGAAACATATTTTTCCTAATAAGTAACCACTTACACTTTTAAGAGGACATAAATGAGGGTTACCTGTCTCTCTCACTGAAGTCTGAGATCTCCTGTATTATACAAGTGCTAACTTTACAGTCACAAATTGTTCAACTCATGTGGCTTATTGTTCAACTCACGTTTGCTCATGTGGCTTCATGGAGGAGTGCCTGCTCCCCTGCAATGTGGCCTCCCAGACAATACCCTCAGTGGCTTTGTCACTTTCAGATTTTCTTGAAGAAATTTCTTAAATAACTTTTTTACGTTCACACCTGATTCTGTCCCAGCCTGCTAGTTTCACAGCCGCTTGGTTATCTGACCAAACTCCTTCCCAGGAACTATCTATCTGTTCCTTCCCATGATAGGAGACCTGGCAGGGCAGTCTGACCTACCATTCAGAGCCAGGGGGTGGAGTTAGGGTCACAGATGGAAGTCATGCCAAAGGTCAAAGCTAGAGTCAGAGTCAAAAGTCATGCCAAGGATCAATCCAGAGGCAGGAGCCATGCCAAAGGTCTGTGCCAGGGTCGGAGTTGGTAGCCACATCAAGGATTAAGCTGGAATTGGAAACAGAAGTCATGCCAAGCATCAAGCTGGAGTTAGTCACTGGATTTAGGACAAGGAATCAGAAACCAGGAACAAGGCACAGTAACAGGAGCAAGGAGCAGAAACGAGGCAAGTAGGCAGGAAACTTGGTCTTAGGGCATCTGGTCAGCAGCAGGTCTAGCAACTAATTGCTCAGACAAAGGGGCAGCACTGGAACAGAAAACTTTATCACCTTTGTCACCTTTGTCCGGCTTGTCCTTGTCTGTCCCTCCACAAACGCAAGTCCACGCCACACTATTTTATTTATTGTGAGCACATTCTTTCTATTTCTGTCCAAAGAGTTTTGTCATGGGATTGGCCCAGCATGTTTTCGGTTTACCCAATGGTCTCTTTGTGGTCTCTGGGGATCCAGTCACTGATGCAGGTTGTCTACCTATTGTCTTGCCTGAGGACTACATGACCATCTTCACTTTGCATCGTACATTGCGTGCACTACATCGGTCACCTCTGTACGCCTTCTGATCTCATTCGATATATGATCACAGAGCGATATCTTATACATTCACCTTTTCATTGCTTTCTGGGTGACAGCAAATTTTTCTTCCTCTGCTTTCATCATTGACCGGCTTTCTGCTCCATATATCATTGCTGGCAGAATAGTGGAGTTAAACAGTTCTTTCCTTTTCTTCATAGGCAGTTCATCATCCACTAGAGACATTGTTATTTTGTTGAAACTTGCCCACCCTGCCTTTTGCCTCCTACTGCATTTCTCTTCAAATGAGTTGTCTCTGCGCAGCTGCTGACCCAGATAAATATATTTGTTGACCTCCTTGATTTCTTTCCCATTTACAGTGATGATTCCTTCTGCACATGCTCCTTCTGCATCCACTTCATCTTTGATGTGTTCACCTCCAACCCAATATCATGCAAAAGTGTTTTCAGTTACTGCAATTTGTTCTTCAGTTCTGCTTTGTCCTTTGCCAGTATTACACAGTCGTCAGCGAAGAGAAGATATGTTAATTGTTCTCCATTAATTCTGATTCCTTCTTCCCAGTTCAATTTATTGAACAGCGACTTCAATAATGCTGCAAACAGCTACGGTGAGATTGTGTCGCCTTGTCTAACTCCTCTGCATATAGTAATAATGCAGGGGGAATTGAGTAATGTTATCTCTGTTGAGCAACTGCGGTTAATTTCTTCCAGCAGGTCGATACACCTCGGGTCGATTCCGATTTCATTGAGCACGTTGAGTACAGTGTTAATCTCTACCAAGTCGAATGCCTTTTTACAGTCGACAAATGCAATACACAATGGTACTTTGTATACCTTTCATTTTTGATGAGCTGCAGAACAGACTGGATGTGATCAATTGTCAAATACCCTGAGCAGAAACCAGCTTGTTCTCTGCTTTCGTGGATATCAAGATCCTGCTTAATCCGATTGAGTATGACGTGGGTGAAGACTTTATACACTTGTGAGAAGAGTGTATCACATAGTAATTGCTCAGTTCTTCTGGATTGCCTTTCTTCATCAATAGTATTCTTTTTGATTTCTTCCATGCATCTGGAACATGCTTGCTATTGATATAGATGGTGAACCATTGCGCCAATACTTTGAAGAGAGTATCTTCCCATGCTTTGAGATATTCCGACCAAACATCGTCCAGTTCTCTCTTCAAGTTATGAACTGCATATTCAGTTTCTTCCCACATAACATCTGGAACTTCTTCTGTAACTTGCTGCCTTGATGGTGGACATTCACATGTGAGGAATAGAGGTCAGTGTAGAATTCTGTACATATTTTGTTCATATTGCTCCTTTCTGATATCCTTTCTTTATGCCCAGTGGTTTCCAATCAGCAGTCTGCTGCTAGTCACCTGACCCAGCTTAGTCAGTGGATGCAGCCTCTGGTGATGGGGTATCAGCTGTAGTTCCCTCATCTGACCTTCTGGTGTGATGGTGCAGGGGATAAACCTCTCACTCGGAAGGCCTGAGTGTGAGACCCGCAGCATCTGACAAAACCAGTGAAGTCCTCCTTGTGGCCAGGTGTAACATTGCTGGTGTCTTTCAATTTGGCACCCCTGCTGATGATTGCTCAGTTGCTGGAGTGGTCTCTTTTCCTGTAACTCAACCAGGTCACGATTAAGCCCACCCCTACTGGGGTAACAAAAAGCCCAACATAAAAGAGTCTAATGTCCTTACAAAAGGGTCTTTGGTCCCTTGTCCTCACATCCTTGCCTTAGTGCTCGACCTCCGCTCCTCCCCATGCCCCACCCCCACTCCACCCCTTCCCCCAAGGCCCGACCCTCACCTCACCTGTTCCTGCCCCCACCCTGCCTCTTCCCACTCCATTCCATCCCCTCCCCCGAGCGCACCCCGCCCTCCCTCCTCCTCTTCCTGCTCTCGCTCTTCCCCCTCCTTCCTCCAGCACCTCCTGGATGTTGCTGAGCAGATGATCACCGTCAGGCAGGAGGCGCTGGGGAAGAGGGGGAGGAGCTGATTGGTTGGGCCACTGGTGGATGCTCAGCACCCACTATTTTTTCCCATAGGTGTTCCAGCCCCAGAGCACCCACGGAATCGGTGCCTATGTTTCCAAATATCGTTGTCCCCTTCTCTGGACTCATGCTACCTTGCTAGTAGCTAGTAGGGGAATCCAGCCCTCCCACTATACCAGGTTCCAGATGAGGGTCCCTATAACCAGAAGCCAAGGTCTGTGCAGTCCCAATCCTTGCTGCTCCTTCCTCTGATGTTCCCTTTGCTCTGTTCCTCCACACAACATCTCCCAGGGTTCTCTCCTGCTGGCAGTCCAAATCCTGCCCTTCGTTCAGAGTGTTCACTAGGGTCTGCTCCACCCAAGTGGCCACTTAATGACTTCCCAGATGCTTGCCAGTCTTCTCTAATCAGGCTAGGATCCCTATTCTTCCCCTTGGGCTTCCTCCTCACTATTCCTAGGGAGTGACTGCAGATGCAGATTCTCTCCCTGCCGACCCTCTTTTTTTTTCAGGTGAAGCAGACCTGACTGGATAATCTATAGCTGACAGCACCTATAATTCTTAAATACCTAATGGTTTATATTCTCTCATTCTGTCTTATGTCTTTCAGGTAACATAACAACACCTTCTAATACTACCCCATTTCCCAGATATTTGAACTAAATAACATAATGTAAAGTTTGTCATCTTAAGCCATTTAAATTAATCAAAAAGCATTTCCCTTTCTTTATCAAAGCCCATTCATACCCATAAAAGGGGATCAATTGTTTCTTCTACCTTACAGTGTGCACATAATCCATCTTTGTATTTACTGATTCTAAAAAGATTTTCAATTAAACCACAATGGCTAGTTAGTATTCTAAACAAAATCACTTCATTTTTCCTATCCGGGCCCTGAAGTATGTTGTTATCCTCGACTATAGGCCACAATTCAAAAAAATCTTCTTCCTCATTTCTTATGGATCCAAATTTTTTGTCATTCCTTTAAAAAAATTGTTCTCTACTAGGCTTTTGAATTCCTATTTACTCAAGGGTATTTCTGTGTCAATCCTCCCATTTCTTACAGTGCTTTTAGTTGCTTTGTCCTCCATTTAGTTCCCTGTTATCCTGGTATGCGCTGAGATTCAAGCTAATGCTACATGCATTCACATCTGTACTAACTCTGTTATGAGAAATATAATTTCATTGATTAAATTGCTTTTACACACAGAAACCCCCATAAGACCTCATATTGAGTCCAAAAAAATGACTGCCACTTCTAGGCACACATCCCAGATCCAGTTTAATGCTAGCATTATTGCTATTAGTTCAACTGTCATGACTGCTACAAAATCAGATGTTTTTTAAATTAACTAATTTCTAATTTTGGTATGCAATATACCATTTCTATCTCTGATTTTTTCTTTTTTGGACCCATCTGTACATATCTGACAAAAACAACTCCGCCTTTCATCGATATACTGTTACACTTCATTATTTATAGCAATTGTCTGTTTTTTACCCTTACGTTTATAAAATAAATCTAAAGCTATATTTGGACACGTAGCTTTCCTTCCATAACTAATTTTCTTGTGACTAAAAGTTTTAACTTTGTTTAGCTTTTCCTTGTCTTTCAACTTGTCATCCACATTTTAACTCAAATGGCATGTGGAGTTCTAACACTATATGCTTTAGTCTGCCTATTGAATTCCCAACAATCACAATTAGTTTATTTGGTACTTTCATCATTGCAATTCACATTAAATGTGGCCCAGAAAGTTAGGTCCAGTAGTTTTGTTTGTAGAGTCACTGTCATTTCACTAGCAGCTATCTGTGGCTCGCATATGAGTGTTGTAATAAATGCACTACATGCAACTTGCAGTGCCTGTACTTGTATTAAATCAAATTTTTTAAGTTTTGATTTTGATGCAGACCCAAAAGCTTAGCATCCATATTCGATAACTAGTATGATTAAGGCTCTGTATAACCTCAGCAGTGTTTTTTTATCCACCTGCCCCCTCCCCCACTAGCCCCAGACATACTTTTAAGCAGGGATCCTTCCTTGGCATTTATCTTTAACACAGTCTGTATGATCTTTCCAAAGTAATTTAGTATCAAATGTTACCCCTAGGAATTTAAACCTTTTAACTATATCTATTTGTTCTCCATAGAGAGGGTTTACATTCCTTTGTCGCTTTCCTTTTTGTGAAGATCAGTACTTTGGTTTTAGCAACTCAGAACTTGAAATCCCATGTATTTCCCCAGTCACGAGTCTCTCATAGTGATTTGTTGATTCTCTTTATAGCCACCTTAGTGTTCCTGCTCCTAACCCATAGAGCACAATCATTTGCACATAGAGGAAACACCTGCTACAGCACTTATTTGTTTTGGATGATCATTTATCATCATACTAAATAATATCAGGCTTACAACACTTTCCTGCGGTGTACCATATTTAATATTATATATTGGACATAACTTTTCCAACTTTCTGACCTGCAAGGTCCATTTACTCAAAAATTCTCTAATTCATCCATATATTGTTCCCCTTATCCCTATTGTGTGTATTTTGTGTAATAAGTCTTCTCACTATAGAATGTCATATGTTTTTTCAATATCTAGAAAGACAGCTATAATGAAATCTTTGTTTCTCATTCTTTTTTGTATTTCAGTTTCGAGTTGAAAATATGGTTGATGGTGCATCTTCTCCTCCTAAAATGACCCAGCACCTTATCTGTAATGCCACAGTTTTCCAAATAGGCAACCAATCATTCATTCACCATTTTCTCCATAATGTTGTCCAGACAGACCAAGAGGGCATTTTTGTGGATAGTTTGCCTGGTTTTTGTATTGGAATTACTGCTGCATGTTTCCACCATAGCAACATCACTCTTTGTTCCCATATAGTATTGTACGTAAGAACATAAGAATGACCATGCTGAGTCAGACCAAATGTCCATCTAGCCCAGTATCCTGCTTCCAACAGCGGCCAATGCCAGGTGGCCCCAGAGGGAATGAACAGAACAGGTAATCATCAAGTCATCCATTCCCTGTCACCCATTCCCAGCTTCTGGCAAACAGAGGCTTGGGACACCATCCCTGTCCATCCTGCCTAGTAGCCATTGATGGACATATCCTCCATGAATTTATCTAGTTCTTTTTTGAACCCTGTTATAGTCTTGGCCTTCACAACATCCTCTGGCAGGGTGTTCCACAGGTTGACTGTGCATTTTGTGAAGAAATATTTCCTTTTGTTTGTTTTAAACCTGCTGCCTATTAATTTCATTTGGTGACCCCTAGTTATTATATTAGGAGAAGGAGTAAATAACACTTCCTTATTTACTTTCTCCACACCAGTCATGATTTTATAGACCTCTATCATATCCTGCCTTAGTCATCTCTTTTCCAAGCTGAAAAGTTCCAGTCTTATTAATCTCTCCTCATGCAGAAGCCGTTCCATAACCCTAATAATTTTTGTTGCCCTTTTCTGAACGTTTTCCAATTCCAATATTTTTTTTTTGAGACAGGGTGACCACATCTGCACGTAGTATTCAAGATGTGAGCATAACATGGATTTATATAGATGCAATATATTTTCTATCTTATTATCTATCCCTTTCTTAATGATTCCCAATATTCTGTTAGCTTTCTTGACCGCCACTGCACATTGAGTGGATGTTTTCAGAGAACTATCCACAATGACTCCAAGATCTCTTTCTTGAGTGGTAACAGCTAATTTAGACCCACATCAATTTATATGTATAGTTGGGATTATGTTTTCCAATGTGCATTACTTTGCATTTATCAACATTGAATTTCATCTGCCATTTTGTTGCACAGTTACCCAGCTTTGTGAGATCCTTTTGTAGCTCTTCACACTCTGCTTGGGATTTAACTACCTTGAATAGATTTGTATCATCTGAAAATTTTCCCACCTCACTGTTTACCCCTTTTTCCAGTTCATTTATGAATATGTTTAATAGGACTGGGCCCAGTACAGACCCCTGGTGGACACCACTATTTACCTCTCTCCATTCTGAAAACTAACCATTTATTCCTATCCTTTGTTTCCTATCTTTTAACCAGTTTCCAATCCATAGGAGGACATTCCCTGTTATCCCATGACAGTTTACTTTGCTTAAGAGCCTCTGGTGAGGGACCTGTCAAACGCTTTCTGAAAATCTAAATATACTATATCCACTGGATCCCTCTTGTCCACATGCTTGTTGATCCCCTCAAAGAATTCTTTTAGATTGTTGAGGCATGATTTCCCTTTACAAAAAACATGTTGACTCTTCCCCAACAAGTTATGTTCATCTATGTGTCTGACAATTTTGTTCTTTACTATAGTTTCAACCAGTTTGCCTGGTACTGAAGTAAAGCTTACAGCCTGTAATTGTCGGGATCACCTCTGGAACCCTTTTAAAAAATTGGTGTCATATTAGCTATCCTCCAGTCATTTGGTACAGAAGCTGATTTAAATTATAGGTTACAAACTACAGTTAATAGTTCTGTAATTTCACATTTGAGTTTCTTCAGAACTCTTGGGTTAATATCATCTGGTCCTGGTGATTTATTACTATTTTGTTTATCAATTTATTCCAAAACCTCCTTTAATGACGCCTCAATCTGGGACAGTTCCTCAGATTTGTCACCTAAAAAGAAGGGCTCATGTTTGGGAATTTCCCTCACATCCTCAATTGTGAAGACTGATGCAAAAATTCGTTTAGTTTCTCCGCAATGGCCTTATCGTCCTTGAGTGCTCCTTTAGCATCTCGATCATCCAGTGGCTCCACTGGTTGTTTAGCAGGCTTCCTGCTTCAGATGTAACTAAAAAAAATTTGCTATTACTTTTTGAGTCTTTGGCTAGCTGTTCTTCAAAAGAAAATCTGGTCTTTCTAATTATATCTTTACACTTCATTTGCCAGAGTTTATGCTCTTTTCTATTTTCCTCATTAGGATTTAACTTCCACTTTTTAAAGGATGCCTTTTTGCCTCTCACTATTTCTTTTACTTTGTTATTTAGCCACTGTGGCTTTTTTGGTTCTCTTACTGTGTTTTTTTAATTTGGGGAATACATTTAAGTTGAGCCTCTATTATGGTGTCTTTAAAAAGTTTCCATGCAGCTTGCGTTTAGTGCTGTACCTTTTAATTTCCGTTTAACCTCCTCATTTTTGTGTAGTCCCCCTTTCTGAAATTAAATACTACAGTGTTGGGCCTCTGTGGTGGGATGTTAAATTTAACTATATTATGGTCACTAACCAAGCGGTCCAGCTATTTTCACCTCTTGGACCTGATCCTGTGCTCCACTTACGACTAAATCAAGAATTGCCTTTCCTCTTGTGGGTTCCAGGACAAGCTGCTCCAAGAAGCAGTAATTTAAGGTGTCAAGAAACTTTATCTCTGCATCCCATCCTGAGGTGACATGTACCCAGTAAATATGGGGATAGTTGAAATCTCCCATTATTATTGAGTTTTTTATTTTAATAGCCTCTCTAATCTCCCTGAACTTTTCACAGTCACTATCACCATCCTGGTCAGGTGGGCAGTAATAGATCCCTACTGTAATATTTGTATTATTGGAACATGGAATTACTATCCATAGAGATTCTATGGTACAGTTTGGTTCATTTAAGATTTTTACTTCATTTGATTCTTTGCTTTCTTTCACATATAATGCCATTTCCCCACCAGCATGACCTATTCTGTCCTTCTGATATATTTTGTACCCTGGTTTTACCATGTCCCATTGATTATCCTCATTTCATCAAGTTTCTGTGATGCCTATTGTGACATTACACCCCATATTCTTCATAAAAATATGGTTATGATATGAATATGTCATAACTAAGATATACATTATGCAAGATGACTCATGTAAGATATTGAAAAGGTTATGATTTACTAAGTATGATTATCCAATTTATATGCATGTATCATTTCTGTATCTAAAGTTAAGAATATTGACTATGGAACAATTACAGCTGTAAGTGTATTTGGGAGACACACACCAGACAACCGGCCATCACAGCCTTGGAATAAACAATAAGACTGTGAAGATACTAATCTCTCTCCTTCCTGAGAGGCATCCTGAGAGGTAGCTGTGACATTACTAAGTCAGGTGATAAGATCACCTAATACAAAATGCTACCTTGGATCAAACAAAAGTTTCTCGCTTTAGGTAAATCCCTTTTGAGGCTGGAGAGGGGGTTAATCTGGACTCTCCTCCATTGCCTATCCAAGAAGAAAGACTGCTGAAAGTACCTGAAGGGACAAAGGAACTAACGTGATGGGAAAGGCAGGGGTGAGTCCAGACTGAGACAGGGGTCCAGTCTGTAAGAAGAAATAACTGGAACTCTAAGGTACAGAAACTCTGCAACTTGCCTAGAAAAACATCTAGGGTGAGAAATTACTTCTTGAAACCAATCTCTTTAAGATCTTAAGCTTAGTATGTGTGCTTTGTTTTGTTTATTTTAAACCCGGGTTGTGCAATTTCTAACTGGGGGAGGGGGGGGAGGGCAAGAAGTTGTGCATATCTCTCTTCACATTGAGGGAGAGGGTGAATTTTTATGAGCTTACACTGTGCAGATCTTTCTATACAGCGCAAGACGGTCTTATTTGGGGTTTATTCCCCAAAGGGGGGGTGTGCACGTGAGTTCTGGGTGAATCCTCTCACACAGAGACGACTTCAGTCTGCATCTGCAGCTGGGTGTGGCCCTATCTGTGTGTGTGCGCTGCCAGAGGCTGGAGAGACTGATTCAGCAAAACAGGGAGAGGGAGCCCAGACTGGTAGAGCAGGCGGATTCGGTGAAATCCCAGTACATCAGGTGGCATCCCAGAAGTGGGGTAAACCCGTCACATCTACTATATAATATCCTCATTTAATATGAGGCACTCTAGTTCACTCATCTTATTATTTAGACTTCTAGCATTGGTATATATAAGCACTTTACAAACTTTTCACTTTTTAGCTGTCTGCCATTACATGATATAATTGAATAAGACTTTTTTTCATTTGACTGTTTCTCATCAGATCCTACCTGTATTTTATCATCTTCCATCCTCTCCTCCTTATTAGGACATAGTGAATCCACATTTATAGATCCTTCCGAACCACATGCTCCTCCGCACCTGTCGGCTTTCCCCCCAGCTCTTAGTTTAAAAACTGCTCTATGACCTTTTTAATTTTAAGTGTAAAACAATCTGGTTATATTTTGGTTTAGGTGAAGCCCATCCTTCCTCCCCCTTTCCCAAAAGTTTCTCCAGTTCCTAATTAATCTAAACCCCTCTTCCCTACACCATCGTCTCATCCATGCATTGAGACCATGCAGTTCTGCTTGTTTAACTGGCCCTGCACGTGGAACTGGAAGAATTTCAGAGAATGCTACCATAGAGGCCCTGGACTTCAATCTCTTATGTAGCAGTCTAAATTTGGCCTCCAGGAACTCTCTCCTATCCTTCCCTATGTCATTGGTACCTAAATGTACTGTGACCACCGGCTCCTCCCCAGCACTACACATAAGTCTATCTAGATGTCTCGAGAGATCCACAACCTTCGCACCAGGCAGGCAAGTCACCATGCAGTTCTCCCGGTCATCACAAACCCAGCTATCTATGTTTACAATGATCGAATCACCCATTACTAATACCTGTCTCTTCCTAATAACCGGAGTTCCCTCCCACGGAGAGGTATCCTCAGTGTGAGAGGATACCACAACATCATCTGCAAGGAGGGTCCCAACTATGGGATCATTTCCCTCTGCTCCATTTGGATGTTCTCCTTCCCTGAGACTTTCATCCTCATCAACAGCCAAAGGCTGTCAGACCAGGGGTGGGACCGTTCTACTGTGTCCCGGAAAGTCTCATCTATGTACCTCTCTCTATTACTTAGTTTCTCCAGTTGAGCCACCCTGGTCTCCAAAGCCCGTACATGGTTTCTGAGGGCCAAGAGCTCCTTGCACCGAATGCACGCATACATCATCTGCCCATAGGACAGGTAATCGTACATGCCGCATTGGGTGCAATAAGCTGGGTAGCCCCCATTCTGTTGCTGGTCTTCTGCCTGCATTCTCTTTTTACTCCTTCATCTCATTTCTTTGTTGTTTTGTTTTTATCAGGGGGGTGGTTTTGGCTTTAAGTTTAAAGAAGTTTAAGGAATGTTAAGTGTATGTAGCCCCCCCTCAAAAAAAATGCTCCTGTAAACTCCTTTGCAAAACTCCTATATTCGCTAGCTCCTCTGGTCGCTTAGGAGTGGGCTTTTTAAAGCCCTGGTCTTCCTGAGTAGCCCTGCCCCCTGGTTAAGGGTTGAAAGGTGCTAAAGGGCTTAGGGATCAAAGTCTTGTTAAGAAGCTCTCAGCTCTCAGCCTTGCCTAGCATGCTGCTAGGCTCAGCACCCACATGGTCAGCACATGGTCCCCCAAACAAACAGACCACATGGTATACAATTCCAAGAGAACCCTCAAACTGCTTTCAGGAAGATATTTAAACATTATATTGCATATATTATCTTTACCCAGGGACATATTTTTGCCTATATCAATAGCTTTCTCACTTATAATAACTTTCATTCTGTATAGTATCTTCATGTTTTCCCCAACCACATTGTTCTTACTTCTCTTCAATTAATTATCTTTTAATCTGGTGAAAACCTACGCTTTGGTTTTCATCATTACTCACCCCTCAGAAAGTTTCTGCTTTCTTATCAGAACTTCTAACTATTTTGTCAGTCCCAATGAGACCTGAGATGTAACTACTCTTATTCTCCAACTCTTTCTTTGATTTTTTAAATAATTATTTCTTCTGTTGCCTTACTTCTTTTATACTTCATTAGATCTTCATTATTCATTGTATTTTTCACTTACTTATTTATTTCAATTTGTTCCTTTCTTTGACTATTATTTTGCACATTTTGTTCTGTCATGGAATTGAGTTTTTAGTTTTGCAGCTCCTCTTCTGCTGCAAACTTCCTCTCTATATTCTAACCAGCCAGCTCCTACCCAGGTGGGCTTCATGATCATTTAAGCCTGGTTCTTGATCCGGATGCAGTCACAAAACATAGTTGGCCCAGACCCACATTAACCCATTCAGAGCCTGTGTAGGGTGCACACTGCAACACAACACCACATATCCACAAACATAGCCTGTCTGCTTCCTGGACTGTCCATTTCTTCACCTAGTTTAAAGGCCAGAGGAAAGCAAGTCAACTTTAAATATCATGGGCTAGAGGGTAATTCCCAGTTCTGCTACCAGAATCTATGTCCCCCATCATGCAACTGATCAAAGAGTGAGTGCTTTAATCTCTCATGCCACCAGTTCATGAATACAGGAGGAAAACTTTCAGTGCAGTGCTTTGAATGGTCAAAATGCCCCTTTGAAGAAGATTTTTTTACCTTCATTTGAAACACTGTACTCCTGTGCAATATGAAGGGGAGCTTAGTGAGTGAAGTCTTCAGGCTTCTGCCACCATCTCTTACAACCCAAAGCATTTTAAAAAGAAACTGAAGGGCAGAGAAACCACTTGAAATTGGTTGCATACAGTGGCATATAAATGGTCTAAGGCAAATGGGGTCCCTTCTGAGGTGGATGGGTTGCTTACACTTCTAGAAGAAAAGAGATAAAATGATATTCCCATTTAATCTCCAGTCCAGGGAGGATTATTATTTTTTACAACACGTGCAAGATTGTCAGTCCTAATGATAAATCAAACAAATTGCAGTATTACTAGGGCCAAGGCAGATTGGATACTTCAAATTGCTGTGGTGGATAAAGTTGTCTGTAGAGACACAAGCTTCTTCAACATGACCATCCGGCAATTAAATCCATCACTGTCTGTGCTCAAGTTAGGGTAAAACTGAATTGAATTGCCAATCTGGTTCAGGGGATACCTCTTTCACAAATAAACTGAGGCAGGGATGATTCTTTGGCTCCACAGGAAGTGATCATAGATTTTAAAGCAAGACAGGACCATTCGGATTATCTAGTCTGACCTCTTGCAAAACACAGGCCATAGAACCTCATTCATTAATTCCTTTATAGAGCTCATTAACTTGTCATTTCAGAAAGATAGCAAGTCCTGATTTAAATACTCCAAGTGATGGAGAATCTACCACATTCCATGGTAAATTGTTCTAATAGTTAATTACCCTCACTGTTAACAATTTGCACCTTATTTTCAGTTCGAATTTTTCTACTTTTAACTTTCTGCTATTGAATCTTGTTATGCTTTTGTCTGCTAGCTGAAGAACCCTCTACTCTCAAGGAAAGTTTACTTGCAGGCCTCAGAACTAGTGCAAAAGGGAAACATTCCATAAAGGTGGATAAGATCTGTATTTTCAGCTCCCAGTTCTAAGATCAACAACCATGAAGTTCTACACGTCAAACATAGTAACTTTCTTCTGCGGGTCCAGGTCTTCTGTGTGAACTTAAAAGTGATTGTAGACAATAATAGATGTAAGAAAAACTTTTTCAGCATTACCATGCACCAAATTATGCAAAAATTGCTAAGGTTCTCCAGAGAAGGAATGGAGGGCTATGGATTTTGGCCTCTACATTGTCCTAAAAGCAATTATATAATCATGTGACCTTTCATTCATGCCCCAAGGCCTCTGGAAATAAAAAAAAATGCTAATCTTTTTAATATATTGAATGAAGCATTATCCAAATTGTTCATATACCTGCATATCTCAATCACAAAACATCTGTTAAGAGCCTCACATTTTTGGTAAATGTGGAAAATCCATTCCAAACAAAACCTTCAATTTAGCCTTTCTGTGATTCATCCTAAATGCCACAGCTCTGACCTATGACATTTCCTGGCCCAAGAGAGAAACTATAACAAATTTATGTCAAGAGGTGATGACTCTTCTTTCTGTCATAAAGGAATTTAGCAAGGCTACATGGGTATCTTGGCCCATCCAAGGGTTAATCGGTATTCCAGAAACATCCAGAGATGTCTGTTATGTGGAAAAAATCTTTAACCAATTGGGAAGCAAGAATTTCCCTGTTATTTTCTGGCTGGAATTCTTGACATGAGGAGGGGACTTAATGCCAACAGACTCTTACTCCTTCCTAGACTTTCTCACCCCAGAAATGTTCGAAAGATGCCTCAAAAACAGTGACAGGAGCCTATTTTGAGCACTGTAATATAAGCGCTTTATGAAACTTATCAGTTGCTCTGTTAAGCATAAATATATTGCAGCTGCTTTTGATTTAGAAAGCGTTCAATAGGGTATCAATGACTCAGGGCACGCTCATAAGAGTGATGACAGGTAACAGTACAGAAGTGTATTACCTGTCCAAACTGGGTAGAAAACAAGTAAGAAAGGCTCTACACTGTGGCTGTAAAAAAATTGGAATTATGTTAATTTAGGAAGTTGTATAACCATTCAGTGCATTTCACAGACAGATAATGTGATAGCCAATGACTTAAAAAGGGACACAGTCCTATTGGAAGATGCCTTCCAAAGCTAATCCCTATATATTTTTCTCAGAGTGGATTATCTGAAGCTAGATACTTCAGTATAATAAAACTGATTTTTAACCCACAGTAGTTTCAGCAAAGGCAGCAGTGGATAGTGATGGATTCACTATCAGCTATGATTACTCTTAATTTCTGAATACGTTTTCTCCTTTCCAGTACTCCAGCAAGTGCTAGCAAAGGTACTGAAGCACTCACCAGAAAAGAAGCTTCTTATCCAACCCCACTGGCCATACAAAATATGGAGTCATTTGGTCCCACAGTTTCTGACAGACTTTCATACAATCCTGAGAAAGCTAGCTACAGGGACTCTTGCATGAATAACACATGGAAAAGCTAGACAATTCCACAGTGAAAGGTTCTCTGCCGATTGGTTCCGTTGTCTAGAAATCATCACAAAATGCAGTGTTTCAGAAGCATGCTGTCAAACTCCTGCCTTCAGATTTGAAAACTGTAGTCAACAGATCAATACAGTTTATAAGGACTTTGTGGATGAACTCAAAATCAGGAAACAAAAATTATCTATTTTGAATTAAGCGTCTAATCCATGAATATTTGGTCAGCAAGCTGTACTGGCTTCTGTTTTTCCTGGTGTAACTAGAACCAGGGAGTTTTTCAAATGAGTCAGAATAAATATGACTCCATTTGGGAACTTTAATCATTTGATATTGTAAATCACAACTAACTAGTCCTCTTACAGACATGCTAAATTGGCATGTCTCTTAGGTCTATGTTGGCCCACCTTATGATGTCTAAACTGTCTCTCCTAAAAACTGATAAACCATTTTGATAAATCAACAATAACGTCTGATATTGTACAGATTTCTCCTTTCTGGAAGGATAAAACTTAATCAGGAACCTATTCTTCCTATAAGGGACAGTAGCGTAGGCAGGTCCGGAGCACAGTGGGAGCAGCACTATAAAAAGGCGCCTCCCCAGGGTCCCCCTGTACTCACCCGGTGGTGCTCCGGGTCTTCAGCGGCACTTCGGCGGTGGATCCTCACTTGCTCCGGGTCTTCGGTGGTACCCACCACTGAAATGCCGCCGAAGACCCGGAGCACCACCGGGTGAGTGCAAGAAGCGGTGCTTAAAAAGAAGTGGCACCTTATTTTAGCCGCTTCTGCTCACAGCGGGAGCGGCTGCTCCCCCCTGGCTATGCTATTAATAAGGGAATAACATGCATTGGATGAAGTCTAGCTTGAGGGACACAAGGGCATCTGCCAGGGTCTGATGCTGACTGTGTGTCAGAAGGGAAACAACCTGGATATTTGAGGGACTGAAGATCAGTAAAGCAAGTAAGGTTGCACAAAACTGAACATCCTTGCCCCACCCCCTACCCCGTCCCTTCCCCAAGGCCACGCCCCTGTCTTGCCCCTTCTCCGAGGCCCACCCCCTGCTCACTCCATCCCCCCTCCCTCTGTCACTTGCTCTCCCCCACCCACACTCACTTTCACTGGGCTGGAGCAGGGAGCTGGGGTGTGGGAGGGAATGAGGGTTCTGGGTGGGGGTGCGGGCTCTGGGGTGGGGCCAGGGATGAGAAGTTTGGGGTGCAGGAAGTGGCTTCGGACTGGGGCCAAGGAGTTCGGAGTGCAGCGGGGGGGTCAGGGCTGGGGCAGGAGGCTGGGGTGCAGGCAGGGCCGGCGCTATCATTAGGCAACCCTAGGCGCTCGCCTAGGGCGCCAGGATTTCGGGGGCAGCATCTCTGGTCCCTCGGCAGCTGCCGGCGGGAGAAACTGCCACCGAAGTGCCGCCAAGGACTCCGGCGGCATTTCAGTGGCAGCTTCTTTGGCCGCCAGGGACCTCGGCGGCATTTCAGCGGCAGCCTCTCCCGCTGCTGCCTAGGGCGGCAAAAAAGCTGGCGCCCCCCTTGGGTGCAGGAGAGGACAAGGAGTGTGGGCTCTGGCCAGGCAGCACTTACCTCGGGCGGCTCCCGGAAGCGACCCACATGTCCCTCTGGCTCCTAGGCTCAGGGCAGCCAGGTGGCTCTGCACGTTGGCCCTGCCTGCAGGCACCACCCCCACAGCTCCCATTGGCCGCAGTTCCCAGCCAATGGGAGCTGTGGAGTTGGGGCGGGGGCAGTGCGCAGAAACTCCCTGGCTGCCCCTGTGCCTAGGAGCTGGACATGCCAGCCGCTTCTGGGAGCCGTGCAGAGCCGGGGCAGGTAGGGAGCCTGCTTTAGCCCTGCTGCACCGCCGACCGGACTTTTAGCAACCTATTAAAATCTCCCAGATTGCTTTCAGTAGTCACCGGGAGATGGATGACAGTTCTGGTAGACTCCCAGCCAATCCAAGAGGGTTGGCAACCCTAAAAGCAAGCAGGGATTGAAGGGGACAGCAGGCTACTGGGCTTCCATGTGGAGAAGAGATAGTACTTTCCCCCAGAGTGGTTTCTGGAGTGCTTCCTTCACTTAGCATTAGCAGCTCTCCGCATTCAGGTCTGTTCCTTCTTCCAGCAGCTGCACCTGCTCTCACTAACTCCTCAAGCCTGATACATGAAGGAAAAAGAATCTCCATGGACTGATACCCAAGCAACTGGTTTCCTTCATGTTGATGACTAACTGAAATCCCTAACACAGTGGCTCTCAACCTTTCCAGACTACTGTACCCCTTTCAGGAGTCTGATTTAGCTTGCATACTCCAAGCTCCACCTCACTTAAAGACTACTTGATTACAAAATCAGACATAATAATACAAAAGTGTCACAACACATTACTACTGAAAAATAGCTTACTTTGGGCTGGTCTACACTGGGGCAGGGGATCGATCTAGGATACGCAACTTCAGCTACGAGAATAGCGTAGCTGAAGTCGACGTTTCCTAGATCGAAAGTAAAAGTACTTACATCGGGTCCACGCAACGCAGGCTCGCTCCCCCGTTGACTGCGCTTCCTCCTCTCGCCGAGCAGGACTTCCGGAGTCGACGGGGAGCGCTTCTGGGATTGATTTATCGCGTCTAGATGAGACGCGATAAATTGATCCCCAATAGATCGATTACTACCTGCCTATTTTGCGGGTAGTATAGACGTACCCTTTGTCATTTTACCATATAATTATAAAATAAATCAGTTGGAATATAAATATTGTACCTACATTTCAGTGTATAGTATATAGAGTAATATAAACAAGTTGTCTGTATGAAATTTTAGTTTGTACTGACTTCGCTAGTGCTTCTTATGTAGCCTGTTGTAAAACTAGGCAAATATCTAGATGAGCTGATGTCCCTCTTGAAGACCGCAGCATACCCCCAGGCGTATGTGTACCCCTGGTTGAGAACCACTGCCCTAACAAACAGCTGATAGCTGTATCCATTTTATATACATAATCAGGCCTTGTCTCCATTAGGACTTTTGGACCTGTGGGTGTATCTCCATCAATGGTAAGCTGTCTGAGTCTGACTCTTATCAACACTACAACTTCCATCAAGTGAGCTGCACTCACTGGGCATTATGAAGCTGTAAAATCCTAGTACAGACAAGACCTTAGTGAAAAGGAAGGGTAAGTTAAAAGTCTTTGTCCAATTGTATATGTAATAATATATTTTCTATCAGCACTTTTCCCAGTGCATATTAAAATAAAATTAGATAAGGAACAGCACCTTAACTAACCTTATTGTTTAGTAGAGCTCATAAACACCCACTGAATAAACAAACACATACACATACACACACACAGAGAGAGTGAATGTAGAGTGATTCACCAAAGAAAAGCAAAATTTGTCAAATAATTTATTTAGTGGTGCTATTGCTAAGTTATTCTAATGCGATCTTGTCATTAATTGTTTTATGCCCCCTTCCCCTCCTCCTTCTTGTGTTTTAAACACAGTCACAGTCCTCATTATCAATATTAGTAAACGCAGGAGTACTGAAAACTGTTCTTCAGTAGTGAGAAGTTTAAATCTTATTTCTGTTTAACTACAGCATCAAAAACAGTGGAGAAAAAGCTTATTAGAGGCTTTTTCTATAAATCCAGTGCCACGTTGTGAAAATAAAAGAAATAAGAGGCCAGGCTTGATGGATTAATGCCATAAACTTTTATGACACAAATTGGTAAAAATTAGAGTCCTTGTCTGCTTTGATGGCTCTTTTTTATTGTAGTGCAATGCCCCCTGCAGGAACAAACTGATTCTTTGTGTTTCCAAACATACTAGGACTCTCACAGTACAGCCTGGAATGGGGCATTTCATCGAATGAGGACAAGCAATGTTTCCAATAATTCTGTTAATTGTAAATTATTATATTTGAATCACATCAAATTCATGACACAAACCAGAAAACCGAAAGGAAAAAAAACAGCTGATGTATTCTGCATGGATCTCACAACACAGTGCAGAGAAAAAGGCACAATGGGCTTGAATTAATGACAATTTGTGTCCCACCATTAACTCAATAGGTCTCCAGAGGTTCAGATTGTGCGGGGGAAATGTGGTGGTACTGTACTCAAGATTCACCTACAATCCCAAACTTCTGGCTTCAATCCCAAATTAGCTGGGTGTTTCTTCTCAACTGACCAGTGGTGGAATAGTTAACAATGTCAGACCAAAACTTCAGCTGTTATAAATTGAAATACGCCTATTCATTGGAGCTACACTGATTTACACCACCAAGGATCTGGCCCACTGACTTTAAATTGTCAATATTATATATCAGTTCACACAAACACATTTTAGGATCAAATGCTGGATCCCTCTGAAAGACCCTGATAAATGAGCTTTTAATGGAAGATTTAAGAGGGATAGGTAGACCCACTCCAGGATCTTGGCCTGAAACAACAGTATAGCCACTACAATGACATTGTTTCAGTTATTATTTGGCCCAAATCCATTGGCCCATCCCTAATGACAGCTAAAATTACATCAATGAAGATTTTTTGAAAGAAATTGTTCACAGATTAGTTGTTTGCTGAGGAAGGACGCATGGAGGGAAATGGAATGAAGTAACTAGCTGCCTTTCAACCTATGATTGGTGCTGATAGATGATGATTGGTGGTATTTGTTGTAGTGCCACATCCCCCACTACACTAAACCCTGAGAATCACACAAGCAGAAATGCTTTTGATGGTGTGCTGGGACATAATTGAAATATGGCCAGATTGTGGTAAGTGTATGGTGCGGGGTGGGGAGGACGACCGGATAAAGGGTGATGCAAAAGGTATCTTCTCTATCCTTGTGCCACCTATGCAAAGGCCTGAGACAGTCGAAGTCCCTGTGCATCAGAGAGTGCAGGGACTGCTCCCTCAGTATAACCCATGGATCTACAGTGCCCCAAACAGGGTGGAGGAGAGACAGAGACTTGTCTTCCATGTCAGTCTGCAAGCACAGTTCCTCCCTGAGCTCCTCATTGGGCAGAATAGCTCTGCACTGCTTCCTAATCAGCCAGTGGCTATATGCCTCAGATTGTCCTATAAGAAGCAGCTTTCAGAAGAAGGTTTTACTGGGATGAATCTAGAATACCGTATCCAGCTGTGTGAAGATATATCATTATGTGAGGGATATTAAAGCTGAATGAATACTGATCCAACACTTTTTTCTCAGGGCAGAATATCTATGAGCAGATAATGAGTACCTTAAATTTATTTGTTATTCAAAACCATTCAATTAATTGGGGGATAAAAAAAGAAATGTTTTTAGCTCTAGGTCATAAGCCTTTCTCTACATGTATTAAAAGATAGCTATTCTAGGTGGTTAATTAGTTGTGATTAGTCTAATTAGTCCCATAGTATTGTTTCTTTTTCCCATTAGCTGCCTATGCAAGCACTCCCAAGCATATGAATTTAAAATAAAGTGTCTGTGAATGTTCACCACGTTTGTAAAATTTGACTGCATTAATGTTTGTGGATAGAAAATCCAAGAGGCTTGATTTTACAATAAATCTGAAGTCAGTAGAGTCATACTGGTGTGAAACTGGTCCCAAATGGGAATGTGTATGTTCAAAGCCAGTTTACTATAAACTAAGAATGATGATTTTTTTTACCCAGTATCCATCCAGCTCTGAGTAATCAAGTAGGTAGCCAGTACTAGTCTACTAGTATACCTTGATACTGAAAAACTATTGCATAGACTCATAGACTTTAAGGTCAGAAGGAACCATCAAGAGCATCTAGTCTAGCCTCTTGCACATTGCAGGCCACAGAACCTCACCCATCCATTCCTGTAATAGACCCCTAACCTCTGGCTGAGTTACTGAAGTCCTCAAATCATAATTTAAAGACTTCAATTTACAGAGAACCCACCACTTACACTAGTTTATACCTGCAAGTGACACCGTGCCCCATGCTGCAAAGGAAAGCGAAAAACCCCTACGGCCTCTGCCAATCTGAGCTGGGGAAAAATTCCTTCCTGACCCCAAATATGGGACACCTGGGAACATAGGTGCCAACTTCCGGTGGCGCCGGTGGGGGCCGACGCCAGGCCCCGCCCCCGACACCAGGCGACGTGGCGGGGCCCTGCCCCCGACACCGGGCCCCGCCCCCGACACCGGGTGACGTTGCGGGGCCCCGCCCCCAACGCCGACGCAACATCACCCAGCGTCGGGGGCGGGGCCCCGCAAAGTCTCCCGGTGCTGAGGTGAGCTTGCCGCGGGTCCCGGGACTGGCAGGGAGCTGGGCGCGGGCCCCGGGAATGGCGGGGAGCTGCCGGTGGGTGCTCTGCACCCACCAATTTTTCCCCGTGGGTGCTCCAGCCCTGGAGCCCCCACGGAGTCGGCGCCTATACCTGGGAAAGAATTCTCTGTAGTAACTAACAGCCTGATTCTCCTCTCCTTGCAACAGTTACACTGATTAAACACTGTTGACTTTAATAGATTTACTCATAATTTACACAGTTGTGATTGGAGAATAAGCCCATGATGTCAAGGGCAGGGGTCAGCACCACCATGTTGCCAGATGGACACTTGACAAAATTACTGGGAGCCGGGAAGTCAGCGCTCGGGGATGGGGTGACAGAGGCAGCGGGCAGAGCCGCCTGGCCGTGCCTCCGCCAGCAAAAGCAGGGACCGGGAGCTGCTTGCAGGGAGCTGCCTGAGGTGAGTGCCCCCCATGGACCTCAAAATTTTTTTACCATGGACATTTGTGTCTGTGTACGAACACTTTGCCGACCCCTGGTTCAAGGGAGGGGAAAGTTATGTAAGCCCATCCCTTAAAGTTCTAGTCACTCTTGTCCCCTCCTACCTTTAGTTCCTTTTCTTCCTTCCTTGTTTTCTCATGTCTCAGTCCGTTGAATATTTTTCATTATTTGTTTTAGGCTTTTACAATATCCCACTGTAGCTGTCACTGCTGTCCTAATTCTCTCCACAGTGCAAAGCCTGTAGCCTCTGCTGCCGCATCTGGCATGCTAAATCAGCACCGCAGAGGCCAGTGCATCTTATCAGTGACTAAGAGGAAGTATTGTTTTCCCAGGGTTTTATTAATCTAATAGGTAACAACAGGCCGGGAAGCAGATTTAAACCCATGTATCCCTTGGCATATTGGAGTATAAAAGCAATAGATTGTTGTGGGGTGGGGGGGTGTTCATCAAAAGGCCAACTTGCCTTGATTTCAAATATATGGACAGATGCTAACATTAGATTCACTTTTGTTCCCTGGAGAATATTTTTAATATTAGAAATAGCGTAGGAATGTTCAGCAATCTTACAAAAGAATTTGGTTACTGATCTGACCTCTATAAGAGGTACCAAACAGAGATGTGTCTGACATCAGACACATACCTAACCAACATTTTTAGGTATCTCAGGATCAAATTGTGTGTTGATGATTAATTCTTCTTTCATATGACTGGTCTAGTCCTTATAAATCATATCTAGGCAAATGTTGAAGTTGATCACAGTTCAGTTGTCAATATGGGACCAGTTCATCTAATTCATTTTCTTTCACATATATTAAATATTCTGGTGTTTGCTAGTGAAATTTCCCTATTCAATACTTAAGTGGCATGTTTTAGTAAAAGTGGGTATTGTATTTTAAAACTTTCCAGCATTTGGTAAGTAAATATAGAAAGCTAAATCATGAGGTATTTTTGCTGGCCAGTAGTAGGCTGTGGTACTGATTTAGTCCAGACCAAGACAGTTAGGAAAGAGCTGCTAACCTTTCCTAACTGTCTTGGTCTGGGTTTGTAGCTGTTGTCAATAATAAGGATAGGGAGTTGCATGGGAGTTTAAACAGCACTTAGAAGATGTGAGATTTGAACTTCTGGTTTCAGGCCCAGCTTGGGGAATTTTCTTCTAAGATTCCAAGCTCTTTAGCAAATAGTTGATTCATCCATTCATCCCTCACTCTCCCCCTCAAAATGAGTGATGGCATTGACACTATGCCAGCTTTGTCATCAAATAACAAGTTGGTGAGGTCACCTTGGTGGACACACTTTCTGTTATGGCTGTAAAGTTATAAAATATTCTAAAGGGGGCACCTAGCATTGGCCACTATCAGAAGGACAGGATACTGGGCTAGATGGACCTTTGGTCTGACCCAGTATGACCGTTCTTATGTTTTTATATACAGACAAATGCTACTGATGTATAACTGGTATTCCAGGAATCAGCAACAACAATGTGGCCACACACAGATTTCTTGACAAAGGGGTACAAAGAAAAATGAGACAATTCAGTGGAAAAAATCACCAAAAAGCATGATTTTTGAACTCTGTATCAAGTCATTTTTCATCAAACAACCATGAAAAATTAAAATAGTGCTCAAAGTGTATATGCTATTGTTATGGGGTGTGTACAGACTCCATCTGTCCTAGTCATTAAAGGGTTAAGAAGAAACTAGCTGCCTCCTCAGCTGGGGCTGATTGTTAGCCCTGCAACAGCTGCGGGGGGCTAAGGAGGTTGCAGGGCAGGCAGGAGGGGTAGCTGTTACAGTAACTGAGAAGTCATTGGGAGCAGGCTCTTTCAGCAATACATTGATAGGAAGCTGCCCCAGGTAGATGGACCTCCAGAAGGATGAGAGTGTGAGTCTGAGAAACAGCCAGAAGACAGTACTCCTGAGGGAATTCTCTGCCAAAAATAAATAAATAAATTATTCACACATTTTAAAATTCTGCAAATTTTATTTGTCAATAAATAAACGTGGAGGCTCCAGCATGGCAGTGGGGAGCACAGGCCACTAGCTGCATAGAGGTGGGAGATCACTTTATCAGCTGGATCCCCCTTGCCACATGCTCGTTGAACCCCTGAAAGAATTCCTATAGCATCATGAGGCATGATTTCCCTTTACAATAGCTATGTTGATTCTTCCCCCAACATATTGTGTTCATCTATGTGCCTCATAATTCTATTCTTTACTATAATTTTAACAAATTTGCCTGGTACTGGAGTTAGGTTTACCAGCCTGTAATTTCCAGGATCACCTCTGGAGCCTATTTAAAAATCTATCCTCCAGTCATCTGGTAGAGCAGCTAATTTAAGGGGTAAATTACATATCACAGTTCTGCAATTTCATACTTGAGTTTCTTCAGAACTCGGGTGAATACTATCTTGTCCTGGCGATTACTGTTTAATTTATCAATTTGTTACAAAAACTTCTCTACTGACACCACAATCTGTGACAGTTCCTCAGATTTATCATCTAAAAAGAACTTTTAAGAATAAAGCTGACTTCATTCTGACCAAAGAATTGATGACTACCTACTAAAGAGCTCATCCAATGAAATGTGAAAAATGATATGACTGAGAAATAATGTGGGAAAGTGTTTAAAAATAGTAAACATTAATTTGGCAGTTCCTTGTAAGAGACAGAGTTTGATTTTTTTAAAGACAAACAAGTGTCTAAACTTTGGCATATAAAACATATGAGCGCAAACTGAATATGGTAATGTGTGATGACACAGAAAACAGCTGTAAAGGTGGTAATAGGCAAGACTTTGTAGTAAAAATAAGCCATTCACAATTCCCATCATAGACAAAAACTGGAGAACATAAAGTAGATGAACGCACAGAATAACGGGAATATGATATGAGCACAATGAGGCATACTGGACCTTAAGTGAAAAGATCACAAAAGTTTACCATAGATGGCAAGATCATTGAACAATTGCCAATGAACAGATGGAAGAAATCAAGGAAATTGGGTCTGGATTATATCTGAGAAAATAAGTCATCTAAAAAACCTGTAAATTCCACCAAACTAAAAGCAATGCTTATAATTAATGCATGAATGTTCAGACACAGTCCATGAGTAAGAAGTGACAGCACACATAGCTGCCCAGAGAAATATCCAGAAGAGAACAGTAGAGATGACATTACAATGAAGTCTCAATGCATAGGCGCCGACTCAAAAAAAATAAAATAAGTGGGTGCTCAGCACTCACTGGCAGCCCCAGCAATCAGCTCCTCCTCCTTTCCCCCAGCAGCTCCCGCCCACTGTGGATCAGCTATTCAGAAGGGTGCAGAAGGTGCTGGGGAGGGGAATGGGGGCAGAGTGCGTTCAGGGGAGGGTGCACAATGGGACAGGAAGAGGCGAGGCAGGGGTGGGGGCTTGGAGGAAGGGGTGGAGTGGGGGCATGGCCTGAGGTCAAGCACCCCCGGCAAATCACAAAGTCAGCACCAGTGTCTCAGTGTATAAAGAAAATCTACTGAAAGCATTCAGAAGTCAAGAAATATCTAGGAAAAAAAAAGAAGAAACAGTCTTGAATAAATACCTACGGACTAATGGAGAATAAACATAGAACAGTGGCTCTCTGAGTATAACAGCTATGTCCACATATCCACTCATAACACACTATGAACATTTCACTTTGATTCAGGCAGCAGTCTTTGAAATGGAGTGTTGTGGGGCATTATGTAATAGTCCAAGAGAAGTAGTGTCTCATTGCCACACCCATGTAAACAATGCTGGCTTGGATTAAAATCCATTTTGGGGGGCCTTCTTCAAGCTTTTCAACATTATAAATAAAAAAAACCTCACTTGGTTTCTTCTTGCTTCTTCCTTCCAGGGATACATTCAGTCAGAGAGAGAACTGCTATGTAACACTGGGCCAACATCAACATGCTCTTCCATACTTCTGTTAAACACAGTCATCCTTACAAACGTCCCTCTTATTAAACGTAGATTGTAACATTCACATGAAAAGAGATGACTTGTTAAAGATGAGACTGGGTAATGTACTCTTGGTGTTGATGCAGTCCTGGACTTTATCTTCCCTCGTATATGAAGAACACACACAAATTTTATTAATTTGTCTCCATTAGACATATAGGAGAGTCCCTACAAACTTGCAACTTCCCCATGAAGGGAATAAAGAACTGACCCAGTCAGGCTGTGTATTTTTTATATCTGTTGTAACACTGGGCCACCTTACCTAGACAGCTCTATGGTTGGAGGGCATACTTTATGCCAGTATGGAGCTTCATCTGCCATCTGTCGCACTACTTTAGGAAAGTACTGCAATGCTGTCTGAGCCTCTTTTTATAGTCCTGGATACTCTGAGGCATGTGAATCTCTGAAGTAGGACATTTTGGTAATTTTTGACAGCTGCTATGTGTGCCTCAACTTTTGTCCGTACTTTCCATTGCTGCTCAGTGGAGGCAAAAGGGTTAAGTCTGCTCTTGGAGTAAAACAGGAGACGTTTGGTGTATCACCTTATTGTTTGGGGTGCAATGAATGGGTTGTTAAGGAACTGATTGGAACCTGCTGAAACCAACCCACAACACTACAGAATTCTAAAAAGACCATGGGAAATCCCCAATGACCAGAACATTTGCACCCAACAACAGTAAGGGGTGACAGAGAGGGCAGTTAACTGAGCAGCTAATAGCCCACTCATCCCGGTCACAACTTGTTTTAAAAATCAGAGATGTAAGTCAGAACTCTGAAGTAGTGGTTGATACTGGGCATGTCTGAGTGAGGTAATCGCTTCACATTTATTTATCTATGCTACCCAGAGGTGAAGTAAGCCGGTACGGGCCGGTACGGTGTACCGGCAAGAGTCAGTACGCCATACAGGACCAGCTTCCTCAGGCTGCTGATTTAAAGGGCCTGGGGCTCCCGGCAGCAGCTGGAGCCCCGGGCCAATTAAATTGCCACCAGAGCTCTGCTGCCGGAGCCCCGGGGTAGTGGAGGCGGCCGGGAGCTCTGGGGCTCTGGCGGTGATTTAAAGGGCCCGGGGCTCCACTGCGGTAGCCCCCAGCTGCTGCCACTACCCTGGAGGCTCCGGCAGCGGGGTTCGGGTGGCGATTCAAAGGGCCCGGAGTTCCAGCTGCTGTGGGGAGCCCTGGGCCCTTTAAATCGCTGCTGGAGCCCCACTGCCGGAGCCCTGGTTATCGGCAGTGGCTGGGGGCTCTGGTGTTGATTTAAAGGGCCCAGGACAGTAGTGGTGGCCGGAGCCCCAGGCCCTTTAAATTGCAACCCAAGCTCCGCTTTCAGAGTCCTGGGGTAGCAGTGGTGGGACTCCAGCGATGATTTAAAGGGCATGGGGCTCCCAGCCGCCACTACCGCAGCAGAGACCCCAGCCCTTTAAATCAAGCCTGGGCCCTTTAAATCTTGATTTAAAGGGCCCTTGATTTAAAGGGCCCTGGGATTTAAAGGCCCGCCTCTTCTGGTTGAGGCCACGCACCCCTGCTCAGGACTCCAGCGTACCGGTAAGTCCTTTAGGTTACTTTCACCCCTACTGTAAGGTCTTCCAGTGCTGTGTTCCATCTGACTAATAATCCCTACTCTCTTCTGAAAACACTGCCTGGTGTAACTGCAAATACTTGCTGAGGTGCACTGGTTCCTGAAGAGGGAAAAAGTCTCTGACTAGGAGTCTATCTCAGTTGGATGGCCTGGAAGAGCTCATCACGTGAAGCAAGAGTGCTGGAGCACAGGGGCTGTCTCAGAGGCAGTGAGGTTGCTTCTACCCTGAAGGACGAGTGGGATCCTATGGGGTTAAAGGGTTTCCTCCAAGAGACTGTTTAAAAGCTGGAGTGTAGCACAGATCCTGTGGATCCATGACAGAGCCCCACCTGGGTTCTGTTATGCCTTTAAAGGCATGCAGTTGTGTCCCCCAAATCGTAGTCAAATTCAAATTTCTTGAGAGGAGAAAAACAAAAATCAACAGAACACATTTGAAATTTATTCTGATATAGATCTGATGGGCAGAATACAGGTAGGAAATTATGAAAGTTAAAAATCAGTATAGTAGTCATTTTGCGTGATGTGTTAGAGTTCAGATTCTCAGTTCATAGATCTCTGTGAGCCTTTGCAATGTTATAGCTTTTCTCTTCCCACTGTAGCCTGTCAGTCAGTAACTGGTCTCTCCCAGGTGCAGTCCCCCTAATTCACAACATTACAGGGAGTACAAGTCTGCTCCCCTCATAAGGCATTAGAAGCCAGAAGTTTGTAGAGAGGCAGAGAGTACCTTAATGTAAACACTTCTCCTAGTTAAATAGGGCATAAAACAGAAGGAATATTGGAGGGATCATTGTCCAGTGATGTTTGGTCTTGTGAGCTTATCACATCAAAGGAAGCCTCCATTTTAAAATGCCAGCGGATACCAGTGAGGGAGCAGTAGCAGCAACAGTTCTGGCCAAAGGATATGGGGATTATCTATCGATGTGCCCATCTACATATCAACTCATTTGGCTGTCATCTTTATATGTACTGTCTGTAGGATGGTGCCTTAGGCAAATACCTAGTCAGTCTCTCCCTTTGGCCTTCAAATGGCACTTTTTGACAGAGCAGAGCATGGAAGCTGGGGCTAAATTATAAAATGTTCACCAAATATCTCCACAGGCATGTGACATACAGCTGTCCTACTCTGATTTATTCTAGTTTTGAAAAGAACAAAATAGCTCTCTAATGATCAGTTTTATTTTAATGATTTTAAAAATCTTGCCTTAATTTCACAAGCCTGGTGAGGTTTCTTACTGTATACCCTACCATATTATCAGGATTTTCTATTCGTGTTAGAGTCAAAGAAGATAAAACTGAAATATATATTCAAATCATTACTGTATTCCAAGCAGAAAGAAACAAATGAAAATAACTAATACAATTATAAGGATTGAGAAATTAAACTGTAAAAATGAAATTCAGAAGTGATATGTTCTCAGCCCCCAAATGCACTTTGTATCATGTCATAGTTATATATGCACAGTACACAGTTTAATGTATGGTAGTGTGCCATGTTTTATCACTACTGACTTTCTCATCTGACCTTAATTATTTAAAAAAAAGTTACTCTTTGTTTTGTTAATGTTTTTGCTGTTCATCTTCACCTAATTTGAAATAAAACATCATGCACTTGGAATATAATACAATAAATGTGTACTTTTGTACAGCAGAATTTCTTTATATTACTAGCAGCTCTTCATTTATACAACCTTTAGACTGTGTTGAACTTCTTCAATAGATACTCTTGCTTCATTATGTTCAGTTGTTTGAAAAAATAAAGAAACTCTGATATGAAAATTACTAATAGAAACAAATGACTTGTGTGATGAAAGTAAGGACTATTTACCAGATGGAGACAGCTTTTAGCTTACAGGCACCTCTCAGCAAAAGTAGTTCAGTGTCCCCAATGATCTAAGTTACTAAATTTTTAGATCACTCAAAAAGAAAGACAGAATAATTCTACAGTGCATGCCACAAAAATGTTCAATGTGAATACTCGACCCTATTTAACCAGATGTTTTCCAAAAATGAAGTATTGCTTAGATTTTATTGAGATTTGCGAAATACTAAGTTTCACGTTTCAGTATACAGCTATTGTTAACTATGTTGGGAAACTCTGTTCAGAACATCTGGGGAAAGGATGTAATTTGTGTGTATACATACACACAATCTATTTGTTCAAACTTGAGGTCAATGGGATTACTCACACTCAAGTGTGAGTGTAGGGATATTAAAGAAGGTAGTGAAAGTGATTCCCCAAGTGAAAGTGATTCCCCATAATTTGTCCCCCACAATTTAAATCCCATAGCATCACCAAGTAAAAGATCTCTTGGGTCTCTTTTGTTAACTTACAAGCTACTGTCTGTGTCTATGTAAAGCTTGTAAACCATTGATTGTATCTGTTCTCAGAAAAATACTTTATTGCTATGTGAAACTTGAAAGCTGTTGATTGTGTTAGTACATCCTAAAACAAAGAGCCTGTTCTCAAAGCAATACTTTAACAATTGTGATAAAGAATGTCTGTTGATGAATGCTTGGTGTACATGAATGGTTAGGGAGGTGCCAGCCTAGGAATGCAGTATCCATCGGCTGAAGAAGGTGTCAAGGAATGACCAGACAACCCCCAGAGGGTAAACTGGGATCCACCCCACCACCTGGAATGATGAGAAAAACAAACATCTGACAGCATGGAGCCATCAGGAATGTGCCATCTGCTGATTGATTCAGCAACAGCAGGATGAAACAATTCCCATAGGAATAAAGGAATAGCATAGGAATAAATTCCTATAAGTATGGACTCTAAAGACTGAGAACTTTGAGTCTGGTTCTGCTACCACCCTCCACACCACCTTCCAGGAGCGTCAGGTGCGCACCTGACAAGGACTCAGCTCCACCCTCATGCGCAAGTTACCCGGCCAGTAACTTGGCATGAGCAACTTCTAGGCTGGTAACCATAGGAGCCGACTTTCGTCGGCGCCGGTGGGTGCTCGTGCCCTGGCCCCGCCCCAACATCGCCTGGCGTCGGGGGCGGGGCCCCGCAATGTCGCCCGTCGTCGGGGGTGGAGGTGAGGTGAGCTGGGCACGGGTGCGGGCGCGGGGCTGGTGGGGAGCTGCCGGTGAGTGCTCAGCACCCACCAATTTTTCCCCGTGGGTGCTCCAGCCCCGGAGCACCCACGGAGTTGGCGCCTATGCTGGTAACTATAACATCTATGCAGAACCTGTGTGTGTGTGTGAATGAATGTGAAACTGAATGAAATGTTATAGCTATAACTGACTGATTACTATGATTCATTTTGTATTCACAATAAATGTGACATTTTGTCTTATCCCCTTTAATAAGATCCTGCTGGTTTTTATTTTATTGGTATAACATTTGCAGGATCTGGTCTTAAGTGTTTGGAAGGTGTAATTTTCATGTTGTTGAGTTCATTGGTAGATTAATTTTGGCTTAAATCATTTTTGATAGTGGAGGCATAGCAAAGTTGAGGGATGAAAATGTAGCTTGGTAAGTAATAATAATTAGCGCTTCCATCCATTTTTTCATCCATAAATCTTTACTTTTTATGGTGCTTGATAGGAATTGATGGTTTTTAAGGTAGGGGGACTGCAGCAAACAGAGATATAGTCTTGACTTGACTTTTTAACTCATGCCTCAGTGGTCTGACTCAGACATGCAAGATCTGGGACTGGGACTGCCTATCTGCAAATGCATAAAAGAAATTTACAATCTTATTCTTTGCCCACCCGTGCAAGGCCAGCCACCAACTAGCCATACATTTTCATCTGATGTAAAAGCTTGCTTTATCTGGCTATCTATGGCTCAATACAAGCTAGACATCCAGGGGATGTTCCAGAGCCATATAACAAGCTGAACAGGCACCTAGGTCAAAGTAACGCTAGTTAAGAATATGTAACAAAATTACATTACAGAAAATTAAAGTACATTACAATAAATTACAGTACTAAACCTACCCAATGTGTAATCAGCACTAGGTTTCAGCTAAAACATATTAATGTTTAGCTATCTGCATTAATTTGCAATTTACGAACAGCACAAAGCACTCTTTTGTCCCTTAAACTGAAAGAGAAACAATGTATTCTATTATCTAAGGTACTGATTTCATAATGTCTCCAGCAAAAAATGCATAGTACTTCGTGTTCTGGGAAGAGTCTTCTGGCTTCTCACTTCAGACCCCTGGAAAATCACCAACAGTTTGTTATAATTTTATCCAAAGGCGTTTGTCTTTTCTGTGGCTGATGTCTGAAAATAAATCCAGTACCTCAAAGCTGCTTTATACCTGACTTGATTAAATATAGACAAGATGAAGGTTAGGCCGCTCAAAGGGGACAATTGACATAAATAGCATCCTGGTTCTAGAGTTTGGACTTCGGGAGTGGGTTCATTCCTTATAAGGAGAGAAATGAACGGATATCCAATTGCAGGAGATTCTTTCTTAGACTTTATTAATAATGTGTTCATACTTGCTTTACAACTTAAATAAATCAGAGAAGGCTGAAAGCCACAGTAAAGCTCATAACACAGATAGCTCTGCTTTCAGAGTTTCGGCTAAACACAGTTCTTGGTGTTCAAGTTAAATGGCTTTTCTCCCTGCTCTGTGAGCTAAAACTATGAATGGTGGAAGATGCAAGTCACTTCAGCGTGAGTGTCACACCAAAACCAGTTGCAGACTAAGAGTTAACTCTGAATTTCCTGACTTATGTACAGAATTTAAATCCATTCTGTTTTGCTTTCTAGTTCGTTTTTGTTCTGCAGAGCTGATGTGGTGAAATATTTTCCATTCTAATTCACAGAAGTTTAGGCAGGCAAAGCTCAGTTGGACAGAACAGACAAATATAGCTTGAGACAGAAATACAAAAATGCACAGACAAAGCCGTTTATCCCCAGGGTGTTATTGTACCACAATCCTGTCCAATGAGCCAAGTGAGACAAAACTGTTCTGTGCTCAGAACTTAGACTAAGGACTTGGATACAAAGTCATTAGTAATTTATGGGCCATTTTGTACATCCCAAATTGAGCCAGGAGCCTGCTTTCTTGCTCTTGCACAGTTTGTAACTAACAGGTGAGAATGATTTCCACTTGGATTAACCTGTATTGATTGCAGATCTTAAAGCTCAAGTCTACTTAGTAGCAGGAGCAACAAAAATCTATTCTGTCAAGGTAACCCTCCATTTTATATAAAATACAAATGAGTCCAAGCTCTGGATAATGAACATAGCTTTTTAAAGCACATGTCTTTATAATGTCCAGTTTAAAGAACAGATAATCTTTCCCTACACTCCAACTAGCTGCTAGAAAGAACACAAAGCCATGTTTAGGAGGATTTTTTTTTTCATGATTAAAATGAGTGTCTAGTACCATGCAATATAGTTCCTGCAAATATGGTCACTTTTCGAGTATCATTATACTGGTGTGTTTCACTTGTGGTTTCTACAGTTAGCATTTTTTGGCATAAGTAATGGCTTGGGAATTAGGTTAATATCAAATATGAAAAATGAGTGCTTTCCAGTAACTTAGAGGCAGCCAAATATCACAGCATTAAGCCTTATTCAGACACCAGGCACTTACAGCAAAATCCTGCCAAAACTAGTCATGCATCATTTCCAGCACTTAAAAATGTCTATAAATGGTAAATAATACTGGAAATATTGCAACATTTTTAAGTGTGATTGCAAGGAGAGAAATATTTCTAGTTTGAATTTCCCCTGTGAGGCTGTACAGATTCTTGAACTGTGAAATTTGTTGCTCCTCCAATAATTCTGTGGTCTCCCCAAGGTTCTCCACTAATGACAAGTGCTGTCACAGTTTGAGAGTAGATTGTAGTGAGAAGTGAGGGCACAAACTTTCAGGTTAGGACTTTCAAGGCTTATCATCAGAATCACGAATTGAGTCCTTGACCCAGCTGTTGCTCTCTTTATTTGCTGCTACATTTAGCTTGCACTCAGATGTCCTTGACCCCTTGTTTCTTCCCCCGTACAAGATGCTATAAGGCATGTGTGTCTACCAGGAAAAAGACATGAGTATCAAGAATGCCTGAGTGCAGGCTCCAGGGGACAGGCAGGACCAAGGTACAATAAGATGAGTTTACAAAATAACCACTTTAAAAGTAGAAGAGAAGATCCAAAAGTAAAGTTGGGAGGATGTGGAAGAGGAGGATTTGGGCTGTGGATATTTGCCATAGAGAAGACTATCAGTGAGCTGAGTAGGGCAGCGAGGTAGGAGGAAAAAGGAAGAATTCAGCAGGTAAGAAAAACAGAAATAAATAGAAGGGGTCAGATCTTCAATAGAGCTAAGACACTTTACACCAGCTGATTTGAATGGGGTGATGACAGTGTATACCAGCTCAGGATCTGTCCCATAGCAGGAATAAATTCAAATAAAAAATAAACATTTGGGGACTTAGCCTAACACTCTGAAATTCACTTTTTGCCAACTTTTAAACTGTAGAGCTTTATCAAGACAAAGAAAAATACAAATCTTTGCAGGTGCGCGTTAAAAGGCTTTCACGGGAAAAAAAGAGGGCAAAATATAGGCACAGTCCTGTGTATATATATTGCCATGTGAACTGCCACATAATTATCCTTCTCTGTGCATTTGTGGCATAACTGATGTAGAAATTAAACTTTCACTAATATTTCATTTGGAAGGAAGACGAGAGTGGTGTGCCTGAACATGAGCACATGCATTCTGGAATTATATTTCAAATACTATCCTTAAAATCATAAGTTAATTGAATGCACAGTGAGCCTACCACTTCATGTCTTCGTTAGATTAATATATGCCTCAATTTCCTTACTCTCCATGTCAGCAAGATTTACAGTAGTCACCTGTTCTAAAAGTCTGTCTGACAGCTTCAAATCCCAGCAAATGTAGATTTTATAGTTGTAGGATATCAAGTTAAGCGGAAAATAGTATCATAGTGATTATTCCTCCTTCATCAAAGACTTGCTTTGTCAGTACAAAATCTCCTTCTCTTGGCAGATAATGTTATCAGAACAGTCCCACTCTCTTCACCTCTGCCACTCGTGGGGATTCAAGGCTCGTATGAGGCGTACCGCAAAAGCTGATAGAGCAGTCATGCTTCTTCAGGATTTTCCAGAATGCTGCAGATTAGATTTTTTCTCCAGTTTTTCAAACCCTCAGATTTGTTTTTAAGCAAGCTTTTAGAAACTGCTGATATTTCAGAGACCTTCTTTTCTGCTGAGGACTGATTCACTTTTTCTCAGTCCTCTTAACTAGACAAAGATTCCTCCTACCTTTCTCTTAATGAGGATGAATTCCCTTGAATGCTACAATTCTTAGCTAATCATTACCAGTATTTCTCAGTACCAAGATTCCGGTTGGAAGAGGGAGGGCAGTCACAAGATTCTGAGCACATGGGTGGTTGGGAGGCCTCCATAAAGCCCCTGAAACTTTCTCCTCTTAAACTTTTTAGTTCTGGCATTATCAAGTGTAATAACAAATACACTATACTTATACATGCACACCTATTACAGTATCTCCAACACATAGTTACTACAAAGGGCTGGTCTACATGGTGTGCTAATGCGTACCAGTTGGTGTGTGAATTCTAGTATGCACCAGCATGTCTCTCACTAACAGGCCCTCCTGGCGGGCACTAAAAGTTCCCTAGTCCATTTGAAATGGAACTGATGTATGTATTTTCCATTAGTTTAGTACTTTGGAAGATAAAGAGGAAGAAGAGTTAAAAGGATGGCCAGGTGAGGAAGAAAAGAAAAGAAAATTATGGTGATTGCACATGCAAATAGTGATTTGCAGGTTACACAAGACTAGAAAGTTGTCAACAGTAAGTACAAGACTTAAAATATCTTTTAGCAGCATAGCAATACAAGGGAAGTCAGTTTGGTGAAAGTGGTGATGACTGGCTGAGGGGAGAAAGCAGGAGGAAGACTTAAAGAAGGAAATGGATATGCAAATCATGTAGAATCTTAGGGACCCATGGAAAGTGGTAAAATCCAAATATTAAGGATAATGTGAGTTGGAAAGCAGACTAGCGTAATTAACTGGAAATTAAGATTGGATATGTGTAAAGAAATATTGGAGGCCTCTCCACCCAAGGAGATGAATGACCTGTTGCTATTTGCCAAGATGCTCCTCATAAGCCACATAAAAAGTCTCAGTTATTTATATTTTATGAAAGAAAGAAAGAAAGAAAGAAAGAAAGATTTTTAGGAGGAAATAAGGGGGAAAAGTGGGAAAAGGAAAATAGAATAGGGACAGGATTGTTTTGTCAAGACAGAGCAACAATGGGAAAGATGGGAGCTATTTTGGGAAAGAAAAGGAGTGGAGTGTTAGGTATTTTTTAACAATGTCTTGAATTATAAAATGGGGAGAAAGGAAGGGAGTGGGGGGAGAAAATAGTACCATATATAGAAGGGGTGATGTAACCACAGCACACCACTACCTGGAAGCAAACCTATTGCTTCAAATTCCATCCTGTCGTGGGGATTTTCCTATGGCTTATCTAATGGTCTCTCCCTGGTGAATGGATGATCTGGAGTATTGCCCTATTGCCAAACCTCCAAGTCGTTTCCCATCCAAGGATCAACAAAGAGGCCAATGGAGAAAAAAGTTTCCATTCAGCCCTTTGCTGGGTACCAGCTTTATCCCTGGGCTCAGCAGTCTTCTCAAGCCCCTTTATGAGCTCTTGACAGTTCCTTTCCAAACTTGATCAGGAGTTACTGCACCACCTCTCTGGGTGGACTGTAAGGTTGTAGTGTTGCCCTGATTCTCCCTCCATCCTAAATAATAGCCTGAAGTTCCTTAATAACTGAAGCAACCATCTATTTCACTCTTTAAGCTTACTTCACTTGTCCACAGGACTACTTTCTACATTGGGCCTGTTACCCTGAAAATTTGATTTTGTAGCACTGATATAATAATCTGCCTATTGCCCCCTTACTCTGTTTTTACTCAGGTAAAAGTTTCTGGGGTGGTTAAGGAAACACTAAAGGACGCAGATGTAACCTTCCGATAAAGTAACTGACACAGGCAGTATTCTCTCCAAAACAAAGTATCTTTTTATTTAAGTGACTAATAATCCCTACTACAATATGATCTAGAAATCTTAAACAAAGCACAAAATCCTTGAGACACAAATCACTTATTGCAAGCTAAAGAGCATTCATACTACAATAGTATATAGTTCAAATGATTCTAAGGGAAGCAATTTGTTGCAAGTGGCCAGTTTGATGACAGCAGATCTTAAATTTGCTTTTAGAGTTTACATAAGTAAAATACAATTAACACACACACACGCTCCAAGAATACACATATTAAATACTATGTTAAACTATACTACACTACAAATTATATCAAAAACTGTCAGACTTACTCTATAAATCAGCGGTAGGCAACCTGCGGCCCGCAGGCTGCATGTGTCCCATCAGGGTAATCTGACTGTGGGCCGTGAGACATTTTGCTGACATTGACTGTCCACAGGCACCACCCCACACAGCTCCCAGTGGCCACGGTTATCTGTTCCCGGCCAATGGGAGCTGGGGAAGCGGCAGCCAGCACATCCCTGAGGCCCTTTTGCCTGCAGGCGCCGCTTCCCACAGCTCCCATTGGCCGGGAACAGAGAACCACGGCTACTGGGAGCTGGGCAGGGCGGTGCATGTGGATGGTAAACGTCAGCAAAATGTCTTGCGGCTTGCAATCAGATTGCACTGATGGGCCGCATGTGGCCCACCACTGCTATAAATCCATTGATGTTTCCTTTAAAAAAATCACTGCTACAGCTGATCAGTTTCTGGTCAGTCAGCTCTGTTCTGCTCCAGTTTTCTTTTCTCTCTTTGAAGCAGATTTACTGACTTGTTACAGCAGCTTTCTCTTTGCTTGCTTCCAGTTCCCATTGTCTTCTGATAGAATCTCCCTCTCTTTCTCCAATCCAAATCCTCTTCTATCTGCACTGACTGACTGCTCTACTTTAAGTGCCTGGCTTTTTATACCGTGCAATTGGCTGTCAGGTCTCTGTCTGGCCTGTTTTGCACATGCTCAGTATCAGCCATGATCTCAGAGTTATGATTGACATCTCTGACCTTTAAAACAAGTTGTGACTGGTATGAGTGGGCTCTGACCAGTTAGCTGCTCAGCTAACTGACCTTTCTGTCACCCTTTACCACATATGCTCAGTAGCCACCAATCTTGCACGTGCTCACGGTTGTTATTTACCCCAGAGCTGTGAATTTGCTGATCCTTTTTGCCAGAACACCATTTTAGAAATCCTAGGTTTTCACTGAACATGTTCAGGGTCCACAGTGTCCATCTCAGGGTGGAATGGTTTTTCAGAATAGAGATCAGAAATACAAAGTAGAGACCTGAGAATTTTCTCTAGTAATAGCCATTTTAACCCTTCATCTTGGCCCCTTGAGTCAATGATCCAACATGTCTGTCCCAAATTTGTTTCCTTGGCTCCCACAGAGAGTCATGCTGGCTACTTAGGTGCCTCCCCAGCAAGCCACTTGTCGACCTGGCTTGACATGGGTAACTGGACATGGGTGAGGCCTTATTTTTTGGGAGACAGGAGTAGGGAGGTAAATGAATCAGCAGCCTGGAAAAATAATGTCTTTGCTAGCGAAGATAAGGGGGGAACACCCAGGGAACCATTTATAATAGACAAGATAAGAATGGGTAAGATAGTTGGAAATGTAAAGATGAGGTAAAGAATAAATTATGCGTGGACAGAGCATATTGTACAGGAATTGGTTTCTACAAAGTAACCAAGCCAATTAAATGCAATATATGTGTAAATGTATCCTTTAAAAAAAAAGTTTGTTATGTAACTTTGGATGTGTAGTATATCCTACACCCACACCCTACGCTTGAGTCTAATCAATTCAGCATATCCTTGCTGTATGCCAAACAAAGGAACCTAAGTAACAAGTCTGGAGACAAACTGAGTTGAGTTCTTGGAGAACCACCAACATAGTGGTGCCATGGCTCGGATCTGCTCATCTGGAGCAGCTAACATACATACCCCCTTACTGTGAGAATTGCAACCTAGCATTAAGGGAAATGGCATTGAAAGGATTTAAGAATTTAAATAAGAAGTTAGTACCACGCTGAAGAAGTGGGTTAAATCTAAAGGCGGACTCTATGGACTTACCAGAGAAGTATTAGTGGGAGACTGGGACCGGATAAAAAGGAACGCCAGAAATGGCATTAAATAAATACATTTTAAAAAATGCTTGTCAAAGCAAGACAAAAATATGTTAAATGTCACTAAAAAATAGGACCCATTTGGCAGCTATGAAAGAAAAAATTGTATCTAGGTTTTTGGGTTTTTTTTCTTTTTATCCTAAGGCAAAAGGAAAAAAAAAGCCCAAATCAAAGCAGCAGTTTTACAAGGATTATTTCTTGTGGCTAAAACCTTATAAACAAAATGTGCCAAAATTTGTTTACAAATAAACACTAAGAGTATAAAAATCAAGTTTAAAAACAAACAAAGAAAAAAACAACAACCTCGAAATAGAAAAATTCCTAAAAGGTAAAGAAAAGAAAAAAAGTTTGTTACCATTTGCAGAAATCCATAGTAAAAAGCAGCCACCCTTCAAGTACTGTATTTAGTAAATACAGCTTTGCAGGCAAAGTATACTAAGTTTATTTAAAGGGGAAAAAAAAGCTTAAACTTGCCAAGAGTCAACTAAAAATGTTATTCTAAACAATAAAATAGAAAAGTTACAGTCCCCAAATTTAATAGCTAGTAATGTCTTTTAAATGTCTTATTAAACAATTATAAACTAAAATAAGTAACTTTTCTTTTTTTAAGACGTGCAGTTAAAAGAAGCTTTTGCACAAATTAACTGTGTAGAGCTCAGAGAGAATTAAATAGTCATGGGTAGCAAAAGGAGTACAGGTTTTTTTTTAAATGTCAGTGTTGAGAAAAAAGGAAAAAATGTTTGGTTTAATAATAAAACCCAATTATAGCAGTATAACTTGGTGCAGTCATGCCTTCTAAGGAAAGGTCAGGTGGTGACAACTATCACCACAATGCTTCTCCCTCCTGCCTCCCCACCCCCAAAAAAGACTTTATAGCCACTCTAAAAAAAAAACATTGGCCCTTCCCAATAAATGTGTCTGTAAATAATGGATTGTGCTGGCTTCAGCAAGTTAAAAAAACACACCTAAAACAAAACAAAACAAAAAATCTCTAATTTAAATTGTTTATAAACAATTTAATTAAAATCACTAAAAGAAATAAGGATTTCTATATGACTTAATTGCTTCCAAATGTACTAGTACAAATGTAACTTAGGCAGAAACAAATAAATAAATACATTCTAGGGCTAAGTTAAAAATAAATAAATAAAACAGCTAAAACTATCTCTCAAAGTTAAGTGTAACTGTAAACTTACTAAAGTCTCAAGTAGTTAACCTCCCCATCCCAAGTAGAAATGGTAATAAAACAAACAAAACTTTGCTATAATACAGCAATTATTAAAGCCCAGGCCAAAAAAAATTGTTAAAAAAACCCTCCAAAAAAAACTTATTCGAAGCATAAATATAAAAATAAAAATTGCAGTTTAAAAATGTAAGCAACTTAGATATGTCATATGCTCATAACTTGCAATTTACAAAAAATCAGGAGTGTAAAACCATTTAAAAATTCAAAGGCTAAAATAAACCAAGCAAATTTAAAATATGTATTTAATCTCTCATAATAAACTGTTTAAACATAGCAAGGAACTGCTGTCCCTCCAGTTCCCCTGCCCCACCAGCTTCCCTTCAGCAGCCAGACCCCTATCATTAGACTGCCTCCACATACTGCTTCTTCTCCTTATAGTTCTCCTTCATACTGAGGACAGGTTGAACATATATTTTCCACAGAAATCCCTGATTCTCAGTCACATGCCCTGGAAGGAAAATCAGGCACAAGGAAAACAGAGCCCAAACTCTCTTAAAAGGGCCAGCTCACCCTGTCACAAAGGGAATTGAGGCTAAGAATTGGGGTTCAGGGTTAGGACTTGTTTTAGGGTTGCTCCAGAGCTCAGAAATGTCATTCCTAATGAACTAACAGTTGAGTCAAAGCTCATCTATTCCCAAAGGGCTATGTTTCCTGACTGTGTAACACTGAGGACCCGCAAGACTAAAAAGAATATCAGAAAGAATTATTACTAGCCAATGAGCACAGACAATCATTTTAGTTTAGTTGGCTGCATTATTTTGCAATTTCATAACCTAGAAATTCTAATTCACATCTGTCACAAGGTATCTTCTAAACTCAGTGGACTGATTGCATTAATCCTAGTGATATCTACTATAATACCTCACAGAGCTCATAGATGCTGGCATCTCAGCCTCAGATGAACACTGACAACAAACCACCTTGTAACAACAGCATTTTTTTTCTGCCTTTTCCACCATTCCCAATAGGAATTTCAAGTGATAAGAGACTCAACACTTGACAGCAGAACCAATTTAGTGTATTGCTCTGGACTTCAGGTGTCACAGCTTAAATTGGGGTGATTTTAAAAAGCTGGTTTGGTGACAGCACTGGTCTCCTGAGCCTTTTCTGTTTACAGAAGATATAATTCTAGAATGAAACAATACATATTACTTTTCTGCTAAAAGTAGGGCTGGGGCGGGAGGAAGAAAGCCTGCAATGAAGGGGAGAACACATCTGCTTGTTTTGTCTGACAATCATCCTCAGCTCTTGGTTGGTTAGCTCTTCAGCTTCAATTTTAAGAAAAATGTACCCCCCATTCCAGCTGTTGCAAATTTCACAACAGATTGTTACATTTTCTATAAAAGCGTGCAAGAGTGCCAGGAAAATTTTTAAAACAAAATTTGTACCAGAAGACAAAAGTCTGTTCTGCATTTATGAATTAATAATTGTTGCCTGTCTCCTTTTTTTCCTGCATTAATTCACTTACCATATGTAGTATTTTTAATTTCAACAACATTTGCGTTTCTGCCAGTTATAAAAAGAGTGAGCTCTTTGATGGTAACTAATGGAATCATTAAAGTGGAGGCTGAATAGTATGGAGAAAGGCACTTGTGTTATCTGATGTTGTTTGTAATTACAGTACTACTCTACAAATTGGGACTAGACAAACAGCAGCACCACCTACTGCTTGGATCATATTTTCTGAAATTACTAAGAGCTGTGATCAGACACACTTGAAAATGTTTACAGAGGAAATCCTATTCAGAGAAAGAGTAACTTTCTGTGCTAGGTACAATAATGCTAATAAAAATGGGTCCAGTTTAAAAAAAACACAGCTGAGATCGTTGTCCCATATTACAGCATTATTTCTCATTATCTTTTTTTTTCCAATAAGAAAAAAGTATATTTTTAAAAGCTTGAGGGAAGTGGGAAGGCAAACATTTTCACCATCTCATAGCTCTACGTATCATTTGGTTTTACACTATATCACCTGGACATCATCAGCACATATATACAATGGAAATACACTTTAGGTGTCACCTATGACATAGCCAATGATTCTACTCAATTATTATCTGACCTCATTAATGAGGTCTGTCACTACTGCAGATTTCAGATGAATGGATGAAGAATATATGGACTACAGGCATGGGCTTTTATTTGTAGTGACACTTGAAAGAAAATGACTTGAAAGTTTTTTGTAAAACTTTAGTTATTTGATAAAAATACAAATAACTAGAAGTTAAAAATAGTCGATATATTCAATGCATTTAATTGTTGGAATTGTCAACACTATCTCTGGGATGGTTACTGTTTCTTCATATGGAGCATACTTTGGAATCACTGTTTAAATACAATAAGGGGGACGATTGAAAAGACACAAATGAAAGCAGTGTAGAGTGAAAAAATAGAAATGTAGGTCTGGAAGGGACCTTAAGAGATCACCCAGTCCATTCCCCCATGCTGAGGCAAGACCAAATATACCTAGACCATCCCTGACAGGTGTTTGTCTAATCTGCTCTGTAAAAGCTCTAATGACAGTGATTCCACAACCTCCTCAGATGATCTGCTTCACTGTATCTTTATAGTTAGAAAGATTTCCTAATATTCAACCTAAATCTCCCTTGCTGCAAGCCAGGCCAGTTTTGATCTACCTTTTGTTAGATATTAAAAAAAGTTGATCATCATCCTCTTTGTAACAACCTTTTACATATTTGAAGACTGTTGGTACTGTCCCCCATCAATCTTCTCTTGACTACACATGCCCAATTCTTTCAACTTTTCCTCATGGGACATGTTTTCTACACCTCTAAGTTTTGTTGCTCTTGTCTGGACTCCCTTCAATTTATTCACATCTTTTTAAAAGTGTGGTGCTCAAAACTGGACACAACACTCCAGCTGAAGCTTCTCCAGTGCTGAGCAGCATGGAATGATTACCTCCTGCATCTTACATATGACACTCCTGTTAATGCATCTCAGAATAACATTTGCTTTTTTTCCAAGATAGCTTCACACAGTTGACACATTCAATCTGTGATCCACTACAAGCCCAAGATCCTGTTCTGCAGTATGACTACCTAGCCAGTTAGTCCTCATTTTGTATTTGTGCATGTCAGGGTTCCCTCCCCACTCTGAACTCTAGAGTAAAGATGTGGGGACCTGCATGAAAGCCCCCTAAGCGTATTCGTACCAGCTTATGTTAAAAACTTCCCCAAGGCACAAATTCTTTGTCCTTGGATGGTACGCTGCCACCACCAAGTGATTTAACAAAGAATCAGGGAAAGGACCACTTGGAGTTCCTCTTCCCCCAAGATATCGTCCCAAGCCCTTACACCCCCTTTCCTGGGGAGGCTTGAGAATAATATCCTAACCAATTGGTTACAAAGTGATCAGATACCCAAACCCCTGGGTCTTAGGACAATGGAAAATCAGTCAGGTTCTTAAAAGAAGGATTTTATTTTTTTTAAAAAAAGGTAAAAATCATCTCTGTAAAATCAGGATGGAAAATCACTTTACAGGGTAATCAGATTCAAAACACAGAGGATTCTCCTCCAGGCAAAACTTTAAAGTTACAAAAAACAGGAATAAACCTCCCTCTTAGCACAGGGAAAAATCACAAGCAAAACAAAAGATAATCTAATACGCCTCGCCTGGCTATTACTTACAATTTTTGTAAATGAGAGACTTTTAGGATGGTTTATAGAAGAAGGAGTTTTCTGACCTGATGCTTCTCTGCTTCCCAAGAGAACACACACACACAAAGAGCACAAACAAAACCTCCCCTTCCCCAGATTTGAAAGTATCTTCTTTCCCCATTGGTCCTTTTGGTTAGGTGTCAACCAGGTTATTTGAGCTTCTTAACCCCTTACAGGTGAGGAAGAATTCTAGGCTACCCTTAGCTGTATGGTTATGACAGTGCATTTGATTTTTCATTCCATAGTGTAGCACTTAGCATGTTGTTGAATTTCATTTCGATTTCAGATGAATTCTCAAATGTTCCAAGATTGTTTTGAGTTCTAATCTGCTCCTCTAAAGTATTAGCACCTCACCCATCTTGATATCATTCATAAATTCTATAAGCATACTCTCCATTCCACCATCCAAGTCATCAAGGAAAATATTGAATACTACTGGACCCAGGACAGACCCCACTTGATACATCCTCCCAGTTTGACAGGGAGCCATTGATAACTACTCTTTGAGTATGGTCTTTCAACCAGTTTTATATTAATTCCTCTAAACTATATTTCCCTAGCTTGATTATGAGAATGTCATGATGGACAGTGTCAAAAGCCTTAGTGCACTCCAGATATATCGAGTCTACTACTTTCCCCCTGTCCACTAGACCGATAATGGGGTTCAAGTGAGCTTTGCATTACTGGTCCATAATGCAACACTTCATCATGGAGCAGATAAGATACAAATTACATGTTTTGGGTTAACGTTACTTGAGAGAGTATGTCTGGATGAAGAAAGTAATACACATCGGAAAAAATAACCCCAACCATACATACAAAATGATGAGGGAGGGATAGCTCAGTGGTTTGAGCATTGGCCTGCTAAACCCAGGGTTGTGAGTTCAATCCTTGAGGGGGCCATTTAGGGATCTGGGGCAAAAATTGGGGATTGGTCCTGCTTTGAGCAGGGGATTGGACTAGATGACCTTCTAAGGTCCCTTCCAACCTTGATATTCTATGATTCTATGAGCTCTAAGTTAGCTGTTACCACTCAAGAAAGATGTTGAAGTTATCATGGACAGTTCTCTGAAAACATCCGGTCACTGTGCAGTGGCAGTCAAAAAAAGCTAACAGAATGTCAGGAATCATTAGGAAAGGGATAGATTATAAAACAGAAAATATCATAATGCCACTATGTAAATCTATGATATGCCCACACCATGAATACAGAGTACAGTTCTGGTAGCCTCATCTCAAAATAGATATATGCAAATTGCAAAAGATGCAGAGAAGGGCTACACACATGATTAGGAGTATCAAACAGCTTCAACACAAGGAGAGATTTTAAAAGATTGGGAATGTCCAGTTTAGAAATGAGATGACTAAGGGAGGATATGAGAGAGGTCTAAAAAATTATGAATGGCATTGAGAAAGTGAATAGGGAAGTGTTATTTGTGCCTTCGCGTAACACAAGAACTTGGGGTTACCTGATGAAATTAATAGGCAGTAAGTTTTAAAAAAAGCCACACTGCACAGTCAACCTGTGGAGCTTGTTTCCAGGGAATAATGTGAAGGCCAAAAGTATAACTGGGTTCAAAACAGAATTAGATAAGTTCATGGACGATAGGTTCATCACTGGCTATTAGCCAAGATTTGTCAGAGAGGCAACTCTGTGCTCTGGGTGTCACTAAACCCCCAATTGCCAGAAGCTGGGACTGGATGTCAGGGGACGGATCACTCAAAATTTCTGTCATGTTCATTCCCTTTGAAGCATCACAAACACTCTAGCTAATGTCTGAAACAGGATACTGGGCTAGATGGACCACTGGTCTGACCCAGTATGGCCGTTCTTATGAATGTTTTGTACACTTAACACATCTAAATATTGGTTTGGCCATTTAAAGGCTCCCAAGGGAAGTTACTACCTATAGCTTCAGTGGTTGGTAGCATCATTTATGATTGAATTAATATGAGAAAACAAAACAACCCATTACTCAGCAGTTGGACTAGTCCAGTGGAGTTACCGATATAAAATGTAGTCTTTGAGGACCTGAAGAACAGACACAGACTGCCCAGGTCATGAATAAACTCCACCAACCAGACCCTTTCTTTAAAAAAAAAAAAAAAGAGAAAAAAAAGTGGTGCCTCCAATTTGCAAAAGGCTCTTCACACCATCTTACCACTCCATCCTGTGCATCATTTATTCTCAACCATGTATTTGAGTTTAAGATACAGACACACTGTGCCACATACATAACTGCCTTATGGAATAACTTAATATAATATCTAAAAAATAACTTAAATGAGCTTCTGGTAACCTATACCAAAAATGTTAATTTTCAAATTGTCTGCTCCCCCTCCCCCGTTATCAGTTTGCTAACTTTCCAGAGTGTATTTCAGAAGAGCTCCTGAACTAGGGAAATATAATAAGAATTGATAACCTTTTGGACATTTCTAATGGAAAAGTTAAAATTGATTGACAATTTGAATTTTTTTCCTGTACTTAGTAGCTTATAATGAATGTTTACTTAATTCCAAGATATTATTCAATGGAAACATTGACACACTCTGTCAGTTAGCCCATTAAGGTGTCTGTGCAACAATAGGTAGTCATATTGGCACCACAAGGACTACACAATATTTAAGCCCTACTTTTAGGACTTAAATGATGCAGAGGCCTTATGCTAGCTCTCTGCATAAGGGGAAATTTGACTCAGTGATTATGTAAGACAATTCACTCCAATTGATAATGATGGCTATCAGTTTAGGGTTTCAGATACTGTACAGGACACCTACAATCAACCAGCCTAAAGGGAAATGCATAATAGAAAAATGAAGTTATGAATCGATAATGTACAACATCCCCGCACTTTCGGTGACAGGCAATTTTATTTCTGTAAAGTACCAGTTATACTCACTTTCCTCTTCCGCCTTAAAATATTTGTAGATTGTCATCATTTCTCTACCTCCCCGCCTTAGGTAAATATTAGGTCTGCCAAGCGATTAAAAAAATTAATTGCAATTAATCACACGATTAATGAATCACGATTAATTGTGCTATTAATAATAGAATACCATTTATTTAAATATTTTGGATGTTTTCTACATTTTCAGATATATTGATTTCAATTACAACACAGAATACAAAGTGTACAAGTGCTCACTTTATATTAAATTTTTATTACAAATATTTGCACTGTAAAAAACAAAAAATTGTATTTTTCAATTCACCTAATACAAGTACTGTAGTGAAATCTCTTTATCATGAAAGTTGAACTTACAAATGTAGAATTATGTAAAAAAAAAACTGCATTCAAAAATAAAACAATGTAAAACTTTAGAGCCTAGAAGTCCAATCAGTCCTACCTCTTGTTCAGCCAATCGCTAAGACAAACAAGTTTGTTTACATTTGCAGAAGATAATGCTGCCTGTTTGTTTACGTCACCAGAAAGCTAGGCATTCGCATGGCACCATTGTAGCCGGTGTTGCACGATATTTACATGCCACATGCACTAAAGATTCATATGTCCCTTGATGCTTCAACCACCATTCCAGAGGACATGAGTCCATGCTGATGACGGGTTCTGCTCGATAACGATTCAAAGCAGTGCGGACCGAAGCGTATTCATTTTCATCATCTGAGTCAGATGCCACCAGCAGAAGGTTGATTTTCTTTTTTGGTGGTTTGGGTTCTGTAATTTACGCATCAGAGTGTTTCTCTTTTAATATTTCTGAAAGCATGCTCCACACCTCATCCCTCTCAGATTTTGGAAGGCACTTCAAATTCTTAAATCTTGGGCCGAGTGCTGTAGCTAACTTTAGAAATTTCACATAGGTATCTCCTTTGCAGTTTGTCAAATTTGCAGTGAAAGTGTTCTTAAAATGAACAACATGTCCTGGGTCATCATCCGAGACTGCTATAACATGAAATATATGGCAGAATGTGGGTAAAACAGAGCAGGAGACATACAATTCTCCCCCAAGGAGTTCAGTCACAAATTTAATTAACGCATTATTTTTTAATGAGTCTCATCAGCATGGAATCATCCTCTGGAGTGATAGCTGAAGCATGAAGAGGCATATGAATCTCTAGTGTATCTGGCATGTAAATATCTTGCGACGTCAGCTACAACAGTGCCATGCAAAAGCCTGTTCTCACTTTCAGGTGACATTGTAATTAAGAAGTGGGCAGCATTATCTCCTGTAAATACAAAAATGTTCAGTGATTGGCTGAACAAGAAGTAGGACTGAGTGGACTTGTAGGCGGTAAAGTTTTACATTGCTTTGGTTTTGAGTGCCGTTATGTAACAAAAAACCCCCACATTCATGATAAAGAGATTGCACGACAGTACTTGTATGCGGTGAATTGAAAAATACTATTTCTTTTATCATTCTCACAGTGCAAATATTTGTAATAAAAATAAATGTAAAGTGAGCACTGTACACTTTGTATTCTGTGTTGTAATTGAAATTGATATATTTGAAAAAATAGAAAAACATCCAAAAATATTTAATAAATTTAAATTGCTATTCTATTGTTTAACAGTGCAATTAATTGCAATTAAAATTTTTTAATCGTGATTTTTTAAAATTAATTGCGTGATTTAACTGTGATTAATCGACAGCCCTAGTAAATATAAATTTAGCTTCTTTAAACTTTGTCTTCAAGTCTATTCATCTAGGCCCCCTACCTCCTATTTCTTCCCTGCTCTTATCTGATTTCCAATTTTCTCTCTCTCGTTCTGGCAATGCAGAGCCTAAATCTGAATGCAATGCTCTAGGTTCAATTGGCCCACAGCTAGAAAGAGACAATGACTATGATCATCCAGCTCTGTGAAAAGATGTCTTTGCATATGACACCTAAAATTTCATTGAGTTCTTTTGATGCTATATTGCACTGTAAACTTGTATCAAATTTTGTGTCTATTATGGTACTAGGTCTCTTTGATTTATTGCTTTCTATGATTGAGTTTTCCAAATTATTTCCCTCCAGAAGAATAGTATATAGGGCAGATCGTCAGTCCTAATTCACAGGAAATAAAGGATGAATGATCATTTTGGAGCTTGCATATTAACAAGTTGAATCTCATTTTGTTATTTTTTCCTTTTATCTAGTATTTCAGCAGTCCTTTATATTATTCCTTTGACCTCACTCTTGCTGGCAACTCCCACGTGTGTCATCTGTGAGTTTCATTGGTGTTATATCTCATCTTATTGATCATTTACTAAGGTGTAAAATAAAACAGGATCAACACTGATGCTTCTGATACCCCAGTAGTCATCTCTTCACATTTTAATACATTACCATAAATCCATACAAAAATTTTATGGTCCTTCAATTTATGTATCAGTATTTTAACCCAAGCCAATGTGAATTAATGTTTCAAGACACTGTATTTAATCTTTCACTAAAATCCCAAACCATGTATATTACATAAATGGTATGTAGATGTATTATGCAGAGTTCATAATAAGTAGGTGTTCAGTGGATGACAGAATGTAAATGTATTCACTTCTGAATAATATGTCTAACAGTTGTCAGTAAAAAATAATTTCAAATTAAAGTCTTTCCCCACTGATTTTCTCTTTATATCCCTTTTCATTTTCCACTTGCCATCTTGAAACTTCTGTATAGTTCAGGAGTCTCAAACTCAAGTGTCCACAAGGGCCACATGAGGATTAGTACATTGGTGTGAGGGCCACATTACTGACACCTACTCCCCCCCGCCACCACCCTCGGCCACGCCCCCACTCCACCCCTTCCATGAGGCCCCACCCCTTCCCCAAAATCCCCACCCCAACTCTGCCCCATCCCTGCCCCCAGGGGGAGCAGGAGGGCTGTGGTGGGGGCTCAGGGCAGGGAGTTGCGGTGTGGGGTGCAGAAGGGGTGAGAGGTGCAGCAGGGGACTAAGGGCAGGGGGGCAGGGTGCAGGAGAGGTGTGGGGTGGGGCAGGGGGCTCAGGAAGGATGTGGGGTGCAGCAGGGGGTCAGGGTGCGGGCTCTGGCCCAGAATGCACTGGGGGCAGGTTCCCTGCCTGCCCTGCCTTGCCCCCATGCTGCTCCGGGAAGAGGCCAGAACCTAGGGGAGGAGGGGCACAGGGGTCTGTGTCACTGTTGCGTCCAGGCACCGCCCCCAGCAGCTCCCATTGGCCACGTTTCCCTGTTCCCAGCCAATGGGAGCTTCTGTGGGCAGTGCCTGGACGCAACAGTGACACAGACCCCTGTGCCCCTCCTCCCCCAGGTTCCAGGAGCTTGCCGGAGCAATGCAGGGGCAGGGCGGCCAGGCAGGAGCCTGCCCTGCCCACAGGGCGCATTGCGTGGGAGCTGCTGTACATAAATGCTGGGGGGAGGGGGGCGCGCGGGGAGCTCACGGGCCGCAGAAAATAACCCCGCAGGCTGCATGTTTAAGACCCCTGATATAGTTCATGCCAGCTCTTTGCCATTTCCCAAGAAAGATATTTATACAAAGGTATTGTGACCAAAACTACCCCTTTATTTAGGTCCAACATGCTCTTGTAATAATCTTTGTACAAAATATGCCTTCTGAGATATCATTTGAAATCAACTCGCTTATCAATAATATCATGGTGAAATATGTAGCAAAATATGTAAAGTTATGAATTCCTCTATATAAAGTTATTAGCATGTTCAAAATCATACAGTCCTGCCTAGCCAAAGCTGTTAAACAGGTATATCCTAAACACAGAAACGTGTGTTTACTTTAATTTACATATATGTGGTAAACAGGATCCTCAAGACAATAGGGGGAGGAGATGGCAGGGAACAGAACAATTTGCATTTTAGCAAACACAAGTGGGAGGAAGAAAGAGCATGGAGCCTCCTTCACCACCAGACTCCATGTCACCTTTTTCCCTGTTTGGATACATTTTACTTTGAGGGCTAACCTTCAAAGAATCCACTTTAAATGTCCACTGGACTGTAAAAAAAAAAAAAAAAAAAAAAAAAAAAAAAGTTGAACACTGTGTTATCTCTTTATCACGTATGATGACAAAGGTACTCGCACCTTTGGGCCTCTGGGAAAGATCCTGAGAGATCCCAAGGAGGTCAGTCACCATCTTGCTCGAAGACTATGGGTGAGAAAGGCCATCTTAAACAAAGCCTTGAACCAAAACTTGCTAGATTAAGTTTGAGACTTTTAGGTGCGTGCTTTCACTTTTATTTGCTGGTAATCATTTCTAACTTTCTCTCTTATTCTTGAATTCCCTTGAAATCCTGTCTTCTTTTGTTAATTAGGTTGTTTTATTTTTAACCTAAATCAGTCCAGTGGTGTGTTTGAACTATTTGATTACTCCACTTAAAGTAACAAACTATTGAATAATGACTCCTCACAGGGATAACAAACCTTACTATCTGAACTGTCCAGTAGAGGGCTGAACATTGCAGAACATGTTTTGGGGAAAATCTGGGACTGGGAGTGTGCTGGGAGCTTTCCCTCCCACCTTCGTGGAAAGCACCAGCCCCGCCCTACCTCCCTGCTGTTCCTCCTGCCTTTGCCTCTCCCAGCCTGGTGCAGCTCACAGGTTGCCGGCTCAGCTGTCCCATAGGGGTTACCCCAAAATGTTGACCCCAGGCACCCCAATAGTGGCCTGCCTGTAATTGCAAACAAATTATCAATTTGGCCTGCTTCAATGAGTAACAGGAGGTGGCCTGCCCTAGAGGAATTGCCAGGATTTTATCAGGAGTTTGTCTCTGATGCTCAGAGGACTCCCCAGAACAGACTATTCTGTTAACCCATGAGAAGACACGGATACAGCCTTCTGCTCAAAGGATTGACACTTAAGCATAATTCTTCAAAAACAAAACAACATTTATTAAAAGAAAATAATCAGTTACAATACTCTTAATAATCAAGAATTACACTATAATACATGACACATAGCATAACACAATTGTATCGCATTTAAGAATCATATACTAAGGCAACACAATAGGCTACACAGACCATATAGCAGATACAACGTGCATATGGTACACATTGATCCCCTTGTACATGTGTATAAAATCTTAATATAATGCTATTAAATCTATTACAATGTAACAGAGATTTCCTATACATATGTATAAAGCAACATTACAATTTTACACTTTAAAGAACTCTAAGCAACAACATTCTATAAGTGATGCTTACTCACTCATAGAATAGGTGGGGTACAAATCCATTCAAATGCAGGCATCCAGCTTTATTTACAATCATGCTCATGCATTCCTTATAATTAACAAGGAATTATATACTTACTTTCCTTCTTTATAATCCCTCTTACCATCTCAAGGGTCTTTCTGTTCTGTCAGCTACTGCTACTGCTTCTTACCTGCTAACTCTTGCTCTTCTCCTGCTGCCTTCTTGTTTTGCTCCTGCCTTCTTGTTTTGCTCCTGCTTGCTCTCCTCCAGTCACACACCCAAGCCTGTCAGCTCTCTGCCTTATACATGATTTTTGGCCTTCTCTGATTGGTTGCTTTCTCAATTCCAGCTATTAGCATGGATCCTCCCCGTGGGGTGATACCTGCTTAGCCAATAAGCTTTGTCATTTTTGCTGAACCTAGTTGAGAAGCTCCTCCTCACCCCTCCCTTCAGGCATTTTAGAGTTATCTCAGACCCACCTTGCTGAACTTTATTTCACCCTAATCTTCTATCTGCTATTGGTCAATTCAGTCCGAATCCTCCATTTTGATGTTTCTAATATAAAATTATTGTGGTTACTATTTTGGATTTCTAGCTATAAACTATCATTATTTATTTCTTATCAAAAGCCTTAAAACTGAAACTAACTACATTTCTATCCATGTTTAAGCATTATCACACCTTTGTTATGTTAATTGGGAAAGATGATTTCTACAATGTTTTCTGCCCCATCTTTGGCTGTTTAGAGTTTCCTGGCCTGACCGCTTTCCATGGTACTGTTGATTTCCTTACACAGCAGAGCAGCTAAAAGCCTCTTGTATCACAGGGAGGGGGTCCAGCTGCACCATATGACTGAGCAACCTGGGGGGGGGGGGGGGTAGGAACATGACCCTGCATGACCCCCCCACCCCCAATGCATCGCCTCTGACTGGAGGATAGCTAAGGTAACACTTTAAAAAAATAAATAAATAAAAAATAAAAAAAAAGGATACAGAGGCAATCCTGGAAATTACAGGCTGGTAGGCCTAACTTCAGTACCAGGTAAAATGGCTGAAACTATGGTACAGCAAAGAATTATCAGACACACAGATGAACAATTTGTTGGGGAAGAGTCAACATGGCTTTCGTTAAAAGAAATCATGCCTCATCAATCTATTAGAATTATTTGAGTGTGTGGGGGGGAGGGAGGATCAACAAAGATGTGGACAAGAGTGATCCAGTGGATATAGTTTCTTTAGACTTTCAGAAAGCCTCTGACAAGGTCCCTCACCAAAGCCACTAAAGCAAGGTAGGCTGTCACAATGGACAGAGGTAAATAGCATGGTCCCCCAAGGATCTGTACTGAGACAAGTGTTGTTCAATCGAATCATAAATGTCCTGGAAAAAAGATAGTAAGTCCAAAATTGACTGTGAGGAGTTACAATGTAGTAGCCGTGTTAGTCTGTGTCAGCAAAAAGAAAAGAAAAAAAATACTTGTGGCACCTTAGAGACTAACAAATTTATTTCAGCATAAGCATAAGAACCCACTTCATCAGACGCATGGAATGGAACATACAGTAAGCAGATATTTATACATTCAGAGAAACATGAAAAGGTGGGAGTGTCTATATCGTTAAGAGGCTAATTAATTGAAAGGAACTGTTATCAGTAGGAAAGAAACTTTTGAAGTGATAATCAACATGGCCCATTACAGACAGTTGACACAAAGGTATTAAGGGTATTTAAGGAGGGGAAATAAATTAAATTAATGTAATGACCAAGCCATTTACAGTCAATATTCAAGCCTAAGGTAATGGTATCTAGTTTGCATATTAATTCCCATTCTGCAGTTTCTCGTTGGAGTCTGTTTTTGCAGTTTTGCTGTTGCAAAATTGCCACTTTTAAATCTGCCATTGAGTGATTAGAGAGGTTGAAGTGTTCACCTACTGGCTTTTGAATGCGATGATTCCTGATGTCAGATTAGTGTCCATTTATTCTTTTGCGTAGAGACTGTCCAGTTTGGCCAATGTACATGGCAGAGGGGCATTGCTGGCACATGATGGCATATATCACATTGGTAGATGTGCAGGTGAATGAGCCCCTGATGGTGTGGCTGATGTGATTAGGTCCTATGATGGTGTCATTTGAATAGATATGTGGACAGAGTTGGCATCGGGCTTTGTTGCAAGGATAGGTTCCTGGGATAGTGTTTTTGTTGTATGGTGTGTGGTTGCTGGTGAGTATTTGCTTCAGGTTGGGGGGCTGTCTGTAAGCGAGGACTGGTCTGTCTCCCAAGATCTGTGAGAGTGAGGGATCATCTTTCAGGATGGGTTGTAGATCTCTGATGATGCGCTGGAGAGGTTTTAGTTGGGGGCTTAAGGTGACGGCTAGTGGCGTTCTGTTATTTTCTTTGTTGGGCCTATCCTGTAGTAGGTGACTTCTGGGTACTCTTCTGGATCTGTCAATCTGTTTTTTCACTTCAGCAGGTGGGTATTGTAGTTTTAAGAATGCTTGATAGAGATCTTGTAGGTGTTTGTCTCTGTCTGAGGGATTGGAGCAAATGCGGTTGTATCTTAGAGCTTGGCTGTAGACAATGGATCATGTGGTGTGTTCAGGATGGAAGCTGGAGGCATATAGGTAAGTATAGCGGTCAGTAGGTTTCCGGTATAGGGTGGTGTTTATGTGATCATCGCTTACAAAGTGATCTCACAAAACTGGATGACTGGGTAATAAAATGGCAGATTAAATTCAATGTTGATAAATGCAATGTAATGCACATTGGAAAACATACTCCCAACTATACATCCAAAATGATGGAGTCCATATTAGCGGTTACCACTCAAGAAAGAAACCTGGAAGTCAATGTGGATAATTTTCTGAAAACATCTGCTCAGTGCGCAGTGGCAGTCAAAAAGCATAAAGAATGTTAGGAACTATTAGGAAAGGGATAGATAATAAGACAAAAATATCATAATGCCACTATATAAATCCATGGAACGCCCACACCTTGAATACTGCATGCAGTTCTATTTGCCCCATTTAAAAAAACGATATACAAGAAATGCAAAAGTACAGAGATGGTGTCATAAATATAAAGGGAAAAGGGGAGAGGGTCTGATGCAGATAAAATCCTCTTACCAGTAAAGGGTTAAGAAATGCAGGTAGCCAGACTGACACCTGACCTGGCTGGCATCTGACCAATAAGGGGACAAGATACTTTCAAATCTTGGGAGGGGGAAAGCTTTGTGTGTGGCTCTTTGTCAGACTCAGAGTGATCTTGGAGTCAGAAGGAACCAGTCATCTTTCCATCAAATCCTCACTTTTCTAAAGTAAGTTTAGATAGCATAGCGAGTAGATTTCTGTTTATTTTTGCTTGGTACGTTCCCTGTGTGAGAGGGAGGGGTTATTCCTTTTTTTTTTCTGTAACTTTAAGGGTTTGTCCAGAGGGGGAATCCCTCTGAGTTTGGAAATTGAGTATCCTGTAAAATAGTTACCATCCTGATTTTACAGAGCTGATTTTACCTTCTTTGTTTTAATAAAATCCTTCTTTTAAGAAGCTGACTGTTTTCTATGGTGTTAAAACCCCGGGGGTGGGTTTTTTTAGATCATTGTGTAACCAATTGGTTAGGAGATTATTCTCAAGCTTCCCAGGAAAGGGGGGTACGGGCTTGAAAGGGTATTTTGGGGGGGTGGGGGAGGGAACTTCAAGTGGTCTCCTTTCCTGGATTCCTGTTTAGAGCACTTGATGGTGGCAGTGGAAGAAGCATTTCTCAGGGTGCAGGGAATTTTGTACCTTGGGGGTTGTAACCTAAGCTGGTAAAAATAAGCTTAGGAGCTCTTCATGCGGGTCCCCGCGTCTTTACCCTAGAGTTTAGAGTGGGGAGGGAACCCTGACAGATGGGCAACAAAAATGTTTAGGGGTATGGAACAGCTTCCAAATGAGGAGAGATTACAAAGACTGGGACTGTTTATTTTAGAAAAGGGATGACTTAGGAAGAATATGATAGAGGTCTATAAAATAATCAGTGATGAGGAAAAAGTGATCAAGGAAGTGTTATTTATCCCTGCAAATAACACAAGAATCAATTAAATTATTAGGCAGCAGGTTTAAACCAAACAAAAGGAAGTACTTCTTCATGCAACTCAAAGTCAACCTGTGGAACTCTTTGCCAGGGGACGTTGTGAAGGCCAAAGGTATAACTCAGTTAAAAAAAGAATTAGAGATGTTCACGGAGGATAGATCCATCAATGACTGTCAGCCAAGATGATCATGGACTCAACCCCATGGTCTGGATGTCCCTAAGCCTCTCACTGGACTAAGCTGAGACTGGATGATGGGGATAGATCACTTGATAAATGCCCTATTCCATTCATTCCCTCTGAAGCACCTGGTATTAGGCACTGTCAGAAGACAGGATATGGGGCTAGATTGGACTAACCTATTGTGGCCACTCTTATGTTTTAGGAATGGGGCACATACTTTAAATGGGAAATACCCCTTTCAAAAACACCCCGAGTTGTTGAAAAATGTGTCAAATTAAACCACATATAACATTTCTCAAGAAGCTTTTAGCATTTCTCTCAAATCAGAATTTACATTTTTTCTAGGCAGTTTAAGTTCATGCTTAACAAATGGTAAATGCAATTTTCAATCATTCCTTAAGCATTTCTATCGTGTTTAAAATAATTTCTCAGGGAATTCTGTACCACTGCGCACAAGTAGAATTATCAACCCACACAGATTTCTTTGCTTCCCCACAGAAAAATGACTGACAGGGACGCAAAGGGACTCTACAAGAGCAGTCACGCACCCCTCCCCAGCAGCACAGGTATGTCATTTAGGGTGCCCAAAGCAGCCAGTGGAGAGGTAAATAACTGGGGGTGGGAGCCTTGGGATGCCCTAGCCAGGGTCAGGTCAGATGTCCGCCCAACCCCCCTGCACCCAGACCGCCTCCACCAAGCCTCATCCCCCTTCACTGAGACTCCCCCTCCACCCGAATCCCCACCCCTTGCATCTAGAGTCCCCCAGCACCCAGCCCCCCATGCTGATCCCCAACCACCATTACCTGAACTGCCCTGCAGAGTCCCACTGCCCCTTTACCCAGAAACACAATAAGCCCCTGTGCATGCCGATCACTCCTACGCACAGTCCTCCCAACACTGAACCACCTGCACCCAGATTGCCCCACACAGAACCCTCTCACCCCACACCTGGATTCGTGCCCCCCTCCCCCAAGTCTTTCAACATTTGGATCCTGCCAGGCTAAGCCTCTCTGCTCACACCTGGTGCACCAGGCACAGGTCTACTACTCCTGATGGAATTCTGCACCAAAAAAATAAAAATTCTAAGAAAAATATTTTAAAATTCTATAAAATTCTGCCAATTTTGTCAATAAATAAACGTGGAGGCACAGCACTAGCATGGCAGTGGGGAGCACAGGCCACTGGCTGCACAGAGCTGGGAGATCACCCTGAAGCCTTCCCCCCGCACAAGCAGGACACGGACCCCTGGGGCAGGCCTGGCCGTTGTGCTGTCAGGATTGGGTGCAGGCTCCCTGGAGAGTCTGTGATGGAGGAGTGAATGGGGGGCACATGTTGGGGGGGGAGACTATTTGAGGGACTTCCTGAAACTCCCTCTAGAGGGGGATGGGAAAATGGTAGACATGGAACTTGAGAAAGTATGAATAGAGGAATGCCAGCAGTCCAGGGGGTGCACAATAAGCTCCACCAACAGCTGTAAATAAAACTCCTTTTTCATTACATGTACTAAAAACATAATGGGAAATCATCACAGGCATCTATCATCTGCATACAGGCAAGTCTCATTTTACGCAGGGGTTCCGTTCCGCGGTTCGCACGTAAAGCGAAAACGGCATATAGTGAAATGTCATTGAGTTGAATGGCGGACGGAAAGGCCCGCAGTACCGATGCCATTTTAAATTTTTTTCCCTTTTTTTTTGGTTTTGCCGACCACCCAAAGCTGAATTCGTGCATGTTAAATGCGCCTAAGGTGCGACTCGCCTGTATTGTACATCAAATATAGGTCGGGAGGGGAGGGGGCTTGTGTAAAATATCACCCGCACTGAAAGTGGCCCCAAGAAGCCTTGTTTTTGTCATAGAATCATAGACTCATAGAATCTCAGGGTTGGAAGGGACCTTAGGAGGTCATCTAGTCCAACCCCCTGCTCAAAGCAGGACCAATCCCCAATTTTTGCCCCAGATCCCTAAATGGCCCCCTCAAGGATTGAACTCACAACCCTGGGTTTAGCAGGCCAATGCTCAAACCACTGAGCTATCCCTCCCCTCCACTAACTGATAACAGAATGTAATTAGCTCACAACAATATTTTAGGGGCTGGGTTGCCTCCAGTTGGTGGGGTGGAGCCAAGGAAACGTCCCTTCACCTTACCTGAGGCAGCAATTTCAAAATAAAACGGCACTGAGTGCCCTGATCCAAGGCGCTTGCTCTGAGCAAGACTGACTGGCCTCAAAGGGCGGAGGCAGCAGACTGGCGCCACAAAGCCCAGGCAACCCGCCACGCAGAGGGGGGGAGACACAAGCCTGTCCCGGCCCCCGCCCTTAAGCAAGCGGCTTAGGGTGGGACGGCCGCGTGCAGCGGCTCATTGCCGCCCCGCAGCCCAGCTCACGGGCCCGCCCCTGGCTCAGGGGCTTCAGGGCCTGCTGGGCCCCGCACGTGCTACAGCTCGTGCAGTCGCCCCCTCCCCCACGCCCGCGCGTGTGACGGAGGGGCGGGGCGGGGCCTCTGCCGCAAAGCCCTGTCGGCCTCGTTCCAGCGCCAGCAGACTGCACATGCGCCGGGAGGGAGGCGGAAAGACGCGGGAGTGATGTGCGCGTGACCATCCCTGTTGTGAGGCGCCCGAGCCGGGCGGAAGTGCACAGAGCGGCGAATCGTGTTCATTCTGCCCCGCCCCCTTGATGCGTCACACGCGTGAGACTCCAGCTGAGCGTGCCCTCCCAGCGGGCGGGAAGCGCGATCTCGCGAGGTTTCAACAAGGCGAGGGCGGCGTGAGGCTAGGGGGCGTCGCTCGGGCTGTTGTTCGCGGAGTGTGTAGAATAGGCGCGTCAGCGGCGGCCGGCGCGTGCGGGGAAAGGAGGTGCGTGGGTGTGTGAAACTCGCGAGCGCCCCGCCGGGACCCAAGGGGCTGCGTGCCCCGCGAGCCCGCCCCGCGCGGGGCTCTGACGTTGGGAGCCCGCGCAGCGCGTGCCAGGACAGCCCCGCCCCCTGCGTAAACACTGGGCCTCTAGGCGGATCCCAGCAGAGGCTGCGGCGCGTCCTGCCTCAGCGTGCGGGGGCGGAGCGGTTCCCCCGCCCCGCCCGCCACGTTTCTGTGCTCTTCCCCCCTCCCGCTGTGGCCTGGCGGGACTCTCCCCTGACCCGGCTGTACCCGTGTCACAGAGCTCCCCGAGCTGCCTGTGAGACGGTCACAGCTCCGCTCAGACGCGGGTTATTTTTTTTCACCCCCTCCCCGGTCCCCCCCTCGGGGGGGGTGTCGCGCGGGGCCGGCTTTAGGGGAGATGGTGCCCTTGGCCCCCGTGGGTTCGGCGCCCCCCCCCCCCGTTGCCCCCGCTCCTAACCCCAGCACCTCCCTCGTGCACCCACCTGGGGGAGCAGCTGGCATTGCTACTCGCTCGCCTCCCAGGGCTGCTTCTCCGCACACCCCTGGGGGACGGGGGGGGGGGGGAGGAGTGAGAGCATCCGGGCTCCCTGCATCAAGGTCACGTCCCCACCTGGCTGCCTGAGAGAATCATAGAATCTCAGGGTTGGAAGGGACCTCAGCAGGTCATCTAGTCCAACCCTCCTGCTCAAAGCAGGACCAATCCCCAATTTTTTGCCCCAGATCCCTAAATGGCCCCCTCAATTATTGAACTGAGCTATCCCTCCCCCCGCCCACGGGCAGAGAGCAGCAGTTCCTGATGCCGGAGTCACAGCCCAGATGGGGAAAGTGACCTGGATGCATGGTCGTGCTTGGTGTTGTTCCTCAGTCTTCCCCTCAGAGCCCCCTAGGGTCCATGGAGGGACATGGTGGGGGAGCAGTATCTGTGTGTCACTAGTCACTTCCCCTCCCCCATGTTCCCCTGCTGGGAGGAAGTGGGGGGAAACCTGGGCACCCCCCACATATGGCGCTCTCCTGCCACCCGGGAGCAGTTTCTGACGCTACACCGGCAGCGCACATCAATGCTCTGCCGCACGGCAACCCCTTGAGTACCTCTGGGTAGTCACCCAGGTTCCCCTCTCCCTCCCCTGCCCCAAAGCTGGCCCAGGTATTGGGTGACACTGTATAGGCAGTTCCACGGTTTATCTCCCATAGTCAGTGCAGGTGTTTGAGGCAATAATAAATTCCTCCAAAATTCTAAAAATAAGAGGAATGTGATTGGAAAACACAGACTACGTTGGAAGGGGCACTCATGGGCAGGTGTAGTGACGTTTCCCTCCCATTTGAGCTGCCTGTCACTCCCATTTGAAATTGACTACATTTCAAGATGATGCTTTCCCTTTATTGTCATGGATTATCAGGATCCCACGGTGTTTTATTTGAAGTGGAAATCAAGGCAATCTTCCCTTGTAGATTCTTTTTTTTTTTCTTCTTTTTTTTTTTGACACTTAGCATTCATTAACTTCCAGACAAGCAATACGTTTTCAGTTGTTCTGTGTAATTGTCTAGAGCTTATATTTGTAATGATGTAGCTGTGTTTGTCTCAGGCAGGGGTGGTGCAGCCCTCCCAAAAGTGTGGGGGCCAAGGGCCCCTGCCTCTTCTGCCTGAGGCCCTGCCCCTGGCCAAGCCGGAAGCCAGAGTGGGCTGGGAGCCACGAACCCTCCACCTACCCCTGGGCGGGGGGCCGCGGAACAGGGACACAGGCCGGGGCTGCTCTCCGCCCCCTACTCCGGACAGGTGGAGGGTCTGTGGCGTGGTGTCCAACAGCTACCCAGGCTCCCCACCAGCTGCCAGCCTGGCTGGAGGGGCAGGGAGGAAGAGAGATGGGGAGGGGCAGGCCCATAGCAAAAAGGTGATGGGCCAGACCCATCCTCTTTAAAAAAAGTCTTAGGATATTTGAAAAACAAAGTGGGTGAGGTAATATCTTTTATTGTACCAACTTCTGTTAATGAAAGAGACAAGGTTACGCAGAGTTCTTCAGCTCGAAATCTTGTCTCTTTCACCAACAGAAGTAGGCCCAATAAAAGGTATTACTTCACCCACCTTCTTTCTCTAGAGCTTGTATTGTCACTTGCAAAATATGGCCCAATCCTGCAATCTAATCTGGGCAAGCAGAGTCCTTATGGATCAGTTTGCATGATTACCTTCTACATGGCTCCCATTGTAGGGTCTGGGTCTTAACATACAGCCTTTTTTTATCATCATTCAACTTGATTTTGGCTTTCTCTGTTTTCCACCAGGTATTTTAAATATTATTAGTGGATGATGGGACATCTCCCTTGCATAACCTTGTAATGTCCAGCAATAAACTCATCTGGTGGTGGTGTAGCTACCTCATTCATTACAAGTCTGTGGCCATAAAATGATCCTGCTCTGACCACATCCATTTATTGTTACACCATCTGGATTCAGGGGCTACTTTGCAGAGGAATGTGGGCCACTAGACGCATGTGTAGCATCCAAAGGCACTGGCCTTCATTGAAAGAGGATGGACTACATGGTAGCATATTTTTAAAAATTCAAAAGCTTTGGACTGGTGTTCTGGGTTACTGCAATCTAAGAGCTACACATGTTAAATCTACATATAATGTAAGTATCTACTTAATTTATTTTTTCTGTGGTATAGGTATTCATGGTGCTCTTTCAACAACAAGACCAGATCCCTTCCTCTAGAGTTTACTGTCTTAGGGTTTGATGAATTGAGGACTAGTGGCATAAGGGATTGCAGGTTTGGACACTAACGCAGAAAAATGACCAGACTAAGGGGGGTGGAGGTAGGAAAGTAACAGAAGATATATGACTTGCCATATGGGTTTCTTGTTCTAGCTTTGTGAAGAGAAAAATAAAACCCCTGTGTAGTTATAGTGTAGGGAAAATAAGATGATTACTGGTGGAAGACTAGCTGAAAGAAAAAAGTGTTTAGGAGAATCTTGCAGGAGGCTATGAACTGAGGTGATTTGATTTCCTGAAGAAGGGAATTAGTCCTTGTGTGTGTCGGGGATGAGGCACGAAGACCAGAAAAAGAGGTAAAGGATTTGGTAAGGTAGGATAAGAGCATAGAGCTTGATTATGGCTATGGAAGGTATGCAAGGAGAAAAGCCCAAAGCTGTGGAAACATGATTGAAGCAGTGGACAAGATCATTTATGAAATATAAACTTTGTCTTGGTGTTTGCACATCATGTTCTACTCATGCTGCCTGTAAGTGGCATAGTCTACTGTACCTAGTTTTAGACATCTACTTAGATTAGTTTCAGCTTTGAAAGTGTAAATCATTGCATGCTGTTGTTTATTATAAATAATAGCATATATTATATTATGGAAGTGTGTTAGACACTGTACAAATATGTAAATGACATGGAGCTATTCACCTTTCTAAGGAAAACATGCCCAGGTAGTTTTAAAGAATACATCATAATTTTTCACAGCATTATTTTAAATACTTCAGAAAAAAATAAGCTGAGATTTTCCTGCAACCATTTCTTTTATTCTTTCCTTCAAAAGATTAATCTTTGATTGCCTTAATATGGGTGTCCCAGGTACAGAATGAATGGCTGATAATGGACATGGCAACCGCTGTTGGTGCTGAGGAAGTTAAAACAGCCTATGGGAAAGGGCCCAAAGCAACATATGATGAAAGACAATTCATGATGGAAGGTATTTAATACTTTTGTTGTCGGTTAAACCCCAGATATCTTGTTTTTATCATCAAGTTAATGTATAATATAGAGTTAAGTATTTTGTGAAAAAAAGAAAACCACAACATACAGGAATTTTTTATTGCTAATAAAAAAGGGTTTTGTATTTTTTCCACAGTGCACTAAATAATAATAATTATTATGGTTCACTGGGGTACATTCTGCAATTTAAAAATATAAATTTTATTCACCCAATATACTATTGGTCCAATCAAGTTGAAGTCAGCGGAAGTCTTTCTGTATACTTTATTGGGAATTGTCTGATGATTCAGAAGAAGCTGGAACAGTCTACTGAATGACTAGGACACAATCTGGTATTATTTTGTAGTTCTTTACTCCATATATTTAGCTTGTATGTTGGTAGCATGAGGTGACTTAGTAATGGGAGTCTGTGTGCGCGCTTTGGGCTCAATCCAATTCCAAAGCCCATTGAAATCAATGGAAGGACTCTCTTTGACTTCAGTAGTTTTTGAATTAGAGCCTTTGCGTTTGATACAGTTCACCCATTTGGGGCTTTTGAAAATACACCAAGGGCAGACTCTCATAAGTATTTACCCCTATTTGATTTTTTGATGGTTATTAAATTGATAGTTATTTTACAATTCCTGGAAAGCTGCCCCAGTATGAGTATAGATTTCTAAATACCTTACATCTCTTCCTTTCATGCCTTTGTTTATTTTCTCAAGATAAAGTCCAAGTTAAATTGTAAGCTTGTTTATTGAACTATCAATGAATCCTAGCTAACCATTCAGTGTGCTAATGTAATATTTTAAGTCTTTTTATTTAGTGCAAATATTTATATCGCATCTAAACTGCTGGATAGCTCTCATTCAGTATATTTTTCTTCATAAAAATGGCCCATTTGTTGGCGTTAATTTTTGTTAAAATTTTTGGTGAAATAAGTCTATAGCAAATGTGTGGCTGTGGGTTGTTGTTTTTAATATATTTGTTACTATTATTTGTGTAACGGTATTTTCCAGAAGCCCATCAGAGATAGAGGCCCCATTGTGCTAGCTGCTGTACATACACATAGTAAGAGACAGCCCTGCCCTCAAATGTTTAAAGGTTACAGTCCTGCAGTACATGCAGACTCAATGAGTGACCAAACATCCTTCATCCATCCACGTGTATTACAGTGCAGGACCAGGGCCTAAATAGACAAGACAGATTAAAAGAAGAAATACCAACTATATAGAAATTGATTTTTCTTTGTCTCTTAAAATAATTAAAGTACATTTCCAGTTCAAATGAGTTTGCACACATAAGTAGCTGCATCTTCACTACTGGTTACACTTCATTCAGGGTCTCTGCTAGTCTTTAAACAGTTCTGTGGAACACTTAAGAAGGCTCGTGGCAGTAGGAGTTCGAGCTGTTCCTTTACGCTGCTGACCTTGGACTCTCTGTGTGCTTGACAGCCTTTTATTTGCTGCACTGGAATTTTGAACTAGTGACCGCCTTTATTGGTCAGTGGTCCAGTGTAATCAGCAAACAGGCCAGGTAAAATTGTTGCTGTTCTTATAAAGGAAGTTTTAAATTGTTGTGGGGGAGGCGTTAGTTTTAAATTTTTATAGGTTTGATACATATATATTTTGGGGCAGAGGGAAGGGGACAGAACTTGAAAAAACAAAGGCTTAGTCATGAGTGTTTTTCATTTTAACTACTCCAGTGCTACAGATTTATAAATACCCTTATGTTCTTTGGCTCTCCTCTACCCAGAGCTGTACCCTAGGCACCCTGTTATAGCACACTGTAGAATTCTCTGTGCCCTTGCCCACCTGTTCAGAATGTCAGATTTGCCATTGCCTAGGGACCCTTTCTCATTAGCTAAGGTGGTGCAAAGGCGCTGGTATACTGGTGTAAGCCCGTTCCAAAAAATATCTCTTGTACAGAAGACTCCTGCTTCAAGGCACAGAGTCTGCTCTGTTCTTGCTTCACAGAAGATGCAGGAAGGATTTTGATGCATGAGACCTGGGTGAGCCAAAGGCAGGCAGGATTGATTTGAGAGTGGTAAGGTTTGTGGCCTAGGCAGGCTTGTCTCCTTGCCTTTGCAATGGCCCATAGGCATTCTGTATAACAGTTAGGGCAACCCTCGGGATTGCCCTAGTTTGTGCCATGTGGCAAACCAGCCCCTAGAAGTCTCTGAACAGGGGAGGTGAAGCTGTCTTCCCTCTATTCCTGCAACAACACTAAGGCCTTGTCTACACTGCCACATTACAGTGCTGAAACTTTCTCACTCAGGGATGTGAAAAAACACCCCCCTGAGTGCTGCAAGTTTCAGCGCTGTAAAGTGGCAGTGTAGACAGTGCACCAGCGCTGGGAGCTACTCCCCTTGTGGGGGTGGGTTTTTTTTTGCAGCTCTCTCCCAGCGCTGGTGCTGCCACGGCAGCACTTTAACATTGCTAGTGAAGACATACCCTAAGATGAATCTGCACCTAAGTCATTTTTACCTGTTTCTGCATCCCTTAAATGCAGTTATATTCTCTTTGAAAACATTGGCAAGCAACAACTATCTGATGTACCCAGATACAACAGTCAATGCCAAATTCAATGTAAATTAAACAGGAGAGGTATTTATTAATTTACAGACTAAAGAGAAAACAGAAAATGTTAGGTGCAATGTAAATACTTTATCTTGGAAACTGAAATAAGATTCTGAAAGTTGCCACTAAGGTTATGGAGAAATGTAGAGGAAAACAAACTCTCCCAATGAGCTCCATAACAGACCACAGCTTTTGGTTTTAGTCTGTATCATTTTTTATATATCTTTTTCTACATCTTTGCACTTCAAAAAGCATTGGCGTCACCATTTCAATACACATTAGGCTTAGATTATCTCTTACCTGTGTAGGTATTACAAAAAAAAAGCTTCTCTGATTTCAGAACAAATCTTAATTTTGCTCTTTCCCTGTTACACTTCCTTCTTAAAATACATTTTCTATGGCATTTATTTTTTCTTTGTATTGTCTCAGCAATTCTGCATAAAATATTCATATATATTCTCCAGTTACTTTTCTCACATATCACTTAATTTGCTTGTTATACAGCTAGTTGGTTTACAGTATATCTCATCTTTCTTGAAATAGACATCTATTATTTTGTAAATTACAGCTTCACACTGGTGCTTTGTGCCACAGAGAATAAAGTTCTGTGAATTAAATATGACAGTTATAAATAAATTAGTTCTATATAGGGAAAAATAGAGATTAAACATATAGATAATTATCACAGTCTTCTCAATTTCTTCCTGTCATTGAAATCGAACCAGTAGACATACAGGGTGAAATCTTGGTGCCAAAGTCAATTTGAATTTTGCCAATGACTTCAGTGGATCCAGGATTTCACCTATGTTTCCATATAGGAAATGAGAACAATCAGAGTAGTTAAATTGAAGTGTGTGGGGGGGGGTGGGGGCGGACCCTCAGGGGATTTTTAGTAATATTGCTGTGTGCTGTTAAATAGCCGCTCCCTCCTGCCAGGGAGGAGGGGTCTGTACAGCAGTAGCCATTGTGGATTAAGTGATGCTTCTATATATTCCCACACACTAAAAATTAGAGACAAGGTAGGAAGTGTTTTTCCAGTGAATTCCAATTAACACCATCTAAACGATACACTTTTTTTTAAAAGAAAGTCTTGCACTTTAAACAAAAAATCTCCCATACATTAATGATACATTTCTATGTTACCTGATCCAGTCAGGATGGAAGAGATTCAACATACAAGTTTAAACAAAGTACAGACTTCAAGGTATAAAATGTATCAAACTGTTTCTTGAAAGTGTACTGATGCTTTTTTATAGACTTTCAACAAGAGCTTTTTAGGTATTTTTAAACCTGAATACAGAGAGGAAATCTTTCTCCTCTTCCTGCTTTTAATTCATAGTGAATGAAGGAAGCATAAAGGATTTAACCTTCTGTTAGGGGCTTCTCTTTCAAAATGCTTTATTCTTCTGGTCATTCATCACATGACCATATGACACCACCTAAAACCTGAACAGTACACATAGGATGTGTTAGAGGCATGCAAACTAAATTTGGGAAAACAAGGAGTCTTAACGCCTAGAGAATTCAAACATTCCTTCAGGTAATCAGGATCAAACAAATCTGTCCATACTGACTGTGTAACTGTGACACTGCACCCAATATTCTTCATAGTGATATTATTATGATATAATTATAACATAGTTATGATGTATTTTATGCAAGATAAGTCATGTGAGATGTCATTGGAAAGGTTTCAAGTATCAGAGGGGTAGCCGTGTTAGTCTGGATCTGTAGAAGCGACAAAGGGTCCTATGGCACCTTATAGACTAACAAGCAGTGGTTGCATCCGACGAAGTAGGTATTCACCCACGAAAGCTTATGCTCCAATACCTCTGTTAGTCTATAAGGTGCCACAGGACCCTTTGTCGCTTCTATTGGAAAGGTTATGATATGCTGAATATGATTATCCTATTTGTATGCATGTATCATTTTTAAGTATCAGAGGAGTAGCCGTGTTAGTCTGGATCTGTAGAAGCGACAAAGGGTCATTTCCACTGCTTGCATCCGAAGAAGTGGGTATTCACCCACGAAAGCTTATGCTTCAATACCTCTGTTAGTCTATAAGGTGCCACAGGACCCTTTGTCGCTTCTACTGTATCATTTTTGTATCTGAAGTTAGGAATATTGACTATGTATCTGTATTACAAAAGTGTTTATACCTGGAGAACGCTCACTAGGCAAGAGGTTCTCAGTCTAGATGGCCCATTCACGTTAATGAGCCATTAGGAGAAAACAGTAGCCCTTAGAAGAAGCTTATCTCCCACCTGGGGGCCTTTTTGTGGACACTACAAACAGCCTCTGAGTGATGGCTGCTGTGACACTACGGGGACATGTGACCAGGTATGTGAATCTCGGGGTATCCCTGTTTTTCCACTAACTGTGTGGGAACCAAGCTTTGAAACAAAGGGTTCCCACCATATGCAAAAGCTAAATAAGGCAATGGAGTGACATTATTGTGTTTCTTCACTGACTCCCTACCCAAAGTGACTCCTGGAAACACCTGAGGAACCAAAACTGAACTGGGGGAACTGCTGGATCCAGGCTAAAGGGTTTTTAGTCTGTGAATGGAACCCCTAGGGATTCCAAACTGTAAGCCAGTGCAACTTTCCCCTTAAGAAACTGCAGCCTGCTTGTCCCCTCACTTAGGGTGAGAATTTGCTATTCATATCTGATCTATGTACAGGAACTCCTCACTTAACGTTGTAGTTATGTTCTTGAAAAATGCGACTTTAAGTGAAACGATGTTAAGTGAATCCAATTTTCCCATAAGAATTAATGTAAATACGTGTGTGGGGGGGGGGTTTAGGTTCCAGGGAAATTTTTTTTAGACAGACAAAAGGCATTATACATATTTTAAACAAGCAATTTAGTACAGGAATAAGTTTTAAACAATTTTAAACAAGCAATTTAATACTACAATCATTGCTGAGTATGAAGCGTGTTGGAGGTGGTGGAGTCAGAGAGTGGAAGAGGACAGGGGAGGGAGGGGGAGCGGGAGCCTGCTTGCGGAGTCCTTGCTCCTACCCTCTCCCTCCTGCCTCCTAAATGCGGCAAACCAGCTGATTGCTGCGGGCAGGAGGTGGAGGGGAAGGGCGCTGACCCGCGGCGTCTGCCGTGGGGGGGACGCTGTGGGGAGTAGAGGAGCGTAGGGAGGCTGCCTGCTGTGGAGAAAGCAGGCAGCCAATGTAAGAGTGGAGCATTGCTCAACTTTAAACGAGCATGTTCCCTAATTGATCTGCAACGAAACAACGTTAACCAAGATGACTTTAAGCGAGGAGTTCCTGTAGTATATTAAGCTTACTTTGCCTTTTTTGTTTATTTGCTAGGTAATCTGCTTTGATCTTTTTGCGATTCCTTATAATCACTTAAAATCGGTCTTGTGTAGTTAATAAACTTGTTTTTGCTTTATCTAAAACCAGTGTGTGGGAGTCATAACTGGAGCAGAAAACTGTTGTGTATTCCTCTCCACACTGAGGGAGGGGACAAATTTCATGAGCTTACGCTGTACAGTTCCCTGTGCAGTGCAAGACGGTATTTATTTTGGGTTTACACTCCAGAGGGGGTGCATTCCTGAGTAGCTGGGCTGGACATAGCATCTGCATGTAACTGCAGCTGGGGGTGTACCTACCTGTATGTGTACTGGTGAAAATGCAGGCTGGTCACAGCAGCACAGTATAAAGGGAGCCTAGGCTGATGGCTCAGGGGGGCTCAGTGGAACCCCAGTTCTAGGTGGCACCCTGGGGGGAATCTGTCACAGTAACCTTATGTGAACATATGTTTGAGAAGCACAATGAGGTTTAACAGCCTTGTTATTGTAGTAACATTGGCATGCCTTGGTACCCTCAGATAAATTTACCTTTAAAATACAATATATTCAATGAGTATTAATTGTATAGCTTTTATTTTTCCATGATTTACAAGTCCAGTCCAAAACACAGAAGTTGCATGAAATAAGTGGATTATATAGAGAAAAAAATACATAAGCTAATTACTGGATTTTGGTAGTGCAAAGAGGAAGATAATTTATGAAGGAAATTTAAAGATATAGTTAATTAGAGTAACAAATCTGTTCACATTAGGCATTCATCTAGACCTTTGTGTTTTAGGAGCTAATGGTATCTTGAGGCTGAGAGAGTAACTCAAACAATATAGTCAATCTTTGTTCTCCATCCCCTTTAACACTCATTTCCTAATCCTTTGCTGAAGATCTAAAATCATAATGGTTAGGCCCTTTGTGACATACTTCATTTATTTTTTATTGCTTATTTTAACCATCTTCTGTACAATATATGGCTTTTATGATCAGCAATAGCAGAATCTTGCAAGTTTCTAGAGGTATGCAAGAAGTTAGATCTTTAGGGTTTTGTCTACTCGAGATAACTTTAGGGTTTTGTCTACTCGAGATAACTTTAAGGAAAACATTTTTTTCTCTAATATTGCTGCAGGTTCAGTTGAGCCCATGGTCACACTGGTGGGAATTTTGTTTTAAAAATTCCCTTGTATAAACACAGCTTTGAATTTAAGGGACCTAATGACATTGCTTTAGACACTTGTCCTCCCTAAACCTGAGAGTAGACTCAATCCTGTAAGAGATTTCAGATTCCTTTAAAAACAACGAGGAGTCTGGTGGCACCTTAAAGACTAACAGGTTTATTTGGGCATAAGCTTTCGTGGGTAAAACACCCACTTCTTCAGATGCATAGTGGGTTTTTTAGCCAAAAAAACCTTGTTGTTTTTGTGGTTACAGACTAACACGGCTACCCCCTGATACTCAGATTTCTTTGTTACACTTGGGCAATTTAACTCTAGTTAACGCCATGTTTAATATTAAGTGCTCTAGATGCCGTGCTAAGCCATTTTTCCTTAAGATAGGCAAATACCACGATCCTGTAAACACTTACATACTTGCTTAACTTTACTGCTGTGAGTAGTCCCATTGAAATCAATTAGCAGCCACATATGTAACCTCCTTTCTCCCAGTTCCATGTGAAATTCCAAATCTTATAAGAAATATAAATGAATATGAGGCACCCTGCCTCTTATACCCCCACTATTTCTCCAAAAATCCAAGGTAATATATCTGGGCACAACAGGGAAGTTAAAAATTAAATTTCAGCTTAAATTTCCTTTTTTACATTTTGTTAGTTTAAATTAGACCCTTAACTCCTTTAAAGTGCGTGTGGTCGTTTTTGTTCTTTTTTATAACTATAGTTTGTCTCTCCTTTGTGTCTTCTCACGATTGCAACTTTAACATGTGTTTTCCTTTCTCTGAATCAGAAATGCCTTTTACATACATTTGTCTCTGCATTATTGGATGCTGATGGTAGCATTTCTAAAGTAAATTAATTCCAATAATGAAAGGGAAAAAAGTGTTTTTCCAAGAGGACTATTTTAGAGTCAGTACTGCACATTTAAAGTGAATATGGTGACCAGATGTAATTATCTACAATTCTGAGCAATTTTAACCATCTCAGCCAGCAGCCAAATGGGTTTAAACTGTATCAATCTATCAAACAGTTCTGGAAAATGACTAGAATCATTGATTTTTTTAAAAGTTGTCTTTACTAAGTAGCCAGATATGGGAAAACATATCTACTCAATATATAGAGTGTTAAACTTATTAATTTAACAAAGGAATACAACATTTATAAAAACACTTCATTAATATTTTATTGTGGATAAAAATAATTTTTTCAGTTGGAACAATAGAAATGGAGCAGTATTTGACTAAGCAACATTTTTAATACAATTGCCCTGAAGTTCAAAGATGCTGTGCACCTACAAGCTCCTGTTGCATTAATTGGGGGTTGAAGGTGCTCAGCTCCTTTGAAAATAAGCCAGCTGTTTTTCGATATTGTGCTTGTGTGTGTTATATAGCAAAAAATAAATGTGCTAAAGCATTTAACTGATCCATCTCCTGATGGCAAAATTTTGTTTCCACAGCAAAAATGAAACATCTCAACCTGTCTTTTGCAGCTTGTGGGTTTCTGGGTATATACCACTTGGGGGCAGCATCTGCTCTTTGCAGGCATGGTAAGAAGTTACTGAAGGTTGTGAAGGCTTTCGCAGGAGCTTCTGCAGGATCACTGGTTGCCACAGTTCTGTTAACAATGCCAGAAAACATAGAGGTAATTGAAAAGTAACTAATTAATTTAGAATGTAGTGATTTTTTTAAAAAGTAAATTCCTAAAGTAAGGTTTTTAGGTTGGCACTATTTTTATTTGGTCGACAGTTTTTTTGGTTGGTTGGTTGGTTTATTTTTTTAGTTCTTGTCTAGGAACAGAGCTCACAACTCTTTGCTTTCCCTAACAGAGAAAGTGTGTGTATATTCCTCATACAGTTTTTAAAAAACTTGCCAACTAATGAAGTACATGCTCAGTTCACATCATAAGATTATATTTTAGCTGTATAATTTTAAAGCCATACATGAACGAAGATTTGTTGAGATATGTAAAGTCATACATACACGTGTGCACACACATACACTATTTGTATCCTTGTAGTTTAGAACAGCCGTTCTCAACCCAGGATCTGTGGCCCCCTGGGGGTCCATGAGCCGGTTACTGGAGGTCCGTGAGCCGCAAGCCCTGGTGCCCCGTGGAGCAGAAGCCCCAAGCCCATGGGCAGAGTTGGAGGGGAGTTCGGAGGTGCGTTGACCCCCAAACTGCAGTGTCTTAACCAGAGCAGGGCAGTCCCAACGGCAGCTCCACACACCGCTCTTCTCCAACCCCTGAAGCCCCGCCTCCTGGCCAGGTCGGTGGTGGGAAGCTGGAGCTGAGCAGTGCAGGGTGGCTGCTGCTCTGACAGGTTTCATGGAGGGGGCAGTGCAGCGCTCCCTTGTCGCCTCCTCTTGGTGCCCAAGGCTGTGGCTGCTTCTCAGCTCCCAGCCCCTTTTGACTGCTTGCGCAACCAGTAAGAGCTGCCTGGGCATGGGGACCTGTTTCCGCAGAGCCTTCGGGGAGCAGCGACCACGGGTGTGTGGCTGTGTCTGTGTTTCCTGGCACAGTCCCTAGGATCCCTCTCCCTGCACCCTGAGCTGTTTTCAGACTGGTTCTGAGCTGAACCCCTCACCCCTTTGAGATATAATTTTTGGTTGCATCTCCCCCAACCCAGACAATCTGGGTGGTCTGTTGAGGTGAGTCTGAGGGTGGAGGTGGCGCTCCCTTCCCGAGTCCCGCTGTACGGAGCTGACTCGAGCCCTTCCGGCCCTGCCCCACCTCCACCCCAAATAGAAGTCAAACTACACCTAAATAGAAGTCAGACCTAGGGGCCGGAGCCCCGTGCCCTGCACAGCTGAAGCCCAGATGGAGGCCCCCCAGCGCCTGAAGCCCAGAGCCCCCAATCCTCTCCACCACCACCAAGGTTCTGGAGTTTTTGTAGCATATTGGGGGCAGGGGGGTGGAGAAGGGGAGCTCAGAAAGAAAAAGGTTGAGAAACCCAGGTTTAGGAGACAATATGAGGGAAGTGATGAGTGAGATTTGTGCTGGTGATGTGCTTTTAATTTATTAAAGTTTGCTATAGAGAGGTAATCCGTTTCTGTCCTAGGCTGGTAGTTACAGCCAGTTGTTGACACTGTTAGTAAACATGCACTGCTGTCCTTGTAAGGAAGGAGATATAAGGAACTTATAGATGCTTTCTTACTTGACTGATATTGACACATACAGTTATAGGCTTTGATTCTCTATTTTGTCGTAGGTCTGATTGGGTGGAGCAAAGGATGGAGGAGTGGGGGCATGTTTGCAGGAAGCCAGTTGTGGCTTTCTGATTCAGGGCCATGTGGCACTGCACAATTTGGGGCTGTCCCTGTGAACTTATGCCAATGGAGGATGATGTATAGCAGAGCTCTGCTCTGCCATTCCCCCTACCTGTCCCACCCAGGCTTCCCCCCCCCCCCCCCCTCCTTAGGCTGGAAGTGATGAGGGAGACAGGTAGTGAAGCAGCAGAGCTGTCTGGTGGAGAGTTCTCTGCAGCATCAATTCTCCACTACCTCGGCAGGTTGAAGGCCTCTTTGCACTTCTTATGCAGCCCAAAGTGGCCTTAGTAGACTGGAGAATCCAACCCAAAATGTAAAAATGAAACTAAATGATCATCCACTGACTACCAGCACTAGCCGAAATGTGTATGCAGTGATTTTACAGCCCCTAGAGCCCATGTCAGCTAATCCAGGCCAGCGGTGGGTGTTTAACTGCTGTGTAGACTTACCTAAAAGGGTTTAGTTTTCAATATACATAACTTCCAACAGTGTATTTTGCCTCTCTTACTTCTTTGTGAAATGACTGAATACAGCATTGAAGAAGACCAAACCTTGCTAAACACTGAAATATTGAACATTTAATATCAATATGTTAGGCAATGATAAAACATCAATTTTGATATTATCAGGAAAATATTATTTGAGGGATGAGATGGAAAATAAACTGTCACAATCTCTTGGTTTTCCCATTTTGTCACCACGTTTGGGGCCTGAACAAGGGCTATTTGTCTGAAGCTCTAGTCAGCAAAGAGCGGTATGGCATTGGCAGACTACAGAAACCAGATAGATGAAATAGTAAAATTGATATCTTCCTCCTTCTTAAAGAGGGTTTCCTGTCTTGTGTTAATAAGGTGCACAGGCTAGGGGTCTTGTTGAACAGAGACTGAAAAAGTTGCTCACCAAGGGCGAGTGGAAAATTAGGATACATAAATTGGCTGAGATTAGCTAGGTCCATTTCTCTCTTCTGTTGATTGGAATTTCAGCTCTATTGCTCTGCTCACTTCTTCCTTCTGGTCTCTTTTCATTGACTGGTATCAATTTCAGCTATGTCACACACCCTGCCTCCAGCCTCTGTTCTCTTTATCCAGTGGGCAAAATAGTGGATACCCTTACTTTCCTAGATAGCATTTCTGTTTTTACTGGGCTTCTGGGCAATAGGATTTTTCTCCAGCCTGGCCCTTTTTGTACGTTAAAATGTAGGAAAAGTTTTGGTTTTGCTCTTTTATTGGAGTAAAGCACATACTACATTGTCTAATTTTAATTAAATTTTGCACGTACAGAGATCATTATATGAACTAGAGAACACTATTTGAGCTCTCTAGCCTTTCTTTTCATTTTTTAAAATTAACTTTTTCATCATTCTGTTTCTGTTGCACTAATGAAAAATTATGTGAGCCCTCCAGTGGACAAAATAATACAGTAGAACCTCAGAGTTACGAACACCAGAGTTACGAACTGACCAGTCAACCACACATTTCATTTGGAACCGGAAGTATGCAATCAGGCAGCAGCAGGGACAAAAAATAAGGCAAATACAGTACAGTACTGTGTTAAACATAAACTACGAAAAAGTAAAGGGAAAGGAGCATTTTTCTTCTGAATAGTAAAGTTTCAAAGCTGTATTAAGTTGTAAACTTTTGAAAGAACAACTATAACATTTTGTTCAGAATTACAAACATTTCAGAGTTACGAGCAACCTCCATTCCTGAGATGGTCATAACTCTGAGGTTCTACTGTATCTCTTAATTCCCATGGATGTTGTCCAAAGACAGTTCAGTCTTGTAGATAAGAATGTGTTTCATTCAAATGTTATACTTCTATTGAAATTTCTATTAAACTTTTCTGTCACTGTAATTCTATATTTTACCATTAGCAAAAAAAATTCCATCTGAACCAAAACATGAACAAAGAATGTCACAAAGAACATTCCAACATAGACATATATGATATCCATAAAGGCAACTTTGTTAGAAAAGTTAGGTTTTTTTCAAATATGGCTAAGTTAGACAAACCATAATTAGGACTCTCTCCCACCCCTGATTTCAGAGCTCTCCTGTGGGTTTCTGAATCTGAGGAGAGAGACTAAAAGTGAGGTGAGCTGTGATTAGTGCTTGGTGAATAATGGATTTTTTTCAGTTTGCTGTAAAATTTTAAAAAATAAAATAAAAAAAGTTTTGATTTGCATTGAAGGGAAAATGTTTTTAAAAACTTCCTACAAATCAGAACATTTGAGGAATGTCAAAACATTTTGACCCCAAAAAATTCATTTTTGCTTTCAGGTTTTTTGATTTAAAACAAAGGAAAGGAGGTCTAGATTCACAACACGAGTAGTGAAGAGGTGGTGGTCGCCCAGCTCCCTTGTAAGCTTTAGCCCAGTGGTTAGGGCACTCACTTGGGATGTGTGAGGTGCCGAATGTGATTTTCAAAAGTGCCTAAGCAGATTAGGCACTTAACTTCCACTACTTTCTGCATCTTTAGGCATATCAATACTAAGTCACTTTTGAAAATGGAACTTTGGCTCCTAAATCACACTGATGCTTTTGAATATTTTAACTAATATCTCATTACCATAACTTTAGTAGTTGTAAATAGGAGATGTTCTTTTTGATGGCAAAAGTGAATAATTCTTATTATGAATAGATCCTGTCTTACAAAACAATAGGCTATAATACTGAATTCACATAGTGTGTCCACTCCTATTCACTTGAAATGAACAGGTGATTTGGAATTGGTAATGCCCTATAGAACCCAATTTATGTCAGTAGTTCTTATCTGCTATATGTTTGACCTATTAAAAATAAGTTAGTCTCAGACATGTTAGAGTGAAGATTTGTTTCTAGTACAAATCTATCACAGTTGGCATTAATTCACAGATATGTTGCCAATCTATACAGAGAGCCTGAGTAGGGAGACTAAATTTTCCTCTGTCACTTAGGTGATTGCGTAGGTGGGCCAGATTTAAGACACATGCGTGGTATGAGGAAGTTTTACTGCTGCGAATGGTATATATCTCTTCTGTGGATAGGATGCCTTCTGTCTTCAGGGCTGTCAATCTTTACCTTTTCTGAGCACTGATTTTATAACATGTAACCAAAATAAACAAACAACAAAAATCGCTGTAACCAGATGTCTTCAAATGGTTGATCCGAGACTTTATTTTTAATTTATTTATTTTTTGCAACAAAGTCAGTATTTCATCATGCAGGAAGCTATTAACCAAAAACTCTAAACTATTTATAGAGCACTCTAATGTACAACTGAACACTTAAAGTGCATTTAGGTACAACATGATTCTTGAAAACCAGTTTTGAAAACTGGGTTGCATGTTCTTCAAGACACTAGAATTGGGATGGCTCTTTTCACAAAATGGTATAGGAATTCATACAAATACAGTTTTGTTTATCTCAAGCATTCGAAGTCCAAAGTTAGATCCTCTGAAAATCATTTTAAAAGTAAATAAATATTGGGTTCTTTTTATTTTCCTTCTGACAGTTGAGCTTCTGACATTTTAGGGTTCACATTTCTAAGCTTTGATCTGCAACTGTGAGGTTTGAAAACTTCCTTTTTAAAAAAAAAAAGATATTCTTCCCTTTATAACATGATATCAGGACCTGGAACTTTAAGAAAAACACTAGATGTTGCAGGACTTGTCAATAAAATGGTGAGAGAGAGCAGTATATTCAATACTTGCAAGTAAATATGAATTTAATATGTTGTCACAAAAATATATTTACTGTACATAAAGTAATTGTGTTCAGCAGCTTCAGAGAACTGGCCCTTTGTCAGCCCGCCTCTGTGTGGGTGTGGAAGATGGGAGCAAAGTGGGCAATTGCCCAGGGGCCCAAGTGATTTAAAAGGGCCCAGGGGCCCCTGGTCACCTTTTAAATTGCCCGGGTGGGCCGCAGAGCTCCTAGGCACACATGGGATGGTACCGGTGGCGGCGAAGGCTGCTGGGCGGGCATGTGAAAGCTCTAGCCATACCGGAAGAGTGCCCATTGACTGTTCTGCCCTGGGCTTGGGATTGCTGTCGGTGGGTCTGCCCTTAGTTACATGTAAGAAAGAAATTATTGGGGTGTTTTTACAGGATCAGAATTGTGGAAGTCCTGAGGGGTAGGTAGACTAGGGTCTGTCAAATCTCTTGTGGGTCAGATGCAATATTACCTTTATTCCATTGTAAATTGCTTGTATTTACTGCAGATTGTTTCTCAGAATGTCTTTTATGAGTCAATTTTGCCTACCCATTTCAGTTGTCACCAGTACTTGTTAATTTTTCCCAGTAATTGCAAAAATTTTGCTTTTGCATCAATGAGGAAGGAGCCTTTAAATACCTTTTCAGTCTTTCTTTTTATACAGCTGTCTTGAAGTACCTCATCTGTATTTTTATTGTTTAAGTGAATTTTAAGGTGTCACTTTCCATTGAAATTCCCTGATATAAAAGCTAACTTCTGCAATGTTACATGTCAGTGGATTCCTCATCTAATGGGTGATATTCATAGAAAATAAACAGAATTCCTTTGGGATTTGTTCTTTCACCTATTATATATACATATAATCAGGTGAAAGAACAAATCCCAAAGGTATGCTGTTTATTTTCTATGAATATATAAATATATAAAACTTTCTCTTACATTATTTCGTGTGTGGTATACACAAGTGAGAGAGTGTGGTGTGGAGAAGTAATTCATTTATCTTATCCACATCTGCTTTGTCTGTAATGGAATATGAGCAAACATAGACTTCATCAGTTATCTTGTAACTCCTTTTTGGTAAAGTAAACTCTCATTAATTAATATGCTATGGGTAAACCATTACACTGCAGTTATTTATCATTAACATTTGGTGTAATTCAGGTGGACATGGTTTTTAATAACTACAGAACCTTTCATACCAAGCATTTTAATTTTCAGGAATGCGAGGAGTTTACCTATAAGTTTGCAGAGGAAATTAGAAAACTGTACTTTGGTGCAGTGACACCAGGTTATGATTTCATGACAAGACTTAGGTATGTATCTTAATGTACTTTTCTAAATTCAATTCTATATAAAACTCAAAATTAGTGAAAATAGTGAGACAGTATAGAAGGCTATTTGCACTATGGAAAGCTCAGCTTTCTTCCACTTCTGAAATATTTATAAGGTGTTCAATAATTAATGGTGAATAATGTTAATCATTTTCTTTATTATAGGGCAGGTATAGAGTCTTTTCTTCCTTCTAATGCTCATGAGATAGCAGAGAATCGTCTCTATGTATCAATCACCAACACTAAAAATGGAAAAAATTATTTGGTTTCAAATTTTGCCTCCAGGGAGGACCTCATTAAGGTAACAACGTTGCATATCACTTCTGTAAATGACAATGCATGCCTGTCTCCCAGGGTCTGGGACATCTTTTTTTTTAATTAATTGGATTCAATCCCATTCCTTTTACTCATTTGAGTATTCTCACTGACTTCACATAACCAAGGGAAGCAAAAATGTCACAGCAGCACCACTATAGTTAAGGTTCTGTCACAACTTCTCTTTAAAGGTCAATGTTTTTAAGTCTTCTAAAATCAACATGCTTAATCAAATTCCTTTCAAATTTGGTGTGCCTCATGATGGTGCAGAATAAGGCTGGTGAACCAAATTTGGGCCAGAGATACAAACCCTGAAAAAAACTAGCCATTTTTCAAAAAGTTTCTAGGTAGTATGTTTTTTTACAGAGCAGGAGCTCAAACTATTGATGGTGATGCAGATCAAATAGTCTCAATCTGTTGAGTTTTACCAAAAGTCATAGCACCCACTAAATCTTTGTGGGAACCAAACTGAGAACAATATTTAAGAAAATGTACATTATTTACAGAGTGCATGCAACAATACAGAAAAATGCCTACAAAATTTACATTCCTGCCATTTTATGGGCTTTAAAGCTCAACTCTTGTACATAAGAATGGCCATATTGGGTCAGACCAATGGTCCATCTAACACAGTGTCCTGTCTCTGACAGACAATTCCAGATGCTTCAGAGGGAATGCACAGAACAGATCCATCTCCTGTCATCCAGTTCCATCTTCTGGCAGTCAGAGGTTTAGGGACACCCAGAGCATGGGATTGCATCCCTGCACATCTTGGCTAATAGCCGCTGAGGGACGTATCCTCCATGAACTCACCTAATTCTTTTTTGAACCCAGATATAGTTTTGGACGTCACAACAACCCATGGCAATAACTTACACGGGTTGACTGTGCATTATGGGAACAAGTGCTTACCTGTACTTTTGTTTGTTTTAAACCTGCTGCCTGTTAATTTCCTGCTGCCTGTTAATTGTTAAAAATAACAAGTGACCCCTAGTTTATGTGTTATGTGAAGGCGTAAATAATGCTTCCTCACTCTCTGCCTTCATACCATTCATGATTTTGTACACATCAGTTATATCACTCCTTAGTCTTCTTTTTTCTAAGCTGAACAGTCACAGTCTTTTTAATCTCTCCTTGTATGGAGTTGTATGGAGCTGCTCCATATCCCTAATCATTTCTGTTGCCCTTCTCCGTACTTTTTAAAATTTTAATGTATCTTTTTTGAGATGAGACAACCAGAATTGCACTCATTATTTAGGTGTGGGCATACCATGGATTTTTATAGTGGCATTGTGATAGTTTCTGTTTTATTATTTATCACTTTCTAATGGTTCCTAACACGTTTAGCTTTTTTGACTAGTGCTGCACATTGAGCGAGTGTTTTCAGAGAACTATTCACAGTGACCGCCAAGATCTTTCTTGAGTAGTAACAGATAATTTAGAGCCGATCATTTTGTATGTGTAGTTGGGATTATTTTTTCCAATGTGCATTACTTTTCACTTATCAACACTGTAAGTGCTTTAAAATCTGATTGGTTGCTCAGATTGCTTTGAAATTTGGTGTGTGTCATGGGGATGCAGGATAACGTGATCCAAATTTGGGGTCATTTGACTGAGTGGTTTCTGAATGACATATTCACCCCATGACAGGAGGTTTCTATCCCATACTGGCCCAGCAACCAAAGAGTTAATACAGGCACTGCTGGCTGCTGCTGATTGGAAGCCTCGAAGCAGCTGGGAGGATAAAAGGACTGGGAAGCAGAGCGGTGGGGCAGTTACCAGAGAAGTGAGCAGGCTGGAGAAAAAAGCTCCTGCCAGCAAGCTACAAAATAGCTTCCCAGAAACAACAGTTCAGGAGGGGATGAACTGATCAACAGGGTGGAGAGCCTGCAAAGATCCAGAGAAAGGTAGGGAAAAGATCAGGGCATTGTCAGAGTCGAAGAACCCTGATTTTGCTTACCTGACATGAAGGCCCTGAGCTGGAACCCAGTGGAGTGGGCGGGCATGTGTTCCCATACCAACCACCTGGCGGACTTGGAACTCAAGAAAAGCTTGTCAGACTCCTGGGCACCAGGACTGGACTCTCAGTCCCGGGCTAGGTAAGCCCTAGGCTGTGCTACGCTTGACCAGAGGGGCGCTGTTGCACTCACGCACCATCCCATACCCCACTTTCCCCAAAATAAAAAATTGGGTTTCTTTCTGCTGCCTTGTACTGTTAAACTGAGAAATACCAATGACTGGAGGAATCACAGCCCTTGTGGAGATAGATGGCTGTGAGCTCACTCTTTAATTAACACATTTAAGGATGAGATAAAAGGAGTTTTGGACTGAGTAGCTGGAGATTGACCAGCCTGTTTATTATTCTGCTGTGTTCATAATAAACCTCCCCATAAAATAAAAACATGTTATATTTTTAACAGAAACAACTGGTCACAAACAACATGAGTTATTAAATCTTTACTGCACAGAAACATCAGTGGGTGTCCACTAACAGCAATGGCATTGGCACATTCCCTCGAACTACCCAGCCATGCATGAAATGGCTTCATAGAAACCTTGTGATTAGCTCATCCTTAAATATGTTAATTTGAGTCATGGGTGGCAATTTTATTGTGAGTAATCAAAGTGTTTGGGGGGGAAATGGACATGTGACTGCTTCCTGGAACGGGAGGAGAGGAGTATTGGAGCAGAGGAGTAGGTAAATAAGGTGTCAGAGGGTTTTGGGGCTGCAGTGAATCAAGTTTTACCCACGATACTGTATGGTACCGATTAAATGTCTGAGGGACCCCAGTGAATGATGTTTAAGAACAAGTTCATTTCTTTGCTTGTGCAGTCTGTTAGGATTACAGTGCATAAGCACCAATAAAGAAGGAAAAACAGAAGTTTTCTGTGAAGCCACTTCATGCATGCCTAGGTAGTTCAAGGGAGTGTGCCAATGCCGTTGCTGTTTGTGAACACCCACTGATGTTTCTGTGCAGTAAAGATTTAATAACTCATGTTATTAGCAGCTGGTCTAACCAAAACGTTTGTTACATCAAGTGGGGAGGAACCAGGTACAGAGGACTTTGTGGTAGGAGGACAGGAGAGACATTGCTGCTGTTGAGGGAGCGAGGAAATGAGGATGTGTAGGCAAGCCTTGGATTGTCTGAGAAAAGCTATTTTACTAGTTTCTGAGAACAGGGAGGGGAAGGGGGGTGGCAAGTGGCTTGATCTCAACGCAGATTTATGCTGTGTTTCCAAAGACACACAGGATGGAAGTTGCAAACTGACTGAGTAGATACCTTGACTGCTGAGGGAAAATAAATATGTGTGCTGCCAGGTTTGCCAACATGTGGATTCTGGTAGATTCCTGGATCACAAGGTTACTGAAGTTTGCAGGAGAGGAAGGAGTAAACCATTACATGGGAATTGCTGACTATGGGCTGATTGGAGTGGAGAGAGATGGCCTATGTTGGCATCATGTTTTGCCCACTCTGGCGCATCTAACTGATGGCATAACAGGTTGTGACCTACCTAGAGCAGGGGTGGGCAAACATTTTGGACCAAGGGCCACATCTGTCTATAGAAATTGTATGGCAGGCCATGAATGCTTACGAAATTGGAGTTAGGGTGAGGACTCTGGCTGGGAGTGTGGGCTCCGGGGTGGGGCCAGAAATGAGGAGTTCAGGATGCAGGAGGGGGCTCCCGGCTGGGGCACAGGGAGTGGTGGGGCGGGGGTGAGGGCTCCAGCTGGGGGTGCGAACTCTGGGGTGGGGCTGAGGATGAGGAGTTTGGGGTGCAGAAGGGTGTTCTGGGCTAGGACCGAGGGGTTCGGAGGACGGGAGGGGTATCAGGGCTGGGGCAGGAGGTTGGGGCACGGCGGGGGGGTGGTGGATCAGTGGTTCAGGCTCAGGTGGTGCTTACCTTAAGCGGCTCCCGGAAGCAGTGGCATGTCCCCCCTCTGGCTCCTACACGGAGACCCGGGCAGGCATCTCTGCTGCACGCTGCCCCATCTGCAGGCGCCGCCCCTGCAGCTCCCATTGGCTGTGATTCCCGACTAATGGGAGCTGCAGGGGCAGGGCTTGGGATGGGGCAGCGTGCAGAGCAGAGCTGGAGGGGGGACATGCCGCTGCTTCCGAGAGCCACACGAAGCAGCCCTCGACCCTGCTTCCCGGCTGGAGCTCCGGAGTGGGGCAAGCCCCAGACCCCACTCCCCAGCGGGAGCTTGAGGGCCGGATTAAAGTGGCTGGCGGGCGTGATGTGGCCCAGAGGCTGTAGTTTGCCTACCCCTGACCTTGAGGTTGTGGTGATTCACTTGGGAGACCATGATCTGCGTCTTATTCCTGATGTGCATTTCATATGTTTTATTAAGAGTGGATTAAGACTGCATTAGAGATTTGTGTCCAGCAGCAGTGATTGGTTTCTCTGAGTTGGCTGAGTGTCTGAATAACTGCTACAGTGACAATATGATTAATATTAATAAGTGTGGTGGTAGAACATTAAATCGGGAAATTGGAGGGTTTATGGCTGACTGAAAATATGTACTGTATGGCAGAGAAAAACTGCAAGCTCTGCCCTTCCCTGTTTCTCAGAAATGTGGTACATCTGTTGGGCAGGGGTCTCTCTCTCTCTCTCTCTCTCTCTCTCTCTCTCACATAAAACTGTCAGTATTTTAGACGAGAAGTCCTGTCTGTGATTTCTCTCACCAGCCCTTCCAAATTCCACTGTCTAACCATTCTGAGTCATGACCTGTAATGTCTACATGTATCTATGCAACTACAGACATTGCAGCCGGCACATGGATTGGTGCGTGAACTGTGCCATGAAGTGGCTGTGGAGCAGCACAAGAGTTCTGGCCCACATATTCATCATTCTGGTCATGAGCAGTTGGTCCTGCTCCCTGTTCGCCCTCTTTATCCAGGAACTACTGGAGCTGTCTCTCCTCATGGAGTGTGCCCCTCTCCTCCTTGGTTTCCTTAAAAGCAAGGTGCTGTTTGCTCCTCCTTGGTCCTCCTCCTGATCCCGCTGCTGGCTAATTGTGACACTCAGAGTCCAAGGTGAGAGGCTTGGTTGGCCCAGCAGGTGAGGAAGTGCCTGCCAATGGAATGAAACAGTAAATTAATTATATTGCCATTGGGGGAAGGAAGAGAATCTCCTCATTTTGCTTTCTTTCTGTACACAAGCACACAATTTGAAACGTTTTGGAATGTTTATATATCATTCCTTCATGAATTCTCATGTATATTCACTTTCTTATCTACCATTGGGAGCCTTGTGCGCACGCACACACACACACTGTGGTAAGTAACATTGATTTTACTTTAATTAAAAGAAAAATGTTGGATCTAGCTGAGAGATGATGGGTTAAAGTCATGTCTCGGGGATACTTACCAGTACTGGCTTAGACTTTGTTCCGTGCAAGGGAAGCTCTCTAATATTTCAGAAATATGAGCATGGGGAAAAAAAGTAATTTTTCTCGCAAGTGATAGGGTCCCATCAGTGTATGCAATGGACCTGGTGATTGTAAAGGGGTTCACTTGCTGCAAGAGTGCTGTCAGTGTAGTGATCTCTGTTCCTGCAATTTGTCTCCAGCCAGGTCAAGCTTTACTCCACCCCATCTGGGTTAACAGAGAATCCAACCTAATTGTAGTCCAGTGACTTTACAGCCAGTTTGCCATCTGTCTCTCGGCTCTGTGTTCTTTATGCCCCTTATCTCAAGGGCTTTCACCCCAACTTCCTCAATAGCTGGTAGGGAAGCCCAGGCCCTCCCCCTTCTCTAGGTTCCAGCTCACAGCAAAGGTCTACTCTCTGACTCCTTGCTGCTTCCCTGCACTCTTCTATCCCCCAGAGAGTGATTGCAGACTCTCTTCCTGCAGCCCTTTTCTCTTACAGATTTCCTGGCTTTATAATCGCCACTCAGCCCCTCCCCATCTGGGTTTCATCATCAATTAAGCCTTGCTGTCTCTCTCACAAGGTGCTGCCAGGTATGTTAGTTAGCCTCAGGCCAACAGTAACCCCTTCAGGGCCTGTGTGGGGTACATCCCCATCACAGTGACTTGACTTAGCCCATTGGTGAGTGTAGTGGTTTAGTAAGCTATTGGGGGGCGGGGTGGTCTCAGAAAGTTCTCTCTAGCCAGAAATCTAAAACATTGTCTTGAATTCCTGCTCCATAAAACATTTTCATTAGGGCTATCAATTAATTGCAGTTAACTCATGCCATTAACTCAAAAAAATTAATCGCGATTAATCATACTGTTAAACAATAGAATACCAATTGAAATTTATTAAATATTTTTGGATATTTTTCTGTTTTCAACTATATATTACAGCACAATACAAAGTGTACAATGCTCATTTTATATTTACAAATATTTGCACTGTAAAAATGATAAACAAAAGAAATAGTATTTTTCAGTTCACCTCATACAAGTACTGTAGTGCAGTGGTTCTCAAAGCTGGTCCACCGCTTGTTCAGGGAAAGCCCCGGGAGGGCCGGGTCAGTTTGTTTACCTGCCGCATCTGCAGGTTCGGCCGACCACGGCTCCCACCGGCTGCGGTTCACCGCTCCAGGCCAATAGGGACTGCGGGAAGGGCGGCCAGCACATCCTTTGGCCCGCGCCACTTCCCGCAGCCCCCATTGGCCCGGAGCAGCGAACTGCAGCCAGTGGGAGCCGCAATCGGCTGAACCTGCGGACGTGACAGGTATACAACCCGGCCCGGCCTGCCCGGGGCTTTCCCCGAACAAGCGGTGGGACCGGCTTTGAGAACCACTGCTGTAGTGCAATCTCTTTATCAAGGAAGTGTAACTTACCAGTGTAGATTTTTTTTGTTTGTTACATAACTGCACTCAAAACCAAACAATGTAAAACTTTAGAGCCTACAAGTCCACTCAGTCCTACTACTTGTTCAGCCAATTGCTAAGACAAATATGTTTGTTACATTTATGGGAGATACTGCTGCCTTCTTTTTGTTTACAATGTCACCTGAAAGTGAGATCAGGCATTCATTCGCACTGTACTTTTGTAGCTGGCGTTGCAAGGTATTTACGTGCCAGATATGCTAAATATTCATATACCCTTTCATGCTTCGGCCACCATTCCAGAGGATATGTGTCCATGCTGATGCTCATTAAAAAAATAATACGTTAATTACATTTGTGACTGAACTCCTTGGGGGTAGAATAGTATGTCCCCACTCTGTTTTACCTGCATTCTGCCCTATATTTCATGTTATAGCTATCTTGGATGATGACCCAGCACAAGTTCGTTTTAAGAACACTTTCACAGCAAATTTGACAAAACGCAAAGAAAGGTACCAATGTGAGATTTCTAAAAATAGCTACAGCACTCGACCCAAGGTTTAATAATCTGAAATGTCGACCAAAATCTGAGAGGGATGAGGTGTGGAGCATGCTTTTAGAAGTCTTAAAAGAGCAACACTCAGATGTGGAAACTACAGTACCCGAACCACCCAAAAAGAAAATCCAGCCTTCTGCTGGTGGTATCTGGTTCGGACGATGAAAATGAACATGTGTCGGTCTACGCTGCTTTGGATTGTCATCGAGCAGAACCCGTCATCAGCATGGAAACATGTCCTCTGGGATGGTGGTTGAAGCATGAAGGTACATATGAATGTTTAGCATATCTGGCATGAAAGTATCTTGCAACTGGTCACCTCACAATTGGTACATTCAGACCACAAAGTGTACAGATAGAGGGTGGATCAAAGGTCAACACCTATTCTTACCCAGGCCCCGAGGTGAGCAGGCTAGCTCAGTTTCAGCATGCTCCTGGGCACATGTATAAGGGCATTGAATTTGGATGATAGTGGGGTAGGGGTAAAAGCCCACAGCTTGATATTTGAGTCAGGTTATTGGAGGGTGTGGTGACGGGAACAGCAGTGAATGTATACTAGGGAGTAAAGAGTTCAGGGAGATGTGTACCCTGCTTGCAGTTGGTGGCCTGGGTATAGTGGGAAGGAGGCTTGGTTAGAAGGGGAAATGTGAATAGATCGGGGCAAGACTGCGGGGAGAGGGTGTTGAAGCAGGGTTGGTGGGGGCTGGGGAAGGATAGGGGGACTGACTGGCTCAGTATGCAAATTGTGGGGCGTGATACGTACAGTTGCCTAAATGGCTACTAACTACTACCAACAACATATATTTTCCTGTTAAAAAAACTAGGAAATTCAGTAGCAAAAACCTAATAAACGTACCTTTGCTTTGCTAACATCGTAGTAGGTGAAATCTACAAGTTCGTCACCTCCTTCTTCAACCCATTTACTTTCACCTAGAGGATTTTTTTCTAGCACTATTAAAGCACACACACACAAAGTTATCTACACCATCTTCCTTTTGGTCCCCTGGAGCTGGCAGTAGCCAATGGGAAATATTTGCATACACTCCAGGTGCAATAAATGTGTTAGATGTACCTGCACTAAATGGTGGAGGCAATAATTATGCCTGCTTGGTAAAGGTGTGTTTCTGGGACATGAGGACATCTGTGGATTACTTTGAGATGTCTTTGATTTTGATATGAGATCTATGTTTTGCCTTCTCTGATGTGAGCAAAGGAAAGATCTGCATGTATACCTTCAGGATCCAGTATGCATCATTTCAGTGTAGAATTGTCTATGTTGTATTATTAGCAGGACACAGGGGTCTTACTGCAAAGGATATTGTCAGTGATGAGCTGGGATATAAGAGCAGTCTAAGGATTTATTATCTGCATGCACTCTGCGTGAAGTGTGTGTGTGTAGTTTGTCCAATGTAGCTGTACTGAACTGTAGAGGCAGTAGTGAGGTGTGTTTGTGAGATCTGTGGATTACTTTGAGGGATGTGACAGAGTAGTGATTGTAATATGAGAAGATCTATGTTTTGCATCCTCTTGGGTCTGAAAAAAGAGAAGAGGTGCATGTGTACCTTCAGGATGCAGTAAATCTCATTTCCATACAGAATTAGGTAGATTATGTCAGTAGCAGGGCATAAGGCTTTTATTACAAAATATATTGTCAGCAGTGAGAGGAATAAGAGAGGATTATAATAGTGAAAATGTAAGTTGAAATGGCATCCTGTGAGTAAGTATAAAGGAGTTGTAAAAGGCGTTGTAAATTGTACACATGTGGATTCTTTCTAGGGTGTTGGCTAAGTATGCAAGTGTACCCCCAAATCTGAAACCTCCTATATATAATAGTGCCAAGGACCAGTATGAGGATGTGTTATGTGCATATTGAGGTAATATGCTCGAAGAGGATGGAGGGAAAGTGGTGTGAGCAACCTTTTATTTTTCCTTTTTGTCCTTTAATAGTGATAGATGGAATCCTGTGGATGAGTGAATGGGCTTAAAATGAGGCGAAGAACTCCTGTGGAGTTGGCAGAGTAAAGGTTTGTGTGTTAATGGAGTATATTAGGACACTGCTGAAAGAGGGCAGAGTTAAGTTTGCCTGCGAAACTTTAACTGCATTTTCTGGTTTTCAGAAGTCTGTATTTTGCTCAACTCAGCATTATGCTAGGAGACAACATGCCACCAAGCAACTTTAACTCTGTGTTCACATAGGCTTTTGCTATTGAATTTGGCCCTGTGTTTATGTAAATTTTGCTAAAAAGAATTCCTTAAACGTATGTATGTCCCTTTGCTTTCTTCTTAAATATTTGTTTCACAATTGGCCATTTCCTTCAGGGATCTTGATGTCAGATGTCAGTGTAGCATTGTATCATCTCATGGTAACAGGGCAGAATAAGAGGAAGAGAAGGACATATCTAAAGGAAGTTCTTGTGTTCAAACAGGCCTATACACCGCCAAAAAAAATGTTCATGTGTACAGTATGTTGAGCTTGGAGGGGCCACATCTCTGGTGCTTTCCAACATTTTCTTCTAAATGCTGCCATGTAGACTTGGTCATGATTGTGAATGTGTTCTGATCTAAAAACAAATAGGAATGAGGATTCTTGGGGAAGGGATTCCTCCCCAAAACCTCTTAAAATATTGGATACAATCTTCTGTATTTTAGACAGTTAATATTTGGAAATATTTTATTCAAAATCCATAGGGGGTAGATGGACCAACCAGTGGCATATGTGGGAGGGTTCCTTCTTTCCATGTTCCTGAGCATTTATTGGAGTCAATTAGAGCTGCTGGATGCTCAGCACTTAAAATACAGCTACTTGTTTAGATCTCGAAGTATGAATTTAAAAGGCCATAATTTAAGTGCCAGTTTTGAAAATCTTGCTAAATCTGGCAATATTTAAAATTGGTGGGCTATTTTTGTTGAAGAAAAAAGCAGAGAACTTCAGCTGTCTGAAACTGAATCTGAGCATGAAAGAGGTGGAGCAGATGGGCAAAGGAAAGTATTTTGATGAGTTTGCTTCCAGTGTACAGTCTCCTTTGGTTGAAGGTTCATATCCACAGTTGGTCAATTCAGTCTATAGTCCAGGAGTACTCTTGGATTCAGTGACTCTGAGCTCTCACAAACTCAGCTCTTGCAAACAGCTAGCCTCAGTTATTGATGCTTTCCTCATCTCTCAGCTGGACTACAGCAATGCAGTATAATTGGGTGTGAAGTGTTCAGCACTTAGGAAACCCCAACTAGTACAAGTGACCAAGAGTCCTGTGGCACCTTATAGACTAACAGGACTCTTTGTCGCTTCTGCAGATCCAGACTAACACGGCTACCCCTCTGATACTCAACTAGTACAAAATGGTACAGGACATCTTCTCAGCAACACAACCTACAGTAAGCATATCAGACCTATCCTCCACTCTCTTCACTGGCTTCTCATAGAACTTTGTGTCAAGTTCAGGGTTTCAGTCCTTCTCCTCAAAGCTCTCCATGGCCTGGAATATCAAAAAAGATCATGGTCAACAGCTCCATTCCTATGACACAATGTAGGTCTTGACAGTATGAGTGTAGTTCGTCTGTGCAGAAAGTAGAACTTTCTTGGGTGGCAGTCCGGGACTGTGGAATGAAGACTAAGGAACATAACAGACTTCACCACTTTCTGCTGCAAGTGCAAGGCACATTTCCTTTATTTTGCCTTCTCTAATACAAACATAGCAACAGGTATATTAAAAAAAAAAAAAAAAAAAAACCTACCAAAACAAGACACTCCACTGCACTCGTTTCTATCCTTGAGAGTGGATGAGAGACCTGAACATGACAAATGCGTTGTCACATTGCTTAGTGCACTGCCGGAAGGAACTCAGATAGATACTATGGTGATGAGTGCAGTATAAAAACCTATGTAGAATAGAGTAGAATAGTTATGTCCTTTGTTCTGGAGAGAAGACAGGTGAACAGCAGTCTGCAGTGAATGCATGTTCTCTATTACAGTAGCCAATGCTGAAAAGTGTAGAGTCAGTTCTCTAGGTGTGTGCTGCATTGCAGTGTATTGCTCTAAGCTAGAAAACTACAAACTGTTGCCTTGGGAACTGCTCTGCTCTTGTAATTTTTGACTAGTTATATGCTTGATGTGTCCATAATACTTGGCCCTGATGACTGTAACCACTGTTAGCAGTGAAAAGGGCAGTAAGGGTAAAACATCAATAATTACAAAGAATTGCTTAGTGGAATACAAAGGTATTATTTTTGGCTGCTTTTTAAAATTGAGTTGTATGTGCACATGTGAGTGTAATCTTTGTGTATCACTTTTATGAGAACCAAAATCCAGTCGGTTATTTAGTCTAACCTAATGTAAGTCCAAATAGTAACTTGTTGCTGTCATTCTGCGATAGCTCAGCACACAAAAATAAAAAAACATATTTATTTAGGTGGATGGTATACATATGTGAATTTTAAGGCTATAATTTATAAAAGTGCAATTCCGATCATACTTCATTATTATTCAGAAAAACTGATGTATTAGAAAGAAAAACACTATGCCAAAGTATCTGCTAAATGCATGTCTTTCGCCAGTTCTAGCTTCAATTTTCAGTATATAACTATGAATAACACACAGTTTGTTTACACTCTACATATATTTAGATTTTAATCTGTATTAAGAAATTGTGATTTTGCAGCAACATGAAAGAAAAAGTAAATCTAAAATTAGTTCTGATCTTCTAAACCAATCATTATTAAATCAATGACCGAATAATTGATTTATACCATATGCACTCTCTGAGATTGCTATTTGTAACTTAACTAAAAAAATAGTCCTAAACTTTTAATCGCATTTTGACATACAGTACATAGCAGATATTGTGATGATTATGTTTTTAAATGGTTATTGTGAAGTAGATGGAACTAACATGTTGAATAATGATTACTGTATTAACTGGTAAAGATTAAATGAGACACAAAAGGAAATATTAATATTTTCTAATTTAATTTTACTGTCACCTTCTTTTTTCTTTTCTCCTCTCTAGGTCCTCCTAGCCAGCAGTTTTGTGCCAGTGTATGCAGGAATTAAAGCAGTGGAATATAAAGGAGAGGTAATATTATGATGTTTGAAGACTTGTGTATTTAATTACAAAAGCACTTTTCATTTGTGACATCAAAATCTCAAATGGATTTGGGGGGTGGGGGAAGGGAGAATCACAAGTCTGTTGTTTTGTTACACACTGATTGTTATTTATTTAATATTGTAGATGAAAAGAGCATTAGAGGAAGTCATTGCCATCCATTCTTATACAAACATAGCGAACGCCAGAGATACTATGCATTTGGAAATGGTAGTGACCTGAAAGCAGCATTCTTAAACAATTGGATATTATATTAACATTTTATCTAGTCTGATGGGCTGCTAATGTTTACAGTATTGTTTGTAGCACAAAAATCTCTAGGTAATTTTTTCCTTCTAAAAATTGTAGTTGGATTCAGCTGAGATGTACCAAAATGTTAATGTTACGTTTAGTGCTTTTCCTCCCATCAGATCTTTTCCAGAATAAGTTCAAATAAATCATTTTGCCCATCACTGAAATGCATTCATCTTTGGCAATTTAGTATCTGGCTGCCAAAAGAAAGCTTGAGTTCATTTCCTGGTTGTGGGAATTATGTATGTAATAGTGTCTTGTACAATTCAACTCCACTGACATCATATCTGGCACATTAGAGCACCACCCTAGCCAATAACCTGAGTCAGAGGGGTCAGACCGTGATGAAAGGTCCCCCAGAAATTCAGTAGCAGCCTCACTTTTTGCCAGATGGAGTCATTTGAATGTTGATCTTGTTTTCACAATTCAGGGTACATAGACTGGATGTCATAAGCACTCTCTATTACTTGAATGGGACGAAATCTCTTTGTAAATCTAAGGCTATATCTATACTGCACCTCAATTGTGGCAGCACATAGGGTATGTGTAGCTACATGCCACAGTGAAAAACAGGCTGCGTCCACATTGTAGTGTGTAGCTACACATATCAGTGAAAGGCTCTGGGGAAAGACTCCGGCAGCCGAGAGCTGGCAGAGCCTTTCCCCACTGCTGAAGTCTTTCTCTGCTGCCAGAGAAGGCTCCAGCAGTGGGGAGACAGCAGGTTGCTACACTGCTAAAAAGAGCAGTGTAGCTGGGGAGGCACTGCTTGGGCAACTATAGAGCCATGTAGGTTATATACCTGGGTACAAACGCACAGGCTTCAGGTGTGTTATTTTCTTGCGTAATCAGTCCCTCACCATCTACACTGCTATTTGTACCCCTGCTAGGGGGCTAGCTTTGTATATTCTCTACACTAGGAAGTTTGCAGTGTGGATGTACCTTAGTTTTTTTGGTGTTTGGCAAGTTGAAAGGCTAGGCCATTTCAGTTCAGAAGTTACCTGGTGTGGCTCAGTTAACATTGTCCAAAAGGACTTAGATTCCATTCTACTAAAGGAAGGGCAGCCACTGCTGCTTGCCTATATATTGTGCCAGTCACTGAAATGTGCATAGCTATTGCTTCGTGGTCAATTCAGACTTTTATGTAGCTCTGTTCTCTCAATTCAGAAGCTAAATATGTGGACAATTTGGGGGAAGCAATACTTCATTTGATTAGGAGTACTCAGTCTTCCTCCTGAAACTTGTTGCTGATCCCCTAAAGTGGAGAACAACAGAAGATTATTGCATTTGATGTGGAGGGGAATTTATAGGCAATTGGAGAGTGGGGGGGAGGGTCTTTCACCTTCTGTTCCAGAATGCTTAAAGAGTGGATGAGATGTGCAAAAATTTTACTACTTGGTGATGGTTCTGTGGCTCATGAAGCAAAGCATGTAACTCTTAAAGAATGGCTCTGCAGATGCAATATATTTAGAGAATTGCATTTACTGGCATATGTAGATTCCATTAAGCCCAGCCCTCATGCTTTACATCCTCAATTTGAGTTTCTGCGTTGGTTTTCATTGCACACTATTTCAGAATTTCCCCTATCTTTGCACTTTGAGCCACTTATAATAATTCAGAAGTTTTTGCATTTTCAATCAGTGTTCATAGCTCTAAAGATACTGTGTAATGGCATGGAAATTACCTGGAACAGGGACTGCAGTGCTTACGCCTATGGAACAAATGGTTTGTAATTCAGTTTCAGCCCCTTTTAGAAGCTATGTGTATGGTCTCACAAATGTTGAAGTTTTGAGGAGGGGCATTTTGCAATATAAACAGAATTAGAAAAAACAATTGAAAGTTTGAGTTGTGAAATTACAAAGTTGGAGATGTTAAACTGTTAGAAAAATAGGAATTTAAAGAAAGTAGGATGAAAGATTTTTATTAGAAATACAGTCGTGTAAGTAATACATTACTGGTAACAACCCAATTGTTCTGGAGGATCAGGCAAAAAGGAGACTGTCATAGAATCACAATATGTGGGCGTGTGAGAGAGAGAGCAGTCTTCTGGAACTGTCAGATTTGGAGATGGCTACGGAGGGAAGGCCAGGTTACAGAATCACATGGCTGGTCACAGATAGGGAGCTGGGCCAAGGGCAACTGCCCTTGTTAGAGCTGAAAAATAGGCTGGCCTACAGCAGAGACCAGTCCACTACGGCGGTAGCTTTGCAGCCAAATGGTGGAATATGGAGAGCACCAGAAGAGCTGATGAACCAGCAGATGTTATAGCCAGAGGTAATGCTTGCTATACGTTGGTCACCTCATGGATTATTGCTAAGGTCTTGCAGTGATCTCCTAATTGAAGGATTGGTTTCACTTCATGTGACAAAGGCCATAAACCATTTCCAGACAGAGTAGAGGCTCTTTTGGAAACCTGTCACAACCGCATTTTCTGTGACTGAACCCCAGAGGTATCTTCATCATCTGCCATTAAGTTTACAGAAATTTGCACTGTTTTGCACTCGGATAGTGGGCACTTATAAATTGCGCACATGCCATCATCTCATTCCTCCAATGAGGACTTAATATCTCTTGTGTTGTTTGTAGAAATACAATTAGTTTTCACAATTCAGGGTAATTTACAGTTAGTAAAATAACAGAGTTATAAAATTTGAAAATTGCTTCAGCCAATTTCAAAATTTGTTTTTTTGGGAGGTCAAAGCCTTACTCAGATGTCCCTTTAAGCATATAACAAATTCAGCCTAGTTTAGCAAGCCCATGAAATTTGGTGTAGATTTGGTGAGGCATACACTAGCTGCCAAATTAGGGAAGATAATCTTCTGACCCAAATTAATATATAAATATAATAATAGTTTAGACATGAATAATTTATTCAAATTGATTGATAGGCGTTGTTTTCCCAAAAAGCTTAACCAGTCAGGATAATGCTAGTTAATGGCAGAAAATTATAAAATGTCTGTGTTTCCTATCTATCTCATAGAACTGGAAGGACCTTGAAAGGTCATCAAGTCCAGTCCCCTGCCTTCACTAGCAGGACCAAGTACTGTCCCCTGACAGATTTTTGCCCCAGATCCCTAAATGGCCCCCTCAAGGATTGAACTCTCAACCCTGGGTTTATCAGGCCAATGCTCAAACCACTGAGCCCTCACCCCCTATTTCCGCAGCAGGTGCCTGGAATAGCAACTATTAACTTCATGGTAACTCAGAACACTGTTAATATAATGAAACAAATTGCTATAATTAAATCAGGAAATGTAATATGTTACTATTACCATCACCATAATGTGACATAGTTTTTTTTACCTTTTTTGAAGAGCTGATACTCATCTCCTGTCAGCATTCTGTCATTGGTTTTCATAGCTAGAATGTGCGTGCTTTTGTCCCTTGAGTTGTGTTATCCAAATTGTCTTAGCATTGGGCAAGCAAAGAATAAATGGAGTACCACACCTGTTTTTTTTTAAGATTGCTATAATAGGCCAATTGGCTAGTGTAGTGTTTTTTGATCTAGTGGTTTATCTTTAAATTGATTATTTCAGTTACTATGAAAAATTTGACCCAGCTCTAGTCAGCACATAACAAACTGACTTTTTTTTCCAATAGAAATGGATTGATGGTGGCCTTACCAATGGCCTCCCTATTCTGCCTGTGGGACGAACAGTCACTGTTTCTCCTTTCAGTGGTCGATTAGATATCTGTCCACAAGACAAAGGACATGTAGATCTCTATGTTAAAGTTGCAAAGCAAGACTTAATGGTGAGTGACTTGTTTTTAATTAGTTTTGGTGATAGCATAACTATTTTTATTTTTGCTAGCTGTTTTATGTGATTTTCAAGAGCAGCTGATAGTTTGGTACCCAAGTCCCATTGACTTTTTATGGGGATTGAGTACCTTATCTTTTTTAGGTGTGTTTTTAAAAAATGAAGTGTTGGATTTTCAGTTTATAAAGTGTGCTCAATGGGCACATGCACAGTTTTTTTTAAAAAAGGCTACAAACTCCATACCATAGAGCAATGTTTAAAAAAAACGAGAAATAGAAGAAGATAAAGAAGCTATTCTATCCTAATACAATTCCTCCAGCAAAGGCCTGTGGAAAGATTAGACAGCATGACCTACAACTTCCAAAGTGGAGTAATTATTCCAGAATAAAGTGATTCTTATTCCAGAATAGTGTCCACACAAGGAGCTATTCTGCAATAGCTATGCCAGTAGGGTTGTCGCCTCTGAGGTACAAAAATCCAAGACATCCAGGATGATCCTGAGCCCACAAAACTGGACAGCTGGTAGTGTGTACTGAGCACACGTACAGGTTTCCCAGGACAGCCACCTCAAAAAAAGATGATCTTGGGAAAACCTGAACAGATGGCAACCTTATATGCTGATTAATTTCCTTTTGTACACAAAGCATAAGGGCCTTCTTCATAGATTCATAGAGTTTAAGGCCAGAAGAGATCGCTAGATCATTTGGTCTGACCTCCTGTGTATCACAGGTCATTACATTTCACCGAGTTACCCTTGTATAGAACCCAGTAATTTGGTATGACTAAAGCATAAATTGTCTTAATGGTCCCTTCTGACCTTAAAGTCTATGAGTCTTTGACTACAGCATATTTTCCAGAAAGGCATCCGGACTTGATTTGAAGACCTCAAGAGATGGAAAATCCACCACTTCCCTTGGTATTTAGTTCCAATGATTAATCACCCTCACTGTTAAAAATGTATGCCTAATTTCTAATTTGAATTTGTCTGACTTTAGCTTCCAACTATTGATTCTTGTTGTGCCTTACTCCACTAGACTGCAGAACCCTTTAGTACCCAGTATTTTCTCTCTACATTTATGTACTGTAATGATGTCACTTCTCAATCTTATTTTTGATGAATTAACCAGATTAAGCTTGTTTAGTCTCTCCCTGTAAGGCATTTTCTCAAGCCCTCATAAATTTTGGGGCTCTATTCTGCACACTCTCCAATATTTCAGCATCCTTTTTAAAATGTGGACACAAGAATTGTATGCAGTATTCCAGTATCTCTTGCATCAGTGTTGTATACAGAGGAAAAACCTGTTTATACATCCAAGGGTCACATAAACCCTTTTTGCCACAGAAAGGCACTGGGAGCTCATGTTGAGTTGTTTGTTCTCTCTGACACCTCTATCCTTTTCATACTCACTGATTTCCAGGACACAGTCCCCAATTCTTTAGGTATAGCCTTGTTCCTGGTTCTTTGTTCCTAGATGTATCATCTTGCATTTGGCTGCATGAAAACACCTTTGGTGTGAATGGACCCACTTACCAAGAGATCCAGATTGTTCTATATAATTGCAGTTTTCCTCATTATTTCCCACCTTGACAGTTTTAGTGTTATGTGCAAATTTTATCAGCAGTAATTTTATATTTACCTCCAGCTCATCGATGAAATGTTGAATAGTGTCTGGACTAGTACTTATCCCTGCAGCACTTCACTAGAAACATCGCATTCAACATGAATTCCCCATTGACAACTATTTTATAAGATATATGTCAGTTAGCCAGTTCTTAATCCATTTAATGTGTGCTTTATTGATAGTTTGTGGGGCTAATTTTTATTCAGAATATGGGGCGGTATTAAGTCGAACACATTACAAGTCAAAATATATTAGGTCTATGCAAAAAGAAAACAGGAAAAAGATGTGCACATCTACCAATGTGATATATGCCATCATGTGCCAGCAATGCCCTTCTGCCATGTACGTTGGCCAAACTGGACAGTCTCCACGCAAAAGAATAAACGGACACAAATCTGACATCAGGAATCATCACATTCAAAAGCCAGTAGGTGAACACTTCAGCCTCCCTAATCACTCAATGACAGATATAAAAGTAGCAATTTTGCAACAGAATAACTTCAAAAACAGGCTCCAACGAGAAACTGCGGAATTGGAATTAATATGCAAACTAGATACCATTACCTTAGGCTTGAATATTGACTGTGGATGGCTCGGTCATTACATTAATTGAATTTATTTTCCCCCCCTTAACACCTTTGTGTCAACTGTCTGTAATGGGCCATGTTGATTATCACTTCAAAAGTTTCTACTGATAATAGTTCCTTTCAATTAATTAGCCTCTTAATGTTGGTATAGGCACTTCCACCTTATCATGTTTCTTTGAATGTATAAATATCTGTTCACTGTGTGTTCCATTTCATGCATCCGATGAAGTGGGTTCTTAACCCACGAAAGCTTATGCTGAAATAAATTTGTTAGTCTCTAAGGTGCCACAGGTATTTTTCTTGTTTTCTTTTTGCTGACACAGACTAACACTGCTACTACACTGAAATAGGTCTATGCAGTTAACTTTATCAACCAAACTTGTAAGGTCCTTGAAGAATGAAATCAGGTTTGTTTGATAAGACATACTTTCTATAAAACTATGTAGACTGGCATTATTTATATTCCTATCCTTTAACGCTTTATCAATTGAATATCATATCCAATTTTCCATTATTTTAACTGGGATTTAAGTCAGGTTAACTAGCTATAGTTACCCGTCCACTTGCCCTTTTTGAGTATCGGCACAACATTAGCACTCTACCAATTTTGTGTAATTTTCCCACTATTCCAAGACTTATTAAAAATTGACATCAGCGGGCCAGAGATCTCCTTAGTCAACTTTTCAGGACTCATGGGTGCAAGTTATCTGGGTCTGCTGACTGAAAAATATTTATTCCTAGTAGATGATGATTGACTAACTTCCTTTGTTACTAATGGGCTGGAAAGTACATCATTCACATCTGAAATGAATATTTCATCCCCTTTCTTTCAAAATATAGGACAGAAATATTTATGGAACTTTTCTGCATCATTATTAACAATTTTACCATCTCCATCTGTTAACAAGGGAATATGGGGTAGTATACCATATGAGGGATTTCTTTTGTTCCTAATATACTGCAAGCCAAACCAGTAAGGGATTTGTCATAGATTGCCCGTAATGCTTGTGCCTTAAATGCTCTGCTGCTGTGGCTCAGCCTGGATACCGACAGCCTGCGGACAAGCCATGCACTGAGTGTCTGTGATAAGCAGCTCTGAACCAGTAACTCTGATTCCAGCAGCCTGCTTGTTAAACCCTAGCCAGCTCTGGTTATATCTTGCAAGATGACACAAATACTCCTCCCCAGTCTCAGTTTTATCCAAAAGCATGTGCTCTGCAATGTCTAGTTCTTCCCTGCACCATTCAATGCAATAATAAGGTTTGTTTGTTCCTCTAAAGAGACAAAATGCACAGCTTTATCACTTTAACAGGAGCTAGCAATCATTTTGTTTCAAACACAGCACTTGGTTGGTATAGATTGAAAACAAGTTTATTAACAAAAGGATATAGAATTTTTAAGTGAGTTCAAGTACAAAAGATAGTGTTAGAAATGGTTTCAACCAAATAAAAGAGAAAAATCCTTTCTAGGGGTAACCTACAGTACACAACAAGCCACAGCCTTTGTTCAAGGTAGTTTCCTTATCAGTCAACCTTCCAGCAAGATGGCTGACCACGCTTCTGGTCAAGATGTCCCACAAAATGTATAGTGATTGGTTTCTGAAGGTTACACCCCCTCCGCCCAAAGTAAAGCTCATTCAAGCGGTGAGGAAGGAGACATGTAGTCTGCTAATGAAGAACTTTCCTCACAAGCTGTGAGGAAGGAGACATGGAGTCTGCTAATGAAGAAATGGTTTCTTCCTCCACTGGTGTTTGCTAAAATGCAAATGACATGTGATTGCTTATTGACTCTGATGACCTCTGGAGGCATCAAGCTGCTCTTTGTCTGGGAAAAACCTGTTTACTTGTCCGGTAAACACCTTTTCTACATTTTCTTCATATTTGTATGGTCCCTTGAGCATTTACCATACATACACCACTCAAGAATATTAATGATTAGTGTGTTGTTAGTTTTCCAATGACATGACACCTATCATTAATTAACATTAATGAATTGGGGCACCTTGAGTGGATCAGGCCAGCTGAAACTCACTACCAGATACCAGTGGCCCCCTTGCTTTCTTGCAGTGGGATACTGGTAGGGTCACATGTACTTACACTTCTTACTGACCTTAGCCTTTCCATCCATTGTTTTTTCCTTGAGGTCTTTAGCTTCCCTTATCAATTATCTGTTACTGTTTATTTCCCTTTTTTCCATTTGTTATATATTTGGGGTTTTTATTTTTAATTGCTTCCTTCACTTTGCTAATGAACCAGGATGGGCTTTCAGCCAGATTTTGTATTCTTTCTTGATTATGAAATTATATCTTTTTCGACATCTAATAAGATCTTCTTTGAGAACTCCCAATTTTCATTCAGATTTTTCTGTCTAAATTTTTTCTCCCAATCCATTTTGCTCATAATATTCCTCATATTTGGGAAATTAACCCTTTTGAAGCAGCAGATATGTCTGGGATTGTCCTCTTTTTTGCCCTTTATTGAATGTAATCATGTCATGATCATTGATCCCTAGGCAAATACCAACTTCTAGTCCTATGATTGTTTTTCCATCATAATGAGGTCCAAAACAGAGTTAGCTCCTTTTGGGTGCAATACTTTTGGGTTAGGAAATTATCTATAATTTTTAGACACACTCATAATTTTTTTCTATTGGTTGCTTGAGACTTCCAGTATATGTCGCTGATGTTAAAGTCCCCCATCACAACACAATTTTTCTTTCCTCATATTAAAGACAGGTGCTTAAGGAAGTAACTGATTCTGCTGTCTGGTTTGATTCAGTGGTCTGTAACAGACCCCCACGAATACACTCTCCTGGGCTTTATTAGAACATTGATCCATATGCATTCAAGAGCCTATGCTTCTGAGTTACCAATAACTCTAAAACAAGTAATGATATCTTTAACATCACATCCCAATTCTTTCACCCATTCTGTCCTTCCTAAACCAGTTATAACCAGTGATTTTAACATTCCAGTCATGCAAATCATCCCCCTCTGTTTCAGTAGTGCCAATTATATCTCATTTATTCTCACCAATGTAAACTTCCAATTTTTCTTGCTTGTTGTCCAGACTCCTACCATAGAACGGTTGAAAAATGTTGTGTCTTCATATTCTGTGTCACCTCAGTTCAGTTTATTTATGATGCACTGGATTTGAGTTTCTACCACTTTGCCTCCTCCTACGTTGCCCTCCTAGCTGGTCCTGTTAGTTTCCAACTGGGAAGATTAGCTCCTTGCTTGTGAGATGCAGGCTGTCTTGTTCGTAAAGTCCTCTCTCCCAGAGCAATGTGGCTCAGTGTTCCACAAATCCAAGCCAGGCATTCAGCCAACAGTTCACTTGCAGTATTTTCTGCCTTTTTACTTGGGAATGAGGAACTTGAAGCATATGCAGTATGACCAGCACAAGGCCTTTGCATCACCGAAGTCCTAATTAAGCACTTAAAATAGGTCTTAACTGGGAGTTCAGTGGTGTGCTAGTCTTCTGTGAGATACAATAAACCAATGGAAAGATTCAGGGACGTGGATAAAGTGATGAGAGATTACTTTGGCCATGGCATTTTGAACTAATGGAGGTAGGGAGGCTGAGGACAGACAGGAAAAGGTTGCATTATTCAAGGTGAGATGATTAGAATATGGACAAGGATTTCAGCAGTAGGAATGGTTTGGAAAGATGATTTTGTAGGTGGAATTAACATGTATATGCTATCTACCACACATTACTTGGCTACTATTTGCACCATGTTTCCATATAGAAAATAAGTTGATATTGGCCAACTGAGTCATCTAGCTGAGTCTTGGTTGTATACACAAAGTTTGGTGCCTCAACTGTACATGCTAAAGAGTTTATTTGTAGGGCCCTCTGTTTTCTGTGATTCTGCATCTGTGGAATTTGGCACAGAAGTCACTTCCTGACTCACAGTTGTGCTCCAGAATCTCAGTTGTCACTTAAAACAGTTTCTAGCCCTCAGAGTTAGAGACAACCTTGAAAATGTTAACCAAGTAAATGGATTCAGTGATGTGTCTCTCAATCTGCAGTCAACCTGAAACAATAGTTCTGAGAGTTTTGAACTGCCCTATTCAGCTCAGACAAGGCTCCAGAGACTTGGTGATTCCATAGTTGCAAAATTTGATTAAGTATTTATTTCAAATAAAAGGTTATTATTATTCTATAATGATATTGCACCATTTGTGAAGTGTTTAAGAAATAAAATATATATTAAATGAGTTAATCATTTAAACTAATAAATGTCTAATATCTTATTCATTGTAATTTTACTTATTCATTTTATTTATTATTTATTTTATTTATAAAATAGTCTTAATGAAAGACTCTAAAATGTAAGGAGGGAGAGCAAACCTATATCCAGACAATCATTACACTATCAGGATGATCAACTGGGATCTTGGATTGTCCTTAGATTTTGGAAACATCATTGATCTATCCTAAAGGGGGTAGGAGAGATGAAGAGCCAAAGAGACCAAGGAAATCAAATACAATGGTTTGTCCTCACAGTAGCCTAACTTAGAATACTTCTCTGTTGCAGTTATCTGTGGCCAACCTGGTAAGACTTAATCAAGCTTTATTCCCACCAAGCCAGAAGAAGATGGAATCACTGTACCAAAATGGATTTGATGATGCTGTACATTTTCTACTAAAGGAAAATTGGTTTGAATAGATTATGCGCATGGAAAATTAACAATGTCTGATAGCTGTCAAAACAAAGTACATGTATCACGCAGAACCCAGGTTATTGCTGCCATGATTTTTGTTTCTTAAAATACAAATTGCAAAGGTATTGCTTCTGTCAAGAAAATATACAGGTGCTTTGGCTGAAATTTGTCAGCATGTCAAAATGGAAAACTGTACTTACATGGTAAAAGGATCTGCTGTTTCAAATAGGTGTAATAGTAAAATCTATTAAAATTAAAAGAAGGTCTTGATTTAGGATGTACAGTACAGACTAGTGTATTACTTCATGAAATACTGAAAATGTGATTGCTGACATTAATCATATATGAGATACTCATTCAGGTTGTGGCCCGAAAATGTGCACTGTATTTAGTTCTCTTAAGCTTTGAATAGTTGCGTACTTTCTCTGTTAATCTTATTTTTGTACACAGTAATTGACTGGTTGTAATACTTCAAGCATGAACTCTAATTACAAAGAGACCGTGAGAAACAAAACAATTTAATTGCATTTCTTTAATTATAATACATGTATTTTTCACCATGTATTAAAATCAGTTCCAGGACTTTTAAAATCCTGAAATACCCATCTGTTTCAAAATTTAAGAACAATTTTTTCAGTAAAATATGTTGGAAAGAAGATTGCACCAGATATAATTAATTTTATTTATGCAGTGGTTCTTTGTCTACTAAATTTTAATAAACTAATTTATGTTTGGAACTTTGTCAGATATTTATTTTGTTGTAAATCTCTCAGTATTGTGGTGTTATACTTCATTGATCCATTTTGGACAAATGATCAATATTTTTGAAAAGTTTGCATAAATGCATGTTTTTCCCTGTCTCTAAGGGCGTGTTCCTGCACCATTGAAGCTAATGGAAGTTTTTCCATTTACTTTAAATGTGAGCAGGGTGAAGAGGCAATGTTTTGGAGACCTAATCAGAAATGTTCTGCTGAGATCAGCATATGTCTCAAATGTTAGTATTTAGAGATTCAAATAATACATTTCCAACGATAGTTGAGTCCAATATCTCTATCCATATCTCTAAAGTACTATTTGACATGAGGATAATTAAAGAAATCTAAACTGATTTCAGCAAGAGTTCTTTGAAAAGCTCTGACAATTTTGTTTTTTTCAGTAAGATCTACTCTGATAGGGTTGGCAGAGACAGAATGCTCAATAGCTAACAGGTTCAGATTCTGAAGGCTTTTTTGTTGACTTAATTGGGTGAAGGATCAAGCCTTTAGACCCTTATATATTATGAAATGGTCATGAGTCTTTTTTATATTTATGTATGCATTTTCAGTAATTTTCTTGTTCTTTAAAAGAAATCTGGCTTGGATCACATGCAGTGATTAGTCTATTTGCACTATAAAGATTAAACTCTGTGTAAATTATATAATGTTCAAATGAACAATGGCAAGTATCATGCAGTCTATGTAATGGAAAATATATAGATGAGAATTTGAAAGCATCTACTACAGTTGTTTATAAACCAAGCCCTTGCAAAGAAAATACTGCACAAATCACAGTATTTATGTTGAAACTTAGACTAATTGAGACTGGAGTCTGCAAATAATAAATTAATAACTGGAAGGTGTAAACATAATGTAATGATTCAAGTGCTTTTTGTGTTGCCTCATTTATAGCACAAATAAATTACTGTAACTAGAGATAAAATGCCATTTCCTTGAACACCAGCTTAAAAATAAATACAAATGTTGCTTATATGTTCTTTAAAGCAATACATTTTGCCCTTCCCAGATGTGGGAAGGTCCCATGGATAGTATTTAAACAGTATTACATCATTGACTCATTTAGTTTGTGATCCACTAAAACCCCCATATCTTTTTCTGCAATACTCCTTCCTAGGCAGTCATTTCCAATTTTGTATTTGTGCAGTTAATTATTCCTTCCTAAGTGTAGTACTTTGCATTTGTCCTTATGTACTGTAATCATACTTATTTCAGACCACTTCTCCAGTTTGCTAAAGTCATTTTGAAATCTAATCGTGTCCTTCAAAGTGCTTGCAATCCTCCCAGCTTGGTATCATCCTCAAACGTAATAAATGTGCTCTCTATGCCATTATCCAAATCCTATATGAAGATCTTGAATAGAACCCAATCCAGGACTGTTCCCTGTGGGATTCCACTTGATATGCCCTTCCAGTTTGACTGTAAACCATTGATAACTACTCTGAGTATGGTTTTCCAACCAGTTGTGCACCCACCTTAGAGTAGAAGCAACAAAGAGTCCTGTGGCACCTTATAGACTAACAGACGTATTGGAGCATAAGCTTCCATGGATGAATACCCACTTTGTTGAATGCATAAGTTCCAAACATAAATGCATCCGACAAAGTGGGTATTCACCCATGAAAGCTTATACTCCAATACATCTGTTAGTCTATACGGTGCCACAGGACTCTTTGTTGCTTCTACAGATCCAAACTAACATGGCTACCCCTCTAATACTTGACACCTTAGAGTAGGTTCTTAGCTACATTTCCCTAGTTTGTTTATGAGAAGCCTGGTGTGGTGGCGCGTGCCTGTAATCCCAGCTGCTTGGGAGGCTGCGGTTGGCAGATTGCTTAGGAGTTCTAGACTGCTGTGCGCTATGTCAATCGGGTGTCCGGTGCTACTGACAGCCTGGCCAGCAGGTAGTTGGAGGACTGGGTAAAACAACACGTCTGACGTGTTGTGATCGGCGCGCTCTCTGTGAGGGCTGATAGAACAATTGATGACAGTGAGTTTATGAGAAGGTGATTAAGGCAGTATCAAAAGCCTTACTAAAGTCGGGTTACAGACAACATTTCATGATTACTGTCATCCAAGGTGGAAGGCACCTTTTAAAGTGCACTTTTCCCATTCAAAAATATTTGTATGACCTTTATGTGCAGAGCGATAGTGCTGAAGTGGGTAAAGCAGAACATTAGAATTTGGCAGGAAAACAGCCATTACTGAATCATTGAACGTTCCAGTTACAGTTGCTTTTGATTCACCCTTTGTCTATATGTAGTTGATTGGGTATGAGTTGTTAGCACTTTTGACAACATTCCTCTGTTACATTTTGATAACATTGCACTGCTTAACCTAACAGGAATGTAAATTTGTGCTCAAATATAGGAGCCAGGAGATTGAGTTCTAGTGACTGGCCCTAATAATTCACTGTATTTTACAACCTCTATTTACTGAAGCCTCATACTGCTCCCTAGGATATAGGCTGCTAATATTCCCTTCCCTTCATTTTTAATAGATGTAAATACAACAGGTCACTGGTCCTGGAGCATGTACATGCATCTGATGAAGTGGGTTTTAGCTCACGAAAACTTATGCCCAAATAAATTATTAGGCTCTAAGGTGCCACAAGGACTCCTCATTTTTATATAAAGTGCCCTGACTCTGAAGGTTTTGACTGACTGAATCAGGTGACCAAGGTTCATGTGACTGCTTGGAGGCAGCACTATAAGAGGAAAGGCCTGTTCAGTCAGAGAAAGAGACAGGCTGGGGTTTGGAGCTTTTGTCCTCTGTGCCCAGGCAAATGGAAGGCCTACTAGGAGATACATGCAGAAAGAAGAGGTAGAAGTCTAAATGGGGAAGAGGCTTTGGAAAAGGCCAAGGAGCAGATCCAGGGTTTCAGCAAGGAACTATAGAGTCTATGAAACATTTGACACAGAGTTGAATTGTTTTCTAAATAACGAAAACTCTGGAGAAAGACAGAAATTGCTGGGAGCTTTAATTGATATACTGGCCTGTAGTTGCTCCAACAGTTTACAATAAATTTATAATAGCTGTTATGTTATGTGGCCAAAGTTACACAGAAAATTTATGATAGAACTCGAAATGGGACACAGATCTCTGAGGTTATAGGCCCTTGTCTCAACCAATATGGCATTGTTTAAAATAATAATTGCATTATATCTGTGCATTTAGTTCTTCTGCCAGTAAATCATTGACAAAACTCTTACTGACTTCAATGGGCCTAGGACTTCACCCAGTGTGTTTAAATTGCTGAACAGTGATATATTGATATTTTAAAAAAATATTTTTAAAATATAAAATTGTCCTTATATCTCACCATTAATATTTAATTCAAAAATATTTATTCATTTGAATAGATCAAAAATTAAATTTGAAATAGATTATTTAGAGGTAGGCTTTTATATGTCACTGAAGGTTCTTCAAATGAGTTGCTTTTTGGGCGAGGGCTATGGGTTTTTTTCAGGTAATTCTGCTGAAGTTTCCTGGATTTCATTAAGAGAATGGTGAGCAATTTTTTTTAGCTTTTAAATTTAAATATACTTTCAAGATAGGATCTGGTCTTACTGAGCGGTAGTTTGTGTCATTTTTAAATCCAGATTTCTCATTACATGTCTGTCTATAATATGTTTCGAACATAGTCCCACAAGCACAAAAGCATTGACTCTCTCCTGTTTTTTTTCTCATTTTGGTTTCTTTGCGTTAAGATGAGAGATCATACAAAAACAAAGTGAACTGACTGTAAAGCATTAAACAAATACAGGTTGGTTTAATGGCTTCCAGCCTATGGGACTCAAAAATAAATGTTTAACCAATGGAAATAAGAATATAAAAGTAGGAAAGCTATCACTCAGGGGAATACGTACAAGTCTTATTGTGGTATCTAATCTACAGACTCAGATGGTTTCAGGAGTTTTTCAGGCATAGACAGCTGCGACGAAGAAGCCATAAAAGAATGGAAGAGGGAAATTATTAATGGTTGATTAGTTGTGGTGCTTAGATGGGGAGGGGAGGGCAATGAAAAGAGATGGGAATAGAGAGGAAAGGGAGACCTGATTTGTGAAGGGCTTTGAAGATGAGGACAATCTAGATGTGACATGATCAAGTACTGGTGAAAGATTTTAGTGTGGGAATAGATTGCTATTTTAGGTATAGCAGAGTAAATCCTATACTGATCCTGTTGGTGAGGAGGCAGAGAGGGAGTGAACAGTTGTCTTTTCTTTACTAGCCTTTGGGTCAGGAAGGATATGTGAGTTGCTGAGGGTAATGGAGAAGAGAGGATTTTGGATAGAAGTAGAGAAATTCAGTTTAGCCATATGGAGTGTGACAAAGTTCCTCCTCTGCCTTGGTGGGTCCTGTGCTTTCTGACGGATTTGCTCACCTCAGAGGTTCACGGCAGCCCTCAGTTTGGCCACTTTTGCTAGAGGCTCAAACCTGCCATTCACTCAGCTAACCTCATCACTGGCCAGCATGGGGGAAATGGAGAACAATCTCCGCAGTCTCTGTCATCCCACCTAGTGGGTCAGGGACAGGCCAGATCCTTTTCCAAATTAGACCTTTCCCTCTGGTGTGTCTCACAGACCAGATCAACTACTCCTGTGTCAGATAGGGAGTTGGAGGGAACCCGGGCCTGCCCTCTGCACCGGGTTCCAGCCCAGGGCCCTGTGGATAGCAGCTGTCTACAACATCTCCTGTATCAGCTGCATGACAGCTACAACTCCCTGGGCTACTTCCCCATGGCCTCCCCCCAGCACCTTCTTTATCCTCATTGCAGGACCTTCCTCGTGAAGCCTGATAATTCTTGTACTCCTCAGTCCTCCAGCAGCACACCTTTTTACTCCTTGAGTGCCCCCCACTAACTGATGAGAGGTCTTTTTTAAACCAGGTGTCCTGATTAGCTTGCCTGCCATAATTAATTCTAGTAAGTTCTTAATTTGCTCCAGGTGTCTTAATTAGCTTGCCTGTCTTAATTGGTTCTAGCAGGTTCCTGATTGCTCTAGGGCATCCGCTGCTCTTGTCACCCAGGGAGCAGAAAACTATTCATCCAGTTCCTGGCCTAGCACCACCACCAGCAGCAATCCCCTTCCTTCCTCCAGGCCAGAGGGCTACAGGAGGGTGGCATGGAAGCATGGCATCCGTTGCGTCCTGGTGCCCGCCTCGCTCCACGTGGAGACTTATGTGTGGGCATTGGTGAGGGTGGTGGGGCCCATGGCCATAGCGGCAGCCTCCAAAATGTACGGAACGGTGGTTTTCTTCCTCACATTGGAGGCCCAGGAGGTCGTGGAGAAGGGCCTGGCAGTGTCGGGGGTGTTCGTCCCCCTGGAGCCGCTGGAAGATCTGAGCTTCCAAGTGGTCCTGACCTCCGTCCTTCCCTAACACTGCCCCAATACTTTGCCTCTCCACCCTGGGGAAACCCCTCTCTGTAGTCAGCCCTTTCTCACAGGGTTGCAAAGACCCCACCCTCCGTCATGTTCTCTCGTTCTGCTGGCAGGTGCAGCTTCAACTGCTGCCGGCGGCATGTGACGGAGAGGCGCTCGAGGGGTCCTTGTTGGTCCCCTACCAGGGGACCCGCTACTGGGTGCATTATTCCACAGGGGAGGCCTGGTGCTACCTCTGCCAGGCGATGGGGCATGTCCGGAGGGACTGCCCCTTGGCCCGGCATGGAGAAGTGTCCGGGACCCCCGAGCCCCGTCATCACTGGTGCCCCTGGCTGCCCGGCACCCAGAGCCTCCCCTTCTCCTCCCCAGCCCACCACTGCTCCCGCTTGGGCCCTAGGGGCACCCCTACCAGCGCGCCCAGAGCAGCAGGGGAGCCTCGCCTCCGCTGCACGCAGTGTGGCGGGGCCTGTTAAGGAGGGTGCAGCAAGGGTGCCGCTGGGCAGGAGAGGGCCTGCCCCAGGAAGAGTTTCCCATCCCTCATGCCCTCCCACCGCTCCCTCCCCGTGCCATCGCTCTTGACCCCCGGCCTGACCCCTGCTAGCCAGCCCGCGGATGACACCATGGAGGGCTGGGTCCTTGTACAGGGGAAGCGGGGCAAACAGAAGACTCGGGCTCAGCTCCTCCCTTCTGATGTGGAGGATGCAGAGGCCCCCTGTAAGACCAGGAAGGGGGCCGTAGACACCAAGCCTTCTGCCTTGCCCCCAAGTGAGTTCCATCCGCCGAAGCTGGCTGGGGAAGACATGGCAGCAAGGGTGGGCAGCACTGCTCCACTTCTGAAGTTCCTCCTTGAGGGGGCCTGTGATGGAGACCCTCCCGCCCCCTTGCCACCTGAACTCCCTGCAAGCTCTGAGGTGAGCGTTGCTTTGGGTGCCAGCATCAAGGTCCCTGGGGTAGTGGGTGACTTCTTCATATCTGAGGAGATTGAGGCCCTGGGTCACCCTTCCTCTGTCTCCTCCATCGGAGGTTGACAGGGTTGGTGCTCCATGAGCCAGAGTTGTGGCTGGTCCTGTCGGCGAATGCCGACAATGTGCTCCTCATGGTCCAGGACCTGGGCGACCTGGTCAAGGCTTGCCAGGCCATCTACTCGGTGGCCTCCTTCACCTGGGTCAGCTGGGTCAAGAGCTCTGGCCTCGTGGTTGGGGACAGGTGGCAGGCGAGCTCCCTCCCACCCACGCTTCAGGCCATCCTGTGGAGCGCAGGTCCTCTGCTTTATCTCGGCGTTTACCTTTCTGCCATACATCCGTCTCCACTGAAAAACTGGCAAGGTTTAGAGGGCAGGGTGTCAGAGCAGCTGCGGAGGTGGACGGGACTAGCCGGGTTCCTCTCCCTCTGAGGGAGGGCACTGATGCTCAATCAACTAGTCCTGGCACTGGTTCAACATCCTAATCCCAGACCCGAGTTTCCTGGCCAACCTCTGGACGCTAGTTCTGGAGTTCTTTTGGCTGGGACTGCACTGGTTCTCTGCAGGGGTCCTCCACCTGCCCCTGGAGGAGGGAGGACAGGGCCTGAAGATCCTGCGCACTCAGGTCCACATCTTCCACCTCCAGGCCCTGCAGAGGCTCCTTTATGGTGCAGATAGTCCGGCATGGAGCGTACAAGCGCACACCTTCCTGCGTCGCTTCCGAGGGCTCCGATACGACCAGCAGCTCCTTTATCTCCATCCGAGAGATCTTCCACGAGACCTCTCCGGGCTCCCGGTCTTCTACCAGGACCTCCTCCGGACCTGGAAACTGGTCTCGGTGACCAGGTCCGTGGTGGCCACCGAGGGGGCCCCTACTACACAACCCCCAGCTCTGTGTGCAGGTGGTGGAGTCCCCCTCGGTGCACCAGAGCCTGGTCCTGGCAGAAGTCACCAAACTCAGAGACCTCCTGGACTACGACCGGGGAGACTGGCTGGGTCCCCTGATGCTCGCTTGGCACATGGGGCTCTCCAGCCCTCGTACTGCCCAGTGTGTATTTCAGGAGGTAAGGGCCGCTTTTCCGCCCACTGGTCGGGTCTACCTCTATCGGGTCCTGTGGGAGGGCATCCCCAGCCCACCCTACACCTCAGGCCTTCCAGACCTTCTCATCAAGCCACTGCCCTGTGGCCCCACCTGGCCATCCCACCTCTTCACCGTGAGTCGGCTGCACGAACTGCAGCCAGCTCATTTCCAGACCGCACCAAGGAGACATCTGTACACGCTCATGCTCCACACCCTTCACGTCCTCACCCTCGCGTCCAGCCCCGACACGAAGTGGCAGGACCTCCTACCTCCTCTGGAGGGTAAGAAACCCCAGTGGGCCAGCCTATGTTCCACCCTGGTCCCAAAGCCGGCCAGAGATATTAGTTGGCAGCTCCTTCATGGAGCCTTGAGCACAGGTGTGTTCTTGGCGCGGTTCACCCCCGTCCTGGACACCTGCCCCTTCTTCTGAGGGAGACCCTGGCGCACGTGTATCTGCAGTGCGCTAGGTTGCAGCCCGTATTCTGACTCCTCTTAGATATCCTGTTACACTTCCGGCTGCACTTTTCCCCTCACCTCCTTATCTAAGCACTCCCTATCCATGGCCCCACAAAGTTGCGGGACCTCCTTGTCAACCTCCTCTGAGCACTGACCAAAATGGCCATCTACAAGACTAGAGAGAGGAGGTTGGCTGAGGGGGTTCCTGCGACTGTGGGGCTTATTTCCGATCCTCCGTCTGCTCATGCATCGAGGGGGGAGTTCCTCAGGGTGGCATCCGCTGGCTCCCTGGATACCTTCGAGGTGCAGTGGGCACTGTCCGGTGTCCCCATCAGCTTCCCTTCGTTTAGCCCTGTGACCTGAATCCTGTCCCTGTTGTATCTTAAGTTGTCCCCCGCAATTAATTGAGATCCTGGATTTTGTGGATCTTCCCCTTAGGCTGGCAGAGATCCTTTAGCAGATCCCAACAGGACCAGACTCCTGCACCCAACTGGTCTGGGTCAGTCACAGGAGTTTGAGGCAAAACCTCCAAGAGGAGAGGTCAGAGAATAGGCTCAGTTATGTCAGCAAATCAGATACTCAAATAAGATCAGATGGAGTTTCTAGCTCCTTTTTATTGACTTAGAGTATTAATGTGTTCACACCTGAGCCATACCAAAGAATTCCACCTCCTTCCCCCATGCAAAACTACTCTTTTTGACTGATGAATACAAAGTGTCCCTCAAATACAGAGATTTCACAGCTTCCTACTTATATGTTATAAATAATGGGGCAGACCTGTAACTATCAGAACTAGCAGAAGAACTACTTTTGTGGACTGGCTTTATTTTGTGTTTATTTATCACAGTGCCGATCAAGAACACAGGTAGAAAATGAGTAAATAAAATCTGTCAGAAGTCAGCTTTAGGAACAGATGAGACTGAATTTGATTTCTCTGTGGTATAAATCAGTTTGTACCTATAAATTTATATTACAAATTCTGACCTGCTTGACCTTGTTCTTGTTTAACAGTGTTCTGGTTAAGGGCTGGATTTTGACCCCCTTACTCACATTGGTGAGTTACATAGTCCTATTAACTTCAGTGGGAGTACTCATGTAAATAACTTCTCTCCAATGGGAATGACTATATTTTACTGTGCCTTAGACTGTTCTAGTATTAAATAATATCACTACGGTATCACCCAAGTGAACAAAATGAAAATACTTTGAGATTCCTTACATCTCAAGTTTGGAAACTCACATTTTAAAATTTAAGAGCTACTATTAAACATCACTGCACGCTTGAACTAGTTACCTTAAACTAAAATTGTCATTGAGAATTAGTAAATACATTCATTGTGTCAGAATAAGATGCACAAGAAAAAAATGCTGAATTGCACAGAGAGGTGTATTATGGCCCTCTATTATATTACACTACATGAATGGTTCTCACAAAACATAAGTTATTTTTTGAGATTTGTTCATAACTAAGGAGAGAATATACACCCCTCCGGAACAAGTAGTTCAATTGTTTTATATCATCCATCAGAGAGCAGCAACTATCAATCCACAACAGGGATATTAGGCACCTTCTGCTGGTCTCTTCTTCCATTAAATATCCTGTTGCCAGTTTTTCTGCTTCTCTCTAAGGGTGAAATTTACCTCTGTGCAGAGGACTAGTTTGAGGTCTGTGTGCTCTCTGCGCAAGGGTGAATTTCACTCAGAAGATTTCAGCAAGCAGTATCTGATTAGGGGTGTGGAAGATGCAAATGACATGCTGAACTCTGCACTGCCTGTGAGGAGACAGGAGCTAACTGTGTAGGTGGATCAGACAGATCTAATATCTCTTGGCCTATTGTCAGGCACTAAATCACTGAAGAGTCTTGGTCTTCGTTCCTGACAAGGTAAGCCTTCCTAAGTTGTGGCATAATAAATCATTTCTGTCTGCCGTAGTGCCTGAACTCACTGTAGGGCTCCTCAAAGCCTTTTTTTTAAGGGCGAACTTCATTTAGCAGCCTTAATGACCTATCAAATGTGTCTAGGTTTGTGGAAGAGGTTCTGAGAAGTAGAAAATTAGCCTCTGTGAATTAGTGAAGATAAGGCAAACCTGGGAAATGACTTTCCTCTATGACTAATGCCCTCAAGCTGTAGTCAGTCAGCTGGATTTGGGGATAAAGGGCCCAGAGCTGACGAAGCTACTAGAGAATAAAATGTATTCAAGGGATTAGGAATAGTTCTGGAAGAAAACTGGGAACTTTATGTGGTACAGGAGTACACAGATAAAGAATCCAGTCTCTCTGGGGAAACCTATTTTCTATAACTAGCCTCCCTTTTTTGCACACACAATTATGGATGCAATTACTGTCTTTTGGAAATCTAAGAACCTTATTTGCAGAGGCGTTGACACATGTATTTCAGTACATATCTAATAAAAGAAAATCTTTAGGAATGCTTTTAGGACCAAATGACTAGCATTAGGCACCCAAATTTGAAAATATGATTGTATGTGACTTGCCTAGCACCACTTTGGAGAAGAGAAGTCTTCTCCGTCCCTGTGACCCAATTCTTAGGCAAAGTTTCTTTCATTTTTTCTCTCTTTTTCCCCAAAGTCAGTGTTCATTTTCCTCTGAGTATATCAGACAACAGCTTTCCCAAATAATAGTCAGTTTCTCAACTTAGTTTGGCTTAAACCAAAGTGGTTTTTATTGGCAAGCTTACAAGTAGAGAGAACACAATTAAATAAAAGATAAGCACCTAAATGCCTCGACAAATATTGCAGAAAGCCTCACTAGACTGGCATTCAATTTAATGTTACAAAATATTGCAAAATCACCATGATTTATAGCATGGTGGGGATTTGTTTAGTCTTTTACCCCGGTCAGAGAACACAGCACTTTGAGAGTCCGCTAAGCGGAACACACTCTAGACCATGGGTTCTCAAACTTCATTACACCATGACCCTCTTCTGCCCTGGGTGAGGGTGGATCTTGGGCTTCAGCTTCAGCCCTGGGTCCCAGCAAGTCTAAGGCGGGCCCTGGTAGCCCCATTAAAATGGGGCCACGACCTACTTTCGGGTCCCGACCCACAGTTTGAGAACCGCTGCTCTTGAGAGAATGTCTGTGGTAGCTTCTGCCATTCAATTATAGCAGCCTCCTCCTTCGACCCAAGACGGTTACTTTCCTTGGTGTGATATCTGCTCATCAATATGGAGTCAAAACAATATCAGCTTATGCAAAAAAATTGCCCTTTCTTTCAGGGCAATTTTAGTCGATTTTATCCAGAAGTATTAATTTCCCCCATGTCATTTATATACAACCATTATATATTCTATTATAGGACTACCTCAAGTAGTAGTTAATCGCTATGCAAATTCAAGTAAACTATTTCTATGCAGCCTCACTACATTATTTATACAGGCTCTACAAGTGTGCTAGGTACCTTAGAAAATATAAATGACATTGTGCCTGCCCAGAAGAGCTTACAACCTAATTTTGGACATGACGAGTGAGTAAGGAGGATCAGGGAAGACAGGACAAGGGTTACAGTACTTAACATACCTGAGTGAATGCATGAGCTATGTGCACATCAGTATGTTTCCAGTAATTTTAAAGTAGGTTTTTTTTCCTTACCTCACAAGCTACATTTTGTTTTGTTGAGAGGTGTATATATCCAAGGTGATCAGTGTGAGGGAAATGGCTGGATATCTGAGAGTGGGAGAGGTTGAAAGGAGTTAAGAGGCAAAAAGGGGCACGAAAGAGGGAAATAGAGGGGGGGCAAAATAGTAGGCTGGTGATAGGTATGGGAATTCCTCCCAAACACACTCCAACCCACAACTCTAGATCTGACATTCTACTTTTTAATGGACAAACAACCCATTGCAGATTTTGCCACTACATTTGTGCTCATGGGGAATGCATCTTAATCTAACCGAAGGTGAAAGTTCATTCTGTACCTTTGTTCTTCTGATTAAGAAGAATTAGATCTGTCAGAGGATTCTGAGTGCCTTCGGGTGGTAAGACATATATAGTGAGATGGGCTTTGATGCTCATGTTGCCTTAACTGGTGGTTTCTTTGATTTTTAGTGATTGTGTTTATATGAAATTCACTTCAGCAACACTAACTCTAAATTAACCAAGTTTTTTGTGGGGGTAGAAAAGTAATTCAATTATGAATTCATCCACCTTTTTCATATCTTACTTCCACTGTGAATAAAAGTCTTTATTAGTCTCATATCTTCATATTCTTGATTAAATCCATTAACAACAGCCTTGGACGGTTTATCATAAATCCATTCGCTTGGCAAGGTACAGATGCCATCTGTATTTCTTGAGTTGTTCCTATGCTTTTTACAACACTGAAGAATCTGTTTAAAAAACCCACATCATTAAGCAATAAATAACACATTGTCATCAGATATGCTATTGCCTTAGAGACCATGAGCCCAGCTTAACAAGAATGGCTCCCCAAGAGTTGTGTTTGGTTTCTGCACTACTTGCGATGTGCCTGAGAACATTGCAAGTGTAATGAAAGATACTCAGTTCCTTTATGCAATGGGTAATTTGAACCTTTAAAAACTGGCAGAATATTAAGATTATCATGATGATTTTAGAGTGATATACTGGCTACCATACAGTGACTAATTTTTATATAATTTTCTGACACCACAAGGGGAGTGAGTGGATGGACTTTTGGGGGTACTTTTTATATAAAAAAAATTGTGCAGAAAGAAAAGCAGGACATATTACGAAAAACTGCTACTGCCTTAAAATTTTGCAATGAAATACATTACATTAACACAATGATATACTACCAATCCTAAATGCAAAGCATTTTTAGCAACAGGAAAAGTGTTTGCTTATATTGTACCTTCTGCACAACTAAGGGTACGTCTATACTACAGAATTAGGTCGAATTTATAGAAGTCGATATTTTAAAACCCGAATTTATGGAATCGATTGTGTGTGTCCCCACTAAAGAGCGTTAAGACCATGAGGTCGATTGACTGTGTCCACAGTAGCGGGGCTAGCATCGACTTTCGGAGCATTGCATTGCGGGTAGCTATCCCACAGTTCCCGCAGTCTCCGCCGCCCATTGGGATTCTGGGTTGCGATCCCAAAGCCTGATGGGGCAGAAAACATTGTCGCTGGTGGTTCTGGGTACGTCATCCCTCCCTCCGTGAAAGCAATATTTTTCGCGCCTTTTTTCCGGGGTTTCTGTGTTTGCTACGGAAGCCTGCTCAGCTCACAATTACCGTATATCTCCAGCGTACGCCTGGACATTAGGTCTAGTGGGGATTCAGTCACACTATAATACGGGCAGAGGGATAGCTCAGCGTTCTGAGCGTTGGCCCGCTAAACCCGGGGTTGCGAGTTCAATCCTTGAGGGGGCCATTCCGCCTGAGGCTGGTAGTCGCGGGACTACACAGCAGGAGCGCCTTGCCTTCTAGCTGCAGATGGTGCAATATGCCATAAATGGTCGTGGTCGCGGGACCACACAGCAGAAGCTCCTTTCCTTCTCGCAGCAGATTGTACAATATGATTGGTATTCGTGTGCTCCTGGCCGGCGGCCTATGGTGTGGCTGGCCGGGGGCGCTTGGACATAAATGGGAGTGACCAGAGTGACTCTGGTCATTCTCTTTTTTACGTTTTGTTTAAGGGAGATTCAGTACTGCCTGGAACACGGGCGGAGGGATAGCTCAGCGGTCTGAGCGTTGGCCCGCTAAACCCGGGGTTGCGAGTTCAATCCTTGAGGGGGCCAGGAGCTGATGATGGATATCAAGCATATTGTACCATCTGCTGCTAGAAGGGAAGGCGCCTCCTTGCTCACCGCATATTGTACCATCTGCAGCTAGAAGGAAATGAGCCTAACCCTTGCTCCCCCCTCCCTCCGTGAAAGCAACTGAGGGGGGAGCAAAAAATCCTTTTGATGGGACTCCATCATGGTCACCTCTGCTGATGAGATCTGCGCTCACCTGCAGCTCACCACGCTGGCCAAACAGGAAATGAAATTCAAAAGTTCGCGGGGCTTTTCCTGTCTACCTGGGCGGAGCATTGGAGCTCAGACTGCTGTCCAGAGCGGTCAAACGTTGCACTGTGGGATAGATCCAGGAGGCCAATACTGTCGAATTGCGTCCTCACTAGCCTACATCGATTCGGCAATATCGATTTAAGCGCTAATCCCCTCGTTGGGGGTGGAGTGGCGAGATCGATTTTAAGAGCCCTAGAAGTCGATGTTAAGGGCTTCGTCGTGTGGATGGGTGCACGGATCAATCGAAATAACGCTAATAAATTCGACCTAAACTCGTAGTGTAGACCAGGGCTAAGAAATGACTGAATTAATATTCTGGATTGTGTTTGTGATCTTATTAAATACTTTCCTACCCCCCTTACTAATTTAAAACATATTTTTGTGCTATCATTTTTAAAAGGTAAGGGTTTGGAGGTTTTTTTAGGGACTTAAAAAAGTGTATTTGGAAGGGGGCAGGAGGAGTTGATTTAGGGCTTATGAAAGATGCTGGATTGACAACCACAGGATTTTATCCACAGAAAGATGCAAAGGCATTATGTAGGTTTTCCCACACCATCACACCAATGTGCCTCAGCCTTGGTCCTGAGTGATTCATGTCTCCATGAAAATTCATTTCTAGGCCTCTGCTGGGACTGCTAGTAAAGGTTGCCAATTGTGAGAGTGAATTTTATGCTGTGGAAAAAGGTTGACATAGATCACCAGCCCCAGGAGTGGTCCTAGCTGTTCCATTAGCTGGGGCAGAAAACTGTTATGGAGCCCCTTCCCTGCCCTGTCCCCCGAGCCAAAAACCCACAACAAAAAACCCAACCACACACCATCTACAGCTGGCCAATCAGCACAGGAAAAAAGCCAGAGTGGTCAGTGCGAAGCAACAACAATAAAAGCTGAGTGAGCTGATATGATGCTCCCTGGAAGTTGGTGTCCAGGGTGACTGACCTGCTCGCTCACCTGGAGAACCAGCCCTGACTAACTCATTCCATAGAAGCCATCCAAATGACTTGGTTGTTACTGACCAGGGCTAGATTTGCAATAGTGACAGGAAGGAAAAAAGCACCTGATTCCAACTTTGAGTCATACAGTTCCCTAAAATAATCCTTGTTAATAGTCTGTGTTCTTATTCTGACACTATACACATACATTTCCATGGTATGAAACAGGACAGCTACCATTCAGGTAAAGAATGACTTTTTAAAAGTTGTAAATACCTTCTCCATCTGATTATTTTCTTCTCTCCTTACTAGGGTGACCAGACGTCCCGATAAAATCGGGACTGTCCCAATTTTAGTTCTTTGTCCCGCGTCCCAACCGATGCATGGTCGGGATACCGGGGTTTTTTTGCTTCCCCCATGTGTCCCGATTTTTGGGTCCTTTCATCTGGTCACCCTACTCCTTACACTCATATTATGATTTGCTCCAGCCAGTGATGCCACCACTGAATTTAGGAGTGTTTATGCTGACTCCTTTTACAAAATCCAATGTGAAGCTGCTTTTGATGGGTTGTGCCTATTCATCAAAGCATTCCCTGGCCTGCTATTACAGAGCACACACATCTCTTCTGCTACAGATGTTACATTCTGGTATTGTGGTTCGGTAGTAACAGCAACCAATAAAAAGCTTTTTAAAAAACTAGTCTGATTACGCGTTCGATTAGATAAAATCAGTGGCTTTTTACATCATAGTTAGGTTTTCTCTCTTGACTTCCACTGTTTCTGATCCCTATGGGTAACTAAAGTCCCTTTTCATCTGGTGGAGCAATGGTAGTAGCAGAAAGGTTTTGTTGCCACAGTGCCAGGTCAGGGACCTCTCTTGGATTCTCTTCAAACAGCACAAACTGAACAGATGAAAGATAGGGTTGTTGTGAATAAAAGTGCCCCCCACACACACATTTAAATTGGGACCTGCCTATTTGAGTAACTTCTTTTTCTTCATGTAATACTCCTACCATTGAAGTGAGGAGATAGGTGCTTGACCTGGCTCTCCTTCAATATAAAAGAGGAGCGGCTGGCAGGCTGTTGTCTATAACAGCCTTTATGTTTCTGAACTTGTTGCCTCTTTGTCCAGAATAGCTTGTTTTCGTTGACCTTTAAAATTGTTACACTGCACGGCCTTCTTTTCACAAGGGTGTTTGGGACAAAGGAGTTGTTTGAGAAGTATGAGGTATTCTTTCGAGTTTTTGCTGTAAAGTTTAGTCCTTGAACATCTACTAGTATACCCTTAACCAGCCTTGAAAAGAAAGATGCTCTACAGTCAAGAAATGTCACTGGTTGTCTGGGCCCTTTCAGGGCGGGCATAGGTCCAATACATCCCTGCTCCACATTCTGCACCTTTAAGGACCAGCATTCTGTTAACTGTATTGTTTAGAGAGGTCCTGTGACTGAAGACACAGTGAGCTGGGAAGAGAGAAGCAAGATTCAAATGAGCAGTTTCATGTCTCGCTGTGTAGAGCTCTCCAAGGACCAAGGGGCAGGACCAAGACCACGCAGCAGTAGCTGCTTCCTTGCTGATAGGGAGCAGGGCAAGCCAGCACTTTGTAGCTAGGAAAGATGGATAAGCAAGCTGGAGAATGCTGAACACTTGGTGTGAGTAAGAGATTATGTTAGGCAAAGCTATATTTTGCTAGAATTAAGTTTTAGAATGTGTTAGTTTTGTTTGTAACCCTTTCATATCTTTTTCACTCTTGCTTGAAATCACGTAAATCTATGTTCTTTGTTAATAAACTTATTCTTACTTTTGCCCTCTTAGGGCTGTGTATTAAGTTGAAGCGTATCACCCCAGCCAAGCTAACAAGCTGTCATGTGTCCTGGCTCTTTGGGAGCAATGAATTTGGTGTTACCTCAGTAAGAGAGACTGGACACTGCAGAGGAGAGGGTTTTGGGGAGACTTAGGACCAGAATGGCTGTTGCGGTCACCCCGCAAGGAGTAACTGGGTTGGTGGAATCTCAGGGTGAGACTTTTATGCTATAGTGACGCTACTGGTGGCAGAGGTCTGAGCCAAAGCTGCACAGCCTAAAGGAATCGAAGGTAACAGGGCAGGTGGTGACAGCACCCCGTTTCTTTTACAGACATGCCCTGGTCTCTCCTCCAAATCACACATGAAATGGCCAAGGAATCTGGGTTCTACTTGTAGCCCTTCACCTGCTGGAAATTAAGGAGTGCCTTTATACAGGTTTGCCACATACTCACCAGTCCCTTTTCATCAGAAATACCCCAGGATCATATTTAGTTTTGTAATACTTATTTTTGAATGGTTACTTACGGAGAAAGCTATGATAATAATGGAGGAACAGATGCTATATCCAAGAAGAAAGAACCACACCCACCACGTTTTATCATGCCTGATATTGCCATTGCATTTGGACTCTGAAATAAAGAAAGGGACATTTAAGTATCTAAAAACCAAAAAGGTGTTTGTTCGCTTTTCAGACGAGCTTTTTATGTGATGGATTAGATGGGGCTTAGTCATGGTTGACTTCCTATTCATATTTATCACATTTTTTTCACTATTTTTTCAGGCTAACGGTTTGAGCCTCTTCTGGAGAGTTACGGATAGTTCAACTTGAAAAGTGTAAGATTTCTTAACATAATGATAACCTGATTATAAAATGGATGGAATCCTAAATTTCCAGTGAATTCATAGATTCCAAGGCAAGAAGGGAACATTGTGATCATCTAGACTGACCTCCTGTATAACACAGGCTGGGGTGGCCAAACTTACTGACCCTCCAAGCTGCATATGACAATCTTCAGACATTCGATAGCCGGGGAGCGCCTGCCAAGGGTCTGGGCTTCAACCCTGTGGAGGGCAGTGGAACTAGGAGCTTCAGCCCCATGGGAGGCACCTGCCGGGGCTCGGGGCATCAGCCATGCAGGGAGGAGAGGGGCTCAGGGCTTCAGCCACACAGGAGGCGTCTGTCTGGGCTCAGGGCTTCAATCCTGCTCCTGCCGAAGCCCCAAACTCCAGTAGGTGCACACCACAGGACTGAAGTCCTGAGATTCCCCCTCCCTGCAGAGCAGAAGCCCCTAGTCCCACCACCCCACAGCAGGGCAGAAGCCCCGAGAGCTCCACCCTCCCACCTCAGTCTGGTAGGCAGAGAATGAGGAGCGGGCGTGGGAGGCTCTGTGAGCCGCACTTTAACTGTAAAAGAGGCACATGCGGCTCGTGAACCACGGTTTGGCCACCCACAGACCATGACATTCCCCAAAATAATTCCTAAGGCATAGGTTTTATAAAATTTCCAATCTTGGTTTTAAAATGGTCAGTGATGGAGAATCCATCCAATTAACGGTAAGATCTCTGAAAACCTCTTTGCAATGTGACAACAATCTGCTTTCAAAGAAAACAACCCACTTTCATGGCAACAGCTACTTCATTTAATTTCAGGCAATGTCTTTTCTAAAACAGAAATCATAGGGTAATGGTGCTCTACTATCCAAGAGAATTTATCTCAGCAGCCACTGAAAGCTGATGAAGCCTCAGCAAAATGCAATTGGACAGTCTGCTGAATATAGTGGGGACTCAAGTATTTGGCAGTTTTCCTGCATCAGCTAACTGACTGTCCAGTCAGATGTGCTTAGAGAATGCAGATGGACAAAGGACCCATGTTGTTTAAGAGACTGTTTCTCAGTTGGTGGATCGTGAATCCTAGAAGGGTCATGAAAGTCAATTGGGCAAGTGTTATAAAGTACTGAAAATGCTATTACAATCTAAAGCAAAGACACTTTCACCCCGCCTTGACCTTTCAGGGTCAACCTCTTGAAACACACACACAAATTGTACTGGGTTATCATTGATATATATTTACTATAAAAGTAAGAGTAAGAAATGTAATGTGCATGGGACAAGAGTCACTTGCAGGTTTAAACTAGAGTAAATGGTGGAGTCTCTGTAACTTGAAGTTTTTAAATCGGTGGTGGGCAACCTGTGGCCAATGAGTCACATGCGGCCCATCAGGGTAAGCTGATTGCAGGCATCGAGACATTTTGCTGACATCGACCATCCGCAGGCACCGCAGGAATGGTGAATTGCAGCCACTGGGAGCTGCGGGGAGCTGTGCCTGTGGACAGTCAATGTCAGCAAATGGTTTCCACTGCTTGCATCCGAAGAAGTGGGTATTCACCCACGAAAGCTTGTGCTCCAATACCTCTGTTAGTCTATAAGGTGCCACAGGACCCTTTGTCGCTTCTGCAATGTCAGCAAAATGTCTTGTGGCCCTCAATCAGCTTACCCTGACGGGCCGCATGCGGCCTGTGGGCCACAGGTTGTCCACCACTGCTTTAAATCATGATTTGAGGGCTTCAGTAACTCAGCCAGAGGTTAGGGGTCAACTACAGGAGTGGGCGGTGAGATCCTGTGACCTGCAACATGCAGGTCAGACATGACTATCATGATCTGGCCTTAAAATCTATGAGTCTACTGGTGAGGGCAGGAGGGTGGCAAATATATATATACAAATAGTCTGTTGTAAAATCTTGGACTGTATTGTTGTCATTGTTCCACACATGTATATACAACTCCAGCCAGTATTCTTCCACCCCTACCCTGATTTTGAATCAGGTGGAATTAAAACAGCAATATTCTGGGACTGTGGGAGAGAGGGCAATACAACTCGAGGGTAATTAAGCTCATCTCTATATACACCCAAGTCTATCTCTGTAACTCACAAAACTTCCTTACCATGTACTGTCAGCCTGCTGCCACTTCCACGTTTTTTCCTTACTGGTGTTGGAGAAATTAGCCATACGTCACAGAAATACATGCCGCTGTCATTCGGCTGAACGTTGTCCAGTTGTAAGGTTGAAATTTTTTTGGACTCTTTAGTTTTAATTTGTATCTGTGACTTTTGAACATCAGAGGTACTTGTGCTTGGCTGGAGCGCCAGCTGATTATGGGTAGGGTCTTTCCTCCAGTACACCTCTGAATAATTTATAGGTTTATCTAGGTAGTCAAATTCACACAGTATCAAAACAGTTGAATTAAGAGACACATTGATGTCCTGGGGATATTGTACAACTGAAAGTTCTGCTCCACTGGTAACTGTAAGATGGAAATAAAGTGGGTGCGTATGAGTTGTTATACTCTTTACAGGGGCACACAAAGAAACCATTTTGGGACTATTTTAAAAACTGTGAGTGAGGGTAGAGTCTTGGCCAGCTCAACAAATGTGTATGATAGACTTCTACAGCTACAGAAAAGGTCCAGCCATGAGCATACTGGAGGAAATCCTAACCCTATTGAAGTCAATGGGAGTTTACTTTTGGCTTCAATGGGACCAGTATTTCACATACAACATTCACATAAAAAGTGTTATAAAATAATTTTTGGTTTCTTTGCAGCCATTCTGAAGGAAAAATGGGCCCTTTCCCAAAGGAATGTCTGTAAACAAGCCAGGTAAAGAAACAATCTGATTTAAATAATTTGACTATGGACAATTTAGTCATATTTGCTAAAAGAACATAGGAGGTTTCTATTGGAACTTAACTCCCCCCAAATGTATACAAATGTAATCTATGTACAGCTGTGCAAAAATTAAAGTAGTTTAAAATATTTAAAAAAATATGTGTGTGTAAATATGTTGCGTAAATATGTAAGGTTTGAAGGACCTAAATCAATACTCCTGGTTTGTAAAATTCTGTTTTGTAGGTTTAAAATAATTTGGTTTTTGTTTTGTTTTGTTTTTAAATAATACCACTAAAATCCATTTTAATCTTTCATTCAAAGTTGCAAAACTGACAGACACAGTTTGCCAAACACAGGTAACTAGTGTTGTTTGGCTTTGGTATTTAGCATTTAGCCCTTAAGATACACTAGTGCTGTATAACTTTCAATATCTTTTAACAACCAAAGTCGTGGCTGCAGCAATCAAAACCAGGAGAATGGGAAAAAATTCTGGATTTGTTTTTTGGTAACAAAATAGCAAATAAAAGCTGTAATAATTTTTTTTAAAAAAAGACAGTGCCCCTCTGGAGCAACAGCAGGGGTAAGGTGCACAAAAAAGCAATGTTAGAAACCCTGAGCCTTAAGGTGGCTCTGTGTAATCAGACTGTCACTTTAATAAGGGCACATGAAAACTATGCAAGCTCCAAAAAAACCCAAAACAGTTACACCTTATGTAAAAATTAATATGGCTAATATAATGTTATAAAAGTTAAACTATAAAAAAAATTGCATTTTTCACAGGACATGTGCAGTGTATATTGTAAAAGGAGTAAAAAGAAATGCAAACAAAACATGCTATTTAATTAAAATCCTATTAGGGCTCTAAAAGGAGCCACTTTAGGTTGGGTTTTCTTTTTCAGATTGCTGTGTGTTTTGGAAGCAGGAGTTAAAGGTAAAAAGTAATCAGAACTCTGGTGAAAGTTGATTGTGTCCCTTTTAAGACAGGTTTCAGTGTAGTAGCCGTGTTAGTCTGTGTCAGCAAAACGAAAATAAGAAAGAAAAACTTGTAGCACCTTAGAGACTAACAAATTTATTTCAGCATAAGCTTTCGTGGGTTAGTACCCACTTCATCGGATGCCTCTAAGGGTAGGTCTTCACTACCCGCCGGATCGGCGGGTAGCAATCGATCTATCGGGGATCGATTTTTCGCGTCTCGTTAAGACGCGATTAATCGATCCCCGATCGCGCTCCCCGTCGGCGCCGGCAATCCACCTCATCGAGAGGCGAAAGCGGAGTCGACGGGGGAGCGGCAGCGATCGACTCGCCGCCGTCCTCATCGCCAGGTAAGTCGATTACGATACGCCGACTTCAGCTACGCTATTCCCGTAGCTGAAGTTGCGTATCGTAGATCGACCCCCTCCCCTAGTGTAGCCCTGGGCTAAGCTGCTAATGGCTTTGGATCCAAAAGCCAGCCAGAAAGCGGCTGTGTTAATGCAAATTACCTAACTAATTAAAAAAAAAAAAAAAAACCCTGCCCATAAATGGCAGCACAAAGAAGATGCAAATAAAGAACATACCAGGTCAGCAAACAAACTATCTAAAACCAAAAGCCTCAAATTATACAAAAAATTTAAAAAAAAAAAAAACAGGTTAACCCTAAAAAATTTAAAAAAAAACTTTTTGGTATGTGTAAGCAGTGCTGAAATCTAAAGACAGGTACAAAAGGGGTCTGCTTATATGCATGACACTCCTACCTTTTAATTTACCAAAACCCCCAAAATATAATACATGGTATAACAAAATATCTTTATTAATTTGATGCTAATGTTATTGTTAATATTAAACATTGAAATAAATGTATTGTTAATAAGTACTCCTGTAACTATGTAAAGTGTATACTTTTTTTAAAAAAAACCTCTAAGGTCACATGGTAATAATGCTTCTCAGCTATTACCTATAAATAAACGTAAAGCTTAGCACAACAACAACAAAAAAACTTTATAAACCTGGTCTGCTGTATAAAAAAAAAAACCTGAGGTACACCACCTCATAAATTTAATAACTAAACAGTGGAATACTTTCCCCTATCCCTTAAAAGGTAAAAGCCATTAAAACCTGGCCTGCCTATAGAACAGAAACACAGGAAAGTATGGGGGTAATTCCTCTGTTTTGCCCGCAATCAGCAAGAATATTTGTAAAAGAAAGGAATATTTTAAACAATAACCTGCCACCTCAAAAGGGGTAGAAAAATGTTCTTTTTGTCTTTCAAAACTTCAAGAAAAGCTGATACCAGCTAAAAAGCAACCCAGAAAACCATGAATCTACTGTCACCACAAAAATTGTTTTTTTGTGTTTTATGTTTTATCGTGCATTGTTTGTCTTGTTACTAGCATTGTAGTGTATTGTGTTACAAAAAAAACCCCTACTGCACTAGGCAAAAAAAAATCAATAAGCATATTAACTATATTTAGAAAAATCAGTGTTGCAAAAGGGTGAAGGTCAAAAGATGCCAGTCTGTTGACAGGAAAACATCCTCATATAGCTAACACCATATTAGAAAAAACTGGTTTTGTAGCAAGAATTATAAGTACTATAGACCTGAAGGTAATTAACAATAAGTTAAGTTCCTCGTCACAACTGCAAAATAGTATAATTCACAAGCAGGCAAATATTACTGTGGACTTGGTACAAATAGGTCTGGGAAACCTAAAAGCAATATAAAATATGTGGCGGTGGCTAAACACCACATCCTGGTTTCTGTATAAACAAGAAATAAAATTTAAAAAGTAAAACTGCCTTGGCCATAAAATGTACTGAAATGCAAATTCTTAGTTTAGCATCACTTAAACACAAAATGTTTTGGGTAATATCTGGGAATGTTAGGGTATTAACTCAGCTTTTAAAACAACAAAAATGGTCCTTCATCAATACCTACAAATGTAAATGAATGCAATATGTTTCCAGCATGGTGAAGCCTGATTTGTTATTAGATAAAATTATTGTTAAAATTGCTCACCAACAGTCTGTAAAAACAAAAATATGAAAAATGAAACCGCTCCCAAAATTGACCATGGGATGCTTTTGGCTATCCCGGGTTATAGATCAATAGGCTTAAAAATAATTATTGGACACCTGAGGGTGTACAAAATGGAGCTCTCAGAAATGGGTATGCTTGTCTCTACCTGTCACCACAAAACCATGTAGCAAAAATACCTCATTGGGAACGTGTGTGTGACACGTGTTTTATACAACAGACAATGTGTATGTGTTACATCCTGGGAAACAGTATTTTGGAAAAATGCAAGTATCAGCCAACCCCCAGTGAATGAATGTAAATGTAAAGCCAGTGTACTATATACTAGCAATCTCATGTACTATTTACCAAAAATAGAAGAAGCACAGAGCACTATAACCGCTACTCCAGTTAATTTTTCTGTTACCCTTGGCCTGGATTGGCACGATCTAACTAATCACTTATTGTCAGAAACAAAGGTGACTCCATTTTTACAACAAACGCAAAAGAATATAGGGAAGCGTGTCATTCAAATATTACATGCAAATGGAGAAATGCTAAAAATTGCTAGGTCTAAAAAAACCCTGACAGCCTATCACTGGTATGACGTTTTTACAGGCTGGTCCCTGACTTCTAAGGGCATATTGTCTATTATGTGTCACCCATTACTACTTGTGTTAATATTGTCCTGTGTTTGCGTGCTAGAAATGTGTTATATGTGCAGTTGAACAAAAAAAATGTTTGTTAAATTACAGTCACAAGCTCAAATGGCCTCTTAGTATATTGCTATAAAATAGTTGTGTAAAATATGACCCACTCAAGAATTATTCTTGAAGGGTCAAAAGGGGGATATGTAGTAATAGGATTTTATGTTTGTATTTTGTATAATTCTGTATCTTAGCTAATTTCAAGGCCGTAACAGACCTTTTAGGGTCACCACTTTGTTGTAGGTTTAATATTTTAAAATAAGTAAAAGAATGCAACAATTGTTTTCTCTTGCATTGCAATTTGATGTTCCTGTTCAAATGCTCTGTGTAAATCAATTCTGTTTTGTGTATAAATAAAAAATGTGTGTATTAAAAATAAATATAAAGGCCATCACCGAACCAAATGTTCTAGGAAGGGCGCCCGAAGGTTGCAATATGCCCCTATTAAAATGTCAAACAAGAGCAAATTAACAACTCTAAAAATAAAACAGGCACCTATCAATAAAAACAAAATAGCTGTAATCAAAACCAGCATAAAATAACTCCCTAAAAATAATTAAAAAAAAACAAATTAAAAATAAAAATTAAAAATTAAAAAAACAAGCAATCGTCAGACAATTAATTAAAGCATGATGGTACAAAACTTATTGGTTCAAATAAAAAAAATCACTATATAAACAGGGTGCCTTGCCATAAAACTTTGGGTTCGTCCTGCCAAAACTTCCTCGGAACATCGTGTCATGACCGACAGAACCCTGCTCCTATCTACCCGTGATCAACCTAGTTGGCTATCTACATTGAGCCAGACTCTGAACTGGTAACTATAACATCGACTGACGGAACAGTGTGTGTGTGTGTGTGTGTGTGTGTGTGTGTGTGTGTGTGTGTGTGTGTGTGTGTGTGTGTGTGTGTGTGTGTGTGTGATTAAATGCATATGCTAATTGTTGTATCTTCAATAAACGCAGTGCATTGCCTTTTCCCCTGGAAAAGATCCCGTGTGTTTCTTATGCATAACATGTTTGCATATGGCAGTTTTATTTGCAGAATACCTGAACGCACCCATTTATATTAAGAAACATATATCTGTGAAAGTGATAACATCTGCTGCACTGTACTTGAGAGAGACTTGGTTCTCTTTAATTAAGTCTAATGTAGCAAAACTTGAATTAAACATTTAAAATGGAAAATAAAAATCTAGAAGAATAGACATGTGTGGCCTCTCCCCATTTATCCCCCTTGTTGAAAAAATGCATAGATTATCTTCAGAAGTGAATACATACAATTGGTAATGGTATTCCAAAATCATCACTAACCCATTTCAGGTTAGTTAGTGAAATAGATGGTTCTTGTTTGGAAATCCTGTACAACATTTTGAACATGTACTAACAAACTAACAAGATAAATATAACAGCTGTTTGAAGCCTTTATTAAATTTGGATCAATCGTCTAATTAGTTATTATGGATGCTCTATCACAGGGGGTCGTCAACCTTTCAGAAGTGGTGTGCCTAGTCTTCATTTATTCACTCTGATTTAAGGTTCCATGTGCCAGTAATACATGTTAACGTTTTTAGAAGGTCACTTTCTATAAATCTATAATACATCACTAAACTATTGTTGTATGTAAAGTAAATAAGGTTTTTAAATGTTTAAGAAGCTTCATTTAAAATTAAATTAAAATGCAGAGCCCCCCGGACCAGTGGCCAGGACCCGGGCAGCGTGAGTGCCACTGAAAATCAGCTCGCATGCCACCTTTGGCACCCATGCCATAGGTTGCTTACCCCTGCTCTATCACATTGGTTATAGTAATATAAATCAAAATAAACATTGATATAGTAGAATATTAGCTAAAATATAAAATTAGATACAGTACACAAATAAAAGCTCATTTTTAATGTGTTTTATCATATGAGTTTTTTAATCTGTGCCTTTTAAAGCTTTTGTTTAAATTATTCTGTTTTCCTCCATAAAACAGCAATTATTTGATAGCTATAACACTAAATAAAAATATTTATTTAAAAGTCAAGAATTGTGTTCTTTTTATTACCAGCTTTAAGAGTTAACACTTCCTGCAATAATCAATTTGCAGCATGAAGACCTCAGAAAAAAGTCTTACCTGTGAGTTGAATAAAATAAGAAATCATAACCAAAATGACAAGTGGCTTCATTTTCTTCAGATTCCTAATGTGGATGATTTAAAACCTTCTTTGAAACACTTGGTGTTGCAGTTGTCAGCAATTTGTGAAACAGTAAAGAAAAGATCACCTAAACATGTTTTTAACTATGTTTCCAGGAGGGTGGTTTTGTGGTTTACTCACGCTAACCAATTTCCTTCCGTTGATGGTGTTACTGTATTTTCTCATGAATGCAACAGATTATCTGTTTACGATACAGCTCTGAATCATATTTCACTAGCACTTGGGTTCTTTCCCCTCAAAATTTTTCTTTGTTTGATAATTCAACAGGGATATGAAAAGTTTTACTCCTGATTCACATGGGTACTGCAGTATGCCATCCCCGTTTGTCCACCCCTCCCCAATCCAATAACTATGTACTAGATGAAGGCAGAATCCCTAAGAAGGGGGAGCAGATTTTCATGGACAATACACCTGAGGCTCTGGAGGCTCCTTATCCTAAAAGAAAATAAATTGAGAGGAGCATTAAAAGCCACCACCAAGTAGGACTACCCCTGTAATGCAGTGCAGGACAACTTAGTTTAACCACTGGTCTCAGTCTGACTGGGCCAGTGAACAGCGAGATTGTTCTGGTATCAATATCGTCAACCCCTGATGACAGAAGTGCTTTGTTCTGTTAAATATTAGTCCAACTAAACAATTAAAAAGTGGTGTTGAAATGCTTCAAAGGGACTTAATTTGTCCTTTGGTGGAAAGATAATGCCTAGGAAATGACCCGTCATGAGCACTGGTCTCAGCTAATGCAGTTTCTCCTTTAGTTCAAGGGTATGTCCAGAACACATGTTTGTGGAGCACCTAGATTAGCATTTACAAGCCAGTTGGCTAACTTGAGTTAACTGGCAACAATTAAGTTAAAACAGGGGCAAATACTCTAGTCTAGACATACCTGAAGTAGCCCTTGCCACTTGAACTAAGGTTTCAGATGGGTAGCTGTGTTAGTCTGTATCAGCAAAAACAACAAGGGGTCCTTGTGGCACCTTAGAGACTAACAAATTTATTTGGACATAAGCTTTTGTGGGCTATAACCCACTTCATCAAATGCATGAAGTGAAAAATTCAGTAAGCAGGTATAAATATACAGCACACGAAAAGATGGGAGTTGCCTTACCAAGTGGGGGGTCAGTGCTAATGAGGCCAATTCAATCATGGTGGATATGGGCCATTCCCAACAGTTGGCAAGAAGGTGTGAGTATCAACAGAGGGAAAATTATTTTTTGTAGTGACCCAGCCACTCTCAGTCTTTATTTAGGCCTAATTTGATGGTGTCAAGTTTGCAAATTAATTCCAGTTCTGGAGTTTCTTGGTGAAGTCTGTTTTTGAAGTTTTTTTGTTGAAGAATGGCCATTTTTAAGTCTGTTATTGAGTGTCCAGGGAGACTGAAGTGCTCTCCTACTGGTTTTTGAATGTTACAGTTCTTGATGTCTGATTTGTGTCTGTTTTTTCTTTTGCATAGAGACTGTCTGGTTTGGCCAATGTACATGGCAGAGGGGCACTGCTTACATATGATGGCATATATCGCATTGGTAGATGTTCAGGTGAACGAGCCCCTGATGGTGTGGCTGATGTGGTTAGGTCTTATGATGCTGTCCCTAGAATAAATATGCGGACAGAGTTGGCAATAGGGTTTGTTGCAGGGATTGGTTCCTGGGTTAGTGTTTCTGTTGTGTGGTGTGTAGTTGCTGCTGAGTATTTGCTTCAGGTTGTTGGGTTGTCTGTAAGAGAGGACTGGCCTGTCTCTGACATCTTGAGGAAAGGGGAGGGATAGCTGTGTTAGTCTGTATCAGCAAAAACAACAAGGGGTCCTTGTGGCACCTTAGAGACTAACAAATTTATTTGGACATAAGCTTTTGTGGGCTATAACCCACTTCATCAAATGCATGAAGTGAAAAATTCAGTAAGCAGGTATAAATATACAGCACACGAAAAGATGGGAGTTGCCTTACCAAGTGGGGGGTCAGTGCTAATGAGGCCAATTCAATCATGGTGGATATGGGCCATTCCCAACAGTTGGCAAGAAGGTGTGAGTATCAACAGAGGGAAAATTATTTTTTGTAGTGACCCAGCCACTCTCAGTCTTTATTTAGGCCTAATTTGATGGTGTCAAGTTTGCAAATTAATTCCAGTTCTGGAGTTTCTTGGTGAAGTCTGTTTTTGAAGTTTTTTTGTTGAAGAATGGCCATTTTTAAGTCTGTTATTGAGTGTCCAGGGAGACTGAAGTGCTCTCCTACTGGTTTTTGAATGTTACAGTTCTTGATGTCTGATTTGTGTCTGTTTTTTCTTTTGCATAGAGACTGTCTGGTTTGGCCAATGTACATGGCAGAGGGGCACTGCTTACATATGATGGCATATATCGCATTGGTAGATGTTCAGGTGAACGAGCCCCTGATGGTGTGGCTGATGTGGTTAGGTCTTATGATGCTGTCCCTAGAATAAATATGCGGACAGAGTTGGCAATAGGGTTTGTTGCAGGGATTGGTTCCTGGGTTAGTGTTTCTGTTGTGTGGTGTGTAGTTGCTGCTGAGTATTTGCTTCAGGTTGTTGGGTTGTCTGTAAGAGAGGACTGGCCTGTCTCTGACATCTTGAGGAAAGGGGAGGGATAGCTCAGTGGTTTGAGCACTGGCCTGCTAAACCCAGGGTTGTGAGTTCAATCCTTGAGGGGGCCATTTAGGGATCTGGGGCAAAAATTGGGGATTGGTCCTGCTTTGAGCAGGGGGTTGGACTAGATGACCTCCTAAGGTCCCTTCCAACCCTGATATTCTATGATACAATCCATTGGTGATCTTCCAGAAAACACCCTCCTGGCCACTATGGATGTAGAAGCCCTCTACACCAACATTCCACACAAAGATGGACTACAAGCAGTCAGGAACAGTATCTCCGATAATGTCACAGCAAACCTGGTGGCTGAACTTTGTGATTTTGTCCTCACCCACAATTATTTCAGATTTGGGGACGATTTATACCTTCAAGTCAGTGGCACTTCTATGGGTACCCACATGGCCCCACAGTATGCCAACCTTCTTGTCAACTGTTGGGAATGGGCCACATCCACCATGACTGAACTGGCCTCGTTAGCACTGACCCCTCAGTTGGTAAGGCAACTCCTGTCTTTTCATGTGCTGTATATTTATACCTGCCTACTGTATGTTTCACTCTATGCATCTGATGAAGAGGGTTATAGCCCACAAAAGCTTATGCACAAATAATTTGTTAGTCTCTAAGGTGCCACAAGGACTCCTAGTTGTTTTCACTTGAACTAAGTAATAGTCCTGAGTTTGGAGACACGGGAGCAAGAGAGAATCTCAGCCTGCCATTAGTGATACAGGGAGAGAAAGAGAGAGAGAGAGAGAGAGAGAGGAGAAAAAGATAAAAAAGGTGGTTCATTATTATAGTTAGGCCACGGATTCACAGAGAAAACAGATTTGTTCTATTTTTTTAATAATTAGAATTTATTAACGATGAAACTGTTGCCAACTGTTCAGAAAGGGAAAAAAAGAAAAAGAAGAAGTGAAAAAACTTTTGTGAGCTTTGCTTTCTAGCTCTTAGATCCCCAGATAATACTCTATTTTGATCTATAACATTTTGAACAGCCATTATAAAAGTCCTTGGAGAGGCAGATTTGAATAAGAAACATTATTAAAGAAACTGATTAAAGTCAAGAGTTAATAGTTTAATGCAGCTGGCTTGGGGATTCACACAGGCACATAAGCAAGAATTCAGTATTATGGCAAAGAAAACTGGACCTGTCTGAAAAATTCTAACAGAAAGTGACAAAGTTATACTGCAGTTTGTCTGACTCCCTAATTAGTTGTAAAATTCTCAGTTTGGGGTCAATTTGAATGTTACGTTTTAATCAACAGACACTTAAAATTATTTTAAGCTTCCTTACCTAAAGTAAATTCCCATTAGGAAGCTTTGTGGAGAAATGTAGTGGGCCAGGTTGTAAGTAGTTAATTGACTTAAGATAGCTGAGAGACCACACTGGGAACAGAAAAGGTGCATACAAATATAGCTACCAAGATGTTAGGACATTTATATATTAGGAAAATCATTTTTTAATAAGAAAAACCGTTCAAAATGTATAAACTGTCTCCTTAGAACTGACAGAGAAAAATGAGCCCTAGGTGAAATTCAGAAAAAATGATGAAAGGGCTGTTTTTCACTGTTGATCAAATTCTGCCACAGTCTCAAGGCCTCAGTTCAGCAAAGCACTTAAGGTCATGCATAACTTTAACCATGTGTGTATGTCCATTGCTATTCAGTCAAGCACTTCAAAAAAGACTTTAAGTCCCATTGAAGCCAATTGAATTCAACACATGCTTAAGTACTTTGCTAACTCAGGGGCCGATTGAACCTTCTGGCCATAGAGGCATGAAGAAGGATCTGGAATAATGAAGAGCTTAAATCTGATCAATTACAAAAGAGCTAATTTCTGTCATTTTATAGGACCAATTAAAACAGCATTGCATAAAGAGAACTTTAACTATGAAATACAATTAGACAAAATTGTGACAAGGTGGTCTGCCACATCAAGGGGATGAAACCTTGGGCCAGTCAGCATGGTTCTGACATGCTGTCTCTTTCAGAACAGGTTTGAACTGAACTGAAAAATTAAATTAAATTGCTTTAACCAAACTGGAATTGTTGTTTTTGTTGTTTTTTTCCTCACTGAAACAAACAAGTCATTACTAAACTGTTTTGTAATTTGGGGAGAAGGGACTATTTTTCCCCTGATTAACTGAATTTCTAAACAAAAATACCATTTCAAACCAAAAAGTTGAAACATTTCATCTCAACAGCAATTTTTCAGCCAAAAATCTACTCACCAAATTTGTAAATAGTTTTGATGCCCTGAAAAATGCTTTTTTCAGTGGATTTATTATTCACTGAAAATATTTCACCCAGTGCTAATGTCAAACTGTTTTATTTTGGGGTTTGCTAAAGACTGTCAGTGAAACCATTAATAAACCTGAATAAGAGCATGAACAGATTCTGTGTGTGGTGTTTAATACTTCCTGGTTTGGGGAAACAGGCAAATAGCCCTATATGTGGTGGAGAACATGGGAAGGCAATTGACCCCTTGCGCTGGAGGGAAAACTGAAGCAGCTAACCCTCTTAGTAAGTCTATATATACTTAAAACAAGAAATGGAAAAGGAGAAATCCTACAGAACCTTACACAAGACAATCTTTGAGACTGAAAGTAATTGCTTAAAACTATCTTTTGGGACCTTTACAAGATAGGGCTGCTCTTGAGTGGTTTCATACCTTTTTACTCTCACAGGGTTTGTGGCCGAATCAGTAATACACTGTGATCAGTGCTATCCAAAATAGCTAACAGATGTAACAAAAGGAGCATAAAAACATTTTCTTCATCTGTTACCAAAAAGGGGATGTATACAACAGGTGCTGTCTCTGGGCTGCACCTAAATGTTAATTATTGAGACATGTCCATACAACTGCTTCTTTTATGGAAGCAAGGAACCTGACCTCCATAAAGGGAGGTATTAACACTCTGCACCAACGATGGACCATGTTCTTTCACCAGCCCAAGATGATGTGGGTCCCAGGTGCAGATTGTGGCCTGAAGTATTGCCAATATCTCTAGGACCTCTGTGAATGTCATTGGATTATAGTCAATTGGAGAAGACAGATGGCCTGATTTTCAAAGACGTTGTGCACCCATAAATCCCATTAAAGTCAGTGGGGACTGCAGGTGTTCCACTCCTTTGAAAATCAGACCATGAGCATTGATAACTTGAAATTGCCCTGCATCCACAGCAGCAGACAATTAAAAGTAGAAGATTAATTCAAAGCCGTTTTTAGGGAGAGTTTGAAAGGGAAGGGGAGAGCATGCTGGTTAGAGTCAGGATATTAAAGCAAACAAACACTCATTGATTCCGTCCCAGCATATCTAAATCTTTAGGGGATACTGAGGCTGAGTTCATGAACGTAGACTCATGATTGTTTATGAATAATGGACTCATAATAGTTATAGTGATATTGTTTTGCTTCTGAATTTTGATTTGCCCAGTAAAAGGAGAGAGCTGGGTTCTCAGAACTGATTTTTCAGTTAGTTGGAGATCACTAAATGCATTTCCAGGAGTTGAAAAAAAAACCCACCATAGTTCTTGATTTGCCTGAGGCTTCCTGTAAGTCAAAGAATTTTTCTCCTTTCACCACTCTCAAGCTGGGAAAGAAAATATTCATTGTTAATTATAAAAAAAGAAAATACTGCCTGGCTTTTGAGAGCTTGGAGTTGCTACAGACTTTGGTATTAAAAAAATCAAATTTCACATTTTTAAGTGACTTTAATGAGTGCCTTCAGGGCTACATATTTCAGCCAGTGTAAAACTTCAGATGCTGGCCAGATATCTCAGAAAAAAAGTTCATGGCCATTTTTATTTATTTATTTATTTATTTATTTATTGCTAATGCCCCTGTGACTGGTTCATAAATTGAAGAAGTGATTCATGAATGGAGGAGAAAAAATAAGTTAGGATTTAGGCTTATTGGGAAGGTGACACAAAGAAGCTTATATTGCCTCTGCCAAGCTGTACTTGTCCTGTGGATAAACTGAGGGATATAGTTTCTAGTGGTGTCAATCCACTACCTTTTGTCAGCATTAAATTCACCTATACAAACAGGGATTTGAGAACTAGTATCGATCGGTCTTTCAGGAATCTACAGTGACAGAAAATAGGTATTTAGGCAGTTCACCATGAACATTTGTGACTAAATACCTATTTCCTGTCACTGTAGAGAAGCCAGCAGCAGTTTAGGAAACAGATGGGCCAGCAGGAGAAGTAATTCAGGTTCTTAGACAAGTGTTAGATCAAGTAAACTGCACATAAGCACTTTTTAAGTGAATCAACAAATGACTTGCAATGTCCTATACACAACATCATTTAACTAAACTAGTAAAAATGCTAAGGGTTATAAACCATGAATTAGAGAGACAAGGTGGGTGAGGTGATATCTTTTATTGGACTAACTTCTGTTGGTGAGAGAGACAAGCTTTTGAGCTTACACAGAGCTCTTCTTCAGGTCTGAGGAACCGTTTTTAATGGTTTAATAGTTTGTTTCTTGCATTTTCTCAGAAAGTAGATGTTGCGGTTAAGTTTTGCTTTCTTTTTCTTCATGTTGTGGAGTTTCCATTTCAGATGGCAAAACTCAATATCTTCCATTGTTGTATGCAGTGTTGTAGCTGTGTTGGTCCCAGGATATTAGAGACAAGGTGGGTGAGGTAATATCTTTATTGGACCAACTTCTGTTGGTGAGAGAGAGACAAGCTTTCGAGCTCACAGACCTTCAGAAGAGCTCTGTGTAAGCTCAGAAGCTTGTCTCTCTCTCACCAACATGGCTACAACAACACTAAAAGCCACCAATAAGTAGTCAAAGAAAGTTAAAGCTTCCTCTCTTCCTTAATTCATCTTGCTATAGCACCATATTTCAGGTGACCCACAGAAGTAGATACTTTTTTATTAACACTAGAGCTCAGTACATTTTCCTTGCCTTTAATTTTAAAATAAAAATAGGAGTGGATAAATAAACATTGCATTTTGTAAAAAGAAGTTCCATTTGAACTGACATCATGAAGCTCCCTTGGAAACATTTTTGTGGGCCAACATTATCTCTTGCCTTTATATTTAATCCGCACTGTCTTCACACACAGAAGAAGACATCAGAGCTTTTAGAATTCTTCTAGTGACTTCATATCAGCATAATTATTTGTGAGATACTTGTTAATGTACCTGGGTTTGGCACTGTTTGCATTATAGATGGGGGAGGGGTGTGCGGAGTTTTTGTTATTTTTGTTCATCTGTTTTTTTCTAAAAATTGTCACAGTCTTGGGAATGGTGAATTGTCTTATAATTTGTAAGCCATTTGTAAAGTTTAGGGGCCAGCTGCTTAGCTGATGTAAATCTTTAATGCTGATTTTGCCTGAGGATCCAGCCCCATATTTTCTCTTTCTGCTCGGTTTACACTAAATTTAGAGCCAAACTTCATATTCAGTCACATACCAAATCAAGAAAAGTTAAAAACAACCAGTCATCCCCCTGCCCGAGTCCACAATTGGAAAAAAACAGTTTTTTGAAAAAAGCATTTTGAACATTATTTGTGCCCAAAGAGAGACCACTTCTTTGGTGTGCTTCCAAATGCCTGCTGAGGTATATATACTTGGTACCCGTCTGTTTATCAGAATGAGGTGCTGGATGAGAAAGGTAGAACAATAGCAAACAAATTGCCGGAAAACTGTTTCATTTTAATATGTTTGCCAGTGTTTCTAGATTGTTAGACACTAGGGACATGATTCTGCATATTGTCACACTGATTTTATACTAGTGCTATTCAGAGATGAAATTATTGGAGTTATACCAGGGTAAAAGTGATATTTCACAGTGAAGAATGATGTCCTAGTTTGGTTAAAGATCATAAGCCTTTGTTGCCAGCTACTCTGAACTTCAGAGGGGTAACCTGGAAAGCAAAAATAATGACTGAGTTCTGAGTTTCTGTGTCACAGGGTGTCTCTCTATTCTCCCCTTGATGAGCGCACACATATCTCACACTAATAGCCATTCACTGACAGCATCAGTCTCTGTCTTTGTGCTTTGGGAGCTGAGGCCTTGACACAGACGCCTCTGATGTTTTCAGTTCTGATTTTTCAAGAAGCAATTGGGACATCTTTGAAATTCTCTTGGAAAACACTTAAAAGGGAAAAGAGCTGACCTGTGAAAGATTAAGTAGTAGTTTCGGAGGAAATTGAGGAGGTGGGAAAGGATCAAAATAGTAGAGGGTTCTCCCATGAACACCCCACTCCTCTCCATTTTGTACTTTATGTAGGATGATGGTTCTTTCCTCTTTGAGTTGATGAACTGCTGGGTTGCTGTGGTGAATGAGTTGAATTCCTGCATTGTCTTATTATTTTGGTCTTCTATGGTATAGGCAATTTTATTTTACCTACGGACTGGGTTATCACTAGAAAATGATCCCAGTATGAAAATCATACAGTTAATATGGCCTGTGGATTATGCAGAACACAACATATTGCAATTAAATTACTTCACTCCTGAGGAAAGACTTCTATTATTCACTTATGCCTATATGAATAATTCAGACTTTTTTCATTTGTGATAATCACACTGTTTCTCAAGTTGCTTTCCTCTACCATAAGCATATAACTAGGTCAAAATAAGTTTTTGAAACTGCCACTGTTTTTATCCGGTTTGTTTCCTATCCCAACTGTACTATAGAAATATAGAAAAAGGTCTGGGGAAGGTATATGGGTAAGTTCTATTGTGAGGGAAGGCCAAAAAAAATTCATATGAATTGTAGATATTGTGATACAGCAAGGCCAGAAGGCAGCAGGAGAGTATTAGGGGGGAGATATGTAAGCCCCAGGGTGATGGGAGCCCTTATTCCCTGTAAAGGGAAGAAAGTTTGCTACAGATTAATTAAAGCACCTGAAGCCAATTAGAGCAGCTGAAGCCAATTAGAGCACCTGAAGCCAGTCACCTATAAAACCCCCCTGCTTCAATCAGAGTGGTGGAGGAGTTGGAGCAGAGTGCAGTTTGGAGGAGTTGGAGCAGAGTGGTGGTTTGAAGTTGGAGCAGAGTGCAGTTTGGGGGAGTTGGAGCAGAGTGGTTTGGTGGTGGAACAGAACAGTTTGAAGGAAAGCAGAGGAGAGTTTGGAGAAGTGCTGCGGTGGGCTAAGAAGACCAAGACCCTAGGTAAAGGGACACCTGGCTTGTGCAGAGAGAAGGCAGGAAGCCCCACAAGCTGAGGGGCAGGAGAGGGAAGTAGCCCAGGGGAAAGTATCATTAGTACAAGTTGTTTACCCGCTATCCTAGGGCCCCTGGGCTGGGACTCGGAGTAGAGGGTGGGCCCGGGTCCCTCCCTCTCCACTCCCCATCTCTGGTATACTAGTGGGAAACCTGATACCCCAGTTGAGGGGCAAGAAATGATGCTCTGAAACCCCCCCACAAGAAGAGAAAACGCGGGACCCGTCATAGTAGTGCCGGCAATTTGCCACACGATGTAATTTGGTCAAGCCACTTAATATTTTTATGCCTCAGTTCATCTTCTGTAAAATGAGGAGGATAGTGCTTCCCTCCCCTGTCTTGTCTATTTAGTTTATAAACTTTACAGGCCAGGGACTGTCTCAGACTATGGATTTGTACAGTACATAGCCCAATGGATCTCAATCTTGGTGTGGACCTCCAACTGCTACTGTAATGCAAAATAGATAAAAGTAATACTGGCTGCAAAATCATTTCTATTCTCTGTGCCAACAACGAGAAGAAATGATGTATTTTGTGTATATACAGCCATTATGTTACTTGTATAATGTATAATCACAGATACAAACCTTTACATTGTGTGTGTATTCAGTATGCATTATATCCTCCAGAGTTGAATAACCATATGAAATGTCATTTCTGAAGTCAGGAGTTATTGTTTATGTTCTGTAATATATAAGTGATGAATTCAGTTGTCAGAACTCATTCTGTGCTGCTGTTCTGAATATGGATGGCAACCAAGTTTCTCACCCATTGTTACCTTACCTCCCCCTGAGTTAGTCACTGTTCTGCTTTCAAAATTGGCTCTAGTGATTTACTAAACTGGTGGCCACACATAGAGTCATGCTTTTGGTGTCCCATTCTGGCAGTTCTCCTCTCACCCAGCACACTCCTCAACACATACTCTGATTAGACAGCCTGTTTTTTTCCTTAGAATATTTTGGATAAATATATTGAAGTTAGGATGAAATAATGGTGTCTGTTTAGTCTGATGTCCTCTGCTGCCATGGCAGGAACTTAAAGACCAGCTTCATCTATTCTGGTACATGGCATCTGATCTATTCTTTGAAGCACATATACGCTTATATGGGAAATTAGAATACCTGGAACTTTCTTCTTGACTGCCCTTGCACCTTCCACTTGTATCTCTGCCATCCAGGAAAAAAAAGTCTGATTTTATTTTTCTTGTTTTAAATCAGGAAAACAGTTTACTCCCTACTTTATATTCATTCTGATAACAGTGGGCTGCAAAGATTCATGAGCTATCTTCTTTGCCACCTGTGTTTGCAGGACCCAACTCCATAGTACTCTCTACTCTAGTGGATGCCACATTCTTGGCAGGTGGGGCATTGATGTCTGTAGCCACACCAAAAATCCTGTGACTTTTCAAGCAGTCCCGAGGGCATAAGGAATCTTGCAAAAGCCATTTCAAAAGCTCCTGAAAATTGCTGCCCTCCACACTTTATTGCATGCCAGAGCAATAAGTATTTCTTCCACTTACGTTGTTGCTGGAAATACAGATGAGATAGCATTAAGACAAGCAAAGACAAATAGGTGATGACATTTTTATCTTTAATCTAGAACACCTATTATTTAGAACATAGATATTTATATCTGTCTGAATAGTGTCCGGGATATATCTTTAGCCAGCAAACACCATGGAATTCAAATGCACATATGATATTTGAAGAAGTACCAATGATCCACATTTGCTGGTCTCCATTTTTCTGGTGATATATCTTTGCTTTTTGGAGGTTTAAGTTAAAATTCAAAACAAGAATAGGAGGCACAGTGACAGTGCTGTAAACAGGAAATACATGAATAGGGGGTGGGAGTGGGAGGAATGATGTTTGTGACGACCTTGAGTAATTGGCCACATATGGGAAATCAAGGAAACAAATAATAAACTTCAAAAATCAAGAGAAGCAAAGCACAGTGAGGAAAACCAACAACACATAGCAGCTATAGACTGTTAGCTTGTGTCCTTCATATTGAAAGGGTGGTAACAAGTACATTTTTCTCACTAATCATAATCTAATGATGACCTGCTGGAGAGATAAATTGGGAAAAAACACTAACAAATATTTGGGTAAAGCTCATGAAAGAAAGAAATGAAATCAGAAAATAATATTGAAGAAAGAAAATTCACATCATATGTGCAAAAACAATTTTGGCTAAGTGGTTCATCAAGATAGCTAAATAGCTTCTTGAATCGGACCAGGATATTAAGCATGAAGGGAGAAAAGATGCAGTTCTTGGAAGCTGGCAATGAAGTAAAAGAAACTACTTGGAAAAAAAAAACTCTCATAAAAAGTGCCTGCAAAGAGTTGTTTATGCAAGAAAGTATAGAGGGCATTTCAACAACTATTCAAAATTACAACCTCACATTTCTGGAGGTAGATCTTCAGCTGGTATAAATTGTTATAGCTCTGCTATTGACTTCATTGGAGTTATGATAATGTATACTTATTAACTGCCCCTAACCTTTTAGGTAATGTGTGTCCACAGACACATAGGACACTCCAATGAAAGTGATGTTTGGTGCTTTCTAGAGCACCAAAACTTTTCCACAGAAGATTGAAAATATTTCATTGCAGATTTAAAATTATTATTCAAAGCATGTATGTGTGGATTTGTCTCTTTCCTTGCCTGATTTTATTAATTCTAGAGCTCCTTCTCTGCCTAAAAGCTCACAGTGTCTTCCCTAACTTTGATGATGGAATACTGATTCCATAGCAGGGAATGAATACTCTTTCCCGTCATCAAATTACTTTGGAGCTTTACTCATTAGGTCCAAAAACTATTCCAGACCATGATTTAAATATAAACTCTTGGGGGCTGGGACTGTCTTCCTATATGTCTGCCTGGCATATTTTAGGTGCTATTGTAATATAAATAACAATAATTTCTCTGTTTGTACTATGAGAAAGGTAAGATATAGGGGTCTGAGCATGGGACTAAGGGCTTACCTACATGGCAAGTTACTGCACGGCAAGCCAGAGTGTGAAGTTATAGCACACCCCTTTGCTGCATGATAACTTGCCACTTAGACAAGCCCTGAAAGCCAGCAACTCCTGACTAGTTCTAATTCTGGTTTTTATATGTACTCACTTTTTGTCCTTGGGCAAATCACTAAAGCAGTTTGTATCAGTTTCTCCCTCTTTGAAACAGAGACAAGAATACCTGTTTCAGTAAGAGTGTTGTGAGGAACCAGCAGTTCATTTTTTGGAGGACTAATTAGTTAAATAATTATAAAGTGCAGCTCAGTTGAATAAGGGTGGCAGAATGTCACCTTTAGTGAGTAAAGAAATTGGCTATCGTCCTCAAGTTCACGTTCAGTGAACATTTGAACAAACATGTCTTCACACACATTGCAGCACCCTTTTTATTTGCTCTTCACAATGTCAAACATGATTCAACAAAATTCTACATAGGAGTCATTGTAAAGTTCACCCAAAAAATCTGAGTGTTTGGCTAGCTGTAGTAATTCTGAGTAATGCAACAGTTCCCTCTCAGAGTTATCCCATTGACAGTCCTTTTGACTCAAAGATAACTGATTTAGTCTTTTAAATTATGGGGCCAATTACCATAGTATCTAGGCAAGGATAGCATTGCTTTATATAACATGACTCAGCGTACATTACCTACACTGGGTTCTGAGGGGCTTTTTTTGTTATGCTAGCACATGATCTTGTTAAATACAACATTGCAACCAGTATAAACAGGAACAAGCGGTGCTTAACATGGTGCTAGCTGGTCATAGATAACTGCTAGTGGAACAAGGCTTTATCCACAATCAGCCGAGACCAGGGTAAACATGATTTGTCCTTGTTTAATGTCATGTTAGTTAGTTAGCACAACTCCCCTAGGTCGTGTTCTAACAGAACCAAATTTTTTAGTGAAGACAAGCCCATTATCTGTAAAATATTGCTTTCAGGGTAGGTTCTTAACTTTACTAATTCTCCCACTGAATTCTTGTGGTCTCCACGAAGCTTCATACATGGAGAACAATGGAGAGAATGGAGTGGAGCTGGCTTTATCTCCCCAAATTATTGTTTAGTTAAAAACAAAAAAGTCTGTGGAACTTGTGGTAAAACTGTAGTATTTGAGACCCCAAAAGAGGACTTCTAAGGGCTGTAGAATTTTGGGTACTTTTATGGGATTTTTTGCCTAGAATGGAAGAGAGGACACACTCCCAAAACAGAATATCTTTGCTGAGAGTTAAAGCAGACTGAAGAAAAAGAAAAACAGAATGTTTAGGATTTTTAGCAAAGTATAATAAAGGGCAATCTTAAAGTCTGCAAGCAATAGTCTAAGAGCCTGTAGTGCTTACTTTGATTTATCTTTGCAGTGCTGCAGTAGGGTTTCATTTTTGACCTTGAGACTTGAGTCTTTTCACTTGAGAAATATTTCACTTAGATTTCTATAGTCTATAAAGTAGTCAGGTTAGGAACCTCTAATGGTTACTATGGCAGAATCTCCATTGCATTCAAGCTCAGTTTCCATTTGCTGAACCAAAGTTGCTGTACCTGATAAATGTCAGCAAATGGTATAATGGTGCAGCAACAACTTAGCTCTCCTAGGTCAGCATCCCAAAAGGGTGGCAAATGGTATCTAAACTAACTGTCAGATTCCAATAAATAGAGGTCAGAAACAGCAGCTGTCTTGGCTGTTGCACACTTGATGATATACAAAGATCATTTAAGTTTTTTGTTAATTCAGTAAGACTGTGGTCTGTAATGTAGATATGTAATAATTTATTGAAAGTAATTACTTCCTCTGTACAACTTTTGTTACTCATGTGGCTTATTCATTGCTAAAATAGAGTTGCAGCTAACATTTGGAATTGTATGCATCTTGCTACTGTTCATCAGGAAGCTTGACAAAATGCCAAAGAAGTCATAAGATATACTGTCAGTATTCTAGTAAAATAGTGGCAAGCCTTAGTATTATCTATTGTGCACTTAGCTCTCACATAGCACTTTAAAAGTATTATTAATTTTTTCTTCTCGTGTATCAGACAATAAATCTAAACAGGTTCTATGACTTTTGAATGTTACACACATCTCCTGATATAGTTTCTGCAATATGTGTTTTGTGTATCCCTTGATGCTCCAGGTAACCTATTTCCAAATACTTCGTGATTTTTTGACAGCTATCGTGCAGATAGCAGAATTTTATACAGAGAAAATAAATGGCATAATAAAGTTGTAGAATACCCTTTTTCTGTGATAAATTTCTTGAAGTTTAATTCATGTAATTATTAGCTGGCAATAGTCCATGAATATCTGACTCATTTTTATCTGAAGTGTGGTTGACAAGATTGTCTGAAGCATCTTTCCTGGAACCGTGACTCTGAAAAACAAGTTGCTATTTGAATCGCCCTCTCTAGTCTGTACCTTGTGTAGGTTGAGTTGGAGGAAGTAATGGCACTGATATCTTTAATTTGCTTTATAAGTTTGCAGTAGTTCTCTGCCATGGTGAAATAATACCAAAAGTTAATGAACTTTTAGAATACTTGAAATGTGACATATGCTACCTCTGCATTTAAATATGTTTTCATTAGTGGATTTCTGTGACATTTGTTTGCGAGTTTGAAGCACAGATGGGTTAAACAGCCAAAAATAGGATATTCTGAACAGAGATGTCTCACTGCTAAGTCAGGTATATTTACTATTTATACTACTGAACTGTTTGGTGCTGTGAGCCTGATTGTTCATTCTAGAAGTACCACCCTTTAAAGATGGACTGCGAAGAATGACATCACAGCTTTGGTTTGAACTTACTGGCTGAAAAGACAGTCTCAGACGTGCTGTCTTCCTGAGGGGTGGGATAACACCATTTTCTGTACTAACTGTATTTTCCATTCAATCAAGTGTCCAGTTTGACTAAACCTGTACATCTATCCCTTCTCCCTTTTCCTCCAAGATCCACGGTGCAACATTATTATGGTTGATAAGGAACTGTAATTTCTTCATGCAATTTTCCCTGATCCTACTATTACCTTTCATTTTCATCACCATTATATCCCAGTCCCAACTTCCCTAATACCTAATGCAGCCAGCTCGTCCCACTCCTTCTATTGTCTGTGATAGGGTCCACTCACCACTGTGGTGCCTCCTGCTGGCTCTCCTGGGGATTAGCTCTGTTTTCCAATACTCCCTCTTCTGGTAATGTCTTGCCGCCATCACTTCTGCTCCAGGACCCAAGTCACTCCAAGAACCATGGCATCCTCTTCAGGATACACCCCTCTGGGACAGTATCACAGTCCGCTGTTCACCCATTTCCCTCAGTAACTAGTGCAGCCAATTGTCTGGCCATTTCTTCAGTGGCAAAGCAGGAGCAGGGAAAGCCCGGACCTTCCCACTACTCCAGGACCCAGCCCAGGGACCCTGTAGATGGCAGCCATGTGCTGCGTCCCCTCCAATCTTCCCTGGGCCACTTCCCCATGGCCACAAGCATCCTCTGCCCTTGCCTCAGGGTCTGAGCCTGCGAATTCCTACAGCCTACCCGGACCCATTTTTAGCTTCCCTTGGTCGCTCCTAGCAGCCCTGCTCTGTCCAGGGTGCTTGTGCTCCTTCCTCCTGCTAGGAGCCTGATCTTCCCTCCTCAAGCTCCAGGCAACTACAGCTCTGCCCGACAGCTTTCTTAAATGGGCCTGATTGGCTGCTCCTATAAGCCCTTCTGTGATTGGCTGCCTCTTGTGCAGCTTCCCTAGGGCTCTATTAACCCTCTAGACCCCAATGTGGGGCAGGTACCCCATCACTCTGCCCTCAATCCATAATATGTCTGCATTAATAGCAGGTGAGATAACAATGCCAAGTTTCATCCAAATATGAAAAAGTTAAATAGCAAGTAAACAAACTATGAAACCCTCAAGATATACACATTGCTAGCAAAAAAAAAAAAAAAAAAAACCGCCATGTGAAGTTATTGCTGTATGTGACTGTCTATACTATTATGGTTACCACTTTTACGAGACCATAATATTCGTTGAAATATCATAATCTGCTGAACATTATTGTCATGGTAAAATATGTGTATCGACATTGTATTTAAAGTTATACGTTTCTACTCTATAACATTGTTGTAACATGCTCCAAGTTAAGAAAACAGGCCCAAACCAGTTTTTCAGGAACAAAAGGCAGACCAACACCCAGCCAAGTGTTAAAAGTCTATGGTCTGCTTAAGCAGCTATTCTCCATCAGAGGAAAAGATGTAAACAAGAAATTTACATTTCATCATAGGAATGGTTCAAACCTCACATCCACAAGAGACGGCTTGTCACCTGCACCCCAGCTGGGAGTGGTCCTCAAAGAAGGGAGAGTTGTATAAGAATAAGAGACAGTGCCCTCCTCTTCAGCTCTCTCTCCCTCAATCTCTGCTCATGACAGCTATAATACTCGAAGGACAAAGAAAGCATCTTGAACTGGGGGAGCAGTGGTCTTAGCTGGAAGACTTTTTAGCTAGTACAGACTGTTGTAGCCTATGGTGAGACAAAACCTTTTGCTTTAAAGTTCACTTAGCTGGTTAAGTTAGGTATTAACATGCATTTTACTCTTTTATTTTCTTTTTGTAACCAATCCTGACCATTTTATGCAGCACTACATTTAATCACTTAATATCTGTCTTTCTGTGGGAAACTCCGTCTGTGATAACACGGCTGGTGCATCGTCATTTCATTAAAGAAAAATGGTAGACTTTCTATGAGCTTGTACTGTTCGGAAGGTGACTGAGCACTACAAGATGCACATTTCTGGGGGGACAAGTCTGGGACTAGGAATTTGCAGGTGTTACCCTGTATGTAATTCATGAGTGACTGGGCAGAGTGCTCATGTAACTTAGCTGGGAGTGACTTAGCATGCTGAAGGCTGTGTGAACAGGCCAGAAGCAGATGTTCTGACAGCAAAGCTGTGTAAAGGACACCCCAGGCTAAAGAATAAAGGGGACACATCTGTTCAATAGATTGTACCATGGGTAATATCACACTGTACCCTGGTGGTTTTTGCTCTAATGGTCCAAATTTTTCAAAAAATTGAAGTTTCAATTTAGCTTTTTTTCAGGAAAAAAATTAACAACTTTCCACCTTATTTGACCATATCTAATCTTAAATTACTTTGTAAGGTTTTCAAGGAATTTTGAGTAAAACTTTCAAAAATGCCTTTGCAATTTAGGAGTCTAGATCTCACTGACTTTCAATGTGATTTAGGGCTTGCGTAAATGGTGCAGCAATGTGCAGTAGGGAGTGTGAATTCTAATGTGTGCCAACATGTTGTACACTAACTAGCTCATGTAGACCCTGTTGGTGTGAACTAAAAGTGAGAGTTAAAGTCATTCATATAACATAGGCCCCAGAATGCTTCCAACCCAATGAACCATCACGATTGCACTGCTGGAAAGTGGGTGGTTATCATGCAGTTTCACAGGGGATGTCACATCACTTTTGCACCTGAAGCTGAGCTTGCATGATGAAACCATATGAAGGCCAGTGAGAAAGGAGTTTTAAGAGACACATTGGGTCTGATCATGTGGATCCAGTTTCTATGAACTTCTCTTTAAAGGATTCACAAGAGCTGCAGTCACTATTCCAGCTCAAGAAGCTGGCACAGCAGTTGAGGACTGAGTCTCCCACAACTCTTTTTTTTAAAAATAAATATCAGGGTTGGAAGGGACCTTAGGAGGTCATCTAGTCCAACCCCCTGCTCAAAGCAGGACCAATCCCCAATTTTTAACCTCAGATCCCTAAATGGCCCCCTCAATGATTGAACTCACAACCCTGGGTTTAGCAAGCCAATGCTCAAACCACTGAGCTATCCCTCTCCCCCCCTTAACATCTTACCTGGATGCTAAGAGTGGATTCTATGCCCCCGTCCCAACTTCTGTGTAATTCTCCCTTCCAAAGTCAATCAACAGTCACCATCACACAGGCAGCATATACCACACTGGGGTATTGGAGTCACCACAGTTAGTTTTTGTTCTTAGTGCAGTATCTCAGATACCATGTGGTGATGAGGTAAATGCTGACTTTTTAATATCAGCAACTCTAATCTGCACTGGTGGTTGAATTATACCCCACTATATAGCTGATTGAATTGATGTGAATATGTTTGTGGATTCAAAACATGTTAGTTGTGGGAACAGGGCTTCCTGGAAATGGTTAGATTTTCTTAATTCAAACTATAAAGACTGGGTGCATGTGTGTGAAAAAGAGCAAGCACTAAATATAGCTGAACCATGTCAAGTAAAAGCTGCTGTGGCAGTGAGGCGATCAGAGGTTTATTCCTGGTTCTGGCAATGGTTTTTTGGTGTAACCTCGGGTAAGTCATTTAATTTGACACAACACCCACTTACTTCAATGAGAATAGGTCTGGGCCCTTATGCATTGACATTTGAAAATTTGGCCACTACCATTTTATTACATAGTTAAAGCTGAGAAGATAATGCTTTTAATTATTAACAATTGTTTATGGAAAATATATTAAATTATTGCAACTATATCAATATGAAAAACACTGTTAATTAAATACCAAGTATAAAAAACTGCTGAACTTTATCAGCTAAGTAATAAGATATTACAATACATTACATAGTGGAATTCATAACTAGTAACAAGTAGACCAATCGTAATAAGGGCTGTTCTGTGGGCATAGGCAAAAGAAGATTTTCCACTGCACCTAAGGAATGGCCAAGGACAACTGCAGTCCCTTTGCTTGGGGGAGTGGAGAGACTGCTGCTCTTGGGCACACATCAGTTCAAAGGGATCAGTGGTAAGTCAAGGCCACAGCCTTAGCTCCCCACCACACTGTCAGCTCACAGAGCAGACCCAGTCACTTAAAAGACCAGGCTGCATCTTTCTAAAGAACAATACAACCTGAAATCTCACCCTGTGCACATAAGAGCTCTGTCAATGAAGTATAATGCCATCCTTAGGCACATAGGCTCTGAGAGCTTTGCTTGGGGAAGTGGTAGCTCAGTTCCACTCTCTGCATGGCTAGGCACCATCTACATGGAACAATATAACAATAAACTGGTAGCTATCCAACATATATACACTATCCTTTTACTTCTAAATTCATTGCTAGTTAAGCATATCTAAAACAGTGTAAAGTAATGCTGTTCTCTCCTCAGCAGGATTCTTGAGTGCAGTGGTTGGCAACAGATCTGTTAGCAGCAATTTGCCAAAGTTCTCTTCAGATAAGAAGTTGGAGAGCTTCTTTTGCATCTCCGTTACACATGACAGTTACTGTATCAATTTCTGACAAACCCCAGATTATCTTCTTTCAAAAATAGATATATGTACACAGTTCATAATACTTGTATCTCAGGAAAGATTAAGTATTTTCTGAAAACAAATCTGACATTCCATTTAGTGGTCCTATTATCAACAAGAAATGAAGTTTGATTTCTTTCATCAGTTTATTTTTAGAATCTTAATAGCATTCTGGCAGTGCACAGGTTGGATAATGTCTAGTGAATGAGATAGATTTATGCCATATTAGGAGCTAGAATCTGTCTGCAACAGTGTAAACCTACAGTAAAGCCTACTGAAGTCAATGGACTTGCTTAAAATTTACACCAGTGTGATTTAGAGCAAATTTAGGCCTTCTGCACAGATGTAGATGGTATGCAGCTAATGAGACAGGGTTTCACTTGTTGAACAGTGAGCATGAAAATAAATGTTGTTCCGTTTCCCCATTTACTGTGTGCCTTCCAGCCTTATCTTTTGAAGGCTGGCCTTTGCCGCCTGAAGATTCTTTTACGGTATTTTTATTTTCATTTAGTTTCATAGTTATGCTAAATGAACAATGGTAATTATGTTATCACCATTCTAAGAATCTATGGCAATTGGACCCTTCAGAGCAAAAGACAACGCCAATTAATTGTACGGTTTCATCATTTGCCATTTTCACTCAGTACAGAGCACTAACAAGCAAGCCTCCACACAGAAGTCATTTTCTAGATTAGAGGTTCTTAAACTGTGGTCCATGGACCATCAGTGGTCTGCAAGCTCCATTCAGGTGGTCCACAGATAGTTCCCTCTAAGGTGCACACCAGGGCGGCAGCACACAAGAGACTGAAGGGCCACCTCCCTAATTAGTGGAGCCGTGCAGGCGTGGCTCCACTAATTAGGTGCCTGGACCCTGGAGAAGATGCACATGTAAGGTGAGGTGGTGGCCTTGGGGGGAATAAGGGGGTAGGTGGGAGGGGGCAGTGGGGTGAGAAGAGGGGGTGGGGGGAATTTGAGACTTGCAGGGCTGCAGCGGCCCAAGAAAGAGGTGACTTTCCCCAGCTTCAGGGCTGTGGCTGCCAGGGAGAGACGGATCTCCTTCCCAGATTATCTTTAAAGATATCAATCTTTAAAGTTGTGACATTTTTATGTATAGAAAACCTGTACTGACCCAGGGCTATAGCTTGCCAATTCTACCTAAATCCTGCACTTCCTGACTAAATCTTGCCTGACCTGTCTGGGCCTAAGAAAGGGTCATATTTTTTTTGTTTTGTTTTGTTTGTTTGTTTGATAACGAATTCCATGTTTGAAGGGGAGGGAGAAAGAAAGAGGAAGAGCATCTGTCTGACAAATTGATATAAAGAAATGGCAGGTGTTTTATATTCTCAGGGATTTGAAATGATAGAATAATCCCAAAGAGCTAGATTAATAAGTAGGAAACAGGTGATGTGATCAAAATTGAGTGAAATAAATTATAAGGGCATGTGATAAATAACTTATCAGGGATATCATTCCACATATGGGGTGAGGGAATATATGTGTGTGTGTGTACCATTAGCTGCTCTTTCCTGTTATATCAGATCATACTTATAAAGGTTAAGGAATATACAGATTGCTATTGTATGCTTACCCATTCTGTATAAAGTACACAATATTCAAGGTAGAACAGTTCTGAAGATGTCAAAAACACAGTCTCACTTAGTATAGTTTTGCACTGATGTAACTGCATTGATTTCATTAGAACTAGTCTTGAGATACATCACTGTAAATTAAAACTTTGTCCAACATCACACACATGTGCTGTAAGAGTCAATGTGCACCTGGTTGACAGGAAAATGAAGTTTCATTGTTATACCTGAAGTACAGATGATATTGTTTGATGGTTGATAGCTCAGTAAAATGCTGATTTTTACATGGTAAGGCAAACCAGTGTTTTTTTGCAGAATTATTCATCATTTGCAAAGAGCAGAGAGATGCACTGTCTATAACAGAGTGGAGAAGAATTTCTATTTCAAACAGGAGCTTTATCATGGATTGCTTTTTTTTGCACCTCAGGTCTCTAAAGAGTCACAGTATCTCTTCATTGAGTTGAAAATTAGATTTTTTTTTCCAAAAAATATTTAAAACAAGAAGGTATTATTCTCCTATCGTTTGCTTTGTATACATTATGCACATGGAGTTGTTACAGTACATGAAAGATCTTGGATTTAAATACATAAAATTAGGGTTTCGGGAGGTGGGGGGGAATAAAGACTTGATGCAGCTGTAAACAATCAAACCTCTTATTGTTTACATTTATTTTTTCAGTAAATTATGGGGTGTTTTTGGCATATGGAGGGAATATGTTTCTCATGTACTTAAATATGCTATATTCCACAGAAATGTGAAGTCACTTGTCACCAACTATTACAATTATTAGCCCCAAACGTCCAAGCTGCTGCACAAAGGTGGGATCCCTGAACCTTCCCAGAGTTGTGCTGCTAAATATTTATATCTCACACCACCATCATATGTTCCCTTTTTGTACTGTCTATTTCCCCTTCGGGTGGTTTTTTGTTGTTGTTGTTCTTTTTTTTGTTAACTTGGAGCCAGATCATAGCCTGGCTTCACAGCAGCAACAAAGGAAGTAAAACCGCTATCCAGAACCCTCCTCCCAGCTTCAGGCAAGCATGAGATGAGTAGGGGCTGTGGTCCAGATCCACAAAGGGATTTAGGTGCTATTGTGAGCCACAAAACCCCTGTTTCACTGTCACCGAACCCTGTGGGTGCCTAAACTCTTTCAGTACCTACATTTTCACTGTAAAAGTTTCCTAGCTAAATTTCTGCTTCTGGGCATACACGCTGCTGCCTCTCTTGCCTAAGACCTAGCACAATCCTCACAGTGGAGGAAGATAGGCAGAGGAATGCTTATCTTGCCTGTGGGGTCTGATCCAGTAGGCATGCCTTAAGCATCCCTAACTCCAAACAACAGGCAGGTGGGCAGGGAGAGCAGGTGGCCTCCCTTATAATCTTCAACTCGGTGGTTATGGTACATACCCAGGATATAGGAGACCCCAGTTCAATCCCCCACCCCCTGCCTGAGGTGGAGTAGGCACCCCTGTTCAAATCCTCACCTCTGAGGTAAGTCCCCTAGCTACTGAACTAACTAAGGGATATTCTGAGGGGCAGGGTATCTCTCATTGTATATTTGTATTAAGTAATTAAATATTAATTGGCCAGCACGTAAGTCCCTCTTGTGAATCCCACAGTCCGCACCTAGGCACTTTACAAAATCCATTACTCTCCTATCTACATCTTTAGGCACCTAAAATCCTTTAAAAATCTGACCATAATTGCCTACATCACTTTTGAAAATAGGGCTTGTCTAAACAGTGCACTAGTGTGGACCAGCTGAGATGTAAATTCTTGTTCACACCAGCATGTCACACACTGTCTGTCTGTGTGGACCCTACTGGCCCACATTCAAAATTCCTAGTGTTTGCTGATTTCACCCTGCACCAGTAGGGTCCTCATGGACAGTTAGTGTGCAACAGACTGGTGTGCACTGGAATATACACACCAGCAGGTGCACACTGTGTTGACAAACACTTAGGCTCCTCAAGTACTTAGGTTCTTCTGGAAATTTTACCCATGGTCTGAACCTGCCCCACTGAAGTCTAAAGGACTTTTGTCATTGAATTCAATGGGAGTAAGATTTGGCCCAACATCCTTTAAATTTCCTTGGTTTTGTTTACAAGACTAGATTTATTATCCTTAAGTTTAGCTTGCTGTAGTTTAACTAGGATGTTATTATAGGTGGGGCTTGTAGCACCTTTGGAAAAAATGTGATCGTGATCATAAGACATGTAAAAGGGGGCCAAATTCAGGATGTACAAGTCCCTTAACACTAGCATTTCCTAATTTTTGAGTGTTTGACTTTGCAACTTAAATGTTTTGAATGTAGATTTTGTTGCGATATACACTAAAGGATGATGGCATAAATATTGCTGCATAATTAGATGCTTTCGTTAATTTGAGCCTGCTACCGTTCCATTGCCTGTGGGATATTTCAACTTGACTCCTATTTCTCAGACTTTTTTAGCCTCTGGGCATCTTTCTGCCAGAGTTTTCCCTTTTTAATATTGCTATATTCTTGATGTTGAAGAGCCTATTGTAATTTAATTACATTGTTGCAGAAGATGTCAGTATCAACCCCTTGTTCCGGTTGTTCTGGTAATATCATGGTTACTCAGAAGTTTGTAAATACAGTGATAAAGTTCAATTTTTAAAAAACTGGCTATTTGGAAATTTGTTACATAAACCTGAGAAAGACATAATGCTATTATTACAGGGGGAGCTGGTAGTGACCCCTATATTTAGCTTACTTACTTTTTTCTGTTATAAAAGATTCTTGCAACCTCTTTTTGAGAAGCTCTAACACTTACACTGTTTGAAGCAGGCCTTTGCAATTCAACACGGAGACAGCCCTTAATTCATCCCACTTGCACATACACATTATGATATGATCTTTCATGACACAAGCACATACTATTTTTTCTCAGCACCACTGCTGTACCAGGGTGGGCAGAATTACCATAAAACTGGCTTTTCGTAACTTTCAAGTGCTTGATTTGGCATCTAAATGATATTCTTTGAACAATTTTATTAATTGCAATTTTTATGTGTAAATCATCATATTCACCGCACTGTACTGGAATTCAGAAAAGGTTCAGAAAAGATCAACAAAAATGATTAGGGGTCTGGAACAGCTTCCATATGAGGAGAAATTAATAAGATTAGAACTTTTCAGCTTGGAAAAAGACAATTAAGGGGGGATATGATTGAGGTCTATAAAATCATGACTAGTGCAGAGAAAGTAAATAAGGAAGTGTTATTTACTTCTTCTCATAACACAAGAACTAGGGGTCATGCAATGAAATTAATAGGCAGGAGGTTTAAAACAAACAAACAAACGGAAGTATTTCTTCACACAACGCACAGTCAACCTCTGGAACGCTTTGGCAGAGGATATTGTGAAGGACAAGTTTATAACATGGTTCAAAAAAGTATTAGATAAATTCACGGAGCATAGGTCCATCAATGGCTATTAGCCAGGATGGGCAGGGATGGTGTCCCTAGCCTCTGTTTGCCAGAAGCTGTGAATGGGCGACGGGAGGATCACTTGATGATTACCTGTTCTGTTAATTCCCTCTGGGGCATCTGGCATTGGTCACTGTCAGAAGACAGGATACTGGGCTAGATGGACCTTTAGTCTGACTCAGTATGGCTGTTCTTATGTTCTTATGTTCACTTGTGTCTGGGCTTTTTCTGGAGTTGTTCCACTTAAGCAGCAGAACTGCATGGCCCCCATAAGCTCTCATCTGTTTCAATGAGGATCTTTACTACATTACACCTTCTGAAATCCTATATATGACATACAGGCCTTGGTCTGGGTAGAACATTTCTATTTATGCCTGATGGCCTTTATTCACTATATGACCTCACAGAATTCCACATGCACGTACCTACCCGGCTAATAACAGTGTGTCTCAGGCTTAGGTATAAATGGGGAAGCAAAGGGAGTCTAAATTTGTATAGACCCCTGAAAAATTTAGTACCAGGCCTGTTGCTATCAATGAGTGACGCATGAGTGGATTAAGTGCTGTATATTCAAGATAAAGTTACTTATTAGGCTGTAACTGACTCACTTTGTTTTCCATGCTGTGTTAAAGTTCCTTTATTGAAGGAGGAATACATACTTTGGTGACCTCCACTCTTCATGCCCCTAGGAGTTACTACTGAAGTGTGCCTGAATTACTACAAAACCTTTCAGAACATCTCCAGATCAAAAGAAAGAGAGGAAGCTGTGCTCTGTTGATTTGTGTCTTGTAAACACGTGATAACATCTGGCTGGTATATTTCCTCAGCAAGTAGGTGAAAAACATTTTCAGAAGAAATCTATAGATTTCATCTAAGGATCAAGCAGAATAAGCTCTTATCAGGCTTTATAAGTGTTGTCTGAATATTTCCAAGCAATCAGAGCAAAGTCATTTCCTGGACAACTGCAGACTTGCTTTTTAAAAAAAAGTTGTTCAAGTGGAAAGAGAAAATATGTCATCCCAAGTGAGGTGTTACACAGAGATGTACAGTAAAATTGGATAGCTAGCAACAAACTTCATTAAGTTTTACACTACTAAAAGGTTCAATTTTAACGTATAGAGCAGAGAGCCTTTATATTTGGTATCATATATTACCTTGAATACTTCTGGGACAGATTTTCTGGTCTTGCCAAGCTGCACTCAGTGCAGAAGCAAATGGGATGGGAAGCAAAGGTTTGTACATGTGATGATAAATGCTCAGATACTATGGCAAGGAGGGGTGCATAACTTCTTAGGTAGATATGAAATAAGTCATTACTGGTGAGAGATAGAGATAGCACTTCTGCCTTCTCTGTGCAAGCAACCATATCATTCTGTCTGTCGGCTTCTTTGATCTCCACTAATGCAAAGCACCATTGTCTGCAAAGCACCATTGTCTCCACAAACCAAGTAGAATCTTTGTTCTGAAATGATGGGATGGAAATATAAAGATGTTGTGTGAGATATGTGACCTTCATGGTCTTGGTGGTTGTCCATCTACAGATTAGATGACATTGATTTCCCTTGTGGTTTGCTAAAGTAAGGGGTGATGGGGATGAGGGGGGAGAAATCACACTTTTATTTTTTCAGGGAGAGAAGGTAGGTAAGGTAATAACTTTTATTGGACCGACTTCTGCTGGTGAAAGTAAACTTTCGAATTACACAGAGCTCTTCTTCAGCTCACCGAAAACAACTTTTTTTTTAGTTCTTCTTGGCTGTAGGTAAAGAATGTTAGAGTACGTACACCTTGGGGAACTAGCAGTCATAGCTTCACTTACCTACCCTACCTTGTTGTTAAAATAACTAGAACTTGCTCTGTCTTTGCAAGCGGGAGATAAAAGTCTGATTTGAAAAACTAGTGCTTACTAGAGTGTAAGAGCTTTGTGGCAGTGGCCATCTTTTGTTCTGTGTTTGTACAGAAGCCAGCACAATGAGATTCTGGCCCTGATTGCACTACTACAATACAATAATAAATAACCCTGATTGCACTACTACAATACAATAATAAATAATTCTAATAATAATTAACACTATTAAGTGGATAAAGATTCATATACAATAATCAAGATGAGGTTTGCACAATTTGACTTACCATGACCGTTGTATATAGTTTATTTGTGGGCATGCCAACATCCCAACGGTTGTCAATTATTTTGTAGGCATCACAACAAAGGACAGTTTCGAGGTAGGATTTGAAGGCGGATCATGAGGTAGCTTTGCAGATGTTTACAGGGACTGCCTCCCGTGCATGGAGATAGCATGGGAGAAAGCACAAAGGGGTTTGTTTGTTTGTAAATTTAACAACTGGGAAATGGAGGGTGGCATCATTGACTGAGGGAGGCAAGCATTTACAGCTCAGTAGTGAATAAGAGCTGATAGGTAGAATGGGTATTGACCATGAAGTTATTTTGATGCCATATAAAAGGAGAAGTTAGTGGAAGGATTCAAAGAATGGAGTGACGTGATTGAAACAATGGGCTTGGAGAATGATCGTCTCAGCAGCATTCTGAATGCATATGAATGGGGCACGATTGCATTTGTCAAGGCCAAAGAGAAGCATGTTGTAGTAACTGGGATACAAGATGATGAAAGCATGGTCGAGAGTTTTAGTTGTGTGGATGGATAGGAATGATCATATTTTAGAGATGTTGCTATGCAGAAAGAATCTGCAAGATTTAGACATAGATCTCTCTCTATGTCCTTACATCAAGGCTGATTCAAAGATTACACCCAGGTTATAGGCCTGAGTGTTCACAGTGATCAAGAAAAGAGGTAGCCAGGAGGTTGGGGTGGGCGTGGAGGTTAAGAGTTCTATTTTAGACATGTGGAGTTGAGGCTGATGGCTTGATATCCATGAGGCGATATCAGAGTCATGGCAAGATTTTTAGTTTGGCAGCAACAAGGGACGGGTTCAATATCTAGGGGTTCCTCTTCCACAATACAACACAAAACTGGCTCAAGCCCCCACCCAGTAACCTGGGACAATTACATACCACACCCTGCATGCCTCTAAGAGGTAATACTTCCCCTCTTGCAAGCACAGAGTCTGAGTGTAGAAAGGAAACTTTTAATAAAAGGAGGGAAGTAACTCAGCATTAATTTGGGAAAACGCCACAAGCAGAATTCATAAACATAAAACCATGAGCAAGAGCCCCACCCTGCAGTTCATTGGGCAGTATCCTTTTGCATCAGGTTTTTAAGTCCAGCAAAGTCCCTTTAATGTACTCATCCCTTCTCTGGGAGGGAGAAAGAAGACACCTTACTTGCACCACTGCCTGGGCACTCACTTGCCACTTCTTTTCGCCTGCCACCCTGATGGCCAATCACTATGCATCTCTGCCAGCCACCCTGCTGGCCAATTCCTGCACCCTGCTCCGATCCTCTCCACCAGCCACCATATCACCAATCCACCAGGATGTCTTCAGGTCCCACCACTTAACACAGCTCTCAGTGATTCAGCTGTTAGTGGGAGAACCTCACAGCTTGTGCATACTGGGCAGTGTCTTACGTCAGAGACACTGTCCCAGAAGTCTAATGCTTAGACTTAGGTAACAGTGATTTCAGCTCTGCCATGTGTAACAAGACTCTTAATTGAATCTAAATTAGAGAGAGAAATGATCAAATAGTATCCAGAGCCCTTAAGCAGGGGCCACACCACACCACACCACACCACACCACACCACACCACACCACACCACACCACACCACACCACACCATGCTGGTGTTCATCTTCCCTCCTCCACCCAACTCACTGGGAGTTGGAATCTATGTCCCCTGCCTAGTGAGTGCCATTGAATTGAGAGTGAGTTCCTCAATCAGGGTATGCCAAGCACAATTCTGCTGCCCTTGACTCACACGGATAACAACCCTTTATTACCCCTGCCCCAATAACAAGCAACACCAGCCAAAAGTGATAATTTGGGCGAGCAATCCCATCATACTAGCTATCTAGGCAGAGTGGGTGGGCCTATGCAAACAGGAGCAGCTCCTGAAGTCCTCTTCCACAGCTCATCACTAGATGTCAGGGGAGAGCTCATTCAGACCTTGCTTATAGGAGGGAGGTCTGGACTAGAGGGGTAGATCTGTGAATTATCAGAATAGAGATGGTAGTTGGATTGGTTTTTGTGAATAAGATTACCCATTGATAAGGTGCAGAAGGAGAGGAGAAGAAAGAAGAGTCCTGTGGAACACATTGACAACAATATTCCCAAAGAAACACTGTCTTCTGTATTAAAGGACTTCTGCCAAAAATGTCTTGGGAGCCTTGAATGCATTTCTAGGTGTTTGCCATGCTAATGTGATTTTTCTTGCACTGAACTTGCTTCATTAATTTGATGTGTAAGAAATAAATATTTGATGAGCAATTAACTGGAGATTATTATGGCCATAATGGAGCCTTCCCACACAAACTGATGCTTAGCCATTTAAATGCATAAAAAGCACTTCAGAACATGGAAAACAGAATGAACCTGTGGGGAAAGAAAATTTTTAAAACATTCAATTCAGGAACAAAATGGCTGCTCATTTAATAGTTTTGACTTTGCTTAAATGATTAGTGAAGAAAGTATACTAGTTACCAAGTGTGCATAAAGGATATTTGCCAATCTACAGGAAATTATACTTAAGTTGCAGCCGATAGAGGTAACAGACTTCCCCCACAAAATGAATATACCAGAATCTGAAAACAAGAACATATTGATATGTAACAATTCATTTAAAAATATTTCAGGTTATTAAATATTTCCCCCAATCTATTCTGATAAAACAGGAGGAACAAATTCTCTTATGGGAGAGTATGGGCCCCAATTCGCAGTTTTTTCCAGGCAAGATTTCCCCGCTGTTTAAGGCAAGATTGGCCGTACTCAGAGGTTACAGAAGCCTAAAAGAGGAGCTCTCATCTCACCAACCAAGAAGGAGGGGGAACTGTGTGAGAACATTGCACCTTTGCCACAAGGTTCTTAGTGAAAAGTTTCTTAATGTCCTCTGTACATCCCTTCTTAGAAGTCTATAATGACATTTTTCTAAACTTTAATATATTCTTCCTAGACTCCAGGAAATTGCATAGTTTGAGGAATAACTAAACACTTTTCCAGGGGCACTTGTTTGTTTAATAAAGGAATGCATCTGCTTCTCTCAGCTATGAGAGAGGGGAAACTCAAGATCCATTATAGTTAGGGGTAAAATAATACAATATTAAACTCCTTCATATCCCCTATAATTTATCTTCCCAGTCTCAGTTGCTCTGCTCTATTTTTTATCCCATTCCCTGTAATATTCAGCAGACACTTTGATCAGGAACTTAATTTGTCAAGAGAGAAGGCACAGTGTAGCCCAGTGGGCCAGCTTACCTGTGTTATATTCATTGCTTTGTTATTCTGCTTTATTATATTTAGTAGTAATGCAAGGAACCTACAGGCTTTTATCCCGTAAGATGTGGCTTTAGTAGATAGTGTGAGGCTTGAGACCTATAACCTTTGTCATAGATACATTTAAGTAACTCATAAGTTATAGGGAACTGAAAGTAGCATGCAAGAGGGGGGAATTTTGTCCAGAATACCAATATCAGCCACCTACAGAACATAGCTGACACCAGCATCTCGAAGGTTCAGGACAGAACGTCTGACCAAAGGTGCCAAAGGTGCCATGGCAACAAATTGACGTGTATGCTAATAGGGTAACATCATACATATACTAACCTATAGAAAATGGACACCTTAAGGGGAGGAAATACAAACAAGGACTTCTATTGAATATGCATTGGACATGGTAATGTAAGCATAACCTATTATAAAAGTAACATTATAGGGGCAGCAAGGAGAGAGATACAGACCTTGGGAGGGGCCAGAATGATGGCCATCGGGGAAGATGAGGACGGTGATGGTGATGAGAAATATAATGGTTAACGTTCCAGGGTGCAAGTATGGCCGTCCAAATTTACTTTCTGTATTATCTCTATCTGCCTTGCTGGGTTTAAGTGTGTGTATAACTTTGCTAAATTATTAATAAATCATTTATTTGTGTATATATATATATAAAATATATATATATAAAGAGTTCCTATAGTGTGAGTGTTGCTCCTGTGCACATCGGGGTTCCCAAATTAAATGATAATTTTGCAATAATCTAATTGGGCCTGATCTTGGGACAAGAACCTATTAGTCCTCAAGGTACAATTGTATATGCAGTAACTCCTCACTTAAAGTCATCCCGGTTAACGTTGTTTCGTTGTTATGTTGCTGATCAATTAGGGAACATGCTCGTTTAAAGTTGTGAAATGCTCCCTTCTAACGTCGTTCACAGGCTATCAATTGCCGGCAGTTCAGCTGTCCCTTCCCCCACTGCCATGTGCTGCTCCCCAAGACTCCTGCCTGCTTGCTGTGTGGGTGGGGAGGGGAAGGAGAGGGGGGCTAATATCAGGGTGCCTGCTTGCTGTGTGGCGGGGAGGGGTAAAAGAGGGGGGCTAATGTCCCCCTGCTCCTGCACCTTGATTACCCATCTTCCATAGAGCAGGGGGGACACACGAGGGCGGGATCTGCTGCCTTAGGCAGAAGCTGCTGCTGCCGGGCTTGCTGTCTAATTAACAAGGCAGTGTACTTCTGACCCCACTCTTGATACTTAAAGGAGAAATGCGCATCTCTATCTCTGAAACACATCTGTCTCTGTCTGCCCTCCCTCCTTTCCTGCTGGCTTGTAGAGTGTGAGAGTTAACCCTTGAGGGCTCAGTCAATAGCTAGTTCATCATAGCAGTAAGGCATTCCCTGGGAAATACCCCACCCTCTGACTCCTCCACCTCAACCAAGCTTCACTATCATCATTGCTGTGTACCAGTATTCAGTTGTTTGTTTAAAACTTATAGTGTGTATAACGATAGCTGAAGTCCGATCGATCCAAGTGATCCAGGTGATATATATATTAGTCTTTTGTCTGGTGAAAATTTTTTCCCTGGAACCTAACCCCCTCATTTACATTAATTCTTATGGGGAAATTGGATTCGTTTAACATTGTTTTGCTTAAAGTCGCATTTTTCAGGAACATAACGACAATGTTAAGTGCGGAGTTACTGTACTCAACTTTGGGTCAGGCTACAGATAGCACCCCAGATGGGAGCCCGAGGGGCGCACAGAGGTAACCTCCTTACCCGGGATAGGTAACTCACCTTTACAAAAATCTAAATTAGAATCTAAATTAAAATCCAGGCAACCTCTCAGTCAGAAGTTGGTGCCTGTCAGAAACACCCACTGTAACTCAGCAGGAGACTTCCTCTTTTTCCCCTCAGCTGTTGTTCCTCTTTTCTGGTTCTTTGCCTTTAGTCTATTATGTCCGCTTTTCTTAGCAAGGAAGGGAGATCAGTAACACAGGCAAACATCAAAGAAAGGTGCACTGGACTCAAGTTTTTGACCATCAGGCATGCCAGTGGCAGGATGCAAGTGGGGTGATGTGGGACATCAGACTGGTTGCACTCCTTATAGGGTATTATTGGGTATTATTGACTAGTCACTGGGGTCAGAATCTTGCAAGAATATTTTATACACATGTTAAGAGGGGTTTCTGGGGTAATCAATAATTGTTAAAATAGCAGTAGCACCGTGCATGGTGACCCACACTTTGAGGTGGTGGGGAAGTTGATTAATGTGCGTTTTAATTGACGCCAAGAGGCCGCAGTAACTCAGAACTTGTATGGTTGAAGCTACCTTAATGTCAGTCCCCTCAACTCTCCTGTGCTGCACCTAGATCTGTCTCTGACCAGCTTCCCCCTTGCTGCTCAGTAGGTCCCAACTATGTAATTACCTCTCAATGAGTTAATCATACATTAGCCATCGAGGGAAGAGAGAGGGAGCAGAACCTCCCTCCCCACTGTTTTTCTTGGGACTTGTTTAAGTAATTGTTGAACCAGTTAAGGAGTCAATTATTTAAGGAGGGACGTCCCTATATATATGTGTGTGTATTTATTGTTAGTGTTTTTGTGTAGATTTAGAGTAAAATTAGTTAATATAATTTACTTGAGCTCATTTAAGTAGGAGTTGAAGAAAGCGAAGTAGTCAGCTAAGAATTCTGTGGTCAACGAAAGACATAACATACAACCATAAAAGATCATCCAAGAAATTTCATACGAATGCAACAACACCATAGCCAGGCTATTTTCAATCACCCTGACTGGTAGCGTATAATCATATGTCTAATATGTCCTATGTCTAATACATCATATGATCACACGTCTAAAGTAATGTACCAACTAACGCTTGTTGGTGAGTAATAACGCAAATGAAAATAAATAAACAAATAAATAAATAAATAAAAAGCAACAGGACTGTCTAAGCACAGCTGTAAGTATAAGTCTAATTTCCACCTAAATGAGGTGTTAAAATCCCAGAAGACTAAAAGCTCAGAAAACTAAAATCCAAAAACACTAAATTAAGTAATTATGTAAAAATGGTTAATTAAGAGGTATTAAAGGAATCAGGGAAAACCCTTACCAGAAGGTACTGTGACGGGGCAAGGCCAGATGGCTATAGGAAAGTGGTGAGGAACCAGTATGTTCCTATTGGGATCCGGGAAGTGAGCGGGCAAAGCCCGCCCACTGCTAAAGGATCGCCCCCTTCAGCCTAAGGGGAGGGATCCACAGGACCTGGATGCCAAGTGATACCGGGGGACAAAAAATGAAAAAACAGGAACGGGAGTGCGGTCAAAGGGTCAAACAAAGCGAACCAGATGGGGACACCGAGCAGAGAACCCCGGACAGTGCCCACTGCTCCTCAAAGGTGTCAAGGGAGCCAGTGGACGCTGCCCAGAGGAACTCTGCCCGGATGCGTGAACGAACAGAGGATCGAAAATAGGCCCCACAGTCACAGGAGCCTCCATCGGCCAACCTCCCCACCCTGGTCTTGTAGATGGCCAGTTTAGCTAGGGCCAGGAGGAGGCTGACCAGGAGGTCCCGTGACTTCGTGGGGCCGTGGATTGGAAGTGCATAAATAAAAAGGTGAGGGGAAAAGTGCAACCAAAACCTCAACAAAATGTCTAAGAGGAGCCGGAACAGGGGCTGCAGCCTGGCGCACTCCAGATAAATGTGCGCCAGGGTCTCCCTCACGCCGCAAAAGGAACATGTGTCGGGGATTGGGGTGAACCACGCCAAGTACACGCCCGTGCTCACGGCTCCGTGAAGGAGCCGCCAGCTGACATCCCCGGCGGGCCTTGGGACTAAGGAGGAGTAAAGGCTGGCCCACCGGGGCTTCTCACCCTCTAGAGGTGGCAGGAGGTCCCGCCATTTCGTATCGGGGCGGGACGTGAGGGTGAGGAGATGAAGGGTGTGGAGCACGAGCGTGTATAGATGTTTCCTTGGCGCGGTCTGGAAGCGGACCGGCTGCAGTTCGTGCAGCCGGCTCACCGTGAAGGGACAGGGGACCCGGTTGGGTCCACGGGGCAGGGGCCCAATAAAAAGGTCCAGAGGGCTTGGGGTGAAGGGAGGGCGGGGCGTACCCTCTCGCAGGACCCGGTCGAGGTAAACCCGAGCAGCAGGTGGCAAAGCAGCCTTCACCTCCTGAAGTACGCGCCGGGGAGTACGAGGTCTGGAGATCCCCATGCGCTGAGCAAGCGTCAGGGGATCCAGCCAGTCTCCCCGGTCGTAGTCCAGGAGGTCTCCGACCCTAGTGACTTCTGCCAGGACCAACCTCTGGCGCACCGAGGGGGACTCTGCCACCTGCACATGGAGCTGGGGGTTGTGTAGCAGGGGCTCCGCGAGGAGATCTGCCCCCTCCGTGGCCGCCACGGACCTGGTCTCTGAGAATAGCTTCCAGGTCCGGAGGAGGTCCTTGTAGAAGACCAGAAGCACGTAGAGGTCTCGCAGAAGACCTCTCGGATGGAGATAAAGGAGCTGCCGGTCATATCGGAGCCCTCGGAAACGGCGTAGAAAGGCGTGCGCCAATACGCTCCACGCTGGACTACCTGCACCATAAAGGAGCCTCTGCAGGGCCTGGAGACGGAAGACATGGACCTGAGTGTGTGGACACTTCAGGCCCTGCCCACCCTCCTCCAGAGGAAGATGGAGAACCCCTGCAGAGACCCAGTGCAGTCCTGACCAAAAGAACTCCAGAAACGACGTCCGGAGGTTGGCCAGGAAACCCGGGGCCGGGACCAGGGTGTTGAGCTGGTACCAGAGCATGGACAGGACTAATTGATTGATTACCAGTGCTCTCCCTCGAAAGGAGAGGCACCGGAGTAGTCCTGTCCATCTCCGGATCCGCTCTATCACCCTGCCCTCTAAACCTTGCCAGTTCTCCGGCGGGGATGGATGTGTGGCAGAAAGGTAAACGCCGAGATAGAGCAGTGGACCCGCGCTCCACCTGATGGCCTGAAGCGCGGGTGGGAGGGAGCTCGCCTGCCACCCGTCCCCTACCACCAGGCCAGAGCTCTTGACCCAGTTGACCCGGGCAGAGGAGGCCGCCGAGTAGATCGCCTGTCAAGCCTCCACACGCACCAAGTCGCCTGGGTCCTGGACCACGAGGAGCACATCGTCAGCGTATGCCGACAGGACCAGCCTCAGCTCCGGCTCTCAGAGCACCAACCCCGTCAACCTCCTGCAGAGGAGACAGAGGAAGGGCTCGATCGCCAGAGCGTACAGCTGGCCCGAGAGGGGGCACCCCTGCCGTACTCCTCGCCCGAAGCTGACCGGCTCGGTCAGGGTCCAGTTGAGCCTGACCAGACACTCTGCGGAGGCGTACAGCACCTGGAGAAAATCCACAAACTGGGGCCCAAAGCCAAACGCTCGCAGAGTGCTCAGGAGGTACCCGTGATCCACCCTGTCGAACGCCTTCTCCTGATCCAGAGACAGGAGGGCGAACGACAGACCATCCCTACACCCAAGCTCCAAGAGATCCCGGACCAGATACAGGTTGTCGAGAATGGTGTGGCCTGGGACGGTGTAGGTCTTGTCTGGGTGGACCACGTCCGCCAGCACGGGCCCAAGCCGCAGCGAGATGGCCTTTTCTATGACTTTATAGTCCGTGCTGAGGAGCGAGACGGGACGCCAATTCCGTAAATCGCGGAGGTCCCCCTTCTTCGGCAATAAGGCGAGCACGGCTCGCCTGCACGAAAGAGGGAGGACCCCGCCCTGCAAGGACTCAGCACAGACGGTTACAGGGTTTGGGCCGAGGACGTCCCAGAACATGCAGTAGAACTCCATGGTCAGCCTGTCCAGTCCCAGAGATTTATTAGTTGGCATGCGACGGAGGGCTTCCAAGAACTCGGCCAGAGTGAGAGGCAGCTCTAGCCGGTCTCGGTCGCCCGTGCTGACCATAGGGAGTTCGTCCCAGAGCACTCTGCAAGCGTTAGGATCGGTCGGATCCGGGGAGAAAAGGCTCGTGTAGAAGGCCTTGGCCCTCCCGCACATCTCCACCGGATCCATGAGGGGGGTGCCATCTTCTGCGAGGAGGCAGGTGACGTGTTTCTTAGCCCCCCTCTTTTTCTCCAGGGCATAGAAGAAGCGGGAGCCGCGATCCATCTCCCGAAGGAGACGGATGCGGGATCGAACGAAGGCGCCCCGGGCCCGATGATCTTCGAGTTCCCGGAGCTCCTCCCGCTTCTTCCAGCACTCCCCACAGAGGGATGGATCCTCAGGGTTGGCGGCCAGACGCCTCTCCAGCTCTAAGACCTCCCGTTCCAACTGCTCTATCGTCGCATCCCTCCGTCGGCTGGCGCCCCGGGTGTAGTGACGGCAGAAGAGCCGGGCGCGTACCTTCCCTAGATCCCACCATCGCCGCGCCAAGGGAAAGGCGTGCCGCTGCCCTTGCCAGGCCAGCCAGAACTCCCGGAACGACGCCACGAAACCCACACCCTCCAGCAAACTGTTATTAAAATGCCAATAGGCCGGCCCTGGCCTCTCCGCGCAGAGAGAGGCCGTCACAGTAGCGAGATGATGATCACAGAACGGGGCCGGCCGGACGCTGGAGGAGTGGGCCCGCGAAAGGTGAAAACGTGATAAATAGATGCGGTCCAACCGGGAGTGGTGCGACCGATGGGCCTCCACTCGGACAAAGGTGAAGGTCGAGCTGTCGTCCGGGTGGTGGTCGCGCCAGACGTCCACCAGGGAGTGATGTTCAACAATCTCCCTGAGGACGTCCGCGGCAGCCGGGCACTGCTCGATCCCCGAGCGGTCCCGTTTCTCAAGGGTGTTGTTAAAGTCCCCGCCCAGGACCAGGCACTCGCGAGGATCCAAGGTGCCGAGGAAGGTGGACGCCTGCTGATAGAAACGAAGTTGTTCCAGGCCCGATGTTGGGGCATAGATGTTGACGAGATTGACCATGAGCCCCTCCATACGGACCCGTAGGTGCAGCAGGCGGCCCGGCACAGCCTCGGTAACCCCCAGCATCTCAGGCCGTAGGTCGGGGGAGAACAAGGTCGCCACTCCAGCCTGGCGAACAGAGAGATGGCTGAAGTAGACTCTGTCCCCCCATTCCAGCCGCCAGCTGTCTTCAGCAGCTGGATCCGTATGGGTCTCCTGCAGGAATACTACAGAGTACCCCCCCTCCCGAAGGAAGGAGAGCACCTGGCTCCTGCGGAGACCCATCCTACAGCCCCGGGTGTTCAATGTTGCGAAGAGGAGAGATGCCATGAGGAGGGCTGGGGGGGATCCTTGCTGGCAGAGTCACTCACAGCCCCCATCGGGCTGCGTAACAATCCGTGACCCACCCCGTAGGTGAGTAGTGAGTCACGGAAAAGGCGGACCCGTTGGTAGGCCGTGGCGGCCTGCTTCCCAGTCCCTTTACCCTCCCCCATGAGGGCCCTTGTGGCCCGGAGGATTTGGTGGAAATCCCCCCATTGCTGGCGAGCGAGCTGTACTTTGTTGCGGGAGCCCCGGACGTCCTCCAGGAACTCCCGCAGCTCCTCTCGCAGCGTATGGGGGGCCGGGGTTACTGGCTCCCGGCTATCGAAAGAAGGGGCCCCTGACGCAGCCCTATGGTCCATCGAAACGGACAGGCAAGGGGCGGACCCTCGACGCAGCTCCTGCTGGGCCGGCACCTTAGGGCCCAACCTGAAATTCGGCTTAGTTGGGGGAGGCGGCGGAGGGAGAAGAGCAGCCCCTGGTGGGTCGGGACAAGGAAATACTGGAGCCGCTCCCTGGGGGTCATCCTCTGAGAAGGGGAGGGAGACAGCCCCAGGGGCGGCAGTGTCATCATGGGAGGTGTAGGAGATTGGGACGGCATCAGGGGCGGGGCAGGGATCAGAAGTAGGGGCAGGGAGGGGGACATGAGCAGGGCTGGGCTGAGGAACGGGTAGAGGGTCCTGAGCCACAGGAGCTGGGCCACTGGGAGGTGGCCTCTCTTGGTGTGGCTGAGGGATCTGGGAATTGGGAAGGGGACCCCCCACGATGCCGGGCTCTACTATGATGGCTTGTGTTACAACCTCGGCATCGGGAGGTGGACAGATATTTGCGGGGTCCCCGCCTGGGAAGGAGAACTGTTGTCCCACCCCAATGAGGGGTACCCCCTGGGATTCGGGTCCTGGCCACAGGGCACCGGCCATCGCTTCAGGAGGCTTGGCGGCCATCAGCGAGGTGTCACTTGCGACCGGGCAGGTGGAAGAGCCCAGGGGATCCTCGGAGGTGGGAGCGGAACCGGCGGTCAAGGGGAGGGAGCATGGGGAGAGGGGGGAAAGGGGCACCGGGGTGAGGTCATTGAGATCGAGGCCTGCTGGTAAAGGGTCGTCCTCCCCCTGGGTGATTGGGGTCAGACCCAGGGCCTCGATCTCCTCGTAGATGGAGGGCAGGTCACCTTCTGCCACCCCGGGATTCTCCCCGCCGGCACCTGAAGCGATGCTCGGGTTGGGGCGCGCAGGGTCGACAAAAGGGGCAGAAGGGGCTCCATCAGGGGCTTCCGAGGGAGGGGCGGTAATACCTTCCGGTGCTGCCACGTCTTTCCCAGCCGGTTCTGGCGGACAAAAGCCGCTCGGGGGCAAAGCGGAAGGCTCGGCATCAGTGCCCCCCTTCCTGGTCTTCCGGGGGGCTTCCGCATCGGTGGAAAGGAGCGGGGCTTGAGCCTTCCGCTTGCCCCGCTTCCCCTGTACTAAGGCCCAGCCCTCCATGGCATCATCTGGGGGCTGGCTAGTAAGGGTCGGGTCAGGGGGAAGGGGCGATTTCTTAGGGACGCGGGGAGGTAGTGGTGGGGCAGCATAAGGGAGAGAAAAGTCTCTCTGGGGCGGGCCCTCTCCCACGCCCGGCGATATCCCTGCCTCACCCTCCTCCACAGGCCTCAGCAGACTGTTCGCAGTGGGCCTCTCCCGCTCGTCTGGGCTCACTGGGGGAGGTACTCCCAGGGCCCGAGTGGGAGCAGCGGTGGACTGGGAAGGAGGAGGGGTGGCTCTGGGCACCGGGCATTCAGGGGCGGCGGTGATGACGGGGCCGACGCCCTGCCGGGGCTCGGGGGTCTCGGATGCTCCTCCTTGCCGGGCCAAGGGACAGTCCCTCCGGACGTGTCCCATCGCCTGGCAGAGGTAGCACCGGGCCTCCCCCGTGGAATAGTACACCCGGTAACGGGCCCCGTGATAGGGGACCATGAAGGACCCCTCGAGTGCCTCCCCGTCACGTGCAGCCGGCAGCATTTGGAGCTGCACCTGCCGGTGGAGCGAGAGGATGTGACGGAGGGCGGGGTCTTTGCAGCCCAGTGGGAGAGGGCTGACTACAGAGATGGGTCTCCCCAGGTCGGAGAGGGCAGGTAACAGGGCGGCTTTGGGGAGGAAGGGAGGGACGGAAGTGAGGACTAGGCAGACGCCCAAGTCCTCCAGCGGCTTTAATGGGACGAACACGCCCCGCACCACCAGGCCCTTCTCCACCGCCTCTTGGGCCGCGGCCTCCGATGCGAGGAAGAAGACTACCTTCCCGTACATTTTGGAGGCCGCTACGATGGCCGTGGGCCCCACCACCCTCGCCAACGCCCGCACATAGGTTTCTACGTGGGGCGAGGCGGGTACCAGGAGGCAACGGACGCCGTGCCTCCTGGTCAAGGTGGGAAAGGGGCCCCGGCCGCTATAGATGGTAGCTGAGCCGGTGGGCGGGTTAGGTGACGTTGCAGCAGGTGGGGGGTTGCCGCCACCTGGGCGTACGCTCTGGGGGCCGGGGGTGGGACACCCGCAGATCTGGTAGAGGGAACAGCAGGGAAGGGCGCCGCGGCCGGTGGCAGGGCCGCAGCAGTAGTGGCTGCCTCTGCCATGGAGGGCCTGGCCTTTGTTGCGGGGCCCTTACCCTTCTTTTTACCCTGGCCCTTCCTGCCGGCTGGGGGGGCTCCCCCAGAATCGGGGAGGGCGAGGGACGTGGCAGCAGCAGAGGTCTCTTCAGTGTCCACCACTGCCGGTGCCCCAGCGGGGGCGAGAGCAGGTGGTTCAGCAGCGGCGGTCGAGGTGGAGGCTAGGGAGGGTGATGGGGGAACAGGCGAAGGAGGGGCGGCCATGCCATCTGGAGGCGCTTCTCCCTCCATATCGCGTGCCATGATGAACAGGGGGGGAGGGGAAAACTCTTGAGAGGGGGTGGGGAGAGGAATTGGGGTGACCACTCCTCTCCGCTAGGCTGCAAACAGGGGAGGAGGGCACTAAAGGTGGGGACAGGGTTCAGGGTTATCTCGGACTAGTGCGGGGGTAGGGTTCAGTCACCGACACAAGATGGGAAATCCGGCTCCTCTTGTTGCACAAGGGGAAGGGATAATATAACAGCATGGGGGTGCAGTGAGATAGGGTCAATATTAAACAGGGGAGGGGCACAAGCGCATGGGAGGGGGCGTGGATGCATGAAAGCGGGGGGCTAATCAGGGCAAACGGAGCTTCAGGGGGAGGGAGACAACCAACTAAGAATGGGGCAGAATAACAAGGGACTAGTTTCAGGGCTAGGGTAGGGCAAACAAACAAGGCTGTAGAGGGAGAGGGGCGGGGCAGGCAAAACTGAAAATAGCAAGGAGCTGGGACCAAAAAAAGGGGGCAAACAACTGCAAGGGGTAAATGGGGCAGGTGGCAAGGGACAAAGCAAGGGACGTGCTGCTGGGGGGGAAGAGGGTCAGTCCAAAGGGTATGGGAGGGGGCACGTGCACCCACGTGCTCTTGCACAATGTCAATGGGTGGGGCTGGTTGCCGCTGCAGGCCCAAATGATGTTAAAAGGTTGTGGCGGGCCATGGAATCAGCTAAGTCCAGAGGCCGTAGCACAAGGCAGATGGTGAGCAGCCAGCAGAGGTGGTGGAGGGGGCAGCGGTGGTGGTGGGGATTATGGGGGGGGGGCACAGGTGGACCAGGGGGCAGGCTCGGCGCCACACCCCCTGTGCCCCTACAAACACAGTCAATACCCCCACCACTAGAGCACAGTTCGAAAGATTACTCAGTTCTTGGAGGCCCCCTCCACGGTGGTCTGCAGAGTCTCCGCTGACGGTCTTCCGGGTCTTCCTCCTCTGGGTACCAGCAGCTTCCTGGTAGCAAACAGGGCAGCAGCAGCAGCTCCAGCAACTCCAGGCGGTGGTCCGGTGGTCAGGCAGGACCCCTCACAGATGGTAGTGGTCACAGCAGCGGCTGGAGCAGGTGTCCCTCACACCCCTCCTCTGGGGAGAGGGCCAGCAGGCCCCGCCCCCCCAAGGGGTTGCTGCAGCAGCAGGAGTAGCAGCAACCAAGGTGTTGCGGGGGGAGGGGGTTCAGCTGCCAGGCAGCCAGCAACCAGACAGTAGAGTAGTGGGAGGGGTGTCTGGCCCAGCCAGGGGAGAAGCTGCAGCAGCAGTAGCAGCAAACAGCAGCTGGGAGGGCCCAGGGCCTAGCAGCAGCCCGAGCAGGAGGAGCAGCAGCAGCCCTCTACCTCCTTCCCGGCCAGAGGGCTATAGGGAAGTGGTAAGGAACCAGTATGTTAGCCCCAGGCTAAACAAATCCCTGATACATTATGGCAGTTGCTCCAGGTTAATCAAGACACCTGGGGCCAATTAAGAACTTTCCAGAAGGCAGGGAGGTTGATTGAGACACCTGCAGCCAATCAGGGGCTGGCTGAAACTAGTCAAAAGCCTCCCAGTGAGTCAGTGAGTGGCGGCTGTCAGGAGCTGTGGAAGGAGGTTGCGTGTGAGGAGCTGGGAGCAAGATGCAGTAGGAGCTGAGAGTAAGAGGGCGTACTGCTGGAAGATCCTGTGGTGAGGATAAAGAAGGTGTTGGAAGGAGTCCATGGGGAAGTAGCCCAGGGAGTTGTAGCTGTCGTGCAGTTGTTCAGGAGGCACTCTAAACTGCTGCAATCCACAGGGCCCTGGGCTGGAACCCAGAGTAGAGGGCGGGCCCGGGTTCCCCCCAAAACTCCCAACTCCTGATCAGACATAGGAGGAGTTAACCTGGACTGTGGATTCTACCAGAGGGGAAGATCTCTGAGGCAAGCAAAATCCACCAATAAGTGCAGGACCCACTGAGGTAGAGGAGGAACTTTGTCACAGTACCAAAAGATTTGTTCCCCCAGAGGTCATAAAGACCTTGTAACCATGCCTTTGTCCCATATCATGTAATCCACCAAGCCAACAGTTTCTGTGCCTTTAACTTGTAATGTCAAAGAAATCCTCAGCAGCAAAAATCATTGAGGCTTTGTCCACCAGCTAACACGTTGCTAAAAAGAGGAAGTGCTTTTGTACTTTGTGCTTGGAAGAAAAAAGGAAAGTAGGTAAAGCCAACTGCTTCTAACTCAAGTTTAACAAAATAATTAAAATTAGAAACCCCTAAACATCTAATTGTATATGGGAAGTCCTACGGCAACAGTGCTAGAGGATTAGTTGAGTGAGCCAGATACTTTCATCTTAGGAAATAAGCAATTGGATGTTGCAAAGGGGGAAAGTGAAGGAAATTCCTTTTAGACAAAAAAGGTTATGTCTAATATGTGTGTTTTTTCACACCCCTGAGTGAGAAAGTTGCAGCACTGTAAAGTGCCAGAGTAGACAAGCCCTAAGAAAAGGTAGTCGGTGATCCCTTGGAGTTTGAAGATGATAATCCTTCATGAAGTGATAGCTGGTTATTGCTGGTGGATCTGCAGGTGGCCAATAAAACCAATCTGGGATCCATAGATTTTATCACAATTGGGGCAGATGTTCCCTGGTGGAAAGGGTGGATCTGGATTATTGGAGTCAGCCTGCGGCATGTTCTTTCCTCCTTTCCCATTTCTCCATTTCCTGTGGTCTTCATACAGTCTCAAAATGCTGGTATCTTTGCCAAAAGGTCCTTCTCCATTTTAGTTGATCGAGGGCTTGGGTTTCCCATAAGTTTGGAGTTTCCCACAACTCCCATTGGCCAGGAATGGTACACCGCAGCCACTGGGAGCTGCGGGGGCCATGCCTGCAGACGGTCAATGTAAATAAAACGTCTCACGGCCTGACAGTTTGCCCTAATGGGCCGTGTGCCAAAGGTTGCCGACCCCTGCTTTAAACAATTTCTTATAAATTGGTTACATTAGTGGAATAATAATAAGAGGATTTCTTCACAGTTTCATATTTCTATTTTTATAAAAAGAAAACATACAATACTTATAAATAGTTTAAAATAGGCATTATGGTTATATTTTATACAGGTACAGTACATTTGTTTTATAGGCATAATAGTTAATATTATATGACCATAGGATGCTACCAACCCTCTCAGTAATCTGTTTTTCTCCAAAAGATTAAGCTAATTGCTATTATGTACATATCATACATCTTCTTTGACATCTAGCCTGGTAGCTTTCAGTAATAATTGATCCCTTGCTTCCCAAATGGCTTTATTTCTGTTGTTCTATTAAGTGTTTTTAATGTATTGTGATTACTACTAGTAGCTAATAGCTTAATCTATTAGTCGATTTTTTAAAAGTTTTATGACTGAATATTGTCATAACTCTTAAATAAGACAGCAAAATGTTAACCAGATTGCAAGTTCTTCAGGGCAAGGACTGTCTTTTATGGTTTGTTTGTAAAACATCCAACATAATGGGGTCCCAATCTGGGTCTTTGAATGGTACCAATAAAACAACAACAACAACAACAACAATAATTAGAGCTGGTCAAATTCTTCCCTTTTTTGTCAATATTCAAGATTTTATTATTATTTTTGTTTAAAATAAAAATTCAAACTATTTGAATAACAAAAGCAGCCAGATTTGGGCCCATCTTGTCCACCAATGTAAGGGTGTAAGGCAGGGATCGGCAGCCTTCAGCCCACGGCCCACCAGGGTAAGCCCCCTGGCAGGCCAGGCCGGTTTGTATCCTTGAAGGCAGTCTGCTCTTCTGTCTAAGCAATAATAAGTGTTTGGCTTCACATATTGCTCTAGAAAAATCAAGCTGTCTGTGAGTTTGAGAGTTTTCAAGATGACTGGGTATTCCCAAAACCGCCCTGGGAAGAAATTTTTAAGGAGGTGTCCATTATCACTGTCTAGAAACTTTTGATTAATTCTTAGCAGGTATAAATTAAGATGTCCCTCTCCTATCCTCTCCCCTCCCTTCTTTTCCTTTCCCTCCCAATTCCTTTACTTTTTGTTTGTATCTTTTTTCTGTACTTCCCTTATTTCTTGGAAAAATGAAAAAAACCCACAAAAAACACTAGTGAATAACGTTGCCAGTCCAATTTTTTATGAAAAACTGCATGCTTGGTTTTGATCGCTGATAAGTATCATATTTGTTAATGGTATCATAGATCTAATACACTGCAGTCCTTTTATTACATGAAAGAGCTGAGTTTTATCCTTTTTCTTTCATTTCAGAATATTCTGAAACAGTAGATTTTATCAAGATTTATTCTGTGACAATTACTAGAACATACATATAAAGGCTACCATATCAGGTGTATGTTCTTGTTTTGTAGATACTAAGGAACAAAATGTATTTAATGCAAAATGTTTATCTGTATCACTTAACTCTATGCATGAAATGTGCATTTAAATTTAACATCTGTTATAGTATCTGCCAGAAAATACAAGCTGTTTAACTAGAAATCCTATGCAAAGGATCATAACTAAAAAAATACGATAATCAAAGAAATAATGATAATATGGAATTAAACTGTGCTGTAGATAGCAGATCGGTAGTATAATGAATTTAGTGGTAAGTTAGTATTGCTTTTCTGTACATTTATGTGCGGAGTTTCATTCACATATTTAAAGGTTTAATGTGTCTATATATATTCACTATCTACAGTAAATACTCAACAGCCTTGGCATACTTGCAACATATGTGAAAAATGGGTGAGATCATTTCTAAAGAAAAGGCACATACACAAACAGTCTCCCACTCTTCTGCACTGTCCCTTGGAAGATCATGGTTGTGCAGGTGATGCTCCACAACACCTTAATGCAGTCTCTGACTAACTGGTACACATCAGCCTGTCCTGGTTCCGATCACTAATGCATTTATCCTTGCTGCTACCACTACCATTTTAATATTATATTAAACTACATTAAAATTAAAAATTAAAAACCTGGGCTTTTATTGCAACAGTTGTGCTATACATTTCTTTGCTACAAGCCTTCTCCTCCATCCCTGCAGATGGAGGCACACATAAAAACACTAATTGTCTTTACAGTACTTTTCAAACTTCAACACCCTTTTACAAACATTAGCTAATTTATCTTCACACTTGCCTGTGATGTAGGCAGTGGTTTCTTCCCCCTTTATATAGAAAGAAAAAGAAAGGAAACTAAGACATGGACAGATGGTGTTATTACTTGTCTAAGGCTAGGAGAAGAGTCATTGGTAGAACGAGAGTTAGAAGTTAGGACTTCTTGACTATCAGGTGTTACTCCTACACCTAGACCATGGCTTCTCTAAGGGCAGGTCTACACTACCTGCCGGATCGGCGGGCAGTGATCGATCTATCGGGGGGGGTGTCGATTTATCGCATCTAGATGCGATAAGTCGATCCCCGAGCGCTCTCCCATCTACTCCGGTACTCCACCGCTGCAAGAGGCATAGGCGGAGTCAACGGGGGAGTGGCAGAAGTCGACTCAGCGCCATGAAGATGCTGCAGTGAGTCGATCTAAGTACGCCGACTTCAGCTATGCTATTCTCGTAGCTGAAGTTGCGTATCTTAGATTGATCTCCCCCCCCGTGTAGACCTGGGCTAAGTGTTGAGCTACTAAACAGATTTTGAAAGTAAACAGTAAAGGGTAGATTCTTCAGTATATTGCAGCTGCTCTGTATCACTCCGACAATGCAAAGCAGCTGTAAACTCAGTTTAAGCAGCTACTTAAGACAAGCTTATAGCTGGTTTGCATCTCTGGAGTGTTGTAAAGCAACCATGTTTCTGCTTCTTTAATACTACATATTAAGCTCTTTCAGTTCTTTATGCCTTTGAAATGGCATAAAGATACATATATATGTATACACACACACACACAGTTTTGAAGGGAACTTGGAATAAATACAGTTTATATTTTTAATTTTAAAAAGGTACATTTTCAACCAGTTTGATTTTTTTCTAGATTATGGAATTTAGGTGAAAAGTTAAACTTTTTTTTTGGTGGGGGAAAAAATCACACTAGTCATTCCTACTCCAAAATATTTGCTTGTCATAACACTTGTCTGATGAAGATTTGAAATCCCCCAACTTCCTGGTAGGTTATAAAGGACACTGAAGGTTACATAGCTATTGTGTATCAAAAACTCACCTCCTGTTGATTAACAGCCCACTCTACCTGTTTTTGTTGAGATTTCACACGTTTTAAAAACAGGATTTGCACTGTTATCGAGTTGTAATAAAAATGAAAGCTACAGCAATGAAATATAAAATAATGTTTTGGGGCTGTTAGTAGGAAAAGGCATGTTTTGTAATACGGGAGCAAATTCTGCTTATATTAGTGTCACATCACCTTGGGTGGGCTGAGGGTCACTCCTACAAGAAGGATAGAAGGTGTCTAAACAAAACCAAGATGGCTACTGGCTTTCTTATTGGAGGACATTATAGGCATGTCTACATTGCACACTCCCTTTGGTGGAATGTAAGGTACATATACTACCGCCTCCACCACCACCAACCTAGGTATAAATGTCAGTTTAGGAGAGTACAGTAAAGACACTTCTGAATGAGGAGGGTATGTACCCAGATGTACACCCTACAGGCACACTCTCCCTGCCCAAGCAGACATTATGATTTAAAATATTAGCACTGTGCAATATTAAAGCACATGTTAAATGGCTAACAGAGATCTCAACAGTTAGTCATCAATGGGGAATTATAATCAAATGGGGATGATTTTAGTGTGATTTTGAGGGATTAGAACTAGTGCAAATGCTATTCAACATTTTAATCAATGACCTGGAGATAAATATAAAATAGCTGCTGATAAAGTTTGCTGATGCCATAAAGATTGTCAAAGTGGTAAATTATGATGAGGACAGGTCAGTCAGAGAGAACAATCTGGATTGTTTCATTAGCTTGGTCTATTCAACCAAAATGCATTTTAATACAGTGAAACCTCACGATAATACGCCCCGCGATAACGCGAATTCGGACATAACGCGATCATAAATTGGCTCCCCTTTAAGGCCATGGAGATGCCAGTTCACAAACACAAGTCGTTTTCTGCCCAAGAGAAATTGTACACCCTGGATCAACTAAAGAAGGGCAAACAACAAACTCAGCTTGCTAGAGATCTAGGAATTAACAAGTCCTCTCTGCGAGGGTGGAAAAAAGAAGAAGAAAAGCTCTGTAGCTTACCCCGCATTCTTGAAAATGAAACTGGTTTACAGCGTAAAAAGGTCAAGTTTGCTAATGACGAAAGGCTAGATTCAGCCTTCTACCAATGGTTTGTCCAGGCTCACTCAGAAGGAGTTCCCATTTCTGGCCCTATTCTGAAAGCTCAAGCAGAGAAATTTGATCGCCTTATCAATGGAAATGATTCCAAATTTAAGGCAAGTAACGGCTGGTTGGACAGATTCAAGAAAAGGCACACTATAAGCCAAGTTCTTGTGTCTGGGGAAATCTGCTCAGCTGATAAAGAGGCTGCCAATTCCTACCCAATTGAGCTTAAAAAGTTGCTGGAGAAAGGTTGCTACACAGCCGATAAAGTTTACAACTGCGACGAGACTGGTTTATGCTTTAAAATGTTACCTGATTGCACCCTCACAACCAAGACTGATAGTCACAAACGAGAAGGCTTTAAGCAGAGGAAGGACCGAGTCACTCTCTTGTTTTGCGTCATCAAGTCTGGCAGCCACAAACTCAGACCTCTGATGATTGGAAAAGCGAGGTCTCCCAGACGTTTTCATCATGTTAATATGAAGGCCCTTCCCTTTGAATACACCAACAGCAAGAATGCATGGATAAAACTTTCGTGCCAGCTGTTCGGGCTCATTTGCGAAAACTCAAGCAGGAGGGAAAAGCTCTCCTCCTGCTGGATAATTGCCCTGCCCACCCCCCAGCGGAAAATCTTTTCAGTCGTGATGGCAAGATTAAAGTCTGTTATCTCCCAAAGAACACTACATCAGAAATCCAGCCACTGGACCAAGGCATTATATCGGTATTTAAGCAAAACTATCGTCAAGAAATGATCAAGCGGATGGTAGCGGATAACAACTCCTCCGTCAACACATCACTGGCGTCACTCAACTTGAAAGAAGTCTGTCACCTTGGTGGGAAAGCCTGGGATGCTATCTCTGCACGTTGCATTGAATGATGCTGGATAAAGGGTCTTGGTCCAGCTTTTCCGTCATCTACACACAATGATGGTAACGACGACGAGCCTGAATTTACAAGATTAATTGAAGATGACGTACATTTAGCCGAAGAAGCACTCAGAGAATATGAACACAGTCATCATGATATCCTCAACTGGTTTTCAGCAGATGACATCTGCCCCATATATGAACACATGTCAGATGATGAAATTGTTGCAAATGTCAGCGGGAAGAATGAAGCTGCACCATCAGAGCCCGAAACCAGTGGCGCTAATGATGACGATGACGACGATGATGGCACCTCAACTCCCCCACCAAAAGTGTCCGAGGCAGTAAAGCACCTAGAAGCCAGTTTGAGGTGGCTGGAAACTCAAGACGTGGACAGCATCAAAATCCTCCAACTCAGAAGCATTCTTGACTTTGCTAGAAGCCAACAGTTCACGGCAAATAAGCAAACCACACTAGATAGCTTTTTTAAGAAATAATGAAATTTAAAATTACTGTATGGAGTCATGCAACCAGACTGACTTTGCACACTGTGCAATGATTACAGTAGTACTACCTGTGTAGTCAATTACACGTTTCTTTCATGTACTGTACATATAATTAAATTACTACTTTTGTGTTTAAAACACGCTGGGATAACCGGTGGTTTTTTTTACAAGACTTAAACTGACCAGCTTGAAATGGTAAAGTAAATTTTTGTAACCCCGCTATAAAGCGACCCCGCATTTACCGCGATTGATTTTCTTGGCCCCAATTATTGCGTTATAGCGGGGTTTCACTGTATAGCCAAATGCAAAGTTCTATATCTAGGAACAAGGAATGCAGGCCAGACCTACAGAATGGGGGATTGTATCCTGGAAGACAGTGACTCTAGGGCAGTGGTTCTCAAGCTATTTACCACTGTGGGCTGCATATGCAGCTCTCTGTGTTATGTGTGCCGCATCCACATAATATGTATACTACCAGTATGGCCCAGAGGATGCCACATGGGCCGCAGCTGTGTGCTGATTGGGCTGCAAGCAGCCCATGGGCCACAAGTTGAGAACCACTGCTCTTGGGGATCAAGCAACTTATCATGAGCTCCCAGTGCAATGCTGTGATAAAGAGGACTAATTCAAACCTTGGATGTACAAAGCAGGATGTAACAAATAGGAGTAGGGAGGTGATTTTACCTTCGTACACTGCTTTGATGAGACTGATACTGCAATACTGTGTCCAGTTCTTGTGTTCACATTTTTAGAAAGGATGTTGAAAAACTGGGAAGCATGCAGAAATGAGCCACAAAAATGAGGGCTGGAGCAAGAGCTCAATCTGTTTAGCTTCTGAAAAAGAAGATTGAGAGGTAACTTCATTACACTGTTTAAGTACCTTTATGAAGAGACAATACTGAGTACTAAAGGGATTTTTAATCAAGCAGAAAAAGCCATAAAAAGCTGAAGCCAAACAAAGTGAAATGGGAAATAATGCATGAATTTTTAACAATGAAAGTGACTAACCAATGGAACAAACTACCAAGAGAAATGGTAGATTCTCCATCCCTTGATGTCTTCAGATGAAGACTGGAAGATGCCCTTTTGTTTTACATAAGTTATGCTTTAGTCAAACATGAGATATGGGGCTCAATAAAGGGGTAACTGGGTGAAAAGTAAAGGCCTATTGTGCTGATTCTCAGGGCACCCAAGACTGATAGTTACCTTGTCATCCCTCTGCCCCAGTGAGAGGTGACTGTGTTAGCTCCTTAACACCACCAGCCTGTTAGCCATTCACACACACTCTTCGAGGCCATGCCAGGCAGCCCTAACTTCTACTTGCAGGTTATCAATAGGTGCACCCCAGTCCCTTTGAATTGTTCCTCTGTGATATCTAGACCCTGACGCTAGCTACTCAGAAATCCCAAATCCACCGCCCCTAAATGAACAGTGTATCCCAGATTGCTGGTTTTACCTGAAAGACACACTCCTGTAAAGCACACAGCGCTTGAAATAAAACAAAAGATGGGTTATTTAAGAAAGGGTAGCAATTCAACTAGAAACTAGAGAGAGTGATGGAAACAAATGATTACAATACAAAACGTATCATAAGAACATGAATCTGGGTCTACACTTATTAAGAGTTACCCTTCCTATCTAATAAAGTAGGTTCCCCCCACACACACACACACACGCCATCTCCCACAAAGTGTTTGCCAAGCTGGCTGGCTTCACAGGAACCAGGACTTAATTTTTCATAAGAAAACCCCTGCTCCTCCAAACTATCACCTCTGAGTTCTACTGAAAAAGTTTGTTGTCTCCTCATAGGCAGGGTGATTCCTTTTCTGTTGTAATGTTCCTTTTTCACTCTAAGTTCTTTTGATTGTTTGCTGTGTCTGATGGTTTTGCCTTGAAAATCTTCGGATGGAGCAAGGCTAGACCATTGAACCTTCTATTACATCACCAGCTAACTGGGGCAGGGCAGCTGACTATGTTTTATATCAAGACCAAAAAGCATACTTTCAATATAGCTGCATTATTCCTTAAGCAGACATGGTACAAGAGGGAAAGTCCTCTAATGGATCAGTAACTGGTTAAAAATAGGAAACAAAGGGTAGAAATAAATGGTTAGTTTTCACAAGGGGGAGCGGTAAATAGCAGGGTCCCTCAAAGATCTGTATTGGGATGTGTGTGGTTCAACATATTCATGAATGATCTGGAAAAAGGGATGAACTGTGAAGTGGCAAAATTTGCAGATGATAGAAAATTATCCAAGATCGTCCAAAGCTGACTGAAAAGTTACAAAGGGATCACATTAAACTGGATGACTGGGCAACAAAATGGCAGATGAAATTCAATGTTCATAAATATGAATGCACATTGGGGAAAAAAACAACTTTACATACAAACTGATGGGGTCTAAATTACCACTAAAGTAAGATCTTGGGAGTCATCGTACATAGATATCTGACAATATCTGCTCAATGTGCCTTTCTGGGGTAACAAAGTCTAGAAAACAGTTGGTCCTCTTGAGGGTCTTCAGCCCCATCTCTGTTTAAATTCTAGCCCCTTTCTTGGTTTTTTTTTTGTATTGAGTCTTATCCCCTTCTTGGGACTTAGGCCACTTCCACAGTGGTGGGAATCCAGGTCCACCTATTAGAATCATAGAATATCAGGGTTGGAAGGGACCTTAGGAGGTCATCTAGTCCAACCCCCTGCTCAAAGCAGGACCAATCCCCAATTTTTGCCCCAGATCCCTAAATGGCCCCCTCAAGGATTGAACTCACAACCCTGGGTTTAGCAGGCCAATGCTCAAACCACTGAGCTATCCCTCCCCCCTCATTACTCTGGATCTAACCCCAGGAACCCTATAAACTGCAGCCACGCACTGCTTCCCTTTAATACAGTCATGGGCTGCTTCCCACTCAGTCCCATCACCTTAGAATCATAGAATATTAGGGTTGGAAGACACCTCAGGAGGTCATCTAGTCCAACCCCCTGCTCAAAGCAGGATCAACACCAACTAAATCATCCCAGCCAGGGCTTTGTCAAGCCGGGCCTTAAAAACCTCAAAGGATGGAGATTCCACCACCTCCCTAGGAAACACATTCCAGTGTTTCACCACCCTCCTAGTGAAATAGTTTTTCCTAATATCCAACCTAGACCTCCCGCACTGCAACTTGAGATCATTGCTCCTTGTTCTGTCATCTGAGAACAGCCTAGCTCCATCCTCTTTGGAACCCCCCTTCAGGTAGTTGAAGGCTGCTATCAAATCCCCCCTCACTCTTCTCTTCTGCAGACTAAATAACCCCAGTTCCCTCAGTCTCTCCTCATAAATCATGCGCCCCAGCCCCCTAATAATTTTTGTTGCCCTCTGCTGGACTCTCTCCAATTTGTCCACATCCCTTCTGTAGTGGGGGGACCAAAACTGGACACAATACTCCAGGTGTGGCCTCACCAGTGCCGAATAGAGGGGAATAATCACTTCCCTCAATCTGCTGGCAATGCTCCTACTACTACAGCCCAATATGCCATTGGCCTTCTTGGCAACAAGGGCACACTGCTGCTTGTATCCAGATTCTTGTTCACTGTAATCCCCAGGTCCTTTTCTGCAGAACTGCTGCTTAGCCAGTCGGTCCCCAGACTGTAGTGGTGCATGGGATTCTTCCTTCCTAAGTGCAGGACTCTGCACTAGTCCTTGTTGAACCAGATTTCTTTTGGCCCAATTCTCCAATTTGTCTAGGTCACTCTGGACCCTATCCCTACCCTCCAGCATATCTACCTCTCCCCCCAGCTTAGTGTCATCAGCGAACTTGCTGAGGGTGCAATTCATCCCATCATCCAGATCATTAATAAAGATGTTGAACAAAATCAGCCCCAGGACTGACCCCTGGGGCACTCCGCTTTATACTAGCTGCCATCAACTAGACATCGAGCCATTGATCACTATCCATTGAGCCCGACCATCCAACCAGCTTTCTATCCACCTTATAGTCCATTCATCCTATCCATACTTCTTTAACTTGCTGGCAACCTTCTTGGGTTCTCTATCTGTTCCCTGCTTAAGCGGGGGTCTCTCCCATGTCTTCTTGCCTGGAGAGTTTTGCAGTCCTATCCCTCTGTGAGCAGGGTCTGTCCCAGGACTCCTCTCATTGGAGTTTCTCTGTCTTTCAGTCCTTCTTCTCTCTTCTGATCCCAGCCAGCAACTGACATGCTCAGGCCCTATAGCGCCTTTTAACTAAGCTTGCTACATTCTGATTAGGTGCTTCCCTCCAGCCATTTTAGGCAGGCCTGGAGGACCCACCTTCATGTTCTTTTCCTGGGGTGGGATGTGATAGGACCACAAGGCCTCCAGCAGGGGGCCTCAAACACCCTGGTTCACCCTGTCACAGAATGTTCACAACCATTAGGAAAAGGACAGATAATAAGACAGAAAAAATCATAATGATTCTATATAAATCCATAGTATGTGCACACCTTGAATACTGCGTACAGTTTTGGTTGAAAAACAAATTAGAATTGGAAAAGGTGCAGAGAAGGACAATACAAATAATTACGAGTCTCAAACAGCTTCCCACACAAGGAGAGATTAAAAGGACTGTGACTGTTAGCTTAGAAAAGAGACTATTAAGGAGGGATATGATAGAGCTGTATAAAACCATGAATGGCATGGAGAAAGTGAATATGGAAGTGTTATTTACCCCTTCACATAACAGATGAATATGGGGTAATTCAATTAATTTATTAGGTAACAGGTTTAAAAGAAACAAAAAAGAAATACTTGTTCACACAATGCACAGTCAACCTTGTTGCCAGATGTTGTTGTGATGGTGAAAAATATGACTTGGTTAAGAATTATACAAGTTTATTGAGGATGGGTCCAACAATGGCTATTAGCCGAAATGTTCAGGGATGTAACCCATGCTCTGGGTGTCTCTAAACTTCCAACTGCCAGAAGCTGGAATTGGATGACAGGGGATGGATCACTAGTTGCCCTGTTCTGTTCATTCCCTCTTAAGCAATTAGCACTGGCCACTAAAAGAAAACTGGGCTAGAATGGCCATTGGTCTGACCAATATGGCCATTCTTGTGTTCTTAAATATTACTCATCCATACATCTAGATTATGAGTCTTGATAAATTATGAGCTGTCTATTGATGCCTTACACATTAACCCTTCTGGATAAATACTCTGCAAGATGTGTGTTTTGTGTAGTGTATTTGTCAAACCTGAGACAAGAGTTGTTTGTGAAGAACAAGGAACTCTTTGCCAAGGATCCTCTTTGTCATGCCTGTGATGTATTGGAGGTCAGACTAGACAATCTAAAGGTAATTTCTGACCTTAAATTATATGAATCTATGAATCCAGTAAAAGGAAGACTAAAGTGTCAGAGTTCAGGTCATCCCATTACCTCCTTCCTAGACATCTCTATTTCTATATTCTATTAAATGTATGTATTAATTTGTGGTTGTTCTCTTTTAGCTGATATTATGTTTTATATGCATTTGATTAAAAAGAAAAGATGTAACAGTAGTAAATGAATTCAGTGGGTAGTGACCCAGTCACATGACAGGCATACTATCTTTTGTAACCCTAGCACATTTCAGGTGACTGTGACCAGGAAATAAAGAACACATTAAATAGAACTCCTGTGTGTCACGTTTCGTATTCTAGAGTCCTCTCCCTTAAGAATTGCTCCTCCAGGTGTGTAAGGAACTCCTAATGACCATGGACAAGAAAAGTGTATGTAGTCCAAGGAGGTATGAAGGAGTTATTGATTAGAGTTTCATAAACTATTCTGTTGATGTTGCAAAAGATAGAATAGAATTCAATTCACTCTACAGCATTAACAGGAGCAAAAAGCAATTATTATTTTATAACAGCACTTATGTCAGCAGATCAGAGTCTGAAAAGCAAAAGGGTCTGTTAAGTAAGAGGAAGCTATTTTTACATAGCTACTTCTCAAAGTAAAATTGCACTTAAAGTATCAATGTAATTAATGCCCAAACTACTAAGAAAGCTATTTGTCCAGACAAATAGTTGTTTCCAACATGCACTTGATAAGATTACGATTTCATTATTATTTTTTGGTCAATTCTCTAAAGTAATCACACAAAGTAAGAGACACTGCACGTGATGATGTGCAGTTTACATTTACAGCATATAGGCACCTTTTCATATGATTATGAGCCAGCATCATCTAGGAATATAAATAACACTTCAGCAGGCATTTCCAGTTTTATAGAATTAAAAGGACTGTGCATGTACCAATGAATCTCCTGCTGCCTACAGGTCACAGCACTAATCCCCCCACATCAGATTATGCTGCAGTAATTATTCATCTGTCTAACCCTTACTTACTATTGGAAAGCAATGCTCCAGGCAGAAAAGACCATAAAATAGTCTATTCAGCTCAGCTAATAGATTAAATATTCATAAATGTTATTTCTAATGGCAGTTGTTAAAGAACTATTTGGGGGAGGAGAAGTGCTGGTTTAAAAAATATGCTGGAGTGTTAGCATGTAATTCCTAGGGCTCTCAAGGACTGTCATTTGAGCCTTAGTTATGCTAATTGAGTTGTGCAACTATGCCAGGGGATGAGTTTGCAAATATTTGTGCTTGAGGCAGTGAGGAAATTCTGAAAGTGGAAAAGAAAGAAGACTGTTTCAGTGATCTTGTTGAGTGCAACCAGCACATCATGTTACAGGATAGACTGGAGGTTGGGAAGAGGAGGGGATGACACAAAAATCTGATAAATAAAATCAGTCTTTTTTCCACTTGGTTGGTCTCTTTCCCCTTCTCCCTTTAATCGGAGCCACAAAAACTAACGTACAAAGTAAAACATGCTCCAGTTAACAAAGACGAGCAAAGAGAAAAGGATGAAAAAAAGGCACAAGAATAAAATATAACAAGAACAGAGGAAAGTTTGGTCTCAAAAGGAAAAGCCTGACTCAAAAAATCATAGAATCCCTGATTATACACCTTTAGTGACACAAATTGATATGGAGATAATTCAAATATATGATAGCTGTTATGTTGGCAGTGATGAATATTTAAGTAGTAATTGTAGACTAAAAATCAGTAGTTAATGGTCCATGTTTGTAAGTTATCCTGCTGCAAAATTGTTAATCATTACTGTAATGATGGGCTTGGTGCAAATTATTGCTATTGATGAGTCTAAATATTGCTGCAAATATACTTGGAATTATTTTAAAATTTAAGTCAGGTTTTTCACCTAGCAGAAAACACATTATTAGTCATAAATTATGATCACCATAAATTTATTATTAATGCTGAAATCCTACATTAGAAATTCGTTCAGCTTCCAAAAGATGTATTTAATGATTGTCAACTGTAAACTCAGTTGCTAATGGAAATTACCAGAGCAATACATTACTCTCTTCTTTATTCATTAAGAGCTGCAAAAGACTATGCCTACCCTTTGGAGACCTTTACATTTGCCATTTAATAATAAAAGTTATGCCATAAATTTAACTTAGGCTTTTTACATCTGTTGACAAAGGATCAAATTCTGTCCTTGGTAGTGAACACACAACTCTCACTATTGCCAGAGCTTTGCCTGAAGTGAAAATATTTTCCCAGGCAAATATGCACAGCAGTGTTTGTTGAGGATTGGGAATGTGCTAAAGGCCCATGTATCTATTTCAGAGAGGAAAAAAAAACTACACATTTGAAATTGTCTCTCTGGTGCTGAATTTGGGGATTGTGAGTGAGAGAAATAGAAACACACAAAACAAGTCCAAGAAAAAAAAGTTGTACCTCATCTTGTACAGTCTCCATTTCTGTCCTGTTTCTTATTCATAAAATCCCTCTTTAAAAACCATTTTCATCAGGATTCCTTCTTTACGTGTTCTCCTCACCAATAATCCCATTGTATGACCCCTTTCTTGAATTGTCTTGTGTTTCATCCATCTTTTAGGCATTGGGTAAATTTTTTAAAAATGCCTAAATGACTTAAGAGCCTGAGTCCAATTTTCACAAGTGCCTTAAGCAGTTAGGAGTCTAAGTCCTATTAACTGCAGGCTTCTGGGTCATTTAGGCAGTTTGAAAATTTTACCCTTTGTCAGCTACCAGTGTAGTGATGCTCATGTAACTGCACTGGTGCAAACCCCTAGTGTACACACACTGCACCAGTGTAAAGTCCATTTCAAACTGACTCAAGTCACAGGCCTGGTCTACACTATAAACTTAGTTCGACATAAGCCACGTTAAGTCGATCTAATAATGTATGTGTCTACACTACCGAATCCCTTCCGCCGACCTAAGTGGCCTGTAAAGTCGACTTCTGTACTCCACCTCCGCGAGAGGTGTAGTGCTTGATTTGACAATCATTCGGGTCAACATGGGGATAGTGAAGACAATGCATTGTATAATTCAAATAAATTGGCCTCCAGAAGGTGTCCCACAGTGCTCTGCTGTGACTGCTCTGGAGAGCACTTTCAACTCCACTGCACGTCAACCAGGTACACAGGAACCAGCTGATCCCCTGTTAAAGCCCCGGGAACTTTTGAATTTTCATTTCCTGTTTGATCAGCATGGAGAGCTCACCAGCACAGCTGATCATGGAGACTCAAGGCGGCAAATGCGTTCCAGCATGCAGTACCCAGGAGGTGGTGGATCTTATTGCTGTGTGGGGAGAAGAGTCTGTGCAGGCACAGCTCTGATCCAGCAGAAGAAATGCTGACATCTATGCCAAGATTGCATGGGGCCTGGGCTAGAAGGGCTACACCATGGACACGCAGCAGTGCTGCGTGAAAATAAAGAAACTTCGGCAAGCATACCAGAAGATAAGGGAGGTCAACAGTCATTCTGGGTCTGCCCCACAGACATGCCATTTTATGAAGAGCTGCATGTGATTCTCGGCGGCGACGCCACCACTATCCCAAAACACTCTGTGGAGACCTCCCAGGAGCCCCGGGCGACCTTGAGCAACAACGCGGTCGGATATTGTTGATGAGGAAGAGGAGGAGGAGGAAAAGGAGGAGAATGTGAGGCAGGCAAATGGAGGATCCATTCTCCACGATGACCAAGAGCTGTTTTTAAACCTGGAGCTCATCCCTTCACAGGACCAGTTGGCGGCAGAGCGTGATGCTGGGGAAAGCACCTCTGGTGAGTACACATTTCCAATCAAACTGTAGGGGTTACATGCTATTATTTTTTATGTTTAATCTGAACAAAAAAGTAAGTGTAGTGGGTATCGGTGGCCACTCCAGCTATGCAGTTAATGTGCTTTCCAAAAAAGACTGTCTATGTACATGGGGGATGGCCCGGGAATCCTCCATGAAGAGCACTAGGAACCTTCCATGGAGGTACTCTGCAATCCTTTGCATAAGGTTTCTGGGAAGAGCTGCCTTATTTCATCCACCATAGTAGGACACTTTCCCACACCACTCCTGTATTAACTATGCTGGCATCATTGCAGCACACAGTTTTGTGGCATAAGGATCAGGTCTGTATGCAGACACTTGCAGCATCTGCTCCCTTTCTGCCTTGGTTACCCTCAGGAGAGAGATATCACATAGGGCCACCTATTGGAAACGGGGAACGTTTTCAATGCTAGCCCTTAAACTGCAAACAGTTCAACAAGTAATCTGCCCCCTGTTTGGTGAAATCTGTGTCACACAAACACACTTTCCCAAATGTGCCATGGTTGTGATTGGAAGGGATCATCATGTATTGTAAGCAGCATTGAAAAAAAGGAGGGAGTGAGGGCGGCTTCCTGTTTGTCTCCCTTCCCCGTTAACCCGGTGCCCCTTTGTAAAAAACAAACTATTTGGGGGGCTTTACACTGGTGCCTGTCCTCAAGCACCATCCAGGTTGCTAGAGGAAAGGCTCTCAAGTTCCAACCAGTAATCCCAAGGATGTCTTCACAAAAGCAGCAGCAGAAGACCTCTTGCCCATGCCTCATTGTTTTACTCACCAGGGCTGGAGCAGCAAACCAATTCTTTCAATAGACAGCAGTTGTGATTATGTTGTGGCTTGCAGTAAAGTATATTGATGGGTGTTTTTTAATTTTTAAAAAAATCTTGCACCGAAAACAAAGTATGCACTGTCATGCTACCCTTGTGCTTTGCATTCCTTGCAGCTGAAACCTTCTCCATCAGCACATCCTCCACACTGGGACAGAGACTTTCCCAAATTAGAAGGCAGAAAAAAGAATGGGATGACATATTCAATTAGTTACTCTTGGAGGCGCATGTTGACAAGACAGAGCTCAAAGCATGAAAGATTACGCTGTCCAAGAACCTGGATATGGACAGGGAGGACAGGAGAGCATGCAGGGAACAAGAGCATGTCACGCAGGAAGAGATGGTACAGATTATGAAGGAGCAATCAGACATGTTGAGGTGTCTGGTTGAGGTTCAAGAAAGAAAGCTGGATGCTAGAGTCCCGCTGCAGCCTATGCTGAACCTGCTACCATTGTCACCAAGTTCTACATTCTCCTCCCACAAATGTCCTATGAGACAGGGGGCTGGAGGGGGAAAGTTCTGTATCCCTTGCACTCAACACCAGGGGAGGGTACAAGGACCAGAAGGCCCCCATTCCCACACCTTTGATTGTTACTGCAGTGGATCTGTAAGCAAGCTTTTCTTGTTTCCCCACCCCCCGCACAGTGTTATCAGCCTTTTTGCCCCACGTTATCTTACTTTTCTTTGCTGTCTCTGTGTGTTTGTGGGCATAATAAAACTTAACGGATTGAGGAGAAAAGGCTCCTTATTCATTCAACACAGTGCTTGGTGAGGGTGGAGTTTATAGGGGAGAAAATGCAATGAAGGGGACAGTTTGGTAAGGAACAACATAGATCAGTGTCACATTACTCTGACTCATTGCTGAAACTGGTTTTCAAAGCCTCACGGAGACTCAGCGCCCCTCAATGTGCTCTTCTTATTGCCTAGTGTTTGCCTACTCAAAATTGGCTGGCAGGCAATCTGCCTCAACCCCTCACCCCGGCAGAAACTCTTCTCCCTTTATTTCACAGATATTATGGAGCACACTGCAGGCAGCGATAACAATGGGGATATTGCTTTCGCTGAGGTCTAACCTAGTAAGCAAACAACACCAGTAACTTTTTAAACATCCAAAGGCACATTCCACCACCACTCTGCACTTGCTCAGCCTTTGGTTGAACTGGTCCTTACTGCTGTCCAGGCTTCATGAGCCATGAGAGCAAGAAGTAACCTGGGTCTCCCAGGATCACGATTGGCATTTCAACATCACCAATGATTATTTTGCAGTCTGGAAAAGAAGTCCCTGCTTGAAGCTTTCTGAACAGACCCGTGTTCCTAAAGATGCATGGATCATGCATCTTTTTCGACCATTCCACGTTGATGTCGGTGAAACGGCCTCTGTGGTCCACCAGCACTTGCCACACCATTGAGAAGTACCCTTCCGGTTTATGTACTGTTTGGCAAGGTGGTCTGGTACCAAGATAGGGATGTGTGTTCCGTCTATCACCCCACCACAGTTAGGGAACCCCATCACGGCAAAACCATGCACTATAACTTACACGTTGCCTAGAGTCCCTAACCTTCTTAGCAGAAGTTTGTTGATGGCCCTGCAAACTTGGATCACAATGGATCCTACGGTAGATTTACCCACTCCAAATTGATGCCTCATTGACCGGCAGCAGTCTGGTGTTGCAAGCTCCCACAGAGCTATCACTTTTCACTTTTCCACCATCAGATCATCTCTCATTTTAGTATTGCTGTGCTTCTGTGCGGCAGCTTCTGTATCGGCTGTGTAAATGCTGCAGGATAAGGCACGAGGTGTTTGTAATACTCACAACAACAGTGTACAGCTGAGCGGGGTCCATGCTTATCATGTTATGGCACTGACGCAGATAACCCAGGCTTACAAAAAAAGTGCGAAAAAGGCTTGGTTTGTTTGCCGTTGATTTCGGGGAGAGTGGTAAGTGCATCATAGGAGGCTAACACCAGGTTCCCATAAACACCCGCGCCAATGTTTTGGTACCATGAGGCATTGCAAACCCAATCCAAAATTCCACTCGGCTACATGCATTGTGGGATAGCTACTCACAGTGCAGTGCTCCATGCGTTGATGCAAGCCTTGCTAGTGAGGATGCACTCCACCGACACAATGAGCACAGTGTGGACTCGCAAGATCGACTTGCTTAAATCAGAGGCTCGATGTCGACTTACATGAAGTCGACTTGACTTTGTAGCGTAGACATGGCCACAGTTTACATAGGGACAGCACATTTATGCTAGGAGATTGCACCAGTGCAGATAAAGCGCTGACTAGCCCTTCCCTGGCACCCACTTATAGATAACCTCTTAAAAATATAAGATCTTTTTTAGCAGATAACATGTCTTTTTCTATGTCTCCAATTCTGCGGTTGGATCCTTTAGTGCAGTGGCTCTCAGCCTTTCCAGACTACTGTACCCCTTTCAAGAGCCTGATTTGTCTTGCAAATCCCCAAGTTTCACCTCACTTAAAAACTATTTGCTTACAAAATCAGACATAAAATACAAAAGCATCACAACACACTATTACTGAAAAATTGCTTACTTTCTCATTTTTACCACATAATTATAAAATAAATCAATTGGAATATAAATATTATACTTACATTTCAGTGTACAGTATGTAGAGCAATATAAACAAGTCATTGTCTGGATGACATTTTAGTTTGTACTGACTTCGCTAGTGCTTTTTATGTAGCCTGTTTTAAAACTAGGCAAATATATAGATGAGCTGATGTATCCCCTGGAAGACCTCTAACTACCCCGAGGGGTACATGTACCCCGTCTGAGAACCACTGCTTTAGTGCAACTTTCTGTTGCATGTGTGTAACTCTCTGGAAGCCACTGAGTCTTGATCACTTTTTAAGTGACCCATGGGTCTTCATTTATTTAGTTATTAAACCTAAGACAAAAACTCATTAACTTGAGCTAAGGTTGCTCAAATGTACAGGAAGAGAATCATATCCAACAAAATGCTAATCTCCAAGCATTAGTCTGCTATTATCATGACATTCCATTACACCAACACACTAATGCCCTCTCGCTAACACATTCACTTACGTTCAACAGTCCTTTCACTCTCTATCCACTAATCAAATAACTGAAAATTGCACTGCAACACAACAACCGTAATGCCAATCTGTGAATCAGTTGTTGCGTCTAGAGCAGGATGGAGCCCCTACATTATGTATACTTGCTGACACATATGTTGCTGAAATGTAAATATTGTTAGGTTTTCTGCTGCATCAACCCAAATTGATGTAACGCTGGATTAGATCTAAACCAAAATAGAGTAATTTAAAGCATAATTTGGGAGGAACGAGCTGATTAGAAAAGACACAACTTTAGTTTAGACACACACATTTCTTGATAACCAGCAGTGATGGAAAACAAAATGCAGGTCAAGCACATCGCAGTTTAATGAGGTTTGGTGTGTATATGTACATATTATGTTTGCTTCAATGTGGCAGCAGTTTTTAAGGCTGTTGTGTCTGCTCTAACTCCTAAACCAAGACACATTTTTTGGGATAAATTGTAAATGGCTTGGACTGCTAAAGTGGACCCTTGCATTCACAGTGGCAGGTGCAAATAACATTTGTGTCTGGTGAGCATTCTGAAAGAGGAGCATCGCTGCACCCAGCAAAAGTTTTGCCTGCCACTGCGAGAGAGTGGTTGTAAAAACGCATCCTCCAAAGAACTTTCCACACATTGCATCTAAGTGCAAGTGGATAATACAATGGAAATCCTTAGTGTCAGAAGTTGTATCCATAGCAGTCTGTAGAGGATGACTAGCCCACACTTCACCTTTACCTCATTAACCATCCCATGCAATAAAGGGCTGGATGAAAGCATACATACATATCCCCCCTCTGATGATGCATTTGGTGGAGTTTCTGTAGGACAAGTTGCCCATGAATGTGTTTATCAATATCCAACACAGAATGAGGGGGAATGAGCAGGAGCCACCACAGGGAGGTTATAAAGCCCAACTATATCCTGAATACAACGGCCAGATTCCTCACTACCTTTCAATTTAATTAGTCACTAATTCCTGGGTAAAGTGAACATAAAATGTGACATCTGGTGTAAAAATTCAATCTTGAACCAGTGTGAAAAATCATGATTTTGTAGTTTTACATCCACTGTATCCTCATTTCACACAGGTGGAGCAGGGCCATCTGAGTTGCAGGGCAAGGGGCTTTATGCATTTACTTGATGAGGTGGATTTCATTCCCATCCTGCTACTCTGTGAGGAGCAACAAGGAGATCTGGAGAGTCAGACACATAGGAGCCACGGTGATGAGTCACAACCTATCTGGGACTCTGGTTTGGGAGATAGGCGTGCCGGTGGGCTGAGTGGGGGGCTTGCAATCCTCCTGCAGAGGAGATAGAATGGAGAAGGAGGAAGGGAGGTCCTGTCTGATTTACTCCTGGGAGGATTCTGCACCACTGCGTGTGCATAATTAATTAGATGTACATATTTTTATTTTTTTGCACAGAAAAAAGCTTCCACTGGAAAGTTGCTGCAGCTCCACCTTTTGCACATCAGATGGAACTTTGGTGCTAGAACAGAGCTGCCTCCCCCTACCAGCCCCATCAGAAAATAACTTTAGCTGGAAAGTTGCTGCACTTCTACTTTTTGCCCACCAGAGAGCGCTGTAGTGATAGAACAGAGCAGAAGCTCCTGGCCATCAAGGGAAGAGAATGAGGCTACAGCCTTCTTCACAGCGCCCGGCAGGCCAGGTCAGGAGACAGGGACTATGGGGAGACAGACAGCGTGGGACTGCTGGAGGGAGGTCATACAGGGACTCATAAAAGCTAGTGGTGGAGGACAGACTAGGGCAGGGGATGAATGGGAGTGGAGGGGGGAGAGAGGTGCAGGGACACATGGGGACACTGGAGGGCATACCGGGCCACATAGGGACAGGAGGGTGGCTAAGTGGGGGCACAGAGACTTATGTGGACAGGAGGGTATCTGATTGGGGGCACAGAGACACACGGGGACAGGGGGAGGGAGTGCAGGGCCACATGGGGACAGAGAGAGTGGGTGTCTGAGTGGGGGTGGAGGGACACATGTGGACAGGGGGTGCAATGACACATGGAATCTGGAGACACATGGGGACAGGGGCATGCGTGCCTGACTGAATGGGAGAGGCTAGGGTCAGCCAGGGTCTGCATAGGGGAAGCTCCCTAACAATCCCTCCTCATCCCCACAAAAAAACTGTTCTATACTTTTCCCACCCACACCCAACAACCCTCCAATTTCACACCCAGGCTCCTTCCCAGCAATTACTTCCTTCTCACTCAGCTCCTCTGTTACCCCTGACTCCCCCAAGCCCTTGCACTGCTTCTGAAGGGTGTGGGAAATAGTTTCTGTATTGTTGTTTAAATGAATTATTACTCAGAATTCTGTATTAATGTGCCTAGTAAGGAATCTATTTGTCAAAAAACATTTCCTGAACCTTTTTTGTTGTCTGTATTGTTACAGACATAATTGTTGACAGGTATTTTGAAATAAAATATGCAGAATTTGAAAATATTGTGTGGAATATTTTTATTTTTTTGTTGCAGAATTTTTAATGTTTTGGCACAGAATTCCCCCAGGAGTATCGGTTGTAGCTTAGATTTCTCTGGGGCTGTGAGGAAGGGGGTCCCCCTGAGCCACCAAGGTCCAGAGACAGTGAAAAGAGAAGGGGGGTTTGGAAAGCAGAGCTGACCCCCTCCCTCTCACCAAAGGAGACAATCAGGCGGGGGATATCCCAGACATCTAATTTGGCAGTGCTAGGAAGATTGGGTGGGGGAACAGCTATCTGAGGGACAGGGGCTTCAGCGGGAGTGGGTGCCTGCAGGAGGCAGGGCAGGACTGTGGCATATGGGGTGTGTGTGAAAGACTCAGGAAGGATTGTGTGGGAGGCAAGGGGCACCTGCCGGAGGGCCCAGAAGAAGGCAATCCTCAGGCTCTGCTGCCGCCCTCTCTACCCTACAACAGAGGCTCTCTGGACTGGGAGCAGCATACTAAAGTATTGTCTAGGGTGGCAGATTGTCTTGAGTGGTGATTTTGCCACTGTGCCTTCCTTGTACCCACAGAGGTTTCTCAGTATGAGCAGATCCCACATTCCCCTGCCGGAGTCACACCTAGTAACCAGAATGTCACACTCTACTGGTCAAGCCTTTCAGGCCAGAGATCATACTTTCTTTGCAACACTGGATAGTCTTCTCAGCTATGACCATAGAATCATAGAATATCAGGGTTGGAAGGGACCTTAGGAGGTCATCTAGTCCAACCCCCTGCTCAAAGCAGGACCAATCCCCAATTTTTGCCCCATATCCCCAAATGGCCCCCTCAAGGATTGAACTCACAACCCTGGGTTTAGCAGGCCAATGCTCAAACCACTGAGCTATCCCTCCCCCCACCATGAATTGTGATTATCTGAAGTAAATGGACTTTTAATCGTGGCTCAGATGGTACAAAGAAAACCAAAGAAATAGGGGGAAAGCCCCTTAAATATTATATTTAATTATTTATTGTAGTTAAATTAAATCCTACAGTCTATGGTGAATGGAGTGGATTGGTGCTCTCCTCTAAGCAATACAGCTTTGCAATTTTATTATTACAAATACTACATTACAAAAAATAAAAATAAAGTACAGATATATCCATTTGGTACAAAAACCAGAAGCAGAGTTGTGCTTGCCACTTGCTATAGCTTGTCAATAATATTTAGCAAAGGCTGTATACTATATGACAGTGCTAGTATAATGCAGAGGAAACTGAATATTTAAGGGATATGTGTCCAAAGTGGTGCATGAGAATTACATGCACAAATCCTTTGTTTAGTTAACAAGATTAGTGTGGAGGACTCCTGCACACTGCTTAAATAATAGATCCCTTAAAAGTTACCAGATTACAGTTCCAAAATTGCACAACATGAATGTAAAGTAGGAAAACTCATCCGTTGCAGAGCTGTTAACTCATAATTTACAAATTCATAAATATTTATGAAGTTGGGTGATAGTCATTTCTAGGTGACATAATTGCCATTTAACACTAATTTTCCTCTCTCTCTTTTTAAAATATAAAATGCATGTGATAGTCCAAATGGACAGGTATTTACTTACCCAGTGCATGCTTTTAATTGCAAGGGTCACATTTTCTAGTTAAATATCTGTCTGCCTGCATTTCGAAAGCACCCATCATCATAGCATCTAAAAGTCTGGCTGTGACCATGGTAAAGAGAAATAGCCCTGTGCCTCTATTTTTGTCTGTGCCCTCTGTCAGTCATTTCAAATAGCCATATGTGTCAGAGACTTAGTGATTTTAATTATACAGGAAGTGATAGTACATATATGTTGCACTCTTCCAAATGATGATAAATTTTAAACAAAATTGTGCAGTCTAGATCTTTATGGAAGTAAATCTCTCTGTGTTGATATGATTACAAAATTAATTACCCAGAGCCATAGGTGCATCCATGTTCCTTTACAAACCAATAAAAAGGTAGATCCTGGCCCTACAATTTAAGGCCCAATTTTTTTTCTTCTATTGCATTCAGGGAACACCCTATGACTTCGTTGGGACTGTGCTAAACAGAATTAGAACCTGAATTATACTTAACACAGTAAGGCAGGCCTGCACAATATGCAGCCCGCGTGGGCTCACTGCGCAGCCTGCGGGGGGCGGGGGGGAGGGGAGGAAGTAGGTGGGCTCACTGTGCGGCCCAAAATCTGGGACTGTGTCCATTGGTCCTTTTTGCTGCTTGTCTCTGGGCTGGGGGTTGTCCCAATGCTGCAAAGAGGGTGTTCCCAAAGGAAGGTACTTGCTTCTAACCCCCAGGGTCATCAGTATGTCTGCTCTTCTCTAGTCGGCCCACTTGACAAGTTTGATTGTCCTTGCTCTGGTTCCCATCCCCTCTCCAAGGGTTGCAGCTGTCTGGAGGTGCCTGCCTTCCACACCTTCCTCATTCACACCTCATTCATTCAACAGGGCAATTGAATACAAAGTGGGGGGATGATCTTATTCTACTTCTAGCAAAAAAACATTTTTCTTTTACCTTAATTATACTACCTTAGGGGTCCGCTATAACATATTACCAAGGTTCAATACAAAGTCATATAAAAGTTATACAAAAATGCATAATGCAAAGATTTATCTACAACTGCATTGACTGACTGTTGTGTGCAGTAATATAGTGACCCCCTGGGGGGGTGAAGAGGGGTGTGATGGTGGGGCCGAGCGGGGAGGGGGCGGGTCCTATTTTACTGCTGTGATCTGGTCACCCTATGTGCGCTGTTTCTTTCCCCCTCTACAGGCTTCCACACCCCAGCGCTGGGGAAGGAGGGGTTGTTTCCACAGGGCGGGTGGCGCTGGGGGGAGTGGGGGGGTGTTTCTTCGGGGCCGGTGGGTTTCGGCCCTCAGCTGTTTTCTTTGGAGTAATTTGGCCCTCGCTGCTTTACAAGTTGTGCGGGCCTGCAGTAAGGGATAATAGTAAGCAAAAGTTGTAGGTGAGAGCTATGGGAGAATGAGGGCTCTACCAGTGAAAGATTTAAAGACGTGTTCATTGGCTGCTGGTTCCTAAAATAAGTCCCATACTATAGTACCATAGCCACCTTTCTGTATCACGCCGATTGACCATTTTCTGCAGTGGTCACAGGGAAGGATTGGGTGCATGGTGGGGACGTGGGCAGAAAGACTTTTACCACTTTTCCCTTCTTCTAGCATGCTACCAGTTTCCAGATGAAAAAGTGACACAGGAAAGGGTAAGGTGGGAAACAGTTTTATGACTGTGTGTCCCCTTTAGTCTTTCCTCCCAGTCATGACTCCTTTCCTATTTCACTTTGCCTCAACTCTGTTGTGACTCTCCTATCTCCCAATGCTTTCTTTCTCCACTTGCACTCCTTCATTCATACATATCACCAATTCACCCCATTTCCCCAACTCAGAAACCCTTCCTCCCCTACTGTGCTGTAACTGGAGAACCAAGAGCTGAGGCAGCAGGGAGAATGTGCAGGAAGATGAGTCTCATAACCGGATTCTATAGGTTCTATACCTTAATAAAAGGTCTAAATTCCCTGCTCCACACCTACTCCTTTTGTAGCCTGAAGCCCATGTGCTGCAATGGCTGCTGAACTTCCTAAGGAGCTCTCATAACCTAGACCAGTGGTGAGCTTGCTCTAGTGACTATGGTCTGCACTGGTCTCCAGCTGACCCCGGATACAGGTGGGTTGCATGTATGGCAGACAGGGATTGGAGAGACATCATAGTCCCAGTACTTCAAGTGTGCGAAGAGGTGCTCTGTTACTGAAGGATCCATTCTTGTAAAAGGTAAGGCCAGAGGAAAGAGTAAAGATTGCATGGGCAAACTTAGGCTACGTCTACACTACAATGTTAAGGTGACGTAAGTTATAGCCACTGCTATAATTAATGCGCTGTTGCATGTTCACACTATGCTCCTGGTGTTGGCGGAGTGCATCCACACTAGCAGCTCTTGCATTGACACAGAGAGCAGTGCACTGTGGGTAGCTATCCCACTGTGCAACTGGCTGCAAGGTGTTTCGGGAAGGGTTTTCAGTGCCTTGTGGGGCCAGGTTCAGTGCCCCATGATGCAGGTTTCTCAATCCCATCATTCCATGGGCATCCTACTAGGTTTCCAGCAGCTTTTCAACTGCCCTGGTAACCTGCAAGCCAGCCATCTCTATCAGAAAGCATAGATCCTGCATTGCTCTTCAGTATTGTGCTGTGTGTTATGAACACAAGGCTATAAGATGAGCTCGATGGGACGAGCTATTCATCTGAGAGAGGCCTTGAAGGAGCATTTTAACACTGAGCCACAGTAACATGTGTTGCTATAGTGTGCTGAGCCTGGCATTGTTTGTTTGCAAAGTGCTATGAACCTTCTAATGACTGCTGTGTGTGCCCGACTGTAAGAATGTACATGCATCTATTACTATTGTATTGAGTGTTAGCAGCAGCCACCATGTGATGGAGAATAATAACGATAAATTCCGTTTCCATAAGTAGATTTTTATGTTACACCCATGCAAACATAGCTATGTAATGCTGAGGTAAATGTCATATGTGCAGGGAAAAGTATCTTTAAAGGGAATGGAACAGGGAATTCACCAGCACATACACCAAAGAGACTCTCACAGCTGGCTGTATGTGCAGCTGTCATTGTGTTTAATCTCCCACGGCGTTGAGTGCCTTGGGTACTGCTGAGGCCATGGAAGATACATAGAATTGGGCAGGGGAGTGTAGGGAGGTCCTTCTGATTCTCTCCCCCTGCCTTCCCACAGTGATTTCTCCTCACAGACCCAGCCACAGCCCCACAGCCTCCTCTCCCCTCAGACCCAGGAGATCCACCACTTCCCGTGTACTCCAGGCAGCAGCGCGTTTACACTGACACAGTGTCACTCTAACTACATCGCCCAAAGCAATATGCTTCTTGTCAAGGTGGTTTTATGATATCAGCATAGCAGGAGCATGTGGCTGGAAGAGCATTGCAGTATGTACACCTCCATAGTTAGGTCGACATAAGCTGCCTTCTGTCAACTTAGCTATGTAGTAGACAAGCTCTTAGTTATGACATTTGCCTGATTTTGAGCACTATTCTTTGCAATCTTGACATTATTTTAATATATGCCAGGCTTTGTGGGGAAGGGATTTGTTTGTTTGTAATGCCGTTATATGTATGTGTGTGTATGACAATGACAAAGTGGCAAACAATTATAAGTTTCAGAGTAGCAGCCATGTTAGTCTGTGTCAGCAAAAAGAACAGGAATACTTGTGACACCTTAGAGACTAACAAATTTATTTCAGCATAAGCTTTCATGGGCTACAGTCCACTTCATCGGATGCATAGAATGGAACATACAGTAAGAAGATATTTATACATTCAGAGAAACATGAAAAGGTGGAACTACCCATACCAGCTGCAAGAGGTTAATTAATTAAGAGGAACTATTATCAGCAGGGGAAAATAACTTTTGAAGTGATAATCAAGATGGCCCATTTCAGACAGTTGACACAAAGATGTGAGGATACTTAACTAGGGGAAATAGATTCAATTAACGTAATGACCGAGCCACTCCCAGTCTCTGTTCAAACCTAAGTTAATGGTATCTAGTTTGCATATTTATGCTGAAATAAATTTGTTAGTCTTTAAGGTGCCACAAGTACTCCCCTTCTTTTTGCAAACAATTATAAAGAGAATTGAAGCCTCTCATATTATTATGTTGCTGGGACTGAATGTTGCCATTTTTATGTTTAAGACCCATGTCATGTAATTTTGAAGTGAAACAGTCCTCGAAGTGGAAACAGGACAAACCCTGGCAGACAGACAGTAATATATTCTTTGGGATTGGTAGACTGTTGTATTGGCAGGAGTCAAGCAAAGAGAGGACATTGTGACTCACTGAAACAACTGGCAGAATATAGAGGGCATATGTGATGGAAATATAGTTTTTTAAGGCCCTGCTTTATATAAAATAACATTTATATTCACATCTAGAAGAACTTCAAAATGTAAATGAAGAGGGAAGAATCTACATATCTGCAAATAGGATATGCTTTTATGTATGTGTCCAAAGCTCAGTTTCATCTCAGCTGAGGATTCGTACTGCTACATTTTGTAATGAAATTGCAAAGATAAATAAAGACTATTGTACAAATATTGCCTTTTTGTGAAGACTAGCAATACCTGAAATTCTTATAACCTGCATGGAAAATTACTTTTTTACAATGTACTATACTTAAAAACAAACTGGGCTTCTTTCCAAAGTGCCTGTAGTGTTGAAATTGTACTAGAAGGCACAGCTTGAAGTTGAACTTGGGGTTGATTCCATCAGACATAAATTGCTTTGAAAAAAAGAAAACTATAGGTTACTGCAGGGAAAACCAAAACAAAGCCTTATATTATTATCTTTTTTTTTTAACTTGTGTTACTGCTTTGCAAATATAGCTATGAAATGGAGGGTCTAATTCCTTTCTCACTTACATACTGTAACTGTTGACTTCAGAAAAGTTATGCCTGATTTACATCAGCAAGCGAAAAGAATCAAGCCAAGAATCTCAAATTATATTCTGCTGAAGCAAATGAAATGTTGAGTAGTATGCACTGCATGCGGCACATCTGCCGTGTTTACTTGTTAAGGACACGTACTCTCTGTACTGCAGTTCAGAATAAGCCTAACTGCTAAAATATTAACATGCAAATGAAATATTGTGTGCCTAACTGTCTGCCTGATTATCTGGGTGTCTTTAGATTATATTAGTATTTGGTTTTAGTGATCAACACTTAACTATTCTGAAGCTATTCCATACACAAATCTGGATGCCATAGATGCAGTTCTTGGCCCCAAAACCTGTGTAGACATACCTATGTTGAAAGAGGTCTATTCTGCTGTAAAGAAACTGTGACGCAGGCATGCTGCTGAACTCGGCATAACACCCAAACTTCTCATTTGCAACTCAGTAGGACCAGATGAAGCCATTTATGGATTAATCATAATTTAATAATAGCTTGTTTCTCATTTGGATTATTAACCAGTGGAACTACTCAGCATTTTATGTGCAATAGTTCCTACTTGAGTTGTGTTGTTTACTTGTGATTGGTCAGATAAGTATTGCTTTTTTCCATGATTGCACAAGTGCACACTTTTAGTGTGAATCCTCCCATATATGCATTCAATATTTAGTTTCTGCAAATTCTTGTATGTGCCCGTTGCCAAGATTTGTCTGCCTGTGAACTTGACTGCAAATACAAAATGAACACACCAGGGCCTAAAAATAGCCAAAGTGAACTCATTTAGAAATTCAAGTGAATGAAGTCATTTTAATCAGTTTCCACAATTCTAACTGTAACTTTTAGCTGCATCAGATTGTACTTACTATTTAGTAAATATATGGAATCTGATTTCCATTTGTGGGGCAGCGAGGAGAAGGTTAATCACAAAACTCAGTAAGTGACTGTGCACAACAAGCATTGATGCAAAATGTCATTGCACTCTCTACTATCATCAAGAGCCTCATTTAGCAATGGAGGGAAGATGTTTCTGTCACTGTGATCTAAGCTGCAATTGAAAGAAGAAAGGTCAATTTCAATTTCCCTACACATCTTATGGTAATATCATTTAACAACAAGCTGGAAGTCAGCCTAAAACAGGTGTCTTGGCATTAGAGCCTTTCCCCTTCTGATGTGAGATTCAGACAAACACTTCAAACCCTTGTTTCTGGAAGTGGCAGATATTTGATGTGACATGTAAGGGACACATTCACTCTGGCACAGGAAGATTCAGCAATTCCACATTCCTATAGTCACCCATGTTTTGTATATTTCCAAGTACACTTGCGGTATATGTATATTCTTAATAATGAAAATAAGAAAGAAAAACTTGTAGCACCTTAGAGACTAACAAATTTATTTCAGCATAAGCTTTCGTGGGTTAGTACCCACTTCATCGGATGCATGGAATGAAACATACAGTAGACAGATATTTATACAGTCAGAGAAACATGATAAGGTGGAGGTGCATAGACCAACCTTAAGAGGCAAATTAATTGAGAGGAACCATAACAGCAGGGGAAGAAAAACCTGTGAAGTGATAAACAAGATGGTCACACAGGTGTGAATGAGGATCGTTAACTTAAGGGAAATAGATTCAATTAACGTAATGGCCGAGCCATTCGAGGTCCTTATTTAATCCTGAGGTAATGCAATCTAGTTTGCATATCAATTCGAGTTCAACAGTTTCTCTTTGAAGTCTGCTTTTCGAGTTAATCTGTCGCAACACTGCTACCCTCAAGTCTGTCAGTGAGTGATTAGGGAGGTTGAAGTGTTCTCCTACTGGTTTTTGAATGTTATGATTCCTGATATCAGATTTATGTCCATTTATTCTTTTGCGTAGAGACTGTCCGGTTTGGCCAATGTACATGGCAGAGGGGCATTGCTGGCACATGATGGCATATATCACATTGGTAGATGTGCAGGTGAATGAGCCCCTGATGGTGTGGCGGATGTGATTAGGCCCTGTGATGGTATCACTTGAATCGATATGTGGACAGAGTTGGCATCGGGCTTTGTTGCAAGGATAGGTTCCTGGGTTAGTGTTTTTGTTGTATGGTGTGTGGTTGCTGGTGAGTATTTGCTTCAGGTTGGGGGGCTGTCTGTAAGCGAGGATTGGTCTGTCCTCCAAGATCTGTGAGAGTGAGGGATCATCTTTTAGGATAGGTTGTAGATCTTTGATGATGCGCTGGAGAGGTTTTAGTTGGGGGCTAAAGGTGACGGCTAGTGGTGTTCTGTTATTTTCTTTTTTGGGCCTGTCTTGTAGTAGGTGACTCCTGGGTACTCTTGTTTACAGCCAAGCTCTAAGATACAACCGCATTTGCTCCAATCCCTCAGACAGAGACAAACACCTACAAGATCTCTATCAAGCATTCTTACAAATACAATACCCACCTGCTGAAGTGAAAAAACAGATTGACAGAGCCAGAAGAGTACCCAGGAGTCACCTACTACAAGACAGGCCCAAAAAAGAAAATAACAGAACACCACTAGCCGTCACCTTTAGCCCCCAACTAAAACCTCTCCAGCGCATCATCAAAGATCTACAACCTATCCTAAAAGATGATCCCTCACTCTCACAGATCTTGGAGGACAGACCAATCCTCGCTTACAGACAGCCCCCCAACCTGAAGCAAATACTCACCAGCAACCACACACCATACAACAAAAACACTAACCCAGGAACCTATCCTTGCAACAAAGCCCGATGCCAACTCTGTCCACATATCGATTCAAGTGATACCATCACAGGGCCTAATCACATCCGCCACACCATCAGGGGCTCATTCACCTGCACATCTACCAATGTGATATATGCCATCATGTGCCAGCAATGCCCCTCTGCCATGTACATTGGCCAAACCGGACAGTCTCTACGCAAAAGAATAAATGGACATAAATCTGATATCAGGAATCATAACATTCAAAAACCAGTAGGAGAACACTTCAACCTCCCTAATCACTCACTGACAGACTTGAGGGTAGCAGTGTTGCGACAGATTAACTCGAAAAGCAGACTTCAAAGAGAAACTGTTGAACTCGAATTGATATGCAAACTAGATTGCATTACCTCAGGATTAAATAAGGACCTCGAATGGCTCGGCCATTATGTTAATTGAATCTATTTCCCTTATGTTAACGATCCTCATTCACACCTGTGTGACCATCTTGTTTATCACTTCACAGGTTTTTCTTCCCCTGCTGTTATGGTTCCTCTCAATTAATTTGCCTCTTAAGGTTGGTCTATGCACCTCCACCTTATCATGTTTCTCTGACTGTATAAATATCTGTCTACTGTATGTTTCATTCCATGCATCCGATGAAGTGGGTACTAACCCACGAAAGCTTATGCTGAAATAAATTTGTTAGTCTCTAAGGTGCTACAAGTTTTTCTTTCTTATTTTCATTTTGCTGACACAGACTAACACGGCTACTACACTGAAACCTATCATTCTTAATAATGTTTCCCCTTTTTGACCCCAGCAGCTAATTAATGTTCAGGGCCCTAGGTATGTTCCAGTTGGAAGTAGAAATTGATGGAGTCTGATATTTTCTTTGATGGAATCTTGTTTATTTACAAGGAATGTACGAAGTCTGTGTCTCTGAACTCAGAAGGAACCAAGAACAAATGGAGCACCTTTTGAGATTACAGCTCCCAAACCTCTCCAGCCAACAGCAGACTCAAAAGCTCTCTTTCTAGCTTTTTCCAGGGTCACACTGTGCTCAACTGCTCACAGTCTCCTGCTTGGCTTTCTTTCCTCTCTCTCTCTCCCTCGCTTTATCTGTTCTAGTCTGTTCTCAGTTTCTGTGTGATCTCTTTCCCACCCTACATGCCATCCCCTTACCCAAACACAATATTCAGGTAATAGCCCCCAGTGAGTTGATACACACCTTTTGTATTAAGTGAGGGGGTGGTGGCTAGTCTTACAGTGATGTTAATAGAAAGGTCAGTTCATACCTATCAACCTCAATGGGGTTTTAATTTGACCCATTAGCAAGGTTTCACCCAGGTCATAACAAGAACAATTACATTCAGTCTTCCCCACTGAGCTCTGCTATGTAACTTCTATTCTAACCATCCATATTTTGGTGTTCAGGTCCGGTGCTACTTGATGTTTTGTATCAAACTTCTCATTATGTAGTGGTTCTGTGATACAGTCGAATGTCCACAATGGGTTGGAGTGAAGTCCACATAATTATTTTCCTCTTGTGATTTCAACCAGGGTCTGCATGTTAGCCAGCCATGTCACCTAATTTCCAGAAACACAACTTGAATCAGAAAAAAACATTTCTTTTGTGGGGATGGGAGTTTATGGGGGCAGAAAATACTTCTGTTATAATTTTTAATATATTAATTTATTATTAAAGAGTCTGTTAACATGATGGTCAGATTCTCCAGACCATTCCACTCCCTTTCTGCTATGCTGGTACACAAGGAGCAGAAACTGGTGCTATCTGTCTCTCTGAGGATTTCCCCAAAATAGATGAGTCCTCAGTGGCTGTAGGAGCTGGTATAGCCTGTTCCTATGACCACCCTTCTCCCAGGTCCCGTACAGAGTGTGTGCTAGGGGCGGGTCAGGGTGTGTTGGGTCATGGCCACAATGGTGTGCATTCTGGCTGTTCCCAGATAGCAGATGATGGGGATTGTTACCAGATGGTAGAGTTCAGAAGCATAATTAGCTCCCTAAATGAAAGCCCACTATCCCTGCTGCACCCCACTGAAAACCAGATGCATCAGATAATTGAGGCCAATATTTTACACTGATTTTATTCCTCTGATTCTGATGGAGATGAGATTTTGCCATCCCACGGGAATGCTCTCAGCAAAATATCGAAAGATATTTTGAATAAAACAAACACATTCATGTACTCTGATACCCAGGCTATTCTGTTCTTCTTCCTCCCTATAAAGCCTTCACAGTAGGTTTGTACCCAAGGCTAGCTGGAGAGCATAAGCATTGCTTAAAACAATAGCAAGGGATAATGAACAGCTGCCCAGTTTCTGGTCCTAAGGTTCTTGGGGTATAGACATGTATCGTGAGGTCATCTATCTGCCGTGGATAGCAATGGTGTTGAATGTTCTTGGCTTGACAGTTTGATTTCTCCCACGCCCATGAATACAAGTAAAGGGCAACCATGTCATATGTAGACCTGGTCAGAACCATTTTCAATCAAAGAATACAGTTCCATCAAAATCCAAACATTTTGTGAAATCGTGTCCATTTTGCTGAAATGCATTTCTGAGAAAAATTTTTTTTGACAATGTTGAAACATCCCATTTTGAAATGTTCAGCAAGAAACATTTTGAGTCTTCCTTTTGAAACAAATTTGGTTTATTTTCTATTATATAATAAAATGTTTTTTAAAAAAGGAATATTTTGATTGACTCAAAGGGTTGGAGATTATTTTAATTTTATTTTATGGAATGTTTTGGAATTTTCCAAAATCTCGAAATCTTCCATGCAATTGAATTTCCCTTCTCTGCACAATTCTAGTCATCTGTATTAATCAATCAGCTGATTAAAGCCTATAGTAGTAAAGTTATTTTTTGTCTGTCAGACATGTAGGATGAGCTGCTTTACAATCAATTTGATTAACTTTGGCTTTTATCTCTCTTGCAGTCATTAAACAGCCTTGTCTTTTATGTTCCTGCTTCAGGAGAATTAAACTATATATTATGTTTGGGTGTACAGAATATGATCATAAGAGAGCAAATTGCACAGCAGGGGTGGTCAGATGTAAAGATATATGTTAAATATTATTTATAGAATAATGGTTTGACAAATTATAAGCAAGGCAGCTTACATCTTTGCAAGTCTTTTTTTACTGTTGTTTGAAAATACTACCATCATTACTGTATTTCTCTTTCTCTAACCTACAAGAATCATGTGACTTTTGTTACTGTTTGGTTATCTTGGAAGTGTGAACAACTTTACAAGTGGTTTTACCAGTGTGAGAAATACAAGATTAAATACAATTAATATGAATTTCTCATTTTTGATTAGAGAAACATTATGTAAGTATATGCTTGTCAATTACTCTATTATTCAAGGTAATATCAAGTTACTGGATTTGGTTCTTTACACAACTCAGGGCTCCATGCATCTAGATACTCTCTTGAAAACATATACAGCTTTTTAACCAGCATCAAAGAACATTTAATCTGAGAAACAGAGAAAAAGACAGAGAACACAGCATAGGTAGAACAAAGTTACTTAACCACTAATGTCTCAAATTCAAAGTTAAAAATAATAATAATAGTAAATAATAAAAAATAAGGCGTTTGTATGTTTACATGAAAGATATAGAGGGATGAACTGGAGTATTTCACTTGATGTACCAAAAATGAAATCCTGGCTCCACTGAAGTCAAAGTTTTTCCATAGACTTCAGTGGGGCTAAGATTTCACCTCAAGAACGTTTGATTTCATAGAATCATAGAATCATAGAATCTCAGGGTTGGAAGGGACCTCAGGAGGTCATCTAGTCCAACCCCCTGCTCAAAGCAGGACCAACCCCAATTAGATCATCCCAGCCAGGGCTTTGTCAAGCCTGACCTTAAAAACCTCTAAGGAAGGAGATTCCACCACCTCCCTAGGTAACCCATTCCAGTGCTTCACCACCCTACTTGTGAAAAAGTTTTTCCTAATATCCAACCTAAACCTCCCCCTCTGCAACTTGAGACCATTACTCCTTGTTCTGTCATCTTCTACCACTGAGAACAGTCTAGATCCATCCTCTTTGGAACCCCCTTTTAGGTAGTTGAAAGCAGCTATCAAATCCCCCCTCATTCTTCTCTTCTGCAGGCTAAACAATCCCAGTTCCCTCAGCCTCTCCTCATAAGTCATGTGCTCCAGACCCCTAATCATTTTTGTTGCCCTCCGTTGGACTCTTTCCAATTTATCCACATCCTTCTTGTAGTGTGGGGCCCAAAACTGGACACAGTACTCCAAATGAGGCCTCACCAGTGCCGAATAGAGGGGAATAATCACGTCCCTCGATCTGCTGGAAATGCCCCTACTTATACAGCCCAAAATGCCGTTAGCCTTCTTGGCAACAAGGGCACACTGTTGACTCATATTCAGCTTTTCCTTGCTCCTTACATGAAAGTGCATATAAAACAATGATTTTTAGGCTATAATAACAGTTTACTCTTGAGACAGACTAATGGCTAAGAAAAACCTAATAACAATTACCGAAAGAAGAAAAATTGAAGTACACGGGGAAAATTTATTCTGAAAATATAAGCATCTAGTGTGTTCAGGCACTCAAACAGGATGATATTTTTATGCCATCTAGCTACCTCTGTGTAGTTTATTCCCTATATTTCCATCACAACTCTATGAACAAGTTTTGCACAGAAAACAAAACTGTCAAATTTTGTATTAAAGATGAGCCCAAACTGTGAAAATTTGTTTTAGCTCTGAATTCAAATTACCCCAAAGTTCAGGGGGTATTGGATCCAGTCATGCTGTTCAGGACGTTTCTATGTACAAAAGAATCAAGATAGAAATAATGGAAGGAAGTTAAGAAAAGCTAATATTAGAAATTTCGTAATAGTAAAATCTATTGGACTCTAGAATAATTCAGTGGGGGGAAGTTCAATTACTCTAGTCAATTGCACAGGACTGTATAAAGAACTAGAAATACACTGTAGGCTGGAAATGCCTCAACTGGCCAGCAATGGATCAAATAACCTATTAGATCTGTTTTATCTGTCATTCCTGTGATCCTACTTTTGATTCTCCAAAAGACTAATATATAAATTAATAACTAAATAAACCCACACAAATATTTTCTCTAGTTCAGTATAGAGAGTTTTCACCTAAATGTCTTTCTCCAAAGAAGCCATCTTTCCCTTTGTGGAAAAAAAAATGGTCATAATGAAAGGGGAGACCAAGAGGTCCCCTAGCCGTATTGTAAGTAGGTGAAGTTTCAAACCCTGCTGTGAACAGAAAATATTTAATCCAAATTTTCCTCTTTGTGAGGCTTCAGCTTTATTGGTAAATCAAATAATAACAACAGCATACATTTCAGTCTAATGAAATCTTTCAGCCTACATGTTTGTATTGTTTCTCTGCAGAGACCTGTCTGTCCTAGATTTCAGTTTCCCTTGATCAAAAGTCATTTCTTACCTCCCTTATAACCTTTGTGGATTTAAGGGGCCACAATGAGTCAACAGGAATGCATTTATAGTTACCTCCATGATAAAAAGTGAATCAAGAAAAGAATCATACTAGATGTTACAGATATGCCAGTGAGCTGTGTAATATTTATTATCTGCAAGCATTGTAGTTCCCTAGGCCCGGATCCATAAAGGAATTAGACTTTGCAACATCCAACTTTTAGGTGCCTAGAAAATTACAGGAACAACATGATCCACAAAGTCTCAGGCATCGAAGCCTCCTGTATAGCGAATGGGAAGAGAGCACCTTACACTGCAACTCATAAAAGCCTAAATGCTAGGTGCGGAGCTGCCTAAGCTAGTCAATGGGAGATGCTGACAAGAAAGTTGTGTCCTATTCCCTTCCTCTCTGATAGAGATAGGCACCTAAATCTAGGCTGCAGGGAGCCATCTATTTCCTGGAGTTAGAGAGCTTAGGCACCCATGTTGTTTCTTGTGAGAATGACTGAGGTGTCTGCCTCACTCCACACAAAACTTCCAGAGAAGGTGCTGCTATTACCCACCTTATACTGTTTAGTCCAGTAGCTAGACCATTCACCTGAACTGTGGGAGACCCAAGTTCAATTCTCCCTTCTGCCTGATTGAGGGAAAAAATGATTAGGTGTTTCCCTGAGCCCTCAGAGGAGTATTCTAACCATGGAGACATGGGATATTCTGATGTGGGGCTCCCTCTAACTCTCCTGTTGAAGCTGTCCCACTTTGGATAAAAATTTAAAGCATCATTGGAGCACAGACATTGGACCCCAGGTCTCCTACCTTTCGGGTGGGTGCCCTAACCACCAGGCTATCCAGTAATTCTCTCTAGCCCAATTATATCTCAATGATTAGAGCACTCAGCATTATGAACTGAGATCTCCCAGTCTCCCCATCAGCTGGCAGGGAGGGGAGAATGTCAGCAGTGACGGGAACCCCCTCGTACAAAGTCCCCTTTTGGACAGCCTGGGTCAGTACTTGACCTAGGCAACAGTGGCTTAAATCAAATGAGCAAAAAGGTAGAGCCCATAAACATAACATAAACGAGTCAAAAAGACCTTGGTCCTGAGGGTTTCCATCTCTACTTCCCTCCCTTATACTCTCAGTAGGTTCTAAGTCTCTCAGAGGCAGCCTGGTGCTAGTTTCTCTAGCAAAGAATTGTGGCTCCCTTGAAATCCCAAAGTCTTCAGCATTTTAATTTTCTTTCTTTCTTTTATTTTAAATGGAGAAGCAGACTTAACTAAATAGTCTATAGCCACCCCGCATGAACTGTAATTCCTAAACACTGAGTGGTTTATATCCTCTGCCCTGCATCCTTCAGGTAATTTAACAACGCCTTTCTAATACTACCCCATTTCCCTGATATTTTTATTAAATAGCAATGTAATGTTGGCTACTTGAAGCTATTTGTATTCCTCAGAAAACTTTTCCCTTTCTTCATCAAAGCCCTTTATGTACCCATAAAACGTGATCAATTATTTTTTCTACCTTACAGAGAGAACATAGTCCATCTTTGTTTCCACTTATTCAAAAAAGACTTTTGTTTAAGCCACACTGACCAGTTATTAAACAAAATCCAGGCCCTGAAGAATGTTGTAATCCTCCTCTGTAGGGCACAATTCAAAAAATCGTCATCTTTTTTCATTAGTTCAAACTCTTTTTGCCATTCCTCTTTTAAATTTTACCCATGTAGGCTTTTTTTGAATACCTGTTTATTCACGGGTATTTCTGTCAATCTTCCATTTCTTACAGTGGTTTTAGCTGCTTAGCCCACCATTTTGTTTCCTGTTACCCAGATATGCTCTGGAATCCAAGCTGATGCTATATGTATCCCCATCTGTACTAACTCTGTTATTAGAAATATAATTTCATTGATTAAACCACTTCTATATACAAAGACACCCTTTTTATGGCTATAAGGACTGATACTGAATATGAAAAAATGACCACCGCTGCTGGGCATACATCCCAGATATAATTTAATGCTAGTAATTGCTACTAGTTTGACTGTAATGACAGCTATAAAATTGGATATCCTTTTAGTACTAATGCCAATTTTTGGTATAGAATATAGCTCTTCCTGGGTTTTTTTTGGGGGGGGGGGGCGGTTGATCCATCTGTATATGTTTGGCAAAACTGACTCCACTTTTCATCTATATACTGGTACATTTCAGCTTTAATACCTACTGTTTCATTTTTTACCCATAGATTTATAAAATATGTGCATATGTTTACTTGCCTTAACCTGTAAAAAAACCTCTTCTTTTTCCTAGTTAGTAAACCTTTAGATATTTTATTACAGGATTGACTATAGGTGGGGTCTTTGGTGTAAGATCTAGGGTACCAATTGATATAGGATAAGTGACTTGTCTCTTGGGACTGGGAACAACCTGAACGTGGTGTGATTTTTTTGGAGGGGGTGGGTAAGATATCACTAAGTCTAGTTTGTCTGGGTGGCAAGATAGACTGGGGAGTCTAAGGGGGCTGTCTGTGACTCCATGGTACAACTGTTACAGTGATCCAGGAGTTCACATGTGTTACTGGTTTGGTGATATCTAATTGTAGAACACACCACCAGTTTGGGGTGTCTACCCTGTTTTTGACAGTCTGCACTGAAATAGGCATTCATAGTCAAAGGCCACTCCAGACAGTGAAACAAGTCCCATAAGGTTGATCCCTGCAAGAGTGAGGAAAAGCTGGGATCCAAGTCTGCTTTCTAAACAGAGACAGGGTGGTGTATAGGTGTTCAGTGGTGTATGCTCATTAGTGATTCAGATAAATCATTGTGTCTAAAAGAAATACCTTGGCTTTCCTAAAGCATAGGACTGTGACAAACTGGAATTCACAAATGCATGACATGACTCTAGCTGACTCCAAAATTTATTGACTGATGCTGGAGTTATCATCACATCATGGGACATCTCTGGCAACACTATCTGACTAAATGGCCTATCTGTTGACATACAATGTAGCCCCTTGCTGAGTGATTCTGGTCCTCTTGTTTTATGTCCTTGAAACCTATAATCTCTGCCAGCCCGGCATGATTTAGGATTGATTTTCTACAAGCATAGCGACTCAGATAGATTAGGGGATGCTGGAATGCACTCTGGAGTGACCATTCCAACTGGCTGGCTTTATCAAGCTCTTTATTAAATGTCAAATTGTCTGTTTATGACAAAAGACCTTTTCTGGCCTGGGGAGTTTGTTTTCTCTCTAAACTGATCTCTGTTCATGTTTAATAAGCATGAAAGTGAACTACCATAACAGTCCAACTTGGCCTTTGAATGCAGACACATTATAGGGCAAAAATTCAACCACTATAGAAGTAGTTCTGAAATTAGAGCAAGAGGATGCAAGTTCTCAGAATGTTGAATATTTCCTGTCATTCTAGTCCTAGACAAGGTCCCAGCAAGACCTGCTTGCACAGGTTTGTGACTGTCCACTATAAATGACAGATCAAAAGAAAAGCGCCACTGGGACCTGTGACAGGGTGCTATTAGTAGCACCCTTGTCGCAGATGTGGCTGCAGCATGAAAAAGGCTTCAGGCTCAGCTATGTGCAGTTACCCACTTTCTGTTGGGGGATGATGAGTAAGGCTGTGTGTCTGCCACAGAGGTCACTGAAGTCAAGGATTCCCTGACTTTCCGCAACCTCCATGACTTCTGCAGTGGCCAGTGTGGATGACCCCAGGGCCACCCAAGCAGCTAGCCTCAGGGTCAGCTGCTCAGGCAGTCCTGGGGACAGTCACACTGGCCGCTGCTGGAGCGGCCCCACAGCCGGCCACAACAGCCGCTGCTTGTGCGGCCCCTGACAGATGGTCCAGGGGACTGTCCAAGCAGCGGCCGGTGCAGCTGGCCCTGGGAGCACCTGAGCAGCACTCTGGGGCAGCTGGAGCAGCAGCCCCGGGGACAGCCACACCAGCTGTTGCTCGGCGGCTCCTGGCTGCTGGCCCCAGGGACCGGCTGAGCAGTAGCTAGTGCTGCTCATCCCACAGATAGCCCGAGCAGCGGCTGGTGAGGCTGGCCTCAAGGGCCCTTCTGAGCAGCAGAGCAGGGCCCCCCAGCTAAGATTTTTCAGGGGTATTTATAGTAAAGCTCATGGACAGGACATAGGCCATGATTTTTTTTTATTGTCCATGACCAGTCCATTACTTTTACTAAAAATACCTATGATTAAATTGTAGCCTTAATGATGAGCAACAGGGTGGTAATCACTTGGCTAACAATGTAAGTGGAAGGAAGAGGAAGCCGGGGGGAAGTTTAGAAGTCGGGGGGAAGTTTAGAAGTTTAGGCCATCCCTAACAACGAATTCCCCTTTGTGTTGTACCCTAGTGTTAAGAATTTCTGTATTGTTAGTATGTTTACACAGGATACTAGTGCTGGGGAAAGAATTATATTATAGCAGAGCGTTAACAGGTCCAGAAAGTAAACTGGGAATTTGTGAGCAAACTTCTCTCGCTGCCTACTGGACACTACAAAAAGCTCAGGCAATTATCGGAGCAAGCAAAGTGATTGTAAAGAGCCACCATGCACTGGGAAAATTACTCAGTCGGGAAAATCTATCTAAAGGACATGTGAGAGTAGATAAGTCCATTCAATGGGTCTTTGCTCTCATGTCTGAGAATGTTCAATTAGTCTCACTAAAGGAACCTGAAATGTCTGTATGGGGATTGACTATAAACGCTTGAGAACATGTTTGTGAACCCCAACAGGAATCCAAAGCACACCCTACCTTTAAAGCAAACCCAATTGAACAGGTGATTGGAAAAACCATTTGGTTTGTGGACAGTAGTTCATATTAGACCGAAGGAAAATGAGTCACTGGTTTTGCAGGGATTTGTTTAACTGAAAACCTGCAAAGAGTTGACTTTTTCCAGTACAAATTGAGCAAAGGGGGAACACAGTTTGCAGAAGTGTCAGCGGTTTTAGAAGTTTTGGCTAGAATGAGGAACAAGCAAATGGAGCTAATAATAGGAATGGATTCAGGTTATGTTTACAAGGGAACCACCATCTACCTACCATGGTGGAATAGTGTAGGTTTTACAGGAACTGACAGATCCGAAATTAAACACAAGGCCTTATGGCAGAAAATAGAGCAATTGGCAGGGCAGTATCAGAGAATCCGGATGGTTAAAATAAAAGCCCCTAAGAGGACAGGTCAGTTGAAAAAGTGAAATGAACTAGCAGATGAATTGGCTAAGGAAGCAGCCCTTACTGGAACACTGTGGGAGCCTACAACAGTGGCAGTAACCACCCAGGCACAGGCAAAGCAAAAACAAGAAAGTGAGGGAAACATCCAGAAAGAGTTTCAGTTTTTACAGGACCTGCTGGCAAAAGATGACTTAATACAGCAATGGATAGCCGAATGCCCCTCACAGTGGTAGGGTAGGGTGTCCCGTTGAGAAAGGAGGGGGATCTAATTCTGTCAAAACCAGAAACCGAATGGGTTTTGGTAATCCCTCAGCAGATACAGTACCTCCTTTTAGGATGGGTACATGGTTCAATTGTGGGAGGTCACCCAAAACAGGCAGAGTCATTGGAAAAACTTTAAAAACTGGGATGGTGGCCTGGAATGAAAGAGGATTTAAATCTGCATATTCATAGCTCTTTAACATGTGCGAAGCAAGACCCTGCTAGAAGAAAAAGGTGTGGAGAGTTAATGCATCAAGCAAAAGGACCTCTCCAACATTTACAGGTCGATTTTGTAGGACCCTTGCCTATTACTCCTAGGGGAATTAGATTTCTGTTTGTAATTGTGGATAGTTTTAGCAAATGAGTAGAAGCATTCCCTACTAGAAAAGAGACCAGCGGAGCCACTGCAAAAATGTTAACAATTGAAATATTTCCAAAATGGGGGCCGCCACACAGCATTGATTCTGACAATGGTCCCACCTTTATCGGACAGGTATACCGAAATATAGGTACCTGGGCCAGTATTCCCCTACCGTTACACATCCCCTACCATCCTAAAGCTGGGGGTCAGGTGGTAAGGATGAATAAATCTCTTAAAATTGAACGGTCTAAAGTGTGTAATGATCTGGGAACAAATTGGGACATGGTACTTCCATGGGTTCCGATGAGGATCAGAAGCTGTCCAAACCGCATGACAGGATTTAGTCCCTATGAAATACTCTTTGGGAGACCTATGCCCAGCTGGGGAAACTTTCTGTATCCCCCAGATTGGGAAACAATTACAGCACTGGCAACTACCACCTGGATGAACAGCTTTAAATATTGGTTGGGCACGGTTCAAGGAGCAACTGCAGCACAGCAGGCTGCAGAATAGCAAAAAATGAATCAGGCATTTGATGAAAATAGTGATATCAAACAATGGCAAATTGGAAGCCATGTTATGGTTAAGATTGAACCAGCTCCCAAGAAAAAAATTCCCAAGGGAGAATGGTCAGATCCTTGGCCAATTTTAGATACATTACGGCCCTCTCTGTACTTGGTTGAAATAGAGGAACAGCCTCAGTGGAAACATGCCATACAATTAAAGGGACACAAGGGTTAAACTGCATATTACGTTTTGGTGCTTTTTTACAGAAAAGCTACAGCATGGACAGCTGAGGAACCCTTGTTTGTCCGTCGCATCCCCTTCCTGGGTTTTGCTGCATGAGGTTCTTCAACCTTCTTTCCCCCATTGTTGATTGCAGGGATTCTGAGCTCTTCCTATGGAAAGTCCACATTCACATACTCCTCTATTAATTTGACCACTGTCTCTAATGATTCTGGCTGATGCCTCAGACACAGACTCTTGTGTCTGAGGGAGGCTCTGTGTAAACTGTCCCAGAATAATGGAGTTCATTAGGACCTCAATGTCCAGTCTGTCCCTCTGCAGCCACCAAGTGTCCCAGCCTGACAATTTCTGCAGAAACGTCCTAGGATGTATCCTGCCATTTCATCTGGCAACCCTGAATTTTTGGTGGTATTTCACTGCTGACAGGCCCACCCTGTCTAAAATAGTAGCTTTCAATGTATCATAATTTTTGACCTGGTGCTTTCCCAGGGCCGTACAGACCACCTATGATTCGCTGGTCAGATAAGGGGCTAGCCAAACTCCCCGTGCACCCGTGGCCCATCCGGTGCTAGTAGCCACCCACTCAAAGGGTAATAAAAAGGCATTGGGATTATCCCTCAGGGCCAATTTACATAGTTCCAGGCCCACCATTCGATTTCCAGTCTCATCACTGGAATTCACCAGCCGCTGCAGGACCTGTTGCTGTACCTGGTCCTGCTCCTTGATGAACTCTTGTAGTGTTTGCTGCTGCCAAGGCAGAAATGCTTGCCTCTCTGCCTGCACTCCTGCAGGGTTTTCTGCATCTCTTTCACCACCTCATCCATGGTGCCCAGCTCTACCTCACACAGGTCCCCCTCAAGTCTCCTTCTCTCAGCTGAGAGGGTTAATGTACCCAGATAAGCCCCCATGTGTCAAAGGGGACCTCTACCAGTGTACTTCACTACCTGGTCACTTTGTGTGGCTTCACAGTCACCCCCCCACCCCAGATTGTTGCCTTTTCACCATGGGTGTGTTTATTCTTTCATTACCAAGTATAGCAGCGTACTGCAGGCTTACTGCCTTCACACCTTGGCCAAACTTAATGGAGGTAGGTGCCTCCATTAACCCTTTTTTCAGGCTTTCCCATGCATTAGTAGCCTCCTCTGTACAGGTCCGCTGTGGTCTTTTAAGTACCTCGTATAGGGGACCTGCCTTATCTACGTACCCAACCATGAATTCTCTGCCGGCACAGGGAGGTTAGCAATACACTTCACCCTTTCCTTATCCACATACCTTCCCCTTGTACTGAGTCAAATTCCAAGATATTGCACTTCTCTCTATTTAATCTGCGACTTAGAGGGGTTAAGTTTCAAGCCGTACGCTTGGCAGCTAGTCAGTAATTGCCGCATTAATGCTTCAAGTTCCTGTTCTGTTTCACTGACTATTAAAATATCATCTACATACTGGACTATTCTTTCCATTTGTAACAGTCCCTCCTTCTCTAACATATTTCTCACTACAGTATGAAATATTGTGGGTGCATCACAGTACCCCATAGCCAAATCATTCCAGCAGTATTGCATACCCTGGAATACAAAAGATGTTCTGTATTGAGACTCTGGGTTTAAAGGTAAACTCCAAAAGCCATTTGCCACGTTGAGTACTGAGAACCAGCAGACTCTACAGGACATACTATGAATTTGTGCCCCCTGACAATGGACACAGCTCAGTCAGTGGCGGGACTCTCCACTGCTCCCTAGGCTGGACCCATACACCACCCCAGGGGTACGTTCTTATACACAGGTACAAACAAGTTACACATCACTCCTGACGTATTTAGGTGCAACCCCTCTACGTAGCAAGGTACAACCCCTCTATGCAGTAAGGTGCCACCTCTCACCTTGTATATGTTGGTTTGAACAAAACAACTCTAGCCACCATATTACCCTTTTGCCCCTGTCTTTAGGATGGGTCAACCTGTTCCTTGTTATCTGTGTGGAATGTGTAAGTATCAGAGTGTTCTGGTACCATCCTAGCATATGATTATATATCTAGTGTCCAGTACCTTTTAGGTATGTACATTTTTGCAACATCAGCCCTTTCCTTGACAGCTTCTGTGAGCAGGGCCTGCCTCTGGCTCACAGCTTAACTTTGCTTTGTGTTAGCAAAGTCTTGACCATTACTTTAGTTCAGGCCTTGGGCCTCAGACCAGGTCTCTGATATAAAGGTTTATGTTTCAGGGCCTCATCTAACTACAGGGGGTGGTGAAGCATGGAGTGCTAGATAAGAGACATTTAGAGGCGAAGGAGGGTGGAGCCTCGTCCAACTCCTGGAAGGAGCAAGTCCTGTCCAAAGCACAGGATAGAGAACAAACTGAAGAAAGAGAGGTCCTGACAAGAAAGCCTTGGTGAGTGATATCTTGCATCAGGTTCAGCATTAAGTCAGGGGAAGACAAGGCTCTCAAGATTGTGGCTGAAGAACAAAGTAAAGTGGAGGAAAGATGTGTGGGATGTCACTGGTGTCATGACTAATGGGCTGAGATGGAGCTGTGAGGGAAACCTTCACTCTCTAAGCGTACCTTTTGCAGGTAGAAGGCAGGAGACTCTCACCAGTAGTTCATGGAAGGCCATCCTCGAAGGGAACAGGAGCCCATAGTAGAATCCCAATCTTGTAACAAAATAGGGCACGAGCTGTGAAGACCACCTCTTCCATAGACACGAAAAGACCCCAGGTGAAATAAGGGTGTGTGTGACAGGACACTATTTGCAGCACCCGGATCACGGATGTGGCTGCAGCAAAAAAAGGGCTTCAGTCTCAATTACGAGCAGTTAATCACTGGGTTAGGAACATCTGGGTGGCAATCACTGGGCTAACAGTGTATTTGGGAGGACATAAATGGAAGGAACAGGAAGCAAGGGGGAAGTATAGAAGGAAAGCTCAGAAGTTGAGCCTGACCTGAAGAATGAAGTCTGCGTGGAAGCCTCCTTTTGCTGTAAGCCTCCAGTACATTGTTATACTTGGTAATTAAATAAATACACACTTGGTGAAATGGTAACAAAAACCTAGAGTGTGTTTGTGACCATATGACCACATAAACTGGTCAGGAAGTGAAGTACACCAAGTAGTGACAGAACCACAGAACTGTTACTTTTCTTAGCTGCTTAACGTTCAATGGAAACAACTCAATGTGTAAGGTTAATCATGTGGATCAGTCTTTGCAGGACGAGGGCCCTAGCTGTAAGGCGATAACCCAAGCCTTCATATTTATCACTTATACAACAATAAGCAAATTAAATAATGACTGAAGTATTTGTATGCTACCAGGATGCATGAAATTGTCCCATTTGTAAAGCTGAACTAGAGCAAAATAGTGCCATTGCTGCAAAATAACAGAGCTTTATATGATGAGCCATTTCATGGGGAGCTTTTCATTGTGGTCAACATTTCACTAGAGGGAAACCTGTAGATTTTTTTGTAAGTCTGCCCAAAGATGTTTAACATTTTAGAAAACAAGCCAAAGCAAATCAACAAAATGTTTTGCATTTTTGTGAGCAACACGATTCTTGTTCTATTATTGCATTTTTTTTTGCAGTTTCTATTACCACTAGTTTCTTCACAGAAGGACAATTATTAAAACAGTAAAAAGGGGAAAAGTCAATAAATGAGACCATAAAAGATTTTTTTTACAATTTATATATATCTTTGCAATATAAAGGATTTCTTAAGCAGAAAGATCTATGACACTTTGTGAAATAATTTGCACAGCTTTAGGAATCTGAATACCAACCATTTCATTCTAAGGGTATGTCTACACTACGAGAGTAGTTCGATTTTCCTTAAGCCGAATTTGTAAAACTGATATTACAAAGTCGAACATGTGTATCCACACTAAGGACAGTAATTCGACTTTGTGAGTCCACACTAACGGGGAAAGCGTCGACATTGCAAGCGGTGCACTGTGAGTAGCTATCCCACAGTTCCCGCAGTCCCCACTGCCCATTGGAATTCTGGGTCAAGCTCCCAATGCCTGCTGGGGCAAAATGTGTGTTGCGGGTGGTTTTGGGTAACTGTCGTCAGTCAACCCTCACTCCCGCCCTCCCTCCGTGAAAGCGCCGGCGGGCAATCAGTTCGTGCCCTTTTCTACTGATTGACAGCGCGGATGCCACAGCACCGCGAGCATGGAGCCCACTGCGATCATCGCTGCAGTTATGGCCGTTGTCAACACCTCGCGCCTTATCGCCCACCTTTTTCAGAGGCAGATGATGAGAAATAGGGCGAGGAGGTTACGGCAGTGCGGTGAGGACATTGACTCTGAGATGGGCACAGACCTCTCACAAAGCACGGGACCCCGCACCCTGGACATCATGGTGGCAATGGGTCATGTTGATGCTGTGGAATGGCGATTCTGGGCCCGGGAAACAAGCACGGACTGGTGGGACCGCATAGTGCTGCAGGGCTGGGATCAATCCCAGTGGCTGCGAAACTTTCGGATGCGTAAGGGCACTTTCCTGGAACTTTGTGAGTTGCTGTCCCCTGCCCTGAAGTGCCAGGACACCCGAATGCGAGCAGCCCTGACTATCCAGAAGCGAGTGGCCATAGCCCTCTGGAAGCTTGCAACGCCTGACAGCTACCGGTCAGTCGCGAATCAATTCGGAGTGGGCAAATCTACAGTGGGGGTTGCTGTGATGCAAGTAGCCAACGCAATCGTTGAGCTGCTGCTCTCAAAGGTAGTGACCCTGGGAAATGTGCAGGTGATCATAGATGGCTTTGCTGCGATGGGATTCCCAAACTGCGGTGGGGCTATTGATGGGACTCACATCCCTATCCTGGGACTGGGCCACCAGGGCAGCCAGTACATTAACCGAAAGGGCTACTTTTCTATGGTGCTTCAAGCACTGGTGGACCATAAAGGACATTTTACCAACATCAACGTCGGGTGGCCGGGCAAGGTTCACGACGCTCGCGTTTTCAGGAACTCTGGTCTGTTTATACGGCTACAGGAAGATAATAAACTGTAATTTTCTCTCTCAGCCTACACCTCTGAAACCAACATATATGGTACATGTTTTACTAAGACACCCACAGTACAGCATACAGTTAGAGAGGCAAGATGATAAATTGCTTTTCTGTGGTAAAATCATAGTAGCTTTGAAACTATCTTTAAAATGCCGACACTTAAGATAGCATTACTAAGAATTTGTCATTTTGAAAGCTATTTAACCTATTTTACCCATTGGTTTAAAGCTAATATTTCCACTAACAAAATGCAGAATGAAATGATGAATGCAGAGGCTTAACACAATCACCCTACTAATTGTGCAGGGGTTTGTGGGATAATAGGAGATAATGATTTTGTTACTCTGCACTTGGAGCCTATGCAGGGTAACATCATAATAACGAATGTAGTTCCACTGCTTTTTGTCAAAATATTAAGTCAGAAGTGACTGCCTGGATAAGCCTTCCACTGGTCTTTCAAATGAGGGGTTAAAATCATGCCCACATAGCCAGAAGCCCTATAACTGATGTTAGCAATTGAGCTTTTCAACATTCCCCTCCCCACCCCCAATTTACTCCCATGCCTTATGGCAGCTAATTGATACATGGTGAGGATATAACTCACCAGAGAGAAAAGCAGAGAAGAACATTGGGGGAAGTTAGATGAGTTACTGTGTATCTGTTTGATCCTGAGCTGTAGGAATTGCTTGACTTTATATGCTGGGTGGCTGATGTAAGCCTTGCTTTTATGTTTGGAGAGTATGTGATGGAAGTACTCATAACTCTAGATTGAAACTGATGGTGTTTGTGGAGTTCCTTTATTTCTGTGTTAAGACTAGGTGTTGCATCTATACCCTCAGCATAAATGAAATGAATCAAAATGAGGGCTCTAATAAGAACTATATGATGTTACTGCAGCAATTTTATTTAAATATAAATAAATCACTGTGGTACATTAAAATACCATGAAGTGCCTTTTATAAATAACTCATCTTATGGCTGGCACTACGAGAGGCTGTAAAGGCAAGAAACCTAAATTCATAACAAAGCATCTAGTTCTGATCTATCATTTCATTGACTTCAGTAGGGCTTAAAAGTTGTAACTGACAGCAGTTAACTATGTTTCTAGTTAATTAAGTACAGAATGTATATACCGTCTCATAATTATTATATCCACTCACATGAAACAGCCATAGACCAAAGAGTATCTGCATGTTTGATTGGACAACAAGGAAGGAAAGTTTAAAAAAAAATGAAGGGGAGGAAGGTATATATCAAAAGACAGTCTTGGTATGGTGAATCTAATCTCAGAATATGCCTGAGGTGAAAGTGTAATAAATTACACCATAATCTGCAGATATCTATTCACAATAGTTATTGTAATCATTTATTAGAAATATCTTATTTTATTTTCCCCTCTTTGTGAAAACAATATTCCATCTCACATTCACTGCAGAGAATGATGGCTCTGGAATGCAGTACTTCAAGAAGTCTGAGTGAGCAAATATACTACCCTGGGGTAGGAGAGAGAAGACAGGGCCCAGCCAGGTAAGCAGAAGGGATGGAACTAGGTAATAAAACTGGTAGAAATAAATGTCCTCTTTTTAAAAAGTGTTAAATAATGAGGACAAAAATCACTGAGCATGATTCTAGAATGAATCCCTGTAGTGTTAGGCAGATAATATAGGGCTCAGAGAACCCTGACACACCTGTGTATTTCTGTCCATATGAGGTGGGCAGGGGCACATAGCAGCATCATGAACTCAAAAGAGCACTTTCTTGCAATTCTTGACTCTGATAAAGGCAGTGTTAGTGGTTACTGGTGATATGAGAAGAGTGATTTGTCCTTTTTAGAAGTGGCTGTACGAGAAGTAAAATATCAGTATAGGATGGCTGATTATTATAATTAATCTGTCCCTGTGATGTTTCCTGCCATATAGGGGAAGGTCATAGAGTGAGGATTAAGTACAGGTTCTCTGACTGAGAAGTGAATGTATGCAAGAGATTGTGCTGTAACTTTCAGAGTTCAGAATAGCTGAGAGGAACTTGAAGGAAATGTGGGTTAGCATGCTAGAAGGCTCATGTTTTTTTATTCTGGGAGGCCCCAGATGAATGAACAAAAGAAATACAGTATTCATCTTTAACAATGGAAAAAGAGCTGACCTGGTAATTATTGTTGAGTAAGCCTAATTTAATACCCTACTAATATAGGGAGCTATATTTTTTTCATCTTTGTTTGCACAGCACATACCACAAAAGGGCTCCCTGTTACATGCTATGGTAATACAAATAATAATAATTGGGAAAAGTGTATATACTCCAAATAGGTAATAAAAGCATTAAAGCTGTGAGAATATTCTATTCAGCAAGCATAAGTCATGATCCTGTAAACCCTGCTCTGAATGCTCTCAAAGTTCAATGGGAGTAGGTTGGATTGAGTGTGGGCTCATTTCTAGAAAAAACGAATCTTGTTAGACAAACCTGATATGTGTGGGGTGTGTTTTTGTGTGGTTTTTTTTTTACTGTTCAGATTAGATGAAGGAAATGCTGTTGATTTAGCATTCCAGGACTGCAGTAATATTATTGCTATACAGGATTTGATAGAACACCTTACTATAAAAATTAACTGAAAGGGGCTTTGATATTGGACACAGTTTCACAGACTACAGTATAGCCCAAGGTTGACAAAGGCAACAATAAAAGGCAATGTATTAGACTGGAGGAGGTTTTCAATTGAGTGCTACATGGATCAGGTTTGTCTGTTTTTATTCTGCATCTTAGTGACCTAGAAGAAGGGGTAAATAAAAATAACAATTATTAAAATCACAGTTGATACTAACTTGGAAGAAGCTGTTAACACTGTGAAAAGAGAGAAATAATACAAAGTGGACAAAGGCTAAAAATACAGTCAGGAAATAAAATCATATTTAACAGAGAAACCTGCTAGTTATTTTAGGAAAAATAATCTGGAGACAGATGCTTGGAAAGCAGTAATGCCAAAAAAGACCTTGGGGGAGATAGTTGAAAGTATATTAGGAGTTTGCAAAATGATGTAGTAGCTAAAGGTGCCAGAGGGATTGATTTCTAAAGAAAGCAGAAAAGATATAATTGGCATGCTGAAGTAAATGAAAGGAAAATTTAGAGTATCAGGAAAAATGTACTCCTAGTTTGACTATGAGATATTCACTCACAGGAAGTGGGAGAAGCCCTCATTTATTTGACTGCCAGTTCAGCTTTAGATGATCAAATACTGTTTGACATGGCATAAGAATCCTGATACACTATAATGTAGAACGAAAATAAGAAAGAAAAACTTGTAGCACCTTAGAGACTAACAAATTTATTTCAGCATAAGCTTTCGTGGGTTGTTACCCACTTCATCGGATGCATGGAATGAAACATACAGTACACAGATATTTATACAGTCAGAGAAACATGATAAGGTCGAGGTGCATAGACCAACCTTAAGAGGCGAATTAGTTGAGAGGAACCATAACAGCAGGGGAAGAAAAACCTTTGAAGTGATAAACATGATGGTCACACAGGTGTGAATGAGGATCCTTAACTTAAGGGAAATAGATTCAATTAACGTAATGGCTGAGCCATTCCAAATCTCTATTTAATCCGGACGCAATGCAACCTAGTTTGCATATCAATTCGAGTTCAATAGTTTCTCTTTGAAGTCTGCTTTTGGAGTTAATCTGTCGCAACACTGCTACCCTCAAGTCTGTCAGTGAGTGATTAGGGAGGTTGAAGTGTTCTCCTACTGGTTTTTGAATGTTATGATTTCTGATGTCAGATTTATGTCCATTTATTCTTTTGCGTAGAGACTGTCCGGTTTGGCCAATGTACATGGCAGAGGGGCATTGCTGGCACATGATGGCATATATCACATTGGTAGATGTGCAGGTGAATGAGCCCCTGATGGTGTGGCGGATGTGATTAGGCCCTGTGATGGTATCACTTGAATCGATATGTTGACAGAGTTGGCATCGGGCTTTGTTGCAAGGATAGGTTCCTGGGTTGGTGTTTTTGTTGTATGGTGTGTGGTTGCTGGTGAGTATTTGCTTCAGGTTGGGGGGCTGTCTGTAAGCAAGGATTGGTCTGTCCTCCAAGATCTGTGAGAGTGAGGGATCATCTTTTAGGATAGGTTGTAGATCTTTGATGATGCGCTGGAGAGGTTTTAGTTGGGGGCTAAAGGTGACGGCTAGTGGTGTTCTGTTATTTTCTTTTTTGGGCCTGTCTTGTAGTAGGTGACTCCTGGGTACTCTTTTGGCCCTGTCAATCTGTTTTTTCACTTCAGCAGGTGGGTATTGTATTTGTAAGAATGCTTGATAGAGATCTTGTAGGTGTTTGTCTCTGTCTGAGGGATTGGAGCAAATGCGGTTGTATCTTAGAGGTTGGCTGTAAACAATGGATCGTGTGGTGTGTCCAGGATGGAAGCTGGAAGCATGTAGGTAAGTATAGCGGTCAGTAGGTTTCCGGTATAGGGTGGTGTTTATGTGACCATCACTTATTAGCACAGTGGTGTCTAGGAAATGGACCGCTTGTGTGGACTGGTGTAGGCTGAGGTTGATGGTGGGATGGAAATTGTTGAAATCATGGTGGAATTCCTCAAGGGCTTCTTTTCCATGGGTCCAAATGATGAAGATATCATCAATGTAGCGCAAGTAGAGTAGGGGTGTTAGGTGACGAGACTCTTAAGGTTGGTCTATGCACCTCGACCTTATCATGTTTCTCTGACTGTATAAATATCTGTGTACTGTATGTTTCATTCCATGCATCCGATGAAGTGGGTAACAACCCACGAAAGCTTATGCTGAAATAAATTTGTTAGTCTCTAAGGTGCTACAAGTTTTTCTTTCTTATTTTCGTTTTGCTGACACAGACTAACACGGCTACTACACTGAAAACTATAATGTAGGAAACAGTTCATTATTGGCATGAGGAGGACTAGATGATGTAACAGATCTCTTCCATTTCTACTTTCTGTGATTCTATGGGCGCACACTGTAGATCAGCTAAAACTTTTGAAAGATTAAAAGGTGAGGCGGACATAACGTTTCCAAATACATTTCACTCTGTCAGTAGCTGATATGTGTTTCTACTCTTTTCTTGTTATGGGGCTGCTAGTTTGCTTTGCTTTCATGGATAGCCTTTAAGAGGTCTTTGCGACTTACTATAGTCAAGAAGTCATGGCTGTCTGAGGAAAGCAGTCCTATTTTAACTGTCCGGATTGCTAATGCTCTAGATGTTGTTGACAACTTACCTAGTGTCAAAGGTACAGTACACTGCTCAAAGCTTTGAAGCCGTTTCCTCCAGTAAATGGCAAAATTATAGCTGTTAAGGTTATGTCAGCACTCTCATGAAATACCCTATATTCTCCCAAGCAGTCAAGTGAAAGATGAACCAAGCATTATACACCTAGCAGAAAAAGATTTACATCAATACTCTACACCAAAAGGCTACACTTGGCAACCATGTCTATTTTTCTTCAAAGGGAATTAACGAGCTGGGTGAATTATTATTTTTTAACTAATTGCTTATTCAGTTCATTTTGCCGCTTTGTATTCATGAATCATGTATTAACAGATTGGTTTTTTTCAAATTTATTCAGTGCTTGAAATTATTCATCGAATAACATCATAAATATAATTTAAATTAAGGAGATTGCTGAGTAACTCATTCACCAAATCCAAAAGAGCCCCAAAGTGTCCTTTAGAATTGGTCCATAAACAAAGTTACACTTTTGGGAGACTATTCTTTTAGCAGCAGTGTCCTTTCAATGAAGTTGTTACTTGTGTAATTTATGTTAAACAAAGATGGTAAAGGAAAAAAGGCCCTGATTTGGATTTGTGACTGAGCTGATGAACTTGACACAGCTTGGGGGTGGCATCGGAAGGTGGGTCTACATAACTTTGTGCTCTTCCATCCCCACCCATCTGATTCTGGTCCTACTGGGGACTGATCTCTAGTGTAAACTAGAGAAGCCTGAGGGCTGCTCTAACTCGTGCTCATCTGAAACTGTTTCAACGGTCAATTTTGGCAGCAAGGTATAGCTGCAGTACAGGGTGATCTGGCCCTATGTCCTTGCCCCTAGCCAAACTGGGGACTAGGGTGACCAAAATGATCAAAGGTGTGTGGAAGATTTTCATATGCAGGAACAATGAAAAAGCTGAGGGTGTTTAATTTTGAAAATTGATGAGTAAGACGATAGAAATGGACAAAATAAACAGTGGTATAAGGAAGGATGATTGAATATTCATGTTGATCCTTTCCTATATCACAAGAACAGGGAGACATTCAATGAAAACTAAAGGCAACACATTTAAAACTGATAAAAGGAAATATTTTTTCTTACACAACACAATTACTAGGTATAACAGGTCAAGAGCTGGAGGGGCATATAAACAAGAGAGCAAACATTTATATGGCTTATGATATCAACAGTTACATTAGGTAGTATGTGAGAAATGAGGGTCTTTCCTCATGTTCCAAAGCATAAACCAATCTCTAGCTAGCATGATTTCAAAAGGAACTTCCACTGTGGGCAGGTTATTCCATAATTGCCAATTTGGGATGCATCTTCCTCTTCAGTATTTGGTATATGCTCCCCTTTAGTTTAATGATATAAAATCAGATTCTAAGCAATCTGATGATAAAAAAGGTGTTATCCTTTCATATGGGGATATGTTTCCATTGGTTTATAAATTACCGTGTGTGGTGTATGCTTTACACTGGTTTGATAGAAATGGCTGTATATTTTGTTGGAGTTATGAATGAATATAATATTTTTAGAGATTAACTATATACAGCTCTGTTCTATTTGGCTGGATGGGTTTTGGGGGGCTAAGAGGTGTATACCAACTCTCAATATTTCATGTCGGGGACCCTATCAATGAAAAATGAGGAAAATCTCTACATCTATTGTGTTAATTGCTATTTTAAAAAAGGAACCGCCTGCAAAGTCACGAGCAGCAAGAATCTCTCTTATTATGCTGAATTCAAATTGCATTTCCCTTCCACCACAGTACCCCAGTCCTCCCACTTTTGATTCACAATGTATTTAAAATATACTTCTCTCTTTCAGCTTCCTCCTGGCTGCAGAGTCTGTCTGCCTATGATACTTACAAAGTACCTACTGTGACTGTGTGGGTGATATGTCTTTGAAAACGTATGAATTCCATTTTGTTTGATGAATGCCATTTATCATTGTCTGTTAAAGTATCCATTTTGTAGCAGAGACTTGACATCTAGTGGAGAAACTGTCTGACAAGTTGTGACAAAGCAATCAAGGGCCATCAATATTATTCATAGACTTTAAGGCCAGAAGGGGCCATCATGGTCATCTAGTCAGTCTGACATCCTGCACATCATAGGCCACAGAACCTTGACCATCCGTTCCTGCAATAGGCCCATAACCTCTGCCTGAGTTACTGAAGTCCATTAATCTTGATTTAGAGACTTCAAGTTATAGGGAATCCACCATTTACTCTAGTTCAAACCAGCAAATGAGTGATGCCCCACACTGAAGAGGAAAGCAACACCTCCCGCCCAGGGTCTCTGCCAATCTGACCTAGGGGAAAATTCCTTCCCATCACCAAATATGGTGATTGGTTATTCCTGCCAGCTGGACACTTGGGAAAGAATTCTCTGTAGTAACTCGGAGCCTTCCTCATCTAATGTCCCATCTCTGGACATTGGAGATATTTGTAATAGGAATTGCAGATGGGCCATATATTATTGTAGGCAGCCTTATCATACCCTCCCCATAAACTTTTTAAGCTTAGTCTTGAAACAAGGTAACTTTCTTGCCCCAACTACTCCCCTTGGAAGCCTTTTCCAGAACATCACTCCTCCGATGGTTAGAAACCTGTGTCTAATTTCAAGCTGAAACTTGTTGATGGCCAGTTTATATCCATTTGTTGTTGTGCCAACATTGACCCTTACCTTAAATAACTCTTCTCTATCCCTGGTATTTATCCTTCTGATGTATTTTCTCCACAGGTCTTCTATTTCCAAACTCTTTATCACTTTTGTTGCTCTCCTACTGACTCTAACTTGCTTATCTGTTCTTGAAATATCAGTCTTCAATACTGAGCACAGCATTCCAGTTAAGCCATGCTAGAAGAGAATGGCTACCTTGTTTAACATCTGATACTCTTATTAATGCAGTCCAGTTCTGCATTTCCCTGTCATGAGACTCATTCTTGAAAATCCTCTATGTGCAAGATTCTTCTGGTAAACTTTTGCAGTCTCTAATTCACAACAGTGTTTTCTGGGAAAACCATTTGTACTCATTTCAAGTGAGAGTTGTTTTCAGTTTCTTCAATGCGTAGGTTAAGTTTTAAAGACCAGTTCAGATACTTTACTATTTGGCATTTTCCAAAAGGCTAAAATACAGCTGGATCTGTTAAGCAACAAATGCTACAAAACTGCACTCTGAAATACGACAGGCCAAATGAGAATTAGCATTCAGGTTAACTCATCAGGTGAAATAGGTCAGAGAAAGAAAGAATGAATATGAAAAAAAAAAGGTAATAATTATAGCTATATGATATGTTGCACTCTGTTCAGGTTCATTTTCTATCATTTAGAGTCGGTCACTTTAACAACGACTTCCTTTTTCTGAAAGCCAAGATTAATACCACATCTCGTTCAGTTAGTCAACATGTACAATGTGACTGTTATGTTTATATTTTGAATTCCACTAAGCAACACAGTAGACTAAAGGGCATTAAACAAAGATAACACCAGAGGTATGAAATGAAATATTAAACCAGAATAATGCAAAGGAGGTTACAATAAACACATAACATTAAAACTCAGCCTTAATGCTGTTGTACTTGAAAGCAAAGAGAAATCACTGAGCTAAATGAGCATAGGCCAGTACTTAATTTGTAATAAAAGAGGTGCCGGGGCTCAAGCAATTTTTTTTTACTTTCATAATTGACACAGCAAGCCCAAAGGTGCCAGGGCTATGAACTGCCAAGCCTAGAGGTGCCAGGGTTTGGCCCTGGCAAAAATTAAGCACTGGTACAGGCACAGGAAAATCCTTATAAACCATGTGTCTGCTTTATCTATATACTGTATATATGTCCCTGTGTCTATATTCATGGTAGCAGGTCTCAACACTACTAGTACAATAGTTTCACACATGTTGCTTAATGAACAGTGACCCCAGCATTTAGTTTTTATGCCATGGTGTTGAGTTGTAGACCACCACCCCATCTAAAGCATGTTCTACCAGACTTTGATTTTAACACAACCTCTTTCTGTTCCTCCATAGGAGCTGCTCTAGAGAGACAGAATTAACAGGGGCTTTGGAGAGAGAAGTTGCTCATAGTGTGGGGAGGAGAAACAAACCCCACTGGCCCCATGAACTGGCAAATATTTTCTAACCTGCCAAATCCTAATTAACAGCTGATATGTGTAATGCTAATGAATACCATGGAGTTCTACCAAGATATTGGTAACTCCATCCTCTAGCAGAGATATGGAGAAGTAAAGGTGCCTTGTGGCTGACAATGCTGCTAGTATCACCTTAGGGAGCCATGTGTTTCTGAGGGGAGCAACAGTAGCGTAGGCAGGTCCAGAGCACAGGGGGAGCGGCGCTATAAAAAGGTGCCTCCTCAGGGTCCCCCTGTACTCACCCGACGGCTCTCCGGGTCTTCGGTGGCACTTCGACAGTGGGTCCTCACTCGCTCTGGGTCTTTGGTGGTACCCGCCGCCGAAATGCCACCGAAGACCCAGATTGCCGCCGGGTGAGTGCAAGAAGCAGCGCTTAAAAAGAAGCGGTGCCTTTTTTTTAGCTCTGCTAAAAAAAGGCGCTGCTTCCTTTTTAAGGTGCCACTTCTGCTCACAGCCTGTTCTAGGGTGACCAGATGAGAAGACCCGAAAATTGGGACTTCCCACCCAAAGTTGTTGAGCAAAAAAAAAAACGGAAGAGCCTCTGCCGCCGGAAATTGTTGAGCAAAAAAAACAAAACGTAAGAAAACCGGAAATCGGGACAAAAGGCATTGCATCGATCGGGACGCGGGACACATGATCAAAAATCGGGACGGTCCCGATTTTACTGGGACGTCTGGTCACCCTAGCCTGTTCCCCCATAGCTATGGTACCAGAACCTAGGAATTATTTCACAACTCACTGAGGCACATGATGTTCACTTTCAGCGGGTCAACTGCTATCACGATGCTACCATGATTTTAGTTGCCCCCTGTATATACCTATAGATAAACACACCTTTAAAATTTACAGACATAGGGGTAGATTCACAAAGAGTTAGGCATGTTATGTTCATGGCATACAAACAAGTTAGATAAAAACATATAGAGTACTCTTGCTGGAAGGTTGCAATGTAATATTACCTTATTTCTTAGATTTCAGAACAATAACACACAGAAACCCCAAAACAGAGAGAGAGAGAGAGAGACTGCATTGTAAAACAGAGAGGCTCAACTTACCCCACCACACTCTAAACTGGCTGTCTGCAAACTAGCTCAGATGACCCAGATTACATGGTTTCCACCAGAGCCTCCTGCCCTGCAAACAAGATCAGGAAATCCCTTGCACTTAAGTGATAGCTTGTCATTTTTAACCATTTCCAGCACACCATAAGGCATTGCAGCATCTATTACCCGTCTTGCCTGTGGAATCTGCAAACCCTGAGTTAGATGCCTAGGCTTCATATACAATACATAGGGAGAGAGGCACCTGAAAAGGGGGGCCACAAAAGCCTGCATGCTAAGCAGAGAGCTGCCTTAGCTAGACAATATTTGATGTCAAGTAGAGGATTCAGTCCTAAGAACCACCATCTGAGAGTTCGGTGTGTATCATCATTTGGGATTCGCAGCTGGGAATCCTCTCTTGGAGTCAGCTTCCTAAGCAGTTTCTTGCAAGAAAGGTGGCAGTGCACATCTAATTCCACACAAGGAAGGAGAAGGCCACCTCCCTTTAAACTTTAACCCAATGGTTAGGACACTCACATGGGAGAACCTTCTTCAGTTCCTCCCTCTGCCTGATGTGGAAAAGGGTTTTGAACATGAATCCCCACCTCAGATATAGACTGATTCTCAGACTTACCATGGCCCAATGAATATTTAAGAATGCCATATACAGTGGAAGAGCTTCAACATGAGAGACCCATATCAGAATATCCCAGAGCCCAGTGGATAGGGCACTCACCTGAGGAGTGGGAGACCCTTTTCCACATCAGGCAGAGGATTTCTCCCACTGGATTTCTCCCACTAGCCATTTTGAGTGGAGTTGCATGTCCTCTGAGCAAACCTACCAGATTGGGCCCTATGGGCAAGATAGGCAGGGCTACATCTAGTTTGCGAATCCTGCTGAGGCTTAGATGCCAAGCTAATGGGAAGGGGTGAGGGCAGAGGTAACTGAGCACAAGCACAGCTGCTAAAACTTAGACCCATAATGGGTGGAAACTTGGGCACCTAGAGACATTAGGTGCCTCCAGGGTTCGATGACAGCTAAGTGGGGGCTTTGTGAATGTCAGTGGTGCCTAAAATGGCAATGAGGTGCCTAAATCCTTTTGCGAGTCTAGCCCATAAGATTTCCAAAGTGATCTAGGCTATTCAGACATAGCTTCCATTAGGTTTAATAGAAGGCTACTTTAACCTGAAGTGACTGGTATGGTGCTTGTTGGTCTGTTCTCCTGGTGATAAAGGGGTGGTGCAAAGGGAATGGACCTATGACTGAGGATCTGTCCTCCTTTCCTCTCTTTAGGTAGTTCCCACATCAACTCCTATAATTGCATCTTTGGTCCAGGCTACCCAAAACTGCAGCTAAAGTCATCTTCCTATTCCACTACTTGGATCAAGCCAGTTTCTTCTTTGAATCCCTCCACTGGTTTCTCTCAGCTTCTAGTTGCCACAAATGACATTCAGTCCAAGTCATAGCAGGCTTCAGAAAAGGATTAGACAGGTATATGGGTAATAAAACATCCACAATTACCTTAAACAGGCTAAAAATACATACCAGGGATATAAATCCTCGTTTTGCGGTGTAAACCAGCCACTAATTTCATGAGATTAGGAAGAAACTTTTTAAATGGGCAGGTTATTTGTGTACTGTGTATTGTGAGGATTTTTACACCTCTGGTCCTGCTCAACCACAATGAGGGAACTGGGGTTATTTAGTCTGCAGAAGAGAAGAGTGAAGGGGAATTTGATAGTAGCCTTCAGCTACCTGAAGGGGGCTTCCAAGAGGATGGAGCTAGGCTGTTCTCAGTGGTGGCAGATGATAGAACAAGAAGCAATGGTCTCAAGTTGTAGTGGGGGAGGTTTAGGTTGGATATTAGGAAACACTATTTCGCTAGGAGGGTGGTGAAGCACTGAAATGGGTTACCTAGAGAGGTAGTGGAATTTCCATCCTTAGAGGTTTTTAAGGCCCGGCTTGACAAAGCCCTGGCTGGGATGATTTAGTTGGTGCTGGTCCTGCTCTGAGCAGAAGGTTGGACTAGATGACCTCCTGAGGTCTCTTCCAACCCTAATCTTTTATAATTCTACTACAGGGATCAGCAACCTTTGGCATGCGGCCTGCCAGGGTAAGCCCCCTGGTGGGGTGGACCGGTTTGTTTACCTGCCGCATCCACAGTTTTGGCCGATCCATGTTTTCCGCTCCAGGCCAATGGGGACTGTGGGAAGTGGCGTGGGCCAAGGGATGTGCTGGCCAAAGGTTGCCAATCCCTGTTCTGCTATGTCTTACCTTATTCTCTCTTTCTTCTTGAAAATGTAGTGCCTGCCTCAGTCACATACAAGGAGTCCAATCCTGATTTCCTTACATATGCTGGGCTCCCAAGCTTGTGTACTGTACATAGAATCTGTGCCAGAAGTGTGTTTATATGCAAAGGTTATGGAGGAGATAATTTAGATGAAACTTGCTTTTTATCTGACCAGGTTGGAGGATCTGCCTGTGCACGATAACAAAGAATCAACAGTAAGTTAAATAGGCAAATCCATTACACTCCAAACTAGTTAATCCAGGCCTAAGAGTCTGGAAGGGGATTGGTGATGATGAGCATGTGCATTAACTAGATATTGGAAAAGAGCTTGGATCCTGTGATCAGAGTGGCTAAAGAAGTTGCTATCTCATACAATTATCACACAACAAATGCACTTGTCAGGACAATAAATCTCCTCAACATTACACTACAACTCTCCATGAAATATGTAGAAAGACCAAATAAATTTGAGTTTAAACAGAACAAACAATCTAGACATAGATCATTGCACTTTGTAAGATAATCAGAAGGTTTACATTAAGGATGTAATGTGCTAAGAAGATGTCATCACAGTTACATTACTCAAAAAGCAATATGGGATGATCAGTTTGATGGAGGGTCTGGCCAACTCTCATAAATGAAATTGTCTAAGGAGGGTTTATTGTGCATTATTTATTAACAGAAGGGACAGTGCTTCTGTATTTATTTTGTCAGGGGAAAAAACCCGAATCCGAAAATCACAATGTCTAGCCTAAAACAAGTAGATGGTGTTCAGGTTAGTATACCCTATTGTGTATTTCATGGGCTATATTTTAAATCTTCTCTGAGTAAAGGGCAACACATACTTGTGCTACCTCAGGAATAGACCATCTTGAAATCTGCTGGCTCAGCTGATATGGCAGGTGCTTTGGGAGGAACCAAATCTCAAACCATTTTCTGCCTACTTCCATGGAGATGGGAGTAAGCAGCCTGGTGGCAACTGCTGTCCGCCTTGCACTGCTACCCATAATAGCAGGAGTCGCAAGTACAGGAAAGTAAAGGGGCTCCATACGCCTATCTCTCTTGCTCCCCCACCTTCATACACACATTTTACTGTGACCATGATCTGACCCTAAGTAAACACAGGACACTTATGTAGTAGTACTGGGCAGTATATCAAACACACAAGCTAAAACACATCTTAATTACAGTATATTTAAAAAAAATTAAAAACTTCATAGAATCATAGAATCTCAGGGTTGGAAGGGACCTCAGGAGGTCATCTAGTCCAACCCCCTGCTCAAAGCAGGACCAACCCCAATTAGATCATCCCAGCCAGGGCTTTGTCAAGCCTGACCTTAAAAACCTCTAAGGAAGGAGATTCCACCACCTCCCTAGGTAACCCGTTCCAGTGCTTCACCACCCTACTTGTGAAAAAGTTTTTCCTAATATCCAACCTAAACCTCCCCCTCTGCAACTTGAGACCATTACTCCTTGTTCTGTCATCTTCTACCACTGAGAACAGTCTAGATCCATCCTCTTTGGAACCCCCTTTTAGGTAGTTGAAAACAGCTATCAAATCCCCCCTCATTCTTCTCTTCTGCAGGCTAAACAATCCCAGTTCCCTCAGCCTCTCCTCATAAGTCATGTGCTCCAGCCCCCTGATCATTTTTGTTGCCCTCCGTTGGACCCTTTCCAATTTATCCACATCCTTCTTGTAGTGTGGGGCCCAAAACTGGACACAGTACTCCAAATGAGGCCTCACCAGTGCCGAATAGAGGGGAATAATCACGTCCCTCGATCTGCTGGAAATGCCCCTACTTATACAGCCCAAAATGCCGTTAGCCTTCTTGGCAACAAGGGCACACTGTTGACTCATAGTCAGCTTTTCGTCCACCGTAACCCCTAGGTCCTTTTCTGCAGAACTGCTGCCCAGCCATTCGGTCCCTAGTCTGTAGCAGTGCATGGGATTCTTCCGTCCTAAGTGCAGGACTCTGCACTTGTCCTTGTTGAACCTCATCAGATTTCTTTTGGCCCAATCCTCTAATTTGTCTAGGTCCCTCTGTATCCTGTCCCTACCCTCCAGAGTATCAACCACTCCTCCCAGTTTAGTGTCATCTGCAAACTTGCTAAGGGTGCAGTCCACACCATCCTCCAGATCGTTGATGAAGATATTGAACAAAACCGGCCCCAGCACCGACCCTTGGGGCACTCCACTTGATACCGGCTGCCAACTAGACATGGAGCCATTGATCACTACCCGTTGAGCACGACCATCCGCCAGTTTTCTATTCACCTTACCGTCCATTCATCCAGCCCATACTTCCTTAACTTGCTGGCAAGAATACTATGGGAGACTGTATCAAAAGCTTTGCTAAAGTCAAGAAATAGCACATCCACTGCTTTCCCCTCATCCACAGAGCCAGTTATCTCATCATAGAAGGCAATTAGGTTAGTCAGGCATGACTTGCCCTTGGTGAATCCATGCTGACTGTTCCTGATCACTTTCCCCTCCTTTAAGTGGTTCAGAATTGATTCCTTGAGGACCTGTTCCATGATTTTTCCAGGGACTGAGGTGAGACTGACTGGCCTGTAGTTCCCCGGATCTTCCTTCTTCCCTTTTTTAAAGATGGGCACTACATTAGCTTTTTTCCAGTCATCCGGGACCTCCCCCGATTGCCATGATTTGTCAAAGATAATGGCCAATGGCTCTGCAATCACATCGGCCAACTCCTTTAGCACCCTCAGATGCAGTGCATCCGGACCCATGGACTTGTGCTCGTCCAGCTTTTCTAAATAGTCCCGAACTACTTCTTTCTCCACAGAGGGCTGGTCACCTCCTCCCCATACCGTGCTGCGGAGTGCAGCCGCCTGGGAGCTGACCTTGTCTGTGAAGACAGAGGCAAAAAAAGCATTGAGTACACTAGTTTTCTCCACATCCTCTGTCACTAGGTTCCCTCCCTCATTCAGCAAAGGGCCCACACTTTCCTTGACTTTCTTCTTGTTGCTCACATACCTGAAGAAACCCTTCTTGTTACTCCTAACATCTCCGGCTAGCTGCAACTCCAAGTGTGATTTGGCCTTCCTAATTTCACTCCTGCATGCCTGAACAATATTTATATACTCCTCCCTGGTCATTTGTCCAATCTTCCACTTCTTGTAAGCTGCTTTTTTGTGTTTAAGACGAGCAAGGATTTCACTGTTAAGCCAAGCTGGTCACCTGCCATATTTACTTTTCTTTCTACACCTCGGGATGGTTTGTTCCTGCAACCTCAATAAGGATTCTTTAAAATACAGCCAGCTTTCCTCGACTCCTTTCCCCCTCATGTTATTCTCCCAGGGGACCTTGCCAATCAGTTCCCTGAGGGAGTCAAAGTCTGCTTTTCTGAAGTCCAGGGTCTCTGTTCTACTGCTCTCCTTTCTTCCTTGTGTCAGGATCCTGAACTCGACCATCTCATGGTCACTGCCTCCCAGGTTCCCATCCACTATTGCTTCCTCTACTATTTCCTCCCTGTTTGTGAGCAGCAGGTCAAGAAGAGCTTTTCCCCTAGTTGGTTCCTCCAGCACTTGCACCAGGAAATTGTCCCCTACACTTTCCAAAAACTTCCTGGATTGTCTGTGGACCGCTGTATTGCTCTCCCAGCAGATATCGGGGTGATTAAAGTCAGTTTATTTTCTGATTGAGATAGGATAAGGAAAATAGCTGCTTGTTCTGAAAAAATTTCTTAGTGATTTCAAGTGCAATGGAAGCACAAACAGTAGTAGAGGGCCTTGATGCTTGTATCTGAGAGAACACCCACTAAAGCTACTGCTACCTAAGGTGGATCACAATGGAGCCCTTACCTGCCTCTGCAAAGAATAAGGGATGGCCAAGATTCCCTATGGTAAAATGCAACCTTTCTATCATAGCGTCTGTTCAGTTTTAAAGCTCTGAAAGCAATTTATAAACCATGGGCCTAATTCTGATCCAAAATACACACACGCAACTTCCAATGGAAGTCAATGGGAGTTGTGTTTCCATATCAGAAAGTAATAATCTCTTCACTTCATGGAAATGCAGCCACCTCAAAGTTGTTTGAAAGCAAGAACCACACTCCACATTCCCAAGGCACTGGTATATCTCTGTATGGTAATGAGAGTCTTTTTAGTTTGTTTTTGATACATCGCTCAGTTCTACTTCAGCTCTGTCATGGTGAAATACATGTTTTAGAGCGAAGCTATGCTCTACTTTATTCATTCTCAATGTAAAAATCATGTATGTTTCCTTTGAAGTATGATTTTCATGCATCAAGGTCATTATGCTTATATGCACAGATTTTTCTAATTCGGGGCCCTGAGCTTTAGAGGAAGGAAGAAAAAAGTAAGGAATAAGTAAGAATATATGGCAATACCTCATGTGTACTTAGGGTCAGGTGGTGATCTTTACTGCATGATTGCACAGGGGTGTGTCTGTGTAGAGTGCATCAGTGATTTGGGAGATCAGCACCACTGCCTGGGTGTCAAGATCGAAGTAATGATCTGTCATTTCAAGTAAACTCTGCTGTCTCTGTGAATGCTACTCCAGTTCAGTCCTCCAGATCCTGCTAAGAGCAAGAAAAATGATTGTTCCCAGCAGTCTGTGTGATTTAGCCTAACTTGATCTGATATATCGTGGCACATTAATCACTCTGCATGAAGAGAAATACAGCTTTTGATAAGAAAGTACAAGTGGATGATTACCTGTAAAATGCATTTGTGTTTTATCTTTGACCCTGGTGAAAGAACAGGTGACAAAAATTAGCCTGCCTAGCTTCTGGATCTCTAATAGCCAGTGGATTTTATGGGCTGAATCTCCTTTGCGTTGTGGTGGTTGGTACTGATAACTGAGAATCACTGCACGAGAACTCAAAATACCAAGGTAAATATAAAATACCCTATGAGGGTGCATGGGAAATCTACAACCCAGCCTGTTTGATGGCTGGTGTACCCAGCTGCCTGGCCTCTGGATAACTTTGCTGAGTGCTGTAAAAGAGATGATAATCCAGAGGTGTTTAGAATGGGTTCCCGATTTCTAATATCTACAGTTTATAAAACATTTCAGAAAAGAAAACTGAGACTATTTTCAGACTTTGTTGTTGAATAACCAACAAATACCAGCATGACATAACTGAAGCTGGGTGGTATGTTAAACTCATAATTCATGTAACCAGAGCTTGACTTGCCAGCAATCATCTCTGGGAGCACAGAAAATCTATGTCAACATGACATTTATTACTTATGAAATTCCGCTGCTTGTATACAATAGGTAATCAACTCTTTTTATGCTTCATTACATCATGTCACAACAGAAATATGGAGAGAAAGTATTTAACATCCCTTACAAAATCATTTACATTAGAATTTGTTGTAGGGGAATGCACAGTAGTTTTCATGACTATGGATAAAACATCTGCAGAACACTGTCAAAATATTAGCCCAGAGCTTTTCTCTAGTAATGCATGATCAGTGGTACTGGAGTCAAAGGGCTCACTTTCCCTGGAAGGACTGTTATTGATGGGACACCAGTAGAACAGGGAATGCAGAGAGTTAGGCTGGAAGCAATTCAGCCAACTGGACAGGATAGTCCCAGGGTTTAATAAAGTTTCACTTGTTCAACTTAACCTGCTTCACTCTATGCTAATAAAAGATGGTGGCAGCTGCTGAACTGTGAGTGCTGAAGCTGGTAGCGTGAGCCATGAAACTCTGAGAAGCCCCCTGGAGCCCTGGATTTTGCAGACACAAACCTAGCCCAGCAATGGACCTGGTGGAAAGAGTCGTTCAAGCTGTCCACAGACCTGGCCATGCAGGAGGCCAACAACAGCAGGAAAGTAAAACTGTTACTTTGCCTTATTGGGGAACAAGGCAGAGGGGTCTGCAGCACTCTGAAGCTCTCCACTACCCCACACCTCACAGCAGTCCTAGGAGCCCTGGGGGAACTATTGCTTCCCAAAGCAGAATGAAACTGTGGAGTTCACAGGTTTTTCATGAGACCATTCTGAAGGGGAGGGGATTGACCTTATGTTATAGCCCTTAAGCACATTGGCTGCTACATGTACTTTTGGGGACTTGACAGACTCCCTGGTTTGCAACAGGACAGTCTGTTGCATTTGGGGTCACCACCTGCAGGAGCAGCTGCTCCGGGAAGGCAGTCTGACATTAAACAGATGCTTAGACATTGAGCATGCGGGGGGGGGGGGGGTGTGCTTCAAGAGAAAGGATGGAAGCCCTAGGAGGCACAACACCCCCAGTAGTATGTGAGTGAGACGACAGCAAAAGGAGAGCAGGTGGCCAGGGTGAGATGCATTTACTGTGGAGAGAGTGTAAGTGGGTAAAGAAGAAGTGTCCCACACTAGGACAGCAGTGCAAGGAATGAGGCGAATTGCATTATTTTTAGTGTGTGCAAGAGCAGGGCAGATCCCAGAAAGAATCAGGTGGATGGCACGTCAGACAACAGTGATGATATCATGACTCTCTGCTTGATTCCAAGGACATATCAGATTAGGGCTGTCAGGACAGGAAAGCAACAAGGGACAATTCCAATCTTTGTGCATGCAATAATGTTAATAGGGATATGCCCTATGCCATGTCAGCTAGATAACAGGGCCTCCTGCAAAGTGATTCCTCGGGGTGAATTGGACTCGAACGTGCCCATTACAAAACATGCAATCTAATAATGTACAATCAGAGTGTGATGCCACCTGGAGGAAAATGTGACCTCACAATAACTAACCTGAAAAAAATAACAGATGCTCCCAACTAAAGTTAGTGGTGGTGGTGAATGGTAAGCACCACAGACCTCTCTGGGAAGAATACAGCCATACAAGTTGTGGATCTGATCAGGGTGCAACATCAGAATTTTATAGTTGCAGTGCAAGTACCAAAAGAGGGAGTCCCATAGACAATGAAAACCTCTTTTTAAAAAAATATGGAGATATTTTCAAAGGCAATGTATACCTTGAGGGAAAGCTGCAACTGGAAGGAACCTGTGTGCTTGCCACTATAGAAAATTCCAGTGGCATTACATAATCCAGAATGCAAGGAGGTCAAAAGTCTGTAGACCAGGGGTATCATAGCATCTGTAGAAGTCACTACCTCTGGGTAAGTAGCAAGGTGGTGATAAAGAAGCCATCAGACAAATTGATCTGCATAGGTTCAAAGGCACTGAACTGGGCATTGAAAACATGCCACTATTGCCCCAATTGATTAAATCTCGTCAGAACTTTCCAAAGCTAGAATCTTTACAGTCTGTGAAGTGAGCGCATAAGCCAAGATAAAGAGTCCAGCATGCTGGCAACCTTTGCTAATAACCTTTGCAACACCATTTGGTTGTTACAGATGGCTGTGCATGCTGATGTGCATAAGTAGAGCGTAAGAGGTGTTCCAGAGAAGATTCACCCAAGCACTGGAAGGACTGCTTGGGATGAAAATAATTGTAGATGATATCTGCATTGTAGGTGAAGGTACCAATGATACAGAAGCTGAATGAGATCTTAACAGAAAACTACAAGCTTTTCTACAGCAATGCAAGGACAAGAACATAAAATTCAACCCAGAAGAAAGGCCACTCAAACAGCATGAGGTGATATACATTGGATATCTGCTCACAACAGAGAGACTGAAAGCAAATCCCAACAAGATCAAGGCAGTCAGAGACATGCCTGCTCCAGTAGATCTGAAAGGGGTATAGTGCTTCATAGGAATGATTCATTTTCTGTCCCAGTTCTTCCACACCTGGCTTTAGCAGCAGAACCCATACATCAGCTCACAAGGCAGGATGTTGAAATGAACTGGGCAGGTCCCCAAAAGCAAGTATTTGACACACTGAAACAAATAACTGATGCACCTGACCTGAAGTACCAGGAGAGTCACTGACTCTCCATGTGATGCATCAGAGAAGGGAATGCATGTAGCTTTTCTGCAGGAGCACCCTGCAGAACCCTGTCAGATTGAACGGGGGTAATCCCAAACATCAAAAGAGCTTCTGGCTGTGGCATTTGGAATAGAGTGATTCCCTCAGTACACTGGTGGACACCCAATAATAGTGCAATCAGATCATAAACCCCAATCATGGTGAAGCCCCTTCTTACTGCTCCAAAAAGATTGCAACCCATATTGATGATCCTCCAGTGCTACTAGGTAGAGATCAGATATTGTCCAGGGCAATTACTGGTGTTAGCTGATACTCTGAGCAGGGCAAATATCCCTACCATCAGTGAGATGAGGGAAGGGGATCAGGACATAGGTTAGTATGTTAATGCATTCAATCTCCCAGTTTCAATAGCAAAGTTGATGGAAATCAAAGAGTCTACAAAAAATACAAGCTGCCAGGAAAGCGATACTAGCAGGGTGGCAAGAAGACAAAAGTGTCAAGTACCACTGGGAACAGAATCATATTTTCAAATGAAGGATGAGGTGAGTGTACAGAATAGAATAATATTTTGAGGACAGAGCTGTTGTCTCCATCTCATTATGTAAGGATATCATACAAAAAAACCCATGCCTCACACCTGAACACTGACAGCTGTGTCAAGAGTGTGTCTGCTGGTCAGGAATGAGTAAACAACTCCACTCCTTGGTCATGTGATAACCACCAGCAGAAAGAGACTGTTACCACATGAGCTGCCCACCTGACCATGGGAAAAGGTGGGAGTGGAATTATGTACCTTCAAGGAAAAGCAGTATTTAATTACAGTGGACTACTGTTCATATTTTTGGGAGGTCAGTGCCCTGCCTGATTGACAAAGTGAAGGCTCACTTTGCAAGATATGGCATTCTGGACAGTGTATTCACTGACAACTGACCCCTATTTGCATTGGTAAAAATTGCCTGGCTATTAAATCCTATGGAGTGCTCTGTCCATATGGCTGAAAGCAATACAGCCCTATGGATAGAGCAGTCCACAGGATTTAATGAGGTTTCACTTGTTCAACGTAATCTGCAATCAACTTCACTTTGTGACTGACACAGTGTACATCGTGCTATATGGGGCTGTGCCTGTGTGGGCTGAGCTCCCCAGACCAAGAGTCTGGGAGAGGTGCTGTGAAGCTCTTATGTACAGCTAGGTAAAACTGGACACAGAATAAAGCAATCTCTTGCAAGCACTAGAAGCATGGGGTGATCACTGAACATCACACATAGCTAAGTTTAATTGTTTTCCGTGCTGCTTACACGTGCAGCTGCCATTTTGTGAGGCAGACATGATGCTGCTGTCTCTATGGAAACTTTGTTCCTTCTTGTTTTGTTGTTTTCCTTAATCTAAAGTTATAGTAATCCATGCTGAGTACATTGTTGCTCTGTATGGAAAAATACCTAGAAGAATTCTGCCCGTGAATTACACCATTGTAAAGCTGCAGTAACATACTGGTGTAAATTGGTCACTATATTACTTCAGCTTTACACTGGTGTAACTCCACTGAAATTGGCATAATGGTGAATGAAGCAGTAGTAATAAAATAGAATAACACAACTTTATTTTGGAGTCAAAACAAGTGTTGTAATTTGCTGGGAGAGTGAATTTACAAGTGTGCAGTACAAATATGACTATTAAGATGGGTCTGGTGCTTTTGTTGATACATAATGGAAGGATGCCATGCACATAGCTACAACCAATCCATGCTTATTTTTTGGAAACCACAGGAGAGAAGGTATATTCAAAGCACAATTTGATACACAGACAGAACTAACAGCAAGCCACACAGCGTACATATTTTTGTGGTCTCCATTTACAACATTAATAACTTCCCTGAGTGGTCAGGCAAAAAAAGACACATGATTGATCAAAAATATAAATCAGATCAGTTAATTCTAATGTGAGGGAAGACAATGGTCTCTTGAAGGGAGAAAGAAACTGCATTGCAGGGGATGATTATTGTCCAACCAAAACAGCACTATGCCACAAATGGGAAAAGAAAGTCAGAGATCTATGACATATTTCCTATGCCAATTTGGAGCAACACAAGCTGTGGTAGGATGGCTTTTCTTTACACACTACAGGCACAGTACTTTTTGTTGGATAGTAATCATCCCATGCATGAAGGACTGCCTAAACCTTCAGCCTTGCATCAGGGATTTATTCTGCTCTTTTAAGACATTTGGCTCTGATTCACTTTAATACTCAAAATCTCATGAATCCTGCAAAAATGCAGGAAGTTGTCTTTCTCTTGCTGGATAACTCCTCACAGGGAGAGGATCTGGAGGACACACTAGTCGTTCTATATGGACTGGTAGGGTATTGTTCACAGGCTCAGTCTCAGGTAATGATCAGGGTGTACTGGAGATCTCACTGGTGACACCACAAGATAACACCAGTTCTGTCAGGTTATTCTGCTGGCATCCTAACAAAGTAGGACTGAGGGATCCTAGCACATCCTTCACTGTCCCTTTTCTTGAAACCTTCACCCAAAAGGGATCTTCTGGTTACAGTATTTGCAAGGATTTGACTGTATGGCCAGAGGCGGATTTAGCTTTTGTGGGACCCTGCGCCAGAGCAAGTGGAGGCCCCTCCCCACTCCTTCTGCCTGCAGTCACACCTCTTTTTCCCCTCACGCTTCTGCTGGGGAAATGGGTCGGGGCATGAGGGCTTCCCCTGCTCCCTGGCAGGAGCGCCAGGCAGGCGGGCAGAACGGGGCAAGTCCTCGTGCCCTGACCCCACTCCCTGGAAGGATCACCAGGCAGGCGGAGCGGGGCAAGTCCCCGCACAACGACCCAGCTCCCCTGCAGAAGTGCTGGGCAGGTGGGCAGAGTGGGTCAAGCCCCTGAACCCCAACCCCATGCCCCACAAGGAGCACCAGGTGGAGTGGGGCAAGCCTCCACTCCCTGACAGGACTGCCGGGGTGGGCAGAGCGGGTCGGGCGTGGGGATGCCCATTTTTCCGGGGGCCCCTAACCCTAATCCGCCACTATGTATGGCATCTGTGGAAGTCCTTTTTCTGAGAGGTTTTCTGTTGATATTCCCTCTTCTATAGTATCTGGAAGCCAGGACAACAAGGGTCTAGTTGGGAAGAGATGGTTGGGAGAGCGGACCTCAAATTCCTTTCTATCAACAGTTTCACAGAGCTGAATCCATTTGCTAGAGGTGTTGACAGAGCAACTGGCTTTGCATTTGGTATAAGTGTTACTTCATTAAAAAATCATCATTAGTAGTATTTCTGCTCCGCTTTCCCCAGTCATTGGAATAATTTGGGGAATCTCTTCCTAGTCTCAGGTTCTAGGTCCATAGTGACTGATTCTATTCTTTATAACAAGGCCTAGGGGAGTGACTGTTAGGTGGCCAAGTAGAGGAGTGTATAGGACATCTACAGAGTAGATCTATTGGGATTCTAGCCTTCTGTCTGAGTTAGAGTGGCCAAAATTATTTTTCCTCTCCTGGCGTGATCATGGTGCTTCGTTTTGGTCATCTATGTCTCCAAGGTGTGCGACCTCAGTGTCTTTTGGGTCTTCTTGAAAGAAGACTACCAAAAGTAGAAGACTGCTACTACCATGCAAACTCCATGCAAACTCCTGCATAATGTCTCCTTCTTAGACACTTCTTGCATGTGGACAAAGCTGTTTGCTGTGAGATGGTTTGCCACACCCTGGGCATTCTTTCATGCTCTTGTATTATTTTTCTTAACTCTTTGCTATAATAGCCCTCCCTGGAGCCCTTTGTGCTTGTACTAGTTTGGATATTGTTTATGAGCATCCTGAGAGATTTTCCTTCCCATATCGATGGCTTCTACAGTGTGGTTAAGAGACAAGGTCCTCTCATTGGTTCAGTAACTGGTTAAAAGATAGACAACAAAGGATAGGAATAAATGGTCAGTTCTCAGAATGGAGAGAGGCAAATAGTGGTGTCGCCCAGGGGTCTGTACTGGGACTAGTCCTATTCAACATATTAATAAATGATCTGGATAAAAGGGTAACCAGTAAGGTGGAAAAATTTGCAGATGATACAAAACTATTCAAGATAGTTAAGTCCAAAGCAGACTGTGAAGAGTTACAAAGGGATCTCACTAAACTGGGTGACTGGGCAACAAAATGGCAGATGAAATTCAATGTTGATAAATGCAAAGTAATGCACATTGGAAAAACATAATCCCAACTATACATATAAAATGATGGGATCTAAATTAGCTGTTACCACTCAAGAAAGAGATTTCGATGTCATTGTGGATAGTTCTCTGAAAACATCCACTCAATGTGCAGCAGCAGTCAAAAGAATGTTGGGAATCATTAAGAAAGGGATAGATAATGAGACAGAAAATATCATATTGCCTCTATATATATACATGGTATGTCCACATCTTGAATACTTTGTGCAGATGTGGTCGCTCCATCTCAAAAAAGATATATTGGAATGGGAAAAGGTTCAGAAAAGGGCAACAAAAATGATTAGGGGTATGGAACAGCTTCCATCAGAGTAGAGATTAACAAGATTGGGACTTTTCAGCTTGAAAAAGTGACAGCTTAGGGGGGATATGATAGAGGTCTATAAAGTCATGACTCGTGTGGAGAAAAAAAATAAGGAAGTGTTATTTACTCCTTCTCGTAACACAAGAAGTAGGGGTAACCAAATGAAATTAATAGGTTTGAAACAAACAAAATAAGTATTTCTTCATACAACACACAGTCAATCTGTGGAACTCCTCACCAGAGGATATTGTGAAGGCCAAGACTATAACAGGGTTAAAAAAAGGACTAGATAAGTTCATGGAGGATAGGTCCATCAATGACTATTAGCCAGGATAGTCAGGGATAATGTCCCTAGCCTCTGTGCCAGAAGCTGGGAAGGGCTACAGGGGATGGATCACTTGATGATTACCTGTTCTGTTAATTCCCTCTGGGGCATCTGGCATTGGCCACTGTCAGAAGACAGGATACTGGGCTAAATGGACTTTTGGTCTGACCCAGTATGGCTGTTCTTATGTTCTTCTCTTCTTCCTTCTCAAAGTTATTCCTGGGACTGTTGCTTCTTTATGCACTGACTTTCAAAGACTATGTTCGTGCGTGTCTCTAGTGTGAGGTTAGGATCACTTTGTAACCTTTCTGAGAGTTGACCGTCCATTACCCCTATGATGAGCCTGTCCCTGAGAAATTCTCACTCATCTCCCAATAGCCATGGAGTTGGATTAGGTTTTCGGGGCTGTTGTGAAACCATTCACTGACTCACCCTTCTCTTGCTTTGTGTAAGTGAAAATTGTGCCCACTCAAAAACCACATAGTGGCATAGAATGGAATGCTGATTCATTTCTTCTTTCACTGTATTCATCTGTTTTATCCAAGCATCTGTGAGGTTTCCAGAGACGGTCATGTCCTCTGCTACAGGGTATAGCAGGGTATAGAGCAGGGTATTAACTTGTTTCTCTTCTGATTGTTGTTCTAAACCAGACGCCTGATGGATCCCCTGGAATCTTCTTAGCCAAAGTGGCCATCCCTCAGGGTCTGTAAATCAAATGGTGCTGGAGGTGGTATTTCGAAAAAGTCTGGATCAGCTATCTCCATTGTTCTACCAGACTGTAGATTCCACCCGCCACGCACACTTTTTCTTTGCTTCCTTAAAGGTGCATACTACCTTTCTCCACACAGAGGTAACAAAGTGATGTTGCTGTGGGCCTTAATTTCACTGTCCCTTACTTTCCTATCATCTCTCCCTGTTGCAGCTGAGACTCACGTGTTTCTTGTGTGGCGAGTGACTCTATTTGTTATTGGTAGCAGGAGTGGGGGAGGGGTGACCATTGGCTGGATTTTCTGGGTCCTGAAGGTGGCAACCCTAACTCCACCTGTTCTGAAGCTAGCTCTGTACAGCTCTTTGGCCATTTCTGGCTGGGCTTGAGGGTTTGCTTGTTTGTTCACTGTCTAAACTTTGTAGTTCCTCTGCACAGGGAACTGTACAGCATATGCTCATAAAGTTCGCCCCCTCCCTCAATGTGGAGAGGAATATGCACAGCCTTTGCCCCTTGAGCGAAGATTCTCATGCACTTCATTCTAAGTCACTGGTTTAGATAAAGCAAAAACAAGTTTATTAATGACAAAAGATAGACTTTAAGGGATTATAAGGGATTGCAAACCGATCAAATCAGATCACCTAGCAAATAAATAAAAAGGCTAACTAAGCTTAATATACTAGATAGATTGGATATGAATTAGCAGATTCTCACTCTAAGAGATATACAAGCAGGATGCAGATTCTTAAGGGGTAAACTGCACTTGTTTTACAGCTTGGAATTCCCAGGAGTTTCATTCACAGGCTAGAAATCCCTTTAGCCTGGGTCCAGCACTTCCCCCAGTTCAGTCTTTGTTCCTCAGGTGTTTCTTGTGTGGCGAGTGACTCTATTTGTTATTGGTAGCAGGAGTGGGGGAGGGGTGACCATTGGCTGGATTTTCTGGGTCCTGAAGGTGGCAACCCTAACTCCACCTGTTCTGAAGCTAGCTCTGTACAGCTCTTTGGCCATTTCTGGCTGGGCTTGAGGGTTTGCTTGTTTGTTCACTTTCTCCCTTTTCCCTTTTGGCAGGGGTGTTCTGTGATCTGTTGGATCTTTTTTTGATACCATTCTGCCACCACGCAAAGCTTAGAGACCAGCACACCACAGTTAGAGTGAATGCCAGACTCTTTGTTTCCTGGACTTTATTTTATGGATTAGTGTTTTTAGCTAAGCCTGGTTGCAATAAATTTGGTTTTCAGGACCCCAATTGTTAATCACAAAATACTGTACTGATATTAAATAGTATGCCTCTGTTGCAGTAATCAGTCCTATATTAGTTTCATAGCACTGTAGTGAACACAGACTGGCCTTTATTGATCACCTCTAAATCTAAATAGCTATCAAGCAATATACATGCAGGCTATTGATTTGGATTAACTGAGAATGAATCAATGATCTGCTATACTGCTCTGGCCTCTGTAAAAAAAAAAAGAAAAGAAATTAACTTCTCTTTCCCTGCAGAATCCATGGAGCTCATCAGTTTGTTGTGGCAGGGCATATTTTAGGAGGTTGTGTGTAGATGTTATAAAACACGGTGAATTACATGTGTGTGGACTGTAAAGCTCTGTTTGAGAACGAGTTGCCAGGTAACAGGAGATAATGGAGAACAAGCTGACATAATTGATTTGGGCTGTTAGAAACCCTTTGAGAAAGTCCTTACAAGAGATCTATAAGGAAAGTAAGTAGTTACAGAGTAAGAAGTAAAATATATTAATGGGTTAAAAAGTCTCTGAGAGAAAAGACGACGAATAATGGTAATTGTCAACTTAGCAAAAGGTAAGAGTGGGATGTCACAAGATTCTGTACTAGAACTCTTGTAGCGTAATATCTTTGATATGTAGAAAGGGGGTGAACAGTGAGGTGGCAAAATTCACAGACAACACAAAGCTATTTAGGTTAGTCAAGGCCAAAGAAGACTGTGAGGAAATTCAGAGTTGAATAACACTATCTGGGAGTATATTTTCCCCCTGTATCTGATACAAATTTATTTAACAATAAATAAACAAGCATAACCTCCAGAAAACCTCTTCACTCAAAATTGTATCCTTGCTGCCTGTCTTTAGAGAAATTGCTGTTTAGCTTTAAAGAGTCTAATTACAAAATCTGAAAGGCTGCATAGCAATGCTCTACTCAGTAAAAAGACTTTATTCTACTGAGTTAATGTTGCTAGCTGTGTTGCTAGCTATGACTATAGACTCAGGCTCCAATGAGGAAGGCCTTATGTATTTTTGAAGAGCCCACATTTTTAAGGTATTGCCAATATGCAGCCCACCCCCATTTTCTCCAACAGCAATGCTGCTATTTAGGATACTCAAGACATTGAAACGGTCACACAGTGCCAACTTTCAATCATGGACAGACACATTAGTGTATTTAAATGAATTGAGCCAAACCTTGGTTCCATTGAAGTCAAAAGGGAGTTTTGCTATTGTCTTCACAGTGACCTGGATTTGGCCCAATATCTTTATAGATGAGAAATCCTCTAAACAAACACTGCATCATATTTACACAGAACACTAATCCACTACTCTGAACCAAAACATGATTCCGCTTTCCCTTTATGTTTGCTCCGTTCTCAAGCAACAGGAGCATTATAGCAGTCAGCAAACAGTGTCATTCTGTTCATGGTAAACACACTCCATTTTCAGTTAGAATGCTCACACAAACATCACCCTAGCATTTTATCCCTGAACATGCCAAAATAAAGACTGAGAGCATCTGAGCAAGCAAATACTTCTTTCTTTTTTTCCTGTTCATTTTGTAGACCAACAGGAGAAAAAACATATACAAAAGAATAGTTTGTAGTGGGTACAAAAGATATTATAAATATGCATAGCACTAAGCAAGTAAGTGCATGTTAATTACTAAATACCTTAAAATAGCATTAATAGTCATTTTTAAAAATTATTATTATTTCAGATAAAAAGATTGCTACAGTTTATGGTATAGTTTTTCTGCATGTTTTACTTCACACCATTCATGAAAGAGTGACAGAATACTACATTAGTCTGATTTTTCTCGTTTTCCTGGTTTATTAGGCAGAGTTTGAGAGTTTGTTCCCCCCAACCCCATGGCAAGGATAATCCCGGACCTTGGCAAACCATTTATCATTTGCAGAACATTAAGGCTTTTGAAATGAGTATGAATAGTGTCTAAGTGCAAAATGCAAGACTTTTTGAAGCTCTAAGTTAATTTAATAGCCTTACATTATGCACTCCTAAAAGGGCCTGTGACATTGGCAGTTTAATTGTAGTTTTAGTTATTTCCTGTATGTGTAGCCATATCATTTCCCCAAATAGCTATATCTTCAGATGCTCCTACCAGATGCATTTAAAAGTCACCTTTTTCTGTGCGGTCTCTCTCAATTTTGTGTCTATCTCCCCTTTATATGCCACTTACAGAGAGCAAAACAATTCTCTTTCTTACATCAGTCTTACTCCAGTGTAAGTCTACTGATTTCAGAGGAGTTACAACTGATTCTCATTGGTATAAATTAATTGGACCGCTGACACGCTTAAAGTTAAGCATGTGTTTACTGGATTACATACCATGTGCTTACTGGCCATAATCATTGACTGAGTTTTGACCAATCAGAGTGAATATTCCTTTTTCACAAACCTTCTTTGGACTCTGTTATTCACAGTTGGGAGACACTAATCTTGTAGCCACAATCCCAGGCAAAAATTTAATATCGCTAGTTTATAAATTCTTATTGTCATATAAAAAACCTCTTACTTTAGCTGGATAAAATGCTGATACACCAGCATCCAATATAATACATTCAGATCCTAATCATTCAAATTTTCATCTGCTTAAGTTCATCTAGTTATGTCTGGAAACATATACTCCATTGTGTGTGTGACACTCACACTTTTTATTTTCTGCAGGAAGGAAACAAAGTTCATTCTCAAATTATTTATATACTACTTCATCATTCTCTGCAACATCCTTAGAGTTCTACATACATATATATATTAATTGATATTGAACTGTGTCCTACAGAGACCAAATACCGACATTTTGAATACACGTGTGACATCAATCATGTAATTTTTCATCATTCTCATTACTTAACCCTCTAATACTAGTAAATGGTAAAGAAATGCTAGCAGTTGTTTAAGTCTAAATCATAAGTATTAACATAAAAGCCAAGATTTTCCCTTCAGTAATTAGAATTCCTTGAAAATAAATATCTTTACTATATTTTAACTAATGACCCCCAAATGTACCCTAGAAATTTCCATCTGTTTTATCTACTGACACATATTGAAAATATTTCTGAAGTCCTTACTCATCTTACACATTCTGGGTACTATAATATCATTTTATATAAACTGTTATAAACTCCTTTTCAATGACATTATATTTGCAAGAGATAGTCTTGTAGGCTTCCAGTGTTACCAAAGTCTCTTTGAAAACAGTACTTATGGCAGATTATGCTGGTAGACGATGCAATTTGATATGGGGATGGATGTTGGTGAAGATGGCGGGGATTTGTGTTGATCCAGCAGGGGGTGATGAAACGATGGAAGCAGTCCTCTGGCTGATGGTGCCTGAGTCTCATTAACAAGGGAAGAACTGGAAAAGTCCTGTTGAACATCTATCCATCAGTGCAGAAAGCAGTGTCCATCTTTGTCATGTTTGTGACTATGATGTTGAAGAATGGTCTGGTAAACTCAAAACATTTTTTCTATCCACTGAACTCTATCCATTGGTGTAAATATCAGTCTTTAGAATCTTATTTAGATTAGTATAATAAGTTAAACTGTTGTCATTCTGAAGCTTGTAATGATGCACCCTGCACTCTATGCACTGGTTTTGCACTGGCCTTCACTCCTGAGGACTCCTGACTAGACGCTGATTCTTACAGTGCCATGCACTGGTGACCATACTGGATTTTGCACCTGGTACTTCTTGGCCTTGTGTGCCTGATTAAAAGTGTCCATTAGTCTTCTCCTCCTTATTTTGTTCTGTGCTCCTTCACAGGGCTTCACCTCACTAGTGACTCTTGGTTAGATTTTTGTGTAAGCTCTGACTGTTTCCCCCCCCCCCCCGCCCCTTTTTCTTATTCAATTTTATGAAATAAAAATTAAACACATAATTTGACAACTGGTAAATACTAGAATGAGCTTTTGTCATACATTTTCAGTGTGATGGATAATAAAAGGCATGAGGCTAAATCTCCATGCACTACTGATTATAAAACCTTAGTTTATCCATAGTAATCCCCTAGTTTAATTTACATACCTCTCAGTGGGTCAATCACTTCACCAGAACAAAAAAGCCTGCCTTTATTCAGGTGAAATGCTGCAGGATTGGGGAAGTAGTACTTTTGTCCAGGGCTGCAGTGTAGAAACCCACATTCCTCACAACTTCTACTGACTCCTTCCATGGTCTGTTGGAGCCACTCCCTCTATGTAAATACAGATTGTGGCCCAACTCCAGGCCAGCTTTCACCCTCTGTGCCTGCTTTGGGGAGCTGCTTTGTGCAAAGGCACCCCTGTGTTCACTCTGGTGGCAGCCTCTCAAGTCAGCCCCAATGTGGGGCATAAATTATATAGGGACCCCCTGCATCTTAGTGTTACCTCAAGGGGAATAAAGTAACACTTCATAAAGGAATGCTCTAGAAATGGTAGAGGGGAAATAGAAGAGGAAAGCCCCTTTTTCCAGAAGGGCAGACTTGACTCTCTTTCCCGTGTTTTTCACCGGGATGATGGACACCAGGAAAGCAGGACTCTCCACAGGTAAGATGGATTCGATTCGCTGTGGTGAGGATAGTGATGGCAGGCCTCTCCTTCCTCAACCTCGCTGCGGGATAGATGGTATTCTTCTCTCTAGCTTGGGAGCGCTGAGAAGACACAACTGTACATGTGCTGCCGCTGGAAAGGATAGCCCCACACAGGCACTGAACACGATCTTTTATAGCCTCTCTGGTGGGAAAACTCAGAGGGGATAGACTGTGAGGGATAGCTCAGGAGGGAAAAGCTGGTTCTGTCTGGTTTGAGCCAGGGGACTCCAGTGTCTTGGGGCTGGTCCACACTAACCCCCTGGGTTGAACTAAGATACGCAACTTCAGCTACGTGAATAATGTAGCTGAAGTCGAAGTATCTTAGTTCGAACTAAACAGCACTTACCACGAGTCCAGACACGGCAGGCAGGCTCCCCCATCGACTCCACTTACTCCTTGCGTGGAGCAGGAGTACTGGTGTTGACGGCGAGCACTTCCGGGATCAATTTATCGCGTCTAGACGAGATGCGATAAATCGATCCCAGAAGATTGATTGCTACCCGCCGAACCAGGCGGGTAGTATAGACGTACCCTTAGTGGTAAACAAGTCCACTTTCAAAGATGGAGTCCAAGGGTCAATAGTTCATATACTCCATATTGGATTCTTTTTAAAGTCAGTGATTCACTTAATATTACTCCATGAACGCATTATTAAAACAACTAATTGAACACATCAAATAAACATATTTATACCTAACATTAGGGAACCTCACCTAGAGGGCAATATAAGATGCTGGCGAGAGGCAGGGGGTATATTATGTATCAAATGGGAAATAGTGTCTCAGCGTTTTGCAAGATGTGCACTTATTTTTACTTTTCTTCTCATCCCGAAGCATCTTTACAGACATGGGGAGCAGTATTTTTACTCTCTATATAACAAATCACAATTCGTAATGAGAAAAGGACCAAGTATGGTGAAGCTCTGGGTAAGTAAGTCTAGGTGTTTTGCACTATAAGATGTTGCCCTGCAGTGAAGGGGCAATGGCTAAGATGTATTGTTAGAAATGAATTTAGTCAAATATATATACTAAATAGTGTTTGAGAAATGAATATTATATATGGTATTATAAGAACATATAAAAAAACTTTTGCTTTTGTATGCATCTCTGCTGATGCAGCATTTCGTAACTTCTGAAAAAGCTTTGTGGTTGTGTAAACCATGAAAACTGGTTTGTGTGTCTTATTAGTAAAAACTTGGATCTGTGGGAAATTTTTTTCTCCAGAGGTTACAAAGAGACTGTTTTATTGGGTTCCCCAGAGTCCTGGGAAAGCTGGATGGGAGGGGCCATGGGGGCATCAATTCCTCTTCTTGCCTTTACCAATGGCTTTGGTGGGCGCCGCCATGGGTGCTGCAGACTGGTAGAGCGTGGAGGAAATCTTATTGATGTAGTAGAGGCCAGTCATGGAGAAGATGAAGTAGGTGGTCACATACACTCTGTGGATGAGGCCTGACGCAAAGAGAGCGAGTAGGAGACAGACAAGGATCTCCTGGAATATTTTATCTTAGAAGCCTTTGCCGAAGACCAAACTCTCCAGGTTGTTGAAGGCTGTGAGGGAGAAGATGAAGAGCGTTAATCCTAGCAGCCTGCCCTGGATGGTCAGCCACTCGATGGAGGCCAGCTGCTTGCTGTATATCTGCATCCTGGTGAAGAGCAGCAGGGAGAGGAGTGAGGAGAGCGCCAGGGATGTGCCCATGCCTATGGCCATGGCACCCCGCAAGGTGCCACCGCCAACCCACTTCAGGTTCCCTTCACCTATCTCCTAACAAGACAAGCTAACAAGTAAAAACCCAAAGCCACAAAGACAGACCAGTAAGAGAAATGAAAAAAAAACAAACCTGGATGAAGCCAGTGGGGTTAACAGCAAAGACCTAAATGACATAAGTAGATAGATAATAGTAAATTGTAGCAGGATAAACAAAAATGTATTAATTTAGGTTATTGTGATTTATTCATGAGGATATTTAGAATATGTAGGTACACAAACAAGGTAACTTAGTAAACTGAGTCTACACAAAATTATGGAACAACGGATAATATATAGATTGACAACAAGAGAGTGGAGAAGACGCAGGAGAAGAACATAGCAGAGACCAGAGATTTGAAAAGAGTCACCTTGAACCAGGAGAGGTAACTTGATTAGTTATGCTTCTGGTCTTGTCTGCTTTTACATATATATGTAATTTGCAGGTAGCATTGTCTAAAACCCTACCAAAAAAAAGCTATAAAAACTGTGTAAACCTAAATTTAGGTGGATATTGTTTTTCACCCAGCAGGATGGAAATCTTTTGATACAATATTATAGACTGTGCAATATTCCTGGGTGATGGGGGATAGGATAAACAGAGACCAATAATATATTCAAAACTTAAATGCAATGGGAAATTGGTGGAAAGTAAGTGATGGCTTATAAATCATGGGTATCATTTGAGATAAAATGTAATTAGTTAAAAGATAATGTGAGAAAATGGCACTAATCTAATCCCTGCTATAGGTTTCCTATGAGTTCCCCCTTTTTGATTATAAGAGTTCCTTAGCTAGAGACAATATAATTTTTGCTATTAATAGCCTAATCTAGTAATTTGCTTTAGCAATGTTTATTATAGGTATTCTCTAACTTCAGTTGTTCTGTGGCCCTTCCTTTTCCATTTAGCCACAAACCTTCACAGTGTGTCATTCAAGGTTTTCTGGATTCTCAAATAACTGAACTATTATCTCAGAACACAATATACAATGAGGTTGGGGGGGTAGGGGTGGGACTAAAGTGCTAAGGAAATTAATGTTATTGGGACTGGAGGTTATGTAGCCCAAAATGAGAGATGTTTGTCATTAGGTGTAGTAAGACTTTTTCCAATTTCTTTAAAACCCAGCTAAACCCTCTCTGAAAGGGACTAGCAGGATTTTCTAGTTAGCCCAAAGCTTTTTCCCCCCACAGTCCGATTTACCATGCTGTTAGGAATGTGAAAGTAGCTGTCCCTTTATATAATCCATTTCCTTTACAAAAGGAAATGTAAGTATCATGCTTACAATATGAGGCCTGGCAAATCTTCAAGACCCTATCTGCTTTCAAATGCCAAGGCCTATATATCAGTACAAAAAGGGCTGTGTAAAACTGAGCTGTAATTGATTAATTTCTCATGGAAATGGACTGGCAAGTTCTTAATAGTGGGAAATAAATTAAAATTTTATAAAAAGGTCTATACTCATTAAGGGAAAAATCTCACTCCAGAGTTCTGGCATATTAAACTCATCAGGCCAGCAATTTCAAAGAGGTCAGACACATAAGGCAGCTTTCACTGATCCCAAGTAGCTTGCTTGTTTCTATGCTAAGGCTTCAGTTACTTTATATTGCTGAGGGGTGGTCAGGGTGGACATGCAGAATTTTATAACGCTCACAAAGGAAACAGATTGGTTTTAATGACAATACCTTGGTATTGCAGATGGCAACATCAATTCTGAACTTGCTTTGCATCTGCAAAAAGTCTAGTGCATTTTTATGGAGTGCGCTGTGTGCCTGTTTGTGCAGAATGTGAAGCAACGCCCACTCCACGGGTGGGTGCTGGTCGTGGAACAACACCTTACAGAGGGGTAAAGGGAAAAGAGTCAATGTAAAGGTTTCAATCCACATCCTCACAGCTGTCCATGGGACTGACCTTAATTACCCTCTCTCTGGGTGCTTGTCATCTCCCATTACATTGCTATTAATATTGCCAATGGCTAGGGGAAAGGGGCCTAGCCTCTAGAGATCAGAGAAGCTACTTGAGCCTAGATCTTCAAAGGTATTTAGGCTCCTAACTTCCATTGTTTTTCTTTGAGGATCTGGGCCTTAAAGACATATTTTTTAAACCCCTAATGGGAGACAGGAATTTAGCACTCTTGAAAATCCTACAAGGTGCCTGTTTGCAACTTTAGGCATCTAAATACCTTTAAAAATCTGATCTCTTTACTAGAAAAGGGTTCATTTGTTTTAGGTCTGTTTCCGGAATTAGGTAACATGTCTTTACAGAGCCATGAAAAACCGTGAGTGTACACACTGTGTTGTGTCCCTTGTCTTAATTACCTTTCTCAGTTGAAAGATTATAGTATACATTGATAGGGGAAAAGATAAAGATGCTTTGAGGAAGGTCTGGAGACGGAAAGGTCAGTGATTTCATTTTATCAGTACATTAAAGAGTAAAGAGTCCAAAGTAGGTAATTTTTGTTAGAAAGTAGGAAGGTTGGCTGGCTGATCTTTATTCATGTCAAAAGGTGCCTCTTCTTGTTAGTGAGCTGGGGAAAGAGCAATTTCACCAGAGCCCTGAGCTGACCAGAATTCCAGTTTATGTAAGAATATAAATGTAAATTCTGTCCGACTCAAAATGCATTTACTAAATATAGGATTGTTTTAAGTTATTTTATTCTGGATCTGTTCTGTTTTTAGCACACCAGAGAAAAAGAATCTACTGAAAAAGCTTAATTTGTTTTGAATGTACTTGTTATGGTGTGTACTACATCAGAGCACACCCTCAGGTCAGAACATAAGAATGGCCAAACTGGGTCAGAACAATGGCACATCTAACCCAGTATCCTGACTTCTGACAGTGGCCAATGCCAGATGCTTCAGAGGGAATAAACAGAACAGTGCAATTGAGCGAACTATCCCCTTTGACCAGTACCAGTCAGAGGCTTATGGACACCCAGAGCATGGTGTTGCATCCATACCATCTTGGCTAATAGCCATTGATGGACCATCCTCCATGAACATTTGTTTGTTTTTAAACCTTGTCATTGGATGACCCTTAGTTCTTGTGTTATGTGAAGGGGTAAATAACACTTCCTTATTCACTTTCTTCACACTATTCATGGTTTTATAGACCACTATCATATCCCCCACTTACTCATTTCTTTTCCAAGCTGAAGAGTCTATCTTTTTTAATCTCTCATATGGAAGCTGTTCCATAACATTTTTATTGCCCTTCTCTGTATCTTTTCCAATTCTAATATCTTTTTTGAAATGTAGTGACCAGAACTGCACGCAGTATTCAAGGTGTAGGTATACCATGGATTTATATAGTGGCACTGTGATATTTCTGTCTTTCTATCCCTTTCCCAATGGTTCCTAACGTTCTGTTAGGTTTTTTTGAATGCAGCTGCAGATTGAGCAGATGTTTTCGGAGAACTATCCACAATGACTCTAAGATCTTTTTCTTAAGAACATAAGAACAGCTATACTGGGTCAGACCAAAGGTCCATCTAGCCCAGTATCCTGTCTTCCAACAGTGGCCAATGCCAGGTGCCCCAGAGGGAATGAACAGAACAAGTAATCATCAAGTGCCCATTCCCACCTTCTGGCAAACCAGAGGCTAGGGACTCCATCCCTGCCCATCCTGGCTAATAGTTGTTCTTGAGTGGTAACAACTAATTTACACCCCATCATTTCATATGTATAGTTGGGATTATGTTTTCCAGTGTGCTTTGCATTTCTCTACACTGAATTTCATCTGCCATTTTGTTGGCCAGTCACCCAGTTAGTGAGATCCTTTTGTAACTCTTTGCAGTCTGCTTTGGACTAAACTATCTTGAATAATTTTGAATCATCTACAAACTTTGCCACCTCACTCTTTACCCCTTTCTCCAGATCATTTACGAACCAGGACATAGCATTGCAGAGGTTCTTCCTCCATAGTGCCCCCCTTTATGTCCTGGTTCTGCAATAATCTGCTGCCTCTATGGCCCAGTTGTCCATCCTGGTCAGTTATCTGTCCAGTACCCTTCCAGAGTTAACAGAAAACAAATTAATGTTGATCTCAAAATAGCCAGTTGGATATTAAAGTTCATAATATAAAGAGTGGTTCTTCCTGGAAACCCAAGGCCAGTATTGTCAAATTTGGACCCCTGACTGTGCCAGATTACTTGGATTAGGGAAGGGACCCTAGCTTCACGCAGAACAGGTCCCTAGTAGAAGCAGTCAGCCCTGTTTATCTGGCCTAGTGGGCTCTGATTTACCTCTGCCTGTTCTCAGCCCTTCTAGGTGCTGGAATACCAACTCTCACTGGTTTTGCTGGCAGTTTATCATGGGCAGAGTGTGCCAAGGTGGCAGGGCATCCAGCAGGTGTAGCAAATGCCCTGTACACCCATCACAGTATTCATAGCAAAGGATTTACTTTTTTCCCCTTCTTGCTAGGATCACAAAAGTCAGCGCTCTTGATTTTATTGCTCCTTATCTGATATCATAGCTCTCATCTGAAGTTAATCACTGCATGACAAGATCTAGCAAATTTAGTTTAAAAAATCAACTGTCACTAAATTCAAAATAACACCTCTGTATGATGACATTTAATGGTGCCATTAGAAAATAAAGTATTGAGTGCAGGAAAAGCTACCAGTTTTTATCTTAAAATGTTAGCTCAATTCAAATGAAACATTTTGGTATGTTATGAGAAAATCTTCAAGTATTTCAAGGACTCCACTCTGAGTAAAGGTGAGAATCTAATTTCTCAAGAAAAAGCAACAAACAAACAGAGAAACAAAAAGCCAAGAGCATTGTTTGGTATAGACTTTAATAAACAAGAGAGGTTTAAACAACGTTATTATAAAGCAATGCATCATACAAACACAGGTTTGTTTAACCTGCATTTTAAAAATCTAGATACATTGCATGGGAATGTGTTGATTTCAATGACATTTTCAATGGAAAAGTGTTGAAATATTGTTTTGATTTTTCATTTTGATAATGATGAAACGTTTTGTAAATACTTTATTTTCATTTTTAGTGTCAACATTTATATAATATAACTGAAATATTATAGTATACACACACCATATTCAACATTTGACATTATTATATAATGTTTTGACATTATCAAATGTAAATGGTTCAGCATAGTGTTTTTTTAACAAAAATTCCATTCCAGGGGAAAATTTAAAATTCCAACTTTTTATTATTTTCAAACTAAAAGAAATTATGAAATGTCAGAATTTCCTGACAGCAGAAATAATATTTTCTGACCAGCTGTATTTATGCACTTTTAGCTATGCATAATTAGATATACCGTTATCTAAGATTCAAGTGTTGTATATGAATCATTGCTAATTCAAGTTGATGTATTGTTGAATATATAGGTCCCTTAGTAAAAATGTAGAGATGGTCCAAAAAAAAGAGGAGATGATGTTTTATAAACTACAAATATAAAGAAAGGGGAGGTCACTTTTTCCTTTCAGTATGAATGGGACACGCATAGCTTTATATTTTGCTCAACCCATAAAAACACAATTTAAGAAAATTTTTTGAAGTCCTTATTCAACAAAATTTAAAACTTCTCTTTTATTTTGCATATATCTCTCATACATCTCATGGATAAGTAAAGCCCCACATTCCGTGAATAAAACCCCCTAATGCCTTTACAAAAAACACTCTGATAAAAAGGGAGGAACATTTTGATTTTCCCAAAAAAACCTAGTCTTTCATAATCTTGAAACAGTTTGATAGATAAAGATGATACTGGCTTTTTACTTAGGTCCTGATCTTGCAAAAGGAGCTATATAAATAAGTGTTTATACATGGGTAGGTTCTTTTTCAGGATTGAGGATAGATTAATCACTTTGAAAATGGCTTCATAATTCAGTCTAACAACCTCTCAGAAGTAGTCACGTAGGAATTCAAGAGGGTTCCAGAAAAAATACTCTTAAAAACTACCCATTGTAATAGAGAGGGATGTTCTTTTTCCTGAATTTTTAAACCATTTTATAACACAGAATAAAAAGAACCTCTATCTAAGGGAGTTTAAAGTTCTGCAAAAAGTTGCATTCCCTATCTAAACCCATAGGACTTTTTCCATAAAGGGAAAAAGATGGTTCCAATTTGAAAATGTTAAGAGAATGAGGTTTTTATTCTTGTCAGTAGAATTGTTACAGTGCAGTGCAGCCGAACAATCATAATTACAGTAAACTGTTACCATTGTTCATTTATAATTTACATGTTTAAAGTTTCATAAATCATATTACCTATGCTGGAAGGATACAACTCAAGTTAATTAACTGACAAACTCACATTACTATATTTAACATCTCATCCCATTCTCCAAGATTATAATTACATATTTCTCAAAAATAAATAAATGAATAAAATAAATAAAAGGTTTCCTGACACAGATAAAATCACCTTCTATATTTATTATCACTGCTAACATTAGCAAATCTCCCACACAGCATGTTAACTTTTTTGTATATTTTAATCAACAGTAGTTTCACCTTTAATTAAAGTAGGTTTTGCAAAAGATCTGACCCCTTTCCCATTGATCCTTTTATTCTTATCTTATTCCATGTCTTTTCTACTGAAACCTGGTGATTAATACTGCTACAGAAGTTTTACCAGCACAATTTCTTACATCTTCTAATAACCCTCTGAGCCTGAATATGCTTCCTTTTATAATCTATCAAATCCTGAAATTTTAATGAAAGTCTCGCCTTACTCAATGCCTTTCTTCTTGCTTTGACCACTATATAATAATCTTCATCCTGCCAGGGCACTGGAGGGTTGTTCTTTCTTCCCAGATGACACAAGAATAGCCATAGTAGTTGACTGATACATCAACAAAGGCTCCTACACCATCAGTGGCAGTTTCCACAGAACCCCCAAAAGAGAGAGGGCAAAATGTAACCAGCTTGATTTCTTTTTCAAATTCTATGTTTCCCTAAAGTTTCTTTATGAGATGATACTATCAAAGAAGAAATATATATATATGCACTCCCTATGATAATCATGCCCCTCTTTTGTGCATGTACATTTACCTAGGACCTGTTCTGCCACAATTACACAGGGCAATACCTTCCTATGTGTGTAGTCCCATTGAACGGAGGATGAAAACAATCTACTTTGGAAGAGATTGTTTTGCTCCCTTCCCCTCTCCTAGCCCTTTTTTTCTCTCACTTCTATGATTCTCTCCTTTTCCTTCCCTGCTACCGATAGAGGAAAGCAGATGTGAAACTTCTGTAACTCCTTCACCTGACCCAGTGACCTCTTCCTATCCCATCTTCTGACTTCCCTTACCACACTCCTATCCCTCCCTTCTACTTCCCCTCTCCTCAGGCTTCTTCTCACAATACAAACATGCATCACTCTCCCCCATCTTAAACAACACAAAAGAACCAAAAACAGTCTTGACCCCACTGGCCTCTTCCACCACTACTCCATCTCCTTTCCTCCTTTCATCTCCAAGCTCATTGAACATGGTGTCTACACTGCTGTCTGGAGTTCCACTCCTCCAATCCATCTTCTGCCACTGGCATGCCACTGCAGTGCTTTTCACCAAAACCTTTTAAGTCTTTGGCTCCCTAGCCAAAGGCAGCTGAAACCGGTACTCCACCATCAACCTATTGGCTGCCTTTGAGATTGTCAAAAATGATCCTTCTTCTTGATATCTTATCCTTCCTCAGTTTTTGTGACTGTCCACTCCTGGTTTTGCTCCTACATCTCCAATCTCTCTTTAAGTCTTTCACTTGGAGGATCTTCCTCATCAGAACTCTGAGGGTCCTGACTGGTTTCCTGCTTTTTTTAAACCAAGCAAGGGAACAGGAAGTTGTCCATGCAATGGGCTTTCCCCAGCTTGGAGCTGCCTCTCCTGCTGTACCTGCTCCTAGTGCCTGACTCTGATCTTCTGGTAACCTGACCCTGCCACCTCCTGCACCTGACTGTTTGCTCTCTGGTCTGTCTCGGACTCTGGCTTCCTGGTAAATCAACCCTGCCTGGCTCTTGATTCCTGCTCTGACTACTTGGTCAGACCACCCATGTCTCAGTTGTGACATCTGTATCAACACTGCAACCTCCTCCTTTCCATCCCTTACAAATGCAATCTTGGTCCAACTTATATCCACTCAAAATGCGGCTGCAAAGATCATGTTCCTGGATTGTTGCTTCAAATAGTTGAGCCATCGCTCTGTGTCCCACCCCCAGTTGCCCCTTCTTCACTGCATCAAGAACAGACTACTCGTTCACTTTAAAGGCCTTTAATGCCACTTATCTCCTATAGAAACATCAACTCCCCCATTTTCTCTGCCAATTATGCTGGCTTTTGTGGAGAAGGAACTATGTTGAACTGGAAATTGTTTGATAGGATATGCAGTCATAGGAGAAATGTTAAGCAAAATTGTTATAAGGTATGTTATGGGATGAAGACCAAAAAGAACACACACAGTTGGGTGCATAGACACAGAGGTTTGGACTCCTGGACATAACCCATTCCCCCTAGATTTTGGGGTTTGAATTTGAAGGATTGGCTCCTTTGAGGAGAGGAAGCACTGCTGGGCTCTTATAAGCTTAGGCTGTCCCTATTAGAGTAAGAAGCGGGAAGGTCACTGGATGCTCTTGTTATGTATTACACTGACTAATAAAAGTTTAGTGTTTTGGCCATGCCTCCAACTACTAGGTTTGACAAATCAGTGGGTTTTGAACATAACTTTTTTTTGCACATAAGAATTACACGAAAATCTCAGAAGATTAGAGGAATACAAAGGCTGATTTGGTGAACTACTGACTGACATGTTGAAGGATATGTCCAGGAAGGGGCAGGTTATGACAGCCTCAATCACTCTTCTGTTAAATTTTCAAAAAAGCACTTTCTTGCTTTCTCCCATGCTGCCACTCAAACATGGGCATAGCTGCAAAGCTAACTGTGTCTTTCCTTAAATAATGAGGAGTCCGGTCGCACTTTAAAGACTAACAGGTTTATTTGGGCATAAGCTTTTGTGGGTAAAAAACCCACTTCTTCAGATGCATGGAGTGAAGGTAACTCCCTTCTCTTCATGTGTCAGTATATTTATGCCTGCATCTGTAATTTTCACTCCATGCAGCTGAAGAAGTGGGGTTTTTTACCCATGAAAGCTTATGCCCAAATAAATCTCTTAGTCTTTAAGGTGCCACCAGACTCCTCGTTGCTTTTGTGGATACAAACTAACATGGCTACCCCTCTGTTCCTTTAAATACCTTCTGTACTGTAGGGTTGCCAGACATCTGGTTTTCGACTGGAATGCCTGGTGGAAAAGGGACCCTGGTGTCTCTGGTCAGCACCACTGACCAGGCGGTTAAAAGTCCAGTTGGCGTGGGGCTGGCAGACTCCCTACCTGGCTCGGAGCAGCTCCTGGAAGCAGATAGCATGTCCCTCCAGCTCCTAGGTACAGGGGCAGCCAGGGAGGCTCCACGTGCTGGCCTGCCCTGAGCGCTGGCTCCGCAGCTCCCATTAGCCGGGGACTTCAGCCAGTGGGAGCTGCAGGGGCGGCGCCTGAGGATGGGGGCAGTGCACAGAGTCCCCTGGCCACACCTCCACACAGGAGCTGGAGGGACACGTTGCCACTTCCGGGAGCCACCTGAGGTAAGTGCCGCCTGGAGCCTGCACCCCGAACCTCCTTCCGCACCCCAACTCCCTACCCCAGCCCTGAGCTCCCTCCCACACTCCAAACCCCTAGGCCCCAGCCCGGAGCCCCCTCCTGCATCCCAACCACCTGCCCCAACCTGGAGCCCCCTCCTGCACCTCTGCCTCAGCCTGGAGCCCCCTTCCACATCCTGAACCCCTCATTTCTAGCCCCAGACCAGATCCCGTACCCCCTCGCTCACTACTGCCCCAGCTCCCTCCCACACTCCAAACCCCTCGGCCCCACCACGCAGCCTGGATCCCCCCATGCACACCAAACCCCTCATTCCCAGCCCCACCCCAGAGCCCACACCCCTGGCCAGAGCCCTCACCCCCTCCTACATCCCAATCTCCTGGTCCAGCATGGTGAAAATGAGTGAGTGAGGGTGTGGGAGAGTGAGCGACAGAGGGAGGGGGCATGGAGTGAGTGGGGGCGGGGCCTCAGAGAACGGGCGGGGCATGGGTGGGACCTCAAGGCGGAGGGTGGGGGCAAGGGTGTTCAGTTTTCTGCAATCGAAAGTTGGAAACCCTACTCTGCTGGATACCTATAGACAACTTGATAATGGTTTAAGCAGATGGTGTGCTGTGACCATGTTCTTTCACGCTGAATGGAACCATTTCATTGGAGATGAAGGCACCAGTCTCTAGAGACTGAAGTGCCCTTTCAAACTTAAAGTACTCCTGGTTGTATAATATGAGGCATGTACTGACTATGTGGTGCAGGGCAGATTGCTGTGAAGCGGTACATATTTGTGGATAAAGGAAAAACATCCCAGGGTTGTCAATGTGGTCCTTTTCACAAATATTGAAATTCACATATAAATAAAAAGAAGAGGAATTACTAGTAAAAATCATCAAATTTAATACCACACTCATCATTTATAATTAAGGTAAGTTTTCTACCCCATTCTGATCAGTAACTTTCCTAACTTGCAATACATTATGGCTTCTGACATCTCCATAACAGCACCATGCCCTGGAGTTTATGGAGGGCAATATTTAACTTGCTATAATCAAAGGATTATAATATTTCTCTAACTTACTGTTAAGGGGAGCTTGATACTATTAGCTTCAATATCTTTTCTCACATCAATAATTATAAAGTAAATCCCTGATAAAATGAGGATTAAACTACTCCTCCCAATCATTAGTAACAAATGTGCATATTTTTGCTAATATGTATACCAGTCATTAAGGGTTGAAAAGAAAAGCCAGAGTGACATTGACAGGTAGACTTGAATCTGTCAATAATTTATATTTACTATGGATTGAAAACAGCTGGGACAAGGGAACTGTTAAAAAAAAGGAAAATCCTGTAGCTTCAAACATTCGATCTAATGCCTCTAATCAGGAATAACTGACATGGAAATTCAGATCCAGTCACTTTGCCCCTTTAGGTTGAGTAAGGTGCAGATGAGACCAAAAGGGTGTATTTGTAAAGAAGTAGTGGGGAACTACTTGCAGAGCTGGACTGGAAGATATTAGGAGACATGGGTGGAGTAGCTACTATATGAAGCAGAGATTATTACACCTTGCCCAGATGACATATGTGATCAAATGTTGAAATGCTGATGACCAGTATGCCTCTGAAAATAATGAATTCCATTTCACACTCCTAATCAAAAATAGCCACAAACTCTCAAGGATTGGCAGCCATGAGGGAGGAGGAATTTAAGATATCTGTACCAGAAGCTGTGTCAGAGATGCTGGCTGGCCAAGAGGGTCACAGAAGAAAGACTGACACCTACCCCTGGAGGAAAAAGTCTATTTTGCGGACAGGCTGCCCTAGAACAGGGGAAGTAAGAGGTTTTTTCATTGTATCTAATCCAAGGAATACCTACCTAGTTTAGCTGTTGCTGAGTATAAAACTCTCTCTCTCTCTCTCTCTCTCTCTGAATGAAAAGCCGAATCAAAACCCTGGGAGAATAGACAGGCCTTGCAGTGTGCCTGGAAAATCAACAGACTTGAGCTTTGTTGAAATGCAGGGGGAAGCAAGGTTCAAATTGTGCAGGCTTTCCACTGAAACTGGTTGACCGTGATCAATGTACTTAAAGCAATTAGTGCAGAAAATTTTTCAGATGAAACAAAAGTTTCTCAAGAGTTAAATTTACAGATATTATGAAAGTGTGAGTGACTCAAACCCAAACTCCAGTGTTCTGCTATGGTACAAAACTTCACTGTCTACTTTTGACTCAGCTACCTCAGCATGAATCATATCAATTAATCCTGAGCACATAAGAATATTCCCCAAACCAGTAATGACTACTTAACAGTAAAAAACTCCGTTCACTGGCTAGGAAACATGGTTCCAGAAAATACATTTTGAGGCCCTCAATGATCTCCATACTAATGACAGCCATATAAAATGTTATAATTCCAATCTTGACTGCCTCATAAAATACTCCCTTCTTAAGAACATAAGAATGGCCATGCTGGGTGAGACGTAGGGCCATCTAGCCACTATTCTGTATTCTAAGAGTGGTCAATGCCAGGTACTTCAGAGGGAACAAACAGAACAGGTAACCAAGTGATCCATCCCCTGTCATTCACCCGCAGCTTCTGGCAGTCAGAGGCTTCTTAAATAGAATGTATAATTATTAAATAAGAGAGCCTGAGACTTGATGTCAATATGATTGGAGTACAATCCACTGTAAATTTTAAGGGCTCATACATCTGACTTCTATTATATATGAGAAAATGTGCATTGTGCATCATCATAGTTCATAAACAGTGCACTTAAAACACGATATAAAGTTAGGCTGAACAAAAATAGATTTTTTTATGTGAAGAGGGAAAGACCTATATAGGCATACTAGTTCTGTTTAGCTCTTGTAGAAACTATGGCCAGATTTTTTTTTTTAAAAAAAAGTACCTTTATGTGGTCATCTTCTGAGGAGAATAATAAAGTAAATCAGCACAGGTTTCAGAGTAGTAGCCGTGTTAGTCTGTGTCAGCAAAAAGAAAGGAAATACTTGTGGCACCTTAGAGACTAACAGATTTATTTCAGCATAAGCTTTCATGGGCAACAGCTTACTTCATCAGATACAAGGAATGGATCACATAGTAAGCAAATATTTATACATACAGAGAAACATGAAATGGTGGAAGTAACCATACCAGCTGTAAAAGACTAATTAATTGAAAAGAGCTATTATCAGCAGGGGAAAGAAACTTTTGAAGTGATAATCAAGATGGCCCATTACAGATAGTTAACACAGAGGTGTAAGGGTACTTACTAGGATACTAAATTAGGGGAAATAGATTCAATTAACATAATGACCGAGCTATTCCCAGTCTCTGTTCAAACCTAAGTTAATGGTATCTAGTTTGCATATTAATTCGAGTTTGGCAGCTTCTCATTGGAGTCTGTTTTTGAAGCTTTTTTGTTGCAAAGTTGCCACCTTTAAGTGCTAATAAGCAATGGTCACATAAGCACCACCCTATACTGGAAACCTACTGACTGATATACTTACCTATATGCCTCCAGCTTCCATCCAGGATACACCACACGATCCATTGTCTACAGCCAAGTTCTAAGATACAACCACATTTTCTCCAATACCTCAAACAGAGACAAACACCTAATAGATCTCTATCAAGCATTCTTAAAACTACAATACCCACCTGCTGAAGTGAAGAAACAGATTGACAGAGCCAGAAGAGTACCCAGAAATCACCTACTACAGGACAGGCCCAACAAAGAAAATAACAGAACGCCACTAGCCGTCACCTTAAGCCCCCAACTAAAACCTCTCCAGCGCATCATCAAAGATCTACAACCTATCCTGAAAGATGATCCCTCACTCACACAGATCTTGGGAGACAGGCCAGTCCTCGCTTACAGCCAGCCCCCCAACCTGAAGCAAATACTCACCAGCAACCACACACCATACAACAAAAACACTAACCCAGGAACCTATCCTTGCAACAAGGCCCGATGCCAACTCTGTCCACATATCTATTCAAGTGACACCATCATAGGACCTAATCACATCAGCCACACCATCAGGGGCTCGTTCACCTGCACATCTACCAATGTGATATATGCCATCATGTGCCAGCAATGCCCCTCTGCCATGTACATTGGCCAAACTGGACAGTCTCTACACAAAAGAATAAATGGACACAAATCTGACATCAGGAATCATAACATTCAAAAGCCAGTAGGTGAACACTTCAACCTCTCTAATCACTCAGTGACAGACTTAAAGGTGGCAATTTTGCAACAAAAAAGCTTCAAAAACAGACTCCAACGAGAAGCTGCCGAACTTGAATTAATATGCAAACTAGATACCATTAACTTAGGTTTGAACATAGACTGGGAATGGCTCGGTCATTACATTAATTGAATTTATTTCCCCTAATTTAGTATCCTAGTAAGTACCCTTACACCTCTGTGTCAACTATCCATAATGGGCCATCTTGATTATCACTTCAAAAGTTTCTTTCCTCTGCTGATAATAGTTCCTTTCAATTAATTAGCCTTTTACAGTTGGTATGGTTACTTCCACCTTTTCATGTTTCTCTGTATGTATAAATATTTGCTTACTATGTGATCCATTCCATGCATCTGATGAAGTGAGCTGTTGCCCACGAAAGCTTATGATGAAATAAATTTGTTAGACTCTAAGGTGCCACAAGTATTCCTTTTCTTTAAGTCAGCACAGGTAATCAACTAAAGGAGGAATGAAAAATTAGAGGGATTTCAAAAGGACGTGTATTTATTTCAATGTGCAATTAATTACTGGGAGTTAGATTGTGCTCCCTCATGGACATCCTGGAGAGGGGAAAATCTGAGACAACACGGCTCATATAACTATACAAATTAGATAGATTGATAGTTCCTCAGATAAAGAAGGATAGTTCAGATGACTTCAGTAAAGCCCTAGAAAGTATACTTCTACAATAATCTTCTCCACACTCTGAGATCTACACCTTAAACAGATCTGTGAGTCTATACATAGGGAGGACAGTTGCTGAATGTCCTATGCCCAGAGCTCTGGGGAGTGTGATTCCCCCTTCCCCATTTTCTCTGCACAAACATACAGGTGTTGTTTTTTTCTTTTAAAAATGAAATTGAGCATTGAATAGGTTTATTTTATTTATTTAAAACAAAGGAAAATTAAATGCCAAAAAAAGTATAATGGAAACTTTGTTTCCGTATTTACACACACAAAGTTACGGTTATCAAGGAAACTGGTGATATTGCATGTAAATATTAAGGTAAACATTTAACATTATATGGAGTAATGAAATATTTCATGTGCACATTAGGACTGAGTTTTGATTGCTCTAGTGATTATTGTGTTTGAATATCATACTTTTGTGCATATAAATTCTCAACCCTAACATTTGCCTTAACATTCCCTCCCCGTTTTTAAGAGAGAAGTGACTGCATTAGGATTCCAGCCTCTTAAATTGGACAGAGAAAAACTTCTATAGTCAGTTCTCTGTGCTTGTAAAGAAGATTAGGTGGTTTTGGAAAGCATTTCATTAACAAGTTCCCAGAGAATAAAGATCATAGTGATTTAAACTTCAAAAGAATCTTAAATACATTGGAAAAATATATTTTAAAATATCAACTAAATTACTGAGAGCAGTACTAATGCGAGTCATCTAGCAATCCTATTTAGTGAGTCATTTATTTTTAAAATGACTTTACAAAGTAAACTTACACCTGTGATCTCAAAACACAGAATATTTTGAGAAAAATTTGAAGTTATAAATTGTGCATGACATATAAAGCTATGGTCATGGGTGTGTGGGGGGGGGGGAGGGGGGAAATCCTTGAACTGTCAATTATTAAAGTACTTTTACTTTGATATTGTTAAAAACGAATAAATCTTTTATTCTGATATTAAGGTTCCATATCATAAATATTCACACTGCTAGGAGATTTTTAAAATTACACTTTGCCACACATGTTCAGACCATTTGCTGGCTGGATCAAATGGCAATATAGAGCTTAAGTTGCAATGTAGACAAGAAATAGCCAGTTTTAATAATTAAGAGGATCAGACCTCATTCACCTCATGTCAAATTAAAAGAGAGGAGGAAAACCACAGTTTTCTTATTTATTCGTGAAGTGCTGTGTAATTTGGTTGTCAGAATGTGGTCAAACAGCATGGATATTGCTATTCCATTGTCAGTGGCAGTTTTGCCTTGGGGGAGCACCTGTGGAACTGCCTTGCCCCGAAAATATATTAAATGAAATCCAGTTACAATAAAATAAATTTAACTGTGGGCTAATTGCACTGACAGCAGTTAAATTAACAGCACTGTACTCCTGATCATCCATGCCCATTCACTCTAGTAGCAGGTAGCTGGCCTACAAGGAGGACACCTGCAGCTCCGAGAACCATCTGGTAACCCCAACACAGTACTGAGGGGAATTTTCAAGAATGCTTTAAGTTAAATGTTGTGTGCATATCTCTGTAGCAGCTCTGCTCTTTTAACTATAGTAGTGGTGGGGTGGGTGAGCTCATAACAATGCAGATACAATGGGGTAAAGTTAAAGATGCCTTCAGAATCTTTACTCTGAATAGCCTGACTTTGGTAGGGTTAAAACATCAGTCTTCACATTCAATGGATGCTTGTTTCTGAGTTCACTTTCATTGATTTTGTCAAGCAAGCAAAGAAAAGGAGGAGGTGGTGAGGCGGATAGACAGGATTATTTTAAAAATGCCATTACAAGAGCTCCATAAAGGGAGATTTATGGGTAGCACAGCTTGGGAGCAAAAGAACTTGTTTCCATGGACTGCTCCTAGTTAAGGGTCAAATCCTGACCCAAATTCGAACAGCAGAATGGATTGCAGTAGCCACACAGGACTGCATAGACCAGCTAGCCCAAGCACTGACCAACCCTGAAGATGGTCACACTAATTCACAAGCAGACCTGTTCCCCCTCAAAAAGCAGCAGGCACAGTGCTTTGCGGATTGGGGTTTATGGGGATATGCATGTAAATGAATATTTTCCTCTTACTCTCACACACCGGACAGCTACACGTGTTGTCTGGATTTGAGTGTACGTACGCTAGAATGTGATCAAGCTAATTGCAACCATATTATGTGCACTCAGCCACTATGGATTAGTGAAATAGAACACCACATAGTTAAGGGTTAAATTGGAGACAGGCTTTCAGAAACAAGATCATAACTACTGTCAGTTTTGCTAATCAGAATGGGAGGAGAGGAGGAAAACGTAAATAACACTGCTCTACAGCCAAAATGCTTCTGAAATAAATGTAGTCAAACTTTACTAATTCTGGGTCACTGAGAATGAAAATGATGCTTAAAATTTTTGATTGGCTCTTGTTTTCAAGACATGCTATTGGGTCAGTATATACGACCCTTGACTTGGGAATGGCGGAGGATAAGTGAGTTATAAAGGGAAGGGATCTCAGTTTAAACCAGAAATGACTAAAATACATCTTTGACTGGATCTATGAATAAACCAATGACTGGGTTTGAACAGTACTTGATTTTTAGGCAAAACAATGAATGATGCAATCTGAAGCTGGTATTGTGTCATATATGATATGAATTGCATCATGTTATTCCTAGAAGTCATGGATGATGCAATCATAACGAAGCTTACATCACTCTGCTGAACAAATTGCCCTATATCAGCTCTAGAAATCATACAGTGTCGTGCTCTTATTTGTCAGTGTTTGATTTTGCAAAGGGACACATTTCTGTTTAGCCAAAGTGAGCAGAGATGCCTCGTACTTGTCTGAACAGTGCAGATAACTTCTGCTATGTTTGTGGTGAAGTGACTTTTGCATCACAAAAGCACAGTATAACCACTATGGTTAAGAAAGCCTATCACCTTTCTTTTGGCTGCAAAATTGGATATCAGGACAAGAGGTGGGCCCCACACATATGCTAACACTTGTGCAACAAATCTTCGCCAGTGGTTGAACAGGAAAAGGAAATCTATGCCTTTTGCAGTGCCAATGCTTTGGAGAGAGCCAACAGATCATAGCAGCAATTGTTACTTCTGCATGGTGCCTCCAGTTGGGAAAGGTGTGTCAAAGAAGAAAAAGTGGACTGTGCATTATCCAAACATTCCATCAGCTAGACGCCCAGTACCCCACGGAGAAGGACTGCCGGTTCCTGATGCACCAGAATCATTCTCACTTGAGTCAGACGAGGAAGAGGATGAAACTTCTGGTCCTGAACCATCAATGTCACAGGACCCACATTTTCTCCCATCCTCCTCCTCTGAACCACACCTCATAACACAAGGTGAACTGAATGACCTTGTCAGGGATTTGAAACTACCCAAGAGTAAGGCAGAGCTTTTGGGCTCCAAACTACAGCAGTGGAATCTCCTGGCAGGTAATGTTAGGGTTTCCATGTTCCGTGACCGTCAAAAGGATCTTGTCCCATTCTTCTTCATGGAAGGTGATCTTGTAGCCTGCAACAACATCGATGGTGTGATGGCAGCCCTCAACATCGTTCACCATCCAGATGACTGGAGACTCTTCATTGATTCATCGAAGACGAGTCTTAAAGCTGTTTTACTGCATAATGGCAATGTTTTGCCATCAATTCCAGTTGGTCATGCAGTCCATATGAAGGAAACCTATGACAACATGAAATAACTTTTGAGGTGCATAGACTATGACCAACATCAGTGGCAGCTTTGTGGCGATTTGAAGGTTGTTGCTCTCTTGCTTGGTCTGCAGACTGGATACACAAAGTACTGCTGTTTTCTCTGCAAATGGGATAGTCGTGCAAGAGATTCCCACTACATCAAGAAAGATTGGCCACTCTGACAGTCATTGGAGCCTGGGAGGAAAAGTGTTCAGCATCCACCACTTGTTGAATCAAGGAAGATTTTGTTACCACCCTTACACATCAAGCTGGGTCTGATGAAGAACTTTGTCAAGGCCATTGACAAAACACAAGCAGCTTTCAAGTACCTCCGTGGAAAATTTCCAAGGTTAAGTGAAGCTAAGATAAAGGAAGGTGTCTTTGTTGGTCCTGAGATTCGTGAACTTCTTCGAGATGATGCATTTGACAATGCACTGCGTGGCAAGGAAAAAAAGCCTTCCAGTTAGTGGCAATACATTTTCTCGGAAACAACAAGGCAGACAGCTACAGGGTGTTGGTGGAAAACCTCCTCAAGGCATACAAAAGCCTTGGTTGCAACATGTCACTAAAGAGACATTTTTTGCACTCTCATCTAGATTTTTTTCCACCGAACTGCGGAGCAGTGAGCGACGAGCACGGCGAGCGATTTCACCAGGACATTGCAACAATGGAGAAACGCTATCAGGGCAAATGGAGCCCATCAATGCTTGCAGACTATTGCTGGACAGTGACAAGAGATGCTCCATTTAATGAATACAAGAGACAAGCCAAGAAGCGCCGAGTAGACACTGAATAGGACTAAACTATGGACATAATAGTTTTTTGCCTTTTGTTTCATAATACATTTTATTTCTATAACCCCTTTGCTGATTTTTAAAGTGTTACATAAACAGGACAGGTGAAATAGTATCATGTAAAGCAACCATAAACACATGAAAAGACCTAGGTTTACAATTTATGATTAAAACTCTACTATCTACACAATATACATAGACATAAAATGTAAAAACTTAAATATCTTAGAAACAGTAGCCAATCAGTTGTTTTAATTGTCATATTTGAATTCAGCACATCAAAATACATACTAAATAGCACATTTTATCTCTGAAGCAGACGACTTCTCAAAAATTGTAGACCAGTGTAATGAGAATGAGAGAAGATATGTGGATGGACAGCCTTAAGTCTAGATGCCTTTGATATTAAAAGTTTATTGAAAGTTAGGAAAACTGATGGTTTAGTAGGGGTCATTGTGACCTATGTATTTTGTAGAGTTAATTATAAAAGGTTTAGATAATAGAGTGTACTTGGGATCAGTTCTCTGCAGCTATCCTGGGAGAGACGTTTTTCCTGACATCTTTACTCCCCAGAAGGGAGGCGTTTGGCCAGCTCTGACCTGTCATTGATTACTCACTACCATCTCAGAATGTAGGCAAATATCTAGAATGTTCTAAACCTATTACTTATATCGCTGTGTGCTTAAATCTAATAAACTGAAGTGTTAGACAAGAGCATGCCTATGTGCATTTAATCATTGATCAAACAGAATCGCTGAGTTCCTATTGATTTATTCCTAACAACACCTGAAGTGAAATAGTCATGTTGCCCCTGTTGGGGGTTCTGAAAACCCCAGGTAACACGTGTATCCCACTTTGCCTATCTGAGCTGTCTCTGTAAAAGAGATTTCAGCAGCCCTATAGCTGTAATAATCCCTGCACGAATCCAGGGAAGTAGAGAACCAAGACTTCAAGTGGGGGGTTTTAACATTCTCTTGATTGTCCAAGGGGGAGGGTTCTTCAGCCCAGTAGCTTTCATATGTTCTCACAAAGTAAGGGCTATCACTGTGGGCTTCATAATCCATTCAGTATCTCTAGGATATCAGAAAGTTATTATCTATCTACATAGCTATATGGCCCCCATCATTGTAGTACTGAGCATCTCACAAACAGCCATCAATTTATCCTCACAACACCTGTGTGAGGTTGCCATGGTTTGGGGTTCGACCTAGATCTGTGAGAAGTTGTGTCACCACTTGTCCTGTAACCTTGAGTGCCTTAAAATGCTTGGCTGCTGCCGCTCTCAGTGCTCCCAGGCAGCATTCAAGCATGCACTGAATGGCTCTGAGTTGAGCAGCCTCTGACTCCAGCAGCTCTGACTCCAGCAGCCTGCTTGTTACACTACAGCTACATTCTGGGCTCCACTAGCTTGTGTTACTATTAAGACAAACACAGCACTGGGTTGATTTACAATAAAAATAAAATATGTTTATTTAATCAAAGTGAGTTTAAGAATAAGGGATAAAGTCAGAAATGGTTACAAATGAATAAAAGTAAAAAACACTTTCTAGTGTCTAAGACTTAACAAAACTACGGTCTTGGTTCAAGGTAAGAATCTTACCACACCTCCTTCCAGCAAGATAGCTGACCATCCATTTTGTCCAAAGTTCTTGATCCCTTTGTCTTCTTAGGTGAAAGATAACTTGGGGCTCTTTGCTCCCATCTTTTATAGTCCAGTGAACTTTTGTAATGTATCCTTCTTGAAGTCCAGTGCCCCTGATGTGAGAAAAGCTGCCATGAAGTCTGACGGAGAAGGTTCCGTGCTGGTTTCTTCTCCACTGGTGCTTTCTACAATGCAAATTGATCTGTCCTGCAGCATCCGATATGCCAATGAATGGACACTTGTCTATGACTGATTGCACCTGAATGGAAGAAATCTGTAAGCCCACTCCCCAGCCATGTCTTGTTCAGACTCATTAGTCCCATATTCCCATCACATTTGAACAGTCCTTTGGGCATTTACCATACATACACCATGCAAGAATATTAATGATCAGTGTGTTATTGGTTTTCCAATGATGCCTTACATAACACCTATTAGCTACGAGTAGAACATAAGTTGGAGTTGCATTGGAGTCCACTGAACTGGCCAGGCCAGCTGAAACTCACTATCTAATACCAAAAAAAGAACAAGGAGTACTTGTGGCACCTTAGAGACTAACAAATTTATTTGGGCAAAGCTTATGCCCAAATAAATTTGTTAGTCTCTAAGGTGCCACAAGTACTGCCCGTTCTTTTTGTGGATACAGACTAACAAGGCTACCACTCTAAAACCTATCTAATACCAGTGAACCCCTTGCCCTTAGGCACTGGGATGCTTTTAGGGTCACAGAGGTAAGGAATCATTATACCCCTTTTGTAGCTAGGAAACTGAAGCCAAGAGAAATTAAGGAACTTGAATGTCTGCTGCAGAGCCAGTAACTGAATGTAGCCCTTTTGCATGCAAGTCCAGTGGAACTTTATCACATGATGATTCTTAATCACATGATGATTCTCTTTTTCTATCTGGTACTTGCTCAGTGTCTCACTTAATAGCAGCATTGACTGTTATATATGTTATGAGACTAGCATATAAAATGTAGTACCAGAATATATGCATGTGCATGTGTATATACTTAGTTTATATAAAGCTTGCTATCTACTGGCATATGAGAATAGCATTTGTTGTATAGTTTGTTGTATGTTCAGTAAAATTATTATAACAGCTGGTTGGAAATTTTCCCACCTAAATGATTTTTCAATAGAAAATGCAGTTCCCACAAAATCACAATCTTCTGATTTTTCCATTAAGAAAATTTAAACCAAATTTTCCATTCAGGTCATCTTAACCCAATTTTGAATATTTCAGTTTGTTAAACTCACCTGAAATGTTTTGGTTTGAGTAATTACAGCATTAAACTGCATCTCTCTATTGTGCTTTATTGCCTCTTCGGAGTTGTATTTGGGATGGCTGATGTGCTCATTTTCTCCTACTAGCTGAGATCCCTGACTGGTCCACATCTGCTATCATGAAATGCAGTCTCCTCTCCGAATGAGTCACTTGATGCACCATGGGAGTCACATGACTGCAGGTATATCATGGGAGATGTAGTTCGGCCAGACAGCCTGGGCAATTAGGGAGAACAGGGACACAAGGAACCTGAACTACAACTCTCATGAGGCAATGCGGCATAACAGGGAGATGCAATTTCATGTAGAACTGATACAAAATCAAACATTTCTGATCAGTTTAACCAAATGAAATGAAATGTCCAAATGTTTTGTTTCCATTGAAAATTAAACCAAATGCTGAAATACTGGAATTTTCCATGGGATGGAATTCTTAATGTGCCCAGATTATTGCTTCCGGACATAAGAATTTTTGTTTTCAAAGCAATGATGTATTTTAGTTGAGTGAAAAAGAAATAATATTAATTTCAAAAAATTTCAAAAATATGACTGTTTTTGCATGATCGATTTGCATACAAAGTGGTGTAGCGTTATAGTCAAGCCATGTCTTATAAATGTATTGGCAAAGAGGTCACTTCATATATAAGTGGTAATTTAGTCTCCATTCCTCCAAAATAACTAAAAGATGCTTAATTTATTTTTATTGATAAGCCTTAGCTGATTATCTCTTCTTTAGACACATTTGGCACATTTATCCCTAAAGCTGGGAAACAGGCTCCCAATTCTACACACACAAAAACTGAAGAGTTGGAAAAAAATTCATCCTGTATCAGGATGAAAATCTAAAACTTTATTTTTTTGCAGAACTGGGAGTTTGTTTTGTTTTCCTTTCCAAAACACTGAAATATTCTCTGAAGTGGGAAGATTTTGGTGTTTCTGAAATGAGATCTGATCCCCAGGCTCCCTAGCTCTGTGGTAGTCTGCCAGGTGGGCCGCCTTGGAGCCAATAGATTGGGAACCTGGGGAGCCCCAGGTCCATGAAAGCCCATCTGATGAGCTGCTGATGGAAAACCATTCCACTGAAATCATTCTGACCACCACTAAGCACATCATAGATTCAGTACTGTGCAGCCCAAACTACAGGCACTAAATCCAGGACCAGACTTTCAGAAGTGCTCAGCACCCAGAAGCTCCCACTGAAAACAACTATTTAGTTGTCTAAATGGAAGCTGTTAGTTTTTAAGCTCTTTTGAAAAGCTGGTCTCCCATAGTTTTAATGCTGGCCTGTAATAATATTAGTATATTGTACAGGCGTACTCAATGGAATGAGAATAAGAGCACATTGTGCTAAGCACAGTACAAGAGCAAGAAACAGTTCTTCCCCTAAAGAGTTTACAGTGAAAATAGGCATGACAGGCAAGGGTGGGAGTGGAAAAAGAGGTGCAAATAAATAAAGTGACTTGACTAAGATCACACAGAATATCAGTGGCAGAGCTAGAAATAGACTCCAGTTCTCCAGCCTCCCTGTTCAATGTCCTAACCACAAGTCATGGACATTTTTTACGTGATCTGCACTGACCCCCAAAAAAATCTTGACTCCCTGACCCATGAGCCCCTACACCCACCCCCTCCTAACACCCCCTCCCACTGTCCCCTCCCAGGAGCCTCTGCTACCCCCATCCCCAGTTCCCACTCCTTACCACTTCCTGCTTATAAGCCTTGGGTCAGTCTTGCGTTCTGACACCAAGAAGAGCAGGGACCTCAGCTGCCACATAGTCACATGGGGGTTACAAAACAATTCAGGTTTGGCCCTGTGGCCCCTCCATCATGATAGGGGAGCAGCAGGGCCCAAACTGAGTGAGTGATGTTGCAATCTAGCACATGAGTTGTTGCAGTGCTGTTCGATTTTGGCCCCACTGCCTCCCCATTATGATGGGGAGCTTACTGGGGACAAAATTGAGCCGTACTGTAACACCTTCTCCTCCCCTCCCTAGTCACCAAGTCATGATGCCACTCACCCTACTCACTCAATATTGACTCTGCCATTCCCATGTTATGACACAGGGGCCGAGGGGCCAAATCTGAATCAGCAGTGGGAAGTCTCCTTCTGCCTGGGGAATCTCACCAATATGGCCTCAAGCAGTCCAGCATCCAGGAATGGTACACACCACGCGTAAAGTGTGTACAGCTGTGGGAACCACTGCTATCCACTATGCTGCCTCCAAATACTCTTTTGTTTAAATGCATTTGAAGCATTAACATTGTAGCAATAACAAAACACAACAACTTAAGAACGGCCATACTGGGTCAGACCAAAGGTCCATCTAGCCCAGTATCCTGTCTTCCGACAGTGGCCAGTGCCAGGTGCCCCAGAGGGAATGAACAGAACAGGTAATCACCAAGTGATGCATCCCCTGTCACCCATTTCCAGCTTCTGGCAAATGGACACCATCCCTGCCCATCATGGCTAATAGCCATTGATGGACCTATCCTCCATGAATGTATCTAGTTCTTTCTTGAACCCTGTTATAGTCTTGGCCTTCACAACAGCCTTAGGTCCTGCCCTTCCATAACAGAACTGGGGCCTCAAATATCAAAGGGTGTGTAATACTGTTCTCTTGACAAGCTTATATAACAAGTTCAAAAGTCTTACTGAGAACTACTATTATTTGACAAAACAATCTTCGACAGAAACGTATTTCCTGAAGAATGCAGCAAATATGCAATAAACATGAAATTGAACATTGCTCAGATCCATGCATCCAAATCTCAGATCTCACTGTATTTTAGCGTTCTGGCGAATGGGGCCTTGATTTCTAACTTGGACACACCCAGCTGGATGAAGTAACTGCAGAACAAATGCACATTTTCATAACAGGAAACAACCAGCCCATTTTCAAAGATGTGAGTGCTCATTACATTCATTTATGGCTGCAGTATTTCAGGGTGAGCACACGTGGGCCCTTCCTTTTATTAAAAAAATAAACAAAGTCCAATATGAAACCACTTCTGTCAGCTTTTTAATGATATTTTGATGGGTTTCCAGAAATAAAGTTATATTGTACTCATGTATCATGAAACAATAAAATTAAACTCTCACCCGAGGACCAACCAAATCACAGATGACTTTGCTAAACAAGAAATTAATTTTGGGAACATTTATTTTCAGGTTCCCTCTCCAAGCCATTAAGTGCTAGTTGCTCTTTCCATTTAAAATTGACTTTCTTCATTTTCCTGTGTAAGTTCCCCTTAGATACCTTTACAAGCTTTGGCAGGTGTAGAATACTCAAGGCTTCCGTGTGAAATGTTTGACGAGTTTCTTAGTTGCACTTGCCGTAGGCATTAGTAAAATACTCATTGCTCTTTACATTGTCTCCAGTTCATTTGCTGCGTATGCTCTACAGAAGAGGAGTGAATCCTGTCTCTACCCTGTCTGATCCTGTTTCAACTGCAGTCTGTGTCAAAGCTCACTTTGATTACAACTGGTGTGGAATTGAGCCACTTGGCCTTCTGAATATTCAGTAGTGTAAAAGCTTAAAGTCCCTGTCCCCTGTGATGGGGTATGTTGCCCATTCCCTGGAATCAGGCCAAGAAATAACCACAAACAAAGGTCAAATTAAAGTAGTACTGAGGGCTGCTGCCGGCTACAGGGTACACTACCCACCTGGGCCTTGAGAGCACTCCGAACACTGACACTGGAGTTCTGGAGAAGAAACCACTCCAACTCCTATCCTTATAGACAGATTTAGGGACCACTGAGGATAGGGGTCTAGTATACAAAACACAGGGGCCTGACTTCCACTTTCTCACTTTCTGGGTGTTGTATACAAAGCAGATGGGCCTAGTTGTCCGACCTCCACTTTCCCAGAAGCTTCCAGATCTTTAACCCATTCCTGCCTGGTCACTGATGATTTTAAAAAAAAAAGAGAGAGAGAGAGAGAGAGAGATCCTCTATACAGCAAAGCAATACAAAGTGGGAAATACCCTCCATTAAGGTTAATGCTTGAAATATGGAAGTTTGGAAAATATGTATCTTGCAGTGAGGCCAACAGTGTTGGCAGTTAAATTTTTAAGACATTACAAGAACATTCACTCTGGCTTGTACCCACATTGCTTCAGAATAGAAGCCCTCAGAGGTTAACTTTGAGAAGTGCCCTTGTTACCTTATTCTCCTGGGCCCAAGGTTGTACTACAATTGTTTCTCAGTCACCAAAAGCACTGAAATATGTGTTTTTCTCTTTCACAGTACAAAACATGTATCTTCAAAATAACATACATTGTATTAATATTGCCAGAGAATTCAGTTATTTCATGTCAGTTGCAAATTTGCTAAAAAGCGTTTAATTATTTTTACTTAAGAATAGTGTTATACCTGGTCAAAGACCTGGAGGACAACGTAAAGTATTTAAATAATGTATTGCCTTTTGCATGGAATCTATAATATCTGAGCACACCACATATGCTAATTAATGTATACGCATAGCATCTCTCTGAGGTAGCAAAGTGTTGTTCCCATATTACATGAGGAATTGAAGCTTGAGGACAAACAAAAAGGGCCAATGGCAGAACCAGAATTACAACTAAGCCATCCTGGGTGAGATCCTCAGATCTCATCTGACCCCTTTCGGTAAAAGGGCATTAAAAGCCTTGATTCCACCATTTCAGGCACTGTGGAAGATAGCTATAAGGCTGCCTTCTGAGGACCCAATTGTAAGCCTTAATATACAGTGCATAGCTGGGGTGGCAGGGGTGTGCCAGGCAGCACAAAGCACTACAGGATCTCAGGCAGTCCCCATAGTGCAGCTCAGAAAGGCTGTATGACATTCTGGGATGAAATTGAGACCAGTGAGAGGTTGTGTCATTATTTGTATTTTAACCCTGAGTACCACAAATTGATTCTGCTACTTGTTGGTCCTTACCCAGAATGTACACACGGCCAGGAGCCAGTATGCGCTTCTGTTCAGTATGCTGTTGTGACATTATCTGATTAAAATATGACTATATAGATCATTGTTGCAACTACTGTCATATATTTGCAACAAATCTTGTACAAAATGTGGTATGTAAGATGTTTATGAAAAGCTTATGATTTGCTGGTTATGATTATGCTATATGTATGCATGTATCATCTTTGAAGTTATGTATATTGGCGCTATATCTGGATTTCAAATGTTTGCTCCTGGCCCGGGGTAATGCCCACAAGTTAGTTTCCTAGCACATCTTAGAGGGACTATTCAAATTGAGTGGCCCATTGAAGGGACACTTAACTCACAATGGACCATGAGAGACACCCATCTACACTGAATGGACTGTCCTGTAAACATTCTGTCTGGAGTATAGGTAATGGCTTCCTGCAATGACTGAGTGAAATTGGGCATGGACATGTGACTTGCCCATGTGACTCCAAACTCCCATCTTTTACCTGTAATATTCCACTAGCTGTGCTGAGGTTTTTGTTTAAAACAATGAGTTTCCTTCCACATAGCACAAGATATCAAAGGTCCTGGAAACACCTCCATTTTACCTCTTTCTTGCCCAAACGTATGGATTATGGATTTATACTAATGGGAGCATTCTTACCAAGGGACTGAGGACCTTCCAATGATTTGGAAGCAACCAGAGACTTATCAAGCCAGCAGTTTATTCCATCACTGCTACAAGCCTGAACCAAGAACTTTGCAATTACTGTATGTATTTGATTCCTTTAACCAATTTTAACTCTCACCTTTCTTTCTTTCTTTCTTTTTATGAATAAACCTTTAGATTTTATATACTAAAGGATTAGCATCAGTGTGATTTTTTGGGTAAGATCTGACATATATTGAGCTGGGTGTGTATCTGGTCATTTGGGATCAGAAGACCCTTTTATTTGATGAGACTGGTTGTAAAGAACCACTCACCTTTAAATCCAGAGATTTTGGTGATGATATAAGAACTAGACTGCCTAAGGAAACTGATTTTATGACTTGTTAGCTGGTGTGGTGAAACAGAAGTTTATTTTTGTGGCTGGTATGGTATATCTTATGGAAGAATAACCACCAGTTTTGGGTTGTGTTTGTGTAACGCCAACAGACCCTGGTCATCAGTGGGTGGGATCAAACCTGGGACCTTTGGAGCTTAGTGCATGAGCCTCTACAGCATGAGCTAAAAGCCAACTGCCTGTTAAGCAGACTCATTTTGTCTCTCTCTTTAAGTGGGCTCAGTACCCAGGAGTGGCGCCAGATTTTTTGCCGCCCTCCGCAGTGGGAGAGGCTGCCACCGAAATGCCACCAAGGTCCCTGGCGGCCGAAGAAGCCGCCGCCGAAGTGCTGCCAAGGACCTCAGCGGCCGAAGAAGCTGCCGCCAAAGTGCCGCCGAGGAGCCCGGCAGCACTTTAGTGGCAGCTTCTTCAGCCGCCGGGGACCTTGGCGGCGTTTCTGTGGCAGCCTTTCCCGCCAGCGGCCGCCAAGGGACCTGAAATACCACCCCCCAAATCCTGGTGCCCTAGGCAACCGCCTGTTTCTCAGCAGTTTGTCCTGAGTTTGGCATTCTCAGTTGTGACCCACTGAGGCATAGTTACAGCCACACAGTTCTGATTCCATCACTTTGAACCGAACAGCCTGCCAGCCGTTATCACAGACACATTTTTTGTCTTTACAAGACTTGGTTAATGTTAGCAAGTGACCCGAATGCACCCTCAGCCCCCAGACCATTGTGCTCTGATATGTCCAGCCCTTTCTGCAACATTTAGAGGAATAGCACAATCCATTTCCTCCTTTAAGGAGACAAAACACACCAGTTTGCTACATTAATTGGAGTTGACATCCACTTTAGTACAAACACAGGACTGTTGGTTTGGATTAGTAATAAAACAAGTTCATTAACAAACGAAGATAGGATTTTAAGTGAACTCAAGTATAGGAGATAAAGTTTGAAAGGGTTACAAGCAAATAAAGTGAAAACGCAGCTTAATGTCTAAAACTTAATCAGCAAGATACAGACTTTGTTCAAGATGGTTTCCTTCACCAGTCATTCTTCTTCCCAGCCATGGCTGACTTTCCCTCAGTCAGGACCTTCCAAAAAAGTACAAAGTGCTGGCTTCTCTTATCTTGTTAGGAGAAAGACCTTTACCTAAGTAAGTTTCTCACCTATATTCAGTTCCTGAGATTTCAACACCCACTCCCTTTGGTTGAAGGACCCATCTTCCTCAGCTTGTGAGGGCTCTGTTCCCTTGTGTCTGTCTAATGATGGCTGCCTAAAATGGTTTCTATCCTTCTATGTATCTCCCAAAGTGCAATGACCTCGCTTCAAGAAGCAGGAAGCCCTCTTGTGTGCCCAGCTTGCTGTGTCCACCAGGAAGCTGACCTCATGATGTTCTTCCCTTTCTATGATGTAAATGGGGCTTCTGTTGTTTTGATTCTCCCCTGCTTAATTTACATATGAGACAGGTATTTAAATAGCTGCTCCTCCTCCTGTCTGGGCAGGAGCTATTCCTTTCTTTATGCAGCCACACACTTTAAAATATTATATAAATGAGTATTCATAATTCCTCTTATAGTGTTAATACACACATTTGAAAATGCTATTAATCACCAGTATGTTACAGGCATTCATAAGAGACTCCCCCTGCCAACCCCGACCCTTATAGCTCAGATTAAATTTCTCTTCCCTGCTGGGGTGTAGCCACACTGTCTCTTCCCTCCTGCTTGTTACCTGGATAGTTTGGTTTATCTAATATATAAATACATTCTCATTGTCTTTCAAAGTATTTTGAAAGTAACTGCCCCATGGAGAAACCACATTCCTTTGTTTAAGGTGAATTAAATCCCGTTTAACTGGCAAACACATTTTAAGACTTATACTTTCAGTTTATTTCCATAACTTTTCATCGGTTGCTTGCACCTACATTACACAATGATATTAATAGCCAGTGAGTTATGATCTTTCCAATGACATATTACATGATACCTTTTAGATACAGATTGTAACAATAGTGAGCTGGGCTACACTGGGCTGGTGAGGCCAGCTGAAACGCATTGCTAGATATCAGGGTGTTCCTTGCCCTCTGCCCTTGGGCTGTTCTTAATGTCACAGGCTGCTATAACTGAGATGGGCCCTCAGAACTGTCTAAGTTACAGTGATGGCCCTTCCAGTCCCTAGAGCAGCCCAGGACTGGGAGGGTACAAAAATGGGTTAAAATCACCTTGGTCCCTGTCCTCCGTAGGCTATGAGTTCTATGCTGCTGCCTTTTCAGGCAAAGCAAAGAATCTCACCCCAGGAGTCCCAAACTCTCCGTCTTATGCCCCTAGCTCTCATTGCCTTAGACTAGAAGCAATATTTAATTCTACATATGTACCTTTTCAGTTTCAGACCCATCAGAAAGAGTGGTGCACAGAAACAATAACAAAATAAAGGATTTTAGAAACCTATACCACTTATGGATTGGTATAACCGTTATCAAAATAGCATTTGCATTACTGAATGGTAATCAGTTAGAGGGATTTAATTTTCTTTCTGTGTAAATCACAGTCCTGCTCCTTTAACCTCTCTGTTTGAAACTGTTGTCTGGGTCTTTCGATCAGGCTCCCAAGTGGACTGACTTGAACATCACTCCTACTGCTTTCTAGAAAATCCAAAAAAGAACAGTAAAGAATAAATGAATCTGCCAAGTGTGGGCAATTTGCAGTCAAAGAGGTTAAAGGAATTCATCAAGCTTAAACTTTGATTGCACGAAGTCTTCTTTCTGCTCTGTCCATCACCATGCATTTCACACAGTGTCTCACGAGGTCATGGAGCTGTTCAAAGTAGCTTGTGAAAAATGTTAAGATTCCACTGACAAATGACTTCTTTTGTTTCAGGAGTGGCTCCTATCCCAAGGGCTCCATTATCAAGCTCCCCTTGGTTGTGTGGAAGTAATTAATTTCTCCTCAGGGGTTTTTGGTTAGAAAAATGTTCATCTGAGGATGTTTTGGTTTTAAGGCTTGGTTTCCTGGGTTTGGTCATTGTATAAAATTCATTGACGGAGCTGTGAACAGAAGACAGAGAAAAAAAGCTGCTGCATCTATTAATTCCCAGTTGTGCCAGCATCAGTTATGTATTAATTTATTGGAGAGATTTCAGTTTCTTGTTTCATTTCATTCTCAAAAACTCTTGAGACTCCCTTATAATTTACCAAGCAAAAACATGCTTTTACTTTATAATTGTCTGCCTTATTCGTCTGTTAAATATGTAGTACAGAGGAGAACAGGCAAGATATCTGGAACTAATATTCCAAAAGTATACTATAGGAGAAAAAAATATAAAGCACCATTTAGGAGAGACTTTCACAGTATTTTCAAGAACACATTTTTGCTTATCTTTTTGATCTTCAGTCACCCAAACATCTTCAGTATAATCCAGTATAATAATACACAATATTTTCAGTCTCCAAAGCACTTAACAAATATTCACTGATTAATCCTCACACTAGCCCTGTGACAGAGGCTATTTGAAAGATAAGAAAGCGGAGACAGTGCTCAATGCCAACATTTTCAAACCTGGCTGCCTAAAGTCAGGGACCTAAATCCGTATTTTCAGCACTTAAGGTTGTCTACACAGGGATAAAAAAAAACATATCTGCCCTCGGTCAGCTGACTTGGGGACCGTCTCTGGAGCTAGAAAATCACTATGTAGACTTTTGTGTTTGGGCTGGAGCCCAAATTCTGGGACCCTGCAGGGGTGGAGGATCCCAGAGCTCAGGCTGTAGTGTGAACCCGAATGTCTATACCAGTGCTTTTGAGTCCTGTGAACCCGGGTCAGCTGACTTGGGCCAGCCATGGCCGTGTCACAGGTCTTTTATCCCTGTCTAGACATACCTTTAGAAGCCATGCCTACATTAGGGGGTGGGGCAAAGGGGCAGGAAAGGGTTTTTTTCAGTTGAGTTATCTTAATATGATTGAACCTCCCCTCATCCTTAATACTCATGCAGAGAAAGTTTAACACCTTTAAAGCCATATGAGCTGGTTGTGTTGTAGGCTAGCCTCCTACTTATGGTACAACATACCCAGCAAACATGACTGAAGAAGTGTTACACTGTATCTACACAGGTATTACGGGGGATTCCAACTACGTCAAACTAGCTTATTTGAAAGAAGAATCTTTTTAGCCCAGGCCAAGTGGCTTCTTGAAGCCTTCACAGCAAACCATTGTCAGAGCCAGAATTATAATTGAGGATAGTCCCTGGCTCCTCTTTTCAGACGGTTATGACACAGAATAGAGATCTGAGTAAAAGAGATACATCAGAATGCCTTGACACTAGACCTCAACACAGATATTTCACAGTACTTTTTGTGTTTCAATGTGTATTCATGTTTACAGTTTTTATGGGTATTTTCAATGAAATATTATAAGAAGTCATTGAAAATAGGACTTATGCTCCTAAGTCACTTACGCAGTTTTGAAAACTTCCCCCCACATCTAAACTGACCATTTGTTTGCACTGTTGGATGCCAAGGAAAAGACTCATATGTTTTCTCAAGATTCTCCCCATCATAGGGCCCAATTTTTCAAAGAACTGAATGTTTTCAGCTCCCACTGCCTCCACGGAGAGTTGGGAGGGGACTCCGGACACCAATGCATCAGGCCAGAAGTGCCCACTGTATTAGAGTGAACGCACAAATAGATGCTATTGCTAAGCTTGAAACATGAATAAACTAATAAGTAGTTTCACCTATTACAACATACTGCTGGGGATTTACCTTTCCATAGTTATTGGGATTGGTAATCAAAAGAACTAAAAAGTAGACCATTGTTGCTGGGAAGCTCAGTCGAGTTCCAATGGACACCCACAACTGCACCATGGGACTCATAGTCCTTCAGAGCCAGCATACAGTACATGAGGTCTGTCTTATCAGGATACTTGAGAAAGGACTCAGAGCAGAGGTGCTTTCTGATTTACTGAGGGGTGCTCGACCCCCTCTCTGCCTCAGGCCTCTCCCCCACTACACCCCTTCTCCCAAGCCCCACCCCTGTCCCACCAGTTCCTGCCCCCACTCCACCGCTCCCCCAAGCACGCCTTGCCCTTTCTCCACCTCTTGCTGCCCCTGCTCCTCCCCATTCCCGCTCACCGCCTCCTGCCTGCTGTGAACAGCTGATCCTCGATGGGCAGGAGGCACTGGCAGGGATGGGAAGATGCTGATCGGTGGGGCCCGTTGGTGGGTGGGAGGCTCTGGGGGGAGGGGATGGAATTGATCAGCAGGGCCTGCCCATGAGTGCTGAGCACCCACTATTTTTTCCCATGGGTGCTCCAGCCTCAGAGTCGGCACCTATGATTCAGAGGCTCTTCAGATAGGTGTGCCTACATAACCATTGTTTTCCAGTCATGTTCCCAGCCCTTGCCTCACCTTGTCTCTTACTCCAGACTCTTGACACTCCAAGATGATACTCCTCAGATTTAGCACAAAAGGATTCAGCTCAGTAACTGAGCACAAATTCAAAATGGTCTCATTCAAGAGTAACACAGTCATCTCTACCAAATGGCATGGAATGTTTAGGAATAGTAGTTGCATTTTTACAAAGAACATTAACAAATCACATCCTGTATTTGATATTTATATTTGCCTTTGGGCCAGGTGATGTGGACTCACCCATGCCTGGGTCACAGGCTCAATCAGAACAATGTTAAAGGTGCATAAAGTACTCCTGAGGGAATTCTGCGCCACTGCACATGCACAGAATTCATGTCCCCCACAGATTTATTTGTGTCCCTGCAGAAAAAATTACTTTCTGACAGGGAAGCAAAGGGAAGCTGCAAGAGCAGTCATGCACCACTCCCTAGCTGCGCAGGTACATCGTTTCAGGCACTCGGAGCAGCTGGTGGAGAGGTAAATCACTGCAGGGCTGGGGACATCCCAGCCAGTGGCTCCTATCCCAAGACGGGATCAGCCGCTAGTTCCGGCTGGGCAGGAGGCAGGAGAGGACGGGACTTCCTCCTCCTCTGCAAGGAGTGGCTGGGGCTCTGTCAAACCCACCTCCAGAAACCTCCCCCAGCTGCAGGAAGTTCACCATCCTTCCCTGATTCCTGCCCTCATCGCTCCTCAGCTTCTGGGAGAGGGGTCACTGTATGGGGAGCTGCTTCCCCGTCCGCCCAACTCCCGTGCATCTGGACCTCCCATACCCAGACACCCCAGCCAAGCCTCACTCCACATGTTCAGAACCCCCCTAACCCTCCATACCCAAACTCCACCCCACTAAACCTCAACCCCTGCATCTGAAGCCCCCTACCTCTGTATCCCAACCCCTGCACCCAGACCACCCCCCCACTCAGAGCCGTAACTAGAGACCTTTGCACCCGAGGCGCCAAGGAAGGACCCCTGCCGCCGAAATGCCGCTGAAGATGGCAGCAGCCCAAACATTGGAAATCCTGCTGGAAGCTAAGGGGCACAGAAATGCCACGAAAGCTGAGAGGCGCAAAAAACTCCCCGAGCCGGCGGCATTTCGGCAGCAGCCCAAAACCTGCTGCCGAAATGCTGCCAGCTCAGGGAGGTTTTTGCGCCCCTCAGCTTCTGCACCCAAGGCAAGTGCCTCACTCACCTCGTCCTAGTTATGGCACCGCCCCCACTAATCTCCCTGCACTAAAACCCCCACCCTGATGAGCCCCACCACCCAGTACCACCCTGAGCCCCCACATCCATACCCTCATGCCACTGACTCCCAACTAGATGCACCTAGATCCCCACCCCACCAAGCCCCACTCCCCCAGCACCCAGACCCACCCCCCACTGAGACCCCCAAGCCCGGATCCCTCTGCTGAGCCCCAATCACTTTCAACTGGAAGCCCCTGCAGAGTCCCATTGGCCCAGCACCTGGAACTCCCCTAACAAGCCTCTGCGCATCCAGCTCCCCACCACACCTAGACCCCTGCCCCAAAGCTGCCTGCACCCAGATTCTCCCACACAGAATCCTCTCACCCCCCGCATGGATCCCCCCACACTGAGCCCCTCCACACTTGGATCCTGCCTGGTTGAACCTGCCTATCCCACACCTGGTGAGCATGGTGCAGAGGGGCAGGGCCCCAAGGTGTTTCTGGGGCAGGCCCAGGTCTTGTGCTGTGCTGCAGGGTGACCTCCCACCTTCGTACAGCCAGTGGCCTGTGCTCCCCACTGCCGTGCTGGAGCCTTTGCATTTATCTATTGACAAATAAAACTTGCAGAATTTAGCAGAATTTTAAAATATTTTGTGCAGAATCTTTAATTTTTTTGGCGCAGAATTTCTAATTTAATTAACCAGATGCCCTCAGGAGTAATTAAAGAACCAAGGCAGAAGGTGTGGGTTAATATTTATTATACAGAGTAGTCTATTAAAACAGACCAAACTAAAACAGATGTTCAAAGATAGTAGTGGCACCCTTGATAATGAATTAACTTTGCAATTGCCTTCTATGATGAGATAACTGGCTCTGTGGATGAGGGGAAAGCAGTGGATGTGCTATTTCTTGACTTTAGCAAAGCTTTTGATACAGTCTCCCACAGTATTCTTGCCAGCAAGTTAAAGAAGTATGGGCTGGATGAATGGACGGTAAGGTGGATAGAAAACTGGCTGGATGGTCGTGCTCAACGGGTAGTAATCAATGGCTCCATGTCTAGTTGGCAGCCGGTATCAAGAGGAGTGCCCCAAGGGTCAGTGCTGGGGCCGGTTTTGTTCAATATCTTCATCAACGATCTGGAGGATGGTGTGGACTGCACCCTTAGCAAGTTTGCAGATGACACTAAATTGGGAGGAGTGGTTGATACACTGAAGGGTAGGGATAGGATACAGAGGGACCTAGACAAATTAGAGGATTGGGCCAAAAGAAATCTGATGAAGTTCAACAAGGACAAGTGCAGAGTCCTGCACTTAGGACGGAAGAATCCCATGCACTGCTACAGACTAGGGACTGAATGGCTGGGCAGCAGTTCTGCAGAAAAGGACCTAGGGGTTACGGTGGACGAAAAGCTGAATATGAGTCAACAGTGTGCCCTTGTTGTCAAGAAGGCTAACGGCATTTTGGGCTGTATAAGTAGGGGCATTTCCAGCAGATCGAGGGACGTGATTATTCCCCTCTATTCGGCACTGGTGAGGCCTCATTTGGAGTACTGTGTCCAGTTTTGGGCCCCACGCTACAAGAAGGATGTGGATAAATTGGAAAGAGTCCAACGGAGGGCAACAAAAATGATTAGGGGGCTGGAGCACATGACTTATGAGGAGAGGCTGAGGGAACTGGGATTTTTAGCCTGCAGAAGAGAAGAGTGAGGGGGGATTTGATAGCTGCTTTCAACTACCTAAAAGGGGGTTCCAAAGAGGATGGATCTAGACTGTTCTCAGTGGTAGAAGATGACAGAACAAGGAGTAATGGTCTCAAGTTGCAGAGGGGGAGGTTTAGGTTGGATATTAGGAAAAATGTTTTCACTAGTAGGGTGGTGAAGCACTGGAATGGGTTACCTAGGGAGGTGGTGGAATCTCCTTCCTTAGAGGTTTTTAAGGTCAGGCTTGACAAAGCCCTGGCTGGGATGATCTAGTTGGGGTTGGTCCTGCTTTGAGCAGGGGGTTGGACTAGATGACCTCCTGAGGTCCCTTCCAACCCTGAGATTCTATGAAACATTAGCCAAATTCATTTTGTTGAGCATTCTTTGTACTTCACCTCTATTATACCATGTTTTGTCAGGAAATATCCACTGTGATCGTTTCCAAGCAGTCACTTTCCCCTCTTGGGATTGATTTCATTGTTAGGCAGAAGCTGCTAGACACTATACTCCCGATTCACTAACAATGACAATTTCTGCATCACTGTCATCTATAAGTGGTCAGTGATGCAGGCAGAGCAATATTTTGGGGCTGGCATTGAATAAGTACAGCAGAGAGGAAAAGGCTCTAATTAGGACTCAGGCTACAACTTTATCAATTAGATAATGATTTCCTCTCTACAGCAGTAGCTGTGTTTCTGCTTACAGCAGGAAGATCTTGCAGTGAGATATAAGGGCTTAAAAGTGCAGCCAAATTATAGATGTCTTCTCACTAATGACAGCATGTTCTTAATGACTATGAAAGCGTGGCTAAAATCTCGGTTTGCATTAATTTTTTTCTACATTTCTTTTCAGCAGACAGATGTGTGGAGTAACAAGAACTTCCTTTTTATCAGTATTATTATTACCTGTATCTTAAAGGCCAGGGCCCCAGTATGCTAGGTACTGTACAAACATATAATAAAGAGCTGCTCCAAAGATCATACAATCTAAAAATAAAACTACAGACAAGTGGATAAAACAAACAGATGGTGGGGGACTTAGGGGTGGAGGGAAGATCACAAGGAAACACTGAGACAATATTGATCAGCATGAAATATAGGGATCACAGCAAATCAGCTATCAAACCATTGTTAGTTTTGTTGTAGGGTAACTAACATACCTTAGTAACTAATTTTGACTGTGTTTAATAATTATATTTTGATAGTGATAATGATAGAGATGCCGACCTCCTTTGTAAAATGCTTTGAAATTTACAGATGAAAAGTGCTATATAAGAGCTAGGTATTAATTATTATTATTTATGTCTTGGTAACAACAATAAAACAATGATCAATGGGGCACCATTAAAATTGATTTTGGAAGCGGTATTCTTATACTTAGAATAAGAAATACTACAAATACTGCAGGAAAAACTACTGCTATAGGTGCTAAATGTCCAATTTAAAGTGATGCCCACTGTAGTTAGTAGCAATCGAATATTGTACAGCCTTATTTATACAGTGCCCAAATGTATACTGTGTGCCTTATAACACAAACAGAACTCCTAGCAGAGGAGGGCCCTGCATCTACCATAGTCTGCACCCAAGTGCAGGAGCCAGTTGCCAGAGGAAAATGAAATTTTAGATGGGACTGTGATAATTTGGGGAGTGTGTCTGTGCAGTGTAGGAATTCTAGTTGATATTGTGAAGCTGTTGCTTTGAAAATTGCTGTATCATAAACACCCCTCTGTCTATGTGTATGTGGATGCCTCTTTTGCTGGCAAGGCTCTGTCTTGTCTCTGCCAAACCAGGACAATGATGGGTTGTTAGAATTCAATGAGGACTTATTTAAGGGGAAGCACTTTGGGACAATGGGTTTGCTCAAGCTATGGGAAGATACTCCTTCCTCTTGTCTGAAGGGAAGGGGGAAGTTGGAACAGTGGAAAGTTATCAAAGAGAACAAAGAAAGGCAGGTGAGGGGGACAGGGGGCATATAAACAGGGGAACAGAAGTGTTGGGCAGGATGAGGGAAAGAGACTCCACAAGGAAGAAGGAACCCAATATATAGATGCTGGATGAGGCAGGAGACCCTGCCTACCTCCCGGAACACTGGTGGTCCCCCAAGCATTCCCAAGAGAAGGACGAGCTAATAAGGGTCATTGTGTTTAGGATGTTTATTGTGTTCTACGTGATCTGTAGTCTCTTGTGCTTTAATGGCTAAGTAAAAGAGCAACAATGTGTTAGACTCTGGGCAAAGGGTCTCTGTGGGTAATGTGTGTCACAACTGCCACGTGCCTCTGGAGAGTGTTAAACAGTAAGCCAGAAGGCTCACACCTTGGATGGAGTTCTGGGAGAGTCAGCACTGAGCCCAGCAGTTAGGCAGCTGGACAGTGGGTTCCAGCTCTCAGAATGGGGTGTTAGACAGAGGGTCTGTGCCTTGAGAGTGTACCTAGGGAACTGAGACTGGCATGGCAGCTCATCCTCTTTTAGGCCGTGGGGGCTTCATACACCTGGGGACCAATGGGTCCCCCCATAGTAGTCTAATAAATGGCCAAAAAGGGGTGCTTGACTGGGACCTATGACAGTGAGACAAAAGAGTGACTAACAGTGTGGGATGTGGGTGTTGGGGCCACAAAAAGCCAGGGGGAGACAACTCAAGAAGCACAGCAATTAGATTGTGTGGATATTCTGGCTTAACATGTGCACATTTTGATGGAGCAGTTAAAAATGGTTCATGTGAGTGGCAAGTGGATTATTTAGACAATAGTAACCTTTTGCATAATCTTCGTTTTCCTTTTCCTAGCATTGCTTGTAATGTTGATGTGAATAGCAGAAGCAGTGGCAGACAAACACAACTCAAACTATTTTCAGAAAAAAATATATATTCAAACTGACATTTTTAATGCCAAATATCAGCATGAGTGAAATCATTTAGACTTTCAGTTAGAATTCGGCTGCAATAATAAATAATATCGGAAGACCCCTAATATAGTGCTTTACATGTTTAAAGTACTACGGAATAAATCTCAGTCATAAAAAACCAACAGGACATATAAATATCGCATGACTGATTTGTGTATTGGGGATTACACCAAAAGACTTAAGTGGGTTTTAATTGGAACCTAATGGTGCTACACTTGAATTTTTAGTTTTGTTTTTGCATGTTAATTATCATAGTTGCACATTTTAGTGTTGATACTGCACAAACCTTTGCTGTTAGTTGTGTTAAAAATATTTAAACATGTAAGTAGGTATGTTGGACATGTAATGGCCTGTTTCCAGTTGTGCCTTGGTTTGTACTATCAAGAAACAAACAAACAAAAGTTGGGGAAATAAAGAGGGAAGAAAAAGTTAAACAATGTAGAGCACAGCACAACTGAAAACATAAAGCTAGCAAAGTTTCCAATCTGCATCATTCACAGGTAAACTTTGAAAAGTTTACTCCAGATAGGCACCCAAAATTGTGGATGCTTATCCAAACTTTTCCCTCCTTAGTCTGGAAATCAGGCTAGCTAGTTTGCAAAAAATCCTCTTATCAAAAGGTAGTGCTATAGTTCGTTGGGTCAGAAATATTTCAAGAATAGCTTTTCACTGAATTTTTAAAAATTTAGATTATTTTTCTCTTGCTGATGACCATTATATACACTCACTAACACTGGACATTTGTCATGGCAAAACAGGCAAAAATCATAAATTTTGAGAGGAAATGAAAGGGGTCATGACTTCTGATTTTATTTTGAGCAAAATGTCCTTTATTTTTTGATACTTATTTTGAAATACATAAAATTTACTATCAAAAGTCATTGTTGGGGGAAGCACGCAGTCTTAGGGTACGTCTATACTACAGAATTAGGTCGAATTTATAGAAGTCGATATTTTAAAACCCAAATTTATGGAATCGATTGTGTGTGTCCCCACTAAAGAGCATTAAGACCATGAGGTCGATTGACTGTGTCCACAGTAGCGGGGCTAGCATCGACTTTCGGAGCATTGCATTGCGGGTAGCTATCCCACAGTTCCCGCAGTCTCCGCCGCCCATTGGAATTCTGGGTTGTGATCCCAAAGCCTGATGGGGCAGAAAACATTGTCGCTGGTGGTTCTGGGTACATGTCATCAAGCCATCAAACGTCCCTCCCTCCCTCCGTGAAAGCAATATTTTTCGCGCCTTTTTTCCGGGGTTTCCGTGTTTGCTACGGAAGCCTGCTCAGCTCACAATTACCGTACATCTCCAGCGTACGCCTGGACATTAGGTCTAGTGGGGATTCAGTCACACTATAATATGGGCAGAGGGATAGCTCAGCGTTCTGAGCGTTGGCCCGCTAAACCCGGGGTTGCGAGTTCAATCCTTGAGGGGGCCAGGAGATGATGATGGATATCAAGCATATTGTACCATCTGCTGCTAGAAGGGAAGGCGCCTAACCCTTGCTCACCGCATATTGTACCATCTGCAGCTAGAAGGAAATGAGCCTAACCCTTGCTCCCCCCTCCCTCCGTGAAAGCAACTGAGGGGGGAGCAAAAAATCCTTTCGCGCCTTTTTTCATATGGGCGCCATATTGCTGACTCCATTGTTATCCACCCCCCGCTTCTGCTGCCACTCTGCTGTCCTGCAAACAGCATACCAGGGAAAGCATGGAGCACGATCAGATCACCGCGGCTGTTCTCGCCGTTATGAACACCACGCGCATTGTCCAGGAGTATATGGAGAACGAGAACCAGGAGCTGCTAGAGCTACAGCAGGCGAGGAGGCGACAGCAGCACCCTGAGGACAGTGATGAGGACATGGACACAGACCTCTCTCAAAAAAGGCCCCCCCCGCAAGGTGGACATCATGGTGTTAATGGGGCTTGTTGATACAGTGGAACGCCGATTCTGGGCCCGGGAAACAAGCACAGACTGGTGGGACCACATAGTGCTGCAGGTCTGGGATGAATCCCAGTGGCTGCGAAACTTTCGCATGCGTAAGGGCACTTTCATGGAACTTTGTGAGTTGCTTTCCCCTGCCCTGAAGCGCCAGAACACCAAGATGAGAGCAGCCCTCACAGTACAGAAGCGACTTGCGATAGCCCTGTGGAAGCTTGCAACGCCAGACAGCTACTGGTCAGTCGCGAATCAATTCGGAGTGGGAAAATCTACAGTGGGGGCTGTTGTGATGGAAGTAGCCAGGGCGATCACCAAGCTGCTGGTACCAAGGGTTGTGAGTCTGGGAAATGTGCAGCTCATACTGGATGGCTTTGCAGCAATGGGGTTCCCGAACTGTGGAGGGGCGATAGACGGAACCCATATCCCTATCTTGGCACCGGACCACCAAGCCAGCGAGTACATAAACCGAAAGGGTTACTTTTCAATAGTGCTGCAAGCACTGGTGGATCATAAGGGACGTTTCACCAACATCAATGTGGGATGGCCGGGAAAGGTACATGACGCTCGCATCTTCAGGAACTCTGGTCTGTTTCGGCTGCTGCAGCAAGGGACTTTCTTCCCAGACCAGAAAATAACCGTTGGGGATGTTGAGATGCCTATAGTTATCCTTGGGGACCCAGCCTACCCCTTAATGCCATGGCTCATGAAGCCATACACAGGTAGCCTGGACAGTAGTCAGGACCTTTTCAACTATAGGCTGAGCAAGTGCAGAATGGTGGTGGAATGTGCATTTGGGCGTTTAAAAGCTCGCTGGCGAAGTTTATTGACTAGGTTAGATCTCAGCGAAAACAATATTCCCATTATTATTACTGCTTGCTGTGCGCTCCACAATATCTGTGAGAGTAAGGGGGAGACGTTTATGGCGGGGTGGGAGGTTGAGGCAAATCGCCTGGCCACTGGTTATGCGCAGCCAGACACCAGGCTATTACAAGAGTACAGCAGGGTGCGTTGCGCATCAGGGAAGCTTTGAAAACCAGTTTCATGAATGGCCAGGATGCTGTGTGAAAGTTCTGTTTTTCCCCAGTAATGAAAAGCCCCGCCCCTTCATTCACTCTACTTCCCTTTACCCAAACCGCCCTGCCCTCCCCCCCGCGATCACCGCTCGCAGAGGAAATAAAGTCATTGTTGCTTAAAAATCATGCATTCTTTATTAATTCGTAAAACAAAGAGGGGGAACTATGGGGGTAACTGCCACAGTCTCCCGGGATAGCTGGTGGAGGAAGGGAAGCACCAGGATGGGTGGTGGAGGAGGGGATGAGGGAAGGACAAGGACACACAGCACTTTAAAACTTATTGAATGCCAGCCCTTTCTTGCTTGGACTGTTCTCTTGGCTTGAGTGGTTGGGTGCACGGAGGCCGCCCAAACGCATTCTTGGGCGTCTCGGGGATGAGGTTATGGGACTCGGGAAGGAGGGCTGTTGGTTACACAGGGGCTGTAGCGGCGGTCTGGGCTCAGGCGGCCTTTCCTGAACCCTACGCCTTTCCTCAGCCATAAGCCGGAGGATTTCCGTTTGATCCTCCAGTAGCCTCAGAATTGCACCCTGCCTTCTCTCTGCACGCTGACGCCACCTACTCTCTTCATCACGCCACCTATCCGCGCGATCAAAATCTGCCTTCCTGGACTCCGACAGTGTCTGCCTCCACGCATTCTGCTGGGCAGCTTCAGTGTGGGAGGATTCCATGAGTTCTGAGAACATATCATCTCGATTCCTTTTTTTTTTACTTCTAATCTTCGCTAGCCTCTGGGACGGTGATGAAGGGGGTGGCGTTGAAACATTTGCAGCTGCGGGAGGAAACAAACGGGACAGGAGTAGTTTAAAAGACACATATTAGAGAACAATGCTCCAAACATTACATATCACATGTGCATTTGGTCCAAGGTTGCACTTTGCCTGTTATATTGAGGGTCTGCCGGTTTGGTGTGAGAGATCACACAAGCAGGTCCGGCGGGCAACAGAATTCGGCTTGCACACAGCCATGGTAAGCCACAGTCTATAGGCTTCTTTAACCTTCATAACGTGGGAATGTTTTCAAACAGCAACCCCCTCATTTCCCATAACAAACAGCCTTTGGGCTGGCAATTTAAAACTGGTTGGCAATTGAAAAGGGAGGGGCGGCGGTTTTTGGGTTAACGTGCAGCGCGAACCTAATCGACACCCCCCCCCACACACAGACACACATCCAAGATGTTCGCTGTTCCCCCTCCCCCCACCGCGTGGGTCACAGCGGGGAAGATTTCTGTTCAGCCACAGGCAAACAGCCCAGCAGGGACGGAGCCCCTCTGAATACCCCCTTAATAAAATTCCCCTATTTCAACCAGGTGACCATGAATGATATCACTCTTCTGAGGATAACACAGACAGATAAAGAACGGAGTCACTTATTTACCCACTGCCTACCATGAAAGCTTAAGCTCTAATAAATTTGTTAGTCTTTAAGGTGCCACAGGACTCCTCGTTGTTTTAGTGAGAGGGAGTCTTTCTTGTGGTAGCTGGGTGTCAGCTCCGTAACACCATCACCGTTTCAGCAACTCAAGCACTAGCCCCCCCAGACTATTCCAACCCTGTCTTTGTCTTGCAGGTTAACGACAGATGCGTCCCAATCCCCAACTCCCTTTGAATAATTTCTCTGTGATATCCAGCCCTTGACACTGGCTACTCAGAAATTTCAGATCATCTGCCCCCAAAGGAGCAGTGTACCCAGTTTACCAGTTTTACCTTAAACCACCACTCCTGTATAACACACAGCATTTGTGAGCACTTATAATAAAACAAAGGTGGTGAGCCTTGCATTACATCACTGTCCAAACAGGGCAGCATGACAACTCTGCATTGTTCTTTAAATATTACCTGTACATATAGCTTGCAATGAATATGAATCTTGACATGTTGCAAGCTTTCATTAGGTTCCTCACCTGTTATTCTTTATGGATACATATCCTGTAAAATATGTTTGGTGTAGTGAGTTTGTCAAATCTGAGGTGGGAGATGTTTGCAAAGAGCACTCTGTTTCACAGAGCGGTTTGGTACATATGCCACATTGGCCTATATCAGTTGTTCTCAACCTATTTACCATTGTGGGCCTCATATGCATCTCTCTATGTATTATGTGGGCTGCATCCACACAATATATATATTACCTGTATGGCCCTGGGGATGTCACATGTGCCACAGCTATGTGATGATTGGGCCTCAAGCTGCCCATGGGCCGCGGGTTGAGAACCGCTGGCCTATATAATAGAGTATAAGCAGTCTCAGAAGAAATTATATTGGCATAATGGCTCTGGGTATTACTGTAGGTGGATGGTAGGATCTTGGACATTTAGCAAATAGTATTAACATCAAGATTTTAATGTAATATTGGAACAGCCTTTTTCATGGTAGTTCCACTTCTTTTCCATGGGCAGCAAAGACCTGCAAAGGTAAACAAAAATTTAAAAATAGGTAAATAATAAAACTAGTTTTCTGGATCTTTTAAGGTTTTTAAAAAAAGGTGGAATGTTTGGGTCAATTTCTCCTTATATCCAGTCAATTTATCTGTCTATAATTTTTGTTGTGTATTCTGTGGATTAGCTTCATGATATCCTGCACAAAACAAAGAAATTGCTACAAACGACCTAGCAAGGGACATAAAAAGTAATAAGAAGGGATTCTATAAATATACTAGGAGGATGAGAAAGATGAAGGCATGAGCAGGTCCATGATAAGGGACGACATCAAGAAGGTGGACATCTTTAATGCCTATTTTGCTTCAGTCTTCACTAAAAAGGTTAATTGTGACTAGTTGCTTAACACAATTAATATTAACAGCAAGGGGGAAGGAATACAAGCCAGAATAGGGAAAGAACAAGTTAAAGAATAAGTTAGATATATTCAAGTTTATGGGGCCTGATGAAATTCATACTAGGGTGCTTAAGTAACTAGCTGAAGCAATCTCAGAATCATTAGCAATTATCTTTGAGAACTCACAGAGGACGGGTGAGATCCCAGAGGACTGGAGAAGGGCAAACATAGTACTTATCTTTACAAAGGGGAACAAAAAGGACTTGAGGAATAATAAACTAGTCAGCCTAACTTAGATAATGGGAAAGATAATGAAACAATGTATTAAATAATCAATTTGTAAGCATCTAGAGGATAATAGGGTGATAAATAATAGCCATCATGGATTTGTCAAACCAACTTAATTTCCTTCTTTGACCATGCTACTGAATTAGTGGATGGTGGGACAGGGGTGGGGAGAGGGAGAAGTAGAACCGATATACCCTGCTTTTAATTAAGCTTTTCACATAGTCCCACATGACATTCTCATAAGCAAACAAGGGAAATGTGGTCTAAATGAAATTACTATAAGGTATGCACATAACTGGTTGCAAAGCCATACTAAAAGAGTAGTTATCAATGGTTCACTGTCAAACTGGGAGGTGTTATCTAGTGGGGTCTCATAGAGGTCTGTCCTGGGTTGGTACTATTCAATATTTTCATTAGAGAATTGGATAATCAAGTGGAAAGTATATAAAATTTGCCGATGACACCAACCTGTGAGGCATCGTGAGCACTTTGAAAGACAGGATTAAAATTCAAAACAACCTTAGTAAATTGGAGAATTAGTCTGAAATCAACTAGATGAAATTCAGTAAAGACAAGTGCAAAGTAATACACTGAGGAAGGAAAAATCAAATGCACAACTACAAAATGCAGAATAACTGGCTAGGCAGCTGAAAAAGATCTGTGGGGTGGGGAGTGGGGTTATAGTGGATTCAATATGAGCCAACAATGTGATGCAGTTGTGAAAAAAGGCAAATTTCATTCTGAGGTGTATTTATAGGGATGTCATATGTAAGCCATGGGAGGTAATTGTTCCACTTTACTGGTGAGGCTTCAAGCTGGAGTATTGTGTACAGGGGCCACATTTTAAGAAAGATATGGACAAATTGTAGAATCCAGAGGACAGCAACATCAATGATAAAAGGTTTAGAAAACATAACCTATGAGGAAAGGTTGAAAAAAACCTAGGCATGTTTAGTCTTCAGAAAAGACGACTGAAGGGGGGACCTGATAATGGTTTTAAAATATGTTAAGGGCTAATATAAAGAGGACAGTGTTCAGTTATTCTCCATGTCCACTGGAGGTAGAACAAAAAGTAATGGGCTTCTTGTAAGTAATCGGTAAGCAGCATGGCAAATTTGGGTCAGATGTTAGGAAAAAGATTTTCAACTATAAGGTAGTTAAGCTCCAGAATAGGCTTCCAAGGGAGGTGTGGAATCCCTGTCATTGGAGGTTTAAAGAACAGATTAGACAAACACTTCAATATCCCATCTGCTGTATGTTAAGTAACTAACTCTCAAAACATCCCAGTGGGATAAGGGAGTGTTGAGGTAGAGAAGTGAAATGATGTCCCAATCCACACAATGAATCAGTGGCCGAATAGAGATTAGAACTTGGGATCAGAGTCTAATTAGCAAAACACTCAGCCATAGTGTTTCACACTATATTTAAAAACATGAGAAATACTGTGTGTCTCCTTTATATTCTCCAACATTTCTGCTTTTTGATACATTAATTTTAATGCTTTGTTTCTGATTTTATAACTTCTGTTTGAATTTAGGGCCTTAAATAGTACTAGCATTGGTCCTGCCATGCCCTTATTCTGCTATCATTACCCTTTAAATGGTGCAGTAGCTCTCTACCTGGTTATCACTGACATTCACGGATGCAGAATTCATTCAGGAGGCTAGTTATACTGTGGCAGACTGTGGTTATGCAGAAGCCTGGGAAGGTGTAAACATATATCTAAGGAAGCCCAGTAAGGCTTCACAAATGCATTCCTAAAGCAAAACCTTATAAATAAAAATGAGTAGCCAAATTGTAGTCACGCACCAGGGAAGTGCTCTCGCATAATAGCTAAAGGGCACTGCGAAATACATGCAGAATGCTTATGGATATGCTCACAAAACTTGAAATAATGGCAAGGTTAGATTAGCACCCTCTCCCATTACTTCCGTAGAAATGATTAAATAGCTTCTCTTTTTCTTTTAACTGTTGCTGCACTCTATTTATTTATTGGAAGGGAGATTACTTTGAATTTCCCAGGTAGATAATTATTAAGAAAAAAAAATCTGTGAAGATAGTCAGCATCTTCTTTGCTTGTGTAAAGAAAAGTACAGAGAATCTAATTTTCAGGGTAATCTTTTCTGCCCCTTGTGGTGTGTTTGCTGGGAAGGAGAGAGAGAGAGAGAGAGAGGTATTTTAAGTAGTCTCAGCTAGCAGAGAGACTTATCTTTCTTTTCTTTCTTGATATGTACATATCTCCAAAAAGAGACATAACTAAAATGGTTTAATTTTATTTGTGTGACTGTATCCAAATGCTATGGCTAGAGTCTAAATTATGTGGGCAGTGGGAGAGAAGAAGAGGAGCCACTAGAGGACATTGGAAGCAGGACGTGGCCATGAGTCTAAGAAGCCCTTCTCATCAGAGTCCCTTAGAAAAGTGGTATCCAGATTTCTGCATGGGAGAAAGGGGAATTCTACTCTATTCTATTTATCTTCTTATACTGTCCGCATCACCATTGTATGTGAGCACCTTTAAGCAGTGTGTTAAGAAACATGACCAATATCTGTAATGTGTGGCTTATTCTCCCTTGCACAAGAATTGTGTATGCAGTGTAGTGATTTGCTTTGATAGGTTTTTTGTTTTTCTGGAGAATATTGGGACAAGAAACAGCCTTTTGGATACTTTCTGTCACTATAACAAAAGGAACCATTTGATTGACTATTCTCCTCATCCCTTCCCCCAACCCGCCCTGAGCACTGGCTGCGCGGCTCCCATTGGCCAGGGACCATGGCCAATGGGAGCTGCGGAGGCGGCACCTGCAGGTGGAGGCAGCGTGCAGAGCCGCCTGGACACGCATCTGCCTAGGAGCAACAGGGACATGTCGCAGCTTGCGGGGAGACACCTGAAGTGAGCACCGCCCGGATCCGGCACCTCAAAACCTTTCCCATACGCCAACCCTCTGCCCTGAGCCCTCTCCTGCACCCAAACTCCCTCCCTCTTAGTTAACCAGCATTTTTGACTTACCGGCACCCCCCACTTCCCCAACATGCCGGATAACAAAGCTTTTACTGTAGTAGGTTGTGTTCGAGAGTTGTCTGTTGGCTTTGTTGATGTAGTCATCATGATTAAGGACTATGATGGCATCCCCTTTGTCTTCTATTTCGATCACTATCTGGTGACTGGATTTTTTAGTACTGAATAGTTGTCCTCTTGGGGTGCAGAGATTGTTATGGATGTAATGTTTGTTGAGAATTTCACAGCTGATTATTTTCCTGAAGCAATTGATGTACTGATCCAGTGTGGGGTTTTGTCTGCTGGGGGCATCCAGTCAGCTGATTCTATTTTTTTATGATTGTTGATGAGGATGTAGTGGTTGGGGGGGTGTTGTCTTTGTTGTGAAAAAATTCCTTGAGGCAGAGTCAGTGGAAGAGTTTTTCTGTTTAGAGAGTACATTATTTAGAGCAGGGATAATGCTTCATTTATGTTTACACAACTCCTAGCACAATGGGACCACAGTTCTGATTTGAGCACTAATGTAATACAAAGACTAATAAGATTCAGAACTTTGTGGTCTCCCTGGAACGTCTGTGGTATTTCGTACTGCAAAATGTTACATTAGCAAATTAAAATTTTAGGGCCCAAACCTTCTCACTCCTGGGTGTTGAGGATGCTTAACATTTTGCAGTTCTTAGTTTTCTGAGAGGGAAGAAGAGATAACTAAAGTGGGCAACCACAGTACTGCTTACATTCAATAGCTGTGCACCTCAGTTTGCTTGTCTGTGGGAGCTGCTTATATCTGGCTCAGAACCTTGTAAATCCAGCCAGGGAAGAACTCCCACGGTAGAGTGGGATTCTTGGGTGGTACAGAGTCACTGTAGTGGTTTCATAACACCTCACCTCCTAGTTTCTAGCATTAGGGGCTAGCCAGGACTCCCTTACACCTATCTGATCCCTGGCTGCTGGAATAGACCCAGGGACTATTGGCAGCTGATATACATTACAGAATCACAGTTGCTCTAGTTTCCATCAGAGACTAGCCCAGAATCCAGAAAGCTCAAGATGGTAGAAAGCAACACAAAGGTATTTTTCCAAACACATCTTGGGCATACCAGAGAATTGGGGCCTGTATTAGTGAGGGATGGTGAGATGGATACAGATCAGTCTATCCTGAAGAGATAAGATCCCATTAGTTGATTTTGAGAATATTGGTGGGATGGCATTGAGGGGGTGGGGGGTAGAGAAGTATATTGGTCGAGTGGCGGAAAGGGGTGTATGAAATATGTTAAATTCAGTACCTTCTGGTCTTTATGAAACAGAGTTTAAAGGACACTAAATATTACATCCTGAGAAAGGGAGAGATATTCTGGGTTTGTTTTAAAAAAAATATTGAGAGTCTTCAGCTAGCATTCAGCCAGTTTGTAAATGTACTTGCTTTAATTACCATTTTAAAACTTGTACATGGGCTTGAAATTGTTTAGTGTATTTTAAAGAAATCAAAATTAAATAAGCTGGACAATACAAGCCCAGCCAATAGCTTGACAATGATTGAAACCACATGAGCAGGTGTCCTCCTTCCCAAAGTATTCATATGCGAAAGGATACACCGAACATCTGTATGTTATAAGAAATTTATATCAAAATAACCTGCTGAGAAGAATTGTGGCAGTTTTATATCTTTTATATCTTTAGTCATTTTAAATAGTTTTACATGATTTGATTTGTAACGATGAATTACTGTAGCTCTGTAGGCTAAGAAAAGCACTAGATATATCATGCAATTGCTTTTTATGTTCAAACATTTGTAATATCTGGTTTGATGGAAGGAGTGTAGAGTAGTCAGGAAAAAGAGGTATTTTATGGGTGTCCTTATATTTAGAGAAAAAAGATAATTTAAAAACACACTCAACAGGGTACATAGGGAAGCAAACAGCATCACTGCCACTGTTCATTTCACAGAAACTAAGCAGATTCTGTAAATTGGTACATTTTGATTCTGTTTTGCCTCTTTCACAATTACAAACCACCATATAAATCAAAGATTATTTTACAGAAATGATGTAATATTTTATTCCATATTATCAGAAGATAACACAATTCTGTTCCGGTAGATCATAGCAAGTGATTCTTGATTGTTATAAGAATCTGGCCAAAAATTGGCTTGTAGTTATGGGATGGTACTAAATGAAATGTCCCTTACCCTTTTCTCTTGTAAAACAATGCAAATCAGGAATCCCTCCCTTGAAATCAGTGCATTACACTGGGGCAAAACTAATGTAAGTGAAGGGAAATAAAATCCAGTATCAGCTTTTAAATAAGCTTTGAGAGTATCTCAGGGTATGTCTATACTGCCTGCCGGATCGGCGGGTAGTGATCGAGCCATCAGGGGTCGATTTATCGAGTCTAGTCTAGATGCGATAAATTGATCCCTGAGTGCTCTCCCGTCGACTCTTGTATTCCACTCCCATGAGAAGCGCAGGCAGAGTCGACTGGGGAGCGGCAGCAGTCAACTTATCGCAGTGAAGACGTCGCAGTGAGTAGATCTAAGTACGTCGACTTCAGCTACGTTATTCATGTAGCTGAAGTTGCGTAACTTAGATTGACCACCCCTGCCCTAGTGTAGACCAAGGCTTAGTAAACCTCTAGATCATCATTGTCATTATGCCCCATTTGGAATTCTCTTCCAGAAAAGCTTAATGTTGTTGTATGTTATAAGGATCTCCATAGAACATTTTCTATCCCAGTTCACATTAATCATACATTAGTATTTAAAATAAGAATAATTTCACTAAGGCCCCATTGAAAATAACTCTGGATATTTGTTATAACCCATAACAGGCGATGCAATCAAAATTATTTCCTCCTCATGTTCTGAATAGATGGGGAGATCCATGCAAGTGTATTTGTTTGGGGGAGAGGAGAGGTATGATCTGGCCAGATCTTATTTAATGTAACTTTAAATGCTACTAATGAAGTGCTTAAAAGGGAGAAAGTGCAGAAGGTGGAGAATGGCATGACAAACCAAACAAGATAAAATTAGCCAGTTTCCAAATGTGGAGTTAAAGTTCAAATTATCTAAATTGCAGGGATGACTCACATGATCAGAAATTATTTCTCATTTGGTGTTTGCAGTGATGGAATTAATGAAGACATTTGATTCCTCAGGGCATCTGGATATATAGGTATGTCCTACACAACATATTCTTAGTCTTGCAAAAGACACATCTAGTTCCAGTTCTTTGAGTTTCCTCTCAATGTCCTTGTCTAGCTCTCTTTTCTTTAGCAGTCAATCAGAAAAAAATCAATTTTGTGATCCCATGAAATGTTTGTCATTTGTCTCACCAGTAGATAGATCTTGTTCTGAAAATGTATGATACAACAGGTGCCCAGTATTGTCCTTGTTATATGTAACACTGACAGATCCTGGTTGTTGGTGGCTGGGCCCTTCCAAGCTTAATGCAGGAGCCTCGACTGTCTGAGCTGAAAGGCCCATCTCATTTAGCTAAGGCTGTAGCAGACTCATCAATCTCTAGTTGCTCTAGCTGCCACGAAAGAGGGACAGAATGCTACACCAAGCAGGCATGAGTTACATATAGCACCATCATTTTTATTCACACTTGCAGAATCCAGATAAGACCATGTCTGAAAAATCATGTGTATTCCTACCTAATTATTGATACATTCCTCAGAGTTATTCACTTCCACATCATCATGTCCTCTCACTAGGGTGACCAGATGTCCCCAATTTATAGGACAGTCCCAATATTTGGGGCTTTATCTTATAACAGGCACCTATTACCCCCCTCCCAGTCCCAATTTTTCACACTTGCTGTCTGGTTACCCACCTCTCAACAAAATATTGCGGTTAATATGCAGTTTATTTTCATCTTGGTCAATCTGAATTTCTTTAACAACCTCACAGCAGACTTTATTATATTCCTCTTAAGTGTTGTCTGATGCCGCAGCACCTTCCCTTCTACTTCAGCTAGCCTTAATCTACGAATGCAGTCATTTATTGGACAAAGATTTATGATTTCAGAGGAATCTATTTCTGCCATCCAACATTGTTTGATGGTCATGGATCATGCTGGGAGGCATACATACTATGCATGTTCCAAAATTTTAATAAATTCTATTTCCTGGAGACATTATGCCTGCTCCGGGGTTCCTCAGACACTGCCACCAGAAAGATGCACCTCCTTCTTTCTCTCACATTCTTCAGCATGGCTCAGATTGTGATACCAGGTGGAATGGATCATATCCGAGAGATGTTGCGGACCTAAAGCAATCCCAACCCAATCCTTTAGTGTTCTATGAACATCATTTGAAACAACAGAGTTTATATATTCCTCTTCAATGAAAGGTTTATACAGCTGTATGGCATGAGTACCTGGCCAAATAATCTGCAGGGTTATTGTCATTTCCCAAGATTTTGTAGCTTCTCAGAATCAAGAGACTTGCCTTCTGAGTCTTCATCTTTCTATTGTTGGAGGTCTTTTTATGTTTGGATTTTCCAACAGTAAAATCATACTTCATAGTCTGCAATTACTCAGAAGATAAACATTCTAATGTTTTCGTCCCAAACTACAGCTAGTGTTTTTTTTATTATTATCCTTTCTGTATTTCACATCAGATAAATTGCAACTGGCATATGAAATGATGTTTTGCTCACTGTTTCTATCTTAAAATTGTTCCTAATCCAATGGAGCTGGTAGCTACTAAAATTACAGGATCTGTTCTTGTGGTATGTAGAGCAGGTTCATTCAACTAAAGTTTTATGTTCTGAAATGTTGTCTCACATCCTTCAGTGCAATGACTATAATGTCTTGCTTAGTCAAGTTTCTCAATGGTGGACTTAGAGTGGAATAGTTCTTAATAGTTTTTGCAGAGTAATCTGCTTTCCCCTAAAAGGTAGCAGTTAGGTCTTCCTGAATCTTTAATTGCTTGTATTTTCATAGTACAAATTCCTCCCTCACAGGAGAAAACACATCTGTAACTTCTTTCTCTCAATCATTTGTCCTTGTTTAGCATTAGGTTAAACTCTCAGGATTCTGTTTGTCTCTTGTGGCTTTTGTTTGGTTGGTTTTTTTTCTCCAGATACCAAAAAAAAAAAAAAAGGTGTCATTAAGCGAAATGCTTTCACCGCAATATATATTGGCTGTCTGATGCTATCTTAGTGCTACAGGAAAGATTCTAAATGATAATCTCATATCTCCTTAATCCAAATGATCTGAGAAGGCAGTTACTAATCTGTAATTTTTTTAGCTATAACTGACAAACTTTTTAAAGTTCTAACTTAGAAAACATTTAGCTCTATTTACCTTATCTAGGACATCATCCATCATGTGAGTTAACTACCAAACACACTGTTGAAATTAATTGAGTTGCATCCTCTGATGTCAGTGGTGAACCTGATCCTAGCTGTATTTCCTTTCTGGCTTCACCTAACTTTCTCATGTCCACATATTTTATGTGGCTTAGGGCTAACTCATGCAGTTCACAAGGTGGATCTTGATATTTCTAGAATGTCTTGAACTTTAAGTGTGGGTATTTTCCAGTTTATCTGTGGCTCTCACATGGAATTGAACTCTCCTATCCTTTTATGATACTGGAACTGCTGCTTCATCTACTGTTTGTGCAATTTCATAGTCACACTTTCTATTCTTACCAATTCTATTTTTGTAACAATGCTTCAGCATCAGTTGTTGGGTTGGTTTTTTTTGCTCTCCTGATGCCTTTGTCCACATCTATATGTGCCTCTTCAAGTGAGGTGTAATTGGCGTACTGTCTCATGCTATAATAAGTAACTACAAGTAACCACAAGTTTGCCTGGCAATATGAAATGGTAAATGTTTTATTTTTTCTTGAAATGTATGTCAAAACTCTTCATACGCAACTCTCATGCGAGACTTACAATTTCAGCCTCCCTAACCCAGTACTGCGGCCTTTGTACACTATCTGGTTACACAGTGCCCCAAAGAGCATGAGATTCAGGTGAGTCGTATTCTGGACAAGATTTCAAAAGTGCATACGGAGACATAGGTGCACCAATCACATTCACTTTCAATGGGATTTATGCGCCTAAATCCCTTAGGGATTTGGAAAACTTTACCCTCTCTTTTTCCTGACAAGCCACGTAAAGTGCCAATTGGTTATACATTGTACATTCAGCTACTTTGGAAACTCATGCAGTGGATATACAGGAGGCCATGTCAGACAAGGAGTTAATATTTTAAGTTCCTAATTGTTCACATTTTTATTTAAATCATTCTCCCATCCCTGGACTGAACTGCTTCTCTTGCATACATTGCACAAAGGACATTCAAAATGACCAATAAAATTCATTAATTAGAGTAGCCTAAGAAGCAGCTAAAATCTTTTTTCAATGCAAGCAGAGGCTGTGAAACCTATAGCACTGGGGTCCCTGTGAATGGGTATTGTCCTCACTCTGCCCAATACAACTTAACACACACAGGGTTACTCTAGATATAGAGTTAATAGGACTCACCTGCTCTGGAGAATTAGCAGAAACAATTGCATTTCTATTGCAAGGTCCCAGGAACTACCATCAAGGAGAGTCAGGATAAATCTCTATTTCTCTTTCTAGGGTCTTAGAACATGTCAATATCCAAAGTAAATGCCCTTCTTGAGAGATTTTCAGTACTGCTTCTTCTGTAATTCATGAATAGCAAGAGCTTTTTGAGTGAGGGTTACTAAAATGTTTTAATATTCACACATACAGCCAATGAGAAATCAAGAAAAATAACAGAACTTCAATAATAATAAATAGTAACAATAGAACCACTAAAACAATTTTATAGTCTTATCTTATCAAAACCAGCTCATAATTCTTTTTAGTTCCACGAGAAGTAGATTCTGTCATGTTTCATAAGATTTTGCTACAATTAACAAGACATTTTGCAGGATTTCCTTTCCCTGTTTTACAAAGCCAAAACAATGTGTCTTTAAATTTGAAGTCTGCAAATAACCAGGGGCCCACTGTCTTCTTAGTAGTGAGGCAGGGAGCAGTAGGGAGCAGGAAGGCATTTTCCCATCAGTGCTATAACCCTTATACAGTTAACAGTGGTGCCGATGAGCGTGGGAGGGGAACATATGAGAACCCACTGTCCCATGAATAGAGTGCCACGTTATGGGGACCATTGGTCAGCTATGTTTGATAAACTCTATGGATCTTTAATACTAGCCAATGTTTATCTTTCTCCCCAAAGTATCCTACATCACTTTACAAATGCTGTATAAAAAGGAATAATTTCACATAGCACCGAAGAGAAGCCCCCTGGGTTGGTCAGAGACAGGTGTTTAACAGAGCGTGGCAGGTGATTTAGAATTGTAAGGGAAGAAGAACACCATAACCGAATGAAACTGCAATGGGGATGTAGGTAAGCAGACTGTTAATACTCACTGCAATTTGGGAAAGACCGCAGGGTTATCACCCTTTACTGTTGCCAACAACAACAACCTGGTATGTGGGGTTAAAGCATTACAGATTGTCAGAACCTTGGTTTTATGTATCTCCTGAAAGAAGTTACATACAGTAAATTCAGAGCAGAAGCACAGCCTGTGAATAAGACTCAGACGATGCATCTTCATAAGGAAAAGAGTATACTACCACAAGTTAGCTAACGTGTGGAAACTAAAACTAGGTAAAATCCTAATGAAGATAAGCCATTTGTAGTTTTCACACATCAATAGGTCTAGATAAGGTCTATGGGTGAGCCTAGGGTTTACCTTGACCTGCTAACCTATGTTAGGAAAAAGCGCACCTTTCTTTTCCTAGTAAAGAAGAGACAGATTTTCTGGTCACCTCACATGTATTTACTAGGTCTGGGAAAATGGAAGTCATACTTAGAAGTATCTTGCACCGGGCATCATGGCACGGTCTCTAACAGGCCCCTCTGATTTACGAGGACTGCACTTGTCAGCCACAACAGTGTGCTCATGAAGGCAGTCCATCAAATCAGCAGCCCAGTGAATGGAATGTTCTGACTCACTTGTAAAGCATGTCATGCCATCTTAAATATTTAATGCTACTTTTGTATGTAAATGAACTGAACAATTATAGAATGCTCCTACACACCTAAGGGCAAATTCTCTAACACAAAATTGTTTTAGTGGCTCTGCCATTTGCATGTCAGTTTGTAAAAGACTAAAATACCTAATTGGCAAAAAGAATCAATAATTGTAAAGCATGGTGTCAGGAATAAGAAAAAAAGATTAATTACTGGTGGTCCTGGCTTAGGGTGAATTAAGAAGCCCAATGAGTGTGGTTCAAGCAATTAATAAAACAACTAGCCATAAGATTTACATTACTGCTTAAAGGGCAGTCTATTTCAATGAAGTAGTATATTCATTAGGAAAAGAAAACTTCAGGAGAAACCCACAACTGTCCCTACTCCTACATGATTATGTGATCCTTCTAAGTGGCTGTAGCTTATAAAGAGGAGAAATATGTTTAGACAGTAATGGATATGCCCTACTACTCCATGAATGTTGAGTATTAATTGTTGTGTTGTCCTATTCCTGAAGACTATAGAAGACTGTAGAGCATTAGGGGAAACAAACGTGCAGTGCCATTTATTTCCATCTACATATTTAAATCATAATGTATTGCCAGAGAGGAAAAAAGGTTAATAAATATTTGCTCAATGTGTATGTGAAAATCAGAGAGCAGTGATATACCTGGTAAGTATATGGGCTGAATTTTCAGGTGGTGTAAACTGACACGGCTCAATGACTATATTGGATAAACACCCATTGGTGACACATGAGGATATGGGCCTTAGTGTTGGAACAAAATCAAGAGATATGTCAAAATACCCTTTAACTTTGGCTGCTGAACTTTGGAGGTCTATAATCACTATCAGGCCCCACCATCACCTATCCACATTAAAAAAAATAGAAGTCAAACTGAAAATATAGGTAATGCAAATAAATGTTTCACAAGCTTTTGGTTACAGTAAAAGGAACCATTCCCAATTTCTCAGATTTCATGGACCATATGAAATATGGTTTCACTAAATTTTTGTCCATGGTAGGCTTTATCCTGCATCATAAAGTCAATGGGAGTTTCTCCACTGATTAGGATGTGAGACGGATTCAGGTCTATATGGCCTAATAACCAGATATGCTTCATTTAAATTATAGTATGGCAAATTCTGAAAAATTAAAACAGTAAGTCCACTAAAACAGGAACTGAAGTATCTCAATTTCCCCAATGAATATGGTTTGTTTGATTTTTATAGGGCAACTTTAAAAGAGGAAATACCTATATGAATATAAGCATATATAGGTATATATATCCTATATGTAAATACCTATATGAATACTTTAAATATTCTTGCAAACTACAGGTATTCATAAGTTCTTCCCCAACTTTGTGTGTAAAACAAGTGAAGGCTGAGGGTTAAAAATCAAGCATTAAATGCTTAAGAGAAACCCACATGAATATTGTTGGTCTTTTGATTCTACATAACTTCATTACCTGAAATTTTGGGGAAGGTTAAAATACAACGAGGTAGAAGAACAATAAACAATATGTGCTGATTTTTCGACTTTAGCAACATTACTATATTTGTAATGAAGATATCTCAAACTATATTCAATAGTACCTTTTTGACATTATCTTGTGACATTCTGTGAGAATCTAAATTAGACTATGAATTAGATTTCTCAGAGCAGGTTGAATATTTTGCTCAAATGACTTATTTCCAAACCACTATGGACCATCCTCCTCACCCCCAGTTTTGAATGATGCTGTTAATTGATGACATTGCTCTTACCATGGTACTCTCAGAAGTGCTGATATCAGACTATCTGATATTAAAAAAAAAAATCAGTTTCTGCAAGGTGTGTTTCTAGGCACTATGGAGAAATTTGGCAGACCCCATATATTTGCAGTATCTTTAAGCAACTCATCTTAACTTCATCCCAGTTAGTCTGATGTCAGGAACATGAAGCTAGCATTGAAGGCTGTAATTTTGTGGAACATGTAAAACAATGCAGGTGGTAAACCTCACTCATTTGCCAGGTTGAAACATCTTTAAGAAACTCTTCCCACCAACCCACCTTCATTTTGCTTTGGTTAATTCAGCACATCTGTTATACCAATAAAATAAAAACCAGCAGGATCTTTTTAAAGGGGATAAGACAAAATGTCACATTTATTGTGAATACAAAAAGAATCATAGTAAGAAGTCAGTTATATCTACAACATTTCATTCAGTTTCACATTCATTCACACACACACACAGAGGTTCTGTATAGACGTCATAGTTACCAGCCTAGAAGTTGCTCATGCCAGGTTACTGGCCAGGTAACCTGGGCATGAGGGTGGAGCTGAGTCCTTGTCAGATTCATCTGATGCTCCTGGAGGTTGGTTGCAGAACCAGACTCAAAGTCCTCAGTATTTAGAGGCCATTCTTATAGGAATTATTTCCTCTGTCAGTCTATGGGAATTGCTTCATCATGCTGTCGCTGAATCAATCAGCAGATGGCACATTTCTGATGGCATTCCTGGTGGCTCCACACTGTCAGATGTTATCTTGTTTTTCCCATCCTTTGAGATGATCGGGTGGGTCCCAGTTTACCCTCCGGGGGTTGTCTGGTCGTTCCCACTTTGACGCCGCCTTCAGCCAATGGTCACTGAATTCCTAGGCTGGCACCTCCCTGCTCATTCATTCATGTACACCAAGCATTCATCAGCAGACATACTGTCTTCAACACTTTCGGGGTGTGTACTAATTTATTTGAGACTCCCTGCCCTTTAATCAAAGAGGGTGGGGGTCTTTCTATGCTGTTTCTAGGTACAAAGCATGCATAAAGAACAAAGTCAAATAACTTGTTTGCAAGTTTCTCATAGCAATACAGTATCTTTCTGAGAACAGATACAATCAATGGTTTACACAGACAGTAGCTTGTAAGTTTAACAAGGGATCCAAGAGATATTTTACTTGGTAATGCTATGAGGTTTAAATTGTGGGGGACAAATTATGGGGAGTTACTTTCACTTGGGGAATCACTTTCAGTACCTTCTTTAATATCCCTACACAGCTCTGATTTCATTATTGCTGCATCAGCTATTCCTCCCATGCTGTTAATGTTTCTCACTGTGGAGCTATTTGCAACACATGACCAATTGAAAGTAATTTAGATAATCATCCAGCCAGAAGCCCATTTACCACTGCTTACTCAAATATATTTTTTTTAAATCTTTACATGCATAGATTGAGAACTAAAGCATTTAATCTATAAAAACTGCTACATTTAAAACCAGTACCTTACAGTCTTTAATTGATACTGCAGGAAGTTAGAGATTATTATAATTAAATCTTACAATGTCTTCATTAAGGCTTGTTGTACTTGGACTATAAATGAATTATGAGAGACCCTCATGATTAAAATGCCTTGCTTAATCAATCTAATGATGTTTACCATAACTCTTATAGTGCTTTATTTTGCTGTAGTAGTAGTTGAGAAATTTGAGGAAGTGCAAATCTGAGAGATTTTCCTTAAATTATTACTTTTGTTTTTGGAACAATTGACATTTTCGATGCTTTTCCTGCCATTTTAGTAGATTTGGACAATTTACTAATGTACAAAGTATTTTAGAAAACATTGCTTGATATTTCATATTGTAGATCAATAATGATGGACCAAAGTGAAAGCCCTAGACCTGAACCCCTCTAGACTCTGGGTAAACTTTGAGACTCAGAACAATCTCCGTTGACCGGTTTTTCTGAGATCTTTATATAACTAGCAAAGCACTGATATTTTCTTAGGGTACATTATTCAGTTTTCTGTAGAACCGTATAAAGATTTTTTCCCCTCACTCATTCTCAAAGGTCAATTTGCTGTAAACCTCCGATATGTATTTTCTCACCAAACACAGGAGGAACACAGAATTTCTGTCACATTTCTTCTGATGCTATAGCCATTAAATATACCAGAAATCAAGTATACTCATGCTCAGCTGAGGAATCTGACATTGTTATTCACAGTCACATTCCTAATACATAGACGCAGGCTTCAGAGAGGAAAGTAAAAAGCACTCATACTCTTCAGGTCCAAAATCCTGGAGTAACATCTTTAGCCATTTTCCTTGTGAATCAGGAGTAGATTCCATGGCTCATATTTTCCATGAAAATATGGCATCAAGTTTAAAATTTCTCTCTTTCTTTACAAAGCCCTCTGCAACTGTACCTCTGCCCTCAGCTAGATTCTCACCTGTTATAAATTAGTGCCATTACCAGTACAGTTTACACCAAGTGAAAATCTGACCTCTGGTTTCTATATAACCCCAGCTCAACAACTCTGGTCTACTGACAATGGCAGTTTTTATGCCCCATGTGTCTTTTTCACTCATTCCCATCTCCACTGATTTTTCCTCATTGTCCCCCTTATTCCCTCTTCCTTGTTCCAGTCTGCAAAACTACCACCCTTCCTTCACCCAAACCTGGCATTAATCACATGTTCCTTCATCCCACTTCTATAGGATTCATAGGAAATGAGTTTACAAATAATAGATATTTTTTTAAAAAAGAGAATCTCCACCTCAACTTCTGTTGAAGACAATTAGGCTTTCAGGGCAGGGACTTTTTTGTTTTAGTGTAATGCATATTTTCAATGCTAAACCAATACATAATATACGTTTCTTTTCATAGTGAGAGTTATATAAATTATCAGGTACTTCACATTGCTGCCACAGGAGAAAGCTTTTACTGGGCCCTAATCAATAAAACAATCTCCAAAGTATGAATATTTGGAACTGGAAATTTGAGCCATTTCTTACATAAAATAAATTTCAGGCAGTACCAAACTTTCCTTACAACTAAATAATGTTAAAGTTACTATTTTCACTCTGTAGGAATAAATATATCACACTTCCGGGCTATTTTATGCTGAAGTTTCTTACAAAAATTCATAATCCACAGCTGTTGTGACATGTTCTCATAGTTAAAAGTGGAATGTGAAATTTCCCCTGGTTGAGGCAAATAGGAAGTGATAGCATATGGAGTGACAAGTTTGCATTATCTGCTAATAATAATAATAATATCGTAGGTAGATCATTCATCCCTAAATGTATTTACTGTAGAAAAGATGAACTTATAAAGAATTAACTTGGTAAATAATCAAAATAATTAATATACATTCATATTACAATTAAAACATTGCACAAGGTTATAAGGTGGTCAACTTGGGGTTTTATGTTTTGGAAAAATAATGAAGTCTAGTTGATGTAAAATTATGATGTCATAATTTCTTCGCATATTTTTTATTTCTATAGGAGTGTGAGAGACCAGTGACTATGATTCACTCTAGTTTTATGCTAGTGTAATTTAACTGAAATCAATGAACTCGCCAGTGCAAAACTGGAGCAAGAGAGCACTGTTTCTGGCTCAGTGTGTATGAGCAACATTTATATTTCTGAGATGTTATGTTAAACTTTCTACTGGTGAAATTAGATTGGTCTGAGAATTCCAGGTCAAATTCTCAGCTGGTATAAATCAACATAACACCATTGAAGCCAATGGCTCAATGCTGATTTGCATCAGCTGAGGAGCTGGCTCTCCATTTTTTGCAAGAGTCAGCAAAAACTAATCTGTAGAACCTAATCTGTTGCCCACAAAAGTAGAAAAGAGAGAAAATACTCTAATTCAATTAGCGCTTGCAAGTTGCAGGTTTCAAGGTCATTCTTGATATCAGCTTTATCATTTTCATATCCCAAATATTGAGGAGTGTTAATTATCCATACCTGCTGGATGAGATGAAGCAAACCTGGGTTGTACTAGAGCCGTTATCACAATTTTATAGGCTAGCGAATGAACATACCATTGCTGGCACCACTGAGCTCTGCTATATTGAGGATGAAATGAGCACCAACCCCTCAGTGTGGATGGCACACAGTACATTCAGTAATAATAAAAGTAATGAGCTGAGCTACCTCACACCATTACCTTGAATGGGATTTATTCTTTGTCCTCCCTCACTAGTCTTTGGTAATTGCCTGGGCAAGAAGGAATATGCTTAACATGTGCAGTTATATTCAGTATCTTGCTAATGAGAAGTAAAATTTACTGTAACCCCTTTGGGGTTCAGAGAGCATGGCCCTTTAAATCTTTTTTCCTGATAGGGGAAGTGTTGATTGGTCCAGAAGGAGGAAGTGCAGTTGGGGGGAGCAGGAGCAGAGAGAGGGGAGAGCCACAGGGGTGTGTGTCTGGAGCTCCAGACGGAAGGGCTGCAGCAAGCAGGCCCTCACAGAGTGAAGCAGCCAAGAATCTGCCTGAAGCCCGAGAAGGACAGAGCTGCTGATCAGGGACACCCCCAGGACAGGAGCCAGGAGGATTCCTGTGCCAGGGAGGAATCGCCCAAGAAGGACAAATGGGAGCTGGACCCAGTATCACTGCTGCCCAGAGCTGCATGGGGCTGTGAGTACTGGGGCTTGTGACTTTGCTTTGGGAATAAGGAGGGAGGCTGCTAGCTAGTTAAGTGGGGAGGTGGTCGCTCTGTGTGGCTTTGCAGAAGGGGGCACCGGAGGGGTTTGATGGGTCCCCATCACTGGTGCTGAAAATGACCAGGAGCACCCAACTCACCACTGGACTGGAACTTTGCCCAGGACTCTGTTACACATTGCTCTATGCCTGCCCTTTCAGAATGTGGTACCACTGGGCCTGTGGGGCCTTGTGTTGACTGCAACCCTGTTTTACTGCTCCCCCTATATTTACCCCTGTTCCCCCGCCCCATCCCTCTTTGAATAAATATTTCCCTTTTCTATATTTATTCCGATGTGTTCACTCCTGGGGTGGGGAGGGGGGGGGAGGGGTGTTGGAACAGGTGCCCTTGGGGAGGAAGAGACTTTCCCTGCTGCGTTCCTGCGCGTGCCTTCCCTTGGCCAGAGCTGCCTGCAGAGCAGATTCCACCTTAGCCAGGAGGGCGTTAAAGTTACATTAACATGGGAACTATCACTTTAGAACATGCAGCTTTAGGTGGGCTGACCTCATCTGACAGATCAATACCACAGTCCTTAACTTCTCTTTTGGACATGAGTCATTGTCCCCCAGAATCAAGACTACATGGGTTGCACACCTCATTTAGGGCCAGATTATGCCAGTCTTACTTATACTGAACATTATCCAAAGCCATAGGCGCCGACTTCCCCTCTGCTCGCTGGGTGCTCGACCCCCCTGCCCCTGGCCCCACCCCTGCCCCACCTCTTCTTGTCCCTGCACCACCCTCACCCACCCCCATTCCACTCCTTCCCTAAAGTCCCCGCCCCACCCCACATTTTCTCATCCCAGCCCCCTCCCTCTCCCTCCCCCATTGCACCCCCTTGCCCCAAGTCCCTGCCCCTGCCCTGCCTCCTCCCCACGGGTCGGCACCTATGTCCAAAGCCCACCGATATCAATGGAAAGACTTCCATTAATTTCAAAGGGACTTTAGATCAGGTCCACTGAGTAGTGCCTTATTTGATAAGAAGTGAGAGGAACTACTCACTACTCAGAATAAGTAATTGTCCTTTAGTTATAAAAATATGAATTTCCTTCCACAGGACATTGCTGTGGGGTAACTTTATGAGCTTAAAATATTAGAGCTGAATGTAATCCAGAATGTTCAGAGTTTCTGAAAGCTTATGTGTGTATTCAGTCCTGGGATTTGAAGCTACATTGGAAATGCTAGGTAGTGCAGAACTCAGCTATTACTCATCAGTATTTCATACAGGGAGTTCCAGAGAATGCAGACTGCCACCTTATTTCCAGTTGCAAATCAACATGTTGGTTTTGATTTATATAACCTTTGATGGTTTAGGGCCTCTGTATCCTAGAGGCCATCTCTATCTTCTGATTTTTGAGATCAGCTGGCAGGCTCATTTTTTGCTGATCAGAAGATGAAAGGAGGGGTTTCAGCTGTGGAATTCTACATATCCTTTGGTCTAACAGTGTAAGTGAAGCGATGGCATGTTGTAATGAGGGGAAGGATTGATTGAAGACTATTCAATTATTTCTAGTGTCATAATTATGTTGTACATATTTTTGAAATTGCCATACCTATATGCAATTAAATATGCATGGTAGATAGATACAATTAAATACACTTTAAAGAACTAATCAATTAAATTCCACTTAATATAATGTGGCACATTGACTTAGTACATCACTGCCAGGAAAATTGTCTTGTTTTTTTTCCAAACCACATACGTTGCGACCCACAAAGGTACTTAGGTGCTTAAATACCATTTTTAGGCACCACTGCTATCCACAAAACCCCGCTCAGCTGCTACCAAATAGTGTAGGCACCTAAACTCAGTTGGTGCCTAATGCAATAAGCACTAGATTATAGAAATATTCCAAATCTTTCTCTGGCCCAATTAACATTTAGTTGTTGTAGGAGTAGCAGTGATCTGTATGCTCTGTATAACCTGTATGTTCAAAAGGTCTGTTACACCTTCTCCCAACCCATTTAGTCTCCTCTCCCTCTTTGAAGACCCATGAAGTGGCTTTTCCCCTCCCCCTCCCTCCAGGAATGCTTGTGGGATGAATGGGCTGCTTGAGAAGCTGGAAGATCAGAAGAGCTCCCAAGTAGACAAGGTGTCTAGGACTCTAATTAGGCAGCGCTCACACACCCAATGCATGGACACTGCATGGACACTGCCTGAGGTGGAGTGTGACCAACCAAATGCGCCCAAGTCATCTCTAGTCGCAAGCCATGAGGAGCAGGTCCTTGAAAGGGGAAGGGGCCATGTGCTCAGGAGTGCACTCACAAGATTGTACCTCCCGTGAAGGCCATTCACCTGGACCGCCTGGCCAGCGGTTCGCCACGTTGCATTCCATCGTGCCTCGGGAAGACTTACCTTCATCACACCATCCATTGCTGTGCTGTGGGACACTTACCTTGAAGGATCCTGACATCTCCTGTGCTGTGCCTCTCCTGGGAGCATAAGTATGCGAGTGTGAGTCCCCCTCCTTCTTTTGAGATTAGCTATCAGTATAATAAGCGTGCTGCTTTCTGCCAAACTCTGGTACGTCATTAGTCCTCCCTAAGGTTACTAGCTGGCCCAATTTTGGGTAACATTAGTTATTCAATTAAAGTGCTACAATTTCAGTTGGTGAGGCAGAATGTCCCATAACTTAGTGGTTAGGGCAGTTATCTGAGCAGTGTCCGATTGCTGTCCAAATCCCTTTTCCCCCTCAGTAAGAGGGGAACTTGAACCAGGGCTTTCACACATCCTGGGTAAGCACCCTAACCACTGGGCTAAAGGTTACAACTGAGGGCTTTTCTCCACCCCAAAGCTATTTTGTTTCAGCGCCCACATGTGACTTAGGTGGCTGAATGCGTATCTTCCCCTGGTTCATGAACAGAGATAAGTACCTCTCCGTAGCCTGGATTTAGGTGCCTAACTCCATGGAAAGGCCAAAGCTTAGGATACACGCCTGTCATTAGTGTCTCCCATTGGCTAGCTTAGGCAGCGCCCCACCTAATGTGCTGGATTTGTGTATCATATCCTTAGGTGCCTCTCTCTCCCCATTCATTGTATAAGAACCTAGGCACCTAATACAAGCTTTGTGGATGACAGTGTTGTTCCTGTGATTTTTCTAGGTACCTGAAATTTGGGCACTATGATGCTCAGTGTTGTAACACGTAAGTCTTTTTGTGGGTTCCTCCCATAGCTCCTTCAGGGAAAAAAATGGGGAACGACACCCTGCTATATATGGACTCAGGAAGGAAGGAAGGAGATAGAGAGTGAGGAGGAGTTGATTTGAACCACAGCCATCTGTTGTGGTAGCTGTATTGTTCTGGCAACAAAATAGAAGCGAAACAATAATGAGGCTCTGCATTAAGTACAGACTGCCCAACTGTTTAAAGCAGAAGGACATCACAGTCCTCCGCCTACTTTAAAATATTTTCCAAATATTTTCCAAAATATTTTCCAAATTGGACTGAAAATCAAAATGTATATATGATATCTGTCTTATTGCGGTTGATTTTCAGTCCAATTTGCTTGCTGAATGCATTGAGTCAAGTTGTTTTTTCTTGTATATGGTGTTGGGTATGTGACAGAGGAGAGTGACATCATCTGCGAAGTCCAGGTCTTCAAGGGATGAGAAGAGTGTCTATTTAATGCATCTTGGCATGTCTTCTGTTGTACGCCACATTACCCAGTCAATGGCAATGTTGAAGAGGATTGCAGACATGACACACCCCTGACATACTCCTGTTTTGACTTCAAAACTGAGCTCACTATGATCAACACTGCATGTAAAGTTGAAATAGATGCTTTTGATGACGTTGATTATATGGAAAGGAATTCCATATGCCCGCGGAATGCACCATAAGCTGGTACTGTGAATGCTATCTAAAGCCTTTTCAAAGTCTATGAAATTGATGTAGAGTTGCTGTTGCCATTCTAAGCACTGTTCTATTATGTTTTGTAGAGTGAAGATCTGGTCTGTGCATCCACGCCCTTTCTGAAAACAAGATTGCTCTTTTCTGAGAACGATATCAACTGCCTCTGATATACGCTATTGACTCACCATCAACAGTACGGATAGAGGATTATGTTCTCACCAATGTAGAAACATTCACATATTGGGCAGCACCATGAGCCAGGACGGTGGAACGAGCCAGGACATCTGGAACAAAATCAATAAAGCCAGGAACACCTTCAGGAACTTAAATACAGTCTGTAAATCATCAAAATACGACACCAAAACCAAACTCAAGATTTATCAGAGCTGTGTACTTTCAACACTACTTTATAGTGCAGAAAGCTGGGGAATGATAAAATCTGACATGTCCAAACTGTCTTCATTCCATACAACCTGCCTCAGAAAAATCCTCCATATCTTTTGGCCCAGAACAATCTCAGGCCATGATCTATTGACACAGTGCAGCCAAAAGGATCTGAGCACCATCATTGTCAAGAGGCATTGAAGACTGATTGGTCATGTTCTTCGGATGGAAACTGATTCCATCACCAGAATAGCAATAAGATGGACACCTGAAGGCAAGCGAAAACGAGGCTGCCTGAAAACAACATGACGAAGAGCTGTGGAAACTGCGCTGAAAAACCTGGGGAACAGCTGGGGAACCACTGAAAGACTTGCCAGAAACAGACAAGAGCGGAGGAGCTTCGTCACTGCCCTAAACACCAGAGGTGTAATAGGAACATGATGATGATGATGATATATATACACACACATTATCTTTTACGTGGCTAACATAAAACATTATATAACCTAGCTAAAAGTTGCTGGTGGACTACTGCAGACTTTCAAGTTGCAAGGGATTATTCTACCCTCGAATAGCAAGTCACTAGCTAAACAGTTTATAAGTTCAGTCACATGACTGACTTTAACCCTCTCTTGGGATAACCTGGTGATGGTGATGTGGCATTGTCCTGAACAAGAGGAACGGTTGCTGGTAAGGAATCAACTGAATCTTGTACCAAAGTTTCTTCCAACAAGTCATCTAAATTAGGAGTTGTAACAGAAAACTGTATGATTGGAGGAACAGAAAATCCTGCTGGAACATCCCTGGACTCTAGAACTTGTCAAGGCTACAACTGGTCCCTATGTCATATCCATAAAGTACCATCAGACAGTTTTACCATAAACAAAACAGGCCCTATGCATTTTACAAGTTCTCCAGGTATCCATTGCACTCCACAACTGTAGTTATGAGTTTACACTAAGCCTCTTACTTGAAAAAAAATGATGACAAGGCTCACATTGATCAAGTTGCATAGCTTGGGATTTGGCTACATGTGAAGCAACATCAGGAGGAAGCAGATCCAAACAGGTACTCAAAGGTCACTTCAAAAAAAGAGTTGCAAGCTCCTGGGTAGTAAGTAGCATGTTAATGAATTCCTAGAGACAAGCAGGAAAGTGTCCAATTTCTGGTGATGACTCAAAATAGTCTTGTCAGCTCATAAAGCATGCTTTCCACTAGTCTATTTATAGCAGGATTGTATGGAGCAAAATGTATGTGCTGACTTCCTTTTGAAGCTAGGAAATTCTTCTGAACAGAATTAAGGTCCAATGTTACTCACCAACTGTAATGGTAGACCAAATTGGCTAAACACAGTACAAAGATGACCAATGGTCTTGGTAGCTGTAGTAGAAGTCATTCTAAAAACTTCTAGCCATTTCAAATGGGTATGAACTATGACCAAAAACATAATGGTCCAGTAAAGTCCACATAATGCTCTAATGGTCTGGTAAAGTCCACAGGAGTAAGTGTCCAAGGAATCTGAGGACACAACCAAGTGGTAGATGAGCTAGGCCAGGATCATGTTGAATTTGCTTACACATAGTTCAGCACTTTACCTTCCTCTTAATGTCTTGGTAAGTTCCTGGTCACCAGACATGACTCCAGACTACGGACTTCATCCGTACAATGCCAAAATGACCCTCATGAAGAGCTTCTAAAACCTAAGAATGAATTGATTTCAGAATGATCACTCACATTCCCCACAAGGTGCAACCTTGAGTCACAAATAATTCATGTTGCTGTGACACAAACTATGTAAATGGGAATTCTTATGATCCAGCACTGTACCTGTAGTACCATTCCCTTCACAAAAGAAAGGACATCATCCCTAGTGGTTTCTTTGTTGATGTCGGTGTTAGTGATGGATAACCTTCCATCAAATAGGAATAAAACACTTCATCCAAAGTTTATTTGGATTGACAGAAGTTTGGGCATGGCAGGTGTGACAGCCCATCGGCACTGCCATACTGAGTCCCTTTACAGAATTGAATAGTATTGTACAATAGGATTGTGACAGTGAATGTAAAGGTGACAATACTATTGTCAGATTAGGCAGAAATTTACCATGGTAGTCAGACAGTCCTAAGAGTGAAGGCAACTATGACACATACTCTGGTGGTGGCACTTGAAGAACTGCCTTTTCTTTCTCTGGCAATTTCCTTGAGCCCATGGCATCCATTACATAGCCAATGTGTTCAACTAAAGGTTAAAAAAATTCACATTTGTCAGCCTATGGTCTTCCAAACATTGTAAGACACTGTCCAAATTTTGAAGATGATCCTTTTGATCCTTTCCTGTAACAAGGATGTCATCCAAATAGCACTAAATGCCATTCAGTCTCTTCAGAGTCTCATCCCGAGCTTTCTGGAACACGGCAGGTGCTAATGTGATACCGAAAGGCTAACTATCGTAACAAAATAAACTTTTTTGCATGTTGATTGTGAGGTATTTCCTAATTGCTGGATCAATCTCCATTTGTAGGTATGCCTTGAGCAAATCCAATTTACTAAAACACTCTCTTCTACTAACAGTAGCAAACAATTCTTCAATGTGAAGTAGCAGGTATTGGTCTGCATACAAAACTGGATTCAGTGTCATTTTGAAATCGCCACAAATTTGCATGGAGCCATCCTTTTTGATCACTGATGTGATGAATGTAGCTAACTGTGTGAAACTGGTGACAAGATTGGTGACATTTAGTGTTCACTATATGGTCGAAATCAGCCTCCACCAGAAGCATAGTTGGAGCTGATAGGTTACACAACAGTCAGTATGCCTTCAGACCCATCACTGTCAACAAGGTTGAAACTTGTTATCTGAAATGGAGTTGCAAGCTACATATCACTCAAAACACTCAAGATACACTACCCATGATTTGCAATTTTCATCAAATTCACCAATATTGCTCACTAAAGTTGCTAGTTCACCTGTCTCCTGTTACCTTCACCCCCTCCTTGACGTCTTCTGTTCCTCAGGGAAAGTTTTGAGGTTTTACTGTGCACTGTCTGCACTTGATTTCCTTCTGCTGGCTGGGTGTTTACGCTGCTGAAACGGCCAAAGGATAACTTCGGCTCCCTCTGCTGGCTGAAGACCTTCAGTGCAGGCTAAAGGCTAGCGCTGTTTTCTAGCTTGCCAAGATGGCTTCTTTCTCACCTCTCTATCTTTCAGGAGCTCAGCAGCAGATCTGGCAACCACCTCTACTTTGTATTGCATTTAATTGTCTACCCCCCCTCTACTTTGTATTGCATTTAATTGTCTACTCTCCCTTCTCTTGTTGTCTGGCTCACAATCCAGCAAAAGCTGCAAAACCAGCAGCCTGCTACCTTTTGTTTCTAGGGAGATTCTGCCTCTCTTTTATTATTTGCTTATTTTTTCATCTCCTTGTTAAGGCATTGGGAGCATTGGAAACTTGTGGGATATAAATTCCTCAACACCAATGTTATATCTGAAACCAGCATAGAAGGAAATACAGACACAGATTTAAAGCACAGCTATCTGCTGTGGTATCTTTCTTGTTCTGACGGCAAAACAGAAACTAAACAAAAGTGAGGCTCAGCTCTGAGTACAACCAGTCCAATCATTTAAAGGAGCAAGACATCACACATCCAGAGCCTCTCCACAAATGGGAACCAGCACCTCTCAATTGAATAAATGACTCTGTCAGCCAGGCTCATAATGAGGATCTTGAAATAAATCTTGCTGAGACCAGTATCAATCTCATACACTATTCATACCCTATGGTAGGTTGAAGCATCTGGGATGAACCAAGTAGAGTTTAATGGTTTGAGTGATAATAGGCAAGTGTCCCTTGTCCTGTCCGGCACACTTGTCAGCAACTAACCCAGACATCAGGAAATTTACCAAAGCAAGACACAAACCGCCTTTTCACTTTGTGTTCTAGCAGATTGGCTGACAAACTCTATAAACCACTGGGCCAATATAGATACCATCACTGAATACATTGACTCTCTGCTGGAACCTTTTAACACCAAAATTAACACAAAATTTCCCTATGAACAACTTGTATTACTGGTATTTGTCCTTTTTATAAGGCCCACAGGACTGATCGGGTGCTCAGAAATCTCAGAGTGCCATCGGTACATCTTTGTTTTGCCTTCTTCCACAGAGTTGCTTCAGCTTCAGAGCACCCTGCAAATAAACTCTTCAAGGATTAAAGTTAAAATCATTTCACACTAGATTACTCTGAGCAGGTTATCTTCTCACCCTACTCTAAATAAACTCAACACATGCTTTATAACCATTTCCTGGGGTTTGGGTTTGCCCCTAGTCCCTCCTGACCACAGGGTTACACACACCTCTCTTACATACTGGGAAAGGCAAAGCCTCACATTTCTCAGTGAGTCAGCAGAGCTTGATGTCTTTCTAATTCCAACTAAAGGAGTTGGATCAACAGAAGAGCCCTGCATACAGAACCATAGATGCTGCCAAACTTCCAAAGGTATGCAGATTGAGGACCAGTTGTGCTCCCATTGTAGTCCCTGGAGAAACTCCCACTCATTATACTAGAAGCAGAATCAAGTCTTTTATCTCTGACTACATCAGCAAAGGCAGCAGTTCCTCAGAAAGCAGTGTGGACATTAAAATGCAAAACACTGTGTGAAAAGAAAATATAACCTATGGCAGGTTGCCAGCTGTGGGCAGTGAGAATTGGCTGCTGAAATTATTGCTTGAGAGGCATTCAGTTTGGTGAAATTGCTGATGCTTACTCTTCATGATTTGACAGCCAAGCTGACGGGAGTATTTATTTTAGATTATTTAGAAATGTACCCACCTGGGTGCAGGTACAAAACACTGAGCAATAAAATCTAGCAGTTAGGACAAAAGCATGAAATCCTTCTGGGCCCACAGTGTCTGAATAACACTTGATTGTATTACCACTATTTAAAATACTTTTAAAACAATGTTATTTCTGATAACAGAACCAACCAGTGTAATCTGAGCTTTGTCGCTAATAAAATGTTTGAAAAAGCACCACAAAATTTGTTTACAGCACAAATTAGCAAAATTATGGAATTTAAATGGCAGACCTCATGCATTCCAGGTTTTGTGAGGCTTTCAAATTTGAAGCCCCTGACAGAAGCCTGAATTTCAGAAAGTGCTGAGCGTCCACCTCTGAAAATCAGGCCCTATAAAGTGTCTCAAAACCCCCCCACAACTGAGCAACCCAAAATCACTAATCACTTTCAAAACTCTTGGCCAACATTTTTTCCAACAAAAGGAAAGAAACCTATATCACTGCTCTACAGCCAAAATGCTTCTGAAATAAATGTAGTCAAACTTTACTAATTCTGGGTCACTGAGAATGAAAATGATGCTTAAAATTGTTGATTGGCTCTAGTTTTCAAGACATGCTATATACGACCCTTGACTTGGGAATGGCGGAGGATAAGTGAGTTATAAAGGGAAGGGATCTCAATTTAAACCAGAAATGACTAAAAGACATCTTTGACTGGATTGATGAATAAATCTATGACTGGGTTTGGACAGTACTTGCTTTTTAGGCAAACAATGAATGATGCAATCTGAAGCTGGTATTGCATCATACATGATATGAATTGCATCATGTTATTCCTAGAAGTCATGGATGATGCAATCATAATGAAGCTTACATCACTCTGCTGAACAAATTGCCCTATATCAGCTCTAGAAATCGTTATTTGTCAGTGTTTGATTTTGCAAAGGGACACATTTCTGTTTAACCAAAGTGAGCAGAGATGCCTCGTCCTTGTGTGAACAGTGCAGATAACTTCTGCTATGTTTGTGGTGAAGTGACTTTTGCATCACAAAAGCGCAGTATAACCACTATGGTTAAGAAAGCCTATCACCTTTCTTTTGGCTGCAAAATTGGAGATCAGGACAAGAGGTGGGCCCCACACATATGCTGCAACACTTGTGCAACAAATCTTCACCAGTGGTTGAAGAGGAAAAGGAAATCGATGCCTTTTGCAGTGCCAATGATTTGGAGAGAGCCAACAGATCATAGCAGCAATTGTTACTTCTGCATGGTGCCTCCAGTTGGGAAAGGTGTGTCAAAGAAGAAAAAGTGGACTGTGCATTATCCAAACATTCCATCAGCTATACGCCCAGTACCCCACGGAGAAGGACTGCCAGTTCCTGATACACCAGAATCATTCTCACTTGAGTCAGACGAGGAAGAGGAAGAGGATGAAACTTCTGGTCCTGAACCATCAATGTCACAGGACCCACATTTTCTCCCATCCTCCTCCTCTGAACCACACCTCATAACACAAGGTGAACTGAATGACCTTGTCAGGGATTTGGAACTACCCAAGAGTAAGGCAGAGCTTTTGGGCTCCAGACTACAGCAGAGGAATCTCCTGGCAGTTGATGTTAGGGTTTCCATGTTCCGTGACCGTCAAAAGGATCTTGTCCCATTCTTCTTCATGGAAGGTGATCTTGTAGCCTGCAACAACATCGATGGTGTGATGGCAGCCCTCAACATCGTTCACCATCCAGATGACTGGAGACTCTTCATTGATTCATCGAAGACGAGTCTTAAAGCTGTTTTACTGCATAATGGCAATGTTTTGCCATCAATTCCAGTTGGTCATGCAGTCCATATGAAGGAAACCTATGACAACATGAAACAACTTTTGAGGTGCATAAACTATGACCAACATCAGTGGCAGCTTTGTGGCGATTTGAAGGTTGTTGCTCTCTTGCTTGGTCTGCAGACTGGATACACAAAGTACTGCTGTTTTCTCTGCTAATGGGATAGTCGTGCAAGAGATTCCCACTACATCAGGGAAGATTGGCCACTCCGACAGTCATTGGAGCCTGGGAGGAAAAGTGTTCAGCATCCACCACTTGTTGAATCAAGGAAGATTTTGTTACCACCCTTACACATCAAGCTGGGTCTGATGAAGAACTTTGTCAAGGCTATTGACAAAACACAAGCAGCTTTCAAGTACCTCCGTGGAAAATTTCCAAGGTTAAGTGAAGCTAAGATAAAGGAAGGTGTCTTTGTTGGTCCTGAGATTCGTGAACTTCTTCGAGATGGTGCATTTGACCATGCACTGCGTGGCAAGGAAAAAAAGGCATGGAAAGCCTTCCAGTTAGTGGCAATACATTTTCTCGGAAACAAGGCAGACAACTACAGGTTGTTGGTGGAAAACCTCCTCAAGGCATACAAAAGCCTTGGTTGCAACATGTCACTAAAGAGACATTTTTTGCACTCTCATCTAGATTTTTTTCCACTGAACTGCGGAGCAGTGGGCGTTGAGCACGGCGAGCGATTTCACCAGGACATTGCAACAATGGAGAAACGCTATCAGGGCAAATGGAGCCCATCAATGCTTGCAGACTATTGCTGGACAGTGACAAGAGATGCTCCATTTAATGAATACAAGAGACGAGCCAAGAAGCGCCGAGTAGGCACTGAATAGGACTAAACTATGGACATAATAGTTTTTTGCCTTTTGTTTCATAATACATTTTATTTATATAACTCCTTTGCTGATTTTTAAAGTGTTACATAAACAGAACAGGTGAAATAGTATCATGTAAAGCAACCATAAACACATGAAAAGACCTAGGTTTACAATTTATGATTTAAACTCCACTATCTACACAATATACATAGACATAAAATGTAAAAACTTAAATATCTTAGAAACAGTAGCCAATCAGTTGTTTTAATTGTCATAATTGAATTCAGCACATCCAAATACATACTAAATAGCACATTTTATCTCTGAAGCAGACGACTTCTGAAAAATTGTAGACCAGTGTATTAAAGATACAAGAAAATGCAAAAGCTTAGGGTGGCATAAGGAGATGCCCTCTAACAAGATGCCATGTTTGTTTATTTGTTTAGCATTTCACTATCCCACTCTCTGCTCCATTTTCAAAAAGCAGAACACATACCTAGTAGTGATAGACTTAGAGCCCTTTAGGTGCCTAAATCCCAGAATCAGGTCCCACTGGGGTTCACAAAATCCTGCTCAGCTGCCACTGAATCCTGTAAGCTCAGTGTCTAAACTTTTGCAGTAAAAGTTGCCTTAGGCACCTATGTTTCTGCCTTTACACATGCACACTGCCTTTACACACTCACTCTAGGCTTCTGAATACCTAAACCTTAGAGCAGCGGTTCTCAACCCGTGGTCTGCGGGCCACATGTGGCCCAATTAGCACACAACTGCAGCCCAGCTCAGGTGTGTGTTAAAGGCCGCAGGTCCGGGTCCAGCTGCCCTGCTGCGTGGTGGGCTCTGGGCTCCTGCCTGCCCTGCCGTGGCGGGCTGTGGACTGCTGGCTGCCACCCGGCCCCACACAGCAGGCTCGGGTTCTGGACTGCCGGCTGCTGCCTGGCCCTGCACAGCGGGTTTGGGATCCAGGGTCAGGCTGTGGGGTCATGGGGTCAGGCTGTGGGGTCCCAGCTGCTGACAGGCCCTTCACAGCAGGATCAGGGTCCGGGATCTAGGCTGCCGCCCGGCTCCGCATAGAATGGTCTGGGCTTGCGGCGAGGTCTAGTCAGGGTCCCGGCTGCCCACCCCACCCCCCGGCATTCTGGGCAGAGGATGCTGGACATAGGGGTTTGTGTGTGTGTGGAGGTTAGGTAGGGGGCACTGTGGTTCTCAACCTGCGGCCAACATAACACTTTTTGGGCTGCATATGTGGCCCACAATGATAAATTGGTTGAGAACCACTGCCCTAGACTAATACATGAACCAAGGAAAGATAGGCATTCCTCTACCTAACTCACCTGCAGGTCCCAGTCCAGCAGATGACCTCTGAGCCTGCTTGCCAGTTTGGGCCCTTAAAGACAAGTTCACACAAAACAGACAGGTGAGGAGGAGTAAATCTTTCATAACTTTTAGCCCAGTGGTTCAGGTACTGACCTGGGATGAGGGAGACCACCAGGTCAAGTCCTCCCTCCTCTGCCTGAAGGGGAGATGAGATGGGATTGGAATATGTCTCTGCCACCTTTCATGTGAGGGCTGTAACTACTGATCTCCAGGATATTTGATGTGAGGCTCGCTCAGTCTCTCCTGTTGAAGTTGTTCCACTGTGGCAATATAATGAACGAGTTATTGGGCCAGGAAGAGAAAAAGCTTGGTGGTTAGAACACTTGCCTGGGAGGTAAGACCCAGCCCAGGATTCAATCGAGCTAATCCCCCTGGCTCCAGTGTCTCTTAATTATTTATCCACAGTGGAACACCTTCCACAGGAGAAAGTGAGGAGCCTCCCTCTCTTCCCTCCCACATCAAAATATCCTATCACCAAGTGGATAGGGCATTCACCTGATAGATGACAGAGCCCAATGCAAATCCTTTCTCCCCCTCAGACATGGGGGAGGGGAAGGTCTTGCACTGGGGTTTTCCCACATCCCAGGTGAGTACCCTAACCATGGGCTAAAAGTTGTAAGGGAATTCCATCTTCCCATCCTTCGGGAGGAAACAGCACAGGTGCCTACCCCCAAGAGGGTTTGTAGCTGAGAACCCCAAGCACAGGTAGTCACCTTCCTCTAGCTCAGGGGTTCCCAAACTTGGTTTGCGGCTTGTTCAGGGCAAGCACCTTGCAGGCCACGAGATACTTTGTTTACCTGAGTGTCAGCAGGTACGGTTGCTCGCAGCAGCCGCGGTTCGCCGTTCCTGGCCAGTGGTAGCTACCTAGCATGCTGGCTTTTGTGAATCCCATTCCGAGGGGCATATCTCTCCCCATTCCTTGTATAGGGAGCCTAGACACCGAACTCAGGCTATGTGAATCCGTGTGATTTTTTAGGTGCCTATAAGCATCACCACAGCTAAGTTGCTTTATGAATCTAGCCCTAATGCTCAATTTCTTTTGAGATTAGGCAAAAAGAATTTGCCAGTGTAGTCTCTAAGATGAGAGTGGAGTTATACAGAGACTGACAATCTGTACATTTGTTTTACATAACTAATATTTTCCCCATGTCATTTATTTGGTCAGTCAAAAATTTAGCAAAATAAAAGGAATAGAGTATAAAAATAAAAGAATAATAAAAATAGTGAAATATATATATTAGCATCCTGTTTTTAGAATTCCATTTTACATTTATTGATATTATTTTATGACTGAGGTATTTTCAAAAATGTCTATTGCATTATGTCCAGGTTCAGCAGAGTGGTTCTGTCCGGCATCTTTTCAATACCAGGGCCCTATCTGTATACTCATAAAATTCAGTCCATTCAGATCAGTTATTTCATGACTATTTAACTCAGCCATTTGTCATCACCTCCTCTTCTCTAAAGCTGGAGGATGGATTTTGATGTTGGTGGTTTGTAGATGGGCCTTTGTTCCAAGTTTTTGGTTGGTTTTCCTACACCAAACAGGTGGATCCAGACAATCTTTGGAGATAAAGGCTTACTAAAGGGTCTGAAGAAATAAGTTAACTTTAACAATTATATTTAGTTTACAAGAAATGTTCTCTTAGACCACAAGGCTCCTAATATTTTGGGAGTGATTTAGTGCAGAAACAAGTAAGCTGTTTCTAAAAATCTGTAACAAAATTTCCCACAAACCTAACTACAGTATAAATTATTTAATGCTTTCCACTTACTTGATTGATACAGTAATCAGAGTCCATAGCTTTCCGGAACTCCATAGGTGTGTAAGTTTTCTGAATGATCACCTACCACAAAATTCTCTGTCCATGCTAAATGGAGCTGAAGTCATATAAAAATAGATCAGGCTAACTGGAGAGGATACTCCATCCTGTTTTCAAAAGTGGCCAGTCAGACAAAGCTTCACATCCCCCCTGGTTACTGCACAGTATTACCTTGTAAGATTTTGCTTTAAAGTAGGTGTTGAATGCACACACACTAATTGATGAAATTTTACTGCATGGGGAAGCTAAAATTCAGACTTTTTCTTGTCTCTACAATGAGATCTGAGTCAATTATCCTCATTACTTTTATAGTCAATAGCTCTTCTTTTCTCTTCAGGGTCCCAACAGAGCAGGAACATCCCCTCCTGATAAATGCACAGTTTCAGTTGATATACGTTTGAGGCTTCTATAGTCTTGTATAAGAAAAGATTTTTTGGACAGTAGTCAATGCCCTCTGCTAGACCTGGCTGACTAGACCCATATCATGAATAAAGAAAAACCACTGATTCACATTAAAAAAATGTTTTTTCTGTCCTGTATTGCCTAAGAGGTCAGCTGCTCTGCTGGAAACAGCTGCTTTTGACATTTTAAGGTTCAAAAAAGAGCTAAAAGTCTCACCCTTGTGTTAATGTCTATTCAAAAGCCTGGAATTCGGAAAGTACATCACTTGGGGGTGTGAAATATTCACACCCTGAGACACATCATTAAGCCAAGCTAAACCCCAGTGTGGACAGGAAGAATTCTTCCATTGACCTATCTATCTCCTCTTGGAAAGGTGGTTTTACTACAGCGTTGGAAGAACCTCTACCGTTGCTGTAGTAAGAATCTACACTATAGCGTTGCCGCTGTAGCATTTCTAATGTAGACATTAAACAACAAGGGACAAAAGGGTAGGTATCTAGGTACAGTAGCTGGTATTTTCAATGAGCCTATGGAAGTTAGATGAGTCCCTGGGAAATTCAGAGGGAATTGGGTGCCCAATTTCCTTAGAGCCCTTTGAGAATTCCAGTTTAAAGCAATAGGTACCATGTGAATATGGCTTATTCCTACAGAGAGATAGACAGATGAAACAGCCAACAGTCTCATTAGAAAAAGATACAAAAGACAAGGGAGACTAAAAAACACTTTAGTTGTAAATGAACGGAATACAAAAGGATGCTTTAGTACAGAGTTAAAGGAAAGGCTGAAATCCAGAGCAGGTGGCTTTAAAGAACAAATAAAGAGAGATCTTGATGGTTCAAAGAGTAATTAATCAATGAAGAATAGAATCCAGAAGAAAAACAGTAAAGATACACAAGAGAAAGAAGCCAGCTAAGACAATACCCTCCATCATGATCATAACTGCAGCAGCAGAAAAAGAAACAGCGTAGTTACAATACCTCGTTAGTATTGTTTCTGTTGGCTATAGTTAGAAGCCTTTTGATTTCTTGGACTATGTTTTCATTATTCAGATGTTAAGTGGGTAAATGAACTAGCCCATAGTTCTCTCTGAAAAGATGTACCATTCTTGGGACTGCTATAAAAATAAAACCTGACAATTGCAGTTGCCAGCTGAGGAGATGATATCAGCTGCTTCTGGTTGCTAGAAAAGATGCTGATAGTTACACCAGTAGAAGACCGGATAACACCATCAACGTCAGTGGTGTTAATCTGAATTTACACTACTGCCACTTAAATTAGAATCTGACCCATTGTTTTTCTAAATTTGGATCTGCTTCTGTGTTCCTAGAATTAGGATTCCACTGAATATTCTCTCTTCACTTTAATAGAAATTCTGCATGCACTGATCCATTTCCCTGTTCCCTTGTACCTATCCTTCCCTTTATTAAATGAGAATTTGTCGTACTGGTACTGCGTGGTCTTGGTTTTTTCCTTTCTTACCTATATGTGATGGCAGCATTATTGTACAAATTCACCAGCCTAGAGCACCAGCTCTTATCACCAGCAGATCATTATACATAGCACTTGCTGAAGAATAAAGTGCATGAAAATAACTTCAGAATTCAGGGGTGGGGAAATGAAAGTCAGTTACAGGTACAGCCAAAAAAAAAATGACTCGGTTAAAGGGCTCATTCTATTACCTTACTCACATTGAGTAATCCTTTTCTCCACGAGTGACCCTGTTAATTTCATTGGCATTATATTGCAGAATAAGGTACTCCTCAACACATGGGTGGTAGATTTGGAGCCTAATTTCTTCTATCTGGACATAAATACAGAACCATGTACATTGAACCGGTGTATCAGGTACCAGATCCCAGAACAAATCACATGTCAGATGAAACCAATGCCACAGTTTGAAAAGCCTTTGCTCCTCAGTTCTCAATCAGAGGTGCATATACCCCTGGGGTACACAGATGTTTTCCAGGGGGTACATCAACTCATCTAGATATTTGCTTAGTTTTACAACAGGCTACAGAAAAAGCACTAGCAAAGTGAGTACAAACTAAAATTTTATACAGACAATGACTTGTTTATTTTGGTCTATATACTATACACTGAAATGTAAGTACAATATTTAGATTCCAATTGATTTATTTTACAATTATATGGTTAAAAATGCAAAAATAAGCAATTTTTCAATAATAGTGTGCTGTGCCCCTTTTGTATTTTTATGTCTGATTTTGTAAGCAAGCAGTTTTTAAGTGAGGTGAAACTTGGGGGTACTCAAGACAAATCAGATTCCTGAAACGGGTATAGTAGTCTGGAAAGGTTGATAGCCACTGGTATATACAAGCGCTACAACAGCAAAGCTGCAGCACACTTGCTACAGTGACAGAAGGGTTTTTTCTGTCACTGTCATTAATCCACTTGAGGTTTAGGTTGGCTTAACTACGTCTCTGTCTGAGTGACATAGCTCAGTCAACCTCAGTCTTAGGTGTAGACCAGGCTTCACAATGAGGAGAGATTTTGTTTCTTTGTTTTGTTTTTTTCTCTCACTCTGTTAAAAAAAATCCCTCAATCGTTCCATTAGATTTTTTGTAATGTTGCAATGAATGAAGAGGAAAATAGAGGAGACTTGAAAGTGAAGAATTTCCATTTGAGAAAAAAGTCTCAGGTTAGCATAGAACTGCAAGCTTCAGAACTTCAGAACTTCAGTAAAACCTTCCAAAACAGAGTACAATCCTCCCCTTATACAGCTGAAGTAGCAGTTTACTGTTCTGATCAGATAGCACATGCAGCGCTCTATGATTGTTGCGTGTGAGAAAGGCAGACTAAACAGCCTCATACAAAAGCCAATAATCACTTAACTCCCAGGACACCTTGCATGACATTTTTAGATGGGTTGTGTTTTTAAAAAAGGTTTACTGCAGAAATACAAAAATTTACCACCTCAAATATAAGCAACAACAAACAGGCTTAAATTTCACACATCAGGATGCTTGTAATAATGTTCAGTTCTGCTCTGAGGTATGGAGTCTTTAAGTCTGAAAATATTAGGCAATATTAAGGAACCTCTGGGACACCAGGATTAAAACACATTAGCTTTCACAGGGCAGTTGGTGCACAAAATTATCCCTCTCTCCTTTTCTTATAATTGTTAGAGGGGGTTTAATATTTTGCATTGATGTTTTTAGCTCCAACAGAGAAAATCTTATTAGCTTATGTCTCACCAGGCATATTAAAATCACAAATCATTGCTTGGGAGCAGATGTAGGAGCAGATTGTAAGTCTGGACGGACCATGTATTTCTAAGAAAACACATGGAGAGTTGTGAGAATCAGGGTATGGATTTCTTCCGTCTGACACATGGTCACAGTATTTCACTAGAACTCTAGTATTTTACCACCCATTGACTAGCTCCTCCCCAGGGGGTAAAGGGGCTTGAGTCTTTCATGTTTTCACAAATTCACTCTTTCCCCTTTAAATATATGTCTCTCCCTTTTCAAGATCTCATTTTAAACCCTTATATTTTAAATGGATTCCTTTCAAAGCCTGCCAATGTTACCCCTTAGTAGCTGTTGCTGAGTAATCTAAAGCACTACCCTCACCCCATACAACCAGACCTCAAGTGTTATGTCTATGTGGTGTTTCGAGCTGTTGCTATCAAGGAAAATGAGAGACATGGGACTAAATTTACTTCTGATTTACACACTGTGCAATCCCACTGCTTTTAACCAGGTGGTATGGAATGTAAGCAGAATTGCTGTGCTTGACCTCAGGAATCAAACACAAATGCCTTATTATTTACTTACCGATAGTACATCTAACAGCCATTAAGCAGAATTACTGTTTCTCACTCTGAGGACATATCTACATTTACTGGGGATCAACGCTGCTGTGATTGATGCAATGGGGGGTCAATTTAGTGGGTCTAATGAAGACCCGCTAAATTGACGACAGAGCGCTCTCCGGTTGACTCCAGTACTCCACCAGAACAGGAAGAGTAACGTAAGTCAACAGGAGAACGTCTCCCATCGACGCAACGCGGTGTAGACACTGCAGTAAGTCAACCTAAGCTACGTCAACTCCAGCTTCGTTATTCATGTAGCTGGAGTAGCGTAACTTAGGTCGAGCTACCCCGGTAGTGTAAACAAGGCCTGACTTCTGAAATCATGCAAATTCCAGAACTGTAAATGAATACATTCAATTGAATATATATGCTTCCTCAATTTATAAGCCACGGTGTTAGTTCCACTCCAGAGTGACTTGCCCATAATGCTCTTGTTATAATTGCTTCCTGTTTGTTTGTTTTTTTAAATCCAGCAAGAGTCACTGACAGAAAAAATATCTCCTCCAGAAAGGCTATTCTGCATAACAGGAATAATCACTGATGTGGCAAAGCTGAACCATCTCCAAAGATTGGTGGCCTGAGCAGTGTTTCAAAACATATTTCCTCTTATATTTATTTAAGACATTACATTCCGACCAAGCAATTGTACATATAAAAAAAAATAAAGTTCTTCTGATGGGAATATATTAATCCAGGGGTTCTCAAACTAGGGGTCGCGACCCTTGAGGATATCGCAGGGTGGTTAGGTGGGGGTCATGAGCTGTCAGACTTAGGGAGCCTCTGTTAAATTAATATTACATTTAAATTAAATTAACCTCACCAATTTTTAATTTATAAAGGAGGTTGCACTCAGCAGCTTGCTGTGTGAAAGGGGTTGCCAATACAAAAAGTTTGAGAAATACTGTGCTAATTCATAGACGAATATGCTAGTTTGCACATAGACACCTTTCTTCACATCTGAATACCCATATCTATACAAATAAGAGTTTCTCCACAAACATAGCGGCAAAGACAAAAAAAAAGACAGTCGCACCAACGTTCATGAAAAAGAAAAGAAAAGAAAAATGTTTGAACACAACTTGATCAAATTGGCAACTCTGAATGTGCAAAGAAGGTCATTATTCTCCAGCTCTTTACTCAACTAGTGTTTTAAAAAAAACAGCCATCAATTTGAAATTAATTAAGCCTTGGTCCCCACTTTGTCACCTTTGTGCCCCTCCTGTGATAGAAAGTGAATGAAGAATTGCCCTTAAAGACCTATTGGATTCCCTTTGCATGGGAGAACCTCCATGTGTCATAAAGCTAATATATCGCTTGTTCCTTACCCCTGTCCTGCACAGGGATCATGTGAGGTTTAGGAGAGGGCACAAACATTGCACACGGGCCAGTGTAACAGTAATTAACGGATATTCAACATTATACAAATTAGCACAGCCTTGAGGAAGATGTTCCTGTACAGTAACTCCTCACTTAAAGTCGTCCCGGTTAACGTTGTTTCGTTCTTACGTTGCTGATCAATTAGGGAACATGCTCGTTTACAGTTGTGAAATGTTCCCTTCTAACATCGTTTGCAGGCTATCAATGGCAGTTCAGCTGTCCCTTCCCCCACTGCCATGTGCTGCTCCCTGAGACTCCTGCCTGCTTGCTGGGGGCGGGGGGGAGGGAAAGAAGAGAGGGACTAATGTCCCCCTGCACCTTGATTACCCCATCTTCCATAGAGCAGGGGGACACACGAGGGAGGGAGCTGCTGCCTTAGGCAGAAGCTGCAGCTGCTGGGCTTGCTGATCTAATTAACAAGGCAGTGTACTTCTGACCCCACTCTTGATACCTAATTGGAAATGTGCATCTTTATCTCTGAAACACATCTTTCCTGCTGGCTTGTAGAGTGTGAGAGTTAACCCTTGAGGGCTCAGTGGAGTACCAGTATTCAATTGTTTGTTTAAAACTTATAGTGTGTGTGTCTCTCTGTGTGTGTATATATAAATATAAAGACTATATATATATAGTCTTTCGTCTGGTGAAAAAAATTTCCCTGGAACCTAACCCCCTTATTTACATTAATTCTTATGGGGAAAATGGATTCATTTAACATCGTTTCGCTTAAAGTTGCATTTTTCAGGAACATAAGTACAACGTTAAGTGAGGAGTTACTGTACTGTAGAACAAGATGGCTCCTGACATTTCCTAGGATTGGGGGAATGGTGTGGACAGAAAACCCTCTGTGCCCCACTGCTCCTCCTCCGTATGCAAGTACACCTCAGCATTTGGCCTAAAATTGTTTGTAGAGGCAGTCTCTAGAACACTAAACCCCCTGAGCAAAATAGAAGAGTAGCAAATGTCATTCTAATGTGTTTCATTAGCTAGCTACTGTTTCAGTCACCATGAACAGACTGTAAATTATTTCTAACTAGCTGATTGACAATTTTCCAGTGGAATGTTTTTCTGCTTGTCAAAGTTGAAACATTCTGCAGGAATGTGTTGATGTTGATGAAATTTTCAATTAGAAAAAAAATCAAAAATTGTTTTGCTAAGGTTGATATGTTCTGTTTCAGCTTTATTGGAAGTGAACATTTTTAATTTTTTCTTTTGACATAACTTTTTATTTCAAAATTTATTTTACTTTACATTCTATTATATTTTAGTCAAAAAAGCAAAAATTCAAAATCTAAACAAAATGTTTTGATTTTATTAAAATGAAACATTTTGATTGCCTGAAATTAATTCTTTTTGAAATGTTTGTTTCATGGGAAACTTTGCTATTTGTAATTTTGCTCTGATGTGGAATCAAAACAAATTTTGAAATCACTGAATTTCTCATGAAATAGAAATTCCAGTTCCTCAGCAGCTCAGTTTGTGACCATCATAGGGAAAAAGCACTGGACTCTCTGGGCTAGATTGCAGAGCCACAACTAAGAATTTTAGCACCCGAGGCGAGCAAGCATATTTGTGCCCTCGACCAGGGTTTTTCATCATTTTTCTGCCACCACAGCTTTGTGCCCTGGGCAGCTGCTCCTTGTTCACCCTGACCTGGATACGGCTCTGCTACATAATAATTTATAGTCATGCCAATGGATTATCACTGAACTAAATGCAATTGAACAGAGAGTGACATTCCATTTAGGTGGAACATTAGAGAGATTGTGCCTGAACAAACTCCTTGCTCCATGAGCTGGCATGCAAAAAGAGTTGGACCAGGGCTCCTCTTCCTTTCTTTCTTTCTTTCTTTCTTTCTTTCTTTCTTTCTTTCTTTCTTTCTTTTTCAGAGCCCTGTTCTCAATAGAGGGATGAACAGTTCATGTGCTCCCCAGAGCACAGAGAATATGGGGTTTATTATGAGAAGCCCCTGCATGGCCACACAGGTACGTTGGAAAACCACATTGTTCACCCATCCACCCTCGTATGACCACACAGGTGCTGCTCACAATGGACCTCTGTTAATTTCCTTAGAGTTGGAAGATTTATCTATAATCATTCTTTGAGTTTATATAGCATCTGTCACCCAAGGGTCTAGCAGCACCTTTCAGAGAGAGACAAACATTAGGCTCCACATTTTACAGATGGACAACTGAAGTACATATGTGTTAAATGATTTACTCAGTATTACAATATTGAGCAATGGCAGTGGAAGTAAAATACCAGTCTCCTGTCTACTAGTCCTCTCCTCACACCACTAGAACATACCACATCTCTGAAATGCCCGACCTGAGAGGACTCTGCCTAGGTATGCATACACCAATTGAATAAAGGTATGAAAAATACCCTACATGTATGGCATATTTTTCTATTGAGGTTAAATGCTGTGTGTGCCGTGTGCTACTATAGGTAAATCTATGCTCATCTACTACATCAATTAGGCAAAAAACCATGATAGTTGATAAGAGTTCAGTATGAAAGATAAGAGTTTCACTTGTAATAAAAAATAGGGTCAATATACTGTGTTACTAACAACCATTAAACTGGTAAAGATTGTGTGCAAACTTGGCAGGGAGGGCTCATATGACTGCCTCCCCCCTGCCCCATTCTCATAAAATAGAGCTTAAAATGACAGAGGTAATTGTCACTTGATGGTGCTGTAGCTCCATGTCTGCCTTTTATCCAGCTTTTCCACATTACCACATTTTAGAAGCAGATTGTAGGTCTTCTCTGACAAAAACAGATCTCAGAAGTAAAAAGCATTACATCAAGATTGCCGTTAGCATGGAACCAAGCAAAAGACAGGCACATGGGCCTAAGGAAAAGACAATGCCTAATGGTCATGTACTGTGTGAAAAATGAACACAATTGCATGGAGTATTTGAAGATTTAAATTATCAAATGCAAAGAATAAATGTATTAATGTTGTGATACAAGCCAGCCAAAGCTGGGAAATGTATGTCCTCCTGGGGTGGTGTTTTTCTCAGGGGTGAAAGTAAGCTGATACGGGCCGGTACGGCGTACCGGTAAAAAGTGTCCGCCAGTACCAGCCCATACCCAGCTGACTTTAAAGCGCTGCCCCTTTTGCGCCCCCCGTCGGCTGTTGGTGATTTAAAAGGGCCCGGGGCTCCTGCTGCCACTGCTGCTACCACAGCAGTGGCCGGAGCCTGGGCCCTTTAAATTGCCTCTGGAGCCCCGGGCAGTGCGGGCCAGGTAGCGTGGATGGGCTGGCTGGGGGAAGCTGACCCACCAGCCCCACCATTTCTGTCCAAGGTCCTGCCCCTTCCAGGGGCTGGACCGGGCCTCTGTACCAGTAAGTTTTCAGCTTTACTTTCACCCCTGTGTTTTTTAAGGATGTTTTGGTATAAAGATGCTCAGCTTCAACTGTCAAAGTGAACAGGAAAGCTTACATTTTAAAATGAAATCCCAAGCCTTTAGCTGACCATATGCAGAGATTTTAAATTTGAATGCACAGGTTTCATATCTGATTGAGAATTTGAACTGATCCAAAAATGCAATTTTCCTTTAGGGAAATTTTGAAAAAAGTGTTTTTTAAAATTTCCCATGATCATTTTTGGGTTTTTCATTGAAAAACTGAAACAAAAAACTGAAAATAGTTCATTTTTCAATAAAAATGTTCAGGTTTTGGTTTTCAGTTCTTCACTGAAAAGGAAAAGAGAATTTTTGACCAAAATTAAATGTCTGTGCAAATGTACATTTTTGTTGAAAAGCTATTATTTGTTGGAAAAAAAATGTTTTGATAAAAAAATGTCTACCAGCTGTACTGAAAATCTTTTACTTTTGTTTGTCTCTTGCGGGATGGAAAAGTAAGCATCCTGTGTTTCTTCTGATACATTCAGGCTGTCTACATTGCATACCTTTTGTGGCAGCATGTAGGATACATATAGCTACACACTTCAGCGAAAAAAGCAGGCTGCGTCCGCACTGCAGTGTGTCAATGGGGGAGGCAGCGGGGAAAGGTTTGGCAGGGGCAGCGAGGAGCTTCCAGAACCCTCCCACACTGCCGGAGACTTTCACTGAAGCAGGGAAAGCCTCCAGCGGCTCCCCTCTTCAGGGCCGTTTCTCTGCAGAGGGGAAAATCTCTGGTAGCAAGGAGCTCTGCTGAAGACTTTCCTCCCTGCTGCTGGAGTCTGTCCCCACTGCTGGAGCTTTCACTGAGGCAGGGAAAGACTACAGCATCAGTAAGGCAGCAGGACACTGCCCTGTTAAAAATAGTGGTGTAGACAAGGGAAGCACTGCTTGGGCAAGTAAGGTACATTCCCACAGGGTTCAGGCATGTCTTTCCTCTCTGAATGTAAGCAGTGCTTCACCATTTACACTGCTATTTATACCTATGCTGGTGGGGAGGGACACATGTGTGTACCCTACATGCCACCAAAAGGACTGTGCAGTGTCGATGGACCCTTAAGAACATCACCTAAAACCAAGCCAGGAGTACAAGGGGACAGGAGATATTTCACACAAAACACCCAACTCCAGGTATCAAAGTATTAACAGGTTTTAATTCCAAAATATGGTGTTTAAAGTTCTATCAAGGGGTTAATTTAAAGAGCCACTGTCATCTCCTGAGAAGAAATTTAATGTAGCATCGTTAGAGGGTGACCGTTTCAATGTATGTAGCTTTAAAGGTTGAAAGTTTCTGAGGATCCAAACTCTGTGCACAATCAAAGAAGCACAGATGTTTCCTGACACATGAATCTCTCAAAAAACCCTTCTCAGAAACATATTCCTTTCTTGAGGTCAGTTGTCCATGGCAGGCTAGGCTCTTTTCCTTCTTCCCACAACCCCCACATAAGAACCCACGAGAAGATAATGCCATCTTCTCCACACTCCCGTCTGCCATGGGAAAACTCAGCTCAAGTGAGTCCTCAAGAGCAACTGCTGGATAGAGATTCCCTGGCTGCATGGCTCCAGGGAGCCAGTAGAGGAGAATACAAGGGGCCTACAGCCATTGGTAGACCTCCATGACTCTGGTCCTGGCAACCTGCCAATCCATCTAGATTCTGGGCATTGAATATACCCATCTTGCCAAGCAGAATAGAGAAGAATTCGTCTTCTAGCTATGAAATGCTGGCAGGAAAACTGAGAGGCCCTTCAACATTTTTTCTCCCCAGATTGCTTTCCTTCACTTATTTCTACAGTGTGGGGGAGGGACCTGGGCCAATTAACAAATATTATAGATAGTGCTTTTATTAAGGTTGCCCAGATCCCTTATTTTGCTTAGAACTTTGCCAATCCTTAACCATTTGGGCTGAAATTTTGGGGCTTAACAGGACTTTCCCTACAATTATATCTCTGGGCTACTGTGTGCCACAGCAGGACCAGGCATCTGAGAGTTGGAGCCTGTCTCTCCTGTGCGCTCAATGATCCCGTTGTGGACCCAGGCAGCCTGGAGGAGGAACCTGCCTGATGCAAATGTAGAGGGGGAGAGGGGAATAGATTGAGACAAATAACCTGTGGGGGGAGGGAGATGGAGTCTGGGCCTGAAGACTGCTGGGTGGTAAGAAGGAAACTGGAGCTGGGGTGAGGAGTAGATTGTAACTGGCTGGGACAGGAAACTGGAATTAGGAACCAGGGAGGGCAACAGGGAAGAGAGGAATGGGAACCTGTAGGTGTGGGGTAGACTGAGATATGATAAGGAGGCAGATTGGTGTGGGGGGGAGGGAGAACTGTGGCTGGCTGGGCAAAGGGACTGGGACAAGAAGCTGGGAGTGGGGGGACTGTAAGTTTGGATGAGGCAGGGAAATTGGGACTGGAAGCCAATAAGGACAGGGAGCGGAGAGTGGGGGGCACAGAAATTACACACAGACAAAAACTATGATAAATGAAGTATTTAGGCTGTGATAATATAATTAAGGCATACATACCTTGCAACCCTAATTCTGGCATTTCCTAACTTTTGGCCGCTTGATTTTTCAACCGTAATAATGTTCTTTTACCATAGGGGTTTTTTGTGTGTATATAATCTGAATTATATCTGTGTGTATTAACAACCTTTTAGAATGTATTTACTACATATACTACATCCTGAGTTATACCTCATTTTAAGGAAGATGCATTTGGTGCTTACCCATGTTAACAGTGTTTCTTTACCTCTAGAGATCTGCAGTTTACTTGCATACTGCACATATTTTATATAGAAAATGGAGCCAATAAAAATGGAACCCCACACTGCCATTTTTTGTCACTTCAGAGTATAACATTTATGTAGCTTTTTGCAAGCAATATTAGATGGTAATTGTGAATTATGTTTTAAAACTCTTTATGTTTCTTATAGGCTTGCCTATTATGGGTAGAAGTGCCAAATATAAAGGGCTTTGTTTTATTTAGTGAGCAAAGGTAGTCTAGTCCTTAATACGCTAGAGTGGGACTTAGGATATCTGGTTCAATTCCTGCTAGTACCACAAATTTTCTCTGTGAACTTGGGCAAGTAATTTTGGCCTTGATTCAGCAATGTATTTAAGCACATGATTAACTTTAAGCGTATGCTCAAGGCCCGTTGATTTCAGTGGGACCTAAGCACATATTTATGTGCTTTGATGAATAGGGATTGATTTAAGCATGCACCTAGTCCAGATCTACACTAGAATAGATTTGCTAGTATAGCTATTCCGGCAGACCTTCCAAGTGTAGGTGCAGTTTATGCTGACAAAGAAGTGCTAGTTCCAGTATAGCTTATAGCAGTTCCCTCAACAAAATAAGCTATAGTGGCCAAAGCACCCTTTTGCTAGTATAACTGTGTCTACAGTAGGACTTTTGCTGGTATGAAAGTCAGTCTCTTCTCTCTCTCTCTCTTACACACACACACACACACACACAGTCACACCCCTTCAGCAACATGACGATACCAGAAAAAGATAGTGTAGACCTGGCCTTAAAGTTCAGTAAAAAAGTTAGGTATATTCAGAATATGCTGAATATGCCTCAGTTCTGCATTTGTAAAATGGGGGAATAATGATTTTTCCTCGCCCTTTTTGTCTGTTTTGTTTATTAAGATTGGAGGAGTATGAATTGTCTCTAAACACAAATTATCATTATATAGTTTTAACTGGAAAAAAATCAGAATTAAGCACATCTGCTCACATTGTGTTTTAATTCATCTCAGCCACCAGTCCCTCCCTCCAACAAATAAACAGAAATAAGCATTTAAATGTTTTGAAAATGCCTATTAACAGAGCTATCCAAGTGGTATTATGGCAATATGTATCATTCCAGGTGTACTTTGCTCCTGGGAACAAGAAATTGAATCTACAATTCAAACCTAGTTCTCCTACTTGGAAACACATTGTTATTTCTGAGTCCCTGAGCTGACCTAATTTAAAACTTTAATATCACAGCATTTAAAATAGATATATATATTTTATATATCTACACCTAAAGCAATTGGCTCATATTAACAGCTAGCCACCAAAATTTATTTTGAAATTGAATATGTTTTTTAAATTGCACAAGCCAAAAAAAAGCAATTTAAACTGCAACTACTTCTACCTTTGGAAATTCACATGCACTCAGAAGTTGGTCAAATCATTTTTTAATTGATTACAAAAATAGCCAGTTTTTACAGACTATGCATTCCAAGTAGCCTGAAGCACATTTGTACAACTTGTGTTACAAAATTCTTGAAAAAGGGAGTTATTAATGGAAACACTGACACAACTTTAATTACAAAGACACAAATGATAATATTTTTTTCTTTCCGAGCAGATACAGGGTAAAAAATATGCTGCCTCAAATATTAACAAACTCATTTGACAAATGTCAGAGAAGATTCCTTACAACATTTCTATTATTCTGAGTGGCTCCATAAAACAGAATAGAATGTCCACTCCTGAACGATGCTGAATACTTCCCAAGAGGTGCTAGGCACCTTCCACTATGGGAATCATAGATTGTAATCAATCTGCACCATGCATCACCAAGCATACCACATGCACATGAGTGCGCACCCCCATATACACCTCCTCACACAGAGTGCAACATGGAAGCAATCCGACAAGTTTATCATGCTTTGATTGCCCCACAAATGCAAGATAAATGGCCGTTTGTCCCAAAGTTGTTTTTAAAGAGCCAGTTTGACAGAACTTAGAACAAACAGTAATCTCAATACCCTCAGAAGTCACTTGTGGCTTGTGGTTCTGGTGAAGCAAATGTTTGAACATAGAAGCAACCTGTCAGTGTCATTCACTGTATACTCTGTCTACAGAGCTCTGACATGCATTGGTTTATGATTTATGTTTGCCTCCTGAAACAAACTGCTATATCTCTTTTATAATAATAAAAGTTATGTGGAACAGGACGGGCAGCTATGTGAGGGCACTGTCCAGAACACATAAACCCAAAATAAACAAAGGATCTTTTGTAGTCAGGTGCATAATGCTAATGAATCAGCACAGCATGGAGGACCATTGGTGTCAATACACTGACTTGTCTATGGGAAGGGGAGACATAATCATCAACCAAAGAACAGTCATCCAGAAGAACAATCAAACTCTACCTTACGGGAATATTGTGGTGAGAGCTAACGCACAGGACCCTTGAATCTCTGGCTAGCCCATTCAAAAGGTGACAGGACCTAGCAAAGCCTTGACAATGCCTAGGACTCCTATCCCTGAGCCCTCAGTCTGTAATTTCCCTTGCCTGACACATGAGTTCCCAAGATCCAGGTCCAAAAAATCTGTAACAGGGAGAACAAATAGTCTTCATAAAACAATGATGCTAGAGTACAAGTTATATCTCAACAAGGAAAATGTTAATGCCCTGCCAAAACTTTTAAAGTATTTATAAGCCATGTATGATCCATGATAATACATTTCTCCCCCGACAAACCCCCCAGCCCCAAAAGCCAACAACAAAAACCAGCTAACAATCAGGAAATTTGAACACATTCAACACTAAAACTGTGCCCCTCTCTCCAGTTATGCATATGCTTTTTCTGGCTTGGACAAGGTGGGGAAAGCATATGGAGCCAGGAGCTCTAGCCAATCTAGCAGATGAGAGATCACCATTCCAGCTTACGAAGGTGACACAGCATAAGCCAGGGCACTATGGCAAATCTCTATGTTTAACAGTATAAAGGTTTGCTGATAGGCCAGGACCCATTCCTTCATGAGCATTTAATGGTTACGTTGGCCAGTGTTATTCATCTCAATAGTAGCTCATAGGTAGCTCCTGAGATTCACAGGAGAAGGGGAAATCTCCACACTTCTTTACCTCCAGCCTCCCGTACTCTGGAGATGGATGATGGGTGTGTGTAGTCTTCTCTTTACCATCCTTCAAGGAAATGGACACTCAGGAAAGAGATCTTCCATTTCTCTTGCTTTCTCTTCCCTCTCCATGGGAGAATGTTTCCCTTCAAGTCCCTTTGCCTGTTTTTTGGCTGGGCACCTTACTTTAGATTTCACCTCTTCCTTCTTTTGCTTGTCACCTTTGACAATGGTCTCTCTAGGTCAAGGTTGTCCTTTGATTTATGAGCTGAGCAGATGCCCTCTGAAAATTATGCCCCTGTTAGGTGTGTAAGGTAGGGCAATCAAAATCACTAGTTATTTTTGAAAATCTTGGTCTTTGTTTATTTTTAAAAGAAAACTCCACACAAATAATCCCCTTGGGTCTTTATTCTTTATCCACATCACACTGCAAACTCTTTTGAATTGGCAAAAGCTAAAAGAATTTTTTTTTAAGACCCAAATCCTCCAATCCAGGTCACAAACAGAATACTGGGCTAATGGTGAAAGGGAAAGGAATCCTTTATCTCAATCTCCATGGTAACTATCAAACCTATTTGCAGTCACTTCCACAGTCCTGACCTTGCATAAGTCTTCACAAACCTAATGCACTCCCTCTAGGTGAGAGGGGGAAATGTACAAGAGAAACCTTGTAGCAATAGATTTTCCATCTCTGTCCTGCCCCCACCGGCCATTGGTACTGCATGCAAAAAGCCTTTATGGAGCTGAGTTCTGCACCTTGTGTACATGCTTCCTGTGTGGCCTTTCTAAATCTTCCTCCTTCATACACAAAGAGACTATGCCAGGTCTGCTACTGCAGGGGACCTTTACATCTGTGAAAGAGAATGCATGATTCATGCCCAAAATACTACGCTTTGATTCCTAATATTATTTGCTATTTTCTTATTGATTTAACAACTCAAGCCTCTCTGGCTAGTGATCTGGTTAAAGGGACCTAAAAAAAAGAACAAGGATTTGATTAAGTGAAACAATTGCTGTGTAGTTTGAATTCCTGCCAACTCATCAGTTACATCTCCATAATCTGACCTCAAGATCGGATCTTCTGTGTACAGTCACAAATGAAGAGTGACTCTGGAGTCCAAGGAGATAGATCTTAACCTGCTGTTTAGGGAGACAGCCTGGACTGAACCTCAAGTTGTTTGGTCAAGCAGTCTGGCAGAAAAGGAGCTGAAGAAAAGAGGTTGTTTAAACCAATGCGAGACAACAATATAATCATTAATCAGTTTGACTATTGTGCGCCTTACTCAGTGAAGAGTGTCAGGATATTCATATTCTCTATGACCTGTTCACCTTGCCACATCGCTCTTCCAGTTGAGAAAGCAGGCATGCATCTGTAGTACTGTCACCATCCGCAAGTTTCTAAATGATCACAGTTTACCTTTGAGACTCAAGATTTTTCACAGTGAACAAGTGACTGATAATATTTTTCCGCATACAGCCGGTTAAATTAAAACCTTCTTAGGCAGAACTCAGCTGAAGTTTTATTTAAATATTGTGCTTAGGATTTTTCAGTGTTTGGAAGCTGAGAAGTGTGTTTCCTCTCCGTCCATGATATTTGTCACTAGACTTGAAAGGATTCGTATTTTAGTCAGTAAATGTCAGTAAACATGGATTTCATTGTGCATACCCAAACCAGCAAAAAATTGTCTATCAATAATAATTGAAATATACAGATAGACCAAGTAAGAAAAATGCTGCTTCAGAACTTAGAGTTTGGTTTAAGGATCCAACACCATAAAATTAATATTATTTTTTTATATTTTGCCATGTGATGTTGACAATTTGTGCTTTAATGATTGTAAAGTTAACTTTTTGAATGTCAACGTCTATTGTCATTAAATAATTCTTGTCTGACACCCTTATTTTCTGACACCCTCCCCCCATAATTTCACACTAGCATGAACATTTAAATGGTTAAAAATCAAATATTATTTGACAAAATGATTTTAAAAATAAAAATAACATTTCTGCCATGCCGACTTGTAACTAAGCCTCTTTGACTAGTATGTTTCCCTTCAGGATGCTGGTGCAAATCCTATCAGAGTCAATAGAAATCTCCCATTGAACTCTGATTTTTTTTCACTCATGTCCTGCTCCCTTCTGACTGGGGAGGTTTAAAAGTCCAGTGTCCCAGAAAGTCAGTGTGCCTAATTGCTAGCACCTGTGCGTTGCTTTCTCGCCGAGGGCTATGAACCGTATCGCCAGCAGTTAGCAGTTACCACATGGCTCTTTCTAAGAAAGCCCATTTGTTCTTAAGGCAAAAGCTTTATAGAGAAAACATATTAAAAATAGTAAGAGAGTCTATTCGCATGCTGAAAGCTTACCAGAGGTCACCAATCACTCTTATGGGACCCTAGTATGTCAAAGTCTTTTCAGTCCTTCTGCAAGGGCTGGGGAACCCCTTGGACAGAAGTTCCTGTCCTTTTGCCGGATCAGAAAGAAGGCCCTGTGTCAATTTACACCCAACCCTTTCTTTGTCTGCTGGTCTCTGGAAAACCCAGTTTGAACCTCCCCGGGGGTGGTACCTCTCTGGAGGTGTTTTCAACCCAAGTGATTCACTTTAATCACCCCCCCCCCTCTGTTTTTGGTTCCTAGAGGAGATGTTGTACCCCTCCCTCCCTGGAGTTGGCCCATAGTGATACATAAAATTAATACAATATGATCCCCAGAGATATCACATGGGGTTGACATATCTGTCACATCTCCCTCTTAAAGAATTTGGTGTAAACAGGATGTTTGATAAACGTCGTAGGAAAGCCATAGGTTTATTCTCACAATGGCATGACAGCCAATGCCTTTTATCATTTCAAACTACAACAATTCACATAATAAATATTCTTCCCCATAGCACAATTCCTTTCCCCGTCCTCCCCTCCTTGGAGGTTGGGGCCTTGGGATCCCTCTGACATAATCTCAGCTTCTCTGTGGGACTGAGGAAGAGTATTGAAACCACCTCCACCACTGCATTGGCCTTTTCTTACCCACATACTGAGTCAAGGTGAGCAGCAGTTCTTACCTCTGTTGCTCACGGTACTTTACATTTTCACAGACCATTGGGCAGTCAGACTGCGGAGGAAATGTTCCCTCTCCTTTCTAGATGTCTCCATTATCAGTTTCTTTGTTACCTGCAGGGAAGATCCAACCCCTGCTTTTCCCAGTCAGCTACTCCATTTGCATTCTGGTGGACATCTCCCTCTGTATGACTGGAGTCAACTGAGGGAGTTTGATTCACCTGCTCTTTCCTTCCTGGAGAAAAACCTGGATTTGGTTTTGAAGTCCAGTTTCATATCCCAAAACAACATATCACAAGGCACAACCTCATATATTCCTACCAACAGAGTCCCTCTTCTCCTGTTCAAGCTGGCAGTATTTGTCTTGGTCAGCAAACTTCTGCCACTCCATCTCTGTTTCCAGCTCCATCCATCTCTTCTGCACAAGCACCCTTTTCCACTCCTGCCTCCATGTCTCTGGAAGTCTCACCATCACCACTACATCTGCTGGACTGTCTGTGGCTCTGTCTCCTCAGTCTCCATAAATATCCTGTAGGAGGAAAAGGGTGTTCTCCTGACCCCCTGTTTGGACGGGGTACCCCATCCCATCTCATATTGTCTGGGCACAGCATGGATTACAACCTCAAATTTCTTCATGTCAGCGACAGGCAAGTCTTGCTGCTTTTACAAGCTCAACAGCTGATGTTTCTTCAGTGGTACTTAATTATTGTTCCTGTTTCACTATTCTTTCCCCTAAAATACTATGAGATATTTTTCTGTCTGCTTTTTCCTTCTACAGTACTTGTTTTCATTGCTGTTTGCACTTTACTGGCATTCCCCACTTTCATAGATCCCACATATAATGCCAGCATATGTGTCACATGTAAAGTAGTGTACTCACCACCCATACCATCCATTTGTGTCAGAGTGCAGTGCTGCAAAGGGCTCTCATCTCCAGCACATTCTGCAGGCCATATGCCTTTCACTGGGTATTCTTCCATGGCCCAACCCTTCAGCCAAGTCACATAAAGATCAGACCCCTTCCCCTTGGTAACAAGAACCTTGGTAACAAGAAGGCCAACTGAAAGTCCAAATTAAATGCCCAAACTAATAGTGCTTCTGCCCTCTCAGGCTCCAAGAAAGTCCTCTACTTCTTGGCCCCTTCTCTTGGTCCCTGCAGAGCTTCTCTTGTCTTGCTTCTTCCCCAGAGACTCTGACAGCTTCCTTTAGGGATGTCCTTGATCTTTGTAGACCTATCTCAGGATTCCAACCTGGGCAACAACTCTGCTCAATGTGAGGTCCCCTTCCTGCAGGAAAGTCCCACCTTCTCTACAGTCCTTCCACCTACACAGAGCTCCTAGCTCACACCACTAATTGCCCCTGTGGCTAGATCATGGGCAAGGCTGAGGGATAACTGCTAGATCAGGGCCCAGGCTGAGCCCAGCTTGCCTTAATGGGGCCAGACAGCCTGTGACATTACAGTTTCAGGGTTAGCTGCACCTTTGACCAATCCCCTGGCCTTTTTTGAGGGCACCCACCAGGGGTTTAGGCTTACAGTTCCTCCATACCTCACTGAGATTTCCCAGGATCGAGAACCTGTTCTTAACTCTTCAGGGGCTATAACAGTGTACACCAGTAACCAACCAACCTTCACAAAGCAAACTGCATTCATTCTTAGGGCAAGAACATTACCAAAAAAACTCCCCATATTTTAAACAATAAAAGTTCCTATGCACAAGCTAAAAACATACCAGAGTTCATCTATTACTCATATGGGGCCCTAGTAGACCAAAGTCTTTCCAACCCTTCCACAAGGTTTGCTCCACACCTCCTTGGAAGAAGGTTCTGTTGTTTGCTGGATCAAAGCCCTTATTTGCTTGAGTTTCTGGAAAACCCAGTTTGAACCAGTGTATGTAAATTTCCACAGGGGGAGGTACTTCTCTGGAGGTGTTTACAGCCTAAGTGATTCAACTTAATCACCCCCAGACAGCTTTTGGTTCCTTGAAGAGCTGTGTAACAATCTCCATTGGAGTTACAGACAATCCCTGGCCCACAGTGATACATAAACTCATAGGCGCCAAGTTTCTAATCTTCCGGGGGGTGGGGGAATGGACTCCCCCCCTGGCTCCACACAGGCCCCGCCCTCACTCCACCTCTTCCCCAAGGCCCCACCCGCTGCTTCTTCCTGCCCCACCTCTTCCCCCCCAGTTCCGTCCCCTCCCCCAAGCATGCTGTGCCCTCGCTTCTCCCCCCCTCCCCCCACAAGCGCCTCCTGATGCTGAAAACAGCTGATCCACAGCAGGTGGTAGGTGCTGATTGGCGGGGCCCACTGGAGGGCAGGAGGTGGGAGGGGGGAGGGGGAGGGGGAGGTTCTGGTAGGGAGGCTGCCAGTGGGTGCTCAGCACCCACCATTTTCTTCCCGTGTACAGATTGCAAGATCTGTCACAACACCATTAAACACTTTACAATGATCATGCATAACTAAATACTTCTGTCTCAATATATGAAATATTGCCTAGTTAATTCCTATATTAATTATGGGGAATACTGCAGTAACAGGGAATAAGGAATAATAAAGACACATGTGGGAAATATTTAAGTATTCACTGTACATGTGTATTACAGATGTACACACTGTTATCAATTGGATCTCAAGCTATAGCTCTTTGGGATGAGAACATTTCTGAATTCAAACTCTATTGTATGGATCCAAATACCCAACTTGCTCTAAACCAAAAGAGATAATTTGGACCCTTTTCTATAATCTGGATTTGCCCAATCTTTGTTGGCAAGACAAAGTAGCACAATCACACAATTAGCCTGGTAGAATATGGGAATGCATCAACAAACATTAATATTCCATGGCTTCCAACACTCCCTCTCCTAACTATTATGACAGATGAACAAAGAAGGTAGGTTTAGTTTAAATGCAGCTTCTATTCATTTCAAGGTTGACTATTTTCATCTGTACAACAAATGTACATTAAGATTTTTCTTTTGAATATCGTTATTTTAAAACACTCATACCAGATCATACATAATAGCAAACTAGGTATAAGCACCACAAAACAACTGTATCATAGAAATTGGAAACCACTGTCAAATTGTAGCTGGCACAGTAACATGCTGGGTACACTTGTTAAAGATGAGTGTTAGATTCCCAGACTGGGTCTCCTGTCACCAGGACTGATAGGAGGGGTTGTGACCACAGCAAGGGGGAGCCTCAGCACTTGCCCTGAGGTGGGAAGCATTGTGAAAATAAAGTTGTGGACTGCTATGCCGGTTCACCGCACAGAGCCACTATAGATATCTCATGTACCTTTCATTTATTTGAACATCTCTGTTTCCCTTTAGATAAGAGAAATTCCACCTACATCACATGAAATTCTTCAACCCTGTTATTAATCTTATGAATAGGTGGTCTGATTTTAATCTCACCTACACAAGTGTAGTTCTGGAGAACTCTGTTGACGTGAATGGATTTACAAAGGTGTAATTGAAATCTGAATGTAGCTGAACACATTAATATGAAGCCATTTATTAGAGCTTTTCAGAAAACAGGACATATATTTTGATAAAGATTTTCTGACCACCACTAATACAAGCCTCTATAAGTGGAATATGAGTCTAAGTATGAATTTAGAAAGTCAAACAAACTGATACTGAGAATAATATTGTAATAGTAATATGTGCCCAAAGTGTCTGATCCTGCAGTTCTTACTCATACAAAACTCCCACTGACTTCATTGAAAGTTTCTCTTGAATGCTTTTTGAATGCATTATAATTGAAGTTCTAATTATACTACTACTTAATACAGGAAAATGCAGGTGAGCCTATATATACTATTGCTCATTACAGAAAACTATCTAAAGCTGCTAACAAGAAGCTGGGCATATTTACATTTGGAAAGAGGAAAAACAAGGCATAATTAGCAGTATCACTTAAAGTCTCTATATCTCCCCCTGGCTTTCTACCTATTGCAATGGATGTGGGGGCTCTTGGTGATGTACACTGATAATTGAAAATGTGGTTTATTCATAGGATTTATGAGATGGAGGGTCTGAATGACAAGGAAAGACGATAGCTTCAGCGCACACCCCCTCCAGGGTCACAAGTCCTGTGACTGACTACTGACCATGAGTGATAAGGTGATGTTGTCTTTTATCATTTTTCTGTGTGAGTTTATTTGAGGCCATAATGATTGTCTTGTTTCACCCACATATCTCATCCAGTGCACTAATTGCCCCGATAACAACCATATGGGTGAAACAAGACAATCACTATGCTCTTAAATGAACTCTCACAAAAAAAAAAAAGATAAAAGACAAAAACACCATCTCACCCATGGGCGAACACTTTCCACAAAATGATCACTCCATATCTGATCTCTTAGTCCTCATCCTCAATGGAGATCTGCACAACACTTTCAAAAGATGAGCCTGGGAGCTTAAATTCATAACTTTGATAGAAATTAAAAACATACAGACACTGGATTTATGGCTTATTACAACAATCTGTAACCCACTAACCCCCTCTTTTTGTTCCATGATGACAAAGGTGTTAGCAGGCCACTTTTCCTTGAATGGTCCCTTAGAATATGTGATAACTACTTATGCTAAACAATCTGTTCCACTTTGTATTTAGCTGTAACACTCTGAGCGCCTTTCCCAGACCTGAAGAAGAGCTCTGTGTAAGCTCAAAAAATTGTAGCATTGACGATTTTCATAATTTTGTCATGAGTCTCATGATAATTATTATAGGGGTAGCTGTGTTAGTCTGGATCTGTAGAAGCGACAAAGAGTCCTGTGGCACCTTATAGACTAACAGAGGTATTGGAGCATAAGCTTTCGTGGGTGAATACCCACTTCTTCAGAGGCATCAGATGATAATTATTGTTTTCCTTAAAGCCCTAACTCCTGGCGTCACGTGGATATGGGATGATTTCAGCCTTCATTCTTAAAGAAAAAGTAAGTTTCTAGCCCTCATTGCTGTGGAGAATGCTTCAAAATGTGACTCCAGTGCACCCTAAAGGCAAAAAGCAGAAGGCAAATAAAAAGAACACCAAATCTATTATGATTTTAGGTGAGCCTGACTCATGACTTTTGAACATTTGGGGTTGGCAATACTGAGCTTGTCTCTCTCGCCAACAGAAGTTGGTCCAATAAAAGATATTACCTCACCCATCTTGTCTCTCTAACTGTCAGACAAGGGAGTGACCATCAGAGAGGCACTGTCTTAGATGGCCTGACTGGCCAACTGGGGAAAATATCAGGCTGAGACAGAAGGACAACTTCAAAATCTAGGCCCTGTCACAACAGACATTGAACAATATAGTGATTGGACTCAGACTCGCACAGGGAGAGTGGTGCTTTGAGAAAAGGGAGTATTCCTGAGGGGGTGAAAGAAGCAGATGGGAGAGAGGGGGGAACACACAAGGAAAAAAGGGAAACCAGGCTGGGTGTCAAGAGCTCCTTGGCTTGTTAGAAGAATGTAAGTAGGGTTTGTTCTGTTCTTGTAACTTAAGAGGAAAGCCCATCTAATTTAGCTTGTAGTGAAATGTAAGATTAGATGGGTCTAGATATGTGCATAGGCTGTTGTTCTGAAATGATTTGCTCTAATACTTTGCAGGGGTGCTAGAACAATTTTTATAGCTGGGGTGCTGAGAGTCGTTGAACCAAACAGTAAACCCTGTATATGATGGAAACGACTGCAAGCCAAGGGGTGTGGCAGCACCCCCAGCACTCCTAGTTCCAGCATCTATGATACTTTGTTCCATTTGCTAAAGAAACCTACTTGTTTTAAGAATGCCAGTTATCACTATATCACTGGTCACAAGCTCCCAAAGAGAAGAAATGCAGCTGTCCAGTTGGATCTGCACAATAATAAGTGGTTAGGTTGAAGGGTGTTGCACTGAGATCCGGGTCTGGGAGCCAGAGAATTGTGAAATTCTACCCCAGACAGGTAAGGACATGAGCGGGTACAGTCAGAGGGACTAGAAAGAGGACACAAGTGCAAGCATAACCATGACATCTACCCATTATCACCTGGCAATTTTGAGCAGGCATGACAGCAGAAGTGTATCTTGAGGAGAAGATGGTAGCCATACAGAGTGTTTCATGCATAAGGAACAGTTAGGAACAACCACGAAGATGCTTTTGGGAGTCGCATATAAATGGATAGCCAGGGCTAGCATTGCTAGCAGAATAGAGAAAGACAGGAGGTGTCTCTGCAAGAGCCAGGAAAAATATACATCAAACCAAAAAATAACCAAAACAATTATTCAGATACATTGTGTTGAAGCTTTCCAAATTTTGTCTGTGATGGCCTGTAGTCTGACTTCTCTACTGAACACAACCTGTTGCAGCCATAGAGAGTTGAACTGAGGAATGACTGTGAGAGCAACCTAGTGGACAGTAACTTGTAGGACTGGGTAAAGGAAGAAAGTTAATCTCTCAAATATTTTAGTTCCCAGGCCATATAAGACTTTATAGATAGTAACTAACACTTTGGATTGTACCTGGAGATAAACACCCGGTTCAGAGTATAGTGCACCAATGTTATGTTCTCAAACTGACCATTATGCCTAGAGATAGGCCAGAAACCAAATTCTAGATCTGAACACCCTTAAATTTTGGGGTGGAAGTGGAACATAGAAATTGCCATACTGGATAGGATCCCTGGTCCATCTAGTCCAGTATTCTACCTTCAATAATGATCAATACAGATGGTTCAGAGGAAGGTGTAAAAATCCTGCAATAGGTAGATGTGGGGTTGTCTCCCTCCCATGAAGACCTCATCCTAATCCCTAATAGTTAAAGATTAGTTTAAACCTTGAAACATACGATTTTATCCCCCTTCGAATGCTCTTTTTATTAGCATTTATTATTCTAACTCTGGATATTCTTATTATCTATATAAATGTCCAATCCCTCTTTGAATTTTGAAGGGGGTTTGATGGGGGTTTAATCTGATACGCTAACAATTAAACTGTAGTCAGAGTTTCTATCGTGCCCGTATGAAATTCGCATGGGACATTATTAATTTTGTTTGTGCGACACTTATTTGAATAGCTTGACCTTGATGGACTCAGTACTCCCCCTCCTCCCACTTGCTGAAGTTAGTTGTGATTTGTGACTCTTCTTATTTCCATAACATAATACAAAATGGAGAATTAGAGATGCCCTCCAGATTCACCTACTATTCTCTTGAGAGGCTTCCCATTCTCCAGATGGTGGATGTTCAGCACCACAGACATCTCTTCAGCTGCTTTTCTACCCCGGGGGAATCAATGAGACTGCATTAGTAATCATCACAATGGCAGGACCAGAATGTGGTTCAGCTGGGTAACTATACCCATGTCATCACAGCTCTCGCTCTGAGTTGCTCAGCTGGTAGTGGAGCATTAACAGCAATTTACATTTCATCTCATCACTAATCGATCCCATTCACCCAGTTAACACCTCTGTCACAGAACAATGGAGGTATTTGCTAAAATATTGTTCTTGGCTCAATAGGATCGATTAAATGTAAATGGCTGTTACTCTTCTGTATCGCAGTGCACCTGACTAACTGCTAGCTCTCTATCTGTCTGCATTTCTAATCTTTCCATCACTGTTTTTGCCTCTTAAATAAAGATAAAGGATTGGGAGCCGTGTTTTGGTTGATTATAACAGGTATTTGTTGCAATGTTGCTGATTTTAAGGTGGATCTATTTACCCTTTGGGGATCTATAGTTTATAATAGTATTTTTCAAGTATACTTTGTAAGCACTTTGAGACAAGGATTATGTTTTTTGATTTGCCGAGTAAGCAATGGCAGTCCGTACCCAATATAAACAATAGAACGAAAAGCCCCTTCTCCCCACTCCCTTCCTGTGAAGTTTGGCCATATTTTCTCACCATCTTGGTTTGCCCCTGTGCAGAATCAATATAAATATATAAAAAATGACTCATCTACATCATGGTGCTGGTGTGAGGCTTAACTAACTAATTACAGCTGGATCATGTCCGGGCTTCTCCTGTCAATGTATGTAATCCACCTCCCCGAAAGGCAGTAGCTATGTCGATGGGAGAGATAATCAACATAGCACTGTCTACACCAGGAGTTAGGTCACCCTGAGTGACATAGTGATACTGATTAAGTTTCTGGTGTAGATCAAGCCTCAAGGCTTAAGCCTAACCCCATTTCCACCTATACACATATCATATTAACCCAGAGCGACCCCATGTGGGGGAGTTTCTGAGCCAGAGTCAAGATGGGATCCACAGTTCAAGCTCTACTGATTTGCAGTCTAGACTCAGCCACACTGGGCTCATGTTCTGGGAGTCTGCCATAAGTGTCCCACAATGCCATGGACTGACTTTCCTAGTCCTCCCGACAGTCAAGTTTGATGAACAGTCAAGTTTTCCCACACTACATCATAAACAAAGGGCTAGAGTGGCCATATTTTTTGAGACACCTAGGAAGTCTGGAATACAGGCTATTAGACTTAATCCCGCATAATGCAGTGTAGATGCTCAAGCCCCAGGTTGGGACCCAGGATTCAACAGTTCCTAAAATGGGATTACAAATGAGTGTAGATGTTCAAGCCCTAGGTTAACAAACCCAGGATCTGCTAACTTGAATTCTACTAGGCCTGGGCTTACATTGCAGTGTAGACATATCCAATGAGTCCAAATTCTCAATCTCTTGTTTCAACCAGGGTGAGTCCATACTAGTGTGCTTAGAGTACTATTTTAAGTACAGTTATTTTACTTTCTAGAACCAGGCTTCTTTGCAACTGTACTATGTACAAAAAGCAAATGTCTGGTTTTGATATTTTGATATTCCCCTTCTATTTGCCCTGTTTTAGAAAGGTAAAGCATTCTGTTCTACTCATTACAAAGTCACGAAACCTTCACAAATCTGTGCAGATGAGATATGTGAGGCAAAAGCCTCTTACCACTTTCCCCATCCACAAATGTGCAAATAAAAAAAAGTAGTAGTTTTCCTTTCAGTGAGACTATGGAAAGTTATGCAAATTATTGCAACTTTTGTGCAAATTATATGTCATGCTTTTTCAATTGGGCAACATGGACAGCTCTGATGTTGCCTCTCCTGAGACTTTTATTCTATTTCCTGTTAGGAAGAATAAATGGCTAGCTTATGTGGTTAACAAATTTGGTATCTTTCTTGCTCCCTATTCCAGGTGACACTAGGAATGCTGTGTCCTAACCACATGATTATTCTGGACATATCTGTTGTACCCAGAAGACTGCTTCTTTCTTGCTAGCCCAATGAATCCATGAAGTGTTAACACACTGTGACAGCACAAGTTAAAATAGAGGACCAATCAAGAAAGGATTAATGGGCTATTCCTTCACTTCCTACAAATATACAGTAGGTTTTTATCTAGCTAGCTACAATTTCTATTTTGCTATAAATTTAAAATCAGGACAAAATAAATTTTGCTGGATGAGTGATAATAGCACAGGCCATGCGTCTCATATATATTTCATAGACAATTGGATTTCTTTAGTCTGGAAAAGAGAAGACTGAGAGGGGACATGATAGCAGTTTTCAAGTACATAAAAGGTTGTTACAAGGAGGAAGGAGAAATCTTCTTTATCTCTGAGGATAGGACAAAAAGCAATGGTTTTAAATTGCAGCAAGGGCAGTTTGGGTTGGACATTAGGAAAAACTTCCTGTCAGGGTAGTTAAGCACTGGAATAAATTGCCTAGGGAGGTTGTGGAATCTCCATCCTTGGGGATTTTTAAGAGCAGGTTAGACAAGCACCTGTCAAGGATGGTCTAGATAATATTTAGTCCTGCCATGAGTTCAGGGGACTGGACTAGATGATGTCTTGAGGTCCCTTCCAGTCCTATGATTCTACAATTAATATTTTCTGAAGCTCACCTGTAGGAACAATAAGACATGAGATAATTCTAAAGCTGTGTATTCCTACATTGCAGTCAAGTATTTTCCAAATATATCACAGAGGTAAGATCCACGATTGAGCATTGAAGTGTGATTGTGATTGTGTTAGGCTAATCCATAATCCCACTTTGACTTTGACCCATATTAATGGCTTTAGAAGATGATGCAGTTAAGCATGTTTTCATCAGTTAGGTCTTTTAGATTGTAAACTCTGTAGGGAATGCACTATACTTCTGTACAGTACCTAGCATAATGGGGTTCTGACCTGATTTAGGGTCTCTAATTATTCCAATAGACAGCCATAACAATGAGAAGTTTATGAAACTTCTTCACTAGGAGTAAAGCCCAGGAGCAATCCAAAAATATATTAGTAGTCCCCAAAGTCATATCAATGAAAGATTTGCAGGTATAAGATTAGGTTCTTGTTAGGCTTAGTTATCCAATCACCTGTGATGAGTAAGATGAAGTATATGTACTTATTGTTGAGAGAAAATTTACATCACTTTAAACTGTGGCTCAGGAAACTTAAAAATGTAGACAGGTAAACAAATCAAAAGCCACCAAAAGATGCAGAAAACAAGCTTCTCATTATTTTAAACATAAATAGCAATTTCAATGAGGCACAATATAATTAAAATTAAATAACAGAATTTGTTCTTTGTCTTTATTTTTAAACCCTCCCATCTATGCAGTTTATAATCACACCAAGGATAATTATCCAATCGCTGTTCCACATCTAACACTCCTATTACTATCAACAAAACATTGTGTTGACATTAATTGCTTTTTATTCCTTTTGTGCAACAGCTACAAAACATTTATGCTAAAATTGAACACTTGGAAATTAACATTCTGTATACCTTAGACCAGTGGTGGGCAACCTGTGGCCCACGGGCTGCACGCAGCCCGTCAGAGTAATCCGCTGGCAGGTGGACAGACAGTTTGTTTACATTTGCATAGCCGCCCGCAGCTCCCAGTGGCTGCGGTTTGCCATTCCCTGTGGCCCACGCAGCTTCCCACAGCTCCCATTGGCTGGGAACGGCGAACCGCAGCCACTGGGAGCTGTGGGCTGCAGGTTGCTCACCACTGCCTTAGACCCACCCATTCTGTCCACCTGGCTTATGGGGAATTGAAGAATAGTTCTGTCATGCTGACTGGAGTTGCTTACAACCGTGTGTGCCTACTTTAGGGCAGATTGTCAAAAAACAGAGCAGATACCCCAAACTGGTAGTATGTTCTATAATTAGAATTCACTAGGCCAATAACAAATGTGAACTCATGGATCACTACACCAGTCTTACCATGGAGTCACAGACAGCCCCTGAAGACTTTCTAGTCAATCTTGCCACTGAGACAAACTGGACTTTGTGATAAAAGGTCCCTTAAACAAAAAATCACACCATATCAAGTTGTTCCCAGTCCCAAGAGACCAGTCATTTACCCCAGATCAATTGTTATCCTAGATCTTACACCAAAGACAACATGGGAAACCAATTCTATAGTAAATTAACTAAAAGTTTATTAGCTAGGAAAGGGAAATGAAAGTTACTGAGGGGTTAAAGCAGGTAAAATATATGTACAGGTGAGTGATAGTTTGTAATTCCAAATGCTGGCAGTGGTGTAATAAACTGCCAGTTTCCCAAAAGTCTTTTCAAGGTACCCAAATTGTCTCTGGGGATCTCCACTTTGCATCTGGTACACTTTCTGGTATGAGTCTAAACAGTCCCAAGATGCAGGATCTTTTCTTGAATACATGCTTATAGTTTCTTTTAACAGAAAACAAGCTGACATTGTCACCCACATGGGTTTTTCTTTTGATGACAGGGAGTGAGGAATACACTTTGAGTCTTTGACCTCCAACCATTGCACACAATGACCACTTGCTTTAAAATTAGCACTTTTCTGTTAAAGTTCTTCATTTGCATTCCACAAAGCTTCTTTCTCATTTGATGGGTTATTTAGTTACATGGGTATACACAGTGTAAATGTTTGCTACTACATTATAAATGGATACAGATAAGTGAAAACAATGCAAAAAACATCCCACTAGCTTTCATGAAGTTTAAACACCAAATATACACTTATACATTTAACCATCACCCCCTTCCATCTATACACAAATCGCACCAACCCCAAGGCTTGAATGCAGGGTCCCAGGTTGCCATGCGAATGGAGGTTTCAAACCTGAGTTAGTTCAAGCCCTATTGCTTTGTAGTGTAGATGCAGGCCCATTGGACTCATGCTCTGGGTGTCTGCCAAAATTATTCCACAATCTCAAAGGCCAACTTTCTTGTCCTTTGGAAAGTAAAGTTTGGTGGACAGTCAAATTTTCCCACAATACACCATGAACAAAGGGTTAGAGAGGCCACATTTTAGGAGGGCGCTAGGAAGTCTGGGATATAGGTGGTTGGACTTGGGCCCACATAATGCAATGTAGATGCTGGAGCCCCAGGTTGGGGCTCAGGGTTCAACAATTTCTAACATGGGGTTACAAATTAATGTAGATCCTCAAGCCCTAGGTTAACAAACCCAAGGTCTGATAACTTGAGTTCTATTAACCCTGGGCTTACATTGAAGTGTAGACATATCCCTAGAACATATGCATTTAAAGATAATATACTGTTTAAGTAAACTGTATAATGGCCATGAGTGATTCTGGGTATCATGAAAATCTGAGCATCATGATTTTCTACAGAAGTCTATGGAAGACGAGAAATTCCATCTACCTACATTTTCCCTACACTCACCTTTACAGGAATTAACTTTCCAGAAATAGATGTTTTCAATCATGTTCAATTTACATCAGTTGTAAAATATCAAATAACTTTGCAACCATTTCTATCAAGGTGTAAGAAGAAAGTGATTTACTTACTGATGATTGCAATAGATTCACTTAACTCATCTATCACTGTCACTCAAAATGTTTCCATGAAATGTCTCAATTTTGTCAAATCAGCCATGCCGTTGCAATTTTTTTGACCAGCTCCAGTGATGATGTTGTGTTGTGTATTGACAGTGTAGGAGTACTATCAGAGATAATACACTGACATTGTCCTGTAATGTGCCTCAGTGCAGTTTTGAAATCCAATCCTAGGGCTCAGAAGAAGTCAGGGCTTGTCTACGTGAGGGGCGGTGGGGTTACTGCACACTGAGTTGACATCTCCATGCATACATAGCTAATCCTTGCTCTCGCTGCTGAGAATGCCAGGTAGTGCTAATTGTGGTGGTGATTTGTGTTGGATAGACATTTTTCCAACAGAAACTGAAGTCAGACCACCAGTATTCCATAGAGCCCCCAAACAGCCCTCAAATAGTAATGATTTTGGTTCATCCCTGATACGTGCTGAGGTTGAACCAGTGGTTTTATGGAGAAAGCTGCATCCCATTTCTAACCCACCATTTTATACTGCTTTAAAGCTACATTTATGTCAGGAAGTTTAAATGAAAAGTGATGAGTTTTTAACTTTAAACAACAGCTTTTAGCAAGCTGTCCTTTAGATATTGTCAGTTTGATGAATCGTGGCATTTGTGTCATGCCTGGTTAAATTAGCAGAATGGTGGGGTGTGTGAGAGAGAGAGAGTGAGAAGGGGGGTTATTTTCTGTAATGTGATTGCTCTTTGGATCTGAGGCATCACTGCAAGAAGATTTCAAGCCCACGAAACACATGTGCCACCAACACAGGATTCTGCTGGAATGATAACTTAACAACTGAGTCCTTTGAAGGAACAGCAGCAAAAGGTCACTTTAATGTTCTTGGTGTAACAACTACTTTCATTTTTATTCGTAAAATTAAATAACAGAAGGTGCAAGAAACACAAACTGGCATTATTTTTGTGCTGTAGTACACTTTGTACAGTATATATTTTTAATCTTATGTTGAATATGTCTCATGCTTGAGCATATCCCCCTGTTTAGTCAGGCATACAGAGTGAGTTCTTGATTCTAGGGTTGTATTAAACATTACACTAGGCAGTGAGCTGCTGTCTGTTGTATTTCTTAAGATTCATTATCTTTGGTAAGTAAATTATGTACTTCAGTATGAGGATGTTCTTCTTATGTAATAATTACAGATTGGTGAAGTACCTCAGAAAAGAAATAACTGTCATGAACCACAGCCCAAACCTGAATGTGTTTAGGGTTCCACAAAGTCAGAACATATCATATTTTTTGATGAGATGACAAGTTGGACAATAGAGGCCATTTTATTGGTATGATAGAGACTACTGTAAAGCATTCAACTTTGTACCACACAACGTTTTGGTTAAAAAATTAGCACTATCCAAAATCAATAGTTAAAATAATAAAAAGATCACACTGTCTTACTGATAGCTATCAAAATGTGATTGTTAATGGGGGGAATCCTCATGGCATGGAGACACGCTGGTTTTGGGTTCCCACAAGGATCAGTCTTTCGTGCAACGCTAGTCAATGTCTTTATCAATGATCTGGAAGGAGATATCATTGCCAGTAAAGTTTGTTGACGGCACAAAGATTACTGGAATGGCTGTGACCCTAAGAGCCCTTCATGGCCCTTCATGGCCTACTGACAAAAGGGCTCACAGTCATGTAACAGCAACTCCGCTCAGACCTGACAAATTCGCTACACCTAACACATTGCTGTCCTGTTATTTACCTATGAAGAATATTGTGTAAGGTATCAAAATTAAAACATATATCATAATAGTCATCATAATCATTGTGTGGTGTTTGTATGGGTTACAATTATAAAGCCTGGAAAAGCAAATGAACAGAAGAATGAGAACACAGCATAGAAGGTATGGCATCTGCATCCTGAAGAACAATCAGCGGGGGAGAGAAACTTTGTCTGGGGGTACACCTTTAGAAGAATCAGAGGGGTAGCCGTGTTAGTCTGGATCTGTAGAAGCGACAAAGAGTTCTGTGGCACCTTATAGACTAACTGATGTATTGGAGCCTAAGAAGAAGAAGAAGTGGGTATTCACCCACGAAAGCTTATGCTCCAATACGTCTGTTAGTCTATAAGGTGCCACAGAACTCTTTGTCACCTTTAGAAGACACATTTCATAGGTTTACTGGAGTATAAGGAGAGGGGGGAAAGACACTGGGGGAACAAAGAAATCAATTCTCTTTGCATCCATGAAAGCTGGATCCTGGCCCAGGGGCACTTGTGATACTGAGAGGATGCTTTAGGTGAGAAAACTACTGTAAGCAAAGATTATAGCCTGTTAGGTTTTAGTCACTGGAAAGCATATTATACTCAGGTTAGTACCAGCAAATCTCTCCTTTGGTAAGGTAGATGGTAACAAGGTGATTTACAGTTCTGGATGCACCAAGAAAACCTCACAGTGGTCAATAATGACCGGTCATTAATGTAGACTGAAGTGGATCATTTATTAAGGAGGGCAAAACAACAAGTATATAATTCTTCAATTTCAAGTTTTCATATCCAAAGGCAATGTCAAACATCTAGGAACAAAGTGCGCAGGTCACACTTACAGGACGGGAGACTGTATCCTGGAAAGCAATGACTCTGAAAAGGGTTCAGTGGTCATAACTGATAAACAACTGAACATGAAATCCCAAAGTCATGAAAAGATCTAACGGGTAGAAGCTGAAGTTAGACAAATTCAAACTGGAAATAAGACATTTTTAACAGTGAGAATAACTAACAATTAGAACAATTTCCCAAAGGAAGTGCTGGATTCACCATCATTAGAAGCCTTTCAATCCAGACCATTTTTCTAATATCTATTCTCTAGTTCAGCTGGAAGCTATTGACTTGGTGAAAGAGTTACTGGTGACATTCTGTGGTTTGTGTTGTGTGAATGTATGAAACAGGGAAGAAAAGACAGGGGGGAATAAGCAATAGGTATGCTCGTTGAAAATTTTATGTGGAAATTATATTTCTAGGAGTTTTGACTAAACAAGTTTTTTCATAAAAAGTGTCTGCTTATTTTGAGGTTTCATCCCAAAACCCCCACATACACACACCCCTCCACAAGCTGATTTGGCTGAAAACTTTGGAGTTTTATTGTTTCAATTACTTTTTTTGTTTGTTTTAGTCATAATTTGTTTGTCAGAATTTTCCATTTCCAAACCATTTCCTGAGCATTTCTAGTAATAGGGCTCAAGTTCTGGCTGAGGAACTGACCAAGGCAATTAATATATTAAAGGAAGAGGATAAATTAGCAGTCAGGGAAGTGAGGGAAAGGAAGGATAGCATCAAGGCAAAATAGCATAATAATGAGATAGAGCAGACGGCATGAATGAGAGGGCCTTAGTACCACCACTTTATCTTGTGCATTTTTTCTCTCTTCCTTCCTGGATCATATCCAAGCAGAAGAGCAGCAAGAGGGAAAACAGAAAGACAGCCTGGCTGCCTGCTGAACAAGTGCCACAGGAATCTCAAGCAGCTCAGAGGGAAGACTCTACAGAGGATGCCTTGCCAGTAATATTCTTGCCATAAACTTGTCTGGCATGCAGAGGAGTGATATGGGCCAGTACAAGGAGGGATTACTGGTTGGCTACTTGGGCTTGCCTCATGCCAGATCCTGGGGATGAACCTTGAGGACTGAATATTAGAGAGTAGCGCTGGCAGCCATTTCCATTCCTGGGCATCGAGGTTTTTAAGAAATTCTGGAAAGATGCCATTAGATCCTGCTGCTTTCCCTGCTTTCGTGAGTGAGACAGCCTCCTTTAAATCCACAGCAGTGATGGAGGAACAAGGTGGGCAGTGAGCTGACGATTTGTCAGAGCTCTCTGCCCACTTTGAGGTAAGTAGACTTTTCCCCTAATCCTTTTGAATCCATAAGGACAATTCTTGCAATTGTATGAGCTGAGACTTCAGCATTTCGATATTACACTGGGTTTGCAGCTCCAAGCTGACACAATAGCCAAACTTTGCAGCTGAAGAAGTAACGTTCAGAACCTTCAACCATCCTGATCCATTTTTGACATTATGCTAAATTCAATGATTCTAGTAGGGATGTTATAGCATTCACATCACCAGCCTCTTTGTATTTCTGTAATTGCCTTTCTGTTTCTGGTTTCCGGCATGGGGTATATCCTTTTTAATAGGGGATGTTCTTTTCTTGCAGCTCCTCAGATGAGCCAGGGGAAACTATCTAAATTTTCAAACTTTGGTGGAATCACATTGATGGTGGTCTCAATTGTCAAAGTGAACCTTGTCCAGTTTGCCTTTCAAAAGTTCCATAAGTGTTTGGGTGATGACATGCTTACTGGGAGCTCAGTTATCACGGGGTGATGCTGTATGTGTGGGAAGTTGCCAAGAATAGTTCTAGAGGTGCTCTGAAGGATTCCAAACTGGTCTTTGGGAGGAAACAGATCTGGGTGTAGTCTCTGTTCCAACAGACAGAATGAAAAGTGCCTCTGTTTTTTGTATAGAAAAGAAGGTGTGTCTTTTCATCTGATGACCATTCTGCAAGTGCCTTGCCTGATGTATCGTTGTTATTATAGCCCCACTCTGTGTGGTGGCTTTTGTGGTGTCAGTGACATATATAATAGGGTGATAAGCTGTGGGTAATGGGGGAGAAGGCAAATGTGTATTCAGTGGTTTATACATGTTATCTATCATTATCTTGCTGAGTCTTATTGAGATAGTAAAGATGCTCCCAGCATCATGTCATAATCCTTAATGCCCTGATGTATGTAGCAAGGCCATATTTTGGGTGGTGAAGGAAAGCAAAAAGATTGTATCCAATAATCAGGCAACATGATATGGGTTCTTTGCAGGGTGGTGACTTTGATCAGGCTGTTTGAAGAAGTGTTACTGAGTGAATTAGTGGGTTTTTGACCAGGCTACAGCTGCACCAGCCAAGTATTAGCCTTAATAACATAGAGTGAGGCAAGACTCCAGCAAAAACTCAAGAGTGGAGCAGTTTCCTAGACTTACCTGCTAACTACAACACCATATGAAGGAATGACCTTGTCTTGAAAGCCAACATAATTATCCCATGAAATGCAATGTTAAAATTCTTCTGAGAAGTTCTGATGAATAGATTTTGTGTTTTCCTTGGTAATTAGGTCCAAAGGCCTTGCACTATCAACCATAGTCTTTCACAAGGGTCAGTCCCAGCACTGATCCTGTGCAATATTTACACCAGTTACCTTCCCCAAACATAATCATGGAAATTTGTCAGTGCTGATAACATTGCTCTGACTACACAGGCATGGGATTTATAAAACAAATCCTAACCAAGGACCTTAAAACTATACAAGTACATTTCTTATACTGGCAGCTAAAACCAAACTCTACCAAGACTGTTGTGTCAGCTATCCATCTAAACAATAGAAAAGCTAGTGCGGAACTGTGCATGGACTTCTGTGGCCAGCAGATAATACATGATCCCACCCTGCAATATTTTGGTGTAACACTAGACCAAAGCCTCACATACTATCAGAACCTGAAAAATATCCATGACAAAAATGCATATAAATCTCATCCAGAAACTGGCATCAATGACCTGGGGAGCTGATGCAAAAACTGTATGGACATCTTCACTGGCCCTTGGCTACTCTACCACAGAATACTGCTCACCCATCTAGAGACCTAGCTCTTTCACATCACTTGTCAACCATCAACTTAATATTGTTATGAGGATCATTATGGGTACTGTAAAAACAATGTCACAACCATGGCTTCCTGTACTGGCTCACATTTACCCATCACACATTTGCTGTGACGTGAGTATCGTTTAGGCATCCCATACTGAGATTCTGATGCCAATCTAGAAAACCTGTTTGACTTGTGCAAGAACTCAAAGACTCGGGGCTTGCCCCCCTCCCTAAAGATCAATGACAAGCAAGGTGGAAGGACGCCACTATCCCAAATAAATACCTCATTCAAGGATCCAAATGAAAGTCCCAGTGGTTTTTCACTCCCACAGAAAATATGGTCCACTTTGAATTGCATTCTTACATCATATGGCAAATGGGGACCGAGACACAATACTATTTGTGACTGAGGAAACAGATTTCAAACTGCAGAACACCTCATGGATCAATGTCCCAAACAATCATATCCTGGTGGTATATTTCTGCTATCCATGCTGCATCACCTGAAGTAATTAGCTTTATTCCCAACCTAGACTTGAACATATAACATTACTTTTTTCAAGCCATATGGAAAAAGAAAGGGATGCCTTACAGCCTCCCTCTTCCAACAGTCTGGGACTACAGGTTAATAACCAGTCCCATACCAGGAAAATTGTCCAATATACAAGGGGGGAAACAACCCATTATTTACAAAGCGTCTCTAAAGCAGTATATAGTTCTTAAATTTCCTAATCTCTTCTTGTTGACATGGATGGGTGGGAAAGGTCTTCATGTTTCCCACAGTGCCTCCAAGTATTCCACTGGCTCCTTTTTAACCCTGCTTTAATCAGTCCCTAGTTAATTAACCCCTTTCCTCACTGCCTTAGTGTGAAGTATCGCAAGATGCTTAGTAGGTGTCTTTTAATTTCTTCCATTTCAGCGTCTCCTTTGCCCTATCTCCCCAAAAGTCACCACAAGTACCTTCAACAAGACCATCAATACAAGACCAAACTATCTGGGAGATATAGTAAACTAAGGGAAAAAAAGAAAACAAACACAACAAAAATCCTAGATTTAATTGCAGGTACAGCCTTTGAGACAGGGTGGATGAAATCCTGCCTCTGTTATAGTCAATGGGAGTTTTGCTATTGATTTTAATGGTACTAGGATTTCACCCTATAACATTAACTTGAGTCCTAATTTTACCAAAATTATCAGAAGAAAATTTAGCCTGCGATGAGAAGTGGTTTATGGGATTTCAGGGAGATTGGGGCTTGAGGGAGTTGTGTGTGTGTGAGAGAGAATTATCAAGCTTACGATGGGTGTGATACTGGCAGACCAGGTGCCAGCTCATGCCAAAGCCCCAGACCTCACTGAAGCCTTATAAATGCATAGCTGGAAGACAGGCTGATTGCCTTGTGTATTATTATAGATCAATGTATTTGGTGTTTAAACTTCATAATAAGTAATTGCATGCTGCATGCATTGGTTTCACTTATCTGTATACTATTATAATGTAATAGTGAATGTTTATATTGTATATACCCCTGTAACTAAATAACCCATGTAATGAGAAAGAAGCCTTGTGAAATGCAAATGAAGAACTTTAACGGGAAAGTGCTCATTTCAAAGCAAGTTGTCATTGTGTGTGATGATCAGAGAACAAAGACTCTAAATGCTCTCCTCACTTGCTGTCATCAAAGAAAGAGCCTACGTGTGAGAAAAAGCTATAGGTAGGGACACAAGGAAAAATTCTTCATCTCTAGACTGTTGGGCAGAATAACTGAACGGAGATAACGGAGATCCTAGAGTTATTCTAGATAAACCTGAGATCTTTGGAAGACTGGCAGATTACTGCATCTCTGCTACCATTTGGAATTACAGACTGTGACTCACCTCTACATACATTTGTACTTGTTTCAACCTCTCAATAACTCTCATTCCTTTTTCTTAACTAATAAACCTTTCATTAGTTTACTATAGAACTGGCTACCAGCACTGTCTTTCGTGTGAGATGTGGGATGGAAATCATGCTGGGTAATCTCTTGAGACTGGGTGTAACCTGATGTTTAGTGATTTTTGGTCTATGTGACCATTTATCACATAATCCAGCTTGCCTGGGTGGCAAGATAGACTGGAATGTCTAAGGAGACTCTCTCATGATAAGAATATTGTAGTACTTCGGGAATTCACATTTGGTATTGGGTTGGTGAAATCTAATTATAGAACATGCCACCAGTTTGGGGCGTCTGCCCTGCTTTTTACAGTCTGGCCTGAGGTAGGCTTTCATGGTCGTGAGCCACTCTAGACAGCATGCCAATGGGAAGCAAGACTCTCAGCTACCACCACTCCATGATGTTCTGTGATGCAACCTAAGTTTATATATTATTAAAAATAAGAAGAAAAGAAAAATGTGGTGGCAGCTACCAAAATCCAGAAGCGTATGCAGTGTTCAACATTACTTGAATTACTAAATAGAAATGTAAACACGCCTTCTGTATACATGCAATAGCGTCATTGACTCTCAATCAAATAATTATATTGTTGGAAATGCATGGAATCTAGGATTTCTTTGGTCTGTATGCAGTAGTGTTTCATGTCTCCCAGGGTCATTAGTGGGTGTGTTTATTTCTGTATTATAAAACTAAACTGTATGTACTACATGCATGTGTCTCAGTGACAGTTTTAACAGATCATCCATCTAAATGAGTGGAGTATGAAGATGTACAAATACTTTTCCTGCCTTCTCCCTGGGCTTTACGTCTGGGCAAACGCTAATAAGTTAGTACAAAATAATAAAAAAATAAAAACAAAAACAAAGATCAAATATTATCAGCAGAACTTACAACTTTTCCAAAGAAAAAATAACAGCCGTGTAATGAAATAATGTATACAATGAATTATGCCAAGTAAAAAAAAGTTATTAACCTTGATCTTTAACTTTATGTAGTAATTCTCTGGGGGTAGTGAGGATGAGTGGATCCAGGGAGACAGAGAGAACTTCCTTGTAGGAACATAGTATTGAAAGTTAAAAGGCATAGCGTCCTACTGTCAACTTGGGTTTGTCTACACAGGGAAATAGCCCTTAATAGTTTGTGCACACTAGCTACACCGCACTAACTCCCTGCGTGGATGCTCTTACTGTGCACTACAGGTACCTTTGTATGCATTAGCTTTGTGTACTTTGTAAGTATATTAAGCTCAAGTGCCTGAGAGCACTTTTCATATGTAGTAAGAGTGTCTGCACAGGGATTTACAGCAGAGTAGCTAGTGCACTTTAAATGCACATTGCACACTAAGTTCCTGGTGTAGACAAGTCCTTAGTTAGCAAGTACACCTTTGAATATCTGCAGCTATTGTGCATGATGGACGTGGAATTACTACATACTTATCTATGAATACTGTGATGTACGTTTATGAGCACTGTATGTGAGCTGGTCAATGGGGGAAGTTATGGTTTATCAGGTTATCAGAATTTCATGTATGAATGTATTGATCTTACTTAATAGGGGGTGGTGCAAAGTGCAAACAACACAATAGTTTTCTATACAGACACCCACACACACTTGAAAGAATGGGTCAAGCTGTTAACTACAAGAATCCTGTCTACACTCTTGAATAGGTTACAAGCCTCATTTTGCCAAATCTGGGAGCCTAGAGATCAAAAGAACTCTAACGAGTTGAAGAACCTTTCTTTGGGAGAGGAGAGGGTTACCTGTTGGCAGCTGTCTAGGGACAAAGAATGACACAGAAAGAGAAATTTGACAGAGGGAGTCTAAGCAGTAGGGCCTTCCCAGATGCAGGGAATGGTATGAATTAGGGAAGAGTTTGACATTCATACAGTCCATTTGATGTTTTTCTAGATACACTTTCTCTGATATGCTTTTGTCCTAAATATATGATACTTTGACTCAGGCTCAGACCTACAGTTTTAGTCTCTCCAGGGCAATGAGAGTGGTAAGAGGAACCAGCCAGCCTCCTTAAAGCAGAGGTAATCACAGACGGTACACAAAGGACTACAACCCAGAGCCCAATCTAATAGTGGGAGAATTGACTGGCCTAGGCCTGTGATGTACAGGGCAGTGTGCTTGGAGACACCAATAGGGGTCAGAGATACAGGTTTCCCCAGGAACTGTGACATAGTATGCACCATAGTATGCACCATAGTATGCACCATGCACTGATGCGCGCACTCGAGTACTGGCCTGTGTAGATGCTCGCACATGCGCGCTATACTCATGCCAAGTGTCTTCATTTTGCTGTGCTGGACGCAGCCATAATACTGTGTATGCACATATACCTGTGTCCATACTGCCACTGTGACAGGATGTTAGTGTTACCATTACAGGGGCAGTATCCCAGGATTCTGTGGGGACAGGGAGACACACTAGGAATCACTTAGCTGTGTGTAACTGATAACTGTCCCATGCCTTCACACATTTGCCGATGGCAGTTTATGATCATCTAGATGATTGTCTAGCTAATACTCAGTCCTGCTTTGAGTGCAGAGGACTAGACTAGATGATCTCTCGAGGTCCCGTCCAGTTCTATGATTCTTTGATTCTATGATCATGTCGCCCCTTACTGTTATTCTTTGCAAAAGTGGCTGGAAGACATGGAGCAATGAGATGGTGACCTGGTTCTGCTCCTGCTCCTCATTGCAGGACAAATGGTTATGCAGTGGAGTACGTGAATGGAGAGGTGCTGGATGGAATTTGGGCAGAACTTTCTGACACATCAAAGACAGCTAACCTTGAGGATCAATGACAGCTCATTCAGCTTAATACATGGTACATCTCTGATTTAACCAGGCTATCATTCAGCAAGGATATTTCATCGAGGAGTATAATAAAGAGTTTTGTTCTCTAAGTTTCCCTGCTTAAGTACGTTGAAGTGCTTTAATTAAAGACACAACTCGGAAAGCATATGTTAATTAAGAATATTAACTAATTGAAAAAAAGTTGAGCACAATCCTTTGATTAAAAACAACAGATTCTTTAGATATTTGCCAATGTAAGGTGGATCTGTATTTTGTAAGCATTATTGATGTTTTGCAGTTATTGCTTTCCTTTGCTTTGATTTAGTGCTCATCTTGAATCCAGCCAAGTCTATTTCTAGAGAGAGTATCTTGTGAACAATGATCAAAGTGTAAATTTATGCAAATTCAGTGCTTCACCTTAATTACCTTGATAGTGCTTGTCAGCAGCCTTTTCCATGGTTTCACTGATTAGCAAGCTATCACAAATAATTATTATTTCATCTGCAATTACAATGATGCTGTGTGCTGGCGTATTGCCCAGCCACTGTATTGCTTCCCGCCCCTCAGCCTGCTCTTTTGGAGTTATGCCACATTGCGCATCATGAGTTAGCAGCCCTATTTCATTCTATCAATCATCATAAATCTCTGAACTTTATGATCCCATAAGGCAGGTTCTCTCTCAACTTCTACAAGTAGGATTACTATATAAAACTGTTAAATATGCCCACAGAGTGTTAGGGCTAGACAGGTCTTTTTGCTGCATGCCTATTTTGCAACACTCCAACTCTCTGCTGAATAAAACCTTCCCCCCCAATACTGCAGTAATTTATTTTAGCAAATCATAAGAAGCCACTGTTGATAGCTGAACTATAGATTTTACATGTTGGTTCAGCTAGGTTTCAGTTGTGTTAATAAGAAATGCAAAGTAAGGTTATCACATCCCTCCCTGGCAGCCCAAAGCTGCAACCGCAAACAGGGCTCTACAAGAGACAGCCTCCAAAGCCCCCAGTGAACCACGGTAGCAAGTGCAGTCACCTCTGGCCCCCCTGACAGGCAACCCAAAGAGGTGGGGTCAAGTGCCCATTTGCTTCTGTTCTTATTTCAATACTCTCACAGAAACCTGCATAATTTAGTCTTGTCCCTGATTCAAGCACAGAGGTTGTCTGTAATCACATCATGCAGCTCATATTTTTTTCACTCGCCGCATCTCCAAAGTGTACCAGAGAAGGGTGGAAGGAGTGCAGGACAAAGGCTGATGTGTTTGTTTTAAGTGTAAATGATCCATATATAGTCCAGATTTTAGGAGCAAAAGGCTGCTAAGACTGGAACAGGGAGAGCTGGCCCTTTAATGCCAAAGGGAAAGTCTCTCGGATAGAAATTTCATGGGCCCAGGCTACCCAGTTCTAGGAGAACTGCAGCCAAGTTAGACAGATGCTGTAAGAAAGGAAGTCCATACAGGATAACAGTTGGTGTCTGGAAACACCCCAGGTACTGTTCACTTTACAGCCTGGGACCAGGAGCCTTGTAGTGTAGGGATGTCTCCTCTCTCAGCCAATCAGGACAAATTCCTGATCATATAATCTGCCTCTTCCGATGTCACAGGTAAAAGAGATGATAGGAAGGTACTGCCTCAGATTGGAGGCACTAGAACATTACAACCCAGCAGAGATGCCTTGTGAGGAGAAGGATGTTTTGTTTCTGAAGATTTCTGAGAAGCTTTGTTAACAGCCTGGGCAGGGTGACCATACATCCCATTTTGGCTGGGACAGTCCCTTTTTTAAGCCCCATCATGACAGTTTTGGCAAAACTGTGCATTTGTCCTGTTTGCTCTTGGCAACTGATCATAAATTGGCAAACGCAAACGGGAAAAATGCACAGTTTTGCCAAAAAAGTGGGGTGCAACCCCTAGTGGGGCACAGAGGAACATGGGGGGGAAGCGGCAATGTCAGCCTTGTGTAGGTGGGAGGGCTGGGAGATCAGCTCAGGACAGGCCAGTCCCCGGGTGCAGGCAGGAGAGGGGAGTTGGGGGACTGGCCTCATGCGGTGTCACCCTAAATCTGGGCAGTGCTGGGATTAAAGTAATTTAAGGGACCATCTAGGAGAAGCCAGCTCAAGGTTGTAGCCTGCTAAAAACCAAACATGTTGATGTTGCTTTGGGCCTTCTCCTGATCACATGGAACTCCATATAACAGTTGCCATTTTCTTCAAGGGGATCAAGCTCAAAGACACTAAATACATGGAATAAAGCTTTCTGTAATTATAATAACAACTTAATTATTGCAATTATAAAACCAGAGAAGAAAACATACAAGTTGCATGAGAAATCAGGAGGAAGGGGAAGAAATCACTCAGTATCATGTATTATGAAACCAGTGCAATCAGGATGCAAGGAAGTCAACATCTTCTAGAGTGTTTGAGCTACTTCTCCCCTTACTTAAAAGAAGTTGATGTAGAAACCCTAAAAATAAATGGAAACTGCAGCAGCACACACTCCTCGAATGAAAATGAAACAGAAACTGACATAGAACGGGAGTATGTAAGAGTCTCAAGCCACAAAATCCTGACAAAAATAGAAAAATCCCATCATAAGTACTATAAACCACAAAGCAGCAAAAGCTCATAGAATGCATTGGAATCCCTAAATACATGACGACTGCAACTCCCACAGAAAGAAAAGAAAAATGGGCTGATACCAGCTGGCATAAACAAAAAGAGAAACGTAAGAGGAACACTCCAACTTGAAACAAAAAGAACCTCTAAATATTAACCTACATGTTGCTCACCATCACACATTTTGCCTCTACAAATCAATGCTACAGAAAAATAAAAACCAGAGCACAGGAAGGAAAAACTAGTACTAACTACATTTGACAAGCATGGAAAAAATTGAACGCCAATAAAAAAAACAAGCCCAGTGATTCAGACTAGTAAAATCAGGACAGAATATTTCTAAGATCCATACAAAGGAAAACAATCTGGGTGACGTTGGGGAAACACAGTCAAGGACATAGTTTGAAAAGACAAGTACAATGAAGTCACCATTAAAAACAATCCCCCAAAGAGGCCTATAAAAATACAGGGACTGAAAGGAAAAACTTCAGAAACTTAAACTCAGGAAATAAAATAGACCCGATGAAAACAGTTCTGCAAATAAATACACTTATATCTTACATAGGAAGCCCAAAGTAACAATGGCTGCAGAGTACATGGTCAAATGTTAAATATAAATAAAAGCATTAGAAACTTCTACATTCTATCAATCTCAGGCCTCAACAATGCTAGCCTCCCAACCAGTGGAGCAAACAACTCCATCCAAATCTGAAAAAGCTCAAGACAGTGGGCCAAGACCTAAATTACTAATATATAAGGTACTGGGAAGAACAAAGCAAAAATGGTAACAAGCTATAAACTGTAACAGATCTCTCTTGAGAACTATCACACTAGCAGACTACTTCACTATAGTGGAAGGTATAAAGATAGCCTATGGGGCAGATTCTCATCAAATACCTAGTTAAACACTCTAAGACTTGAGCACAGTGTAAACTCATAAAGGAGTGTCTGAGCAATCAATATAGTATAGGAGAAATTCAGATACATAGATAATTTCTACTCCAATATCCAAAAATTCACCGGAGTGGCAGGAAGATATTTTCTCAGATTACCAGAAGTGATCAGAGACTTCTAAGGAAAAGGGAAAAAATAACAAAACAAAACACAAACAAACAAACTATTCAGAATGGAAAGAGAGTGAAGGCATAGATGATATTGTGCTGTGTAGCAAAATGCTGCCAGCTGAGGAATGGAGGGTAAGGTCAGACTCACACAGGAAATAACACCCTAAATATGTTTTTGTAGCCCCACTTCTGAGGTGTGGCTCAAGCCTCCTCCCTGGTGCTTGCTAATGGGCCCCCACACACACACGGGTTGGGTCCTGGCTTCTTTGAGCCTGCACCCAAGGTGACACCCCTCTGTGCCTGGGGCACAAGGGGTGCTGTCCCTTGAGAAAGCAACTGAGGTTATCACTCTTAACAAGGAGTATGACCCATTACTCACAAACAACAACATACATTAATACAAACCCTAAACAAATGAAATATCACACCCAAAAATAGCAATATAACAAAGAGGACTTTAATGGAGACAGGAAAAAAGAGGCTCTTAGGAAGGAAAGATTAACTAATAAATGCTAAATATTTCATAATACAACAAATCTCCCCACTTCCCAGTATTCACAAGTGTACTACAAACCCCAGCTCCGTCCCTGGTACCTTTCCAGGCAGATGGAATGCATAGGATGAGTCCAGAGATGAGTGTAGCAGTGATGCGAATGTTGGACAACTTACAAAAATGAAAAGGTCCCTCTTATAGTGTTTTCACCCCTGGGTGGGGCAGTGTCCTTTCCTGGCTCCCTGGTCCGGAGTCCTGCAGAAGTCTTGGCTGGCTCCTGGTAGCCAGCACCAGGTAGGTCTCTTCCTTGCTGGATGCTGGTCTCCACAGGGCTTGACCACATACTAGATCCTACAGCAGTTCAAATTCTCCCTTTGTGGGGAGTAGAAGTTAATCAGACACTCCCTGAGCTATTCTGATTTTCTCTCAGCTCCAACCTCTCATATACCTCAAAAGCCCCAAAACTGAAACTAAACTAGCCCCTTTGTCTCTGGGTCAGGCTGTCCCACCCACTGAGGGACTGAACAGTCCTGATTACTGGCTCCTCACTGGCCCAACAAATTGTCTGAATAAATCACCCCATCAGAAGCCCCTCTGTTGGCTTTTGCAGGAGTTTCTGTCTATTCTGTCTCTGACCCAGACTCTAAGCAGCCTGGGAAATGGTGTCTGGAGGCTGTGTAGCCGGTGTTGTTGTAGTGCATAGGGCAGATCCCCTAGAGGCTCAGTCCAGCAATGAGTTCCAGGAGCTGACAACCTTCAGAAGGAGAAGTCATAGGCAGATTGAATCCATGGCCAACAGATATTTGTGGGGTCTTTCTGACACTTTGGTTACACTTGCTATTTGTTATGACAATAAAGTATAATTGAACTGAGGGTGGGGAGGAAGGAGAATTCTATTGAACGTTCTTTTCCTTTATTAATCATGGGACAATTTATATGATTTGCCAGTTACTAATGGGCAATGGGATACTCTACTCTCAAAGCCTTCTTGAGTTGATGATGTGAGAGAGAATGTAAAAGATTTCATTCACTTACTAGGAAAAACAGCCTTAGAGATTTGATGAACTTTACCAAATGAGCAATACTTTGACTGTAAATCACTACAGAAATTAGAGATAGGAAAGAGCTATTATTTCATCTAGTTTTGGATCAGGCCCACCAACAGAAATTCTGGGCTCCAGGACCAGAGCCAGGGCCATCCCTAGCGGGGGCGGAGCCCAGGGCAGAAGTGATGAATCCGTCACTTCCAGGACCCCCCGCGGGACCCCTCAAAGCACAGGCCCCAGAGTGGTTGCACGGGCCTAGTCATCCTACAGCCCATCTGGGAGATTTTAAAGGGCCTGGGGCTCCTGGGCCCTTTTAAATCACCTGGCCCCTGGGCAATTGTCCCCTTTGCCCCCCAGCCCTTCCCCCATCGGCGGGCCTGTGCAGGATTATTCCCTATTGTACATTAACTTGTGTTTTGTCCAGTCTAGTTTTAAATGTAACTGTGGACCAGTGTGGTAATGCAACCACACGCCCCACCTTTGGTCAGACAGAGCATTGCACAGAGTCCACTTGATCAGTCAGTTTCTCCTGCCTGATTCCCTATGGTAGTCCCATTCTGGACTATAAAAGGTGTTAATCTAAGTCCTGCTGAGGTATGCAGGTTTTCTCCTTGCACATTGCGCAGTGTCACCATGCCTCAGTGGGTCACAGCTGAGAATACCAGATTCAGGACAAACTGCTGAGAAATGGGGCAGACCCATCCCCAGGCTGGTGGCTATTCTTCCATAAGATATACCAAGCCAGGAACAAAAGTAAACTTCTGTCTCACCACACTGGTTAACAAGAAGTCAGAAATGCAGTCTCCTTAGGCATTCCTTAGGCAGCCCTTATTTCACCACCCAGACACTAGATTTAAAGACGAGTAGTTACTGAAAACCAATTTAATCAAACAAAGGGTTCTTCTAATCCCAAGAGATCAGCTACATAGCCAGGTCAATACACAACTCAGATCTTATCCAATAATTACACTGTTGCCAATCCCTTAATATCTAATATCTAAAGAGTTGTTTATAGGAGAAAAGAAAGAGGAGAGAGTTAAATGGACAAAGGAATCAATACAATCATTGCAAAGTTATTGGATCAGGTTTGTAGCAATGATGGAATAAACTGCTGGCTTGTATAGTCTCTAATAGCTTCCAAATGATTGGAAGGTTCTCAGTCCATTGGTTGGATTGCTCCTTTTAGGGTAAGTTCATAGTCCAGATATCAGAGCAAGAAAGAGGCAACATGGAGATGCTTCCAGGGCCTTTTATTCTTTCTCCCATGTGGAGGGAACTTCATGCACAGTTTGTAGAAAAGTGTAGGAGTCACAAGATGGAGTCTAGGGTCACATGAGCAAGTCACATGCCTTTGCATGCTTTGATGAGTCATAGCAGAGCCATTACCCATATTCTGGCTAAGTCGTCCAGTGGATGGCACATTGTACAGAGACGAGCTTCTTCTATATCCATTGTGGGAGCTAAGTGCTCTTTGATGGACTATCAACTTAAGTGTTCTTTGATGGGCTATCAACCTGAACAGTCCATTCACAATGTGCTGTCTAGACTGTATATAAACTACCTGGTGGGTATAACCCCAGGAGCAAACACATTTGAAATACTGGTACATAGTCAATATTCATAACATCAGCTACAAAGATGATATACACATACAAACAGGAGAATCATACTCAGCAAATCATAACTTTTCCATTGACACCTTACATTACATAATTTGTATAAGACTTCTTGCAATTGTAGAACAGTGGTAGGCACAATGATATATATGGTCATATTTTAATCAGATAACATCACACAGGGTGAGCTGGTCCTGGTCCTCAGGGGGTCTGGAATCTTCTTTGGTTCATAAGTCTCTGCTGAGGGATCAGTAGGGGAACCCAGGCCTACCGATTCCACTGGGTTCCAGTTTAGGGCTCTTAAACCAGACAGAATCAAGCCTCAACAACTCCACCTACCATGTCCTGAGCTCCTTCCTACCTCCCTAGTTCTGTAGGCTTCTCCAGACTATAGATCCAGTTGTTCTTTCTCTGCAGTGTTGCCTCTGGGCAGCTTCTCACTAGCTTGCCGGTAGGACTTTCCCTCTCCAGCCTACTTGATCCCCTGGAAGCCTCCCCACTGCTCTGTTTCTCAGCAATTTTATTCTCCCAGCTGCTGTGAGGCTGCCGATCACTCCTTTGATTGTCAGGCCAGCATGAGGTCTATACACCCCATAGCAGTACCAATAAAGCTTTCACCATTTGCCTTAGGAAAATATTTCACAAGCCAACAGATCAAAGTGTCAGGAAACCTATCCGGTTATTTAGCATATATTTTCTCCTTCTTACTGTCATCCCATTTCCTCATAGTTATGCCCTCATCTGCTTGGAGGTAAAACATGTACATGCTGTGTATTACTGTAATTGTGTGCTGTACAGATGACTGGAATTTTGCATCAGCATTATTGGATTGAAATGTCTGCAGCGCAATTATTGCCCGCTGGTGATTTTACGTGTCATGGAACAGCTATGCTCCTTTTGAAGTGACTTGTAAACCATCACTATTGACTGACAGAGTTTATAGTCCGTAGCAAAATACCTGTCAGAGGGATACCTGTTAAACAAGGCCATGTTGATTAATGTTTGTGCTGTTGGTATTGATATTACTGCTTGTGCATAAATGAATGAGCATTTGATCATGCGATAATTCACCCCACTGACGAAAGAATTCTGTTGTCTGCTCTGTTTTATAAATCGCTTCTTGACCATCACATGTTCACTGTGCAAGAGCAGAATCCCTGTCACATGGAATGCCAGGGAGCACATAGCAAGAGCCCTCTTTTTATTTATTGACATCTTGACACGGTGGCTTATTCATAGACTGATTGCAAGCCAACATGGTGGCATCTAAATCAACTGCATAACTGTCACAGTTAGGGCCACTGCACCTCTATTTTGCCTCAGTGGTCCAGCAAAGGCAACCACTCTCAGGCTTCTAACTCCCCAGCCGTTGCCTTTCTTGAGCAGAGACCTGCATCTCACTCCCTGCTGACCAGGGAATTTCCAGGCTGCATACACCCCTGCCTACCCTGTGTTATTCCCAGCAGGGAAAGGCTGCCCAAGCACACCTGCTTGCTTTCTCTTCAGAGACAGTTAACAGTGTGACTGTCCAGGCTTATATATACCAGACAGCTCTTTTTAGGCAAGCCTATTTTATTCTTAAGGTAAAGGCACTACAGAGAAAACGTATTACAAACAATAAAAGGATCTACACACATGCTAAAAAGCTTACCAGATGTCACTTCAACTCCAACATGGGCTCTGGTCGGCGTAATCTTTCAAAACCCCAGAAAGGGGGGGGGGGGTCTCTCATAACAGCTTCAGCGCAGAACTAGCACCCAGACCTCAGTAGGCCAAGTCCTTTCCAACCCTGCTCTAAGGATTGGGTCCTTTGTGGACCAGAGTTCCCATGTTTGCTGGATTAGGAAGAAGATCCCGGGCCAGTTTAAAACAAGATTATTTATCCAAATCCTTTCTTTGTCTGTTGGTACCTGAAAAATCCTGTTTGAACTAGTATATGCACTACCTCTCCAGGGTAGTGGCTTCAAAGAGCTGATAATATATAAATTACATTAGCATCCCCTTCCTACTAGAGAAGGTACATACAATAACACATACACAACAGCATTTTTAATACAATGGACCCCAAAGGTATTAAACCTAATTCAATAAGTGTAATTCAATAAAGTTTATCTTACTTCCATAGGGTTTGTTCAGGATATGGTGAGTCCATCACAGTAACTATGCCTTCACTCCTCTTGGTCTCTAGGCTTCTCCTCTATCCCACACAATTACAATGGCAGCACATTATGCCTGGGTTCCTCAGTGCCCATGTCTTTGGCCTGCTGCCCACGTTGGTATCTTTATCACCACTCAGACTCTGATGCAAGAAATGAGTTTCCTTCTTCAGAAACTTCCAGCAGGAATTGATTCCATATTTAAGTCACCAGGTTAAAGTTAAATGTATATGTGACGGTGTACCCCATAAAGCTTTATGGGGAGATGCTTATAAATGTATATATGTAACTAGAATATGTTTTATGCTACATGAGCCATGTAACATATCTCTGTGAAAGTTATGACCTACTGAATTTATTCCTCCTGTTTGTATGCATGTATCATTGTTGTAGTTGGAGTTATGAAGATTGGTTTTATATTTGCTGGTTTTGTACATAGCCTTTGTAAGTGCATGGGATCATGTTTGGAGAAAAGAATGTGCCTGTTAAGTACGAGCACTTAACAGACAAAAGAAGTTGCAGACCCCAATCCACATCGGGGCCTGGTCAAGAATGCAACTGGTCGGACTGGTTACCGAGGGGTGCATGGACATGTGACTTGGCCATGTGATCCCAAAACTCCATGGCAACTGGATCCTACACAGGGAGTGGGGGAAAGGCTATAAAAGCCCTTGGAAGACCCCTCCATTTTGTCTTCAGCTGGCTAAAGAAAGAAGCTCTCCACCCCCCAAGGACATACCTGAGAGAGACTGAACAAAGGACAGAGACAATAGGGGGTGTGAGTGACTGCTGGACCCAGGCTAGAAGCTTTACAGCCTGTGAAAGAAAGAAAGCTGGAGCCGGTGAGGTTTTCATATCTGTGTGAAGTTTGAGTAGACATAGACCTGCATGTTTTATTTTATTTTACTTAGTAATTCAATTTGTTCTGTCTGTCACTACTTGGAATCACCTAAATCCTACTTTCTGTACTTATTAAAATCACTTTTTACTCATTAAGTTTCCTGGTGTACGAGTTGGTACCCGGGGGCGGGGGGGGGAGGGGCAAACAGCTGTGCATATCTTTCTATCTTTGAAATAGAAGGCGAACTATTTATGAGTTTGCCCTGTATAAGCTTTATACAGGGTAAAACGGATTTATTAAGGGTTTGAACCTCCTTGGGAGTTGGACACCTGGGTGTCAAAGGCAAGAGCGCTTCCAGGAGCCTTACAGTTGTTAGTGGACTTGGTTCGGACCTGGGTCTGTGTTTGCAGCAGATCAGTGGAATCTGGCTCAAAACAGACAGGATTCGGGAGTCCCAAGCTGGAAAAGGCCTGGAAGCAGGGGCAGAAGTAGCCTTGGCACACCAGGTGGCAGCACCAAGCAGGTCTCTGTGACCCCAACCCGTCACAGTATACTAATTAAAATTCGGTTTATTTGAGAAAAATGTATACTGTGGATCATACTATAAAAATATTAAATGAGTAGATATAAAAGTGCCACAGTCTAGTATTACTACAAATATTGATAAAAGGAATAAAAACATTAAGTTAAGCGTATATACTGGTTCTTTTAGCATGTCTGCAAAGATCTGTCCGTGACCACTTGCTTAGCAAAGCTGCCATCTTCCCCATGGCATCTGTCTCTCTGCCAGAGGCTGTCAGAGCTGCTTGTATTAACCCATAGTAACATTCCTATTTCTGATTGGATTGTTTTCCAGTTCAATCTCAAACTAATATTTGGACAGTGCAATATCCCAGACCAAAGCCATATGGGTAGGTGATTCATATTTGTCTCGGAATCCCCCAGAATATATGAGCCATAAGTCAACTCCTCTTTTCACATCCCTTCATTGAAAGTGGTTTCTTTGGTCATTAGTTTAACAACCTTCCAAAAGCACTTTCAGATTGGTTTCCATATGCATTTATGCTGCCCAATCAATAGCTGTAATGGATGATATCTGGCAGATTCTCCATGCTCCCTCAGTGAGTTATTTGCCCAGGAACACAAGTATAATTTATTCATACATCTAGTACATAAAAGTTCAGATGTAAAACACAACATTAGAACACAGATATCCAGAATAGCTATCTATCACAGATAGCTATTGACAAGCAGGATTGCTGATCATGAATAGGGGACACAAACTTTGATGATACTGAATGAACACAAACACATTATATATCATAGTTAAAGGTGGATACTAGCCATAACCACTGAGAAATCAAAGTATCTGAACTAGCCCTAATGTGAGGCTATCACAACCACGCACACAGCCTCTCCACTGTTGCTTGGTAACATATTCAAATAACAAGGTTACTCAGATACTTAAAGTATATCAGAACAAACGTCTTGGCTTTTGGTGAGACACACACATTCACGGTCCTTGAGCACGTAATTGGAGAATGCATTCCAAACTACGGCGGTTGCCAGGCGTCCGGTTTTCAACCAAACGCCCAGTCGAAATGGGACCCTGGCGGCTCCAGTTGGCACCACCGATCGGGCCATGAAAAGGCCAGTTGGCTGCGCATCGGGGGCCTGGGGCTAAGGCAGGCTCCCTGCCTGCTCTAGCTTCGTGCAGCTCCCAGAAGCAGCTGCCAGGTCCTTCACTCCCTAGACACATGGGCTGCCAAGGAGGCTCCGCATACTGCCCCCGCCCCTAGTACTGGCTCTGCAGCTCCCATGCGTTAGGAACCGCGACCAATGGGAGTTGCGGGGGCAGTGCCTGCGGTTGCAATGGCAGCACATGGAGTCTCCCTGGCTGCCCATGCGTCTAGGGACTGCCAGGGACCTGGTGTCCAATTCCTGGGAGCTATGGTAAGCTCATCCCCGGCCCCACCCACCCCCAGCTGGAGCTTCCCCGGCCCCACCCTCACTCCCCTCCTGCATCCCAATCACCTGCCCCAGCCCGGTGAAAGTAAGTGAGGGTGAAGGAGAGCTAGCAAAGGACAGAGTAGGAATGGAGCAAGCAGGGGCAGGGCCTCAGGAAAGGGTGGGCAGGGGCAGGGCCTTGGGGCAAGTGGCGGGGAAGGGGTGTTCAGTTTTGTGTGATTAGAAAGTTTGCAAACCCTACAAACTGCACTCAGAAAAATCACAATATTTACAATATTTATGAATTTTAATAGTTACCCCAAACCATAGCAAGACCATGAAGAGCATGGTAGGTAAATCACCATGGCGCACCTGATACATACATAAAGCAGTGATTTTCTCATATTGGTCATTCACAAAGGCACAGCAAGATCACCAGGACAGCTATACATGTAACTGACTTAAACGTGCAATTGTGTCAATTGTGCTTGAAAACTACAGCTGGCTGACCTTATGAATTTTAGGCCCCATGAAACAGTGAACAGGAATAAGATTAATGCACCTTGAATAAGGAGGAAACATTTAGTTGTATATGGATGATGATGCAGTGATTCAGAAGTACAGGCGGGTCTCATTTTACACGGGGTTTCCGTTCCGCGGTTAGCGCGTAAAGCGAAAACCACGTATAGTGAAACACTCATTGAGTTGAATGGAGGGCGGAATCGCCCACACTACAGATGCAGTTTTTAAATTGTTATTTTTCTTTTTTTTTTCTGTTTTTGCCAACCGCACAAAGCTGAATTCGCGCATGTTAAATGCACCTAAGATGCGACTCGCCTGTACACTCTAGCTACAATTACACTGAAGACAGCAACCTAAATACTGAGAAAATCATGTATTGTTTTCTATTGTTATATATTTGTTGTGGTTCACGGTTCTTTCTTATTAAGTATGGATGACTTTGGCTTAATAGAAAGTCTGGATAAGTGTCTGGTTTGTTTATTTATTTTATTTTTCTATAAGCACCAGCCAATGTGGCAGCTAAGTGCTTTAATTATGGAAAATTAAAACATAAACAAGAACAAAGCAAAAACAGTTAATCAAATGCTAAACAAAATAAATAGATCTTGTCTCCTAGCTTGAATTCACTCAATTAATCATTGATTAAAGTAAAGCAAAAAAGTGTGGGTAGCTTATAAACTATTCTATTCTGGTACTGTCTACTTACCAGTTAAAGAAATTGTTAGTAATTCTAAATTTGTTGTGTGTCTTCGCCTCCCTGTTTCTGGCCTCCCCATTCCTAGAAATAATGTGGAGGAGGTAAAAAGTAGTTTTACATGTCACTATTCTCTCCCCACCCTCTCCGCCAATCAAAGATACCCTTAAGAATGCTCCTTCATTTCCCCCCTCATTTTCCATTCGAGTCCCCATGTTGCAACTCACTGTATACTCTTAATGCTGTCCCTTGCATCAGTTGTAGGGTCACTAGACAACAATGTAAGACACACCCTGTGACAGTGTACCCCATAAGGCTTTATGGGGAGATGCTTATAAATGTATATATGATATAATTGGAATATGTTTTATGCTACATGTGCCATGTAACATATCTCTGTAAAAGTTATGATCTACTGAATTTTTTCATCCTGTTTGTATGCATGTATCATTTTTGTAGTTGAAGTTATGAATTCTGGTTGTATTTCTTGAGAAAGGAATGTGCGGGTAAAGTGCCCAATCAAGAAGCGCTTAACAGACAATAGAGCTTGCAGACGCCAATCCACATCTGAGCTTCACCAGAAATGTGGCTTGGCTCCTAAGGAACTGAGTGGTGCATGGACATGTGACTTGCCCATGTGACCCCAAAACTCCATTTGGTAGCTGGATGCTACGCAGAGAGAGGGAGGGGTATCCACCCAGGGGAGAAAGTCTATTTAAACCCCTGGGAGACCCCTCCATGTTGTCTTCAGCTGGCTAAAGAGAGAGCCTCTCCACCCCCCACCGACACACCTGAAAGAGACTGGAACAAAGGAGGACAGTAGGGGGTGTGAGGGATTGCTGGACCCAGGCTAGGAGGACCATAGCCTGTAAAGGGAAGTTTACTGGAACTGGTGAGGTTTTTATCCGTATTCAGTGTGATTAGACATAGACTTGCGTGTTTTATTTTATTTTACTTAGTAATTCACTTTGTTCTGTCTGTTACTACTTGGAATCACTTAAATCCTACTTTCTGTACTTATTAAAATCACTTTTTACTTATTAAGTTACCTGGAGCATGTGTTAGTACCTGGAGGGGGACAAACAGCTGTGCATACCTCTCTATCTGTGAAATAGAGGGCGAACTATTTATGAGTTTACCCTGTATAAGCTTTATACAGGGTAAAATGGATTTATTCAGGGTTTGAACCCCATTGGGAGTTGGGCACCTGGGTGTCAAAAGCAAGAACACTACCTACCTACAGCTGTTAGAGGACATGGTTCAGACCTGGGTCTGGGTTGGCAGCAGGCTCACGGGTCTGACTCAAAGCAGACAGGAATCTGGAGTCCCAAGCTGGAAAAGGCAGGAAAGCAGGGCGCAGAAGTAGTCTTGGCACACCAGGTGGCAGCTCCAAGGGGGTTTCTGTGATACCAACCCATAACACACCCTCCCTCAGAGCTAAGTATGTTACTTCATCAGTGCCCCCAGTGGATAGTGATGATGGACTCTTGCATGGTGTGACGGGTTGGGGTCACAGAAACCACCTTGGTGCTGCCACCTGGTGTGCCAAGGCTACTTCTGCCCCTGCTTCCCTGCCCTTTCCAGCTTGGGACTCCCGAATCCTTTCTGTTTTGAGCCAGATTCCACTGATCTGCTGCAAGCACAGACCCAACTCCGAATTGTGTCCCCTAACAACTGTAAGGCTCCTGGAAGCGCTCTTGCCTTTGACACCCAGGTGTCCAACTCCCAAGGAGGTTCAAACCCTTAATAAATCCGTTTTACCCTGTATAAAGCTTATACAGGTCAAACTCATAAATAGTTCGCCTTCTATTTCAAACATAGAAAGATATGCACAGCTGTTTGTCCTCCCCCAGGTACCAACTCATACTCCAGGTAACTTAATAAGTAAAAAGTGATTTTAATAAGTACAGAAAGTAGGGTTTAATGATTCCAAGTAGTTACAGACAGAACAAATTGAATTACTAAGTAAAATAAAATAAAACACGCACATCTACGTCTAATCAAACTTAACACAGATAAAAGCCTCACCAGATTTAAGTCTTTTCCTCTCACAGGCTGTAGAACTAGCCTGGGTCCAGGAATCGCTCCCACCCCCTATTGTCTTTGTCCTTTGTTCAGTCTCTATCAAGCATGTCCTTAGGTGATGGAGAGCCTCTCTCTTTAGCCAGCTGAAGACAAAATGGAGGGGTCTTCCAAGGGCTTTTATAGCCTTTCCCCCACTCCCTGTGTAGCATCATCTTACCCTGGAGTTTTGGGATCACATGGGCAAGTCACCTGTCCATGCACCCTAACCAGTCCAGCCAGTTGCATTCCTGACCAGGCCCAGATGTGGATTGGGGTCTGCACCTCCTATTGTCTGTGTAAGGGTTTCTTGATTGGTCTCTTTACATGCACATACCTTTCTCAAGACATGATTCCAGGCTCTTACAAAGGCTATGTACAAAACCAGCAAATATAAAACCAGTATTAATAACTCCAACTACAACAATGATACATGCGTACAAACAGGAGGAATAGATTCAGTAGGTCATAACTTTCACAGAGATATGTTACATGGCACATGTAGCATAAAACATATTCCAGTTACATCATGTATACATTTATAAGCTTTTCCCCATAAAGCTTTATGGGGTACACCGTCACACATGGGTCTTCTCATAGGACACTGTTGTATTCTTTTAGTCAATTACTGTGCCACAAATGGCCAGGACACAACCAACTTCCTCCAGAAACTCTGCAACATTAACAGCCTCCAACAGAACACCCTCTTTCCCACCATGGATTTCACCTCCATATATACCCACATCCCTCAAAATGACAGCATAACTGTCTGCCTCAAAGATCTACAAGACAATGGACAACACTCAGATAACCATCCAAACACATTGCTGGACTCATCCACTTCATCCTCACCCCTAACAATTGTACATTCAACAACAAACATTTTGTCCAAACAGTTGGAACAGCTGCGCAAACTAGGATATGCCAACCTCTTCAGGGGCCACCTTGAGGAAGAATTTCTGGACAATTTTACCACAAAACCAATGATATACCTAAATACATTGATGACCTAAGGACAGATGACCTAAACTCCCTCACAGATTTCCACCACAACTTCAACAATCACATATACCTGCCACAACATGCAATGTTCCTGCACGTCTATTACAACGTGTGGTATACCTCATACAGTGCACTAAATGCCCTAACAACAATTATGTGGGTGAAACCAGGCAATCATTATGTCCTCAAATGAGTTAACACAGAAAAATCATAACAGATAAAACCTGCCATATTTCCGCAGGTGAACACTCTTCACAAAGTGATCACTCTGTATTTGACCTCTCAGTCCTCATTCTCAAAAGAATCCTAAACAACACCTTCAAAAGATGAGTCCGGGAGCTTAAATTCATAACTTTGACAGACGCTTAAAATGATGGATTTAATAAAAACACTGGTTTATAGCTTATTACAACACTCTGTAACCTACTAACCTCTCCGTTTTTTGTCCTATGACTGCAGGTGTTAACTGCCCATTTCACCTTGAATGGTCTCCTACAATATGTGTTAACTACTTATGCTAAACAATCTGTTCCACCTTGTATTGAGCTGTGACACTCTGAGCAACTTTCCCTGACCTGAAGAAGAGCTCTGTGTAGCTCGAAAGCTTGTCTCTTTTGCCAACATAAGTTGGTCCAATAAAAGATATTACCTCACACACCCTGTCTTTCACATGCAAGTAAGAAGGAGAAGTAGGGGCAGCATTTTAAGGCAGCTGCAATTTGCCAGTCCTGTTCCATATATGACCACTAGAACCCAACAACTTTTGTTCTAATGCTTTGAAACTTGGAAATGAAACTTCACATGCAAATTTGAAAGGCTTGTCATCAAATGTATTTGTATGCCTATTAACTATACTGCTGAGGCAATAGGTTTTGAATATACATTCAATGAATAACTATTTCAACCATCATTAAAGCATCATTAAAATATAAGGCATCTGTAGTGCATTTTTGTCAATAGAAGAAATGATAAAAAGTCTGCCTCATGCAGTTTAACGTTTTGAAGCAATAATGAACAGAAAGTTATAGACTTGTAAATTCTGAGAATCTAACACAAATATAAGAAGTAAAAAGTATTGTTAATGTCAGCAACTTTCAGCCACTGGAATATTACACAGAATATAATATTGTATTAGAAAAATAAATACATACAACAGTTACCAGGCAAGATGGAAGTTAAATTTAGCTTTATTAACATTTAGCTTTATTAACATTTAAACTAACTAGCATTTCACAAAAGATTAATAAAAATTTCAAACATCTGGATCAAAGCTGCTATTAAAATTATTCTCTGGTACTAGAAAGACTGCTACCAATGATAACTTGTTCACTTGGATAAATTCCATGTTTATGATTTTCAAATTTGAAAGAGGATTTCAATCTTACTATGGTTAAAATTGTTTTGTAATATGGAGTCCTGCAATAATTTCCTAAACTGAAAAGTCTAGGAAACTTTTTAACTGCAAGTTTAAAAGTAAATATACATTCCTGCTATCTAGAATTGTATTTTTAATATTAATAAGTACTCTCATCTATTGTTCTCCCTCCACTATATGTATTGTGTATAAGTTTTTAATAATCTTTTTTAAAAATAAAACTTTAGTTTTATATTTTCCCCTTAAACATAATACACCTCCAATTTTTTTATGCTGGTTTTTCTCTGCCTGCCATACTGCTATGGGAAGATTTGTCGGAGAATAACAAAAAAAGTTTTTTCACACACAAAAATAAATGTCAGGGAAAAATAAAATTAAATTAAAACATCAAGTTTCTACCAGAAAGTCATAATGAAGTCATAAATCACCAGGTAATAAAGATTCTGCCGTGCAGATTCTGTCCTGATATCACACTTGTGGAATCTTATTTTCTACAAGCTGGTCCCAGAATTGTACCTATGCAACTTATTTTCTTCAGCATGGTTGCACAAGTGTGAACAAGAGAAGAATTTGAAGACCATGGGATTGAACAGGTGGTTCATAATTGGAATGTAGTTAATTTTATTGGTAGTGCATGTAAATTACATGATTGGATGTCACAAGATGGCGCTATGAATGGATAAGAGTTAGGTCTGGAAAGAACGCTGCTTCTCATTCTCATCTGGGATGCAGTTTATTCAGATGCTGAGTCTAACACCAGCGAGACTGCCCATGTGCCTCTTTCTTTCTTTGACTGATATGCTTGTTTAAGTATAGCTGCTGCCTACAGATTACATGTGTGAGCAAACCAAATCTTACATGGTGCCCAGAAAGAAAGGGATTTGTCTTATGCTCCCAGAGCTGTATTAATTCCACAATGATAACATTAATCAAATTGGACTGATGTCACCGAAGTCAGCTGATATAACTCAGTACAGGTTCATGCACTAAGCTTCAGAGGTCCCAGATTCAATCCTGCCTGCCAATTACTTGGATCTGTCAACATTACACATGCAAATACACACCAGATACTATATGACTGACTGATACAAATGCTGTTTGCTTACAATTAGTAGTAAAAGGTGTTACTTGTGTGACAGTGTTTATTAGTTCTGTAGCATATCCTGTTATCTTGGGGTTAGGTTGCCTTCTGGGCACATAGTGTATTCTAATATCTTTCAGTGGCTAAACAGAACTGAGAACACTTAAAATACAAAGAAAAATTTCACACCAATATGTAATTTTGCACCGAAAGATACAATTCTTAGCTTAAAAATTGGGAGAGAGTACATAATTAAAATGCATCGGGACAGAAAAGTCTGGTTGTAACAGGCACCAAAATAAGTAGCTGTGTAGGCCGTGAATACAAATAATTTCTAGCAAACAACATGCTGCATATATATCCTTCCTGTTTGTAATCTGCACTCCTGAGAACCTTGGAAGTGAATATACAATATATGGTGTTCAGAATAAGAGTGTCACCTTTCAAATAAAGCTACTGGAACATGTACAATCATGCATTTTATCACTTCCAAGGCAAAGCAGTAAAAAATAGATGTGAATTCTGAAATGACAAAATATTTCTCAGGCTGCAAAGTAAAAGTGGATATGAAACTAGGTGCCCAGAATGTTTTCCATTTGCAAACAAAAATATCTAATTTCTGTTATCAGAGGAAAAGTATATATTGTACATTTGTCAGCTTGCAGTCTTCAGGGAGGCTGATGTAGAAGTCCTATGATAAACTCACTTTCATCTATTTCAGTAGAAATCAATGAGGGTCAGAATGCTGACTCAGCCCCTGATAGTTTCTTTAAATAAATGAAATCCCATCACTTGAACAAGTATGTAAAATCTTTGTGCCATTCAAGAGGCAATAAAAGCAATTGTCTGTTATTTAATTGGGCAGCATACTATCTGGATGTTTAGGACAGTATTTCAGTGTTCCACTACCATGTTATTTTTCAATAACAGACAGGAACAGATTTTAGAAGGGTGAAAAAAAAGCATGTCTATTTCAGAAACAATGACCCTGTGAGATTATTATCAGTTTAACAGTGGAATCCAAATTGAAGTTCCATTTTTCAGACATAGAGAAGCAATGTCAAAAAGTGTTGTGCGGTCTTATGCCATTTCTTAGAACTCTTCAGAGCTATGGTTAGAATTTTTTTTAATTTTTAAATGCAGGAAGCCCAGCGCAGATTACGGAGGTAAGAGAGCAGGATTTCTAACAGTATGGAAGAATCTTCCAACACTAGGTTCGAATCATTAACTAAAATCCATTACTTTCTGAAGGCTGTGTTGAAATGCATTGATTTCAGTCTAGTTCCCAGTGGCCCGATTTTCACATGACAAAAAGATGATTACTGTTTGCAGTAGTTGGCACTCTTGTTGACATTCTCAGCAGAGAAGGCAAAGATTGAATGGGGCTCAATAATGAACTACTTTTCATTCCTGGAGAGGTCTCTGGATTGACCATCATGGTGCTGCAGACTGGAGAATCTTGCAGCCTCATTGCAATTGTTAGACCTACAAAAATAATAAAATTCCAGGTATACCAACCTATCACCTGTAACAAAATTTGTTTTAAAAACAAAGAACAAAAACAAAAATGAAAAATAAATACAAGAGATTTAGATCCCTATGAAAAAATGGCACAGTCACAAATCTGAGAAAATTACCATGTGATTATGTTAATTTATTGATACCAGAGACTTGTACCAGATTTTTTTGGCCTTGAGCTTCTCGTTATTACTTTAAGATTGCTTGATTGAGATAATCAAACAGTTTCATCTATTTGATAACAAGGAGTTTTATGCTGCTGCAGTAAAAACTTAAATAACAAAGCTATAGATTAAGATAAATTGATAAGTAACGGTCAGCATGGATTTGTCAAGAACAAATTGTGTCAAACCAACCCGATACCTTTCTTTGATAGGGGGAAGTGGTAGACATGGTATATCTTGACTTTAGTAAAGCTTTTGATATTGTCTCACATGACCTTCTCATAAATAAACTAGGGAAATGCAAGCTAGATTGATAAGGTGAGTGCAAAACTGGCTGAAAAACTGTTCCCGGAGAGTAGTTATCTGTGGTTCACAGTAATGCTGGAAGGGCATAATGAGTAGGGTCCCGCAGAGGTCAGTTCTGGGTCCGGTTCTATTCAATATCTTCATTAATGATTTAGATAATGGCATAGAGAGTACACTTAAAAATTTTGTGGACGATACCGAGCTGGAAGGGGGTGCAAGTACTTTGGAGGATAGGAATAAAATTCAAAATGATCTGGACAAACTGGAGAAATGGTCTGAACTAAATAGGATGAAATTCAATAGGACAAAATACTCCACTTAGGAAGGGACAATCAGTTGCACACATACAAAATGAGAAATGACTGCCTAGGAAAGAGTACCATGGAAAGGTATCTGGGGGTCATACTGGACCACAAGCTAAATATGAGTCAACAGTGTAACACTTGCAAAAAAAGAACCTCATTCTGGGATGTATTGGCAGGAGCGTTGTAAGCAAGACACGAGAAGTAATTATTCCACTCTACTCTGCACTGATTAGGCATAAACTGTCCAGTTCTGGGTGCCACATTTCAGGAAAGATGCAGACAAATTGGAGAAAGTCCAGAGAAGAGCGAAAAAAATGATTAAAGGTCTACAAAACATGACCTATGAGACAGGATTGAAAAAATTGGGTTTGTTTAGTCTGGAAAAGAGAAGACTGAGAGGGGACATGGTAACAGTTTTCAAGTACATAAAAGGTTGTTACAAGGAGGAGGGAGAAAAATTGTTTTGCTTAAACTGTACGGATAGGACAAGAAACAATGGACTTACATTGCAGCAAGGGAGGTTTAGGTTGGACATTAGAAAAACTTCTTAATTGTCAGGGTGATTAAGCACTGGAATAAATTGCCTAGGGAGGTTGTGGAATCTCCATCATTGGAGATTTTTAAGAGCATGTTAGACAAATAGCTGTCAGGAAAGCTTATAGCTAGATAATACTTAGTCCTGCTATGAGTGCAGGAGACTGGACTAGATGACCTCTCAAGGTCCCTTCCAGTCCTATTATTCTATGATTCTATGATTATTTTGTCATGTCAAATACATATGAGAAACAGTGAAGAGGAAAATTCTTTTATATTAGTCTTAAGGAAAAGTGAATGAAACACCTTAGTTAAATATGATGCTATCTGTATGGATACTAAATCAAATCAAAAACAAAACTATTAATTGACCCATATTGTAGTGCCCTACATGTTGCACACCACCTTATCATCGATTCCATGGCAAAGTAGAGTGCTGCACACCAAAAAAAACCCATGATCATTTTCATGGACACCCCACACATATATTTAAATACAGTAGTAGTGTAATAAAGGTCTTCCTTAATTGCCTAGATAACATCTTCTCTGACTCCTCTTATCTGAGCTTCCTCAGGCACCTTCATTAGTGCTATGTGTGCGCTCATTACAAAGATGTAGTAGTGCATGAAGCAGCATTTTTTATCCCACAGCAGAACAAAGTCAGAGAAATGCTGCTCAGTGTTCTAAATACTAGCTTACTAGTTTCATGAATCATTGATTTCTTTTCATTGGACCTAGGAAACTTTGATATAATGTTGGTATGTACAAGAAATATAAGGTATCCAGAGGACTACTTCATACAATTTTAATTTTTACTACTCCACTGGGGTTACTTTTCAAATGTTGCCTACTACTGTTCATAAAACCCAGCTTTCCTTTAATATTAATGAAAGGTCAGTGGAATGTATTCTAATAGCTACAACTTCAGTACATAGGAAATTTTCTTGTGAAGATATTGCCAACTTGTTTAGATCCACAAAGTTTAATTTAGCAGAAAAGGGATCCCAGGGATAACATAATACAAAGTAGTCTTTTCGCTCATACTGCATTAGCTTAGATATGAAACACAGGAATACAAATATTACCAGTCCTTCTCCTTGTGGAATGATGGCAATCTCTGTCCTATTTTTACTCCCATAGCTGCACACCAATTAACACAATGCTTCAGGTGATCATCATCGTCATAATTAATATTATTTTTTTCTTCTCAGCATCACATGCCCAAGGCCGTGTCACTTTAGAAATGATTATTAAATAATAAAGCTGATCAAGATTTTTGAACAAAAAATTGTAGTCAGTTTTGATTAGAAAAAAAGGAAACAGAAATTGGCAACATTTTTGTTTATTTCCACTCCCTTTGTAGATCAGCATTACTAAATGACATTTCTAAAATTAACCAAATAAGAAACAGACAAATGTAAATAGCCAGTAAATCCAGATCAGAAATAAAATGTTAAAAATACACCTCCCTGATATCCCCCATCAAAGGAAACAAACAAACAAACAAATACCACCACCTTGCATGCATGTAACAGAAGAAGTTTTACCAAGCTAATTGACTCCCACCCTTAAGTTGCCAGAAATGTAGTATGGCAAATTGTGACATCTAAGGGAGAAAGTTTCCAAAGATTCAGGACCTTAAAAAGAAAGATTTTACCCACCATCACTTAGATTATTAAAGAGATGGGGATCGAGCCTCTATCATGGTAAGGCTTAGTTCAGTTTTTCCCTTACAGCGGGAATTCAGCTTATTTGTTTTCTATGACAGATGCTCTGTATCTTCTCCAAATTTACAACACCTAATATCTGATTTTAGGAGATTTTCAACTAAACCTGTTACTTAGTTTCTGAGTTAAAATTAATTAAGAAATGAGACCTTTACGCAATTTTTCACCAGCGCCTCAAATTAATTGTAATGCGTTTGATATCAAATGGCTGCTTTGCTGTCATTCACACTTTCCATATAGGTAAAGCTCATTGCCAATTAGCTTCAAGCTGCATTTGAAAAAAAATAGGTTGTAATTTAGCAAAATTAATTTCCCCCACCTTTCCAATTATATTAATAATTTCCTTTAAATCAACATAGCTGCCATGTCCCATAATTTATAATGTGACTGAAGCTATTCAGTGAGATTAAAGGCACATTAAAGTGGAACCTCAGAAACATTAGTAACTATTCAAGTCTTGACATATGTGCACAAGTTAAGTGTATCATATGTTATGTGTTTAAAGGGGGAGCATAAGTTTGTAATTAAGGAAGGGAGATGAATCCGTTGTGTACAGTTTTTCCTTATCATTGAGAAGCAGAAGGTAGTTCCTTGGGGTGATGTTGCATGGAGTCTGTCACTGTCAGTGGAAACGTGTGTGGGCATTAGTGTGCAACTATCATTATGTATCCTGTAATTAGATATCTCCATGTTTTTTACAGTTTGCATGCTGGGGGATAGTTTTTGTTTGTGGAAGTTTATTATTATGGAATGGTCAACAGGTATAAACTGCAATTCTGTGATAGGTCATAAACCAACAGAAAATCCTTCAGGTAAACTGGTCCTATATCAGGGACCATTTTTATTACTCTTGAGGACAATGGGGATTTTGCCCTATTGGGATATTGGGGATTTTTGGATCAGGAGTTCAACAAGATAAAAGTAAAACCATTAAGTGCACTCACTGACAACCAGTTTCAGGCTTTCTCTTTTTTTTAACATAGCATATGTTGATTCTTGCTGGAAAAGGCCATTGAGAAGTTGTGTCACCATGTTCTGCAGTTGCAAGAAGCTGCAATTTGAAAGTAGTTTCAAAGGGGAACTCGAAATACTCCTCCGAACACCGGGGTTGCAGTGGCAAGATCCAATTTCAGGGAAAGCGGGGTGCTGTTGCTCTACATCTTTGTGAACTTAAGACCCATCTTCCATTTATCAGCCTTAACTGACAGGATAGATAAGGCTTCAGCAGTGGCGTAGCCGGGTTTAGAGCACAGGGGGAGTGGCGCTATAAAAAGGTGCCTCCCCGTTCCACTTGTACTCACCCGGCGGCGCTTTAAAGGGCCCGTGGCTCCAGCCTCTGCGGAGCCCCTGGCCCTTTAAAGTGCCGTTGGAGCTCTGGCAGCGGGGCTCCGGCGGCGCTTTAAAAGGCCTGCAGCTCCCCACGGCTGCAGGAGCCACGGGCCTTTTAAAGCGCCCCCTCCACCCCTACAGCCCGACTCTGGCAGCAGGGCTCGGGTGGGGATTTAAAAGGCCCGCAGCTCTTGCAGCCACAGGGAGCCGCGGGCCTTTTAAATCCCCACCCGAGCCCGGCTCCGGCAGCGGGGCTCGGGCGGCGCCTTAAGGCGTCGCTTCTCCTCACAGGGGGAGCGGCCGCTCCCCCTGCATCCCCCTGGCTACGCTACTGACACTCAGTGTTCTAACCCACTTAAAATTGTCTCAGAAAAGCCCATATGAGAACATCCAGGTTTTAAGTATTCATCAGTTCAAAAATACTAAACAGATGTCTTCACCCTTCTATATTTTTTCTTCCTCAGTGGCAGCTACAAAACAAATAAGGCATAAAGTTTCTAGCTTCAGCCAGTTTTTAGTTGTACAACACATACTTTCAATCAGAAAGTGCATTTTTCTTTTACGCTTACAGAGCTCAATTACCTTTGGCCTGAGAGGAATGATTAGGAACAAATGGAGTTGTTTGGAGAAAGTTCTGAGCAACTGAAAACAGGGTGGTAGAATTGAAAGTAGTATTATTTCAAAAAACCTGTCAGCAAATATGTCTGTAATAATAGACACAACTAAAATTCCCCCAGGAGTAGAGAGTTAAATAAACTTCTATGACAACCCAATTCTTGTTTCTTTGTCCCCTTCCTGCCCCTCCCACTGATCCCATATGATGGACCAGACACCCACAACCCCTCCCCAACAGAGCCCAGCTGCACCCCCCGGGCCAGATACCTGCACTACCTTTCCCCCCACAGAGCCCAGCTGTGGGCCCCCTCCTTGCCCAGACACCTGCACCTCCCCCCCACAGAGCCCAGGGATCCAGAGAGAGAAACAGCCTGCTTGATGCTCAATACCAGGCTTGAGCGGAGTTTCCTGCACACTGCCCTCTCTTTCCCTCAAGGCACGCTGGGAACTGCAGCTGCCAATCTGGGCTCTGCCGGGTCCAGCGACCCCAGTAGCAGCCAGCAGCACTGCAGCTCATTTCTGTAGGGGAAAGGAAATTCTGCGTGCACAATAATTTCTGCAAAAATCTTCATTGCGCAGTGGTGCAGAATTCCCCCAGGAGTAAAATGTGGACAATTGGAATCATTATTGGGAAAAGAGCAATTGTTGGGTGTATTAGACATTTTCTCTGAAATTTCCAGAGCCCTCTAGTGACCTCTAACTGACCATGCATCAGAATGGACATTGCTAAACAAGATAGTTCCCTAAAAAGTAGAAATTTTTATACTATATACAGCAGCAGCATCTGACGTTTTCCTGGCAGATGATAACATGCATATTTCAATTACTGAACCCAGTTCATGGGACTTTTTGCACAGTTCTCAAAGTATTTGGTATTTAAAGTGTTCTTTGTGGCTAAATCCAATGATTTTGTGGGGGGTAAGAGCCAAAATGATGTAAAGTGAATTGAAATGTGCCTATTGTCAGATTTTTGGTAAAAGCACTGTATTAAATGATGGTACAAAACAATAGCCTTTGACAAGCTGAGCAGGCTTCTAAATTATAACAGCCTTTGAACTCTGCCATAATGTCAAATGATGGTGGCCCCTCTGAGCTTTGAATGTGAGGATTCTTGCTACTAAAATAGAAGCTCTTTTGTGTTCTCTCTGTTCCATATAACAAAATGAATGAAAACCTCTCTTCTATTCATTTAAATTGGAGTTTTGATTTGGAATTCAATATTCAATGACCAAACTTTGGTAAGTAAATTATCAGAGTAGATGCCCACTCTACCTATAAGAATGCAGAATATGATGCCCATATCTTTATAGGTACAGCATTCTTCTATTGATATGATTTGGACATTTTGCAGCACCATAAACATTTTATTATTAATTATTATTATTATGATTATTAGACAAGTGAAATTTCTGACATTCCCCACACCCATGGCACAATCTGTTGGAAACTCCAGTAGGGAAACATGCAAAGATTTCTATCTCCTATAAGTTATTTTTCTTTGTAGGGAAATGATCTGGGCCATAGTGTTTTTTCTCTACTGAGTAAGTTCGCTAATAGCTGTGAAATGTGCCTGGCAGTTGAGAGAGAAAGAAAAAAGGCTATTACAGTAATAGCTGGAAGGGACAGAGGCTGGCTGCCAAAAATAAAGGTGGGATAGCAGGCAGCTGTGATAGATGACTTAGTATCAGAGATGAAGAAGTTTTAGCAGGTGTATATGAGAGAGCAAGAGCGAGCGAGAGAGAATAAAACACAGGGTACTAGAAGAAGAGATGGAGGGGAAACAATTGGACCCTGAAGTGGCAAAGAGATTGGATAACTCAAAGACTAAATGAATACGGTATCATTCTAGTCCCTACAAAGCAGCAAAAAGCAGTCCCAGGAAACTGCCATCCAACATGTCTGTATTTGATACTAGGCAAAATAATTGAGCCAATAATCAGGGAATTAAAATTAGCATTTGAAGATAATTCATTAATGTGAAATAGAGGTCTAGAGCTATTATCAGGTCACAACAGATCATGTCAAACAAACCCACTAGGTTTCTTTGAACAATCAAAAAGAAGGACACAGGAAATTCAATGTGGAGCATTAGCAAAACATTTCTCGTGGTTCCTTATGAAATTTTGCTCAAGTCAATTGCTATGACTAGGAAAGAAACAGCTCAGAAATCCAATCACAGAGTTGTGATTAACAATATATTATAAAATTGTCAAGCATTTTCAGGTGGTAATTTCTCTACCTGATATATTTTCACCTCATTGGAAATGATATGGGGAATGAGGGAAGTGGCACATACATCAAATTTACAGAGCATATGACCCACACACCTATACCAATAAAAACTCTGAATTATTATTTATTTTTAATGAAACAAACATAACAATCTCATAGCCTCGTTTTGTACTAACTTTCCTCCCTCTCTCTCTCCCCTTTCCGCCCATCCCTTCTGCCATCTGAATTGTAAGCTCTTTGGCTCTACCTTACTTATATGGCTTTCATCAAATTAGAATCTGAACACCATACAAACATTAAAGAATTTACCTTCAGAAGAATATTGCAATGTAGGAAAGTGGTGTTGTCTGCATTTTACAGGGGAGACACTGAATCTGAGTTTAAGTGACTTGACCAAGGTCACATGGGATATTTGTGACACTGCAAGAATCCAAGTCTCCTGAGTCCTAGTCCAGTGACCATACTTGGTTTATGTAAAATGTCATGCACACCTACAGTCTGGTGCTATATACAAATGATAAATTATTAATAAAAATGGAAGATATCTTTTGATTTGGTGCATAAAAATGCATGCCTTACTGTGCTCACCTCTATTGTAACAATGTGCCCACTATGAGGTCTGAAATAGATGACTTTTTAGGTTTCAATCCACACACTCCTGAGTATGTAGGCTTTGCACAGGCATTCTACATAGGGACCAAGGGGACAGAATCCATCCTACAAGCTTTAAGCTCTAAAATAGCCAATGAATCCCATTGGCCTCTGCAATCACTGTGCCCTCTTCGCCCAACCCCCTCACCCTGTGTGTGGTTTCCACTACCATACAGATGTTGATCCACCATCCTCATGCATGGTTTTGGTGAGACTCGTGAGGCAGAAGACTTTGTGCAAGTCCTCAGTGCAAGGATGAGTTACTCCCATAGTGCCTTTGCCATGGGGACCTTAATTTAGAGCTAGTCCATCACAATTTTTTCTGAAAATAAATATAGAGATATAGATGGGGAAAAAACTTAATTTTCCACAGAAAGCAGACAGTTTCCCCGCAAACCCATTTTTTTGTAAAAAAGAAAAACAGTTTTTGATCAGCCCTAATTACTATGCAAATTCCTTTCCTGTTAATTAATATCAGCTCAAGGCGTTTATATCTATTTTGAAAACCACCTCTTTTTTATCTTCTTAATAGGACTGGATTCTGCCCATGGGGTGTTGGAGTGGAGAGCAATTGTTTTGAAGCTGGAGTCCTCAGTAGAAACTCAGCCATGACTCAGGTCTTGTCTTCACTAACCCACTAAGTCGGTGCCCTGCGATCAATGTGGCAGTGTCAATTTAGCACATCTGCTGAAGACGCGCAATGTCAGTGGCAGCACGCTCACCCACCTCAATGAGAGGTGGAAGCTATGTTGGTGGGATAGTGTTTCCTACTGACATAGCACAGTGTAGACAGCATGTTAAGGTGACATAAGTTACGTTGCTCGGGGGGGGGGGGGCGTTTACACCCTTGAATGACATAACTTGCATCAACTTAAGCAGTAGCATAGACAAGGCCTGAAAATTCTCCCAGCTCTTTCTTGCGACTCCCAGAAAGTGGCAGCTTGAACACCCAGTTCTGCTGCTTGTCTCACCCCACCCTTGTGAATAAATTCCTGCAGTATTTAATAGCTTCTACAGAAATAAAATTGGGCAAAATTGAAATGAGTTTAATGAGTTCAATAGAGAATGAAATCCTTTCTGTAGTACGTCTAACCATCCTATAGAATTCCAGCAGAGACATAAGTCTATAGAAAGGTTATTCTATTCTATTCAATGCATTAGGGCTTTTCCTTAAGGTCCCCACTTCCTCCATTCATATAGTTTAGGTTTTCTAACGCTTGCACTCCCCACCCATATTATAGCTGGCCTCGAGTCTGGGGCAGAAGAAGGAGGAAATGGCTCCTACACCCAGATTCTCAAAGGTATTTAGGTGCCTAACTAAATAATACTCAAAAATAAAACTAAAAGTTAGGTGCCTAAATACCTTTCAGGATCTGGTCCCTACAGCCCTTTATGTGTTCCCTGCACCCTCATAGTGGCTGGCCACTACCCAGGCTATAGTAGACACATTAAGAAAATTACAAAATGTACAAATATAAAGTTTCCTTCTTGCCACCTGAAATAAAGTTAAAAGGGGAATTTAAGGGGAGAGAAAGAAAACAATGTGTTATGTTAACCATATTGTTTATTTTTAATACAGCTAAAATTAGTAAAGAATTACTGAATAATAAACAAACTGGAGGCAAATGAAAAGTCAACGAGCAACAGCTATTTACTCTCTGTGGTTTTATTACTAGTCGTCTTTACCTCTCAAGTGTTGTGCTCAATTACTAGGTCTAGAAGTGATAATTATTTCCTCATTGCAGGGGCAGACTGATTTTCATATTTATCAAGGGGAAACTGGATGGCTCTGAGCTTATCATGGAACCATTTGCATATTTAGAACCAAGAATTTACAAAAGACATGGGTGCCTTGGTCCTAATTATTGTACTTGTGTGTGTGTTTACACAACAGTTTTGCTCAGTGGGTGTTATACTATCGGTATTGCTATCCTCAAGTGTTCAAAATCCATGACATTGGCTTAAAAATCATGATTAAAAATACTATTTCTTGGGTCTTTTTAGTTGCATTCTAATTTTTGAACATTTCTCCACAATCATGAGGGCTATAAACTTATCTTTGTTTTTAAAATAAACGTCGAGAGTTTCACAACTCCAGCTGCTGGGGCTTTAAGACAAACACCCAGATATCATGAAACTAACAATAAAATCCTCAGAGTTTGCAAGACTGTCACAGATTGATGCATTAAAGGCGGGGGTAACTTTTTTTCATGATACTCCTCTCAAAATCTTCCTGGGCAGATACAATTCTGCCCAATTGAAGTTTAGCTTGTAGATGCTGGAGTGCAGAAGTTTCAACATTTACTTTTTATTCAAATTGTGGGGTGAAGTCCCTTAAAGCCTAGTTCTGAATCCCTGTGATCTCAAAACTCCCTCTGATTTCAATGGAAGCTTTTGGAACACTTGCATTAAAGACAGTCTTTTTTTTAATGGAAAAAAATGGTTTCATTTTAAAAAAATAAAAGAATAAAATAATCTGTACCAGATTCTTGGTGACTCATACTCCCCCCCAAGTGCAGGGAACCTTCTCTTCAATGTTCAATTTCCTTAGAATTGAAGGAGACTTGTGGGGACAGGTTAGGAGCAGGAGGGAAGCACTGGGCCCATAAGAGCAGGATATATTTTGAAGTGTGTAAAAGCATGTGAATTAGAGCTGGTCTAATGTTTCTGATTTAGATATTTGGTGAACACTTTTGTTGAAGGTTTATTTTATGTTGTTTTCTGGACAGCTGAAAATGTTTGAAATAAAAAAAATAGTGAAACATTAGTAAAACATTTGCAAGTTTTAAAAAAACATTTATTTGTTTGTTTGTTTGTTTTGAGTGGCTCTAATATATCTACACAAGGTCATTTAACTGATTAAATCGAGAGAAAAACATACAAATAAACAAACAAACACGTAACATGGAGTGCTTTACTGATAATATTATTTGGGTTTGTTTCTTAAACAGTATCTCAGACTAAGGCCATGATCCTGCAAACACTTCCAAAGTAGTATCTGCAGGAGTGGGGCCTTATACATTATATAGCTAATACTACTAAGAGGTAGATTGTGGCAGGCCCTGTACAAAGGTCCAAAGGATGGAATGGAATATCGAAATTCTCTATGAACTTAGCCTTTGTGCTCATGGGGTAGGATGGGTCTCTTTTAAGTGGGCAGGGTGGATTAATGGTCATGTCCCATCTGCATCAGGGCTTGCACGTAGGGAGAAGCAAATGTTTCCCCTTTCAAAAAATGTAGTAATACTAGCCCATGTAATGACAGAGGTGTCAAGGAATAATCTGGTTTCTTTACAGGTTTTCCTAGAATATACATGAGTAAATAATACAAGTATTGTATCAGTAGTTATGTTTCTGTTTGGTGTATCCCTGTGTGTGTTTCATTTTATGATTCATTTTCTATATTCCAGTTATACTCAATATTGTAATATGTTTGTTCTATTTTCAGTTCATTGAGCATTTTAGTTATTGTTTGAAGGATCCTTTTTTGCCATCCACTTATGCCCACTGCTTTGCTTTCTCGTCTAATGTGTGTGGAATGGCTCTTTGTTAGGATGAGACATTTCTATTACTGCAGGTTTTTGTTTGTTTGCTTTTGGCCCTGATCTATCAAGTTATTCCATGGACAGAGACCCTTGAACCTCATGGACTGAGGTCCTTTCTGGAGGTTGGATTAATTGTGGCACAGGAAAGGAGAGAAAGGAGGGGATGAGGACAGGTAAGATTTGTGCTTGTACTCTGAGAGGTGTCCCATTACATCAGCTATGTGTTTTTTTTAATGGGGATATAGTGCATAAATGCATATATAGCCTTTCTGTGGACATACTTAAATTAGACTCATCGAAATAATAGATTGGCAATTGTAGGCAGGAATGGTGTCCCTGGCCTCTGTTTGCCAGAAGCTGGGAATGGGAGACAGGGGATGGATCACTTGATGATTGCCTGTTCTGTTCATTCCCTCTGGGGCACCTGGCACTGGTCACTGTCAGAAGACAGGATACTGGGCTAGATGAACCCTCTTATGTTTTTATGTACTATACTTAGGAATTGAGCATATTCTACTCTTAACGGTACTTTTTTTTCGGGGGTGGGGGGAGCAGGCAAGGGGTGACAATGTTCCCAGGAATCATGCCTATTGCACTGTACTCTGTTTAGGTGATAAGTGCCTACCTATATTTCCAGCATCAGGAGTCTTTGTCTTAGCCTAGCCTAGTCTCAGCCAGAGATCTAGCATGTAACAGCCACTGTGCCTTAAGCAATGAGCCCTGAAGCAAAAGGTATCTAACTCTTCATTAATGTAGGATCTGGTAGATTTACAACACAGACTTATTAGGCATCTTGTTCATATGTTTGCCCATGCAGGATTGTTCTCTACAGTATATTTTCCAAGACTTTGCCAACTGCTCATTACTTGCCATTTTATTTGGTTCAGGTTTTTTTCTCACTTCATAGAGTAAATCAGACTGCTCTATTCTTCTTTCACTCACTTGTATTTTCTCCAAGTGATATCAAGCTCTGAGACAGTTTACATTATTTGGATAAGCATGCAAAAGATTTTGGCAAATACCATTAGTGTGGGCTCTGCAGGAGACAGGTATCTGCTTGAATATGATGTATAATTTAAATGTCTCAATTTTAGTGACACTCTATCTCATCAGTTCTCTGACAGGAATGTAGTTTTATCTTCTTTTGAAAAACAAGTTAATAATAAATAAACCTATGAACACTCTTGTACTATCTACAGTGTTTATTAGACAAATATATTGTTGAAGAGACCGCTAACAACTAATAATGTAGCAATGCTGCCTCATTTTGTGTCATAAGCTACTGAACTCATATGGTAAATGGAACAAATTAAAAAGTCTTTATTAGAGCTACTTATATTCAGAAATATGTTTTTCATTTCAACTGATGGCTATTTTTCAAAGAACTAACCTTATTATAGGTAGATCTGGGCCAAATATTCCATCAATTTTTTTTGGTGAAAAACTAACACTTTTAAAAGGTTCAAAGTAGAAACAAAATGTTTTATTTCAGGTCAAACTAAACATTTCTTTTCAACCTGGAACAATTTTTTTTAACCTTTGTTGAAAATTTTGTTGAAAATATGTTGAAAATTTTGAAAATGTTTATCTTTGGGTTTACCTGAATAATTGTTGTTTTTTCTGGAATTATCAGCAAACCTAAAAACACATAATTCACACAGCTCTAATTTTATCGGCAGATCCAGTAGTTCCACTTATTATTATAGTTGATTGACAGTTTCCATTATAAGACCCTATTTTTAGTTGCTTATCACTGTGCCGAACTTTGGACTGAAATTTTCCAGACAGATGTCTGCTTTGGGCTGATTTTTTAAAAAGTTTTAGCCAAAATAGGTCAGCCATTTCTGGGAATGAGGTTAAGGGAAAATGCATTGTTTTGTCTATGTTGAAAACATTCCTTAAATCCATTTTGTTGAGAAGCTGAAGCACCCTGGTGTTTTGGAACTGGGACTTGCCTTTTCGCAGGGGGATGGCCTTTGTGCCGGGAATGTGCCTTTTGCTGTTCCCATGAAAATCTGCCCAGATATGGCCAAATTAGAAGCCTTTGAAAAATATTTGTTTGTGCATGCTCAGTAGAAACCTATTAGCATTTGTCAGCTAAATTCTTCAAAGACTAACATACTTTGGGCCTGTCACAGCTCCTATGTGTGACTGGGCTGTGCATGCACCCTTCTCACAAGAGCAATTGAGCATGTTCCAGACCAGGACTGCAAGGGCTAAACAGGACTTTCCTTGCAACTATTGCTGCAGGCTAGGGTGGGCCTAATATGAGAAGAGACAGATTATCTCTCCTGGGCTCTCAGGGACCCCCTTGCTAATGTCCAGGCAGCATGGAAGAAGGTGCCTGACTCAAATGCCAAGGGGACAAGAGCCAGACCAGGGGGTGGGGAGGGAGAAGGAGTAGGTAGGAGTGAGGAGCCTGTAGATGCAAGGAGAACAGGACTGGAAGCTGACAGGAGGTGGGAAGGGGGAAGAGTGAAACTGGGAGCCAGAGAGGGGAGGGAAGGGTCTGCATCTGGCTGGGCAAGAAAACTAGGACTAGGACAGTCAGAGGGAGAATGGGATGAAGTTGGGGAGAGTTGAGGGGCAGGCTAGGACAAGCTGGGCAAGGAGATGGACTGGGACGAAAAGCCTGAGGATTTGAGACCGGCTAGGTGAGGAGAATGGGACTGTGGGGAGGAGCCAGGGACAGAGAAAAGACAGGACTGGGGCAGGGACAATTGGAGGCATTGGAGGAACAGAGGTCAAGCTTGTGGGGGAATGAGCTAATTAAAGCATACGCCCCTCAAGCGCCTGGAATGGAACCCAATATCCCTGACTCTCATCTTCCTCTGTTGTCAGCAAACATCTGTGAAATAGGTATAAAAGATTCACAGGAAGGATTAAATAATATATAGACAGATCTAGTATTTGTGAATGTTTACTAGATCTGGGTAAATAATACCCAATATTTTCCCTTAATATTTGCTCACGTTTAAAATGAAATTTGCTTCAGCTGTTTTCATACCCTCATTTTTATGTTCATTTCCCCCAAACATTTGAGTCGAAAGTAAATTTTATGCTCAAGCACTCAACTATTCTCATTGTAAGTGGTATTTTTAATATGGAGTGGGATGCTGCTTGACATAGCAGGGTTAAAAATTCCCCAATACCCATCATTAGAACCCTGGCACTAAGCAATTAAGTGAGCTAGACTAGGGTCTGTTTACATCCTTCACAAGCGTGGATTATGCTGTCAAATACTATAGTGATTACACAAAACAACAGATAATTATCAGCATTTTTTTTATAAACCAGGATTTGGGGCATAATTTCAAACACTCTTTTGAATTCATTAGTTTTAAAACAATCAAGCCATTTAATTCTGTTCACCACTCACCTTTATTTCCTCATCCTAATATTTAGTTTTGGTTCATTAATCTGGTTGCCCTAGATTTCCCTCTCTCCACACCCAATTCTGTGGTCCCTCAAAGCCCTTATGAAAAATAGTCTGACTGGGACATTTTGAATGGTAGGACATCAAGGACAGTCATAAAAGAGAGTCAGTTAAAGAGAAGTGCTGATTATTGTGATGTGAGACATAATTTAGGAATTATATTGTGGAATGTCAGAGGAAAACAGTATAATAAAATACATCATCGGAGGGCTAGCACCAGTGAAAATTGTTGATGAGGTGTCCACTCATGGCAGTTGGTGCTATCGAAGTTGATTCACACAATGGTCTCCATCAGGGCATTTATGTAAGTTTGCCTATGCAACATTTACTTATCAAGCATATAACTCCAAGAACAATCCTCTATCGTGTGAATCTTATTGGGTATTTAGAACTGCTAAAACTCATGTATATGTTATGCTGAAATAAATTTGTTAGTCTCTAAGGTGCCACAAGTAATCCTGTTCTTTTTGCTGACACAGACTAACACGGCTGCTACTCTGAAATCTCTCTACATGACGGCTACTGTCACTGAATGTGGTAGCTGTGCCAGCAAACATCACCAATAAAGTAGTTTCCACGCAGAGGCTGATACCAAGAAAGATCATTCACAGAGCAAAGTGACTATCTCATAAATATTAACTACGTTCACAGTTTTTTTTATTTTGGCTTAATAGAGACTTCACATACTGCTTCAGCTTGTCCCAGGCTAAGTTAGCATTGCCTTTTCTACATGGACAAACAACACAGTTGAGTTCTGCAATGACAATAAGAAATATGGATGCTGATTGTGCTCGAACTACAGCACATAGAAAAACGGAAATAAGAAACTAGCTCTATAATGTCTTTCTGTGCCTTAGTTTTTACATTTTTAAGGCCAGAACAGTCCATTATAATAATCTAATCTAACCTCCTGCATAACACAGACTATAAAATTTCACCCAACAATTTCTGCAGCACAGGGAAATAGTTTTCATTACTACACAGGTGAACAAACTTCAAGATTAAGAACTTGTGATTGAACTTGAGCATAAAGTTCTGTGGAGATTTTCGTTGTGTTAATTTCCTGTATTTCAGTCTTAATTTCCTGCATTTCAATCTACATATCAGAAGTAGCAACATGAAGAGCAGATTCTACTGTAAGGTTGCGAAAATGTGGGCTAATTTACACAGAAACGGACTATCTGAATTCAAAAGCACATGAGTACTGTACATGGGTCACAGAAAAGAATGGTATTTTTCCAGAAAGGACAATCAGTTCTTCTCTCACACTCGTTAATTTAGTTGTTGACTAGTTGTAGACGTACACCATAATGACTAGAACAGATAGTAATTACATGAGCTAAAGGAGAAATAAGACCAGTGCTTCTTCAGTCCCCTTTTCAATCAAGCCACTAAAAAGTTAGAGTTACAAACTAAGAGTCTGATCCTGCATACACTCACCTATGGCTACATCTATACCAGTGGCAGCGGCAAGTAGTGTTTGTGTATCTACAAACTGCAATGGAAAGCACATCGTATCCACACTGTGATGTGCAGCTACATGTGTCAGTGAAAGGATCTGGCAGAGGAAGGTCTTTCCTTGCTCCCACTCCCCGCCACAGTCTTTCCCTGCTACCAAAGTCTTACCCTGCTGCAGAGAAAGGCTCCAGCAATGGGGAGCTGCCAGAGCCTTTCCCCACTGCTGGAGTCTTTCCCTGAGGTGGGAGAAGGGCTCCAACCGCCATGAGCTACTGGAGTCTTTTCCTGTGCTGGGTTCCAGCAGAGGGGCACTACACTGCTAAAAATAGCATGGTAGATAAGGAGGCACTACTTGAGTGAGTAGAGAGCAGTGTAGGGTGGCGGTTCTCAACTGTGGTCCACCGCTTCTTTAGGGAAAGCTCCTGGCATGCCGGGCTGGTTTGTTGACCTGTCGCATCTGCAGGTTTGGCCGGTCGCAGCTCCCACTGGCTGCGGTTCACCACTCCAGGCCAAAGAGAGCTGCGGGACATGGTGCGGGCCGAGGGATGTGCTGTCCGCTGCATCCCGCAGCCCCCATTGGCCTAGAGTGGCAAACCGCAGGCAGTGGGAGCTGCAACCGGCCGAACCTGCGGACGTGGCAGGTCAGCAAACCGGCCGGGCGCGCCAGGGGCTTTCCCCGAAGAAGCCGTGGACCACAGTTGAGAACCACCAGTGTAGGGTGTGTACTCAAGTACGTACCCACACCTTTCAGGTGTGTCTTTACTCACCTAAGCCATGCCTCACCATCTACACTGCTATTTATACCTGTGCTGGGGGGGCTACGTGTATATGTACACGACACGTTATTGAAAGATGGCTGCAGGGTAGACTTCACACATGTGAGAAGAAATATGGTATAATAGCTAGAGTGCTAGCTTAGGACTTGGGGACCTGGGTTTAATTCCATGCTCCGTCATGGACTTCCTGTGTGATTTTGGTTCTCTCTGTGCTTCCATTCCCTGTGAAATGGGGATGATAGCACTTTCCTATTTTGTAGGGATGTTGTGAGGATGAATACATTAAAATTGTGAGACGCATTCAAATGCTGCGGTGAAGGGGGCCCTAAGATAGATGGATATTGAGCAATCCCATTAAAGTCAATAGAATCTCGTTTGAAGGATCAGAGCCCGAAACCTTTGCTTATCTGACATAAATCTATATATATATAAAAAGCTGTGAACTCAACCCCAACTATGAAGCTATGACTGGCACCTCCACAATAGAAATATATTAGTAAAATGCAAGACTAAAATTAATCCAACAACAGTAGCCATACAGACTTAATCAAGTGACCTCCATTAATGGTATTTACTGTATTAGAAATATTATTTAGAATCAATAGATTTTTCAATTGTTTTCAACATATTTTCTTGAACATTTCATCTATATTGTAAAGCTATTAAAAGGACTACACTAAAATGGAATAAATCAAATAGTAATGCATGCATACAGCATGTAGTACATACCTCTAATCACAAGGGAGTTTAGAAGGTAAACCATAAATGTATTTAGGAAATCAATGGGAGTTAGATGCCTAAATACCTTTGAGAAGCTGGGCTTTAGTGATTAATCAGATAATTTGCCTTTGAATCAGCCTGAAGACTCTTCTATGCTTTGCAATACATTAAGACCCCCAACCCTGCAAACACTTATGCACATGTTTAGCTTTAAGATTGTGACCAGGCCATTTGATTTCAAAGGGACTACACATTTGCTTTACCTTAAACATATACATAAGTGTTTGTAGGATTGTGGGTGAGATGTTCAAACATGCCCTAGGTGATTTAGGTGCCCAATTCCTGTTGAAAGTCAATGGGAGCTGAGTGCCTAACTCCCTGGGGCTCATTTGAAACTCCTGTCCTATCATAATACACTACAATATTTATACACACTGAAGGTAAAATCTTGGCCTCGGTGAAGTCCATGGAAGTTTTGTCATTGACTTCAAATGGGTCAGGTTTTCACTTTGAAACTTCAACCAAAGGAACTGAAGTACAGAGATTTCTTCTGAAACTCTTCATTAATTATTATAAGTTTAATTTTAGGGCCTACATTGTTATGCATACTGAACAGCAGACTAATATGTTCCTGCACAAGGTCATTCATATTAACATATTGTTAACCTTGTTCTCAGTCTTATCAAGACATAAATATACAAAGCAGGTACATGAATATAGAAGAAAGCAACTTATATTCAGAGCCACTTGGAAATTTGTGTTCAGACTCAGGAAATTATATGGCTTTTAAAGTGTTAAGAAAATATATGACAGAGACATAACAAATTATGTCTTAAGGTATTTTAAGTAGATGGTCATCCAGCCTGGTGACCTTCAATCTAGGATTAAAATCACATACAATTTACAAAAGTATAATTGGTAGCTAGGGATGTTAGTGGACCTACATGTCAATTCTTGTTCTTCTCCTTGTTGTTCTTAATGCAATCCACATTCACATTTTAAAACAAAAACTTGCATTAGCGTTTACTGAGCCTTTCCAGTAAAAAAGTTTTTTCTCAACAAAAACACCCTGACATATAATTTGCGCACATTTATAATCACATAAAATGTTATTAAACAAACTAGCTCTGTTCTAGTTTCAAGAACTTTGTCTCTCTCTCCCTATATATTTTCTTGGACTGTCAAGTTTTATTTAGCTAAATAACACTTTGACCAGTTGGATCTTTACAATGTCTGACATGTAATAACTGCACCAAAAAGAAATAAAACGTCTTTTAAAGGAGAGCCAGGCTCTAGGGTATGGGTGGTCCCAGTTCACTTGCACTAGGCCTTAGTAAAAGGCTGGCTATATCTGCACACTTCTTAGCTTTAGTGATAACTTATGGGCTCATTTTGCCTTTAATGAAATTTGTTCAACCCCAATGAGTAGGTGTAATTTGGAGCAGAATTTGACCCTTAGAGATTTTTGATTTTTCATGCTGAGAGCCATTCACAGGCTGTTTGAAAGTTAATTAAGACCTTATTTCATTGGAGTTTCATTAGTGTTTAACAAACCTATTAACTACACAGGCATGTCCACTCTGTGGTTGGTGTAGGAAAAGCTAAGTATAAGAACATAAGAATGGCCCTACTGGATCAGACCAAAGGTCCATCTTGCCCAGTGTCCTGTCTTCCAACAGTGGCCAATGCCAGGTGCTTCAGAGGGAATTAACAGAACAGGTAATCATCAAGTGATCCATCCCCAGTCGCCCATTCCCAGTTTCTGGCAAACAGAGGCTAGGGACACCATCCCTGCCCATCCTGGCTAATAGCAATTGATGGATCTATCTTCCATGAATTTATCTAGTTATTTTTTGAACCTTGCTATAGTTTGGCCTACACAATATCCTCTGGCAAGGAGTTCCACGGGTTGACTGTGCATTGTGTGAAAAAATATTTCCTTTTGTTTGTTTTAAACAAATTAATTCATATTAATTTCATTTGGTGACCCCTAGATCTTGTGTTATGAGAAGAAGTAGCACTTTCTTATTTACTTTCTCCATGCTAGTCATTATTTTATAGACCTCTATCATATCCCCCCTTAGTCGTCTCTTTTCCAAGCTGAAAAGTCCCAGTCTTATTAACCTTTCCTCATAGACACAAGTATGTATTGTGTCATTTTCTTTACTGATTTTCCTGTTGTAAGATGTATTCATTGGACTAAGCCTAACAGCACTGTCTTCATGTAAAAGATTCTTTTTTCTTTTTCTAAGATTGTATTGCGAATCAATTCAATTTTCTTTAGAGATGTCCTCAAGAACATGAAGAGTCTATAGATAGGATATTTATAGGCACATTGTGATTAATTGGCTTCAGAGCTTCCTCTGACCAGAGGAAGTATATAACCCACCGGTCAATGTAAGTTACATGTCTCTGTTCCTGATCCTCAGAAGATCTGTTGAAGCTACTGAGACTGGGTCTGAAGCTCAAGCTGTCGAGGCTCATGGTTTTAGCTCTGGAGGCATCTGATTTGATTATCAGGTTGTCAGTCATTATGGCAGCCATCACAGAATTGACTTCAAACTGGACATGCTCATCTTCTGATTTTCTTGGGAGTTTCACTTGCGTAAGAAAAGGCAATATTTGGCAATATTTGATAAATGCATTCAAGACCAACTGTATTTTCTTCAGTTTTCTTATACACAGTAATTATTTAAAGAGCATGATTTACACTAATACAGCTTTCCCTTATGTTAAATTTCACATGGGAAAATGAACACAGAGAACACTTCTTTGCTATTAGTCAATGGTGTAATAAATATAAAAATAGCTTTATCAGAAAACAAAGTAACAATTTACTCATCTGAAAGAGTAGGATTCTGGTGTTAGTTAATTTCCCAATATGTGTGTTCTGGGCACAAAGTCAGCCCTTGCCTTTTCCAGGGATAACACTTGCAATATAAACGCTATGAAATTCAAACAGTGAGCTCACTACAGGGAAAAAAAACAAAGTGTCAGAAAATATTTCTTTGCATTACAATGTTTCATTATTTTAGTAAGCAATTTATTAACATTATTTTTCCTGTCTTTTAATAATGTTTGTCATATGGAAACTGCATCAAAAATATGAATGCAATACATTTGTTTTCTCCACTAAAAAGACACAAGTAAACAGTGGCAGAAAAATACCTTTTTTTATTCTTTGTAAATGTTTTCTCTTTGCGCCACACACCAGTTACTTCTGAATAGCTCTAAATAAAAATGAACCTACACCTGTTCTTTGCTAGGACACATATCAGCCAAGTTAAAGCCTGGTCATAATCCATCATCCAGAATGCAAATGTGTAAAGTCACAGAAGACACTGTAAAGTTTTAAAGCCTAGGGATGGGTAAAATCTAGAAGCATACAAATTAAGCAAGAGGCCTAGTTCTTTGGAGAGAGAAAGGCTGCATTTGGTGGCCTTCTGAAAGATTAGGTAACCACAGTATTTTAGGATCTGGAGCACAGATTCATGTGTTAGAAATTTCCTTCCTAGGATAAAAGTCTGGTTTTACAATTATGCTAATGAAGGAATGATTTACCCTTGCCTTGTATTAAATGACGTACCTTTACTGTTTTCACTTCCTTCAAGGCAGCCAGATCTTAAATAGATCTTGTCAGTCTACCATCTGTTTCCAATGGAAGCCAAGGGGCAGGCACATTTATAACTAAAGCTGTGTAGCTATAAACTAAAATAGCTTCTAAAAATATTTAACAACTATTTAAAAAAAACCCTGCTAATCCCAAAAGGAAATCTCGTTAATTAAAAATCAATGAAGTTACATTAGAGATTAAATTGACCAAAGGAGTCAATGTGGGGATACATGCAGGGCAGGTGGTATCAGACAGATGTAATTGGAACAGGGTCTGTGAAGGAAGCGGATGTGTGCATGTTTGTATGGAGAGAGTTGGTTAGGGATATTATTTGGGAGCAGGTGATAAGGTCAGCAAGAGCAGAATAGAGAAGCCATTTGGCAGAGACAATTTTATTGTTTGGAGGGGAATGCATGTCAATAATAACTAATGTACTGACCTTGCAAATATGTATGTGAGTAACTGCTCATGTGAATAGTTCCACTAACTGCAATATGACTAGTCACATTACATGCATGAATGGGTACAAGACTGGGCAATAAATGATTAAGTGGACAAGGAGCATCTTGAAAGGTAAAATAGGTCCCCAAAATAAAGTATCCATTTGTTTTCATTTAAAGTTAGAACTCTGTTAGAGCTGTGCGATATCACCTGCTTTCATTTTGCAAAATGTTCACAGGAAAAGCCAAGATTTTTCTAACACCTTGCAAAATAATTGTGAATTTTGGTCCACTTTGAAATTCAATGATCACATTTTTTATTATTTCCACAAAATGTGCATTATTTTCTCAATAATGTACACGTTCTATAAAAAATAAAGTAGATATTTATTATTGATACTCATGTTTATTATGTAGTGCCTAGGGATCAACCAAGATTGTGGCCCCATTCAGCTAGGCAAAATACTAACACAGAGTAGTAGACAGTATATGTCCTGGAAAGCTTGCTTGAAGACTTTCCTCTAGCAAAATCAGCTTGTATCTTTCTACATACAGGATAGATATAGATATTAAAGACTCACACTGGCTTCAATGGGAATTGGATAGGTTTATGTTATAGAAGATCCAGCGGTCTAATCAGATTAAAAAGGAGAGGGTCAGATTGAGATACAGGGTCAGATCCCTATATGGATTTTAGTGACAGAACCATAGATATGCAGGACTGGAAGGAACCTTAAAAGGTCACCTAGTCCATCCCACTTCACTAAGGCAGGACCAAGTATACATAGGACACTTTTAAAAAGTGTTTGTCTAACCTGTTCTTTAAAACTTCCAGTGATGGGAATTCCACAACCTCTGTTGGCAACCTCTTACAGTGCTTAACTATCCTTATTGCTAGAAATCTCTTTCTTAAATTTACCTTGTTGCAGATTAAGTTGAGAATTCTTGTCCTGCCTTCATTGGACATAGAGATGAATTGATCACTGTGACATATGCCCATTGGTGCCAGCTGGCAAAGGGGTTCACTACTCTGTGTCAGCAGCTCATAACAGGCCCGAAAAACTCACAATACCTTACACATTAATGTCATAGTGTTTATCTATAAAGAACATCAAATGAGGTCTTAAATGAAAGTGAGCATCATGCTGGTCATTAATATTGCTGAGAGGGGTATGTATGGATGGTATCTAAAGAGTTGTGTGTATTTGCTAGAATAGATTTTAAATTATGTGACCAGGTAGAGTTGACAAACAGGTTTTCTGCCAGACAAAACATTCACTATTCCTGTCTCTGATGTAAATTAAGCATTATAAGGAAAACACAATAGGAGCTATATTTGCATTCCAAGTCAACATGAGGATGTAAAGTCAATATGGGAAGGCACTGGAGACAAAAACCACAGGGGATGGTCTTGTCTTTGGGATGCAAAAGACAATGAACTTTGGGATATAAGAGGAAGGCAAAAGGATACCTGTTTTACCCTGCACCTAGAGAGTAATTGGGCAGTGTGATTACATTAACGAAAACGTGATCTCAATCAGGGTTTGGTTGAAAGCACTGTAAAGGACATTTGGATAAGACAGACTTCTTTGGAAAGGGCTTAGCCTATTAACATTAAGTTTAGACTATAAGGATTGTGTTAGACATTTTGTTTTATTTGTAACCTGTTGTTATTATCTGTGTTCACTATCTCTTAAATCTTAACCTTTGGTAATAAACTTTTATTTGTTTTCACTATAAATAGATTACAGTGCTGTGTTCTTATAAAAGACCTGATCCTGAGTTGTACCAATCAAGCTGTGTGTGAACTTTCCCTTCAGGGTTCGCTTACCTTGTACTTTATGTGAGTATCCAGTGATAGGAGCTGGACACTACAGGGAGAGGCTTCTGAGGAGTTTGGGGATTGGGGTACACCAAGTATTAATGTGCAAGGTAAAGTAGGGGTGGGCAGAGCCCTGAGGAGATTGTTTGAATGGCTAATTGCCTGATGTGGCAGGGAGCTGACACCAAGTTTAGCACCAAGTCTCTCTCTCGCTGAGGCAGGGGGTTAACATGATGACTCTCAGTGCTGGATATCCTGAGAAAGTATCACAATCACCACCCTCTTTCTAAAAGCCTTTAACTTATTTGAAAACGATATCAGGTTCCCTCCACAGTCTTCTTTTCTCAAGACTAAACATGCCAGTTTTTTAACTTTTCTGCATAGGTCAGGTATTCTAAACCTATTATCATTTTTGTTGCTCTCCTCTGGACTCTCTCCAGTTTGTGCTCATCTTCCTTTAAGTGTGGTGTCCAAAACTGGACACAGTACTTCAGCTGAGGCTTCACCAGTGTGGAATAGAGCAGAAACATTACCTTCTAAGTCCAAACTATGACACTCCTGTTAATAGACCCCAGAAAGCTATTAGCCCTTTTTGCAACTGCATCACATTGTTGGCTAATGCTGAATTCGTGATGCACTATAACCCCCAGATCCTTTTCAGCAGTACTAGCACCTAGCCAGCTATTTTCTATTTTGCATTTGTGCATTTGATTTTTCCTTTGTAAGTAAAGTACTTTGCACTTGTTTTTATTGAATTTCATCTTGTTGATTTCAGACCAGTTCACCAATTTTCTAGGTAATTTTGAATTCTAATCCTGTCCTCCAGTGTGCTTATAACCCTTTCAGCATAGTGTCATTTGAAAATGTTATAAGCATATTCTCTACACCACTATACAATTCATTAATGAAAATATTGATTATTACTAGACAGTGCAAGGACCCCACTAGACACGCCTCCCCTCTTCCCCCGAGTCTAACAGCAAACCATTGATAACTACTATTTGAGTACATTTTTTTCAACCAGTTGTGCACCCATTTTATAGTGATTTCATGTAGACCACATTAACAGTGCTATGAAGAGTTACACCAGCTGAGGATCTGTCCCATAATTTTTCATTATTTCATGACCGCGTAACATTACAAACTACGCGAGATGGGAGAAATGTGGTGTGAAATCCTGGCCAATGGGAGTTATGCCATTGACTTTATTAGGCTAAGATTTCACCCATAATGTCTACTCTAATGTCTTTCTACCTGTTAGCAGAAATAATCTATTGCTTTGTCTTTTGCAGTCACTTCTAGGTTAAAATAGAACACTTAATAAGATAAGACCTTCCCATGGTAATGATGACATCAGCAAGAGGAAGCAATATTTTTAAAATGCACAATTATCAGGCATATTTGCCTGCCACATATCATTCTTCTTTCACAGATATCAATACAGTAGAGAATTTATGGAGTAATTAGTTCTTGACATCAGGAAACTACTACAAAAATAATATGGCATGTTATACCGTCTCCCTGGAGATCTTTATATGATTTAACTACACTTCAAATTTTTTACTTCACCTTGTCCTATATTTTGAGTCACAGAAATACTCACTTGTTCTCACATGCTGAGCTGCTTGGAGAAATGATGATTCTGAGCAGCTGATGATTCAATCCTTGCAGTTTTGACATTGGAAAAAAGACATATAAGGTAATGGTTTCTGAATCATTTGATATATATTTTGAATAGCTGAAAGAGACACCAGTACATTATAAAAAAAGAAAGTTCTTACCACTATCTAAAGTCAAATACTGGGTCCACTCTTGCCAACTCCAAGCATTCAGAAATCATCAGTGAGGCCCAAAAGATCGTGCAATTGGTTTAAAAATCATCCTTTTAAAAAATACAATAAAACATTTTGGTTTCTTTTGGGCCAAGTTTGTGAAGGCCTTACACTCAACTTGGTGGCATTTCTCTATTTGTCTATCTGACTGTCTGTATGTAACATCATAACTTTTGCATGCTGCATCTGATCAATTCCAAAATTTCAGGGAATGTTCTAGACATCAGTGACCAGAACCCTACTGATATCTGTTTAGTATGGCCACAGCTTCAAGCATCTCTGCAATTGTCTATACATCAGAGTTGTTGATGGCACCCATTAACATCTTCAGGCATAACAATATCTCCATCTCATCTCTGTTCATCCTCCCAATAGAGTTTAACATGTTGACACCCTGAATGACTTATAAATAATAAAACAAACACATAATAAATGTGTAGACAGAAAGGGGGAATGAGGGCATGCACACATGACATGGGGGGAAAGAGAACATAGAATCCCTGGTGGGGGAAAATGGGGGAGGGAGACACAGAGATGTTAGTATGGAGAGAAGAGGGAAATGGGGGTCACACAGGGGGCTCTGGCATGGGGTGGAGAGTGGGGGAGCCTAGCATAGGAAGATGAAGGAGTGGGGTGCTCATAAAGCCCCTGGTGGTGAAAATGGGGCATGGAGGGAGCACACAGAGTCCCTGCCGTGAGGTGAAGAATGGGGATACCAGGGGATAGAGGGTAATAGGGGCACATATGAAACTAGTGGGGGATATTGGTGGATTCTGGTATGGGGTGAGGGCAGAACACAGAGTGCCTGGCATGGGGGACAGTGAAAATGGGCACGCACACAGAGACACGTTCATGGTGGTAGGCTAGAGAACCCTGGTATGGAAAGAGAAGTGAATGGGAGGTGCACAGAACTCCTACCAGAAGGGATATTCGGGAAGTTGCAGGAGTCCCTGTGATAGAGGAGGGAGCGGGGTGGCGCCTGAGAGCTTGTGGGGGGGCATGTAGGAATGGAAATAGACCCTGTGTGTGAAATAAACTTGGTTTAAAAAGCACATCAGCTGCTTATTGTTAAATGAAAGCTCAGATTCTGACGTAATCACTTGACCCCAAGGGATGGGACCCTAGGCATGGGTCTACCGCTTGTGTGCCTTAATCTGGTTTTGCCTAGAACAGAGGAACCAAACCTGGGTGATGGACTCTTCTCTTCCTATCCCCCATGCAGATCCTTAGTGTACAGTTTAGCCATTAAGATTACTTGGTGTGGTCCAGAATTTGGTCCAACAAAAGTCTTACATGTCTCTTCTTTTGGAGTCTAAATTGAATTAATCCACATAAAACATAAATAAGAAAATGGGTAGCAGCAAATTGTTCAAAGTGACAGAGAAACACATTCTTTCTCCAATACGGAGAGAGCCATACTGGTAAATCTAAGAAGAAAGAGATGGGTGTGTAAAATGCATGGATGGAGAATATATCCTAAATCGAAAAATATTGTCTGCACAATTTCTAAATATGCTAATAATAGGGAAGGCTCTTCAGACGTGAAGTGATTCATTTCCTGACTGCTGCCTCAATTAAGTGCTGAGTTCAGCTATGTGGCCTTCATCTTCCCCATGTTTAACATTTACACCGAGTAGTTAAATGGCTTTTTAAATGCACATTTTTAGCATATGCACTTAGATTCTGTATTGAAAAGATGACAATCTGTCAGTGTGCTAAAGAGAAATAACGGCTTGAAAAACTGGCCAGTTGGAAAGGAATTAGATGAACATTCTGTTTTCACTGTGGCTGCTTGTGGAATTAAAATGGTTCAGAATAATTTGTGTCCAAATAAATTACTCCAGGTAGATCTAAAGGAAAAGTGACCAGCCCTCTGAAAGCTTTTAGGTGCAACTTTTTACTTTGTTTCTTCTGCTGATTGAGGATCATTTTCACAGAAATTATAAAATAGATATCATTTGGGGTGTCATTTTGAGAGAACATTCTGGCCACCTCTGCCTGGGAAGTTACCCATGCTACATACCATAATCTTTCACTGATTGACATTGTGTCTGGACTAACATTATGTTGCCTGTGCTGAACTTGGCTTTTCCAAACAGAAAAAAGAGTTTCTAAACCTTTAAAATATAGAATATAGGCTGTCTTGAAACTCAGTGAGATTTGGGCAGCTACAGATCTTAGACTCATTTGAAAATTCAAGCCATACTCCTCAGAAGAGCAAATCCAAAATGACAGCTACAAATAGTGTGTAGAGAACATTGTAGGTCCTATAATAGGAGTCCCCTTCTAATGGCTTGTCTACACATGGAATTATTCCTGAATCCTGGGTGCCTTGTTCCAGTTTAGCTTAATCCATAAATGGATAAGATAAAGCGGAACAAGGCACTTTTATTCTGGAATAAGATTGTGCATATCTGCTTTTAATCAGGGATGGTTAACCAGGGATAACTCCATGTAGACAAGCTCTTAGCAATCAGGCAAAGATCTTTGCTTTTTAGCATGCATTTAGAGTTGATTTTTGTAACCTGAAATAATCACTCACAAATTAGTGGAAAGAGGAGCTTCATTCTAAAGGTTCAAAAAACAGACCAAAACAAACATATTATAATTAATCTAGATTGCACATTTTGGGGGAATCTGATTCAAGATTCTTGAATGGGTTTGCAATATTTAAGTGTCAACCTCATCTATTTACTCAGACCATTACTGAGAGTGGTGATGAGGTGCATTTGTTATGATTACTGCTTTGCTTTTGGGCCTGAGACCACAATGGACACATTTTAAAAATAAAATAAATAAATAGAATTTATTATCAAGTACTCGTTAATATGTCAGTAATCAGGAATTGATAATACTTTTTGTTGTAAATAGTTATTAATATTTTTTCCTTTAAACTTGCTTTTCTGGTTTTTGATAGGAATGGGCTACATGTATTGTTCACATTACATAATGGCACTGTTGTGTCACTGAGGAACCCACGTCACTAGACAGAAAATTACAATCAAAAACATACTTTTCTCTCATCATTGGTTTGTTCAGTTATAATTTTTTATTTGTTTTGCTAAAATAGCTGCGGGTGTTGCCTGCATTGGTAGGTAAATAACAGATTAAATCATCTGTGAAAAATGTCTGTCTCCATTTGTGCAAGTACAAATATAGCAACTGTACTGTAAGAGATTTTACCTTAGCATATAGATTAACAGTTGCCTGCAGTTACTGTGCAATAATATGTAGTAATGGAGATTTACCTCAAGGTCACCAGATTCTTCAAAAACATAAAGTGTGTAAACTACATCTTGCATTGCGATTTGAAAGCACTCAAATTATGCGATAAAACATGTTTCCTAGGATCCATTTATGGTAATTTAGATGTGAAGGATCCATTTGATGTCAAAGTAAAATACAGAGGATTGTTACTATTCACCACAAGAAGGAAGGAGATACCACTGTTTGTTCTGTTTTCGAATAGACAAGAAATTATTCCTTCAGTCAAGTTAAAACCAATATATAAACTGCTTGGCCCAGGTCCTTAAAGCTGTTTAGGCTCCCAGTTTCCATTGACATCAATGGGAGTTAGGTGCCTTATACCTTTGAGGATCTGGGCCCTTTTAGATGTTTAACCTTTCAAAATAATGGCTTCAAAATAACCTACAAACCAGGGCCTATGCCCATTTGTCTCATTTCATACTCTCTTCATACTCTCCTCCCTGCAAGGTTATGTAGTCCCATCAGAGGAATCAGATGCCTGCTGACAATTAGCTTTGTCTGCATTCCCCCAATGAATGCTTAATTAGGCCTAATTTTAGGAGTTTAACTTTAGGCACCTGCTTTTGAAATTTTTGGCCTACTTGAGCAATTGAAGTTCCTACAACATGGGTGTTCCATTGTTTGAGATCTTTAAACACTCAAGACATGTCGATATATATTGTCTGTATGAGGAGAGAGAAGTAAATAATGATAAAGGAGAGATACCCAACCACAATTAACAACATGCTCTTTGTCATAAATTAAGTAATGGTCTGTATCATATTTGATCTTCAGTGTTTTCCCGCCACCTATAAGATCATATATATCTAAGTAGCGAGAGCATCTTTTGTAACCCCATAGAAAATGACTTGCATATTGAGAGTTAGAACCAAATTGTGACAGGCTCTTATGCAGATGTACAAAGGGACAATACAAGTAACCTTCTCCTGCCTCCATCCACTTGCACAGCCCACACAAGGGCCAGTCATAGGTGTAGTCCCTGCACTCAGTGGACCTCAGGAACTGTTCCCATGGCCTGCTCCAAAGGGAATAGGAAAAGGAGCAGAAAGTAGGTGAGGCTATAGAGTGGGCCATCTGAAACAAGAAGGTATACTCAGTGGCGTAGCCAGGTTTAGCGCACAGGGGGAGAGGTGCTATAAAAAGGCGCCTCCCCGCTCTCCCTGTACTCACCCGGCGGCGCTTTAAAGGGCCCGGGGCTCCAGCTGCTGCGGAGCCCCTGGGCCTTTTAAATCCCCGCCCGAGCCCAGCTCCGGAAGTGGGGCTGGGGGGGCACTTTAAAGGGCCCGCGACTCCCCGCAGCGGCAGGAGCCACCGGCCTTTGAAAGCGCCCCCCCCAGCCCCGCTGCCGGAGCTGGGCTGGAGGGGGGCGGCACTTTAAAAGGACGGTGGCTCCTGCCGCTGCAGGTAGCCATTGGCCCTTTAAAGCGCCCCCAAGCCCGGCTCCCAGAGCCAGGCTCGGGAGGCGCCTTAGTGCCGCTTCTCCTCACAGGGGGAGCGGCTGCTCCCCCTGCTCCCCCCCGGCTACGCTACTGGGTATACTGTCTCCACAGACCATGTTGCTTCAGCAGGGAGTGGGACTCCTCTAGATTAAGGAGGAGGTACAGCTCCACTCACCTCCTGCTCAGGCATATTGCTAAATGCCACAAATTGGCTTGTAATGCCTGGGATTTCAGCAGCTCATAAACCATATCAGTACTTTATAGGGAAAACACTATGACAAGAAAACCAAAATATCTTTGTTCCGATTAGGGTGACCAGACAGCAAATGTGAAAAATCAGGACAGGGAGTGGGAGTAATAGGAGCCTATATAAGAAAAAGACCCAAAAATTGGGACTGTCCCTATAAAATCGGGACATCTGGTCACCCTAGTTCCGATGGATTCAGTTCTCAGCACAACTTAAACAAGGCCAATGGACAAGTATGGCAGTGTTGCAAAATCAACATGAACTTTGAACAGTGAAGGCTCAGAATCTATTCGCCATCCTTACTAGAAAGGAATAATGAGATTTTAATCACTCGTCAAAATAAATTACACCCCTCGAGATGAGCAGGTAAACAGACTTTTACAAGGCTGATATACTGTACTTTGGATGGATTAGCATTAGAATCCTGGTGCGGTGGACAGATTTTTAGTTTATATTTGACCTGTAACCATTAGCAGACAGCTTTGGGGGAGAGATTTTTGAGCTGAATGGCACAGAAAGAATGAGAGATCCACTAAAACTTTTCCTGTCACACATCATACTGAGTTTACTATTTTTTCGCTGTCCTCCCAAATCTGTTTTTCCCTCCATATTTTCCATTGTATAGATGGGGTTAGATAGAGACTGGCTGAATAATACTTTGTGTCATTGTATGCAAAAGTGCTGTGTTGTCTCGAGGATAAGCTTAAAGTTTAAGGTTTCCTTTCCAGGGAAAGCGAAACAGAGATGATAGTCTAGTTCAACAATATTGCTGCTAACTAGCACTAGAGAACTTTTAATTGAGTTGTTGTTTTGCTGTATTATTTATATGCCATAACATGCAGGGTCCCTGTCCAGAAAGTCTTACAATCTGGGGTCCTGAGCCAAAGTCCACTGAAGTCAATGGAAAAGAATCTCGTTGATTTCAGGACATAGGAAAGCTCTATGCAGTACTTTATTTGACAGCAATAGCAGAAGCAGAGATGTTGAATTCAGCACCAGTTGATGCTAAATAATTTGTAGGGCTTGTTGAAGTTAGGCCCATAAGTAGTGGTTGTGGTTGTTAAATACAATTTTCATATTTTTTGCTTTGACTAGACTCATACTATTTCCTTTCATTTGTTTTCTTGCCTTTTAGGTCCAGGCAGCAGTTGCTGGAGCTATTATTAATAATGATGAAGATATTCCTAGCTCAACCGTACAACCTTGCTCAAATCTATTTATTAACTCTTTACAAATAAAATACAATGAATGAGTAAGTGTATATTTATTTTTAAAATATTTGGTTTTCTCCATGATACAATGGGTATGTCTACAGAGCAACTCAACACCTGTAGCTGGCCTGGGCCAGCCAATTTGGGCTCGCGGGGCTTAGGCTGCATGCTTTTTCATTGCTGTGTAAATTTCCAGACTTAGGCTGGAGCCTGGACTCTAGGAGTCTGCAGGGTCCCAGAGCTCAGGCTCCAGCCTTAGCCAAGAAACCTTCACAGCAACGAAACAACGCTGCAGTCCAAGCCCTGCGAGCCTGAGTCGGCAGGCACAAGCCATCCATCGGTCTTTCTTTGCTGTCTAGTCATAGCCAATGTGTCTTGTGTGAAAGTCAGAAGTATGCACTAAGAGCCTAATCCCACACCTATAGAAATCAATGGAATAGCACCTATTGACTTCATTGGGTTATAGATGAGGGTCTAAAATATTGGCTCAAATTCTCTTCTCTCCGGCAGCAGAGGATCGCTGCCCCTTCATACTGCCTGAGGCCAATATCATCAGTAATGTAACTTTGCCCAGCTGATTCTGAATGGTGCTACTGACATTTTTTGTAAACTTGAACAGAAAAAAAATACAGTAATTATGGCCTGTAATGACTTTTAAAATCTTTTCCTTCACCCATGCACATGTGCCAGCCTCATTGTGTTCTAGGAGCATCCCTTTATTTTGGATAAATTTGCATTACATATATGGTATATTGCTTCTGAATAGTATGTGACACTCACTTGTTTTCTTTTATTTAGAGATGCCTGAAGAAATATGCTAATATTAAGAACCTTTCTATTAGAGTACCAGTTGTTCTTCCTCACTGGGAAAACTGTAGGAACACAATCTCAGCACTAGGAAGTGTGGCTTATTGTTTGAGGCAGGATGCATTCAATACTCAGGCTATGTCTACACTACCTGCTGATTCGGCGGGTAGCAATCGATCTTTTGGGGATCGATTTTTCACGTCTAATCTAGATGTGATAAATTGATCCCAGAACGCGCTCCCCATCGACTCCAGTAATCCACCCCGACGCGAGGCGGAAGCGGAGTCGACGGGAGAGTGGCAGCCTTCGACATTGCAGCGTCCTCACGGCGAGGTAAGTCGAGCGAGGTACGTCGACTTCAGCTACGTTATTCACGTAGCTGAAGTTGCGTACCTCACATCGACACCCCCCCCCCCCCCGTAGTGTAGACCAGCCCTCAGTTTACTTCTATGAATCCACATATTAAACTCGTTTCATGCTTTATGGGTATTTCATAGGTATGAAACAAAATGATAGAAAATCTGGGTCCTGGTCCCAGTTCATCCCAATTCCAAATACACATATCATTACTTTGAATTTAACTAACAAGTTAATTACCAAGTTCAGTAGAAGTTGTCACAGAATTTATTTTGCTCAAATACTTACTCATTTCCTTTTCAGATGTTTGTGTCGCTAATTCCTCTATGTTTAACAATCTACTCTGCATGTTATAAGAGAGATTTTTGGGGAGAGATAACACAGCTTGTGCTCTTTTTTTTTAGGAAAAACCATTCCTCGCTCATTATATTTGCTCTCTTTTTAAACTTTGCTTTGTTTGTTGTTCTACTTGTTCAGCAATGAAATGCTATAATCCAATTGCTAACATTACCCTTTATCATTAGGCACACAGCACCAAGCACAAAAGTCAATTATTAAACAGGCTCTGTTAAAATTAGCAATGGTACTTACTACACTCCCTTTTTTGGTCTTCAGTTTTTGTTTATTACTGTACATTGGTTGTGTCTTAGCCTATGAGTCTAACTCCAGGGCTTTCTAAAAAGATAGAAATTTAACATTGTTACTACAAAAAAAAAAAAAGGTTCAACACTCAAAGACTTTCAGAGAAGAGAAACTTTGAAAAGTTTTGAAAAGAGACATAGGCAATAATTATTTGACACCACAGGAAGTTTTTCCCCATACTCTTTTTTATCAAAACTGACTTTTAATTTTTGTCAGTGGTAAAGTTCCAGACTTTGTTTAATTTGTAAATCAGATGTGAAGTGAGAGCTGCACTGCTGCACTATTTTAACATGTTGAAATAGTTTTGTACTTAAAAAGCCTGAAATTTGTTTTGTCTGCTTTTAAATTGTCACTCCAATAAGTAATTGAAAATGAATATAACGCTGTTTTGGTTACTACCCCAGGGGGAAATGACCATGTTCTTCCCATTGCTAATCCTCACTTCTTGAAGTATAGTATAACTACTTTAACTGCCGGAAATACATTTTCAGTGTCAGAAATTCTGAACTGATACTTGAATTCTGTGGGTCGGCAAGTAAAAGTTGTACTCATAAGTAGTCTGCATTTAACTATTCATACATTTCTATTAACTATGCAATAACTTTGTGCTGCAGTAACAGAATACCTTAGCTGCCTCTAGTTTTGAAATTTCTTGATTCATTTTGCACAAAATGAAGATAGTTACCAAACATACATTTCTAAAGAGTCCAAAATGTTTAATTATTACTTTGAAAAGACTATTTAAAGACTATATTAGGGAAAAGACAACCGTTCTTTTCTTTCATGGCTTAGTTGACATTATGATTAAAAAAGTTAAGTGACTGATAGTCCCTTATACTTTCATTCTCTAGCATCTATTTGTCTGTTTTTGGCAGTCACATATTTCCCTTTGGTTAACTTCTTTTATTGTCTATATAAAAGTATAGTATATCTTAATTTGCTACATCAAGACAATTAAAGGGAACAGAAGATATAGTTAATATCCATGAAGAGTTGAATGATTGCTTCCATTCTTGCCACATCTTACATTTTGATAACACTTCATTTTGCTGTATAATGCTTATTGCAGCAAGGCTAAAATGTAACTGTCTATAAAACTTCTTATTATTGAATGTTTCTAATTCTGTAGTCTCCAGAAATATTGTCCTTTTGTTCAGGATAGACTAGTGAGCCGTTAAAACAATATACTTAAGTCTCATGAGTGAAAATGGTCGTAACGTGAATTTAAGGACTGACTCCCACTGTGAGAGTGAATTACCTAGTATCTTGGTCTTTCCCTATTTAACTATCTGTATCATCTATATCTATCTCTATATCTAAGTTTTTTATTGGACTCTAGCCTGAACAATAGAATACATTTTGTAGTATACAGAACTGGAGCCATGCAATTAGCAGAAATTCTAGCTATCTATAAGGATGAACATTTGTTAACCCAGTAACACACCTAAACCACTGCCCACAGCTGGAATACCAAATGTTATGCTTATTGCTGAAAGCAACTGTATGGCCTTTGTAACAGCCTTAGCACAACTAACAGATCAGGAGGGAGGGGGAATTGAGGGACCACAAGGAGCAAACATGACCCTCTGCCCTCCTGACTGGAGCTTTTTGCCGAAGCATGCGATTTGGCAAGATGGAAAGTCTGGCAATAGTTAACTATTCCTATGTGAGATACAACTGGTTAACTGATGGAATACTCCACACTGCAGGCTGGAAAATTCCATACGTTACTTAGCTTCTACTCAGCAACTTTTTTGATGAACAAGCTATGTAATACTAACAGATTGGGTATAATAAGAGGATGCTTGGACACTTGACCACTTGGACACTTGGACACCTCTCATGTTCCCCTGCAGATGGAAGGCTGGCCACTGGAGTCTATGGTTATCCACTCAAGATCTCCTCAAGACCCTGGGTAAATATGGATTTGGGGATAATTTGAACTGCTCTACTAACCTGTTGCAGACGTGTGTAAGTGCTGGAGACTAAATAAAGTAGAAGTTTTGAGTGAAAACACTTTTGTTTGCTTGCTTGCATTAGCTATCTATCAGCTGGACAGATGTCAATGTCCCCATTGATTCATTTCCTGCCACCGCCTTGCAAAGAGTAAAGTTACAAAGAGCTTTGGGTTCAGCAAAAGCCCGAGTAATAGAATTGGAGGCCCAAGGGAGGATGATGGAGAGGAAGGGGACTGTTGATGCAAACCAGTAGTTGTCTATTGCAATAGGATGTAGAGGATGGTGAGGTGGGATAGCTACCTACAGTTCTCGTGTTGTAACTCACAAGTCAGTTTATGGATACATTATGTTACTGGGACTTAGAGCTCAGGCTGGTGGCCTGATCATGTGAGGAATTATGTCCAAAGGAAAGGAAACATCTGGAAAGGAAGAACAGTTGAAAATGATATGGGGAAACAGCTTGATGATTTTATACAGGAACAGGGGTATCGTGCCTCTGAAACCTGGTGCCTTGACTGGCACCGGGGTGATCCCACAGCTCTTTAAGCAGATAGTAGTGACAGTAGTAGATAGAGAGATAGGTCAGTTAAAGGCAAGAGTGGAAGAACTAGAGAAATATAAAATTGAGAAAAACAAAGACATATCCAGCCCGAAGGCTGAGTCAGACATCCTCCAAGCTCAGATAGTGGGAGTGCAAAAGCAAGTGTGTGTGATTGTGACAGTTAGAGGATGAGTGAGAAGCTGGAACGGGAGGTGTCTAGACTGAAACAGCAGACAATGAAGAGTGATGGAATTGTTAGAAACTTACTGAAGGATTCTCAGGCTAAGATCCAGGCAGATCATGGGGAATGTAAGAGACAGATTTGTGCTCTCAGAGCCATGGGGGGAGAGCAGAAGGGAACAGTGGTTTGAATTAGAGGAAGTTGTCGTCTGGGAAGGGGGTATGGGTCAGAGAAGGACCCCGACTTGCATCCTTATTATGATGATGAGAGAGATGATCACCAAGAACTTCCCTTTCCTTTGGGCTCAACTGGGCAGTCCCCATATGGTCCCTTGCTTGAAACACTGGAAGAGCTGCAGACTCCCATGCCCATAGCTCCCACAGTGAAAAGATTGATCCCCAAGGGGATAACCAAGGAGGGGAAGAATGGGTAGAGGTCAGGCCCTTCACCCCTGACCAGGTTAGTGTACCAGGGAAATTGGTTGGCCCGTTAAACTGGAGCACAGTCTTGGGATGTCTGTCAAAGACAGTTGGCACCCCGCGATCTCACTCTGGTGGATGTTGTGGCAGCTTCCACTCTCCTCTCAGAGCCGGGCTAAGGGTACAGGTTCCCAGATTCTTTGGCCCAAGGAGCCCCACTTGTCGAATTGTTGCCGTTGTTGTCTGCGCTTTATTTTTTTGCTTATGTTTCCCTTCCTTCCTAAGTAATTCTTCACACACACACATGCACACACACACACACACACAGGTCTTCACCCTCACACACGCTGTTTTTTTCCTTTTGTCCGTTTTTGTTTAGAAAGTAAAGGGTTAAAGCCACAACAGGCTTTACTGCCCTTGAAGATACGGTTGCCAAGCAACAGGAAAGTTTATTTTGCTACTGATTTTAATTACTGCCTGAAAAGCAGTTTTGAGAAAAGTAGGAAATTAACAAAAGAAGGATCGGGCCCAAAGCTGTTTATTTTATAGCCATAGAGAATTTGCTGCTCCGAATGAAGCAACTATGTGTAAATCAATAGTGCTCCCAGATAAGACTCTAAAGGAAGGTGAGGGCTAACGGGGAGAAAGGAAAGAGAAGGGATTCTGGGAATTGATGTTTTAATAGCATTGAGAGTGCTGGTTGATTTTACTAACAGGGTCCTGGGGGAATCACCTCCTGGCACACCCTGGGAGCCAGTGGAGATTTGAGCAAAGGGCTGGAGAGCATCCCTTAAGGCATCTGAAGAGATGGAGTGGCCCACAGAAGTCCTAGTAATTGCAGGGAAATACCAGTAGTGTGGGGCAAAAATAAGATAGAATATGGTAAAATTGATGCAGAAATCCAAGTTACAGGCCCCAATCCCCCAGGCCAGATCAGTATAGGTAGCCAAAGGAGGCAAAAGCCAGCCTGAAAGAAACATTTGATGGGCTTTGGGCCAAGGAGTTTTGGTAGAACAGGCAAACCCTCAGTAATGCCACTCTGTGGCCAGTCCTTAAAGGTGATGGTAATACTTGGAGGCTTGTGGTGGATTTTTTGCCTCTTAATTGGGTTGCCCCGCTGATGGCCCTGCAGTGGCTAAGTGTCAGGAGAGGATGGCCTCCATTGTAGGAGGGGCCCAGTGCATTTCAGTTTTGGATATGACCAAGGCTTTCTTTGCTATCCCTTTACAACAGGATGGCTATCACAGATTTACTTTTACCTTTCAAGGGAAGCAGTTGTGTTTTGCCAGGGTCCCCATGGGCTGCAGCATACCTCTATTCTTTGTCATGCCTAGGTAGTCAAGATGTGAGCAGGAATGCCCAAAAGAGACAGTGTAATATTTTTATGTGGATGATATCCTGGTTCACACTCAGACCAGGGAAGAGACTCTGGAGGTATTGGACAGGGTGTTACCAAAGAGTCAGGAAATTGGTTTAAGATGAGCCCAAAGAAAGCCCAGTTGTGCTCCCAACAAGTAATATTTTTGGAGTGATTTGGGGACAAGAGGGGCATTCCTCTGACCAACAGAGAGTGGAGCTGAGATTTCATTGAGGGATTTTCAGAGAAGGCAGCCCCGCTTCATGAACTCTTAAAGAAGAGAGCAGAGTGGAACTGAGGCTTTCAACAAGAATCCATGGTCTAGTTAAAACAAGCCTTAGCCTTCGCCCCTGGATGGGAGAACCGCTTGTGAGGAGAGCTTTACAGAGTCAGAACCATTGGAACAGTGCTCCGCCCTGTGACATATGTCTCCTAACCTTCCAGTGAGGTGGAGAGGAGATTTACTCCCTGTGAAAAGAAATCTTTGGCACAAGTTTGCGCTTTGCAGCATTGGGAATATCTGGTGGGATTGTCCCTTGTGTTACTGAAAACGGCTCACTCTCCAGTAAAACATGTACTCACTGGCAAAATTAACAACAGTCATGTGTCCAGCCTCAGCAAGCCCTAAGTAAACCAGTGCTGATGAATTTGCTGAGCCCCAAGTGTATGCTCAAAGCACAGTTAAAAGTTCAAGAGTCCCCTCCCAGGGAAAAGGGGTATAGGGGAAAAGAGGGACTCAGGCCTAGATGGGTCTGAGTAAAAGTTAATAAGTTTAGCTTAAATGTTTAGTGATACCTCCCGCTATAGAGGGAAGGGAAAAGTTTGTTCTGCTTTGTGTTTTAGATTATGAACCGTGTGAATGCTGGAAGACCTTGAAGACAATGCACTTCTGTGTGCTGCTGGTGCTGGCATTTGGATTGCAGACCTGCTCCTTTGGTGACGTGAATTGGGAATCCATTGTGTCTGCAGCATGGGGAGACAATCCATGAATGGCAATGAAATGTAAAGTGAACAATACCTTTGACATCATGACTAATCCCAACATCCTGGACGAACAAATCACTCTTTAGGCCCCTTGGAAATATTAGCATGGGAATGAGCAAGAACTGGCAATGTGTCATGGTTTGGGTTGCAAATGGTCTACACTGATGGCTATGGAATCCCCCACTTCGGTGGCAACCACACCGTCCTCATGTATACACAAGGGACTAGTGGGAGAGTGGGTTTGTTTGTGGGGAGAATTAAAAGCTACCCAGGTGGGTATGGTTGTCGCTGGGTGGGAACTGACAGGCTATTATTTAATTGTACTAAGCCTAAATGTGTTCATTTGTGGACTGACATTCCCCAGGGGACAGCACTGGGGGGAAACCAATTCATTTTAGGCTGAAACAATCCCTTTCACCCCCAAGCACTGGACAAGACTGTCTGGGGGAGGCAAGCAGATAGTGACACCAGGAGGGGAATGGGATGGTCCTTTGTCCTGCAATTTGGAGGCCCTGGGTCCTCAAGAATCGTTTTGGCACTAGAGGCCCTCCGTAAGCGGTTGGTCCAGCCATTATTTGACCGCTGGAAAAACTAGATAAATCTACATGAGGTCCCCAAATCTGGAAAGGGATGAGTGAGAAGAGATCTTATAGGGAGCAATTGGAACAAGGGTGGGGTTTTTAACAGCATCAATGAGGAAATGCTAGCAAACAAGATAAATGCAATCGGTCAACGCATATGGACTGTGGGTGGTGACAAATGACCAGTAAAAACAGTAAAATTGAAAGCCTGCTTAAAGGAACCTGGAATGGGATATGAAAGCAACAAAAATGCTCTGCAAGCAGAGGATGTGTGTTTGGAAATGACACTATACTATTAACCCATTTGCAAATAATATCCCTGTGCTTGTATATAGGTGATCACTGTGTTTGTCTAAGAAGCTGGTGTCCTACGCTTCTTGTTAATTACATGCCTAAAGTAGATCCTCATGAGGATAAATGTTTTTGTCATGTTACAGTGATTCAGGGATGTGATTTTGAATTTCAAGTGCCTGAACTTAAATATAATCAGTTAAAATACACATATCCTTTGTACTCTGCTGTAAAATCTGCATCCCTCTGAATGACTTTAACTGTTTTACAAACATTGCTTGTACATAGGGTGACCAGACAGCAAGTGTGAAAAATCGGGACAGGGGGTGGGGGGTAATAGGAGCCTATATAAGAAAAAGACCCAAAAATCGGGACTGTCCCTATAAAATCGGGACATCTGGTCACCCGACTTGTAGACCCTGATTTGCAGAGCCACCTGCACACTGCCAAACAAAAGGCGCGCAAGGTCATGGTTACTGTACATTATAACATCAATGAAATTAAATGGATATTTGCACTAATTGGCCAGAATCTAAAAAACAGCAGTGGTGGGAGGTATTATTGGAATTTTCGCTCGCTGGCACAGGGATCTTCAATTTGGCCCTGAATCCCATTGTAATAATTTTGATGTTCCAAGTAGTAGTAATCTTCTTTTTCAGCCTTACGGCTTTATGGAGCTGGCGCTAAATTCAGCAACTCCAAGTCCCCCGACAGAGGAGCCAGATGGCTTCTGCCACCATCATGCTTACCCTTAAAAAGGGAGTATGTGCAACTTGCCACCCTGCGGTCATCACCCATCTGACCAGCTGTGGGTGAACCTGGTGCCCGCCCCAGTGGGTGGGGCTGAGGGGCAGGGCTGGGGACTGTACAGCCATGCCAGAGGAGCTGTCCGTACAGGGCGCTGAGTTTGGGATGCCAACAAGAAGATCATTTCCTTGGTCTCGGCTAAGAGCCTTGAGCTTGATGGACCACAGCTCTGGTGCAGCCAGGACCCTTTGTGGGTGTGACTGCAGTTATGTGAAGGCCCTCTTTTAAAGAAAGAGGTGATCTTCAAGGAAGGGAACTGTAAGGAGGAAATTTTGTTAACCCAGGAACATGCCTAAACCACTGTCCACAGCTGGAAAACCAATCGTTATGCTTATTGCTGAAAGCAGCTGTGAGGCCTTTGTAGCAGCCTTAGCACAATGAACAGATCAGGAGAGGAGGGGGAAGTGAGTGACCATGAGGAGTAAACATGGCCCTGTGCCCTCCTGACTTGAGTTTTTTGCCGAAACATGCCGTTTTGCAAGATGGAAAGTCTGGCAATAGTTAACTATTGCTGTGTGAGATACAGCTAGTTAACTGATGGAAAACTCCACATTGCAGGCTGGAAAACTCCACATTTAACTTAGCCTCTGCTTAGCCCTTTTTTCATGAACAAGCTATGTAATACTAACAAATTGGGAATAAAAAGAGGAAGGATTCTGGGCTTGGTGGACACTTGAACACTTGGACACCTCTCAAGTGCCCCTGCAGACAGAAGGCTGGCCACTGGATGACTACAGTTACCCACACGAGACCTCTTCAGACCCTGGCTAAATGTTAATCTGGGGGTAATTTGGGCTGCTCTACTAACCTATTGCAGATGTGTGTAAGTGCTGGAGACTAACTAAATAGAGCTCTGTGTGAATACAAAATGTATATCCACGGATGCAGATATCCGCTGATATAAATCAGGTATCTGAGGAGCTGCAGGGCTCTACTGAGAACTGCAATGGCGAAAGCAGCAGCATGTTGGGCTGCCACTCACAGGAGGCAGAGCCCCATGCAGGCCCTCCTCCAGCGTGGCTGTACCGCCACCAGTCCCACCCACCTGGGCAGGCACCAGTTCCACCGGCAGCTGTCCCTGGTCATGGTAGTGTGTGCAAGTGTCCCGCATGCCCTGGGACAGGAGTCCCTTCCTCACAGCAGTCTGCATCTCTGGTCTGGGGGCATGCGAGCTGTTTGCACACACTAGTGCAATCAGGCACAGCTGTGGGTGAACCTGGTGCCCGCCCCAGTGGGTGGGGCTGAGGGGCAGGGCTGGGGACTGTACAGCCATGCCAGAGGAGCTGTCCGTACAGGGCGCTGGCTCCTGCGAGCAGTAGCCCGACATGCTGCTGCTTTCGCTGTTGCAGTTCCTGGTGAAGCCCTGCAGCTCCCCTAATATCTGATTTATATCCACAGATATCCGCCATCCGCAGATATAAATTTTGTATCCTGGCACGGCTCTATAAATAAAGTAGAAGTTTTGAGTGAAAGCACTCTTGTTTGCCCACTTGCATCAAATATCTATCAGTTGGACGGCTGTGTCCCCATTGATTTATTTCCTGCCACTGCCTTGCTAGGAGTAAAGTTACCAAAAGCTTTGGGTTCAGCAAAACCTCAGATAACAAATCTATACGTCAGATTCATGAGGTAATTTTGACATGTTCAACCATGTGGTATGGCATAATATGATAGGAGAGAATCCCCAGCAAATAAGCAGAGTGCAGAATTCTTCACTATTATATTGAATTTCATTATTATTATTCATTCATTTATGCAACTGTCCATCAGTCAGTGCACAACATTATCTGAGGCCCAGATTCCCAAAGGTATTTAGGGTCCTAACTCCCTATGGAATACCTTAGAAGGTCTGGACCCAAGTGTCTACTTCTTAAAAAATGTTATAAAGAAGTTCAAAAAAAGGTTCCATAATGTGATCTATTTGTATTGTCATAATTTTGGCATAAAGGTATATTGTTAAATTTATAGCAAAGACACTGTAAAGTGACAGCTAGTTCCCTCTATTCATTTCCACACAACTTCTTGTGTTGACCTTATTATGAAAAAGAAAACTTCTAGGCAAAATAGTAATTAGCTGTCAGAAGTGTTTGTCAAAGACAAAGCTATTAAATCACAGCTATCTGTCAAGTACAAGCCTTATTTTAAATTCTTACATTCTTCAGTTCAAAGAACTGCATTGGCAGATTATGGTTAGACAATGAAAATATGTTTGTTCCAGAACTATAACAAGCCTCTTAGAAATACAGACTTAAGGGTTCATTTCTTATTCTCATATCGCTTTGGATACTTATTGCACTAAGCCATGTTCTGTTAGCTAGTTGGCCCTTTGTTGTGGTTTTCATAGGACTCCTCCATTGAATCACAAGTATGAAATCATCAGTACTTTGTGGCCCTTTGGCCAATTGCTCATCCCAATTTCTATTGTGAAAACTAGAATATGAGCTACTTTACTCCCATTCCACTAGAGCAATATTACAACAGCAAAATATTGGGGGCTAGAATCTGTTGTGTGGCCCTGTAAGCTAGTGGCCCTAATCACCAGCTAGGGACTAGGTGTCAGCCAAAACCATCTTAGTCTCTATCCTTTCTTTCAGGGCTCTGTTTAATATCTTCACAAGGACAGAAACAATGTGCAAAAATAACAACCAACAACTTTGTTAAAGGTTCAGAATGGGGCCATCTAGCCTCCAGTAGCTACCAGGCAGAGCCTTCCCCAATCCTGATAGAAGGGAGATCCACAAGGCCCACCTGCCTGCAGCCTCCTACTCTGGTGACAGGAAAATATACTCCCTACTCTCTCCTTCTTTTCCTCCTTCCTCACTTGCCCCCACCAATGAGCTGGGACCTCCTTTATTGTCCAGCTGAGTGGGCGAATTATGAGGTACTGTTCAGCTGTGTCAGCTAATTCCCAGAACCTGCCTGCAGGGCTTCTCCCTGGAGCAGGGTCAGCCGCTTCCTGTTTCCCCTGGGCCATTAAAGGGGCAGATCACCCTGTTACAGACCCCTTTATGCTGCTCCAGCAATCTTAAAATGTAGTTAGTGGAACCAGGAGTGTATTGGTTATCCAACTTGCAAATGCAATGGCAGATACACTTAACTGAATAAACCCAACAGAATTCCTTAAATAAGGAAGAGATGTAAGGGATCTGCAAAGAGGCACTAGGCTGACAAAACCCCATCTAGGAGTGTTTTGTTAATGCTCACCCCTGCCATACCCTGTCCCTCAGGCTGCTTTAGTTTGTGGCAGGAGCTTAATCAGCCCCCAAATGGCTCAATAATATAAATAGATTAAAGCCATCTTTCCCTCAACTCCCCACTCCCTATTCCTGCACAAAACAGAGCTTAAACAGGATGGAGAATCTGGCCCTTATAATGAAATGTAGAAGCGACAAAGAGTCCTGAGGCTGTTAGTCTATAAGGTGCCACAGGACTCTTTGTCGCTTCTACAGATCCAGACTAACACGGCTAACCCTCTGATATAATGAAATGGCTACTCAAGCCTGACTTCGCTATTTCCTTTTCTGTCTGTTTTTGGTGAGAATGAAAAGATACCATGTGGGTTTGTATCAGTTTAGGGCCTCCTTGGAGATCCATATAATCTTTTCCTCATATAAAGAATTCACTTGGCTTTATTCACTTGGGTCCATCTGCCATCACATTTGCAGGACAGATGATCAACACAATGCTCATACATTATCTCCAGCTCTTGTCTCACTCTCCCCTTGAGTAATTTGCTTTTCAATCTCTCTTTATGATTTTGATCATCTTTCATCCCTCAGCTCCCTATGTTAGTTGCATCTTCCTCTTTGTGTAGATAATTAGTGTCTATGTCCCCAAGGAACACATTGTGAGTAGAAGAACATATTAGGGAATGTACTTTCATTCTCAGAAGACTTACATACTGAAGACTTACTTCTGAAAATGTTTCCAACCCTTTATGAGATGCTTTCCCTGTCAATCTTCCTTGATCATTTTGGTTCAATTTCAAAATTTTATTGGTATGCTTTATTCAGTGAGAATCCCTTTTGATTTTGCAAGCCGGTTGGCCAGTGGCTATGTTCATTTATAGATCACCTCTTATGTATTTTCATTGCAAATTCTTTTGTCATATTCCCTAGGTCTTCTAGGCTCAGTCCATCTCCCCCAAGACTTGGGATCCCAACTAACCAAATCCTCCCTCCTTCAGAACTGACTCCAACATATTTGAAAATATCTTTGGTGAGATGGCACCTTGCTTGTGTCTCCTCCTCTGTTTTGATCAAAACTGAAGCAGCAGAAATGTAGATTTTGGTCAACAAACCCTCTAGTCTCATTTGCAAATTTCATTTTCTCGTTAGGATCAGAATGAAAAGTATGCCTCAAAACAGCCAGCATAATACAGTCAGTTGTTTTATCTGAGAGTGAGCAGCAGAGAGATAATGACCTTGTCAGTGAAGTACTGGAGGGGCCTGTCTGGAGCCCTTGGTTAAAATCCACACCCCAAAATGAAGGGAAAGTTGAGATAATTTTCCTTTCCTCATGGACTTTACCCATCTCTAGATATTTCTATACATCCATGTTTAAGTTAAAAAACAAACAGTGGGTGAAACCCTGGCCCCGTTGAAGTAAGTGGCAAAACTCTCCTTGATTTCAACTGGACCAAGATTTCACCCATTATTTATGTAATTCTTGGAGATTAATTCTTACTTCAACTTTGCTAAAGTCAATGAAGAAATTTTCCTTTATTTGCTAGTGATGATTAAGTTCCTTACTGACCACCTGCCAATTGAGCAAGAGGGGAGTTTCATTCTTTACCAGAGCTGGATTAGCACTAGTAGTCGTAGTGCTTGTACTGCAGCTAAGAAGCTAGGTGCCAAATGCTCAGAGTTGTCAGACAGTAACTCGTTAAATTTGGAATGCAGAAAAAGCCAATTTTAAATTTGGAAAATACAATTAAAGTCCATCATGTTGAAAATAAATTAAGTAGGCTCTCTGAGGGTCATAGTGCTGGGACAGAATTGAAATCAGAATAAAAATATAACAAAGTTCCACTACTGGTCCAATTCCAGACACCCTTCTTAATCTTATAGTCTCCAATATAGTTTAGTCATGGAAGCAGAATTTCACATTGACTTTAATAGGTGTTTCTGCAAGCCCTCAAAATGCAGACCTGAACCTATGTTTTCAAGCTATCTTCGATAGCTCAGTTGCTTTCTTTTCATTGGGTGCTACGTACAATTCTTATATTCTCCCTGCTGACATTTTTCCTTTGCAGATCTGGCACATATACTCACAGTCCACAGGAGAACTTGATTGTTATTTAGCAGTTCTTTGATTTAAAACTTTTCACAGCTCACTCCCAGTTTCCTTCCCTTAGCAACAAATATTTATATAAACAGACACAATTCTCACCGAGCTGAGATTAGCTGTGATATGTTGTTGTGTAATATACTTTTAATTATCCATGCTGACTGCACTAGTCTTTGTCACTGTCTGATCCTCATACACCTTGCCAGCATTTAGCAATAGTGTGGCTGATTGCAGTAGACTGAAATATAACATGGTTGCAAATGCTCCTCCAATTATTCCAAACTAGGGCTGGTTAAAAAAAAAAATAAGAGAGATATTTTCCCCACAGTAATGAAAAAAAAACACTATATATTTTTTCAAAATTTCCTATGAAAAATGTTTGGGTTTTCACTTTTTATTTCAATGCCACTTTTCTTTTTTCCATTCTCTCACTCTTTCCTTCTCCCCCTACCCTTTTTTTCCAATGGCAAATTTTAAAAATTATGGACTCTATTACAGTCCATACACCATTTTGATATCATTCCAAATCCTACAAAGGAGGGCTTTCTTTCCTTTGTGCTGTAAGCTCCTTTGCAGATAAAGCGTCCATTACTATTTCCCAATTTTCCCTCCTGTATCATCTCCTCAGTGCTGCTGTTCATTGGATGTGGTACTGACTGGAAAATCTTCTGAGTAGACAGTTCTTGCCTTATTTACCTTTATGTCTTCTGCTCTCACAAATAGTCTGCCATCAGGAACAAACAAGTCTGTTCTACAACGAGTGTTGCTCCAGTTGCCAAAGAACAGTATCAGTCACTAGGGAGTTGGGAGAAGGAATAGGCTACATCTGAGACTATGAACGAGACTTATTTCCATGTCAGCCATTATTCACAGTGGAAGATTTTCTGATGTCGTCATTTTAGGTTATGTTGAGTTAAGGAACTTGATACTATAGATAATGTTTCCTCTCTCCGTTCTCCTTGGAGTGTCTCAGATATTATTTCCTGTTATTGATAGCAGATTTGGCCACAGTCTCTGAGGTGCATGGTGCACTGATGGTGCAATCACTGTTGTTGTTACATCTAATGTGCTGTTAGTTTGTAAGTCAAATTGTTGTTAAATCTAATTTGAGGAAAGAAACCAACTACCTTACACATTATTCATATATTAGAAAAATAAAGTCACCAATATGCTAATAATTCAAAATAGCACAAGTCATGTGGTTCCTTCTATGTGATCACACATGGTTGAATTCTGAATTCTACCCAAGCACACAGACTGCAGCAGCTCCCCAGACACCAAAATACTCCCAAAGGTCCCAAAGTGCATCTTTCGGCTATAAAATACAATAATGTCCGTAAAAAGGATAACTTCCATCCATTCCCAACTCTTTAAACACATTAATAAAACACATTTCCTTGCCTTTACAGTTCAAAAGTTGTTGCCACTAGAAATAGCAGCTAGTGCGGTGTTTAGAGAAACCATTTAGGGATGTATAGTCTGTACTGTGTAATGCAAGGGAAAGTGCAGGGCAAAAACAAAGCAAGCATTGAAATTAAGAGTGTACAAACTTCTCCTTTTTAAAACCTTACATTTCTCTCCCTGAACTCCCTCAAAGGCATTGATGGTCATTTGAATACACTTTGTTTACTTCCTCGACCATTATTTCCCCTTATTTTATTTTTTTCCAAGGAGCAGTAGAGTTTTTAATTATTTCCTTTTTCCTGGAGAATTCAATTATCTTGATGAAGAAAACCAGGGATAAAGAGTGCAAGAAAAGTCTAGATATTCCCATTAGCTTTAATCTTTGTTTAGACTTGGAATGAGATAAAACCTTTACTGAGGCTCTAAAGTATTCGGGCAACATTTTATTTTTATGTATGCATGTGTATCCTTCTGGGTTCCAGATGGAATTTGAGGTGCTGAAATACTCACAGAGAGGTTGTTACGGTATAACAGAACCAAAAGCAGAATTGCTGGAAATTTCCCAAGAAAACCTATTATGAAATCTCCAGATTTGTTTTGAAGGCTCAAGCAATTCAGATAAGCTTTGGCAACTCATCAAAACATATAAGGATGCTTATATGAACTGAACCTAAAACTCTGAACACTTCACCCGCTCTATTGAAAATCCAAGACAAATGTGTTTTCAATGACAACCAGCAGGAAAAGTGAAGAAAAGGAATATGAAGAGAAATAGGGAAGAAAGAGTTATGGTGAAGAGGTGAGTGTAATGAAAATTATAATGTTACAGAAAACAAAGGAAACCAGAATTCTTACTCAGTGTGTGTTGTAGTGGGTAATGTATTTTACTGGGCCTAATTCAGTGCCTATTGAAATGAATAGAAAAACTCTCATTGACTCAACAATGCTGGATGAGGTCATTAGTGAAAAGGAGGATACTCAGAAGAGCCAGAAGAAGCTCTCTTGTAAACACTTGTTACTGAGTGGAGGTGTTTTATATTTTATTCACCTTGTACAAATGTAAAGAACTACACAAGGTTATAACTATTGCAACATAGTGAAGAATGAAGCCCTTTGGCCCTTTCATGCTGGCACAGGAAGATGAGTAGTTATATGTTAGCAGTTTTAAAAAAGTAATTGTGTTTCAAAAGCCCATAAAATAATGATGCATTTTATAACACTATCTGGGACCAAAACACTTTCCTATGGGGGCTTTTCCCTCCCCTGAGCTCAGTATCTGGAACGCCATGAAATTACAAGTTTCATTAGCAAATTTCTGTTACATTTGCATGGAATATAAACCCACTGCCTTTACCCCTAAAGCTAGAGCGTGAGAAGTGGGGAAAATTATATGAAAATAAATAAACCAGTTAATTTTCATATTCAACCTCCTTAGCCATTTTAAAGTAATTAAATATTATACTCTGAAATTGACTCCAGAAATTAATATGCACCTTTTAAAATACAGGAGCACGACATGTCCTGGAAGACTTTAATAGGCCATGACTGTGCTCTTTCTAACTCCTAATACCCTTCCTACTTTGTCTAGAAACTGGAGTATCTTCCCTTTGCTCTTTGTAGTTTGTGATAATTAAAAATCCATTACACTTCCCTCTTTGCAATGACAGTACATAAATTAAGCTCCAGCAGTGTTGAAACACACACAAAGTGATATAACCCTTTCCAAGTGTCACTTATCTGCAATGCAAATTTCTTATGGCTGATCAGAACTTCTGCAAATATTTCTAATTCAAAACTCGACCTTTTAGAACTAACTAGTGTTCTTTCATTGATATTCAGTTCAGAAGTTATTGATGTATTTATTTTTTGTTAATCAAATATTTAGTTCTATAATTTTTGTTAAATTTCAAATCTCCCATCCTTTCAGCCTTGGAGATAGCCTCTCAGTGCTAGGATCCATAACCATCTGCACTAGCAGTCCCAGGATTTCAACTGTTAAAGATTCCTTTGACAAGAACCCAGCAACGTTACCCAGTAATAGGAAATCAGAAACAATTCGATGGTGCAGAATTTAGTATAATATTCTTCCTCTTTTCCTTCTTTTTTTGCATATTAAGTAACTTCGCTCTGGATGTAAGAAATGAAATTTGACTACTTGTGATTCCCCAAAAGCTACTGCTTTGTGACTGATTGAGTAATAACATTATCATCCAGGTGAACAGTGTTCTCGCTTTTTCAAAGCTGCATGAATTTAGTGCTCTTAACAATAAGAAAATAACAAGGACTTGTGTCAGGTGTAATTCAGATCATTGTTATATAAGATTCTTCTCACACTTCTGCCATTGAACCTCAATCCTGATATTTTGCTCAAAAATTTTCTGGGAAAAATGTTGGTTTTATGACCAGATCTCATATTTAGGTACTATTTATTTTTTTTACTTCTGGTTCTCATATACTAGCACAAAGCTACAATATTTTTGTTGCAAGAGTATGTTGAAATCCATGCAAACACAAACAAGGCTCTTTTCCTTATACTTCAAAAGAGTTCATGAAAACATTTCTTCTAACATTAGGTCTTGTAATAGCGTTATTTTTAAAAAATCTAAATTTTGGCCCAAATAAAGTCAACAGCTCTCTTTCAATATCACATCTTTTGCTGTATAAGATGCTGGAGAAGCTTCTAAAATAGGTTCTTCAGGCTTGGTTTACTAAAAAATGGCTTACGCTTATGTGACTGGTATACTCTGGCATAACAATGACTTGTTATACAAGTGATGAATCAAGCTGAGAATTTCGAACAACTCTGCTTTAAATAATTGTTTCTTTTCTTGGTAGGACTATTGGGTATGTAAATACTGAGTTACCCACGCCTACATTTTCTTCTATTTTCTTCTACCTAAATTCCCTTCTCTCCTTCTGGCTAGTCACAAACATGAAATCCTCTTATCAAGATGGAGATTAAAATGGTAGAAGCCATGATCTCCTCTGGTAATTTTCACTTGTGTTGCTCCCTGAACTGCCTTCCTGGGGATATTAATATAATCGTGATCACTGCACCCTTATAATCTGAAGATCAAATTTGTCACTGCTGTAAGTAATCTGAGCATATCTACAACAGACTTGTTCTTAGAGTCTTCTTCATCTTACTTTTCAAGAATGCTTGTACAATTAATGAGAACACATCCAAGGAAAGGAGGAAGAAGTGCTTAGGGGACTGGCTTCAAAACCTAGGCAGATTGTTTCCAGGCATTAGATGTCATATGTCAAAAAATCAATCTATATATTTCCACACACTAACAATTAAGAAAATGATGAGTTAATTCTTACCTCAGACTAGCTTTAAATCAGTGCAACTGCATTGTCTTAACTGGAGTTACTGATGCTATACACCAGTGTAAGTGAAATCAGCATTGGCCCTATGTGATAGTGTTTAAAAAAGGACTATCAGTCTCCTAGTCAGAAAATGGATATTGAGTGCACAGTGTTGAGGGAAATCAACTAATGAACAAATTTAATAACATAATAATGAAGACTTCAACTTCCTACATAGTAACTGGTCAAATATCATATTATTAATGCCACTGTACAGGGCACTGGTAAGGCTTCATCTGTAATAGTGTACAATTATGAGCACACATGTCCAAGAAAGATTAAATCAAACTGGAACAGCTGCAGAGAAGAGTTAGTAAGATGATTTAGGGTACTGGAGGGTCTGTCTTATGAGAGAAGACTGGAAGAGTTTGGCTTGTTTAGTCTAGAAACAGAAGGCTGAGAGGGGATATGCTCGCTCTCTCTAAATAGATAGGGATAAACTAGGACAATGAAGAGTTATTTAAGCTAAATTACAATGTTAGCACAAGATTAAATGGGTACAAACTGACCATGAAGAAATTCAGTCTGGAAATTAGAGGAAGGTCTCTAACTATGAGAGGAGTGAGGTCCTGGAGCAGCCTCCCAATAGGAGTGGTAGGGGCAAACAACTTAATTAGTTTTAAGAGAGATCCAAGGCTCAGCTGTCACTTGAATAGGTCAGGAAGAAATTCTTTCCTCCTCTCCTCCCGCTGATATACTCTGGGTGTTTTTTGTGTGTTTTTTAAAATCTCCTTCCTCTGAAGCATCAGAGATAGCCACAACAAGAGATGGGACATAGGGCGTCGTGAGACAGGGCTTTGAGGTGGCACCAAGCATTCTCTATTTCAGGGCTTAGCTGCTGGTTCTTGCTGTTATGCGTACTGTCTGCCTGATCACCATACGGGGTTGTGAAGAAATATTCCCCCAGGTAAGATTGGCAGTGACCCTGGGTTTTTTTTCACTTTCCTCGCCAGCATGAGTGGTGGCTATGTGCCAGGATTATCTGGGTATGTGTTACTTAATTCCCTGCCATTGCAAGGGCCTCGGGCATTGGTGTACCTCAGCCCCTCATAGACTCTGCCTGTGGCACATAATAGACGGCTGGATGTCATACTCTAGTCTAATTTTGGTGGTTGGGTGTAGAGTGAGGGAGCTGCATGGTGTTGGTGGCCCATGATATACAGGTCAGTCTAGATGATCTGGTGGTCCTTTATGGCCTTAAACGCTATGATTCTAAGGTTTAGAGAAGCAAATTTTTCAATACCGTAAATGTTCCAAAGCACAAGAGGAGAATCTATTATTGATTTAGTCCTATTAATATATGGGCATCAGTTAAAGTTAAGCCACTAAGTAATAGTGGCCACAATATGATTAAGGTGCATCACATAATTACCCTGTGGAATTTATTGTCACAAGGTATCACACTAGCCAATAACTTAGTAGGATTCAAAAATGAATCAGTCAGATACATGGATAATGAGCGACAAAGAGTTCTGTGGCACCTTTTAGACTGACAGACGTGTTGGAGCATAAGCTTTCGTGGGTGAATACCCACTTCTTCAGATGCAGAAGTTGCATCTGAAGAAGTGGGTACTCACCCACGAAAGCTTATGCTCCAACACGTCTGTCAGTCTATAAGGTGCCACAGAACTCTTTGTCGCTTCTACAGATCCAGACTAACACGGCTACCCCTCTGATACATGGATAATGAGAACACCCACAAACATATACATCCTCCAGAATTAAAAAAAAGTCTTGTAAAACAGATATAAACTCCCATGTTTGAGGGCATAAGCCAATTGACAGGGGGGAGATTATTCCTTAATTAGGTATTATGGGGGTTTTTTTATACTCCCCTGAAGCACTTGGCATGGCTGCTAGTGGAGACAGAATACTAGTTTCGATGGATCACTGGTCTGATCCAGTATGTCAATGCCTACATACATATATACCAGCAGTGATGTTTGGACATCCTCCATCACTGGGGGAAAACAATTGTGTTCCCCCTTCTTCAAACATTTTCTTCATTAACTGTATATTCTCTCACAATATATTCAAAGAACAAAAGGAACAGAATAATCTGAAAGTGTGAGGAAAGTAAACTGAAGCAGAAAGGTTACATCGCAAGGGGACTCAATAGAATATAACACTTTTTCCACAGTTGGCCTAAGAGTCTTGTCCTTACCTAGAGAATAAACTTTACTACTGTGTGTATTATATAGCTTCAGAGATAAGAATATATAATAAACCATTTGTACCTATGCTTCCCATTAAATAATATAGTATCATTGTATGTCTTATCCTCACTATATGCATGTAAAGACTCTTAACAATATAAATAATTATTATCTGTTATTAAATATTTCAATGTTACAAAAATGTGGTGTTGCATCATGGGTGATTCTGCTTGTGATTAGCTGTGAGCTAATGTACTATTACAAGGAACCTTCCAAGAAGAGTGGTATTTTGCAGGAGAGGGTGGGTAAGGTGGGGCAGCATGCAAATAAACAAATATGTAAATGTACTGTACCTTTATGATTTAGAACACGAATTGTGCAACATCTAATGTTTTACGTAGAGATAAACTTTGAGATCATGGCTGCCTTACCAGGTCTGAAGGACTTTTCTATCAGTTTTCTGGTATCTTGGGCCCATACTAGATGAATAAACATAAAACATAGTCCACTCAAATGAGTACCCACTGTGACAGACCCAGACAAGTGGGATACAGAAATCTCATAGAAGGCAAATATACTGGCCATTGGATTAATAGTTTTCTGTTCCCTGAGTGACCAGAGCAGGGGCTGCACTAGAACAAGCAGGAACTTTCTGGAACCAATTTAAGGCATGCAGGCTAATTAGGACACCTGGAGCCAATTGAGAAGAACCTGCTAGAATCAATTAAGACAGGCAGGCTAATCAGGGCACCTGGGTTTAAAAAGGAGCTCACTTTAGTTTGTGGTGTGGCGTGAGAGGAGCTGGGAGCAAGAGGCACACAAGGAGTTGAGAGGGAGAAGAGTTGAAGGACTGAGGAGTACAAGCATCAGCAGACCATCAGGGGAAGGTCCTGCAGTAAGCGTAAAGAAGGTGTTGGGAGGAGGCCGTGGGGAAGTAGCCCAGGGAGTTGTAGCTGTCACGCAGCTGTTACAGGAAACCCTATAGACAACTGCAATCCACAGGGCCGTGGGCTGGAACCCAGAGTAGAGGGTGGGCCCGGGTTCCCCCCAAACCTCCCAACTCCTGATCAGACACAGGAGGAATTTGACTGTGGGTTCTACCAGAGGGGAAGATCTCTGAGGCAATCAAAATCCGCCAATAAGCGCAGGACTCACCAAGGTAGAGGAGGAACTTTGTCACACCACCCATTTGGTTCTCTCATCCTTCTATCCCCTTCCAAGACCCTTTCTTTGGGTCTTTGTATGCTCCACCTCATACCCTGAATCTTTATGCCTTTCTCCTGCCTATAGAGCCGCTTTCAACTTCATGAGTCCACACACAGGACAATGAGGATAAAACAAAAATATTTAATAACAGCTCAGTCAGTGAGTACTGTCCATCCCGTGTCCTGAATGAAGTGGGTCCTGTGAAAACAATAGCATGTGATCATGTAGTTAAAGACTGAATTATAATGTATATGAACAAGAGGGCTGAATTAAGATTGCACAAAAAACCTTCAATGTGGAATTTCCCAATTTTAGGTGCTTAACTTTGCAACCTTAACATTATTCTAACATAGGTTTTGTGTGTATTTAAAATTTACCTTAAAAAGAAATGGAAACTTCTGAAAGAAACCTGTCCTTTTCCTCACTGATCCTTATGCTCACTGTCTGTTCTCTTCTGGTGTTCTTGAATCCACAGGGTGCTGCTACTCAGTAAAATGAGCAAGGGTAATCAAATGGGCTTCATTTCAGAGGCATTTAAATAGCTCTCAAATCTCTGAAAACATATCTGTTCATGCTTGAAAGGTTTTCTGCACAATCATAACAGCTAGAACATTTTTTACCTTTTTATTCAAAAAAATAAAGCTTAGATTCTTAAAAAAGGAGATCATTATCACAGCTATTATATGAATCATAAGTATTTCCATTCCATTTCTCATTCATTAATGCACCTACTTTCTGTTTAGTACTATGTTTTGCCTTGCTGTACTCATAGAGACCCTTTGGCTACCATTAACTTGATCTCTTTTACTTTGTGCTGTTCTTAACCTTTTTTCCGAATATCTGAACTGACTCTGAACATAGTTGTCTGCTTGCCTCTTACTTTTCTGTTTCATGTATAGATTTCCATTTATCCTCAGATGTTTGAGCAGCCCTTATGAAACCATATAGACCGATTCTGGGTACTGTAGATAAAACTATGCAGATAGACGGCATGAGGCCTTAATTTCTCGATAGTCCTTATGTGGGTCCTCTACACAAGGGTGACTTTCATCCTCTGTGCTTCAACTTAGCTTTTAAAATGACTGTGAAACATTGGAGTTGCTGTTGGATTTGTCTTTAGCTGTAATTGTTTTGTTTCTACATTTGGGTTTCTTACCACTTTTCCCAGAACAAATTGCCTTTTTAGGAGATCCTGGGAAGCAGGTTTTTCTTTGGCTGTTAATTTCCAAAAACATCCTGGAAAAAGGAAACAGTTTCAAGGTGAGTGGGAAGTAGTTGTCCATTTTCCCATTTCTTCTTTTTTACGGCTAGAAGGAGATCTTGTCACTTATGCATATAGGCTGCAGTGGTGGACAGGGCAAAAGCTTTCTGACAGTTTCAGTGTTGTGTGTGTGTGTGTGTGTGTTTCTCTGTGTGTGTGTTGTCCGTCTGTCTTATGTGTTTACATGAGAAAAAATGGTGAATGCATTATCCCTAAAATGACAGGAAGAAAGACAGGATGCCAGGAGTGTGGTTTAAGTAAGCCACAACCTTATTAAATTACACATCCGGGAAACATCCAGTAATAACTCATCCAGTCCATCCTTCCTTTGTAAAATATACTAACTTTTGGTGGGCTTCCCTCAGCCCCATTACTATCTCCATACCTTTAACCTGGTCTTACCACCATTTCTGGAACCCCAGGGCCCTCCCCTTGTACAAGGGTTGCAGGGAGGGGAACAGAAGAGGTTGTCTTTTCTCTGTACTAGACATTAGTTGCCCCAAATCCCTTCCCCACTTTCTTTAGGAGGAATCCTCTTCTCGTCCACTTCCAATTCTGGTTTATCAGGGACCTGGACCCCCTACTGAATGATTTACCTGTACTGGTCACCTGCCAAGTTATGACAACATGAGTTTTACATATTAGCCTATTCACCAGGTCCCTGGGCTGCTGAGAGGAAAGATTTAAAAAATAATTAAAAAAAAAACCACCCTGACCAGGACAAGTTGGCAGTGAGGAAAAATCTTTCCTAGCACCCAAAGGCAACTATCATAATACTCACAGCAAAGCCCTAAAGCCTGGTCCTGATCCCAAGGAAGAAAGTGAGGAGAATTTTCTCAGGGCACAGAATAGTGCTTCAGGCATACAGGAAGATTCAGTGGGCCCTCTGCTGCCCCTTTTGTCCAATTAATCCACCCAGGAGGAGGGTGAATGCCTACAAAAAAGGGAGAAAACAAGTGGGGATGGGGAATCCTTAAAAGAGCCAATGGTTTTCTTTTACCTGCTGGCCCAGACAAAGCCCTCCCTCCCCTGCAGCTTCTGAGGCTCTTTAGCATGCTGCTATCCAAATCTGGACCTTCTACTAGACTAGTGCATTGGGAAAGGTAATATAAAAACTATTTAAGAGGGCTTTTAAATATGCATGGAATTTTCATGTTCCAGAGACCACTGAGAATAAGAGATAATCTATTTGTTCTAGTAGAGAATTAAACATCTCCATGGATGGGATTTGTTGTTTGTTTTTTGTTCCTGAAGTGAGAAAAAATACTCCTTTCACACTATTTCTTGGTTCTGTTGGTGAATTTATACAAACTCACCTTATCTCCCGGATATATTATACCATACATAATAGATACTGCTTTGTGTCTGTAAAGTGGTGGTTGGCCTTCAGTGCTTTCTTTTTCTTTTTTTGAGAGAATGAGCCCATTTTTATTTCTAAAACTGCTTCCTGAGAATTAGCAACCTGTAGTAATGTGGCAGCCTCTTGAGAGATTGTTGTAAATAAACAATAACAATGGACAAGATACCAACAGAAATTGAAGCCGTGGAAGCTGCTACCGCATGCTCCCCAAAGCGAATGCACTTTTAGCTAATGAAGGTACCCCAACCTTGAGTACTTCTGGCTCCATTCCCTTTCTAATTTGCCTTTTACTTCTGTGCACGTCCCCCCATGATTTTTCACTACGCATAGCTGTTAAAGTTATTTTTAGGCACAGGCAGAGATTGCCTGTAGCACTGAGTAAATGAGACTGTCACATAGAAAAGCTGTAAATGCACAAAATATTAAAGCAAATTCGAGGGCTTTGGCTAGTGCCACCTGTTTCTAATATTCACCTCTGGCCCCTGGGCAGGAAAGAAACACAAGATGGAGGAATTACTTTAAATCATGTACATTGGTTCTTTGGCAGGGGTATATGCAAGGGGTTTATGTGACGGTTGCCCCCCACCCTTCTGAGGTGCCACCTGATATACTGGGGTACCACTGAGCCCACTGGGTCCACCAGTCTGGGTTCCCTTACACTGCCTGGCTGAGCCAGGCCCTCAGACCTCCTCCAGCACACATACAGGTAGGGCCACACCCAGCTGCAGAAAGACACAGACACTGAGATCAGCTCTGCATGGGAAGATTCAGCTTGGGAATTGCCATGCACTCAGGTGCACACCACCTCTGAAGTGTAAATCCAAAATGGTATTGTCTTGCACTGAACAGAAAACTGTACAACGTAAGCTTATGAAATTCACTCCCTCCCTCAATGTGGAGGAAAATATGCACAGCTTTTTGCCCCCCAGTTATGAATTGCACAAACTGGTTTATAGAAAACAAAAACAAGTTTATTAACTACGAAGGATAGATTTTAAATCAATATAAGGGATAGCAAACAGCTCAAAGCAGATTACTGAGCAAATAAAGCAAACACCAAACTAAGCTTAATATACTAAGGAAACTGGCTACAAGTAGTAATTTCTCACCCTAAATGTTGTTTTAAGCAGGTTTCAGAGTTTTTTGTAGACAAACAGCTCTTGCTTGTAGCTTAGAACGCCAGATATTCCTTTCACAGGCCAGACACCTTCTAGCCTGGGTCCAGTCCTTTCTTTCCCAGATCAGTCTTAGGTGTTTTCAGAAGTCATCTTGGGTGGGGATTCAGTGAAGAACCGACCATGATTAACTCATTTCCCTGCCTTAAATAGGATTTACATATGGCAGGAATCCTTTGTTTCCCAGTTTGATCCCCACCCCCTATTAGTGGAAAAATACTAATAGGCCAAGATGGGGTCCAGTACCAGGTGACATGATCACATGAGCCTGCAGTGTCAAAGCCGCTCAGGAAGATGGGAGATTAGCATCTTCAAAGACCTATTGATCTCCCTAATGGCCCATCCAGACTGATTGCATTCTGTCTGATGGGCATTCCCCAGATGTAAACACAGCTGTAATTGTTACATAGTTAATATTCCCAATGTTTGATACAGAAATGATACATGTATACAAATAGGATAATCATAGTCAGTACAACGTAACCTTTCCAATGATACCTCACATGATCCATCTTGCCAAAAAAAAATCTTACTTATGACATATCCTTATCATAACAATATCTCTGTGAAGAACATGGGGCGTAGTGTCAAACTGTACAACTAGAAGCACTAGGGAAAGTGGAGAAAAAATTGTAAATGGCAAATTTTGGTCAGCATCAAAGCTTCCAGGTAGTGAGATCTAGAAAGCTAAGGAATAATCTCCAAGGAGATGTCCTGACAGTTGAACAATTTAAAACTTAAATAGGACAATGCACTGGTATATATACTGAAAGGCACAATCACACATTTGTAGATAAAATGACAGAATAGGTATTTGTAATCTCTACATTCTATATGATTATTATGTGGACCTGTTGACTCTGTAAGTGGTCACTAAGAATACACATAAGAATACACACACTTTTCCTATGAGATGGGCCATGCTTTGGTTCAGGAGAAAAGGTAAATAAAGACCAAAAGGAAAAAGAAAATTGGTACAAGTTATCAGTTGTTATCAGGGGTTGAACTGGAAAGCAAAGGGTGGTAGTAATTCTCTAAACTCTGCCCACATAAGAGGCCACCTATAGTAGACTGTACAAATGTTCAAAATATGTTTGTGTGTGCTCCCAAGGTTCCTTGGGCTTGAGTTGCCCTAAGGGGGTCCTGAAACAACTTGGGCCAAGCTTCCCCTTTGTGGAGCTTGGATGGCATATTGAATATCTTGGGCTTGGCTCCTTGTTGAATGCACTCAGACGCATTGCAGGGCCCTTTGGGTGAAAAACAAATAAGTGACAGTGCTCTCCCACGCCAATAAATTCATGGCACCAAAATGAACTCACTCACAGTACACTGTGAAGCTCTTCACAGTGTGATCCTCCCTTTCCTTTGTAACATGCTTTGATGATTAGTGAAATAGCTAACAATGTTAACATTTACAGATTCTGGAGAACACAGAGATTGAGTATCAGCTTTTGAATTCATGAAAATTCATTTCTGTGTTTGTTATAAATATAAAAGGAAGGGGGAGAGGGTTTGATGCAGTGCTATAAAATTATCTTACCAATAAAGGGTTAAGAAATGCAGGTAGCCAGACTGACACCTGACCGGGCTGGCATCTGACCAATAAGGGGACAAGATACTTTTAAATCTTGGGAGGGGAGAAAGGTTTGGTGTGTGCCTTTTTGTCTGAGTCAGTGTGATTTTGGGAGACAAAAAGAACCTACAGAAAATCAATTTTTTTTAAAACCAGCCTCATCAAACCTTTCATATTTTAAGTAAGTTAGTTAGCATTGCGAATAAGTTTTGTTTGTTTTGCTTGGTCAGCTTTTCCTGTGTTAGAGGGAGGGGTTATTTTTTGTTTTTTTCTACTTTAAGGTTTTGTCCAGAGGGGGAATCCCTCTGACTTTGGAAATTAAGTACCCTGTAAAATAGTTACCATCCTAATTTTACAGAGATGATTTTTACCTTCTTTGTTTTAATAAAATCCTTTTTTAAAGAAGCTGGCTGTTTTTTATGGTTCTAAAACCTCGGGGGTGGGTTTTTAGATTACTGTGTAACCAATTGGTTAGGAGATTATTTTTAAGCTCCCCAGGAAAGGGGGTGTACGGGCTTGAGAGGGTATTTTGGGGGGAAGGGGAACTTTAAGTGGTTTCTTTTCCGGGTTCCTGTTTAACCCACTTGATGGTGGCAGTGAGAGAAGCATTTCTCAGGGTGCAGGAAATTTTGTACCTTGGGGGTTTTAACCTAAGCTGGTAGAAATAAGCTTAGGAGATCTTTCATGCGGGTCCCCATGTCTGTACCCTAGAGTTCAAAGTGGGGAGGGAACCCTGACAGTGTTGTATTGCAATTGTGTAGACTAGCACTAGAAGCAATACAATGCCTTTTTTTAACATTACTACTCAGAAACTGACAATGAATTGTGTATAAACTACACTTTTATGTATAAACTAAAGGGGTGGGTGAATCTAAAAGAAAAATTATCAGCTAGCATGGATAAACTGGATTCCCTACCACTTTATTTGCCTTAGATGAGTAAATAATGTGACTGGGGTATCTGAAGTATTCCCTGAGCTAATTTTAATCAAGTATTGGGAAACCTGAGAGAATATTATCTAACTAATGCTAGTCACCTCATAAAGATTTGCTCATCTCTGCTGTTGCTGACATAAATGTCCTTTGCCCAGTGTGCTTTGGGTTTCAGAATGTTTAAAAGGCCAGAACTGGCAATAGATGAGGGGTCTCAAACACGCGGCCCGTGGGGTTCTTTCGTGTGGCCCGCCAAGCTCCCTGCTCCCTGCCTCCCGCTCCCTCCACTCCTCTGCCTACTTCCAGGCCAGAGGTGGGCAAACGACAACCCACAGGCCGAATCCGGCCCATGGGATTGCCCCCCGTGGCACCGCGAGCCCCGCGTCACTCCCTGAAGCGGTCGGCACCACATAAGAACATAAGAACATAAGAAGGGCCGTACTGGGTCAGACCAAAGGTCCATCCAGCCCAGTATCCTGTCCACCGACAGTGGCCAATGCCAGGTGACCCGGAGTGAGTGGACCCAACAGGTAATGGTCAAGTGATCTCTCTCCTGTCATCCATCACCCCCCTCTGACAAACAGAGGCTAAGGACACCATTTCTTACCCATTCTGGCTAATAGCCATTAATGGACTTAACCTCCATGAATTTATCCAGTTCTCTTTTAAACCCTGTTATAGTTCTAGCCTTCACAGCCTCCTCAGGCAAGGAGTTCCACAGGTTGACTATGCACTGTGTGAAGAAGAACTTCCTTTTATTTGTTTTAAACCTGCTGCCCACTAATTTCATTGGGTGGCCCCTAGTTCTTTTATTAAGAGAACAAGTAAATAACTTTTCCTTATTCACTTCCTCCACACCACTCATAATGTTATATACCTCTATCATATCCCCCCTTAGTCTCCTCTTTTCCAAGCTGAAAAGTCCTAGCCTCTTTAACTTCTTCTCATATGGGACCCGTTCCAGACCCCTAATCATTTTAGTTGCCCTTCTCTGAAGCTTTTCTAATGCCAGTATATCCTTTTCGAGATGAGGAGACCACAATTGTACACAGTGTTCAAGATGTGGGCGCACCACATCCCTGCGGCCCTGGTGGGAGGGGGCAGAGGGCTCTCTGCGCTGCCCTCGCTTCCAGGTACCGCCCCCTTCAGCTCCCATTGACCGGTAATGGGGAACCACGGTCAATGGGAGCTTCAGGGGAGGTACCTGGAGGAGCGGCAAGGGCAGCGCGAGGAGCCCTGTGTTCCCTCCTCCCCCAGGGGCCGCAGGGACGTGGTTCCGGCTGCTTCCTGGAGTGGAGCTGCGCTGGGCCAGGGCAGGCAGGCAGGGCGCCTGCTCTGGCCCCATTGTGTGCCGCTGCCACCCCGGAGCTGCTCTAGGTAAGCGGCGCCGGGCAGGAGCCCGCACCCTGAACCCCTCCTGCACCCCAACTCCCTGCCCTGAATCCCCTCCCGCATCCCACACCCCTCCTGCACCCCAACCCCCTGCCCTGAGCCCCCTGCCACCCCCTACACCCCCTGGGGGCAGGAAGGGATGGAGCTGGTTTGGGGACTTCAGGGAAGGGGTTGGAATGGGGGCAGGGAAGGGGTGGGAAGAGGTGAGGCAGGGGCAGGGCCTCATGGAAGGCGTGGAGTGGGGGGCGGGGCCAGGGGCAGCAAGAGGGGATGGTGTCAGTGATGCGGCCCTCGGACCAATGCACTAGTCCTCATGTGGCCCTCGTGCTCATTTGAGTTTGAGATCTCTGCAATAGATGAAGTATAGTAAGCAGACCCAGCTCTCCCACAGAAAAATGATAGGTGGATTTGGGGTATATGGCCTACATGACTAGCCCCCACAAAGAAGGAAAATAGGAAGAGCTAGTCACAGTCTTGCCAAACCTGAGCATTCAGCCATCGTGAAAAAGGGAGGCAGTCACAACAAGGCCTTGTGTGTGTGTTTGTGAGGAGTGCTGACATATTGTACAGAAGGTCAGATACAGATGATATTTGCTTTCAAGCAGGGGTGCTGGAACAATTTGTATAGTGGGGGTGCTGAGAGCCTTTGAACTAAACTGTAAACCCTGAATATAATGGAAACCACTTCAAGCCAGGGGGTGCGCCATCACCTATGCTTTCCATGGTCTGATTTTGTCCTGCACTCTACAATAGGCCAAGTTTTCTAGGCCTGCGGAAGCCCTTTTGTCCCTTTTGGAGGGAGCTCTAGGGCATCCTGAGCAATAGGAGTACAGAGTTGCTGCTCCATGATTGGGACCTGAGAAGAGCTTCTTTTCAGGCCTCCTAATTCCTCACCTGCCCTTCCTTCTCCCCCATCACCAAAGGAAGTGAGGGGAGGCTAAAGGCATTAGTGCTACCCTGAAGAGATCGTAACCCCCATGAAGAGATTTTGGTAGAGAAGAGGAGGAATCATGGTTAAGGAGGGGTGGCGAACTCATAACCCCCTAAAACTGAGTTGGTTTGCTAAGAATTTGTGGGGATTCTGCTACCAACTTCTTCCCCTCCTCCGATTGCCCATACTGGAGCAGGCAGAATGGGGCAAGAGAGATAGAGGAGGGTAGTGTTCAATCAGGGTGCCCCCATGCAAAAGCTGTTTGGCATTCAGAAGATAGTGGGGGGCCTGCGCTTCTCTGAGTAAATTCACAGATGCTCTTTAGCCTTGATAGGATCTCTTTCCATCTGAGCTATGATAGGCATTCCTGTTGCTGTAGTGAGAAGATGGCACTCAGCCCTTCACAGCCCCTCTGGCTGTCCTCCCCTCTTTCCTGACACCACTCATCCGTGACTCCACTGCCATAGATAGTAGGGGAGAGGACAATATCTAGGATTTTCCCTCTTCCTCCAGGGCTGAAGCTACTGCATAGAGGGCTTTGACCTTCTGGATTCAACCCATGCTCCTTGGCCAAGGATCACAGACAAACTGCAAAACTGTAGCTGGGATCCATACCAGGATTTGGCCTACTCTAAGTATCATACAATTCAGAATAATAGTTGATCCCATCTAGTTAACAATGCATTTTCTTTTAAAACACGATTTTATCACAATCTGTCATAGTCTCAGTGTTTCTAAGCTGCCTCATTTTGGTTCTACGAAGGATTTCTTGCAAATCAATTCTTTATTCTATGAGGAATATCTGGAATTGGAGTGTTGTGTTTTGTTTTGTTTTGGAAAACACTCAAAGATTAAAATGTAATGTAGAGATGAAGACCAGCTTTGGAAGGCAGCCTATAGTGCTTGCTATGATTTGTATGAACTAATCACTAATGCCTCTTTGGGGAGAAAACATCATCTACTGAAACTTACAGTCCATTGCATACATTAGCGATGACTAGTTATTAATCTATAACCTTTTCTAATTAACAGAGTAAGCTCTAAAATGAATACAAATTTAATGTATCCAAGGGTAAAATATATTCAGTTATTAAACGCATCCTTATGTTTGGGAAAATATCTATGAAATAAGTGGTATGCTATAGGAATAATCTATTTTATTTCATTTAGCTTATTTATAGACACTAAAGAAAGAAGTAAAATAGCTGTTAGTGCTTCATAAGTAACACATCTGTGTCAACCATATATTGTTATTGGAATGGCTAATCAAATTCTATTTATTATTATTATTATTATTATTATTATTATTATTGATTGATGTGACACAGGGTCTTCTTCCAAATATATGACCAAGAGCTTGAGAAGAAATAGAAAACTAAACAACAAACCTGATTAACAAATAGCTTGGACAAATAAGGCATAGTACAGTGGTATGCATACCCCTGAGTTTATGCAGAGGTCTTCCAGGGGGGTACATCAACTCATTGAGATATTTGCCTAGTTTTACAACAGGCTACATAAAAAAGCACCAGTGAAGTCAGTACAAACTAAAATTTCATACAGACAATAACTTGTTTATACTACTCTATAATACTACACACCGAAATATAAGTATAGTATTTATATTCCAATTGATTTATTTTGTAATTATATGGTAAAAATGAGAAAGTAAGCAATTTTTCAGTAGTAGTGTGCTGTGACACTTTTGTATTTTTATGTCTGATTTTGTAAGCAAATAGTTTTTAAGTGAAGTGTAACTTGAGGGTTTAGTAGTCTGGAAAGTTTGAGAACCACAAATTGTAGTATACCAGCCAATCCCTGACACATAATACGAATTATGCTAAAAAAAAATTAGATGTAGCTTTAAATCAGATAAGAAAATCAGCTGTGCATGTTTCTAGTGAGAGGGAAGTCCGTAAAAATCAAGTGAAAAATGAGCAATGAAAGATGAGGTGCCCAAGTATCATTATGATGAATACAGTATAAATGCCTACATAAATAGATAAATGGCAAAGATACAGGGAAAAGAGCTACAGTTAGTTATTAGCAGGCAATAAATTATGAGAGCACATGGAAACAAGAACAATATTCCACAAATGTAGACTGGTTTAATATTAGAGATGTGCAAAATATTGCAATTTTGATTTGCAGGGGCCCACCTAAAGCTTTTTCCTTTCTGTCTTGCTTCTTGTAGATTCTCACACTGTCACCCACACTTCCTAGGGCTTTGAGTTCTGAGCTCAGCTAAATCCAAAACTCAAAGTGAAATTCATCTAAAACCACTCAAATTTTCCTAGTTTCATTGCATAAGAGTAAACTGGGCCTTTGTCACCTCGGGTCCCTTAAACTCACTTCTCTTCTGTGGTCTTTAGGCTTTTCATGTGTGCTGTTTGGACTGCAGTCATGCAAGCAGCACATCTTATGAGAGCTCCTTGGTCCCTATTCGTTTTGATCAAGATTTGTAGGTATCTTAAGGCTTGTCTATAAGGGGAGGTTAGTATGCAGTGAGCTAGAGTGTGAACTTACAGTGCTACTAATGCCCAGTATGGACACTCTTACTACACACTAAGAGTGCCCTCAGGCAGTTTAGCTTAATACAGTTCCAAAGTTCATTAAGTTTATGTGCACAAAGGTATTTTCAAGCTATGTGTACATGGCTCACAGTTTGAACTATGGGGGTGTGAACTGCAGCACACTCTGGCATGCTGCACTTTAACTCCCCCGTGTAGACACTGCTGTCGCAAACTAAAAAGTGCCTAGTTTGAGTTAACTTAGTCCTGTTTGAAAGAGTACAGCATTCATGTGAACTGCTTTGTATTAACAGCATCTGCACAGGGGAGTTACAGCACAGCATGCTAGCGTGCACTGCAATTCACACCCCATAGTCCGAACTGCAGTGCCATGTAGACAAGCCCTGGGTGTTGTGGCAAATTGCCGGCACTACTATGATGGGTCCCACACTTTCTTTTCTTGGGGGGGGGGGTGTTGTGTTTCAGGGTGCCATTTCTTGCCCCTGAACTGGGATATCAGCTATCCCACTAGTATCCCAGGGAAGGGGAGTGGAGAGGGAGGGACCCAGGCCCACCCTCTACTCCGGGTCCCAGCCCAGGGGCCCTAGGATAGCAGGTAAACCACTTGTACCAGTGATTCTTTCCCCTGGGCTACTTCCCTCTCCTGACATTCAGCTTGTGGGGCTTCCTGCCTTCCCTCTGCACAAGCCAGGTGTCCCTTTGCCTAGGGTCTTGGTCTTCTTAGCCCGCTGCAGCACTTCTCAAAACTCTCCTCTGCTTTCCTCCAAACTGCTCTCTGTTCCAACACCAATCCACTCTGCTTCACTCCTCCAAACTGCTTTCTGCTCCACCACCAAACCACTCTGATTCAACTCCTCCAAACTGCTCTCTGCTCCACCACCACCACCACCAAATCACTCTGCTCCAACTCCTCCAAACTGCTCTCTGCTCCAACTCCTTACCTGGCTGATTGAAGCAGGGGGATTTTATCAGGTGACTGGCTTCAGGTGCTCTAATTGGCTTCAGGTGCTTTTAATTAATCTACAGGGAATAAGGCTTCTCCTCATCCTGGGGTTTACATCTCTCTCCTAGGTCACTTTCCTGCTGCCTTCTGGCCATGCTGTATCACAGTGTGTAGTAAATATCCGCATGGAGAGTAAGTGCAGAGTTGCTACTACACACTAGCTAGTGTGCATGATCTACTGCAGGATATTTTTCCCCATGTAGGCAAGCAGAGGTTTGCCTCTTGGACAGGGCCGGCGCTTGCACTAGGCGACCCTAGGCGGTCACCTAGGGTGCCAAGATTTGGGGTGCGGCGGACAGCTGCTTCCCGGCTCCCCGCTCAGCTGCTGAGCATGGAGCCGGGACACAAGGGGCGGCTTGCTACGGCTGCCCCCTGCCTCCCGACTCAGCGGCTGAGCTGCTGAGCGGGGAGACAAGGGGCGGCTCGTCGGGGCTGCCTGCTGCTGAGCAGGGAGGCAGGAGGCAGCTGCGGTGAGCTGTCCCTTGCCTCCCCGCGGCTGCCTCCTGGCTTCACGCTGAGCCCCAGCGGGGGGCATGCAGAGAGCGTTCACTGCTCCTCCTCCCCCCTAGCAACAGCCCTTGCGACAGCAGGGCTGCCTCCTGGCTCCCTGCTCAGCTCCTGCAACCTGAGGGCAGGGGGGGGGCTGAGCTCCCGTGGTCTGTGGGCGGGGCGGGCTGAGCTCCTGGGGGCGGGGGAGCTGGCTCGGGGAGGGGGGCAGCGCAGAGCTGGTGCAAGGAAGTTTTGTCTAGGGCGCAAAACTTCCTTGCACTGGCCCTGCTCTTGGAGACTGAAAGGCTAAATCTCTTCAGGATATTCTCAGTGAAATTATCAATGCAGAGCCAACTAATTGGAGCAAAACATGATTTAACAAGTATCAGAGGGGTAGCCGTGTTAGTCTGGATCTGTAGAAGCGACAAAGTGTCCTGTGGCACCTTATAGACTAACAGACGTATTGGAGCATAAGCTTTTGTGGGCGAATACCCACTTGTACATTCCCAAAGTACATTCTCCTGGCTCCCCTCTGATCCTTGAGGCAGCCAGCCCATCACAGAACCAACCTTTGATTTCAAGTCTCCCTTTCTCCTTACTTGATCCCCAAGTTTCTTTGATGTGACTGGCCTATTATCATACCAGATGCCCCCACGGAGGTATTCCCTACAGTCTCTCCTGCCATGTGTATTGCCTGAGTCTCGGATCCATTCAGTATTGTATTCATTGCTTGTGTAACCCTTCTGTCAGGTGGAGCCAGCAGTAACCAGGGATTCAATATCTAGGGGTTCCTTTTCATCGATACAACTCAGAACCATCTCGAGCCCCAACCAACACCAGCCAAAGTTGATCCTTTGACACAGCTGTACATTTTGAATATGTAAATGCAGCAGGAGCAAACTGTATTTACATAAACACACCCGTAGTCTCTTCCCCTCCCAGGTAGCTGTCAGGGAAGCATTCGTTCAGATCCTGCTTACAGTTGGAATAAACAGCTTCAGTTCTTATTTTTTCTCTTTCATTTTTGACAATCTTATAAAAAGGTTCTTTGAAGATGTATCCACACAAGACATATTTTCTGTGTCTATTTCAGCAATTACCACTCCCCGTGGCCAGGGCCATCTTTTCACACGTCAAATGCCCTAACTAGAAGTGTTAGCCATCATCATGCTTGGTCTGTCCTTAATGCTGCAGAATACTCTCTCCTTCCATAACTTCCTCTTTCCTATATTTCTACTGCATTTTAGATATTAATTATTTACAGAATTATCACAGCTGAATTCAAAGAGGTTTGAAACCTTCCAAGTCTTCCAGTGAACTTAGCCAGAGTTCTAAGTTTCATGTATTTTGAAGTTTTGTAACAAGAGTTTCATGCAGTTGTAATTTACATTTGGTTCGCAAGTTCATAGATTGCGAGTGATATCTCTTGACTACAAGGGGTAATATTAAAAGGAGGTAAAATTAAACCAGTGAGGGCAAGCAATAAGTTATCTGAGGAGAAGTGTTTTGATCAGATAGAACAGGCCAGGACAACTAGTAAAGCAGCGAGGGCCATATTACTCCAAAGAAAACAGCTGAGGGCCAAAACCCCCCGGCCCCGCGGAAACACCCCCTCCCCCTCAGTGCTGCCCGCCCCGCGGAAACAACCCCTCCTTCCCTAGCGCTGGGGTGGGGAAGCCTGTAGAGGGGGAAAGAAACAGCATGCATAGGGTGGCCAGATCACAGCAGTAAAATAGGACCCGCCCCTTCCCTGCTTGGCCCCACCATCACACCCCTCTTCACCCCCCAGGGGTCACTATATTACTGCACACAACAGTCAATCAATGCAGTTGTAGATAAATCTCTGCATTATGCATTTTTGTATAACTTTTAGATGACTTTGTATTGAACCTTGGTAATATGTTATAGCGGGCCCCTAAGGTAGTTGTTGGCATCCGTTAGTCTCGAGAGACGATGGATATGCGCCCATGGGGAATGTTTAGTTGATGGTTGTGCAGCGTCTGTTGTGGCTGTGGAGCCCCACACGAGAGTGGCAGTCTCGACTGCATTTGCTGCATTTGAAGGCGGTGTCAACTGTGGGTTGGAGCCACTGCTTCCTTTTTCATTGAACCCGCTTTTCCTCGGCAAGCTGCCGCAGCTTGTCTTCGCCAGTTTTCAGTCCAGTGGTCAGAGCATGTCTCCATCTGCATCTGTCCTGGGCGAGCTCTTCCCAGCTGTTGATGTCGATTTGAATAGTCTTCAGGTCCCTCTTACAAACATCCTTGAAGCGAAGGTGGAGCCGTCCTGTAGCTCTGTTTCCGGAGGCAAGTTCGGCATACAACAGGTCTTTGGGGATCCGTCCATCTTCCATGCGACTTAGATGGCCAAGCCATCTGAGGCGGCGTTGACGGAGGAGAGTGAACATGCTGGAGATCTTGGCACGTTCCAGCACCTCGTTGTTTGTTATTCGATCACTCCAAGTGATCCCGAGTATGCGACGGAGGCAGCACATGTGGAAGGTGTTCAGTCTCTTTTCTTGCGAAGCGTAGAGGGTCCAAGTTTTGCTGGCGTAGAGAAGAGTGTTTAACACACATGAACGGTACACAGTGACCTTTGTATTGATGGTCAGCATGTTGTTGTTCCATACTCTCTGTGACAATCTGGCCAAAATTGTGAAGGCCTTGCCAATTCTACGGTTGATCTCAGGGTCCAGTGAGAGGTTGTCCGTGATGGTAGATCCAAGGTAGGTGAACTGACTGACCACCTCTAGCACATAGTCATTGATGGCAATGCTTGGATGTTCTGCATCCTGAGCCATAACTTTGGTCTTCTGAAGACTGATTGTCAACCCGAACTCTTTGCAAGCTCTGGAAAAGCGGTCAATCAGATGCTGGAGACCGGTTTCTGTGTGGGTGGCCAGGGCAGCGTCATCTGCAAACAGTATGTCTCTGATTGTTGCCTCCCGTACCTTGCTTTTGGCCTTTAGTCGAGCCAGATTGAAAAGTCTCCCGTCAGACCAATACAGACTAAGGTAGTATAATTAAGGTAAAAGAAAAATGTCTTTTTGCTAGAAGTAGAATAAGATCATCCCCCCACTTTGTATTCAATTGCCCTGTTGAATGAATGAGTTGTGAATGAGGAAGGCGTGGAACGCAGGCACCTCCAGACAGCTGCAACCCTTGGAGAGAGGATGGGAACCAGAGCAAGGACAATCAGACTTGTCAAGTGGGCTGACTAGAGAAGAGCAGACATACTGACGGCCTTGGGGGTTAGAAGCAAGCACCTTCCTTTGGGAACACCCTCTTTGCAGCATTGGGACAACCCCCAGCCCAGAGACAAGCAGCAAAAAGGACCAACAGACACAGTCCCAGATTTTGGGCCGCACAGTGAGCCCACCTACTCACCCCCCCGCGGGCCACACAGTGAGCCCATGCAGGCCATATGCAGCCCCCGGGCCGCATGTTGTGCAGGCCTGAGCTAGAAGATGAAGAAACATGATGACTGCAAAGACAATAATTGTAACCCAAGAAAATGACTAAGACATGAACCAGAATTGTAGCAGTAGTTGAAGTTAAGTAATTATAATTTTATACATAGACAAACAGTAGAAACTATCTGGCAATTTAACTGATAAGACAAGCAAATAATATGCTGACACTATATGTACAGTAGCTCGCAGAAGGCACCCTGATCTCAACTGGGGCCAGTAAGCACTACCATAGTTCAAATAATAATAATCATAGTACCTCTCCAGTTCTGCAGAACTGATATGCATATTACACTCAGTATTGGAAAATGAAGCATCTGAGCCTAAAACCAAAATTTAATTTTATCCATATTTACCACTACAAAAATTTTAATATATCCAATTAAAGACATTGGCTACATATAGTGAAAAGAAAGCTGTAAAAGAAACATAAATCTGAGAGTAATCAGCATACATATTATTCAGAACCATAAGATTTAATGAAATCTGCTTAATTAACATACACATCTTCAGTACAGCACAACAACATTATGTCTCTTTTCCAAGTCAAGTGAGTTCTGCCCAACCGTATCTTACATTCGTTAATCTGTGTGACTCCAAATAGAAATGGAAAGATATGTTGAGTCTGTTCTTCTTTGACACAGAAAAGTGATGTCAAACATAAAAGACCCATCACTATAACCACTGCCTTTATATGGCTTTGCTCCCTTGAGCTTCATAGGTGACCTTGAGTTCTGTAACAGTCACTGTAATGAGAACAACATATCAGAACAAGTGGATTAAAAAATTAAATCTATTTAACATCTAGACCAAAGGTCTTTTTTCTTTAATGATGTACAAAAAATCTATTAAAGGGACAAAGTGAACCTGGTTATGGATACATGCTTTCTTTTAAAGGCAGCAAATCCAATTCAACATCCAGGGAGAATGCTTTCTATTAAACTTTAATACTTTAAAGACACAAACATGGTTTGTATACTGAGTAATGCTGGACATTCATTGACTTCCCCATGAGCTTTATTTGTTGAGCAAGAGCAGAATATAGCTGGTATTATGCATGAGTGTTCATTTTAAAATTATTAATCTCAAACACTAGATATCAAATGAGTTTAACCTACAGTCTCTTCACCTCCATGTGCCTTGGTTTCCCCATCTATAAAATGGAGAAAATGATACTGACCTTCTTTTTAAAGTGCTTTGAGGTCTATGATTGAAAAGCACTATATTAGAGTGAAGCATTTATTAATTGATATTATTATTTCAGTAGCTTTTTAGCAGTTACAGTTACACCAACAGGTTCCACTTTGTAGGCAGCCTGTGTAGGAGCGTTGTCTGAGAATGAGGTACATCCAGCAAAGGATTTTGTATCACATTTCCATGTGAACTGAGGAGACTCGGAGCTTTGATTGATTTGAATATAGATGTCCATGCTCTGTCAGATACGTAGAGATCAAAATTTGAATTCCAAGCAGCTAGGAAAAAGTATAGTGTTTGCAGATCTATGCTCCATTGTCTGAAAGTAATTACAATGTCAATAAATTCTAGATGTGGAACTGAACATCTCTTTGAGGCATATAAAAAAATGATAAATTTCATTCTGAGCAATATTAAAATCAGGCTTTTGCCATTCATGTTTTAAAAGCAATAGTGATTTCAACAGACATTAGCCTGCCTTCACTCTTATGTAGCTTTTCTTCATTGCAGTTGTTGTTTTCTTACTTCAGAATGTGTCCTTACTAGTGGGAACCTGTGAGTACTTTTATGATAAGCGTCACCAGATAGTGCTGTTACACATAGTCTTCCGTGTTCTTTTTCTAAGCCCAGGTCTACACTGTGGGGGAGGTAGGGGATCAACCTAAGATACGCAACTTTAGCTACGGGAATAGTGTAGCTGAAGTCGACGTATCTTAGGTCGACTTACCTCGGCATCCTCACGGCGGTGAGTCAACCACTGCCACTCCCCAGTCGACTCCACTTCCATCTCTCACGGCGGTGGAGTTCCAGAGTCGACAGGGAGAGCGCTCGGGGATCGATTTATCGTGTCTAGACTAGACGCGATAAATTGACCCTCAAGAGATCAATCGCTACCCGCCGATCCTGCCCTTTCTGTGAAGTTTTGACTCTTGGGAAGGCAAGCTGTATTGTTGTTAGTTTGGGGTTAGGCAAGGCTTTTGGGTGTAGAGGCAGCTTTTGAGACTGTGAGCTGTGCGAGCAGAAAGCTTAACCTCTGACTAGAGTCAATTCTTGAGGCACAGTTGCTCCTTAGTCACAGGTCTTCGGTGTCGGGTAGAAGGTTCTTTGCAGAAGGGACGACCTTTGCATGCTGTTTGACTATCTTATTTCAGGACTGGTGTATGTGTGTAAATAAAGCAAATTACACTTTGAATATACCCAGTCTCTATGTCATTGGATTCTTCTTCACTGGGAAGCTGACCTGAAAAACCTGGACATCTGCTACGTGCTCAGTGCACATGCAACACTGGTGTCCAAATGGGACTCTGGCATGAGAAAGAGCAACAGTACCAAAGCATTCTGTTACCCCATAACCTCCCATTTGCAGTCTCCCATTCACTGCTAGGCCAGCATTTTTACGGCCTGCTTTTTAAACAAGTCTTAATTTGTGTAGACATTTACTATGATTTTGCATGCAAGGTAGTTAATTGTGCATGCAGATTACCATTAGTCAACTGTGCAGACAATTACCTGATTTGCTTGTGCAATTGCAGTATTTAGTCATGCAAATAATATATGCAATTGCATGCCTAAGTTTTTTAAAAATAAGGCCTTTGAATAATCTGTCCTTATTAACTCAACCCTGCTAGTGACCACCTCATTTGCCACTCCCACTGACATCAAACTTCATTATAATATGCATTCATTCTGTGGCTGTCTACCCTCTCAGAGTTTGAGAACTGATTTCTCTCTATCTGGCAGCTACTATCACTCAGGAAATCAAGTGGCTCTTTCCCCCACACTCAGCATTCACCATCAGTACAATTATCTCAGTGCATACCCCAGATCACCACACAAACAGTCACTCCAGTTTAATGGGCTAAGTGCACTCCACTGAACTGAGAAACAATTACTAACTAATGTTCTCATTTTCTGAGTTTCTATTCCACACTGTTTTCTGAAAAAAATGTTAAATACAAATACTCCCTGCTATATAAACACTCCAACTAGCATGAAGCAAACTTCCTTAAAGTCTGGATTCACTGTGTGGCTTTTTTCATTTATTTTTGGGCTGGTTTTTTCAGAGCTCTGTTTCTGAGGAAGGCTCCTCACTTTCTTCCCCAGCACATACTGCAGAATTCTCTCTCCATCTTCTCCAAGTCCTCTATCTCTAGTCCTGACTACGCTTTAGGCCTCTTATTATCTGCCCCTCAGTTCCCTGATTGGCTACCTTTCCCTCTTCCCCACTTCCTAGGAAAGAGAGCCAACCAGACATCCTGTGGGAGGCAGGCAGAGCTCTCCTTCACCCCTTCAGAGAGGCAACAGAAGATTTTGGATGCAGGAGACGGGGAGAGGTAGCATTTGATATAATTTTCCACACAGTAGGCAAGAGGAAGCAGAAAGCCCAGTAGCTGGTCAAGGTTCTGCTCTCGTCTCCTTATTCTCTTTCTTCCTCTCTGTTCTGCATCACCAGGCCTGGGAAGGGAGAAAAAAAAAACCCTGATGGAACTGCCCTTCTGCCCCAGGCTTGGTCAGGGGAAGATAACCCCCTGAATCTGTCCCCCTGGGACTGGCAAAAGAGCAAAGAACCTCCACAACTGCAAAAGGAGCAGAGATGTGCTGGGGCAAGGCTTTTGGAATTGATTGCATCTTGGATGGGGTTGCCCAGAATTGATGTCTGAGCTGGGAGGGTGTATAATTAATTGATGTGTGGTTTGGGGCCACCTCACATTAATACTTACAGGTTAGCAAGATTTGGCAATGCTAATTGTCACACACATACTCTGGGAATGGGCAGGGAGTTAAAAATCAGAAGGCTGACCAAAATACACACACATATAAAGAAACTTCTTGATTTGGGGAATAATCTTTTTCTGGGTCTGGCTCATGAATTTTGAACTTCTGGGGTTGACAATACAGCATCTTAAAAAATTAGAATATTGTGTGTCAGGCCAGAATTACAGGAAAATTATGTAATCTCTTGATTGATTGCAAAGGAAGTTGATGTAAATAGGCAAGGGCGTCATGGATGGTTCATAAGAACATAAGCATGGACATACTGGGTGAGACCAATGGTCCGTGTAGCCCAGTAGCCTGTATTCTGACAGTGGGCCAATGCTTCAGAGTGAATGAACAGAATATGGCAATTTCAAGTGCTCCATCTCCTGTTGTTCAGTCCCAGCTACTGGCAATTGGAGATTTTGGTAGACCCAGAGCATAGAGTGGCATCCCTGACCATCTTACCTGCCAGTCATTCATGGACCTATCCTCCATGAACTTAGCTCATTCTTTTTTGAACCCAGTGATGGTTCTGGCCTTCACTACATCCCATGGCAACAAATTCCACAGATTGACTGTGTGTTGCATGAAACTTTCTTTTGTTTGCTTTAAAATTGCTACCTATTAAAACCCTAGTTTTTGTGTTCTGTGAAGGGGTAAAAAACACTGCCCTCTTCACTTTCTCCATACTATTCACAATTTTATAGACCCCTATCATGTCCTTCCTCAGTCGTCTCTTTTCTAAGCTGAACAGTCACAGTCTTTTTAATCTCTCCTCACATGGAAGCTGTCAGGGTTCCCTCCCCACTCTAAACTCTAGGGTAAAGACGTGGGGGCCCGCACGAAGAGCTCCTAAGCTTATTTTTACCAGCTTAGGTTAAAACCCCCAAGGTACAAAATTCCCTGCACCCTGAGAAATGCTTCTCCCACTGCCACCATCAAGTGCTCTAAACAGGAATCCAGGAAAGGAAACCACTTGAAGTTTATCTTTCCCCCCAAAATATCCTCTCAAGCCTGTACCCCCCTGTCCTGGGAAGCTTCAGAATAATCTCCTAACCAATTGGTTACACAGTGATCTAAAAACCCACCCCCTGGGTTTTTAAAAACCATAGAAAACAGTCAGCTTCTTAAAAGAAGGATTTTATTAAAACAAAGAAGGTAAAATCAGCTCTGTAAAATCAGGATGGTAACTATTTTACAGGATACTCAATTTCCAAACTCAGAGGGATTCCCCCCTCTGGACAAACCCTTAAAGTTACAGAAAAAGAAAAAGGAGTAACCCCTCCCTCTAACACAGGGAATACACACCAAGCAAAATGAACAGAAATCTACTCGCTATGCTGACTAGACTTACTTTAGAAAAGTGAGGATTTGATGAAAAGATGACTGATTCCTTTTTACTCCAAGATCACTCCGTGTCTGACAAAGAGCCACACACAAAGCTTTCCCCCTCCCAAGATTTGAAAGTATCTTGTCCCCCCATTGGTCAGATGCCAGCCAGGTCAGGTGTCAGTCTGGCTACCTGGATTTCTTAACCCTTTACTGGTAAGAGGATTTTATAGCACTGCATCAGATCCTCTCCCCCTTCCCTTTATATTTATGACAGAAGCTGTTTCATTCCCTGAATAATTTTTGTTGCTCTTCTTTGTATCTTTTCCCATTCTAATATATTTTTGAGATGAACTGACCAAAACTCCACACGGTATTCAAGGTGTGTACTAGGGCTTTCAAACAATTAAAAAAATTAATTGTGAGATTAAAAAAATAGTCATGATTAATCAGTTTTAATCACACTGTTAAATAATAATGGAATACCATTTATTTAAGTATTTTGGATGTTTTCTACATTTTCAAATATGTTTATTTCAATTACAACACAGAATACAAGGTGTACAAGCGCTCACTTTATATTATTTTTATTACAAATATTTGCACTGTAAAAAACAAAAAAGAAATAGTATTTTTCAATTCACCTCATACAAATACTGTAGTGAAATCTCTTTATCATGAAATTTGAACTTACAAATGTAGAATTATGTACAAAAAATAACTGCATTCAAAAATAAAACAATGTAAAACTTTAGAACCTACAAGTCCACTCAGTCCTACTTCAGCCAATCGCTCAGACAAACTAGTCTGGTTACAATTTGCAGGAGATAATGATGCCCTTGTCTTGTGTACAATGTTACCTGAAAGAGAGAACAGGAATTCTCATGGCACTGTTGTAGCCGGCATCGCAAGATATTTACGTGCCAGATGCGCTAAAGATTCATGTCCCTTCATGCTTCAATCACCATTCCAGAATACATGCTTCCATGCTGATGACAGGTTCTGCTTGATAATGATCCGAAGCTATGCAGACCGACACATGTTCATTTTCATCAGCTGAGTCAGATGCCACCAGCAGAAGGTTGATTTTCTTTGTTGGTGATTTGGGTTTTTTAGTTTCCAAATAATAGTGTTGCTCCTTTAAGACTTCTGACAGGATGTTCCACACCTTGTCCCTCTCAGATTTTGGAAAGCACTTCGGATTCTTAAACACTTGGGTCAAGTGCTGTAGGTATCTTTAGAAGTCTTACATTGGTACATTCTTTGCCTTTTGTCAAATCTGTGGTGAAGGTGTTCTTAAAATGAGCCACATGTGCTGGGTCATCATCCGAGACTGCTATAACATGAAATATATGACAGAATGCGGGTAAAACAGAGCAGGGAACATACAATTTTCCTGCCAAGGAGTTCAGTCACAAATGTAATTAAATATTATTTTAATGAGCATCATCAGCATGGAAGCATGTCCTCTGGAATGGTGGCCAAAGCATGAAGGGGAACATGAATGTTTAGCATATCTGGCATGTAAATACCTTGCAATGCCAGCTACAAAATTACCACGTGAACGCCTGTTTTCACTTTCAGGTAAAATTGTAAATAAGAAGTGGGCAGCATTATCTCCTGTAAATGTAAACAAACTTGTTTGTCTTAGCAATTGGCTGAATAAGAAGTAGGACTGAGTGGACTTGTAGGCTCTAAAGTTTTACATTGTTTTGTTTTTGAATGCAGTTATGTAATTTGTAAGTTGCATTTTCACGATAAAAATACTGCACTACAGTACTTGTATGAGGTGAATTGAAAAATACTATTTCTTTTGTTTATCATGTCTAGAGTAATCCAAAATAATAATATAAAGTGAGCACTGTACACTCTTTATTCTGTGTTGTAATTGAAATCAATATATTTGAAAATGTAGAAAAACATCCACAAATATTTAATAAATTTCACTTGGCATTCTATTGCTTAATAGTGTGATTAAAATGGCAATGTATCGCAATTAATTTTTTTGAGTTAACCGCATGAGTTGACTGTGATTAATCGACAGCCCTAATATAAACCTTTGTCCTATCACAGTTTGAACTTTGGGGGAAGGGAATAAAACATCCCTGCCCAGAAGGATCTTTTTCACTGTGCTGTTTAGAATGTAGCGAGGGCAATATTTGCAAGCATAAGCAGGGGATCCGCAAGCTTCATAGCTTGGGTTAGCCCTAAAGAACACATAGTACTTTCATATTACAGCAGCTGCTATTATTTTTTTTTTTGAAACCTAAGTCTGTAACTCATTTGTGTGTCTGTTTACCTGCTTTAATCTTGTTAACAACTAATTTCTTTTTCCTAGTTAATAAAACTTTAATTATATTACTATAGGACTGACTACAAGCATTGTCTTTGGTGAGAGATATAAGGTACAACAGACCTGGTGTAAGTGACTGGGGTCCTTTGTGACTAGGAGTCACCTGAATATTTTTGTGATTCTTGGTGTAAGAGGACCATCTATCACAAAGGCAGGCTGCCTGGGTGGTATGATAGATTGTCTGTGACTCCGTGTTAAGGCTGTTATAGTGCTTGAGGGGTTCACTCTTGATCCTTGGTTGGTGAAATCTAATTATAGAACACACAACCAGTTTGTGCCCTGGTTTGTAACACTTTGCCCTGAGTTTGGCACCCACATTCATGAGCCACTCCAGACAGCTTGACAATAACATAACTGAATATATATTTTATGACCACCAGAGAAGGGCAAGCTCCATGGTACTCATCCAGAATGGGTGTGGGTATTATGGAATACACAGGGGACAGTAAAAAGTGACAAGAAAAAATGCCTATGTGTGAGCTGTGATGGCAAGGCCTTTTTAAGCAGTGCCTTGAGGTTGAATTTAAAGCTCTAACTAGACTAATTTTTTAATCTTCTGGCCAAAAGATATAGCAGCTATCTCTATATTATGGTAACTAAATAAGAAGCCTGTTTTTCAGAAGTACCAAGCACTGGGAGCAACCTTTGAAGTCCTTGAGAGCTGTGGTTACTCAGTATCTGTGAAAAACAGGCCCTTTCTATTTAAGTGTTTAGATATGGATTGAGATGCCTAGTATTAGGCACCAGAAGTTTGAAAATATTGACTTTAGACCTTTATTTTTGCATTAAAGAGTATCTTCAAGCATATGCATTGGCAGTTTCCTGCAATGCAAAGCAGATTCAACAGTAGAACTGGTTGAAATTTTTCCATTGAAACAATTTTAGAAGGAAAATGGCTTTTCTTGGCAAAATTAAAATGCTCAACAAATATGTCCATATTTCTCAAATTGGACTAGTGGGTTTTTTTTTTCAGTTTCTTGGCAGAAATCTGAAGAAAAAAGTTTGACAAGAACAACAAAAAAGTTGTCAATTTTTGAAGGAAAAACAAAACCCCAGCCACTTCACTCCCTTGTAGAGCTGGCTATAAAACAACAATTCCATTTTGCAAAAAATGTTGAGGTTTTGAAATTTGGTTTTGTTCCAATGTGGAATGAAACCAAGACTTTTCTAATTTAATTTAATTTGTTCTTCAAAAAACCCTGAATAAACAAAAAACAAACAAACAAGAGAGATACTCATTCCAGGAATGGTGAATAGTCTGATGGTTAGAGCTGAACCACACCCAAAAAAAAAAAAGTAATTTGATTCAAACCAAAATAATTAAAAACATTAGTTAAATTTTAAAAAAGTTTCAAATCAACTGAAATTATTTTACCTGATTCGAAATGAAAATGATTTTTCAACACATTTTGAGTGAACCAAAATGTTTTGATCTGCTAAAGACAATTTTTTTTTGTTTTAGTTTTTTTATTTTGGTTCAGCTACGTGTCAGAAACATTTAAACTCTTTTGGGGAAAAATTGCAACTGAAATGTGATCTGAATTTAGCAAATAATTTTGGGGCCTCCAAAATACATTTTTTCAGTAAAAATCCTAGTCTGCTTCATTGCCAGTTGTGTGCCCTGGCCACAAAACTATTGGCTATTTTGGAATAAATCTCTCTCTCCCTTCCTCCCTCCTCTGAGCATCAGAAATTACATCCTGCACCCATAAGTTTCTGAGAACCACTGAAACAGTTTGGTTTCAATAACAGCATTTTTCTATGAACATTGTTAGACTGCTCGGCTCCCAAGTACATTTCCCTGGAGTGCTACAAAGAGAAGCAGCTTACAAAAGTATGTCAGACTCCATAAAAAGCTTAATAGTGAATGTGGTGCATGGGATGCACTGGTTCATCACATCCTTGTGGTGCCATAGTCACATTTTGCACACAGACAACCTTCCAATCTGTGGATGGATATTCTGCTCAAGGGGACATGGGCCCTTCAAAACACTGGGAGTACTAAGCATGTATCCCACAGTTGAATCTATCCTAATGTGTTTAACACGTCAAAAACAATTGCAGGATTTCACTCCAAAATAGCAGTTATCAGTTTGCAAGTCCCACATGACATTGCAAAATCCTTTATTGTGTCCTGCAGCTCCACCCATCTATAATATTTGACCTAACCACTTTAAATTGTGCAGTTTAAATTCCTTTTATTATAAAGAGCAAAGTAAAGTCTCTACTGAAAATCCATTTTTGCTGTTTCGATAACTAACAAATACTATGATGTGTGTTTATAGCCTTTCAAAGAGCTTTTGATTCTATGTGGCAAGGAAGAAATATGCATGTGCTGTATTGTTTTAGCATCCTGGTTAAGGGATCCTTAGCCACCTCAGAAAATGTCGTCATTATTGATGAAGACTTATTAGAAACATTTTCCACTGTGGGCACTGCAGGTAGATAATAATGTACATATTGTCAGGGTCACCCATGTCTCGGCGCTTTGGTGGAACCAATTTAAGAGCTGCTGTGAAAAATGAGATCATAAAGGTTAACAGAGTAAAGGTTATAAGAATCAGTTGAAAGGATATTTAGAGATTCAAGCCTGTACTGTTTTTGCAGGATTTCCTGAAGGTTTACAAAGAGAACATAATGACGTGCATGCTTCTGAAAAGAGTTTGCACATCAGCATTCCAGAAATGAAGAGTACAACCAGAGACACCTCCTTAGAATACATTAGTTGTTGGTTCACCCATAGGGAAAAATATCTGAACCATTTCATCTGGGTGTCATGGCAACAAGAGGTGCAAGATAAAGTATAGATTCAGATCAAAGGATCAGGTTGTCATGCAACATCTTAAACAAACTCGACTCTGGCATGGATCCTCAGATATATCCACAAAAGTTAAACCAAGGTTTTAATGTCCTTGCACTGTCAGTGTTGTTTTATCATGATGAAACAAGGAAACAGAAAAAAACAAAAGCAGGTGAGAACAGACTGGAAGCATTTGAATGAACTGCTTCTCAGAATGACTTTAGCACATGTGAAAGGAGGCTGGTCACATTAAATAAATTGCATACAACTATACAACTGCCAAGTACTTGAACAACTACTTTCACAGGTTGCTCCAGGGAGCATGGGAAATTCTAGAGCCTCTCTCTGAAGACTGAACCGAATTTGAGAATCCACAGGCACCGGCTTCCTCCGAGCCCCAGGGGTATTCAACCGCCTGTTCCACCCCAGGCCTCATCCCCACTTGCCCCTTTCCCATACAGCAGCAGTAGTATGGGCTATGGAGTTTCATTATATAGCTTTGAATGACACAAGGCCAGATTGTGTACAATAGATGGCATTCACACGGCTAATATGAAAGTGTGCAATACTTTTAAAAGCTGAAGTATGTTTTCTGCCTTCCAGTTTGAAGGAATACATTTCTTCTATTGATACTCAGATTTATTTCATGTACTCTCAGGGATTTTTTTAATTTCATTTGCTCTATTGTCCTTGGTGGTTAGCTCCCACCTTTACCCCATCACTCTCTTACCAGTATAACCCTATAGCTAATTTATATCACTATCCCAGCTCTTTGTGCTCTTTCCTTGTCTCCCTGTTCACCTCTATACATACTGTAAGGGACTGGGGCATAGGCAGTCTGGTCTATTGGTCACAGCTGAGCTGAGGACTGCACATCAGGGACAGTAGTCACTGAGCAGGAGTTGAAGGAATTGCAAGAGCCAGGTTCAGTAAGCAAGAGTTGGGGCCAGGTTCAGAGCTTGGAGGTCAGAGGTAGTACCAGGTGAGAGTCAGTGTCAGAATCAGGCTGGGATTGGAGACCGGAGAGCGGGGACAAAGCAAAGGCAAAGTCTGGAATCACAGCAGGCCATCGTCTTTGTGGTTTCCCAGACAATTTCTTGGGCAACCCCCTGAGTTAAATGGCGTGATTGGTCAATCAGAGGTCATAGAATCATAGAATCTCAGGGTTGGAAGGGACCTCAGGAGGTCATCTAGTCCAACCCCCTGCTCAAAGCAGGACCAACCCCAACTAAATCATCCCAGCCAGGGCTTTGTCAAGCCTGACCTTAAAAACCTCTAAGGAAGGAGATTCCACTACCTCCCTAGGTAACCCATTCCAGTGCTTCACCACCCTACTAGTGAAAAAGTTTTTCCTAATATCCAACCTAAACCTCCCCCTCTGCAACTTCAGACCATTACTCCTTGTTCTATCATCTTCTACCACTGAGAACAGTCTAGATCCATCCTCTTTGGAACCCCCTTTCAGGTAGTTGAAAGCAGCTATCAAATCCCCCCTCATTCTTCTCTTCTGCAGGCTAAACAATCCCAGTTCCCTCACCTTCTCCTCATAAGTCATGTGCTCCAGCCCCCTAATCATTTTTGTTGCCCTCCGCTGGACTCTTTCCAATTCATCCACATCCTTCTTGTAGTGTGGGGCCCAAAACTGGACACAGTACTCCAAATGAGGCCTCACCAGTGCCGAATAGAGTGGAATGATCATGTCCCTCAATCTGCTGGAAATGCCCCTATTTATATAACCCAAGATGCCATTAGCCTTCTTGACAACAAGGACACACTGTTGACTCATATTCAGCTTTTCATCCACCGTAACCCCTAGATCCTTTTCTGCAGAACTGCTGCCCAGCCATTCGGTCCCTAGTCTATAGCAGTGCATGGGATTCTTCTGTCCCAAGTGCAGGACTCTGCACTTGTCCTTGTTGAACCTCATCAGATTTCTTTTGGCCCAATCCTGTAATTTTTCTAGGTCCCTCTGTATCCTATCCCTACCCTCCAGCGTATCAACCACTCCTCCCAGTTTAGTGTCATCTGCAAACTTGCTAAGGGTGCAGTCCACACCATCCTCCAGATTGTTAATGAAGATATTGAACAAAACTGGCCCCAGCTCCGACCCTTGGGGCACTCCACTTGATACCTGCTGCCAACTAGACATGGAGCCATTGATCACTACTCATTGAGCCCGACCATCTAGCCAGTTTTCTATCCACCTTACCATCCATTCATCCAGCCCATACTTCTTTAACTTGCTGGCAAGAATACTGTGGGAGACTGTATCAAAAGCTTTGCTAAAGTTAAGAAATAGCACATCCACGGCTTTCCCCTCATCCACAGAGCCGGTTATCTCATCATAGAAGGCAATTAGGTTAGTCAGGCATGACTTGCCCTTGGTGAATCCATGATGACTGTTCCTGATCACTTTCCCCTCCTTTAAATGGTTCAGAATTGATTCCTTGAGGACCTGTTCCATGATTTTTCCAGGGACTGAGGTGAGACAGACTGGCCAGTAGTTCCCTGGATCTTCCTTCTTCCCTTTTTTAAAGATGGGCACTACATTAGCTTTTTTCCAGTCATCGGGGACCTTCCCCAATTGCCATGATTTTCCAAAGATAATGGCCAATGGCTCTGCAATCTCATCGGCCAACTCCTTTAGCACCCTCGGATGCAGTGCACAGCCACACAGTGCACTGCCACAGGGTACAGGCAGCCCTTGACTCTACAACGTTTGAGTTACAACGAACAGCACTTACATCTTTTATAAATGGACACCCTGTTTTGACTTTACGATGACGATTTTTACTTTATGATGCTTGAGTTGATGCAACATCATGCCAGCAAACAAGTTCATATGTGCATCGATGTTCTGTGCCTCCCATCTCCCTGACTCATAGTGCTCAGTAGCTCTTCCTACGCCATTTTTATGTGGTGATTCTTTGTGCTTCCAAACTTTTTCTAAAAAGTTAGTGTTTCTTTTCCCATAATAATGGCAGAAAAGTAAAAATCTGGTGCAAGTGATGTTTCTTTTTCTAAGAAACATAGAACAATTACTATGGAAACAAAAATGGAAATAATTAAGAGGTCCGAGAAAGTGAGACACCAACTGAAATTGGTAAACCTTTGGATTTCCCCTGAAGGACTATTGTGACCATCCTGCAAGTCAAGGTACGAATTCAGGAACATGTTAAGGGCTCAGCTCCTATGCAAGCAACTGTGATAACTAAGCAGCATGTTGGACTTATCGCCCAGGTTGAGAAAGTGTTCATTGTTTGGCTGGAGGATTAAAATCAATGCCGTGCTCCTGTGAGTTTAGGCATAATTCAGGAAAAGGCTAGGAGTCTTTATGATGATCTAAAGAAGCAACTGGGGGAGAGTTCTAATGTTGAGCCTTTTAATGCAAGTAGGGAGTGGTTTTGTGTTTTAAAGCCAGGGCCAATTTGCATAACATCAAGGTCTCAGGCGAAGCTGCCAGTGCTTTTGAGGAGTCAGCTCATGTTTTTCCTGAGACATTGGCTGAGATCATTGAAGAGGGTGGGTATTGTGCTCAGCAAATTTTTAATGCTGATGAAACTGGACTCTTTTGGGAAAAAATGCCATCGAGAACATACATTGCCAAAGAAGAGAAATCCATGCCACGGTACAAAGCTGCTAAAGATAGGCTCACTCTTTTGCTTGGTGCAAATGCTGCAGGTGACTTCAAACTTATACCTTTCCTTGGGTTATTTTGATGAAAACAGTGTATTGGGCCTTGGTTCTGGAACCAATCACCCACTTATAACATTGGTTCCTATGGGAAAATTGGTTCCAAATTACGACATTTCAACTTAATATGCGATTTTCAGGAACCAATTGTGTCGTAAGTCCGAGGACTGCCTGTACTGTCCCTCTGGCTCCTCTGGCAGGAAGTGATACATCCTGCAGCAGCCACTCACTGTCTGTGGTTCTGCATGGCCTCTTGGTGGCGGTGTGGGACTGTCAGCTGTCCCAGGTTCTGCAGGCCTGGGGTCTAGTCTACAGACCCTTACAGATATCCTCTCTCTCTCTCTCTCTCTCTCTTTCTCTCTCTGCCCACTTCCCTCTCTTAGGCCTGGTCCATATTTGAAAAGCTGTGTTGTTTGAAAATTAGCTTAAAAATCAGTATTATTACACAGGTGTAAACACACAAGCACTTCAAACTGATTTAAGCCTCACTTACAAAACTGGGTTAGCTGGCACTTAAACTGGTTTAAGGGCATCTATATTAGGGGGTTGCATGAGAATAGTTAAATCAGTTTCAAATCCATTACACTGAACCAGCACAGACTTTCTAATATAGAACCTGCATGGAACTTGGAGAGAGGAATACAAGTTGCAGGAAGGAAGAATTTGGAAGAGGCACCCGGAAGCCAGTGTGTATGACTTGGCTTAGAATGTTAGCTGCATTTGCAACACCTCTGTAAATAGTTCTCATAGACTTTAAGGCCAAAGGACCATGGTTCTTTTAATAAAGTGTCAATTTAATTTTATAAGCATGGCATCTTTTCATATTATTACCCAGTAGATGAAGCAGAGACCAGGCCTTAATGTGACATTCCATGCCTACCATTCCCTATTTTCCATTCCAAATGTCTCTGATTTATAGTTTTCCAAAGTTGGTAGATGGGTTTTTCTTTTCTTTGGAAGAAGATGTATTTTGTTGGTGAAAATGAGAAAAAAAAAACTATGGCTTAAAAGGGGGGGACATTGATGGATACATTTTACATAGAAAACTTTTCTGTCATGTCACTCTGATTTTCTCCCAGACTTATCTTTAAAAGCTAAAACTCCTTTCATGTTCTGTACTTTTGTAACATTTTGGCCCATCAAATTGACAATGAAAACTAACAAACAAACGAACAAACATAAAACAACGACTTATCAGAGGGGGAGCCATGTTAGTCTGTAGCCACAAAAACCACGAGCTGTCCGGTGGCACCTTAAAGACTAACAGATTTATTTGAGCATAAGCTTTCATGGGTAAAAATCCCACTTCTTCAGATGCAACCACTCTTCACTTCAGCCATGCAAAATCATGGCAATCAACTTCATTTTTCATGGTTCTTTAAGAACATGAACCTTGTAGCCATTTCTTCCAATAAATGAATGTGTTATCTATTCACCTTTGGAGACCTGGGAATAAATTCTACCTTAGTCCCACAAGTGAAAATGAATTTGGTGGACATTTGTCCATATCACATAATTTTAATAAATTGGCAATCTCTCCTTAAGAGAGACCCAAGTATTCTATAGGCCAGTACACTAGTGCATAGGCAGAGGTGTATGGATAGGCTACAGGAACACTTGCCTAGTCTTTGCTTTGTCCTAGGTGTTACTACTGGTTCTACCCTTGTGAAAGACAGAACCTTTATACCATGTAATATACACTCAATAACATGAGCTGATTAATTATAAATCATTCACATTTTAAGGGATTGTTATATTAGTCATTTCTCTTATTTTAACATTGAAATGAAATAAACCTTAAGGGTTGATTCTAGGGTTAACATATTCCAGGATTGCTACTGGATTTAGCAACAGGGCAAGGGCATGTTGGGCAGTTGATGGTTGTTATATAATCTAAACAAAGACCACAGGGCAAAACAGAAGAAGAAAAACACAGCCAGGCACTTCAGGGTGAATGCAATCTATCTTTCCCCCGAAATCAGGTTACTGACTTTTTAACTGTTTGGCACATATTTATTCCAATTAATTCCAATTAGGAAAAACAAATGTAAATGAATATTGAAACATTGTTAAAGTAACCAGGGACTGAATCTGTGATCATTAGACATGATTTTCATTTGAGGTGATTAGTGGAACTTGTAGACAGTAAATTATCTCTTCAAAACAATCAGTTACATTGGGTAGGCTTCATGGTGTGACAGAGCTTAAATAAATTAATATGCTATTAAAATTACTAATGAATCTTGACGTGCCCATGCTATTTTTGTTAAGATAAATTAATAGTGCATAAGAATTGGAGATTCTGTTGCTCAAACATTAAAAAACCTTTCTCCCACTTGTGGTCTAGATAGATACACAGGCTGAAAGTTTCAGAAACGTGTACATGGATTTCCAATGGTCTTCTCCCTATATTCTTTGTGTGCTCCCTATGTTCTGCAGACTCATCCATCCTTAACATCCTGCACAGACAGGAACAGAGTCCATTTCCATGGTTATCTGTCCCGTACAGCCATATAAATCTGGGTCACATTTCGGTCTTACGACAACACACCTGTATCCTGGTAAATTAGCAATGCTATGTAATGAAAATAATTTTAATAGCTCATAAAATGCATAAGGGAACATTATGCATACTGTTCCTTGTAAAAAGATCATAATGATATTTTACAATTGTGGGCCAGAGGCTTGGCTGGTGTAAAATTGTGCAGCTTCACCAACTTCGCTCTGACACTGCACTTCAGTGGACTGAATTGACGTCAATGGAGCTACATCCATTTACACCATTTGAAGATCAGGACATGATTACTTAATTAGAAACAATTTTTTTCTACTACTTAGAATGATTATGGGAATAAAATGTAAGGTGTATTGTGTAACATGCATAGTCACTATACACTTGCCTATTGCAGAGCCTTTGTCTCAGTCGCTGAGCTCTCGATGGACCACACTTTATAAGACTGTCAAAATTGTATAAGGATGTATGATAGTATTCGAGAGAGTATGTGATCATGTCATTACAGGCTGAATTAGAACGCACACAGAGAAGAAGAGCAAAGGGTGCATGTGCAAACTTAACTCCAGCAATTCCAGACCTTGTAGTGCTTAACAGTGGAAACTTAAGGTTCTCTAAACTTAGGACGTTTTTAATGGAATTTCCCTATGCTTTTAAAAGAAATAAATAAATTATGTAATTTGAAACTATTTCCAGTTGTTGGTGCTTGAAAACAGAACATCCATATGTTTGCACATACACATAAAGGATTCACTTTCTGAAAAGCAGGTTCCTGGTTTGGTTGTGGTTGTTGTTGTGGTTGGTTGCATAAAGTCTGTGAATTTACTGTTGCTCTTCCTCCGAACTATCTTGAAAAACATAGCCTGAGACAGCAATTGGTATGCTGCATTTGATGCGGTGTGTATGGATTATTAATGCTAGCATGAATGTTTGGAGGCTTATGTAGATTTTAATTTTTGTCAAAGGGTACATAGTTCAAGATGTAAAAGGCAGGGAAGGAAATGCCTGTAGAGAATAGTGAGGAAAACACTGAACAAGTCCAAGAAAAGCCATGACTGAAACCCTCAGGGTTCTTACAAAGCCTTTTCCTCATTCTATTTAAAAGGAAAAAAGTAATTTTGTTGAAAGAAGGGATGCTTATTAATTCACTGACAAATACTTGTTCTTGCCTGAAGTGCTATAAGTACTTGGAACTTCTCTGAAAAAAATTCGGTTCTTTCCTATATTATTCTTAGAAACACAGGAATATTAGATTTGCCATCCTGGATCATAGCATTAGTCCAGCAAGTCTGCCTTTGGCACTGCCTAAAACTTACTCTTCAGAGCAAGACGAAAGAACAAAACAAACAAAAATAAGCCATCCATCCAAGTATAACATGTCATGAAGGTAGGTAGAGTGTCGGTTAGGTTATTAATTCCTTCCCGATCCCTACAGTCAGTCAGAATATGCCTTACACCATGAGATTTAATTAGCCCTACCGTTATTGGTTATCTAATCAGGCCTATTTAAAAATCAACCAGAGTGGTTTGGTTAAATGTTGATTAAATAATTATTTATTTTCATTCAGGGAATGAAGAAGGGCTAGTTATGGAAGACTCTCTGCTAGCTCCATAAGAATATGGAAACTCTAAACTACTCCCTTCCCTCTTGAGAAGATTTGCTTAGATAGTATGAGTGCCTCTGCTTCCACTGCCCTACCACCTCTCACCTGAAGGTCCCTACCTCTCCTGTTCCTCCCTTCTGCATTGCTCCACCCACTTTCAACAAGTTCACTGTGGCTACACCTATGCGTCTCCTTGAGGATATGGTAGCCTTCATGCAGACCTTGGAGTGTACGTTTTCACAATAATGAGAGAAAAGCTATCCATGGAATGTTTGGTGCTTTTTGCCTTAAACTTCCTAGCTGTCATTATTCACAAGTTGTATGTTAGTGCATCCTAAAAAGAGATGAGAAAAGGAAAAGCTATTTGTAGTCTTAGATGTGTGGATTATACCTTGCCTAGAACAGCCACAGAAAGTTGCTATCAGACGATGGCATAGTGGCAGTATATCTGACCAATCTGATGGGGCCAGGTGAAAGCAGATAACCAATATGACCACACAAATGCAGACATTTATGACAACAAAAGAAAAATCAGCCTGACTGCTTAACACTTTCCCAGGTCAGACAATCTGACAACTGATGATGCCCTGTCTACGGGGTCAAGTGCTATAGTAGAAAGCATTCCAGGGATTTTCTTCCAGCTGTATGACCAGTGACGAGGCCCCACAGCTGGATCTCTTCAACAGCTCTCAAAATCACAAAGCCCTGATCTTTGTTCTACATTCTCATATAAAAAGGCTGCAGAGCATGAGGATTTTTCAGATCCTTGGCGTTTTCCCCCTTCTCAGTAACGGAGAAGGTAATAGCAAAGATAATGAATGTCAAGCCAGGCATGTGTCTACCCTGGCTGGTGCAATGAGATGATAAATATTTCTTCCTGGGATGTTACATACAGTAATAGCTGTAATTTTTTCTTATTTCTGGTCTGGACCTTTCTACTTTATTTTGTTCTTTCCATTCCATGAAGGACTACGGTGCTGCTAGTGTATTTTTTTTAATTCTTCTCTTAGAATAGAATCATAGAATCATAGAATATCAGGGTTGGAAGGGACCTCAGGAGGTCATCTAGTCCAAACCCTGCTCAAAGCAGGACCTATTCCCCAACTAAATCATCCCAGCCAGGGCTTTGTCAAGCCTGACCTTTAAAACCTCTAAGGAAGGAGATTCCACCACCTCCCTTGGTAACCCATTCCAGTGCTTCATCACCCCCCTAGTGAAAACGTTTTTCCTAATATCCAACCTAAACCTCCCCCACTGCAACTTGAGACCATTATTCCTTGTTCTGTCATCTGGTACCACTGAGAACAGTCTAGGTCCATCCTCTTTGGAACCCCCTTTCAGGTAGTTGAAAGCAGCTATCAAATCCGCCCTCATTCTTCTTTTCTGCAGACTAAATAACCCCAGTTCCCTCAGCCTCTCCTCATAAGTCATGTGCTCCAGCCCCCTAATCATTTTTGTTGCCCTCTGCTGGACTCTTTCCAATTTTTCCACATCCTTCTTGTAGTGTGGGGCCTAAAACTGGACACAGAATTCCAGATGAGACCTCACCAGTGCCGAATAGAGGGGAATGATCACATCCTTCGATCTGCTGGCAATGCTGCTACTTAAACAGCCCAAAATGCCATTAGCCTTCTTGGCAACAAGGGAACACTGTTGACTCATATCCAGCTTCTCGTCCACTGTAACCCCTAGGTCCTTTTCTGCAGAACTGCTACCTAGGCACTCAGTCCCTAGTCTGTAGCAATGCATGGGATTCTTCTGTCCTAAGTGCAGGACTCTGCACTTGTCCTTGTTGAACCTCATCATATTTCTTTTGGCCCAATCCTCTAATTTGTCTAGGTCCCTCTGTATCCTATTCCTACCCTCCAGCGTATCTACTACTCCTCCCAGTTTAGTGTCATCTGCGAACTTGCTGAGGGTGCAATCCACGCCATTGTCCAGATCATTAATGAAGATACTGAACAAAACTGGCCCCAGGAACGATCCTTGAGGCACTCCGCTTGATACCAACTTCCAACTAGACATGGAGCCATTGACCACTGTTGGGAATAACCAGTTGGGAATACCAGTTGGGAATAACACGTCCACTACTTTCCCCTCATCTACAGAGACGGTTATCTCATCATAGAAGGCAATTAGGTTAGTCAGGCATGACTTGCCCTTGGTGAATCCATGATGACTGTTCCTGATCACTTTCCTCTCCTCTAAGTGCTTCAAAATTGATTCCTTGATGACCTGCTACATGATTTTTCCAGGAACTGAGGTGAGGGTGACTGGCCTGTAGTTCCCCAGATCCTCCTTGTTCCCTTTTTTAAAGATGAGCACTATATTAGCCTTTTCCCAGGCATCCGGGACCTCCCCCGATCCCCATGAGTTTTCAAAGATAATGGCCAATGGCTCTGCAATCACATCTGCCAACTCCTTTAGCACCCTCAGATGCAGTGCATCCAGCCCCATGGACTTGTGCTCATCCAGCTTTTCTAAATAGTCCTGAACCACTTCTTTCTCCACAGAGGGCTGGTCACCTCCTCCCCATACTGTGCTGCCCAGTGCAGTAGTCTGGGAGCTGACCTTGTTCGTGAAGACAAAGGCAAAAAAAGAATTGAGTACATTAATTCTTTCCACATTCTCTGTCACTAGGTTGCCTCCCCATTCATTAAGGGGCCCACACTTTCCTTGACCTTCTTCTTGTTGCTAACATACCTGAAGAAACCCTTCTTGTTACTCTTAACATCCCTTGCTAGCTGGAACTCTAAGTGTGATTTGGCTTTCCTGATTTCACTCCTGCATGCCTGAGCAATATTTTTATACTCCTCCCTGGTTATTTGTCCAAGTTTCCACTTCTTGTAAGCTTCTTTTCTGTGTTTGAGATCAGCAAGGATTTCACTGTTAAGCCAAGCTGGTCGCCTGCCATATTTACTATTCTTTCTACACATCGGGATGGTTTGTTCTCTTGATATTTATCTGATTCTAATAGCTGATTCTTTTGTCTATTTTATGCTATCTTTTATCTATTCATTGTACCATCAAGTATGTTTTATTTCCATTGAGCGATAAGCCATTGTGATAGTGGTAAATGCTGGGTTTAGCAGGTTCCAAGCTATGCATGTATAAAAGGCTACCTTCATTTCTCATTTAAATATTTGTTTTCCTCTGGGGACTGGTTTAGCAGATTCAGTGTTCTTTTCTGTGACCCATTAATGAAGGTACACTTTATAGCTGGATAGTGGCTGACCTTTGCGGCTGCCTGCTGTATTTGGACTTATCCTTTGCAGAAAGCCTAATTATTTTTACCAATATATTCAGTAATATAATCTCTCCTGTAAACTGTATTTTAGTAACAGAAATTATTGGGATTTTTTGAAAACTTTGGTTTACCTCTGTATTTCTACCAAGAGAAGATTTGGGGGTAAGGTAACAAGAGGCTTAAATGTACCCCCTGAAAATGGGAGGAATTTGGAAATTAAAACATAAACAACTTTTTATTATTATTTTATTTTAGAATAAGTTAAATCTTTTGACCAGTCAAAGTAAAGTGACAGTAATACAACATCTTCCATTGTTATGTGTAGTGTTGTAGCTGTGTTGGTCTCAGGATATTAGAGAGACAAGGTTGGTAAGGTAATATCTTTACAGAAGTTGGTCCAATAGAAGATATTACCTCGCTCACTTTGACTCAGTAATACAACAGTCAGTTTGTATACTTTCTCCTGTTGGAAATATACTCCCTGATCCTGCAAAGCACTTGACGATGTCAATGGGATGACTCACATATTTAAAGTTAAGTATGCACTTAAGTGCTTTGCGGGACCGGGGCCTTCCTGCCAATGTTTTAACAAATATGTGAGCTCAATCAAACAACAATATTGAATGGAAAAAGGAAACTGGTACCATAAAATTATTAGAAAGGTTCTGTAACTTAAGAGCCTAACTTGCCTCATGATGCATTATAGTATGTTAAGCAAATTTTACTTACCCTAAGTAACTGACTAAATTAAAACATTCAGAAGACTGATCCCTACAAATATCTCTGTCATGAGTACTTGTGTTGCAATTTATCTATTTGCTAGCCTGGGGAGAATCTCTGTTTCTATAAGAAGAGAGAAAATGTGTTCACACAGTATTATGGGCACGGGCATTTAGGTGGTAAAGGGCACTTTACAGAATTGAGTAGTGCACTTCAAACCCAAGTGATTCGATACATCCCACATTTATAACTGATGTTAGCAGAAAATGCAAATTGGAAAACAGCTTAATTTACTGCTGGCAGAATTCTATTCTAATTGAAATATCTCATCTTAGTACAATAATTAAAATGTTGGCATACAGAATGATTAGTATGACCTTAAAAATAAATTGCTTGACCCATATAACGGTGGCAATTCTTTAAAATTCTGTCAGTCATAACTTCTCCACTGAGTTACAGTGGATGCTGGAGGTTACATGAGCTAAAATCTTTAGGGTTAAATCACTGCTGATTTTGCATGAATATGCAAGGATGACAATTCCAGGTGCTAAAGTCCTTCCCCTGAAGAATAGGGGACCCCCCTTTTTAAGCACAAAAGGGAAAAACCTCTTTTTGGGGAAGGAGTCTGATAATTTATTCAGAGAACCAACACAAAGGGGTTCAGCTTTTTAAAGCTATTTAGGCACCTAACTTCCATTGATTTCAAAGACTTGCACAGAGGCTCCTGGTTCCTCCAGGCTTTTAATACAAACTTCAAAATGCAAAAAATGCGCAAACATGAATTCATAGCAATCCCTCAGGAAATGGAGGGCCGCTTTTTCTGCTAGCAGCAACAGCAGCAGCCACTGCCACCTTGCAAGGGGAATGCCCTCTCTAAACCTCTGCTTTAAAATAGTTGGTTCAGTTCTCTTACCGCCATCTTTTCAGCTCCTGAGGACAGTACTCTGGGTCCAAGCCTCCATCTTCTTTGCACTAGGGAATCTGAGGTGTCAGGGTATGACCAGAAGGGCCCCTTTCTGGGAATCTGAGGTGTCTGAACACATTTATGAGGTGCAACATGAATGGATCTTCTAGGTGCTAGGGCTAGCTACATTTATAGTCCTTGCACTTCATGCTAATGTCACTGGCCATGAAGGGTAGGGCCCCACAACTCCCTCAGCAGTAGCCAACAGAGATAGCTGAAGGAATCCACCCTGTGTGTTTTCAATGAGTGGCTGAGCTGAAGCCCAAAGAGGAATTTTGGCCTGAACCACAAGAATTCCTCCAGGGTTCCTACTGTACTGCTGCCCCTCCAGCTTTCCCCACAAGGTGCACCATGGCTTAAAGCCAGTGTCTGGCCCTTAACAAGAGTTTAACAAGTCTGCCAGCATGAAATATTACACTATTTTACAGTACAGCAATCTACATGCTTGCCGAGAGATATCTGTGAGTTCATTAAACACATTTAAATATCTGAGAAGAAACAAACAGTTTAGCACAGCTTGTGTTTCTCAAGCCATAAACTGAATTGTGGTTCTGAGGGTCTGAACCCCTCTTGCAAAAAGAGACTCATACAAGCGACATGGAACTGAGTCTAAGTTAGAAGTATGAAGGAAAGTGCCTTTTATGTATTATGCTATTGAGTGTTTCAAATTGATAGGCAAAACTAAGTATCTGCAGCATTCACACCATACACATTAATGCAGCTGCCTGAGTTCTAGCAAACCACTTTTGACATTGTCATTAATTTCCAGAAAGGGCAGAATGCCATCTAGCTGCTAGGGGTGGCCTCTCATGACTGAATTTCACTGAAAGATAATCAAAGAGGGGTGTCGTTCAGCAGCATAAATCTTAGTGTCAGAGAGGATCTCTGTTTATTTTTAGCAAGCATCAGAAGAGAGAAGGCTAGGGCATCCAGATGATCCTTTTGCAAAGTAATGTTTTTTAAAAGCCTAGTGAGTGATGAGATGACACTGGATAACTGCGCTTTTCATATGTACCAGACAGAGAGATGTTAGGGTCTGAAATTCCTCTCTACCAATCTCCCTAGAGCTTAAACAGTTATCTGGACAGTGGCATTAATCAAACGCTTCCCAATGTGTTATCTAAGATAGTATAAGATTGAGTATTACAGGGCAATCGGCACATAGTAGTTGATGGCAGGTTGGTTTTCTTAACTCTGGTTATATTGTCTTTTTTTAAAGGGGAACTGCACAAGAGATAAAAATGAGAAAAAATGAAAGAAGTTCTTGCACATGGAATATGCTTAGAGTAATCTTTTTAATCACCATCACACTGGAAAACTCATTTATAATTTTTTTTCTTGATAGCAACTCATTTTTAATTTTTTTTCTTGATAGCTTATTTTAATTCAACAGTGATGAGGGCATACTAAGAAAAAATATTCTCTTGCAAGCCCAGTGCAATTCTGCTAAGCACTTGACATTTTCTTGCTCCATCCTTTTATCATAAATATTGCTACAAACAGCAAGTTTGCACCAAATTCTCTCACAATCAATGTCACAATAAAGAGCACTGCATAATAACTTCAACTATTTCATAATGTTTTTCATGCCAGCCAGGGATGATACAATATTATCTAGAGGGGGGGAAAAGCATTTTTCTATTTAATAGCAAAAGCACAGAGGAACATCTTCTTTAAAAAATGTGTTGGGCAGAACATAGCTATATTTTGTATTTGTTATTTTAAATTTAGTTTTAAACGTAAAGAAGAATACTTTAGGCACAATTCCATTTATATGTGATAGGAGATAGCAACTTAGCCAGGGAACCTAGTCTGATTAGCACCGAAAGGAATTAAGTGAAGAATTTTAAAGGTATTTAGGTGTTGTGCCAGTATGTTGCAAGGCCTGTGGTCCAGATCCTCAAAGGAATTCAAATCATTTGGAAGTTAGGCACCTCGATATCTTTGAGGGTCTTGGCCTAAGTGATTTAGTGATTTTCAAAAGTGACAGAAGAGCTGGCCAGAACTGGAATTCCCATTCCACAAGCAATTCCAAAATTAAATTAAAATAAAATAAAATAAAATTCTGAAATGGAAGGAAGAAATAAATGTTAGGATTTCCTGTGCACCACAAATACCAACGCTTAGTTTTTAAAAAAAATTAAATAACATTTGGTTTGATATTTTCTAAATATTTTGGAGGGTCCCTGAGCTACCCAAAGCCCCAGCACCCTGTCAGGTGGGATGCTGGACAGCTTGGGGAGCCTAGGTTTCCAAGGTGCTGAGGAGCTGGAAGCCTGGAAGCCATGAGAATCTAATGGCTCCTAGAGCCCAGACTCTGAGGCAGTCTCAGACTCTGAGGCTGGAAGCTGCCCAGAAGCCAGGAATCAAGGACCACATGGGCCCACCCACACCAAACAGATTCTAAGGCCTGGGGCAATATGATCCTGAGGAAAATTGCACTGAGGTCCAGCCTGGCAGAGTACACTAAGCAGTCAAATTTCAGAGTGGTAGCCGTGTTAGTCTGTATCAGCAAAAACAACGAGGAGTCCTTGTGGCACCTTAGAGACTAACACATTTATTTGGGCATAAGCTTTTGTGGGCTATAACCCACTTCATCAGATGCATGGAGTGGAAAATACAGTAGGTAGGTATAAATACACAATCCATGAAAAGATGGGAGTTGCCTTACCAAGTGAGGGGGTCAGTGCTAATGAGCCAATTCAATCAGAGTGGATGTGGTCCATTGACACCTTTTTGTCAACTGTTGGGAATGGGCCACATCCACCCTGATTGAATTGGCCTCGTTAGTTGGTAAGGCAACTCCCATCTTTTCATGTGCTGTATATTTATACCTGCTCCTATATTTTCCACTTCATGCATCTGATTAAGTGGATTCTAGCCCACGAAAGCTTATGCCCAAATAATGTGTTAGTCTCTAAGGTGCCACAAGGACTCCTCGTTGTTTAAGCAGTCAAAGTCATTCCTTTTCCTCTAATTCATCCACAGTCCCTAGGAGGGGCAGATGGACTCACACTTCAGTGGCACGCTGCTTGCCATTCTGAACAGTTCCAGGGGGTGCATGGCCTTTCTTGTACTCTGTCATTCTTTTCTTCAGCATGTGTGACTGGTTAGCTAGTGAAGCGGATTGAGCTGCAGTGCGTTAGTATGCTGACCAGGTCCAGACCATTCAGTTTCTCTGTTTGCCAATGCTTGGCCAAGACAGAAGTTGTGAAGCTGATTTCAGATAAGATATAGATTGTGCTAGTGGGAAGGATAAACCATACAGAAGGTGTGACAGAGCTGGTGTCTGCCCCGTTTATAGAATTCTCATGCCTACAACTTGTCAGAGGCTTCCAAATTCAGGAACCACCCCCGGTCCCCGAAGGTCCTGGATTCTCAGCTTGTGAATGGGGCCAGAAGTGTCTTTCTCAATCTGTCTTTGTCCATGAGGTAATGTCCATTCCTCTCGCAAGTGGAGTTCTCCATATTGTTATATGCTTTTGACTCGCCAGCTTACATTACTGCAATGTGAGCTACTTGAAGCATTAGCTTGTGCAAAATGAGGATGTCCGCTTATGTAGGAGTGCAAGACACAAAGCACATCATATTAGTTTTCTGAAGGCTGTACAATTACAGGTATAATTGAGTGTGTTAACTTTGATCTCTAAAACCATATGGCCCAGGTTGACACAGGTACATAGGCCTGAGGACACTGAGCATCATGATGCCTAACTTTTAGGTGCCTGGAAAAAGTCTGGGATTTACAAAGCCTGAGTTTGGGGTCTAGGCTCCCTGTACAATGAATGGAGAGAGACAGACACCTCAGAAAGGGATTCAAAACAGGCAGCATGCTAGGAAGCTCCCCAGCTAAGCTAACCAATGGGAGATACCAAGGCGAGGGGTGTGTCTTAAGCCCTGTCCTCTCAGGGAGTTCAGCACCTACATCTGGGTTGCAGTGAGGCACCTCCTTCTGCTTGGGTTTCTCTGCTGAAATCCCTCTGTTGGTGATAGGCACCTATGGTGTTTTTGCAAGAAGCTGCAGTGAGGTGGGAGGAAAGGAGACAGCTTCAACAGGAGAAACTGAGGGGACCCCCACCATGATACTATTCTATGGCCCAGTTGTTAAGGCACTTACATTGGAGGTAGAAGAGCCCTGTTCAAATCCCTTCTCCCCTTTGGGTGGAGGAGGAACTTAAACCAGGCATCTTCCATTTCCCAGGTGAGTGCCCTAACTACTGCACTAAAAAGCTATGAGAGATTGATACTCTGTCTCTTCTTCCACCCCCTCCCTGCAGGTCTTTCAATATGGCTTTGAAAGCATCCAAGGAAAATGTTTAATTGCCTTACGTTTAGTTAATCTGGAATGAATAAAATATTACAATTCTGACTGCAAAACCAAATTTAATTGCAAATCTTTTTCTTTGGATAATTAATGTTATTGTATTCCAAAATGCAGGGCTTTAATTTACAGTGTAAATGCATGTGCTGGAAGGTTCCTTTTGAAACTATTGGAATGGTTAAAAAAATTCATATTAAAATTACCACCTTTGTTTAATTATGCAGAGGTCCAACGTGTCTGTGCGCTTTCAATTATAATTAAGTATTATTAGTTATATTATTAATTATCTGCATAATTTCATCAATGTGCATTTTACCTCTTAATTTCTCTTTCATAGAATCATAGAATCATAGAATCTCAGGGTTGGAAGGGACCTCAGGAGGTCATCTAGTCCAACCCCCTGCTCAAAGCAGGACCAACCCCAATTAGATCATCCCAGCCAGGGCTTTGTCAAGCCTGACCTTAAAAACCTCTAGGGAAGGAGATTCCACCACCTCCCTAGGTAACCCGTTCCAGTGCTTCACCACCCTACTAGTGAAAAAGTTTTTCCTAATATCCAACCTAAACCTCCCCCTCTGCAACTTGAGACCATTACTCCTTGTTCTGTCATCTTCTACCACTGAGAACAGTCTAGATCCATCCTCTTTGGAACCCCCTTTTAGGTAGTTGAAAGCAGCTATCAAATCCCCCCTCATTCTTCTCTTCTGCAGGCTAAACAATCCCAGTTCCCTCAGCCTCTCCTCATAAGTCATGTGCTCCAGCCCCCTAATCATTTTGTTGCCCTCCGTTGGACCCTTTCCAATTTATCCACATCCTTCTTGTAGTGTGGGGCCCAAAACTGGACACAGTACTCCAAATGAGGCCTCACCAGTGCCGAATAGAGGGGAATAATCACGTCCCTCGATCTGCTGGAAATGCCCCTACTTATACAGCCCAAAATGCCGTTAGCCTTCTTGGCAACAAGGGCACACTGTTGACTCATATTCAGCTTTTCGTCCACCGTAACCCCTAGGTCCTTTTCTGCAGAACTGCTGCCCAGCCATTCAGTCCCTAGTCTGTAGCAGTGCATGGGATTCTTCCGTCCTAAGTGCAGGACTCTGCACTTGTCCTTGTTGAACCTCATCAGATTTCTTTTGGCCCAATCCTCTAATTTGTCTAGGTCCCTCTGTATCCTATCCCTACCCTCCAGCGTATCAACCACTCCTCCCAGTTTAGTGTCATCTGCAAACTTGCTAAGGGTGCAGTCCACACCATCCTCCAGATCGTTAATGAAGATATTGAACAAAACCGGCCCCAGCACCGACCCTTGGGGCACTCCACTTGATACCGGCTGCCAACTAGACATGGAGCCATTGATCACTACCCGTTGAGCACGACCATCCAGCCAGTTTTCTATCCACCTTACCATCCATTCATCCAGCCCATACTTCCTTAACTTGCTGGCAAGAACACTGTGGGAGACTGTATCAAAAGCTTTGCTAAAGTCAAGAAATAGCACATCCACTGCTTTCCCCTCATCCACAGAGCCAGTTATCTCATCATAGAAGGCAATTAGGTTAGTCAGGCATGACTTGCCCTTGGTGAATCCATCCTGACTGTTCCTGATCACTTTCCCCTCCTTTAAGTGGTTCAGAATTGATTCCTTGAGGACCTGTTCCATGATTTTTCCAGGGACTGAGGTGAGACTGACTGGCCTGTAGTTCCCCGGATCTTCCTTCTTCCCTTTTTTAAAGATGGGCACTACATTAGCTTTTTTCCAGTCATCCGGGACCTCCCCCAATTGCCATGATTTGTCAAAGATAATGGCCAATGGCTCTGCAATCACATCGGCCAACTCCTTTAGCACCCTCGGATGCAGTGCATCCGGCCCCATGGACTTGTTTTCGTCCAGCTTTTCTAAATAGTCCCGAACTACTTCTTTCTCCACAGAGGGCTGGTCACCTCCTCCCCATACCGTGCTGCGGAGTGCAGCCGCCTGGGAGCTGACCTTGTCTGTGAAGACAGAGGCAAAAAAAGCATTGAGTACACTAGCTTTCTCCACATCCTCTGTCACTAGGTTCCCTCCATCATTCAGCCAGGGGCCCACACTTTCCTTGACTTTCTTCTTGTTGCTCACATACCTGAAGAAACCCTTCTTGTTACTCCTAACATCTCCGGCTAGCTGCAACTCCAAGTGTGATTTGGCCTTCCTAATTTCACTCCTGCATGCCTGAACAATATTTATATACTCCTCCCTGGTCATTTGTCCAATCTTCCACTTCTTGTAAGCTGCTTTTTTGTGTTTAAGACGAGCAAGGATTTCACTGTTAAGCCAAGCTGGTCGCCTGCCATATTTACTTTTCTTTCTACACATCGGGATGGTTTGTTCCTGCAACCTCAATAAGGATTCTTTAAAATACAGCCAGCTTTCCTCGACTCCTTTCCCCCTCATGTTATTCTCCCAGGGGACCTTGCCCATCAGTTCCCTGAGGGAGTCAAAGTCTGCTTTTCTGAAGTCCAGGGTCTCTGTTCTACTGCTCTCCTTTCTTCCTTGTGTCAGGATCCTGAACTCGACCATCTCATGGTCACTGTCTCCCAGGTTCCCATCCACTATTGCTTCCTCTACTATTTCCTCCCTGTTTGTGAGCAGCAGGTCAAGAAGAGCTTTTCCCCTAGTTGGTTCCTCCAGCATTTGCACCAGGAAATTGTCCCCTACACTTTCCAAAAACTTCCTGGATTGTCTGTGGACCGCTGTATTGCTCTCCCAGCAGATATCGGGGTGATTAAAGTCACCCATGAGAACCAGGGCCTGTGATCTAGTAACTTCTGTTAGTTGCTGGAAGAAAGCCTCGTCCACCTCATCCCCCTGGTCTGGTGGTCTGTAGCAGACTCCCACCACAACATTACCCTTGTTGCTCCCACTTCTAAATCCAGAGACTCTCAGGTTTTTCTGCAGTTTCATACTGGAGCTCTGAGCAGTCATACTGCTCTCTTACATACAACGCAACTCCCCCACCTTTTCTGCCCTGCCTATCCTTCCTGAACAGTTTATATCCATCCATGACAGTACTCCAATCATGTGAGTTATCCCACCAAGTCTCTGTTATTCCAATTACATCATAATTCCTTGACTGTGCCAGGACTTCCAGTTCTCCCTGCTTGTTCCCCAGGCTTCTTGCATTCGTGTATAGGCATTTAAGATAACTCACCGACTGTCCTGCTGTCCCAGTATGGGGAAGGAGCCCTCCCCTCTTGCACTCACCTACTTGTGCTTCCTCCCGGTATCCCACTTCCCCACTTACCTCGGGGCTTTGGTCTCCTTCCCCCGGTGAACCTAGTTTAAAGCCCTCCTCACTAGGTTAGCCAGCCTGCTTCCAAAGATGCTCTTCCCTCTCTTCGTCAGGTGGAGCCCATCTCTGCCTAGCACTCCTTCTTGGAACACCATCCCATGGTCAAAGAATCCGAACCCTTCTCTCCGACACCATCTGCGTAGCCATTCGTTGACTTCCACGATTCGACGGTCTCTACCCCGGCCTTTTCCTGCCACAGGGAGAATGGACGAGAACACCACTTGCGCCTCAAACTCCTTTATCCTTCTTCCCAGAGCCACGTAGTCTGCAGTAATACGCTCAAGGTCATTCTTGGCAGTATCATTGGTGCCCACGTGGAGAAGCAGGAAGGGGTAGCGATCTGAGGGCTTGATGAGTCTCGGCAGTCTCTCCGTCACATCACGAATCCTAGCCCCTGGCAAGCAGCACACCTCTCGGTTTTCTCTGTCAGGGCGGCAGATAGATGACTCAGTCCCCCTGAGGAGAGAGTCCCCGACCACCACCACCCTCCTCCTCCTCTTGGGAGTGGTGGTCGTGGAACCCCCATCCCTAGGACTGTGCATCTCATGCCTTCCAGTCAATGGAGTCTCCTTCTGCTCTGTTCCCTCAGATGTATCATTCACTCCACTCTCTGCACTAGTACCTGTGGAGAGAACATGAAAACGGTTGCTCATCTGAATATGCGTTTCTGGTACATGGACTTGTCTCATACTCTTTCCTCTTCTGGAGGTCACATGCCGCCAATTATCCTCACTGGCCTTCTGTCCCCGCTGTGTAGCCTGCTCTGAATCCTCAGAACACTGTGCCCGCTGAAGCCTATCCTGATGTCTATCCAGGAACTCCTCATTTTCTTTTATGGAACGCAGGGTTGATACTCGTTTCTCCAGACCTTGAATCTTCTCCTCCAATATGGAGATCAGCTTGCACTTTGTACAGACAAAGTCGCTTCTATCCTGTGGAAGAAAGACAAACATGGCACATCCTGTGCAGGTCACGACAGCGGATCGCTCAGCATCCATAGTCCCTTCCTTTGAAGAGTTTCCTCACTCAGCTGGTTCACAGCTGACTGACTGTCCTCTTAGAAGAGCCTGGAACAAAGCACTCCCAAATCACACTATTCAAACAGGAAATCAAACAATCAAGCACACGGTCAAACTGCCAATCTGTCCCCTCAACAGATAGTCACTCCCCCGTCTGCAGCCCCCTGGTAGCTCTGCCTCTGCCTTTAGTTTGGGTTAAAGGAGTTAGGAATAGCAAGGATAGCTTGCTCCCTTCGCACTCCCCTTCCAAACTCCCTCTCAAACTCCCGTTTGCAGCCCTGTTCGCAAAGCTCCCTGGTCGCTTGCTCACTGCTTTATAAAGCCCTGGCCTGCCTGATTGATTAGCCCCGCCCCCTGGTGTAGAAGCTCACAGCTTCCAACTGCCAGCCACAGCACACGGTCCTGCAAACAAACAAACGAATGAACAGACAGACAGACACAAGTACCCCCAAACACACACTACAGACAGCCACTTACCCCAAGGGTCCTGTATTTGCTCCTGCTTTACCTGGAGCAATTCCTCTCAAACTTCCATTTGCAGCCCTGTTCGCAAAGCTCCCTGGTCGCTTGCTCACTGCTTTATAAAGCCCTGGCCTGCCTGATTGATTAGCCCCTTGCTACTATGCTATTATGTTCAACTTTGGAACTATTATTCAAATCTCTCCACTGGCTCCCCCTTGCCCAGGAAAAGAAGAAAAGAGTAAGATTAAATGTACTTAAAAAATCTAATAAATACTTTTCTCTGAGTCTCCCAGTGCCTCTCTTTTTTAGCCATCTGTTATCTCTATTTTAGACCCTGCCACTCACACATGCTAAACTTTCAGTAATGGTACTACTCACAAATTTGAAGTCGAGTGGTAGTTAGTGCACTAACCAGTAGACCATCTTTCCTCTGACCTAGGCTACATTCAAATTGACCTAGGCTGCTACCCAGTACCATGTTAAAGCATTTGTACAGCTAGGATAATTAAACTATAGGGGTAGAAGAGACAATCTCAAAGCAGTGCAGGAGCAAGCTTTTCTCGCACATTTCTCATTAATAAAGAATAGAATTTATACATAAGCCACTATCAAACCATTGTGAAAAACAAATTTTGCCTTATTAGTGCAGATGATGCTACTATACAAGGTGGTACATTGTGCTTCACTTTTTATTCTGCATACATAGAAGACTGTTTTAATTATCAGGATCTGATATGCCACTGAAAGGTACAATACATTTGTAATGTGGGGGGATTATTTTATTAAGCACTAAACAAAATAGCATCCAGTATAACTGCTGAAAAATATAGTGGTATACTTAATAACATTTTATTGAAGTAACAATTATAAAATTAGATAGCAGATTTTATTTTCTGTGTCAAAAAAGTAAATGTTGTGTTACATCATATTTTTGTAAATATGAAATGTGGCACAAACAAGAAATAACTTCAACTGTCCATGCTTTTTTAAACATCTTTGATGTTATAATATACAGTTAACTCAAGCATTCTTATTAGACCTTAACTAATAAGGAGAGGATTAGAGTAGTAGAGCTCAGAAAACTGCATCTATTCAAAAAGATTTCTTTTTACTGTGGTGATTGGAATAGATATGAAGACTGAAATGGAAAGGGGCGAGGAAGAATTTGAGGTGTGTAAAGCTCCTAGGCGTGGAGATCAGAAAGACCTGGATGATTCCAAGAAAAAGGGGGTATTGGACAGGCCTAATTCAGTTGGGGAACGAGAACAAAAAGGTGGGTGGAGGAATTACCACTCTTGGTAATTACCTCTCTTGAATCAGAGAACATATACTGCTATATGCATCTAAAAAGGAACAGTCGCAACAGCATCATGCAGAAAAAAAGATACCAAGCTGGCAACTGCCGGAGGAAAGGAAGGAGATATGGACGTTTTTAAGAGTATCCATTGAGAGTCTTATTGAGGTCACAGCTAGGGAATTCTGAGGACAAAGATGGGTTCAACAATGTAAAATAGCTCAGCTGAATACATCACCGCATAGTAAGCAAGAAATGTATGAGAACATATAATGTTGCATACATTCATGCTTGAAAAGTTCACGTAGATGACAGTAGAAAAGTACTTGCAGTAAAACGAGCATAAACAGATTTCTTTGTTGCTAAATTTATCGTGTATTTGTTGTGATTTAATAAACCAGACAGGAAACCAAGCTGAATGGCCATCTCATGGCTTTTCAGCTGCAGTATAAATAGCCCATATTGGTTATCAGGGAATTATTTGACCTGACTTGTCACAATACACAGGATCTTGCTATGTTATTGTCAACCTACAGATGGCATGCATGGCATAACATTTAGAAAAACTGCACAATGGTAAATCTGCAATGAATCATCCAAAATAGGGAATATGGGAAATATGACACCATACTTACCAGGAAAAATGTATGGATGCCATGGATAAATCTGTGAAACCTTGAGCTTCATTGCATAAGTTTCATTAAAAAGGCAAATAAAACACTAGATTATAATAGGCAGAGGGCTAGACTCTAAATGAAAACATATATTACATATATTACTATGACTGGCAGCTCGAAAAAACGGTGTCACAACTTTAATATTAGCTAAATGTAGTTTTTGAGTGTTACTATCAACAAAGATCATATTGTGTTAGGGACTTGCTAATACCATCAGACACCCCCTAATGCAGTGGCGCTCACAGTTTTTAAGCTGGTGACCCCTTTCACACAGCAAGTCTCTGAGTGCGACCCCACCCCTTATAAATTAAAAACACATTTTAAATGCTAAATTTATAACCCTATTGTTTAAAATGAATTTGCCTTTTCTCACCTCTTTTAAATTAAGACTAAAACACATTTTTATCAAATTATTTTTATAAGCAGAAAAGTTATTTTTTTTAAATAGTTACTGTTTAGTGCTGTTTAGTGCTGGTGAAGAAACTTCGTAAATATCACTTTTCACAGAAGACTTAGTGCCCCATTGCCACCCTTAATTCTGTGCTGCTGATGATGGTGGCACTGTCTGCAGAGCTGGGTGCATGCATGGGCTTCAGCTGTCAGCCAGGCATGGGGCTAACAGCTGGAGCCCAACTGCCCGGAGGCAGACAGCTCACAACCCTCAGTTTGAGAACCCTTGCCTTAATGCAAGTGTCGGCAACCTTCGGCATGTGGCCCATCAGCGTAATCTGCTGGCGGGCCTCAAGACATTTTGTTTATGTTGACTGTCTGCAGGCACGGCCCACCGCAGTTCCCAGTGTCTGAGTTTCACCGTTCCCGGCCAATGGGAGCTGCGGGAAGCAGCAGCCAGCACGTCCCTGTGGCTTCCCGCAGCTCCCATTGGCAGGAACAGTGAACCGCGGCCACTGGGAGCTGCGTGGTGCCATGCCTGCGGACGGCCAACGTAAAAAAAGTGTCTCGCGGCCCACCAGCAGATTACTCTGATGGACCGTATGCCGAAGGTTGCCAACCCCTGATTTAATGCATTATGTTGTTGGATGGACAGGAATTCACTAGGTTTCTGTGACAAGGTGAAAGTCTCATATTATTAGGCATCACATAATTGTAGTTTATATTGCTGATATGTTTTCCTGTTCATAATATCTGCCAAAAATAATAATAATAATTTGCTTTGCTACAGAATGAAAAGAAAATGTGAGTGAACAAGATACAGAGTTAAATATGGGCAGCTGATACTGTGTACTCATCCATAAGTTGTATTGTATAGTCGGTCATCTATTTTTTGCTTTATAGCAGCATTGATTGTTTGTCATGAATGCTGCTAGAAATCCTTTCATTATCTGTCCGTTTCCGTGTCTGTTTGTCCATCTGTCTAGGTAGTTCTGTGGTCCTCATCACGGTGGTATCTTTTTTTGTATTTTTCCCTTGCTGCAATACTCTCGTAACAGTAGACGATAGTTACCAATGGAGGCAGGAGCGATGTGTGACAGTTGCAGCTGGAAGCTGTAGTTATATACCTTCAAAGCTTGTGAACACAGCTGGAGTCAGAGGTCTTAAGAAATAGTACTCTCTGTAGAGTGACTACAGCTTGACCATCTGCGAATATGGCAGGCACTCCTGCTTTATGCAAACATTGCATGAGAAAGGACTGTGCCAAGGGTAGAAAGGGTTGCACCGCTCCAGAACATACTTTTTCCTCTGGAATGGAGGGTCCAGGATTGGTTTTCCCTCCCCCCAAAATATTTGGCAATGGTGTATTTAAAAGATGGTTTACCCTATATAGTAGGATATGGGATTCCAGCAGATACTATACACCTATGATAGAGTCCTAGGAGCCCCAGTGGGATTGTAAAGGTTAGGTATTGTAATGGTTCGAGCAAAACAACCTACCAATCAGGGACGGCTCTAGCTTTTTGGCCGCCCCAAGCAAAAAAAAAAGGGTGGCTAAACTGCAGAAGCAAAAAAATAACAACGATGGCCCACAGGGAGGGTGGTCAAGGCAGCTCGCAGGGGGGTGAAGGGCGGCGCCCGCCAGCCCGCTCCCTCTGCCCGTGGGCAGCCAGGGGCTGCAGCCCGCTCACAGCTGGGCAAGAGGGGCTCCCCCCTCCAGCCTCGGGGTGCCTTTCCCAGCCAGACAGGCGGAGTTCCCGGGGGCTGCAAGAGGTGCCAGCTCAGCTGCTCTTTTAAAGGGGGCTCGGCCGGGCCGGGTTCAGAGCGGCGCGGGAGGCAGAGGCCGGTGCAGGTGGCGGGGAGTGGCACGTCCCGGGGAGCCCGGCGGCACGGTGAGTAGCAGGGATCGCTAGTTCCCCTCCGGGCTGGGGTACGTGCCCCTGCAGGGCTGGGCTGGGACTGGCAGAGCATGGGGAGCACAGCTGCAGACCGGGCTGCCGAAGCTTAACAAAAAAAAAGTATCACGGCAGGGTGGCCAAAATGTGCCGCCCAAGAATCCCCAGAATGCCGCCCCATACAAGGTGCCACCCTAGGCACATGCTTTCTCGTCTGCTGCCTGGAGCTGGCCCTGCTACCAATACCGCTTGTTCCAGTGATTGTAGGTAAAACTGCAGATACATTTATCCCAAAAGCATGTGTGTGTGTTTCAGAGGTGTCATGCCTTAGGCAAGCTTAGTTTTTCTTCTGACTCATGGTCACAGTAACATGACAGAAAGAAGGATGAGCAACATAACTGAAGCCAGGGCTTCCAAAGGATATTCCCCCATGATAACTGGTTGGAAACTATGCACAATGATTTTGTATGGTTGTTTACTGCTTGTTGAATGACATCAAGGATTTCATAGAAACGATGTTCAGTCTCTGGTGTTAGTGGACTCTTCTCTCCAGGGTCTCTGGAGAGATCAAAGAGTAGTGGTGGGTTGTGGTGTGTGACAAGCCTTCCATAGCAATAGCACACGTGGGAATTATAGCAACCGTTGGAGCCTTCTGGATCAAAGTTTGGAGTGAAGAAAAAGGCTTTCCAAATAGATTCACCTGCAATTTAAAGAAACAACAGTTGATGATTAGAGTACAAAAAACCCCTAGGGCTTGTGAAAATTAAAATCAAACCACATACAATGAGTCATTAATCTCAACCTTTATGTGTACAGAAATCACAAAATACAGAAATAGCACAAAAAAGTTTATCGCAATGTTCCACACCTATTTGGAGCAATTACAGTCACTTCGTATTCTTCATTAAAATGAATCATAGACATCTTAAAACACCTTTCCGCATAGTCTCATGCCACCCGACTGCACAGGAGTGCACCATAAATAGCCACAAGTCATTGCATGACCTTCAACTCTCTCATTACAATTCATTACAATGCACTTCTGCCATGATGCCTACAAAACACTGACCAGAGCAAGCAGCTGATGTTCCATGACCACCGTCTATTATGCTAATTATAATAATCTCACTGTTACTTTGAGCCCCTCCATCTGCTTGTTGTAGCTACCTGTTGTCTCTAGTCACGTACATAGACTGCAAGCTGTCTGAGGCAGGGAGTGTCTTTCCGTTAGATTGATGTAGAATGACCTGCACAATAAGCACCCCATTTCCTGATTGTTGCCTTTAGGAGCTACTGCAATAGTACTACTAATAATTACACCGATGAAACTGAATCGCAACTGTTTAGGAAATGTGGCAATGTCATCTTTAGGTGACCCACTGCCTTGGAAAATGAGAATCAAATCTGTCTTTAATTCTAAATATGTTGCTAAATGTCTCATTTTGTTGTGCATAGGGAGTAACTGATATGCAGTGATGTAACAGTTTAATTTTTCTTTTCTTAAAGTATTGACTGATTTTATTTTTTTTTGTTTCACAGAAAGCAAATGTGAACTAATGCAGATGTGATTTAAGCGCAGATACATGCGGGAACCCCAGAATGTTCAACAGGAAAGAAGTCTACCAAGAAATGGCTAATACTTTGCTCAAATAGCACAGAGCCAAATTGTTTGCAGTATTTTTGTAGCCATGTTGGTCCCAGGATATTTGAGAGACAAGCTTTCAAGCTTACACAGAGCTCTTCCATCCTGAAGAAAACCTGAAGAAGAGCTCTGTGTAAGCTTGAAAGTTTCTCTCTCTCACCAACAGAAGTTGGTCCAGTAGAAGATATTACCTCACCCACCTTGCCTCTAGACAAGATTGTAACTTTTCATTCAGCCCTAAGTTAGCAACGCATAGCTCAACTGCCCCAGCGACAGACCAGAGAACAAACTGCCTCTGAGAGTCACAACTCGTCTCCTGTTCTTGCTGGACAAAACACACACAAACTGCTAGTTTTTATTCCGCAACATTGCATCACTGAAACAATTTTTTAAACAGCTCACCCTTCAAGTGCCAGTCAAGGAGACTTTTTTTTTGTATTTTCCACATTTAAAGGTAAAGTTGATCTCAGTAAAAAGAGCTTCATTGAGCTCAAAGCAAGCCTTGTTCATCCAGTAACGGGCTGTCATGATTTATATGCAGGGCTACATAATGCGGTGTTCATTAAGCCCTCCCCCCCCAGTGGAAATCATTAGGAAATAGGATGAGGGGAGAGATAACTGGTGTATCACTCTATATGTGATAACTACATTACACTTAGCTTTTTACAATAAGATTAGTCTTTCAGACAGACCTGTACCAGTGCAAAAAGAGCCACAGAATGAAGTTATAATATAAAGCCTGGATTTAAAAGAAAGTAAGTAACCTTAAGATTCTTTCCAGCGTCTCCTATCATACATCATTCTTCACAGTACAAGAAACATTACCTTTAGGAACTTATTCAGTGACAATCTGACAGAGCCTGGAGGCTTCCAGTTCACTTAGAGGGCACTAACACTCAATAATCAGGATCAGGTGGGTGAAGGATATTGAGGAGGGGGGAACCTCTGAATGTTGCTTAGAACTCAGCAAAGGGAGAGGATGTTTCAAGCCTGAGACTGACTTGCTTGGCAGACAATAAGTAGCAGCACCTTCAAAATCTTCAGAGAACTCCCTGACTCCCACAGCAGATATCCACAGACTTACAAAGCTGTGAAGTTGTTGCAAAATGGATGCAACCACCTTTGTCTGTGTTTTCAACATTATTCTGAAAGGCACACTGGTGGCTTTGCTTCGTAAAATATTCTCAGATTTAAATAAATCACAATTTTTCTATATGTGTCTTTGCATAGACCATTGCTCTGAGCAGGGATATGCCTCTATTTACTGTGGTACTTATTTAAGCATACTGGGAAAGGTAGATGGTTCTGTGCTAAGTGTTGCTTCAGGCGATTTTAAGTGTTCAACTGGCAAGATGGATTGGGGGAGGCATAAGGAAGAGAAAAGCTAGGAATTCTATTAATCAGTGATATGTGAGAATTGTAGATTGTTTAGGATCACACAATGGAGTTATGCTGATTTACCCTACCTGAGGCTCTGGCCCATAGTATTACAAATCATTTGGTGTAAAGATACAGCTGGATAACAAAGGTAAAAAAACCCAGAAAATTTACATAGCTAACAAATAGCAATGAGAAAGAATTCAAGTAAAAATATTCATGTGGGGAATTTGAGGTCATGCTGTCTGATCACACATCTGTCTTTGATGGAGCATTTGTGCAGAATGACATTGAAAAGAAATCTGCAGCCAATTTCATCATTGTCGGGCACCATAGCCTGATGCCAGTTCAAGGATTTAGCCATACAAATATTAAGTAGAGTGTCCTGAATAATAAAAGCCTTTATTTAGGGTAGCTCAAGTAAATACATATGTTTGCAAAAAAAAAAAAAAAGACCTGGAAACTAAGTAAACAGCATCCTGTTTGTAACACAAACAAGCAAAACTAAGGGCATTCAATGTTAAAACTGAAACCCCAGCCACAGCTTACAAGCACTGTCTTGAAATTACATAAGTTAATGATGGAATGTGAGACACTATATTACAGTTGAATTTTCTGGCTTTGGTTAGTCTTACTTTTCTAAACACTTCATAATAATTTTAATTTAACAACTTCACTGCTTCTTACTGTAACGCAGGGGTGGGCAAACTCAAAATGTGATACAGACACATATCCCATGTGGGTGTGTGCTCGCACCATGCTCCAGAGCTGAAGAACTTTGCCTTGCAGTACTCATGGGGGTGGCGCTCACACCCTGCATCTGTAGCCCATCCTCTGGTCATATGAGAGAGGTGCTGCCTCGCCCCTTTAGTCCCCCCGCACCGCATGTCAGGAGTACAGACTTTGATGCAGAGGGGATGGAGGGCAGGCCATGGAATACACATCTGCATCACACCTCAAAGAACAACAGTTACAGATAGATTACCATTTACTCTCAAGCAGTACTTGTAGGAGGTGGGGCTCGGAGTCTATTTAAAGAAGGACTGACTCCCAAAGTTTGCATCTGATCTGGAGGCAACAGTAATGGTATAGTGGTTTGCAAAAGGATGCACAAGGACCAAGTGACTGCCCTGAAAATGTCTAATATAGGAACATCATTTCGAAATGACGACGTCATCTGAGCTCTCGTGGAAGGAACTTGAATCCCTTGAATAGGCATAGCCTATGGGCTACTTCATATGTTCTCATGATACAGGAAGTTATCCATCTGGAGACTGTGAGGAGACCGCTTGAGACTTCATCCAATCCACGTACGAAACAAACAGATGAGGTAAGAAATGGAAAGGTTAGTTCTAATCCAATAAAAAGCTAGATACCACCTGATACCCAATAGATGAAGACACTGCTCCTCTGGGGTCAAATGTGGCTTAGGGAAGAATACTGGTAGATACATAACTTGGGTCAAGTGAAACAGGGAAGCTATCTTAGATAAAAATGTAGGGTGTGGCCTCAGCTTACCAGAAGACCAGAAAAGTGAAAGTGTAACAAGTACTCCACGGTGTCCTGGATACAAGCCAGCATTGGTTGCATTCCCCAGGGTAACGACCATGCCGAGAATCACTTCCATCTGGCTGAATAGGCCATCTGGTGGAGGGCTTCATTCTGTTAAGCAAGACCTGTGGGACCGCTTCCAAACATCGTTCCTCATCATCTAGCCATGTAGCATCTTGAAGTGCAGGGTGATTACTGCTTGATACAAAACCTGGCTGTGGTGTTGAATCAGGAGGTCAGGATGAAGAGGAAGGGATATGGGAGGCCGAACCGACAATGTGAGGAGGTTGGAGAACCAACATTGCCTCGGTCACGCCAGAGCAATACGAATGAGTTTGGCACAATCCAATTTCATCTTAAGGCTTAAGAATAACCTGCAGGATGATCGGAATTGGAGGACAGGCATACAGGAGCACCGATTCTGGGCTCAAGTGGAAAGCATCAGTCCAAGAACCCAGACTGAGAACTCCTGGGGAGCAGAACAGCGGGCATTTGTTGTTTTCTCTTGTGGTGAACAGGTCAATCATTAGGATGCCCCAAACTGCAAAGATGGTCTGCCGGATACTGGACTTCAGAGACCACCTATGAGTCAAGAAGAAATTTCTGATGAGGTGATATGCCAGGTAATTGTGTATCCCAGGTAAGGGATCAGCCACAGGGGTAATGTTTTCCCAGCTGCAAACCTGCCAGAACCTGATTGCCTCCTGACACAGCACATTGGAGTGTGCTCCCCCCACCTGGTGACATAATACATTGCAGTTATTGTAGATGGCACAAAGTTCCAGGACCCTGATATGCAGAGAAGCTTCTCCTTCCACAGGCCCTGAACTTTCAGTGAGTTCAGATGCAACCCCTAACCTATTAATGAGGCATCGGTGACTATAATCCTGGTCAGTGAAGGCCGAGCAAAAGGAACGCCCTGGCACCCATTGTCCTGCATTATCCACCACTGTAAGGGCCCTGAATCAATGGGGGAAGCTGGACAAGCATGTCCAAGGGAGAGCGATTCGGATGATAGACTGACTTCAGCCACATCTGAAGAGGATGAATGAATATTGAACTACCCGTATGCATGTGGCCATATGGCCTAACAACCTCAGTCATACTCAGGCTGTGGTTGAGGGGTGAGACTGAAGCTCCAGACATAAGTAGTGGATCACGTGAAATCTCTCAGTCAGTAGAAACTCTCTTGAATTCATAGAGAATTCATCAGGACCCCAATGAATTTGATTCCTTGAGTTGGAACCAATGTTGACCTAGACAATCTAATAGGTGTAGTGTGAAGTGAACATTAGACTTCCTCTCTGGACTTTTCCCTAAGTAACCAATTGTCCAGTTATGGGAAGATATGAATTACCCTCTTCCTGAGGTATACTGTTAACACAATCATGCCTTTGCTGAAAACCCAGTGAGCAGATGACAGGAGGAAAGAGCACGATGTTCTGGTAGTGCTGGCCAGCCATGACAAATTTGAGGAACCTCCTGTGGCTCAGGAAATAGGCACTGAGGGAGAGGAAGTTTCTGGCAAGGAAGAGTCATTTGAAGAGAATGAGGAGGCAGTTTGCTGTGCTAATGACAGACTCTGTTCTTGCACAACAGGATCAGGTCGGAAAAGCCCTGTAGGCCCAAGGGAAATGGACTAAGCTGTCACTTGCAGCTGAGACAGTATGGGAGTGGGAGTTAGTGTCACAACTGGTGATCTCGCTCGGGAGTTGTTCATGGAGCAGGAGCCCAGGGACTGAGGAGCATTGCAAGGATTCCAAGGAGGCCACTGGGCATATGAATAAGGCACTGGTGACCAGTAGGCACCGGTCCAAGAGCCCCTGTCCTGACTGCAGGACAGATGCTGATCTCAGTTCTGGTAGTGATCCATGGGAGATCTCTGGTGCCTAGCCAACAAGGACAACTACCTGACCTGGTTCTTGAGGAATCCTGGAGGTTGTGTGATGACAATGGGGGAGCCATCCCCAATGGGGCATTCAACCAATCAGACTAATCTAAAGCCCAATAAGGAGGTGGCATAACTGCTGAAGAGAAGTGGGGAAGCGGCACCAGTGGCACCGAATAGGATAAACTCCCACCCAGTACCTGGAGAAATGTCAATACCAAGGCTGGTACTGGACTCGATGATGGGATGCGGAAAGATGCATCAACATAGAGGGGGCCTTTGGTGCCAGGCCTGGCTTTGACTCTATAGTTTGTGGCCCAAGTGGTGCGAGCTGGTGGCTTTATGACACGTCTGGAAGGTGCCAGGCGCATAATGAAGAATGATCCAGTAGAAGCCATAGCACCGAAAAAACAGAGTCTGGGATTGACTCAAAGAGCTTGGCTTGTTTAGCCTAACCAAAAGTAGGCTTAGGGGAGATATGATTGCTCTCTACAAATATATCAGAGGGATAAATACCAGGGAGGGAGAGGAATTATTTATGTTATTTATGAACAAATGGATATAAACTGGCAATCAGGAAGTTTAGACTTGAAATTAGACGAAGGTTTCTAACCATTAGAGTGAAGTTCTGGAACAGCCTTCCAAGGGAAGCAGTGAGGGCAAAAGACATATCTGGCTTCAAGATTAAGCTTGATAAATTTATGGAGGGGATGGTATGATGGGATAGCCTGATTTTGGCAATTAATTCATCTTTGACTATTAGCGCTAAATATGCCCAATGACCTGTGATGGGATGTTAGATGGGGTGGGATCTGAGTTACTACAGAGAATTCTTTCCTGGATGTCTGGCTGGTGAGTCTTGCCCACATGCTCAGTGTTTAGCTGATCGCCATATTTGGGGTCAGGAAGGAATTTTCCTCCAGGGCAGATTGGCAAAGGCCCTGGGGGTTTTTTGCCTTCCTCTGCAGCGTGGGGCATGGATCACTTGCTGGAGAATTCTCTGCACCTTGAAGTCTTTAAACCATGATTTGAGGACTTCAATAGTTCAGACATAGGTTAGGGGTTTATTACAGGAGTGGGTGGGTGAGATTCTGTGGCCTGCGTTGTGCAGGAGGTCAGACTAAATAATCATAATGGTCCCTTCTGACCTTAAAGTCTATGAGTCTATGATTGAGAGGCAAACCAAGTCTGATGCTGCCTGATATGCCATTAGGGTGACAAGATGTCCTTTATTTCATAGGGACAGTCCCAATATTTGGGGCTTTGTCTTATATAAGCGCCTATTCCCCCCACCCCCATCCCATCCCGTCCCGATTTTTCACACTTGCTATCTGGTCACCCTATATGCCATCGGCATGGAGACCTCCCCTTATTGAATTCCAGGAGGTGGGCAGGCACAAGCCTGCCTGTGTCTAAAGCCCACCCCCCCCTCCAAGCCATAGGGGAGGAGCCACTGAACCCGGGACTCAACTGATGACAGGGGACAATTAAGGAATAACAGGGTTGGGAGTGTGGGTCATAGGTTCAAAACTAGGGATCCAGAGGGGGACACTAAGCAGAGAACTCTAGACAGTGCCAACTGCTCCTCAAAGCTGTCTAGGGACCCAGCGGACGCTGCTCAGAGGAACTCTGCCCAGATGAGTGAGATAAGGGAGGAACATAAATAGGCTCCACAGTCACAGAGTACCTCCCCATCCAGCATCCTTCTCCTGGTGTTGTAGATGGCTACTTTGATCAATGCAAGGAGGAGGTTGATGAGGAGATCTCGCGACTTAGTGGGGCCACGGAGAGGGTGTGCGTATATGAAAAGGTGTGTGGAAAAGTGGAGCCAGAACCTCAAAAGGAGGTTCTGGAGGAGCCAGGAAAGAGACTGCAACCTGGCACATTCTAGATACGCGTGAGTCAGGGTCTCCCTCACGCCGCAATATGGATAGACGTCAGGGATGGTGAATCGCGCCTGGTACATGCCCTTGCTTATGGCTCTGCAAAGGAGCTGCCAACTGCTATCCCCGGCAGACTGTGGCACCAAGATGGAGTAGGCTGGCCCACCAGGGTCCCTCACCTCCCACAGGTGGTAAGAGGTCCCACCACTTGGAATTGTGGTGGGACACGAAGGTTAGGAAGTGAAACGTGTGGAGCATGAGTGTGTAGAGTTGTTCCTAGGTGCAGTCGGCTCGGATTGTGGAAAGGAGGGGCCCGGGGAGTCTTGCAGGAAAGGGGCCCGATGGAAAAGTCCGGAGAGCCAGGGGTAAGGGACGGGTAGTAAGGCTGCCCCCACCTCCTGGAGTACGTGCAAGGGGGTCTGAAGGGTGGAGAGCCCCATGCACTGATCAAGCACCCGGGGATCCACCCAGTCCCCCTGGTCATAGTCCAGGAGATCTCTGATTCTGGTGGTTTTGGCATGGAGACAGTCAGTGCTGGTGCTGACATTGTTGGTACTGGACTTAATGTACATCAAATGTCTGGAACCAGAGTTGACAGCACGGGCCCTCACTACTCACAGCGCGCTATCGGGAGCAGTTGAATGGATCTGCTCCATCCTGCATGCCAGAGGGATTACCATGCCGATCAGCACTCCTCTTAGGAGAGGAAAAGGAGTGTTCCTAAGCCCTGGAATGGTCCTGACTCATTTTATGGGATCTCTTCTTTGCCACATCAAAGGAAGGAGAAATACCCCTTTTCCTCTTGGGGGAGATGCCAGAGCTCATGTGTGGAGTGGCATCAGTTGCTGGATCTGAAGGCAGCCGCCAATGAGACAAGGGCCTCGGTGCCGAAGCGGGCCTCACTGGCCTGCCTCAAAAGGTGCTGCTTCAACCACAAGTCTCTTGTCCCCTGAATTCTCTCTGTGAATGACTCACAGATGGAGTATGTCTCTTTAATGTGTCTCTCGCTGAGACGCATCGAGCACCTTGTGTAAGTGGTTGCTGTTGGGGATGGTCCCCCTACATGACAGACAATGCTTGAACCCTGGTGAGGACATCACACAGGGCAGCCAGCTACTTTACTAACACTAAACTAACACAAACTAAAGCTAAGGTACTGCTATTACTGTGTACAAGAAAAAGTTCTCAGAAAACTGAGAACAAAATTGTGAGGTGAGGACACCACAGAGAGCTCCAATTTTATCTATGGGAGGCAAGAAGGAACTGAGGTGGGTCAGGGTCAGGGTGGTGCCACCCTTGTTTGGCCAGAGTGGGGGTTATGGCCACGGGTTATGAGCACCATCCTTTTGGGTACTGCTAAGCAAAGTTCTCCAGCTCTGGTGTATGGGGCGCATATACACTCACATGGAATACATGGCTGTATCTATTCAAAGAAGAACCTCTGTTTCCCACTGTGAGCTCCTACAGTGAGTCCACTTTAGTTCAGACCACTGGGGACACTTTACCTTCTTAGGGAGCAATGCAACCCAGTAAACATTTACAGTGAGGCAGGACAGCCTTTCAAAGCAAGGTGTTATTTATTAGTTCACTGGAACAAAGCATGAGAAAGTCCTTAGATCAGCAAGGAAAAGCCAAGTTGAAGACTTGTCCATATTGGAAGCTCAATTGCTTCACCATGCCATAATTCTCTGAGTCCATCTTTATTCTCTCTGTCCCTCTCTCTGTGTGTGTCCCTGCCAGAGATCCTGTGTCTCTCTCTGTCCCCTGGGTGTTCTCAGAAGCACACTTAAAACACAGTCTGGGCACACCTCATTCCTTTTTTTCTCCAAACTCAGCCATGCTGCATCCAGCCTGCCCAGTCATTTCTGTGTTAATGCCACAGTCGTTGGCTCTTCTGTTGTCTCTCTTGGACCCTTCATTCATATGGGTTGGTTCCAGCCAGCTCTTGCAAATGCATCTGGCCTCAACCCAGACAGCACATGTGCTCCAAACACCTAGCCCTTATCTACCTTGTCCCAGGAAGAAAATCAGCTCCCTCCCACCTGGGGGACCCTAGGGATCTGACACACTACAAAGTGGATTTGTATAGAGTCATACATACAGCTCATAAAAAAATTACCAGACATTCACCTCCACTGGAAAAGGCAGGGAAGCCTCAGGTAGCACCTGGTCTCCCTGAAACCACCTCTAAGCCTCCACCCACACAGTGATATCAGCTTCCTAACAACTCCCCATATGCACCTCAGCATAACACTGCTCCCCTACACACACTTTGAAGAAGACCAATTAAATTCACACAGAAAACTGTCTTTAACTGAGGGTATGACTATACAGCAGCTGGGAGAGGGCATCACAGCCTGGGTAAAATAGCAGTATGGACATTGTGGCAGAAGCAGCAGCATGGGCTAGCAACCCAAGTGCAAGCCCGCCTAGCCCCCTGGGTCTGTACTCAGGTAGATCGCCGAAGCTGCTGCCCGTGGCATAACATCCGCATTGCAATTTTTAGTGCACTAACCCAAGCAGACTTAGTGTATGTCTGTCTATCCTGACTGGTAGGCATGCTCCCAGCTGCAATGTAGACATACCCGAGTTGTTCAAGTGAATTTCCTATTACTAACACGATCACTAAACACAAGGAAATCACCAGTAAAGACAGCATTAATATTCAGACCAACCCTCCGTTAACATTCCATACCACCAAAACATCATAACACTCAAATCTACTCACAGATTGCTTATCACTACAACAAACTGCCTTTCCATTCCAGCATTCAGCCACCATACATGTGTTCTCACACACATGTGAGACCACCTTAACTCTGAAGGCTAGGTAGTAACAACAGAATATACGCTTTTGAAATAAGAGCTGCTCGGTAAAATGTATCTTTCCAAAGATGAGGTTAGGGCTGTACATGTGTATGTGATTTTTGTCCTGGTATTACTTGTTCTCAGACACACAGGCATTGAAATGAAAGGAAGCTATATTTGTGTAACTGAGGTAAAAATTCAACCTTGATTTTGTACTTTGTTCTATAGTATTCTGAGTCATTTCTGTGAGGGCTGCTTTATAAGTACGCTGCTGTTTCCTTTGTTACTGGATTTGAGGTGTTTGAACTTCTTTCTATAGAAGGAGAAATTCAACACTCTCCACCACCTTTTTGTGTAAATGAGGGAATTTGTTTGACTGCCCTTGATTTTCTAGATGCCAAATTATATACATATAGTGTATTAATTTGAATTGCTCAAAGATATTTCATTTGCTTTGTGTTCAGAAAGTGCATTATATTCCTTGTGAGCTCTCCCATTCTGACTCAGTCCATTCTCTAATCTATTTCTACACAGAACCTAGCAGTAATGAGAGCTCACCTTTGTTGTGGGTTGTCATTTTTGTTTCTTTTCTGCTATATTTTTAGAAACATTTTTATGGGTCATATTATTATATATCTGTGATATATATGCAATTCTTCATGAATTTAGCAACAGGAACATTTTTGTTGCTAAATTCTCAAATAAATATAGATAGACAGCAATGTGATCCAGGTTACTTCTTGGGGCTGCAACTAGGGTGGATCAGGGCTGAACTGACACTAAGGCCATGTCTACACTACAGCTTATGTCAGCATAACTTATGTCTCTCAGGGTGTGAATAAACCACCCCTCTGAGCGACGTAAGTTACACCAACATAAGCACTCATGCACCACAGTGCTTTGTCCTCAGGAGAGCTTCTCCCGCCATCTTAGCTTCTGCTATTTGCTGAGGTGGTTTCATTATGTCAACAGGAGAGCTCTCTCCCGTCGGCATAGTGCATCTTCACCAGACGCGCTGCAACAGCACGGCTGCATCCGTACAACGGCGCCGCTGCAGCACTGTACTTAAATCTTTAGGGGTACAGCCATTAATTGATGAAACCCAGGCAATAAACTCGATTCTACTTGAGCTAGCAATCACGTCCTCAGCTCCAAGTGTAGACATGGCAACAGAGCAACTTCATTAGTTCAGCAAGCACATTTCCTGAAATAATATTTACTTACAGCAGATTTTTATTTTTTGAACTATGCCAGGTAAGGATGTTTTTACAGAAGAACCTAACTGTGAATAAGTGGAGGGATCAATGTGAATACATACAGTAGAAATCATTGTCTCTAGTGAATTGAAGCAGTAACTTTACAAAGTCTTACTTAGAAAAAACTTTGTCTTTTTAAAATGTTTTGCTCTTCAGCTGTAACCAGTGCTACGTCTCAAAGAGGCAAATTACAATTACCTCCACCATTATAAAAGACACATTTTCTTTGTTGGCCAAGGCAGAATTTTTTTTTAATAATGCCTGGTGAAAATCTCTCCAAACCAAAATCCAACTGTGAAATTATGGATACAAAGTTTTCTGTTGTCTTGAATAGTGCACGTTATACGCTGCTATTTGTTCAACTTCCTTTTTGGGGGGAAGTTGCTCCACGTTTCTTATTTGATCAAATACGTCTGGCTGATATGCAGACATTTCATAACCTGTGTAAAGGTCCAAAGGTTTGCCATTTGCAGATGTTTTCGTGAAGTGTGGTACACTTGAGCTGTGTATAGAGCTGGGCAAATGTTTCTGGATGAACAGTTGGTTTGCATGAAAAATGTAGTCTTGGTTGACCCAGAATGGTTCCTGAATTTGACACAAATTGGTCAAATAGTTTTGGCTCAAAAACTGGTGGGCAGAGGAGGTGGTTAGGGACTTATCTGGCATGTGGGAGACCAGGCTTCAATTCCTCCCACTATCTAATGTGGAGTCACATTTTTTTTTTAAAAAACAGCTATTCCCCCAGCTCCAATTGTGTACAGCAGGTTGGAGGATAATGAACCTTTGGCTCAGTGTCTCCAGTTTAAATCCAGTTTCTGGTCCTCTGTTGGAGACTGTTGATCTTTGAACTCTTGTTAGCACAGGGGCCAACTGACTATAATTATTTATTCCTTGTGCTGCAGCAACGCCTCAGGGCCCCAGTCATGGATCAGGATCACATTGTGCTAGGCGCTGTGCACACACAGAGAAAAGTAGACTATCCCTGCTCCAAAAAGCTTATAATCTAAGTAAAAGATGAAAGACAGGTAAGTAGGGGGGAGGGATAGCTCAGTGGTTTGAGCATTGGCCTGCTAAACCCAAGGTTGTGAGTTCAATCTTTGAGGGGGCCATTTAGGGATCTGGGGGGGAAAAATATGTCAGGAGACAGTACTTGGTCCTGCTAGTGAAGGCAGCGGACTGAACTCGATGACCTTTCAAGGTTGTTCCAGTTTTAGGAGATTGGCATATCTCCATTTATTTTTTATTTTTTTAATTTTTTTTTTAAGTACCACAGACAGAGAAGAGTGCAAAGAAACAAGTTTTGGGTTTTATAGCTTTGCAATGTAAATGACTGATTCCCTTTTAAAATATACCTGTTTGTATCATGAACACATCTCTGTGTCCTGAAATATCCGTTTTTTAATCTGAAACATTTTGGGTTAGATGATGTGTTTCCCCAACATGCAGCATTGCCAACCCCAAGCAAGCATTCAAAAGCATGAGGCAAGCTGTAAAAAAATGAAGATTAAAAAAAAAATTGTGGGGGGGAGGTTCTTTTTCTTTGTCTACTGACTTTTGAGCATTCATGTTATACTTCTGTCATGTTTTAAAGCCTTTTTTACTCCATTTACCATGCAAGGAACTAAAAATGTTTAACAGATATTAAATAAATAAGCTTCACAATGCTCCTGAGAGGTAGAAACACTGAGCCAATGAGAGCTGCTGAGTGCTCGGCACTGTTGAAAATCAAATCCTTTATTCGGGTGCCTAAATATGGATATAAAAGCATAGGCTCTTATTTTTTAAAAAAATCTTGGCTATTGTCATCATTTTACAGAGTGGGAGTGATAGAGGCACAGAGATGTTAAGTGACTTGCCAAAGGCCACATCGGAAGCTCATGGCACAGCCAGGAACATAAGCTAGATCTCCTGATTCCCATAAAACCAAAGTCCCCCTATATGAAGACCTGTGACAAGAGGCAGAGCTTTTTCACCAGAGATCTGTACATCTCATTCCAGCTGAGCCCAAATAACCTGGAAGTTGGTTTTGAATGTGACTAAGAGCAAGGAAAGAAATAGTATATAATTTAATTTGATTTAATTTTTTTCAAAGATTTTCCTGGAGTAGATGGGAGAATACCAGCACACAATGGAGCCCTTAGTGCCACAGGGTATAAATAGCTCTAGGTGAAAACATAACAATAGCTAGTGTCTATACTATCACAGAGCAGCGCTAATAAAATACAGTAAGACTGTTTGTCATACTTGTCAGGGAAACACATTTTCACACAAAGCATTGTTAGCAGAAGTGTGTATCAGCTGATTAGGTCAATTTTTTCTTGAGTTTGATATTAACACTTTTACAGGATCTGCATAAGCTAGCCACAGGTTCCTCTCCTTTGGCAGTTATGTAATTTCACACTTAGCAAATAAAATGCCCAAAGCGTGTGTCACAAATTCAGCTGCAGCTGCTTTGCCATGATGATCAAAATAACAAATTAAAATGCATAGACAGCTTAGCCAAATTGCACTGGTATCTGCTCTGCTTCCTCCAGCTGTTGTGATTGACTTGAACAACTGAAATTTAGAAGAGAAAATATGGGACTTTCACAGCTTTCTCCTTTTTGCGGCCTCTACATTAATGGGGGGAAGAGGAAGGGGAAAGGGACAGGAAGGAAAATGACCTAGTGAGGCCAGAGAAAAGAACAAGAAGGACAGAAAAGGAGTAAAAATGATGCCTCCGTGAGTGTGCAAACAAACTGGGGTGGCAGAGGAGAATAACCCCCATAATCACGAATAAAACTGGAGGAGGATATTGTTGCAGGTCATAATGGACTTCAGAGAGAACAAATTGTACTCCAAGGGTAGGGTTGCCAACTTTCTACTCACACAAAACCGAACTCTTTGTCCCGCTCCTCCTCCAAGGCCCCACCCCTACCCGTCCTTTCTCCGAGGCCACACCCCCACTGGGGGTGCAGGCTCTGGGGTGGGGCTGAGGATGAGGGGTTTGGAGTATAGGAGGGTGCTCCCAGCTGGGACCGAGGGGTTCAGAGGCATCAGGAGAATCAAGACTGGGGCAGCGAGTTGGGGCTTGGGAGGAGATCAGGGGTGCAGGCGTCGGATGGCACTTACCTCAAGCAGCTCCCGGAAGCAGTGGCATGTTCCTCCTCCGGCTCCTATGCGGAGGCACGGCCAGGCAGCTCTGAGCGCTGCCCCATTCGCAGGCATCGCCACTGCAGCTCCCACTGGCCATGGTTCCTGGCCAGTGGGATCTGCAGAGACAGCGGATGGGCAGTGTGTGGAGCCCCCTGGCTGCTCCTATGGGTAGGCGCTGGAGGGGGGACATGCCGCTGCTTCTAGGTGCTGCACGGAGCCACAGCAGGCAGGGAGCCTGTCTTAGACCCACTAGGCCGCCAACCGGACTTTTAACAGCCTGGTCAGTGGTACTGACCGGAGCCGCCAGGGTCCCTTTTTGACTGGGTTTTCCGATTGAAAACCGGACACCTGGCAACTCTATCCAAGGTCCTGTGTGCTTCAGCAGCAGCAGCCATGTGAACCACAAATTGTGGATTACAAAGTGTAGCATGTTGGGACAGCTTCTTGGTTCCTGGCAATAAATCCCCTCTACCCTCCCAGCAGTACGTTTCAGCATGTACTGAAGCTGGAGGAGCACGTAGCAGGCAAGCAGAGAGGAGCCTGCTGGACTGTAATCCTGGTTTATGTCTCTTTACAGAATAAAACTTTGTTCATGGTGGTTTGTCTGAGCGGGCCAGGTCTGAGGTGAACACACACTGACACACAACACAGCGCACATGGAGGAGCCTTGGGCCATTTCCCAAAGTCGTGTAAAAAGCCACAAGCCTAGGGTTACCATATTTCAGGTTCCCCAAAAGAGGACACTGCCAGAGAGAGGGGGAGGGGAAAGTGGAGGGGGGTACAGTTGAGGGTGCTGGAAGGAGTATTGGGGTGTGTGTATACTGGGTAGGGTACCTGAGGGGTTCAGGAGAGTGTGTGTGTACTGGGAGAGGTATTTGGGGGTACCTGAAGTGGGGGTTCTCCCTGGAGGTGGAGGGTAGTGTCACACCCGGTCACAGTGGCAGGGCAACTGGTGCAAGACCAGAATGCAATGCCAGCTATTAGCTCCTCCCTGTGGGACCCCCTCCCCAGGGCTGGGAGCCGGGGCCTGGGTGGAAGGGATCAGGCAGCTGCAATAACCACTCTGCAAAAAACCAGGAAATTTCCTGTGATTTGAAAAATCCGCCTGGAGAGAGTGCAGAAAATCAAAAAAGAGGCAATGTCCAGGAAAATGAGGACACGTGGTAACCATACATAAGGCAGACTTACCCTATCTTGAATAATCTCCTACTGGGCCAGTGAGCAGGAGCGGGACTACAAAGTGATGCTTGATCTAAGAGATGTTTGATCCAGTGAATCAAATAAACTTTGTTTGTTTGTTTGATATAAAGAGGGACAACAGGAACAAAGAAACAGGCACAAAGTCCGAAAAAGAAAAATTGCTGGGAGGAGAGGAAAGAGACCAAAGAGGGGCTGAAAGGGGGACTCAGAAAAGAAGAAAAAGCAATCACTCACAGACACCAAAATGTGGTTGCAAAAAAAATAATAGAAGGAAATCAGACCATGAAAACTTGAAGTAAAGAAGCAGCTATAGAGGAAAAGAGGTTCTATTTAGCCAAATAAAACAAATATGATCAGAGAGAGGAAGGAACAGGCAGAAGGGAGGAAAGGGAATAAAAATAAGCCAAAGAAACATAGTGGATGAGGAAAGAGGAGACAAGTCTCACTATGACACAGAAGCAAGTATTAAGGAGCAAAAGTAACAGGTGTCAGGATGAGAAAAGTGTTAAGGATCTCCCCTGGGTTAATGATTTTGGGCCAGGTCTTCGCACATAGTTAAGTTCCCTTTGTGCCTCTGGAGTAGGAGCAGTAGAAAGGAGACTCAGACCTTAATTAAATCTTCGGTAACTCCACTGAAGCCCATGGCCATACTTCACATTCACACCAGTGTAACTAAAATCAGAATTTGGCCTGTAATCTTTCTGCATTCCACTATATATTATCTGATCTATCTTATTCATTGGGTCTTCAAAGATATATCCCTAACTGGGGATCTCTTGATTAATTAAAACCATATTTAATTGCAAATATTCAAGACAAATATCAATGCATCAGTGGTTATACGGGCTAGGTTTACTAAAGAATTTAAGTGCGCAACTACCACTTTAGGAACTAAATCCAACGTCTAATCACCACTGGCATTCACAAATCCCCTGCTTGGCTGCCACCTAGTCCTGGAGGTATCTAAAATTTTCTACATGTCTATATTTTGGCAGCTGGGCATGTGCACAGCTGCCTCAGTCCTGACCCCTTCCAGTACCATTCTTATACCTAAGCTAGGGTGACCAGACAGCAAGTGTGAAAAATCGGGACAGGTTGGGGGGGTAATAAGAGCCTATATAAGAAAAAGACGCAAAAATCGGGACTGTCCCTATAAAATCGGGACATCTGGTCACTCTAACCTAAGCCCCACTTATCTTGCCTGTGAGACTCAATATAGTAGGCATGCACAGAGCACACCTACCTCCACTAACACCCTAACCATTGGACAATGGGGTTTTCTGGCATGTGGCTTTCTCAATATCTCCTGTTGTGGCTGTTCCAGTGTGTATGAAATACTGAAATAATTTAAATATCCATTGGGTCAAAAAGAACATGAGAATGACTCTACCATCCTGTGGTTAGGGCACTCACTGGACAGATGGGAGTCCCGTGTTCAAATCTCCTCTCCACATCAGGCAGAGGGTGGGGAATTGAGCCAGGATCTCTCACAGGAGTTCTCCAGTCACTGGACTAAATGTTATAAGAGGGTCTTTCTTCCCATTGCCATTTAGGCATGTGCCTATCTTGCAAGAAACAGCTCACCTGACTTAATCCATGAGAGGATTCATGGCTGTGAACCCCAAATGGAGACAGACATCTCTTTTTGGCCTGGACTTAGGTTTTGAACTCCCTGAAAGGGGTGAGGCTTAAGACCAACCCTTCTCCTTGGCTAGCTTAGGCAACTCCCTCCTCAGCTTGCTGGCTTTTGTGGAACCCACTCTCAAAGGCCTATTTCTCTCCATGCACTGTATATGTGGCCTAGGCACCTAACTTGTGGTTTGTGGATTCCACTGGGTTGCCTGGGGCCTAAAAGTTGGGCCTGGCAAAACGGAGCATTGCAGTGCCTAAATCACTTTGTGAATCGAGCCCTAACTGACCAATACTGGGTTTTCAGCATTCCAACCCTCTCCTCTCAAAAAAACACCTATCTAGTCATGACACCAGTTCATCTTAGAATGGACCCTTACATCACCAATGAGAAACCTCAATCTAAAAAAGCAATGAGACTTTCTTATCACTATCCCTGACAAACAATATAGCAAAACATTGCAAGCTCATCACATCTTGACAACAGGTGCCAAATAGCATCAAGGCACTCCATACTGGTCACCAGCATGCTTCTTAACAGATAGCCTGACAGACATTGATTGAGGCTGGAGATGTGAGGTGACCAGTGTGACATTAGCAGTACACATACTATTGGCATTCCTGACTATGCCACCACTACATAACACCTCTTCTCTGAAAATTGTCATATCTCAATCCTCACAAAACTAATGGTACTCAGATATTTCATTTCTTTTCAGATAAGTAGCTGACTACTACCCTGTTGTGTCTCCAATGTATTTGGTTATGTTTTTAGCAAAACCCATGTTGCCCGCACATTGAAAACCTTTAGTCTCAGACTGCATTTTTTGAGGAGTTTATATGCCACATACACAACAGCTTAGCAAGAAGTCTGAGGGATTTACAGGACACTACAGAAAAGTCACCAAACAAAATCAGTCTTTCTGGTGAACAAGAAATCTTTCTTGTGTGTCTATGAACTGAATCATGTCTGGAACACACCGTTAACCAGGATAGGTGTGTCATCCAAATTCTCTGCCATTTCAGTAGCCTCTATTCTGCCTTTCACTGAACTCGGTGGGAACTTTGAAACAAATACTATTTAAAGTGTATTTATATTGGACAAATGACTAGGGAGGAGCATAAAAATATTGTTCAGGCATGCAGGAGTGAAATTAGGAAGGCCAAATCACACTTGGAGTTGCAGCTAGCCGGAGATGTTAGGAGTAACAAGAAGAGTTTCTTCAGGTATGTGAGCAACAAGAAGAAAATCAAGGAAAGTGTGGGTCCCTTGCTGAATGAGGGAGGGAACCTAGTGACAGATGATGTGGAGAAAGCTAGTGTACTCAATGCTTTTTTTGCCTCTGTCTTCACAGACAAGGTCAGCTCCCAGGCGGCTGCACTCCGCAGCACGGTATGGGGAGGAGGTGACCAGCCCTCTGTGGAGAAAGAAGTAGTTCGGGACTATTTAGAAAAGCTGGACGAGCACACGTCCATGGGGCCGGATGCACTGCATCCGAGGGTGCTAAAGGAGTTGGCCGATGTGATTGCAGAGCCATTGGCCATTATCTTTGACAAATCATGGCAATTGGGGGAGGTCCCGGATGACTGGAAAAAAGCTAATGTAGTGCCAATCTTTAAAAAAGGGAAGAAGGAAGATCTGGGAAACTATAGGCCAGTCAGTCTCACCTCAGTCCCTGGAAAAATCATGGAACAGGTCCTCAAGGAATCAATTCTGAACCACTTAAAGGAGGGGAAAGTGATCAGGAACAGTCAGCATGGATTCACCAAGGGCAAGTCATGCCTGACTAACCTAATTGTCTTCTGTGAGATAACTGGCTCTGTGGATGAGGGGAAAGCAGTGGATGTGCTATTTCTTGACTTTAGCAAAGCTTTTGATACAGTCTCCCACAGTGTTCTTGCCAGCAAGTTAAAGAAGTATGGGCTGGATGAATGGACGGTAAGGTGGATAGAAAACTGGCTGGATGGTCGCGCTCAACGGGTAGTGATCAATGGCTCCATGTCTAGTTGGCAGCAGGTATCAAGTGGAGTGCCCCAAGGGTCGGTGCTGGGGCCGGTTTTGTTCAATATCTTCATTAACGATCTGGAGGATGGTGTGGACTGCACCCTTAGCAAGTTTGCAGATGACACTAAACTGGGAGGAGTGGTTGATACGCTGGAGGGTAGGGATAGGATACAGAGGGACCTAGACAAATTAGAGGATTGGGCCAAAAGAAATATGATGAGGTTCAACAAGGACAAGTGCAGAGTCCTGCACTTAGGACGGAAGAATCCCATGCACTGCTATAGACTAGGGACCGAATGGCTGGGCAGCAGTTCTGCAGAAAAGGACCTAGGGGTTACAGTGGACGAAAAGCTGAATATGAGTCAACAGTGTGCCCTTGTTGCCAAGAAGGCTAATGGTATTTTGGGCTGTATAAGTAGGGGCATTTCCAGCAGATCGAGGGACGTGATTATTCCCCTCTATTCGGCACTGGTGAGGCCTCATTTGGAGTACTGTGTCCAGTTTTGGGCCCCACACTACAAGAAGGATGTGGATAAATTGGAAAGAGTCCAGCGGAGGGCAACAAAAATGATTAGGGGGCTGGAGCACATGACTTATGAGGAGATGCTGAGGGAACTGGGATTGTTTAGCCTGCAGAAGAGAAGAATGAGGCGGGATTTGATAGCTGCTTTCAACTACCTGAAAGGGGGTTCCAAAGAGGATGGATCTACACTGTTCTCAGTGGTAGAAGATGACAGAACAAGGAGTAATGGTCTGAAGTTGCAGAGGGGGAGGTTTAGGTTGGATATTAGGAAAAACTTTTTCACTAGTAGGGTGGTGAAGCACTGGAATGGGTTACCTAGGGAGGTGGTGGAATCTCCTTCCTTAGAGGTTTTTAAGGTCAGGCTTGACAAAACCCTGGCTGGGATGATGTAGTTGGGGTTGGTCCTGCTTTGAGCAGGGGGTTGGACTAGATGACCTCCTGAGGTCCCTTCCAACCCTGAGATTCTATGATTCTATGAACCCCATTAGTGTGCTATCTGAGCACCTGAAAGTCTTTAATGTATTTATCCTCACAACACCTTGTTGAGGTAGGGAAGCATTATTTGCCCCCATTTTACAGATGAGGAACTGAGGTACAAAGCCCCAGATTTTAACAGGGTTTAAATTGATTTCAGTGGGAATTAGGCCCCAAAATATCTTTACAAATTTGGCCGAAACACACAAAGGTCCAGATCCATGAAGGGACATAGGAGTTGCAACGCTAAGCACCGCAGCACAAAACTTTTAGGTACCTAGAAAAACACAGGAACCCCATTGAGAGCCACAAAGACTAAGTTAGGTGCAGAGGCTCCCTAAAGAATGAATGGGGACAGATAGATGCTATAGTATGCAATCCACAAAAGCCAGTGCAGTAGGCGGGGGAGCTGCCTAAGCTAACCACCAGATGCTAATGGTGTAGGGTCCCTCCTCTCTCATGAAGATAGGCATCTAGGTTTGGTTGCAAGGAGTCACCTAGTTCTGTTAGTGATGCAAGAACTGAAGGAAGATAAGCATGTAGGGCCTGAAACACAACAGCTGTAAGAGGGCAAGGAGGACCTCACTTATAACCTTTAGCCTAGTGGATAGGGTACTCATACAGCATGTGGGAGCCCCTGTTTCAGGTGTGGGGAAAGAGATTTGAACAGGGATTTGCCACCTCACAGCTAAGTGCCCTAGCCACTAGGCTACAGTCATTCTGACTTGTCCATTGGCTAATTTATATTTAATGAAGCACATGAAAATGGGTATGCTGGGTCAGACCAATGGTCCATCTAGCCCACTATCCTGTCTTCTGACAGTGGCCAGAGCCAGATGCTTCAGAGGGAATGAACAGAATAGTGTAGTTATCAATTGATTCATCCCCTGTCACCCAGTGCCAGCTTCTGACAGAGATTTAGGGACACCTGGAGCATGGGGTTATGTCCCTGACCATCTTGGCTAACAGCCATTGATAGACCTATCCCCCATGAACTTATCTAATTCTTTTATGAACCCAGTTATACTTTTGGCCTTCACACCATCCCGTGGCAATGAGTTCCACAGGTTGACTGTCATTGTGGGAAAAAGTATTTTCTTATGTTTGTTTTAAACCTACTACCTATAATTTCATGGAGTGATCCCTGATTCTTTTGTCATATGAAGGGGGAAATAACACTTCCTTATTCACTTTCTCCACACCACTCATGACTGAGGCTAGTGTCCTCACCAGTGGACATTCCTTCCTCTGAAATATCAAATAACCTTTTAGTGTTCAAATCCTAGTTATTGTGGAGATTATTCAATGAGTAACTATTTAATAGTGTCCATTATCAACTTTTGATACTGTAGTTCGGATGTGCTGACAAATAGCATCAGCCTGCCTGCCTTCAGCCTGATGTCACGAGACTGTGTATTAATGCAGTCTGCCCACATAGATAGAGCTGGCCAAAACTCAGGATTTACGTTTTGTGAGAAATTTCAGAATTTTGAAGTTTGGTTTCATTCCAACTCATAACAAAACCAAGTTTTCTGAAATTTCTCATGAGCTAGAACATAAAAAAAAAAGTTGTTTCAGAAACAAATTGACTCATGGTGTTTCTGAAACCAGAGTTGTTCCTGGGGAGCAAGTCGTGGGGCTGCTGCAGAGCTGTGGACCCTCAGTACCCGGGTAGTTTGCTTAGCTGAACTGCCCAGCAGTTGAGTTCTGCCAAGATCCTGCTTTTGACTCAGTGGAAGTTTGTCATACCGAACTTGTTTTTGCAAGAAATTTCAGGTTCAATGAGCTGAAATTTTCCAATGAAACAGTTTTGTCAGAAAGTTTCTGATCAACTCTATACACTGGTCAGATTGCAGGATTAGGGCCTTAATCAATCATTTAAATAAGAAATATAAATAAATAGAATAAATAACAGCTTGAAGATGGAAGTCATTTAGAATTGCATGTTGTACCTTCTCCAAAGTACTGAAAGTGCTTTTGGCATTGCATGATAATATATGAATTTTATATACACCTCTCTACTGTAGTTATCAGTGATGATAGCACTCAGAGGATGTCCTGAAATACAGACAGCTGGGTTTGGGTTGTTTTATTTATTTAAACCAGGCTTATGTTCAATTTTTAAATTGTCGCTTTGCAAGCACAATCCCCATCTTTCAATCGTAGCAGGTTGCTTTGCCAAAAATAGTCTCTAGAGCTTGATGATCTGTGACAAGAGAAAGGGTAGCAACAACCAAAAAGAAACATTCATATAAAGCCCATCTTCCCATGCTACTCAGAGCTCAGGCTTCCCTTTTAGATGTTATTTATTTATTTATTTTGGATCCCTTGCTACAGCTCAAATTTAAGAACAAGCCTTGAGAAAAATCTCAAAATGCATCTGTACAGTATTTCAAATCATCCCATTTTCCAATAACTATTTTCCCACTAAAGAACGTTCCCACAGACAAATAGCATGTCAGTTAGCCCTATCACATAACACTTTGCTCCCATCCCTCCAAATTATCTACTAATCTGTTGAGAATATTTTCCCCTAAACTTCTGTTAGTTACGTTTTCATTAGAATGACATTGGGCTATTATGATTTCAAAACCCATAAGAACATAAGAATGGCCCTACTGGGTCAGACCAAGGCTCCATCTAGCCCAGAATCCTGTCTTCCAACAGTGGCCAGTGCCAAGTGCCCCAGAGGGAATGAACAGAACAGGTAATCATCAAGTGTTCCATCCCCAGTTGCTCATTCCCAGCTTCTGGCAAACAGAGGCTAGGGACACCATCCCTGCCCATCCTCGCTAATGGTCATTGACGGACCTATCCTCCATTAATTCATCTAGTTCTTTTTTGAACCCTGTTATGGTCTTGGCCTTCACAACATCCTTAGGTCCTGCCCTTCCATAACAGAACTGGGGCCTCAAATACCAGAGGGTGTGTAATACTGTTTTCTTGACAAGCTTATATAACAAGTTCAAAAGTCTTACTGAGAACTATTATTGTTTGACAAGGGTTGACTGTGTGTTGTGTGAAGAAATACTTCCTTTTATTTGTTTTAAACATGCTGCCTATTAATTTCATTTTGGTGTTCTTGTGTTATGTTCTTATGTTTGGTTTCATCTGGTGTTCTAGTTCTTGTGTTATGAGAAGTAGTAAACAACACGTCCTTATCTACTTTCTCTATACCAGTCATGATTTTATAGACCTCAATCATATCTCCCCTTAGCCGTCTCTTTTCCAAGCTGAAAAGTCCCAGTCATATTAATCTCTCCTCATACGGAAGCTGTTCCATACCCCTAATCATTTATGCTGTCCTTTTCTGAACCTTTTCCAATTCCAATATATCTTTTTTGAGACGGGGCGACCACATCTGCACACAGTATTCAAGATGTGGGCGTACCATGGATTTTTTTTTTAGAGACAGTATATTTTCTGTCCTATTATATCTATCCCTTTCTTAATTATCCCAACATTCTGTTTGCTTTCTTGACTGCCGCTGCACATTGAGTGGATGTTTTCAGAGAACTATCCACAATGACTCCAAGATCTCTTTCTTGAGTGGTAACAGCTAATTTAGACCCCATCATTTTATATGTATAGTTGGGATTATGCTTTCCAATGTGCATTACTTTACATTTATCAACATGAAATTTCATCTGCCATTTTGTTGCCCAATCACCCAGTTTTGAGACATCTTTTAGTAGCTCTTCGCAGTCTGCCTGGGTTTTAACTATCTTTAGTAATTTTGTATCATCTGCAAATTTTGTCACCTCACTGTTTACCCCCTTTTCCAGATCATTTATGAATATGTTGAATAGGACTGGTACCAGAACAGACCCCTGAACAGAGGAATGTCTTTTGTTTAGTAAACCAGACCTATGCCAGATAGCTTTATTTTGGCTACAAGAGGATTCAGGGTTTTTAAAAGTCATTTGGGGATGTCACCTGTTTCAATATTCTGTTAATTCATTTCCCAATTCAAGATCAACATTTGACACAATAGCATTAGAAATCCATTGACAGCATCAAATAACCTCTTACAATAAATAGTCTAATAATTCAAATTCTATATTCTGGTTTCATTACTGGAGAGCTTAAACTTGAAAAAAGAGTTAAGGGGCACATTAAGGAGTCAAGCTAAGAAGTAGATTTTTGCATGCCCTTCCCCCATCTTCTAGTACAGCTGATTTTTCATACTTGTTACCTTCTTTGACTCAGGTTAAAAGCATTTGAAAGCTTTGCTATGGACTCCTTGTGGCAGTGACACTTAGCCTTTTTTAAAATTCAGGTTACTAACATATAAATATTCAAATACATTTGCCTATTCAGTTGTTTGCCAAAACCCAATGTGTCATCACTATAAATAAACACATTGGCACAGATTAAACTATTTGCCAAACAATTTTTTTTTAGTCTCCTGAAATGTCTCAAGACTTCAAAGGATGAAGTCTTTTTATAATATCCTAGTGCTATATGAGCTGGAAAACATGTCGAATACCAAGACCTAGCATCAAATTTAACAATCTTCTTTATCCAAATCCTGCTTGGAAAGAATACAGGATCCAGTTGAACAAGGAAATAATCTTCTAGTCCAGCCACTGTGTTGTTGTAGAACTATCCCGATGTTCTGAAATCCTAGTGGAATGTCATACTGTACCTGAAACATCATTCAAGTGTGTCATGTCCACCATATTAGACCTGATGCTTGAGGCAGCAGTGAAGCAATACAGGACTGGATTTTCTGAATTCTTCAGCACCCAGAAACTCCCATTGTTTTCCTCTGCTCCCAGTCATGCAAACTTTGACAACAATACTTTTGAAAGCTAAAGTTAACAGCAGTGGGTCAAATTCTGCCCTCAGATACAGTGATGAATGCATGCATATTGGAGAGCAAGTTTTGCCCTCTATCTGAACTGCAGATTAAAGCTACAGTTTACAGGCTGCTAGCATTCTGAGACCACTGTCTATCATGTTGCCCAATATTGTTTTATTCTTTCTTGGTACTCTTCCATCTGGCTTAGTGTAAACATCTGCTATCTCTTGTCTTATACTTAGATGGAAACTCTCTGAGCTAGGGACCATCCTTTTATTCTGTATTTATATAGCACCTTGCGCAGTGGAGTCTTGGTCCATGACTAGGGCTCCTAGGCACCGGGATAATACAAATAATAAATAACAAAAGTCATTATTACTCCTACAATCATTCTCCTACTTGAGTAAAATGCAAATTCCATGTAATTAAAGGTAAAGAGAGTGCTTATAGACTTTGGGTGTTGCCCTCAGTGGGACATGTCTAGACTAAGAAAATAGGTTGTATTTTAAAACGAGTTAGCTAGCGCACGTTAACTAATGCGCTTTTTAATATCATTTAGCAACTTTTGTAGGCAAATATAGTGATACTTAAAAATGTTAGCTCACTGTGGGGAAATGATTCACTTCGCCACCTCATGGCATATTGGCTATATACACATATATTGGCCATTATGAAGGAAATTACCTCGATATCTAGAGAATTTCCATGGATTTCAATAGGCTTTAAATCAGGCTTTCAGACTATTGCATCAATTTTAAACATATTTGTATATCTTTGCTAAGTATTTTTTACAGATTTTGAGATTTACTTGTCTCTTGCTCTCTTTCTCTGCCCAGTAGCTCTGAGATTTCTATAACTTCTGGCACATTCTAGCCATTCAGTTGAGGCCAGCTTTTTTTCTGGTGAGAGAGGCAAAAATACAAGCAACATGTATTTTGTTTCAAATCCCAGTATCAGAAAAGTTAGCTGGGTAGGCTAATTTTATCATTTTAGTTGCAATTTCATTCATTAACTGCTCAAGTTTCTTGTTAACCTGTCCCAAATTTGTGACATTCATGTTCTGTATTTATTTTTGCACTAAAATAAGTATCTCAAAGCATTTTACAGAATGCAAAGTCTGTGGACAGGTGGATCTACAAAATGCCAAAGCAATGCTATTTCTGCTTAGCTGTTATTACATTTAGTACATTTAGTACTAGCACATTTTCATATCTTGTGAGGTATTTTCTGCTGTTGAAGTGTGTGGTAGATTACTGGCATCTATTCAAACTAAAGGAAAAGAGGCAGTGTTTTTTAGACCAACATAACTCTGTATAAAGCCTCAAAATGCTTTTCAACAGATTAAAACTGATCAATTCAAACAGAGGGATTTTTGGGTATGCTTTCCATGGTTACTTACTTTTATAGAAACTACCGAGTCCAATTTTGCACAGACTCTAATTTTCAGCAGAACACAGCTGCTACTTACTGCATTTTCTATATTCTTTCACTTGGTTGCTTCTAGCTTTGGACTTGTTAGACACATCAGAATTCGTTCAGAGCTTTTTTCTTTTTCAAGCTTTGTTGCAAATTCAAAGTAGTTACTGCAAAACATCACTGTCAGGGCACTTGGTTCAAACCTGCATCATCTTTGTCTGGTGGTTACTTGCATTCTTATAAGTAAAACTGGTCCCAGCTAATGAAGCCGGCTTTGATCTTTGAACAAACTCTAGTCTTTTCTTTAACTTTGTGTTGCTCCCTATATCTGTATACCTTCCATTGAACCACTGACTCAAACACACTGACTATAGTAGCTTCTGCTTCTTAAAGGCATACGCACCCAGAGCCTCAGGCTGCAATAGCAGCTCTATGTAAGCAACTTCAATGGGAATTGCTCGCATGCAGAGTTTTCAGAATCCAGTCCACAATATAGGCCCTGAATCACTGCCAGCTATAAACAATACAAGCACATTACTAGAAATTTTATTACAGAACTGCCAGCACGAGTCTCTGTAACTGAAGCTCATAACTCTAAACCTGCATCTGAGACTTTGGAATGGAAATGATTTAGTTTTGATAAAAGGGAAACAGACAAAATGTATTGTCTCATATACTATACAATATCCCCAGACTAAAAATGGGAGGAGCTTAAACTGTATGATATTCAGTTTAACTAGCTAGGCAGGTGCATGATATAAACAAAAGAAGTAAATAATACATAATATTTTTATACAGTGCCTTTCGTCCTTAAGGGTCCTGAATTACTTTATAAATAGCCAACTTCTACTTACTATAGACAAGGATCACTCATTCCACCACTGAAAATGCAGCTATATCTAAAGTGAACATCATCAGCTGTTTAAAACCCGCACAACATGACTGCAGTGAGTTTCCTCTCCTTCTTTAGCTGGGTTACAGATAGGTGTGGTTTGAGAGAGGTGAGGCAGGAAATGGAAGAAAGTGGTTTTCAGGGCCTGTGACCAGCTCTAGAGTAACAGGTATTGCTGTGTGAGGGCCCTAGCTTGATTAAAGGATTCTGGAATTTTAGGGTAACGTGGTCTCAAAACCTTAATTAATATGTATTTTAAGGTGCCACTCTGCATGCTAGAAATGAAGAATCTTACCCAAAAGAAACTGCAGGGAATTTAGATGGGCAATATAAACATGAATGATAGATCAGAGACAGACAATGAATCCACTTAACAAGCTAGCAGCAGCAAGACATTTTCTCAGGAGAAATGTGCCATGATTTCTGCATTTAGTTAGATTTCTTTGCATACAATTATTTTCCTGGAATTTCCATCTCATTTAATTTTGCAGATCTAGGCTCAAAATACTCTTGTGTATGAAGTGATTACATCTAACTTTGGTTCATTTTCTATTTTTCTTGCTGTATGTTTTTACCTTGTGTTTGTATATCATAGTGTTTTAGTAGCTTTAGCAAATGATTAATTGACACTCTCTGGTACCTCTATGAAAAGGTACCACCTAAATAATGTTTCCCTGGCTCACGAGCTAAGAGGATAAATGGGAATAAAAGGAAATAAAAGGAAATGTCCGAGAATCATCTCAACTCTCATAAGAATGACAATTATATAAGGAAGTGAAATGTCTAGGTGTCTGGGGAAGTCTCAATCCACTGGACTGGCCAGTGAAGATGAAGACAATGAGGAGATTCTGGATAACAAAATTATCCTGATCTTAAAGTCCACATACAGGCAAAGCTGCCACTGGAGTCAACAGGAATTCCACCTCAGTGACTTCAGATTGTACCAAGTGTGTGTAACAGCAGAAATATCTCTGCTCACAAAATGAAGAGTTAACTCTAAATTAGCTGTAAAGGGCAGAAATATTCTCATGTGTGTTTGGAGGATTAACATTGACTCAGAGTAAAAGGCTTTGGACTCCCTCCACTGCAGTGTTTCCAACCCCTAGCATTCAAAAATCATGAGTCAAGACTCAAAAAAGTCATGAGACTGGCTTAAAATTCCCGAGGATTTTTTAAAAAAATCATAAATATAGGACTCCTTTTATTTGTCTTTTGGTTTATGAACCCTTAGGGTGCAACTTGGTGCAGCTTTCCTCTGCAACACTGCCATTGTATCCTGGACCCTGAATGCCATTCTGGTGGCGTAAAAGAAACAGCAATGTAGTCATGGAGAATAAAGTTCAAATATGTATTTGCACTGAAACCCCAAATCTAAGTTCTTCTCATAGAATCAAGGAACAAAGTCAGGACTGATCTGCAGCCCAAGAATTTTTTTTTTAATTGAAAGTTTTCAATAAAGAATATATTTGTAAAAAGTCACAATCATCTGTTGCTTCATCTGAACTCGTGGACTTTGTATTTCTAGTTAAGAGCTGAAAGAAATGTCTTCAGCAAACAATTTGTTTGTTAAATTTAGCCCCCCCCCCTTTCTGTTTGCATGCAGATTTTCATACTTTTTCAGTAAGGAGAAAAAGTCAAAAGACTTAGAATAAATAGAAGCTTTTAAAAAGTATTTTAAGTAGTGAAGTCTAACATAATTAACCAAAATATTGGAGGAAAATGTAATAAATTATGTTGTGAGGGCCTCATACAGCACCTAGACCAAGATGTAAGAGGGGGTGGGGAGGGTGCCTGCCTGCACTGGCAGAAGCAGAGAAAGAAAAATAGCTGTCTGTGCTAGGAGAAGAACGGGATGGGGTGCGGGCGAGGAAGACAGTATGTGTAAGAAGAGTATCCTGGTCAGCAACTTACCCGGTCATTCTGAATCTGAGTCCATAGCACTGACTAGAAACCTTATTTTCCACACAGTTCTTCTTTCATTCTGATGCTTTTATGGTACTCTCTCCTCCAGGACAGTATTCTTAATGAGGTAATGATACATTAGCCAACTCCAGGCAATCATGTTTTCAGTGATTTTTTTTCCTAAGAAACAAGCACTTTGTGGGAGAGAGAGGAACCAAGTGGTCTGGCACACTTTATACACTAGGCAGGGTGCATATGAAGTAACTCCTTTCTTAGAAGCACATTGCCTAACACAGCGTATGTCATTTGAATCCAATTTTAAAATTAGAATGAATCACTGCTATGTTCTGAATATGCAGGATGCTGCAGGCTCAAATCTAGCACTGAACTGAAGCAATCTTTGGAAGTGTACTGCTCTGGAGATTTTTAAAGAGCCCCCACTCCCCCATTTTTAGTGATTTTGTGAGCAGACATCCACTTTTGAAAGTTGGAACATAATTTTTGTTTACTTTTTTCTTTATTATTATTTACTTTCATTGTGTCTGCTGCCAACCTTCCAAATGGATGATGTATTTAAAAGCAGAAAGCTGCCCTAGTGTATATCCTTTTTCTGTCCAAGTCATGGATGTAAATTCTATAGGTCAGAACCCTCAAGACTCTTTTACTACCACAAATATATGGTACTGTTCCTGACAGCAACCCATTCATGTTGACGTTTAAATGGTACTAAATTAGCCTCTTTAAAATGTCTTTGCTTTTATATAATCATTCAAACCTGTCAACTTTTTCCTATTCACTAAGAACATTACTAATTTAGGTCAGGATGTCCTGGATTCAAGAGACTGATCAGTTATGGCTGCAATTTTTGTCTGAGGGAAAAGTACTGTAATATGATCACAAGGAGAGTCTGGGAATAGAATGTCAGTGTCAAGGGACATCCACCATGCTCTTTCACTGGTAGGTTCTTAAATCAGTTTTACTATTCTTGTTCTAACCAGAAAGCAAAGCTTTTAAAGGAAATGGAGAAATATGTTGCTTTGATTGTTTTTTAACTTGGTTTGTGCTTGCGCACTCTCTCTGTCTTGCTCTCACTCTCATACAATGCCACCTCTTTTGACTTCCTTTACTGAAGGAGGATATGAGGTTGGTGTGTGAGGAGGATGAATTTAAAGAGATCTGTTTTCCTTTGTATGAAAACAAAAGTTTTACCTGGCAATAGTTAGGGTATGTCTACACTGCGAAGTTGTCGACAAAGCTTTTGTCTTTCATGGGTACTTAAAAAATCCCTCCCGCGAAAGACAAAAGTTTTGCCGATGCAAGTGGCAGTGTGAACGAGGCTTTGTCAGCAGGAGCACTCTCCTGGTGACAAAGTTAATGCCTCTCGTGGGGCTGGAAATATTTTGTCAGCAAAAGCGCTGACAAAGTACTGACAAAGAGCGTTTACACACGCTGACTTTTAGCGACGAGACTGTGTCGACACAGCCTTGTCGCTAAAAGCTGCGTGGTGTAGACAAGCTATCATACTATTTGATAATCACTTATTTTGAACTGTGTTGTGTTAAAGGAGATGTTCACTTCCTAGACCAAGACAGCTAAATAGATGATTTTACCCTGTTTTGTATTTGTAAGTACGTGCTGGGGTTCTCAGTAGCAATAGGAGTCTTGATTAACCACTAATAGTCTCCAATTACCCTTTTTTCAATGTAAGAAAAGGTAAACAACATTGATATGAGAAAGTCTTCAGCAAAGCAAGTAAGAGAAAGAAAAAAACAAAGCTGAGGCAAAGCTTAGACTGGTCTACAATTTTTGAGAAGTCGTCTGCTTCAGAGATAAAATGTGCTATTTAGTATGTATTTGGATGTGCTGAATTCAAATTTGACAATTAAAACAACTGATTGGCTACTGTTTCTAAGATATTTAAGTTTTTACATTTTATGTCTATGTATATTGTGTAGATAGTAGAGTTTTAATCATAAATTGTAAACCTAGGTCTTTTCATGTGTTTATGGTTGCTTTCCATGATACTATTTCACCTGTCCTGTTTATGTAACACTTTAAAAATCAGCAAAGGGGTTATAGAAATAAAATTTATTATGACACAACAGGCAAAAAACTATTATGTCCATAGTTTAGTCCTCTTCAGTGTCTACTCGGCGCTTCTTGGCTTGTCTCTTGTATTCATAAAATGGAGCATCTCTTGTCACTGTCCAGCAATAGTCTGCAAGCATTGATGGGCTCCATTTGCCCTGATAGCGTTTCTCCATTGTTGCAATGTCCTGGTGAAATCGCTCGCCATGCTCGTCGCTCACTGCTCCACAGTTTGGTGGGAAAAAATCTAGATGAGAGTGCCAAAAATGTATCTTTAGTGACATGTTGCAACCAAGGCTTTTGTATGCCTTGAGGAGGTTTTCCACCAACACCCTGTAGTTGTCTGCCTTGTTGTTTCCGAGAAAATGTATTGCCACTAACTGGAAGGCTTTCCATGCCTTTTTTTCCTTGCCACGCAGTGCATGGTCAAATGCATCATCTCGAAGAAGTTCACGAATCTCAGGACCAACAAAGACACCTTCCTTTATCTTAGCTTCACTTAACCTTGGAAATTTTCCACGGAGGTACTTGAAAGCTGCTTGTGTTTTGTCAATGGCCTTGACAAAGTTCTTCATCAGACCCAGCTTGATGTGTAAGGGTGGTAACAAAATCTTCCTTGATTCAACAAGTGGTGGATGCTGAACACTTTTCCTCCCAGGCTCCAATGACTGTCGGAGTGGCCAATCTTTCCTGATGTAGTGGGAATCTCTTGCACGACTATCCCATTCGCAGAGAAAACAGCAGTACTTTGTGTAGCCAGTCTGCAGACCAAGCAAGAGAGCAACAACCTTCAAATCGCCACAGAGCTGCCACTGATGTTGGTCATAGTTTATGCACCTCAAAAGTTGTTTCATGTTGTCATAGGTTTCCTTCATATGGACTGCATGACCAACTGGAATTGATGGCAAAACATTGCCATTATGCAGTAAAACAGCTTTAAGACTCGTCTTCGATGAATCAATGAACAGTCTCCACTCATCTGGATCGTGAACGATGTTGAGGGCTGCCATCACACCATCAATGTTGTTGCAGGCTACAAGATCACCTTCCATGAAGAAGAATGGGACAAGATCCTTTTGACGGTCACGGAGCATGGAAACCCTAACATCACCTGCCAGGAGATTCCACTGCTGTAGTCTGGAGCCCAAAAGCTCTGCCTTACTCTTGGGTAATTCCAAATCCCTGACAAGGTCATTCAGTTCACCTTGTGTTATGAGGTGTGGTTCAGAGGAGGAGGATGGGAGAAAATGTGGGTCCTGTGACATTGATGGTTCAGGACCAGAAGTTTCATCCTCTTCCTCTTCCTCGTCTGACTCAAGTGAGAATGATTCTGGTGCATCAGGAACCGGCAGTCCTTCTCCCTGGGGTACTGGGCGTATAGCTGATGGAATGTTTGGATAATGCACAGTTCACTTTTTCTTCTTTGACACACCTTTCCCAACTGGAGGCACCATGCAGAAGTAACAATTGCTGCTATGATCTGTTGGCTCTCTCCAAATCATTGGCACTGCAAAAGGCATCGCTTTCCTTTTCCTCTTCAACCACTGGCGAAGATTTGTTGCACAAGTGTTGCAGCATATGTGTGGGGCCCACCTCTTGTCCTGATCTCCAATTTTGCAGCCAAAGGAAAGGTGATAGGCTTTCTTAACCATAGTGGTTCTACTGCGCTTTTGTGATGCAAAAGTCACTTCACCACAAACATAGCAGAAGTTATCTGCACTGTTCACACAAGTACGAGGCATCTCTGCTCACTTTAGCTAAACAGAAATGTGTCCCTTGGCAAAATCAAACACTGAGAAATAAGAGAGCACGACACTGTATGATTTCTAGAGCTGATATAGGGCAATTTGTTCAGCAGAGTGATGTAAGCTTCGTTATGATTGCATCATCCATGACGTCTAGGAATAACATGATGCAATTCATATCATGTATGACGCAATACCAGCTTCAGATTGCATCATTCATTGTTTTGCCTAAAAAGCAAGTACTGTCCAAAGCCAGTCATAGATTTATTCATAGATCCAGTCAAAGATGTATTTGAGTCATTTCTGGTTTAAATTGAGATCCCTTCCCTTTATAACTCACTTCTCCTCCGCCATTCCCAAGTCAAGGGTCGTATATACTGACCCAATAGCATGTCTTGAAAACTAGAGCCAATCAACAATTTTAAGCATCATTTTAGTTCTCAGTGACCCAGAATTAGTAAAGTTTGACTACATTTATTTCAGAAGCATTTTGGCTGTAGAGCAGTGTTATAGGTCTAATGTGATGTATAGTAACACATCTGACATTTCACATATGAAGCGGCAATCGCATTAATTCACCATAAAGGAAGGAGCACAATGAACAAATCTTCTTATCAGTATTCTTTCTTCCACAAGAGGACATGAGAACCTATTTGGAAAATCTCAATAGATATTTCCCCTCCCTACATTTAAAAAAAAATAATTGTTCATTTGTTCTGTCGATGTATGAGGATACTACATTTTAAAAATTAAACCAAAAATATTTTAGGAGAGCTGAATTAGAGAGAAAGATATATTGCCAACTACTTTAGTTCGAAAACATCTCACACAGAAATTATTGTTTCTACAACTGCTGTTGCCACTCTAGCCTCAGCCACCCTCCCACACATACATTTATAACAGGAAGAACTATTTCAGATTGATTCTACAGAATTACATAGCCATTTCCCAGTTTTCAATATCTACCAGCACTTACTCACATGTTTAACTGCGCTCACGACAATTTTGTCCACAAGTTTGTCATTCTTTAATTTTATTTATTTTATTTAAATGCTGAGTCACAAATTGATATGGCTAAATTTTAAACTAAATCACAATACCATGAATAATTTTCAACCCTTCTAATCAAAATAAGGGTTAGAATGTACAATTTCATATCAGTCTTGGGGAAATTGCAGATTGTGCCTCTTTTATGCACATTTTCATCTTCAGAAACAAGTCTGATTTCTCTTCTAGTTTACACAAGAGGTAAAATTCTTCCCTAATCATACATCTCGAAGAAGAACTAGATAAGTTCATGGAGGATAGGTCCATCAATGGCTATTAGCCAGGATGGGTAGGAATGGTGTCCCTAGCCTCTGTTTGCCAGACGCTGGGTATGGGCGACAGGGGATGGATCACTTGATGGTTACCTGTTCTGTTCATTCCCTCTGAAGCACCTGGTATTGGGCACTGTCAGAAGACAGGATACTGGGCTAGATGGACCTTTGGTCTGACCCTGTATGGCCATTCTTATGTTCTTATCGCCACTGATTTTAAATTACACCTGGGTAACTGAAAACAGATTTTCACCTAAATTCTTTTCATGGCTTAAAGAAAAATAGTGCAGTAAAATCTAAACAAGTTTCTTTTTTTTTTTTTTTTAAAGATCTGTCGGACACCTGTCAACTGCAAAATCTTCTGTATTTTTTAACCGCAGGTCTCAACAACAAAAAAATCCACTGTCATTAGCTGAAATAATCCTGCATCCTGAGTAAAGATATAATAAATGCATAGAGGAAAATAGTGTGTGCTGAGCAAAAAATTGAAATAAACAATGACTAGGAAGACTCCTCTCCTTTAGGAGGACTAAACACCTCTCATGGAATATCATACAAAGTGGGATACTGTGGACCACAGCTGTTGGCATTGACTACTATACGAACAGTGGGTGACATTGATGGAATTCATTTTTATTACTGCAGTATATTCCAAGATGCAGAAATTCACTAGGACTCATTTAATTTTTTCAAATATTGAAATTTCAAAAAAAGGGATGGGTGGACATTTTTGATTCTATTCCTCAACCAGCTATATTCACAAGGCAAACCTTTTAGCCAGCAACAGAGTAGAATAGATATTTTCATTTCCAGAACGGCAGCCCGATTACTTTTGGCTCATTTCCACTGCTTGTCCTGTGGCTTTTAAAGTGAACGTGCTACATACTGAATAGCACTGTATAACCATCTCTGGCAGCCTAGGGTTACAAAATGTTTAAGCAGGCAACAGAGTGCACAATGTGGTTGCAACAATTTAAAAAAGTCTGATATGTTCCCCATCTTAAAAAAAACTATTTCAATATGAATCATTGTTCAAGGTTTTAAGAGTGACTAGTAATTATGGATGCCTCCATTTTAGTTTTCTTAGCAAGACGCACCATAAAGGGGCCTGATATTCAGAAAATACTGAACATCCACCCTTGGAAGATCAAGCCCCTTTAAGGGATGTTAAACCAGACAGTCAAATCTTTACAGTCTTGAACTTTTTCCTTAATGTAGATTCTTTACTCATTTTATTTTTCAGGGGGTAGCTGTGTCAGTCTGGATCTTTAAGAGTGACAAAGAGTCCTGTAGTACCTTATAGAATAACAGATATATTGGAGCATAAGCTTTCGTGGGCGAAGACCCACTTCGTCAGACGCATGTGGTGGAAATTTCCAGAGGCAGGTATAAATATGCAGGCAAGAATCAGGTGGACCTCCCGTGTGGTGCACTTCCTGGACACCACGGTAAAAATAAGTGACGGTCACATAGCCACCACCTTATACTGAAAACCTACCGACCGCTATGCCTACCTTCATGCCTCCAGCTTCCAGCCCAGACACACCACACAGTTCATTGTCTACAGCCAAGCACTGAGGTACAACCGCATTTGCTCCAGCCCCTCAGACAGAGACCAATACCTACAAGATCTTCACCAAGCATTCTTAAAACTATGATACCCACACGAAGTGAGGAAACAGATCAACAGAGCCAGACATATACCCAGAAGCCTCCTGCTGCGGGACAAGCCCAAGAAAGAAACCAATAGAACACCACTGGCCATCACCTACAGTCCCCAGCTAAAACCCCTCCAACACATCATCAGTGATCTTCAACCCATCCTGGACAATGATCCCTCACTTTCAGAGGCCTTGGGAGGCAGGCCAGTCCTTGCCCACAGACAACCCACCAACCTGAAGCATATTCTCACCAGCAACTATACAGGGGGCCTGTCACAGTTTGGGGGTATGGAGAGGGATCAGAGCAGTTAGAGGACAGGGAGAAGGGGGGGTTGGATGGGTCGGGAGTTCTGGGGGTCCTGTCAGGGAGCGGGTGGTTGGATGGGGCATGAGAGTCCCAGGGTTCTGTCTGGGGGTGGGGGTGTGGATAAGTGTTGGGGCAGTCAGGGGACAGGTAGGGGGTAAGGTCCTAGGGGGGCAGTTAGGGTGGGGGGAGTCTCAGGAGAGGGCAGTCAGGGGACAAGGAACAGGGAGGCTTAGGTAGGGGGTAGGGTTCTTGGGGGTAGTTAGGGGCAGGGGTCCCAGGAGGGGACAGTCAGGGGACAAGGAGCAGGGCGGGTTGGGGGCTCTGAGGGGATCAGTCAGGGGATGGGAAGTGGGATGGAGTGGATGGGGGCAGGGAGGGGGGAACCTGGTCTGGGGAGCAGCCCCTGGGCACGGCTGGCCCCTGGGGTCTATAAAGGCTCATTGGGATTTGCCCCTCAATAAACCGATATGCAGCGCAAGATGGAATTTTCGCCTAGGGCGCAAAATATCCTTGCACCGGCTCTGGGAGGAGCGCATGTTTCCAGGGAAGCTGAATTCAAAACAATGAGCAGAGCCGTCACTTGAGGCATTATGGGACAGCTCCAGAGGCAAATTAAAGTGCAGAATGCAATCAAGGGTCTACACTACAGGCGCTTGAGCGCCTGCACAAAGCCTGACGACTCTCGTCGAGGTGGGTTGTTTGCAGCACCGCAACTGAGGTGTTTCTGTGCACAAAGTGGCTTGGCAGTGTTTACATGTCTGCAGTTTGAGCACAAAAAGCTGCTTTACTGCGCAGAAACTTGCCAGTCTAGACAAGCCCTAACTTGTTTTAAACAACTTCTAATGACAGAGATTCCACAGCCTTCCTAGGTAATTTTTTCCAGTGCTTAACTAACTTATAGTTAGGAAGTTTTGCATAATGTCTAACCTAAATCTCCCTTGCTGCAATTTAAGCCCATTACTTCTTGTCCTCTCCTCCATGGATAAGGAGAACAATTTATCACCCTCTTCTCTATAAACGTGAAGATTTTAACTTATGCATTTGAAGATGTATTTAGTCTTCTCCAGACTAAACAACCCAGTTTTTTTCAATCTTTCCTTGTAGGTCATGTTTCTAGACCTTTGTGTTGCTCTCCTCTCGACATTCTCCAAAGTGTTGTGCCCAGAACTGGACACAGTACTCCATTAGAGGACTTCTCAGTGCTAAGCAGATGGAAGAATTGCTTCTTGTGTCTTGCTTACACTATGGCTAATATATTCCAGAATGATGTTCCTTTTTTGCAACAATATTACATTATTGACTCACACAATATGAATATAATTCTATGAATTGAAAATTTTCACAAAGCTTGGTCCCCCAAAGAACAAAATTAGCTGACTGATTCAGGTTGGATGAGTAGGCAAAAACTGACTAGCAAGAAGTTTGACAAGGATGCTCATTGACCATTGCTCTGAACCTGTAATATCATCTGACCAACCAGACGGCCTTTGAAAGGACAATAATAGTGTGGCCTTGGGTAGTAATATGGCCCATAATACGTGAATCAGCATGGGGCACTCTGTGCCAGACAACCTCAGCCTCTCCCATTGAGGTTAGGGGTGTCCCAAGTGAACTGATGGGTGAGAATTCTCAAAGGCATTTCTAAATTACATCACTAAATTAAAAGAACAAGGTTCAGAATCAGTATTTTTCACAAAAAGGATCAATCCATTATTTTTGATGTGTGGTTGTTCTTGTAATGAGAGCTGCTAATAATTTCATTTATGTTTTTAAAGCTGATAACTTGGGTATTATTCTCCCTTTATCCTGTGTCTCAGTACTAGAGGCAATGCAGTAATGAGATTAGTAGATTCTTCCCCTCTGTCTATGCAGATTAATATGTCTCACTGATTTGTATTCCCCTTTCTATCAGTCATTTATGTTTGCATGATGCACTGTTTTGATTGTATTGACATTTCATTTCAGTTTAATTTGCCATGGCAAGGCCCTTAAAAATATTCATGTTGACACTCACAGTTTTGGTACTGGAAGCAAACTACTATGAGGTAGGGGAGAGGGCAAGGAAGCAGTAAAAGTTCTGGTTTAATTTATTGTCTCGTAAACACTAATAAGTTGATCTAGTTCATCCTAGATAAGTCAGAAAACATTTCTACTAAACACAAAAATTAAGTTTATGTTTTCCCTCTTTCCTCTTCTTTGTCTAAAAGTAGCAATTTCTTTTGTACTACTAAAACCCTGATCTGTAATAGGTAAGCTGAACTGTTGCTAGTGCAATCACCTTGACATTTATCAATAGAATTTTACTTATAGTGCTAAAATACCATTAGGATTGTTATTTCTTTGTGATATATACTGTGCTGTGTTGTATTCCAGAATGTTTACAAGGCACATGGGGATTTACTGCACAGCGTGAGCAGTATATTTCCCACCTATAATAATGGAATGATGGTCACAATGAGAGGAGAATAGACCTCAGAGTTAGCAACATGCAACAGGACCATGCAACCAAAGATACACTCTTTATCTGATGAATGCCCTCCTTATAATTACGTTGTCATAGTGATGCATTTTTAATAGCACTAATTCTTATGCCAGTAAAGTTCCAGAGCAGCAGCTCTTGACATTTTTACAGTATTCCTTTATGTAAATTGTAACTTTAACAGAGAAGAGCAATCCACAGTACAGAAGTACCAGTCTGTTAGCATCAGCAGAACTATAAAATTTGATCGAGTTAAACTAGGCCAAAGCATATTCTGACATATACAGTGACCAGAAGATTATACAAAAACTTAGATGGCTTAGTCTTTAAAAGTAGAAACTACATTGTCATTGATTATGATCTTTTAAAGTGTAAATGTTTAATGATTTAGGATCCTGAGCAGTTAAGATGACATCTAATTAGGCAAAAAGACAGGTTAAATATCAGGAATTAGAATTTTTCAAACGTGTAGCTTCAGAATATTACTACGTGTGGGCAGAGCCCTCCAGTATCACTGAGCTTCAGGGGCTTCTATGAAAGCCCTTTGTAGTACTGAATGTTCTGAGTCAAGTTTATAATGGGCCATGTATTCCCCAACCCTCAGCCACCTCAGTTCCTTCTATTAAACCTCAGAGTCCTAGAGAGCAATAGGGATGGTCAGCAGTTAGCATGAATATGCTGACAACCAACACTCTCAACAAACCACAGTTACTGCAAATCAACCTTTCTTCTTAAAGATGATCTCTGCAAATTCCCATTTGTCAGAGTCTAGTTACAATTCCAAACCCCAAGAAGGTGGGCTGAGGAGTTCTAATTAAACAAGGATTGCTGTACTACCCTCCCAAAGTGAGCATCAGACCTAGATGCCACATCGAGAAAGGTGCTGTGTAAAAGTGTGAGCAGAACTGGTAGCAGCCCTGCAGCTTTCTAAGATGGACACATTATGGAAGCAGGTCATTGATTCTGCCAGAACCCTAGCAAAGAGATGGTCAGATTTTCACTTAAAGCATAACATGTCTCGATGCATAATCTGATCCATCTTGACAAGCACTGAGTGAAAATTACATTCCACTTACACTGGCTCCCAAAGCCTACAAAACACATTAAGTGACTTCCTAATGTCTCAGTCTTATCTAAATAAGAACAAACAATAATTTAAAAAGAAATGTAAAAGAATCCAAACACAATTTTCTCCCTGGGGAGGGGACAGGAAAAAAGAAGAGAGCCACATATGGCAGATGCTAGTCAAATCATGCAACACACTAGTAAGAGCCACTCTGATACCACAATAGTAGGCTCAGTATAAGAACCTCAATGTAAAATAACACAATAGACTAGCAATACTCTAGATAGGGTATGGAACCTAGCTTCCCTTGGTTGACAAAGGGGTTTTAACAAGAAAACACAGCCAAATGGGTTGGTTTTGGTGGACCTCAGAAACAGGTTTGTAAAAGGATGCAGAACAGCTTTGTCCTGGTGAAATACAGTGAAGGGAAGATCAGCCATCAAAGCAGGCAGCTCATTCATAGGCTCTCTGACTCTACTCTGTATTATTTGGAGATCAATACAATTAACCATCTGGGTATTGAGGATACATATATCAGTATCAGTCTGAAAAAGGCTACTGTACTAAGGATTCAGTCTTTTGTTGCAGTGTATTTAGTTTATTTAAGAAAAAAATCAAATGATTTATCTTTATTTTCCTTTTGTCCAGATAGGTACTACATGTCTCCTTCCTTCTGGTAAAATCTAGATCTGCAGTAATTCAAGCATCTTCCACAGTTGCAGCTGGCTAGGGGAAAGACGGTGGAGATTCATACAGGGCTCTTTAGAATTAGCTTCAGTTCCCTGAGCATCTCTGTATGTACGGAAAGATCTGGTTGTTACCCTTTTCTTTGGAAACTCTTTTCAAATAAAGCTTGACCAACTCCATTCTGGTGTACAGGCACTATACACAGTCATATAGGACTTGCAACTCTTTAACTAAATTTAAACTAGCCAGAGATGTGAGTGCATACACCGGATATTTTGCATGCTAGCAAACCCAAACCCACCCCAGAGCCCACATCTCCAGTCAGAGCTCTAACCTCTCCCTCTCTCCCCAGCCCTCTGCCCCATCCTGGAGCCCCCTCCCACGCTCTGAACCCCTCATTTCTGGCCCCATCCTGGAGCCCGCACCCACAACTAGAGTCCTCACCCCCTCCCACACCCTAACCCCCACAGCCACAGCCCGGTGAAAATGGGGGAGTGAGTGAGGGTGGGGGGGAGCAAGCAACAGAGGGAGGGGGGAATGGAGTGAGTGGGGAAGAGGCCTCAGAGAAGGGGTGGGGCAGAGGCGGGGCCTTGGAGAAGTGGCAGGGAAGGGGTGGAGCAAGGGTGTTCGGTTTTGTGAGATTAGAAAGTTGGCAACCCTATAGAAGCCTTAGTTCTGTCCATAGGCATTCCCCTGCATGCCTTGCTGAGTCATAAGGTGTAGCCCCTGACCCTTTCAATTAGTTCACTGTACAGTTGATGTCCCTTGATCGGCCATAAAGCAGGCTGGGTAGTGCTGACACCAATCTGTCTGGGGGTGTCACCCAGATGCACAGCACAAGTTTGGAAATATAGATATACCCTATATATCTATAACTCATCATACAAAGGTGATACAAACATATAAAAAAGATTATCAGACTTGGCAAATTATAACATTTTTACAGATACCTCACATGGGATATCTGGACGATTCATTGCAATTTTATAATATTGGTATCAGCAATATCATAAACTGTCCCACGTATTCCATACAGCATCACACATGGTAGTGAGCAAACAACCTCTACATACCTGAGAATTCTGAGAAATACACTGCGTCCCCTGCTCCCTGTGGGGTGGTGCAGTTAAACCCTGCCCTGGATGCAGTGCTGTACCTAAATGGTATAATCACATCTTCATGTTGCATGATTGTGCATTCCAAAACCCTTTAGTTCCTTGATCATGTATTATTTCTCAAATATAACGCTTCATGCATTTCTTTCCTAAAGCCTTACTTACTTGTGTAGCATAGCATCTTTATATCTGTTTTTAATTGCATCAGTCCTGTCATCTTGCAGGATTTTCATCCCCATATGCAATCCAAGGTGATTATGGAAGGTTTGGAGTATGATGTATTGATGATTATTTATATCACACCTCCAAATTATTTGAGGTTTACGAATCAGTCTTAAATCCACCTCTCCTGACAGGCTGACAAACCTGCTGAAAAGCATTGAAATTGACAGCATGCATGGTGATGCCCAGTGCAAAAGGTTTGTGTCATGTCACCATTCTGACGCCTTTTTATAATTTGTCACCATGAATGTCAACTGACCTGGGACAAGTACTGCATATTGTCACCTAAACGAGTGAGTGACTCCTTCAGCACAGGGATTTTTATAGGAAGGGCAACATGTTGACATTAGTACAGCAGCTGCCACCATGAAAACTTAGCTGATACAAAGAAACAGATCAGTGAGCAATGTTTAGTTCCTTGGTCTTCAAAGCACAATTATAGTGTTCATAAAAGCATGAAAAGTCTAATAATTCACTTGGGATTTGTGACTTTGTCCCAGTGGTTCCTTTATACTTTGCTGCTTTCAATAGCAAAAATTGTCCAGTTGGCATAATACCCACTAAGCTGTCCAACAAACATTCCTATTAACTGTACATTTTATTAAAAAAAGTAATATCTGGCCTGACTCAAATGTAACATCATGTAACAGAAACTCTTCTCTAAACAAATACAAATTTAGAAAATATATTCAGTCACTGTAGGTCTCAGCACTGTGTTGATATAACATTTTGTTGTGCAGCATCAAATTAATGTCGAATAATAAATTGGCTGTGTAGATAGGTGTGTTTTCTGGATAAAAAAGGAGAAAGGTATAAAAAAGATAAAGAAAAAAACCCAATACTTTAAGCAATTTATTTGTAACCATAACCTGAGGCTTTTTTCTGATTCTTTTTACGTTGCAATAAAAATTATATGAAATATTTAAAACATGAACAGGCAAGTTTACTTACTGTTTCCTGGATGCCAGCGCACTGCATTTAAATATGCATTACAGTAATGGAAGAGAAATTCATGTTCAGATCGGAGAATTTTCCCTTGAAGCAAGGGCATCAGATCATGTCCATCAATAATTCTGAATAAGAAAGCATTTCAAAGTCAGGGAGAATAACCCAAGCCTTTCCTGGCTGAGAAAAAACTAACTAGGCATTTCCATTTCTTAACAGACAGTGCAAGTGCCATTCCGCCATGAAGGCCGGAGTGTTAGAGCTAGCCTTCTTTTCATGACTTGAAGGGACACAACAAATTGGTGAATTTGGAGCAAAAACTGCCGGCATTTTTTCTCCTTGAGTTCTACATTATTCATGGGAATGTTAATTTTGCCCTTTGCCTTTTGCAGATAGTTGGCGTCCCCACCTCATTCTCTCTATTTTTGATCTGGGAACTGTCGAGCTGTCTGTGAGTAAATTTCTGGAACATGGGCCTCTAGATACACAAACATGTATAGCCATTAATGCTGCTTAAAAGAGTATATTTGCTGTGGTAGCTATGGGACAGGTAAGTGAAATCTTCATCGCATGCCATTGGCTCTGCCCTAGCTTTCATGGCTAGGGACATTAATTAAAGTAACCTCAGGGGCACTACCTGAATGTATTCTATATGCTGAACTAAACATGAATGCAATGATTCCAAAGTTGAAATGAATTATTTTCACAATACATGTTAAGGGATGACCTGCATGGTCACCAAATAAAAAAAGCTCTCTAACAGCTGCTGGACATATTTGATCAAGCTTTGAAGGATTCCATCCATTTAGATGGAAACGGAGTTATATAAACAGCAAAACATGACTGTTTCCGTTCATTAAGCTATCAAGTTGCTAGAATGAACTGACAGGAAAAAAATAATCACAATCCATGGTTTTGGCATGGTGTGATTACAAGTTTTGCAATAGTTTTTAGAAGAGATTAATTCACGCACATACATAGATCAGCAAGGCTATTATTCTTTCAGCTTTTTGAAAGACATCCTGTAAAAACAGTTTTTAAAACAGTTGAACTTTTAAGCTTCTATGTACATTTTAATTATTATGTAATTCCCTGTTACTATAACCAATGCTTGAAAAAACTGCCAGGTAATTACTAGCTGGGAAATTAAACTTACTGGCCAGAAACTGATTAGAAAAGTTTGGAAATCATAGACCACCATCATGGGGGGCTCAGTACTCATCCTCAGCTAATGAGGAGGGAGAAGAGACTGGGGATCCTACCACAATGTTGTCCCTGGCGTCCTCCGGTCTGATTTGTGGAATCAGAGTCACGCGATAGCTGGTTGAGATAGGAGCAGAGGTAGGCTGGAACAGGGGCTGACTATCATAGAAGCAGACACAGGCTGTAGGACCTTATCATACCCCTGCACGACAGAAGTTTTGCCGACATAAATGCTAGTGTAGACATGGCCTCAGAGTTGAACCCAGGGATGATTCATCAAATGTATGCAGACTCAGAGGTAACTCATTGCACATGGGTGAAAATCTCCTTATTCGGTTCCTTTCCTATTTATTGGCTGCTGCAAGGATGAGGATAGGAAAAGAAGGTGCCTCTGCTACCCTCCCACTCCAGCCTCTTTGCTAAGGATGTGTGTTTCTTTTCTACTTAATCCCTTTTCTACTTAATCCCCCAGGGCCTGCTGCCTACAGTCAGAAGGTGGTGGTCTCTGCTATCTTTCCCCTCCTAGAACCTCATTTTTGGGTCTTCCTCTCTGACGTGTAGCTTTCCCCAGATCCAACGCTATTTGTTGGCTTTTTTTTCTGGAGAGAGTTCAGAGGACTGCTGGTGAGTGATCCAGCCCCTGGGGTGCTTCATGCTAGTCACAATAATCCGTTCTGAGCTATTGTGGAGCAGTAATTATGGCATGTAGTTCTTTCCACTCCTCCTCACCTAGAAGGATTGTGGTGGCAACAAAGCAATTTGATGGCAGAGAAACTGATGAGGGGCCATCACATGAAAGAGGAAAAACAAAACAAAAAAACATTCCTAGGGGCTTAGTGTCCACTCAGAAAGCATGAGATCTATGTCCATAAAATCTGCACACATCAAGACCACCAAGGATCTGACAGAGTGATTGTTTGTAATGGATGTCCCAGGGCAAGCCTGTAATTTTACATATCCTATACCTGTCTTGTCTGTTCCGACAAGCACTCAATAAATCATCAGCAACAGTGTGTCTTTTCACTGCAGCTGTGAAGAAATACCAGCCTGGCGTATTAGCTGGTGCTCAGTTTTGCCATGTAAAATTAAAAACTGACCCTGCTTTATTGAACTCAGAATATTAGCTTGAATATTCTAACAACGTATGATGAACTAATTCTGCAGCTATCTAATTTGAGTTTTAATGGACAGTTAAAAATAGTCACTTCATAAAGTAATTCTGGCTGCCACTTGTGATATTCCTTCCTATTTTTCCCATGGGGAAAAATTACATTTTTTTCACTTTGCAAGTCATAATTAATTTTGAACATCATTTCACTGAGGGTTTCAGATAAACTGTTTAAATGAATACTAATAAACTCCAAACAATCTCAGATGGCTAAAATGTTTTGGGCTGCATGACTGTGCAGGTGCATACAGGGAAATATGCCCCTTCAGAAAGCTAGCTTGGCCTCGAGTTTAGCTGCACAGAGGTTGAGGTGCTACAAGTCAACTAGCCTGGGCAGGTAGGGGAGAATAACTGGGGACAGGTGGGGAATGGACAAGAGATTTTAATCTGCCCCTCAACACACAAACCAACAGAACTCATAACAGAGCTCATAAGGCATGTTGTCAGAGTATTAATTTATTTGTGCTATAGGCCAGCAGCAAATTACTTTCCCTGTGGAGAAAAGGGATAGCAGGGAGGGAATTGTGACTCCCTGAACCACATTTCCTTCTCTGGGATTGTCTTAGGCAATGCAACAACATGCTTCTCCTTAGTAAAGGCCATGCCCTAGTGACACAATCTAGCCCAGAACTTCAGTACAGCAGACATTCACACTTGATCTTGGGAACCAAATTTTGCATCTTCCAAACAACGTTTCCTCATTTTGCTCTGGAATTCTTCAGGAGGATATTTGCATTGATTAGGTTCATGGCAATGAATGATCTGAGAAATGGCTATCAATTTATTATGCGTGATTTCAATAAGGAAAGGTTATAAATTTTTTTTTAAAAGAGTCCAAGAAAAAAATATGGGGTCAAACCCTGGCCCCTTTGGAATCACAGGCAAAACTCCCATTGATTTCAACCGGGATAGGATTTCCTGAAGTTTAAAGCAATTTATATATTTGGATCCAGATTCTACCACCTTCGTTCATTCTGAATAGTACCTTATTCTTAGAAGTGTCCCATTTGGCCTATATAAGTAATCATAAGTTCTGCTTGGTGTATTAACTCTGAATTACTTTGTCTTATTTTGCTTTATTTTATTATTTGTATTTATTATTTTGCCTAGGACCTCCAAGGAGGTGCAGAAGGAAAGCTGCATTGAGTTTAGTTAAGCAGGTGCACATTTCTCATTTTACATGACCAAAATGAGCACCAGAAGACAAACTGGGATTTCTCCAGAACTTCACTGCTGATGATTTACTGAATGTATTTAGGAAAGGACACAACAGCTTTGGAATTGTATATTAGCACCTATGAACTGATTAAAAGAAAGGCAGGAACACAAACTAATTAAATCTACCTCTCGTAACCAAAAAGGGAAATTAGAACATACTGTTTTCAACATTAGAGAAGTTGAATGAGCAAAATATTTGGCAGCCTTGAACTCTAATGTTCCCTAGACGTGACAGCCAGGGTATTAGTTCTTTCATGCCTTGACCAAGGACAGAATTAGTGGCCACTTCGATCACAGAGAAGTTACAGGATGATGGGAGACTTTTACTTACGATTTTTTAATTTCTGTTTTCATATCTTTCACAATACCTTGTATCACAGTTATTGGGCGAGCTAAGACTTAGGACCCCTTTTATCTCTCTCAACTGACAGGCTTTGCTTCCTGCACCTCACTCTGGGTGGAACCACATGGTCCAATAACCCTTAGACTGGATCTCTGGCCTGCAGCCTCCCTGTCTTCCAACGGCATTAATGTGACAGGCACAACTGAGTTTGGCACCCGTAAGCCTTTTCCAGCAGGAGCCTGAGGCAGTGGGTGATTAATGACTTGAAAACAGCTTCTTCAAAACAAAGTATTATTTATTCTTTCACCCAAAGGTACATAGCACACTGAGCGAAGGGTAAAAACAGTGAAGCTCTCTCTCTCTCTCTCTCTCTCTATATATATATTCACTTACCTAACCCTTATTCTTTCTTTCTTTGTGTAAATTCTCCTCATTCCACCTAACCCCTATCTCTGGCTGGGAGATGCAGACTGCCCTGCTCGCAACATGCTTTCTTCATCTCTGTGTCTCTCCTTGCATGCCTGTCAGCTCTCATTGACACTCTCTGGGCATCCTCCCTTAGCTCACCCAACCCCGCTGCATTTTCAAGGCCTGGGTTCCTGTAAAGTTTAGCATCTCCCTTTGATCCTCATCTTATCCTTGGAAAAGAAAACCATTCTTAGCCTGAGTGGAGACAGGTAAGGGGTATTCTCCAATAAACAACTTTTCCATTGCTTGCTACATGAATCTTGTCTCTCTCATTGTTGTAGCTTTCTTACTTGGTTCCTTTAACAATCCATTTTGATCTAACTTGATAGCAAGTGACCCAGCATAAACAAACACACAGAGTCATGCACCATATTAATAAAAAATAATACAGAAATTTCCCAGTTCTCCATATCTCTCCAGGCTTGCAAGTTAATGACCCTAAGCAGAAGCTACTCAATACAATCTGCTATCCTAGGCAAAACTTCAGTGTGCCTCCCCTCCATAGAGGGCCAAATTTGAATGAGACTAGTTGTAACATGGCTCATTAGGTCACAGCGCCACTCAGATTTGGCCCAATTGCCCTTCCATCATGATAGAGGGGCAGCCGGCCCAAATCTGTTGCCCTACACAGCTGCCCAGATATCTGCCAACCTAGGCAGCTATAATTTCCCTACAGCTAGAGCTTGCCTCTGACCCTAGAGATATTTTAAGCAAAGTTGTAAAAACCTTTGTACTGTTTTTTGCTATATGTGGTAAACTTTTCCCAAGACTTCAGTATCTATAAATAAAGCAATAGTTATCAGACACAGAATGACTCAAGTCCTATATTCAGCAAAGTCCAGGACATCAAAGTTACCAAGGTAAGTTTTTGTCTCGTCTAAGAGTTAGCAATGCAAAATGATATGTGGATAAAGGACTATCTTTAAATCTCGAAATGAAGGGGGGCTGTATTTACATAAGTGCAATTTCTGAGGTATAAGGGGAAGTCTGATTGAACCATAATGATGGGCTAAAGTATGGAAGGCGCACATGGATAAAGAGAGGATTGTAACTTCCACTGGTCAAGAAAGAATAAAAGATACAGGAACCCAATTCTTCTGTCTTTGGAGGAGAAGGAGCTTTGCCATTGACTTCAATGGAAGCAGGATTTAGCTCAGATGCAACAGAACTTTATTGCATACTCATCTCCTTCTCACACATAGATGAGTATTTGGAACAGTGACCTGAAACAGAGATTGCAAGAGAATGGAAAACCTATCTGGTAACACCACCCTGGAACTCAATGGAGCATATCGTGAGTTTAAGGCTTAGCATGTGTGTAAATGTCTGAAGGATCAGAGCTTTCATGTAAAAGTTTATATGATGTATCCTCCTATGTACTGTATGCCCAGTCCCTGTGTAAACCTAGGTGTTAAAGTAATAGGGAGCATGTGGAAATGCAGTTGCCCCTCTTCCGGTAAAAGCAGAAGGAAAGTTCTCCTCCACTCCTTCTCCTAGACTTGGGAAGATGAGCTCCTGTTCCTCCTGCATAGTCACTGGCTAGTGAAATCATGACACATCAGACCAGGGAATCCGAAGTGGGAACAGCAGCAGGAGCTGATGCCTGGTTGGGGAGTTTGTGGGACTCTAAAAGCCTTCTTGCCATTATGTGAAGAACACTGGAATCTGATAAGAAAAATAGAATGGTCCTAACTGTTCACTGCTGCTTCTCCCTCCCCTCCAGAGGAGGGAACAAGAAGAGCCTCCAACTCTCCCTCCTGACCAGGAGAAAAGAAGGACCCGAGATTTGCTTCAGGTTGGGGGGCTAACTGTAATCCTCAAACAGAGTGACAGAGCGAGATGGGTACCCAGAAGTCACCTACTACAGGACAGGCCCAACAAGGAAAATAACAGAACACCACTGGCCATCACCTACAGCCCCCAGCTAAAACCTCTCCAGCACATCATCAACAATCTACAACCTATCTTGGAAAACGATACCGCACTCTCACAGACCTTGGGAGACAGGCCAGTCCTCGCTTATAGACATCCCCCCAACTTGAAGCAACTACTCACCAGCAACTACACGCCACACCACAGAAACGCTCACCCAGGAACCAAACCCTGTAACAAACCTCGTTGCTTGTTCTGTCCACATATCTACTCTAGTGACACCATCAGAGGACCCAACCACATCAGCCACACCATCAGGGACTCATTCACCTGCACCTCTACTAATGTGTTATATACCATCATGTGCCAGCAATGCCCCATTGCCATGTACATTGGCCAAACTGGACAGTCTCTACATAAAAGAATAAATGGACACAAATAGGACATCAGGAATGGTAACATACAAAATCCAGTAGGAGAACACTTCAATCTTTCTGGACATTCTATAACAGATTTAAAAGTAGCCATACTTGAACAAAAAAACTTCAGAAGCAGACTTCAAAGAGAAACTGCAGAACTAAAATTCATTGCAAATTTAACACCAATAATTTGGGCTTGAATAGGGACTGGGAGTGGCTGGCTTATTACAGAAGCAACTTTTCCTCTCCTGGAATTGAAACCTCCTCATCAATTATTGGGAGTGAACAACATCCACCCTGATTGTATTGGTACTGTCAACACTGGTTCTCCGCTTGTGAGGTAACTCCCTTCTCTTCATGTGTTGGTATAACAACGCCTGCACCTGTAATTTTCACTCCATGCATCTGAAGAAGTGGGGTTTTTACCCACAAAAGCTTATGCCCAAATAAATCTGTTAGTCTTTAAAGTGCCTCTGGACTCCTTGTTAGTTCAGAAACAGCACTCTAAAAGATTTTGTTATCTTCATGTACAACATGGCTATAAAATGTACCATAACAGTGCTATGAAAAAGACATTTTATTATTGTAAACAATGGTAAAATAATGAAATTTCAAATCCATGCTTCTCTCCCACTAAATACAGACCTAAAAGCTAGCAAAGAGAAGAAAATTTCCATGAACAATACTGTGTGGAATACAAGAAACTGTATACCATACCTGTCTTTGGGTAATGGTATCCCTGCAAGTTTAACAACTGTAGGGAATATATCCATGTTACTTGTAGGCTCATCAATATGGACACCCGCCTGTACCACTCCTGGCCAGTGAAGAAGACCTGGCACACGAATACCTCCTTCCCAGTTTGTAGCCTTTCCACCTGAAAGAGTGAACATGGCTTTTAGCAGAAAGCGATTTCTCCTTCAGAAATGCCATTTAAACACTATCAGTTTGTTTCCTCTTTACATGCCACCCTTGCAAACTGGTTATTTTATTTGCACTAAATGTACTATTCCTTTACTCAGCTGATTTTTTCTCTTAGGTTCACTGACACTAACATAATACTGGCTAAGACACTGCTTTATATATATTGGAGGGAAAAAATAATGCCTCAAATTTTTTTTGCCTGGTTCATGTGGCACAAAGGCATATGCAGAATCAATTCAAAACAGAAGTCAAAGTATAGATTTGTATAGGTCTGAGGCATGAACACCCAGAAAAGTTTTGCAGCATTTTCTTATAATTGCTGCTGTCTGACTCATAGAGGGGGAGAAAGATGTTGGTATTAAATTCTGAAATTAAACACATCAGGAAGGTGTGCAATGATTGCAAACACTTTCTGGATGTCCTGAAGATCCTTTTTTTAAAAGTGACAATTATAATTCTATCATCCAAATAATCAGACTGAGTGCCATTCAACATTCAACTTACAAACCCGTATTTCCCTCTCTTAGATTCCATGACATCCATCACTGCCCCAGTCATCCAGTCCTCTCTGTCTAATGTGAAAGCCCAGCACATATTTATTATACAGACAACATACCTATCCATTACTTAATGAGATGTGATTCACACAAATCCATATGGAAAAGATATCAAATATTGTAATCACATAGTACCATGGATAGGCACTGTTAAGGGTTCCCTCCCCACTTTGAACTTTAGGGTACAGACGTGGGGACCCGCACAAAAGACCCCCTAAGCTTATTTTTACCAGCTTAGGTTAAAACTCCCCAAGGTACAAAATCTCCCTGCACCCTGAGAAAAGCTTCTTGCTGCCACCATCAAGTGATTTAAACAAGAACCAGGGAAAAGGACCACTTGAAGTTTCCCTTCCCCACCAAAATATCCCCTTTCCTGGGGAGCTTGAGAATAATTTTCTAATCAATTGGTTACACGGTGATCCAAAACCCACCCCCGGGGTCTTAGAACAATAGAAAACAGTTAGATTCTTAAAAGAAGGATTTTATTAAAACAAGAAAGGTAATAATCATTTCTGTAAAATCAGGATGGTATATATTTTACAGGGTACTTAATTTCCTAACTCAGAGGGATCCCCCCCAGGGCAAAACCTTTAAGTTACAGAAAAATGCAACAAAAACAGGAATACACATTCCCTTCAGCACAGTGAATTTCCCAAGCTAAAAACAATAGAAAAACCTAAGCATTATTTAAATACTTACTAAATACTTCCCCCCCCCCTCAGATTTGAAAGTATCTTGTCTTCTTATTGGTTCTGATGGTCAGGTGTTAGCCTGGCTACCTGCGTTTCTTAACCCTTTACTGGTAAGAGGATTTTATAGTACTGCATCATACCCTCTCACCCCTTCCCTTTATATTTATGACAGGCACAGTGCTACAAAGTGTTTTAAAAATGAATATATGAACTTGGAAAAAGTTCCCGACCAAAAGAGTTTATCAGTCGTGCTCTCATTGAAGTCAGTGGCAAAGCTCTCAAATTACATGTGGGTTTTCAGGAGTGATTTGGTGGGTGTTGATTGGGAGCAGACAGAGCAACCCATGTCCTCAGAATAAAGTGTGTTTACTGAAATCCAGTGTAGCTAAGTTTATAAACAAGATTAATATTTTGAATATATTCGCTGATGTGAATGGCATAGCCCCTGGTCAGGGCTTAGATACACTCACCATTAGAATTGTCTATTATGATGATAAATTGATGTTTTCTGACGTTTGGCCTCCAGCTTTCTATTGCCCTCATCTTCCTGAGATGCACCAACATCCACAAGGAGAGTAGAATTTCAGACCAAGGTGGTAACCATGGGCTCACTCATGAGACGGAGTCTCCAGATCTCATAATAGTTTGGGAATATTACAGGGCCTTTGCATAGGCTTAGAGGGCAATTAGTCAGAATATTATGATTATTTTCATGAAAGGGAAGCACCTCCTGTTTTTTCATCTAGATTCACAATCAGTTCCTGAATACCATCTGATGTTCTGTGAACACTATTGATTGCTTTATGGCCTCGTAGCTTCAACATTCTCTAAGGCAAATTGCCTTGCTGAGGTTTGTGTGCTTATTTCTCAGGGGATTATTCCCACCACTTCAGATATCATGATGAGAATCATTGGTCTGAGACTGGTGGCATCCTGGCTTGCTCTAAAAGATAAATATCAATTAAAAATTGTAAAGGATGGAAGGAGGACTTCCGAAGGCGAGAGAATGACACGTGCAGAAGTAATGTGTAGAATCAGAGTGGCCAGAAGAAGCAATGAGGCAAGTGTGTCAGAAGATGAAAAAGAGTAGACCCATTGAAAAGAAATACTTCTTAGGAAGTTGCAACCTGAAGAGAGCTGGGGAAAGTAAGAAGAAGAATATACGTTTTCTTCCTCTGTTCTGGTGAAATATTGAGTTGAAAAGCTGCTGAAAAGTCTGCCATTCACCCACTCAAGGAAGGGGCACTTTGCCTCTCAGTAATTGCAAAGAAGCCCAAGAAGCAAATGGGGCAGAATTGCTGCCTGAGACTTGTAGAGTTCCACAAGGATCAACTCTTTCCCCAGTTCTTTTCAACATCTACATGCTACTACTGGTGAAATGATCAAACAACATGTACTCAAGTGCCTTTAACATGCATATGAACACTACTACCAAGATGGCCCAGTGCTTGGATGAGATTAGCTCTTGGATGAAGAACAGCTGGATGAAACTGAACTCGAGCAAGCCAGAGGTGATATTTGTGGGCAAAGGAAAGTGTTTTGATGACTTTGCAGCCACAGTGCAGTCTCCATTGGTTGACAATACACAGCCATATTTGGTCAATGCAGTCCATAGTCTCAGAGTAGTCTCGTATTCTTTGCCTACGTCCAGATCTCACATAGCAGCATCTGCAAGTAATGCTTTCTGCCATCTCTTCTTGGCTAGGAAACTCCAACCAATCCTGGTGCACAAGACCTGGCCTCAGTTATTCATGCCGTTGTCACCTCTTGGCTGGATTACAGCAACACAACATACCTTGGCATGAAACCTTCAGCACATAGGAAACTCTGACTAATTCAGAACTCTGAAGCTTGTCTCCTCAGCAACACAGGCTTCCATAAGCACATCAGACCTGTCCACTGTTCTCTATACTGGCTTCCCATAGAATATCCAATCATGTTCAATGTCTCAGTTCTTATCTTTAATACACTTCATGGCCAGTGCCAAGGATAACGAGACCATCTAAAGCTCTGGGACAAAGACTGTGGTTGACAACTACATACCTCTGGAACAATGGCACTCAACAATAACAGAAAAGCTTGTCTGTTCAGGAGACAGAACTTTCTCTGGAGGCTGGTCCAAGATTGGGGAATGTACTTTCCCGGAACTAAGGACCATCACAAACCTCACTGCTTTCTGCTCCAATTTCAAGGTGCATTTCTTTGACATTTCCTTCTCATAATCATATAGCAATGAGGGAACAAAGTACAAGTGACATATGTGTAGTCACATTGCTTAATGCACTCACAGAAGGCGCTCAGATACTATGGTGATAAGTGCAGTATAAGAAAACACAGAAAAGAATAGACATCATCCCTGTATCACAGCAGGGCTACTTCCTCACTTGTTTCTGTCCAGACACAACCAACATTTTGCTTTCAGGAAACAGACAAGCTGTTTAAGTCTTATGGAGGTTGAGAATAGACTACTGAGCCAGAGTAAAGGGGGCTACAACAGGGGAACTAGATCAGGGGTGGGCAAAGTTTTTGGCCCGAGGGCCATGTTGGGGTTGCAAAATTGTATGGGGGCTGAGTAGGAAAGGCTGTGCCTCCCTATACACCCTGGCCCCCGCCCCCTATCCGACCCTCTCCCACTTCCCACCCCCTGACTGCCCCCCTCAGAATCCCCGACCCATCCAACGCCCCCTGCTCCTTGTCCCCTGAGTGCCCCCTCCCGAGACCCCCCCACCCTAACCACCCACCCTCCCAAGACCTCACCCCCCTATCCAACCCCTGCTCCCTGTCTGCCCCGCCCCATCCACACTCCACACCCCTGCCCCCTGACAGACTCCCTGGGACTCCCACGCTTAGCCAACCCCCCCTGTTCCCTATCCCCTGACATCCCCCCCAAACCTCCGCACCATCCAACTGCCCCCTGCTCCCTGTCCCCTGACTGCCGCCCGGGACCCTCTTCCCCTAATCCAACCCCCCCACTCCCCACCCCCCTTACCATGCCGCTCAGAGCAGCATGTCTGGCAGCTGCATGGCCTGTCCAGAGCTAGACACACTGCCATGCTGCCCCGCAGGAGCTCGCAGCCCCGCCGCCCAGAGTGCTGCCCACGTGGCAGGGGGGAGGAGGGACAGCGGGGGAGGGGCTGGGGTAGTTCCCTGGCTGGGAGCTCAGGGACCGGGCAGGACGGTCCCGTGGGCCGGATGTGGCCCGCGGGCCGTACTTTGCCCACCTCTGAACTAGATGCTAATGTAGCAGAGTTTATTCTGCTATATAGCTCTAGATCTTATACATCTTTGTTAGAGCTGTGTCCGATGACAACAGAAGCATTGGAAACTCCCATAATATGATCACAAACCTCGTGATATTTGATATTTTCTCAAAACTCCAGCTGCTTCAGTCAAGAAACTGCATGAGAATTTCAGTTTTCCCTTTAAAAAGATAAGTTTCTAGCCCCAAAGATTGCAACGAAAAGCTTGAAAATACAAAGCACCCTAAAGGCTCAGAAACCAGGAGGCGCATGAAAAGAACCCAAACTTATTATTTAAAAATAAAACTCATGATATTTTAGGGCCTGACTCATGATTTTTGAATACTTGAGGTTGGCAGTACTACAAAAGAGGAGGAGGAGCAGCCCATGAGTCCATATGCCGGCAGCCTCTAGGCAGCAATATGCATCCTCACATAGAGACATATTTTCTCTCTTAAAGTTCTTTAACAGTGTTTTTAAAAGCAGAACAACAACAATCCAGGTTGTATTTTTATGCATTGATGTTTACACTTTCTGAGTGGCTACGGCCTTCAGCCTTATGTTTAATAGCTGATTTTCTGCTTTCCCTCAGAAAAAAAACTGTAGGTGCAGACAACGTACAAATACAACTCTGTGTTGTCACCTACAGAGAGATTACAAATTTTCATTTCCATTGAAAACTTATCTTTTTCTCTCTTGCATAAACCTCTAATTCACATTGACTGCTATTGTTTAACTTTGTAAAGTATTTTGGGATAGATTTTGTATGTAAGATGCATTAGGACACTCTGTGATTCAATTGCACAGACCTATTAATATTTGGGCTTAGTTCTCACAAAATTATCAAAACTATTGAAAAAAAATCTCTCTCTCTCATTTAATCAGGGTAAACTTTTCTTCCTATCCATGAACATCAGGCAGTGGCCTCCCTCGGCCTATTTACTCTTTTGAATGAAGGGAGAATAAGCAGAAATGAATTACTTTGCTCACCTGTAGTGGACTCTTGTTTCTGAATATCTATGATAAAAATGCATTGCTATTTCTGGTCTTCAAACAGCACACCATTTTTAATGGCAAAACCATCTGCTAACCCCTCCACTTTATCTATTTTCAGTGTTCTGTCAAGTGTTGGTTTATTTTTTTGGTTTTGGTTTTTGTCCTGTTTTTTAACTAGAATTATCCCGGTTCTCATACAAGAAGAATAGATAAACATAGATGGTGAATGCAAACTATCTCAAAGCTAATCCTCTTCTCAAACAAATGGCCTTATTGCTCAGGAGAGTGTATTCTATTTGTAATGTCAGGAGGGTTTGATCATTCCGAATATACAATAGTAGAATAAATTAGAGACAAGGGATGAAGTCCTGGCCCACTGAAGTTAATGGAAACACTACCACTGACTTTGATAGGGTCAGTTTTTACCTGGTATTATTACCTTACATTCTGCAGCAAAAATACCGTAACCACGTTCAAATTGATTTGCACGCTAGTTCCAAAACAAACAAACAAAAAAAACCTTGTTGATTAATAGTTTTAAGAAACACTGATGAAGAAGCTTATCACTGAAAAGTGGGGGAGGGATAGCTCAGTGGTTTGAGCATTGGCCTGCTAAACCCAGGGTTGTGAGTTCAATCCTTGAGGGGGCCATTTAGGGATCTGGGGTAAAAATCTGTCAGGGGACAGTACTTGGTCCTGCTAGTGAAGGCAGGGGACTGGACTCAATGACCTTTCAAGGTCCTTCCAGTTCTATGCGATAGATATATCTCCATATATTATTGGGGGTTGGACTAGATGACCTCCTGAAGTCCCTTCCAACCCTGAGATTCTGTAGCACATCACATTGCAGAAGATTATAATTTACACCTTGCTTATCATAACAGTCTACTCACATAAGTAAGTTCTACTAGATGTGAATAAGGGTTGAAGAATCAGGGCCTGAGTCTTCAGTGGACATTGATAGTATGAATCATCCTCCAATAGACATTAACAGATACATTAGCTATGAACATATTTACAATCACAGAATTTAGAGGTAATAGGATTAGAGCACAATCAGGGATCAGTGAAAAGTTAACTTGGCTGTCTCCACTATTTTCTTATTTATCTATTTGTATCTTATTTCTGGAATAGAATGAATATTGTCTCATGTACAGCTGTTCAGCTATATCAGGGAGAAAGAGTCTGGAATGGAAGATAATTGTAATAGCTTGCACTATGAGTGTAGACGAAACCAAAAGATTCAGTCATTAAAATCAGAGGAGGGAGCAGTAGCTTGGAGAACCTTCAAAGCATATGGAACTTCAGAGTCAAATATAATTCAAATGGGTTTGATGTTTAGTGTGAATGGTTTAAACAACCCACTTTAATAGGGGTGCCACAATTCAAAATAAAAAATATTAGTTATTACTAGTAATGGTAGTAGTACAATAGTATCCAAATGCCCCACTCAGGATCAAGGCCCATTGCACCAAGCGCTATACAAATGCATAGGAACAAATTGTCCACACTCCAATGATTACTTGATGCAAAAGACATCTGATATCTCTGTGTGTGTGTGTGTGTATCTGAAAGAAGATGGCATAGACAGAGTACCAATAAATAAAATTAAAAACAATTAAAAAAAAGCCAAGAAACCAAGGTGCATCAGCATCACATCAGATCCAACAAAATGATAATAATGGGGAAAATCAGCTGTCTGCATATAAACAGGTCAAATGACACAGTGGGACAAAGTTTAGAGAAATAATTTCTCAACACTCTAATGCCAGGTCTAAACTACAAAGTTAGGTCAACCCAGCCACGTTGCTCAGGGGTGTGAAAAATCCACACTCCTGAGCGATGTAGTTAAGCCAACATAACCCCCTGTATAGACAGTACTAGGCTGACAGAAGAATTCTTCTATCAACTAAACTACCACCTCTTGAGTAGGTGGATTAACTTTGCCAGCAGGCAAACCCCTCCCATTGCTGTAGTGAGAATCTACACTGAAGCACTGCAGCATTTCTAATGAAGCTTAAGTGATTGCTTCTTGGAACAGCTAGTTCCAGAGCACACCAATGGAGAGGCTATTCTCAGCATAGGGTGTGTCTACACCCGAGCTGAAGATGTAATTTCCAGACCCAGGCTAGAAATGTAGCTGCGGTGGCATGGGTGGTGGTATGGGAAAGCTACTCACCTTAAGTACCAAGGGTTCTAGCTGGGATTGTACTCGGGGCAGCTAGCCCATCCCACTGCCCGTGCCACTGCAGTGACACTGTTATTTTTAGCACACTAGTTCAACCAAAATTAGTGCATGTATGTCTATCTAGCAAAAGCTGTGCACAGAATAGACTATCCAAACGATCTTGAATCCAGCAGTGAAGGCAGTGCAGCATTGGCCTGAGAGTGAGCTAGTGAGCTAAGTACATAGCCAGGCCCTGTATCAGGCTTGTACTACCTGCCCTGAAAGCCACACTATGCTGTCTTCATTGCTACTCTTATGTGAACTAGCTGGATTCAAGATAGCTTGGATACGCTAGCCCATGCAAAGCTTTTGCTGTGTACGTTTCAGTGACCACAATATAATTATGTTAAACGTCTTAGGGAAAAGCAAGCTGCAAAAAATTGACACTAGCACAGAATTTAGAAAGGGAGCTGTCAATAAAATGAGGAAGTTAGTTAATAAGGCCCTGAAAGTCAAAAGTATAGTAAGTAAAGACCTTACATATGGCAATGGAAAACAATGTCTGAGAAGGTCTGCATACCTCAGAACAAAATCAGAACCTGGAAGTCCAGAAGCAAACCACCCTGGCTAAATGACAAGGTTCAAGACGTTATTTGAACCAGATATCCTTCAATATTTGAAATTTTAACTCTAGGAAAGTCAATAAACAGGGGCATAATTTACAGCAGCCAGTGAGTAAAAGAGAAATTAGGAGATTTAATATAGATTTTGATGAACACGTTGGAGAAGATACCTATCTTGGAACTAATCACTTCTGGTAATGAAGATGAGGTAGCCTCAGAGATTGAGGAATCAGAAATGGTGCTGGAAGAAATCAATAATTAAAAAAACCTCAATAACCCACCACATCCAAATGTACAAATCCAAAGTAGCTGAGCTGCTAGCAAAAATATACAAGCTCTCATTACATTCAGCTACTGTACTGGAGGATTAGAGTGGAGCAAATGTTCCACATATATTTTGACTTTCAAAAGGTCTTTGACAGGTCCCTCAGAAAAGGTGTCTAAAGAACTAAGCAATTATGGGGTAGGAAAAACTCTTGTCTGAAGAGATATTGAAGAGCCTGGGATTGATTATTTTATTAAGGAGACAAGTAAGAGAGGACATGATAAAAGTGTACAAAACCATGAATGGTGTACAGAAGGCATATTGAGATCTTCTGTTTTCTCTGACTCATAACACAACAACAAAGGGACATTCAATTAAATTGAAAGATGCCAAATACAAAAATGATATAATGAAAGGTGCCTATTGTGGGGTTTCTTGCACCTTCTTCTGAAACATCTGGTACTGGCTACTGTTGGAAAGAGACTACAGGGCTAGATGGGCCATGAGTCTAATGACAATCCTTAAATGTATAGGTCATTATGTAACAACATTCAGGTTAACCCAGTTAAAGGAGGACAGTGAAGATTTAAGCAGGATTTGTTTATTTGCTGATAGTGTCAAAGAGCTAGTTAACGACGGTGTCAATGCCGGGTTTTAATTTTGCATCCAGCTTTTCAGAGATCACACTATAATCAGACCACAAAGTTTCAGGAAATAATAATAGTGATGTCACCTTTTTGCAATCTAGCTAGCTAATACCAGACACTCCATCCAAACAGCCCCTAACTTTTATTACTGGGACTGAACTGGCTGTGTATCAAGATAAATTAGTGAGTTCAAACTGTGAAGATCTGTTGTGAGCTTTTGATTTAGGGCAGAACCAATTGCTGTTGAATAGACTGCTACATCTTTGATAAGAGGATCAAGAGGCTTGATTAATGTTCACACTTTCATATACAGAAAGGTATATTATTGAGATGCCCCGCTCATGAAGTACACCTATTACTTTCTATTCCTCTAAACCAGATGTGCTAAATTCCAATATATATGTACATACACAAAAGCAAGAGGGATAGCTTTTTAGTCCTGTTCATTTTCTACATATATTAACATCCAGTGCCTGATAGTTTAGGACTTAACAGGTCTGATTTTCAGAAGGTCAGTCATGCAAATGTACACTGATCTGGCACAGACAATTTGTGTGTAGATGGTTGTGCATGTAAAGAGGGTCTTCACACATAAAAATTACGAGTTATGTGTCTAATGTTCCATTTCCCTTCCTGAGCTTTTGACAATCAAGAATGACATATCTTAGTGTTAAAAAGATGCCTTTTAATTTGGGGCTTTAGAGTTGAGTGTGAAAGATAAAACATAATCCACTATATTTTCAATCTGTTAGGGTAAATTAAACTGATTGCACAGATCTTTTAAACATCTTAGTTTCATTACAAATGTCTTTTATTAAGTAGCTTATCTTCCCATCCATAATGTATTAGTGCATTTATCAGTTTACCTAAGAGGCATCTGTAAATCACTTAATAATCCATTTTAAAAAACCCAAAAGGGTCTGTTTTCTTCTTTAGGCCACACTAGCTATCAGATCTGTATTGATTCAACTAAGATCTGTTTCACTGTTATATAAGTATAAATATAATACTCTACATTAAATGAAAGTTCCAAAGGAAAGAACACTCCACAAATTTATTCATCTTCTTTCTCAGACTGTATCCCCCATTTTATTTCAACATTCTAAAGTGCGAACATTTTTAGAGCTTCCAAAATGCATTGGGGCATGCCTACAGCTACAGATGTGTAAATCTATGGTGCTTTGAATATGGCAAGTGCTATATAAGGGCTAAGTATTAATATGGTTCTAATTCAGGTTAATGGTAGATTTCTCTCAGCTGTCAAGCTCTATAGTACAATAGGACCCATTGTATATTCTGTAACCTCACAGCTGTCGTTGCTGCAATTTTTGCCCTACTAATATCTGAGATTATTTCTCACACACTTTGTAAACAGATTAAAGTTATATAGCTTCCTCACATGGTGGCCCTACTACACTTTTATTGCTTCCTGTGACCCTCTTTTCCCTCCTTCTCATTCTTCTTCTCTGAAATCATACTCAAAAGCAACGTGCTACCTGCTCTATAAAATTACAGCTGGTAAGTGTAGGGATTGATTTTCCAATTCTTTCCCTCCATCACCCAAAAAGGAAGGGAAATGAAAATTAAAGAACCATTTGCACAAAATTTTCTCTGGGAAGAGTGAGACTATCTAAACCTACCCATAAAAGAACCAGGCATCTCTTTCTTATTCTGATGGAAGTTAAGCTGACTTTCGTCATCACAGGCCTGCATTTCAGAGATGCTGTGCACCCACCATTTCCACGCTGAAAATCAGGCTCTGTTTTAGCAGCTGGTACTCATGAAAACTTCACAGTGCAGTGGAAATGTAACAGTTCTCTCCCTGTCCCTCTTCTTCACCTTCTCCCCTCACCTAATATTCCCCCATCTTCTCCATCTGCTGCTTATTGGTGAGTGGGATTGTGATACCAAAGGGAAGTCATCCTCTTCTTCCCTCCCCCTCTTTCTTTTCTTCCTCTTCTTACTCTCCCCTTCTCCAGAATCACCTTGTCATCTATAATCATGTGCATATCATTACCCCTTTGTCTGAATGAGTTACCAAATTCATCTGCATATTTTGCACTGCTATTGCTTGAAGTGAAATGAGTCAGCAAGTTACATCAAGTCAAGGACACATGAACAGACAAAAAGAAAAAGATCATCTGTTCAGCTGGATTTTTTGCTACTTTGACGTGCACCTTGCTGAAAACACTATTCTCCTCTACAGCAGCATGATCTCATGGACAGCAGGCCTTATTACAATAAGGTAAATTTACTGATGGGCTCACGCCTCTATAGAATTACTTGAATTGGAAGTACTCATTGATTGTCTCAGAAGCTGTATTGTGAGAAAAGCAATCAATCTGCTTGCCTTTGACACCACTGATCATATCCTCCTCTTGAAATATTGTGCTCCTTTGGCTTTCATGACTCTGTCCTGTCCTGGTTCTCCTCCTATCTCTTTGGTATTTCTTAGCATCTCTTTCATTGGGTCTTCCTCCTGCTGCTTTCCGTGGGTGTCTCCTTAGACTCTATCCTTGGCTCCCTCCTCCTCTCTCTCTACACCCTTTCTCTGTGTGACTTCACCCACTCACTTGACTACAATTTCTGATGACACACAGCTACCTCTTCACTCCTCCCCTTTCCTCTACTATCCAATCAGGTATCTCAGCCTGTTGCACTGACATCTCTTTCTGGATGGCTCACTGGTCTATTTAAACGCATTTTCAGAAGTGCTAAACACCTACAAATCCCACTAAAATCACTGGAGCTGCGGATGCTCATCACTTTTGACAATCAGGCCATTTATGTTTAGGTGTCTAAATATGAATTTAGGATTATGGACATTAAAAGTTTAATGTTAGGAACCCAGATGTGAACATTTTGGGCTTACAGCATATTACACACTGTGCAGAGGATGTAGCTAATTTTTGACACATTTCTAAAAATCATTACAAGAAGCTCACCTTTATAAATTCCATTATACCCCCCATGGACTTCTCCAGTGCTAGAGACTTCTTCAACATGTGCACCCTGGTCAGATGTGAAGTATACAAGAGTCTTATCATTCAGATTCCATTTCTCTAGCACATCTAGAATCTTTCCTGAAAAAACAAAACAGAAAGATTTAAACTTTTATTTGTAACCTCAAATAGACATTTTTGCCCTTATTAATTTTTCAGATATTTTTCCTTAAAAACATTATTATATAAAGCAACTGGCACCACACAGAGCACACTAGGTGGCTACCACACAGATCTTGCTGCTATCAAGATTGTGGCTTGATTGCTGCAGGGCCTACTGATGTATAAAACGAAAAGATCTGTGCACCTCAGAGGAAAGGGCTGCTCCCCAGAGAAGCAGTGACCCCATAACAAGGAGTTTGAAAAAGTTGATCATAACTGAAAGAGTCACAGTATGCAAAGTACAGTTAACAATGTACTAGAGTTTTGCCACATGAAGCCTTCAGAAGAAGCATGGCTCACCTAGTGTATGTGCTCTTAAAAAAGCAATAGTACAGAGAAGAAGTGCCTCTTGAAGCGACATGATTTCATTATCTAACTCTGCCAATCAACACAGCTGGAAAAATGCTGTTGGGCATGTCGGAATAGACCCATAGTAAACTAGAGAAAAAGTTTCAAAATGTAAATTTCCATATTTAAAAAGAGTTGGGCCACTTGGATATGTTGTGAGACTTCAAAATACTTTGGGCCTAATTTTCATTTATACAGAGGGCTCTTTACACTACTCTGAGACAGTAAACGGGCCTTGCAATGGGCGTACATTACATTTAAACCAATTTTAAGACTCCTTTACACTGCTCAAGTTTTGTAAAGGGGATTTAGTGTAAATGAGAATTGGGGCCTAATGCTAAAGTACATTTTTGTACTGAAAGAAATGCAGGATTATTGTCACTGGAAACAGACCAAGGAAAAGATACAGCACAAATAACACAAGTGTGCCCATCCCAGCACTGCCCTGCCAATGAGCCTTAACCTAGTTCTTCAGAAAATCCGTACAGTATAAAGATAATTCAGACTCCGTGACTATTCCCCTCATCCTCTCTGCTTAATCAGTCATGAAAGGTGACAATATGGGTGGCTATTTTGATTTGTTCATCTGTCCACTAAAAAGCTGAAGCATTCAGCTACCATGTTAAGTAGCATGATGCAAGAACCCAGAAATATAGAATCCATTTAATCAGGAGTGAGGCCACTTAAACAGTTTTCAGATTATAATGGCTTTCTGTCATTATCAACCTGTTCTGTCTTAGAAGCAGTTACCTCATCCTTTTGCTCACCAATCCCCTTGCAAATTGCAATTCAGTAAAATCACAGTTCTGTAATGTACTGAGCACCTCCTGGAAGATGCTGAGTGCCTTCATTTCCTACTGACTTTAATGACTGGGCTCTAATTAAAGGGATACAACCAGTTACATAAGCAGGGTCTATTGTTCTGGTTTGTGAAATAGTAGAAAAGAAGCTATATAAGAATAGGAGGATTTGTTTACATAAATTTAGAAACTTGGTGGGAGTTGAAATTTCCCAACAGAGCTGTGGAAAATCTGTTACAAAGGCTGACATTTTAAAGCTGGTGGGGTGTGAGGGGAGTTGGTTAACAGCTCATGCAGCTCCATCTGACAAGTCATTTTGCTTGTTGTAGCAGGTAGGCTAAGTGCCAAAGAAAGAAAAAGGCAATTTTCCATTGGTAGTGCTTGCTAAACACTGTGGTGTGTGCTGATAAAGTGGCGGTGATGCAGTCAGAAAGTTAGGTTGGACATTGTGTGGGTACATATGATTTTAAAAAGTGAAGGATAGACAAGATGACCTACTCTAATACACTTTTCTATTTAAAATCTGCAAACTATTTTTCTTAATGAACTAGGATTATGTAATCCCGCTAGACCAGTGGTTCTCAAACTTTTTTGATCGGGCCCCCTTCTTTGTGTTTGTAGTCATTTGCACCCCCTGCCCCAACTACATATACCGCCACTCAGATGTGAAGGCAAGGCAGAGAGCAGCGGCTGATAGCTGGGCACCCAGATCTGAAAGCAGCGCTGCGCCAGCAGCAACACGGAAGTAAGGGTGGCAATGTGAAAAGTGATATTCATCAATATCACTTTTCACAGTAGACTTAGTGCCCCATTGCCACCCTTACTTCTGCACTGCTGCTGCCACTCCAGGATTGACAGCTGGAGCTGCCTTCAGGAGGGAATGGGAGGATAGGGGAGGGGATGAGAGCTCAAGCCCGAGTGGCAGGCCTCCGGCTCTACCCTTTATCTCTGCCTGCTGGATATGCACAGTCCTTCTGCATGAGCTCCAGCGACCCAGGGCTGATAGCCAGAGCTCTTTTTAAAAAAAGCAGGACACAGCTCATGCCTCCCTTGACACATTCCTGCAACTCTCTTGGGAGGCTCGCCCCATAGTTTAAGAACTGCAGAGAATGAGATCATGTGCATGTGAAAGAAAAAAGTACAATTAATACCATGTAAACAGATCATATTAAAAGAAAGAATTAAAAGCACACCAAATGGAGCGTGAGATCTAGGCCTCCTTTTCCCATTCATGAACAATCAATGTTCATTTTCCTACCTGAACTGGGACAAAAAAGGAAATATTCATCTGAAACTCCCCTTTCCAATGCACTCCATTTAAAAAAAACAAGTATTTATTTATTGGCAAGTAGATTGGATAAAATTTGACCTAGTCTGAACATCATTATTGAGTTTAGACTCATGCAAAGGCCATACAAATTGTATCTATTCCAGAAAGGCAACAAATTGCATATAGAGCCTGATCCAAAGCCCACTGATGTGAATGAAAACACTCCCATTGGCGTCAATGGGCTTTTTTGATCAGAGTCATAATAAGGTAATAACAAAGTCATCATTTGGTTGTTTATATTACAGCAGGGTTAATAAATACTAAAATGACAATTTGTTTCTAGCAACATAAGTTTTCAGTATTCCAGATACCACACTTTGCTGTGGTTGGAGATTAAGTATCACAAAAAATAAAACATAACTTGCATTTCTATTTTCTCCTTGAACATTGACACCTTTTGGAATGAGCACTGTATAAATAAGTAATAAAATGTATTTTACTGTAAGATGGGGCACACTAAAGGGTGTGTGAATGATGTGGTTAGTGTTAATATGAGCCACACATAGCTCTGATTGGAAATTTTTCATCAAAATAATTTTTGATGAAAAATGCCAGCTCCATTGAAAGCAGAATATGAAAAAAAAAAAGATTTTGATGAAATTTTGTTTCAAAAACCCATCAATTTAATAGTGTTGAAATGTCCAGCTTGACATTTTTGGACTGAAACATGTCAACATTTTGTTTTGTTTCAATTTTTTTATAAGTTTTAAAAGGTCAAAATTGGAATGAAATGTAATCAAAACAAAACATTTTGATATCCCCTAAATGGTTTTTTTATTATTTTGTTTCTTGCAATTTTTTTCTTTCTTTGTTTTTTTCCTGTTCCAGAACGGGGGAGGGGGGGATGAAAAATCCAGTTCCTGCCCAGCTCTACCCATACAGTATCTCAATTGTGTTTAAAATGGTAAGAAAAACAATAAAATACATATATTACATCGAGTGTAACTGTGTGTATATTTTACACACACACACATACACACACTTATATCTATATTGGGAGCAACCACTACATAGGGTTGAAACACAAATTCCATTACAACCCTCCTTTTTCAATTTTTCAGTACTTTCTCCAATGCATTCTTTTTGGGTCTAAATTTTTAAGACTTGTTTGTTTTGTAGATTTAACTGAAGCTTAAAAATTAAGCCAAGTCTGATGATTGTCTGATTCAATTGTGCAGGGAAGTGTAATTTATACACCGTGTGCCAGAGGGGCAACTAGAGTTAGAAATCAGTCTTATCCATGACTGTAGGAAGGAATAGGAACTTAGTTTGGCATTGCGGAAGCTTTCAAGGAAGCAATGTAACCAAGTCTGTGTGACCCTGAGAAATGGGTGGGGGGAGCCCTACTGAATCAATAGTGAATTTGTTGCAATTGCCTCTTTGTTCAGGGCACAGACATTATCCACTGCACCACACTTGTGGCACTCTACAGCTACTCCCAAATGACGGAACTGTCAGTTGAGGAGATCCACTTGAAAATTGTGTTCTGGAAAAGTTAAGAGTTGTATTAATCCCTAAGGATGCAGATGCTCCCGGGGCACATGTAATTTTATTGCAGGGCTATTGATTGCCCAGAATGTGGTTTGGCCAATCGAGCCCAACACCATGGAGCCAATGTGACGCTGAAAAAGCCACGTAGTTTCTGAAAGATTGCTGAGCAGTTAGAATATAAGATTGAGTTTCTCCCAGGGCTGTCATCCCAGGAGTTTGATCAGCTTTGGTCCTAAACTTAGATCATTTCCAATGTAGCACATAATGTCAGTAGATCACTGAGTACACATGTCTCATTTTTACTCTTTTAATTACAGACACATTAATGAAGGCATTACAAAATAAGGTTTTATATTAATTAATTAATTAATTAATTAATAAATAGGATTAATGCTTTAAAGTCCAGCTAAAGCTCCCCTTGAAATGCCCATATGCAAATATCCTAGCAGAATCATCTTTATATCCTGCTCCACTTTTGCTTTAAGTAATAGTATAAGGTGTCAGATCTGCAGGTGCTGTCTCCTGGAAAGGATTTTAAAATGTGATGTCGTCAATTTATATGGAGTGATGGAGTATAGCTGATTGGAGCTTGACTCTTATCCTTTGGGATGACTTTGAGAATGTAAGATTTCATCTCTACAGTCTTATCCTGGTTAACTCAGTACAACTCATACTGAATCTCAACTTTAACATTCCGTTAACATTGTCCAGTGCTGCAGTCCTGAATCATGCAAATCTCCCACTGCACTCAATTCTGAATTTTTTTCAAAGAGAAATCTAATTCAAGATGTGTGTGTGATATACATGTATTTGTTTAATAAATTCACTCACTTTCATTTAAAATGAATAACCCAGGAATGTTTTCCATACAATTTAAAATGTGAATCTTGTTCATCTGTTTGAAATAACACGGATGCCCGCTAAAACCACTAATGGACCCAATCCTGATCCATCTGTCACAACACTAAAGGTCATGCAGCCTCCTTACTCCCACACATGATGGGTAAGGCTACGATTTAATCATGGATATTTTTAGTAAAAGTCATGGACAGGTGATGGGCTGGAAACAAAAAATCATGGCCCGTCACCTGTCCATGACTTATACCATAAATATCCCTAATTGAATTTTTTTGGGGGGGCACTGCAGAGGGGGGAGCTTGTGGCAACAGCTTCCGGAGAGGGGAGTCCTGGGGGGCCTGCAATACCAACTGCTGGGCAGGGGGAGGAAGCCATAGGGGGGCCAGTGGCTGCTTCAGCCACCGTCATGTGGGGAGTCCCAGGGGGCCAGTGGCTGCTCCGGTTGTCCCGGGACCACTGCTCAGGTCATCCCCGGGGCCAGCCACATCTGCAAAGCTGCTCCCGCAGCACCCAGTGTGGCTGTCCCCAGGGTCGACTGAGCAGCTGGGGGCCAACTGCTAAGGTGACCCTGGGGTCAACCACACTGACTGCTGCAGAAGTCACGGAGGTCACAGGATGTCACAGAATCCGTGACTACCGCGACCGCCGTGACAGACACAGAGCCCTAATGGTGGATACAGGTAATTCAAGCAAATGAGATACCACTGCCCACTCAAGGCAACACTTATATATCTTGCCCCATATTTCCACTTTCTTCTGATGGAGCTACTGCGTCCCTGGCTCTGTAGTGATGCTCCAAGGGACGTCGGGGGGCGGGGGGAGGCAAAGGGTGATTTGGGAGCATGAGCCACCCCATCTTCCATATACCTAGAGGAAGGTATAAACCATTTATTTGGTTAACAGCTCTGTTTCAGAGCCATCTGCTGGCACCACTCCCTGCGGCTGAATAGCTTCTCTAAACATCTCAACTGGGGCAAGACAGTCAGCTGTGGGGACCTGCCGCCATGTATGGGGAAAGGGGGAGATTCTGAACATGTGCAAAGGGTCCTGAAAAACATCCCCAAATGCTATGGGGGGCTGGAATCCAGGACTCGTCCCTGAGAAGGTGATGATGCCAGACTGCTGTGTAAACAGTATGTAGTAGTCCCTGAGGGGACAGCTGCCTCACTGCCACAGGTTTTGAATTATAAGGTAATTCCATAGCTGAACCCCTCCTTGGTGTTCAGAAGGGTAATATTTTTCCTTATGAAAAATAAATGTTGCAACCTCTGCATTCGAACATCTACAAGCTAAAAATCAATTTAGCAGAACTTAATCTTCCCATGCTGGTTTTGAGACGAGTATTATGAAAAGAGTTTAATGTGTTGATCTGATATAAAACCCACTGATTAGCTATGCAAATTTACACTACCTGAGGATCTGCCCCAAGTACCTAGTACAATCTGGGTGTTGTGTAAAAACATGCCCAAGTACAGTAACTAAGACCTAGACATCCATGTCTTAATTTTAGCTTTTGTAGATTTCAGGTTATAAATATTCAAATTTCTGTGATAAGCTCAGAGTCATCAAGTTTTCCCTTGATAAGTATGTAAATCAGTCTGTCTCTGCAATGGGGAAGTAATTATCACTTTCAGACCTAGTCATTGAGTGCAACACTTGAGAGGTGAAGATGAAAAATAATAAAACCACTGACAGCAAGACAAGAAGTTGCAGCACATACAGTGAACAGCATGTATACTCGCATACACTTGTTTAGCATTCAGAGCTGAAATATGGCAAATGCAATGTGGAGATTTTGGAAAGAGGCAATAGATTGGATAGATAATGTGCCATGACATTAATCAATAGAACCCAAGGAAGACAAGTGATTCTGCATACAGGCAAAACATGCACATGACTCTGTAAGGTGACAATCAGGAAAAAATTGATACAAATGCCTCTCTAGAAAATATATATAAAATTCCCCTAGAAAGTCAAGAGCAGGGGTGGCCATTTTGAGCCTGAGAAGAAGCCAGAATTTACCAGTGAACATTGCCAAAGAGCCACAGTAATATGTCAGCAGCCCCCCATCCACTACCCTCCTCCGGCCCCAAGCGCTTCCCGCCCACTGGCAGCCCCACCAATCAGCGCCTCCCCCTCTCTCCCCACGCCTCTTGCCTGCCGCAATCAGCTGTTTTGCAGTGCACAGGAGGCTCTGGTGGGGAGGGGGAAGAAGCAAGGGCATGGCAGGCTCAGGGGAAGGGGCAGGGGCCTTGGGGGAAGGGGTGGAGTGGTGGCAGGACCTGGGGCAGAGCAGGGGGTTAAGCAGTGGGCACTCCACAGCACATTGGAAAGTTAGCATCTGTAGCTCCAGCCTCGGAGTCAGCGCCTATGCAAGGAGCCTCATATTAACCTCTGAAGAGCCACATGTGGCTCTGAACCCACAGGTTGGCCACCCGTGGTCAAGAGCATGGATTGGTTAAAAATCATACCTCCATATTTTATTATATCAATTTTGAAAATGGGGACATTTTAATCCATAGAATAATGCAACATGAAGAAGAATGTAATGGTGGTGGGAAAGCCCTGTATCAGTTCTGATTTGTTACTGTTACTATTTAATAGTTCTATTATGATAGCACCCTGTGCCCTGAAATCTTCCAAAAAGTACTTAAGACACTCAGGGCTGGATTTTCAAAGGTGCTGGTCCCTCACAACTCCAAATGAAATCAATGGAAGCTGCAGGTGCTTCTGAAAATCAGGCCTTTAGATATAACTAGTAACTTTTGTATTGGAGAGGTTTGCTTGCTTGGCTCTCATGCACAGGAAGATGCATTCATAATGGTTGCTGAAGGAATGCATAGAAATAAGGTGAGAATTTGACCTATATTTGAAACAACCTGGAGATATGTTTATAATTTGATTTCAGTGGAGCTCTGTTCATGTGCAGGGTCTGCCAAAGCACATCAAATTATAGGATCTATAAACTCCTTGGGATGCTTAGAAACTATGGTAATAAGAAGTAGGTAGATAGATAATATTTCAATAGCAACACTGAAGTCAGTGGAGCTATGCTAATTTCCAGTACCTGAGGATCGGCCCCAAGTACCTAATACAATCTGGGTGATGTATATATAATACATAAATTATGATAATACATGGTATAATCATTTCTCTAGGACTGTGTTTGGTGTGGGACATAACCCAAACATTTTTAAGTACTGTCTTGCTTCTCACCCAGTGTTATGATGGTATCTGCAATTATCCAGGCAGATGGGTTATTTCCAGCAGATTTTTTCACTATAAATGCAGTAACTGAGACACAATAGACCCTAGCAAACGTCAGATATTCTCTCCTCTCCATTTTCTCTAGCTCTGGTGATAATTCCCCTACTTACCCACAGTGAACATTTATCAAGTGGTTATTTGACTACAATAATCTTTCTCATGTTTTGTGAGTATGTAAATTAGCTTCAGTTTCCTTGTACTGACCTGTATTATTATCTCTCATGTGTATCTTTGCATTACTTGTTTGCTATATAAAAAAAGAGACACCTAGTTTTATTTAGATCAGAACCCTTTTCACAGAATATCTTTTACAGGAATTTTGTTACAGGATAGGGAGTGAGGGTGATGAGAAAGAGTGAAGGTCAGCTTAGGTTGTCTTGATAGATTTCCCATATTACCTCTCCAGTTCTAATTTGAAAGAGGTGGCCTTCAAAGCCAAGATATATTTCCTCAATGGTGTTACACTGGACTTCAGTTGTGGTAAGCAAAAGCAGAATTTTGCCGTATGGGCTTGGGACTTGCCTTCTTTCTATAAAAACTAAAGCTAAACTTACTGTGATCAGTTAAAGTATTAGTATCAATTTGCTATGTGTTCAGATTTGTGTTGCTTTGTAACTTAAAATTGAAATTGGCTTGTGGCTATTTATACAGTCTTAAAAGGATAACTTGCCTTTCAGACCCTCGAGGTAAATTTTCAGCGTAGTGCGCAGCCGATTAGACATGCACTGTTTAGCTGCTATGAATAAATCACCCGAACTTTGACTTACAATTATGCATAAGATAAGGGTAAAGTGTTTTCTACAGTTGAGTACTAAATCTTTTCTTTTAATATGGGGTTCAAATTGCCTAGTAAATTTAACTGTTGAAATGATGTGTTTTACATCTGTACAAAAAGTGCTATTTAATCTTTGGTGTATAATAAAGCATGGAGCTAGGACATAGCTAGTAAAAACAACGAGGAGTCCAGTGGCACCTTAAAGACTAACAGATTTATTTGGGCATAAGCTTTCATGGGTAAAAAACCCACTTCTTCAGATGCATGGAGTCAGGGGCGGCTCTCACAATTTTGCCGCCCCAAGCAGGGGCGGCGGCCCCGCCCCCGATGCAGGCAGACGTAGTGGGGCCCCACCCCCGATGCCTGCCTGCGTTGGGGGTGGGCCCCCGCTATGTCTGCCTGCATCGGGGGCGGGGCCCCGCCCCCGACGCAGGCAGCCCCAGTCCGCGGCGGCAAGGGGAGCGTGGCGGACCTGCCGCCCCATTGCTGCGGCGGCAGGCGAGAATGGGGCAGCAGTCTGAGTCCCACGGCGGCAATTCGGCGGCAGGAAGAGCGGACCTGGCGCCAAATTGCCGCCGCGGGACTCGGACTGCCGCCCCATTCTCGATGCCGCCCCAAGCACCAGCTTGGAAAGCTGGTGCCTGGAGCCGGCCCTGCATGGAGTGGGACTCCTCATTGTTTTTGTGGATACAGACTAATACGGCTACCCCTCTGAGACATAGTTAATGAGAGTTATATGGATCTTTAAGCATGGCTGCACTACAGGCAATATCGGATTGCAGGGCATCCATAAATGCATGGCTACGACAGGATTGAAGAGGTAACATTGTTGGGATAGGTAGAGGTCAACAGTATGGCTGCTTTATGGCTACCTAGTTAGTGTGTACATTAGTTAATGAATATGTTGCTTAAAATCCACTTTTAGACCTTAAATTTCTTCACCATAATGCTATGTATTTCTTAACTTTTAGACTGCTTAAGATAGTAAATATGAGACACTGTCATGCAGTTTTAGAAGGGTCTATTGTATTTGCATTTTGTATACTCCAGCTGAGCTCATTTCTTTTGGGAAATTCACAGTATCATTCTGCTAACATCTGAGAGTAAAAGGCCATTTTACACATACAGCCAACTGTACACTGTCTGCTGTCCTGCACCAAACTCTCCCATGTATATTATGAAAGCTTTTCCATCCAAATTTTGGAAACACTTCCTTTGGCTAAGACTTGGGACTGTTTGCAAGCTTTAATGACAGCCAAGAATGCTTTTCATTTTCATGCAAACCATACTTTGGGCCAGATCATCAGCTGGAGTAAAGAGTAGAGGTCCACTGACTTCAACTGTTTTCCATTATTGGAACATTTATATGTTTAAAACTATGTTTCCTATATTGGGTTAATGAACGGGGACCGGTAAGCAGGTTTCTTTATAAACTTCAAAGAGCTTGATGTAAAAATAAAGTTCTAAACTCAAATTTTACACATCAACTCGAATCATCCTGGATATTTGGATCCAAATGTATTGGGCCACAATTATGTAAGATTAAAGTTAGAGATAGTCAAAGCAGTTCAGAAATTTAATCACCCATGCTTTCAAAACTTTAACCAAACTATGTGTCAATTCGTTTTATTTTTATATCAGTTTTCTAATTCAATATATGTTTTTAACAAAAAGACCTGACTGACATTAGAATCTAAGGTTTTCAGTGTCTTCCTCTGACCAAGCACTTTCCTCTTCGCTGCATTCTGGGATTGGGTCCTTTACACTGGACTCTCGGGTTGGGTTTATGTTGTGAAATGTGTACCACAAAATAAACAGGATATTCAGCAAGACAGAATTAACATTGCTGTTGGAATCTTTATTCCCTGTATTTCCTTACTTTCCCCTGTGCAAGCCTAATCATCCATGAATGCAATTGGCTTGCATTTCATTGACCCGAAGACCAGGAGATTCCTTTTGTTTTTCTCTAAATGTGACATTCAGTTTGCATGTTTCCTGTGGCATCTGCATCTTTACTTCCCCGCGCAATAGCTCATTGGCTTTGTATCTGCTAATGCTGTTAGACATTTGAAGCCTACTGTGCACTTCTCATCTGCAGACAAGGCAAGCCGTGAATGAATCTCGTCACAGAGAAGTTGTTAATGCCAATAAGAAACTGAGCTTAACAGAACAGAGGTAAACTCTGTTGTCTCTCTGGATGACATTTTGGATTTAAGTAGAAAAATGGGAGAAAAATTTAAGTCTGTACAGCTCTCTATTGTTCAACAATCTACAGTTTATTTTTTCCCTTGCTGTTTTTGCTTCTGAAATTGACTGTATCAGCATTCTGCACACACACAAATTAAACTCTAAAGGAAACTTTTGAAAAAAGGAAAGAAATTATTTTGTAGGTCATATTAGTAAATCATAGAAGACTTTCTGAACATTGTCACTGACATATGGTTTCTGCTCTTAAATGTACATATGCAGTTAGTGAAAGTCATTTAGGGAAGCAATAGGAGTTAGGTGCCTAAATACCTTGAAGGCTCTGGAGCTTAGAAGCCTGAGTCCCAATGGGTTTCGATGAGAGTTAAAATCCTAGATGCCCGTGTTACTTTTGAAAATGAGACCTGGGTACTTTTGAAAATTTTACCCAGTCACATTCTGAAAGTGCTTCTCATACATTCAGTTGCAGAGAAGATATCAAACAGAAAAATAATCTCTTCCACTTTGTGGAGTGGGGATGGAGAAATACTTCTGCCCCTTTCTAGACTATGGATTATATGTAGAACCGCTTCATGGCCTCTACTGCTGCCCTGATGCTGCAGTAGCCTTCACAGCGCCAAAGGATGGCAAGGTGAGAGTACAGCATAGCATTGGATCATCTGGGACAGTCCTCACCCTTCTGATAATCTGCCTAGGCCTCTACCCCGTCCCTGTATATTGATGGGTATGGGGGTGTGATAGACATGGAATTGGTATGTGATAATCTAAGATGTAATAATTCTGTGAACACTTCATATGACCTGGTCAGTGAGGGGAAGTTAGTGCATATTGGGTTATAAGACTTTCCTGTAGGAAGGTACTGATCTTGTTTAGTAGGGGGCTATGAAGAACAAACAAGAAGAAGGCAATGGCCCCAGATACAGATACCCCAGCACACACTTGAAGGACAGTGGGCAAAACGATCAGCTTCAAGGACCTTACGTCCTGTCTCCAAGGAATATTCAAGCTTGTTTTGCCAGGCAGGGAACTTGGGGATCAAAAGGACTGAACACCTTTTGAATGGGACCATCCCTGATGCATAGAAGATAAATAGTACAGTGTCTTAACTCACATACTATGCCAGCAAGACCCTAGAGGTCTTCGGGGATGGGAGGCTCTATAGGAAGCTTAGACCTACTAGGATCCCCATGTGGAATATGGTTAGATACCTTCCAAACTAGACATGCCGATAGTCAGTTTTATTGCTTTAAGATCTGTTTTCTCTTAAATGCTTTCATTCTAAATAAATAACACTTTGCTTTAAGGAAGCTGTCCGGTTACCACTGTCATTACTTCTAGAGAGAACTGAACGGCTGGGGCTGGCTCATAAGATAATCATAGTCAGAATTTAAGATCCAGTCTGGGGGCTTGTCCTCACTACGTTGTTATCTTACATTATAACTTGAGTTTTGCCTCTAACCTGGTGCCTGTCCATATACAAAAATCTCCAGCTCAGGCTAAGTGGGGCTGTAAGCTCCAGCTAGCTATCCCATCAGATTCATGCCTTGGAGCTTGAGGGCTACTGCCACTTGAGCTAGCAACGCAGTAGAGATGCAGCAGCTCGACTCGTCAGCTGCTAATCCAAACACTGTGTAGGTCAAGTGTTGTTTCAGAATGGTCACTCTCCCTGTGCTCTCACTTGAGCTAGGCTAGCTTGTACACTTGACTTGGGCTAGCTCAAAGGGAGTAACTCAAATGTACTAACTTGAGCTAACGGTTGCTGTAAAGGCAAGCCCTGAAAGCGAGAGAATTGTGTGATTCCACTAGAGAAGAGGGCTTTAGGCCTGCGACCTTAATAAGTTGCATTCAAACAGACCAGGAGGGGTCAAAGGTGCAGTTAGCCTGGTAACTGTAACATAGATGATTGAGGCCCTTGCAGTGCTGAGGTCCCCACCGCACAGAAGAGAAGCACTCTGAGCAAAGCCCCTCAGTGTCTTGCCCTTTTCCTTTCACAGTGGAACTGCCCTGCTCCTGCTGTCAGACATGTCTCTATGGATGTGGAGGAGGGCACAGGATTTGCCCCATATATAAATTTTCTTTTCAGGGACTTGATTTTTCTTTCCTTCTGTGCATGTAACACCAATTTAAATCTGTGGGAGTTATGTACAGATGGATGACAAGCAAGTGAGCTGTGAAATCTCCATTCTTCCCAGTAACACACAAACATGTCCACAACACACTGCAGTTTCAATATCACATGGAGAGTGGTTTAAGTACACAGAGTCAAGTGGCTTTTTATTCTTACAGCCTACAGAAAACGCAATTGCTCTATACCCAGAAGTTGATTATAACCATTCAGCTATACTGTGATAAATATGCATAAACTTCATTATCTAGGGTTTTTGTACAGATATTTCTGGTTATAGTATATTTAAAGTATCAGTAGTAGCTGTTTAAATTATCTTCCCTTTCTGTACTCCTTTTCCAGATACCTAAGGTTAATAGGGAACACGGGAAGTAGTAATTAAATGTCAATCACAGTCAGCTCAAAATCTGAGATAGTGTTACCGATCTTACACTTCTAGCACTTTTAATCCAGATGGACCCCCAAAGTTCTCCTTAACTGATGTATACGGGAATCACTCATCCACCTTTGACATGAAACCACTGAAGAGTAAATTGCAGGCACGGTTTGACAGAACATAACAACGCAACAGTTCAGAGCAGGAAGTGACGATACCAGAAATTTAGGGAGAGGAGATGTAACTACCCCAATTGGATCTTGGCCTGTACACCAAGTGTAACACCTAATTCTTGTGAAAAATATGTAGTGACCACAAATCAGTTTTCTCTCTTATCCAAATAGGAAAAAAGCCACTTGCAGCAGCACAGTGCCCTTAACATCAGTCTAGGACATGGATTCACTACTGACCCAGAGGAGCTGTAGGGAGTGGTGCTGATAATTCAGGGAGGTGGCACTTCTACCCCAGAGGCAGCACTAGACCAACCAATGCCTTATCATGGGGTTGGAGGCTTTGGTCCCAAATCAAGACATTAATAGAAACAAGAGTAAATCTCTCCTGATTTCAGCTGCACAACCATCATACTGTATACATTTGCTTTTCTTCTCTCTCTCCTTTGCAAACAACACTTCTCTAACTTCTTGCTGATAGCACTATGTATGTTGCTCCTTGCCAGCCAGCGGCTGGCAGGAAGCTCCTGTGTTTTCTTTTCTTCCCTGCCAATATTTGACATACACAAACCTTGCACGTTTTAGGAGGATGTACTGTTTGGCTGCTACACCACAGACATTGTGGCTAGATCTTGAAACCAAACACCCTTTGGTTCTTTACAATGGACTTTACAATCTTGTCTTAAAACAATAAAATTAAATTTGCTTCTTTTTTTTTTTAAAAAAAGGACCAGATCCTCAGCTGATGTAAATCAGCATAGTTCCATTGACCTCAGTGGAGTTATATCAACTATATTTACATTAGCGGAAGATCTAGCCCAGAGTGTTTAAAATGAATGACTCATGGATTTTCCCCTGGAGAAGCCTATAGTTTCATTAGGTATCTTCATTTTTAAAGGCCCTATAAAGATCTTTTATAAATACTCAGTAAGATTTGAATATTTGCCAAATAGAGGGACTTTCTATGGCTATACTAAAGCTCTGAAGTAAAATACATCTTGTGATAATCTCTTTCCACATGGATTTATCAGGATGCCTTCTTCTATTCTAAGGGTATGTCTACACTACGAGAGTAGTTCGATTTTACTTAAACCGAATTTGTGAAACCGATATTACAAAGTCAAACGTGTGTATCCACACTAAGGACAGTAATTCGACTTTGTGAGTCCACACTAATGGGGCAAGCGTCGACATTGCAAGCGGTGCACTGTGGGTAGCTATCCCACAGTTCCCGCAGTCCACGCTGCCCATTGGAATTCTGGGTCAAGCCCCCAATGCCTGCTGGGGCAAAAAATGTGTCGCGGGTGGTTTGGGGTAACTGTCGTCAGTCAACCCTCACTCCCGCCCTCCCTCCGTGAAAGCGCCGGCGGGCAATCAGTTCGCGACCTTTTCTACTGATTGACAGTGCAGACGCCACAGCACTGCGAGCATGGAGCCCACTGCGATCATCGCTGCAGTTATGGCCGTTGTCAACACCTCGCGCCTTATTGTCCACCTTTTTCAGAGGCAGATGCTGAGAAATCGGGCAAGGAGGCTACAGCAGCGCAGTGAGGACATTGACTCAGAGATGGGCACAGACCTCTCACAAAGCATGGGACCCCGCACCCTGGACATCATGGTGGCAATGGGTCATGTTGATGCTGTGGAACGGCGATTCTGGGCCCGGGAAACAAGCACGGACTGGTGGGACCACATAGTGCTGCAGGTCTGGGATGAATCACAGTGGCTGCGAAACTTTCGGATGCATAAGGGCACTTTCCTGGAACTTTGTGAGTTGCTGTCCCCTGCCCTGAAGCGCCAGGACACCCGGATGCGAGCAGCCCTGACTATCCAGAAGCAAGTGGCCATAGCCCTCTGGAAGCTTGCAACGCCTGACAGCTACCGGTCAGTCGCAAATCAATTTGGAGTGGGCAAATCTACCGTGGGGGTTGCTGTGATGCAAGTAGCCAATGCAATCGTTGAGCTACTGCTCTCAAAGGTAGTGTCCCTGGGAAACGTGCAGGTGATCATAGATGGCTTCACTGCGATGGGATTCCCAAACTGCGGTGGGGCTATTGACGGGACTCACATCCCGATCCTGGGACCGTGCCACCAGGGCAGCCAGTACATTAACCGAAAGGGCTACTTTTCAATGGTGCTGCAAGCACTGGTGGACCATAAGGGACGTTTTACCAACATCAACGTCGGATGGCCGGGCAAGGTTCATGACGCTCGTGTTTTCAGGAACTCTGGTCTGTTTAGATGGCTGCAGGAAGGTATTTACTTCCCGGAGCACAAAATAACTGTTGGGGATGTGGAGATGCCTATAGTGATGCTCGGGGACCCAGCCTACCCAGGGACCTCGGGGAATCCCATCGCAGCGAAGCCATCTATGATCACCTGCACATTTCCCAGGGTCACTACCTTTGAGAGCAGTAGCTCAACGATTGTGTTGGCTACTTGCATCACAGCAACCCCTGCCCTGGCTCATGAAGCCGTACACAGGCGCCCTGGACACTGAAAAGGAGCTCTTCAACTACCGTCTGAGCAAGTGCAGAATGGTGGTGGAGTGTGCTTTTGGACGTCTGAAGGGGAGATGGAGAAGCTTACTGACTCGCTCTGATCTCAGCGAAACCAATATCCCCATCGTGATTGCAGCTTGTTGTGTGCTCCACAATCTCTGTGAGAGCAAGGGGGAGACGTTTATGGCGGGGTGGGAGGTTGAGGCAAATTGCCTGGCTGCTGATTACGCGCAGCCAGACACCAGGGCGATTAGAAGAGTCCAGCGGGACGCGCTGCGCATCCAGGAAGCTTTGAAAGCTAGCTTCTAGAGTGACCAGGGTAACCTGTGACTATTACGTTTGTTTAAGCAGAAGCTGAACCTGCCTCCGTTTCTTTACCCAGTTAATGTTACCTATCCTCCCCAATTACCAAACCCCTTCCCCCCTTCCCACACACCCTTAAAAATAAAATAAATGAAACATTGTTCATTAAAACCATATTCTTTATTAAGGATTTCACAGTAAAGGGTTGAAACTGGGACGCATACTGCGGTTGGGGAGCGGGTGCAGTGATGGAAAGGATGCTTCTAAACTCGGGGAATGATAGGCTCCTGCTCCTAGAGCAGTCCGCAGTGGTGGACCGGTTGTTTCAACAGAGCCTGCCACCCCTCCTTTTTGGGACTCTGTGTGGTGGGGCTATGTGACTTTGTGGCGGGGGAGGGCAGTTACAGATCCCCTGCTGCGTGGCTCTGTCATCCAGGCTACGGACTGCAGCGTAAGATCTGTAACCGCCCTCCCCCACCACAAACCCACAGAGCCCCCCACACACAGAACATGAAAACCACCTCCCAGACTGACCAGGGTGCCTAATGGCTGCAATGTGAGTATGAACTTCTGGTGAACCTGCACTCCTGTCTGTACCCTGGTAAAGGCGCCTATCGTCTCCAATTACCAACCCCCTTCTCCCCCTTCAAATACACCATTCTTTACAAGAAAATCAAGGAAACAATACCAAACAGAAAAGTAATTTTTATTAAGGACTTCACAGTTATGGGATGAAACTGGGAGGGTGGCTAGGGCGGGGTGCGGTTGGAGGGAAGGAAAGGACCCATCAAATCTTGGGGAATGAGTGCCTTCTGCTGCTTGAGCAGTCCGCAGGGGTGGAGTGAATGTTTCCACGGCCCCTACCGCCCCTCCTTCTTGGGACTTTGGGTGAGGGGGGAATGGGATTTTGTGGCGGGGGAGGGTGGTTAGAGATAGAATGAAGCGGGGCTCTGTCCTCCTGCCTCCGGTCCTGCAGAACATCTACAAGGCACCGGAGCGTATCCGTTTGCTTCCGCATTAGCCTAAGCAGCGCCTGAGTAGCCTGCTGGTCTTCCTGCCACCACCTGTCCTCACGAGCTTCAGTCCTCTCCTCCCGTTCGCTGGATGCTTGCTGGTACTGAGAGATGTCCTCTCTCCGCTGTGCCGCCTCAGTTCGGGAACAGACCATAAGTTTCGGGAACATCTCGTCCCGTGTTCTTTTTTTGCGCCGCCTGATCAGCGCCAGCCTCTGGGAGGGGGATGCCGGGGTAGCCCGGGAGACACTCGCAGCTTTGGGATGGGAAAAAGGGAGTGAATTCCTCAGAAAGATAAATTTTAGTGAACAATGAATATAGTCTTTCCCTGTGAACAAGACCATGCACACTACCTATCACACGTGCAGTCAGTACAAGGTCGAATTTTCTGTCTTTATATTGAGTGCCTGGTTCTTGGTGTACAGATCACACAAGTGGGGCCGGACAACGGAATTCGGCTAGCAGGAGGCCATGGTAAGCCATAAACTTTTGGCTGCTGAAAGCTTAATTTACAGCAGCGCCCTCCTTTCACGTTCCAAGCACTGCTCCTATCCTTGGCCATTTCCTGCTGCCGGCGATCCGGCAAGCATGAAGTCTCCCCCTGTCACACCCACGGTGCGGCTGTACCCGTGAATGTTCCCTGCATGCTGCCGGCGAATCGCTCAGCATGAACGGTTCGCCTCACCGCCCCCACCGCGTGGCTGGGCTTGGGAAAGATCCCTGCACGCTGCAGGCGACCCGCTCAGCATGAACGGTTCGCCTCCCCGCCCCCACCGCGTGGCTGGGCTCGGGAAAGATCCCTGCATGCTGCCAGCGAACCGCTCAGCATGAACGGTTCGCCTTCCCGCCCCCATCGCATGGCTGAAACCGCCGGGTAGAGTTATTTAAAGGAACAGGCAACCAGTCCCCATGCTAAAATTCCCTTAATTCAAACCAGGACACCATGACTGATATCACTCTGATGAGGATTGCGGAGACAGAGAAAGACCGTATGCTGCGTGAATGCCAGCAAACACCAGGAACCATATGCCGCCATGCTTTGCCAGGGAATGATACCGGAGTACCAGCTACTAGCCTGGCGCCGAAAAGTTTCCTACCATGGAGGAGGCCATAAGGCCGTTCTCCCCAGGAACCTGATGCAAAGGCTTGCACATTACCTCCAGGAGAGATTCATGGAGATGTCCCAGGAGGATTTCGCCTCTATCCCCAGACATGTTGACAGACTTTTCAAGTAGCTGCACTGGCAACGACTAAAAACTAAAGCACCTAGGGCACATTAATCATGAAAAACCCATTGCTAACATACCATGCCAATTCTATTCAAAATAAATGTTTTAAACACTTACCTACTGATCCTTCCCCTGATTCACAGTCCGGGTTACCGCCTTGGGAGGGTTGGTAGGGGATCTCAGTAAGGGTGATGAAAAGATCCTGGCTGTCAGGGAAATCAGCGTTGAAAGCGCTGTCGACTGCCTCTTCCTCCTCATCTCCTTCCTCATCTTCCCCGTCTGCGAAAACCTCCGAGGAAGCGGCCGTAGATAAGACCCCATCGTCAGAGTCCATGGACACTGGTGGGGTAGTGGTGGCAGCCCCTCCTAGAATTGCATGCAGTGCCTTGTAGAAACGGCATGTTTGGGGCTGGGACCCGGAGCGTCCGTTTGAGTCTTTGGTCTTCTGGTACGCTTGTCGCAGCTCCTTGATTTTCACGCGGCACTGTGTTGCATCCTGGCTGTATCCTCTCTCCGTCATGGCTTTTGAGATCTTCTCGTAGATCTTCGCATTCCGTCTTTTTGATCGCAGCTCCGAAAGCACGGACTCATCGCCCCACACAGCGATCAGATCCAAGACTTCCCGATCAGTCCATGCTGGGGCCCTCTTTCTATTCTGCGATTGCATGGTCACCTCTGCTGGAGAGCTCTGCATCGTTGCCAGTGCTGCTGAGCTCGCCACGATGTCCAAACAGGAAATGAGATTCAAAATGCCCAGACAGGAAAAGGAATTCAAATTTTCCCGGGGCTTTTCCTGTCTGGCTGGTCAGAGCATCCGAGCTCGGACTGCTGTCCAGAGCGTCCACGGAGTGGTGCACTCTGGGATAGCTCCCGGAGCTATTAGCATCAAATTCAGTCCACACTAACCCTAATTCAACATGGCCATGTCGAATTTAGCGCTACTCCCCTCATCGGGGAGAAGTACAGAAATCGATTTAAAGAGCCCTTTATGTCGAAATAAATAGCTTCGTTGTGTGGACGGGTGCAGGGTTAATTCGAGTTAACGCTGCTAAATTCGACATAAACTCCTAGTGTAGACCAGGCCTAAGGGGAAGAACAATGAATAACTGAGCATCCTGGACCTGGACAATGCTTATATGTATCAAAAACTTCACTTTAACTACAAAGAGAAGCATAAGATTCCTTAGAAAGAGAAATCTTCAGAAAGGACTTGTATGTTCTTCATATTTGAATTTTATTATATTGTCTCTTCATGTTTACATTATTCTGGTTTCTGCAGCACTGCTTATACAGAGGCACTCTAATATGCCAATATAAATGGGACCTGATGAAAAAATTGTAGGAGTGGATGTCCAAAGCAATTTGAGAAAAAGAGCCATAGCAAACCACTGGGAGGGTTTTGCAAAGAGGAAATACAGACAAAGGAAGGGATAGATGATCTGGCCATGGCATAGTAGGTTGAACAAGAGCAAACCAGAACAGCATAAGCAGAACAAGAGCCAGATTCTGCCCTTGGATGAGAGTGCATATCTCCCACTGAAGTCACTGAAGGCAGCAATGTACTTGAATGAGGACAAAATGTGTCCCCGTTACTAGATATGGAGCTATGTCCAAAGTGGCCTAAAAGTGGTCTTATTGTCTTTAATGGGATGCCTCATATGAATAAAGATTTGGACTGATGGCTCAAAACTGCTCTTAGCATCTGGGAAAACAGAACAATCTCAAAAAAAAAAAAAAGCTCTATTTTTAGATAAAGTTAGGATGCATCTCTGTTAAAATCCATATATTGTAGATTTACTTCCTCTCTACCCGCTCTTATTTACAAAATAGCTCAAACAACCAAATTATGCATGCATCAAGTTTCATAACCAAAACAGTTTTGTTTTCAAAAGCCAGTTTTCAAAGCTTCTGGTAATGTCAGAGTAGCTTATTTTCCTTTGATCCCCTCTTCCTGTTCCTAAGAAAATGGTATTTACTATTCAACTCCCCAAAGCAAATGTATAAATGCATTCGTTAGGGGCTCATTACTGATGCAACTTGTCATTAAGAAACTACTCTGTAGATATAGCTAGCTGTCAGGGAAAGTCTAACTTCAAATTTACAAAGTTCAGAACCAAGAAATCACAGATTTTTAAAAGTCTGTTTTCTTATTTGTCACCTGAAAATATAGTACCAATGGTTCCTAACCATTTATCATATCTTCTTTATATTCTTTGATTCATTACTCATTATTAAATTATTTTGAAAGCCTATGCACGTGCTGATGATTTCTGAGACGGACAAATTACATCTGTTCATATTATATTGTAAATAAGAAACCTTACTGACTGATAACTTGTTTAACATTTCTACAGCTTTATGATGTCGAAAATCTATTCCACTCTGGATAACAAGCAGACCTGTACCTGTCAAACTAGCTATTTTAACCAGTCATAACTGGTATTTTGTAGTTTTGCTACAAATGCCGAGACATACTGTACTGTGCTATTTTTTTTAAACAAGTTATGCGTGGGTTTGCAGAAAAACAGAAGTTTATATTTAACGAGCGTGCCATCCTTTAATTTTCTTTCAGCTTAAATCACTTTTAAGTTTTATATTATTCCTCAGATTGATGCTGTCTTACTTTGTTTTTAAATTCCAGTCTGTTATAGAAATTAAAACAAAGTCAATTAAAAAAAATCTATCTAAGATATTTTTCCGGCACCCAGAGCCATAGAAGCCAAGCGTGCCCCAATCCTTAATGCATTTAGCCTCATAACAGCCCTGTGAGGGATTAGTCCCATTTTTATAGATGCAGAACTGAGACAGAGAGACTTACCCAAAGTCATACATGAAGTCTAGGAATTGAACTTAGGGTTCTCAAATCCCCAGCCTGGGCCCTAACCACTGGACCATCCTCCTTCTCCAAATAACATTGTTAACGTAGAATAAAGTGAAGGTTATTCTGAGGCAGAAGAAAAAGGATGCATACGTGTGTGTGTGTGTGGGGGGGAAATCATGTCTGAAGGCCTGACAAGGTGTTTGTCATGCTGGGATATCACCACACTGCAGATGGGTCCAGTCTGTATGCATCTATAATGCACCTTTCTCCATAGTGTCTAGATCCTGTGTACAAACATGTGACTCACACTGCTTCTTCCCCAAAAGACCCAAACTCACCAGCCCTACCCTAATTATTTTCCATCAGGACTGGGAGGTTGTGTTCCCAGAGGGCATGGCAGGCTCTGTTACAACTCTGTTTTTGAAGGAAAGCCTTGTACACAGAGATAGATTTATTTCAGTAAGTCCTCAAAGTGGTAAAACTGCACCCTGCTACACTGCATGCGTCTTTCAGGAACATCTGGAGAACATACTCATGTAGTGCCCCCCCACCCCCACATGGGTATAAACAGCAGTGTAGTTGGTGAGGTATGGCTTATGCCAGGGGTCTCCAAACTTTAGGAGACGAGGACCACATTACATTTTTGAAGGGGCTTCGCGGGCCGGTTTTAGGGAGTGCGGGGCCCGATTTCGACGGGGCCCCGCCTCCGAAATACCGCCGAGGCGGCAGCAGCATTTGAGCTGCCGCCAAAGTGCCGCCAAGACACCGGCAGCAATTGGTTGGGGGGCCGGACAAATCGAAGCCACGGGCCGAATCCGGCCCCCGGGCCGTAGTTTGGAGACCCCTGGCTTATGCAAATAGAGTAAAGACACACCTGAAGGGTGTGGGTATGTATGCCAGAACATAGCATACATGTTCTCTACTCGCCCAAGCTGTGCCTTCCTGTCTATACTGCTCTTTTTTAGCAGTGTAGTGCCCCACCACCTCCCCACTGCTGGAGCCTTTCCTCTCCACAGGAAAAGAATCCCCCAGTGGGGAAAGTCTCTGGCAGGAGGGAGGCAGTGGGGAAAGGCTCCGGCAGCTCCGCACTGCTGGAGCCCTTCCCCATCACAGGGAAAGACTCTGGCAGCAGGAAAAGGTTCTGACAGGTGGGAGGCAGCAGGGAAAGACTGAGCCTTTCCCGCTGCCTCCGCCCCGGCAGAGCTTTTCCTTGCCATAGTGAAAGGCTCTGTCAGCTGGGAGCTACAAAACTTTCCCCTGGTGCCTCCCCCCTGCCGCAGCCTTTCATTGACACGTGTAGCTACACAGCACAGTGCTTCTCACTGCACAATATAGCTATACTTACAACTCTGATCACCGCCAGGGGTGTGTAGTATAGACATAGCCTCGGAAGGCTCTGAATCTACCTGCTCATTGCACGTATCACTCTGGGGCCTGTCTGCTATAATATTCTAATGTATTGCAATTACCACAGTGGGGCACAGAAAAAAAAAGATGTCTATTAAGACAGATTGTTCCCTCCCCATTAAGAGCTCTGAAGATCAGGAACAGCACTTTGGACCGAATCAGAAGCTAGTACAGAGTAATGCACATATGCATTCCCTGGTTCATCCCCACTGGAGAGATAGGATCCACATGGTGGACCAGTTAAATCTCCACTGTGCATATCAGGTTTTCGGTGTCTCAAACTAGACACACAAAATTAATGGATGCTTGTTACCTTAATGTGTCTGAGCTCCCCATCGGTAGAATGGGAGTAGTAATATCCCCTCATCCCACAGGAGTGTTGGGAAAATTAATTATTTTATATTTGTGAAGCTCTCAGACGTTATAATGATGTGAGCCACAGAAAAGTCCACGAAGAAATTAACAATTCTGTATTCAGAACAGGTTGTGACTATTGTGCAGTAAATAAGACCACATGCTGAACAATGAGGAGAAAACAAAATATTAAATAGCTGCTCATTCAGTGAGCATAGTCCATCCTGAGCACTGGATTAGGTGAGTCCTGTGGACAAAATAGTATTTGATAACATAAGTAAACACTGTGGTAGGCGTGTTAGTCTGCATCAGCAAATGTCAGATTTGTGTCCATTTATTCCTCTATTAGGCACTGGTGAGGCCTCATCTGGAGTACTGTGTCCAGTTTTGGGCCCCACACTACAAGGAGGATGTGGAAAAATTGGAAAGAGTCCAGAGGAGGGCAACAAAAATGATTATCGGGCTGGAGCACATGACTTATGAGGAGAGGCTGAGGGAACTGGGATTGTTTAGCCTGCAGAAGAGAAGAATGAGGGTGGATTTGATAGCTGATTTCAACTACCTGAAAGGGGGTTCCCAAGAGGATGGCTCTAGACTGTTCTCAGTGGTAGCAGATGACAGAACAAGGAGCAATGGTCTCAAGTTGCAGTGGGGGAGGTCTAGGTTGGATATTAGGAAAAATGTTTTCACTAGGAGGGTGGTGAAGCACTGGAATGGGTTACCTAGGGAGGTGGTGCAATCTCCTTCCTCAATGTTTTTTAAGGTCAGGCTTGACAAAGCCCTGTCTGGGATGACTTACTGGGATTGGTCCTGCTTTGAGCAGGGGGTTGGACTAGATGACCTCCTGAGGTCCCTTCCAACCCTGATATTCTATGACTCTATGACTCTATTCTTTTGCATAGAGACTGTCCAGTTTGGCCAATGTATATGGCAGAGGGGCATTGCTAGCACATAACGGCATATATCACATTGGTAGATGTGCAGATGAACGCCACTAGCCGTCACCTACAGCCCCCCAACTAAAATCTCTCCAGCACATCATCAAGGATCTACAACCTATCCTGAAGGATGACCCTCTCACAGACCTTGGGAGACAGGCCAGTCCTCGCTTACAGACAGCCCCCCAACTTGAAGCAAATACTCACCAGCAACTACACACCACACAACAGAAACACTAACCCAGGAACCAATCCCTGCAACAAACCCCGTTGCCAACTCTGTCCGCATATCTATTCAAGGGACACCATCATAGGACTGAACCCCATCAGCCACACCATCAGGGGCTCATTCACCTGCACATCTACCAATGTGATATATGCCATCACGTGCCAGCAATGCCCCTCTGCCGTGTACACTGGACAAACCGGAGAGTCTATACGCAAAAGAATAAATGGACACAAATCTGACATCAAGAATTATAACATTCAAAAACTAGTAGAACACTTCCATTTCCCTAGACACTCAATGACAGACTTAAAAGTGGCAATTCTTCAACAAAAAAACTTCAAAAACAGACTCCAATGAAAAACTGCAGAACTGGAATTAATTTGCAAACTGGACACCATTAAATTAGGCCTGAGTAAAGATTGGGAGTGGATGGGTCACTACAAAAACTAATTTCTCTCCCTGCTGATACTCACACCTTCTTGTCAACTGTTTGAAATGGGCCACCTTGCTTACATTGGTCTCATTAGCACTACAAAAGTGATTTCCACCCCTTCTTGTCAACTGTTGAGAATAGCCCACTTCCACCTTAATTGAATTGGCTCGTTAGCACTGACCCCCCACTTGGTCAGGCAACTCCCATCTTTTGATATGCTGTGTATTTATACCTTCCTACTGTTCCACTCCATGCATCTGATGAAGTGGGTATTAGCCCATGAAAGCTTATGCCCAAATAAATGTGTTAGTCTTTAAGGTGCCACAAGGACTCCTTGTTGTTTTTGTAAGTAAACACTGTATCATAATGTATACACACAAGATAGCTGAAATAAGGTTGCACAGGCAACCTCAATTTTGGCATTTCCAAACTTTTGAGTGCTTGACTTAATGTTCTTTTAATGTGCTTTTTGTGTTTAATTATTTATAGGTGGTACTAAAGCTCCAGGTGTCCTGGAAAAGTCATTACAGGCAGTATCTTGCACTATAAGGAATATGGATGAAATGGCTTAATTAGTCTGTCCATCTCTAGTTTCTGTTATTCTTTGTTTCAAATTTGGGCTTCTTTCTCATACAAAGTAATGTAAGTTATATCATCAATATCCCTCACTACTCAACTACTTTATGAAGTGATTATGTAAGCTATAAATACCTAAACAGATATTGCTTTATGTCCAGGTGTTGAAAAAGGATCATAAAATCATGTTCATAGTCAATGCTGAGGGGTTTCATCTTCACAAGAGGCACATTCACCAAAGCTGGCATACTGAGGCACAAATCACCTCTTTCTGTGCCAGCCTGGCTCCTGCACTGGATGGGGGACTCATCCTTAATGCTTTCCTGCAAGGTTTCTGCTGAGAAAGAGCAGATTTAATTCCTGACAACAATTTCAAACAATCCCTGCTGAAGAGGTTGTTGAGGTGAGGCACTGGATCGTCACATGCCCAGCTGCTCTGGTTATATATTCTTCCCAGACAGTACCACACACTCTGGGTAGTACAGTCCTCCTCCAAACTCTCTGTTTATAATCTTCCCCCAAATAGAACTTGTGCCACTAGCAATCTCCATCAAGGTATATGCAGAAGCCAGCAAAGATCCTGTGGTAAATTTAGGCCAAGGTTGTCTTTGTTATCTTGATTGCCATTCGTAATTAGTTTTCCCGTTCACTTGAAGCAAGCATCAATATCCTACTATTTCAACTCAATGATTGATTAAACGTAAGGAGGAAAACTTACTTCTCTGTGAAGGTGTGTGGGTGGTAGAAAGTTGTTGATTGCAGAACTTTGCATCCTTATTGTTTGGAGAGGCATGTGTGGAATTGTTGGGTTTCTTTTATCCCTAGGTGGCCTAATACAAGCATTTGCTTTTTTTCTTGTTACGGAAACTTCAGATCTTCTCAAGAGTAATGTTAATTTTCTAGCTGATTACAGCATTTCCGTTCACAAGTCTACAAAAGATGTTCTCTCAGTGTTTCTTTTACAAGGCTCAATTTTCAGGGCTTCATAACTTTGGGTGAAATATAATTTTGGAAGTGATACATATTATGTTTACAAAATAAAATACACTAGTCACAAAAACTTTTTGTGCTGGCATAGATTAACCCCTTCCCTACTGGCTGCTGATGAAACCTCTACAGCATCTGACAGCAAATTTCTTCCATGGTGTAATTTCAAATGCAAGCATCTGGTGCATTATAAAGGAGATTTCCACTATATAGTACTCTACTTGGATGATAATCAACATCTTTAAACTTGACTGATTAAAAAAATACTATAGAAGTGGCTACTTATGTGCTTTATAATCTTCTAAATAATGTTTTCATCTGAGTTTTATTTTGTACAACGATGTTACCTATAAAAGCCTGCATGTACGCGGGAATTAGATGACTCAGGAGGTTTATCACACTGGAAATGGGATGTGGAGTCTTTCATTACAAAGTCACCTCTTAAATCCAGCCCCAGTCAGTAGTGACTAAAAGTCATTACTGTTTGATGACATATGAAATGACTTTGGGTCTTGGCCCCGATCTGTTTGGAAGGCATCCACCCTTCAAAAGACACCAACTTAAATGTCTAAGCCATATCCTTGTTGACAATTTCACCAGCAATGCCAAAAACTAAGTAGGTCTGGAGTCTTAACTACCTTCTCAGCCCTAGAAATAGTCCTCCAATGTTAAAGTTAAAAGCAGACTGGCAGAACAGTGTGGGGAAACGCTTTACTATCAAAAACATATCCGTTCTTGAGGACTGACCAAAAATTCCATTTCCTAGATATGCTAATCAACCAGCTTTCATGACAATTGAATTAGTTTTCATCAGGGATGACCAATTGTGGCCTGGGGGGCATATCTGGCCCACCAGATCAGTTCATTTGGCCCATCACAGCCCAGCTCAGGGCAGGCAATCCAGTGGCACCAGCGCCAGGAAGGGACAAGGTGTTGCAGGGGGAGAGCTGCTCCTCTGCATGCAGATGTGTGTATCACATGATGCTGTGGTGATAGCCAGCGGGCCAAAGCAGGAAGCTGGGTCCAGCCCTGTGGGACAGAAGGCATCACTGCTGGGTGAGTGCATAGCAGATTCACTGTTCAACCCCCATCCACCCAAGGCAGGAATGACCCACCCTGCATCACATCCTCTGGGGACAGGACCCAATGTCATACTCCCTTTCGTCAGACCCACTGGCCCTCCAAAGGATTTTAGTGGTTTCTGTGGCCCTCATGTTGTCTATCTCTGTTCTAAAATGTTAGGATTGTGACACACCTCAACAAACAGTCAAGAAATGCAAAGTTAACTATATCTTATGTCACATATGTCATCCTCTTAAGGTTTGCAAGTCTCACTTTTAAGTTTCCTGAATCTGCTTTGTTTATGTATCAGTCTTGATTAGCTGCCTGAATTTAATAATCCAGGGCCTGACTGTGTGCTGCCTTTCACTTTGTGCTATTGTAGTGGGGTGGCTCCCCCCCACCCCCACCTCCCTGCTCCTCAAATAAGAGGAGTGAGAACAGCTGGGGGAAGCTGACTCAGTAGCTGACCACAGGTGTGGCCAGCTCAATCAGGGCCCAGCTGGCGTGGGAGGGGTTGGTTGGCTGCCTGGGAGCTCAGTGTACTGGGAGTAAAGCAGAGTTGGGGAAAGGCAAGAAGAGCTGGGGAGCTCCAGCCTGAGAAATCCCCAGGCTGTGGGCCTTGCTGAAGGCCAAAACAGGTACTGGGGTTACAGAGATGCAGTCTGGGGGTTAGCCAGAGGCAGCTTGTCCATCCCCCTTGCCAGTGATGAGTGGTTTACAGACTGCAGTCGGCCTCAGTGAGCGGGGGCTAGATGATGACTGGCAAGGTGGGTTTAGAGGGTTGAGGGTTCCTCTGGGAGGGGAAACCCAGAGTAAGGGGATACTGCTGAGGCAGAACCCTGGGGTAAAGAGGCACCAGGGTCCAGGAGAGACATGGAGCCAGCGGCAGGTGAGACACTGGGCTGAGCAGAGGGCACTCCCAGGCTGCAAAAGAGCTTATTCCCAGATGACTAGCAGGAGGTGCCGCACCCGTGAGTCTTCACTTCGCTACAGCTACCATTCTGATTCAATAGCACTTTACTTCCACTTTGCAGAGATGTAAATGACTGCAGAAGATGCAAAACAATGAAAAATTAGCCCCCTATCGTACAGCCCTATGCTGAAGTCTTGTACAGGGAAACAATTGAGAGCAACAAATTAAGAGTGCCTCATTCATTTTTTCTAGGGCATAAGTGAGTGTTGTTTTTGCTTCTCATATTATTACTCTCTTTATTTCTTTTTAATATAATCCAGAGTTCACTAGTTTACTGCTGATTTGATTCCTTCACGTATTGGAATTAATAGAGTGGGATTCTAAATAAATGCTGATTGCATACAAATCCTGCATAGTAAAATATGGCTGTAAGAGCCACACTAATAGCAGCTCACATATTGTGACTAAATGAAGGGCCAGTTTTAATAGGTTTAGCTGAATGTCACACCATTTCCCAGAAGAATAAAAAAAAGTTATTACTAGAAATCGGATAGCAAATTTAAAAAATATTTCCTAAGAATGCGGTTTCAGTGCCGAGTAGTTTAAAAATAAAAAATAAAAAAATGACATTTTCCTTTGACTTTCTCATTAGAGATAATCTCTCAAATTTAAAAATCTGAGCATTTGTAACTTTGGCATACGATTTCTAGAATGCAAAAAGGTTTTCTATTAATAAACCATAGTTGCACCATATATGCTGCATTTGTTAGTGTTGGAAGACACTAACAAATGAGTTAGCGAGAGTGTAGTACATATTTCAGCATCTCAAGAAGCGGCCCTCTTCTGCCCTCCTGACTATTTGGTAATCATTTAGACTCCATGATAGTTTTCATAAGAGTAGGAGTGTTGCTGATTGTCCTAGTATTGGTTTCCTGGACAAATTCCAGTTTCATTAATTGCATTCTGCATACCCAAATTTCTCATACAATCCTAATTTCAAAAATCTTCTCTTCTCCAAAATTGTAATTCTTTGCTGTGCAGTATTAAACAGTTGGGTCTGATCCAAAGCCTCTGGGGTCAATGGATATGATTCCCATTAACTTTAATGGGTTTTGGATCAGGCTCTTAGGATCATAGAAATGTAGAACTGGAAGGGACTTCAACAGGTCATCCAGTCCTGCTCCCTGCACTGAAGCAGGACCGAGTATACCTAGACTATCCCTGACAGGTTTGTTGAACCTGTTCTTATAAACCTCCAATGGTGGGGATTCCACAGCCTCCCTTGGAATGTTATGGCAGTGCTTAACTAGCCTTATAGTTGGGGGAAAAACTTTATAATATTAATCTGAATCTTCCTTGCTAAAGATTAAGCCCAATCCTTCAGGAGAGTTAGGGTATGTCTACACTGCAATTAGACACCTGTGGCTGGCCTGTTCCTGGTGATTTGGTCTTGGATTGCAGTGCTATTTAAATGCAGTGTAGACTCCCAGGGTCAGGCTGGGGCTCGGGCTCTAGGACCCTGTGATGTGGGAAGTCCCAGAGCTCAGGTTGCAGCCTGAGCCCAGAAGTCAATACTGCAATTAAACAGCCCCACAGCCCATGTCTGAGTCAGCTGGCATAGGCCAGCCATGGGTTTCTAATTGTAGTGCTAATTGACATACCCAGAGAGCAATTGATCATGATCTTCTTTAAAACACGCCTTAGCATGCCTTGAAGACTTATCAGGTCCCCCCCCCCCACACACCCAGTCTTCTTTTCTCAAGACTAAACATACGTAGTTTGTTTAGCCTTTCCTTATAGGTCAGGTTTTCTAAACCTATTGCCATTTTTGTTGCTCTCCTCTGCACTCTCTCCAATTTGTCCATGTAGTGGTCCCTCAGGCTCGGAGGGAGGCCAATCTGTCTCGCTGTGTCAGGCAATGAACAATAATTAGCAGTCTATAGCTCTGGCTTCTGGGTTGGGCAGAGCAGTAAGCAGTCTCTAGTCCTAGCCTTTAAGCTAGGGCAGATGGTGATCACAGTCTGAGATTCTGACCCTCTGGATGAGGCAGAGCAATGAGATGTCTTTTGCCTGAGCCTCCTGGCAGCCAGCAAACAGTCTGGGGCTCTGGCCCTTTGGGTGGGGCCCAGCAAGGAGCAGGTTTTACCCTAGGCCTCATGACTAAGGCAGCCAGCAAACACAGTCGGGGCACGTCTTCTCACAGCCTTCTGGCTGGGGCAAGTCAAAAACACGGCACAGGCCATCCAGCCAAGGGGAAGCAGGCTGCTAAATCAGGGGTGGGGTTGATGGCAGGCAGATAGGGGGACCCAGGCCCATCCTAGTCCACTGGGTCCTGCCCAGGGTGATAACAATGGTGAATGGTTCTGCCACTGAGTCAGTGGGATTCTTGCCAAAACATGCTGACTCGCTCTCCAGTGGCACAGCTTGACTAAAGTCTGGTTTCCCTGGGCTACTTCCTACCATAGTCACAGTGCAAAGCTTTGTGATCCAAGGGTCCTCCGTCTCTTTGGGGTACATGGCTGATGGCAGTCTTGGTAACTCCTCTCCACAGCAGGGGAGCAGGGCACTGCACAGTGCAGTTTCGGGTCCAGAGTTCTGCTAGGGGCATCTGCCTCCTTCCCTGGCTCCTGCCCAACTGAGCTTCAGGGCCCAACACTCATACTTCCTGCTCCAACACTCTGCTTCTTGTGTAGGGGGCAGGGCTGGTTTGGCTCTGCCTACCGGGTTAGTGTAGTCCCTTGCTCTCAGGCTCAGACGGAAGCCACTCTGTCTCACTACAGTTCACATCTTTCCAAAAGTGGGGTGCCCACAACTGGATACAGTAGTCCAGCTGAGGCCTCACCAGTGCCTAGTAGAGCAGGACAATTACCTGCCGTGTCTTACATATGACACTCTTGTTAATACATCCCAGAATGATATTGGTCTTTTTCACAACTGCATCACATTACATCATATTCAATCTGTGATCTGCTATAACCCCCATATCCTTTTCAGCAGCACTACAAGCTAGCCAGTTATTCCCCATTTTGTAGTTGTGCATTTGATTTGCCCTTTCTATGTGAAGCACTTTACTGAATTTCATCTTGTTGATTTCAGACCAAATTTTCTAATTTGTTAAGACTGTTTTGAATTTTAATCCTGGCATCCAAAATACTAGCAATCCCTCCCACCTTGGTGTCATCCACAGATTATATAAGCATACTCCCCGTTCCAAGTCATGAATGAAAATATTGATGTCTCAAGCTGGGCACCCAAAATAATTAAACACTTTTGAAAATCTTGTCCCTTGATTCCCCTACATGCCCCTTTATCAAATTGTGCCCATACTTCTGACATACCACCGCTTACTCAGCATACAACAAGAAAATACCAACATCGCTCTATAGGGCAGTACTGTTCAAGACAGTAAAATCATGTCCACAGCTTGTCACCGTCATAGGGTAATATAAGTATCGTGCTTATATCTACCTGTAATCAGCCAATGGCTTTTCCGAATTTGAATCCTATCGCATCCAGAAATCTTCATTTCTAAATGTGAACTGACTGTAGGTAGGACCCACCTATTTTCTCTTCTACACTAACTATCCACACTATTAAGGAGATTCCCAAACAGAAACTTCATGTCCAAAAGGGTTTGTTTCCTCCCCCTTTTCTTAATGAGCATCATAAGTATACCTTGTTGATAACACCTGCTTAGGTATATGATGAGGGAGGGGAGATTGTTTTTCATTTTATTTGGAAGTTCATGGAATTCTCTTTATAATAATGACACCCAATGTAATGGCCACACCTTACTGGTGTTCGGCTTGTCCCAGTGTACAGCTAGCATTTTGTAGCTCTTTCTTATGTGTGAACTATGTAGCACTGATTATTCTACAGGGGAATAAAAGGCTCTCTGTTAGAAGCCCCCCCTACTGTAAGGAGAACAGAAGAGAGAGCTCAGTCTCTGAAGAGGTATGGCTTCACACAGCTGTAACATAAGGCTCCCGGGGGCTCCAGAACTCTTTGTAATGACTATATTAGTGTGGTTTAATTTTTATCATAAATAATTTCAGCACATATCCATTCAGACTTCCACATTAAATCCACTACTATGTTTCAAAAAAATTACAGCAAGAAAAAGGGATTATAGTCTGTTCATCCCCCTTCATTTTTACAGAGGGAGGTTATTTCACCTGCTCAACTATAAACTATCATTAATATAAATAATAAGGTACTTAGCCTACATTGAAACAAATTTAAAATGTTAACTAGTCAGAGAATAACCCTGCAAGGCATGTCATATGAAGCAGCATTAAAACTGTAAAGTCTTTAAGCACTGAATTCTGTTATATACACATGAAACAGGCACGAGCAGTAGAAATACAGGATCCCAAAGCTTATCCTGTGAGCTTGTACTTAGTATTTGGGACATGGATTGTAATCATAATCAAGTATCAATTTAACATGCCTCAAACATAAAACATTTTTTAAAGTATTTCATCCACCTGCCTTTGTGTTAACTCGCCTGCTAAAATTAAGAGGGAAAACTCTCTATTTTAATAGTTGCTTAGGTGATTACGTCTCAAAAAATGGAGAGTTTTCCTTGATTGAAAATTCTCACTCTGGAGGGACACAACTAAGAAGCCTCCTCCTTACTTTAAGTACTTTATGACAGTGAAATCCTTCTTTTGACCTGAGTTACTGGGCTCAAAAATCAGGGAATTTTCATTCACCTTCATGCTTCTGCTTTTGACACAAGCTCTTAATCTCTGGAATCTGACAGGCACAACTGCAGTACAGCTGTTCACACTTTCTCATTACCCACCAATAAAAAAAGTTCTGTGACATTTCCCCACATTGAGCAGCTCATGGATGACTGTGTTTAAGACTAGAAGAAAAATGTTTCTCAAGTACTCAGCCAAGGGTGGGGTGTCCAGTTTCAAGTAAACTGCTCTAATGTGGTTTTCTATACTTTCTATTTGCCTGGCTATAATTAGGTTCTGTTTAATTTAAGGATTTGGGGCTATAGTCACAAAGAAAGTTAGGCACACATGGGGAGGGAGACAACTTTTAGCCCAGTGGCTAAGATACTCAGGGCTTGTCTACACTGGCAAGTTTTTTTGATGAAACTAATGTCGCCAAGGAAAAATCAACAAAAACAAAGTCACCAAAGCATGTCTACATTTGCTCCCTCTGTCAACAGATCATGTCCACATTCGGGGCACCTTTGTCAACAGCGAGAGCAATGGACTGTGGGTATGTATCCCACAGTGCCTGGAGACACCATCTGTCGCTAGGTGTTGTGGGAATGTGGAAATGGAGCGTGGCACATCCTGGGATGTGCAAAATGTACCGTCATGCACCGCTTTGTATCCCACTCCTCCAAAGGTCTCTGGCTTCCTTTCGCGCCGTTTTTCCAACTGTCATTCTTTTGTAGTGTGCACCAGCATCTTTGGTGCGAGAGGATGGATCCTGCACTTCTCTCCTACGCACTGTTAGCTGTCTGAGGACATTGTGCATGGCAGCACAGTTACTCGCAGAGTTACTCGCAAAGTTGGTAGAAGATGAATCGCAGGCCCCCAAGTGTGTTATGGAGGGCAGCAACTTATCAGTGTTTGTGCATTCCAGAGCAGCTGCATATGGTAAACCATCGCTTTTGGGCTAGCACTGATTGGTGGGATCACATTGTCATGCCAGTGTGGGATGACGACCAGTGGGTACAGAACTTCAGGATGCGTAAAGCAACCTTCATGGAGCTATGTGCTGAGCTGTCCCCTGACCTGCAGTGCAAGGACACCAGAATGAGAGCTGCCCTTTTGGTAGAGAAGCATGTTGCAATCGCTGTGTGGAAGTTGGTGAATCCAGACTGCTACCGGTCAGTCACAAATCAGTTTGGAGTAGGAAAGTCCACAGTTGGGGATGTATTACTCCAAGTGTGCAGGGCAATTAATCGCATCCTGCTCTTAGGACCATGACTCTGGGAAATGTGCATGACATAGTGGACATTGCAGAGATGGGTTTCCCTAAGTGTGGCAGGGCGATTGATGGCTCACACATTCCAATTTTAGCACCAGACCACCTTGCCTTGGAATACATCAATAGGAAGGAATATTTCTCCATGGTGGTTCAGGTGCTTGTGGATCACGGGGGAGGGGGTGTTTCACGGACATCAATGCAGGATGGTCTGAAAAGGTGCATGACGCTCGCATCTTAAGGAACAGTGGCCTGTACAGAAAGCTGCAGGTGAGGACTTTCTTTCCAGACCACAAGTTCACAGTGGGGGATATGGAAATGCCCATAGTAATCCTGGGAGACATGGCTTACCCCTTACAGCCCTGGCTCATGAAACCTTACACAGAGCACCTGGACAGTAGCAAGGAGAGTTTTAACAACAGGCTGAGCAGGTGCCGCATGGTAGTCAAATGTGCCTTTGACTGTTTGAAAGTTTGCTGGAGGTGTTTAAATGGCAGGGTAGACCTTACTGAGGATAATATTCCCATGGTCATAGCCACATGCTGCACTTTGCATAATCTGTGTGAATCTAAGGGTGAAACGTTTGCTCAGGTGTGGAGCACTGAGGTAGAGCCTTGGCTGCATAGTTTGAACAGCCAGATGCTAGGGCTGTCAGAGGAGCCCAGAGGGCTGCTATTAACATCAAAGGGGCTTTGAGGAACCACTTTGACAATGAGGGGCAGTAATACATGTCTGCTTTGGAGTTGCTTCCCTGGTGCATCCATGTACAATTTTGGGGCCCAAGATCCATGCAACACAATGATTTAGAAGCCTGTTCCCGAGAGTGAATTGATTGCTATACACTTTTGTAGAACACAGAATAAAAACGCTGTACCATTAAATACCTTAGCCTTTATTTATTGTTAAAAAGGGTAAAACCTCACAATTGTGTTTAGCTCCAGCTATTGTTGTGCAAGTTGTGAGAGGGGATGGAGTGATGGGGAAACTCAGGAGTGAAGTGAAAAAGAATGTGTGGACATAGAAGGGGGTGGAGTTGGCAAAGAATTGTGCATCTGCTGCAGTGGCGCTCGACCTCGGATCTGCTCAGTCTGCAGCTGTATCAAAGACTTGAGCATCTCTGTCTGATCCTCCATAACTTTTATCATCCACTCTGTCACTTGCCTAGCAAAAGCAGAATTATCTTTTCTGTCCTGCCTTTCGGCTTCCAGCACTCTTTCCGTTCCCTGGTCGGTCTCTCATCGTGCTGTAGCACCTTGCAGAACATATCTTCTTTGAGGTGCCTAGGTTTTTTTCTTATCTGCCAAAGCCAGTCTGCAGGGGTGCGTGATGTGTTCTTCAAGGTCTGTGCTGAACAGAAGAGGGATTGTTACATTCCAGCAAATGATTGAAACATTTTAGTAAAAAGGACGTTTTGCTAGTAGAAATCACTTTCTCTCTGAGACTCTAGGCAGGCACACAGCTCCATGAGCACCCCAATCATGGTGAGTTTTGAGAGTGGAGGGAAGACGGTTGTGTGTAGTGACAAAAAGGTCTTGACTTGCAGGGAAGCTTTGCAGGGAACTCATTCTAAAATGATCCCACACTTTTTCACAGGCAGCCAACATGCTGGCTGACATCTCGCTGATGAGAGTGACCAGAGAAACCAGGGCTCAGCTGCTGAATGCTTGCGGCTTTCACCTCAGTTTATATGGAACTCAGCTATGTGCCACTTTGGTCCTAGCTCCAGTGATTACTAAATGGCACCGTACAGTTTCCTACAATGGGGGAACTAACAAGGCTGCAATCCCTTGGAATCTGTGGCAGAGGATTAACAAGTACCTCTTGGAAACTTTCCAGAGCCTCTCTGGAAGATTCCCTGCAGGTCTCGATGTCCATCGACACCCTGCTTGGCCATGCAGATTAGCTACACAGGGCAATGTCCAGCTCACAGAAAACACTACCTGCCTCCCACTTTTTGATTCCCTACCAAGCCACAGCAACTTACCCGGAGTCTCATTTGCTTGGTGCTCCCCACTGAGGACTTCTGGAGTGGAGAAAAGTTCCTGGCTGCCTGTTTCACTGGGTGACCCCACTGGGAGCACCACATCCTCTTCTAGCTTGACTTCTTCATCCACAATTTCAGCGTCCGGGTTACTCCCTCTTTCAGCTACATACGAAGTATCCACGGGGCAATCGGCGATGGAGGTGGGTGTGACGGTGTACCCCATAAAGCTTTATGGGGAGAGGCTTATAAATGTATATATGTAACTAGAATATGTTTTATGCTACATGTGCCATGTAACATATCTCTGTGAAAGTTATGACCTACTGAATTTATTCCTCCTGTTTGTATGCATGTATCATTGTTGTAGTTGGAGTTATGAAGATTGGTTTTATATTTGCTGGTTTTGTACATAGCCTTTGTAAGTGCATGGGATCATGTCTGGAGGAAAGAATGTGCCTGTTAAGTACAACAAAAGAAGTTGCAGACCCCAATCCACATCAGGGCCTGGTCAAGAATGCAACCGGTCGGACTGGTTACCGAGGGGTGCATGGACATGTGACTTGGCCATGTGATCCCAAAACTCCATGGCAACTGGATCCTACACAGGGAGTGGGGAAAAGGCTATAAAAGCCCTTGGAAGACCCTTCCATTTTGTCTTCAGCTGGCTAAAGAAAGAAGCTCTCCACCCCCCAAGGACATACCTGAGAGAGACTGAACAAAGGACAGAGACAATGGGGGGGTGAGTGACTGCTGGACCCAGGCTAGAAGCTTTACAGCCTGTGAAAGAAAGAAAGCTGGAGCCGGTGAGGTTTTGATATCTGTGTGAAGTTTGATTAGACATAGACCTGCGTGTTTTATTTTATTTTACTTAGCAATTCAATTTGTTCTGTCTGTCACCACTTGGAATCACCTAAATCCTACTTTCTGTACTTATTAAAATCACTTTTTACTCATTAAGTTTCCTGGTGTACGAGTTGGTACCTGGGGTGGGGGTGGGGGGCAAACAGCTGTGCATATCTTTCTATCTTTGAAACAGAAGGCGAACTATTTATGAGTTTGCCCTGTATAAGCTTTAACAGACAGGATTCGGGAATCCCAAGCTGGAAAAGGCCTGGAAGCAGGGGCAGAAGTATCCTTGGCACACCAGGTGGCAGCACCAAGCAGGTCTCTGAGACCCCAACCTGTCACAGTGGGGTCACCATCTAGGAGGGCATTCAGCTCCTTATAGAAGCGGCAGGTTTTAGGAGCACCACCGGAGTGATGGTGCGCCTCCCGCGCGTTATGGTACGCTTGCCTCAGGTCCTTTATCTTCGCTCTGCACTGCTGCATATCACGATCATAGCCCTTTTCACACAAGCCTCGAGAAATTTGCCCATATGTGTCCTGATTCCTATGGGTCACTTGCAGCTGCAACTGAACAGACTCCTCTTCCCCTATACTGATCAGATCCAACAACTCAGCGGTGGTCCAAGCGGGAGTGCGTTTGGTGCAATAGCCAGCCATGCTCACCTGGGAAGCTCCTCTGGGAAGCCAGTAAGCAGGAAATGAGATTTAAAATTCCTGGGGCTTGCAAGGGGGAGGTGTGGGTTGGCTGCAGGGCAGCAGAGTTCAAACCGCTGACCAGAGCAGCAGCATGGGAATTGTGGGATACTTTCTGGAGGCCTGTGGTGTTTACCCTGGCTGTTTGTCAACAATAAAGAGAGGGGAAAAGACAAGTCTCTCGCAGGGGTGGAAGTTTTTTTGTTGCCAAAACTAGGTGTGGTTTTTTTTAAGTCACATTGCAGTGTGTACACTATCGCTGGCAACAAAACTTGCCAGTGTAGACAAGCCCTCAAGCCCTGAGGAGATAGAGGGATATGAACTGGGACATGCCACCTCTCAGATGAGTACCCTAGCAACTGAGCTATAAGAGATTCTGATGGGGGAGGAAGAGGTGCTCCCTCAATTTTTCCAGTTGAAGCTGTTCCACTGCGGACAAATAATGAAGGAGTCATTGGACCAGAGAGGGAGCAGCAAGCATGAGTGACTCTGTAGCATGGTAGATTGAGACCTACACTTACACTCAGGCACTTAAGCTTTGATATTTAAAGGAGCCTAGAGGAGTTAGGTGCCTGTTTCCATGGGAGTTGGGTACCTAACTACCTCAGGCTCCTTTGAAAATCCCAGCACCAGATCTTTTCTTTATAGTTGTAATTATGGAAGAGAATGTATCCTTAAGAACTTAAAATTTTCCTCTTTTATTTGGAGCAAATAGGCAACCTGAAAACAAATCACTCTCACAAAACATCAGCCAGACTGTGGGACCAGATCCTCAGCTGGGATAAACTGGCAGAGCTCCACTAGTTGAGGATCTGGCCCTGGGTGTGTAGCTCTGCTGCTACTCATCCTTTTATGACATATTGTAATGAAAAAGAAAAGAAAAGTGCAATGGAGTCTGAGGAAGAACAGAGGTTGCTTACTACCTTGTGTCTGGAACTATCTCAATTTACTACAGACTACACATGATTCAAAACATCGAGGAGAATAAAGCCAGATCCTGGCTATCTGGTATATCCCAAATTGTATTAACTATATCTTTTTGATGTTGCAACTTGCTGCTTGGTGTGTTTAAAGTATTCCCTGAGAGTCCAGTGGTATCTTTGGATATAAGTAGTGACACTCAATCTATAAACAACTCTACAATACTAGTGCTTGAAGAACAGCTAGTCTGTTGCTTTTGTCTCCAACTAGTTGCTTGTATTCAGTGGCCACAACTCTAAATTGTCTCAACAGGTGAACAAAGTTAAGCTGAGGTAATGAATGACAGTAGCAAGTAGTGAATTAGATTTGCCTAATCCTTACCACTGTGTCTGAAGACCCCAAACTGGTAGCAGAGGTAGAGGAAAAGACATGATGTCACAGACGTGCTAATGGTTTGGAGGGCATGACAACATGGATGTTCACCGAACGGCAGTCTAATGCTAAGATTGTAGTAAACAACTAACTTAGTCACAGTAATTACCATAGCACCAGGAGGAGTGGTGAAAGTTGAGGGAGTAAGGAAGATTCAGTGCAAGTCTCCCTCACTTGAATAAACTTCATATATAGAACAGTTTTTGAGGTCCAGTTGCCTACAAGAAGGATACTCATCCCATTTAAAATGCTTCACAACTTTCATGTTTTTTAACTATCTATTCAAATATTGCCCTATGTATATTACAAATCCCTTTATGTACCTTGCTGAACAATCACTGCAGCCCATTCATCCCTTGCCATTTGTAGTCAGAATTTCTTGATGCTAATATGAATAGAAATGTGTACGGAGTTGAAGTCTACATGCTTGCAATCAAAATACATTGTTTGAAAGCATATTATTAAGCATGCATCTAATATTGAGACGAAAGTCTGTTTACAGTAATTTAGTAAATATTGCTTATTTGAAGAAAGTAATTTTTTACTTGGCTTTACTAAAAGCAGAATTGGCTTGGGGTAGGTAGGGAGGAGGAATGCAAGATGATCATTATCTTTTAGTACTGTTCTACTTTCACCTGATTGTTTCAAGTATGAAACGAGTTGTTTTCACAGGCGATTACCTCTAGAAATGGAGAGTCATTCCAATATGCCCAGAAATAAAGTAGGCCCATTGAACGATTTGATAACTTACTGCTCTCTGCGACATCAGAGGGTCTGTGTCTTGAGAGGTGACTTATTTGTCTTTTAGGTTTATTGTACCCAGAGAAGTGGACCCCACTTGACTGATTTCACCAATACGGAAAAAATACTCATTATATATTGTGCTTACTAAGAATTAGTACGTATTAAGACTTTGCAGTTATTTTATTGTTAGTTCTTTTGATGACAGCCCTATCAAGTATCTTTAACTCAGCTTTCCCTCTGACTTGCAGCATGCAGAATTTATACTGACTTCATATGATACCAAGGGACAAGTATCAATAGCATCTGAGCATGCCACAGCATCTAGGCAATCAGTATTAATACATAGTAATTGTTTAGTCTTCCCCTTACCAGAGCAGATTTTGCATGCAGTGGAATCATCACAAATTTCTAATGACGATTAAAGAAACTTCTGTGAAAATTTTTAAACTCATTTAAGATAAATGTGCAACATACCTACACTCCAGTCCATTTCCTCTACAGCATCCCCATATAAGCCATGTTTGCTCTTTCCTTTGAAATCCTTTGATGCATATAGAGCAGTGTGGACTTGAAGGTAGGATAGGAAAAGAAGAAAAGGTGCATCAGCGTTCCTGAAATAAATAAATAAATTAAATAAAAAGAAGTAAATCACTTGGACAGCAATAAAATGTTAGACTTCATTGTTAGAAATGTTGCTTTCTACAGAACAGAAGAAATATTATATAGGGCAAGGACTAACAAAATAATTTATAGAGCAATCCTGAAATCTCATGTTAGAAATGCCACTCTTAATGCATACTGTACTGAAGATAAGAAATACAGCCAAGTTAACCCTTCTGTTAGATTAGTTGTTATACCTGTTCAAAAAACACTGGCACAACCACTGTACAGAGTCAGGCACTAAAAGGGCCTAGCCACCTGTCTTTCTTTCTGCACCTGCCTTTCTTTCTGCATTACCAATTCAGACGCTCTCTGACCTCACCAGGAAGCACTAGAATAATGCATAGTTTAAAAGATATACAATCCATGAACCAAACAAAATGCTTAGCCAACTTTCTTCTTGGACAGCTCAGCATATGGACATTTAACAACTAGCAGGGTTAGCAGGAGCCATAGGGGCCAAAAATATATAGTTATCACCCGGAACTGAACATAATAGCATCACAAAAGTTATGCCTAATATATAGAGAGGTAGACATTTTTTTTCTCTTGTAACAATATCCACTCTCCATTCATTTCAAGACATTTCCTCATTGGATTATTCTCTAATAAAAAAAGGAGAAAATAAACCCCACAACAACAGAACTTCAATTTTGCTCTTCATGGGATCTGACAATATATATGTCTTAATCCAGAAGGCTGTGAAGGGAAAGCTTAGATAAGTATGGATTTTTGCATTACAATCCTAGTGTGGGGGACATTACTCAGAGTATTAACAATGACTAGTTGAGCTTATTGTTATGATACTCCACACACTACATTTCAGATGAACTATAAGAGCAGATAGGGTACAGTGTGTCTAGATTGGCACTTTGCAACACACAGGTCAGAGCAGTTTTTTTCTGTTGTACATTTCCCCATCCCATACTGTTTGTACTTATTGAACTTCTGGTGGTTAAAAACAAAAAAACAACCCTCGCTCCTCTTAAAAAACAAAACAAAAAAAACCCCCAACCACAACAACAAAAACAAAATACCATATTAACATGCTGAGCCAGAAAGCCATACTTGGACATGAGGTAAGGAAAACAACACAAACTTTTAACCTTTGAACTAAGAAGGTTCTCTTTTTTCAGCCCTAAAGGGCCTGTAAAACCTGTCAAAAGCCCACTGATGAAAGGAATTGGTATAATACCCATATATCATTCTAAAGAAAAACAAACTATTCTTGTGTATTTATTTATCTGTCCACTTCACTCCCTTCCTGTTGGCTGTGGCTGTTTCCATGAGAGATCTGCGGTAAAAACTCTCCCTTTTGCAGGCCAAGAATTCATAGATTCCAAGGCCAGAATGGACCACTGTGATCATTTGGTCTGACCTCCTGTATATCACAGGCAATAGAACTTGCCCGAAATAACTCCCAGAGCATATCTTTTAGAAAAAAAAACATCCAGACTTAATTCTATGAGCACACATTAGCTAGAGCTCATCAAAAGTTTTCCATCAAAACTGTTTTTGATGGAAAATTGATTTATGGACTAGGTGAATTTTTCCTCATAAAAATGTCTGCTTTCTGCAGAAAATGTTGATGTTTTGTTGAAAAGCTGAACACCTTTCAGCTGAAAAAAATTATATATCAATGCTTTGGAAATATGCCATGATGCCTTGGGAGTGATAACTCAAATGCGTCCTGTAATTCAGATTCTACTCTATAGGCCAGGTTCTCTAGATGGACTACACTGGACTACACTTCCCATTTGTTTTATAGGTTCTTGTGGGAGGCGACAATCTGTGTCCTTGGTTCTCATTTTCTCTCTCTTATCCCTGTCTGCCTATCTTTATATTGGCTTATAATTTTTTTTACTAATTTAGTAAAATGCTGGATAAACTTTGTGAGCAAAAACACCCCTAAAGAAAAATGTTTTTTTATAAGAGATCAATTTATTGCAAAGTATAGAATGTCACTCTTACCCTTATGATTTGTTTGAATTTGCTAGAATATAAGCAAACTACTAACCCACGAAAGCTTATGCTGAAATAAATTTGTTAGTCTCTAAGGTGCTACAAGTTTTTCTTTCTTATTTTCATTTTGCTGACACAGACTAACACGGCTACTACACTGAAACCTATCATTAACAGAATCGTTAATTACTGTAGCTACAAATTATTTAGGAGACTCTTTCAAGTCAAATTAAAAACTCTTAGAGCATCTCAGCATTTAAGGTTCAAGAGAAAACAAACCTATTTCAACTTGCATTTCAAGGTCAATTATTTGTTGTTTAGGTTTATGATATTGTCTCATCTATGCTCTGTATAGGCAACTGATTAAACGCTATCTATAATAGGCAAGCCCCAATATTAAGTGATATTTTAAAAGTTTCCCTAACATTTCTAACACAATATTGTTTGTCCTTTAGTTAAATACTTCTACCAGGCAGATTTGTTTTGCATTGGATTTTTATCTGTTCAGCATTAGTTAGGCCCAGATGTTCAAAGGTATTTAGGTGCCTCACTCACATTCTTTCAGTAGGTGTTAGGCACCTAAATACCTTTAAAAATCTGGGCCTGGGAGACTATTTGGGAAAGAAGAAGTCACAAATATAAAGATTACCATAAATTGGGAATAACACACACTCATATATTCTTCCAATCACTTAAAAAATAGATTTTCAACTATTACTATCAGAGAGAACTTACTTAAATTGAATACAAACTGTTAGTTTCTAACACAGCAGTATTACAGCAGTGCTACATTTACACCAGTACTGTTAAAGGTGAGCATCACCACATCCATAACAAATGCTTATTTTCATGAGTTGACAGTTTTAAAATAAATAATATTTAAAAAATGCCACCATGACAAAGATCTAACTTTCATGAAGAGGTATACTCAAAATCATTCACTGGTTTTGTTACCCAGGGTTTTGCTGAACCCAAAGCTCTTGGTAACTTTACTCTTTGCAAGACGGTGGCAGGAAATAAATCAATGGAGACACAGCTATCCAGCTGATAGTTGATGCAAGCAAGCAAATAAAAGTGCTCTACTTTTGTTAGTCTCCAACGCTTACACATGTCCACAACAGGTTAGTAGAGCACCCCAAATTACCCCCCGATTCATATTCACCCAGGGTCTTGAGGAGGTCTCAAGTGGATAACTGTAATTATCTGGTGGCCAGCCTTCTGTCTGCAGGGGAAGTTGGCAGGTGTCCAAGTGTCCATCGAGCTCAGATTTCTTCTCTTTTTATATCCAATTTGTTAGTATTACATAGCTTGTTTATCAGCAAGAAACAATAGCTGAGCAGAAGCTAAATTAAGTATGGAGTTTTCCAGCCCGTAGTGTGTAGCTTTCCATCAGGTAACCAGCTTTATCTCACTTAGCAATAGCTAACTATTGCCAAACTTTCCATCTTGCAAAACCGCATGCTTCAGAAAAAGCTCAAGTCAGAAAGGCACAGGGTCATGTTTGCTCCTTGTGGTCACTCACTCCCACCCTTCCTTCCTGGTCTGTTAATTGCGCTAAGGTTTCAGAAAGGCCCTTCCAGCTGCTTTCAGCAATAAACATAACATTTGGTATTCCAGCTGCGGGCAGTGGTTTAGGGCTAGTCTACACTACCCGCCGATTCGGCGGGTAGCAATCGATCTTTTGGGGATCGATTTTTCGCGTCTCATGTAGACGCAATAAATTGATCCCAGAACGTGCTCCCCGTCGACGCCGGTAATCCATCCCGACGCGAGGCGGAAGCGGAGTCAATGGGGAAGCGGCAGCCTTCGACATTGCAGCGTCCTCACAGCGAGGTAAGTCTCATAGACTCATAGACTCATAGACTTTAAGGTCAGAAGGGACCATTATGATCATCTAGTCTGACCTCCTGCACAATGCAGGCCACAGAATCTCACCCACCCACTCCTGGAATAATCCTCTCACCTATGTCTCAGCTACTGAAGTCCTCAAATCATGGTTTAAAGACTTCAAGATGCAGAGAATCCTCCGGTAAGTGACCCGTGCCCCATGCTGCAAAGGAAGGCAAAAAACCTCCAGGGCCTCTGCCAATCTACCCTGGAGGAAAATTCCTTCCCGACCCCAAATATGGTGATCAGCTGAACCCCGAGCATGTGGGCAAGACTCACCAGCCAGACACCCAGGAAAAAGTTCTCTGTAGTAACTTCTAACATCCCATCATTGACCATTGGTCCTATTTACCACTGATGGCAATTAATTGACCCTTGACTAAGATCATGTTATCCCATCAAACCATCCCCTCCATAAACGTATCTAGCTTAATCTTGAAGCCAGTTAGGTCTTTTGCCCCCACTGCTTCCCTTGGAAGGCTGTTCCAGAACTTCACTCCTCTGATGGTTAGAAACCTTCGTCTAATTTCAAGTCTAAACTTCCTGATGGCCAGTTTATATCCATTTGTTCTTGTGTCCACATTGGTACTGAGCTGAAATAATTCCTCTCCCTCCCTGGTATTTATCCCTCTGATATATTTAAAGAGAGCAATCATATCTCCCCTCAGCCTTCTTTTGGTTAGGGTAAACAAACCAAGCTCCTTGAGTCTCCTTTCATACGACAGGTTTTCCATTCCTCGGATCATCCTAGTGGCCCTTCTTTGTACCTGTTCCAGTTTGAATTCATCCTTCTTAAACATGGGAGACCAGAACTGCACACAGTATTCCAAATGAGGTCTCACCAATGCCTTGTATAACGGTACTAACACCTCCTTATCTCTACTAGAAATACCTCGCCTAATGCATCCCAAGACCGCATTAGCTTTTTTCACGGCCACATCACATTGGCGACTCATAGTCATCCTGTGATCAACCAGGACTCCGAGGTCCTTCTCCTCTTCCGTTACTTCCAACTGATGCGTCCCCAGCTTATAACTAAAATTCTTGTTATTAAGCCCTAAATGCATAACCTTACACTTCTCACTATTAAATTTCATCCTATTACTATTACTCCAGTTTGCAAGGTCATCCAGATCTTCCTGTAGGATATCCCGATCCTTTTCTGAATTGGCAATACCTCCCAACTTTGTGTCATCTGCAAACTTTATTAGCACACTCCCACTTTTGGTGCCGAGGTCAGTAATAAAAAGATTAAATAAAATTGGTCCCAAAACTGAACCTTGAGGAACTCCACTAGTAACCTCCCTCCAACCTGACAGTTCACCTTTCAGTATGACCCGCTGTAGTCTCCCCTTTAACCAGTTCCTTATCCACCTCTCAATTTTCATATTGATCCCCATCTTTTCCAATTTAACCGATAATTCCTCATGTGGTACTGTATCAAATGCCTTACTGAAATCGAGGTAGATTAGATCCACTGCGTTTCCTTTATCTAAAAAATCTGTTACTTTCTCAAAGAAGGAGATCAAGTTGGTTTGGCACGATCTACCTTTTGTAAAACCATGTTGTAATTTGTCCCAATTGCCATTGACCTCAAGGTCCTTAACTACTTTCTCCTTCAAAATTTTTTCCAAGACCTTGCATACTACAGATGTCAAACTAACAGGCCTGTAGTTACCCGGGTCACTTTTTTTCCCTTTCTTAAAAATAGGAACTATATTAGCTATTCTCCAGTCAAACGGTACAACCCCTGAGTTTAGAGATTCATTAAAAATTTTTGCTAATGGGCTTGCAATTTCATGTGCCAGTTCCTTTAATATTCTTGGATGAAGATTATCTGGGCCGCCTGATTTACTCTCATTAAGCTGTTCAAGTTTGGCTTCTACCTCGGATATGGTAATATCTACCCCCACATCCTTATTCCCATTTGTCATGCTGCCACTATTCCTAAGCTCCTCATTAGCCTCATTAAAGACTGAGGCAAAGTATTTGTTTAGATATTGAGCCATGCCTAGATTATCCTTAACCTCCACTCCATCCTCAGTGTTTAGCGGTCCCACTTCTTCTTTCTTTGTTTTCTTCCTATTTATATGGCTATAAAACTTTTTACTATTGGTTTTAATTCCCTTTGCAAGGTCCAATTCTACATGACTTTTAGCCTGTCTCACTTTATCCCTACATGCTCTGACCTCAATAAGGTAGGTTTCTTTGCTGATCCCTCCCATCTTCCACTCCTTGTATGCTTTCTGTTTTTTCTTAATCACCTCTCTGAGATGCTTGCTCATCCAGCTTGGTCTAAAACCCCTGCCTATGAATTGTTTCCCCTTTCTTGGGATACAGGCTTCTGACAGCTTCTGCAACTTTAACTTGAAATAATCCCAGGCCTCCTCCGCCTTTAGGTCCATAAATTCTTTAGTCCAATCCACTTCCCTAACTAATTTCCTTAATTTATTAAAGTTAGCCCTTTTGAAATCAAAAACCCTAGTCTCAGATTTATTTTTGTTTATCCTTCCATTTAGTTTGAACTGAATTAGCTCATGATCACTCGAGCCAAGGTTGTCCCCTACAACCATTTCTTCAATGAGGTCCTCACTACTCACCAAAACCAAATCTAAAATGGCATCCCCCCTTGTTGGTTCAGCAACTACCTGATGAAGGAATTCATCAGCTATCACATCTAGGAAAATCTGAGCCCTATTATTATTACTAGCACTTGTTCTCCAATCTATATCTGGGAAGTTGAAGTCTCCCATGATCACACAGTTCCCATTAGTATTTACTTCCTTAAAAACATTAAAGAGGTCTCTATCCATATCCAAATTAGATCCCGGTGGTCTATAGCACACCCCAAGCACTATCCCAGGGGAGGCTCTAGTAGTTTTCTTCCCCAATGTGATTTTTGCCCAGACAGACTCTGTCTTATCCATTCCATCACTTTTTATTTCTTTACAGTCTACCTCATCATTGATATACAATGCTACTCCCCCACCTTTACCTTTATTTCTATCTTTCCTAAACAGCACATACCCTTCAATACCTGTACTCCAGTCATGACTGCTATTCCACCATGTTTCGGTTATTCCTATGATATCTGGTTTCACTTCCTGGACCAGTAGCTCTAATTCCTCCATTTTGCTACCTAGGCTCCTCGCATTGGTGTACAAACATCTTAATTTTTGCTGTTTGGCCTCACTCACATTCCTTACCCAATTTGGTATGGACATTGTACTGCCAGTATGACCTATTTGACTAGTATCCACTCTGCCCTTCCTCCTTATGTCCATTCTCCTACCCCCGGCTATATCCTCTCTTACTTGGTTGTCTTCCCTCTCAATGTTAAAATCCAGCGTGGAGATTACCTGGACATCTCCCAACCGTCTCCCCCACATTCCTAGTTTAAAGCTCTCTTGATCAGTTGTGCCAGCCTCCATCCTAGAAGTCTATTTCCTTCCCTACTCAGGTGAAGTCCATCCCGAGAGAACAGTCCTCTGTCCATGAATGCCTCCCAGTGGCCATACATCCCAAAGCCCTCCTTGTAGCACCAATCCCTGAGCCATCTGTTGATCATCATAATCCTGTCACACCTTTGTTGCCGTCGAGTGAGGTACGTCGACTTCAGCTATGTTATTCACGTAGCTGAAGTTGCATACTTTACATCGACCTCCCCCACCCCGTACTGTAGACCTGCTCTTACTGGGTTAACAAAATTTCCTCCTTACAGTTTGCAGCTTAAATTGACAAGCTCTGACTGACAGCTGTCTGTCAGGTGGAGAGGAGTCTTGCCTATTAATATCCTTTGATCTTTTAAAGACAGTTATTTATCTCATGCCAAGCCTCTTTGAGGAGAATACTGACTGCTTCTACTACAACCTTGAAAATGGAATGACATCTCAGCTAGTAGGTGGGAGGGAGATTTGACAATAACAGTTTAACTCTTGTTTTACTAACTGGAGCACTTCAGTCAAATCTCCTTTGAAAATGTATTGCCACTATCTTGTATGCACACTAAAAGAGCTTTGAATTTCAACATATCTATGTTTCTTTTGCTGAAAGTACAGCAAGAAATGTTTGTGTTGACATGAAACATGCAATCATTCCAATTCAGTAAAGAAAAGCCTTGTAAATATGTCATTAGACATTCTTAAATCTATACTTAACTATTTGTGATATCATCTACATATTTATTTTATTCTCTCTGTTGTAGGGCCTGATTTTTCTTGACACTAAGGTCTCTTCAGTCTGCTCTAGGCCTTCATGTGGGTCTAAGATGTATCCCTACTTTATAGCCCCGTTTACACTTAGTAAAAAATGAGATTCAGCTCCATAATCCTTTCCCCCCCCCCATTTACTGCCTTGTGAATCCCACAGAAAACAATCTACCCGTCTTTTCTTTGCTTCTTTTTGTGCATCAGCATCATTGATTGTCACCACAAATATGCCCAGTGTGGCAAACAGTATTAGCCTAATGCCACTGTAGTAAGGCAGCAAGTGGGGCTCACGCTTTGTAGGTGAGCGTGTGATTCAACACTGGCAAATTAAATATGACATCACAGGGCTCCATTTTTATTTCCTCATAATGACTCCAAATCCACCTGCAACCTGAAAGACAAGCTACAAACTTTCCAGCTGATGCATCATATTAAAAATATTGCTGGCCAAATTTTGCCACACAGTTACATGTATTCAACATCATTGGGACGGATCCTCAGTTTGTGTACATAAGTATAACACCATTGATTTTGAAAGAGCTACATGATTTACACCAGCTGAGAATCTGACCCAATGTATAACTATGGCATCAAACATAAGTGACTGAGGAACCATCTGGTAGGTAGGAATTTCAAGATATTCTGGGCATAAACAGGTAACAGTATATCTGTATCTATGGATGCAAATCTAACTGATATTTTGCAGTAACTAATTCTCTGCTTGGAATTCCCTCTCCCCTTTTTTCACCAAACGTTGTTCTCCACATTTAAACCTCTTTAAAATGCATATCATCAGTGAATTCTTTCCATGCTTATTCGCTAAGGCTATCTACATCCACTTCAAGATCGGACTGTCACTCTCTGGCTGTACCGATGGTCCAAATTTCATTTAGGTTTCAATCTTGCTCCTTTAGAAGTAAATGGCAAAACTTGCATTGACTTCATGGAAGCAGGATCAGCTCCTTAGATTGGGCTCGTGTTTTTTCTTATAAATCTTTCTGATGTTTTAAAGATATGATCTAAAACAAGCTAATCATCTCACACTTGCAATATTTTGACCAGAAAAAGGAATTGTGGACTATTTTGGGGTGGCTTATAAAAAAATAGTGGTGTGAGTGAGAAATTGGGAAACTTGGCTGATGACTAGGGAGATATTTTAAACTGGGCTGGGTCTTTGTTATCTTTGCCTATGTTAAATTATTTTTCCAAGCATCACATTGCCAACATGTTTTTCACATTTGCAGTTTAATATCCATGCCAGTTTTAAATGCTTAAGATGCACAGTATTCATACACACAGTTATCCTTTCCTTGCAGTTTATGGGCAGTTTATGGGCATACATGCATTCTTTTCCCCGCAAAAGAAAATTTTTGAATGATTCTTTCTGGCAAAAAGAACATTTAAGATTCCTTATCCACCCACATTTTTTTTGTAACTGAAAAACCAAACATGCATGGAACCCGATACAGAAATACAGATCCAATGCTTATTACAACTGCTCTATTTATAACACAACCTGTCACTAGCAAACTGTGCCACAGATCTAGCTTGTTGACAAAATGACTCCTAAATTATTAATTATTATTTATTAACAGTAGCACCCACAGAGTTTAAGAAGCTGTACAAACACAAGAGGGCATGGTTCCTTCCTTAAATAACTTGCACTCTGAAGCAACAAAACAGAAAAGGACAGAGGGAAGGGGAAAACATACAAGTGCTCAGGTGGTGATCAATCACATACTAATTCATCAGGTTTTTTTAAACTGTACAGATACATTCATATGTAAACAATATATAAACTATATCCAAGTACGAGTGTCTTGCCTTAATCAGCTGGTTAGTTTCTTTGGGAGTCATGAAAAGCATTTGATTTCAGAGTTCTTTAAATCCTAGAATTATGAACATAGTCATTTTTGGTACAAAATGAGACCTGTACAGCACGCCTGGTGCCTGCTTTTAAGCCTTGGTGATACATCAAAAAGCTCTAACTCACAGCTGTGCTAAAGAGGATGAGAGCTAAACTGGTGTACGCTATAAATGTGTTTCAGGGCTTTGACTACGCCAAATTGTGACAGGAATAGAATAGGATAAAAGGTAATTTCTTTTAATGATATGTTTATTAGCGGTCACCACAGACTTCAGAGAATTATGGTTATACAATCCATGACGTTAGAGAGGAGGCTTCATCTGTATCTGCATGAAAAATTCTCAAGTAGCATTATCACCATAACTCTCAGTCATGAGCCTATTTTATCTATGCAAATATAATTTTTCCAAAAGTCTGATTTCACTGTTTTTTTCCATGAATGGTGGTCAGACATCTGAGTTTAGTAGAGAGAGAGGTATGCTGAAAAAACAAGGAGGTGCTTTTACCCTGCCAATTCCAAAGAAGTTTAAAATATGCCTCTGATGTTTTGAAATTTTGGATTGCCTGTGCACCAGACCATTTACTAAACGATGTGCTAATGAGGCATAAGAAAGGTTAAGATTCTTTTTTACTAAAAGTCAGGGATAATAAACAAAAATTCATAGAAGCCCATGACCTATCCCTGACTTTTAGTATAAATACCCTGAGAGAGGGGGGAACTAACAGTCAGAGCACTGCCGGGAGCTGACCTCCACCAGTTGCTCCAGCCCCGCTGCTGCTTCAGCTGCAGGGGTGCTGACCCAGCTCCAGGGAGGTCGCTGCTCCAGGGTTCCGGGGACCACCTCACCGGTGGTCAGCCCACTGCCCAGCTGCTCTAGCGGCCTCAAGACTGAATTATCCGGCAACCCAGTGGACAGCTGCTGGCTGCTGTTCTGGCGGCCCCGGAGACTACTGCTCCAGCTGCCCCGGGGCTGACCACTGGCTGCTGCTCCGAAGGCCCTGGGGACCACTTCTTCAGCAGTTAGTCCACTGCCCAGCTGCTCTGGCAGCCTCGGGGATGAACTCCGGCCACTGATCCGGCAGCCCGGAGACCACTGCTCCTGACCACCGGCCAGCTGCTCAGCAGCCCCAGGGACCGCTGCTTTGGCAGCCCAGGGACCGCTGCTCTGGCAGTCCCAGGGGCCAACTGTAGGCTGCTGCTACGGCAGCTCCAGGGACCACTGCTCCAGTGGCCCCAGCACTGACTGCTGGCCACTGCTCCAGCCCTGCTGCTGCTCCTGCAGCAGTGACTGACAGCTGCTGCTCCAGTGACCCAATCTCAACTGCTGCTTCAGCCCTGGGGCTGCTACTTCAGCCCTGACCCAGAAGAAGTCATGGGGGTCCTGGAAAGTCACAGAATCTGTGACCTCCATGACAGAATCATATCCTTAGGCATATGTGACAACTGCACTGAACTTAGCATTGCAGAGACAAGGTGGCTGAGGTAATATTGTTTATAGAATCAACTTCTGTGGGTGAGAAAGATAAGCTTTCGAGCTTACACAGTTCTTCAGGTCTGGAAAATGTACTCAGAGTGTCACGGCTAACTACAAAGATGGGACAGATTGTTTAGCATAAGTAGTTATACATATTTCAAGGGACCATTCAAGGTGAAGTGGCCAGTTAACACCTCTCCAGTCATAGCGGGGAGAGAAGAGGGGGGAAGCTGAGGGGGTGTTAATGGGTGACATATTGTTGTAATAAGCCATAAATCCAGTGTCTATTCTGTGCATGATTTTTAGTAGGTAGCAAAGTTATGAATTTAAGCTCCCAGACCTGTCTTTTGAAAGGGTTGTGCAGGTTTCCATTGAGAATGAGGACTGAGAGGTCAGATATAGAGTGATCACTTTGTCAAAAGTGTTCACCCACAGGAGAGATGGTGTTTTTGTCTTTTATCATTTTCCTTTGTGAGTTCATTTGAGAGCATAGTGATTGTCTGGGTTCACCCACATAGTTGCTATTGCGGCATTTAGTGCACTGGATGAGGTACACCACATGTTGTGATAGGCACGTGTAGGACAAATGGATCTTGAAAGGTGAAAGGTGGGGGGTGTTGATCACAGAAACAGTGGGGCTATGTCTACAGGTTTTGTCTACAGGTTGATCTTAAAAGGTGTGGGGGGGTGTTGATCATAGGCAGGATCTGGTGCCGCTTTGAGTTGGTGTGCCCTGGTCTAAGGGGCGTTTGCTTCTGATGGTGAGCTTGGAGAGGTTGTGAAGGTGATGTGAAGGCCAGAAGAGGGGGTTCATGAAAGATTTCTTTCGGGATGTGGTCCCCATCGAGTATGGGTTGTAATTGTTTAATGGTACCTTGCATGGGTTTCTGTTCCACTTTGTATTTAGCTGTGACACTGTGGGTACATTTCCCAGAGCTGAAGAAGAGCTCTGTGTGGCTCAAAAGCTTGTCTGTTTCACCAATAGAAATTGGTTCAATAAAAGATATTACCTCACCCACCTTGTCTCTCTATTATCCTGAGATCAACATGGCTACAACACTGCATTGAACTTAACATGAAATAATTAGAATCCATTTACTTCCAAATATAGCATAATGTCTCATGTATACTTTAATGGGTTTATACCATATGTATATAAACCTGCTCTTGGGGAAAAATTATAATTAGAATTAATATAAACTGAACTGACCTGCCTCCATATAACTGGCATCAGCAACAAAATTAGTATTTGTTTTCATATACTGGCTCTGCCACTATCTATTTGCACCTAGAGTCATAGAATTTAAGGCCAGAACATAATTTACCCTAAATAATGTGCTATTAATTCCAATTTAACATATTTTTGTCTGGGAATTATATTGAGAATATCAGACCTGATCCTTAATTTATCAGTTTAGCTCCAATTAAATCAAGAAAGATATGCCAAGTTAGACCAACTGATGATCTGAATTTCTCTTCTCTGGAAGTTCTAAACACTAGTGTAAAATATAATACAATACATCTTCATTTACATTTATGAATTTGTCACCCAAAAATTAAGGCAGCCCAAATCACTATTTTCTCTTAAAAATGTAGACCACAGAAGTCTAATTTAATGGATGTACCGAAAAGGCTACATACAACTGAGCACCAACACTTTTCCAGTCCAGCATGCTCAGAGATCACATATCTAGAACTGCGATAACTCATCTACAATGGCATTTTCAAATACTGAAAATACTTTGAATCACATTTCAAAAGATGTTGAATTCCGGCAACAATTTCCTATATTTAAGTCACACTGAACTTATAAAGAAGAGCACGGGACCCAAAAAGCTTACGGGAATGTTACCTCTGAAGATATCTTGTTATTTTTAAACATGAAAATATAAACAATATAACTGATATCAGTGGGAGTTAGGCACCCAAATACCTTTGAGGATATGGGCCTTAGGCACTTTGGAGCTGAAATCTCATTGAAAGTCAGCCACGTCTAAAAATGAGGTTTAGGTTCCTTAATCAGTTAAGGTATTGCCATGCTGTGAAGAGCAACACATAAATACCTTTAAAAATCTGGGTCTTTGTATTTTGCCTGGGAAAAACAATTACGCCTCTAATACAAAATACTGAAGAGATTATGGAGGATAGTGAGATGGGTCTCCCAGATGTGCACCTACATTTCTTAGCCTTTCATATGCATCCAATTGTTAAATGGTTCACTTTCATTAAAGATAAAATTCCTAGTGACCTGTTAAATCTAGAGAAAAATGACAGTATTATCATAATGACCCTGTTTCCTTCATCCACCAGTCTATATGTATATTTTTTTAAGCAGCACTATGACAGTAAAATGCTGGCATGAAGTCATAACAATACTAAACCAACCTACCTTCCTATAAACTGTACAGCTTCTTCTGTCAGTCTTTGAGTAAGGTTCTTATAGGACAGTGGCTGCTGGATAATCTGGTGGTTCCTCATTAAGAAGCAGTTTAGATATCGAAAAGTATAAAAGAAAATGAGCAAAAGTCCAAATAAAACTGTAGATATTAAAAAGAAGTAGCGCAGTGCTCCTCGGGGTATTCTGAGGAGGTCAATATAATGCAGCACCTCCAAAGAGATTAGGGTGATGCCGATGAGCTGGAGTGGCGTGGCAAGATATGCTCGAACCCCTGCCACAAACACACTGCCTTCCCCTGGCTTGCAGTCTCTAAGACTGGTCACAGTGAGCCCATAGAAGTAATCAAATCCATGATTGAGGGGGTGATGACAGAAGTCATCCTTGCTGTTACAGTTCAGCCCAAGATGCCACTTTCCTGTAAGGAAACAAGCACATACAACATTTATGTAGTTTAATAGCCCCATTTGTAGTACGTGTCCCTCTGAATAAGAGAAAATGCCACCTTAGGACTGGCATTTCTCCCTCATTTATTATGTGGATCCTTATTGCTCTCTCACCCCTGGTTTATACCTTCATCCTCAGACTTTGCATCATGTCTGAAGCTCCTTAGGTGACCATTAGGTGGGCTTGAGAGACTACTGCAGAGCAACAGACCCCTAACAGTTAGTTAGCTTTGAAAATGTAGCCTCTGTTCATGTGTAGCTAAGGCCCCTCAAGCAAATACTTATTTATATTAGCTCCTGGTGAAATAGTCTCTACCAGTTTTCCAAAAAGTGTCTTTGTGGATTTGTTGCAACCATTAATCATTGTGATCTATCAGGTAAATAATTTCCATTGAATTTATTTCTAAAACACAGTAACTGGAGCTGTTCCAAACAGGTAGATATTTAAAATATACTAAGTATTTATTTATACAAGGGAGCATTATACGGGTCTTTAAAATGCCAGTCACTCACTATATTTGCATGAAAGAGTCCGTCTCCTGATCTTTTAAAAAAGTAAATAAATAAAAATATAACTAAATTCATACATACACATCCCTTAAATTCATTTTCTTTACATTTAAGTGATACAGAATGATTTTTTCCCATAAGCTTGAACACTGGTCAAAATAGGAAGAGAGTGGACCAGATTCTGTTCTAAGATACAATGCTCTGCATTATGTGTAAATTCCATTCATGCCAAATAAGAATCTTTATTTATAAAGATAATTCTTCAGGACAAGTACTATTCCTTGCTATATGTCTGTACAGTGCCTCGCACAATTTACCTCCATTTTTGGTTGGGGCCACTAGGTGTTGTTGTAAGACAGTAATGGGTAATAAACAACAGCATCGCCTCCAGGCTTACACTGATATAACTGAACAGAATCTTAACCAATCATTAGACGGGGCTAATGTATGCTGTAACCCATTTTTATTCCTTGTAACTTTAATGATTTGCATCTAATAGTTGTCAGGAACAAGAACAACAACATTTTAAGTAGTGTATATGGTAATTTTGAAGTAGTCAAATATCTAAAAATGATCTGTAAATTCACAGCAGTGTAAGTTGTGATCTGGTTTAAACCACATGTTGGATTTAACCTGTAAAGACCTAAATAGTTTGGGATTTAGGAGCTGCTAGCAGGGAGTTCTCGGTAATGGGCCCTCAATTCTGGAACTCGCTCTGTCTCTCAGTCTGCCAGAGCACAGAATTAATAACCTTCTAGGCACATGGCAAAGCCCACATTTTCCCTCTTTTTTCTCAGGCTGTTGAGAAAAGAGTTGGCTGAAAACTGAGTTGTTTATATTAACTGGCAGTTCTTTTTTATGATTTTGTGTGTGTTTTACCAATGGGACAGGTGCCTAAAACATAAGATTGATGCCTATAGCTATATTTTATGCTTTCAAATAAATATATTGTGATACAGCATGGCCAGAAGGCAGCAGGAGAGTGATCTAGGATGAGGAGAAGCCTTATTCCCTGTAGATTAATTAAAAGCACCTGAAACCAATTAGAGCACCTGAAGCCAGTCACCTGATAAAATCCCCCTGCTTCAATCAGCCAGAGAAGGAGTTGAAGCAGAGTGAGGAGGAGTTGGAGCAGTTTGGAGGACCTAAAGGAGAGTGATTTGGTGGTGGAGCTGAGAGCAGTTTGGAGGAGTTGAATCAGAGTGGATTGGTGGTGGAACAAAGAGCAGTTTGGAGGAAAGCGGAGGACAGTTTTGAGAAGAGCTACGGTGGGCTAAGAAGACCAAGATCCTAGGTAAAGGGACACCTGGCTTGTGCAGAGGGAAGGCAGGAAGCCCCACAAGCTGAATGTCAGGAGAGGGAAGTAGCCCAGGGGAAAGGATCACTGGTACAAGTGGTTCACCTGCTATCATAGGGCCCCTGGGCTGGGACCTGGAGTAGAGGGCGGGCCCGGGTCCCTCCCTCTCCACTCCCCTTCCCTGGGATACTAGTAGGATAGCTGTTACCCCAGTTCAGGGGCAAGAAATGGCACCCTGAAACCCCCCCCACAAGAAGAGAAAGTGCGGGACCCATCATAGTAGTGCTGGCAATTTGCCACAATATAAATGTGATGAATTAATTGTGAAGGTGTATATGACAACGGATTCATAGCGTGCTGTTCCTAATAAGATCTTTACCTATTCCAATACGCTAAACTATTAAATTCATTGTGTGGACTCAGCAGGTCACCCAATCTCCAGCTAGATGAGTCTACAGATCTTGCAGATTCTCACTTTGAAGGTCACACTATTTGAATTTAGCAACTGGACTTTTCTAACGTTGGAGATAGGTCCTACTGAGGGCTCTAGACTAGTCAGATGTGGTGCACAAGACAGGAACAGTGAGGGAAAGGAAGGACCAAAGAATGCCCTTTGTCCACTGCAGACATGTACTCAAGGCTGTGGTTAACAGAGTACACAGTCTTGAACACTGCCCTCACTCCTCCTACTCCCTGCTGCAGCTAAATATAGAGGACAGTTCATACACAGGAGGTTATAGGCTCAGGTGTCAGCTTGCCAGCTCAAGATTCTTTGATCATTCCACAGCTGAGCTGCGTTCAATGGGACCACATACATGTCCAATCTATGGAGTGACCAAGGGATATTTGCTACTTAAGTAGTATATGTTGCCTTCTGGAGGTGATTGGGGGGTGGGGGAGGTAGCAAGGAGGTATACAAATGTACATATAAAATATATTTATAGATTAAAAAAAGCAAGAAAATTTGTGCACCAAAGATAAAAGATAAAAAGAAAGACCGGGAAAATAAAAATAAAAGAGAGTAGGAAAAGAGAGAGAAAAGGAATAAGACCCAAATGGACTAAGAAACAGTGCCAGTACAACTTATTGGTGCAAGGAAACATGGAAATATTAATCCATCACTTGTGGAGGTTGTGAAAATAAATGTTTGGGAACCACTGAGTTAGACTGAACCAAGCAAAGTCTCCCTGACCTGCCAAGATGATGTGATGAGACTATCAGCAGGCAGAGAAGGGCAGGTTGGGCAGTGAAATCTGTATTCTGCAATTTAAATCTACAGTATTTCCCCTTTTTATTTACATATGCTCTTTCCTTTGTTTGAAGACTCTTCTTGATTTTCTGAAGGCTTCATTATGCTTTAAGAGTATGGTAATATTGCATCTTATGGTTTCATAACTTATCATTTAGACACTTGGAGAAAATCCCTCATTATAACATCATGTTGATCTTCTGGTGATCTACATGGAAGGATGTTATGTCACAGTGAAAGTAGTGAAGAAGAGTAAGCATAATGTACGTCAGACTCCAGAAAATAAGCTACACTAAATGGGGCGGCTTATTACAAACAAAAAAATGAATTGTTTGCAGCCTTAAACTGTATGCAAACTGCAGGGAATCAAACTGTGGTTAAACTTTTATGGTGACTCTGTGAATTATATTAATGTTACTGTATTTGCAGTGTAGCTTGTATTAAACAACACAGCTGACATTTTCCTGTTCTGAATTTGTCAGAACGTACCACCTTGTTTTGAAGAGTTTGACAAAGATTTATTATTTTATTCCTTTAAAAGCTGGAATACATTTAGGCCTTAATTTTAGAGGTACTAAGCATCCACAACTCAAAATGATGTCAAGTAACCTCTAAAAATAAGACCCTAGATGTCTACTTGGGAACCTAAAAAAGGAGGTATCCAGATTAGTGGACACCTTTGAAAATGATGCTGATGAAACTAATGAAACAAATACTTAAATGAAAATCACAATAGAACTTCATTTGTGATCAGCTCACAGAAACCTCCCAACACAAGCAATATGAAGTGCTTCACACATGCACAAATTTTCTCTGAATGTGTTGCAGTTCTAGTGAGCTATAAAGTATTACAGGAGTAAACTCACTGCATTGCGGAAGAAAACTGTGTGACTGATATAATACTTCTTGCACTGTAGAAAGTGCACTTTTTATTTAAATTACTAATAAAACATTTGCTTTATATAACATAGTTGTTGCTATACATATATCAACAGTCATACCTATAAGAGCTGTAGAATAACCTTTCTGCTTCAAAAGCTTCGCAAAAGTTATTTCTTCAGTGGGAAGTCCACCAGAAGAGGCAGAAAATAAGAAGACACCAATGTTTGACAATGCAGCCATTCCTAAATAAAACAAAAATGAGACTTTTTTCAAAAAGTGGTGTCACTAGAATGACATTTTCCCACCAGCAGCTATAGCAGCAAATGGCAGGGAATTGTCTGTTTCCGCTGAATCAGATCATTTTTCCACTTTTACGCAAAGCTGAGAAGTAGAGATGGAGAAAAATCTCAAATTACTGTGGGCCCTGCCAAACAGACAGACAATTTCTGTAGTCATTACTATCTGTACTTCTGTACATATCTGTACTTCTGACAGCAGAATTTGAGATTGCACGATTTAATATTTCTTCTTTCTTTAAAAGGCCGGGTAGTGGTTAGACCAGGGGACCAGCAGTCAACATCTGACTCTCTGTATGAATTTGGGCAACTCACTCAACATCTCTTTGCCTCATTTTACTCACCTGTAAAACTATTAATACCATCTACTTCATGGTGATTTTGTAAGGCTTGGTTAGTTGACATTTCTGAAGTGTATTTTTGAAATCCTCAGAGCAAAGCACTGAGGGTGGGATATACAAAAGTACTAAGTCCCAGTTTTGGCTCCACTGCGATCTGCAAAACCCTTTCTGAACTCTGTAGATGCCCAAACTTGCTCACCACCTAAGTTTTGCAGAGTAGAAGTTCCCCAAGCATTTACCTTTCTGCCTCTGGGCATGCACACTGCTGCCTCACTTTAGGTGTCCAGATAACTATCTCCTGCTTAAGCCCCTGAGCGATTCACAAACTGGGGAAAGACAGGCATTCAGCTGCCTAAATTTTGTGCTTGGCCCAATCCAGTAGGTGTGCTCAGAGTGCATATACCAGATTGGGTCCCATTCAAAGTCCTTGAGGAAGAGGAAGGTTTGCTGCCCACCTTATAGCTTTCAGCCCAGTGGTTAGCACACTCATGTGGGATATAGGAGACCCAGCTTCAATTCCCCCTACATTAGAGTATCCCATAGCTCAGTGCAGTGATTAATTTGTAATGAAAGAAGTATCAGAGCTCAAACAATTTTTTTACATTCATAACTGATGCGGCAAGCCCTGGCATGAATTAAGCACTGGCTCTGTGGTTAGAGCACTTTTCTGCCACCACTTCCCTGCCTCCCCCGCAATCCCTGTTTTGTGTGGAACAAAGCAGGCGCCTAACTCGTTCCCACACTAATGCCTTAGATGCCTAAACCATCTGACTCCAGGAGGCGGGTTCCCATTTGTGGATTGCTAAGCAGAGCAAGGTGCCTTTCTGCAGCCTGGACCTAGGAACCTATCTCTGAGTATACACCCATCTGGTCAGCATCTCCCATTGGCTAGTTTAGGTGGGTCCCCACCTAGTGCGCTGGCTTCTGTGGATCATGTTCTTAGGAGCTTATCTCTCCCCATTCATTATATAGGAATCCTAGGCACCGAGCTCAGCTTGGTGGATCACAGGCTTGTTCCTCTGATATTCTAGGCACCTAGACATTAGGTGCCGTGATGCTCAGTATTGCAATGCTGAAGTCCCTTCATGGGTCCCACCATATGTATATAACTGTAGCAGCAAGAAATGGAAAAGACCTATTGGACCAAATCATCAAAGTGATCTCAATTCCAAGTTAGCCCTCAGTTTTGCACCCTTAAGCAACATGCTCAAAAGACAGGTAGTTGTGCTCTCTACAAAAACACTTTATTTGGAAGAGGGATAGCTCAGTGGTTTGAGCGCTGGCCTACTAACCCAGCGTTGTGAGTTCAATCCTTGAGGGGCTATTTAGGGATCTGGAGCAAAAATAGGTCAGAGAACAGTACTTGGTCCTGCTAGTGAAGGCAGGACTTGATGACCTTTCAAAGTCCTTCCAATTCTATGAGATAGGCATATCTCCATATATTTATTTTATTTTATTTGAAGGCATATTTAGATATCTCAGGTCAGGTCCTCAACTGGTATAAATCAATGTAGCTCCATTAAGGTTATTGGGGCTACAATGATTTACACCAGCTGGGGATTATTATTAATTAATTTATTAATAATTATTAATTACTATTATGCCATTACTTTTCTCCAGGTTTGTCCCTCCCATTAAATATCTGGGTTTTGGATTACTTTCATTCAGATGTTTTAACATGAATTATTGCAAGTTGAAGCTCACTTTGTTATTTTCTGAACATGCTTCTGATATCTCAGGGTTCTTTGGTATTAGTTCTCTGTTTCCACTAGTATTTGTAATTAGTCCCCATTGGACAGCTTTTATAAATTTGACAAAAAAGAATGTTTACTCTTTCATTGATACATGAAGATATTAAAGAAGACCCAGGGCAGGGTAATCAGTGAAATTTTCAGCTCAAAACAATGAATTTTTCAGAAAGTCACAAATACATGAAAACAAGAGTCACAATGGAAAGCTGTTTGCAATTTTAAATATAGCAGGTGCTATTGGTAAAAAACACATATTAGCTTCCTTTACAGCAGAAACTATGAATCAACCCAGCAGGTTACACTGACTGCTGCAGCTGCAGCTTGTTACTTTATTGGAATGAACATACAGTTATTAAGCAGGACCCTGAGACATGCTTTGCTTTCATTCTCAGAAGCAAGAACAGGAAATGTGTTATCACTAATGAACAAGCAATCTGATTAATATAACAGTCCTTGCTAAACACCACGTTCGGAAATGTTAAGGTGTCATAGTAAAGCACCCAGAGTCTCAGCCAAAGCCCATTAAAGTCAATGACAAGCAAGAACTGCCAAAGTTAAAGTTGCATGCGCTTGCATGATTCTTAAAATGAAGGAGGAGAGGAGGACAGGACATGGATATGCTTGGTGGTGAAGATTCTTCACTCTCTTTTCCCAAGCACACAGCCTCGCTGGGCACTTGACTGAGTATCTGATCCAGTGATCATAAAGACACATCCAGCCAGTATCAGGGCAGAAGGCAAAAAATGCAAAGTAGTTCCTGTCAGAGGCAAAACCATTACACATAAATGACAATGAAATATTAATGAATTTTACCTGATCTGACAGGGTATCGGCCTGTCAGAAAAGCTGCTCTGCTTGGGGTACACAGTGGAGATGCTGCTATATGTTGAGTAAATGTCACTCCTCCTTTAGCTAGCTTGTCAATATTGGGGGTTCTAGGGAAAAATATATATATACACATATATAATAATTTCATATTGATTATCTTGAAATGGTCAAATTAAAGCTCATGGGATAAAATTTTCAAAAGTGCCTCAGTGTCTTAGGAGTCTGATTTGCATTCACTTTCATAGAGACAGGCTCCCAAGTCACTTAGGCATTTTTGAAAACGATGATCATGGTCAACATATGGGTCTAGTGCAACTTTTACAATACACTAAATGCGCAACCAGACATTTAATCTTGGAGTACTGTAGCCCAGGGTAGTCTTCTATTCACATTTCACAAACCTTATTAAAACACTGACAATATAGTGTACCCAAATTTTATATATGTTTTAAATAATAATATTAAAAACATATAGCTATAATTATGAGTTGTATGAATTTAACATATTTCAGTTATTTTTCATATTATTAAAAAGCTGCAATTTTGTAATATTTCAATATCAGTGTTCAGTGTTTACCTATATATATATATATATATATATATATATATGAAAAATGTTTTATATATCTATATCACTATATATATCTATATATCTATATCTATATCACTCATTTCACAAGAAAGGGCCTTTATATTATATTTTACTCTTCTCAATTACAGTTTTGATTCACGCACGTGAAAAGACTCGTAAATGTGGAGGCTTAACCTGTATGCTTTTTGCACCAGTGCTGCAGCATCTTACCTAACCGATGACAATAATCATGTTGGGAAGACATTTCTGAATTAGTCATATATAGTAACATTTGCTTTAATGGATTTAATTAGCATGCCATAGTTAAAGATGAACTGCAGTAAAAAATAAATCAGTGCTTTATTTTCAAATGCGTAATGACAAGCTCTCAAAAAAGTTAAAATTTTGAGACTACTTCCAAATATGTATACTTCTGAAATTATGTTAAAAGAATAATAAAATTTCTGTTTGTGATGCAGCTTTTTGGGGGACTATGTATATTTACCTAAATTTCTTCCCATAACAGTAAAGAAACAATGAAAGTCAAATATAAGAGTCCACACTGCAGAAACAGGATTGATCTTTCTGTACAAAAGAAACCTTGCTGAAGCTCTAACTGTATTTAAAATAGTTTAAAATCTGTAAGCACCACTATGTTCTATACATAGATATGGTACACTCTCCCACTCTTCCAAGTGTTTTATCAGACCTTAAAGTTTTGTTTCCATAACATCCCAGATCTCCAATGCCAAGGTCATCAACCATGATTAAAATAAAGTTGGGACTTGAAGTTCTGTAACTTTTGACATTCTTTGTGGCATAGTGATAAAATAGTAGAAGTATGAGGATCCTCATCTTCCTCCTAGTGGTGGTGAACAAGTAGAAAATATTAAGGATAAAGACCATTGTTTGTCTTCACAATGGTTACTCTAATTCAGCACCATCATATCCCCAGTTACTATAGTAAGAACAAAAGGTGAAGAAAAAGCAATTATTATGGCTTTTAAGTTGACTCATGCTGTCAAGGTAGAAAATTTGGCCCCTCCTTCTCTAACACAAATATGGGGGGTGGTGTTTTGTTAAGAAGCAGACTGAGAAACTTCTAGAAGAAGGGACTGAGACAAAGACCTTGCATCCACAGCAAAATAAATAAATAACTAAATAAAAGCTTTAACTTGAGTTCATTAACTTGAATTACAATCCTGTTGAAGACAAGACAGTTTGAAGTCTTCACATGAGTTAGTCAGTCGAGTTAAAGTCCAACAAGGAATATTCACAATGGAATCCCAAACCCATCTTTGGATCTGGATCTTACAAATCCAGACAATAAGATAAATATTACCATGAACTACAATTTCCCATCAACCTCTTCCCACTGCGCATCCTCTTCTTCCAGGCCAGGTAAGAGGAAGGACGCTGAACCAGGAAGTGACTGGGCAATTTTGGGAGGCAGTAGCATGGCTAGTCAGAAGCTGCAGAGAAGAATCCTGAGTTACTGCATACAGGGTGTGATTTTCAGATATTACAGGTGGATGCAGGTCTGTGGGACTTGTTGGGGAGCAGCAGCGAGTGGGCAGGGAGCCAGAGTAAAGAGGCCCCAATGAGAGATACACCACTAACAGAACCTGGCCTGGAGACCTGCAAGCTCCTATTTACTTCTCATAGAGCCATTTAATAGAGAGGCCATGCAAGGCACTAAGAGCCCTACTCTCCAGTGGACTGACCCCAGTGACCCAAACAAAAAACCCCTATTGCTCACTTTGAACTGTAACTGTGTAGGCCTCTCTACATAAGGCATTTACAACATTTCCTTTTCCTGCCAGTCCTAGCAAGATACCATTTTCACTTATCCATGTGTCTGAGTGATTACTGGGGCATGCCAGGGCTAGCCCCTATAAGTGGGCACACCAGGCCTAGCAGCTGAAACACCATCAGTACTTGCCTCTGAGTTGTGGTATACCTGGCACGCTGTAGGTACCTTAAGGGCTTGCAATACTCCAGCACTAAGCAGCTAAAATGTTTTAAGGGAAGCTTATACTCTTTGAGCCAAAAGAGAGAGAGGCCCATGTAGGACTAGGAAAGGCAAGATGGGGGCAAGTTATGTACAGCTCCTATCACATTTCCCTTTTCAAAACCTCAATTTAACTCTTTATTGAGGCACAGACCAAGGTTCTATATTTTCCAGGACCTTTCAGTGAACATTACACAGAATCAAACCTGGAGCTATGATACTCAAAACCCTCACCTTGAGTATTAGTAACAGCCCTCAGTCTCATTTAAAGACAGAGTACCACTCAATTGTTTAGTGTATATTTATATGTACGTATAGTACAAAAAAGAAATATTTAAATAGTACTTGAAATATTCTTAAATTACTTTTAAACAAAAGCTACTAGGTAGTAAATCTATTGTGTTCTTCCTACACAGACTTTCACAAATGCTTTCTACTGCTATTACAATCATAGAATCATAGACATGTAGGACTGGAAGGGACCTCAATAGGTCATCTTGCCCAATCTCTTGCACTCAAAGCAGGATTACATAATAACTAGACCATTCCTGACAGGTGTTTGTCTAACCTGTTCTTAAAAACCTCCAAAGACGGTTTTTCCACAACCTTCAAAGGCAATTTATTCCAGTGCTTAACCACCTTGAAGTTAGGAAGATTTTCCTAATGTCCAAACTAAACTGCCCTTGCTGCAATTTAAGCCCATGGCTTCTTGTCCTATCCTTAGAGGTTTTTACCCTTCTCTTTGTAACAGCCTTTTATGTACTTGAAGATTGGTGTCATATTCTCCCCTCAGTCTTCCCTTCTCCAAACTAAACAAATGCATTTTTTTCACTCTTTCATCATAGGTCATGTTTTCTAAACCTTTAATCATTTTTGTTGCTCTTCTTTGGACTTTCTCTAATTTGTCCACATCTTTCCCGAAATGTGCTGCCCGGAACTGGACACAATGCTCCAGCTGAGGCCTTATCAATATGGAGTAGAGTGGAAGAATTACTTCACGTGACTTGCTTACAACACTCCTGCTAATACATCCCAGAATGATGGTTATTTATTTTCCCAACAGTGTTGACTCATATTTAGCTTGTTATCTACTATAACATCCAGATCCCTTGCTGCAGTACTCCTTCTTAGGCAGTCATTTTCCATTTTGTATGTCTGCAACTGATTGTTCCTTCCTAAGTGGAGAACTTTGCATTTGTCCTTCTTGAATTTCATACTATTTATTTCAGACCATTTCTCCAGTCTCTACAAACACACTTTAAGAATATATTTTCAGTATATATACACACACACAACTACTTACATAGTATCTGTACATACATTTCATGTGACCAGAGTGACACAGTCTTTTATTAGAGACCTCACATGACACTCTTTTGGTGAGCTAAAATGTACATACCAGACTGAAATTCCCGTAACCCCTGTGCACCCCCTCTGTGCCCCTTGCCAGTTGACATTAAGAGGTTCTTAGGTCACACGCAGATAATAGAGCTTGTCAACATTTTTCATTAAATAAAAAATGTGCAGGAAATGTCTGTTTACAAATAATTTTTTTGGAGGGAGAGGAGACAGGGGGTCTGTTGAGAATTCCCCCCCGCCCCCCTCACACACACTTTTCAACAACCAAAAACTGAAAAATCTCAGACAAAAGCTGAATATTTTTTTCATTTGATTGACCATCTCAAGCCCTAACATTTCAGTATTTGGCCCATAGTGGGAGTTGGGTTTTCAATGAAAACTTGAAGAAAAACTTTAATGAAAATGAAAATTTTGTTGCTTTCATCTAAGTTTTTTAGGAGAATAAATACATATCCCAACTACCTCTAATACATAACTATCCTTTCACCTCTGATGATTTATCTGCCTATACTGCTTTCTAATCTGTAGTGTGTGTCACTACATGCAGTGTGGATTCTTCAGAGCTGGAATCAAACTACAGTGTCTCTCAATCCTTATCCAAACATTTCTGTCTTGTTAGCAAACAAAAAGACTGTTGAGCGATTCTTCTAGCTAGCAGCATTGACCTTTGTTAATAGTTGACCTGGTTGCCTCAGTTTGTCGTCAGATAAGAAATCTTGCCTGTAGCAAAAATTTTACAGGTTTTTAAGACAACATATAAAATATCCAGTTCCTCTATTTCTACAGGGACCTCACACGGTAGGGCACTATCTTTTCCCCATAAGCCCAGCTGAATCAGATAAGTGACTTACTTCCTTCATCTCACTGAGTTCTACCTTTGTTGTTTCCTTAACAGAGGCACAATCCCAATTTAAAGCACATAGCTAATAGGTAAAAGTGATTTCCATAGGCTCTGGATCTTCTATTGGAAACAAAGATTCTATCCCAGCTCTCCCTCCAAGTCCACAAAATACACCACAACGGACCATACAGTATTATAGGCATAGTTGATAACAACGTCTATTAAGTCACCCATCACTTCTCATTATAAGACCCTGTTTTCAGTTGCTTATATCTTTGCCAAACTCTAACTATTCAGTCTGAATTTTTCCATGCTGCATGTCTGCCTCAGGCTGAATATTTTGGGAAAGCCGCCGCTAAAATTGTTGAGCCATTTCACAGAATGAGGCTAGTGAAAAATACATTGTTTTGTACATATTAAAAAATTATGGCAGCCTTTTTTCTTTTAATGATATTTGGCAGGGAGGTGGCCTTTGTGTCAGGGGAGACACAGGGGCGCCAAAACAAGGGGAGCAAGAGGGCCATGGCCACATCACTTTTAAAAGTGGGACGGCTATGCCCTTCCATTTTTTTCCTGCCTTAAGGGTGAGTGATGGGGAGAGAGGAGGCAGAGAGGAGCGAGCGGTGGGCAGAGTCTAGGAGGAAGAGGCAGAGTGGGGCTGAGAAGAAATGGAACAAGGGTGGGACTTTGAGGGAAGAGGCAGAGCGGGAGCAGGAAGTGGTGGAACGAGGGAAGGGCCTCAAGGGAAGAGGCAGAGTGGGGGGAGCCTTGGGGGAAGAGATGGAATGCATGCAGGTCTGGGGGGAGGGGCAAAGTGGGGGCAGGGCCACAGTTGCCGGTGGCCTCCCCCACTTCTCGGTAGCTTCAGGCACTCCTGGGTTTAGCCTCCCCGCAAAAAACCCCTCACGCACCGCCTATGCACTGAACTTGTTTCAGCCCAGGGCTGAGCAGGACTTTTTGTGCATTTACTGCTCTGGGCTGCTGTGGGCCATGCCATGTCTGGGCACTATAACTGAGAACAGGGAGCCTGTTTTTGCTGTGCTCACAATTGCCACCCTGCTGGGTCCATTCTGCAAAGAGCAGGCACTTGTCATATTTCAAATGAAGGAGGGACCAGGACCAGACATGGTGGGAGAGGATATATTGGGACAAGTAACTTGAGGAGGAGGGAGAAACTGGAACTAAAGGCTGGCAAGGAGGTTGGTGGACAAGGGACTCTGAGACCAGCTGGTCAAGGAGACTGGGACTGGGCGCCAGGGATGAAAATTGGATGGAAGATGGGGAGTCAGTGGATGATGGAAAGACAGATTGAACAAGGAACCATCAGGGGAGACTGTGACTGGCTAGGCAGAGACAGAGACTGGGAACCAGTGTGGTAGGGGAAAAGGAGAACAATCTAATAAGAAACAAGAAAAGAACCAGAACTGGTTGTGCAAACAGACGGGGACAAGAAGTATGTGAATGGGGAACATGGATGTGGGGAAGAGGAGGGGTTACAGGAAGTTGGGGGTGGAACAAGGTTCCAGGAGGAGGTGACTGGGATTGGCTGGGCAGGGAGAATAAGATAAGAAGCCTGAGGAGAGGAGAATGGGAATAATTAGGTGAGGAGAATGGGTTTGGGATGAGGAGCCAGGGTGGAGAGACAGGACTGGACCATGGAAAGGCTGGAGGGGATGCTGCAGAAAAGTCTGTGCCCACTAGATAGACTTACCTCCAGAGTCTGGAATGGAACACAAGATTCCCGAGTCTCACCATTTCTCTGCTGTCAGCAAGTATCTGTGAAACCAACTGGCAAGTATATGTCTCATTCCCCTCTAGTGCTTGTCCACATATAGGATGAAAACCTAATACCTCTATCAATTATTCTATTAACTTGAGTGGCAGAGGTCTGCATAGTGGATCTAAAAGTTCCTCCAGATGGCCCATGTGGGTTTGATTTCAGTTTGCTTTTTTAAAGGATCTAGGAAATTACACACAAAAAACTATGTTACAAGAACATTATTAAGGTTGCAAAATCAAGCATTCAAAAGTTAAGAGACCAGAATTAAGCTTCCCTGTGCAACCTTAATTGGCTACTCTTCTGCATATGCGTATGACACAGTCTTTAATCACAAGGTCACATGCTATTTTTTCCGCTAAACAGTAGGTAAGACATATATTTAACCTCCAAAGCATGACAGCTACAATCTTTCTAGAATTGGAACATATGGTTCTAGGGAGTGCAGATATTGTAAAGTTTGAATATTAGTCCACTAAGTCATCCCTTCTGGGAATTACCATAATTTTTCATGCTAGCTGTAAAATTTACTAGTCACTCGCTAACGTCACAAGGAGCCCTGCTGAAAGACAACTCAGCATCACTTTAACAATTTAGGGGGCACAGCCTTATTCTGGACTGCTCTGTTTGGCTTGATGCTTGAATGTGTTGCTCTGCAGGTGAAACTACTGTGACATGTTCAGAAATATAAGTTGAAGGAACAAGGTAAACATAAAAACTCTGCAAATCATTCAAGCTGCAGCAATCAGCTAAACATTATTTATCCTGTTTGATTTCCCACTCTTGTGTAACCACTCTTATGATATTAAAATCCAGACGTGTACTTGCAGCACTAACAGAAACATCGTTTTATATGAAATCAAGCATATCAGGGTATGTTTTGACAACTTTCACAAACACTAAATTTCAAAGTTTTAAGCTAATTGAAAAAAGACAAGCCTGTATTTTAGTTAGAATATATGATCCAGAACAAGAAAGCTTTTTTGAACCTCTGGTGAGGCATTTAGCCAACTGTGAACAGGACAAAGGTGTTGTTAATGAAAATCCCAATATCAACAGTATTTTGGTTTCCAGTATCAAAGTAGTACAATAAATGGAGGCCGTAACTTAGAAGCTGGCTGATCACTATCTTTCATATCTTTATTTCAGTAAGATCTTGAGTCTGGATAGAAACATAAAACAGTAAACCACATAATACAATAAAACAATTTCTAATATTTGAAACTGATAAGATTGTAACTTTCAACATGAAACTCTAAGCTCTTCTACTAGGAGTATCATGTAGTCTCTTCATATCCTTATTTTGGAAACATTATCTATAAGAAATAGCTGGTGATAGCTGTTCACTTAGAAATATTTCTAGAACATCTTCCTTTGTACATTTGCTAGAAGTCCCAATTTGACTGGTACCAGCCTGTAGAATCTGTCCCTGGTGAGGACAGCCTCAGCCATTGTCTTGGTTCTCGGATTGTTCAGATATCAAACCACCATGGTGCTGCAATGTCTACGTCCCATCGCTGCAGGGACTGCTGCCTGAATACAATCCTCAGCTACTCCCCTGACCAGGGCTTCCTTTCTGCTCCTGACGATATCTGTGGTCCTTGCAGTGAGAGCAAATGAACATAAATACTCATTCAACCAGTCCCAATAATAGCAGCCTCCACCTCTCTTCGGAAAAGAAGCAGGAAAAAGAGAGACAGATATGGGCGGAAAAAAGAAGAAATACATTATGGTCAAGAAGACGAGGGAGCCACTGGCAGCCACTGAAGAAAAAAGGGTAAGAAGCCAATGGGGAAGCAATGAGAATGGAAGGGAAGGACTTGGGAGTGGGAGGAGAAAGGGGCCTTGAAGGAGAAGGAGGAGGTATGAGATAGCTTTGGTGGGGTAAGAATGTGAGTGCAGTTTTTCCAAATAAGGCAAGAATCCAAAAGGGGAAACATTGAAAGGTTTTGTTTATAATTTTCCAAGAAAAAATATCTAGGATCTGATCCTGCATTGCCTTGTATATTAATTTACACCTGTGCAAAATAGGTGTAACACACTACTATTCTGAGTCAATGGTGTTTTAAAGTGTAAATGGACACACCAGTGGAGAATCAGGCCTCAAAAATCCACTAGAATGTATAGACAATTGTCAGTAGATAGTGGAACTAGTCCCTCACACATTCCTGGTTTATAAGGAGAACTGCCCTTTATAACGCTTCTCAGATATTGGCAAGTATGCCTGTGATATCTAGACATTCAAATACTACAGCAATACAAACCATGGCAATGCCTATAAATGAATTTAAAGTTGATCAATTCTAGTATAGGAAAGGGGTTCTTTGGGTGTTGAAATAAAGGTGGTGCCTGTTAAGTTTGAGACTTCAATAGAAACTCATATAACCAGAAAAACACACCTGCTTCAGCTCAGCAATAAACATTTGGAGTAAAATCCTGGCCCCATTGAAGTCAATGCAATTAGGATTTCACCCATGTTAGTCTCCCTTAGAAAGACAGTCTGGGCTGCTGTAATCCCATATTTTAAAAAGGTAAAATATTAAGGTGGATGGTTCATTTACAGAAGACCACAGAACATTACAGCGTGAGAAAGACATAAAGATAAGACCCAGTAAGAATACAGATAATTTAACTGGATAAATTAAAGGGTGAGAAAGGCTGGCCAGCAAATAGGACACTATTCTTGGACTTGAGAGACCTTGTTTCACGTCCATGCTCTGCCACACACTTCCTGTGTGACTTTGGGCAAGTCATTAGCCTCTCTGTGCCTCAGTTCCTCATCTATAAAATGGGGATAATAGGAATTCTCTACCTCACAGGGGTGTTTTACAGCAATTGGCCATATAAGTACCTAAGATAGATAGTATCAAACACTGGATTTCTATTTATTTGAAACTGTAATGCTTATATAATCAAATTAAATACCCTTTAATGGAAATATAAGAATTTCAAATAGTTAAAAAAAAATTCATCCAAATATAATTTTTACATTTTTAAAAAAACAGTGCTTATCTAAATGTTACCTTCCTTCATAAGTCATGTTACTACTTTCAGAATTATAGATTTCATTTCACACACAGAAATCCCTTTTTCTAATAAACTCTAATGTATAGAAACGCATATGCATAGCTGTTTTTACTTCACATGGATCTACCAAACATTTCTTTTCATTACAAATGTTCTGTCTTCTACACAATATATTTTGACACCTCATGTAGAAGCTAAAGATTTGTCCTGTTTCTCTTAACAAAATTAGAAGTGTGCCCAGTTTTCTCACCAATTAGCTCCTTGTCATCAACTTGATTATTATAGGAACATGCAGCAGCTGTAGCTACAATTGCTACAAAAAAACCCTTCACATACACACAATCTCCCTATAGTTTTATTCAGTTTAAGTGATTTATCTCTAAACTATTCTGTTCATATAGAAATCTGCAGAATCCGTTGATGAAATGTTTCACATGCTTTCTATTGGGAGGTTTGCTAAAACAAACAATATTTAAAGATACTCACTTCAAAAATATTCTGTGATATACATGAATAGTATGCCAAAAGTGATTTTAACTGGTTTAATAGGGTGCTAGTATTTCAATATGTAGTTCTAACAGCTACAAAAAAGATGTCACTGTAAGCGAAACACACTTAATCCAGATGATTCTGCAAAAACAAAATTCCTCACTGTGTATTGGAAAAAAACCAAAATGTAAGCTTTGGAATCATAACAAAACAGAATAGTACGAGCATACTGTATATTATTAATAATAATTTCGGACATTAATTTAAAGCGTATTCATTCTTTACAAATTAGCCAGGTCTGCTATATCTTTTGCTACGTCACGTGACAACTAAAGGACCATAGTCATTATCTTCTGACACTGTACAAAGAATGTTATTATTCTATTTCTGTTTCACTCTAGAGCCTCTGCTTAGATGCTTTTTCAGCTCTCTAATGATAGGATACCTTCTTTGTATTTAAAAAAAAGCAGTCCCCACCTTCCCAATCCTTATTTAATATTAAAACTAATATTTAATTAGTACTCTCCTAGGGCTTCTGTATATTCCCCACAGCAAGGTCCCCCATTCTCCTTAGCATGCCAGAGGCTCTACTCCTGCCCCCTTCTCTCCTTCCCACCATGCTCTGTGTGTTACCTGTCAGCTCTGTGTTCTTGGGAACCAGGGCATAGTATCCAGCCTGTCTGATTCACAAAAGAGCTCCCCCGCCCCTCCGCCTCTGCTTGAACCAAAACCAATCAGAAGAAAGACTTACAAAAAACAATAAAAAGGCAGTGGGAATTACACCTAACCCCCTGGGATAAGGATGACAGGATTAGGGTTGGGTGTGTTTTTGGTTTCCTCATTCACTCTGCAGCAACACTCCTTGTACCTAAGCTAAAAGATCCCTGCAGCACCCAAATCCTGTGGGGTTTGCTCAGCAAGTGGGTTACTACCAGAATAATTGTAACGTGAAAGTGGGGATAGGGACATGCTGAACCTGGGACATATGAGGGTGGCAGCTTGGAAGTGCTGCTTGACCCAGTCTGCTGAGTCCAGGGGCATATGAGGGTGGCAGATTGAAAGTGCTGCTCAATCCAGTCTGCTCAGGCATACTCTATTCCAGTGCGGTGCCCAAGGTGTATGAGGGTGACAGCTTGGAGGTGCTGTTCGACCCCGCTCGCTGAGTCCAAGGGCCTATGAGGGTGACAGCTTGGAAGTGCTGCTCGACCCAGCCTACTGAGTCCAGGGACATATAAAGGGTCAGCTTGGGAGTTCTGATTAACCCGGTCCTCTCAGATGCGCTCTGCTACAGAGAGAGAGAGAGAGAGAGAGAGAGAGAGATTCTGGGGCTGAAGAACCCAGCCCTGGGGAGCCTAGGTCCTACAGGATAGCTCCATTGGGAGGGAACTTGCAGCAGGGAGAAGTAGAGCTCTGTATGCGCACACAAGTGACACAGGCAGAACATTGATAGAAGTACAGAACCCCCCCCCCCAAAAAAAGTAACCCTAATAAATGAGCGTACCCCAAAGTAATGGGCAAGGCTGGTAACATGTGTGTTTCTCCTTTTTCTCCCCTCACCCTCCCCATAGCTTTCTTCCACCTGCTTTGGGAGGTACGGACAGATGCGGGGTGGTACTCCCTCCCACAACCATGGAGCATACTTGAGGAGGCAGGATGAATAGAAGGGAGAGACATGTCTGAATGAATGAAGCCTCCTTTCCTGTCCCTATTAGCTGAGCACTGCCCCACAGCTGTTATGTGACTCCTAGCAGGGGAATTAATTAGTTCTGTTTAGGGTGGGGTAATTATGTTCTGAGGGCCTCTGTAAAATTAATTTCAATGGTAGTTGGGTGCCTAACCTGAAAATCCCACTGAGCACCTATTTGCATCTGTAGGTGTTCAAACACCTTTGAAGATCTGGCCTAAGTCATTAAGAATTAGAGTCAAGAGGCTTTCTCCCATTGTGACACAGAAGTCTCATGTAAGATGATGCAAAAACATGCTGCTTGTTCCACCAGGAGCAGCAAACTGCAATTTAATCAAATATGGTCAAATGCTGATGCTTCCAGCAGATCCAAATTCTCAAAAATTGATCATGATGTCGCTCTAAAATGGCTAGGTCATGTCAATTTCCTCAAAACACACACATCATGACAGAAAAGAGATCTTGAGGGTGTAGATCCATGGTCTTGGCTTGTGCCCATCTCTGTTAAACTCATTATGGGGGTTCCAAGAAGGTGCATCTCAGCACAAATTTCTGTTTATTAAAATAATAACCCGTCCTTAAATGTTGATGGAAAAGAGCTGAGGGAAAACTAAAGCAGCCTCGATTCCAACATCCACATCGGCAAAAACAAACATAGCAAGATGTTTAGAAAACCCTTAAGGAAAAATGTCTCATTTTAGATAATAAAGTTTATTGTGTTTCTAAATTCTACCAACTCCATAACAGAACAGCCACTTAGGGCAGAATGGAAGGTAGAGGGCTAAAATAGCCCTGGCTTTAATGGTTTGAAGAGCTCATGGCCAATGATCCCCTCCTTCCCAATGCTAATCCCAACATTCATTAAAAAAAAAGTTTTTTTTTTCATTGCAGAGAAAGTCTTCAAAATGCAAGTGAATGGCAAGGGCTGAAACACTGTCAAAACAAAGCTCATGGGTTTTCATAATCCTTGCTCACAACTGCTCCTAGGTAGTCTTTGAGGACCACAATTGTAGGTCTCCTGATATTATATTCTTGTATTTCTCCCACATGCAGCCAATTCATTAGAATGGAGCATGCTACTCAGTTTGTCACAGTGACCTGGTGAAATGACCACTTAATGGCTGCCCTGCCTCATCAGAGTGGTGCACAGCAGCTATGGTGTGTTGGTAAATCTGGCCCCAAATCTTTTGAGATAGCTAAAATGATGTTCTGTGTTAGAAAGTTGTGGCTGCATTCATTTGACATCAACTGTAGGATTCTCCTGAGAAAGTTTCTAGGATTTTTTCCATATAGGGTCTACTACTATTTATAATTGTGTTGTGATAACACCCAAAGGTCCCCACCATGTCACCACTGTATTAGGTACTGTACTAAAGCAGAGAACGAGACAGTCCCTATTCTGAAGAGCTGGCAGTCTAATGTAGGATAAGATACAACAAGTGAGTTTAACAAATAAAAGAGTTTTAAATTAGCATAGTGGCAGATTCTGTCAACCTAACCCATGCTGTGTAGTATCATACTGTGAATAGCCCCAGAGAAACCTCAGATTAAGGGATTACACATCATGAGTAGGGATTGCAGATTTTCACCCCAAGTGAGATTTTTAATCTCCAAGCTATACAGCAGTGCATTCATCTCTGATGAATACTCAGAGTGGTTAGAACAAGGGGTCTGGGTCTGCCCAGAGGGTGTCATAACCACTGGACTATCGAGTCATTCTCTGTCTGTGATCTAATGACTATTTAATAAAGTATCCACAGTGGAATAGTCACTTGGCACACTCATGCACAAGAGGAAAAAAATGACTCTATACTCCAGTGGTGGAAGGTGGGAGACCCAGGGTCCAATCCCCTTGCTCCAAGCACTCTTTCATTAGTTATCCACAGTGGAACAGCTTCACCGGGAGAGACTGAGACAGTCCCACAACCGTATATCCTATAGTTCAGTGGTCAGAGCACTCTCCTGCTAAGTGAGAGACCCCTTTTCAAATATGTTCTCCCCTCTGCCTGAGGGAATTAAACCTGAATCTCCCACATCCCTTGTGAGTGCTCTAACCACTGGCCTAAAAGTTACAAGGTAAGCACCACAACCTCCTCCTTCTGTGGCTGTTTCATGTGGAGCAAGGCAGGCACTTAGCATTTTTTGCAGGAAGGAGTTATTTAGGTGCCTTGGCTGGTTCCCATTCATGGATCTCTAGCAGAGATAGGTGCCTAAGTCCAGCTTTGAGGGAGGTGCCTATCTCTCTGATAGGGGCAGGGCTTACCACACCCCCCTCTCATTGGCTTCTCCTCTTGGATAGCTTAAGCAGCTCACTGTCATAAGCAGATATGAACAGTCTGACCTAGTGGACAGAGCAGGAGTCAAGCTGGGCCAAATACCAAGGGGTCAGAGTCCAAGACAGGCCAGAGGGCAAAACCAAGACTGAGGAAAAGTTAGGTTACCAGGAGATCAGCAGTGGGAGCAGATAGCACAGGGGTGGCAGGCCTAAGCAGAGAGAACCCAGCTGCATGGACACCTTCTTGTGCTTGGTTTAAATAGAAGTTGTGAATCATTCAGGACCCCCAAAGTTCTGCCAATCTGATCCCTCTCTGTCAGAATTCAGCTTCTATTCTGACACTTATTAGCAAGTCATTGCGTGGCAGGTTGGAACTTGCTAGCTAGGGTTGCCAATTTTGGTTGGACTTATTCCTGGAGGTTTCCTCACATGACGTAATCTTTAATTAAAGATTAATCTTTAATTCCTGGAAACTCCAGGACAATCCTGCAGGGTTGGCAACCTTATTGCTAGCCCCTAAGAGCACTGTGGACCAGGCTTCAAAGACCTGATGTTTCCCACTTAGCATGCTGGCTTTTGTGTATTGTAGTCTGAAGTGCCTGTCTCTCCCCATTCCCTGTACAGGGAGCCTAGGCACCTAACTCAGGCAGTATGGATAGCAGTGGTGTTCCTGTGATTTTTCTAAGTGCCTAAAACTTAGGTACTGTGATGCTCATTGTTGCAATACTCAAGTCTCTTTGTGGATATGGGCCCAGAACCCAACTTTTCTGGAGCAAGGGACGAGCAGGAAGGGAATAGTGCCTGTGTGAGGAATGATTCCTTCCCTGCACTGTTCCTGGAGTTAACATCAAAATCAAAATGTAATCTTTTGGTTTTTTTTCAAATAGGTTAGCTCATGCTATTAACATTTAAAGAACTATGGAAACCATCCTGCAAACCATTGTGCACACGTGTAAAGTTACTCGCGTTGCATCAGGACTGGGCCCATAAATAGCACATAAGACCCTGAAGAATCTTGAAAGTCAGACATGAGTAATGGAAACTGTGTTTGGAAACGGATGGTTGAGGCTTTACACTATGGTGATCATCCAAACAGGAAGGAAATATAGTATTTTACATACCTTGGGAAAAAAACATATGCACACAGAAAAAAAGACTGAAGAACTACACAGTGCTTATATAGAAAAGGTTGCTTGTAAAACATATCATAGTAAAGGAGAAAAATATCCTGAAGGTGTGCCAGGAGAGGGGCAAAACCATTAAAAAATCAAAAACAGGAATGTTTGGATATTAACTGGGTTTTGTCCACATCTAACAGAATAATCATATTTTAGAGAAAAATAAGTTTCAGTAAATGCACAGTAGGAACCATTGAGTTACTCCCTTTAATGTCAAGGAAAAGAATGAATTATGAATATGTTTAACCAGGCAAAACATTTGAGGACACAACTGAAATATAATAGAATTAGACAACAAGCAAGTATTAAAAAGAATGTTCTCTGAAATAGCAATGCGTTCTGCAAGTTGGAAAAAAAAATCTGCTGAAGATACAAGAGGAGGCCAAATATGTTCTACAGAACCTGATAGAAATAAGTCTTAATAAACAGTGTAGACACAAGGCTCTTTAGTTAGAACAATACAGAAAAACTGAAATCCAAGCCATGATGTGTCACGTGTTTTTTGTCGCGCTTATAGGTAGAAATTCAGCTGTTTGTGTCTGTCTTTTCTTTTAGGAAGTTAGGTGGAGAATGTAGGAAATCTTTAAATTCCTGAGGAGTGTTAAGAAACTGTGTCCTCCCTTAATATATAAAGGTTAACTCAATAGGGTCCCACACAGCAGGACGAGCCTCATTTTTCATTAGATGATCATTATATTTATTTCACTTCCTTTCCTTCTGAATGTTTCTACACCAAAGCCTAGGAATAAAAAAAAAAAAAAAAAAAGCTGATTGTTCTGAAAAGACACCTTTTCCATTGTCTTGCTTTCCCTTGGTATTTTTTTTTTCTGGAAGCTGAGCAGTTTCTCAATAATTGCTCTTGGGGTCTCATTATCTGGACTGAAGCACTCTGTGGGTGTGCTTGAATTTAACAACTAGGGAATTTGTATCCTTTTTCAAAATATCCTTAAATGAGTTTTGGACAAAGGAAATTATATTTTCACCTTCCTTCTGTATCCTCGGGGACACCAGCTATGTTCAAGAGAGTACTCCTATTTTCTAAGTCTTCAGATTTATCAAGGAGAAAGTCCACATCCCTCTACAGGTTCTACTTACAATTTCTAGCACTATTACTCCCATGCTGTTCAGCTTCTGACATCCTTTTATCTTTTCTAAAACACCTAGCATTAATTGTGGATGGGGCTCTTCTTATGCAGCTGTGTGCCACTTTTATGTAACTCCTATTGTATGATGGCCTTTAATCTCCTTAACCAGTACTTCTGTATCTGCCCTGGTCCCCACTGCTAAAAAAGGTGGGTTTTTTAAACCTGGCAGTAACTAACATGCATGAGCTATCTTGAGGTAAAAATACAGAGAAGACTAGGCACCTAGTTTCACCGTGAGGTAAACCATGATGTAACCTGCCATATAATTAGAACCCTACCAAATTCATGGTCCATTTTGGTCAATTTCACGGTAATAGGATTTGAAAAATTATAAATTTCATGATTTTAGCTATTTAAATCTGAAATTTCATGGTGTTATAATTGTAGGGGTCCTACCCCAAAAACCCTGTGGCAGGGTTCGCAAAGTTATTGTAGGGGAAGTTGCAGTACTGCTACCCTTACTTCTGCAGTGCTGCTGGCAGTGACGCTGCCTTCTAAGCCCCCTAAAATAACCTTGTGATCCCCCTACAACTCCCTTTTGGGTCAGGACCCCCAATTTGAGAAACGCTCATCTCCCCCATGAAATCTTAATAGTATGGGGTAAAAGTACACAAAAGACCAGATTTCCTGGTGGGAGATCAGATTTCATGGACTGTGACGTGTTTTTCAAGGCCGTGAATTTGGTAGGGCCTTACCTATAACCCCACTGGGTTGATGATGGCAAGTTTACCCTATAGTAAAACTAAAATGCCTAATCTTAACTGTGTTTTCATTTCAGTATAGCTCAGATGTATTAGTTATTCCAGGGTAAAATATAAACCTTTTTTAGCAGTCAAGACACGTCCTCTGTCTCCATTTGGCTGCCAGCAAGTGCAGGGGTGATCATAGAATCATTGAAATGTAGGACTGGAAGGGACCTCAAGAGGTCATCAAGTCCAGCCCTCTGAGCTAGGGTAGGACCAATAAACCTAGATCAGCACAGACAGGTGTTTGTTGAACCTGTTCTTAAAAACCTCCAATGAATGGGATTCCACAATCTCTCTTGTAACTCTATTCCAGACCTTAAATAACCTTATAGTTAGAAAGTTTTTTCCTAATACCTAATATAAATCTCCATGCTGTAGATTAAGCCTATTGTTCTCCTACCTTCAATGGACTTGGAGAAAAAGTGATCCCCCGTTCTCTTTACAGCAGCCCATAACATATTTGAAGACTGTTATCTGATCCCCTCAGTATTTTTTTCTCAAGACTAAACATCCCCAGTTTTTTAAACCTTTCCTCATAGATCAGGTTTTTAAACCTTTCAGCATTTCGTTGCTTTTCACTTGACTCTTTCCAATTTGTCCCCATTTTTCCTAAAGAGTGGCTCTCAGAACTGAACACAGACCTCTAGCTCAGTGGTTCTCAGCCTTTCCAGATTACTGTACCTCTTTCAGGAGTCTCATTTGTCTTGTATACCCCCAAGTTATATCTCACTTAAAAATTATGTGGATACAAAATCAGACATAAAAATACAAATGTGTTACAGCACACTATTACTGAAAAATGGCTTATTTTCTCATTTTACCATATAATTACAAAATAAATCAATTGGAATATAAATATTGTACTAACATTTCAGTGTATAGTATATAGAGCAAAATAAACAAGTCATGGTCTGTATGAAATATTAGTTTGTACTGACTTCGCTGGTACTTTTTCTGTAGCCGGTTGTAAAACTAGGCAAATATCTGGGTGAGTTGATGTACCCCTTGGAAGACCTCTGGGTATCCTGGTGGGTACGTGCACCCCTGGTTGAGAACCACTGCTCTAGCTGAGGCCTCACCTGTGCTGAGTAGAGCAGGGCAACAACGTTCTGTGTCTTACATACGACACTCCTGTTAATACATCCCAGAATGATTAGTCTCTTTCGCAACTGCATCAAAGTGTTGACTCATATTCAATTTGTGATCCACTATAACCCCCAGATCCTTTAGAAGTAGTACTACCATCTAGCCATTTATTCCCCTTTTGGTAGTTGTACATTTGATTTTTCCTTCTGAAGTGAAGTACCTTGCACTTGTCTTTATTGAATTTCATCTTGTTGACTTCAGATCAATTCTCCAATTTTCAAGGTTATTTTTAATTTTAATCCTGTCCTCCAAAGTGTTTTCAACCCTTCCCATCTTGATGTAATCTGAAAATTTTATAAGAATACACCAGAGCAATAAGAGGAAGAAAAACTTTCCATTTTATTGACTCTTTCTCACTGGCAGTTAAACAGAATTCCTTAATAGTGGGGATTCATTAGGTAGTTTCTACTAGTCATGATCTGTACTTTTTTAGATTGTGTGTGTGTGTGGTTGGGGGAGTGGGGTTACTGCAGCAATAGTGGCAATAGTGATTTGACTGGCTTAGTTAATGGAGTTTTGCTAATATCTTAAAAAAGATTCAGGCAGTTTGCATCTACCATGCAGCTTGCACCTTGTTGACTCTCTGCCAATAACAGAGCTGGACAGAACATATTTTAAGACAGTATTTTTTTTGTTTATGCCATAATTTTGAAACTTTCATGAACTTTCAATCTGGTTAGGCCACTACTTTTACTGATTCTTCAATAACACTGGTCTACAATTTTTGAGATGTTGTCTGCTTCAGAGATAAAATGTGCTATTTAGTATGTATTTGGATGTGCTGAATTCAAATATGACAATTAAAACAACTGATTGGCTACTGTTTCTAAGATATTTAAGTTTTTACATTTTATGTCTATGTATATTGTGTAGATAGTAGAGTTTTAATCATAAATTGTAAACCTAGGTCTTTTCATGTGTTTATGGTGGATTTACATGATACTATTTCACCTGTCCTGTTTATGTAACACTTTAAAAATCATCAAAGGGGTTATATAAATAAAATTTATTATGAAACAAAAGGCAAAAAACTATTATGTACACAGTTTAGTCCTATTCAATGTCTACTCGGCACTTCTTGGCTTGTCTCTTGTATTCGGGGGGGAGGGATAGCTCAGTGGTTTGAGCATTGGCCTGCTAAACCCAGGGTTGTGAGTTCAATCCTTGAGGGGGCCACTTGGGGATCTCGGGCAAAAATTGGGGATTGGTCCTGCTTTGAGCAGGGGGTTGGACTAGATGACCTCCTGAGGTCCCTTCCAAGCCTGATATTCTATGATTCATTAAATGGAGCATCTCTTCTCACCGTCCAGCAATAGTCTGCAAGCATTGATGGGCTCCATTTGCCCTGATAGCGTTTCTCCATTGTTGCAATGTCCTGGTGAAATCACTCGCAGTGCTCGTCGCTCACTGCTCCGCAGTTCGGTGGAAAAAAATCTAGAGGAGAGTGCAAAAAATGTCTCTTTAGTGACATGTTGCAACCAAGGCTTTTGTATGCCTTGAGGAGGTTTTCCACCAACAACCTGTAGTTGTCTGCCTTCTTGTTTCTGAGAAAATTGATTGCCACTAAATGGAAGGCTTTCCATGCCTTTTTTTCCTTGCCACGTAGTGCATGGTCAAATGCATCATCTCGAAGAAGTTCACGAATCTCAGGACCAACAAAGACACCTTCCTTTATCTTAGCTTCACTTAACCTTGGAAATTTTCCACGGAGGTACTTGAAAGCTGCTTGTGTTTTGTCAATGGCCTTGACAAAGTTCTTCATCAGACTCAGCTTGATGTGTAAGGGTGGTAACAAAATCTTCCTTGATTCAACAAGGGGTGGATGCTGAACACTTTTCCTCCCAGGCTCCAATGACTGTCGGAGTGGCCAATCTTTCCTGATGTAGTGGGAATCTCTTCCACGACTATCCCATTCGCAGAGAAAACAGCAGTACTTTGTGTATCCAGTCTGCAGACCAAGCAAGACAGCAACAACCTTCAAATCGCCACAAAGCTGCCACTGATGTTGGTCATAGTTTATGCACCTCAAAAGTTGTTTCATGTTGTCATAGGTTTCCTTCATATGGATTGCATGATCAACTGGAATTGATGGCAAAACATTGCCATTATGCAGTAAAACAGCTTTAAGACTCGTCTTCGATGAATCAATGAACAGTCTCCACTCATCTGGATCGTGAACGATGTTGAGGGCTGCCATCACACCATCGATGTTGTTGCAGGCTACAAGATCACCTTCCATGAAGAAGAATGGGACAAGATCTTTTTGATGGTCACAGAACATGGAAACCCTACCATCACCTGCCAGGAGATTCCACTGCTGTAGTCTGGAGCCCAAAAGCTCTTCCTTACTCTTGGGTAGTTCCAAATCCCTGACAAGGTCATTCAGTTCACCTTGTGTTATGAGGTGTGGTTCAGAGGAGGAGGATGGGAGAAAATGTGGGTCCTGTGACATTGATGGTTCAGGACCAGAAGTTTCATCCTCTTCCTCGTCTGACTCAAGTGAGAATGATTCTGGTGCATCAGGAACCGGCAGTCCTTCTCCCTGGGGTACTGGGCGTCTAGCTGATGGAATGTTTGGATAATGCACAGTCCACTTTTTCTTCTTTGACACACCTTTCCCAACTGGAGGCACCATGCAGAAGTAACAATTGCTGCTATGATCTGTTGGCTCTCTCCAAATCATTGGCGCTGCAAAAGGCATCAATTTCCTTTTCCTGTTCAACCACTGGCGAAGATTTGTTGCACAAGTGTTGCAGCATATGTGTGGGGCCCACCTCTTGTCCTGATCTCCAATTTTGCAGCCAAAAGAAAGGTGATAGGCTTTCTTAACCATAGTGGTTCTACTGCGCTTTTGTGATGCAAAAGTCACTTCACCACAAACATAGCAGAAGTTATCTGCACTGTTCACACAAGTACGAGGCATCTCTGCTCACTTTAGCTAAACAGAAATGTGTCCCTTGGCAAAATCAAACACTGACAAATAAGAGAGCATGACACTGTATGATTTCTAGAGCTGATATAGGGCAATTTATTCAGTAGAGTGATGTAAGCTTCGTTATGATTGCATCATCCATGACTTCTAGGAATAACATGATGCAATTCATATCATGTATGACGCAATACCAGCTTCAGATTGCATCATTCATTGTTTTGCCTAAAAAGCAAGTACTGTCCAAACCCAGTCATAGATTTATTCATAGATCCAGTCAAAGATGTATTTTAGTCATTTCTGGTTTAAATTGAGATCCCTTCCCTTTATAACTCACTTCTCCTCCGCCATTCCCAAGTCAAGGGTCGTATATACTGACCCACTAGCATGTCTTGAAAACTAGAGCCAATCAACAATTTTAAGCATCATTTTCGTTCTCAGTGACCCAGAATTAGTAAAGTTTGACTACATTTATTTCAGAAGCATTTTGGCTGTAGAGCAGTGTAATGTTTATGAGATGGGCCTCTGATTCTCCTTAATGAATCATTATACAGCTGCACGTGTCATTCTATGTGGTCATAATGACCCCACAAATTCCTTTCCTTCTCTTGTCTCAATTTTACTTGGCGCAAATATGTGCTATGAGTATGTGCCCGGGGACCATGCCTCATTTGTAAGTGATGGGCTGTTCTATCTGGTTTGTGCATGTTAAACAGCTGGCCCAAATAGGCAATGCAGGGGAGCTTGTTTGGGTTGGTGGCAGTTATCATGGACATAATCTGAGGAATAGCATATTTGAGCCTTTGCAATTATGTCCAGGTGCATCCAGGTGCTATGGATGGATATTGGCCTTCTTCCTCGACTATGGTTCCCCTCACCCCATCTTTTCATAAGTCTAAATACTCTATTATGTCTTTCACTGTCTGCCTCACATCTTTCCCCCCTCTCCTCTGACTTTGGACATGGTCATTAGGAAAGCATTAACTGCCTAGTTTTTCTCATTTATGATGCTCTTTGGGATAAAGAATATTTTATATGCTGCTGACACAAGTTTGCTCTCCCTCCAAAATTTTTCAGATATGACGCCCCTTGGTGAAACCCTGTGACAATTCCATGGTGGTCACATATTTCTGGGTACACCCATCTAGGCAGAGCCAATTTTTGCTGGATGCAATTCATTAGCTATTTCTCTGCACTCTTTGAAAATGCTCTAAAGGCACTTTGTGCCTGATTTTAGGGGCACAAACTCCCAATTTAGATATACAAAGCTTTTGAAAATATAGCACTAAATGTATCCAACTCTGAGGAAGGGAACAGGAAAAGTTAACTTAATAGAAGAGATAGTTGGCAGTCATTTATATAACTAAATTCTGAATTTTAAATCTTTAGTATTGCCAGCCCCAGTCACTCAAAAATCATGAGTCAGGCTCCCAAAATCACAAGATTTTTAAAAATAGTATTTTTGGCGTATTTTTAATTGTTTTTTAGGATTTGAACCTTTAGTGTTCATGTTTTTCCAGCCTTTCTCTGCAACTATTTGTGCTAGAGTCTTACAAGAAAGAAAGAAAGAAAGAAAGAAAGCTGAGATGAGTATCTCATATATTCAAATGACTTCAAGAGCTGAGCTAATAAGTAAAACATCAAATACTAAGAGACTCACGCTAAAGTTGTGAGAGTTTTTTTTCTCCATTTGACTGAAGCACAAGTATTAACAGCTGTATGTTTTACTGTTGCTACCACTATTTTTACAAAGATAATCAATACAAAAGAAAGATTAGTAAAAAGAGGTGAAAAATCACATGTGCATGTGTAATTATATATACACACATATACAGTAACTCCTCACTTAAAGTCACCCCGGTTAACATTGTTTCATTGTTAAGTTGCTGATCAATTAGGGAACATGCTCGTTTAAAGTTGTGAAATGCTCCCTTCTAACATCGTTTGAAGGCTATCAATGGCAGTTCAGCTGTCCCTTCCCCGGCAGCCATGTGCTGCTCCCTGAGACTCCTGCCTGCTTGCTGTGGCGGGGGGGGGGGAAGAAGAGGGGAGCTAATGTCAGGGTGCCTGCTTGCTGGGCTGGGGGGGGGAGGAGAAGAAGAGGGGGGGTAATGTTCCCCTGCTCCTGCATCTCGCTTACCCCATCTTCCATAGAGCATGGGGGGCACACGAGGAAGGGAGCTGCTGCCTTAGGCAGAAGCTACAGCTGTGGGCTTGCTGATCTAATTAACAAGGCAGTGTACTTCTGACCCCACTATTGATACCTAATTGGAAATGCGCATCTCTATCTCTGAAACAAACAGGGCTTGTAGAGTGTGAGAGTTAATCCTTGAGGGGCTCAGCCAACTGCTTAGTTCATTTAGCAGTAAGACATTCCCTGGGAAATATCATCATTGTGTACCAGTATCAATTGTTTGTTTAAAACTTATAGTGTGTGTATATATATAACATAGTCTTTTGTCTGGTGAAAAAAATTTCCCTGGAACCTAACCCTCTCATTTACATTAATTCTTATGGGGAAACTGGATTAGTTTAACATCGTTTCGCTTAAAGTCGCATTTTTCAGGAACATAACTACAACGTTAAGGGAGGAGTTACTGTATACATAAATTGAAGATCCATCTTAATTTAAGTTTTGCCTGAAGACAATGCATCATAAGAATTTGCTATAAAAAGATTTAAAGGACTTTTCCCACCTTGGTTATTGTAGTTAAGGACAGTTTGTTGGGGAGGTTTCTTGTTACAAAAAATCCAAATTAAAATAACAAAAACAAATAACTAATGCATAAAAGCTCTGCTCCTTTCTGTATCATGCTGCTGGGGATACCCAGAGGTGTGAGCCACTAGTTACCTCTCTGCTTCAGCAAGAGTGAGTTTTGCTGATGATTAGACTGCGTGTCAGCTGCCTACCACACCAGTCTGTCTTCCTCACCAGTAAACTCCTCGAGGCTCTCCCAGCCCAAACCTTGCCTAGCAGATAACAATCAGTAAACTCTAGCCCTCAAGCTCCACAGAGGTGTTTCTCTGTACTGCCTAGCCCTTACCACTGTGCCTTCAAAGAAGATATTAAATTTGCTGCTCTGTTAATTTAACCAGGATAAACACACCCTTCCCTTCAGACACAACACTGAATTGGTTTATAATAAAAGTAAAACAAGTTTATTAACAAAACAACATGGATTAAATGATACCAAGTAAAAGAGATAAAGGTAGAGCTGGTTACAAGCAAATAAAAGTGAAAACAAGTATCTAAAAGACTAAAACTTAATCTAGCTAGAACAGTCTTTGCTCAAGACGGTTTTTTCTCATCCCCATTCTCCTTTCAAGTTCTTTACTGACTGGCCTGGCCACAACCCACTTCGGAGATCAAATGGCTTGATTTCTTTGTCTTCTAAGGTGAAGGGTAAAGATGGAATCTCTCTCTGTTCCTTATATCCCCAAGGGGAATGTCTTTGTCTTACAAGTCAGGAATGTCTCCTGGGAATTCAGGCTCCTGTATCTCTCTGGGATGCAGGAGCCATGTTAATTCTCTGTCTATCGAATTCAGGATCAGATAACCCCTGCAGGCTTAGCTTGATGGCCTTGTTTACTGTTAATATGTAAATTGAGGTAAACCCACATTTGTTTGTCTATGACAGACCTGTTTATCACCTTTACTTGGGCTAGGCTGTCTGGCCTTAAGTGTGTTTTAGTAACATCACACAGAGGGAATTCATAACTTCACATATAATCATTAACACATGCATTTTACAATCATATTAGTAACCAGTGTGTTATTAGCTTTCATGTGTATCTCACAAGGCATATTTTGTACAAATATTATTGCAATAGTGTGTAAGGGGTGAGTACAGGGGTACTGAAGGGCATACTTTGCATTGCTGCTCCTCTATCACACCCACACCAGTTGTCTGTCTCAATTATTTCCATTAATAGGTATTCCTCACAATACACGGTCTTAACTTTCATTAGCTTCAGTAAACCTGTGGGCATATAGGATTATTGAAGAGTCTAACTTTACTACTGTATGAATGTATGTAATTTAAATAATTAAATTTCTCAGTCTCATGTATTTCCTCCATTGAACCAATGGGCTTTCCTTAGCTCACATTACACAACATAACCCACCCACTCAGAGTCAGCAAAGCTACTTTAAAACCACAAGTTTGTTAAAGAGCTTATTTTACAACTCTTTAGCAGCCCAGCAGCTTTTGAGTCTTTAAACAGAATTTCTAATCAAAATTACATATTCTTTTAATATCACTGTTTTGAACACACAAGGGTTTAAGTGGTGAGGAGAAAAAATCACACTGCAGCACAGCAAGGAAACGGTGTAACTCAGGGTCTCACCACTTTTTCACTGGTTCCTACTGCTTTCAGAAGTCAGACAACGTTTTATGTTCTTTTTAACCCATTCAAGGCAGGAAACTTCATAGCACATTACAGTACTGTACTAACGCAGTGCATTCTCATGTTACAATCTTAGTTTGTCATTACGGTTGCTAGATCATCTTTGTAGATTTGGCTTATCAGAGTCTTTCACCTACCAACTTTCTTTTTTTGTTATAAAATATAAACTGCTTCACTTTACTGAGGAAAATAGGACATTTTGGTACATTATTATTATTAATGTATTAAGTGCCAAAAATGTGCTTACGGCGGCATAAGATTGAAAAATATAGCAGTCCGTTGTTCCAAACATCTTACGGTATAACTACATAGGAGAGACATTAGAAAACGATACTTTACCTCACGGCAGGCTGTTTCACTTTCTGCCTCCAGATTTCAAACAAGCTGGCTGCATGCACTTATCACCACTATAAGGGTGATCCATTCCCATTAACTGTTGGAATGACAGAGGGGGGAAGGAAAAGGAACCATTTGTTCTTGGCATACAGCCCCTACAGATAAAAAAGTGTAAAAAAGACTATACAATATCTTTCTTCAAAATCTCTCTCTCTCTCTCTCCACATACATAATATTATACATAAAGAAACAAAGGCAAACAAATTATCATAGTATGCAAAGATAAGCTTAAGAGAAATAATTTAGTTTAAACTTTCAAGTTGTACTGGATCAACTACTGTAGGCCTTTCAGTTTTAATTAATTATAAACACACTGTAGGAAACAGGGAAGGGGAGAATCCAAGATGCAATTTAATGTTCATCCTATTGTGAGTATGGAAAAATACTCCTACTGAACATTTACATAGTAACTTCTATCACGGGAGATTAAAGCCCTTTGCAAGTATTAATCTAGCTTCACAAGATGCTTGTGAGGTACATATTCTTCTTCTCATATTGTATATAAGGAAACTAAGTAAGAGAGAGAGACAAGTTGAAAGACATGTCAGCAAGCTGGTGCCAGAGTGAATAGCTCCCATTCCTGCTCTCGGACTACAAAACCACACCCTTTCTCCAAGAACAATAATTAAGGATTCCATGACCTTCTGAGACCTCCATGACTTTTGCAGCGGACAGTGTGGCTGACCCCAGGGCTGGCAGAGCAGTAGCGGTCTCGTGCACTGCCCTGGAGTAGTGGTCCTCAAGCAGCAATGGCACCCCAGCCACCCCCCTCCGGAGCAGCAGTGGCACCCTGGACCATCCCCTTTCCCCCCCAGAGCAGTAGTGGGACCCCGGGACACCCTCCCTGAGAAGCAGCACCCCTGGAGGCCACCCCCACCCCTCATGCAGCAGCATCATGAGACCCCCAGAGTACCTAAGATTTAGTCAGGGGTATTTATAGTACAAATCATGGACAGGCTGTGAATTTTTGTTTATTGCCTGTGATCTGTCCATGACTTGTACTATAAATACCAATGACTAAATCATAGCCTTAACAATAATGGAGTAAACGTTTTGGTATTTATTTTATTTAATTTTTCCTGGGAATTTATCGTTGTTTATTACTACAACAAGAAAAACAGCTGAAAATCTGTGCAAAAAACTATTAATAATTTTTTGGGTACATATTGGGGTTTATTTTGGTGGATGGAAGGATGGGGGGGGAAGTATTTAGTAGCTGAATGCTTTGATAAACGGAATTCAATGTGGTTTGCTGCAGTACTAAAACAGAACTCAAAACACAATGCCACCTTTGAGTTTAAGAAAATAATCTCTAATCCACAAATAAAACTTTTGAGTACTTCCTTGCATGCTGAAACATATTCTGACAGAGATTTCGTTTTCTTCCATTTTAGTGTGTCAAATCTTTAAACCGTTACCTGCTAACAGCTTGAAATGTGTACGTTGTGGGCGTGAGATTCATCAGTATGTTCAGCTATACATGCACGTCAGAGTTGTTTGTTTGTTGTGTGTATCTTCTAGACTAATCATAGCCTTACTTTAACAGGCAGCTTTGTTACACACAAACTAATGTATTACCATAATACATATATTTAATGCAATGTATTGTATTTTCCTAATAAAACAAGTTATTTTTTATATATTTGAATGATATAAAAGTAGGGGGGAAATGGGGGGGGGGGAAGAGTAATAGTTTTTGTAAAACCTGGGATTTTTTAGGTAAAAATAGGTTTAAACTGAAAATGAAGGGGCTTAAGTAAACTGCAAGAGCAAAGAAAAAACACAGTACAGTGGTCTTGAACCACTTACTAAATGCAAAGCCTAAGTTATGAGATTCATAAAGTCAACAGAATGCTATTACGTCAGCAGTTTTGTAGAACTTCACTTGTGAGTTTTTCTCTGCTTGATAGCATATGTGATGCTACACCCCATATTCTTCACAGAAATATTGTTATGATATGAATATGGCATACCTAAGATATATTTTATGCAAGATGGGTCATATAAGATACCATTGGAAAGATTATGATTTCCTGAATGTGATTATCCAATTTGTATGCATGTATTATTTCTGTATTTGAAGTTAGGAATATTGACTATGTAACAATTACTACCGTGTGTGTACTTGGGGGAATGCCCACCAGGCAGTAGGCAATCAGCCTGAATGAGCCATTTAAGAAGGACAATAGAACTTCGAAAATACTAATCTCCCACCTTCCTGAGGAGCTTCCTGGGATGTTGCTTTGACACTGCAGGGTCAACGTATGATGTCACCGGGTACGGAGTGCCATCTTAGACACTGCTGGTATTTTTCTACTGGAAACAAAGGATTCCCACCTTATGTAAAACCTACTTAAGGCTGGGAAGTGAGTCAATTTGGGCTCTTCTCCATTGCCTCCCTGCCCAAGAAGGAAGACTGCTGAAAGCACCTGAACAGACAAGGAACTAAGCTGGGGAAAGGCAAGGGTTGAGTGCAGGCTGAAACAGGGGTCTAGTCTGTAAAGAGAAATGACTGGAACACTAAGCTGCAGAAACTCTACAACCTGCCAAAAACAGCATTTAGGGTGAGAAATTACATTTTGTAACCTATTTCCTTAGTGAATTATGCTTACATTGTGTGTTTTGTTTTATTTGCTCAGTAATCTGCTTTGTTCTGTTTGCTATCCCTTATAAACACTTAAAATTTACTTTTTGTAGTTAATAAACGTATTTCTTGTTTATTTCAAAACTCAGTTTGTGCAATTCATATGTAGGGGTGGGAAACCCAGCAGGCTCAGTGGGACCCCAGCACATTCGGTGGCACCCTGAAAGGCAAGGGGACAGGAAAAGTAGGAAAATGAGCAAAAGTGAAGCTACCAAAAAGTTGGACCTCTACCAGTTACAGGTAGAGGTAAGCGAAAAGATGCACAAAAGACATTTGGAATTGAAACAGATGGAAATTGATGAGCAAAGGGCTGTACATCAGAGGACCATGGAAGCAGAATAACACAGGCAAAGAGTTGCCCTGTAATTGATGCAGCTAGAGGCTGATAAAGAAAGGGAAGCTGAGAAGCAGGACATGGCAATACAAGCCAAAGCAGAAGAAACCAGACAAAAAGCAGACCATGAGAGGGCGCTGGAGGCCCAGAGGCTAGCCTTTGAGGAGAAAGAAAAAGAGAGAAAGCATGAACTGGCAATAATGGAGTGGAAGAACCAGAACCCCAAATCAGGAGGTTCCATCTCTCCAAAAATCCACAAGTGGGAGCAGTTGTGTCCTGCATATAGCAAGCCCAGGGACATTGCTGAATATTTCATCGCCTTTGAGCGGCTGTGTGTGCTTCATGCAATTCCTGAGGATCAACAGATGAGCACTCTGGTTGCAAAATTGTCTGGGAGAGCTCTGGATATAATATGTAAAGAGAAATAACTGAAACTCTAAACTGCAGACACTCTGCAACTTGCCAAAAACAGCATTTAGGGTGAGAAGTTAATTTTGTAATCTGTTTCTTTAGTGAATTAAACGTAGGTTGCATGTTTTGTTTTATTTGCTCAGTATCTGCTTTGTGCTGTTTGTAACCCCTTACATTCATTTAAAATGTACCTTCTGTAGTTAATAAACTTATTTCTTGGGGAGGGAGGCAAAAAGCTGCGCATATCTCCCTCCACATTGAGGGAGGGGGTGATTTTTATGCGCTTACCCTGTACAGATCTCTCTATACAGCGCAAGACAATATAATTTTGGGTTTACATCCCAAAGAAGGTGTCACGTGAGTGCTGGGTAAAGTCTGGAGCTGAATCCTCCCACACAGAGCTGATTTCAGTCTGTGTCTGCAGCTGCGTGTGGCCTTACCTGTGTGTGTGCTAGAGAAGACTTGAGGGCCTGGCACAGCAAGGACAGGGTGAGGAAGCCCAGGCTGGTGGAGCTAGGGTGACCAAATAGCAAGTATGAAAAATTGGGACAGAGGGTGGGGGGTAATAGGAATCTATATAAGAAAAAGCCCCAAATCTCGGGACTGTCCCTATAAAATCAGGACATCTGGTAACCCTAGGTGGAACAGGCGGGCTCAGTGGAACTCCAGCACATCAGGGGGCATCCTGGACAGGAGTTCGAACCCATCACAGCATACTTGTAGTGTTACACCTACCGAACAACTGAGATTGTAATTGCCAACCTTCATGTTTTACTGTGTTTTTCTTTAATTTTTAAATACAAATGAAAACACCTCTTCTGGCATTAATTCACTAGCTCTGCAGTGAACCCTTCAGATTTGTAAAACTATATCCCTTTCCACTGTCTTACATCTTGTTGAAAAACATCAAAAAGTCTTCACATTTTTTAAACATATTTTGTGAAAAATGTCATCCACATTTTTTATTTATATATATCTTGAAATTTTTCATCCACCTCTTCTCACTATAAGTGAATATTCTTAGAAGTAATGTCTTCTGGCAGCCACTGAGAGATGTTGCTTTGTACAGCTATAACAATCCGTACACTGGGCGCAGCAGAAGCTTTCATAAGGAGAGAAAAGAGGTGATTTGATATTTTCCTATCTTTCTGAAGTGCACATACTGTTCTCTGATAGAAACAGTAGTAAAGGGATCTGAGATTGTCTGGGTATACAATAGTCTGACTAAAATTGCAATATAGACCTGACTTAATTGAAATGACAAGATTGCTAAATTAGTCTGAAATAGGGTTGCCAACTATCTAATCGCACAAACTCAAACAACCTTGCCTCGCCCTCTGCCCCGCCCTTTCCCCAAGGCCCCGCCCCCACTCACTCCAACCCCCTTCCTCCGTCGTTTGCTCTCCTCCACCCTCACTGGGCTGGAGCAGGCGGTTGAGGTGTGGAAGGGGGTGTGGGCTCTGGTCTGGGGCTGAGGGGTTTGGAGTGTAGGAGGGGGCTCTGGGCTGAGCCTGAGGTAGTGGCTTGGGGTGCAGGAGGGGGTGTGGGCTCTGGGAGAGATTGTGGGTGTGGTGTGGGCTCTGAACTGGGGCAGTGGGTTGGGATGCAGGAGGGGGTGAGGCGGATGGCACTTACCTTGGGAGGTTCCCGAAAGCGAGCAGCACATCCCTCTGGCAGTGGCTCCTAGTCGGTGGAGCCAGGGGGGGGTCTCCACACACTGCCTCTGCCCATGGGCACTGCCCTGCAGCTCCCATTGGTTGCAGTTCCTGGCCAATGGGAGCTGCGGAGTAGGCGATGGGGGTGGGGGCAGTGCGCAGAAAGCCCCTGCCCCCAACCCCCCAAGGACCACAGGGACATGCCAGCCGCTTCCAAGAGCGGCGTGGGGCCAGGGCAGGCAGGGAACCTGCTTTAGTTCCGCTGCGCCACTGGACTTTTATCGCCTACAATCTCCTGGTTTGGCTGTAGTAGCCCCTGGGAGGTAGAGCCTGATTCTGGGAGACTCCCAGCGAAACTGGGATGGTTGGCAACCCTAGTCTGAAAATACATAATGGTTCAATCTGGAATGACTAAAATGGTATGCAAAAGATTTAGAGGGTGCTGTTGAAGTGCTACATGCTAAGTGACAGAAGAGGAAAATAAGCTGTCTACTAACTGAGTATTGGAAGAACTAGAACATAAAATGGAAATGGTATTGATCTTAATGCTTATTGTATAACCTGTGTTTGATTAGAAATCAATGGATTTTAAGGGATCTTTACACCTAACGACCAAAGTGACTTAATATTATAACTGAATGACTTCACTGACACTGGGACTGGGATGCTAATAAGAGTGAGAGGTTCTATTGGACTTATGGTGAAACATGGTCTCAGCCATGTTTTCTCTTGGTGCTGAAAAGAGTTTTGCCTGTCGACACTAGCACTTAAACTATTTGCAGCATCTGCTGTAAGCAACAGGTAATTTTTTTATTGGAGATGAGCCTAGTAAGATAAACTGTAAGCCTGAAGGAAACACACATATTATTACTTGACTTGGTGTTTCTGACCATACATTAGAAGAAAAAATATATAAGATTTTATAGCACTTCACTTTTATTTGCTTTGATTTTCTCTCAGATTTGTAATAGTGTTGTTTTTTAAAGAAATATCTGTGTTTAGGTTGGTATGGGGACCATACCTACGGACCATTCTCAGAGATTAGGAAAATGAGCTTTCCTTCTAAATTCTGTTCAGAAAGAGAAAGAGGGCACAAAGGTATGGAGCATTGGATCAAATGGGAAAGCTAGAAGGTGGCCCACTCTCAAAATGTTCAGTGAAGATGTGGGCTGCTATCAGAAAGGAGCAGATGGAAAATCCAATGACCACAAACAATGTCAGGAAAGTTGAACTTTGGGTCCCAGTCCAACCAAGAACCTGAGCATGTACTTTAAGTAGTTGAGTAATCCCGTTGATTTAAACAAGACTACTCACATGATTAAAGTTAACTCAGTGCTTAAATGCTTTACTGGATTGGGCAGTACATAAATCTTTGGCACAACCATGGTTGACAAATTCACCTTTAATATGAAATGGTTGAACGTTCCTGCACTCTAATCCAATCTGTCTAATCAAAGAGTTTACAATATCTCCAAATACATCTACAAATGCTTCTCTGGTCTTGAATAGGGATGCAAAGGACACATGCCATTAAAAAAGGTAAATATGGAGAAAGACTTCTTTTAGTTTAACTTTCTATATTTCTGCACTTTTCAAACCTTCTATCATGCCTATCACGCTGAAATCTAAGGGGTATTTTCAGGACATACTGTATATAATTATAGAATCCCAAAACAATAACAAAAAGACAGATTTTTTTCTTATTCTGTTCCTCTGGACTTTGCATGGCTATGATTTAAAACGAATGAAGAAACAAAAAGATGAAACTATTCTGTAGAAAAATTTCAATGAAAAAGTGTGGTTTGCATCTTGATCAGTTCATTGCTTGTCATGGCCTTAGTCTGATATCTCTAGAAAAAAGTTCTGCAATAGGGATTCCAAAACCAAGAATAATTTTTTCTCAGTGCCAAATAGTCAGAACCTGGGTCTATTTGGCTGCATCACTCTGTGGAACATATTCACAAATGGGCATTGTGGAAGGATAATTTCTGGAGTATTTGGTAACTTCACAAATACCTTGTATAATAAGATTAAGACTTAAAATTACTATTTGAACCACACTGGGAGCCAGTGGAATCTGTGATTTTCTGTGGTGATACTCATATTGATAATGAGGAATTTAGATATATGTCTTACCAGATTTGGTATTTTTGTAGTGGTTGTGTCAAATCATAGATAGGGTGAGTTATGAGTAGAAGAATGTACAAGGCTTTCTAACCAGATAAGCTGAAAAAAGGAATTTCTCAACACTTCAGCAATCTATGTATCCTGCAAAACCCAAAGCCTAACACCTTGATATCTAAATGCCAAAATGATGTTGTAAGTTACGCACCTGAATCTATATTTGCATTGAAATACCAAAATAAAAATTTGGTCTAGTTGAAATTTGGCCAGGTTGCCAGAATTGATACATCTACTCTTACACAATAAAGCAAAATGAGATCTTTAATAACTGCAAACCAATCCCAGCTCTAACTTCAGAGGTCCTCCAACATGATGCAAGAAGTTTGGTCTGGTACAGATTCAGAGACAAGACTGCCACCTACTGAATCAAATCCAATGTTTCCTGCACCTAGGTTTTCATAAGAGTTCTCCCATCCAAGAACTGACTTAATTTGATCCTGTGCAGTTTTCAAGATCAGACAGGATCCCAGCATGAGGTGGCTGATTTCAGGATGGCACCTTCTACTTAATTAGAATATAAATTACTATTAATATTGGAAATCTTGTTATTAGCTTTTAGGAAATTGCATTAACCTAGTTTTACTGTTGCAGATGAGGGCACATTGTTAGGCTAAAAAATTCAGTTACAACTATTACAGTAGATTATGGAGTAAGGCTGTCACATTTAGTTGTTAACACAACACTAATCTGTTATAGATTGTGGTACCAACTGGTCTAAATGACACGTCTAATATTTATGAAATAATTACACAACAAATCATTCTGTAACCTCTTTTGTAGATAGCTGCATCATCGGATTTATGATGAATTCATTTCTCATACTTGGAGCGTGCACAAATCCCTTTCAATTCATATTAAGTACTTGCTCCTCATGGGTTAGATATTTATCCCTAGACCTCTTTTAATTAAGAGTAATATTTACATTTATAATTTCAATTATGAAATAAATGGGCAGTGGTTGCCCATAAAGATATGGGTTTAATTTTTTAATTAGATGAGTGGCATCAGAATACACACGGTCACTTGTGACAGGAAATCTTGAATACTGCAAGTGAGATTTAAATCATACATTGAAGCAGAAAGCTTATCACCTTGATATTAGAGGGCCAGATTCTGATACTCTTCTTTATGTTGAACAGCACCTTACTCCATGAGTAGTCCCATTGATATCACTCACTAATGCGAAAAACTGTTGCAGTCTGCAAAGTTTCCCCAAATTTTAGAATTATGTTTAGAGGGGTGAGATAAAAGTCCCACTTCTAGTTAGTTACTTATTCAGGTACCTGAATGGGGACTGTCAATCATCCAGACAAACTTATGCTCCTTTGGGAACATTCCATTTTCTTACGGGGAAAGCAGGTAAATTTGGGGACCTCTATACTTCTGCATATTTAGCTAGTTTTAATTGAGTGATTAGAGTTTTCTAATCATTATAGACCTGATCCTGCACCTCCTGAAATCAGTGAAAAAGCTCCCTTTGACTTAAGTGGTGCAGATTCAGGCCCTATATCAGCCATAGAGGGGTTTTATTTTATGTTTTTACTGTGGAGAGAAAAAAAGCTGTAGGAAAGGACAAGTCAGTGAGAAAGAATCCCAAAAATCTCATAATAGTTATTGGTTCAATTATTTGCCAGTTAAAGAGAAAATAGGAACACTCATCTATTGTGCATTGCTCTTCTACTTTGCAGGGGGAAAAACATTAAATATGTATGAATTTTTGTTTAGCTTTAAAGCTTTGGAGGAATTTATTGCTGGTGAACTTATTGGTGAGCAAGTCTTCTCTGCTATATGTCTCTTAACTGACCATTTTGGAATTACTTCTGATTTAGGCATAGGACACAACACAGCAGTTTAGGAAAAATGCTATAGTGCACTACTTCAAACAAAAGAAATTGACAGGTCAGGAAGATATTTCAATCAAGTGATAAAATAAGTTAATTAGAATTCCAAATTCTGTCTGAAGTAAAATACAGTCCACAAGACCATAATACCATTGATTTTTAGGCACAACTCCTCACTGATTTCAACAGGGAGTTCTGCTTGCATGTCAATGGTATGCTATAGTCCCTGGTATATAATGTACTTATTTGCTGGTTGATTAACAATGTATTTATTATAAGTATTATATTTTAACTTAGTCACATTGCATCTCCCTTTCTTTCTTTTTTTCTTTTTGGCGGAACCATATATATGTAACAATATACACAGAGCATTCAACTGGCAACCTGACTGGCCCCCAAACACCCGATTCTCAGGGAGAAGCAGAGAGGGTCCCTGATGTTTCCTGATTCTTAAAATTCCTAATATCCTTTCTATCAAGTTTTTGGAGGGTTCACAGTAATAACCTTGATTCCTAAATACTTTTCTTTCTTCACCCCACACAAATTACCTCTATGGATTCTGCACGGGAGAAGTGAGTGTCAGGAGCCGCAGTTAGTGAAATGTCGAGAGCACTTTGGCCCATATACACATATATATTGATTTCACTGGAAGCTAGGAGCCTAAATACCTGAGTAGATCTGGGCCTTCCTGACTAATCAAGACCCCCTGTATTCTGTACCTCTTACTGTACCATCATGACAACCTGATGATCAGTCAAGCCTGAACAGATCAGGAGGCACTGGGGTGCTTTAGGATTTGGCACAGAATAAACAATGGTGTGATGTGATATGAATGTTCTATTGACATGAGACTGCATTACTTATGGCTCGTGGAAATTAGGATTATACCTTTAGCATGGTTGTGAGCTGCTATGGATTATGAAGTCGAAATCTGGGAGTCTTTAAATCCTGCAGCATCACAGTGAGATATCGTTCACTTTAGAAAAACCTAGAGGGAATGTCTGAGAATCAAGTAACTGCAGGAACTACCAGGCTATCAAAGTCAGGCACACATATTTGATTGTGTGGGACGACTGAGGTGAAGACTTTGCCTTCTAGTTACTTAGTATTAAAGTTAAGGTAGCTTCCTGAGCTTTGTGTTTTTTCTGGGTGAGTTTCCTGTTTTACAAATATTGTTGCTATTTGAGAAAGTAAATTAAACTTTTATTGTATGTTCCTCTGCTTGGAATATTGCATGTTATTTGGAAAACTAACTGAATGTACTGTGCCTTTGATACACGTTACAACCTGATTCATCAAGGTACTTAAACAGCGTGTTGGGGCAAAGAGTGTATCAGATGTGAGCTACAGTATGAAAGGCCCTCTGCCAGTCAGCCTTGAGTGGCTCATATTCTCTTTTAATTGTAAGAACACAAGCAGAAACAATGAAATTAACTTGATTCATGTTCTTAAGGTGAAAGATTTTTGCTGTAACACTCACTATTCACATAAAGACCTATGGGATTAGAACCTAGGCCTGCAGAACTGGGAGTAGCTGACACTCCCACTTCACAACTAGGGACCATGCAGAGCTGTATCCAAGAAGTACTGTGGAGATTAAGCACTGCAGGAAGTACTTCCCAAATGATCCAGAATGATAGCACCCTGCAGCCCTCTGATTGGCACATGCTCACTATTTAACCCTGGAGGGTGCCCCAGGGAATTGTCTGGACACCACACAGGCTTCTGGCCTGTTGTGATGCCAGATCCCAGATCTCACTTTGCTTTCAGTCTCTCTAGTCTCTGAACCCAGCTTGACTCCGACCCTGACTCTTGCCTTCTGATTCCAGCCTAGCAACTAACTCTGATCTCTGGTCTCTGACCCCAGCCTGACTCTTGCTTATTGATCCCGGCTCTAGTGATTATTCTATTCCATGCTCTCTGATTGCTGCCTTGTGGCTGTCCTTGACTTGTGGACATCAGCCGAACTGTGATCTTTATGCAACACTGCCTATGCCCCAGTCCCTTACAATTGGGAGGTGTTTCTTTTATTAGGGCTTAGCAGACTCAAGTACTGAAACTGTCTTGAATCTCAGTTTGTTCATTTCATTTAATTATAAATCACTCCAGGTAATTTATTATTAATAATGGGTTTACAAGCTTTTATTTAAGTCATTGTGAAGGCTTCTAAGTTACTGGGTTATTTTTGTCTCTAGACTCCTTTTAAAATTCAAAGCAAAATAGATTTAGATCAGTTTATCCTCTTTGCCACAGCTGCCTGCAGGACAACAAGAAAAACAAAAGTAATTTCAGAGTGGTACATACTGTACAGCATGTTTCTATCACTTCTGTAAAGACTGCTATTATTGGGACCATGTTTCTGAACAGTCTCAGGTCTTAAAACAGGATTTCAAAAAATGTTACACATTCTCATCCATCACCTGGATCACCTGGATCGATCGGACTTCAGCTGTCATTAAGACTGCGCTGATCACAACACGTCTGCCATTCTTCTCGCACTCTTGCCTTTCTTCTCCACGTTAGTCCGAAACGTTTAACGATGTCATCTTCCCATCTTCCTGGAGGCCGACCGGGGGGTCTTTTCTGTTCTCGCGGGTACCACTCAGCAATGATTGCGGTCCACCTGTTATCCGTGAGCCGTGCTGTGTGGCCCGCCCATCGCATCTTGTTATGTCTGCTTTCCACGACAATATCTTTCACACCGCTGCGTTCTCTGATGATTTCATTTGGTATACGATCCAGAAGGGAGATTCCCAACATAGCTCGTTCCATTGCCCTTTCAGCTACCAACAGCCATTTCTCTTCTCTCTTCGTCAGTGCCCACGTTTCACTGCCATACAGCATGGCTGGCAGCACTGCTGAATTGAAAATATTTTTACATGTGGTCTTGTCAATTTTTCCTTTGAGGACGTCCTTGATGGAATTAAATGCACACCATCCTGCCTGAATCCTTTGCGAGAGTTCTCCGTTCAGGTCTTGGCGCATATTAACTTCTTGGCCCAAATATATGTACTGTTCCACTTCTTCAATGTCTTCTCCTGTTACCATTATTCGGGCTTTTCGTAAGACGTCTGATTGCATATATTTCGTTTTGCAGCGGTTCATTTTCAGGCTGACCTAACTACTTTTCTTGACAAGTCTTCGTAGCATACTCTGCAGTTGGTTGGTGCTTTCGGCAATTAGTACAATGTCGTCTGCAAATCTGAGATGAGATAATCTCTCTCCGTTTATGCTGACACCACTCCTCCAACTGATCTTGTTCATAACCATTTCGAGGCAGGCGGTGAATAGTTTCGGTGAAATTGTATCTCCTTGCTTTACGCCTTTCTCGATTGGGATGTGGAGGGGAGTTTCAAGGAGAGTAATGTCTGTTGTACATCCAGTATTCGCTTCCTTCAACAAACTAATGTACTGCGTGTTAATGCCCTGCTCTGCGAGCGCCTTTAATACTGCGCTATCGAAGGCCTTTTCATAGTCGACAAAAGCAATGCACAGCGGGAGTTTGTATTCCCTCGCTCTTTCTAGGAGCTGGCTAAGGGTAAATATATGGTCGATTGTACTGAAATTTCTTCGAAACCCTGCCTGCTCTCTCGGCTGTTGTTCATCCAGACTCTGTGAAAGTCGATTCGTTATCACCTCTGTGAAGAGCTTGTAGATGTGAGAGAGCAGGCATATAGGGCGGTAGTTCTTAAGATTTTCTCGATCACCCTTCTTGTGCAGGAAGATGGTATTCGACTCCTTCCAGCTTGATGGTATTTTTCCTTCTTCAAGATATCGACTGAATCTTAAAGCGAGGGTCTTCCAAAGTTTTTCGCCTCCTGCATAAATCATTTCTGACGTTATTCCATCTTTGCCTGGAGCTTTTCCCTTCTTCATCTGGTGTAGTGTGCTTCGGACTTCGCTGACGATTACACTGCTCTACAGCCAAAATGCTTCTGAAATAAATGTAGTCAAACTTTACTAATTCTGGGTCACTGAGAACGAAAATGATGCTTAAAATTGTTGATTGGCTCTAGTTTTCAAGACATGCTATTGGGTCAGTATATACGACCCTTGACTTGGGAATGGCGGAGGAGAAGTGAGTTATAAAGGGAAGGGATCTCAATTTAAACCAGAAATGACTAAAATACATCTTTGACTGGATCTATGAATAAATCTATGACTGGGTTTGGACAGTACTTGCTTTTTAGGCAAAACAATGAATGATGCAATCTGAAGCTGGTATTGCGTCATACATGATATGAATTGCATCATGTTATTCCTAGAAGTCATGGATGATGCAATCATAACGAAGCTTACATCACTCTGCTGAACAAATTGCCCTATATCAGCTCTAGAAATCATACAGTGTTGTGCTCTCTTATTTGTCAGTGTTTGATTTTGCCAAGGGACACATTTCTGTTTAGCCAAAGTGAGCAGAGATGCCTCGTACTTGTGTGAACAGTGCAGATAACTTCTGCTATGTTTGTGGTGAAGTGACTTTTGCATCACAAAAGCACAGTAGAACCACTATGGTTAAGAAAGCCTATCACCTTTCTTTTGGCTGCAAAATTGGAGATCAGGACAAGAGGTGGGCCCCACACATATGCTGCAACACTTGTGCAACAAATCTTCGCCAGTGGTTGAACAGGAAAAGGAAATCGATGCCTTTTGCGGCACCAATGATTTGGAGAGAGCCAACAGATCATACCAGTAATTGTTACTTCTGCATGGTGCCTCCAGTTGGGAAAGGTGTGTCAAAGAAGAAAAAGTGGACTGTGCATTATCCAAACATTCCATCAGCTAGACGCCCAGTACCCCACGGAGAAGGACTGCCGGTTCCTGATGCACCAGAATCATTCTCACTTGAGTCAGACGAGGAAGAGGAAGAGGATGAAACTTCTGGTCCTGAACCATCAATGTCACAGGACCCACATTTTCTCCCATCCTCCTCCTCTGAACCACACCTCATAACACAAGGTGAACTGAATGACCTTGTCAGGGATTTGGAACTACCCAAGAGTAAGGAAGAGCTTTTGGGCTCCAGACTACAGCAGTGGAATCTCCTGGCAGGTGATGGTAGGGTTTCCATGTTCCGTGACCATCAAAAAGATCTTGTCCCATTCTTCTTCATGGAAGGTGATCTTGTAGCCTGCAACAACATCGATGGTGTGATGGCAGCCCTCAACATCGTTCACGATCCAGATGAGTGGAGACTGTTCATTGATTCATCGAAGACGAGTCTTAAAGCTGTTTTACTGCATAATGGCAATGTTTTGCCATCAATTCCAGTTGGTCATGCAATCCATATGAAGGAAACCTATGACAACATGAAACAACTTTTGAGGTGCATAAACTATGACCAACATCAGTGGCAGCTTTGTGGCGATTTGAAGGTTGTTGCTCTCTTGCTTGGTCTGCAGACTGGCTACACAAAGTACTGCTGTTTTCTCTGCGAATGGGATAGTCGTGCAAGAGATTCCCACTACATCAAGAAAGATTGGCCACTCCGAGAGTCATTGGAGCCTGGGAGGAAAAGTGTTCAGCATCCACCACTTGTTGAATCAAGGAAGATTTTGTTACCACCCTTACACATCAAGCTGAGTCTGATGAAGAACTTTGTCAAGGCCATTGACAAAACACAAGCAGCTTTCAAGTACCTCCGTGGAAAATTTCCAAGGTTAAGTGAAGCTAAGATAAAGGAAGGTGTCTTTGTTTGTCCTGAGATTCGTGAACTTCTTCGAGATGATGCATTTGACCATGCACTGCGTGGCAAGGAAAAAAAGGCATGGAAAGCCTTCCAGTTAGTGGCAATCAATTTTCTCGGAAACAACAAGGCAGACAACTACAGGTTGTTGGTGGAAAACCTCCTCAAGGCATACAAAAGCCTTGGTTGCAACATGTCACTAAAGAGACATTTTTTGCACTCTCCTCTAGATTTTTTTCCACCGAACTGCGGAGCAGTGAGCGATGAGCACGGCGAGCGATTTCACCAGGACATTGCAACAATGGAGAAACGCTATCAGGGCAAATGGAGCCCATCAATGCTTGCAGACTATTGCTGGACAGTGACAAGAGATGCTCCATTTAATGAATACAAGAGACAAGCCAAGAAGCGCCAAGTAGACACTGAATAGGACTAAACTATGGACATAATAGTTTTTTGCCTTTTGTTTCATAATACATTTTATTTCTATAACCCCTTTGCTGATTTTTAAAGTGTTACATAAACAGGACAGGTGAAATAGTATCATGTAAAGCAACCATAAACACATGAAAAGACCTAGGTTTACAATTTATGATTAAACTCTACTATCTACACAATATACATAGACATAAAATGTAAAAACTTCAATATCTTAGAAACAGTAGCCAATCAGTTGTTTTAATTGTCATATTTGAATTCAGCACATCCAAATACATACTAAATAGCACATTTTATCTCTGAAGCAGACGACTTCTCAAAAATTGTAGACCAGTGTTATTGGGGGGACGCGTTCTTCTGACTCTTCGAGGGTTGGGAGGGGGACGTTGATTCTTGATTTGGACAGTTCTGTATAGAAGTCCTTGCAGAACTCCTCCATCCCTGCTCTGTCGATTACTGTCTCTCCATCCTTGTTCTTCAATGCTGTTATGCTCAATCTATACTGAGTCAATTCCCGCTTGCATGTCCTGGGGCTCTTGCGTGATTCAGCTGTTTTAAGGAGCTTTTCTTTCCAGAAGTTCTCGAAGTCATCCTTCAGTTTTCGCCGCATAAGCTTGCATGGAATGGAGTACTCGAGGTTGTTATCCGAGCTCCTTTTCATGTTTCTCCGCTTCTCCAACAAGCTTTTCGTTTCAATCGAGATTCTTCCCTTCGCCTTCTTCAGCTTTTTAATTTCAGCTGGTTTTATGCAACATCTCAACTTGTCAGAAAAGATACTATAGTCCTCATCACACTTTTCCATCTGGCTCCAGTCAAACCCAGAAATCGCTTTTTTCAGCTTTGCTTCATCGAATGTCTTCGGCTGCTGTTTCCTGTTTGCCATCTGTAACGCCTTCTTTTCCACCGCTTCGTCGAAAATCAACTTCGCTCTAAGCAGGCGATGGTCACTGCCGGTGTTGAATGGCTGCACCACAGAGACATCTTGAACGATGAGCCTTTTATTGACTAAAATATAGTCGATTTCATTCTTACTCTTCGCGTTTGGTGCGATCCATGTCCACCTTCTTGAGATCTTCTTTTTGTACCAGGTGTTTGCCACGTACAGTTCTTTCATTTCTCCCATCGCTACCAGCCTCTCTCCTCTTTCATTCCTTTCGCCGCTGCCGTATCTCCCTATGAACTTTTTGCCAGCTTTCCCTCACCCGACCTTGGCGTTGAAATCTCCCATCGTGACAGTGTAAGTGGACTTTTGCGTGAGAGCTCTTTCAAGCTCTCGGTAGAATTCTTCCACTTCTTTGTCCTCACTTGCACTTGTGGGAGCGTAGGCCTGGATGACCTTGAGGGTAGCTTTTGACTCCATCTGAAGATGCAGCACACCGATACATGATGATGTTATCTGGCATGATATGACTTTTGAAGACCAATCTTTATTGACGATAAATCCAACTCCTCCAACATTTCTAGCGCCATCTCCCATTCCGAGCCTCACAGCACTTCCATCCTTCCAATTGACTTCCAACTCCTTCTTTCGTTGGGTTTCGCAGACACCGAGAATATCGCATTTTATCCTTTTCTTCTCCTCCATCAGATGGTTTAAAGTTTCCTCCTTTGCCAGTGACCTACAATTGTAAGTACACACAGCGAGGATTGTCCTTTTCCATGTTGGCCTAGCACCTGACATTTTTAGCAACCTCTTGTCGCTCAATTTCCGCTCCACCACCGTAGAACATGCATTTACTCGTGTTGTTTTAGCCGTTAACTTCAAGCCATCCCACTGGCTAGGTGGGCACGCATGCGTACCTCCTCAAGCTTAGCTAGCCTTCAACCTCTAAGGAGAAGGAAAAGCGCTCTTTCCTCTGAGAGAGCAACCCTCCTCCCTGGATTGGATAGTCTGACACCTTTGTAGCATGGTAAAACCTACCAGGGCATACGCCCCACTACCATAGCTGTCCGATGGCCAGGGTCACCGCTGCACCACGTTGAGGCGCTGAGGTAGGATTTTGCAGCAGTCTCATCCATGCATTTCAGAATATGATAAATGAGGAAAAATATGTAAATCTTTCCTTTGTTTTTAAGGGCATGATCCAAATGACTTCAGGGCCAGGTACACAATTCTGAAAGCAATACTTAAGTCCAATTCAACACAGAAAAGTTCTTAAGCATGTTCTTAAGTTTAATTGACTTAAGGTTATGTACATGCTTAAATTCTTTCCTCAATGAGGGCCCAGGCCCTGAGTTAGGGAATGATACTGAGGTAACATTATAACACCAAAAAATTGTACTTGAACTGCATACCTAACACTGGCTATCACACCCATAACTGGGCATTCAGTTGCACTCACATGCACCTGAACATTTCCAACAGATGTTGCTTATAGGTGAAATTCTCTCTGACTATACAAAACCTAAGAAAGTTGGGTTTTTTTGGGGAGTGAGGTATTTTTAAAAACATCCTTTTCCAGAATTGTCCACAGGGTGTTAATTTATATTTATTAAAAATCAACAAAATATAATTGACCGACATGTGACCATACCAAGTAAGGCCCTGAACATGTAAAAAAGCAGTGGTTCTCAACCTTTCCACATTACTGTAGCCCTTTCAGGAGTCTGATTTGTCTTGCGTACCCCCAAGTTTCACATCACTTAAAAACTACTTGCTTACAAAATCAGACATAAAAATACAAAAGTGTTACATCACACTATTACTGAAAAATTGCTTACTTTCTTATTTTACCATGTAATTATAAAATAAATCAATTGGAATATAAATATTGTACTTACATTTCAGTGTATAGTATATAGAGCAGTATAAACAAGTCATTGTCTGTATGACATTTTAGTTTGTATTGACTTTGCTAGTGCTTTTTCTGTAGCCTGTTGTAAAACTAGGCAAATATCTAAATGAGTTGATGTACCCCCTGGAAGACCTCCGTGTACCCCCAGGGGTACACATACTCGTGATTGAGCACCACTGCTGTAAAGACTTATGCTATATGCACTGAGAGTCACTGAGACTATTCACAGTATGTAAAGTTAAGCATTTGCTTAATCTTTGCAGGTTGAGGGCCTAACAGCATGACTGTATCCCTATTTCCATCCTTCTCACCAAGCAGACCATGGCTCCTTATTAGCCTTCTAGGTATCACTGTATCTCCACCCCACTACATGTTCTCACAAATCACAACTGCACAAATGATTTAAATGGGTCATGCCTCATCACATCACATGGAAAAGTTTAAAATAAAAAATAAAGTAATTAAAATAAGAGAGACAGTTATACTATTTCCCTTCACACCCTCCTTTTTTTTCTTCCCCAGTTTCAAGAAAACACTATTGTTGTGATATTTATGAGTCAAATTATGTATTGGCATCCAATAAAACTGGAATTAGCTATTTTAGTTGTTCGTGAGGATACTATGACCTTATCCTGTCTGCTTGGACTTTTCCCCCTTCATTTGTCCATTAAGTGGATGTAATTACACTGAATAAAGCTATGGGGGCTTGTCTATTTATATTGGAGGATTTTCTTGTATTGGAATGTAACTGTGAAGAATTAGCTGACATAATGCTGATCACAACTGACCCAGCCAATGTAGAGTAGGACAAATTGCAGTCATCATTCGGTCAGCTAACTTGATCACAATCATGTTTAAACACAATACAATTCTGTAATGCAGAACATCCAGCTGTAAGATTAGTCTCCCTTAGAATACAGTGATAGATCGATTGATTTATAGAATGGGGTCTGTCTGGGATTCACCAATTTTTAACATATTCAAAAGCTCTGCATGAGACAGACCAATTTTTTGGTAAAGACAGTTTGGTTACATTTTCAAAATGTTAGAAGGAATCTCTTTTTTTTAATTTTTTTTGTACAGAAACCTTTTTTGCATATGAAAATTACTGTGTCTCATGTTACATGGCTCATTGTGATATAATTTCTTTCAGTCAGTGAGTACTGATGTCATATTATCAACTAATGTAGGTGACAAAGCTGCATTAATTAGAATATTATATATGGGGAAATATATTAAATTATACGTACACTACCCTTCTAATCCCTGACTACCCTGGTATTCGTTAGACAAGCTTGACAAACAAATCCTTGCTAGAAACCCCTGATAAACTGCCTATACTCTTACAGCAGCTTTTGAAGCAATTGATATGCTGGTATTTTAAGCACTGTGTCAATTGTAAAGGGATTGGCTACATAACAGATTCACATTTTTTTCTTTTGTCCATGCATTTTGTGTGTGTGTGTGGGTGTGTGTGTTTAAAGATCACAATCCAATTCCCAGTTGATAACATTATTAGGAAAAGTAACATACTTGGTATCTGAGACAAGGGCCATGTTTACACTACACAATTAAGTCGACCTAACTTATGTTAGCATACAGCTGCCACCAGAGCCATCCCTAGGGCACGGCAAATCGGGGCGCTCCCCCGCTCCCCGTACCTTCCTAGGGACAGTCCTGGCTGCCGCTGTAATTACATAGCTTGTGCATGTCTATACTTTGCTCCTTGTGTTGGCGGGACGCGTCCTCACCAGCAGCACTTGTATTGATTGTACTGTCATTGTGGGGCATTGTGGGATGGTTCCTGAAAGCTAGTAACAATAGATATAAGCAATGCAGTGTTTACACTAACGCTGTGTTGACCAAACTACATCGATTTTGACTCTACGTCTGTCTCTCATAGAGGTGAAGTTATCAAGTGGGCATAGCGGGGCAGTTATGTCAGCTGAAGCAAAATTTAAGTGTAGACACTTCCATAGTTAGATCGACATAAGCTTCCTTGCGTCGATTTAACTCTGAAGTTAGGATTGCCAGGCGTCTGGTTTTTGACTGGAATGCTGGGACCCTGGCAGCTCCAGTCAGCACTGCTGACCGGGTTGCTAAAAGTTAGGTTGGCGGCAGAGCAGGGCTAAGGCAGGCTCCATGGCTCTGCGCAGCTCCCAGAAACGGCCGGCATGTCTGGCTCCTAGGCAGCAGGGCCAGGGGGCTCCATGTGCCGTCCCCGCCCTGAGCGTTGACTTTGCAGCTCCCATCGGCCGGGAACCATGGCCAATGAGAGCTGTGGGGGTGGTGCCTGCGGGCGTGGGCAGAGCTCCTTTGCCCCTCTGCCTAGGCGCCATCTGTACATGCCAGCCACTTCCGGGAGCCGACTGCGGTAAGCGCCGCCTAGCTAGAACCCACATCCCGAATCCCCTCCCACACTCCAACCCCTTGCCCCATCCCTGAGCTCCCTCCCGCACCCAAACTCCCCTCTGGAGCCTCGCACCCTTTCCTGCACCCAAAACTCCTCATCCCGACCCTCACCCCAGAGCCTGCACCCCCAGCCAGAACCCACATCCCCTTCTGCACCCCAACTGCCTGCTTCGGCCCTGAGCCCCCTCCCGCACTCCGAACACCTCAGCTCCAGCCCGGAGCCCCGTCCTTCACCCCAAATCCCTCATCCCCAGCCCACGCACCCCCTCAGCTGAAGACCACACCCCCTCCCACACCCTGAACCCCTCATTTGTGGCCCCACCACAGAGCCCATACCCCCAGCTGGAGCCGTCACCATTTCCCACACCCCTACCCCCTGCCCCACTCCAGTGAAAGTGAGTGAGGATGGGAGAGAGCGAGTGACAGAGGGAAGGAGGATGGAGTGAGTGGGGGGTTGGGCCTCGGAGAAGAGGCAGGGCTTTAGGGAAGGGGCAGGGTAGGGGGCAGGGCAGAGGTGTTCAGTTTTGTGCAATTAGCAAGTTGGCAATCTTAGCTACAGTATACACCAGAGCAAAGTGGGAGAGAGTTTGGGTGCGGGGTCTGGACTGGGGAAAGCGGTTGGGGTACAGGAAGGGGGGGCTCTGGGAGGGAATTTGGGTGCAAGGTCTAAGCTGGGGCAGGGGGTTGGGGTGCAGGAGAGGGTGAGGGGTGTAGTGCTTACCTTGGGCAGCTCCCGAAAGCGACCCGCACCCCCCTCTGGCAGCAGCTTCTAGGCGGGGGGCTGGAGGGGTCTCTGTGTGCCACTGCCTGCAGGCACTGCCCCCACAGCTTCCATTGGCTGCAGTTGGCAGAGTCGGTGCTCGGGGCAGGGGCAGTGCGCAGAGACATGCCTCCCCCGCAGAGGCCACAGGGACATGCCGGCTGCTTCCGGCCGCTTCCAGAAGCGTAGTGGGCGGGCAGGCAGGAAGCCGCCTTAGCCCCGTTGCACTGCCAGTGGTGGCGGCAGGGGCCCTGGGCCCTTTTATATTGCCTGTGGGCGGCGGGTGGGGCCAGGGGGATGCTCCAGGAAAGGCATGCGGGGGCGGCAAGTGGGGGTGGGAGAGAGCCCATACAACTCGCCACCCCTGGATTCCTCCTAGGGCACTCCTAGCCCGGGGAGCTAGGTCAGGGAATGGGGGCTTCCCCACTCCCTGGCAGGAGCACCGGGCAGGCTGAGCTGGTTGGGGTGCGGGGGCACCCATTTTTCAGAGGTCCTCCAGTTGGTCAGGGCCCCGTTGGCCCAATAGCTAATCTGCCACTGTTTACAGTGGCACATGTGTGCTGGTACAGCAGTGCCGTTGTAAGGTACGCAGTGTAGTCAATACTCTTTGTCAATAGGGGAGAGATCTCCTCCCGACACAATAAAACCACCCTGAATGAGGGGCAGTAGCTGTCGGTGGGAGAGCATCTTCCTCCGACAAAGTGCTGTCCACACTGGCGCTTTTTGTTGGTAAACTTTTGGCCTCCGGGCGGTGGTTTTTCACACCCCGACCGACAAAAGTTTTACTGACAAAAGTGCAGTGTAGACATAGTCTTATGCTATGTCTACACTACCGCCAATGTCGATAAAATGTATGTCACTCAGGGGGGTGAATATTCTACCATCCTGAGCGACATAAATTCCACTGACATAAGCGCTTGTGTGCACTGTGCTATGTTGGTGGAAGAGCTTCTCCTGCCTACATAGCTTATGCAGCTCGCACTGGTGGGTTTTTTATGCTGATGGGAGAGCTCTCTCCCCAGAGCATCTTCACCACAGGAGCTGCAGTGGCATAGTTGTACTGGTACAGCTGCGCCGCTGCAGCACTGTAAGTGTAGACATGGCCTTAGTCTGCTTATGCCTCTGGATAGAGATATGAGTTATGCCTAGTTGTCAAATTGGCCAAGTCTCCATACACTGTGGGGGTTGTGCCTGGGTACTACAGAGGTTCCCACAGCCTCAGTGCAATACGTAGAATCAAAGAAGATTAGAGTTGGAAGAGACCTCAGAAGGTCATCTAGTCCAACCCCCTGCTCAGAGCAGGACCTAATCCCCAACTAAATCATCCCAGCCAGGGCTTTGTCAAGCCTGACCTTAAAAACCTCTAAGGAAGGAGATTCCACCATCTCCCTAGGTAACCCACTCCAGTGCTTCACCACCCTCCCAGTGAAAAAGTTTTTCCTAATATCCAACCTAAACTTCCCACACTGCAACTTGAGACCATTATTCCTTGTTCTGTTCTCTGGTACTACTGAGAACAGTCTAGATCCAGCCTCTTTGGAAACCCCCTTTCAGGTAGTTGAAAGCAGCTATCAAATCCCGCCTCATTCTCTTCTGCAGACTAAATAATCCCAGTTCCCTCAGCCTCTTGTCATAAATCATGTGCCCCAGCCCCCTAATCATTTTTGTTGCCTTCCGCTGGACTCTTTCCAATTTATCCACATCCTTCTTGTAGTGTGGGGTCCAAACCTGGACACAGAACTCCAGATGAGGCCTCACCAATGCCGAATAGTGGGGAATAAGCACGTCCCTCGATCTGCTGACAATGCTCCTATTTATACAGCACAAAATGCCTTGTTAGCAACAAGGGCACACTGTTGACTCATATCCAGTTTCTCCTCCACTGTAACTCCCAGGTTCTTCTCTGCAGAACTGCTGCCTAGCCAGTCGGTCCCTAGTCTGTAGCAGCGCATGGGATTCTTCCTCCTAAGTGCAGGACTCTGCACTTGTCCTTGTTGAACCTCATCAGATTCCTTTTGGCCCAATCCTCTAATTTGTCCAGGTCCCTCCGTACCCTATCCCTACCCTGCAGTGTATCAACCACTCCTCCCAGTTTAGTGTCATCTGCAAACTTGCTGAGGGTGCAATCCACCGCTCAGTGACAGGCTACAAACGGAGTTTGCTTTTGCAGCTGTGGCCCAGATGCTGTGTCGACGCCGGGACGTGGTTTTAGTTTCTCTCCCTAACCCAGAGCCGCCCTGGCGGGAGAGAGACAGAAATCTGCAGCTCCGCTGGGGGCGCCTGGTGGGAAGCAGCGGCGCAGCCCGCGGCCCCAGGCGGCGGCGCAGAGCACTGCGGGGCGGGGACGGCTGAGAGGGAGCAGCCCAGCTCCAGAGCACGGCACCATACCGAGCCTCCCCCACTACCAAACAGCGGCGCTGCAGCAGCAGCAGCAGCCTCCCGCCTCCCCTGCGCCGGCGGCTGACAGCGCTTGCGCCGCCCGGCTGCTCCGCTTGTGCCCGCGCCGCTGCCCCGTCATGGCCGCTTCCTCCTGCCGCCCCGCTCCGCCGCGGCCCGCCACCCACCTGATCTTTGACATGGACGGTCTCCTGCTGGGTGCGTAGCCCGCGCCGCCGCCGCTCCCGGCCCGGGTTGCTCTCTCGCCAGGCTGCGGCCGTGCGGGGCAGGGCGGTTCGGCCCCTTCCTGCTGCCGCTTGTGCCCCGGTCCCGGGGTGGTGACTGAGTGGCGCCCTCCCCTGCTAGCCCTCCCGCTGCGGGGGCAAGCTAGAGCTGGGCCCCTGGGCTGCTGCAGTTCTGACCATTGCTTCACTCTCCTGTGCCCGCCTCACTTAAGAGGGATGCCGCCAGGGTGTGCTGGGGTAGCTGAGTAAGACCAGCCTGCTGTGGGGATGAAAAGGGTTTGCAGTCCCCAGCCTGAGAGAGTCCTCTGACCTCCTTGGTGTACGGGCTCCAAGCCAGTCTTCTGGTTTGAGGTGGAAGCCGTGGCACAATTTACAGCTCCCGTGCAATAGGCAGGACTGGGCCAGATGTTTGGAGAGACACGTTATTAGTAGAAAAGTTGGTGTGTAGGCTTCGTCTCGTTTCAGCTAGGTTGGTCGCTTCCTGTAATAAGTAAATAAAGGTGTTACACGGGGCTACCTTGAACAACTACAGCTCCAGGGCAGTGCTGTAACACTGGGCCTTGCTGATTTTACTACCTCCTTGGACTGTTCGTGTATTTAAGCACATAGTGCCTGCAGGATGAGAGCCTTATTTTGCACCACTGCTGTAGATTACTGTAATCCTTGTGTACGGATTTTGGTTCTGCTAAATAGCTGATGTGCCCTAGTCTAGGAAACCAAACTTTTCACCTGGAAGAATTCTGGGAAAGCATGGTTTGAGAGTGTATGCTTTCCCATGAAGAGAAGGAAGAAGAGAGAGGTCCTTTCGGTTTAGCCCACCATATAAATTATTTTTTCTGTTTCCCTTCTGGAAAATATCCATTTTGACTTTTCCACATTCATTGTCTCCATTTAATTTAAAGGGACACCAGTTTAAAAATATTGTGCAAACAAATTTTTTTCCCATGTACCATAGTACCAACATTTATATAAGAAAAGAGAATATTTAACGGCTCATTAACCTGTTAGTATTTAGTCACTTTGTGCACTTTTTGCAGTTCTCTCATCAGGGACAGTGCCAAACAGTGAAGTCAGTATCACTTGTTTGTATTCAATTTCACTTTCAGCTTCTAAGTGCTGCACTGCAGGGGGATATTAATTTGTCTAAAACCCACTGTTCTCATAGATTTTTTTTTTTAAATGGAAATATTTCTATTGGTCTTTAGGATTTTTTTTCTTTGTAGTTGTTAGTATTTTTAATTTAAATAGAAGTTTTACAAACGTCCAGCAGCCCAGATGCTCCTCTAAATCAAAGAGTTTAATTTACCAACAGTAAAAATTTACTCCCAAGGGAATTCTGCACACAATATTTTAAAATTCTGCTAATTTTATTTGTCAAATAAATGTGGAGGCTCCAGCATGGCAGTGGGGAGAACAGGCCACTGACTGCACAGAGGTGGGAGATCACTGTGCAGCTCCTCCCCCGCCCCCCGGGACACCGACTCAGTGGTGAGGCTGCACCCAACCCTGACAGAGCAAGGACCGGGCCTGCCCCAGAAACACCCCAGGCCCTGCCCCTCTGTAGGTTTCTCTCCTAGGGAAACTAGGGGCAGATGTCCCGATTTTATAGGGACAGTCCCGACATTTGGGTCTTTTTCTTATATAGGCTCCTATTACCCTCCCACCCCCTGTCCCGATTTTTCACATTTGCTGTCTGGTCACCTTATCTGTGCCAGTTGCACCAGGTGTGAGCAGGCAGGCTCAGTAAGGCAAGATCCAAGTGTGGCGGGGCTTAGTGTGGGGGGATCCATGTGTGGGTTGAGAGGTTTCTGGGTGGATCAGTCTGGGTGCGGGTGGCTCAGTGTGGGATCTGGATGCACAGGGGCTTGTTGGGGGGTTCTGGGTACAACGATAATGGGGCTCTGCAGGGGGGTCTAGGTGAAGGTGGATGGGATTCTGTACAGGAATCCCTCCTCCCTGTAGCTGAGGAGTGATGGGTGCAGGAAGGGGAGGGGGGGAGAGAGTTTATAGAGATTCCTGGGGGTGGGTATGACCTGGCACTGGCTGCTGTGCAGAGGAAGAGGAAGTCCTGTCCTCCCCAGCCCAGCCGGGACTAGCATCTGAGCCTGGCCCAGGGTAGGAGCCACCAGCTGGGTCTTCCCCAGTCCCTCCTCCCCACAGTAATTTGCCTCTCTGCTAGCTGCCCTCGTCCCCCAAAATATACTGCTGGGTCGCATGACTGCTCTTGTGGCTTCCCTTTGCTTCCCCATCAAAAAGTCATTTTTCTGCGGGGGACATAAATTCTGTGCATATGCAGCGGTGCAGAATTCCTCCAGGAGTAGAGTATGTAGGTCCTGAGCTTGCAAGTACTTATATACATGAATAACTTTATACTGATGAAAAGTCTCATTGATTTTTAACTGTACTTCTCTTGTATAAGTGTTTTCAAGATTGGTGCTTTAAGTTACAGACAGTGTCCAAAGACATTTTTGTGAAAGACCATATTGTCTCTAGTTAAAAATAATATTCCTATAATACTTGAGATTCTGTCTTTATTAGGTACCACAAAATGAAATTAATTAGTCATCTGAGTCTTGTTTAATCCCCCAGACCCACGGGGTTCATACAGTGAAGCAGCTTTAAGATTTTCCTAGAATGTGAGCTGTACATCATACTGGGAAATTAATTATATGGGATCCCAAGTTCTTGGACCTGAGATTGCCGAGTTTGGGACACTTCAGGTATTAAACCTGCTCTTCACTGTTATTAAATTAATCTTTTCCAGGCAGCTATAGATAAATACCCTAGTTTTTGTGTCACTTCCTGGATTTGTTAAAATAGAAGTCAGACTTGAACTACAGAGTCTTGTGTGCAGATGCTCTGATTTAGTGAGGTGCTTGGGCCAGCTGGATTAAGACTAACTTTTTTTCCTTCCTTCAAATTGTGAAGTACTTTTCAGATTAAAATTGTACTTTTCAGTAATTCTTATACTAAAACACTAATATGATTCTTTCTTAAAAATGAAGGAAATGTACACACAAAAAAATGCATTAAAAGAAGAGTACGATGGTAATGGGAAAATGAGCATATTCATAGTTCAGATTAAAATATACCTTAATGTCTTCTAGAATAAGGCACAGAGACACCACCTTAATGATTTTATTAATGCACACCATTATAAAGTAGGTATCAGAGGGCTTATGGCTTGTTTCAGCCTTTAACTGTCTTGGCTTCTGTCACAAATTTAATGTGGTCTTTGTGAGTATTCATGGTAAACAGGAGCTGTGAAGTTTAGAAAGCAAAAAGTCAGGCAGTCAGGTGACTTCCAGAATTTGATCCAACATAGTGGTTCTGTCTTTCAAGTGGTTAAAATGTCCGCAGTAATTAAATTCTTTTTTGGGGAGAGAAATCAGTGGTCAGAGATTTAGGATATTCTCTTCTAGTTATGTAAATAGCCCTATTAATGCTCAGAGCAAGGATGAGCAGCACAGTAATATTGGCGTAAACATGGAGTAAGATCAGAGTCTGACCTTTAATTTTGGTTTGAAGCTTTTGATATTAAGTTAATTTTAATAGTTTAAAGGAAGAAAATATCTTTAACCTAAATACTGCATATGAAAGTTGAAGAAATAAATTATATGCATCCTTTTAAATGTCAAGTAAATCTGCATGGAACAACATTTTAAAAGAGCATGGCCAACATTTCAAAAGTTGATGCCTTAAATTAGACCTTTGTGTCCTTTGTTAGGCACCTAAAGAAGTGGCTTGATTTTTCAGAATTGTTGAGTACTCAGCTGCTCCCCTTAAATTGAATTGGATCTACTACTCAGTGCTCGTCATTTTTGAAAATTCTAGGCACCTATTTTTATGCTTAAACTATTAGCAGAATTTTAAGCAACTAATTTTTAAAGTCTTGGTCTGAAGTGTCCCAGATCTAGTGAGGAAATTTTAACAGTTGAGTTGTAATTTCTGGAATATTGAAAATTGAACTTGCTTTGCAACTGATCAAGGATCAGCAACAGTTGTGAAATGTATCAAGTTAGTGCCTGTCTCTCCCCCAAGTTCATTTAACGTATGTAGTTGAGTTTAATAAATTGTCCTTGATTTTCATCTTGAGATGTCATCAGTACTGGGCTAGGGGAAGCAACTTCTCTGTTCCCTGTAACCATCTATGGAAATCCACCCCCATTTGTCTGAGTCCCTCTGTTGCTCCAGTCAAATCACTATGCAAAGCATTTTTTTCCCTTCAGAACAATGCATTTTTAATAATTTTCGTTCTCTTTCTTCAGCAGTTCTTTCCTTTTGGATTGTCTTCTCTTTGCCCTTGGGCTACGGGATGAAATTTTAGCTTGTGCCCTCCTTTCCCCCTTTTTTAACACGATTTATCATGTGCACATTACCTGCAGAATCTCCCTAGTTAAATGAATAAAATAAATAGCATTTTTATTGGAAACTCTCACAGTTCATTAATTATAGGGAAATGATCAGTCACTGCTCTAATATACAGTAGTAACATTTGTTTAAAGCCTCTCTTTTATTTTACATATGCAGCAAGATTTAGTAAAGTAGTTTAAAAGTGGTGCAGACTTCACTGTGTAGTACAATCCCCAGGGAGTAGGAATAAATACATTTTAATTTTTGATGTACTGCTGAAGAGTTTTTTGGGGTTTTTTTTAACAACATTTTTATAGTGCAGAATCACCACATGCTTTCCTAAAGCAAAGGAGAATATTTGATTCTTAATAATAAATGCTCGGATCTTATATGGTATGTCATTTTTAGGACCCTTCAGTCTTTGCCTATAGAGACCTACTTTTTACAATTGCTAGAATCTAATGGAATTAAATCTCTAACCACATACATGTTTGTTCATCACTTACTGTGTGGGTTATCTGGCTAAAATAAAATCCAAAGAACAGAAGGGCTTTCAGACACCTACACATAGTTGATCCATTTATTATTTTTAGGGCATGGTGTCTCTTTTGTTTGATCCTGACATTTCTGCACATGAGACTGACATTGAAGATATGGAAGCAAGAAAAAAGTCTACTGAATTAGCATAAAATATACAACAGCTAGAATAACATGTCCTGAAGGATATCTATATTATATATGTATATATGATATATCTTCTGAACTTACATATGTTGACTTTCAAGTCAATGACAAGCGTGATAGTTTTATAATACTAGATAATAGCTTTTTCAATGTCAAGTGTTCATTATCATCCAGTGGCTCCAAACCATAAAGATTCAACTGGGATTTATCACAATTGAGTGCGTAGTTTATGTTAGAGGAGAGGAGACTGCGTGTGTAGATTTTTTTTTTTTCCCCGCATTAGTCTTCTTACCATCTGGTATGATTGAGTATTTATCCTCAGTAGCTAAAATGGAATAGTTATCATTTTGTATATTAATAGAATAATGTTATTTGGCCTTTTAATGTGCAGACAAAAAGAATAACCTGGAAAGTAAGGGCACGTCTTCACTGGCAATGTTAAAGCGCTGCGGCAGTGCTTTATCGTGGTTTGTGTAGTCGCGGCATAGCGCTGGGAGAGAGCTCTCCCGTCCCAGCATTCTAAAAAAACCACCCCCACAAGGGGAATAGCTACCAGCGCTTGCAGCGCTCAGGGGATGTGTTTTTTCACACCCTTGAGTGAGAAAGTTGCAGCGCTGTTAAGTAACAGTGTAGACAAGCCCTAACCAACATCTCACTGCATCTGTCTGATGACCAAAGAACAGTTGGAAAATCCTTTCATGAGACATCAATAGAACCATTTAAGTTACTTTCCCAGCATTACCCAAAACAGGTGTTTTGAATGCGGTTGGGTGAGAAGAGTTTTAGGGATACAGCAGTCTTAATCAAGAATACCATTTTGTTTCATTATGTTCAAATTGAAAGGATTATGCTGCACCCAGGAGAGCCATGTTTAAAAGGACTGCATCTGCAGTTATGGGGCTTGATTCCCTCTCACGCTGGCTTTATGCCAGTGTAACTACATAAACATTTCTCCTGATTTACACTGGCATAAGTGAGAAGAAAACTGGGCCCACGCCGCTTCCCCCAGCTCCCATTGGCCGGGAATGGCGAACCATGGCCAGTGGGAGCTGCGGGCAGCCGTGCCTGCAGACGGTCAATGTAAACACTCTCTCGCGGCCCGCCAGCGGATTACCCGTGGGCCACAAATTGCCCACCACTGTTCTAAATTGTGACCTCACTATAGGGATGGGGATGACATGAGTATATTTTTAAATGTTTTTGAGATGAGTTCTGAATTGAATTTTGTGGCCCTGAGGATATGGTATGGTGTCTGATTCCTTATAAAATCTGTGAGCCACTGGCACATCCTCTCCAATTCCAGGCCATAGTGTTCCAGACATTCTTGTTCTGTCTGGTTAGTCTTGCATCTTGCCAATGCGACTTCTCCTGTTTCCAATCAACAAGTCACATGGCTTCCAAGTGCAGCGTTTCTCTCTCAAAATTCAGCTTATCATCCTCCTCTTTGGTTTCTGCAGAATTGATGAACACAGTCTGGATGGAGTCCGGCTGCTGTACTGGTGACTCCATACACTCCCATTGGCCTTTTCCCTGATTCCCTTTGTCCCCTGGTGCATCTGTTTGCCCTACATGCAAACTGGGACCCTCCACTGGATACTGGTCTGGGCCTGGTACCCCATTTCTTTGTGAGCATCCCCTCAAGTGTTGGGCCTCATGCCCTTACCTGTTTTTGGAATGGAATCCTGTGATTGCCCCACTCTTAAACAGAATGCGGGGTTCATCCACCCCATGCATCAACTGCATTTACCCAGCAGGTCTGACTGAGGTTGTCACCTGTGGTTCTTCCCTTGGGAGCTGGTGACCATTGGTGAATACACTGGCCCATAACAGCCTTCTTCAACCAAAGTATTCTTTGCTTTGCTCCTATTGTTAAGTATAACACGAGAAAAAAAGATTTAAAAACCAGCAGAAGGTTGATATGCTTATCTGCCTTACTAAGGGCATGGCTACACTGGAAACTTCAAAGCGCTGTTGCAGAAACGCTCCCGCGTGAGCGCTTTGAAGTGCAAGTGTGGTCGCGCATGAGTGCTGGGAGAGAGGTCTCCCAGCGCTCCTGGTAATCCACCTCCACGAGGAGATTAGCTCCAAGCGCAGCTCCAAGTGCTCGGAGCCTGTCCACACTAGCGCTTTAAAGTGCTCAGACTTGGTGTGCTCAGGGGGGTGATTTTTCACCCCCCTGAGCCAGCAAGTTAGAGCTCTATAAAATGTAAGTGTAGACAATCCCATAGAGTCCGAGGTAGGCCTGTCTTACCCTAGCCTCTAGAGTCTGGGTTCACCTTCACTTTCTTTCTCTGTGCATTACTTAAAATTCAGGTGCAAGTTGTGTTGTTCTCCTCCTTGGTTTGATTTTCTCAGACTGGTTAACCTGTTCAGTTCAGCAGAAGTCAGGGATAGCAAAATTAATAAATCAATAATCCTGGGACATTGTCCACCTGTTTGCATGTATTGAGATCCTTATTGAATTAACTCAGCATGTGCATACACTAAGCCCTGCAATAACTAGGTCAAGAGACAGTAAACCCTCCTCACAGCAATCAGTCAAACACCTATAATTTCTAGTATTCATAAATTAATACAGGCAGCTCCAAATCCATCACAGTGAATAAGCTATGCACCTCTAGACAGAAGGAGATTTAATTTTGCCCTTTTTACTCTTATCCTGTTCTTATTAGATCTTCTTAAATAAATATGATATGGATTCTGCAGCCTGTGCAGTGTAATGAGTTAATATTTGAAGATTAAACCACAAGCAACTAAAATAATTTATTCAAGAATATTGTGGAACTTGTCAAATAAATTTTACATGGATTTATTTATCAGCCCAGCTCAATAGCTGAGGAATAATTTTTAAACGATACCAAATAATTCACAGTAATAACAGCAATGTTTTAAATAAATTATCTAGGGAAGAGCATTGAAATAAGTGTGTTGGGTCTTGATCCTGCAATGTCTTGTGCACAAGCAGATCCTCTGCAGAGTCCTGATGAAATCATTGAGCTGGGCATGGGCATTGAGGAGGGATCCCCGCATTAGCAGCATGTTGCAGATTCACAGTTTGAAGTGGAAATTAGTTCTGTTGTTGCTGTTGTGTACTAGCTGTTGTTTTATGTTTCTACCTAGAGATTTTGTCAAGTTAAAAATCATAATTGTTTGCTTACTTTTAGTTCAGTTTGGACTCTTGAGAATGATCTAGTCAGTTTCACTTCTGGTTATAGCAAATTCCCATGTACCAGCCCAGTGCTTATCAATCTTTCTCATGGGCAGCTCCAGTCCTGGTGCCCCTCAAACAGGCTCCTCCTCCCATCCTGTCCACAATCCACTATCCAAAGCAGCACCACTTTTTTTCTGAATCCTGTGCATTATTTCTTCTGAAAGTGCTATATTGTTCAATAATGCTTTAAGACTACGTCCTGCAAGTGGACCCAAATGCGCTGGGGGAAGATCTGTTCCGTTATTGATACGTGTACTATAAATGTGAAATGCGTGTGTGCATGCTCGCATACGCATACACACAGAGAAAACTACACTAGAGCCAAATGTGAAACTTTACTGTATGCATTTTTAATAAGGTTTGGTATTTTTCCAGATCCACAGCGTAAGCACTCAATCGTGCAAAGAATTACTTACGGGTTTAACTTTAAGTATGTGTGTAAGTGTTTGTAGGATTGGGGCCTAATATATTATAAACTACATCTGTATACTTACATATTTTATAAAATCTGTGCTCCTATAATTTGCTCATTAATGAATCAATATGCAGTAAGCCTAATTACTTCAGTTACTTACATTTGGAAATCTTTGGGTTTGTCCATATGTTACATTAGTCTGCACCAGAGGGGTGTAAATTCTAGTATGCACTAACTAACTGGCTCATGCAGACCCTGCTGGTGTTCACCTAAAGTTCTCTAGTGCATGTTAACGTAGTACTGTTTGAAACAGGACTATGGCAACATGCATTAGGAAACTTTTAGTGCATCTAGGAGGGTCCACATGGGCCACTTAGTGTGCAACATGCTATTGCATACTAGAATTTACACTTTTTGGTGCAGACCAATGAACTATGTAGACAAGCCATTTGTAGCTATTTAGTTTTATGTAGTGCCCATCACCATGACTTAGGGGACTAAAAGATTTTAAATTGAAGATTATGTTCTGTACAAACTGTGAGGGTATGACACCATTCCTTTACTCAGATAGCAATTTTACAAACCAATCCAGGCAAGATCTTTCTTAGCATTATACTTAAGTCTGAACAAAATCTATTTTAATGTAAAGTAAAGCATAAGGACAATACTGATATTTAATAGTAGATTTTTTTGAGAATTGAATGGGGCAGGGGATTGACCCTTTTAAAAATAATGAAGCATGCACATTTGTCCTAAACTTCTGTTCCTGGCTGTGTCCCTTTGAGAAAGGAGAATGTGTGATAGATGACCTGTCTGTACAAGCTGAGTCAGTGTAAACTTTCAGATCTCTGGAAGAACAGCTGGGAGGGAGGAATTATTGTTATTTCTGGAGCACAGAAGGAATTAACTGATTCATGCAATTGGGATTATTATTCGATTCATGTGAATTTTTTCCTATTTGCTTTCTTGCCAGCATTATCAACACTAATACAAGATAAAGAGTTAATGTTTACCTTTTCTGTATCTGTTACTTCATGCACAAGTAGCCTGGGAGGTTGTTGTAAAAAAGGACTTTGATGGGAGTTCTGTAGTGGAACTCGCTTATGTGCGCACACTTTTGTTTTATAACGTTAATGAGACATTAAAAGACTTTCCTATTTCTTCTATAGTATAGGATATAGCACCAGTTCAAATAAAAATCAGTCCTCTTTAAATTGTTCTCTATTATGACTTGGACTCATGAATTAATCTTTTGAGGCTATAAACTAGCAATCTTATAAACCTTTTCTCTGTTCAGCATTGCTGAACACGTACAGCTCCTGTTGACTTCAATGGGATATGTGGGTGCTCAGTACTTTAAAAAAGCAGGCCTTGTTTATTCATGTCTAAGTATGGATTTTGGGAACCTCACTGTAGGCGAAGAGGTTTGAAAATGTTGGTCTGTGTTTACAACTGCATATTCTGTGTGTGCATATAATTTTCAAATTATTTTGCTTTGGATGTAAATAATCAGACGATACAGTAAACAAAAAGGCCATGGGTAGATTAGAATCTCATTAAGAGAGAAAAAATATGTGGAACTTTGCATTATAATACACCCCCTCCTACTCTAATTTTCTATTTACTTTTAATAAAAAATGATGCAATACACTGATTAGCAACATTTGAATGTATTGTTGTGTGTACTGGCAAAAGATAGGCAATTACAAATGCGTACAATTACTGAAACAATCACAGTGAGACACCCTCATACGCTAGTCATTTACAACAGAGTGGCTTGTGATAAAGAGCTAGGGTGAAATCCTGGCCCCAGGAAGTCAATGGAGTTCTGTCACTGACTTTAGCAGGCCCAGGATTTTATCCCTATGGCCCAGTTCTGCTATCCCTACATTGAGTAGCAGTTACTCATGCAGGTAGTCCCGTTGTGGGTAAAGGCTCTGTAATCAGACTGTTAGGCTGGGGTTTCGAAGGTACCTAAGGACTTGTTTACAAGAGGAAATTTATCAGTATTATTATACTGCTATAGTTTTACGAGTATAACTCTCTGTGTGGAAACTTTTATTCCGGAATAATGGAACTTTTCTTTCTAATTCACTTGGGTGTTTTTCCGGTCTCAGCCTAGTTGCTTGTTTGTTAGCAATGGATTTTTTAACCCCAATTAAGTTATTTAGGTTGCCCTTACAGTTAAATCCTTATAGAAAACTAAGTACAATTTTCAGAGGGGTAGCTGTGGTAGTCTGTATCAGCAAAAACAACAAGGAGTCTTTGTGGCACCTTAGAGACTAACACATATATTTGGGCATGAGCTTTCGTGAGCTATAACCCACTTCATCAAATGCATGGAGTGAAAAATATAGTAGTCAGATATAAATAAACAGCACGTGTGTCATAAAAATAAAGGGAAGGGGGAGAGGGTTGGATGCAGTGCTATAAAATCCTCTTACCAGTAAAGGGTTAAGAAATGCAGGTAGCCAGACTGACACCTGACCTGGCTGGCATCTGACCAATAAGGAGACAAGATACTTTCAAATCTTGGGAGGGGGGAAGGTGTGTGTGGCTCTTTGTCTGAGTCAGAGTGATCTTGGAAGACAAGAAGTACCTGCAGAAAATCAATCTCCTCAACCAGTCATCTTCTCACCAAACCTCACTTTTCTAAAGTAAGTTTAGTCAGCATAGCGAGTAGGTTTCTGTTTGTTTTGCTTGGTGAGCTTTCCCTGTGTTAGAGGGAGGGGTTATTCCTGTTTTTTTCTGTAACTTTAAGGTTTTGTCCAGAGGGGGAATCCCTCTGAGTTTGGAAATTGAGTACCCTGTAATTAGTTACCATCCTGATTTTACAGAGATGATTTTACCTTCTTTGTTTTAATAAAATCCTTCTTTTAAGAAGCTGACTGTTTTCTATGGTTTTAAAACCCCGGGGGTGGGTTTTTAGATCACTGTGTAACCAATTGGTTAGGAGATTATTCTCAAGCTTCCCAGGAAAGGGGGTGTACGGGCTTGAGAGGGTATTTTGGGGGGAAGGGGAACTTCAAGTGGTTCCTTTCCTGGATTCCTGTTTAAAACACTTGATGGTGGCAGTGAGAGAAGCATTTCTCAGGGTGTAGGGAATTTTGTACCTTGGGGGTTTTAACCTAAGCTGGTAGAAATAAGTTTAGGAGCTCTTCATGCGGGTCCCCACGTCTTTACCCTAGAGTTTAGAGTGGGGAGGGAACCCTGACAACATGAAAAGATGGGAGTTGCCTTGCCAAGTGGGGGGTCAGTGCTAATGAGGCCAGTTCAATCTGGATGGATGTGGCCCATTCCCAACACTTGACAAGAAGGTGTGAGTATCAACAGAGGGAAAATTACTTATTGTAGTGACTCAGCCACTCCCAGTCTTTATTCAGGCCCAACAAAAAAACTTCAAAAACAGATTTCAATGAGAAACTGCAGAACTGGAATTGATTTGCAAACTTGACACCATCGAATTAGGCCTGAATAATACTGAATAATACTTCTGAGTAGTCCAAACCACTTTCCTTGCAAAATTTAACCACAAGCTAATTGCTAATTTTCTTTTTCTTATTCTTAATTCCCTGTACTTGGAGCTATGCCCTCTTCTATTGTGATAAATAAATCCATTCCTTCCTGGTTGTTGACTTCTGTCATGTGCTTCTTCTCCCATGCTCAGGTTACCACATTTACTTCTTCCTCAGCCAAGCTATACATATTTAATTTATTTACTCTTTCCATGTAAGTGTTTCTCGTTCCTTGTCTTTGTTGATCTTCCTTGAATTTCCTCCAGTTTGTCAATATCACATATATTGATATACAGCCCAAAATTGTCCTGGTCTCCTTTGCTTCACTTTCTCATTGCAAATTTCTATCTGATTTGCTGTCTGCTACTTAAGTCCCTTTATGTTATGCAAACTCTGCCTCATCGTTGTTTGCAGCTCCTCCCAGTTTAGTGAATTTATTAAAATGCTGTTTATGCTCTCCCTTAGTTCATTATTGAAGACATTAAATAGACACTAGACAACTTATTCTCCCTCCAAACTTGATACTTTCCCATATATCGTAACTCATTGTTTACAATCCTTCAATCAATCTTGAGTGCGTATGTCCATGTTCATCTTTAAGCACATTTGGATTCTTGTTTAGTGAAATTTCGTGTAACACTGTGTGAAATATTTTATTAAAACTCAAAGACATCTACCACTTCATCCATTCTATTTTTTAGTTATAGGCAACCAAGTTTGTCCGGCAAGATCAGTTGTCTTCTATCTACCCCTCTGATGCAACCATCAATTGATCTCCAATAATAGAGTAGAAAGGAGAAGATTAACATCTTCTGCATCATTGTTGTCTTCATTTCTTTTACCACATCTCTAAAGAGACTCTTGATCTCATTTTGTCTTGTTTTTGTTTTTAATTTGGACTAAAATCTCTAGGAATTATTCAACATTCTTTAGGATTCTGTATCCTGCTATTGCCATCATTTGTCCTGGCACCTGGGAAGGTAACATAGGATCCTGTTTTGTTTATGACACAGATCTTAATCTAGTTTCCTCATTATGGAGTAGTTAGTCTGGAATATGGAATCTTCATTTCAGGTGGCTCCCTTTCAATAATTGAACAACGGTTAGCAGTAGTACTGCTGACCCTCTCTGGGCTTCCTTTCTACCTCTGATTTAGTGAGGGAAGCATACTTGTTGTGGATATCAAGATTAACTTGCTCTGCACACATTTCCCTTCTGTTCTTCTACAGCTTCTAGTATTCTTTCAGTGTCTGATATTTATATATTGGGCCCTACCAAATTCACAGCCATGCAAAATACGTCACAGATCGTGAAATCTGGTCTCACCCATGAGATCTGGTCTTTTGTGTACTATACTATGCAGATTTCTTGGGGGAGACCAGTGTTTTTCAAACTGGGGGTCCTGACTCAAATATGGGTGGTGGTGGTGGGGGGGGGGTTACAAGTTTATTGTAAGGGGTGTTGTGGTATTGCCACCCTTACTTCTGCGCTGCCTTCAGAGCTGCGTGGCCAGACAGCAGCGTCTGCTAGCCAGGCGCCCAGCTCTGAAGGCAGCGTCCCACCAGCAGCAGTGCAGAAATAAGGGTGGCAATACCATACCATGCCACTCTTACTTCTGTGCTGCTGCCTTCAGAGCTGGATGGCCGGAGGGTGGTGGCTGCTGGCTAAGGGCCCAGCTTTGAAGGCAACAGAACAGAAATAAATGTGGCAATACCATACCATGCCAGCCTTACTTCTGTGTTGCTGCTGGCAGCAGCGCTGCCTTCAGAGCTGGGCTCCCGGCCAGCAGCCGCCTCTCTCCAGCCACCCAACTCTGAAGGTAGTGCCTCCAGCAGCAGCAGTGCAGATATAAAGGTGGCAATACTGTGATCCCCCTACAATAACATTGCAAACCCCCCCCCCCCCCCCCCCCCCCCGCCCACACACACAAACAACTCCCTTTTGGATCAGGACCCCTACAATTACAACACCTTGAAATTGCAGATTTAAATGACTGAAATCATGAAATTTATTATTTTTAAAATCCTCTGACCGTGAAATTGACCAAAATGAACTGTGAATTTGATAGGGCCCTATTTACAGAGTACCCCTCACCGTAGTACATAGGTACTAAGACTTTGCAAAAAGTTACATCTAAGTGAACCCTGCTCTTGTGAAAGCTTGGTTCAACTACTAAATATTGGTTTTCCTTTGATTTCCTTCTTTCCTTGTCTGCCCCAGTTTTTGCTAGGGCAGGAGATCTCTGTGAAAAGGTCATCCGGAAGGAAGTCTTTCTAGGGCAGGCCTGAACAACTCGTAAAGCGGCGAGGGCCATATTACTCCAAAGAAAACAGCTGAGGGCCGAACCCCCCCGGCCCTGTGGAAACACCCCCTCCCAGCACCGCCCGCCCCGCGGAAACAACCCCTCCTTCCCCAGCACTGGGGTGTGGAAGCCTGTAGAGGGGGAAAGAAACAGCGTGCATAGGGTGACCAGATCACAACAGTAAAATAGGACCTGCCCCCTCCCCGCTCAGCCCCACCATCACACCCCTCTTCACCTGCCCAGGGGTCACTATATTACTGCACACAACAGTCAGTCAATGCAGTTGTAGCTAAATCTCTGCATTATGCATTTTTGTATAACTTTTATATTACTTTGTATGGAACCTTGGTAATATGTTATAGCGGGCCCCTAAGGTAGTATAATTAAATTAAAAGAAAAATGTCTTTTTGCTAGAAGTAGAAAAAGATCTTCCCCCCACTTTGTATTCAATTGCCCTGTTGAATGAATGAGGTGTGAATGAGGAAGGCATGGAAGGCAGGCACCTCCAGACAGCTGCAACCCTTGCCTATTCATCCCCCTGGGCCACATGTTGTGCAGGCCTGTTCTAGGGCCTTCCATCGGGAGAGGACTAACTCCAGCTCTTGAAAGTTTCTCTATGGGCACCAGTAACAATTCATCTTCCTTAATTTTCCACTTATCCCCCATCAGTTGTTTAAACTTACTAGATTCTTTGGGGTAAGGTTCCTGTGCAGTTGGATGTACCTGTATGGTTGAGTTCAGCTTCCTTTGTTTGTTTCAATGATTTTCAACTGCTGTATTTTTCCCTAAGAATTGAAATAATTGTTTATTTTTTATTATCTTCATTTATAAATGAGGACATTGTGCCGGTTCCATACTTGACTGCCTTCCTTGCATCCTTCATTGTGCCATTCTTTATAGCAGCTGTTGGTTTTTACTTCAAAATGTCTGATCACTGATTAAAACCTGTGAATGACAAATCCTTCTGCTACCCTAGGTACTCAGCTCTGCAGCTGCCCTTACTGCTAAGCAATGCTTTTTGGATGTTTTCTATTTGAAATTGTATTTCCCTTCTTTGTTACTTGCTGCACAGGAGTGAATCTATTTAGCGCCTAACTCACATTGAGGTAAACTCTTTTCATTTTGCATTGCTTGACTCTTGTTCCGTTGCTGAATGATCTGTAAGAGAAGTCTCTTGAAGGGTTTGGGTTGATTATAGAAGTAAGAGCTGATTCAGGAGTGTTTCTAATGGAGAGAGGACTTCAGTAATAGTTGGAAGAGAATGGAGCCAAAGAGAGAGTCTGTTTGGGGGAAAGATGTGTACAGTGGATCAGACAGATAGAAATGAAGGAAGTCGGTGTTAAGCATGGAGCATCAGTCTGATCATGTGTAAGCAATCTCCTACATGTAAATAGTTTGAGGTGGTGGTAAAGATCTTTTATTATGGCAAGTAAAATTGTATTTAATTGACTTTGGAATTGTTCTGCTGTGGAATATGCACATTTGATATCATGGATATGCTTCAAGGCAAGAGATTAGACCCCTGTGTGCACAAACAGACAACTGTCTAAGATAATGCATCACTGACTTTCCACTACAGGCCCATTGTTACAAGGAATAGTAACATTTGAAAAATAGTGTGCTGAGCATCATCATCTACAGCATTTTTTTTTTTTCCTGTGGCTAACGGAACATTCTTTGCTTTAGGTCTTGGAGCTCACGGGAGAGGCAGCAGTAAAGAGCAGATCGCAGCATGCTAAATTTCAACTCTTTAAAAATTAAAAACAACATTTTATGACAAACATATCTCAGGAAAATTAAAATATTTTGGTTCACTAAGGTATTGTAAAATATCTAATCATGGCTTCATTGCACAACTTACATTGTTATTATTGTCATCGATCATATATTTATTATATTTTTCCTTTTTTCATTTAAACTATAATTTTCCACGAATGAGGAAATGAGGAGGAATGAGTAGCAATGGGAAGTGCCACTATTGTTCTAGTACATTTACTTTTTTCCTTCATATAATTTGTAGTTTTTATGTGACTCACAAGCCAAAACAAAGATAAACTAACACATTCTCTGATTAGTAATTACTAATTCTAATGGAGCTGGATTGATTGTTTCTTGCTCTGTCTCCGGCAACCACACAGAACAGACAGACAAAGCCTCCGCCCCCGCCCCCATTTGAAAGTATCTTGTCCCCTTATTGGTCCTTTTTTGGTCAGATGCCAGCCAATGGCGTAGCCAGGTTTAGAGCACAGGGGGAGCGAAGCTAAAAAAAGGCTCTGGGAGAAAAAAGCGTCGGGAGCAAAAAAAGGTGCCGGGAGCAAAAAAAAATGCTCCACTCCGGCTGCAGCGCAGGAGCAAAAGGCGTCGGAGCAGAAAAAAGGCGCCGCTTCTGCTCAGTGGGGGAGCGGCCGCTCTCCCTGCTCCCACCCTGGTTACGCTACTGATGCCTGCCAGGTTACCTGAACTTCTTAACCCTTTACAGGTAAGAGGATTTTGCCTCTGGCCAGGAGGGATTTTATAGTACTGTATACAGAAAGGTGGTTACCCCTCCCTTTATATTTATGACACCAGCCTTCATGACCCCATTAAAATGGGGTCGTGACCCACTTTGGGGTTCCGACCCATAGTTTGAGAACTCCTGCTCTAGCTCTACCAAAACTGTCTCAAATGGCCTTTTCCTGGTCAAATGTTATGGCTTGTATTTTATCCTCTTCCTTCTTGACTTCTCTGCTGCTTCTGGCATTGTCCATCATACTTTCATCCTTGAAATATTGTCCTCCCTTGCCTTAAATTTTGGAAAAGAGTTAATTACTTGTCAGAGAATATTTGAGGCAAAAAAAGATGTTTTTGTTTCCTCCCCAAAGGGTTCATGAGTTGTGGAGTAAGTACAGGGCTGTCCTTACCCATATGCAAAGTACGCAGCTGCGTAGGGCACCAAATTTCCTGGTGCCCTATGTAGCTGTGTCCTGCTCCAGCCCCTGCTCCGCCTCTTCCCCATGGCCTCCGCCCCTGCTCTACCCCAACCCTGCCTCTTCTTGCCCCATCTCCACCCCAGCCCCAAAGCCCCCGCCCCACCCCCACTCCACCCCTTCCCCAAAGCCCCCGCCCCACCCCTCCTCTTCCCACCCCGCCCCAGCTCTTCCCCCCCGCTCCGCCCCAGCCCTACCCCCACTCCCCTGAGGACTGAAGCAGGGCCGGGCCTGCACTCACCGGCGGCGGGAAGTGCAGCAGCCTGGCCCCAGCCGTGCTGCCGGTGAGTGCTGGAGAGTGGTTCCCCCAAGCCAGCCCCCCCGGGGGTCTGCGTAGGGCCCCAGAATAGCTAGGGACGGCCCTTAATAAGTAGGTGTGATACAATATCATATGAGTAGGAGGGCAGCACACATTGTGATCTCCGCTGTCAACTAGAAATAGAGGAACTGACAGGTGAAGGCTCCAGAACCGCTAGGGTTCAACTTTCAACTTAAGTGGCAGGCCATACTGCTCCCTGCCTAAAGCCAACAGCATACAACTTCAGAACTTTCAGAGTTTGCACCAGGAGCGTAGGCTCAGGAGAGTAATTCCATTGTAAGGCAAACAAGTTTTAAAAAATAATACAGGTATCAGATAACACTGTATTTAATGGGGGGGGGGTCCAAGTTTGAAAAATGTATTATTAACCCACAGTGTCCGTAATGAAGCCTTTGAGTCAATTGCAGTCTATTCATTAAACTTCAGTTTGCAGTCTAGTGACTGTGATACACTGTGATGAGTTTGGTTTATAATGACAATCTAACTGCTGCCCATGCACGCTCTAGGAACTGTTCTGATTCCCGTTGAAGCCAATGAGAGTTTGATTGTCTATCGATAGATAGATGTTAAATTTTCAGTAAAAAGTAAGATGCTTGTGTAGCGCCCCCTCTCCACCTGGTTACCTCCTTTAATGCCAATCCACTTACAGGTTTTGATGGACAGGTCTGGGTTCTTTTGGATCCCGCCACCCCCTCAGCAGGGTGTATCTTCTTTCTTTTTTTCCCTATGAAATTATTTGGCGGTGCCTCCACCCACCTCGCTCCTTCCTGGCAGGGTCACCAGGGCAGCTTGGGTGGAAAATTCTAGCTACAGAATAATCCCCACTTACTTGCCAGATAGTTGGAGACTTCCAAGAAATGACACAAACACATAAAAATATATTCAACACAATAATTATATTAAACAGGAGAAAAATACAACATAACAGGGTAAAACACTATTTTTAGGGTCACCGGTGCCCACACTGAAAATACCTGCGACTTGATGTAGCAAATGTAAAATTAGTGTCCCGTTGGTACACGTACTTTGCTGGGGCCCTTGATGACCTATAACCACGAAATTCTTCTCTGCAGTGGTTTAGCAGTGTGGCTGACTGGGTTCAGTACAGCCCAAAGGACTCACAAGTGGGAAAAGATGGCAAATCCTTCCACAGGTGTAATATGCACCAGGTTATAAAATCCTCAAACCCTTACTCCCTGGCTTGAGGACACAGTTCAGGGAGTAGGGGGTCCCCAAAACAAATTACCTGACTAATTAACTAAAAGATGGTGCACTCACAAACTCCATGACTGATCCTCAGGTTCAAAGATGACTCTGGACTCCTCAGTCACTGCAGAGGGGCTGCTCTCTGCTGGCAGGGATCCTCCTCAGGCAGGAATCAGGCTGCGTCGGTCCCAGGATCTCCCCTCACCACAAAGGGGTCCAGTGCTCAAGGTGTAGGTTACACAACTACACTAACATCCACACTGTAGTCTCCTAGCCCAGCCTCCAGACACACTCAGCAGGCAGCTTCCCTGGACTAGCAGCCAGAGCAGAGCTGACCATGTGGTGACTGGTCTCACCTAGGAAGCTGGAGGGTGAATTCAGCCTGGCTGGGGAAGTTTCCCAGCAAACTCTACAAATTGGGAATCAGTGGGGAAGGAAAAACCCAGCTAAGGGATCTGCTGTCCGGTCCCTACAGGCCAGTTCTCAGGGGGAACCCTGCACGCAGGCCTGGGACTCACCAGCTTCCCACACAGTCCTGCCCTTTCCCTGGCTGGCTCCAGACTGATTACAAAATGGCCTCTCCCCTCGTCTCAACTCCCTGGGAGGGCCTCTCACTCCCTAACGGTTGCTGGGCAGACTCTGAGTCTGCCTTGGCTCCCCCTCCCTACCAGGGACAGTGTGCCTCTCGCTGAGCTGCCAGCAGGCAGAGTCCCAGTCTCCTTGGGGGTTACACTCTCTCTGGGTGAAAGTCCTTGCTGTCCTCGGCAAGGGTCATTTAACCACAACACACACATGCAAGATCCTTTTCATCAGGTAATAATAGACATGGCTTAGTGGACAATAAATGTTATTTGCCAACAAGTAGGTATTGCTGTGCCCACATACAGTATTAATTTAAAACATTAAATGGTTATTCAATTTACATTAATAACCCATTCTTACTACGTTGAAATAAAGGACTTAACCTTGGAGTCTCCATTAGGATGTGGATAAATTGGAAAGAGTCCAGCGGAGGGCAACAAAAATGATTAGGGGGCTGAAGCACATGACTTATGAGGAGAGGCTGAGGGAACTGGGATTGTTTAGCCTGCAGAAGAGAAGAATGAGGGGGGATTTGATAGCTGCTTTCAACTACCTGAAAGGGGGTTCCAAAGAGGATGGATCTAGACTGTTCTCAGTGGTAGAAGATGACAGAACAAGGAGTAATGGTCTCAAGTTGCAGAGGGGGAGGTTTAGGTTGGATATTAGGAAAAACTTTTTCACTAGTAGGGTGGTGAAGCACTGGAATGGGTTACCTAGGGAGGTGGTGGAATCTCCTTCCTTAGAGGTTTTTAAGGTCAGGCTTGACAAAGCCCTGGCTGAGATGATTTAGTTGGGGTTGGTCCTGCTTTGAGCAGGGGGTTGGATTAGATGACCTCCTGAGGTCCCTTCCAACCCTGAGATTCTATGATTCTATGATTATTTACTATCAGGCACAAACAATAATAGGCCACCCGCACCCATCTATTTACTAAGTGCAAAGGGACAGAGGTGGAGGTCCCTGGAACGTCATAAGTGAGTTTCTGTACAGGTTTTCGCTCTCGTTCTGAACGTCGAAGTACAGGAGCTTCTTTATTCTTAGGGCTCTCAGCAGTAATGGCTGCAGGACAATCAATGATTTCCCTTTCTGCAGGTTGCATGGTTTCTCCCACATCCTCTGCAAGTGGAACCATACTAGCTGGTGAACCATTTGCCTCTTCAGGAGGTACCAGCAGACAGGGGTTATCATGCTATATTGTCGACTGATGGGGTACAAATGGTGCATCTTTAGGGTTAAGTATTTGAGCTAGAGGAAGCCCAGATTCTTCCTCTTTAACAGTTTCTACCTCATGTACCAGCTCATGAAGCATAGGAGGCATTGGCTAATAGGGGAAGAATTCCTCCTCACTGCTACTCTTTGAATGAGGATCATTTTCTCCAGAGGAGGTTAGAGACTCGCTGTCTGCCTCCTCAGCAGATTCAAGTTGTACAGTAAGGCTTCTTTCTGCGGGAACTTGCTTCCTTAGTCTGGAATGAGTAATGGGTCGCCGGGAGGAACCACATTCACTATTGTTCTCTTCACCTATTAACTGCCCCACTGGCAAGAGGTGGTTTCGGTGAATAGTCTTACAAACATTTTTTCCATTTTCCATCCTAGGGCGGTATACAGGCAAGTTGGGTAGCTTATCAACCACTATATAGGAGTCTGCGCTCCACCAGTCAGCTAATTTGTGCTTTCCAGTGAGACCTAGATTTTGGATTAAGACTCTGTCTCCTACCTGCAGATCCTGTTCACGGACCTGACTATTATATCTCTGCTTGTTGGCAAGGTTGCTTTTTCTGGCTGCTTGGGAGGCCAGTTTGTAAGCTTCCCGCAAGTCATGTCTAAGACTCTGAATGTACTGGAGATAAGTTGTTTCGCTAGCTTCATCAGAGGATATTCCAAAACATAAGTCAATTGGTAGCCTTGCTTCTCTACCAAACATTAAATAAGAAGGAGAAAATCCAGTGGACTCATTTTTAGTGCAGTTATAAGCACGCACAAGGTAACTGACATGCTCACTCTATCTGGTCTTTTGGGATGGATGCAGAGTTCCCAACATGTTTAGCAAAGTCCGGATGAATCTTTCCGGTTGTGGATCTCCCTGAGGATGGTAAGGAGTGGTTCTAGACTTCCTTATTCCCAGGGTTTTTGTCAGTTCGTGAATTAGCCTGCTTTCAAAATCTCTTCCCTGGTGGGCATGGATTCGGGCAGGGAAACCATAATGTATAAAGAATTTGTCCCATAAAATTTTGGCCACAGTACTGGCTTTTTGATCTTTTGTGGGATATGCTTGGGAATACCTTGTAGTATGGTCAGTAACTACCAGTATACAGGAGTGTTGTTTTCTATCAGGCTCCAATGACAAAAAGTCAATGCACACCAATTGCATGGGTGCATCCGTAGTGATGTTCACCATAGAAGCTACTTTTTTGGCAGGGTCTTCCGCTTAACACACCGAGAGCACTGTTTGCAGTGGTTTTCCACAGTTGCTGTCATTTTGGGCCAATAAAACCCGTCTCTGACCAATTCCAAAGTCTTGTCTACCCCCAAGTGACCATGGTCATCGTGCAAAGACTTCAACACCATCTCCTGGTATTCTCGGGGTAAAACCAGTTGTTTTCGCACATGGCCCCTTATAGCCTGGACGGTCCGGAATAACAAGCCTTTGTTGATCACTAAACGATCCCACTCTTTTAAGAGAAGAATTGTGTCGGAGGGAAAGTTAGCCTTGGAGATGGGTTTGCTACCCTTTTCCACAGCTTCCAGCACAGGTCCAATGTCTGAATCTTTCCACTGAGCTCTTCTTAATTCAGTCGGAGTTAACTGGGGCAATTCAAAAGTCTTTAGCTCAACGAGGTTTGCATAAATGGTAGGTATAGCCTTGTCAGATAACCCCAGTGTGTCAGCATATCTTTCCTCATTTACATAAGGGGCCTGCAGTTTTCCTATTATGGCACGAATAGCAGGAGAAGGTATTTCCATCCACTCAGACTCTTCCTCGATTGGGTTATGACAGCGACGGGACAATGCATCTGCATCTACATTGGTTTGACCCGAACGGTGCTGCAGCTTAAAGTCATAAGCAGCCAAGGCAGCCATCCATCGCTGACTAGTAGCATCTAGTTTAGCTGTGGTCTGCACATAAGTAAGTGGGTTATTATCTGTTTTTACTACAAAGGTCGCTCCATACAGATAATCATGAAGTTTGTCCACTCAGCCCATTTGAGAGCTAAAAACTCAAGTTTGTGCACTGGATAGTGTCTTTCAGATGCAGTCAGCCCTCGGCTAACAAAGGCCACGGGTTTCAATTGATCCTCATAATTTTGATAGAGAACTGCTCCTAATCCATCAAGACTGGCATTCTTGCAAAAAAGGAATCATTTCTGTAAATAAAGGAGCTGCATTTACTCTCTCTCGTACCTTTTAATTTTGTTTTTTTTATGGCCGAGTTATATAGCTCTTAAAATACGATAAGGGCTTATAAGGGTGCTGACACACCTTAACAATAGCAACATTAACAGTGTCACTGTAATAAAGAAAAAAATCTCCTACGAGCTTGCAACAAAATTGGTGTTTAAAATTATTCTTTATATCACAGTGGGGGGGACTTACACAACAGTATTTTACAAGAGTCAGATATACTTTCTCTGTGAGGGCAATGTGTCATAGAATTTAATCCTGTAAACTGTGTCAGCAGCTAGGTTTGCCATTCACATAGAAGAACTCACAGCAGTAAAACAGCTTCTTAATGGAATATTATGATAGATTTGCTATTTTGTGCTTGAATTTCCCATCTCTTTAAAAGCCATTATTGAAAAGCCTAATTAGTGGAAATAGCCTACGGGACAACTACCTCCGGTGTAGGCCTAGTAGAGACCAAACATGCTTTTTACAGAACAAAAAATCCTTTGGCTACGAGCGTCTCTTTCCTTAGTAACTTGCATACCTTTTAATTCTTCTCTCTTTACCCTAAAGAAAGGGTAAGTACCAAAGGTGACCCTGTTTGACTGGATGTAGAACTCGAAAAATATGTCTGATCTGCTCTTGTACTTTTTTCTAGCAGTTTTAGCGTATGGTGGTAAATGGTGGACTAAATGTTGTAGGTCCTTCCAACCTCTTTCTGAACTGTAAGAGAAGTTCCATAACCTCAGCTCAAGATATTTAATAAATAAAATGGCCATCTTTATTTTGTGGATTGCAGGCTTGATTTATATGATGGAAAGGAGTGTACCAGCATGGAGTCTGGAAAGATGCTAATTACATGAGCAGCATGTGCCATAGAAGTTATTTTTCAAAGTTAGTTTATACTTTAGGTCTAGTGCATTTACCCAGAGACTGAATCCTGACCTAGTACAGTCCTGGATACTGCATACCAGGTCAACTGTAGACATAATAAAATAATAATTACTACTCATTACTGCTCTCTTTGATTTTTTTTTAATAAATATGTTTTGCCATTAAAAAAAAAAGACATCCCCCCCCAAAAAGGATATATCTCTCCTCAAAATTATTCTACTGAATCTTGTTTGAAGCTAATGGAACTTTACTCCTCCTCTACTGTCTGTTTTGTCTATTTAGAAGACTCGGTCAAGAAAACTATAGAAATTAAAAAAGAAAAAAATATTGTGGGAATTAAAAAATTGCTGGTTGACAATTTTGAAAAGTCTTCTCAATAATTTTTTTTTTGTAGTCAAAGAATTTTCACCTGCTGAATAGCTGTTTGCTTCAAATTACAATTTGCTTCAAAAAGTTTTTTTTTCCCATTGAAATTTTGATTAGCTCTACTATTTATATTGTAAGTTCCTCACAGCTGGGAATTACCTCTTACTATTTGCATGTCCAGTGATTAGGGCAGTGGTGGGCAACCTGCGACCCATGGACCGTACGTGGCCCATCAGGGTATTCTGCAGACCGTTTGCTTATATTTGCACGGCCGACCGCTGCTCCCAGTGGTACTGAGTGCCCCGCACCAAAGTAACTCTAATGTCAGGCTTCTTAAATCTAAACTACAGAGGAGCAAAGCCACTTGTCTCTCAAGATGTAAATTTTGACCTGTGTTTGCAACACTGAGATAGGAAGGAAGAATGATTGAGCAATAATAGAATGACACCTAAGCCAGTTTGCAATATCTGTTCCTTTATTTTCAACACTATTGATCACACAGAAGAATGAAATGATAGAATAAAGTTTCTTCTACCCTTTCAGTTTTTGTACAAGTGTTTTTCATTTCATTTAATGGGATACACAGCAGTGATTTTTGTAACTCTAAGCCGTCACATTCAAAACACAATCATAACATAACATTTCAATTATGCCCAGAATTGTTCTCTAGTGATACAAGACACACTCTCCCTCCTCTGAGATCGTTGAAAATATAGCCCTAATAGCAACAGTCACAAACTCTTCTTCCAGCACTGTAATTCTGCTTCACGTGAATTTGGCTCACTAGCATGCATCTGCTCTTGGCTCACTAACTGGGTTCTCCAGCTAAACCTTTTGTAATTTACTATATTTATTGTTGGGGGAATAGTGGGAAAGATGTTAGCCTTTTGGCTTGAATCTTCTCTAACGTTGCTTTCTTTACAACATTTTAAACAAGAAACTCTAGGTTTGGGGCTAAATGAATTTCTGGCTTAACTCCAGAGCAACCCTATTGTCAATAGACTTGCACCAGTGTAAAATTTATCCCAGTATGTGAAAGTAAAACTGGAGAGAGGCATGGTCTGAGCACAAGATTTGAGAGTAGAGGTGGGTGGAAAAATTAAATGAAAACAGAAAAAAAAAGATTCCCCCCCCCCCCCCCGCTTTTTTGTCAAATTTCCATGGAAATTTTGATTCTTTGGTGAAAAACTGAAATATTTTGTCCCAAAGCCTAAATATTTTGAGTTTTGAACAAAAACACTTGGACTCTGAAATGCCACCATGGTACCTTATGCCCCCATTCTCCTCTGCTGGCTGGGCTTCCTTGTCAGACTCTGTCTCCCACAGTACAATTGAATGAAGGGCGGTTGTCTGTTATGAGTCCTTTGCGCAGCTGATGTAATCTCTCTGTGCATCAGTTTCCATATCTGTGTTTGTATTTTTAAACAATGGCTTAGTTTAAAGTGGTGTTGTGAAGACTCCAGCTGATAGAGGCTAGAAACAGGATAGATCAATTATCCTTTTAAAAAAAAAATTAGGAGATGGAAAAATGGAATCCAGTATTCTATTTCATATTTTCAGACTTCTACTGTCAGAGTGGTTTTGAATATTTTTTAATGTGATAAGTATATTCCTTTTATTTGAACAGGATTTGAAACAAGTGATCCCTTGTTTAAGTTGGATAAGTTTTCATCTAGGATAGTATCTTTATGGCTAGGTTACATAATTTTGAAAATAGTAGCTTGTGAGAGAGATTTTCATGGACTTCTGCAGGCTTTCAACCAGTATGCCAATATTGGATGGAGTGCAGGGATGATTGTATTTGATAGAAGTCAAAGGAGCATTTTTTTACTGTAAACTCATTGCAGTTGTTTCATTTGTCTCTCTGTATGCTAGAATTGGAAGTGCGATTCCTTTGTGCACTGGAGATGGTTTTATAAAGATGATGTTTGCACTGTGTGCTGTGCTTCGTGGGTAGAAGTTTACTTGGGATTTTTTTATAGAATAAATGTGACTGTACCATATCTTACAGAGTATTGTATAAGGGCTGCTGAGTAACAACTGTGGAGCAGCTTCATTACCTGATGGTAAGAAGAATTCCTTCCCGCCTGCCTCCATGAACTTCCCAAGCACATAACCCCTGTTACTCAGGCTCTGGGCAGGGAGTAATATTTGTTCCTTAATGGATATGTATAATATGGTATCACAATAATGGGGAAATGCATATGTATTCTCCCTCTGTGCTCCAGCAAGGGAACCCACTTTAGACTTTAAGGTCCCCAGCTGTTGCCTCTCTTTGCTGGAAGCCCATGTCTCTCACCCTTCTGACCAGGGTATTTCCACACTGAGCAGTTCCCTGCATATACTGTTTATCCGACCCTCCATTATCTGGCTCCCTGTGTTAACTGGACAACCAGCACACACAAGTGCAGAAGGTGCTGATTTCTCCTGTGGCCACTAGATAGCGTGGCAGCATGGCACTTTTCCATTCTCTATCTGGATTTTTGATGATCAGATCTGGCCCCAGTCCCAATTACATCAGATAAACGGGGTTCTGCTGTACTTTGATATCCCAAGCAGAAGACAGACTGCCTAAACTGGCTTCTTTTGCCTTCTCTTCAGAGACAGTTAACAGTGTAATTACCACAGTTAATCTATCACACAGCTCTTTCTAAGCAAGCACATTTTATACTTAAGATAAAAGCAATACAGAGAAAACATTAAAAACAACAAAAAATAACCTCCACACAGGCTAATAAGCTTACTGGAGATCACCCTAACTCCAAAATGGGCTGTGACAGTTGAGCAATCCTTCAGACCCTACCTAACCAGGGGTTTTCCTGTGATTTCAAATTCATAACACCCATTGCTCAGAATAAGAACCCCCATTATTTTGTGAGTGAATCCTTTATTCAGTTTGGGGTCTTTGAATAGACTGCAAATAGGTAATCAGCCATTCAGTGGGTCCCCTCCCCTGGGCTAAGCTTCAAATGACTGAGTTCTTTCATAACTGGAGGGGTTATGTTCTCTTAGAGATTTCCTGGGAAACCCATTTAATTTTAAACATTCACATTGTTTCAGAAAGTCCTTTGAAGTTCCTAACATTTCCAAAGGTTAGCATTAGTAACATCTCCTAGAGAAGTTATGTACAATCCCACAATAACAATTAACAATTGCATTTTATACAATGGTCCCCAAAGGCATCATACTTAATTCAATAAGGTTTATCCAGGAGATTGCCCTATTTGTCACACATGGTACTTAAAATATTTATAGGCTAGTTAATTCTTTAGTTTAAAACACATTAAAACAAAACCTTCCCTCCCATTGAAGTTGGTGGTAATTACAGCTACTCTGTGGGGAAAGAATAGGACCCAAGGTGTTAAGGTCATTTTGCAGTGTGGACATTTTATTGTTTGACTTTTGCTTTTCAAAGAAAGGCTGATACAATTCATAGAACACAACTCTCTTCTTGCTCCATCATCCTCACCATGCGAATCCCAAAGGCCTGACTTCCTTCTGGTGCTTTGTCTTGGGCCAGGTCTTCCTGTTATAAGTCTATTTAAAATAAATAATAGCATGGGATCTCCTTCCAGTAGCTTTGAAACGTCTCCTTTTGAACATTGGCAGTCAGCCAATATTAAATAGTCTGTCTCTTGGAGAATCAAATGAAGTGCATACCCAAGCGAGAAGCTAGATGTCTTAGCATTAACATCATATAGAAATATGGGTTATCGGCATGTTTACTAAGCAAACAAATGTTCAACCATTTTTCTGAAAGAGAAACAAAAGACTATCTTAATTAGCCTCTAGGTCTCCATTTTTCCTTGTAGTGGTGTTTGTCTGATGTACTGTGCAGTTAAGTTTGGAACTTATCCAGTGTTGTGCAGGAAAAGAGACTGTTTCATTTTCTACTAGATGTCAGGCAGCCTTTAAAATATAACCAAAAATGTAAAATGTAATGGGCATTCCGGGCAAGATTTTCAAGTGCCTAAGTGACTTTCAGCATAAGTCACTGACTTTTAGTGGGACTTATGTTCCTAAATCACTTAAGCACTTTTGAACATCCAATCCATTGTCTTTCAGCATGCAGGGGCTTCCTGATCAAGCACTCTCTTTTGAAGAGTGATGCGGTGTGCTTAGAGTATTCTAGCTCCCCACCCTCTCAAAGAAGGTGTTTCTTTTACTGCCTGTTTTAGTTGGGGAGTTAAGTCATGTGACTCCAGTGGATACTTGCATGCTTCCCTAAATAGGCACCTATCTCATTTGACTTTCCAATGAGAGCTTTTTTTCAGGAAGCAAAATGTAGCTCCTCCACCTGATTGGTGGCATACTTACAACTCAGCATCAGAATGATGCGTGTTTGATTGGTGTTACGTATTTGGGGGTTACTTGTATGTGTGACATTATAGATAGGGTTAAGACGTGCATACTAGACTGCAGTAGAAATATTCTTCTTTTAAAAAATATAGAGGTGAAAATAGGGTGTCATTACATGTAAATTAGGAGGCCCTTCATTTTTGTCAACAGACTTCTTTTGGCCTGTGGACACAGAATATTTCTTTGCATGTAAAACAAACAAAGTCAGCTTGAGCTGTTTCTTCCACAGAAAAATTCTCCAAATGACGCAAGCCCTCAGAAGCAAATCTCAATGTCCCTTGAGATTAGTTCTGTGCATTTATTATTTTGGACACTATAAACATATTTTCATAGTGAGCCTCTTAGCAGTAATTGAATTCCCAGCAAGGTGTGCCACACAGGAAGAATGAGAAGTCCTACAGAACTTTGTGTGGCCAACAGTAGTGATTCTCTAGACTTCTTGAAGTAATTAATGTATAGTATACCCATGTAACATTGGATGGAATACATTTATGTTAACGTAATATTGCGAGAAAAAAGAGTCTAGAGTAACGTAGATTTGCAAAAATTGTAACTTAAAACAGACTTCTTACCTCTTCCCTATTATGATGAATAATTGATAATTTTAGTGAATTATGCTAAGTGCTAATCAAAATAATTAATTTGCAAATCATCACTCAATTAAATTAGCAGCAGTAATTTTAATTCTCAGCAATCATAGTCATTATTTTTCCTTTAGCTTTCAGAAGCTATAGTTTAACAGCCACGTGAGGTGATTTATTGAATACTTTGCTGTAAGACCTGTATAACTAGCTTCTAATTTTAAAGCAACTATTACTGTAGTATGACTCATTATTCAGTGGCTGCTAATTATTTTGGTTCAGTTTTTAAATTAAAAGGTAAGCATAAGTTTTACAAAGTGAGCTCATTGTTACAGACCCTGTAAACTTATCAGCCCAACAATTCAAAATACAAAACACATCCTATACAGAGTATTAGGTTCTCAGCTGACTGCTTTTGTGGGACTATTCACTTACATCTCTTCCTGTGGTGTCCCACAAAGGGCTTGTCTACACTGGTACTTTACAGCGCTGCAACTTTCTCACTCATGGGGTGTGAAAATACACCCCCCCCAAGCCCTGCGAGTTTCAGAGCTATAAAGCACCAGTATAGACAGCATTGGTAGTACGCCCCTCATAGAGGTGGGTTTTTTTAGAGCGCTGGGGCTGGGAGAGCTTTCTCCCAGCGCTGTGCCGTGACTACGCAAGCCACGTTAAAGCGCTGCCAGTTAAAGCCCTGCCAGCTTTAATGTTGCCAGTATAGACAAGCCCCAAAACCTCACCTGTTCTCAAATATCAGGAAAAGTGGTGCTTTAGCCACCCCCCTCGATTTTTTTTTCTTTGTCTATTCAATATTGGGCAATTGCAGCATTAGTCTCACAAGAGAAATGTCCAGTTAGTGTTGGTGGGGTATCCTTGTGCAAGATTGAATAATGTCACATTAACAGTTATACTCTATGGTAGTCTTTTTTTTTTTTTTTTTTTTGAGAACATGTATTTTTACACTTTCAGTTGTTCCCCGTTATTCTCTTGCTACTCTGCTGTAAGCAATTCAAAAAGTCAACTACTAAACAGTTGACCCTGTTCTCTCCTCAACCGTCACATCACTCCTGTCATATGCTTTTACATTAGTGCTCCGTTTCCTTTCACAGTCAAGGATTGGATGAACTGGTTTGGAAAAAATAAGAACTCACCCAGAACCAGAGGTTAGTTGTCTAAGGTTCTAAATGTTCATTTCAAGTAAAGGATATAAAAAGCCCACACTCAAACTCCCTCTGTTCTTCTCTTTTGTCCGGCTTGGCGAGTTGTGGAACCATCCTTTCCACAATTTTTTCCATGCTTCTGGATGTGTTGCGCCCTATCTTTACAGTTACAAGTGTCTTGTAGTGACAGCTCTTAGTAGTTGTTTGGTAGCTTCTTGAGGGTTTAACTCTGCATTTTGTTTGTTTTGTTGGATTGCTGAGATGGCAACTTGAGAAGCTACTCTGGTTTCAAGGTGTCTGCCAAGAGCCATGTCTGGTGGACTGCCTGTCCTCAGTCAGGTGCACTGACATCTGCATTTTCTTTTAATTGGACAGTCTCTACCACATTCTGTACTCAGAAAGACACCCCCCCCCATTTTGATTGTCTGCTTTTCCTTGTCAAATGGTGTGAATTTGGCTGTTATTTCTGTATAGATGACAGATGTGGTGTGACACCAGCAGAAGTGTCAATTTTTATGAATGAAATTCTGCTAATTTCCATGCTGGGACAACCTCTTGGCATCTGCATGAAAACTATATAGATGGCTTTTTAACAGACCCCCTCTTGGTAAAATAATCTCAGGTTTTTATTATGTGCCCTAATAACTAGTACAGGCAAGTTGCCTAGTGGGAGACTGCACCATTGCCTACCCCAGGAGTTCAAAAATCATGAGAGTTTAAAAATAATAAATGTATTTTTTCTGGGTTTTGAGCCTTTAGGGTGCACTTCTTCATGTTTCCAAGTATTTCTCCGCAACCATGAGCAGTAGAAACTTTTTTAAATGAAAGCTGAAATTTTCATGCAAACTCTTGATTCCAGCAGCAGGAGCTTTATTTAAAATGTTTAAAATATCACAAGATTTGTAAAATTGTGAGAGCTGGTAGCGACTGCTTAACACTGATACAGTAGGGAAATGGACTTGCTTCTTAAAATCCCTTGCTGTTGTGGAAATCAGACCATACTTTGCACAGCATGCACTTTGTTAGTCTCTTTAGATTCTTATATTATTCTGATCGCCGTAGCACATGCACTATCCAGCATTTACAGTCTTTTTCATAATGTCAAAATGATATTCCATCCTCTATCCATTTTTGTATTGATGGTATAATCTCAGTTCAAGTTCTACCCCCAAGGTAGTGTCAGAATTGCAAATCAGTCAGACAATTACCCTTTTGCTCTTCTTCCTTCATCAGCATGTTATATCTCGTGAGGCCAACCTTCAGAATCTGCATATGAAAAACACTGTTGTTTAATACCTAGAGCCTCCTTTAGAAAGTCATCTGCATTGTTCATAGTGTTTGGGAAGAAGCCCAAGGGAAAAGCGATCTCTGTTAATAGATTGTATAAGTTGATTAGTATTCAGTCATGTTAGGGCCAAGTCTAAATGGATTTATAATCAATCAGTCATGTTGTGACCAAGTAGGAGGTTCAAGTGCCAGAATGCCTCGGGGTGCTGTAGCATCTGCTTTTAGGATCGACATGACAAATCCACACTGAGGAAAAGAGAGGACAGAAAAGAATGGGGAATGTGTATTTACAGTGCTCTATCTGCAAAACACTTGTGACTGCTTCAGTGACTTGCTTCCATAATATGGTGATTTGGAAGCCTGCCATGGTGTGTGTGATTAACTCTACCCTACTCTCTCAATATTGGAGCTGAATACATACCCTTTTTGGAAGGGCAACATTTTGACTTTCCTTAACTAAACTCTCCTCTGTCCTCTTCTAGGGTTGCTGCTCTTTGGTAGAGTCCTTGGCTGCATGTTCAGTGGTTTTCACACAATTTCATTGCTGTCTGTGCAGTTCACTGGTGTTTTTTTTAAAAAAAAACTCCTGTGTCCTCTAGCATTATTCTTAGGTTTTGAAGCTGTAACCAGAAAAACACTGGTGCTGTTTACACTAACACTTCTGCCATTTCTACCCCGAGTAGAGTTGTACTGTTGATAAAGAAACAAGAGCTTTCCACAAAAAGGCTGGTGCAGATGCTAGAAGGGGAATTTTCAGAGAAAATGTTATGGGTGAAATGAGAATTTATTACTTAGCAATGCCTGGAGTTTTCCACGTGTGTTGTCTCCATAGAACCACACTCATTTTTCTTTGTTTTCCATTCATCTGGATTAGATTTTGGACAGGCAGAACAGTACTGAGGGGTTTTGGAGCACACATGCACACCTGGATCATTGTTGTTTGGCATGGTTGATAAGGGGAGCTCACCTACAATAGTTTCAGTGGCTCTGGTATTCACAAGGAGTGGTGCACAGTTCCTAGAATGTGGTACTGTAGAGGCTCTATATTGGGCAAACTCCAGGTTCTGGTGCAGAAATTTAGTTTTACTACTTCCATTGTTTATACTAGAAAATTGAGTCCAGAAGCAGATGTGCCAAAATACTACAGGAAAGCCTGTTTTGCAGAATTTCTAGCCAGGAAATACCAGAGAATTAATTTCAGATCGTTTATGGGTCACAGGCAGCAGTCAATGTGGTGATCTTGTACTAAATCCTAATGTCCATTTGACCATATTAAAGATCCATTACAAAATCTGATATAGTTTCCAGTGCTCAAGAGAGGCCTAGCACTGGAATAGCAGAGGTGATGTGTTCTTTTACTGTGTCTGTTGCCTCATCTGTAAAATGGTGATAATCATACACAACTTTGTAAAGCATGTTACCAATCCTCTGATGCTGCCCATAGCTGCTGCTTATCCATTTCCCCACCACACCAGCTCCTCAGTAAATGCCAAGTCAAAATCAAATTTGGCCTAGTGTTCAAAGCCTTCCCTTGAATTAGTTCAAGCTACTCTCTAGGATTATGATTGATGATCTTAGCTGTATTCCTCTGTAACAAATGAACTGTCAGCTTCATAATTCTGTTAGTCATAAATTTCACTATCTTTATAGATGGTCCTACACTGTAGAACTCTGTGTTAAAAGAGATCATCCTAAGAACATTAGAATAACTGTACTGGGTCAGACCAATACTGAATACTTGAATACTATCCTGTTTTCTGACAGTGGCTGGTGCCAGATGCTTCAGAGAGGGTAAAACAGAAAAGGGCAATTTATTGAGTGATCCTCCTGTCTAGTATCATCTGTGAGAGGTTTAAGGACACCTAGAGCATGGGATTGTGTCCCTGACCATCTTCGCTAATAGCTAGTGATGGACATATCCTCCATGAACGTATCTAATTCTTTTTGGAACCCAGTTATACTTTTGGCCTTCACAAAATCCCCTGAGAATGAGTTCCACAGGTTGACTGTACATTTTGTGAAGAAGTACTTCCTCATGTTTGTTCTAAACCTGCTGCCTATTCATTTCATTGGGTTGCCCCTGGTTCTTGTTTTACGTGAAGGGGTAAATAACACTTCCTTATTCACACCATTCATGACTGTATAGACCTCTATCATAACACCCCTCAGTTGTCTCTTTTCTGAGTTGTACAGTTCCTGTCTTTTTACTCTCTCCTCAAATGGAAGCTGTTCCATACCCCTAATTGTTGTTGCTGTTATCAGTACTTTTTCGTATGTATGTATATAAATATATATATTTGAGACGGGGCAACCAGAACTGCATGCAGTATTCAAGGTATGCGCATATCATGGATTTATAAAGTGGCATTATGATATTTTCTGTATTATCTATCCATTTCGTAATGGTTCCTAACATTGTTAGCTTTTTTGACTTCTGCTGCACATTGAGCAGATGTTTTCAAAGAACTGTCCACAATGACTCCAAGATATTTTCTTGAGTGATAACAGCTCATTTAGACTCCATCACTGTGTATGTATAGTTGGGATTATGTTTTCCAGTGTGCATTGCCTTGTATTTATGAACAATGAATTTCATCTGCCAATTTGTTGCCCAGTCTCCCAATTTTGTGAGATCTTTTTGTCACTCTTTGCAGTCAGATTTAGACATACGTATCTTGAGTAATTTAGTGTTATCTGCAAACTTTGCCACCTCACTGTTTACCTATTTTTACAGATCATTTATGAATATGTTGAACAGCACAGGTTCTAGTACAGATCCTTGGGGGACACTATTACTTTCTTCTCTCTGCTTTGAAAACTGATAATTTACTCCTACCCTTTGTTTCCTATCTTTTAACCAGTTACTGTACTGATCCATTAGAGACCTTCCCTATTATCTCATGACTGCTTACTTTGCTTAAGAACCTTTGGTGAGGGAGCTTGTTAAAAATTTTCTGAAAGTCCAGGTACACTATATCCACTGGCTCACCCTTGTCCACATGTCTGCTTATCCCATGAAAGAATTGTAATAGATTGGTAAAGCATGAATTCACTTTACAAAAGCTTGTATTGACTCTTCCCCAACATATTGTGTTCATCTGTTTCAATCAGTTTGCCTGGTACATAAGTTAGTATTACAGGCCTGTAATTGCCAAGATCACCTGTGGAGCCTTTTATAAAAATTGGCATCACATTAGCTATCTGCCAATCATCTGGTTCAGAGGCTGATTTAAGTGATAGATTACATACTACAGTTAGTAGTTTTGCAATTTCGTATTTGAATTCCTTCAGAACTCTTTGTGAATACCATTTGGTCTTAGTGGCGTATTACTGTTTAATTTATTTATCCTGAATCTCTCTCTTCCCTGCCCTGCCCCGCTTCACTAGAACATAATGTGTCTACCTCTTTGACCTAGCTTTTCCCCCAGCTAAAAAGAAAAACACTTTCCATCAATGGGGATAGAGAGGAGAAAAGGCTGCATGTATAACTTTTAAAATGTGCAAGGAACTCAGATTCTTCAATAATGAGATCAGTTACTAGATACAAATATAATTGTGAATTATTAATACTTTATTTCATTCATTGATTTGAAATGCACTCATCACAAGCTCTGGGTACTTAATAAAACAAGCTTTATAATGAATGAATAAGTTTTAATAACAAAAAATAAATCACAACAATAAAGTTTACTCAGAAGGAATTTCCTCCAACTCATTTTTTTTTTGTTAGTTTGTGGCCCGTCTTGAAATAATGCTGTTAGTTGTTCACTGTATTGTGTGAGGACAGCTGACTGACAGTGAAATTTACAGCAAGATTAGGAATTGGGTTAGAGCAATTGATTGAGTTTTGCTGAACTTGATGTTGTAAAAGGCATAGAATACCACCAGCCAGCTTTAACTCTTCTTTAACCCAAGTTTTTTATCAGTGAATTTCCTAGTTTTTTTTTTTAAAGAAAGATAAATGTTTTTGAAGGAGTTAGTGGTCCTTTAGGCAGTGGTAGTTAGCATGAAGGTTTCCATTTGAAGTGCTACTGTGGCTAGCTAAAAGTAAAGATTGCTATTTGATTTCTGATTAGTCCAACTCCCCCACCCATCTTGCTGACTTTGTTATAGTAAAATGGGTATAATGCTTTGAAATGTTGAAAGTGTGTCTTTGATAACAGGGCAGGAAGAGAAATCGCAGGCATGATCTATGTTCCAAAATCTTAACAGTTTTTTACAACATGGTGGTTACAGTAACTTTTAAGCACAAGAGAGATGACTGCTATTTCTCTCCTTCTCCACCCCCACACCCCTGGCCAGCATTTCCAGCTAACCCTCCCCTTCCTGTCCCGTTAATCCATTAGCATGTAAAAAGTAGCTCCATGCTGTCTGGTACCCTTTGCTGCGAATTCAGATCACAGGTAGCAGCTTACTGGAGGGTATCATGCTTACTTGGTTATTACTTCTGAGGGCATTCTGTGCTAAAAAAAATAAAAATGATGTGCACAATATTTTAAAATTATGCAAATTTTATTTGTCAAATAAATGTGGAGGCTCCAGCATGGCATTGGGGAGCACAGGCCACTGACTGCAAATAGGTGGGCGATCACTCTGCAGATCCCACCGGGACATGGATTCAGCAGTGACACAGCGCAAGGACCGGGCCTACCCCAGAAACACCCTAGGGCCCTGCCCATCTGTGCCAGATGCACCAGTTCTGGCCAGGCAGGCTTAGCAGGGCAGGATACAAACGTGAAGGGGCTTAGTATGGGGGGATCCAGGTGTTGGTTAAGAGGGCTCTTGGTGGGTCAGTCTGGGTGCGAGCAGTTCAGTATGGGATCTGGATACACAGGGGTTTGTTGGGGAGTTCTGGGTGCAATGGTAATGGGAATCTGCAGGGGGTGGTCCAGTTGAAGGTGGTTGGGGCTCAGGCGGGAGGGGGGGTCAGAAGGGGATAGAGATTGGCAGGGAATCTGGTGTGAGGGTCCAGATGCTGGGGGAGTGGGCTCAGTGGGATGGAGATCCAGGTGCAGCTGATTGCGGCTCGGTGGGCTGGGGGTCCGGGTGCAGGTGTCTCATCGGGTTGGTCCAGGTGCAGGGGGGTTCTGAGTGTGGGGGGTGAGGCTTGGAGGGAGGGTGTGGGTATGAGGGGGTCTGGATGCATGGAGGTTGGCTAGATGGGGGAGCAGTTCCTTGTACAGGGATCCCTCCCCCTGCAGCCCTGAGGAGTGATGGGTGCAGGAAGCGGGAGTGGGGGACTTTGCAGAGCTTCCTGCAGCTGGGGGAGAAATCTGATGGTAGGTCTGACCCGGCCCTTGCTGCCGTGCAGGGGAAGAAGAAGTTCTGTCCTCCCCAGCCCAGCCGGGACTAGCAGCTGAGCCTGGTGCAGGGTAGGAGCCACCAGCCAGGTCTTCCCCAGTCCCGCCTTCTGCCCCACAGTGATTTGCCTCTCTGGCATATTAACCTTATCTTCTTGATAAACTGTAGATTAAGTTAAAATGTGTTGTAATACATTAATAAAACAGGCAAAAAAACTTAGATCCTTAGAACTTTGTCAAGGCTAAGTTTTAACTTAGGCTTTATTCATTAATAAGTTACATTTTGCCATCTTCAAGTAACTTTGTCAAGGCCATTGACAAAACACAAGCAGCTTTCAAGTACCTCCGTGGAAAATTTCCAAGGTTAAGTGAAGCTAAGATAAAGGAAGGTGTCTTTGTTGGTCCTCAGATTCGTGAACTTCTTCGAGATGATGCATTTGACCATGCACTGCGTGGCAAGGAAAAAAAGGCATGGAAAGCCTTCCAGTTAGTGGCAATCAATTTTCTCGGAAACAACAAGGCAGACAACTACAGGGTGTTGGTGGAAAACCTCCTCAGGGCATACAAAAGCCTTGGTTGCAACATGTCACTAAAGAGACATTTTTTGCACTCTCCTCTAGATTTTTTTCCACCGAACTGCGGAGCAGTGAGCGATGAGCACGGCGAGCGATTTCACCAGGACATTGCAACAATGGAGAAACGCTATCAGGGCAAATGGAGCCCATCAATGCTTGCAGACTATTGCTGGACAGCGACAAGAGATGCTCCATTTAATGAATAGAAGAGACAAGCCAAGAAGCGCCGAGTAGACACTGAATAGGACTAAACTATGGACATAATAGTTTTTTGCCTTTTGTGTCATAATACATTTTATTTCTCTAACCCCTTTGCTGATTTTTAAAGTGTTACATAAACAGGACAGGTGAAATAGTATCATGGAAAGCAACCATAAACACATGAAAAGACCTAGGTTTACAATTTATGATTAAAACTCTACTATCTACACAATATACATAGACGTAAAATGTAAAAACTTCAATATCTTAGAAACAGTAGCCAATCAGTTGTTTTAATTGTCATATTTGAATGCAGCACATCCAAATACATACTAAATAGCACATTTTATCTCTGAAGCAGACGACTTCTCAAAAATTGTAGACCAGTGTAATGGAACAAAAACTAACCTGGTTGTAGTATGTTCAGCACTTTTTGTGAGATACTCCCATGTCAGCATGGATAACAAAGCTACGAGTACTGTTACTGTTGGATAGCTAGCTGATGTTGCAGAGTTCTGAGGGGAAGTTCACACATGTTTTTGTATTTAAAAAAACATGGAACTAATCGTGTGTGTTTGTGACATCACACACAGTCACGATTGGCTCTGTTGTTGCTTTTTTAACAAAAAAAATATACACCTTATAGGCACTGGGAGTTTTATTTTATTTAGTTTTAATTAGATGTTGTCTCAGATTCTGACTGAAGATTAAGTCAGCGTTATGTCAGTTACTTTATTAATTGTGTTATAGTCCTACAGGTTTGCCCAGAGGAGTACAGCTTCCACAACTGTGTAAGTAAGACCCTTCCAAATTGCAGCTGTGGGCACAGGAAGACCGCAAGGGTTCTGCATTCGCTAATAATGAAAATATCAGATTGAAAACCTTTTTGTTTCTTAAGAATTCATAATTTTACCTAAAGTCATGATATAAGAAACTAGGGATTCTTAGAATTTCCACTGCAGACATTTGTCCAATGCCCAGGTTTTATAAATTCAAGTGGAGTGTAAGAAGTGACATAATCTCTTTGGAACAAAATCATGATCTTCATAAGCAAATTCTTATTGTCAAAGAATTTAATGACAAAAATAAGAGAAGGAGGCAATGTGGGTCCCTAATTCAGCAATGTACTTAAGCCTAACTGTTTAAAATAGACACACGCCTTGCTGAACTGGTGTCTCGGGGTAGGGACCATCTTATTTGTTACTTGTTGGTTCTGTGCCTAGCACATCAGGGGCCCTGATTCTTGTTTGGGGTCTTAGGTGCTACCATATTGAAATAGTAATTATATGCAGTTATTATCAGGTATTTTGTAAAGTGTGTGAGCAGAGTTTTCTATGAAATGCTGTTCAGTCTGTAAACTGTAGGAATTCAGAACTGTCTATTTTTAAGTCCACAATCTGGATGCTATTAACTATTTCTGTAGTATGAAAAACAGAGGAAAAGAGGATCTTTACCTGTAATGTTGAATATTCACCTACAGATTCACATATAGAGCGTTTAACGCTTTTTTATTTTAAACCTGTGTAGGTGAGTTTTAATCTTCTGTAATTATGTTCTTTGATTCCCTGATTAGCTTTCTATAGATTGCTGAACTGGATGGGAATTAATTTTCAATTTTATCCAGGTTTAGGTTTCTTTTTTTTTCTAATTGATCTCAAATTTATTTTATTTTTTAAATTCTCAACATATCAGAAACAAAAGAAAAACAGAGCTGTGACATCTTAAGCATTATCTTGTCAATTCATCTTCACCTCAACTTGCTGAGAGCACCAGCTGGTAATGCCAAGTGAACAGTTTTTCTCCTTTCTCAAGCTATCAATCTGGACACCATTCAGTGCCAACTCACTTGAATTTGTGCTGATCTGGAGCAGTATTGTGATATATAACCTGTCTGCTTTGGGGGCCACCCATGATTAAATTAGTAGTCGCTTAACTCTTTGCCCCCTCTACATTTGAATTGTTTAAGCAGCATCTGCAGCAAATGTTACAGATTTTTGTAGGCTGAGGGTTACTTCCTGACCTGTCTGCTAGACTTCTAGCATGGAAGTCTAAACTAGGATGGACCTTTACTGAACCCAACAGAACTTCAGGTTCTGTTCTAATTACTGACACAGAATGCTGAAACCAAAGTGTTTTGACGGTCAGCAAAATCCTTTGTTTCTGCTCCATTGTGTATTCACTTGTTCCTACTGAGATGATAGGAAATATCCCATATGTTTCTCATTGATCTCAAATTAGAACCGTCTGCTGGTCTCAAGAAAAGCAGACTAGTGGAGTTGAGCAGCAAAGGAGTATTTTATGCATCAGACTGCTGCATAGGGCAGGGACTGTATTGCTCGCATTTGCTCCCACCTCTTTAGTCTGTTCTCTAAGCTATCGTGATGGCAAAGCTGAGAATTTAAGGTTTCTGAAATATTCATCTTTTCTCCATGATACTTAGTAGGATAGTGAGTGGAACACATTCTCATTAACAACTTGTACATTTTATTTTTCTTTTATTAAAAATAATTTCCCAAAATAAAAGGAACTAATATACTCATTCATAAGCCGAATATTTTTGGTAAAAAAGTGAGGCATCAAAGAGTTGGCTTATAAACGGGTCTATGCCAAAATTTGATGATTTTAAACTCTATGGAATTATTGAATTGAATTGAATATCTAATACATTGTAGTTTTGTTTACCTGGAGCACCCACAGGCATGGAGCCCCTCAGCTCCCTGTGGCTGCGGTTCGCTGTTCTCAGCCAATGGGAGCTGCAGGAAGCGGCACCAAACAAAATGCCCCAACCCGCCAGTGGCTTACCCTGATGGGCCAGGAGCCAAAGTTTGTCAACCTCTGAAATATAGGCTCGGCTTATGTCAGGGTTCCCTCCCCACTCTAAACTCTAGGGTAAAGATGTGGGGACCTGCATGAAGAGCTCCTAAGCTTATTTCTACCAGCTTAGGTTAAAACCCCCAAGGTACCAAATTCCCTGCACCCTGACAAATGCTTCTTTCGCTGCCACCATCAAGTGTCTAACAGGAATCCAGGAAAGAAATCACTTGAACTTCCCTCCCCCCCAAAAATACCCCCTCAAGCCCGTACACCCCCTTTCCTGGGAAGCTTGAGAACAATCTCCCAACCAATTGGTTACACAGTGATCTAAAACCCACCCCCTGGGTTTTAACACCATAGAAAACAGTCAGCTTCTTAAAAGAAGGATTTTATTAAAACAAAGAAGGTAAAATCATCTCTGCAAAATCAGGATGGTAACTAATTACAGGGTACTCAATTTCCAAACTCAGAGGGATTCTCCCTCTGGAAAAACTTAAAGCTACAGAAAAACAGGAATAACCCCACCCCTCCTAACAAGGGAACACACCAAGCAAAATAAACAGAAATCTACTCACTATGCTATCTAAACTTACTTTAGAAAAGTGAGTACTGGTGAGGAGACTGATTTTCTGTAGGTTCTTTCTGTCTTCCAAGATCACTCTGGCTCAGACAAAGAGCCACACACAAAGCCTTCCCCCTTCCCAAGATTTGAAAGTATCTTGTCCCCTTATTGGTCAGATGCCAGCCAGGTCAGGTGTCAGTCTGGCTACCTGTGTTTCTTAACCCTTTACTGGTAAGAGGATTTTATAGCACTGCATCAGACCCTCTCCCCCTTCCCTTCATTTATGACAGCTTATGAAAGAGTCGTTCAGTTTTTGCTATTTTTACCTATCCATCTTGGGGGGTCGGCTTATAAACGAACGGGCTAATGAACAAGTATATACGATAGTTTATAAGTGTAACCTTGAATATGAACTCTTTTTCATTAGGGTCCAATCTAGAAATCATGTAGAGATAATCTTCCAGCATGTTAGTATGGATTTGTTGTGCTGAAAGTTCAAGCTCAAACTACAGATCCTGAAACTTTTAAATAAAGTGCAGGTGAGAAACACACATTGAAAGTAAGGCAGGTTTGAGTTCACGCTGAAGTATGTACTGTACTGTACTGTGTAAAGACCTTTCTAGCCTCTCTCTCATTTGTTAAATTATTTATTTTAATCAAGATCTTAGAAAAGTGGAAAACTGTCAAAACGTCTCTGTTAAGTACACGCCAACTGTCCCATTAAGAGGAAACATTCTCTATAATTTCTTTCAGTGCATTTGAAAGATGTCTACAACTTTCTCCCCAGATGTTGACTGTAGTCAGTTCACACAGAAATTACTGAAATATGTGAAAAACATACTGAGAAATTGTTCATTTTACTATTACCTTTGACTAAGTTAAAAGGAGGTGAAACATTCCCTTGCTAGAAACCTATGAGGGAGAAAAATTTGAACATGGTGGGAAAGCAACCTATAGTGTTTAAGAGACTCTACTTATAAACGTACAGTTTATAATCTTTGCTTAAGAGGTGTGAACTAAAATAATGGAGATATTACTAGCCACATTCTTTCTGACTAGATCTAATGTTATCAACCTTCACTTTTCCAAACCTCAGAAAAGTTCTATTCTTGGCAGGGTTGGGCGGGTATTTGTTTTTGGTTTTGTTTTTAAAACTAATCATATTTAAAAATAAAATCTTTTTTTTTTTGTCCCGAGGTTGAGTTTTTATATGCCAAGATACTGCCTGAAGTGACCTCTAAGCATTAACCCCTAGAAACTGAAAGAGATGGGAGGGCGGGCTATAGTGGAAACACAATCAGCTATAAATGTTGTGATGCCAGCAGCACTGTGATAATGACTGTGGTATCTTTTGAAGGAACACTGCAGCTGATGTTCAAAAACATTAAAATAACTTTTACAATAAATTATTTGTTGTAATTTAAATTGAATATGTAATGACATCCCTCAAGTACCAGATTTCCTTCTCTGTTTTTCTTTCTCAGGGATAGTCTACACTACCGTGCTACATCGGCGCAGCCGCCCTGCTGTAGTGCGTCCGCTAAAGATGCGCTATGCCAACGGGAGAGCCCTCTCCTGTCAGCATAATACTGAATCTCAACGAAAGGCAGAAGCTAGGTCAGCGGGAGAGCATCTCCTGCGCTGACATAGTTGCTGTAACTTACGTCACTCAAGGGGGTGGCTTTTTCACACCCTTGAGCGATGTAGCTTACATTGACTTAGGCAATAGTGTAGGCTATCCCTCAGTTGAAGAATAAATATGATATCTTAATTAAAATTGCTTTTCTTACAGGTACTATGTAGTAGCTGTTATGCTATACAGAGCACACGATCTTTTATAGGGGAGAAGGCAAATACGCCACACTTATTGAAAATACAACACTTAGCATATGCTTTTCAGTCTCACACACTCACTCACTCACTCACTCACTCCTGCCGGTCGATGTTTATAGTTACCAGTCTGTTGTAGCTCGAGTCAATCTAATGGCCAGTTAGATTGAGCACGAGGGAGGAGCTGGGCTCTGTCGGTCGCGATCCGATGCTCCGAGGCTTGTAGGACTGAACCCAGAGTTCCATTTCAAAAACACCCCATCTTTATAGTTGTACATTCCCATTTGAGTCCATGCATTTTGCAATGTCATCCTGTAGTCATTAGTTCTTAAGTGGTGTTAATCTTGGGGTTTTCTGCTGTCATCATTTGATGGTTATTGTCAGGCTTCCCATCGTTATCTCCTATTACTCGTCTTCTCGCCTTCGGGGGTGCATGCCTCACCTCTGAGGTCGTCAATGCTGCTAACATGTTTAGCATCAGATACAATGGATGTTTTCTGATTGTCTCCTGGTGTTTCCAAGTCTCTCACTTTTTCATGACCATCTGGACATTTGTGATGTCTTTCACACCTTATCTTTTTCTGATGCATGAATACCTCATTCACACGAACAGTTTCTCACAGAAACCTTTAAAAGTATACAGACAGATCAAGCCTTGCTAAATCTTATAACTAAAACAATTCCCTCAACATTTCTCTAATCTATTTATCATAGACACAATACAAAATCCTGTCTTTTACTTACTAAACTTTATAACAGGTCCTAATTGTAATACATCTGGGAAACAAGACCTCATCTTTTATAATACAACTTATCCTAAAACAAAGAGTGACCATAATCAGTAATAAGGACTGTTCTGGAAGACATTTGGTACATACTATATTATGACCTTTAATACAAATATAAAATCCTACCCTACATTGCCCAGGCAGGATAGAGACTGAAATTTCAGGTCAATATAGTTCTTTATCGTGGCCCACAGCACTTTCCTATAACATGGAAGTGTTGCCTTTGATGATACCTGATACTTGGTGTACTATGTGGATCTCAGCAGGCTGGCTGCACTTCTGTATTAAATATAAGGGCAGAGGTGATGAGTTCCATTTAGGTATACCCTTGTGGCACCTGACAAATTGCAGTGTGACCCTCCAATTAGGCAAAGTTTGGGTGTTCTTGACATAACAGTTTGGTACTGATTCCAGCCTTGCCGATTACAAATGCATTTTCTTTCTCTTTTTTTTTCAGATACTGAGCATCTTTATACTGTGGTTTTTCAAGAAATCTGTGAACGCTTTGGAAAGGCATATACCTGGGATTTGAAATCATTAGTCATGGGTAAAAAAGCATTGGAGGGAGCACAGATTATTCGAGATGTACTTGAGCTTCCGATGACCAAAGAGGAGCTACTGCATGAAAGTAAAATGAAGCAGGAAAAAATATTTCCTAATGCTGCATTGATGCCAGGTGTGTCTCTTCAATATTTAAATAACTGCATATGAAATGATTTAATGACTATTGTATAGTTCTAAAACCTCCTTTCACAAAGCACCTTCTCTCACAGACCTGATTTTTTCACTCTTGGCTTGACAGGTTTTGCTAAAAATTGCCTGTTTACTTGGTAGAAAGGTACTGAGGATGCTGAGAGCTTTTTCATATATACTTATGGAACAGCTGATCTTAATACATGTTTTAAAGAACAGAAAAACACATGGACAGGATAAATATGGATGAAGTTCATAAGTTTCATGGTCTAGTCTTTGCTTTATAATATTTGAGAGCGGCTGTGTAATTCAACAAGTTTGTTTTAAGGTGTGTATGTGTATGCACTCTAGTGTATTTGTGTAAAATAAACAATATGCATGCCTTTACATACATGGACAGACTTGTGTGTCTGCCCATGTATATATGTTGCATATTCTGAGTGCTTGAACTTGTAATCTTGGTTCCATTAGTAAAATTTTATTTTATTTAAGTTTGTAGTATGTAATGGGGCAGGAGAAAAAACCCTAGGTAACAAGTTCAGGCATGCAAAAGAAGAAAATCCTAAACTAAGTTTGTTACCAACATAGAATTTAAGGTTAATGTTTCTGGAGCAAACAGTATTTTATGGCTAAATATAATGAGAGAAGACAGAATAGCAAATTCCAGGTATGTGCAAAGTAGCCTAATTAATGTAACCATAACAAACATAACTTTTGGAACTTTCTGGATTTTGAATTTTTGGCCTTTCAGCCTTTATGGTGCACTACCAGTAGTCTAGAATTTTTTTTTTGAAGGGGTGGCTGTATTTATAGCTAAGTTCCTAATATCTTAAGAGGGCTGGGGTAAAATGAGTGTATGTGGGGGTGAGGGTGGGGAGAGGAGCAAGTTTAAAAAAAACAGAAACAGAAAAACTGGATATAATTTGTATATTCAGTTAACACTCAGCTGGCCCTCAGCCCTCACTGTTGCTGCTCACAGACGCATCACAGACGGGCTGGGGAGCGCACCTGGGCAGTAGCAGAACTCAAGGTATGTGGTCACAACCAGAACTATCACTGCATTTCAATGTCGGGAAGCTGAGAGCAATTCTCCTGGCTTGCCAGACATTCCAGGCCCATCTTCAGGGCAAATGTGTCTCATTACTGATGGACAATACCACACTGATGTTCTATATAAACAAACAGGGTGGTGCTAGCTCCTCTCCCCTGTGCCAGGAAGCTTTCCGACTGTGAGACTTCTGTGTCACACACTGCATCCAGCTACAGGCTTATATCTTCCGGGAGCACAGAATGAACTAGCGGCAGGGCCGGTGCAACCACTTGGCAAACCAGGCGGCCGCCTAGGGCGCCTAAAAGCCCGCTCAGGCGAGGAGGTGGAGTGGAGGTGAGCTGGGGCGGGGGCGCGGGGAGGGCCGCCTGCAGTAACGGGGGGGCCGGCAAGGGGAACCACTCCCCACCCCAGCTCACCTCCACTCCGCCTCCTCTGCAGAGCACGCCGCCCCTGCTCTAATTCTCCTCCAATCGGCGCCGCAAGCCTGAGAGGGGAGGAGAATTAGAGCGGGAGCAGCGTGCTCAGCAGAGGTGAGCTGGGGCAGGCTTCCCGGGTGGGGTTAGCTCCCACGGAGGGGCGGGGGGGGGGGGCGGGCTCCCTGGGCAGGGTTAGCTGCAGCAGTGGGGTTGGGTAGCTGCCGCGGGGGGAGGGCTCCCCGGGTGAGGGGGGGGCTGGGTTAGCTGCCATGGCAGGCGGGATTAGCTGCCTCGTTGGGGGTGGCTCCTCTCGGGGGTGTGTGTGTGTGTGTGGCGTTAGCTGTGCAGGGGGGTGGCGCAAGGTGGACGTTTCGCCTAGGGCACGAAACTTCCTTGTACCGGCCCTGACTAGTGGGCCACCTCAGCCGCTTATTCAACACTCATGAGTGGTCACTCAGAGTGGACATAGCCCTTTCGATCTTCCAGAGGTAGGGCTATCCCCATGTGGATCTGTTTGCAACACGGAGCAACAGAAACTGTCAGCTGTTCCACTCCTTTCAGAACCACAGCCACAGCTCCATAGCGGACACCTTTCACCTACTGTGGACGAGTCACCTGCTATATGCGTTCCCGTCCTTCCCCCTCATACACAAGGTCCTCCTCAAGATCCATCAGGACAGGGCTTCAGTGATCCTCATAGCACTAGCATGGCCCCAATAGCACTGCTTCACCATGCTGCTGAACCTGTCAGTGGACAGGCCAGTGGCCCTTCCTATGCTCCCAGACCTCATCACACAGGATCACGGCCAACTGCAACACCCCAACCTGGAGTCCCTCCACCTCATGGCATGGAAACTCCATGGCTGAACCAGCTTGAGCTGCAGTGCTCAGACTCTTTTAGGGAAGTTCTGTTGGGGAGCAGGAAGCCCTCCACTCGCACAACATATCTGATGAAGTGGAAGCATTTCTCCATTTGGTCCCTACAGAAAGGTACCTCCCCGCAGCAAGCCTCTATTGCCCTTGTGCTAAACTACCTCTTGTACCTGAAGCAACAGGGGTTGGTGATATCATCTATTAAGGTACACTTGGCGGCCATCTTGGCCTTCCACCCGGGTGTGGCGGGCAGGTCAGTCTTTAGCAATCCCATGGTGGGCCGCTTTCTTAAGGGCTTGGATAGGCTTTACCTCCAGGTGAGGCAGGCCGTTCCTCAGTGGAATCTTAACCTTTTCCTTTCCGGACTCATGTGTCCCCCTTTCAAGCTCCTCACGACCTGCCCCTTATCCTACCTTTCCTGGAAGGTGGCCTTTCTGGTGGCCATAACCTCGGCCAGAAGGGTCTCTGAGCTCAGAGTACTGACTTCCAAGCCCCCCTACATGGTCTTTTACAAGGACAAGGTGCAGCTACGCCCTCACCCAGCGTTCGTACCGAAGGTAGTATTGTAATTTCATGTTAACCAGGACATATTTCTACCTGTATTCTTTCCTAAATCTCATGCCAGCAACAAAGAGCTTGCCCTAGCCTTCTACATTGAACGCACAAAGCTGTTTCGTAAGTCACCACAGCTTTTTATTGCAATTGCCGAGAGAATGAAAGGGCTTCCCATCTCATCTCTGCACATCTCTTCATGGATCATGTCCTGCATCAGAAAGTGCTATGACCTGGCTAAGATCCCAGCCCCGGTGTTGACGGCGCACTCCACAAGGGCGCAGGCCTCTTCCGGTGTGTTCCTCACACAGGTCCCTATTCAGGACATATGCAAGGCAGCAACGTGGTCTTCCAGCCATGCCTTCACGTCACACTATGCCATCACTCAATAGGCGAGGGAAAATCTGGCCTTCAGCAGGGCAGTACTGCAATCAGCAACTCAGTGAACTCTGACCGCCTCCTCCGTCAAAACTGCTTGAGAGTCACCTATTGGAATGGATGTGAGCAATCACTCGAAGAAGAAAAGACGGTTACGTACCTTTTGTAACTGTTGTTCTTCAAGATGAGTTGCTAATGTTCATTCCAAATCCCTTCCGCCTCCCATCTGTAGGAATATTCTGTCAAAAAAGAACTGAGCCGGTGGCGGGTCGGCAGGGACCTATATACACCACGACAAAGGCACCACTCCAGGGTGCTCCTCAGCCAACCCAACGGGTACCACTAGGGTAAAAACTTCCGACAGTCGTGCACGCGGCGCACGCACACACACACCCCTGTTGGAATGGACATAAGCAACACAACTCGAAGAACAACAGTTACGAAAGGTAGGTAGCCATCTTTTCTCATAGCAGCTTTCAAAGTTGGAGAACATAGAATAACATAAAAGTTAATTAAGCAAATAAATAATATTTTTTTAAAAAAAAGGTTTCTTACCCCACCACCCCAAAGAGGCTTCAATTTTGTATCTTCACCTTTATTTTTTGGCTTCTTGTTTTTTACTTGGATTAATCAAATTGCTGTTGGCTTAGTTTTCCTTCTTGAAGGGAAGAATAGCTTTGACCTCCTGGGTCTTGTTAACTGGAGATCAATCAAAACTGCGGCTTGTCGGCTATTTTGTACAAGTAATAAGAAGGTCAGTAGTGGTCTGGATTGTGGAACCAAGTGAGTTCTTTAAAAGGGGAACTGTTTGCTAAATAAATGTAGAGGAATCTGAAATGTCTCTACATCCCTTACATCTCTTTAAAATTGTAAATCTCATTTGCATTTAGACAATTTGGGGTCAGAGCTGACGGCTGAACTAATTTAATGAAATAATTTGTCTTTCATTCTTGTCAAACTTTTATGTAGTCAGAAAAGAAAATGTCTGATTTAGCACGTGGATGAGGATCCATGTTGTCAAAAAATGATAGAAAAGGATCTCATCTAGTGGACTTCTGAAAATGTTCTGCACAGATTTGAATATCAAGATAATAGGCAGCTTCTCAATATGTGAGAAACATATGGGAGAATATGTTCAATTATCAGTCTTGCTTTCCTACTCTTTGAGGTGTCTAGGAGCAGCCCTTTTCATTAGGAACCCCACCACAAGGAGGCTCTGAAGGATGGTATTATAAGTGAAGGAGTAAAATATGGAGGAGATTCTCAGTTGCCCCATCAGGGACATGGAGGTCTACCTCAGAAAAACTATATTCCTTGAAAAGAACACAAAAATCTACAAAAAAATAGCATGAAGCTGAAAGGCAAGACACGTAGTAGTGTGTCAGAGAGATCTTGTGTGCTATATTTTAAAGCTAATTATAACAGTAAAGTATATTTAATAGACTACAAATAAAAATCTAAGAAGTCACTTAAACACTTAGGAGTCTAATCCATGGAAATTAAGGTCCTAAATCCCGTTGCTGTTGAAGATGTTAATCCATTGGTCTGCTTTGAGATTCTGTCTCAAGTTAGTTTCTGCTGACCTTCACAAGTCAGTTGAATCACAGTTACTGCCATGAAGGGAGTAAACAAGCCCATTGCTGTTTTGCTGCCAACCAAGCAGCAAAGGTAGCTGTGAACTTCTTGACTCCCTTCAGCAAATGACACATTTATTCTTTAAATTGTTCTTTTCTTTAAATTTTTGTGTGTGTGTATGCTCCCATTTCTATTTTTCTCAAGTCTTTATCTCAGCCATGTGTCTGCTCTCTTCTCCAAGCAGCACTGAGTTCCCTGGGAACTGCTGAGTGGGTTGTAAACAAAATGGCAAATCTGAAGAAATAGAAGAAAAGTCACTTTACCCATTCTCGAAATGCCATGGCAAGGCACAGGAAAACCAACTCATGGGTGAAACTCCTTGTAAGATGTAGGATCTATGGTGAATTTTTTTTCTGATTCCACAACTGGGAAAAACGGTCAAATTGTTTCTAACAAAATGTATTTTTGTTGAAAAATTGCTTCTTTGAAAACTAATTTTTTTGCTATTTTTTTTTAATAATCCATTTTTATGTAACTCCAAACAGCAACAACAAAAATGTGTTTTATTCTCACCACCTCCTTTCTTCATTTGCATACTTACCTTAAAAACTAACATGACCAATATAGGAGTACTTACGGAACTCTGAGTTACGGAAATCCGCGTTTACGGAAAAAGCTCCGTAAGCTAAAAAAAGGAGGGGTGGGGGTTTTTTTGGCGTAATGGTCGGAGATACGTCTCCGACTTACACAAATTCCAAGTTACGCAAGGCATTCCGGAACAGAACGTTTGCGTAAGTCGGGAAGCATCTGTATTGTAATACAATAGGTAATGTATTATTTGTACGTAGTAAGTGCTTGGTTAGTGTTCATATACAATAAGTCTATATTAATGCAAATATGGTAAAAGTCCTTAAACTTCTTTGCTGTTCATCAAACTATAACTTTTCCATGAGCTTCGATGGCTCGTTTCAGTGAGAACATATTTTCATTAATTATGGGTAGCTACAATATAAGGCTATTCACAATGATATTCCAAAATAGCAAAACTTTATAGATTCATAGCCTATAAAGCCAGAATGGATCATTGTACTCATCTAGCTTAACCTCCTGTGTAAAACAGGCTACAATACCTCCCTCAATTAAATTCCTGTTTGAATGAAAGCATTTTAAAAAACCCCAAAAACATCCATTCTTGACTTACAATTTTCCATTGATGGAGAATCCACCACAACACTCGATTAATTCTTGCAATGATTAATTATTGTTTAAAAAAACTGCCCTGTTTCTAATCTGAATTTGTCCTGCTTTGACTTCCAACCATTGGAACTTATATCTTTGGATGTTATATCTTTGTTAGTTTAAGAGCCTTCTATTGAATTTATGTTCCTCATGTTATGCTAAACAGACTGCTAAATTTTTCACTTTAAGGCATATTTTCCAATCTTTTAATCACTATAGTGGCTCTTCTCTGAAACCTCTCAAATGTTTCAATATCTTTTATGAATTGTGGACACCAGAATTGAACACGATATTCCAGTGGTAATCACAGCACTGCCAAATACAGAAGCAATATAACTTTTTTATTTCTACTCGTGAGTTCTCTGTTTATGTATGTTTATTTCGTTAGTCCTGTGGCCACAACAGTATACTCGGAGCTCACATTCATCTGATTATACACCGTGACCCCCAAATCTTTTTCAGAGTCACTTCTTCCCAGGATATAGTCCCCCATCCTTTCTGTTTGGCCTACATTCTTTGTTTCTAGTTCTGTGACTTTACATTTGGCTGTAGTAAAACTGTTTGCTTTTGCCCAGTTTAAAAAATAATCTGGATCACTCTGTATCAGTAACCTGTCCTCTTCATTGTTTACCACTTGCCCAGACTTTATCAGTGAAGATTTTGTTTTCTTCCAGGTCTAATTGATGAAAATATTAAATTGCCACAATCCTGAGAACTGATCTCTGTGGGACCCCATTAAAACGCACCCTTTCAATGATGACTCCTTATTTACAATTGCATTTTGAGACGTGTCAGTTAGCTAATTTTTAATCCATATAATATATGCCATGTTAATTTTGTCTCGTTATAATTTCTTAATCAAAATGTTGTGTAGTAGCAAGTCAAATGTCTTACAGAAGTCTAAGTATGTTACATTAACACAATTGCCTTTAGCAATCAAACTTGTAATCTCGTCAAAAAAGATATCAAGTTAGTCTGACAAGATCTATTTTCCATAAACCCATGTTGATTGGCATTAATTATATTGCCTTTCTTAAGTCTTTATTAATCAAGTCCCATATCAGCTGCTCCATTACTTTTGCTTGGGATCAATGTCAAATTAAAGCTTGTCAGGATTTCACCAACCTTTTTAATAAAAGTAAAGCCAAATTTACGTCTTGGAGCTCTGGCAACTTGGACAATCAAAAACGTTATTGACCAGTCATAATGAGATCAAATTGTGAACACACAGCAATACAATCTCTTTCAAAGAAAAATTAGGAGAATCCATAAGAAAAACTAAAACATTGTTATATTTATATAATTAAAAAATAGATCTCTTAACTAGACCTCTAGAATGTTCACATCAATTAAACAAAATGTATAACCAATTTAACATGCTGCCAAGATCCCTTTTCCACCTGCTTTTAGATTGGTAGAAAAACAAACTTGCAGCTGTGCTCTCTTGACTGTATAAAGTCATTCATCTGATCAAATATTCATTACATTAGTCCCGAACACCTGAAGTTGGGTATAGTTTATTTCTTACGTAATTTATATTCTCTGTGTGAGGGAACACATTGTCACTATAAATTGTACTTAACTTCATGGGGTCCATGAGTGAGTTCAAGGAACATTCTTGCATTGCCTTTTACATACATATTATCACGTAATGTGGCACATTGTGCAGGATAGAACTTGTTATTTTAGCAGATTATTAAACCTCAAATTGTGTCCTGCTAATCTAGGCTTGGTTTAGGCCTAGGAAATGTCAGTTTGACAGAACTGTCAGGATGTACCAATAACACTTTCTCTTTTTATATTTCTGACTGGTTACAGGTGTAATTAGCAGGCATTGCAGTTATGTAAGTTAATTTATGGGATGAGTGGGGTAGTTCTTGAAGGGGTGTTGGAAAGGTGAAGAATACTACTTGGAACATGGACCCATCTGCACTCTGAGAAGAATCTTTGCTATTGCTTAAAGTGCTGGAAAGTGAGAAAAATACATTAGTTACTAGCAGCTAGTTACTTCCTTGGCTTGGAAATAGATTAGTTTATATATATATATATATATATATATATATATATATATATATATATATATATATATATATCATTTAGTCCATCCCCTGCACTTAGGTCGGATTCAGTATTGTCTAGATCAGGGGTCGGCAAACTAGATACCTTTAATTTAGGTTTAAACAGAGACTGGGAGTGGCTCGGTCATTATGTTAATTGAATCTATTTCCCCTAGTTTAGTATCCTAGTTAAGTACCCTTACACCTTTGTGTCAACTGTCCATAATGGGCCATCTTGATTATCACTTCAAAAGTTTCTTTCCCCTGCTGATAATAGTTCCTTTCAATTAATTAGCCTTTTACAGTTAGTATGGGTACTTCCACCTTTTCATGTTTCTCTGAATGTATAAATATCTTCCTACTGTATGTTCCATTCTGTGCATCTGAAGAAGTGGATTGTAGTCCACGAAAGCTTATGCTGAAATAAATTTGTTAGTCTCTAAGGTGCCACAAGTATTCCTTTTCTTTTTGCTGACACAGACTAACACGGCTACTACTCTGAAACCTTTCAGAAGTGGTGTGCCAAGTCTTCATTTATTCACTCTTAATTTAAGGTTTCGTGTGCCAGTAATACAGCTTAATGTTTTTAGAAGATCTTTTTCTATAAGTCTATAATATATAACTAAACTATTGTTGTTTGTAAAGTAAATAAGGTTTTTAAAATGTTTAAGAAGCGTCAGTTAAAATTAAATTAAAATGCAGAGCCCCCCAGACCGGTGGCCAGGACCCGGGCAGTGTGAGTGCCACCAAAAATCAGCTCGCGTGCCGCCTTCGGCACGCGTGCCATAGGTTGCCTACCCTTGATCTAAATCATCCCTCACAACCGTCCCTGACAGGTGTTTGTCTAACCTATTCTTAAAATCTTTCAATGGTGGAGATTCCATATCCTCCCTAGCTAATTTGTTACAATGCTTAACTACCCTTACAGTTACAAAGTTTTTCCTAATGTCTAAGGTAAATCTCTCTTGCTTCAATTAAGCCCGTTACTTCTTGTCCTGTCCTCAGTGGTTAAGAAGAACAATTTATCACCCTCTTCTTTATAACAGCCTTTTACCTACTGGACCCTCCTCGGTCTTCTCTTTTCCAGACTAAACCCAGTTTTTCCAATCTTTCTTTCTAGTTCATTTTTTTCTAGATCATTAATCATTTTTGTTGCTCTCCTCTGGACATTCTCCAGTTCATCCACATCTTTTCTGAAGTATGGTACACAGAACTGGAAACAGTGCTCCAAGATGAGGCCTCATCAGTGCTGAGTAGAGTGGAAGAATTACTTCTTCGTATGAAGGTCCCTATGTGTGTTCCACATGTGGGATACGCATGTACACCATGCACCTGAATCAGGATTTTTTTGTAAGCAGTGTCCTTTCGCCTGCACGCACACCATAGCTCTCCTTGTGCTCCCAATCACGGGCATAAAAGGTGGTGCAGAAAGGGATCTAGGGGTTATAGTGGACCACAAGCTAAATATGAGTCCACAGTGTGATGCTGTTGCAAAAAAAGCAAACATGATTCTGGGCTGCATTAACAGGTGTGTGGTGAGCAAGACACGAGAAGTCATTCTTCCGCTCTACTCTGCGCTGGTTAGGCCTCAACTGGAGTATTGTGTCCAGTTCTGGGCACCGCATTTCAAGAAAGATGTGGAGAAATTGGAGAGGGTCCAGAGAAGAGCAACAAGAATGATTAAGGGTCTAGAGAACATGACCTATGAAGGAAGGCTGAAGGAATTGGGTTTGTTTCGTTTGGAAAAGAGAAGACTGAGAGGGGACATGATAGCGGTCTTCAGGTATCTAAAAGGGTGTCATAAGGAGGAGGGAGAAAACTTGTTCATCTTAGCATCTGAGGATAGAACAAGAAGCAATGGGCTTAAACTGCAGCAAGGGAGGTTTAGGTTGGACATTAGGAAAAAGTTCCTAACTGTCAGGGTGGTTAAACACTGGAATAAACTGCCCAGGGAGGTTGTGGAATCTCCACCTCTGGAGATATTTAAGAGTAGGTTAGATAAATGTCTATCAGGGATGGTCTAGACAGTAATTGGTCCTGCCATGAGGGCAGGGGGCTGGACTTGATGACCTCTCGAGGTCCCTTCCAGCCCTAGAATCTATTAATCTGGTCTAGGGGACCTCCCCGTCCCACCAAGCGAAGGCTAAGACTGTTAATGGCACTCTCATAGACACAAGGACAAGCCATCTTCATCTAATAATACTCCAAAGAGAGAGGATCACTCCCTGACCCCATCAAAGTTGGCACACATGGGCACTAAGGGCTTAGGCCTAAGTAAATCTTGATAGGAGAGGGAGGCACACCAGGGTATGCATCCAGTGGTTCTGATGGTGAAGGTTTGGGTTGAACAGCTCCCCTGGTACTCCCATCTACTTTTAAAGCCAATGTGTACCAGTAGTGACACAGCCCTGGAGGGAGCCAACCCCCATAGTAACCAAGGAAGCTCCGGTTCTGATGGCTCAACCAATGGGCTCTCCTACATCCCCCTGGGGGACATTTTGCTCTTCCCTATGTACATTCATCCCTCTTATTGGGATTGTCTATTCTGGGATGTGAATACACCAGAGGAAGATGCTATCCTGGCAAGGCAGAGTCATTCTTCCATCCCACCTGCCAGCCTTGGGGCACAACCACTGGTACCAGAGATGGGGGATCCAGCTTTCTCAACGGATAAGTCTGAGGCCCCACAGGAGCTGCTGTGGCATTGGATGAAGGTGGCACTAGACAGGAGCCCCAGATTAGGGTTCCAGTCTCTGACCAGATATGATTGGCCAAGAGACAGGTGGTCCTCTTCAGCCAGTTGGCAATATCGGGGATCGTGGGAACTCTACCCTAGACACCCAGGATTGGTACAGGATACCTATTTGCCATCCTGTGGACACCCACAATCGTCCCCACTGGAATATTCAGAGGGGGAAGGTGAGCTGTTCTGGGAGTGATCTTGTCATCTTCAGGGGACAAGGCAGTTACTCCATCTTCTCCATCTCCGTCGGATGACTTTAAAAATATCAAGAGCTCATGCACAGGGTGCCTGCAAAGCTAGAGATTCAACTTGAGAAAGACCAGGAACCTCAGCACAATTTAGTAAACATTCTGCAGTTTTCTGACATTTCCCAGTCTCCCAATCAAGTGGCCCTCTCCATCAATGAGGCTATCATAGATCTGGTAAGGATGGTTTGGCATACTCCTACTTCTTGTGCTCCCACCATAAGAGGGTCAAGATGCGTTACTTTGTCCTATTTGGTGGTGGTGGTGGGGGTATGAGTTTTTGTTCTCTCAACCACTGCCTAACTCTTTAGTGGTGCAGGTGGCTACAGCATGGTCCAAGCAACAACACCCACAGGCTACTCCCTCTGATAATAGACACAAGCAACTTGAAATTCTAGGAAGAAAGGTTTCCTCTTCCATCTCCCTCCAGTTCAGGATCTCAAATTATTCAGGTCCTCTTGGCCAAATATTATTTTACTAATTATAACAAGATTTTTCAAATTTAAGGACAAGCTCCCTGAGGAGGATAGGACCCAGTTCAAGGTCTTAGTGGATGAGAGCAGATTGGTGATCAAAACTTCCCTCCAAGTTGTGGTGGATGTGGCAGATAGTGCATCTAGGGGAATAGCTATGGTCACTGTTACGAGGAGACACTCGGGGTTGCAATCCTTAAGTTTTCCTAGAGCTGTGCAGAGTACCATACAGCCTATTCCATGAGAAGACAGATGAGTCGTTCCATTCCCTTAAAAACTTGAAAACAACACTTTGCTCGCTGGACATTTATACCCCTGCCCCTATGAGAGAACAGTATAAACGGGTATAGGGCAAGACCGCCTCCTCAGCCATTTTACCACCAACGTCCTCAGAAGCCACCAGGCAAGAGACAGTGGGTTCTTCTTAGCATATGTGCAATGTGCCTCAGGTGGCACGTGACCAGGATCCATCACTGAATTTAGTACACTGGTTGGATCATTCATTTCCCGAGCTTGGGCCAGGTACTGACAGGGAACATGACATGAATGCTGATCTGTGCCCCCCACAGTGGGTTTATGGATCTAGGAATCCAGTCTCTGCAATGTTCCCCACCACGCTGTACTCTAACCCCCAAGCAAAGAGTTTCTTTTGATGGGAGTGTCGAGACCCATGTCCCTTAATTGATGTCGCCTCATACCTCTCCTCTGATATTTGGAGGCTGGCTTACCCAATTTGCCAAAACCTGGAAGGCCCTAACTACAGACAAATGGGTATTAGAGATTATTTATGACAGCTGTCTGATAGTTTCTGGTACCTCCTTTCCACAAACCCCATTCCGGGTTCCTTTTCAGGGACCACTCTCATGAGACTCTATGACAAGAAATGAACTCTCTTCTCCTCGGGGGAGCCATAGAAAGAGTTCCACCTCTACATCAAGGGATGGGATTCTATTCCCCTTACTTCTTGATCCCCCAAAAGAATGGGGGATGGAGGCCAATTCTCGATCTGAGACAGCTGAACAGGTTTATTAAAAACTAAAATTCTGTATGATATCCTTGGCCTCACTAATTCCCTCATTAGAGGAGGACACATGGTTTGTGGCTGTCAACATGAAAGATGTATATTTTCACATACACATCCACTCAACCCACAGGAGGTTCCTCTTTGATCAGGAGCATTACCAATTCAGAGCTCTTTTCCTTGGTCTAGCTACAGCACCCAGGGTCTCTACTAAGGTTTTTTCAGTAGTGACAGCAAGGGTGAGAAGAGAATGATTTACAGTATTTCCTTACAGTGACTGCTGAGGCAACAATATTTACCAATGTCTCCTTGGGTTGGGGCACTCACTTGGGCAACTGGACCCCACGGGAATCCAGAATGGATTTCAATTTGCTAGAATTCACAGCAACCTATCAAGCCTGTGATGCCTTCCTACCACTCATCTGATCCAGATATGTCCAAATAATATTGGACAATAAACCACTATATTCAATATAAACAAGCAGGAGAGAGCAAGATCTCTCCGTTTATGCATACAGGCAGTCACCTTCTGGAATTGGTGCATCAGCCATTATGTAACTCTATCAGCATTATATTTACCAGGAGTGCTAAACTCCCTAGTGCAGTGGTTTTCAAACTGTGGGTCATGGAATGTAAGGCACTGGGTCGCGGGGGCTCTGGTCAGCACCACCAACCGGGCCATTAAAAGTCCCGTTGGTGGTGCTGCCCGGCTAAGGCAGGCTACTCCCTACCTGTTCTGACACTGCGCTGCTCCCCGGGAGCTACCAGCAGCAGGTCCAGCTCCTAAGCGGGGGGGCCACGGGCCTCTGTGCACTGCCCCCGCCCTGAGCACCAGCTCCGTACTCCCACTAGCTGGGAGCTGGCGGGGTGGGTGCCGGTGGGCAAAAGCCATGCAGAGCCACTTGTGCACCTCCGCCTAGAAGCCAGGGTGCAGCGCAGTCCACGGTGCCAGGACAGGCAGTAAGCCTGCCTTAGCATCCTCGCTGTGCCGCTGACCAGGAGCCACCCGAGGTAAGCCCACGCCCCAACCCCACGCCCCAATCCCCTGCCCCAGCCCTGAGCCCCCTCCCATGACCTAACCCCCAGCCCTGAGCCCCCGCAAACCCAGTGCCCCCTCCTGCACCCCAAACCCCAGATCCCCAGCCCCACCCCAGAGCCTGCACCCCAACCCCCTGCCCCAGCCCAGAGCCTCCTCCCACACCTCAAACCCCTCATCCCAGCTCCATTGGGTCGCGGGCATCCACAATTTTTTTTCAATTGGGTCTCCAGAAAAAATGTTTGAAAACCACTGCCCTAGCGAACTACCTGGGCAGACATTTTTCTGTAAATCATGAATGTGAGATTCACAATTCAATTCTCAACGATATCGTCACCCAGTGGGGAATGCTGGCTGGGAACCTTTTTACCTTGCGGGAGAACAGGAATCTTCCTTGGTACATCTCCAAAGCAGCTATGAGCAAGAGATTGATGGGAGATGCCCTACTGGTGTTCAGAGGAATTGACCGGGGTATGCTTTCCCCTCCATCCCATTGGTACTACATGTTCTATGGAAGATCCGCCAAGACAGAGCTTGAGTCATCCTGATTGTACCCAACTGTCTGAGACAGTTCTTTACGGGTCTGCTGTTCACCCACCCATGAACATCCCCATGTTGCTGGACCTTCTAGCAAAGCTATGGGGTAGGTTCAAGCACCCATGTCCAGGACTGTTGCAATTCAGGGGGTGGCATTTGAATGGCTGTCAGAAACAGAGTACTTTTGTTCTAAAAGGGTGCAGTCCATCCTTAACTAAAGCAGAAAAGACTCTATGAGAAGCTGTTACTCAGCAAAATGGAGGCATTTCTCCTGAACTCAATTTGCCCCCAGAATCAGCTCGCATCCGTACTATCTTAGAGTATCAACTTATGCTTAACTCTTACTCTCAGTTATCTGCGAGTGCATCCAGAAGCAATCAGCCGCTTTCCATCCTCTGGTGAATAGCCATACCATATTCACTCATCATGTCACAACTAGATTTCTAAATGTGATTGTCAGATCCTTTTTACCGTTGGTGAAGTTTGCACCTCAGTGGGACCTCAGTTTTGTTTTATCGTCACTCACTAAATCCCCCTTTGAGTATCTAGCTATGTGTTCTATGGCCTGTCTTTCCATAAAGTTGGCCTTTCTAGTAGCCATAATGTCAGCCAGAAGAGTAAGCAAGCTGGGAAAGCTCATGGTAGACCCACTGTATACTATGGTCTATTCAAAAAAAAGAAGAAAAGAAAAAAAAGGTCTCATTATGCCCCACCCTAGATTAATTCCTAAAGTAGTTTCAGAGTTTCATATTAACTCAGGGCTTGTCTTCACTACCCACCGGATCAGCGGGTAGCAATCGATCTATCGGGGATCGATTTTTCACATCTCGTTTAGACGCGATTAATCGATCCCCGAAAGCGCTCCCCGTCAGCTCCGGAAATCCACCTCATCGAAAGGCGGAAGCAGAGTCGATGTGGGAGTGGCAGCGATCGACTCGCCGCCGTTCTCACGGCCAGGTAAGTCGATTATGATACGCCGACTTCAGCTACGTTATTCACGTAGCTGAAGCTGCGTATCGTAGATCGACCCCCACCTCCCAGTGTAGCCCTGGGCTCATATAAGTTACCTACTAGTGTTTTTTCCACAACCACATGCCTCTTATGAAGAGAGACGGCTGCGTTCTCTGGATGTTCGAAGGGCTTTGGCCTTTTATCTGCCAAGAACAAAGGATGTTAGACACCTAAACTACTTGTTTACATAGCAGAGTGATCGAGAGGTCAAACCATATTGACCCAGACACTTTCAAAATGGATCTCGGGTTGTATTATCCTTTGTTACCTACTAACTAGTTTATATTCCCATTCCAGAGGGGATATGGGTTTATTCCACTAGATTACTTCAGCTGCGTCTCTGAGACATGTGCCCCTGCTAGAGCCATGCTCTATGCATACCTTCATGAGACATTATACTCTGGTCCAGTCGTCAGCTGTGGATACAGCTTTAGGGCAGCAGTACTACAGTCAGCTATCACTTCTGTGTTCTCACAGCCGCCTGTCTGACTACTGTTTGTTAATCTCCCACACTTGGAATACACATAGGGGCCATCACTTGAAAAAAAGAAATTGAGGTTACTTACCTATAACTGGGGGTTCTTTGATATGTGTTGTCCCTATGTGTATTTCACTACCCTCCCTCCATTCCCTCTGCTGCAGATTGTTTGAACTGTAGTAAGAATGAGAAACTGGAGAGGTGTGGGCCCACACCACCTTTTGTGGCCTCGGTTCAGAGCATGAGGAGAGCTATGGCGCACATGCGGGCCAACGGACTCTGCTTACAAAATATTCTGGTCTCAAGCGCATAGTGTGCATATGTATCCCAAATGAGAAATGCAGATAGGAACAACATATCTCGGAGAATCTGCAGTTGCAGGTAAGTAACCTCTATTACAACACTTCTGCTAATACATCCCAGAATAATGCCCACTTTTTTTTTTTTTTGCAACAGTATAACATTGTTGACTTATATCTAGTAATATTGCATTGCTGATAATACTCCTAAAGAATGTTTCATAATGAAAATGAAACAGTTGACATAGGCGATATTTCTAAGGTCTACTGAACACTAGATCTATAGCAATTAAAGCAAATGGTAGATGGCTCTACCCTTATTACTTTCCTGTCATCACAGTAACAATACCAGTTTCACTTGAGGGTCGAGGCCATGTGCGGATAATGATTTGTGATTCCCAGGTCTGTAGAGCATCAAGTTACACCGAAAACATTTTTTAAAACCATTTGAGTTTTGGCACAGTCTGATCCACCCTCCTTGTGTGGATTGAGTATTTTATTTTCCTTGGGCACATTTTTGTGCTCAAAAGCTACAAAGATTTCTACTGAAGAATTGCTTTCATAGTCTTAAAGGATTATGATCAAATCAGCTAGAAATCTAATCAAGTTGCCAGAGGTCTGAATGGTAATGTTAGTTTTTCTTTGATTAAAAAGGGTGATGAAATCTTGAAGAGCTTTAGTTTGGTCTGTCATCAGATTCAGTGTAGGAGTTACAAATGATTTGGAAATAGAGATAGGCAGCCTTTGCACAAAGAGGTTATATTTATCTTCAAGGTTCCCATTCATGAACAATTGGATACGACTCATGTAAGATATGGGTTACACACACTTGGTTAAGTACTCTAAACAGTACAGTGTGTATTTGCAATCTCTGTTGTTTCTCAGCAATCTCTGCTTCCCTCCAGAACTTCCACTGTGTTCATAGGCTGCTTGTTTTGTTTTGGGTGTCCTAGCATCAGAGTGAAATGGACTAGAGTTACAATCTCTGAAGAGACTCGGTATTGGTACTTCAGGAATCAGGAGCCTAGTCCACTTCACTCTGCTGCTAGCACACTCAGAAGCAGCAGGAGAGCCCAGTACAGTCACTGGAAAGGGATGGGGGTGGGGGGATGAAGGACACAGCATGGGAGAAACCAGTGGTGCAAGTAGAAATCATTTCTTGCCAGTACTGCACTCATGGGAGGGACCCGGGGGGAGGGCACATGACCTCCCCACATGCCCCTCAGTGTGACTCCTCCCTACCCCAGCCCTCGCTCTCCCCATCCCTTCCAACACTCCCCTTTGTATATACAAACATCAATATGCTTAACTACTCACTTTACCCCCCCAAAATATGTAGTATTCAGTCTGTTTATATGGAATATGTTAGTTGGGTGTGGAGCCATTTCAGCATATGTATGTCTTATTAAAAGACACATTTTAAGTAGAACTGTATCCCAAACTGCTATATGGTATTGTACCCAAACATTGCATTTCAATGCGAGATTCCACTTCCTTTATAGGAACATACTCCTGAAATTCTTTCCAATCCACAAAAGTGGTCCATAATCATGCAAATGGTCCCATTGTCTTCAGTAGGATTGATCAAATGATTACGGGTTTACAGGGTTAGGTTCCGAGTTTGTAAATTGTTCTGTATAAAACTGACAATGCCTGAGCTGTCAGATTAGAAGGAGCTTCATTTGAATAAAGGTTGGTCAGTCTGAGCTCCATTGCTAAGATGAGAAACATATTTTCAGCAAAATTCTTAGCAGATTGCTGAGGCAGCTGGTTTAGGGCCGTCAGTGTCCAGCATTATAGTCTTCACTTATAGTTCTTTCATCCACAAAGCTGGAAAATTAGGCACTTGTTTTCTTTGTTTTGCTGCTCCAGTTCCAGTTAACAAAATGCTTCTTAGACTAGTTTGGCTGCAAAGAAGAATCCTGTGTACACTGGGGACAACATGTGATTCCCATCAGGCTACAGACCTGGGCTGACATCAGAATCCAAACATCCTCTGGTCAGTGCAAGCAGAGGCATTCCTCTAAAGATTTGGACTTGATGTGATGCAGTATGGATGTCATGGATAATTCAGACCAATGGGGAGCCCCCCCCCCCCCCCCCCCCCCGCTGTTTAAGTTTCTTAGTATATGTATTGTGGTGTTAAAGCTATATAAAGAATGAATGTCCTCCCTAGCCATGTTCTGCTCCTTTAAGGAGCAGAGTGCAGCCCCCCCGCCTCCGGAGCGGGGGGCTAGCTACAAGTCTTTCCGGTACCCCATACCTGCTAAAAATTTTAGCAAAAAACATATACGAGTCCAAAAGTTGAATATTTTGGAAACTTTGCATGTATAAACATGAAGTTTAATGTGGGGAATAGTACCTTCTCAGTTTCCCCCTGGTATCTCTTAGCTTAAGATTCAACAAGGTCCCTGGAATTTGCATTATTTTTTAAAGGATTTTACTGCAGGAAAGTTCATATTATTCTTGTAGGAATCTTAGCAGATTGTTGCTCAGAAAATATATGACTGATTTACATTTAGAAAAGATTAGAGAATTGGATGAGTAGGCCCAAGCAGAAACCGCTGAAAAACACCAGAAGATAAGAATATCTGGTTCCTAAGCAGGTCTTTTGTACTTAGCAGTTACAAAACCACTTATTCCTCCAAATACTTGTTCCATTTACATTAAAATAAAAGTGGAAATTATATTTTTTTTCTTCTCTGGCAATTTTGGTATTGTCTTTAGTGTCACATTCTGAATGTGTCCAGTTGGCAAAGATAGCAGTGACCAAAGAAAATATGAAATAAATTACTTTACACCTTGTCAATTTTTGGATAAGCAATGGGAGTTTGCCATTTATTTAAATGGAGCCAGGAATTTTTGACTTCGTTTTTACATCAGAATGAGTAGATGACATCACATGTCTTTAAAGCATGACAACTAACTACATATAAAAGGCCCCATAATAATAGCATAGGAGCCCTAGAACAATCAAGGGGGGACATGCTGTCTCCAGCCAAGCCGTAATAGTTTTCTTTTTTTTCTGGAACTTCTTCAGTGTATGTCGTCAGTGATCAATGAAAGTAAAAAAAGGACACAGTAGCAGTATCTTGTTCAGTACAAACTATCCCTAGGTTGTCAACTGATTGAACTAATTATTGTCACCAAGGTTTCAGCTGAATCCAATGAGACTGAAGAGAAGCATCAGGGGAATAATGGGGAAAAGACTGCTATAATTTGTGCTTTTTTGTGTTTTACCTTATATTTTTATATAAACTTTCAAAATGAAAATGCTGAGCTATTCTTGTAGGAACTCTCTGTTCTCCCAATACCTGCATCCTGTCAATCTGGTCTTTTTTGTTGGTTATTTCAAAGTTGTTAATTTCATTGACTTCTGTGATTAGTCAGGATTTAAAGATGCTGACATCTGAAGTCTATCCGTGTCCATGTCAGCTTACTTAACTAAGATCAGTTTACAATTTTATTTATTTATATATTTATTTATTTTGCTCTTCATCTTCTACCCAATGGTCAACAATGCATGACTGTTACACACAATATTTATTTTCTATTTTTTAAAATGGGGTGGAGAAAAAGGAAGCAAGAAAAATGAACAATAAAACTTTCCAGTTATTGGGAAAACATGGTACATTCATAGATACAAAATAACAGTAAATTGGGACAAGTCCTTCAAATAATGTTTCCTCTTTTGTGATATACTGCATCATGCTATTATGGTTTGTGTACCATGCCATACCACACAGTAAAATACATGGTACTCTGTCTACCACCATGGTTGATTAACAGAGGACATTAATTTGAAGGAGCACAACTGGATTGCATTGAATGGTCTTTATGTATTTCCTTCATTTAGCCTGCTAACTGTTAATTTATGATGATCTGATCCCTGGTCTTCTGATGCAAATTGGAATTATTAAATATTCTGACTTCAAAATAGTGTCTAAAGGGGATTGAATTTAAATTCCTGGCTAAATAATCAAGGCAAGAGATTCCATAAGAGGAAGAGGTGGAAAAAGCATAATAACCATCCCAAAATTCTGCCTACAATACTTGATTATTTGCTTGTATATTAGAATATTAATATATAAAAAACTGAACAGACAAAATATTTAAAGTAAGATTGCTCCTGTGTATGTATACCAAGGAATGTTAGTTTTATTTTTAAAATGAAGTAAATGATTTAAAATGTGAAAATGATTAGTAATGAGAAGCTAGATAAATATTCAAATACAGTAGTAGTTCATGCTCTTCTAAACAAATCTAAATTAGTAAAATATCATTATCATACAAGGTTTCAAAAACAAGCTTAACTTTGCCCCATATAGACACTTAACATCCATTTAACAAGGTTTTGTTTAGTACAGCTGTATCTGTAGAAATATTTGAAATTGTTGAGTGTAAATGTAATTGTAATACCTGCTTACAGACATTTTGCTTTTTTTCTCAACTGTGTGGTAAATAAATAATATAGTAGCGTAGGTCTGAATTTTGAAGCCTATTTGTGTAGAGTGGACTGGCTAAAGATGGACAAAAGATCTGTTGGAAGATGTTCTGCATACCTTTCATTTATTTCTCTCACTATCTTCTTAGTTAAGTAAACCTAGTTTTACTGATAATATTTTTTTTAACTGGCTGTTACATGGGGATGAATATGTGAGCCAATCTCTAAAGAATGACCAGACCTGGGGTTCAGATGAACCTGGATGCACTTGAAGCAAGGGTGCTTCAAGCATCTGGCTGTGTCACTTAGGACACAGAGGAAATAGAAAGACCTTAGCGAGAGGAGAGCAGATGCTGGGCCCCTAAGTTAGAGGTTAAAGATCATGAGTTCACATGAATTTTCAGCATGTGATTTGGTGGAGGTAGGGTTTCTGATTAGTTTATTTGTTTTTGGCATGACTGTAATTTGTTTAACATGAAGAAATTTCAAGGTTTGATTTGAATATCAGCGTAAATGGGAACAAAGTGTCTATTATGCATAGTTTGGTGGGAGGCTTCTTATAGTTTTAATATAATTTAATTTCCCATTTGGCACTTGTTTTAACTTTTTCTACAAAATAATGATAATACAAGAAAGATACCAAAAAATGTATCTTCCCAGTAATTCCCGAGCTGGGGCTGGGAAGGAAGGAGGGTCTCTCCCTCTCCCCTCCACTGCAGCAGCCCCTGAGCTGGGGCTGGAAAGGGGGGGTGGGGAAGTCTCTCTCCTGCCACAGCAGCCATGTTAACATAAGAAGAAGCAGTTTAAATATCTGTTTTCTCACATTAGTTTAGTGGTGGCTCAAATTTCACATACGTTTTCAGAATCAAAAGTTAATTTGTATTTATAATTGCATTTCAATGAGATAATAGAAGATGGCATTTTTCAGAGGAAGGGGTGCTACATTTTTTTGTTAGTGTAGGCATTTAAAGGGACACAACTAGGCTTTTACATTAATGCTTCATTGATTTTAAAGGAGGAAGTTTACACTTCTGTTCATGCTTTTATTTCTGTCTAGAAATGTAACAAGAGAAAGGTGAATTCATTTGCATAGTAAAGGCTGTCTTCAAAAACAATGAAGCTAGAAACTTCAATTATTAACTGACTGGCTGGATTCTGGAGAACACAGAAAAAATCTGTGGAGAGGCACATCTACAGATTAATTGAGTTTCCAGATGGATGGATTAGTTGATTGACTGTTTGCTAATATATCCACTTTACTAACAGTAAGAGGAATTCCAGTTCCTCAAAATTGCTGGGCATGTGGCTATTTGTGGGGCGAGAGGGGGTGTGGGGAATGTATTGCAAGCAGGACTGTTGTTTTTATAGACTGCCAAAAAATGTCTCAGATGGCTGTAAACGGCATGTTGTAACAAGATGCTATAAACAAAATGTCAGATCTCTTAATATTGCATCATAAATTGTTGTGAGTGTTTCTATGGTGGGGGAATAATAGAGGCACAAACAACAAATATTGTCTACCTGATTGAGTAGGCACATAGCAGCTGAAGTGAGAAAAAGCTTCCATTGTTCCTCTACGATCAAACTTGAGTTGTCATGCCTCAGCCCCGTAATTATGCATTATCTAAAATGTCAGCCAAGGTGGGAATGATGGGAGTTGATGCCAAAAGTGTCATTTTTTTTTTGGCTTTCTTTTTTGTAATTTTAAGACACAGTGACTGAAAGGTTAGTTTAATGTATTGGTATTTGCAAAATGAAGCTAGAAAAATACAAGAGCTGTATGTATCTTTCCAACACTATGAAGACCCACTTCTAGCCTAGGTAGGTCACAAGATATCAGAATTTAAATGGGTCTCTGGCCTATGTGTGTACCAACATGAGCCTCAGGTAAGTATACATTTGGAGAAGGTATTCAACTTTTTTTTTTTTTTTTTTTTCCTGAGAAGTGAAGGAAATTTACTGATGGCAAGTTTATTTTAACAAAAAAAAAAGTCTGTTTTAAAGCTGCTCGGGGCCTGGTTAATTCTTCTTCACCAGGAATAGTAGACAAAGTATAGATGGTCAGAGTTTTATGATAAATGGAACTTATCATATGAATATCACCACCCAGGAACTCACTCTTTCAACATTTTTCAGTATTTTTCCTACAATTACTTTTTCAATTTCCTCTCTCTGTCATCCCTTCCATTCTCCTACTCTGTCCCTCAGTTTATCTTTTACTCCCTCCCTCTGTGTCTCAGCATCTCTCTGTGTCTGTCACTCACCTCAGGTTAGGAAACAGAAATGGGAGAGAGACAAGGTGGGTGAAGTATTAGCTTTTACTGGATTACACTGCTCTACAGCCAAAATGCTTCTGAAATAAATGTAGTCAAACTTTACTAATTCTGGGTCACTGAGAACGAAAATGATGCTTAAAATTGTTGATTGGCTCTAGTCTTCAAGACATGCTATTGGGTCAGTATATACGACCCTTGATTTGGGAATGGCGGAGGAGAAGTGAGTTATAAAGGGAAGGGATCTCAATTTAAACCAGAAATAACTAAAATACATCTTTGACTGGATCTATGAATAAATCTATGACTGGGTTTGGACAGTACTTGCTTTTTAGGCAAAACAATGAATGATGCAATCTGAAGCTGGTATTGCATCATCCATGATATGAATTGCATCATGTTATTCCTAGAAGTCATGGATGATGCAATCATAACGAAGCTTACATCACTCTGCTGAACAAATTGCCCTATATCAGCTCTAGAAATCATACAGTGTCGTGCTCTCTTATTTGTCAGTGTTTGATTTTGCCAAGGGACACATTTCTGTTTAGCCAAAGTGAGCAGAGATGCCTCGTACTTGTGTGAACAGTGCAGATAACTTCTGCTATGTTTGTGGTGAAGTGACTTTTGCATCACAAAAGCGCAGTAGAACCACTATGGTTAAGAAAGCCTATCACCTTTCCTTTGGCTGCAAAATTGGAGATCAGGACAAGAGGTGGGCCCCACACATGTGCTGCAACACTTGTGCAACAAATCTTCGCCAGTGGTTGAAGAGGAAAAGGAAATCTATGCCTTTTGCAGTGCCAATGATTTGGAGAGAGCCAACAGATCATAGCAGCAATTGTTACTTCTGCATGGTGCCTCCAGTTGGGAAAGGTGTGTCAAAGAAGAAAAAGTGGACTGTGCATTATCCAAACATTCCATCAGCTATACGCCCAGTACCCCAGGGAGAAGGACTGCCGGTTCCTGATGCACCAGAATCATTCTCACTTGAGTCAGACGAGGGAGAGGAAGAGGATGAAACTTCTGGTCCTGAACCATCAATGTCACAGGACCCACATTTTCTCCCATCCTCCTCCTCTGAACCACACCTCATAACACAAAGTGAACTGAATGACCTTGTCAGGGATTTGGAACTACCCAAGAGTAAGACAGAGCTTTTGGGCTCCAGACTACAGCAGGGGAATCTCCTGGCAGGTGATGTTAGGGTTTCCATGTTCCGTGACCGTCAAAAGGATCTTGTCCCATTCTTCTTCATGGAAGGTGATCTTGTAGCCTGCAACAACATCGATGGTGTGATGGCAGCCCTCAACATCGTTCCCGATCCAGATGAGTGGAGACTGTTCATTAATTCATCAAAGACGAGTCTTAAAGCTGTTTTACTGCATAATGGCAATGTTTTGCAATCAATTCCAGTTGGTCATGCAGTCCATATGAAGGAAACCTATGACAACATGAAACAACTTTTGAGGTGCATTAACTATGACCAACATCAGTGGCAGCTTTGTGGCGATTTGAAGGTTGTTGCTCTCTTGCTTGGTCTGCAGACTGGATACACAAAGTACTGCTGTTTTCTCTGCGAATGGGATAGTCGTGCAAGAGATTCCCACTACATCAGGAAAGATTGGCCACTCTGACAGTCATTGGAGCCTGGGAGGAAAAGTGTTCAGCATCCACCACTTGTTGAATCAAGGAAGATTTTGTTACCACCCTTACACATCAAGCTGGGTCTGATGAAGAACTTTGTCAAGGCCATTGACAAAACACAAGCAGCTTTCAAGTACCTCCGTGGAAAATTTCCAAGGTTAAGTGAAGCTAAGATAAAGGAAGGTGTCTTTGTTGGTCCTGAGATTTGTGAACTTCTTCGAGATGATGCATTTGACCATGCACTGCATGGCAAGGGAAAAAAGGCATGGAAAGCCTTCCATTTAGTGGCAATCAATTTTCTCGGAAACAACAAGGCAGACAACTACAGGTTGTTGGTGGAAAACCTCCTCAAGGCATACAAAAGCCTTGGTTGCAACATGTCACTAAAGAGACATTTTTTGCACTCTCCTCTAGATTTTTTTCCCACCAAACTGCGGAGCAGTGAGCGACGAGCACGGCGAGCGATTTCACCAGGACATTGCAACAATGGAGAAACGCTATCAGGGCAAATGGAGCCCATCAGTGCTTGCAGACTATTGCTGGACAGTGACAAGAGATGCTCCATTTAATGAATACAAGAGACAAGCCAAGAAGCGCCAAGTAGACACTGAATAGGACTAAACTATGGACATAATAGTTTTTTGCCTTTTGTTTCATAATACATTTTATTTCTATAACCCCTTTGCTGATTTTTAAAGTGTTACATAAACAGGACAGGTGAAATAGTATCATGGAAAGCAACCATAAACACATGAAAAGACCTAGGTTTACAATTTATGATTAAAACTCTACTATCTACACAATATACATAGACATAAAATGTAAAAACTTCAATATCTTAGAAACAGTAGCCAATCAGTTGTTTTAATTGTCATATTTGAATTCAGCACATCCAAATACATACTAAATAGCACATTTTATCTCTGAAGCAGACGACTTCTCAGAAATTGTAGACCAGTGTTATATTCTGTTGGCGAGATAGACAAGCTTTCAAGTTTACAGAGAGCTCTTCTTCAGGTCTGGGAAGTGTATTCAGAGTGTCATAGCTAAATTCAAGGCAGAACGGATTGTTTAGCAAAAGTAGTTAACACATTTTTTCAAGGGCTCATTCAACATGAAAGGGCCTGTGAACATCCCTCCAGTCATAGGGAGGAAAGAAAGTTGGGTGGGAAGGCATCTTGTGGGATTGGAATGGGATTGTCAGTTTAATATAAATTTGGGATTTCCTCCATTCCCCTCTGTGTCACATCCCTTTTTCTTTTTTCTCTCTCTTTCCATTTTTCCCAGGTATTTCCTCTTACGTTTCCCATTCTCCTCACTTACGTCTTCAATTAACTTTTCCCCTACCCCTTGTAAAGTGCTGCAGTGAAAAAACATTACGTGGGAAGGAAAGGAAACATAACACGACATGGGAGGGCAAGAGTGGGAGAGAGAAGTGACCAGAAAGGGGAAAGTTTCTGGCTGAACAGATGAATACACAGCACTTTTTTCTACACATGGAAGCTCCCAAGACAGACCTTAAAAATCTTATTGTTATGCATAGTAAAGCTATATTAGGCATTTTCCCCAAGTGTTTTAATATTATTTTCCTTATCCTGAGCATGTGTTGTAATTGAATTCATGATATTAAATAATCTGCCTTTATGGGTGAAGATTAATTTAAAACTGTACTTTGCTTTAAACTAAAATATTAATTTTTCCCTCTGTGAAATATTTGGCAAATACAGACTGTATGATAATGTTGTGTAAGCACTTTATTGGCACGCTTTTGAGATTATCTGTTTAACACACTCATGGCTTTGCCAGTCATGAGTAATGCAGCCATCCCAAACTCCTTCCAATAAAAGCTTTATACCGAACAATCATGTATACTGTTTATACTATGTATTATACAGAATATTTTTTTTACACATTTGGAAAGGGTTCCCAAACAACCGAAACCACCCTGCCTTCACCCATCAACCAATAACCTCTCTGCATTCCTGGAGTTCAGTACATTGCTCATCAGGAGGTTTGACATCTGAAAGGAGTCTCGACCCAAGATGTGTATGAATCCGAACCATGGCGTTCCTGGCTTGTGAAAGAGAGCCATGAGCAAGTGGTGTCACTCCTGTCCAACGTAGTGAACACCTCATTAAGAGAAGGAATCACCCCTTTCTTCTTCAGCACACAATAATCTGACCTTCACAGAAAAAACCCACCTTGCATACGTCAGCCAACTGCTGCCCAGAGTTGACCTTTCTGTTCCTGGCGAAGCTCAGAGATTCTACTCAAAGGACAACATCAAGCTCATCTAATTGGAGCTAATATACTAGGCCCACCACAGTCTGGATAAAGATTGTCTGTGCAGGAGACAGAACTTTCACAGTGGCCCAGCTCAAGAATTCTCTTTAGGAAGAGGATGGGAAAACAAACACATGACGGATGTTAGTCATAGTGCTTAATTAAACTACTAGAAAGTACTCAGATCCTGTGTTGATAAGAACCTTAATAGAGTAGTGTACTTTTTGTAATTGGAAATATTTTTTTCATATCCCTTCACCTTGCTTACCACATGCTCAATTGTACAGAATTTGAAGGGAGACATAATCTAAAAATTATTGAAAATAGCAATTTTATATACAGAAAAGCTGTGATTGGCCTTGGATTGAATCTTATGCATCCTGGACTTCTAGGAGTTGTTTGTTTGTTTTCTGTGGGGAGGGGAGAATGGAGATGGAGATTTCTTCTGATGGGCTTATTTTCTTTTCTTCTTTCGGTGTCTCTCTCTCTTTAAAAATAATGACTATTTGAAGCTGCTAATAGTTTTGAAATGTAGAATAAGTTCTGTTAGAGTTGGATTAGTGGGGAGGGGGCAAGTGAGGCTATTAGAATTGAATGATACCCTATTCATTTTATTGCTGTGCAAGTTGTTATATGGACATCACGTCCACATGTGTGTATAAACATTGTACATGTATTGTTTAGCAATATATTGTTTATATACTTACATACAGTAAAAGCATTTTTTTATCTGGCATGTTGGGAGAAGGGGGGGTGCCAGTAAGTGAAAAATGTTGGTTAACAAAGGGGGAAGGAGTTTGGGTGTGGGAGGGGGTGCGGGGATGAGAACCGCAACCAACGGGAGCTGTGGGGTAAGTGCTCGGGGCAGGAGCAGTGCACAGAGCCACCTGCCACAGGTCCGCCTAGGAGTAGCCAGGACAGGTCGCCGCTTGCGGGGAGCCACCCGAAGTGAGCCCCCCCCCCCTGTATCCGCCACCCCAAAACTCGACCCGAGCCCCCTCTCACACCCAAACTCCCTCCAAGAGCCTGCGCCCCGCACCCCCTACTGCGCTCCTCCTCCCCCCACACTCTGAACCCCTTGTGGCCGTTCCTCCGCCTTGGAGCAGCAGAACATGTTTCCGCTTCTAAGGAGCCACGCGGAGCCAGGTAGGGAGCCTGCCGGCCCCACACCAACCGGACTATAAACTGGACTTTCTATGAAGATTAGAAATGCCAGTTTATAGAGATTTCCGGTTGGTACAGGGCTGGATAACACAGCTTTTACTGTATATACACTCGCATACATACTATTAATGTTAATACCCCATAATATTGCTGAATGGGTTTTGCTAAATTGTCCAGATTTTGTGACAGTGAATACATGACTTATCAGAAAAGTGTGCCTAGATAACTCATTTTTTCCCTCCTCTCTTCATTAGTGCATATAATAAACAATTCCCCTGTGTTTCATTTATCATTTTGGAGTACATTTCTTAATACTCTGTGGGCCAAATTTTCTTCTGTAGTGAATGGGGAAAATATCCATTGAAACTGATGAACCTGCAACCATTTATGCTAGAAAATTTGGCTCCATGTTTTTTTTAAAGTCTTTCTTAATAGAAGGTCCTAACTAAAGCACCAAGGTCCCGAGTGAGGCCTGTTGGTTAAGTGCATTTTTTGAATACATTCCCCTCAAAAGTCCATTTTATTAATATAATTTTATGAAATCTGGTAACTTTTCTCTGATCTGGGATTAACCTTGGTGACTAACATCCTACAATTTGTTTGTATAGTGTGACGGGGCAAGGCCAGAGGGCTATAGGAAAGTGGTAAGGAACCAGTATGTTAGCCCCAGGCTAAACAAATCCCTGATACCTTACTGCAGTTGCTCCAGGTTAATCAAGACACCTGGGGCCAATTAAGAACTTTCCAGAAGGCAGGGAGGTTAATTGAGACACCTGCAGCCAATCAGGGGCTGGCTGAAACTAGTTAAAAGCCTCCCAGTGAGTCAGTGAGGCGCGCATGTCAGGAGCTGTGGAAGGTGGTTGCGTGTGAGGAGCTGGGAGCAAGAGGCACTAGGAGCTGAGAGTAAGAGGGCGTACTGCTGGAAGATCCTGTGGGCCCTGGGCTGGAACCCGGAGTAGAGGGCGGGCCCGGGTTCCCCCCAAAACTCCCAACTCCTGATCAGACACAGGAGGAGTTAACCTGGACAGTGGAGTCTACTAGAGGGGAAGATCTCTGAGGCAAGCAAAATCCGCCAATAAGCGCAGGACCCACCGAGGTAGAGGAGGAACTTTGTCACAATAGCTTCTTAGGATAATTTATTACGGGCTATATGAATATTATTAAATTGCATTATTGTAATCAAAATCTAAATTAGTCTCGGATTTAGCTATTTGAACAGGTAGGACTTGCATCAATCAATTTTGTGCAGCAATTTAGAAAATGTAAATATTTTTATTACTTAATTTGAATCTATTAAGCGCACTGTAGCTTTGTTTTGCATCTTTGTTGGTTGGGAAGGCTTAGGCAAACCACATCATTCTGTCTTTTATTAGTTGTTGAGTAAATCACGATAGGTCTTACAGTTAAAATGGAACTGTAGTTTAATGATGTCAGCACAATAACACATTTTCTAATGTTACTTTTCCTTTGGTCTATAAAAGTGAAGAAACTAGAAATTACTTGCCTTGTAATTCTTCTTCTTTGAGGATATGAGACCATTACTCTGGTCTTTTGTCCATGCTTATCCCCACTACAGAGGATATGTTGGAGTTCTGCTACCCTGATTTTCCACTGATGTGAGGTCCTTCAGGGATTTTACACCACCAGTATAAGTTAGAGCAGCCTTCCAGGCTTCTCTAATTCATGCTAACCAATTATGCAGAATTAGGCAACTGTATACAGTTCATTGATGGCTGAAGTACCCCCCCTCCCTTCTAACCCGTGTAGCTAAGACAAGGGGAATTGAGTCTAGTAGCTTTGGAAAAAATCAGCATTTGATTCAAGAATAATTATCTGCTGTTACCTTGGTAAACACGCTTTGATTTTTCTGTTGAGCAAAAATATTTCACACTTAGAGTTTGTCTACACTGCCATGTGAGGTGTGACTTCAGCATGTGTAGACAAACCATGGCTAGTTCAAATAATAATAGCAGTGAAACCACGACAGCAAGGACTAGCCGCAAAAGTAAGTACACAGGGTCCCTGGCAATCTTCCTCAGCCCGTGGTGCTGCCCATGCTGCTGTGGCTTTGCTGCTATTGTTATTCAAATTAGCTAGATCAAAGATAGCTCAGGTATGTCTAAATGTGCTGCAATTACACCTCTGGTTGCAGTGGAGACAACCTTAATAAAAATTCCTTTCAAGAATGACTGAGGACAAATGAATCCTTATTATATTCAGTAAAATGACTTCATTATGATACAGCCTGAAGTACCATAAATAGGACATGAGTATTAAAATACATGTTAATTTGTCTTTCAGGGGTTGAAAAGCTGATCCGCCATCTACACCACCACAATGTACCTATAGCTATTGCCACTAGCTCAGCTAGAGTGACATTTCAGATGAAAACAAGCAAACACAAAGACTTCTTTAATCTATTTCATCATATTGTGTTGGGAGATGACCCAGATGTGACAAACAGCAAGCCACAACCTGATGCGTTTTTAGTTTGTGCAAAGAGATTTCACCCTTCTCCTCCTCCAGAAAAGGTAAGGATTGAATTAGCTGAAAAGTCAGCAATAAACAATTCAGACTACATTTTGATTTTGTTTTAATTTGTTGTTTAATAGGACGAGTTTTGAGATTGAGATTTAATAGCAAATACAAAATACTCATGGGGGAATTCTGCACCACTGCGTAATACAGAATTTTGCAGAAATTAATGTTGTGAACACAGAATTTCCTTTCCCCCACAGAAATGGGCTGCCATGCTGCTGGCTGCCACTGGGGGCCGCTGAATCCGGTAGAGCCCAGCTCACACATAGAAGACACTGCCAGGGCGGGAGAAGGAGGGAGCTAGAGAGTTCCCAGCAGCTACAGTTCCCCGCAAGCCCTGAGAGAAGGAGACAGCAGTGTGCAGGAAACTCCACACAAGCCTGGGACCTAGCATCAGGCTGTTCCTCCCTCTGGATCCCTGGGATAGAGGGGCGGGTGTTTGGGATGGGGGGACACCGTTGGGCTCTGGGGGTAGGAGGGTGGGTGGGTGTGCTAGGGGGTCCCCATGGCTGGGCTCCAAGGGGTGTATATGCGGGTATCTGGGCAGCAGGGCCCCTGTGGCTGAGCTCTGCGGGAAAGGGCGTGGATATCTTTGCTAGGAGGGGCTCTGTGGCCGGGCTCTGGTGGCGGGAGGAGGTGCAGGTGTCTGGCTCCCCAGTTGGGCTTTGGGAGGGGGAAGAGAAACAGAAACTGGGTTGTCATAGGGGTTTCTTTAACTCTCTCCTGGGGGAATTTTTGTGTGTGTGTCTGTATTGTTACAGACATACTTGCTGATAGATATTTTGAAAAAAAATTACCAAAATAATTGAAACTGGCGTGATCATGTAGTGTTATTTTGACAAATAACATTTGCAGAATTTTGCAGAATTTTAAAATATTGTATGCAGAATTTTTAATTTTTTGGCGCAGAATTCCCCTGGGAGTTAAATAAACAACTACATAGCATTCTCTGTTCCCGAAGAAATGTATACCGTGAAAACAGGAAATTATTGGAAAGTGTCCTGTCCATTCACTATACAATGTTTTATAATGCAAATTACATTTGTTTTACTGCATGGTACTGTGAAGTAACAGGAAACTTCAGTGATTTCCACTACATGTATAAATATGAAAGCTGAGCTTTTGTGCTCAAAGTTTAGAAACATCATTTAAACATAGAACTGTTTTCTTTTCAAACATTTGTGGCTGATTTACCTCTTAAATGTCTAAACATTAAAGATATATTTTTGTAAAGAGGATATACATTTCCTTCATGCCATCTTTTCATCCTGTGTGCTGAATCTATGAGGTCATAATTCTTGGTTTATGATTTCAAAACCTAGCACTGAGAAATATTGTTTGAAAAAGAAAAGGTGTTTTCTTTCTCTCATACAGATTTGCTAAATTTCTAATTCAGAAATCTGTAGGAGTAAATATCTGAAAGAGAAATGGATACCTATTTAAGTAATAATGTCATTTCTATTTTAAATTAACACAATTTCTCTTTAAAATCATGCCATCGTACTTTTTTTTTCTGTTCTGCATGAAACATGAAGCCTATAAAGAAGTTTTGAGATCCTCATTATTGCTGAGAAAATTGTTTCATAATTGTGATTTTTTTAATGCAAACTCTGGTGTAGATTAGATGGAGTGTATTGCTGGTCCACGGAGAACAATGGATATGTAGGCATATTTTCAGCAGTTAGCTAGTATATTTCAACCTTTCCCTGAATGGACCCTCCATTTCATTGATGCCCCTTATTTACATGGGCAGGAGTGGATCAATAAGTGAATAACGCTGTTAATGATGATTCTTCAGTGTAGTGCCTAGAGAGTTAGGTACTCATCAGTAATTTCACCATTTTAGGAATGTACTCCATTGAGCAGGATGCCAACTGAGCTCTGCCACTTTTTTTTTTTTTTTTTGGCAAATTAGCTCCATAATGACTCTTGATGTGCCTGCTTGTGACTTTACTGGAGCAAAAATGAAAAAGAGACACAATTTTAGAAATACAATTTACAATTAATCATAAGAGAATAAAAAGAAGTAAGAATTAATTTCTTTACTGTCCACTGGGATCACTTTTGTGTTCCTCGGACTAAATTTATTATATTGCTTGAAACTTCTTTGTGTAATGCACTTGTGATACTATTTTACTGTAATTCTCTTACAATTTTTATGTATTTCAGAGTTCTGACTTGAAATCTAAATTGTATTCAGATATAGTGAGGAATCTAAACTGAAATAAGTTTGGTCATATCTTTGGTTAGCACATATGTGAATTGTGTTAATAAATCATAATTATTCATATTGCAATTTATTTATTGTTTGCAACTGTATATACTGGAAAAACACTTGGACCTTGACCATTCAAGGTGAACTGTGAAGCAAAAGGAACAGTAATATGGTTTGGTTTTATGGTGACTGAAGCTGATTCTGTGTGTGTGTGTGTGTGTGTGTTCATTTATCTCTTTTTGATAAACAACTGACAAGGAGTCCCAAACCCCTCCCTAAATATCTTGTTCATGCAAGTAGCTCTTGTGTGAGTAGTGTACATTGGACAGTTGTTGCATGCATAAGGACTACTTGTATGACTAAGTGTGTGCAGGAGTGGGTCTAAGCTTTGAACAATCTTAATAGTGATGTCATACAAGACAGTAACCTCAATTTAGAGCAAGAAGTGAGGAGCTGATAATCCTAATATTTCATTTTTAAAGGTTCTTTAATAGAAAGAAAAAAGACAAATGTTTTACTCTTTGTATGTCATAGTGTCTCTTTTTGTTGTTGTTTTTGCTTACTTTAACTCTGAATTTGAAGTTGGTATCATGTGAAAGTAATCTTTCCAGATAACTATTTATTAGATAAACAGAGATTTAAAGTTTGTAATGTGGTGTATTGATATACAAAATATATGTGCAATATATCCTCTGACTACTTTAATAACTGAAATGTTTAGTGGTTTTTTTTTAATTTAAGATAAATGTGGCTAAAAGTTGTGTTGTGCAATTATGAAAGTACCAGAAAGGAAGTGCTGGAGGAATTTATTTGAGGCAAAGGGAATACGAATATCTAGGAGGTTGTCTAATAATGGCCGGGGGCGGGCGGGGGGGGGGGGGGGCTGAATCAAACATGAGCTTCTGTGATAGAAACAATCTTTGTGGAGGTTTAACTGTAGGATCAAGGGGGTCATGACCCCCTAACCATTCTGAAACAATACTTGATTGTTGTTTTTATTTATCCACTATGGAGGAAAAATTGTGAGAGGATCATGAAAAGCTCAGAAATAATAAAAATTCATCATTAAAAAGAGTTAGATGTCACAGGTATTGTTTTTGTGTTCCAGATGTTGCACCTCAAATGAACTGTTTTCCCATTTCACTGCAAACAACTAGAACTGGGCTTTTGCTGTGGTAACAGTTAACATATGTGAACATGGTATCATCTAAGTTATAGCCAAGTTTTTGTTTTATTTTAAACTTTAACTCTCCATGGTATTTTGAAATAGTCTATTCTTTAACCTATTAGTGAAGAGAGTAGTGAAATCTGTCACTAAGGGTACATCTACACAGGAAAAAAAAATGTGAAAATGACTCTCAGAGCCTGTGTCAACTGACTCAGGCTCGCGCTAAGGGGGCTAAAAATAGTTTTGTAGGTGTTTGGGCGCAGGCTGGAGCTTGGGCTCCGAGACCCACCTTTCTCGCCAGGTGCCAGACCCCGAATGTCTACACTGCAATTTGTAAACTGAGAGCTTGAGTCAGCTGACACGAGCCAGCCTTGGGTGTTTCATTGCAGTATATACATACCCTAAGAGTTCATTGGTCTGTTTTTTTATGTCACCAGAGTGCTGTTTGTGGGCTCCTGCTCTTTCTTAGCCTTCCATGCAACTTCAGGTTTGTATTTGACAGAACTCAAGGTTCTTCGAGCAAATGATGCAACAGTTTTTTCCATCACAGCTGGTCAGCCACTAAAATCACAAAATGTTGAGAGCATTAAAAAAAGAAACGTCCCCAGAATCCATGATTTCCAAATGTACATGACAAAATTGCATAATAATCATACAGTGAGCATTGTGTGAACCTAAAGGAGTGGCTAACGAAGCAGCAGAGGCAAGGGAAGGCCAATTTACTTTTTTTTTTTTCAAAAAGAACAGATCTCAAAATAAAAATTATTTTCAGTAAACCATTTTTTTTTCACATGCAGATTTATAGAATCATAGAATATCAGGGTTGGAAGAGACCTTAGGAGGTCATCTAGTGTAACCCCCTGCTCAAAGCAGGACCAATCCCCAATTTTTGCCCCAGATCCCTAAATGGCCCCCTCAAGGATTGGACTCACAACCGTGGGTTTAGCAAGCCAATGCTCAAACCACTGAGCTATCCCTCCCTCCAAAAAATCCAGTCCCCTGCCTTCACTAGTAGGACCAAGTACTGTCAACCGGACCTTAACTGTTTACCCCAGCAGCCGCCTGGCCACACCGGGCTGGCTGGCTGCAGCAGCCCTAGCCGTGTCAGGCTGGCGGGCCAAAGGGACTCCACCTTCGGCTGGGCTAGCAGGACCCCAGTCCCAGCCTTGGCGGGCGGGCTGGAGCGATCCCGGCCACAGTGGGCAGGCAGGACCCCGGCCGCAAAGGGCCGGGCAGGCTGGAGCAGCCCCAGCCCCAGCGGGCCATCGGGATGCAGGCCTGCAGCCCCGCGCCAGCCTGCCTGAGCGACCTCGGTTAATGGTTAACTGGTTAAACCATGTCATTTTAATCATTTAACCTCTTAATTTTTTCAACCGATACTTACATCCCTAACAAGTAGTACCATTTACCTTTATAGTGAACTAAATTATAAATGCTGTTGTTTTTAATCTAAAATTGCAAAACAAATTTTTCAAATGTTATACAAAGCCTCAGCCTGTTTTAATTCAAGTACTTTATATAATTCTACTCTGGTGTGTGGTCCTCCCGCCACCCCACTTTTTAGTAGTTTTTGCTTAATGAAACCCAAAATCATGAATGGTAGTCTGGGCTGACTCCGATGAATGTTCAATGCAGTTCTTCAGATTGGTCAGGTTACATTAAGATTTGTGTGTCTCATTTGGTTTTTGTGTCAAATCCTGTTTTGTTTTGTATTTTTCCTTTTTTTAAAGAGACCTTTGTTGGGACATGATTGTTACAAAAGAAGAGGTGAAAGAGTAATGGGAATTCCAGGCCCTGTGACCACGCTGTAATTTGTACAACCGTATTAGAGAGCGAGTGAAGGAACTGCTTAGGTTTAAACATGATCATCACTGTGATTGGAACATGCCTAAAAAGGGTTGCCATTTTTTTTTAGTTGGTTTTGTTCTTATTTTTTCACTGACAATTTTCTGACAGCTTTTCACAGCTAACCCACTTTCAGTACACACATTTCACGTATTTGATTTTCTGAAAGCCTTTAATGTCTTATTAGTGATATTACATCTACTTAAAGGAGTTTCTCTTCTTCCTAATGTACATACTGAGACTTTGAATTTGTTAGCCATACTTAAATAAGGTAAGGGAGTTACAAAGGCATGAATAGTCTGTCATTAAGTTATATACTGTAGCTGCAAGTTGGAACCCCTGCTGTTTAAGTTATAGAATTTAGAGTCAATCATTGTTAATCTGTACTTTTTTCTGTTTGTACATAAATGGGCTTCACTCTTTTCTGAATGTTAACAATTCACAAATTAGACTATTTATTATAAAAGTAACGAAAACAGTACATGCAAAATGACACAGATATTTTAAAGCTGTGCCAATAACATTCTTTTCAAAATTCTTCTGTTCCTTTTTCTTGAATAGATCTCAGTTAGATTTTTGCCTTAGCCAAAGCATGGCTATAAACATGAATGCATAATGTAAACCATTATGCTGTATACATGGCATACAATTTGCTGTGGGTAGATTTTTTTTTTTTTATTATTTTATTATCAAATGTTTTATCATCGTACTGCTGGATATAAACATTTCCAATTATAAACCCTGGCTAACAGAGCTATTGAGCCTGATTTTCAAAATATCTCTATGTGTGGATTGTATTCATGCATTCATTTGCACACACACAAAAGAGACTTGCATGTATAAATGGCCAGTTGGTTGAGTGTGGACTGCGGTAATATGTTCTATATGGGGTTGCATATGGAGAGTATCCATAAACTAAAGCAAGTGCAGAATGTGGCTGCCTACTTACTATGTGGACTTTATGTGGAGAGCGTACAATAGTGTTCCACAATATTCACTAGTTTCCAGTAAACTTCCAGGTGAAATTCAAGGTATTGGCATTGACTTACAAAGCCCTGACTGTATGTGGCCTGGTTATCTGGGGAACTACCTCACTTTCCATTCTGTGCTGATGTAATTGCAACTAATAAAGACATTGAAGATGGGGTTATTTCAGTTTGAAAGGGAGAAAACTCCTGATTCAAGGGTTTTCCCTGCAGGGGCATTGACTGGAACTTCTTTTTCCTTCCCAGTCAGTCAGAGCCTGAATTTGTTGTTCTTCTAGGCACACTGCAGAGCCCCAACTCTTTTTGTGGACATTTGAGAAGGAGTTGGATTCTGGTTATTTGGATTTCTCTTGCTTTGCTACTGTAATGGGATAATCCCACTAAGCAAACAGTATAGTATTTGTTTAATTGACCTAAACAAAATGAAGCTAGTGCCTTGGATATACGCTGGAGAAATCTAAAGAAATAAATTACTTGCTGTTTGTGTACATTCCTTCTGTCTATGTGCACATAAACACAGTAATTGCTTGCACAAATGTGGAAAGCAAATGATAATAGACCACAGATGTTTTGAGAATAGGCTTACTTTGGGAAATTTGGGGTATACTGAAGGTGGAATTGGAAGTGCCCAGAACATTGGAACTGCTTAACGCATTAGCAGTTAATCTCTTTCTTCATTGGTCTCTCAATAAGATAGCAGAGAGTGATGACCCTCTGTTCTGACTGTAAATGGTTCAGCTAATAGTTACTGAAGTTAGTATGGTGAGCTAACCCTACTAGGTGCCTATCAATGAGAGAGCCTTTCAGGAGACCTAGTAGGTGTTAGCTGGAAAAGCTCAATTGGTGGGAACAATGTGTAAATGGCACCTTCCTCATAGTTGTCAGTTTTCCCTAAAATTAGGCTGAGGGAAGATTCCTAATGGAACCTTGTTATGGCCTTATTCTTACTCATCCCATGCTTTAGGGTCACTTGCAATTCATTATTAGACAATATGATACATATTAAAAAATCAGGTAGCACTATTAACACATTAAAACCATACAACTCACCCATGTGCTATACATCCCACTAAAACCATCTTCTTAGAGAGGTTGACAAAACAGATGTGATTTCCAGTATGCCTCCAAACTCAACAGGTTGGAGCTTTGTGGAGTGAGTTGCAGAAGAACAAAGGACACTGCACTAAAAATGCCCAGTGTCCAGTCACCTACCATTTAAACCCTGAATTTGCTCAGGTGCTTCACCTGCTTTCACTGGGTAGCATCAAGTGTGGAACAGCTGCAGGCTATGACAACATATCTCCAGAATTCCTGAAAAACCTTGACCCCCACGCTCAGCTTCGGCTTGTGAAATTCTTCATCTGGGTCATCAGTGAAGGTAGGCTACCGAAGATATGGCGCACCACAAAAGTCATTGGCCTCCTAAAGCCTGGAATGGATCCAAGTCAAGCATCAAGTTATCATCCCATATCATTATTTTCAGTGTGCTTCAAGGCACTGGAGCGCTTGGTCCTACAGTGCATATCACCCGACTTGGAGAGAATTTTGAGCCCTGACCAAGCCAGCTTTCGCCAAGGCTGTAGCACATGCAACCCAAGTACTCGCGCTGACCACATTTGTTGAAAATGGCTTCCAGAGATATTTGAAAACAGGTGCTGTTTTCATTGATCTAACAGCGGCATACGATATGGTATGGCACATTGGGCCTGCTCGTGAAGTTATCATGGGTCCTGTTACCTTGGGTCACAGGCATCGTTGAACTGTTCCTCCATGATAGGCAGTTCAGAGTCTATTTGGGGGAGAAGATGAGATGACTTGGAGATGACAGAACAATGGGTACCCCAGGGCTCTGTGCTTTCGCCAACCCTGTTCAACCTTTACATCAATGACCTGCCAACAACGGAGTCACGAAAGTTCATTTCCGCAGATAACATCTGTTGCTGTACCCAAGCCCGGACGTTTCACAAGCTTGATGCCACCTTAAAACGGGACATGATAAAGTTACCTGACTACTGTAAGACTTGGTGTCTCCAGCCAAGCATCATTAAAACAGTCTCCAGTTTGTTCCATCTTCATCACACCAGCCCAACCCGAGAACTGAATGTTTATCTGAATGGTCAGAAGGTGAAGCATGAGGTAGAACTGGTCTATCTAGGTGTAACCTTAGACCGCACACGGAGTTACCATGCCCACCTGAAGAAGACAGCAGCTAAAGTTAAGACATGCAACAATCTTCGTAGCAAACTGGCAGGTTCGTCATGGGGTTCTTGTGCTCCAACTTTGCGGATGTCAGCTCTTGCCACCTCGTATTCGGTGTCCGAGTACTGCACACCAGTTTGGAGTCGATCGTCACACACCAAACTGGTGGATACGCGGTTACATGCCACCATGCGCATCATCTGGCACCCTATGTCTGACTCCACTCCCATGGCTTCCAGTTCTGAGCAATATTGCTCCTCCTCATATCAGATGAGAGGTTGCCACTGGCAGGTTACTGGAGAAAGTATGTGCCAACCCAAGCCTGCCATTGCACAATGACCTTTTTAAACCACCAGCTGCACGTTTGCCATCACGTCACCCGTTATGGTCTCATCCGCCACGCCAGGGTGTTAGGGTGGAAACACTCTGGCGAGAGGAATGGATATCTGTTATAATCCCCAACCAGTCCCTCGTCGCCGAACCCACAATCTGTCCGCCTGGGTTTGACCTGTCCCAGCGCCAATGGTCCCCGTTGAACAAGTTATGGACCAGGCAAGGTCTATGTGCAGCCAACCAGTATCACTGGGGCCTTCGGGACTCCCCTTTGTGCAGCTGCGGCACAACACAGATGATGACGCACATTGTCAATGAATGCCTGCTGACTAGGTTCAGCAGTGGCCTAGAAGAACTGCATCACGCCACTGAAGATGCCATCATTTGGGTAGACAACTATGCACACGCTAAATAAATAAAACCTGCTTTCCACCCTCTGATAAGACATAGAGAGGGAGGTAGTCAGGATCCAAACTATTACCAGAAATGAACTAGAAGCCAGTGAATGCTATGAAGTACAGGAAAAATATGCTTTCTTAAGAGAGTTCCTTGTAATAATGTAATCTGGAGGTGACAAAAAACATGGACAACTGTGGTGAGAACCACATCTGAAAGCAAAAGTTACAATCCTGGCTAAGAATAGATGCTAAAAAGCACTCACAATTTTGCAGGCTGTAGTTTATGTACAATAATTACAATAAATAATGTACATTGTAATGAAGTAACTATTGCTCAATGTGCTTCCATTTGAAAAGTCTACGTTCAGGAATCACCTTGCGACTCCTGCTTAGTCCATGAAATCTTTAATTTAATTTATTTATTATATTTCAGGTTTCTAAGTGCTCACTTTAAATTCAGTGTAATTTACAGAAATTTTAACCAAAAAATAAAAATGATGACATACTCAACAGATTTGGAAGAGCTTCCAATGGGCACATTCAAAATTATATTAATCCCTTGAATACAAGTGACCGTAGACAAAACCTCCATGCCACCGACCCCTCACCTACTTCCTCTCCACCTGGTTAAAAAAGATATGGTTTGCAGTATGCCTGGAAAGTTAACTAATCCAGGTGGCGGTGTACAAAAGAAACACAGGAATTGGAATGAATTATCTTGTCCCTGATAGTACAAGAAACCCTGAAGCCGGCAATGCAGGAAGTTGTTTCCTAATGCACAATAGAGTTTGGCTCATGCCTTGAAATATTAGGGTTTATGTCCCTTCCAGATTGTCCTTTTTCAAATCCTAGTTAATGTAACTCTGTCAAGAGCGGATTCCAAACCTGGGAACCCTTCAGAAAAAAAATCCTGCTTCCAGTCCCCTCTTTTTTAAAAGTCGGGGAGAGTGTACCTTGACTGGCCCTACTGACTGCATTTGTGTCAGTATCCCACATGGAGAGAAATGATCTGAGGTAACCAGGTCTCAAACCATTTAAGGCTTTATAGATTAAAACCAACACCTTGAATACCACCAGAAGCTTCTAACTAGTCTGTGAAGATCACAGAGGACTGGTGTAATGTGCTCTCTGTGTGATGTACTACTTAATAAGCAAGTGGCTGCATCCTACACCAGCTTCTGCTTCTAAATAGTCTCAGCATGTAAACCCTAATTTGTGTCTTCCAGGCTGGAAGGTGACTTCTGGGACTGCAAAACTTACTTTCTGTGTTTGTTGCAGCAATGTGGAGGGGTGGAGAAATATAAACAGACTCCAAACTAATGGGGTGAATCTTTAATGCTCTTTTACAGTTTGGGCAGCCATCAAAAATAGAGATGGAAAAAAGAAAACTACACGTAGGACCACATTTAGGAATGTAGGACTTTTAAGGACATGGTATAAATGTTGTCCCTTGTAAAGGAATTGTATTTTTTATTTACAAAGTGTAGCTAAAGAAAAGAGATATTTATAAAGTTTCTTTCAATCCTAATACTTTACCTACAGGATTTGTTCCCCTCCTCTCCTCCCCTGCCCCCCAGCTGTGTTATATATGGGTAGAAGAAAAATGAAGTGTTGCATGGTTTGAAAGTAATTTAGCTCTTAAGTGTTCTAGACACTGCACTGCATGTTTGTTTATGGATGTATTTGCCTTATGGAGATGAAAAAAGGCATTCAAATTTCATACAAAAATACTCTGGTCAAGGTTTTCTTTCACTTGATGCCTATGATTATAGTAGGAAAGGAGAATTGCAATTGGTTCTTATTCTTTGGGGTACCACTATTTTAGAAAAAAAAATCCTTGCATTTGTCTTGATAATGTATCAAGTAGTTGCTAAGGGACTTGATGAAATCTGATGCAAAATAATAAATTATGTTCTGCAGCCTTCTTTCCGTCTACGTGATATGGGTGCATAAACACAAAGAGACTGGTACACCTACAAATTCAAAAAGCATTATATTCAGATTAGCAGGTCACTGGAGATACGTTACTAATTGTTTTAGAGAACTCATTATGGGTATTATCACATATTAATTATGCATGGTAAGTACAAAAAAAGGGGGGGAAATACTTCTTTTCTAATACACTGCTCATTGAGTTATCTTTTTTTTCCTTTCAAGACCTTGAGCATTTTTTGGAGATGCCAAACAGAGTAATCATTGAATAATTAGATTTTAATTAACAAGAATTTTCACTAAAATGTTTTTAATGTCTTCTGGGTTACAGCAAGCAATGAATAAACCCTCTTTCAAAAAGATCTAGTGCACTGATCCTCTGTATAGCTGAAATTACCTTTGCAATCATGCCAGAGCCTGTCATAAAAATGCTTCTTCAGAGTATTAGAACAAAGAATAAAGACTAAAACAAGCAATTGAATTGTTAAGGGTATTTTTGTTGCTTCTTTGTAATTTATTAATTTAGAGAGTCCTGCAGAAATCTTTGGAAGGCCCAGTGTGTGTCACTTTATTCCTGTATGCCCTCTTTATATTTTTAAAAAAATATTCTTGCTGTTCATGAAATGTGAAACTGCAGATAATTTTCAGAGATATGATGCCCCCCTCCTCCCACCTTCCCCCCTCCCCACATGCAAGTTTATTCAGTTGTGTGGGTGAGGATTATTTTTTAATATTCTTTGTGGGTTTTTTACCATCATTTCAGAAAAGCTATGTACGGGGTGATCGGTTAACACTGACAGATTATTTATTGGCTAAACAGGGCAAAGGATTTTATTCAATGGTAGTACACTGATTGCTACATCATGAAATGAGTGCACTTATAAGATGATTACAAAATGTACCCCATAAAGAAGTGTGTTTGGAAACAAAATATTTTTATTGTGATAGATTAGTATTATAAATATAAAAGACCTTGTAGTAGCACAGAGAAGAGCTGGAAAAAGGACAGGTTTATCTGTTAAAGCATGCTTAACACTTCCATTCCAGAATTTCTTTGTTACAATAATAGTGAATATTTATTCAAAGACATGAGACAGATGGTTCAAACTAAGCCTGGGCAAGGCTGAAGTGTTGCTGATTTGATGAAGGAAATACTTCCAAGTAATAGTAGAGATGCTGTCCTTCCCTTCCATCAAAGATACCTTTCCCTTCCTATCAATCATAATAATGCAGAATATAGGAATTGCCGTACTGGATCCTCTAGTTTAGTAACTTGACTCTGACAGGGGCCTCTGCACCATATATGTGAGAGGCAGGCGGAAGAACCCCACAGCAGGCAGATGTGGAGTAATCTACTCTTTTCATCACATCTCATCCTGCTCTCTGATAGTTCAAGATTGGCTTGAGCCTTGAAGTGTGAGGCTTAATATAGTTTCCACAAAATTTGTTATGAATTATAACTCTGGGTATTCTTATCTATATACATGTCCAGTCCCTTTTTGAATCTTGTGAAGTTCATGGCATCAGTGACTTCCTGTGGCAATGAGTCCATAGCTTTAATTACACATTTTGTGTGTAAATGTATCATGTCCCTTCTTATTCATTTTTGTAAGGTAAACAATCCCAGTCTTTTCAATCTCAGTTCATATAACCTTTTTCCAGGCTCTTGATCATTTTCATTGCTGTTCTCTGAACCCCCTCTAGCTCTGCAATATCCTGTATGACAGTGGGTCTCAAACTTTTTTACTGGAGACCCCTTTCACAGAGCAAGCCTCTGAGTGCCACCCCCCTAATAAACTAAACACACTTTTTAATATATTTAACACCATTATAAATGCTGGAGGCAAGCGGGGCTTGGGGTGGAGGTTGACAGCTTGCAACCCTCCATGTAATGACCTCACAGCCCCCTGAGGGATCCCAACCCCCAGTTTGAGAACCCCCGCTATATGAGATGGGATGACACGGTACTCAGAGGAGGCTGCACCATTCATGTATATAAAGGTATCATAATAGTTTCCATATTATTTACCATCCCATTCCTTTAGCAACCTGACATCTTGTTTACATTTTTGACAGAACTTGTACATTGAGCAGAGGTCTTCATTGAGCTGTCTATAATGATGTCCGGACCCTTTTCATGAGTTGATACAGTTTATATAGAATCCTGGAAGATGTACAAGTAGTTTAATTATTTCTCTCCAATGTGCATTACTTTGCATTTGGATTTAATTTGTCATTGTGTTGCCCATTCACCTAGCCTGTTTAGATCCCTCTGAAGTTTCTCAGTTCCCTCTGGTCCTGACTAACCTACCTAACTTTTAATCATAAGCAAGTTTTACTATCTCACTTCTTGCTCTCTTTCTGGATCACTAATAAATACAGGACAAAGTACAAAACTTTGAGGCACCTTGCCATTAACCTTTTGCCATGATGAAAATTGCCCATGTAATTTGACTATTTAATTTACTCTGTTTTCTTCCTGCTAGCCAATTGTTGATCCATAACAGTATTTTGCAGAAACCGTGCTGGTTAGACAAGTTAATCATGAACTTCCAGGTGTTTTCTTGTTCTATTTTTAATTATAGTTTCAAACAGTTTACCAAGTATGGATATAAGGCTATGTGATAATGTGTAAAAACACCACACCAACTGCCTGAGAGCTCTAATTAGCGCCACTTTGTTCTGTGGGTGTGTTAGGTCCAAGAAAGAGTTAAAAGGAAGTAGTTCACTGCAGCTGGGAGGGAGAGACCCAGGAGAGAGGTTGTCTGGAGTTTCTTTTTCATGGAAAGGGCCTGACAGAAGCCAGGTCTAGGGAGAACCTCAGGTGGAAAAAAAGCTCGAGCCCTGGGCTCACAGAAGTTACTTAGGGCAGGTCTTCACTACCCGCCGGATCGGCGGGTAGCAATCGATCTATCGGGGATCGATTTTTCGCGTCTTGTTAAGACGCGATTAATCGATCCCCGATCGCGCTCCCCGTCGGCGCCAGCAATCCACCTCATCGAGAGGCGGAAGCGGAGTCGACGGGGGAGCGGCAGCGATCGACTCGCCGCCGTCCTCATCGCCAGGTAAGTCGATTACGATACGCCGACTTCAGCTACGCTATTCCCGTAGCTGAAGTTGCGTATCGTAGATCGACCCCCTCCCCTAGTGTAGCCCTGGGCTTAGTTTATGTTTTTGTAGGGCTTTTGAGGTTTACTGAAGGACTCCAGTGGGAAGTCCTGCTAGCTGATTTTCTGGAAGAGTGAGGCTGAAGAGGAGCCCAGAAGGGGTGGAAGACATTGCATTGATTGCTACTATTTTGTCAGACTCTGTTTGTTTGTGACAGAGATACCCTGGAATGGGTGGAACTATAGTATGACCTGGCTGGAGGGCCAAGTCACCACCGTACAAGACCACCGAGATTATGAGAAAAGCGGGGCGAAATCACTGAAATGCTGTTTCTTTTTAGAGTGCTTGCTCATGTCGATTCCACTGTAGGTGTGCGCGCGCCCACATGCGCGGCCATCAGAGATTTTTACCTTAGCGGTACCCGTAGGGCCGGCTGTAGCACCCTCTAGTGTGCTGCGCTCATGCAGCGATCAGGCGCTGCCGGCCCATGCCCTCTCAGTTCCTTCTTACCGCCAGTGGTGGTCAGTTGGAGCGCCTCTCTTGTTTGTCAAAAGCTAGCGGTTTTCTTCCATTGGACTTTGTGCCTTCAGGCTTTTGTTTAATTGTAGTTACTTAAGTAGCTTAGTTAGCTGTTAGTTAGTAGTTGTTAAGTAGCTTAGTTAGCTGATAGTTAAGGTCCCAGCTGGGACTTCGCCCCAAGCGGGGCATGCCCCGATCTCCTGGGTTTAAGCCCTGCTTGGTCTGTGACAGGCCTATGTCTGTGAGTGACCTCCACGACATAAGTGCTTGGGGAAATCACACATCAAGGAGTGTTGCCAGATCTGTAAGAACTTTTGGCCTCACACCCAGAAGGAGAGGCATATTCACCTCAGAGCTCTCCTGATGGAATCCACTCTCTGCCCAGCTTCTGAGCCCTCTATGCAGACCTCACCGAGTACTTCGGCCTTTGTGCTCAGTGCGCCGCTGGCGCCGGCTCCTCTTGACACCATTTGTTGTTGCCAGTGCCAAAGAAGAAGGCGAAGAAGTGTTCGCTGGCACTGAGCAAGAAGGCCCAAGGGTCATCCAGTAGAGGGACCGGGCCTGTCTGCCAATCTTCTCTAGAGCAGCACGAGCGTGCCTCCACACCTGTGGCTTTTATCCCACTTAAATGTCTCTCACTGATTCTGGTGAGTGGTAAGTGACCCACCATCCTGCCTGCACCGTCGTCATCCCAAACCCAGGTGCAGAGAAAGCACAGTTCTCCACCTGCTCCTGTGACGTCTCCAGTGCCACAGGACCAAGCTAAGGCTCCCTAAGAGGACAAGACAGCCGTTAAGGCCCATCTGGGGGCAGGGGAACACCGCAGATTGCTGGACGAGCAATCCTATGGCAGGTCGCAATCGCGCTGCCGGTTGCACAAACTCTCCCTCCGGACGTCAAGATGTTATTCCACAGTGCGGGCTTGACGCTCCTTGTATTATAACCGATGCCATTCGCCCTATCGCCAGTCTGCATCTAGACGTCAGTCCCGGTCGATTGCACCGTGGGACCACTCCCGCTCATGTTACTGGTCTCCGCAACACCATTCTCCCCGGCGCTGGGACCACTTTCCCCGGAATAGCTTCCGGTCGCTTATGCCTGGTCAGCGCTCACCGGTAGCCAGGACCTGCAAGCAGACCCAGGCATCGACGGCTCCTCCCTGGTCCTAAAAAGAATGGCTCAGTTCTCCTCCCTGGTCCTAAAAAGAATGGCTCAGTTTGGGGAATCTCCCTCACATCCTCAGGTGTGAAAACCAATGCGAATAATTCATTTAGTTTCTATGCAATGGCCTTGTGCTCCTTTAACATTTTGATTGTCCAGTGGCCCCACTGGTTGTTTAGCAGGCTTCCTGCTTCTGCTGTGCTTACTTTAAAAAAAAAAAGTTCTTATTTTTTGAGTCTTTGGCTTACTCTTCTTTTTTGGCATTCCTAATTATATTTTTACCCTTGGCTTGCCGGAGTTTATGCTCCTTTCTATTTTCCTCAGTAGGATTTAACTTCCACTTTTTAAAGGATGCCTTTTTGCCTCTAACCGCTTCTTTTAGTTTGTTGTTTAGATATCCCTAGCACTCAGTGGGGCAGATAATCCCCCAAAATGGTGGATATTCCAATACTTAGATTTACCAAGCCAGCACAAAACAGCTTCTATAATACCTTACCGGTTACCCAGAAGCCAACAACATTCCCATAAAGCAACCTAGCCTTAGGCCTCCACCCAGACACACAAGTCAAATATGATGAGATTACTGAAAATCTTGTTCATCATATAAGAAAGTTCTACCAATCCCAAAGGATCGGACACATTACCTCCCAGGTTAATGAATATTCCAGATCTTACCCAAATACACGCTTATAGCCAATTCTTATTAACTAAACTAAAATTTATTAACAAAGATAAGAGAGAGAGTATTGATTAAAAGATCAGTATACATACAGACATGAGTAGAGTTCTTGAGATCAAATTCATAGCAGAGATGGTGAGCTTTGTAGCTGCAAAGAGTTCTTTCAGGAATAGTTCATAGGTTATTGTCCAATGTTCATATTCGGGGTGATTCCAGATTAGGACTGGAGATCTCCGTTTTGGGCTTAAGCTTCCCCTGCATGAAGCATCAAGCAGATCTGAGATAAAAAGGATTGGGACTCAAGGCATCTTTATACGGTTTCAGGCCTTCTTTGACATGACAGAGGCCTTCAGCAAACAATAGGCAATCATGGGGATTTTGAAGTAAACCTATTTCCTAAGAATTGCTGGTAATTAGCTACACAGATTAACATAAAGCAATCCCCCATTTTCCCACCGTTCGCAGATGATTTGCTATACATTTCAAAGAGCAATGAATACAGTGATGTTTCTATGTTTACAGTTCATCTAAATGTTAATTTTTTAAAATCTCTGAATCAATAGCTATAGTGACAGACAGGAACTATCTGTTGACATAGCTAACATCCTACAACATATAAGTACACACATATAAGTAGTATCACCTCCAATTCTCTAACAATACAGGTCTGCATTTTGAAGTTCTAGCCTATCTAGCATGGAGTGGCCTTAATTATGTTTCACTTACTTTTTTAACATGTCTCTAATGGTTGACTTTGGGCCATTTATCCTGCAAGCTCCTTAACCCTTTCTGGCCGTGTGTCACATTTGATATAAGATTTGTTGCAATTATATAACAGTGGTAGCAACCATGATTTGACATGGTAATATTTTAATCAGATAATGTCACATGCTGTATCAAGCCACAAACCTCTGGCAGGTACTGCACTTACACAGAAATCCACAGGCAGGGAACAGCCAACTGAGTTACATTAATGCTTTCCCAGCCTGACATGAACCAACAATAGAGAGGCTCCAGCCACTTCCCCCCCACCCCCCAGCTCCCCAGCCTTGCACCTCAGAACTGTACTGTCTTACACTGGTCAGAAGCATGGCCAGTGTAAGATCATTACCCAGGTCGCTCCTCCCTCGATGTGGAGAGGACATACATTAGCTTTATAAACTGATCTGAGATTTCCCAAGTGCTTCAATCAAAACACTGTTTTAGGTAAAATATAAAACAGATTTATTAACTACAGAAAGATAGATTTTAAGTGATTATAAGTAGTGAGCATAGAGATCACAGTTGGTTACCTAAGAAATAAAAATAAATTTGCAGTCTGAGTTCTACAAACTAAACAGGATTCAAATCAAGCAGTGTCTCACCCTGACAGATGGTACAAACAGGTCATGGATCCTCAGTACACAGGCTGGGACTCTTTTCCAGCCTGGGATCACCCTCCCCAATTCAAAGTCTTTGTCTTCCAGATGTTCCTCCAGGTGTTGAGTTGGGAGGGGGACAGGGAAGAGGGAAAATGGTGATGTCACTTCCCCTCTTTTATAGTGTCTTTAGTTTGCTGGAAAGGTCGAAGATTGTGATGTGGGGGTCCACCCTCATTGGTTAAGTATTCTCCATTGTCTATGTGCTCTCTCTGAGAAGTTTCTGAGATGGCCACTGGGAGAGTGGATTCCCTTTAAGGGGCCATCAGTATGTCTGGCTACTCCATTATTTTACCTGAAAGGCTGTTGTGGGTGTTCCCAACCTCACAGCATGTTTCAGTAACATACAGCATACTTCATAACCTCACCTATAATAATAGCACATACCATCCTACAGGATATTAATGTTCAACAGATTAAGACTTTTAAAATGATACCTAAGTCATACTTTGTACAAAACATATCATAATTATAAGAAAGTGGTGAATATGGGGATTGCAGGTGCCACTCTGAAGTACAAGAGTGTCACAAACATCTCTCTCTCTGAAAGATCTTTCCCTTCTAGACACTGATGTTGGGGGGTTGCACTTTCATTTCATCCTCCATTCCCTCTTGTATTAAATAGTAATTCTCAGTTGTTTGAACACCTTGTTCCTGTCCTCTTTTATCTTTTGACCGTTATCTCATCTTACATTCAGCTAGAAAGCGAAAACCAGCGAGCATGTTCCAAAGTTGACATTTGATTTTGAACTGTCAGATGGAAGTGCATTAGCACAGCTGTTTTATTAATACAGGGATTATTTTAAATGAATTTGTCTGTAAATTTACTTTAAAAACAGTCACATCTACCGTTTGAGCATCTAGCATTAGCATGTACAGTTCTCTAGCTAAGGATGATTAATATTCACTATGTTGACTGCCATTTTATTTTTAAAATAAAAATATGGGATTGCTTTTCTATCCATCACAAAAGAAATTGATTTTTGTTTGTTTGTTTTGTTTTTCAAACTGAATTCCTGTAGGAAGTCTGAGGGGATAGGGATGGGGGTGGGAAGCGAAAAGAGAAAGAGGAGTGTATTGCAGAAGTTAAGTAGTCCTGTGGTAAGTTGGTTATTCATAAACAGTCCTGAACATCCAAAATATATTTTCTCAGAAAATTCTGAAATACATCCATTTCATTTTTAAAGAACCATTTCAAATCCATCACCTTTCATATAACTTTTAAAAAAATCTGTGAATTGAGTCCCCAGATTCACTGTCTGAGTTGAGTGCGTGATCTGGCTTTGTGTAAAGTGATTACTAGTAAGGGCTTCTGGCTCAGTGTCACTCCAAGGATGAAGAAATTCATCTTAGAATGTTGTATTTTAATAAAAGGATTTCAGTTACTGTTCAGTATGAAGACGTAATAATGCTTGTGACATACCGTGTTAGGATCAGACCAAACATTGGAATAATAGCATCATGGATAAGAGTGAAAAAGCAGGATGTCTAAATTGAGCATCATCGTTTTTTTCTGTTGATTTCTATATTTAGTATAGTTTCTAACATACTATATAAGGCACCAGTTCTGAAAAGAGCTCTAAAATAATCTGCCTTTATATCATCAGCCAGTACAACTATTCTAGTCCTTGTATAATATCTAGGCTTAAATCCAATTTGACAGGTGTCAGGGAGACCTGAAAAATCCTGATGTTGCTGAAGCTACCTGTTCTTTACTAAAAACAGATGAGTTGATGCAAAGGCCTAAATTTATCTGCCTTAAATGAAGGAGGTATCTTATCTATCCTCAAAGAGTCACTGGCAGTCATCTTCAACAGTAACCTCTAAATTTCTCTGCCTCTTTCACCAGCGAGCAGAAAAAGGAGTTAATTCAAAGGTTACAAACCTAAGTCTCTGCAGCAGCTACCCCATCTGCTAAAGCTAAAATATTACCCTGGTGAGTTGCATGCCGAAGGTTGCCGATGCCTGATCTAGACCATCCCCAACAGGTGTTTGTCCAACCTGCTCTTAAAAATCCCCAATGATGGAGATTCCACAACCTCCCTAGGAAATATGATTACAAATTAGTCTGATTCACTTATTTGTTTGGTTGGTGGAGAGGCATCTATTCTATACTGGATTCCCATGATCAGTTAAGAGTTCTAAAGAATTTTCTTTTACTCTTGGGTTTTTGTAATATGATGTAATTATACACTGTGCGCTCTTCAGAAGAGAGACCATTCTTCTTTAGTGTTTGGAATGTGCCTAGCATATAGCGGATGCTTCTGTAAATAATAATAGTTATTCTGTAATTATGTACGCTTACATGTTTACAAAATTTTAATATTCAATTTTAATTTAATACATGTATTGTTATAAAATATCTTCCAAGAGTGTATCAATTATTTAGAATATTTTGGAGCTTTATTAAGATTTGGAGAATGTTGCTTTGGTTTACCAATTAGGGGTTGGAGCTAGCTAACACAAGTAGTAGTCAGTTAGGTGGATATCCAGTTATCCAAGAAGTATTTTAGAAACTGTTATGTTTCTACTCCCATTGAGTTGGCATAGGAAGCACAGACAACAGTGAATTTTTCATGGGAACAGTCATATAATTCTGTTTAATGTAAACTTTATATTTTTATATATTGAGAATTTTATAGGTTCATGAATATTCTGTTCTCCCTGTCTTCTCTCATTAGGGACACCTCTTTTCTTGTTGTAAGGAGAAAAGAGACAGTGTTTTAAGGGAAATCTGGATTTTCTGTTTATAGAGCAATAAATGTGCTGAAATGAACTGCAATTGTATGTGTTATAAAATTGCTTTTGTTTGACAAGTTAATAAATCTCAGTTGAAAGTCTGAATGCTAGAGATATTAAAAGCTTGCGTTGCCTGACAGACAAAACAGTTCTCTGCCCCTTTTATTTTTAATAAATACAGCAAAAGAGCTCAGTATTATTTATGGTAGCTTGACAATGGTCTCATGTTATTTTCAAATGCCTTTATTTGCAGATCTTTTGCACAGTTTGCAGGGTTTTTGGTGGAAAGCACAACCTGAAATTATCTGATTTGGCAAAAGTTAAAAATCATGATTCTTAAACAAGTGAATGCATGCCAACCAATGTTCTCTCTAATTTTTTCCATCCATGTGTGGAATGAATTTGGTTATGTGCAGCACCAATATCGCGGTACTGTGTGGATGTGTGCCACCAGCAGAAACAAAAAACGTACATATAATGTATATTTTTTAAAAGTTGCCATAGGTATGGAAGAAGAAGAAATAATTAAAAATTATTAAAGCTAATGTTAAAAAATTATATATTACATGGGTTAAGAAAAGAGTGTCTGTACATCTGGGTATAGTGCTTAGATTATCCACAAATACTAAGTTTGTTTTAAAAGTCAGAAGACACATATGGTGCATAATCAGCACAAGGTGCGTTGCTTAAGGTGTTTATTTGTGTGAACCCTAACCCCTGCCCCCATAAATGCAAAAAATGTTTCTATTTAGGTAATGCTGCTCTGAGGTGTCTGGATTCTCAAAATACACTCTAATTATGGTACATCCTCAAATGCTAGGACTGAAAGTGAAGAGCAATGGCTCTTTATACCAACAGTTAAAAAAAATACTTCATTGTAATACCAGGGATTTACAGTTTTTAATTTTACTGATACCAGCAACATAAAAATAAAGACATTTTTACATTTCGATTACAGAGTTTTGATTTATTTTACTGCAAGGTCTACATATTTTCAACTTTCAGATCGGTAGCTAATGCCAGCCAGTTCTCATCATTAAAATATTTTAGCACCCTTCCTCCTCTGTCCCCACCCTCAAATAGGCCAATACCATTCACTAGACCAGCGGTTCTCAAACTGTGGGTCGAGACCCCATTTTATGGGGTCAGTAAGGCTGGTGTTAGACTTGCTGAGGCCTGGGGCCAAAGCCCCAGTCCCACTGCTCAGGGCAAAAGATTGAGTCCAGCTGCCCAGTGCCAAAGCCGAAGCCTGAGGGCTTCAGCCCTGGGTGGCGAGGCTCAGGTTACAGGCCCTCGGCCTGGGGCTGAAGTCCTCGGGCTTTGGCTTTTCTCCCCCTCCCCCACTACCCTGGGTGGTGGGGCTCAGGCTTTGGCCCCCTTACCCAGGGCAGCAGGGCTCGGGTAGGCTCAGGCTTCAGTTCCCACTCCTGGGGTTGTGTAGTTAATTTTTGTTGTCAGAAGGAGGTTGTGGTGCAATGAAGTTTGAGAACCCCTGCACTAGACTCTAAAGTATTTATAAAAATCTTGGTGTTTTAGAAGTTTGGCATCACTTGATTTTTAAACTTTTAGGCAAAATTGTATACACTTAAAACAAAAGCCATGTAAAAGAAATAAGGTAGTAAGAGAATGTTACTTAGAAAGCTTAACTTTTTAAAGCAAAGAGGGGGACAGGCAGGTGTCTCTCCCTGCCACAGCCCCGGAGCTGGGGCCGGGGGAGAGACGTCTCTCCCGTCCTCCCCCACTCCCTCCCCGCAGCTCCGGCACTGGGGGAGAATTGTCTCTCCCTACTGCAGGCCCAGAGCTGGGTCCGGGAGAGAGGCATCTCTCCCGTCCCTGCCACAATCCTGGGACTGGGGCTGGGGGGAGAGGCGTATTTCCAGGCCACAACCCAGGGCTGAGGGGAGTCCTTTCCCTACCCTAGATCTGCACACCCCTAGCTCCCACATCACCATCCTCCACCTCACCCCGCTGGCCCCCCACCCACTCCCTATTCCCCACCTCACCCTACGCTCACCTGTGGCTATGCCCCTGTGTGCATGCCTTCACGGCTATAGTAATTAGGTGCATGGCCCTTGATGGCCTCCTATGCGGGCGCACACCTTAGAGGGAACACAGATGCCAACTTCTGTCAACATCATAAACTCTGTCCAGGAACAATTACATTATGAACGCTGGAGAATTTAAATCTGTCAGGGTTTCAGACCTTGACGTTACCTGGTCTAAAAGATGTGTTTGTCATTTCCTTACACATCTATGTGAAACAGAACTCCCATACATTTCAAGTGGAGCAGAAAAATAGATGTTTTTCCTTTTCTTTTTTTTCAGATGGGTGTGGGTCATGGTGCAGCAGTTTGTGTCAAAGTAATTTCAGCAGTTCCACAACACATTGCTTAGAAAATGATTTTAACAGGATATACATAAGGATTGGGAAGAATAAAAACAAAAGCAAAAATGCTTCTGGTTTTAGTTGTATGGTATCTGAAGGTACAGTGAATGCCTTTACAATGGAAGAACTTCAATAAATAAATGTGCAGCAGAATGCAAATATCAGTAATATTCCAGACTACCCAATACAGAAATGTAGCCAGGGTGGAAATATGACAACCAGTACGAATCAGCATTATTGCACAAGTGTGTAGAAGTGGGCAGTGTCATTGCCCGTGTTTGAAGTACTTCACGCATTGTTGGGCAATCAAAATACTTATTAATTATGAGAATAGTTGGTAAAGATAATATAGTAATCTGAATTGGAATTTTATTAGCACACCTAAATTATGCCCTAACACTTAAAAAAAAAGAAAAGAAAAGAAAAAGGTAATCTTAGTGGTCGTAGCCTACCCTGCTATATCTTTTATATCTCATTCGTAAGGGTACGCCTTTAGAATCAGCTGTACTGAGATATTGATTCAGTATTAATAGGAATAGTGAAGGGTTAGGGTTAGGGTCCTTTTTTTTCTCTCATTTCCATTTTATGTTGGGTTTTCATCTCTACCTACTGAACTGTCTTATTGCTGTCAAACCTTTTTAATATAATAAAATGTATCTATACTTAAAGCAAATTACTTTTGAACTCTGTATATAAATATAATGGGAATTCTAAACTGCCTGTCAGTGGTGTCATTATCACTAATGTTCACGTGACAGATTGTCTGACAGTAAGTAAATATTTCTTAACCAAGAGACACGAGGGAAGTGAGCATTATATTAAGAGAAACACCACCTTGTCTGACTTGAACTCCTTATCCCAATGAGCAACAGTTAGGATCAGAGACCAGTCAACTTCCCTGGTTATGAGAGTTTCTGCCTAACCAATGAAGTGTAAATTTGGGGCTAGAGGAAGAGGGAAAATCTCTTTGTGGTTGAGGTGATCTGTCTCAGGTAGGGTTGCCAGGCATCTGGTTTTCGACTGGAACACCCGGTCAAAAAGGGACCCTGGCAGCTCCGGTCAGCACAGCCACTAAAAATCTGGTTGGCTGCAGCGGCCAGCTCTGTGTGGCTCCTGGAAGTGGCTGGCATGTCCCACCGGCTCCTAGGTACGGGGCAGCCAGGGGTCTCTGCATACTGCCCCCATCCACATGCACTGCCTCTGCAGCTCCCAGACTTTTCTCCTAGCACCTGTTGTCATTGTGAACATGTCATACCGACTTGCTTCCCTCCATACATTGGACTTGACACTAATCATCTATATACATCTCGTGCTGACGTATCGGAATATATGGGATTTTCCCATGTTGAAACCCTGTTCATTTACTTGGGTGGTTCCCAGCCAATGGGACCAGCAGATCCAGCGCTCTGGGTGGTGCCTGCGCCAGAGGCAGGGGCAGCATGCAGACCTACCCTGTGCCTAGGAGCCTGACCTACCCTGTGTCTGGGAGCCGGCGGGACATGCCGGCCGCTTCTGGAAGCTGCCTGAGGTAAGTGCTGCCTGGAGCCCAGACCCCACATCCCAACTCCCCTTCCCCAACCCTGAGCCCCCTCCCACACCCAAACCCCCTCTCAGAGCCAGCACCACCGCCCGGAGCCCCATCCCGCACTCTGAACCCCTCAACCCCAGCCTGGAGCCCCCTCCTACACTCCAAACCCCTCATCCCTGGCCCCACCTCTGAGCCTCCCACCCCCAAACAGAGCCCTCACCCCTCCCTCCGCATAACAACCCTCTGCCCCAACCTGGAGCCCCCTCCCGCACCCTGAAACCCTTATTTCTGTCCCCAACCTGGAGCCTGCAACCCCAGTGCAGAGCCCGCACCCCAACCCCCTGCCCCAACCTGGAGCCCCCTCCCACAGTCCAAACCCCTCAGCCCCAGCCTGGATCCTCCTCCTGCACCCCAAACCCCTCATCCCCGGAGCCCGCACCTCAAGCCAGAGCCCTCAACCCCTCCCACACCCCAAACACCTGCCCCAGCCTGGTGAAAATGAGCAAGTGAGCAATGGTGGGGGAGAGCGAGCGACTGAGGGAGGTGGGATGGAGTGAGCAGGGGCAGGGTCTTAGGGAAGGGGTGTGGTAGGAGCAGGTCAAGGTTGTTCAATTTTCTGCAATCAGAAAGTTGACAACCCTAATCTCAGAGCCTTGGAAAACATTGGTTTTGGGAAGGAAGGTGGCTCCACCTAATATAATGATGGACTCAACTCAGAGCTCCTAAGATTGGAGGAAACCGGTGGAGTCTGAGAGAGCGAGGTATTTGCTCTCCCTCTGGACTCAGTATGGGGCTGCAATTCAGAAGGGGAATTCAAAATGAGGAATTGCTCTTTGAGCATGTAAGGTTCTTTTAACTAAGCTGCGAACACTTTAGCATAGCTCATTAGAGGTATCAATCTAGATAAACTTTCTTTTTAGTTTTCCCATTTTTCTCTCTGTTTAATAAACCTTTATTAAGAGATCTACTGTTTTTTGTGGGATTATCCCTCACTTTGTCTCTGAAGACAATGACCCCATGTGGTGTTAGGTGTTAATGTTTACAGCAGCCATTGAGGGCATTGAAAAGGAGGTAAGAGTCTATAAAGAGTTAAATATTCTTGCATTTATTCAACCCCACCCATGGTTGCTGGGACTCTGATCTCTGCATGGTGTCTGACTGGCTCTTACTGCACACACAGGAAGCAAAGAACGGGGAGGGGTGAAATCTGTAGTCTTGTAAAACAGCAGAGATGGGGTACGTCAGATCCAGCCTTTTTCCAAATACCACCCACAGCAGAATTTTATAAGTGGACCCCTGAGGGATGGCCACTCTGATTCCAGTGGTTCCATCATGCTTCCAATTTAGATCAGTAGTAATAGGAGAAACAAGTTAATACCCTGCTCTATACAATGACCTGAAGCAGAGGACATGGCCCTTTCCAAGAACCTCACAGCTGCTCAGATGAAACCATTCAATACAATTAAAGAAGACCTGGATAAGCATTTCATGCCACACCACAATATGATTTTTGAACAGTCAAAATTTCACTTATTCAAGCAAGAGAAGGCCAAGTCAGTGAATGATTTCATAAGAGGCCTATACAGCCTAATCCAACACCCTGGATATGAGATGAGTGAAGAATTTATCAGACAGGCTCATAGTAGGACTGAGGGAGAGCTAACTCTCAAATACTCCACAATAATTCTATCCTCAAACTAGAGAAACCAAGAACATTGTCCTCCAAAGTCAGTACATAAATCAGCAACAGCCTCTTCCCGGGAATAACTTTAAGGAGGAACCCACTGTAGAAGCCAAAGACATGGGAAGGGATATGTCCCAGGATACCAGAAACACCCAGACAAGTATAAGCACAAAGGGGTCCAGAGAGAGGGCTATAGTAACATGGAACAAAGAAAAAGAATAAAAAATGGTTGTGTCCAGCAAGGGACACCCTATGCAGAAAATGTCTACAAGGGGACATTATGCAGAAGTCTGGCAATCTAAATGCATGATACCAGTAGTCTGTCCAGAAAAAGACCCCAAAGACACTGAGATTGCACACCTTGGAGTCATACAAGATTACCAAAAAGAACCATCATGAATCATCATGATCACCTAAGAAAAGTATAAAATAGACTTCAAAATAGACACAGGCACTGATGTATCAATGATTCTAGAATCACTTTATAGCAGGATGAAAGCACCAACACTTCAAGAGACAAAAAATCTATTGAAAGGCCCCCACAGTCCCCACTAAACATGAAAAGAAGATTTTTGCCCACTCTGAAACTTGGAGAGAAGACTCTACAATGCAAGATTTCTATGATATAGATGAGCTATGCTCTACTTGGCTGCCCTGCAATCATAGCCCTAGGCCTGATTGTAAGGATCGAACCAGTCACCATGGACCTCGAATCTGAGATCACAAAGGGTCTCCTAAAATGATTCCAAGGATTAGGGAAATTAGAAAATAGCACATTTAACTAAACCAAATGCAAAACCATGTGATCTGTCAATTCCCTCCTTTGACTGCCCAGGGTGAAAGCAGAGCTCAGCCACATGGAGCAGATGGGTGTCGTTTCCACAACAGACACCCCCAGTAGTGTGTAGACATGGTAGTGCTTCCAAAAACAAATAACAAGGTCTGGATCTGTGTAGACCTTACCAAATGTCTGTCTGTAGAAAACTATATGTACTTCCACATGTTGAACACACCCTCAGACTACTCAGTGAAGCAAAACTGTTCTCAAAATTGGACACCCACCCTGGGCTTTGGCAGATACCACTTGCTCCGTGATCAGTACTGCTAACAATCTTCATCACACCTTTTTTGGAAGGTTTTGTTTCACTTGGCTACCATTTGGCATATCATCTGCACCTGAATACTTCCAAAGAAAATTCCATAATTCCTGGAGGATCTAGAAGGGGTTCTCTGCCAAATAGATTATATCCTTATCTATGGATCAACTCAAATCCAATGTGACCAACATCTCTTTGCAGTCCTGGAAAAAGCAGGCCTAACACTTAATGACCAGTGCAAATTCTCCAAAGACAGAATCAAGTTCTAGGCCAGATCTTTGATGGAACAGGGATCAGTCTAGGTCCAGAGAAAGTGCAAGTGATTAGCCAGATGAAGGAGCCTCATAATGTCAGTGAAGTATGTCAGTTCATGGATGGGCATGCTGACACACCCGGAAAAATTCCTATCTCACCTGGTGGAGAAATCAAACTGCTATGAGTTCTCGCAAGTCCACACAATTCCTAATATTGTGGAATGAAACAGAGTCAGGCATTCAGAGAAATAAAGCAAAAACTTAGCTCTCTACCAGTTTGGGCCCTAGGTAAGCCAAATAAAACCACCACAGTTTCAGCTGATGCCTCATCCTATGGGATGGGGGGAGTCCTTCAGGAACGATCATCATTATTGTGGTGTCTAGTAGCATTGCTTCATGAGCACTCATAAATATAGAGCAGAGTTATGTACAAACAGAAGAAAAAGCCCTAGCCACTTTATGGGCTTGTGAATATTTCAGAGACTTTCTAGTGGGCACAAGATTTAATCTGGAATTTAACACAAAATTCTAATTGCTTTTCTAAGTTAAATAACCTAAATGAGTTACAACCTAGGATTCAGTGGTTTGAAATTCAAATTAAACTCATGAGGTTTGTTCTTGATTGCTCATGTACCTGGGAAGAAACTTACCACAGCTGATACCAGGACCTTGATATCAGATACCACAGCAATATTGTATACAGTAGGAGCTGCTAATTGAAGTTCCCTTAGATGCAGTACTATCAGCTTTATCAATCACAGAAAAATGTCTGCAAGAACTGAAAAAGAATGACTGAGTCAAGTCATGACTCACTGCAGAGTCTGGACAAAACAGCCAGAAATCTCTGTGAAACTGTATTGGATGGTTTTCAGGGATCTTACCATAATTGAAGGTTTGTTGTTGGAGGGGTCCATACTGATTATCCCTACAGCAGTGCAGCAGGAAGTCTTTAACACATTGCATGAGGAACACTAAGGCATTACAAAATGCAAGGAGAGAGTTAAACAAGGTGCAAAAGTATCTACACTGCTTTCTGTATACAAAATCAAGACATATTTGGGATTTTCCCCCCAGTGTTCCACCTGACGAACTGTCTCCTTTTTTTTTTTTTTTTTTTTTTTTTTTTTTTTTTTTTTTTGCTGTCACAGATTTTTCCTGTTGCTAGTAGAGCTCCTTGGATGGATCATGAGGTAGTGAATACTTTGTCATCTTGACATACCTGCACCCCGCTGGTTTCCTCTCGGGATCCTTATTTTCTACTGTGGTCTCAGGGTTCTATGTTAGCAGCCAAATGCTACTGTATAATACCTCTGAGCTGCCTCTCAATTTATCTAGATTGCTGTCAGTATTTGTATCTCACCAATGTCTATTTAAGGATTGATTATCCTGATGTAATAGGAACAGTGTCTTCCAACTCAAGTGTGCCAATGCTTGTTACCATGCAAAATTACTGTATTTGGTACTGTATTATCCTATTTGTATATCGTGGTGACCTACACAGATTTAAAAAAAAATAAAGAATTTAACTCTTTTTCCAAAGCATACATAGGCTACAATCGTCCAAACACATACACATGTGCTAACTTCTGATCTGACTGACTTCAAAATTAAGCATATCCGTAAGTATATGCAGGATTGGGAACATCTGCCATAGTGTTGTTTGTGGAGAAATACGGCACTTTCTGTATCAATTTTAAGGAGATGCACATATCTCCAAATGGGAAGGTTTATACTCTTGTCATGGGTACTCTAATGTTTACTTAGTAGTGTATTTTGTGTTTACTTTTTCTTGTTCCAGAGTAGCAACCGTGTTAGTCTGTGTCAGCAAAAAGAACAGAAGTACTTGTGGCACCTTAGAGACTAAGAAATTTATTTCAGCATAAGCTTTCGTGGACTACAGTCCACGTTAATTGAATCCATTTCCCCCTAGTTAAATATCCTAGTTAAGTATCCTCACACCTTTGTGTCAACTGTCCATAATGGGCCATCTTGATTATCACTTCAAAAGTTTTTTTCCCCTGCTGATAATAGTTCCTCTTAATTAATTAGCCTCTTATAGTTGGTATAAATATCTTAATACTGTATGTTCCATTCTATGCATCCGATGAAGTGGACTGTAGTCCACGAAAGCTTATGCTGAAATAAATTTGTTAGTCTCTAAGGTGCCACAAGTACTCCTGTTCTTTTTTTCTTGTTAGTCATCCTTACCTTTAAATTAACAAAATTCCATTACAGTGCTAGCTATCTCTGCACTATTATTATACATTTTGAATAAATCAAACCAGATGTTAACTTATTTTAGAATACCCAACAAAAATGGCTGAATATTTTTAAACGGGAAACCTTTTAGCTATTGTATTGTAAATACCCAAGGCTTAAATGATTTTAAATCGCTTTCCCTCCTATTTCTTTTTGCCTTCTGCGGGTATATAAGTAAGATCTGGACACTTTGTTGCCTGGAGTTAGTTGGGGAATACGATGTAAAAATAAGTTAGCTTTTAGCTGATGTGTATGAAAAGTAATATAGGTAGTATGTGTTTACATTATTTGATTATTAAAAATATAAAAGATGTCTGTCCAAAGCTTCAGGTGGCTGAATGTTACTAATAACACAATACAATCCCAGTAGCATTATAGTAGTAATTTTAGCTGCAACTCTTATACCTTGGGAAATTCCACCCCTTTTTCTGTATGGGAACCATGCTCTCAGCCCCCTCTAAAAATCCAGTCAAACTGGAGTATTTTGCAGCATGCCTGAAAGGTCACCAAATTCAGAATATTTCAGACCAAGGATTAGGTAATGGTTGTGATTTTTTTTAATGTAAAACCACTATTCCATTGCTTGAGCAAGTGATTTAGACTGGAATATAATGTCCGAAGCCACATGCTGAGCATATTGCCAGTTAGAGGTCATTTTTGCAACTTGATGGGCAGTAGTTTCCCATTTAAATTAAAAATCCTAGCCTGTCTGTCCAACTGTCATCTTACTATGCCAATGAGTTATGCACAAAGTTTCTGATTAGAATATAGAGAGAGAGAGAGAGAGAGAGAGAGAGAGATGTAGGGCTTTTCTTCATGTGATGGTCCCTAGTGGATTCCACTATGAGTTTATGCATGAGCACCATGCTTCCAGAGCCAGAGAATTTGAAAGTAGTATCTATTGGTCTGTGCATGCACCCTGACTCACCTTGTGCCTCTGGCTGAGGGATAAAGGGTGGGGTGAACCAACAGCCTCTCCAGTTCCTTACCCCCACCACGTGATCCAGAACCTCCAGTGTTTGTAGCTTTGGCTTCATCCTACAAGATAAAACTTATTTACAAAGCTAAATCTTATCAGCTATTGAATCTTCCCCAGCCCCAACGTGGGGTAAGAACTCATTCCACAAGAGCACAAGTAACGAGTATGGCATCACTTCAGGAGGTGCTCCTCCCTGTTATCTGTAAAGCAGCCACCTGGGTCTCCAGTCACACATTTGCGAGACATTATCCCCTGGTGCAGGACTCCTCTGTTGATGCCTCCTTTGGGACAGGTTTCAGTGTAGTAGCCGTGTTAGTCTGTGTCAGCAAAAAGAAAACAAGAAAAATACCTGTGGCACCTTAGAGACTAACAAATTTAATTCAGCATGAGCTTTCGTGGTCCTCTGCTCAGCTCTACCATCTACATCCTCGCACCCTCCTCCTACTTAACCATGGTTTGTCAGTCAGCCACAGTGGAATACAATAGGGACCTTCACTCACAGAAGAAGAGGAAGTTACTTACCTGTAACTGGAGGTTCTTTGAGATGTGTGGTCCCTATCTGTATTCCAATACCCTCACCCTCAGATCTTCTCTGATTCATAGTAGAGAAGGAACTCGGTCAGAGGCACGAGGTGAGCTGGCTGCGTAGTGTGCATACGTAAACTCACAGCGGAATACAGAAAGGGACCACACATTTCAAAGAACCTCCAGTTACAGGTCAGTAATTTCCTCTTTCTTAGAAGTCAAACTTAAAAAAAGTCTAGGTACAAGCCAACTGTCTCCAAAGGTATTTGTTTGGGAAAGTTTTGAGTAATTGAAAGAGTAACAGTGGAAGTTCTATAACAACCATTAATTTAAAGTGGTTACTACCACAGTCCCTGTGATTCCAAAACTAATATTTGTGCTATATTAACATCACAGTTAGGTATGTAATTGAGCCTTATGGCCCTACTTTAATAAACACTTGGCCTATTTTGCTGTCCCAAGTCTGCATTCTCCTTTTACTTGGGGAGATTTACTCTGTCCCCTTCATCCCTTCACAGAAGTTCTCCTTTTATTTTGTTTGTATGTGTGCCCATATCAGGAGGAAAACTGATGACTTGTGATATATAACAGTAGTTTAGTGATGTTTTCTCACATGAAAACATTGGTTTAATGGAAAATTAAATGCATCTTAAGAGCTGAAAATGAGCATTATATGCATGTGCCTATGCGCTTATAAGCTGTTGTGTAAAAGAATGACATTACTAGCCAAATGTTTGATAAAAATGTGTTTTCAAAAACATTAAAATAGAAGATTAAGATATGAGTATCTTTTAAAATGTAAATTCATTTTCAGAGCAGAGCATACGAATTTTAATATTTATGTAACAAACTGAATTTGGAACACAGTTGAAAGGAAACACTTGGGAGAAATAACCTGTTTTAATCACTTTCTCATAAGACTGATACATATCAATCTCCTTGCATCCTTGATTTTCTCATAGCCTAAATTTGCTTTATAATTTTTGCTTGAAGCAACAGTATACAGCCAGTTCTAACACCAGGGTAGTCAAGATAAGGCTGATTAAACACAGCAGCATATAATATACAAGATATTACATCTCAAATAATGTACAGAAAGTAGTAGTAATGTAAAAATAAATAAATATATATTTAACTTATTTTCGTTATGAGTGTTACACAGAACCAGTTGACCTTATGATGTGATTCAGTTTAACTCCTACTATAGGGTCAATGCCAGAGAATGATCTGCATGACATTCATTCACTGCTCATAATAAATTGTTCCAGTACGTGTGTTCTGTGTAATCCCTTGCATTATCTGTATGAAAACAGAATCTTCTTTTATATGTGGGGGAGAGGGAAGGCCCCCACTACTTAGTGCTATATGTAGTAAGTGCTAATACTTAGTACTTACATAGCATGTTCTGTCTTTGGTCAACAAAGTACTTCATAAACATTACCTTCACATCATCTTTGTGAGGTAAATGTTTATTAGTCCTAGTTTACAGATAAAGAAACCGGGGTCCAGAGAGATAAAGTGCAGCTACATAGAGGAATTGTGTGGCAGAGCAGGGAAGACAGCCCACATTCTTTGCTCAATTATTGTGTTTTATCCACTAGATCAACTTGTATTAATGGTAGGGAGGGTAAATATGTTGCCTGTCTCCTACCTTTCTCCCTAACTTCAGTGTTAAAAATGTTCAGAGATTTTCCTGCCTTTTACACTCAGAATGGTCTTGAGGTCTGAGAGGTTCAGAATTATGGACTTGCCCTTGTGAAGTCATAGGATCAGTTAATTAAATATATTTTAATATCAATCTATAGGGAGTGCTTTATTTAGAGGGAATATTTTGGTGTCTATTAATCACCTATAATATGGAGTTTTTTCTAATCACATAAAACTGATTATGTTGAAGTCTTTTCTCTCTGTTCTTCTGTTTTTTGAAATAGATGCAAATAGGTTCTTTTACAGCCAATTTTTCCTTTTGATAGTTAACATTACAGTGGCAATGGAAATTTGAATATAAATTAACTGTAATCTCATTGTAGAAAAACCTCTGAAAAATAACCTAGATTTAGCCATAATCCCTTTTTATTTCAAATTCTAAAACCTTATAGAAACATATTTGTTTGTTATTGTAGCTTTTATTTTAATTTTCTTATTACTGCATTTTTGGGTCTGTCTCTGCTCCTTGTGCTCTTCATCTTGGTATCATGATATGCCTAGTGTTATTTTTTTTCTCTTTCTCAGACCCTCCTCTACATCTTATTTCTGTACCCTTTGCTGGAAGGGCAGATATTTCCTTGACAACATCACAGGGTTGGTTTTTGGTTGTTTTTTTTTTAAATAAAGACAGCTCATGTTAATTTTTCAATCATGGTTTGTTTCAGCAACTTGGTGTAAACCCAACAACCTTGATATTTGATTTTTTTTTAAATTAATCTCCGAAGTGCTAGTATTAGAAAATGGCTTCTCTTGTGATTTTAAGAGTTGCAACCACCAATTTCCAGCTGAGGATCCTACTGTTTTTAATTACGGTGTATAGTATCCAAATTCCACATTAATAATAATGGTAAGAAAAATGTTCATGGAAACAACTTTTGCTTCAATTTTGTTTAATTTTTGTCCTATATTGAAAGCCACATTCTGCCATTAGACAACTTATTGTAATTTAAAGATCATTAGGAAATGTTTATTATAGCTGAAGTGCATAGAGAGTTAATAGTTAATATTGCCTTGACATTTCCATTCTAAAAGATCTTTCAGTTGCATATAATTTTTAACTTTTCATACTGAAATTCTTCATTTTGAGTCTCAGCCAAAAGCATTTTTTTACCCTAGAAAAACTGGAAAGCAGTTTTGCCTCTGGAGTGTGAAGAATTCAAATGTAGCATGTATACATAAATGTCTTCCTCATTCAGTTTTTGACTGGTGACAATGCCCATTCTGGTGAGAAGACCATATTCTGACTGCTGGAAGTCCCACCTTACTCATGCCCATTTTCTAACCCAAAGAGAGGCTGTTTGAAGGTGAAAGTGCCTCCTTGAACTTTCTTCCCATCCAAATTTCTTCCCATCCAAACTTTCTTCCCAAAACATATTAAGAAGTGGGTCTGTGTTCTGAGACATATATGGCACAGAAAGGTAGGTAATTTTTAAAGCCCCTAAAAAAGGTTATACAACAACTAGACAGTGCTATAGATATTTAAATCAGTTTAGTCATGTACATTTCAATATGAATACATATATTCCTGTCAGCACAACACTACTCAAGAGAAGATAATGAGTTGGGGGAGGGAGATTATTGCTATACCCAGTTTTGTAAGTGAAAAAAAAATCAAATAGGAAGATTTTTCCCAAAACTTCTGTCTAATAGAGCAAGGAAATCTTTCAAAATAATTAGTTATGTTAATTATGTCAATGATATATTTTACTTGTGCCCTAATTTTAGACATGATTTTTTGCTTTCCCCTGGTCTGATTCCTTTTCTACCTTCACATCTCTGTCCCTAAGCTACAAGATTCTTATAAATGAAAAAAAGGTTTTTTCCTAAGTGTGCTCCCATTAATTTTAAGATGCAGGTAAATTACTTTATTTGAGGGAAATAATAATAATAATTGTACATGTGTGTGTTTATTTGTCCCTTAGCAAACAATGTTAGATTTTCACCTTGTACCCACAAATAGCTTTACGTCAATGTCTCTCTGACTTTGAACTGGATGTAAAGAAGAAATAAAACTAAAGCACCCTATAAAACAGAATAAGAATTTAATATCCCCTGCAGGGGAGCAATTCTTTTTAAAGACAAACAGGAAAGGTCAATAAATAGACTTTGCAATAATAAAACTATAGATTGCAAATATAGAACATAACTCTGTACTATGCCCTCTAAAGCCAATACATTTATGTATTTCTCAGGAACTTGGGACTGAAAGTGATTCAGAGATAAACAAAAAGTTCCCATCAAAAGAATTATGTAGAAGACACTATCTGGTTTGTTCAGGAGAGGGTTCAGCTTCAAACCCAGGATGTGGGTTCTTTGAGGCTCTCCTCACAAAGGAGGGGAAAGATGGAAGCTTAACTTCGCCTAGCAAAAGCAAGGGGTTGTAAGATAAAATGTTACAGGGTGTCTCACTGTTTGGCCTCTTTCTGTATGTGTGCAATGTTGTGCTTTTTCAAGCCCTGACACCTGCCTATTTGTGTAGTTTATTCTAATACCTGTGCCTACAGTTGTTAATGCTTGAAAAGCTATGCGCAGTGGTGTTTGCACTCATGCAGAAGGAGGCTATGATCAGGCCTTTCTGAAAGCCAGCCCATAATGAATACATGCATTCTCCAACACATGGTGAAAAAAAAGTTAGGGTTAAACCTGTTTTAATGGAGTCCAGGAACTAGCTAACAATGCTAATAATGTGCATATAATTTCTTTAGTGTTTCTGGGACACTCCAATTCAAGAGGTACCTAGACATGTAGACTGATTTTTTTAATATCTTTTTTGATGTTACTGTAAACAGTGTACAGAACTTGATGTTAGAAGAATTATTCTGGTGTTACTTTTGTGAGAGTCCAAATCAGTTTATCATACTTAGGGCCAGACTTTAAACTGGCCTTAAACCAGGTTCTGAAATAGATGTCTGATTATCAAATGTATGTGTATTAAACTGCAGCCACTCTTTTGAGGATGAGTTTTGAAAGTCCTAATTAGAACATAAGAAAAGCCATACTGGGCCAGACCAATGGTCCATCTATCCCAGTATCCTGTCTCCAACAGTGGCTAGTACCAGAGCTTCAGGGGAGTGTACAGAACTTGGCAGTTGGAATGATCCCTACCTGTCTTCCCTTCCCACCTTCTGCCAGTCAAAGGTTTAGGGTCGCCCAGAGCATGGGGTTTCATCTCTGACCATCTTGGCTGATTGCCATTGATGGATCTATCCTCCATGAATTTATCTAATTCTTTTTTGACGCCAGTTATACCTTTTAACCATCAGAACATCCCATGATAATAAATTCCACAGGTCATAGGTGCCGACTCTGTGGGTGCTCCAGGGCTGGAGCACCCACAGGGAAAAAATTAGTGGGTGTTTAGCACCCACCGGCAGCCAGCTCCCCCCTTGTTCCCCTCCCCAGCCTGCTGGCGGCCCCACTGATCAGCACCTCCCTCTCGCTCCCAGCTCCTCATGCCCACCAAGATCAGCTGTTCAGTGGCATGCAGGAGGTGCTGGAGGGGAGAGGGAAGAGCGAGGGCCGGGTGCGCTCAGGGGAAGGGGCAGGAAGAGGTGGGGCATGGGTCAAGTGGGGGAAGGACGGGAGTTTGGGGGAAGGGGTGGAGTGGGGGCGGGATGGGGGGCAAGAAGAGATGGGGCAGGGATGGGGGTTTGGGGAAGGGGTAAAATGGGGGTGGGGCGGGAAGAGATGAGGTGGGGAAAGGGTGGAGTGGGGGTGGGGCCTGCAGCAGAGCTGGGGCTTGAGAACTCCCCGGCAGATTAGAAAGTCAGTGCCGCTGCCATAAATTAATTGTGCATTGTGTGAAAAAGTACTTCCTTATATTTCTGTTAAACCAGCTGCTTATTAATTTCATTGGGTGACCCCTGCTTCTTGTGTTATCTGAATGGGGAAATACACTTTCTTCACACCATTCATGTTTTTATATAACTCTATCAATTAGTTGTCTTTATTTCTAAGATGAACAACCCTAATCTTTTTATTCTCTCCTTGTTTGGAAGCCGTTCCCTACCTTCATTATCTTTGTTTCCCTTCTCTGAATCTTTTCCAGTTCCACTATATACTTTTTGAGATTGCACATAGTATTCAAGGTGTGGGTGTACCATGAATTTATATAGGGGCATTATGATATTTTCTGTCTTATTTTTTGTCCCTTTCCTAATGGTTCTGAACCTGTTTGACTGCTGCTGCACACTGAGCTGAAGTTTTCTTGTGTCTAAAATTGTAAGAGCTTCTAGATTATTTTATGTACTGCGGGATTTTCATCAAGATTCCGGTTAGACAATGTTCTGCAGAAGGCCTTGCCTGCAGGCTCCTGTTCATGGTATTATCTTCATTCAGTGCTGAAAAAGGAACTGACCTTTTATATATCAGTTTTCCCTACATACCTTAAGATATCACCAATCTCTGCCTCTGACCCTGTTTTATTCCTATCTGTGGCCTGCTGCTGTTGCAGCTTACATTGATCATGTAAGTCATCCTGGCTCTAGTCCAGCACAAGGGTCACAGTCTGGATTCAACGACAAATGTGAGTTTTGCATTATTTTTTATGAGGAAAACTCGGTGGTTTGGGTAAATGTATTAATATTAGTTTCATTTGGAAGGGAAGATATCACTGATAGTCTTTTCACTGCACAGAATTTCTCCTTCAGGCTAGATTTGGAGTTCAGTAAATGGCAGATACCAGAAAATATAGTACCCAGTGGCAGTGGTCATCATCAACAGTGAGCATCTTGAGTGTTTGCCCTGTATTCTCCATAAAAGAACAATACTTCTCTATTGCTATTCCAAGCTACTGTTGTTTGAGTTGGATTTCTGCTGTTCGTATAATCGAACTCTGTTTCAGAAATGCCTGGGAATTTCTTGAGGCCTGTGACACAAGTTGCCTTACAAAGTTCTTAGTGTGTTGTCCTCTAAACACACAGTCCTCTATAAAAAGAATGCTCCAGCCATCCGGAATGATCAGAGTAACCTCACATGTAAATGTGACCTTCTCATTACTTCACAGAGTCACAGTGTCTGTGTCCAACTGTCAGTCACAGAAGCACATTCTTTCACTTGATTGAATCCTGAATAGAAGCAAGAAATTTGAAATTTCTCCTTTATATCCCCTCCCCACCTCTCCCACTCCCTTCTACCTCTTCAAGATAACCTTTTTTGAATAATTTTATGAAAAATAGCTGCTGGTTTTGGCCTCAAAGTAAAAATGTTATTTATGCAACAGCTAGGAATGTAGAGTGTTTTAATTACCATCTCACTAAAGGGCATTTAAGATATGCAAATGTAAGTTTCCCTTCCTGTTTTACTGATTTCTGTTTACTGCAAATGATGTTTGCTTTAACCTTGCACCTGTGCTGTAACTGATCTTATTCTTGTACTGAGCTGCCCCATCTGTCATAGTCGTAACTTAATATAAATACGAATTAAGAAAAAAGATTAGGTTCACATGCTTCTCCTGATTGTGTCTAATACGAACCTTAAAATCCTAGAGAATAATGACTGAAAAAGTAGCTGAGTTGTTTATTTGGGGAGTAGTTAGAAACATGATAGCCTAGTACTCATTTTCCCTAATGGAACTAAGAAAACAAGGGGAAATATAATTTCCCTGGACAGCCTACTTAATACTTCGTAAGATTCTCCTTCCCTGTTTATTTGAATTGGCATATGCCCTCATAGTAAAACCAACTATGATTAATAATTGCTACTGAAACTTTTGCAGACACTTCCGAGAAACTGAATTAAATATCAAAAAAGGAGAGAGAAACCATGTAGTATTTAAAAAAAAAAAAAAAAAAAAAAGCCCGCAGACAGTTAAAACAGTAGGACCCCAAATTTGCAAATACTGTTTCTGTTTAAAATGCATTTATTCAGTATTGCAATAAGTCTACTGGTAAATGGGTCACTTAAACACATTATTCCTTGTTCCTAGATATTATGTACATCAAAGAGTAGGAAAAAAGAAAATGCAAATTACCCACCAGACATTGTGACATATTAGTAAAGAAGTTGTTGTTCCTTTTTCTAATTTATTTTCCCCATCAACGTAAGTGTTAAATAGCAGCCCATCATATTATATGTAAGGTACATGTGTCTGCCTTTGTGTATGACTCATGAAAATTCCCATATACCAGCAGTCAATGTAAACAGTCATATTAGCAGCAACTGTTCATCATTCAGCCATATCGATAGTACTATAAATTTTTTCTGCATATCACCCCCCTTTAATCAGCCACACTTAACCTTATGAAACTTTCATCTTTCAGGCTGACGTTTTCCTCCTTGGTCTCTACTTAAATTTGAATTTTGTTTACAAGTTTGAGCAAAAATATGTGTCCATTTTTTAAGATGAAGAAAGTGAAAATATACAATTGCCACTATATAGAGCGAATCACTTTTTTAAAAATATATATTTACAACTGGAAATCTGCAGCTGAAGAATTGAAAAATGGCCTTTAATTAGATTTCCAGTGTTCAGAAGTGCTTGACCAGGTTCTGAAGAAAATTGTCTTTGATTTGACAAAATTGAGTGTTTTAAAATCATGTGCCAGGTATGCTTAATTGATTTATTCGCCGAGCTCACTAAGTGTACATCTACACTGGAATAAAATACCCACAGCACGGCCACGGAGGGCCCATGCCAGCTGACTTGGGCTTGAGGATATTGGTCTGCAGAGGTAAAAATTGCTAAAAATTGCTGTGTAGACGTTTGGGCTCCAGCAACACTGCAGTTTTACAGCCCCAGAGCCCCTGCAGTCCTGAGTCAGCTGACCCTGGCTAGCCATGGGTGTTTAACTGCTGTGTAGACATATCCTAAGTGTCTAATCCAAAACCCATAGAAGTCAATGGGAGTCTCTCCATTGGCATAGTAGGCTTTGGATCAGTCCATAAATGGACATATAAAGGAGGATGCATTGTGCATACATACATAGTGTAAGTGAGCACTTACCTTCACTGCATTTTTTTACTTGAGTAATTTATGTTTTTCCTCTAACTGGACTCCCATCTACACACAAAAATCTCTAGCTTGGGATGTTTTAAACCTGAGCTAGCTGGTCTGTCGAAGGGGGTGAGTTGGAGCTCAAGTGTTATGGACTCTGAGCTAGTAATGCAGTTAGGATGCATCAGTTCGAGTTACAACCACTAGTTCAACCATTAGTTCTGTGTAACTTAGGTATTGTTTTGCAGTACATTCACTCTGGTCTCACTCCAGCAAAGCTTGCTCAAGTGGTGTAACTGGAGTTAACTATTGTAGCAAGCTCTTTGTGTCACAATGAACTGACTAATCTGTCTGTGAATTGTAGAGAGAACTGAGGGTAAGAAAAAGGATTTTGCAGCCCATGTGAGGTGTGAAAGGGGTGAGAGATGTCTCTAGCTAATTTTATAAGCGATAGAGGCAGATTGACCAGTGGTCCTTGTAAAGGACTATGGGCAGGCCTACTCTACAGAATTACTTCAGTATAACTAAGTCGCTCAGGGGTGTGAAAAATTCCCCCTTCCCGAAGTGACATAGTTACACTGACCTAAGTGCCCGTGTAGACAGCACTTTGTTGGCTCTCTGTGTTCCAGAGATGCTTAGGAACTCCAGCAATCACAATCCCTTCCCTAGCTCTAGAGTGCCTAACGTGTCAGGAACAGGGCTTCCACCTGCAGCCATCCTAAAGTGTACTAGAGGGACCCTTGCTCTCGTGCAGCACACTTTAGTAGCTACAAGCCCTTGAAGGTGCTTGGCTTCCTAGGTCTTGCCAGAGCTGGTGTTCTGCTCCTAAAATGTCGCTCTCCAAGTGTGTGCAGAGAGTTGGTGGTGTCAGGTGCGAGAGGTATTCTGATGGTATCTAACCACATAGTTCCAGATTATGGAATTTACATGTGATATTTGTAAGTTTTTGAATCTCATCAGTTTGGTCCATGAAAGAAAACCCATGTCAGTTCAATCTATGGAGCGTGAGTATAATATGTAGGGTATAATATGAAATATGTAGGACTGTCAAGCGATTAAAAAAATTAATGATGATTAATCATGCGATTAAATAAATTAATCACACTATTAAACAATAATATGCCATTTATTTAAATATGTTTGGATGTTTTCTACATTTTCAAATATATTGATTTCAATTATTACACAGAATACAAAGTGTACAGTGCTCACTTTATATTTATTTTTGATTACAAATATTTGCACTGTAAAAACAAAAGAAATAATATTTTTCAGTTCACCTAGTACAAGTACTCTTTATCATGAAGGTTGAACTTACGAATGTAGAATTATGTACAAAAAAACTGCACTCAAAAATAAAACAATGTAAAACCTTAGAGCCTACAAGTCCATTCAGTCCTATTTCTTGTTCAGCCAATCACTCAGACAAACAAGTCTGCAGGAGATCATGCTGCCCGCTTCTTGTTCACAGTATCACCTGCCCGCTTCTTGTTCACAATATCACCTGAAAGTGAGAACAGGTGTTCTCATGGGCACTGTTGTAGCCGGCGTCACAAGATATTTACATGCCAGATGCACTAAAGATTCATATGTCCCTTCATGCTTCAATTACCAGTCCAGAGGACGTACATTCATGCCGATGACGGGTTCTGCTTGATAACAATCCAAAGCAGTGTGGACTGACGCATGATCATTTTCATCATCTGAGTCAGATGCCACTAGCAGAAGGTTGATTTTCTTTTTTAGTGGTTCGGGTTCTGTAGTTTCCGCATCGGAGTGTTGCTCTTTAAAGATTTCTGAAAGCATGTTCCACTCCTCATCTCTCTCAGATTTTAGACGGCACTTCAGATTCTTAAACCTTGGGTCGAGTGCTAACGAGCATCATCAGGATGGAAGCATGTCCTCTGGAATGGTGGCCGAAGCATGAATGGGCGTATGAATGTTTAGCATATCTGGCACGTAAATAACTTGCAATGACGGCTACAAAAGTCCCATGCAAATACCTGTTCTTACTTTCTGGTGACATTGTAAATAAGAAGCATGCAGCATTATCTCCCGTAAATGTAAACAAACTTGTTTGTCTTAGCGATTGGCTGAATGAGAAGTAGGATTGTGTTGACTTGTAGGCTCTAAATTTTTACATTGTTTTGTTTTTGAGTTCAGTTATGTAACAAAAAAAATCTGCATTTGTAAATTACACTTTCACAATAAAGAGATTGCACTACAGTATTTGTATGAGGTGAATTGAAAAATACTGTTTCTTTTGTTTATCATTTTTGCAGTTCAAATATTTGTAATAAAATATTATAAAGTGAGCACTGTACACTTTGTATTCTGTGTTGTAACTGAAATCAATATATTTGAAAATGTAGAAAAACATCCAAAATATTTATAAATTTTAATTGGTAGTGCGATTAAAACTGTGATTTTAATTTTATTGAGTTAATCACATGAGTTAACTGTGATTAATCGACAGCCCTAATAATATGCAATCTACAAGAAACACCAGTATAGAACTGGATTCATATTCTGCACTGAATGTTATTTCAGTGTCATTTATTGATAAATACAGTAGGCACTTGTAACAGTCCTAACCGGTGCGAACAAAGTCCCGGTTAACTGTAGTATAGACCATTTCTGAAAGAATAGTTATAACCTTCTCACCAAACACAGATGGAAAAAAGCCCTTCTTGTCATAGCTGCTATCTGGACATCCATCTAGATTCCAAACTTCAGTAACAATAATTGGCAGAACCTGTTAACGGAAGGGGACAGATACTCTCTCTGCCTATTAACTGAAAGGGACAGATACTCTCTCTGCCATTTTCTCCAACTTTTCTCTTCAGCCTACTCAGGGTTACTTCAGGATGGCTGCTTGCATCTTGGGGTTCAACACAGAAGGTTAACTACTTTATTTTTTCTTTTACAATCTGAAACCTTGCAAATAGCAAGAGCTTGAGAGTCAAAAGATCCATCAGAAAGCACAGAAGAGGCCTCCTCTACCTCAGAAAAAGCTTCTATTTTGGGGGGTGCAGGGTGTGTGTGGAACAAGCTGCTAATCCTTATCTTCTTGAATAAGACAGGCTAAACACTCCTGTCCCCATGTCTTCGTTTGGCATTTCTTTTAAGGAGGACATGGTTTTCTGATATATCCCCAAAGGTTTTGAAATAGGTTTTATGCATGCTGGGAAAGGAAGCTGGCATTCTGCCACTAGTTTCCCCAGTAGAGAGGTTAATACTAATTTAATTCTATCTAAGCCTTAATATGATGGCAGTATCCATAAGGGGATGCCTTCTCCAGTGAGAAAGATTTAACCAAGTCAGAATCTGCTTTGAGCAGGCCAAGAGGTAGGCTAAAGGTAAGAGCGGTAACAAAAAATACAGACAGAAACTGGATGCTTTTCTCTTCAGTCTCTTTATTGCCTGTGACTCACAAAATCTGGGAAATGCAGCAAATAAAGTAAAATATGTAACACAAAAAATTGAGGAAACACCAGATATCCAATGCTTGTTCTTCTAGCTCTTTCAAAAAAGCGAGTGAATTATTTGATTCTACATTAGTAAGATCTCAGTTCAAAAAAAGCACTTTAACATATGCTTTAGGGTAGGCCCATTGGCCTCCATGGATTTAAGTATGCATTCAAGTGCTTTGCAGATTCAGGGCTGAATGTCTTTTTATATGATGATCAAAAGTACAGTCTGTATCATAGCATGTAACAAATGTTCTGAAAAGTTTATTATAGTTTTTTTTCCAAAAAGGATGGAACTTCCTCACCATTCTTCCTCCAAAGTTTATCAGAATGAGAAATGTCTTAATTAGCAGACAAAGTATGTATGTAAATTACAAAATCCCAAGTCTAATTTTCTCCCCTGTCACATTGTTGATATAGCAGTGTCATAATTGGCCATGTAAATCTATAATGAAAGGACTTTTTTTTATTCTTATGCCTGTGCCTCAGATGTGATCTCTAATAGAGATTGGCTTAAGCCCTGAAGCACAAGGTTTAATATCCCTTCCAAAGTTTGTGTTATTAATTATAAGAACTTTTGGATATTCTTGATATCTATGTAACTATCCAATCTTGTTAAGATTTAAGCCGTTTATGATGGGTGCAAAAATATAACAGACAGGTGTCTATTGCATAGATATTGGAGTGCTCCTGCTATATATACATTACTCATGTTTGTATTAATCTAGGGTCCTAACTGAAAGTCCTTACTAGGGTGTTTACCTCACTTTCTCAGATAAAATGTGTGCGCATTAGGGCCCCTTGTTTTGTGGTTTGTTTTTTGTTGCCGCTGTTTGTTTCCTAGCTGAAATTATTAACTGCATGTGTGGAATCAAAGAATGAAATGTAGTGTTTTATTTCTTTATTTTCTTCTAAGCCATCTGGTTTACTGCCAAAGTCAAAACTGTCTTAAGGCAACACTGTCAACAATATTCCTCTCTGAGACATGTAATAGCAGCTGTACTGAACACTGCATTCAGAACAAGATGGGGTGGGGAAAGAATGTAGAAACTGCCAACCAAAAGCTGTATAATCACATCACTTTGTTGGAGGGATATTGACATTGCAATATTCATGCAAAACACTGAAGAACTTGGCTACTTTCATATCTCAACATTTAACCCATAGAATCATAGGACTGGAAGGGATCTCAAGAGGTCTTCTAGTCCAGTCTCCTGTATGGGTGGGCTTAGGCAGTGAATAGTTTATGCCATCGCTATACAGCACAGTTGTTAATCCCATTCTGTATGCAACCTCCGTAAACTTTTCATCATTCAGTAAAAATGTTGCCATGCTGCTGACAATAGATGTCAGTAGCAAGTAAGGCAGAAGGAAGACCTGGTGCATTTATTTCCTGTAACATTAAAGCCATCATAATTATGGGTCATTTGCCTGGCTTCTTTGGTAATTAAGAGTTTTAATTGCCTCTAGTTCCAGGGAATTAGTTAAGCTTTTCCATTATGCATATTGCCTTCCATAATTGTCTGCTTTTCTCATACAACAAGCTTAGTGACATCATGGAATCCAATAAGGCAAGCCAGACTAGTGAAGTATGTTTCTATGTATAGTGTGGATTAAAAAATGTTTGTTTTATTCTACATTTAAGCTTACTCTTTAAAAAGGCAGTGTATGTCAGAGTTGTGCTTTTTCTGCTTTCAGAATCCACTGAGAGCTTAGAGACATGGATGTATGCCACAAACTAAGTATACTGTTAACAACCAAACCCACAGGCGGGGACTCTGCTCCACATTTCGACAGCAGTTGTTCCATGCCTCACAACATTAGCCAGACATTTCTTTATACATAATGATAATTATCAACAGATTGAAAATATTAGTCCTCAAACTGCAATGAAAAACAAATTAAGAAAATTTAGTGAACATATGAAGGAGACTAGCATGAGAAGTTAGAGAGCGCTTCCATTGCCCACTGGAAGTCATTAATTAAGTCATGCTTCATCAAATCTCTAAGACAGAAAGCATCTTTTACTTTCCCTTGGCTGATTCTAAATGGTTGCTGACATATTGATGGACATGGGGTTAGTATTTTAAAAAGAAAGCAGGACAAAAGGGTTTTGTTGACCTGGGTGGATTGATTTACCTCACAGCGAACCTCCATGTTAATCATTATTTAAATGAGCAAGCAGGAAACTTTGATTTAAATCATCACTTTTAACTAAAAAGTACAAATGTAAAACATGATTAATTTCCTACAGAAAGGTTGATTCTCACTGATTGGTAACTTTAACAGGGCCGAGCAGTCCCTCATGGCCAGTTTTCTTTCCAACAGCCTCCGTCCAGGGCCTCCACGCAGGGCTGGTTTAGTGCCCACAAACAGTCCTGCCAATAAAGTGCATCACTGCAGTACAAACATGCATACTTATTTCTGGCTCTTCTGCCATCCATATAGAGCTCTTCCCCTGCCACAGTCTTCTCTTCATTTCTCATAGCTGTCTCTCTCTGGAGTTCAGTCTTCTGGCTTCCTTCTCTTGCCAGTGTCTCCCCTGTTCTGAGGGAGAAGGCAGTCTATATACTGCCCTCCTCCAGAGAGCTCCTCCCAATTGGCTAGAAGAGAGGCAAGCCCTGACCCACCCTACACTACAAGGCTCCTGAAGCTGGGCCCTTACAGGAACAGTATCGTGGAGTTTCCCCCATCCAACTTCTCATTACCCAGGACCCCTTCCTCTCTTCCATTACCAAGCCATTTCTTTAGCCTTTGTTCATTCCAACTCCCTGGAACAGGGTCTTCTGGCCCCCTCTACTCTGAAAGGGACAGTGTAACCCTCCTTATAGTAACCATTAAAATATTTTGCAAAACAGCAAAGATCGTACTGGGATATTGTGACACATTCAGTCACAGAGACCCCTTGGGACTGTCACCTGATGTGCTTAAACTAGATCTGAGCCCATTTTCTCTGCCAGTTTAGGCCTTCAGAACCATGCTTTGTTGAGCCAGACATGCAAGCCTGCTGCAACGCAGACCTACGGTCTAAACCATGCCCCCAAAGCTGCAGACTTAATGGAAAACAGCTTAAGAAGTGCTCCTGTCTCCATCATCCAGACACCCAGCTCCCAATGGGATCCAAACCCCAAATAAATCCGTTTTACTCTGTATAAAACTTATACAGGGTAAACTCATAAACTGTCCGCCCTCTATTACACTGATAGAGAGATATACACAACTGTTTGCTCACCCAGGTATTAATTACTTACTCTGGGTTGATTAATAAACAAAAGTGATTTTATTAAATATAAAAAGTAGGATTTAAGTGGTCTCAAGTAATAACAGAACAAAGTAAGTTACCCAGAAAAATAAAACAAAACACGCAAGGCTAACTTAATACACTAAGGATCTAGTTACAAATATTAACTTTTCACCCTAGATGTTATCTCAGGTACAGTCCTTTTCAGACCAACGTTTATGGCCTGGGTCCAGCAATCACTCACACAGTCCTTTGTTCCAGTTTCTTTCAGGCATCTCTTTGGCGTGGAGAGGCCATCTCTTGAGCTAGCTGAAGACAAAATGGAGAGGCTTCCAGGACCTTTTATATTCCCTCTCTAGTGGGCGGAAACCCCTTTGTTCCTCTGTGCAAAATCACAGCAACAAGATGGAGTTTGTAGCCACCTGGGCAAGTCACATGTCCACGAATCATTCAGCTTTTTGCAGGCCGATGCCATTGTTTGCATGTTAGTTTGAATGTTCCCAGGAAAGCTCAAATGTGGATTGGCGTCTCCCAAAGTCCATTGTTAGCTAAGTACTCCCAATTACTTGAATAGTTCCTTCAAAATATGTTGGCCAAACCTTCCTTATGTGTTTCCTACAGCAAACACTTCAAATACAAACATAAAGCCAACACTCATAACTTCAGATATACAAATGATACATGCATACAAATAGGATGAATATATTCAGTAGATCATAACCTTTGCAAAGATAAGTTACATGGCATATCTAGCTTAAAGCATATGCCAGTTATGTTATATTTACACTTATAAGCATATTTTTATAAACATATAGAGTGCAACGTCACAGATGTATTAGCAGGAGTGTTGTAAGCAAGACAGGAGAAGTAATTCTTCCGCTCTACTCTACACTGATTAGGCCTCAACTGGAGTATTGTGTCCAGTTCTGGAAAGATGACATTTCGGGAAAGATGTCATTGGGGGTGGGGGTGGGAGAGGGATAGCTCAGTGGTTTGAGCATTGGCCTGCTAAACCCAGGGTTGTGAGTTCAATCCTTGAGGGGGCCATTTGGGGAATGGGGCAAAAATTGGGGATTGGTCCTGCTTTAAGCAAGGGGTTGGACTCGATGACCTCCTAAGGTCCCTTCCAACCCTGATATTCTATGTGGGCGAATTGGAGAGAGTCCAGAGAAGAGCAACAAAAAATGATTAAAGGTTTAGAAAACATGACATATGAGGGAAGATTGAAAAAATTGTGTTTGTTTAGTCTGAAGAAGAGAAGTCTAAGGGGGGACATGGTAACAGTTTTCAAGTACATAAAAAGTTATTACAAGGAGGAGGGAGAAAAATTGTTCTTGTTAACCTCTGAGGATAGGACAAGAAACAGTGGGCTTAAACTGCAGCAAGGGCGGTTTAGGTTGGACATTAGAAAGAACTTCCTAACTGTCAGGGTAGTTAAGCACTGGGATAAATTGCGTAGTGAGGTTGTGGAATCTCCATCATTGCAGATTTTTAAGAACAGGTTACATAAACACCTGTCAGGTCTAGATAATACTTAGTCCTGCCTTGAGTGGAGGGGACTGTACTGGAAAAGCTCTCGAGCTCCCTTCTCAGTTCTGTGATTGGCACCTAAATATAGCCAAATTGCCTATTTGATGCTTCCCTTTGGTAACCAGGAAGATAACTATACCTATACACAGTTATTTAAGCAATTACATAGCTTAATTTACTTTTATTAAGATTTTTATATATTGTTATGATTTAAAGAAAATAGTGAATGGTGCATTTCTTCTTTATTAAATGACAATTTTTTTTATTTGCGATTTATGTCAAATGCTGTTTGGATGAAGTTAAATTCAATTAAAATGCACAAAACCAGCATTTTATATTATTTTATTTCTAATTAAACTACCTTAAATGTGCTAGATACATAAGGAAAAAATGATCAAAACATATTTTGTATTTACAACTAACTGATTTATTAAACAAAAGAAATGTTCTCTGTAGTTAATGTATTGATTGTTTTTGGTCATCATGTTCTCATCCTCTCACAGTTAGTTTTATTCATAGATTGAAAGAGGAAAGCAAGCTTTTCTGTTTTATCATTTCCCAATTGGTTTCTTAACTTTGAATAAACTAGTAATTGACTGACCTATTGAATAAACTAAAATGAAGAAAATACTCTCTTTACATCTGCAGAAGAGTATACTGCTGTCACAAACTGTTTTAGTACTCAGTAAACCCCGCTTCCAGTTGCTCTGCCAGTGACTTCCACCAGTTCAGGACTTTGACTTTCTTGAAAACTTGGCAGCATATCTGTATTTAATTTAAATTTTAAAAAATTCTATTTTTTAAATCCTCTATTTTTATACACCCTGTGTTTCACCTTTCAGTTCTATACTCTTTTTTTTCTATATGTACTTATATAATATAACTAGCCATGTTTTTGAAACGTTCTCACTGAATAACATAATGTTTTGACATATTACAGAGCTTTTTTGTGGGACAGCAGAAGTTAACTTCTGCATCATCCATGGCTAAACTTCCCGAAGAAACAATGAAAGAGGACTAAATGGTGCAATAAATCAATCCATTGTTTTTTTTTCAATACTGCATGGGTTAGGTCAAAAGTAAATGTAATGTTACCATCTCATTGTCATTACTTGCTTAGATTTAGTAGTTGCAGTCTCTAGTGTTGCCAGGAAATGGATGGTGTGATAAGAAAATCCACCTAGGGTACACAGGGAGGAAATTTGAGATAGTTGATAGTGACTACTATGAAGGGCCTTTAAGAAACAGAGGTATTGTAGGTGAGAGCTGAGCTGCATTGGCAGAGCTAAGTGGGAATTCTTGTACTTACCATTGCAATCCATCCCTCCACTTCATGAGCTCTAGAATTTTTGATGTTATTTGTAAGAATACACAGAAAAATGCAACCTGAATTTTAGAAGTGCTCAGTAGAGCTGGATGAAATTTTTTGCGTTAATAGTTTAAGCATTGAAAAATGTAGTTCGGTTAACCTGAAGCTATTCATTAATTTCACACAAATTCACTGAAAAGTTTTGTCTACAGTTTTTTTTCAAGCTCAATTTGATTTACAAGAGACTTAAGCACCATTCACAAAATGGGAAGAAGTACCCCCCTGCCCCCACTTACTACTTCAGCCTGGTGGTTAGGGCACTCACCTGGAATGTGGGAAACTTATGTTTGAATCACTGCTCTAGAGCAGGAAACTTGAAACCAGGTCTTCCTGTTCCCAGGTGAGAATCCTAACGCCAGGCTATTGGCTATTCTCATGTGGGACGGGGAGGGTGTCCTCTTCTCAGTCTCTGCTGTTGAAATCCTTTCTGCTTGATGTAAATAATTAAATATTCATTGGAATGAGGACTTGGATCTCCCACATGCGAGGTAAGTACCCTACCCACCATACTCTCGTTTCCCCTTTCCCTCTCACCCCCCAGACCATTGGCTATTTAGGAACCACCATCTCTTCCTTTGTGAATCTAGTCCTTGCAAAAGGCCTGGAAACAAAACATTTCAGGTTGAACAAAATGTTTCACTGAACCTGAAACAGACTCTTTCTATTTTTCAGACCTTCCAAGGAACCAAACTATCTATCTAGTGCTCAGAACCAAGTAATTTTATTGCATTTTATGGTAGCTGCAGTTGCTCAACATTTCTGAAAATCACACTGGAAGTTTAAGTGCCTTAGGTACCTGTGTATTAAGTGCCTACTTTTAAACATGTTAGCTACTTTGTATACTTAGTCTGACCCACTATTTATACTGCCTCAAATCTTCTCTCTTTTCTGATGTTGTGTATCTGATGCCCTCCTTCTTATGGCTTATATAAGAAAAAAGTAAGGATGTATGGTCAACAGTTCTGGTTATGTATTAATAAAAATAACAAAAATCATTGTAAAGTTATCAGAAAATTCAAAATACAAACTGGCAAGTTCATGTATATTTCTTACATCTTAATGCTTTCAAAGACTATTCATATATGTTGCATCTCTTTAAAAATACACTGTACTGAACTACTTTTAGCCTTACATTTAACATTTTTTCATTTTTTTGCTTTAACCATTGCACACCTTACACCCATTTAAGGGTTAGCAAAAAGCTCACATTTTGTTGAAAAGTACCCTAGCCACAAAGATTTGAAGGGGAAGGATGATCCAGTGATTAGGGTGCTAGCCTGTAACTTAAGAAAGTTGGGTTCAGTTCCCTGCTCTGCTACTGACTCCATGTGTTACCTTCGAAAAATCACTTAGCCTCTCTGTGCCTCATTTCCCCATCCATAAAATGATGTTAAATGGAACTTTCTACCTCAGAGGAGTATTGAGGATAAATACATTCAAGATTGTGAGGTGTTCATATACTATACTGGCGCAGGTCATATGAGTACTGTAGATAAATAGGTCCAAAAATCTGGATTCTTCTTATCTGGGTGTTTAGGTTTTCATCATTTTCTGTTTGGTATAATTTTAAATGTGCTTGGAAAATAACACAGAAATCTGATATTGACTTTAATTTTAGTTAAATGATATATAGTTTTGTCTTTGAAATATTATCTACAATATGGAAATAATAAAACTTTACCTAATGCTGTAAAAAGGCAAATCCTTTCAAAATATCCTTGTTGTAAATAAGAAGGTGGTACTCTTCCTGCAGAGGAATAGACTCATAGGGCTGTCTACATTACGGACCAGATCGATGGGCAGCGACCAATCCAGCGGGGGTCAATTTATCGTGTCTAGTTTAGACACGATAAATCGACCGCCAGTCACTCTAGCGTCAACTCCGGTACTCTACCTCAATGAGAAGCACAAGGGGAATCAACGGGAGAGCGTCTCCCATCGACACACTGCAGTGAACACACCGCGGTAAATAGATCTAAGTGCGTCAACTTCAGCTATTCACGTAGCTGAAGTTACATAACTTAGATTGATCCCTCTCCTACCCCATGTCCGCCCCTAGTGTAGACCAGCCCATAGGCTTTCAGGCCACAAGGAACCATTGTGATCATTTAGTCTGACCTCCTGCTCATCACAGGTCACAGAACCTCACCCACCCACTCCTGTAACAGACCTATAACCTCTGGCTGAGTTACTGACGCCTTCAAATCATGATTTAAAGACTTCAAGTTACAGAAAACCCACCATTTACTCTAGTTAAAACCAGCAAATGACCCATGCTTTAATATTTTATGGATGAGATTTTCAAAAGCACTCTGCCATTGGCCTATTTCTGCTCCTTGTTGGAATCAGTGATAAAATTCCCTCTAACTTGAATGGGAAGCAGAATTAGGCCATTCCTGAGCATTTGTTAGAATCCCACCCTATCTTATCTAGTGGTTCCTTTTATAAAAAATAATATAAAATCATTTTATTGATGCTGGAGACTTTATTTCAGTAATACCGTTCTATTATACCTATTACAATTCATGATTACTTGACTACTCCTGCAGCAGTTTCCTTCGTGTGTGTGTGTGTATAAATAGGTTTACTTGAACTTAAATTGCACACAAACCTGTAAACCTTAGATAATGTTAGCAGTGTAAGAATGTATGCATGTTTGTTTGTTTTGTTATGTTTTGTTTTGTTTTCCAAACAGCCGTGCAAGTCTTTTCAAATGTCAAAACTTACTGTATTATCATTTAGACCCTATGGAAAAGTTTAATAAACAAACAAAGACCTCTTCATTTTAGATTGTAAATAAACAGACTTGTCTATGTTCTGGTATAATTCTGAACTTTAATTCACCTTCTCCCCTCTCCTCCCCCTGCACCCCCCCGGAATGGTATGTAGTGCATACTGTGGGTTTGTATTCAGTGTGTTGATAGTCTGCACTCTTCCCTTCTCCAAGAGTTTAGCAGGTAGATAATAAGTCACTAAGGAGACAATTTTAAGTCTGTAAAGTTCATAAGAAATGTGTCTTGATTCTTAGTCACCAAGGAGACAATTTTAAGTCTGTAAGGAAAACATCTTGATTCTGGCTTGGTTCGGACGGCCAGTACATATAATATCTTTACATGGCTAGCTCCTGTATATGTGGCCAGTTCCTTCATCCTTTAAGTGGTTTTTGTTTCTCTCAGAAGTTAGGCTTTGGAAAAAGCACAAACATTATGCACAGACTATCCACAGTATACTACTTAAGTAGTGTCCATATGGGTGCTCTACTTCAGGTATGCATGCACCTCTCAAGCCCTTGATTGGAGAGTTTCAGTTAGCAGTGTCTGTTTGGCCTATGCATGCATCCTGTTCATCCTCATGATGGCTACTGAGGCTGTATAGGGGTGGACAGGCAAAATGCCCTCAGTTCTTTCTCAAGCACCTCAGCCTGAAATGGAGCCCTAGCATTTCCATCTTGAGCATGCCTTGACTTTCTAATATTTTTATAATATTAAGGTAGTTTTATAGTTAGAGTTAGTTAGATAAATAGTGAGGGGAATGTTTTATCTTCTCTCTTTGCCCGCGGGGAAACTATTTCTTTTTCTTGACAGGGCATTCCTACCTCACCAGGGTTCAAATGAGGCATCTCCCCGCAAGAGGTTATTCCTGTGAGCGATGTCCACACTCAGGGAATGTCTACACTAGAAACTTCAGTTGACCTATGTAATTACTGCAGTGGTTAATGTCTACACTACCCTCCTCCTGTCGGTGATGCAGATTTCACCAGGAGTGCTTCCACCAACTTAAGAGGGGCAATGTGGGCACACAGTCCCCGCCGAGAGCCCAGCTGCCTCTGGGCTCTCATCTCTCCACTTCCTGCACACGGGGAGCCTGGTTGCCCCTCCAGGCTCTCAGCTCCCCACTACGGGGAGCCAACTACCCCCCCACACTCTCAGGTCTCTGCCGCCAGGAGCCCATATATCTGTGCAGACATCCCTTCCTGTCACCCAGCCCCATCAGTAACTCTGACAACAGGTGCATCACTGATGGGAAGGGGAGCCCACCACAATACGCTCATGACTGAGGGCAGATGGACAACTCAAGAGACCAGCCTTCACATTAATCTGTTCGAGTTTAGGGCTGTCAGGAATGCTTGCCTTCATTTCCTAGCCCTTATGAGGGGCAAATCAATTAAGGTCATGATGGACAACACATCCTGTATGTTCTACATCAACAAGAAGGGAGGAGCAAGATCCCCATCTCTGTGCACTGAAGTTGTGAAAGTATGGAATTGGTGCATAGCTCATCAGATCCAAATTTTAGCCGTCTACCTCCCAGATATTCAGAACACCACAGCTGATATCCTCAGGAGATACTTCTCTGAGGATTATGAATGGGAGTTAGACACCCAAGTTCTCTGCATTATAGTTCTAAAATGGGGAATGCCAGAGATGGATCTCTTCACCATCTCCGGGAACAGGAATGGTCCTCTTTTCTGCTCAAGAGGGGTCCTGGGCCACCACTCTTTGGGAGGCATCTTTCCTTTATCTTGGAAGAAAGGTTCGTTCTATGCATTTTTCCTTCAACATTGCTGATACTTGGTGAACAAGATGAGACAGGACAGAGACAGAATTATCCTTATAGTGCCATCCTGGCCGAGAAAAGCATGATACCCTTACTTGCTTCACCTGTTTGTCCAACCATCTTTCAAGCTTCTGACCGTCCCTCATCTCTTGTCACGGGGTTCAGGTTGCATGCTTCATCCCAATCTAGCAGTCCTCTGCCTCAAGGCATGGCTCCTCAATGCTTCACAGGGTTAGAATCCTCCTGTACTATGAAAGTACAACAGGTATTACAAAATAGTAGAAAGAGATCAATGTGCACTACTTACCTGCAGAAATGGAAGCGATTCTTCCATTGGTGTTATCATCACTGCATCCTGCCTGATTCATTGCCACTAATAGTCATCCTGGATTACCACTTGGATCTAAAGAAATCGGGGTTATCCGTTAGTTAGATTAAGGTCCATTTGGCTGCAATATCAGCCCTTCATCCTCTGGTAGAAGGATCCTACATATTTGCTCACCCTGTATCATTAGGTTTATTAAGGGTTTGTGTAATCTCTATGTGCAGAGTAGAGACCCTACCTTTACCTGGGACCTCAACCTGATACTCTGTTCCCTTATTCAACCTCTGTTTGAACCAATGGCAACCTGTTCTTTGTTGTGTTTATTGATGAAGATAGCCTTTTAGTAGCCATCAAATCGACCTGTAAGTTTGGGGAAATTGGAGCCTTGGTGGCACGTTACCCACCCCTTTATGGTGTTCTTTAAGGACAAGGACTTTTTATGTCCACACCCTAAATTCTTACCTAAGTTTCCACCTTAATCATCTGCAGTGTTTTTTCCCCAAAACTACGTAGTTCTCTACAAGAATTCTACTTACATACCTTGGATGTTAGAAGGGCAATATCCTTCTACTTAGATAGGACCAAGCAATTTAGGAAGTCACCTAGGCTCTTCATTTCCTTTGCAGATAGATCAATGGGATCCTCGATCTCTACTTAGAGACTGCTGAGATACATCCAGAAATCTATTATCACTTGTTATGAGACTATGAGCATTCATCCTCCACAAAGGATAATAGCACATTCAATCAGATTGCAGGCAACTTCTACGGCGTTACTGAAGAATGTACCAATATCTGAAATACATAGAGCCACTACATGGGCTTCAGTACATATGTTCTTCTTTGAGTGCTTGCTCATGTCCATTCCATATTAGTTGTGTGTGCTCGCCACAGGCACCGGTGCTGGAAGTTTTTCCTTCAGTGGTATCCGTAGGGGACCAGCTCTGGTGCCCCCTTGAGTGGCATGCACATGACCTGGTATAAAGGGAGCTGCCGGCCCCCTCCACCCTCAGTTCCTTCTTGCTGCCAGTGACAGTGCTGGAACATCTGCTGCTTAGGCTAGCTTTTTTGCTTGCTGAGTAGTTTACAAACTTTTCCAAAAACAGAAAAAACAAAGTTGTAAATAGTTGTGAATACTTTTAGAAAACCCTAAGTGTTAGATAAAAAGTTAGCATGCCCTGGTCCCTAGGCTTTAAACCCTGCAATTCCTGCAGATAACCTATGCCCATTAGTGACCCGCATAGCATAGCACTTGTCTGAGGTTCCGGACAATGGTAGACCAAATGCATATGGCTTTTTTATAATGTGGATTTTTTATAATGTGGCTAATAAGAAAAATTCAAAACCACAAATGTTGCTAGCAGTGTGGCTTTCTATTGGACACCGCTGTTCTGCATCAACAGGCAAGGGGGAGTGCGCTTGTTGACTTTCTGTGAAGAGGCGCTCCATCTGTAGGGTTTCTGCATCAAGTACGCAATCCATCTGGAGGCCTGTCATCTTCCTGGTGTCAGGAATACACTGGCAGATCACTTCAGCAGGTCCTTTTCCTCTCACCAAGAGTGGTCACTCCATCCAGAGGTAGCCCGCGTGGTCTTCCAGAGGTTGGGAACTCCCCAGGTGGACCTGTTCACCACCAGACAGAACAGGAAATGTCATCAGTTCTGTTTCCTGCAGGGTCTGGGCAAGGACTCTCTCCCTGATGCCTTCCTTCTGTCATGGTCGGGAGTTCATAGAATCATAGAATCATAGAATCTCAGGGTTGGAAGGGACCTCAGGAGGTCATCTAGTCCAACCCCCTGCTCAAAGCAGGACCAAACCCAATTAGATCATCCCAGCCAGGGCTTTGTCAAGCCTGACCTTAAAAACATCTAAGGAAGGAGATTCCACCACCTCCCTAGATAACCCATTCCAGTGCTTCACCACCCTACTAGTGAAAAAGTTTTTCCTAATATCCAACCTAAACCTCCCCCTCTGCAACTTGAGACCATTACTCCTTGTTCTGTCATCTTCTACCACTGAGAACAGTCTAGATCCATCCTCTTTGGAACCCCCTTTCAGGTAGTTGAAAGCAGCTATCAAATCCCCCCTCATTCTTCTCTTCTGCAGGCTAAACAATCCCAGTTCTCTCAGCCTCTCCTCATAAGTCATGTGCTCCAGCCCCCTAATCATTTTTGTTGCCCTCCGTTGGACTCTTTCCAATTTATCCACATCCTTCTTGTAGCGTGGGGCCCAAAACTGGACACAGTACTCCAAATGAGGCCTCACCAGTGCCGAATAGAGGGGAATAATCACGTCCCTCGATCTGCTGGAAATGCCCCTACTTATACAGCCCAAAATGCCGTTAGCCTTCTTGGCAACAAGGGCACACTGTTGACTCATAGTCAGCTTTTCGTCCACCGTAACCCCTAGGTCCTTTTCTGCAGAACTGCTGCCCAGCCATTCGGTCCCTAGTCTGTAGCAGTGCATGGGATTCTTGCGTCCTAAGTGCAGGACTCTGCACTTGTCCTTGTTGAACCTCATCAGATTTCTTTTGGCCCAATCCTCTAATTTGTCTAGGTCCCTCTGTATCCTGTCCCTACCTGTCCTGTTCTGATGTATGCGTTCCCACCGATCCTGCTCATCAGCAGAGTCCTGTCAAAGATCAACAGGGGCAAGGCCAAAGTCATCATGATTGCCCCAGCATTGGTTTGGCATGCTAATTGGTTCGGCAATGACCGCCTCCGGCCCCTTCCTGACCGGCCAGATCTGCTCTCACAAGACCACAGCCACCTCCTGCACCCCAACCTTACCTCCTTCCACTTCACGCTGTGGATGCTGTGTGGTTGAACACATAGGAACGGGCCTGCTCTAATGAGGTCCAACAAGTCCTCTTGGAAAGCATGAAGCCGTCCACTAGAGCAACCTACCTGGCCAAGTGGACAAGGTTCTCCCACTGGGTGTCTGAGCATGTTACCCCTCTGTTGCACTCCTCCTTATAATCCATCCTGGAGTTCCTGCTCCATCTTAAGAACCAGGGACTGGCCCTCTCTTCCATCAGGGTGCACTTGATGTCTATCTCGGCATTTCACCCGCCGTTCCAGAGTCAGACTGTGTTCTCCCATGACATGTCGGTCAGATTCCTGAGAGACCTCGAGAGACTCTTTCTGCTGGTTCGGGCTCCTGTCCCACAGTGGGACCTTAACTTGGTTCTCTCTAGGCTCCTGGGCCTATCTTTCGAACCTATGGGCTCCTGCTCCCTTTCCTACCTGTCATGGAAAGTCGCTTTCCTTGTGGCGATAACATCGGTGAGACGAGTGTCAGAGATCAAAGCTCACATCAGAACCACTATATACTGTGTTCTACAAGGACAAAGTTCAACTGTGACCCCCGTCCGGCCTTTCTGCCGAAGGTGGTGTCCTCCTTCCATGTCAATCAGGACATCTTCCTCTTGGTGTTTTCCCCCAAGCCGCATGCCACTAGTGAGGAAAGGAGGCTGCACATGCTGGACATCAGACGTGCCCAGGCATTTTATCTGGAGCATACCAAGCCCTTCCACAGGTCAATCCAGCTTTTCATCTCTACAGCAGATAGGATGAAGGGCCTTCTGCTGTCCTCGCAGAGGATTTCCAACTGGATCACCTCCTGCATCCGGACCTGTTACCAGTTGGCACAGGTCCCACCACCACCGATCGTGAGGGCCCATTTGACCAGAGCTCAGGCGTTCTTGGCGGCCTTCCTGGCATACGTTCCCATCCAGGACATTTGCAGAGCCACGGTGTGGTCTTTGGTTCACACATTCACTGTGCATTATGCCATCACTCAGCAAGCCAGAGATGATGCTGGGTTCGGCAGAGCTGTGCTGCAATCTACATGCCCATGAACTTCTACCCGCCTCCATTGGTACTGCTTGGGAGTCACCTAATATGGAATAGACATAAGCAAGCACTCAAAGAAGAAAAGATAGTTACCTTTTCCATAACTGGTGTTCTTCAAGATATGTTGCTCATGTCCATTCCATGACCTGCCCTCCTTCCCCACTGTTGGAGTTTCTGGCAAGAAGGAACTGAGGGTGGAGGGGGCTGGGAGCGCTGCTTATAACACAGCATGCACATGCCTCTCCAGTGGGCATCAGAGCCAGTCCCCTACGGATACCACTGAGGGAAAAATGTCCATAACTGGTGCACGTGGCAAGCACACACACCTAATATGGAATGGACATGAGCAACACATCTCAAAGAACACCAGTTACGGAATAGGTAACTGTCTTTTTTTGAAACATTATGCCCTGATCCATTCTGTCAAGTCTGATGCGGCTCTTAGTTCTGCAGTTTTGAATTCTGTTCCATCCTACATCTGGGGATACTGTTCCAAAGTTACATGAAATGGAGCACCCATAGGAATACTAGTCAAAGAAGAAGTGGTTATTCACCTTCTACTGTAACTGCAGTTCTTCAAGATGTGTGTCCTATGGATGCTCCACTCCCTGCTCTCCTTCCTCTCTGCTTCAGATTGCTCCTTGGGGGATGTTTGGGTGGAGAATAAACTGAGAGTGGTTCACCTGTGCACTCCTATATAGCCTTGGTATCCAGCACAAAGAGGCATAGGACGTAAATGCTTGCCAAACAGACACTGCTAACAGAAAATCTCTGATCAAAGGGTCAAGAGCCGCATGCATACTTGAAGTGGAGCACTCATAGGGGGACACATCTCGAAGAACCACAGTTACTGCACAAGTCGAGTGACCTTTCCTCCCCTCTAAAGCCTTTCTGCATTAAAATACAGATTATAATATCAATTTTAGAACATCTCTGCTGAGCAATAAACAGTTATATGCAAATAAGCTTTCTAGATGCACAAGATGTGCACATATATTAATATCTGCTTCTACCGGTTTTCTAAAGCTTTCAAATATTCTTAACTATCTTGTTTACTAATACTGTTTATTCAGATAAATTATTGCTACAAGTATATGATGAAATCCTGGCCTCACTGAAATCAGTGAGAGTTTTACCGTTGACTTCAGTGGGGTCAGGATATGACTCATTGGGTTTCAGGTTTAAATATAGAACAAACTAACAACAGAATTCTTTTGAAACCAAAGATATGGACATTCATTGATACAAATTATTTCATGCGATGTGGCTTTATTGTCAGGCCCCAGCTAATGTTTTTCATTTCATTATGTCTCTAATTGAGATATCCATTAAGCAGAAGACACAGCATTTAAAATCCTGAGTCATGCATTCATTTTTTGTTACTAAACTGTTTGCTATATTCTGAAAGGAGCCCAGCTATCCAAAAACTGAAAACCATGAAAAAACACTTAAGTACAAAACACATCTGAAAAGATATGAAGTGGCTCATGCATTTTGAATATCACTTGCTTACAATTTGTTATAAGCAGTAAGATGGGCCAAAAACTGCAACAGTTCTTGAACTTAAGAGAACTCACAGATATCCAGACAAGCTGTGCTGACAGCTTTCTTCTCACTAATCTTCATCTAAGCATGCTAATTATGCGCAGAACCCACTTGTGCTTACGTGTTTTGCAAGAAGCAGCAATCCCTTCTTTCCAAGAAAAAGAATTTAACAACTACTTCTTAACAAGAACATAATTTATTGGGCTTTTTCATGATGCTTAAAGGCAGTGGGCCAGATTTTCTAATCACAGTTCCACTCTCTTCAGCTGAGGATCTGGTCCAACATTTTGTGGTGTTTGTTGTTTGAGAGAATACAATATAGGTACAGTAGAACCTCAGAGTTACGAACACCTTGGGAAGGGAGGTTGTTCGTAATTCTAAAATGTTCGTAACTGTGAACAAAATGTTATGGTTGTTCTTTCAAAAGTTTACAAATGAACATTGACTTAATGCAGCTTTGAAACTTAACTATGCAGAAGACAAATGCTGCTTTTAACCATTTTAATTTAAATGAAACAAGTACGGAAACAATTTTCTAAGCTTGTCAAAACTTTTTTTAAAAAAATCTTTCCCTTTATTTTTGTAGTAGTTTACATTTAACACTAAACTGTACTGTATTTGCTTTTTTTGTTGGTTTGTTTGGTTTGGGTTTTTTTGTTGCTGCTTCCTGATTGCGTACTTCCGGTTCCAAATAAGGTGTGTGGTTGACTGGTTAGTTCCTAACTCTGAGGTTCTACTCTATTTACTGTATTGAAAATATGCATGTCAGTTGCGGCCAGATGCTTTGTGGAGTAGAAAATGTTAAGTTTTCCACCAGTTCACTAGAATACATTACTAAACTGCACTGAAAACCATTTACATTATGACTGCTGTTCTTCGGCATTATGGGATCAATCAGTATTCATTGATCTCAATTAGAAAACTTTCACTGACTTCTGTAGTGCTCAATCAGGCCCTATAGATACTTAATTTATTCAATGCGAGAAAGTGATTTCGCCTCTGTTCCTATATATAATGTGCCATCTTTTCTTGTGATAATACAAGTAAGTATAACAGTTTAACCTGTATTTCATTATGTTCTCATTTTTCAGTGCCTTGTGTTTGAAGATTCTCCACTTGGAGTGCAAGCAGCATTGGCAGCTGGGATGCAAGTGGTTATGATTCCAGATGAAAATTTGAATCAAGATCTTACAAAGGAAGCAAATCTAGTGCTGAAATCTATGGAGGACTTTGAACCAAAACTGTTTGGTTTGCCACCATATGACTAAGGACTAATAGATTTCAACCTGTTCTCAGTTGGAGACTGGGGGGTAGGGAATGAAAATTTAGAGTAAAAAATCACCTATTTTTCATTTTTCTTTCCAAAATAAGACAATGAAGTCTTTCATGATTTACTTTTAAATTTCACTGGGTACTCTTGGTTTGTCTTCTTCAGTGCTAAGTGGAAGGAATGTTCCTTCTTGCCTATCCTTGACTTCTACTAGTCTTGTCATCTGCATAATGTCACAAACACTCAGTGCATTTGGAAAACTGCAAAAACAATCTGCTTCAAACATGTGGAGGTTTTTGCTCTGGTTTGCTTGAATAACAGACTGCTTAGAACAATGTTGCTCAACATTTTCCTTGTTACAGATAGGCTGTTGTCCCCTTATACCATTGTGTGGCATAGTCGCCACCACCTATCCCTTGTTTATCCCTTTGTCTTTCCTGTTCTTATCTTCTGGTTGGGTTTTTTGTTTTTGTGTCTTTTACTTTCATGTTCTTTTTTGTTCTGTTTTGTCACTTTCCCTTTCTGGAATGGAGTGTAAGGGGAACTCACGGTCAGATTCCTATGGCCATATGCTCTTGCAGCTCAACTGAGTGCTGTGTAAGCCTCTGTAACTCTACTACTCCCTACTTATCCCCTCGTCTCATTTCATATAGCCTCTTCCCCATCCATTTTACTCCCCCAACGATGCCAGCCTTGTCTCTCCATTTTCAGCTTCTCACATAAACCTGTGTTTTTCCATTCTTTCATGCTGCCCCCTTTAGCCTTCATGAGCTCATACAAAAGGCCCCCTATCTTCTCCACAGTTGTACTTTTGAAGACTCTTTACATTATTTTTACTACAGAGAATTTTGCTGATTTAATACCGAAAGTAATATTTTGTTTGTTTTATAGCTTAATCTTATTTTGTCTAGTACCATCTTTGCCACCCTATATCTTATATTCATTCCTGCTAATACGGGTCCATTTCTGTCTATCTTTAGATTGTGAGCTCTTCAGGAAAATGATTGTATTTTCTTTTTGAAAAGTATAAGGTACATTGTGAGTGCTGCCATAAACAAACAAACAAGTATAATTTGTATGGTGGAACATATCCAGGGTTGTAAGAATTCTTGTTCCCTCCTGCTCTTCTCCTCTGTGTCTTGACTTTCCTGTACTACTTTGCCCCAGCCCCTGGATTGGGAAACACTAGTTTACAGTATCTTAACTCTTGTGTGGAGATAATGATTGCATTCTAAATAATTAAAAAAAAAACCTTTTAGCTGTGGGAAGCCCTAAATTACTCTCGTAATCACAGTAAAACTTCTTTGATGAAGATAGTAAACGTAAAAAATGCTGAAGAAAAAAAATAGGTTCTTCAGTATTTTATTTCAGTGAATAATGTCAGAAGTTTCCTTCTATTATGCATGTAAAAAAAAATTAAATGGTTGAATGATTAGAGTGCTGTTTGTTCATTTTTTTAATAAGTGGACTGTTGAGATAACAGAATGTAACTCAAACAAGAACTCAGAGATGAAATATTTTTCTAACCTTTCTGCAGCTCATTTTAGTTTGCTTTTTATTAAAAATAAACACAAACAAAATAAATGAACATTGGAAGACTCACTAAAATTCTTAAAGATATTACATGGATTTTTTAAAAGCAAATTTAAAACAGTCTGTGTCTCTGAGTATACTATTTAAATATCTTAAAAATTAAGAATATCCTATTCCAAATGATCAGTAGATTATTAATTGGATGGTATCACAAAAATATCGTCAAGCACAATATGCTGTAATTGGAATAACAGAGACTTGGTGGGATAACTCACATGACTGGAGTACTGTCATGGATGGATATAAACTGTTCAGGAAGGATAGGCAGGACAGAAAAGGTGGGGGAGTTGCGTTGTATGTAAGAGAGCAGTATGACTGCTCAGAGCTCCAGTATGAAACTACAGAAAAACCTGAGAGTCTCTGGATTAAATTTAGAAGTGTGAGCAACAAGAGTAATGTCGTGGTGGGAGTCTGCTACAGACCACCAGACCAGGGGGATGAGGTGGACGAGGCTTTCTTCCAGCAACTATCAGAAGTTGCTAGATCACAGGCCCTGGTTCTCATGGGTGACTTTAATCACCCCGATATCTGCTGGGAGAGCAATACAGCGGTCCACAGACAATCCAGGAAGTTTTTGGAAAGTGTAGGGGACAATTTCCTGGTGCAAGTGCTGGAGGAACCAACTAGGGGAAAAGCTCTTCTTGACCTGCTGCTCACAAATAGGGAAGAAATAGTAGAGGAAGCAATAGTGGATGGGTACCTGGAAGGCAGTGACCATGAGATGGTCGAGTTCAGGATCCTGACACAAGGAAGAAAGGGGAGCAGTAGAACAGAGACCCTGGACTTCACAAAAGCAGACTTCGACTCCCTCAGGGAACTGATGGGAAAGGTCCCCTGGGAGAATAACATGAGGGAGAAAGGACTCAAAGAAAGCTGGCTGTATTTTAAAGAATTCTTATTGAGGTTGCAGGAACAAACCATCCCGATGTGTAGAAAGAAAAGTAAATATGGCAGGCGACCAGCTTGGCTTAACAGTGAAATCCTTGCTCGTTTTAAACACAAAAAAGCAGCTTACAAGAAGTGGAAGATTGGACAAATGACCAGGGAGGAGTATAAAAGTATTGCTCAGGCATGCAGGAGTGAAATTAGGAAGGCCAAATCACACTTGGAGTTGCAGCTAGCCGGAGATGTTAGGAGTAACAAGAAGGGTTTCTTCAGGTATGTTAGCAACAAGAAGAAAGTCAAGGAAAGTGTGGGCCCCTTGCTGAATGAGGGAGGGAACCTAGTGACAGAGGATGTGGAGAAAGCTAGTGTACTCAATGCTTTTTTTGCCTCTGTCTTCACAGACAAGGTCAGCTCCCAGACGGCTGCACTCTGCAGTACGGTATGGGGAGGAGGTGACCAGCCCTCTGTGGAGAAAGAAGTAGTTCAGGACTATTTAGAAAAGCTGGATGAGCACAAGTCCATGGGGCCGGATGCACTGCATCTGAGGGTGCTAAAGGAGCTGGCCGATGTGATTGCAGAGCCATTGGCCATTATCTTTGAAAACTCATGGCAATCGGGGGAGGTCCCAGATGACTGGAAAAAAAGCTAATGTAGTGCCCATCTTTTAAAAAGGGAAGAAGGAAGATCCGGGGAACTACAGGCCAGTCAGTCTCACCTCAGTCCCTGGAAAAATCATGGAACAGGTCCCCAAGGAATCAATTCTGAACCACTTAAAGGAGAGGAAAGTGATCAGGAACAGTCAGCATGGATTCACCAAGGGCAAGTCATGCCTCACTAACCTAATTGCCTTCTATGATGAGATAACCGGCTCTGTGGATGAGGGGAAAGCAGTGGATGTGCTATTTCTTGACTTAAGCAAAGCTTTTGATACCGTCTCCCACAGTATTCTTGCCAGCAAGTTAAAGAAGTATGGGCTGGATGAATGGACGGTAAGGTGGATAGAAAACTGGCTAGATGGTCGGGCTCAACGGGTAGTGATCAATGGCTCCATGTCTAGTTGGCAGCAGGTATCAAGTGGAGTGCCCCAAGGGTCGGTACTGGGGCCGGTTTTGTTCAATATCTTCATTAACGATCTGGAGGATGGTGTGGACTGCACCCTTAGCAAGTTTGCAGATGACATTAAACTGGGAGGAGTGATTGGTACGCTGGAGGGTACGGATAGGATACAGAGGAACCTAGACAAATTAGAGGATTGGGCCAAAAGAAATCTGATGAGGTTCAACAAGGACAAGTGCAGAGTCCTGCACTTAGGACGGAAGAATCCCATGTACTGCTACAGACTAGGGACCGAATGGCTGGGCAGCAGTTCTGCAGAAAAGGACCTAGGGGTTACAGTGGATGAAAAGCAGAATACGAGTCAACAGTGTGCCCTTGTTGCCAAGAAGGCTAACGGCATTTTGGGTTGTATAAGTAGGGGCATTTCCAGCAGATCGAGGGACGTTATCATTCCACTCTATTCGGCATTGGTGAGGCCTCATTTGCAGTACTGTGTCCAGTTTTGGGCCCCACACTACAAGAAGGATGTGGATACATTGGAAAGAGTCCAGCGGAGGGCAACAAAAATGATTAGGGGGCTGGAGCACATGACTTATGAGGAGAGGCTGAGGGAACTGGGATTATTTAGCCTGCAGAAGAGAAGAATGAGGGGGGATTTGATAACTGCTTTCAACTACCTGAAAGGGGGTTCCAAAGAGGATGGATCTAGACTGTTCTCAGTGGTAGAAGATGACAGAACAAGGAGTAATGGTCTCAAGTTGCAGAGGGGGAGGTTTAGGTTGGATATTAGGAAAAACTTTTTCACTAGTAGGGTGGTGAAGAACTGGAATGGGTTACCTAGGGAGGTGGTGGAATCTCCTTCCTTAGAGGTTTTTAAGGTCAGGCTTGACAAAGCCCTGGCTGGGATGATTTAGTTGGGTTTGGTCCTGCTCTGAGCAGGGGGTTGGACTAAATGACCTCCTGAGGTCCCTTCCAACCCTGAGATTCTATGGTTCTATGATTCTTTGAATATAGTAATAGTTTTTCATCTGCAATGCCTTTCATCCAAGGACCTGAAAGTGCAGGTGGGTGAATATTGCTTACTCTAATATTATTTTGCATATAATTTTGTATAACACTGTGTTGAAGTTCTAGTGAATATTTATATTGTATCTACAAGCCAACTAAAGTAATGTAAATTCTACCTCTTCTGTTGCCATTCAAGATAACAGAAATGTTATTGCACAGTTCCTTCATGGCTAATGTTGCATATCAGAAAGTGTTACCATACAGCAATAATTCTGAGCTTTCAAGTGTAAAACAGGTGCCTTTGGGGATCCCTTTAGTTCATAATTGCTGAATTCCAACTGGAAACTTATTAGGTAGAACAAGCACTAATAAGTTGTAATTAGTAACTTTTTCAAAGTGCTGTATACATTTAATTGAACTTGGAGTTTTTAAAAAAATCAAGGCACATGTCACATTTACAAAGTTGTTCCAAAGGGCCTCTCACCAAAGCATTACAAATACTTTCTTAAGACATACATGCTTAGATAAATATTGGATATTTATGGAAAACAAAAGTGCATTGTCAGTGCCACTATGGGATAATGGAGGATCAATCAGGGATGCAACCCCATGCTATTACCCAAGATGGGCAGGATGTCCCTAAACCTTGAACTTCCAGATGCTCAGACTGGACAACAGGGGATGGATCACTTCATGATTGTCCTGTTCTGTTCATTCCCTCTGAAGCGTCTAGTATTGGCCACTGACGAAAGACAGGACACTGGGCTAGATGGACCATTGGTCTGACCAAGTCTGGCTAGTCTTGTTTTTTTATGAATGAATATAAATTCTGTTCCTTCAATTCTGGTATAGTTAATGGTTTCATCTTTTACTGAGGCACATTAACATAGTCAGAAAACTCCCCTTAACCCAGCAGTAAATCCCATTCAATACAGCCATCTTTTATTACAATTAATCTCATAGACTCAGATTTTAAGGCCAGAGGAACCATCATGATCACCTAGTCTGACCTCCTGCACATTGCAGGCCACAGAAATGCACCCACCCACTCCTGTAATAGACCACTAACCTCTGCTGAGTTACTGAAGCCCTCAAATAATGATTTAAAGACTTCAAGTTACAGAGAATCCACCATTTACTCTAGTTTAAACCTGCAAGTGATCCATCCCCCATACTGCAAAGGAAGGCAAAAAACCTCAGGGCCTCTGCCAATCTGACTGGGGGGAAATTCCTTCCCAACCCTTTATATGGTGATCAGTAAGACTGAGCATGTGGAAAAGACCACCAGCCAGACACCTGGTAACGAATTTGCTGTAGTAAGTCAGAGCCCTCCCCATCTAGTGTCCCATCAGAGGCCATTAGAGATATTTGCTGCCAGCAGTCGCACATCAGCTACATACCATTGTAGGCAGTCTCATCATATCTGCATAGACTTATCAAGCTCAGTCTTGAAGCCAGTTAGGTTTTTTTTATCTCCACTGCTCCCCTTGGAAGGCTGAGGATGTTAGGGAGATGCCCAAACCTGAGCCGTCCTTTGTAGGTGACAAATCTGAGGAATTGTCACAGATTGAAGTGTCACTAGAGGAGGTTTTGGAATTAATTGATATACTTAACAGTAACAAGTCACCGGGACCAGATGGCATTCACCCAAGAGTTCTGAAAGAACTCAAATGTGAAATTGTGGAACTATTAACTATGATTTGTAACCCGTTGTTTAAATCAGCTTCTGTACCCAATGACTGGAAGATAGCTAATGTAACGCCAATATTTAAAAAGGGCTCTAGAGGTGATCCTGGCAATTACAGACCGGTAAGTCTAATGTCAGTACCGGGTAAATTAGTTGAAACAATAGTAAAGAATAAAATTGTCAAACACATAGAAGAACATAAATTGTTGGGCAAAAGTCAACATGGTTTTTGTAAAGGCAAATCATATCTTACTAATCTATTAGAGTTCTTTGAAGGGGTCAACAAATGTGGACAAGGGGGATCCAGTGGACATAGTGTACTTAGATTTCCAGAAAGCCTTTGACAAGGTCCCTCACCAAAGGCTCTTACATAAATTAAATTGTCATGGGATAAGAGGGAAGATCCTTTCATGGATTGAGAACTGGTTAAAAGACAGGGAACAAAGGGTAGGAATAAATGGTAAATTTTCAGAATGGAGAGGGGTAACTAGGTATGTTCCCCAAGTGTCAGTCCTGGGACCAATCCTATTCAACTTATTCATAAATGATCTGGAGAAAGGGGTAAAAAGTGAAGTGGCAAAGTTTGCAGATGATATTAAACTGCTAAAGATAGTTAAGACCAAAACAGACTGTGAAGAACTTCAAAAAGATCTCACAAAACTAAGTGATTGGGCATCAAAATGGCAAATGAAATTTAATGTGGATAAATGTAAAGTAATACACATTGGAAAAAATAATCCCAACTATACATACAATATGATGGGGGCTAATTTAGCTACAACTAATCAGGAAAGAGATCTTGGCGTCATCATGGATAGTTCTCTAAAGATGTCCACGCAGTGTGCAGCGGCAGTCAAAGAAGCGAACAGGATGTTAGGAATCATTAAAAAAGGGATAGAGAATAAGACGGAGAATATCTTATTGCCCTTATATAAATCCATGGTACGCCCACATCTTGAATACTGCGTACAGATGTGGTCTCCTCATCTCAAAAAAGATATACTGGCATTAGAAAAGGTTCAGAGAAGAGCAACTAAAATGATTAGGCATTTGGAACGGGTCCCATATGAGGAGAGATTAAAGAAACTAGGACTTTTCAGATTGGAAAAGAGGAGAGTAAGGGAGGATATGATAGAGGTATATAAAATCACGAGTGGTGTGGAGAAAATGAATAAGGAAAAGTTATTTATTTGTTCCCATAATATAAGAACTAGGGGCCACCACATGACATTAATGGGCAGCAGGTTTAAACCAAATAAAAGGAAGTTCTTCTTCACACAGCATACAGTCAACCTGTGGATTTCCTTGCCCGAGGAGGTTGTGAAGGCTAGGACTATAACAGGTTTTAAAAGAAACTAGATACATTTGTGGAGGTTAAGTCCATTAATGGCTATTAGCCAGGATGGGTAAGGAATGGTGTCCCTAGCCTCTGTTTATCAGAGGGTAGAGATGGATGACAGGAGAAAAATCACTTATATCTCCCCTCAGCCTTCTTTTGGTTAGGCTAAACAAACCACTCTCTTAGAATCTCCTCTCATAAGGTATGTTTTCCATTCGTCTGATCATCCTAGTAGTCCTTCTCTACACCTGTTCCAGATTGAATTCATCTTTCTTAACCATGGGGGACCAGAATTGCACACAGTATTCCAGCTGAAATCTCACCAGTGCCTTGTATAATGGTACTAACACTTCCCTGTCTCTACTGGAAATAGCTTGCCTAGTGCATTAGCTAGGATTGCATTAGCCTTTTTCACGTACGCATCACATTGACTGCTCATTAGTCACTAGTCATCCTGCGATCAACCAGTACACCCAGGTCTTTCTCCTCCTGTGTCACTTACAACTGATAAATCCCCAGCTTATAGCAAAAATTCTTTTTGTTAGTCCCTAGGTTCCTTGTTGACCAGGTTCCACCATCCCCAGTAAAGAATTTCTCACAGCAAATCCAACACCACACTCTCTGATTTCTTCGGCGCTCTTCCCTTGCCAGAAGAACGCATAGTTCTTTTCCCTGAGAGTCCCAGCGTCTGGCAGCTGTGTCTCCTGCAAAGCGACTATGTCAATTTGGAGTCGTGCTAGCTCATCGTTGATGACTGCAGTCTTCCGAACATCGCTGATTGCCTGAAGGTCTTGTGATAGGCCAGTTGTCATGGTCCGTACGTTCCAGCATCCTAACTTGAGGGCTGGTTTCTTAAATGTTGGTTTTCTTTTGTTGTTGCCTGGTGCATGGTTCGCAGTCCACTTGTCGGGTACTCACGTACACTAAGCCCCACGCACCCAGTGAAGCAGGTGAACTGTGGCGGGACAACACCTTATTGGCTGGGGGCTGCCCAGCTTGAGGTGGGCGATAGTTGTCCAGTGAGACATGGTGATCCCTCCCACCGTCGGAAGCAACCCTTGGTGCCAGCTCTACGCCAATCGAGCAGGGGGCTTATAACCGGTAAACTGTTGCTTCCCGTGTTGTGTCGACGCTGTGAAGTGAAGCTGGAGTGTCCTCTCCAGGGCGAAAGCCAGGGCAGGGTGATATGGAGGAACAGCTGTTGCCCATGCAGCAGAACCCGCCTCTCCACGCAACTGATGGATCCAAGGGAAAGACAATGTCGATACAACTTGGCACCAGTGGCGTCGCAGGAGTTGCCGGAATGACATTGAGGACAATGTCAGACAGCCATCGGGACTCCGACACCGGATTTAGTTTCAGGGTTAACTCCCTTAGCCTTTCCCATGAGTGGGTATTGCCACAAGGCAGCGGAGGTTTTAAATCAGAGTTTTCCTTCTCCTAGGTGGGCTGCCTTCCAAGGCTGACGAGCCCCACCTACCCGAAGGAACTGAAAGACTGTTATTACTCCGACTCAACACATCCACTAGACCCGTCAACCTGATCAGCGTGTATGCACCAACACTCGTCGCCAACAGGGATACCAAGGATGAGTTCTATGATCAGTTAGACACGATCATCAGGAGTATCCCTAAAGAAGAGCGCTTGATACTACTGGGTGACTTCAACGCCAGAGTGGGCGCTGACCACGACTTTTGGCCAACCTGTCTTGGAAAGTTTGGCATTGGAGAAATGAATGAGAATGGACAACGACTTCTGGAACTGTGCTCGTACCATGACCTCAGCATCACCAACTCATTCTTCCAGACAAAGCCTCAACACAAAGTGTCCTGGAGACACCCTCACTCCACGCACTGGCACCAACACGACCTGATCATCATCAGGCGGTCTGCCTTGAAGTGCGTCCTGCTTACTCGCACCTTCCACAGTGCTGACTGCGACAGTGATCACTTGCTGGTGTGCAGCAAAATGAGGCTACATCCAAAGAAGATCCACCACTCTAGGCCAGAGGGCAAACCCCGCATCGATGTGAGCAAGACCGCACACCCAGACAAGGCAGAGAAATTTACCCATGAGCTCTCTGAGGTGCTGAACTGCATGCCTCCCGGTGGCTGCGCCAAAGAGAGATGGGACCACATCAGAGACGCAGTACACAGCACAGCCATGAAAGTTTTTGGAAAGAAACGAAACATGAATAATGACTGGTTTGAGGCCAACCCCACCACACTCACTCCAGCCATTGAAGAACGCCGCGCTGTTCACCTGGAGTACAAGTGTTCCCCCAGTCAGAGGACTCTACAAGAGTATCGATTTGCCAGGAGCAAAGTACAGAGACTAGCTCGACAGTGTGCAAATGATTACTGGCTCCAGCTCTGCCGGAGCATTCAACTATCTGCTGACACTGGAAACATCAGGGGAATGTATGATGGCATCAAGAAGGCCATGGGACCCACAAAGAAGTGGAGAGTGTCACTAAAGTCTGCAACAGGCGAAAACATCCAGGACAAGGGCAAGCAGATGGATAGATGGGTGGAACACTACTCTGAAGTGTACTCCAGGCAAAACACTGTCACCGAATCTGCCCTCAATACTGTGGATGGTTTTCCCGTTGAAACTGAGCTGGACGAGAAGCCCACCATGGAAGAACTGAAGAAAGTCATTGAGAGCTTGTCCACAGGAAAGGCTCCAAGAAAGGATGGCATCCCACCAGAAGTTATCAAGTGTGGCATCAACATCCTCCTAGGACATCTCCACGACCTCCTCTGTCAGTGCTGGGATGAAGATGCAGTACCTCAGGATATGAGAGACGCCAACATCGTGACCCTCTACAAGAACAAGGATGATAGAAGCGACTGCAACAACTACAGAGGCATATCGCTCCTGAGTGTTGTGGGTAAAGCCTTCGTACGCGTGATCCTGAATAGACTGCAGAAGCTTGCTGCCAGAGTTTACCCAGAGTCACAGTGCGGGTTCCGAGCAGGGAGATCCACAGCTGACATGGTTTTCTCCTTAAGACAGCTGCAAGAGAAATGCAGAGAACAGCACAAGCCGCTATTCCTTGCCTTCATAGACCTGACCAAAGCTTTCGACCTTGTGAACAGAGATGGGCTGTTCAAGATCCTGGTAAAGGTTGGCTGCCCACCGAAGCTGCTGAGCGTGATCCAGTCTTTTCACGACAACATGAAAGGCACAGTACTGTATGATGGCTCGTCCTCCGATGCCTTCGACATCCACAGTGGAGTAAAACAAGGCTGCGTTCTTGCTCCCACACTCTTCGGCATCTTCTTTGCAGCATTGCTGAAACGTGCCTTTGGAAATTCCACAGAGGGAGTCTATCTCCACACCCGGTCTGATGGGAGACTTTTCAATCTGGCTCGACTAAAGGCCAAAAGCAAGGTAGGGGAGGCAACAATCAGAGACCTGCTGTTTGCAGACGACGCTGCCCTGGCCACCCACACAGAAACCGATCTCCAGCATCTGATTGACCGCTTTTCCAGAGCTTGCGAAGAGTTCGGGTTGACAATCAGTCTTCAGAAGACCAAAGTTATGGCCCAGGATGCAGAACATCCAAGCATTGCCATCAATGACTATGTGCTAGAGGTGGTCAGTCAGTTCATCTACCTTGGATCTACCATCACGGACAACCTCTCACTGGACCCTGAGATCAACCGTAGAATCGGCAAGGCCTTCACAATTTTGGCCAGATTGTCACAGAGAGTATGGAACAACAACATGCTGACCATCAACACAAAGGTCACTGTGTACCGTGCATGTGTGTTAAACACTCTTCTCTACGCCAGCGAAACTTGGACCCTCTACGCTTCGCAAGAAAAGAGACTGAACACCTTCCACATGCGCTGCCTCCGTCGCATACTTGGGATCACTTGGAGTGATCGAATAACGAACAACGAGGTGCTGGAATGTGCCAAGATCTCCAGCATGTTCACTCTCCTCCGTCAACGCCGCCTCAGATGGCTTGGCCATGTAAGTCGCATGGAAGATGGACGGATCCCAAAAGACCTGTTGTATGCCGAACTTGCCTCCGGAAACAGAGCTACAGGACGGCCCCACCTTCGCTTCAAGGATGTTTGTAAGAGGGACCTGAAGACTGTTCAAATCGACATCAACAGCTGGGAAGAGCTCACCCAGGACAGATGCAGATGGAGACACGCTCTGACCACTGGATTGAAAACTGGCGAAGACAAGCTGCGGCAGCTTGCCGAGGAAAAGCGGGTTCAACGAAAAAGGAAGCAGCGGCTCCAACCCACAGCTGACACCGCCTTCAAATGCAGCAAATGCAATCAAGACTGCCACTCTCGTGTGGGGCTTCACAGCCACAACAGATGCTGCACAACCATCAACTAAACATTCCCCATGGGCGCATATCCATCGTCTCTCGAGACTAATGGACGCCAACAACACAACAAATTAGTCCCTAGGTGCATGATCTTGCACTTTGCACTATAAAATTTCATCCTATTTCTATTATTCCACTTTTCAAGGTCGTCCAGATCTTCTTGTATGATATTCTGGTCCTCCTTTATATTGACAATACCTCCGAACTTTGTTTCACCTGCAAATTGTATTAGCACTTTTTATGCCATACCAGGCTCCTTTCAAATGAGACAATTTCTCATAACTGTAATCCTTCAAACTGGGCCAGACAAAGGATGCCTGACTTCCTACTTAGTAATCATCAAGGCAAATCCCAAAGAGATGTAGCCTCCTTGCAGGTCAAGCAACACCCAGATCAATCTCTGGCTAGGTCCTGAAGACAATCTAGCTGGATGTTGGGTGTGTGTCCTTCATTGGCAATTTTATCATGCCACCAAAGCATTTGGCAACCAGGTGATCAGCAACTCTGTAGTGGCATTGCTCAGTAAACACACTCTGCAATCTGTTGGTCTTCCCTGCTACTAATACTAATATGTCAGTACCAGTAAAGCTACTGAAACAGGGCCGATGGAGGCACTTACTGGGTTTGGCTATTAATAGTCTTATTGCTGATTTGTCCTGCCACTTAATATGGAGCAGCTGATGAAGATGACGAGAATCAAAAATGTCAATCTGCTGCTCTTCAGCCTACCTCAGTGTCCGCATTTAGCTGGCGTACAATCAAGTTGGTTTAACTATGGTTCTGTAAATCTGCAGCTTTGTAGCAAGGTTGATGTCCTGACATCTCCACAGAGGCCACCGAAGGGCTCGGAATATGGCAGTGGCTGCTACTATATGAGCAGCTACATCTTTCAAGCATCATCCTGCTCTGTATGTGACACTTTCCAAGTATTTGATAGCTCTGCCTGCTGAGTAACTCATCCAGACAGGCTAATATTGAGCTGGTTGTTACCTAGAGTAGGAAGCTGTTTGATGGTAATGCCCAATATATATAATAACCCTACCAATTTTTGCCTAACCAGATTGCCCATCAGCTGTGGTGATTTACCAAACTGAGCCAACAAGGCAATGTCATGAGCGTAATTGAAGTCTCAATACAATGGTATTTGATAACCAAAAAAATGGTATATGACTTGATAATACCAACATCTGCCTTCTCAGGCTTATCCATCAACCAGTAAAAGCCCATCTAAATGTACTTACTGCTTACCATTGCTTACTTACTCCTGGCTCTGGGTTCAGATGTATCAATACTGCAAAGGCCTCCTAATAAAGTAAGCAACTACTAGTATGACTGTTTTCTTCCTCATCCCACTGGAAACCAAAATCTGCTCAGACATGACAACAACTTGTTAGCTCCAGCAACTGAGAAGTGGATGTAATTAAACATATTAGGTCAGCCACAAGTGAATGATTTTGCCTGATCAGCAATTCCCCAAGCCTCAACATATGTACTTATCTACCTCCCTTCACCCTTTTCTGGCTCTGGCTGTATCTCAGGACCATTGGTCAGGTACAGGGTTGTTGGGATTTTTTGGTTTTGGTTTTTTGGTTTTCTTTTTCTGCTTAAAGTCCTATTTGGACTGGACTGGAAAATCCATTCCAGTTCCTGTCACCAGATCATTCTTCAGGTGAACAATCAGGACATTTGGGTACTTCATCTGAGTTTATGTGGATACTGGCGCTGGCAAAAGTTGATTCAACGTGCTTGGCCATTAATCTGCAATTCTTGACCATGCAGATAGCACCTGATTCAGAAAAACACTTAAGCATGTGCTCAAGTCCATTCCCATTTGGGGCCGCAGTTAATCACATGATTGATTGATAAGCATATGCTTAGTTTCACTGATGTAATGGGACTTAAGTATGTGCTTAAATGCTGTCCTAAATAGGATGCTTTTCTTGAATTGGGGTCATAATGGTCTGGCCACAGACTCTCACTCTCAAATATGAGGGTCCCTGTCTTGTCATCCAACAAGATAAACAAATGTAAAATTTATCAAATAAGGGGAAACTAATAATTGTATATTTCATTAACATTCTATGGTTAAAATACGTGTTTCTGTGAAATCAAGTGTTTCCAGTATTGTTCTGATTGAATACTCTAGTAGCTTATGCCAAATAGCCAGTAATGTGGCATCTTCAATCTTGAATGAATAAATCCTAAACTCCATGGGTACCACCCACTAAGGACAATACTCCTTGTCATTAAGGATTTAAATTGAAATCTGGACTGCAAGATGGGACAAGATACAACTGTGTGAATAGGAAAATAACTCATTGGAGATTCTATAGTCGTAGGATCATAACATTCCTCCTGCCCTGCAGGGATGCAGTGTCTTTTTATTATGCCAGGAGCATCACTGGGATTCATCTTGCAGTAGAGGAAGACATTTCAGGACTATAATTAGACTATTTAGGTTGCAAATAAATGTTCAGACAGGAGATTAAGATAAAGAACTTATTTAGATGAAAATCATTGCATTGGAACTATAATCATTTACAAATGAAATTTGACTTTTGTGAGGCTTTTATTTTGATAATCACTTCCAAAGGCAAAAGCTAAGGGATTTGCTTCAAGATTGGATGTCGTTCTAAAAGATACAAGCTAGTTCAACCATAGAAATATAGGAATTGCCATTTTGGATCAGATAGGTGGTCCCTTCTAGTCTAGTATACTGTCTCTGACTGTGACCTATACCAGGTACATCAGGAAACTGCAAGAAATCTCATATTAAGGAGATGTAGGACAATGTCCCACCATGTTAGGTCCATCCCATTCCCTTATTATTAGAGATTAGTTTAAACTGTGAAGCATGAGGTTTAACATCTCTTCCAGAATTTGTTGTCATTATAACTCTGGATATTTGTTATCTATATAAAAGTTTGGCCTCTATATACTGTTTGGCCTCAACAGTATCCTGTAGCATTGACTTCAACAGTCCAATTACATGTTGTGTGAAAAGTATTTCCTTTGATTAGTTTTGAATTTGCTACCTTTTAATATCAATGACTGTCCCCTTGTTGTTATGTTATGGGGCAGGGAGAACAGAATAGGATTATACCATGGTTATAAGCAGTGGAAGCAAGTGGAAAGAGTGGATCTGAGAGGGGACTAAAGAAATGCAGTTGTGGAGACTGCATGAGAAACATGAGTGTCTTTAAGACATTTAGTTGACTTTCCCTTTTGCCTCCTCTCACTCCTATTACGACAGCTCCATTTTCTATGACCTTCCAAGTGCAAGCATTCCCCACTCCATCATATACAAAACATGTGATGGAGCCACCTGTTTACACAAGCAAGACAAGTGGAGAGTCTGGACAGGGAGGGAGTCCTTCAAGAGGTCAAAAACAGTATCTGTAGTGTAAAAATGGTAGAAAAATTAGAGCAGAGGCACAAGAAGAAAAATATGAGGAGAGGCCTGAGAACTAAAACATAAGGGACTCTCTTGGCTCAAAGAAATAGCTACCACCAAAGACAGAGAGAATCTGGTTTTAATAGAGAAGCACAAAACCACAATAGGAGGGAACCACAGACTTTACCATAGGTGAAGGGAGGAAGGGATAGCTCAGTGGTTTGAGCATTGGCCTGCTAAACCCACGGTTGTGAGTTCAATCCTTGAGGGGGCTATTTAGGGATCTGGGGCAAAAAAAATTGGGGATTGGTTCTGCTTTGAGCAGGGGGTTGGACTAGATGACCTCCTAAGGTCCCTTCCAAACCCTGATATTCTAGGTATGGAAGCAGTCCAGACAGATAGCTTAATACAGAAAAAGAAAATCAATGGGCTGCCTTCCTCAGCAAAAATGTGGAGGTATTAATTACATGGGGCAGGCCTCTCAGACCTCTTTTGTGTCACTACCAGCAAAACCCAGAATAAAAACATATTCAAGTATAGTGTTAGTGAGAAGTATTGAGTAGAGAGATCAGATGCAACTTTCTCAAGTGCTTTGCTTGGAACCAAAGGTTAGTGTTTGATCAAAGGTTAGATGTCATAGGTGCTGACTCCGTGGGTGCTCCGCACCCACCAGCAGCCAAGCTCCCCCCTCCTCACCTCCTCCCACTCCCCCAAGAGCACCGCATCTCCACTCCTCCCCCACCCTCCCAGCGCTTCCCGCCCTCCCCACCCCACCACCAGCTGCCTAACACCTGTTTGGCAGTGCTTAGGACTTTCCGGGAAGGAGAGTGAAGAGCGGGGACACAGCACGCTCAGGGGAGGAGGCAGAGAAGAGGCAGGGCAGGGGTGGGGACTTGGGGGAAGGGGGTGGAATGGGGTGGGGCTGGGCTGGGGTGGGAAAAGGCAGAGTGGAGCGGGGACTTTGGGGAAGGGGTGGAATTGGGTGGGGCAAGGGCGGTGCAGAGGCAGTGTTTATCATCTTTATTAAAGATCTGTAGTAGGTATTGTGATAGACCCAGGCCAGTTGGGTACAATAGAATAGTCCTATTGGGATCCGGGAAGTGGGCGGGCAAAGCCTAAGGGGAGGGATCCACAGGACCTGGATACCAAGTGATTCCGGGGGACAAAAAATGAAAAAACAGGAACGGGAGTGCGGTCAAAGGGTCAAACGAAGTGAACCAGATGGGGACACCGAGCAGAGAATACAACAGAATAGTCCTGTTGGGATCCGGGAAGTGGGTGGGCAAAGCCTGCCCACTGCTAAAGGAGCCCCCCCTTCAGCCTAAGGGGAGGGATCCACAGGGCCTGGATACCAAGTGATTCCGGGGGACAAAAAATGAAAAAACAGGAACGGGAGTGCGGTCAAAGGGTCAAACGAAGTGAACCAGATGGGGACACCGAGCAGAGAATACAACAGAATAGTAGAAGGCAGATATACTGGCCATTGGGTTGGCAGTTTTCTGTTCCCTGACTGACCAGAGCAGGGACTGCTCCAGGCTAATGAGAACACCTGACTCTAATTAACCTGCAAAGAGTCAGGTGAGGCCATTAAGGTGAAGTGAACACCTGACCCTAATTAAGGATCTTCTGAGCATATAAAAGGGCTCACTCCAGTCAGGCTGAAGAAGAGCCAGGGAGCCAGAGGAGAGGAAGTGCTGCTGCTACTACTGAAGGGCTGAGTAAATAGGGCAACTCTCAAGCCATTGGTAAGGGAGCCCTAAGGTAAGGGTGAAGAAGGGAGAAGCGGGAGAGCTGTGGAGAAGTGGCCCAGGGAATTGTAGAAACTCTGGCAGTGAGAGGTTGGCTGCTAACAGCTGCTACCATTAGGGTCCCTGGGCTGGAACCCGGAGTAGAGCGCGGGCCCGGGTTCCCCCCACCAACCTGCCACTACAAGGAGAAGACAGGCCTCTGGCAGGACAGGAGGCTAAACTGTTCTGCAATAAGCCCAGAGGGACAACAGGGACTGTGGGAGTTCTCTCACCATCCTCTGAGGCTAGCATAAACCGCCTAGAAGCACGGGACCCACAGGGACAAGATCGGAGCTCTGCCACAGTATAGAGAGCATGTTGGTCAAGTTTGCAGATGACACAAAGCTGGGGGGAAGGGGTTTGCCAATACTTTGGAGGATAGACCTAAAATTCAGAGGGATCTTGATAAATTGGAAAACTGGGCTATAGACAACAAAATGAAATTCAACAAAGACAAATGTAAGGTGCTACGCTAAGGGAAGAAAAAACAAATGCACAAATACAGAATGAGGAAAAACTGGCTTTGCAACAGACTGCTGAGAAGGATCTTGGAGTTGTGGTGGATCTCAACCTCAACATTAGTCAGCAATGTGGTGCTGTTGCAAGAAAAGCAAATGCAATTTTAGGTTGCATTAACAGAGGCATAGCCTGTAAGTCACAGGATAATACCATTCTACTTTGCACTGGTTGGGCCTCAGCTGGAGCCTGGAGGAGCACTCTGGGACAGCTAGGGAAAGAGTGGTACCGGCATCTCTCCCGTCCTGCCCCGACTGTGGCTTCTCCCCCCCCACCCTGCCCCAGTCACCCCTCCACCCTGGAGCATGGCTCCCCCTCCCTTATCCTGCTTCACTCACCCACCCACCCACACCTACCCCAGCTCCCCGGGGAGCGCAGAGGTGCAAGTGAAAAAGTTTGGGGAACACTGGTTTAGACACAGCAAATTCTACATTTTGGCAGATTAGATTAGATGACCCTTGTAGTCCCTTCAAACCCTATGATTCCATGACAGAGGATAGCAGCTGAGTTTCAGAGTCAATGAAAGGTTTAGATATTTATAAATCACCCTTGACAAGTGCCAGCATGGTGTACAAAATAATGTGAAAACTGTAAATCACATAACATCAAAACATGAACATGAGAAATGGTTTCAGTCTTGACTTACAAATACTGAATCACTGGAACTGAGATGAAGTAGAAGAGCATACCACCAACTTGAAACAAAATTAAAGGAACTTTTACATCTTTATAGGAAGGGTTCTTAAACTTTTTCCTAGAAACCTCATATTCATAGAGACATTATCTCCTCGATACCTCAGCTCTCATGCATGATCACACGATATCCCTATGTATTATTTTTAGCTGTCTTTAATACAATAGATGTGTTCTCATTGAAAAGCGTACTACAGAGTTGTCTTCTACTCTTCCTTTAATCTCCCATTCCATCGTTTGTGTTTCTTCTTTAAACAGCATCATCTGGCCAGCCAGCTCTCCACACTTGGGAACTGCTTGGGATGTTTGAGAACACAGTTTGGAAACTTTTGCCTGATCTAATGCAGTGTACATCACCATATCATCTGGCCATCTTGCAATTTTTTTTACAAGTATCTCAATTTAGAGAGCAAACAAGGCGTACAGAGAATAGCATGCACATTATACAAAACAGAGCACAAAGGGAACACAGGTAGGGGAAACACGTGAGGGAGTCAAAAAATTAAGAATGTTACATTTGAATATGTGTTATTGGTCTTTAATCTTCAGGCTGACTTAGGTGGTGTGTTTTTTTGTTGTAATTGTGTGACATGAGAATTGGAGGGCTGAAAATAATAAAATCTGTTGTCAAGTGACAAATCTTGACTGTGTATGCTATGCATCCTGCCTCCTCTGACAAAGGTGTAGCAGATACTCTGGCACAAGTGTGCAAATGTGAGATGTTAACAGATTTGCTTTGGGGTATGCTCATTTATTAGGGTTACTCTTCTGGGTGGGGGTTCTGTAATTCTACCAATGTACTGCTTGTGTCACTTGTGTTCTCATATGGAGTGCTACTTCTCCCTTCTGCAAGTTCCCTCCCAAAGCTATCCTGCAGGATCTAGGTTCCCCAGGGCTGGGTTCTTCCAGCCCCACAATCAGATGAACATACACACACGCACATTAACAGATCATGTCTGAGAGGACTGGGTTAATCAGCACTCCCAAGCTGACCCCTTATACGTCCCTGAACTCAGTAGGCTGGGTCAAACAGTACCTCCAAGCTGTCACCCTCATAGGCCAGGGGCACCACACCGGAATAGAGTATGCCTGACCAGACTGGATCAAGCAGCACTTCCAAGCTGCCACCCTTATATGCCCCAGGTTCAGCACTTTCCTAGCCCCACTTTCACATTACAATTGTTCTGGTAGTAACCACTTGATGAGGAAACCCCACAGGATTTTTGGGTGCTGCAGGGATCTTTAGTTTATGTATGAGGAGCGTTGCTGCAGAGCGAATGGGGAAGTCAAAAAACACCCACGAGGGGGAGAGAGAGAGACGCAACCAGCTTAACCATGAAATTTATTTATTGACAGGTAATAACCATACAAGGGGAGCCAAACAAACAAAACAGTTATCATATTAAATCTAACTTAAATTTGATTATAAAAGTCAGGTTTAGAAAACTATAACTGATCACACAAGTCAGAGTCAGAAGGCTATACCGAGAAAGAGAGAGAGAGAGAGAGAGATGGGTTCTCACCACTCCGTGAAGCTTGAATCAATCGGGGGTCCCAGGTGGTGGTGTTAGCTGAGAATCCGTAGTGCTGGAGACAGGCAGAGCCCCCAGCATGATCAGTCAAAAGACGATGACATCCGAATGGAACTGATGCAGATTTTGGATCCAGGCATCAGAGCAGTTACTTGAGCATGGGTAGAAGTTTTTGGAGGGAAAGAACAATGGCTCAAGGGAGAACACTAGATTTGTTTATGGGTAAACTGATGGCTGAAGGGAGTATATCAAAATTGTTTTGTTCAGGCTAGACAATAGGAACTGATCATTCCTGGTTGTGGGAGGTTGTCATAAAAATAAAGGGAAGGGGGAGAGGGTCGGATGCAGTGCCATAAAATCCTCTTACCAGTAAAGGGTTAAAAAATGCAGGTAGCCAGACTGACACCTGACCTGGCTGGCATCTGACCAATGAGGGGACAAGATACTTTCAAATCTTGGGAGTGGGGAAGGTGTGTGTGGCTCTTTGTCTGAGTCAGAGTGATCTTGGAAGACAAGAAGTACCTGCAGAAAATCAATCTCCTCAACCAGTCATCTTCTCACCAAACCTCACTTTTCTAAAGTAAGTTTAGTCAGCATAGCGAGTAGGTTTCTGTTTGTTTTGCTTGGTGAGCTTTCCCTGTGTTAGAGGGAGGGGTTATTCCTGTTTTTTTCTGTAACTTTAAGGTTTTGTCCAGAGGGGGAATCCCTCTGAGTTTGGAAATTAAGTACCCTATAAAATAGTTACCATCCTGATTTTACAGAGATGGTTTTACCTTCTTTGTTTTAATAAAATCCTTCTTTTAAGAAGCTGACTGTTTGTTTTCTATGGTTTTAAAACCATGGGGGTGGGTTTTTAGATCACTGTGTAACCAATTGGTTAGAAGATTATTCTCAAGCTTCCCAGGAAAGGGGGTGTACGGGCTTGAAAGGGTATTTTGGGGGGAAGGGGAACTTCAAGTGGTTCCTTTCCTGGATTCCTGTTTAAAACACTTGATGGTGGCAGTAAAAAAAGCATTTCTCAGGGTGCAGGGAATTTTGTACCTTGGGGGTTTTAACCTAAGCTGGTAAAAATAAGTTTAGGAGCTCTTCATGCGGGTCCCCACATCTTTACCCTAAAGTTCAGAGTGGGGAGGAAACCCTGACATGGTGGTAGAGGTGGGATATATTGAACCAGAGATGTTTTTTGAACCAGACACAGGGAGTTTAGAATTTTTTTTTCTTCTCTCTGGCTCTTCCTGTAGCTGCTTGAAAGCAGGGAGGGGTTAAGCTGCTAGGAGCTAAAGTATCTACATATAAAAGCAGGTAGTTAACCCCTACAGGGAAAACCCAAGCAAGTTTTTTTTTCCTAACTCTCTCGGGTTAAAACAAATTAAACACAAAAAGGCTGAAATGACTGCCAGTAAAACAGCTATTAAACTGAAGCTAGCTAAACTGCAAGCCAATAAGAAAGATAAAGAACATGCTGAGGAGAGGAAACATGCAAAATCACTCTAACTTAAACAAAAAGCCACACACAAAGCCTTCCCCCGTCCCAAGATTTGAAAGTATCTTGTCCCCTCATTGGTCAGATGCCAGCCAGGTCAGGTGTCAGTCTGGCTACCTGCATTTTTTAACCCTTTACTGGTAAGAGGATTTTATAGCACTGCATCCGACCCTCTCCCCCTTCCCTTTATTTTTATGACAGAGGTGTTCCTTCGAGGGAGCTCACAGTGCAATTAAGCAGCTTCAGTACTTTGGATACCAATACTTTATTTATTTATTACTAGAATTGGTCTGATAACTACTGAACTGGGTGTGTACAGGTGTGCATTCATTAACATCTGGAGCAGAGATTCCCCATCATGCAGTGCTTTCCTGCTTTTCTGGTCCCAGAGTTCAGTGCGGTTCTTGCCTTAGAATCTCTGTTCTCCATTCTGTATGCTAATGGAGATGCCTCCCTGTCCCATCTTTGATGCAAATGAGGCTTTGAGTATTTCCTTAATCCTGTCACCCTTGTCCGGAGGAGTTTAGGTGTGTCTTCCACTGCCTTTTCATTGCTTTTTGTAAGTCTTTCTTCTAATCGGCTTTGGTTCAAGCAGAGGCTGGGAAGAAGGTCTTTTGTGAGTCAGACAGGCTGGATACTGTGCCCTGGTTCCCCAAGAACACAGAGCTGATAGGTAACAGAGAGCATAATTAAGGGAAGCTGCAGAGGGTGGGTTCACTCCTTTAATGATTGTGCCCATGGGGTGGGCAGGGATAGTGGATTGCGGGAAGGGTTGGGCAAGAACCACCATGCTAAACCTCCAGTCCTTTGACTCCACAGGCAGAAGGAGGGGAGAGCCTGTGGGGCTATGGGTAGGAGAGGTACTCAAGCAATTAATCTGGGGGTTGCTTCTGCAAAGCAAGGATCCCAGTCCTAGTAATTCAGGCTGCATGATGAGAAGAACTTTTGCCTGTTATTGTCCATACAGGTTTGTCTATTAAATATGGTATTTAAAGTCTTGAGGGGAAATGAAAGGATGATAAATAGAACTGACTTTCACATTCAGTATATTTCTAACACAGGCAATTCTATGTTATCTGTAGCCAGGAAACACCTACCTGATGTTTCACAAAGGCCTGTTTGACACACCTAGTAAAATGTATAAGATAAGAGTCTGCAAGTGTCTGCCCCATTTGTTACCTCCTGTTTGTGCATGAGAATTACTGCTCATGCTCCTTGACAACCCTATCCTGTGAGGCACTGAATGCTAGGTATTCAGTACTGGGCCCTAGTATTCTAACTTTGTCACCTGAAATCCTTGAAGAATGTAAATGTTGAGTGCTCCTATGGGGGAAAAAAAGAGAGCTTCAGAAAAGCCATTCATCTTTCAAAAAGTATTTAAAGCGCATTGAGTTCAGAGTTGTGTGGTAACGTGAGCAATGTCCTTAAACCATAGACTTTACAAGGGGGCTTCAGCAAAATGTACCTTTATGTTGAGGGAATGTTTCATATTTTTGATCTATGACTGCTGCAGTCTACCTACAGTATATGTGATAAGCTTATGAAATCGTTCATCTGAATTTCAAGCACGCCTGCTGAGTTTTCATTCTAGTGCCAAAAAAATGGTGGGGGATAGGAAGAAGAAAAGGAAATGTAAATAATTGGTCACAGGCTGAAATAAAAGGTGGAAAAAAGAAAATAAATGAAATCTGTCAACCTTATTGAATGTGTTTGCTAATATGCTACTTTGACTTGGGAGCTGTGTGGATCATGCAAGTTGTTCTGCAGTGGTTTATAATTGTCCTCAGTAGACAGAACTTGGCTATAGTCCAAAACTGTTATATATTTACCAGAAAAATGGGAAACCTGATTAAGTCAAAATGGATTTCATTGTGGCCTATGAGTGCAGCTTTGTAAACTTATTGATTATGGCTCGTAACATTGTTCTTATTGATGACTGTATCTTGAACATTCCAAAACCCTTAGCGTTTATTTGCTTCAAACCAAAATATATGTTATGCAAATAACTTTGGGGTTTTTTAAGTAAAACACAAAAGGCGGGTGGAGGGGGAGTGCAAATGTGTTGTTGTTGATGATTTTTTTCCCTGCAGTAGGTCAATAATTGATTCTAATAATCCAATTAATACATACATTGTTTCACCCTGTCAGATTGCCTTATCCTGTGAAGTATAATTTTGGTTACTAATTGTTTTATGAATGTTATATCTTTGAAATTCATGGCAGGAACTCTATTATGTGCCTGGATAGTATCAAACATGTAGTGGGTGCTACCAAAATATTAATAGATTTATTTTGTGAACAGGGATGGGTGGAGGTGGCTTGTTGAATGGATTATGAGACACTAAAGTCCTTTACCTATGGTATGCTGGTAAACATTCAGCCTAGGTTAGGAGTGAATGTGGCCTATGTGAAATGAGTTGGTGGGCTCGGTTCAGGTGCCAGTGGACAAGTATGGACCTCTTAAATCTGTAACTCCATTTGGCACAAAATTGACACGCTTACTGATAAACTTGGCAGAGGCCAAGGAAGAACCTATTTTCTGTCAACGTCCTAGACTCCCTTGTCATTGGGCTTCAGAACAGGAAGCAACACAGAAACGCAATTGAGAGTCTTGTTACACACTGCAGAACTGAAATCACTGATACCTGGGCCTAAGCGTTAGACCTGCTTTGGGACAGTGTCTCTAATGCAAGAGACTGCCCAGCGTGCACCAGCAGTGAGGCTCCACCCTAACAACGGAAATCACTGAGAGCTGTGTTAAGTGGTGGGACCTGAAAACATTCCAGGAGTTGACCCTGACACTCCTCCTGTCAGCCCTACATGGCGGTAAACCCGAACCAGGCAATGCCTTTGGGGACTTGGCCCCCGGTCTCTGGCTGGTGTCTATTCAGTGGCCGTTTTGGAACTTGTGGGTGTTTCTCCAATGTAGGGACCCTGGTCAAGGCACTCCTACTTGATGACCTTGGAAGGAAGGGCTCCACCTTCCCTTCGGACAGTCCCCAATCCAAACTCCGGTACTCAGGCTAGTGCTGAGTACCAGGGGCCGATACCGTGTGACCCATCTGGTGCAAAAATTAGAAGGAATGCCCTCAGCCGGTGCCAACCTCCTCCTCCCCCAACGAAGCCGAGTTCAGGATGTGTGCATCAGCTTCCCAGGACGACTTCAAGGCGCACCAGTAGCTGTTGAAAAGACTAGCCCAAAATTTGGGCATAGAAGTGGAAGCGGTAAAGCAGTCATCCCATATTTTGGTTGACAACCTGACCACAAAGGGCCCATCAAGAGTAGCATTACCACTCAACAAGGCCATCATGAATCCAATAAAAGCCTGGGGCAAACCCACAGTTCCCTGACCCCCAGAGCCAAGAGAACAAAATTGTCAGACACGTAGATGAACATAATTTGTTGGGAAATAAACAGGTTTTTGTAAAGGGAAATCATGCATCACCAATCCACTAGAATTCTTTGAGGGGGTCAACAAGCATGCGGAAAAAGGAGATGCAGTGGATATCATGTATTTAGATTTTCAGAAAGCCTTTGACGAGGTCCCTCACCAAAGACTCTTAAGGAAAATAAGCCATGATGGGATAAGAGAGAAGGTCCTCTCATGGATTGGTAACTGGTTAAAAGATAGGAAACAAAGGGTAGAAATAAATGGTGAGTTTTCAGAATGGAGAGAGGTAAATAGTAAAAAGGGATCTGTTCTGGGCCCAGTCCTATTTAACATATTCATAAACAATCTGGAAAAAGGGGTAAACAGTGAGGTGGCAAAATTTGAAGATGATACGAAACTACTCAAGATAGTTAAGTTCTAGGCACACTGCGAAGAGCTACAGAAGGATCTCACAAAACTAGGTGACTGGGCAACAGAATAGCAGATGAAATTTAATGTTGATAAATGCAAAATAATGCATATTGGAAAACATAATTCTAAATATACAAATACAATGTTGGGGTCTAAATTAGCTGTTACCACTCAAGAAAGAGATCTTGGAATCATTGTGGATAGTTCTCTGAAATCATTCACTCAATGTGCAGCAGCAGTCAAAAAAGCAAACAGAATGTTGGGAATCATCAAGAAAGGGATAGATAATAAGACAGAAAATATCATATTGCCGCTATATAAATCCATGGTACGCCCACACCTTGAATGCTGCGTGCAGATGTGGCCGCTCCATCTCAAAAAAAGATATATTGGAATTGGAAAAGGTTCAGAAAAGGGCAACAAAAATGATTATGGCTATAGAATGGCTTCCATATGAGGAGAGATTAATAAGACTGGGGCTTTTCAGCTTGGAAAAGAGGCGACTAAGAGGGGATATGATAGAGGTCTATAAAATCATGAGTGGTATAGAGAAAGTAAATAAGGAAGTGTTATTTACTCCTTATAATGCAAGAACAAGGGGCCACCAAATGAAATTAATAGGTAGCAGGTTTAAAACAAACACAAGAAAGTATTTTTTCACGCAACACACTGTCAACCTCTGGAACTCCTTGCCAAGGGGTGTTGTGAAGGCCAATACTATTATGGGGTTCAAAAGGGAGCTAGATAGATTCTATCAGATATGTCTATCAGAAAGCTAAATAGGTCTATCAATGGCTATTAGCCAGGATGGGCAGGAATGGTGTCCCTAGCTTCTGTTTGCCAGAATCTGGGATTGGGTGACAGGGCATTGATCACTTGATGATTACCTGTTCTGTTCATTCCCTTTGTGGCACCTGCCATTGGCCACTGTCAGAGGACAGGATACTGGGCTTGATGGACCTATGGTCTGACCCAGTATGGTCGTTCTTATATCCTTATGTTAATCGAAAAGAAGTACTTTGTCCCAGCTCGTGAGTATGAGATTTGTATATACATCCCTCCTCCCCAGGATCCCTGTTGGTTGCTACGGCCAATGAACAAGAACAGCAGGGGTCACAAGGGGAGACTCCTAAGGTGAAGGTCTCCAAAAAGCTGGACCTTTTTGGTAGAAACGTCTATTCGACTGGGGGTCTGCAGCTCATGATCACTGACCAGCAGGCGCTCCTCAGCAGACATGACTGCAACATGCAGGACTTCCTGTTGAAGTTTAAGGACTCTCCCTTCTGGTTCCTCATCCCTGAAGGAGTGAAACCAGCCACCCCTCCCCCCAATTATTATTTCACTTTGGCGCACACACTCCCCACAGTTTAGAGGCCTCTGGCATCGCTAATATGTCCTAACACCTGGAAAAAATGAGCAGACTGCAGCTTTGGCTCAACTCGTGCAAGGAAAGATTAAAAATGATGTTAGTAAAAAGGGTGAAGCACACTGATAATCCATAGTCTGATGCCCTCAGTCACTAAAATCAAGGGAAGTTCCTCAAAGTGGTCCAGAGTCTCAGATTCATGCTGGACCCATCATGATCCTAGACACACATTGCTGCAATGGCGAGGGATGCCTTATGTTGTCTTAAAATGGCCACGAAACTGTTTTCTTCCTAGCTTCTAGCCATTGTGATCAATTCTCTTTTTCATCTTCATGTTAGAGTACTGTGTCTTGCTCTACCCATCACTGAACATAACTTCATAAAAGAGTATTGATGAAGCACTCAATGGCATGCCTGATACCAGCAAATGGTGACATGAACACATGCAACCTGTGCATTAAAGTGCAAATGCATCCTCACTTATTTCAGAGCAGATTTCAAAGTCCTGCCCCTAACCTACAAATCCCTTAGCTGAGTGGGACCTGACTGCCACTTTATTTTCAAAACCTTCCAAGGCTGGGAATTTCAGCAAAAACAAACAAATCCTATTGTTCAGACCATCCTTTAGCTTCACCAATTGCAACACTATTAGAAGCCACAGTGTAAGCAAGTATCAGAGGGGTAGCTGTGTTAGTCTGGATCTGTAAAAATGGCAAAGAGTCCTGTGGCATCTTATAGACTAACAGACGTATTGGAGCATAAGCTTTCGTGGGTGAACACCCACTTGGTCAGATGCATGCAGTGGAAATAACTCCACTGCATGCATCCGACGAAGTGGGTATTCACCCACGAAAGCTTATGCTCCAATACGTCTGTTAGTCTATAAGGTGCCACAGGACTCTTTGCCAGTGTAAGCAAGGTTCTAGCAATTTAATGGTTTTACCATGTCAGTTGCCCCCTGGGATCCTGGAAAGAGAAAACATAAATGGACTTTCTTTTATCAATATTTTGTTCTGTACTTAAATATAATATGAAGGTGAAAGGACCCTTAAAAGCTCCTTAGATTCAGGTGTGAGATTAGAGGGGAAAAGGTAATGGTATTCTTCTCAGCTCCACCCACAAATAAATGCAACTCAGGTGAGAAATCCAAATGAGAGACCACTCACTGTAGGCTGTGCAGAAATTCAAAATGCAATTATGTGCTCTCTGAGCTCCGCTTAGCTCCCCACTCCCTCTTCAGTGGAATATGCCCATGGGCTTGGTTGCTTTCCTTGGGCTTGCCTTCTTGATTGGGAGAAAAAAATACGGGGTATCATGGTAAATTGTGTAGCTCTGTGATCCTCCCTTTCTTTTCTTAAATGAAGATTTAAATAGTTCATGTAAATGTCAATATGATTCTTAGCACTGAGCATCTGAGTTAACACCCTACAGAGATGGAAAGGCAGTTCATATGTCTCAGAGTTATTGTTCTAGGCATTCTGCGGATTCATACAGACACCCCATGTCGGTTACCATTTGGTCACATTTTTGAGGTTTTCTTCACATTATAAACAGCTAACAACTTACTGCTTTTAGTGAAAGAATCTAGAGAAAAAGATGGTCACATCAGAGAAGTGCCAATACAGCATATGGACTCACACTGACTGTTTCCGTGCCCTGCACAGGTTATATGGAAGTGAATAGGAGTGGAGACTAAACCATCTTCTGATCCCAAGAGGGGGTCCCGTCCTCTTCAGTTGAGTCACATTGGAAGGGCTGCGTATTGACTTTGCTTGTGTTATACCTCTTTCATAGCTAAATGTACAATTTCATTCCCTCAGGGCATTCACTAGCCCTACATTCATTTTAACTAATTTGTTTTTTGGAATTTTATACAACATGTAAAATGGCTGTGGTGATTCTTGAGAAAATTAGGATGCTGTCTGTTGCCTGACCCCAGGGAAGTAATAAGAATAAAAAGTTCACACATTTCTTGTTTGACAGTGGCAGTTAAAATGAAAGACGAATGTCTCTCATAAGAGTTATAGGTAATTGAAATCCATAAAATTCCATGCTAAACAGGTGATATTAAGCAAATATATGCAGGTAATTTCCCTTTCTTTGGTTTTTGTTTGTTTGTTGAAAAGGTAAAAGTCAAATGTTAGGTTTAAAATGTAAGCTTTACATTTCTAACTGCAGATCAATATTTTTTATCTGATTTGAGAAGCACAGCCAATAGGAATGTAATTTAAGTAGGAAACAATATACTTTGACTCTTATGCCTACAGTTAAATGCTATCTTCTCTTCTGAACCCCTGAGAGGCTCTACAATTGGAGTGTTATTTTGAATATGGGGTATCTTTAAGTTTTGTTGGCACCACATAGAGCATATGAGAGGCATCTTTTACTTGTGTATGGGTATAAATATAAATAAATAAAATATTGTGCAGTCTATTTTCACACTTTTCTAGTGATATTTGAGATTGGTGTTGGTCCTGCTTTGAGCAGCGGGCTGGACTAGATGACCTCCTGAGGACTCTTCCAACCCTAGTCGTCTATGATTGTTTTGCTGTAAGAGTTGGTGATTTCAAATATTTGGTGGTTTGTGAGATCTAAAAATTTAAATCCATACAATTGACCCTACTTTTTTTGTACAGTTTTATTTAATTTGATGTATACAATGGCCCTCCCCTTGACAACATTTAAAATTTGCAGTAATCTGCTTCTATCCTTTGCATAATGCCCTTGCATTTATCAACAAATCCTGATGCAAAAATTTCCCCATAAGTAGCCAGTCTGCTCTTTTATCTTCAACATGAAAGAAAAAAAAATGAGGTTTGCATCCTGTCTGCTTAACAAACTTGAACTCTAGTAGCAATTAAGCATGTCCCAAGTCAAAGGGCCTTTCTGAGTAATGACAGGAATGCTCTCTCTTTTGTACTTAGGGAGCATCAGCTCATATTTCTCTGCTGATCATGTAGTAGAATGGCCCAGAAAGGTGAGCTGGTCTCTCAGGTAATCTGGACCCAAATCATTTGAGGATTTAAAGGTTAGAACCAATACAGTGAGTTCCACCTGGGCATGTCCGCATTTTGGCATTTGCTCCCCACTCCGGCTTGGGGCCTCCATGGGAAGAGCAGGAGTGGGCCCTTGGGGGGAAGGGGAAGAGCCTCTGGGTCTTGGGGAGAAGACGAGGGGCAAGGACGGAGCCTCAGGCGGCATAATGTTGCCATCGTAAAAAAGAGGTTACAACTGAAAACCTGCATCTCAATATTTATCCATTGAAATATTGAGGAAAATGTGGGATCTATTTTTAAAAGGATGTAAAGAGAGCAAGTTCGTTCCAGTCAATCTTGCTTCACGCCTGTTATAACCTTCTCTGTAAACATTCTGCAATTAGCAAGACAGTTTATTGTGAGACATTGCCGTCTAGACTACTACAACTATAATTGCTCTATTTCTTGACCCTTGAAAGCAAAATGTCAGATTACCCAAATGTTGTTTCACCCACATTCAAAGTTCACTGACTCTTTTCATTCTTCAATTCTTGCCTGTAATTTGACGAAGCTGAAACTTTTGTTTAAAAACAAAAACTAATAAAAGAATATATTGAAATATGTAACCTCTAAAAATGTTGGAACATGTCAGATGCCCACACATTTGGAAACAGAATTTATCAAGAGATGTCAAAGTGAAATTTGATTATAAATATCTGACACATGTAAATCCCTGTCCATCCTTTCCAAAAACCCATGTTGTATGCAGAACCATGTTGTATGCAGAATTGTCCCCAGTTCACATGCCCTGTATCAGCAACAGCAGGCAGCTAGCATCTCAGAGTGAAAAATCACTTCACCCACATAAAGCCAGAATAATTGGGATTAATGCAGACGAATTACAAGGTGCAGAGGAGGCATTAAATGCATCTACTACCCCAGAATATGGCCTGGAATAATGTCCACTGTCCATACACATCCATGGAGTGTTAGGGCCATGGCATATTCATGGTTGGGGGATCCTGCAGTATGCCTCCCCTCCCACTCACAACGCCACTCTCTGCACTGGCCTATGTGGGACTGGCACAGAGACAACTTGCATGGCCCCCACCATATAGCTCTACCCGGGGGTTAAGTGAAGAACCTTGTGCTGGAGTTTTAGTATCTGGATGAATTTCTCCCTTGGTTATTACATACCTTATTTGTCTGGGATGTAAGCCGCCAATCCTTTATTGAATCACGTGAGTCAAATTGCAGAAGGTTAAAGAGTAACATTCGCAAAGGCAAATATTTACATAGGGCAAAAGAAATACAGAAATAAGTAGAAGGATGGTCCAGTGGTTAGGGGCTAGCCTGGGTCTTGGGAGACCTGGATTCAGTTCCCTGCTTGGCCATATACTTCCTGGGTGGCCTTGGTTAAATCATTTAGAACTAGTTCCACAAAGGGATTGAGGCACTTAAACCCAAAATATAGATTTTCAAAAGCCCTTCACAGCTGTCGCCCAATCACGTAGACACCTAAGTTTACTCTGGTAGTCATGCGCAAAGCTGATTCAGTCCGGTCACTCAGCTCCCACCTAAATTCTGGTGGGATCCTTAAACTAGGCATTCCATTGTCTGCAAGGCCTGATCTGGTAGGTGTGTTTTGCAAGAATATTAGGAATATTGAGTAAAAGTAGAGAGGTTATATTAGCTCTGCATTTGGCACTGGTACGACCACTGCTGGAATACTGTGTCAGTTCTGGTGTCCACAATTTAAGAAGAAAATTGATAAATTTGAGAGGGTTCAGAGAACAGCCATGGGAATGATTAAAAGATTAGAAAATATGCCTTATAGTGATAGGCTCAAGGAGCTCAATCTATTTAGTTTAACAAAGAAAAAGTTAAGGGGTGACTTGATCACAGTCTATAAATACCTACATGGGAAACAGAAATTTGACAATAGAGGGCTCATCCATCTATCAGGCAAAGGTACATCAAGATCCAGTGGCTAGAAGTTGAAGCTAAATAAATAAGGCATACGTTTTTAACCGTGAGGATAATTAACCATTGGCGCAACATATCAAGAGTTGTGGTGGATTATCCAGCCCTGGAAATGTTTAAATCAAGATTGGATGTTTTTCTAAAATATATGCTCTTGTTCAAACAGGAATTATTTAAGGGAAGTCCTGTTACCCAGGAGATCAGACTTGGTGATCACAGTCACCCCTTCTGGTCTTAAAATTTCTGAATCTGTGAAAATGAGACACAGGAGCCATGTAGGAGTTGTTGGAAAGTTTACCTACCATCTAATGGAACAGTGTAACCAGCTAGAGAGCCAGTGGGTTTGCATGAGTGTGAGACATATTTTCCCTCTACTCTGAACAAGTTTCCTTTAATATCATAATTTTCAGCAACTGACATTACCCTCAGGTATAAAAATAGACACTTTGAGAATAAGAAGTAGAAAATAGAAATAACTTAAGGGTTGCCTCCTGAAAGATTTGCCAAAAGGATTTTTTAGTTCCAGAAATTTCTCTGCTCACAAGGATTCCCAGACTTGTGACAGCAATATGACAGGGAAAATGCTGCTCCAAACATTTCTGCAGTTTTGAAAAAAGAAATCTGAACTGAAATCAAAGGGTCACCAACAGAAGTGTTCCCTGCAATTGGTGAGGTGAAAAACTTGTCCATGACTAATATTTATGCTGATGTAATTGCCTTTAATAAAACAGAGCAGAGTTGAGAAAAGAGTAAATGACCTTGAAGCAAAAGAAGCTGTTACTGGAAGAAACAAATTCTGTGTTATGTAAAAACCTTTATTTATTTATTTAAATTTACTTGACTATATAGACGATTTAGAAAGTTGCCTTAGAAGATTAAACATTATGATCATTGGTTTATATACCAGAGGCAGCAAAGGGAAAAATCTTTTGTCTAGCATTTGTTTAATACTGTTTTAAAATGTGAAGACTGGACTGCTTGTTTGAATTAGATAGTGTTCACCTTGTCATCATGGCAAAATCCAGGTAATATACCATTATTTTTAAACAGTTCAGATTTCTATATAAGAAACATATGAAACTTCATGAGAGTTCACCCCACTTTCTCCTTTCTTCTGCAACATCACATTTCTTTCTTACTCTGTGAATCTCAAATATGCTGCATTCTTTACACTTTTAATTTCCTCATGTGAGATTTAGTCTATATATCATGCAAATGTTTTGGAATACTCTTTTCCCCTTTTATGGATTACTCCAGTATAAGCAACTTAGAACTCCACAAATTTTCACTCATGCACATTCTTCCTCATTCTTCTAACAGGAAATGAGATAGGTTTCCCCATCTCTACAGAAGAAGCAGGGAGCTTGGCTTCCATGTATGGATGTCCCAAAATCCACAAATACAAAGGGATATATTTTCAGAAGTTATGCACCTACGCTAATTTTCTGGCTCTTCGGTAATGCCATTGCCACTGGAACGTCAGTCAGGGTTCAGATGCAGAACTGAGGTCTTAGTCTATATGTATCCTGTCATGTAACTTAGGGCTACTCTACACTAGAAGTGCTACAGCGGCGCAGCTGCACCGATGCAGCTGGGCCTCTGTAGTGTGTCTGGTGCAGACGCATATGCCAACGGGAGGTAGCTCTCCCGCCGACATAGCGCTGTCCAACCAGTGCTTAGACTGTGTAACTTATGTCACTCAGGGGGGTGGCTTCTTCACACTGCTGAGCGACATAAGTTATACCAAAGTAAGCAGAAGTGTAGTCCAAGCCCGCTGCACAGGCATAAGGGGCCATTGACAGAAAATCGTTTGGGGTTTATCTCAATATCCAAAATGGCAAATTTAGATCAATAGAAAATATCTCTGAATTGCTGTATCATATTATCCATGTACTACCTGTAAAACCTACAGTGGCAGTATTGAGTTACCAGCCAGTCTAGAGCTCTACATTTGCCTGTGGTTTTGTAGTCAGGCTCACGCTCCCCATGGACAAACTGTCATAGATCTGGTTTGGCTCTCTCTGATTGCTGTGAAGGGATTCAGATGTTGAATCCCCAGGTGCTTTAAGTCACCAGAATCTGAACAAAGTCCAGTCACTGCCTCTGTCTTGGGGTCCTTACGGACACTCTTGGGGTTCAAGATCTAGCACCCTCTATCCGGTCCCTGGAACCAGTGCTGATACCTCAGAGCCTGGAGATTAAACAAACTCTTTCCCAGATCTCCACCCAAAGGTTTACCTCTTCAAGGGGCCATGTTGTAGGTGTAGCATACAACACAGAGACACTTTGCATAAAATTAACATATTATTGCTCTTTGCTTAATCACATGAGAAATACATAGATCTATGCAAAAATAGTAAATCTTACAGGCATTTCCTTGCTTCATTTTCCTCACCACTCCAGAGCATTATTTGGGCAGGAATCAGAGTTTTGGGGCCTGTGCAGAGCTCTTCTGCCCCATTGTATAGTTTGTGTTCTAACACATGGAGATTTCTCTCTCCCAGCACTTCTTCCCACCTTGGCCTGTCTTTCTCCTTCCTTCCTGCTGTCCAAACTTCCTGTGTCTCTCCCAGTCTTCCATCTGTGAGTCTCTTTTAACCCCCTGCTTTGTCACATTTGACTCTGTCTTGTTTGGGAATTTTCCATTCTCCCAACACCAGCTCCCTGCAAAGGGAATGGTGAGAGAACTGGTTTTCCCTATGGTGCAGTTACTCTTTTGTTCTCCCCAAGTAAGACCTTGCAGGAACTGACAGTCCTTTAACAACCAGTTGTTGTCTCTGGTCTGGCAGAGACCTGACATAACCCTGCTGGCTCATGGGGAATGCACATGCAGACGGGCATTCATGATACATCAATTTTCATAGTAATGACTTATAACTTTATAATGTCAATCAGGATTCATACATTGTACAGATAGATCCCCCAAGTCATTACACAAATGTAGAGCCCAATCCTATAATCAGAGCCCCCTGGGCAGATTGTTGGATTTACACAGATCCTCACTGACATCATAATGGTGTGACATGGATGCAATAGTATAACTGCATTGTCAGGGCCTCCTTTGAACTTTCTTAAACACCCATAGTTTCAACCTGGTGTCTGGTGTCACATTTTTATAGTAAATCACAATAAAGAAAGGCCCCAAAATATCAATATTTGTAGAATCGTAGAAGATTAGGGTTGGAAGAGACCTCAGGAGGTCATCTAATCCAACCCCCTGATCAAAGCAGGAACAACCCCAACTAAATCATCCCAGCCAGGGATTTGTCAACCCGACCCTTAAACACCTCTAAGGATGAAGATTCCATCACCTCCCTAGGTAACCCATTCCAGGTACCCATTCCTTCACCACCCTCCTAGTGAAATAGTGTTTCCTAATATCCATCCATAGACCTCCTCCACAGCAACTTGAAACCATTGCTCCTTGTTCTGTCAAATAAAATACATAATATAAGGTTCAATTAGTTTAATTATCCTATGGACAAAGCAATGCACATCTGGTTCCTAACGTTAAAGCATTTCAAATCTCCATGTTATTCATATTTCGCTTACTTTCATATTGACGGTTCTTTTCTAATTTTAACATTGATTTCCAATTTTCTTGTTGATTATTTTTTCATTTCTTTATACTCTTTCACTTTTCTAGTCCTGTTGGTTCCCAGTGTTGATTAATTTGATATTGATATAACCATTGTAATGCTATATTCTTTAAATGATTCATTTTTGTTAGTATCCCCATCTGAATTTTCACAATGCTTTTTGCCGAGCAATTACCCAAGTGCCTTATGAAAGAAACACAATGAAGATTTATTATTAAAAAACACCCCATCTTAATCATGCTAGTTTGAGCTCTCAAGCCCTTCACAGTTCTCTGGCCATTACATATTGTCTTTTAATGTTTCCAGAAGTAAGACGCTATTAAGTCAAATTTGGTTGCAAATTGCAAGATCAGTATTTTACAAAAACTGAGACCAATAAATATGCTTCCATTAATGACAGAAAATGAAAAAAATAGGTTTATTAGTGTTATTTGTTTGTTTTTAATGACACCAACTTAGCAGAATTGTTCTAAGGCACAAAAACTGAACAATCAAATAGACTAGAAGCTAAAGTGAAATGGACTGGTTTTTTTTCATTATGTCCAAGTTGAGGGGAAAATAAAAAGTAAATGCATAGCATAACCAATAAAAAGTACATGTGATTTTAAAACTAGATCCAGTGGGATGGGGGGGAATCACATTTGAAAACTTTTCATCCAAAAAAGAGAAGTATTTTTGTGCAAATGTTTATGAAAAATTGTTCCTGTTTTCCAAGGTTTATTTAAAATGCTTTCAGTTGCAATGACTTATTGAGTGAGTAGCTGTCCCTGCAGTCTCCGCTGTCCATTGGCATTCCTTTTTTTTTTTAATGGAGTTCTGCCTGCACAGATTTTCTCCCCATACTGCGATCAGATCCAGTACCCCCCATTCAGAGCTCTTTTGCAATTCTGAGACTGCAGGAAATGAAATTCAAAAGTTCCCGGGGCTTTTCCTGATTACCTGGCTAGTGCATCTGAGTTGAAAGTGCTGTCCAGAGCGGTCAAAATGGAGCATTCTGGGATACCTCCCAGAGGCCAATATTGTCGAATTGCATCCACAGTACCTCAAATCCCGAACAGCAATGTCGATTTTAGCACTACTCCTCTTAGAATCATAGAATCATAGAATCTCAGGGTTGGAAGGTACCTCAGGAGGTCATCTAGTCCAACCCCCTGCTCAAAGCAGGACCAACCCCAACTAAATCATCCCAGCCAGGGCATTGTCAAGCCTGACCTTAAAAACCTCTAAGGAAGGAGATTCCACCACCTCCCTAGGTAACCCATTCCAGTGCTTCACCACCCTACTAGTCAAAACGATTTTCCTAATATCCAACCTAAACCTCCCCCTCTGCAACTTGAGACCATTACTCCTTGTTCTGTCATTTTCTACCACTGAGAACAGTCTAGATCCATCCTCTTTGGAACCCCCTTTCAAGTAGTTGAAAGCAGCTATCAAATCCCCCCTCATTCTTCTCTTCTGCAGGCTAAATAATCCCAGTTCCCTCAGCCTCTCCTCATAAGTCATGTGCTCCAGCCCCCTAATCATTTTTGTTGCCCTCTGCTGGATTCTTTCCAATTTATCCACATCCTTCTTGTAGTGTGGGGCCCAAAACAGGACACAGTCCTCCAGATGAGGCCTCACCAGTGCCGAATAGAGTGGAATGATCACGTCCCTCGATCTGCTGGAAGTGCCCCTACTTATACAACCCAAAATGCCATTAGCCTTCTTGACAACAAGGGCACACTGTTGACCCATATTCAGCTTTTCATCCACCAAAACCCCTAGGTCCTTTTCTGCAGTACTGCTGCCCAGCCATTCGGTCCTTAGTCTGTAGCAGTGCATGGGATTCTTCCGTCCTAAGTGCAGGACTCTGCACTTGTCCTTGTTGAACCTCATCAGATTTCTTTTGGCCCAATCCTCTAATTTGTCTAGGTCCCTCTGTATCCTATCCCTACCCTCCAGCGTATCAACCACTCCTCCCAGTTTAGTGTCATCTGCAAACTTGCTAAGGGTGCAGTCCACACCATCCTCCAGATCGTTAATGAAGATATTGAACAAAACCGGCCCCAGCACCGACCCTTGGGGCACTCCACTTGATACCGGCTGCCAACTAGACATGGAGCCATTGATCACTGCCCGTTGAGCCCGACCATCTAGCCAGTTTTCTATCCACCTTACAGTCCATTCATCCAGCCCATACTTCTTTAACTTGCTGGCAAGAATACTGTGGGAGACTGTATCAAAAGCTTTGCTAAAGTCAAGAAATAGCACATCCACTGCTTTCCCCTCATCCACAGAGCCAGTTATCTCATCATAGAAGGCAATTAGGTTAGTGAGGCATGACTTGCCCTTGGTGAATCCATGCTGACTGTTCCTGATCACTTTCCCCTCCTTTAAGTGGTTCAGAATTGATTCCTTGGGGACCTGTTCCATGATTTTTCCAGGGACTGAGGTGAGACTGACTGGCCTGTAGTTCCCCGGATCTTCCTTCTTCCCTTTTTTAAAGATGGGCACTACATTAGCTTTTTTCCAGTCATCCGGGACCTCCTCCGATTGCCATTTTTCAAAGATAATGGCCAATGGCTCTGCAATCACATCAGCCAACTCCTTTAGCACCCTTCGATGCAGTGCATCCGGCCCCATGGACTTGTGCTCATCCAGCTTTTCTAAATAGTCCTGAACTACTTCTTTCTCCACAGAGGGCTGGTCACCTCCTCCCCATACCGTGCTGCGGAGTGCAGCCGCCTGGGAGCTGACCTTGTCTGTGAAGACAGAGGCAAAAAAAGCATTGAGTACACTAGCTTTCTCCACATCCTCTGTCACTAGGTTCCCTCCCTCATTCAGCAAGGGGCCGACACTTTCTTTGACTTTCTTCTTGTTGCTAACATACCTGAAGAAACCCTTCTTGTTACTCCTAACATCTCCAGCTAGCTGCAACTCCAAGTGTGATTTGGCCTTCCTAATTTCACTCCTGCATGCCTGAACAATATTTTTATACTCCTCCCTGGTCATTTGTCCAATCTTCCACTTCTTGTAAGCTGCCTTTTTGTGTTTAAGACGAGCATGGATTTCACTGTTAAGCCAAGCTGGTCCCCTGCCATATTTACTTTTCTTTCTACACATCGTGATGGTTTGTTCCTGCAACCTCAATAAGGATTCTTTAAAATATAGCCAGCTTTCCTTGACTCCTTTCTCCCTCATGTTATTCTCCCAGGGGACCTTGCCCATCAGTTCCCTGAGGGAGTCAAAGTCTGCTTTTCTGAAGTCCAGGGTCTCTGTTCTACTGCTCTCCTTTCTTCCTTGTGTCAGGATCCTGAACTCGACCATCTCATGGTCACTGCCTCCCAGGTTCCCTTCCACTATTGCTTCCTCTACTATTTCTTCCCTGTTTGTGAGCAGCAGGTCAAGAAGAGCTTTTCCCCTAGTTGATTCCTCCAGCCCTTGCACCACGAAGTTGTCCCCTACACTTTCCAAAAACTTCCTGGATTGTCTGCACCACTGTATTGCTCTCCCAGCAGATATTGGGGTGATTAAAGTCACCCATGAGAACCAGGGCCTGTGATCTAGTAACTTCTGTTAATTGCTGGAAGAAAGCCTCGTCCAGCTCTTCCCCCTGGTCTGGTGGTCTGTAGCAGGCTCCCACCACGACATTACCCTTGTTGCTCACATGTCTAAATTCAATCCAGAGACTCTCAGGTTTTTCTTCATTTTCATACTGGAGCTCCGAGCAACCATATTGCTCTCTTACGTACAACACAACTCGCCCACCTTTTTTGCCCTGCCTATCCTTCCTGAACAGTTTATATCCATCCATGACAGTGCTCCAATCATGTGAGTTATCCCACGAAGTCTCTGTTATTCCAATGACATCATAATTCCTTGACTATGCCAGGACTTCCAGTTCTCCCTGCTTGTTTCCCAGGCTTCTTGCATTTGTGTATAGGCACTTAAGATAACTCACTGATCATCCTGCTGTCCCAGTATGGAGCAGGAGCCCTCCTGTCTTGCACTCACCTACTTGTGCTTCCTCCCGGTATCCCACTTCCCCACTTACCTCAGGGCTTTGGTCTCCTTCCCCCGGTGAACCTAGTTTAAAGCCCTCCTCACTAGGTTAGCCAGCCTGCTTGCAAAGATGCTCTTCCCTCTCTTCGTTAGGTGGAGCCCATCTCTGCCTAACACTCCTTCTTCTTGGAACACCATCCCATGATCAAAAAGAATCCAAACCCTTCTCTCCGACACCATCTGCGTAGCCATTCATTGACTTCCACGATTCGACGGTCTCTACCCTTGCAATGGTGGAGTAGAGAAATCAGTTTTAAGAGCCCTTCAAGTCGACAAAACCGGGTTGGTTGTGTGGACAGATTGAGTTTTAATTCAATATAGCGTGTCTAATTCCATTATATTTGCATACTGTAGACCAGGCCTAAAGCTATGTATACATTGCACACTTACCATGGTGAGGCTGTGCCGTTGCAGCCATGCAGTTGTTAGATAAGCAATGTAGCCATTGTTTGTCGCCGGGAGAGACAAACTGACAAAATAAAACCTGACTAAAATAAAACCACCCCCAATGAAAGGTGGTAGCTTTGTTGGTGGGTGAGCATCTCCTGCCAATGAAGCGCTGTCCACACTGGTGCTTTTTGTCGTTAAAACTTTTGTCGTTTAGCGGTGTGTTTTTTCACACCCTTGAGCAACAAATGATTTAACAATGAAAGTGCAGTGTAGACAAAACCTTAATGTCTTCGCCGCCAGCTTCATCCTCAGAGATTGCCATGATGCTTATGGATAGCTTGTGAAAGATAAATGATTGGGAGATGGCTACAGTGACAATGATGGAAGTCCTATGCCAAGTCTGACCAACGGCAACATACACTTTTCTGAAGTCTTATGCAATCGCTGTGTAGCAAAGAAGGAAAGGTTACTTTATGTTCACCATTATGGCTGTGAAATCTCACAGAGCAGATACACAACTACTCAAGATAGTTAAGTCCCAAGCAACTGCGAAGAGTTACAAAGGGATCTCACAAAACTGGGTGATGGGGCAACAAAATGGCAGATGAAATTCAATGTTGATAAATGCAAAATAATGCACATTGGAAAACATAATCCCAACTATACATAATAAATGATGGGGGTCTAAATTAGCTGTTACCACTCAAGAAAGAGCATGTGGAGTCATTGTGGATAGTTCTCTGAAAACATCCACTCAATGTGCAGCAGCAGTCAAAAAAGCTAACAGAATGTTGGGAATCATTAAGAAAGGGATAGATAAGAAGACAGAAAATATCAAATTGCCTCTATATAAATTCATGGTACGCCCACACCTTGAATATTGCATGCAGATGTGTTCAGTCCATCTCAAAAAAGATATATTGGAATTGGAAAAGGTTCAGAAAAGGGCAACAAAAATGATTAGGGGTATGGAATGGCTGCCATATGAGGAGAGATTAATAGGACTGGGACTTTTCAAACTGGAAAATAGATCACTAAGTGGAGATGTCAGGGTTCCCTCCCCACTCTAAACTCTAGGGTAAAGACGTGGGGACCCGCATTCAGAGCCCCTAAGCTTATTTTTACCAGCTTAGGTTAAATCCCCCAAGGTACAAAATTCCCTGCACCCTGAGAAATGCTTCTTGCTGCCACCATCAAGTATCTAACAGGAATCCAGGAAAGGAATCACTTGAACTTCCCTCCCCCCCAAAATACCCCCTCAAGCCGTACACCCCCTTTCCTGGGGAAGCTTGAGAACAATCTCCCAACCAATTGGTTATACAGTGATCTAAAAACCCACCCCCTGGGTTTTAACACCATGAAAACAGTCAGCTTCTTAAAAGAAGGATTTTATTAAAAATAAAGAAGGTAAAATCATCTCTGTAAAAATCAGGATGGTAACTATTTCACAGGGCACTATATTTCCAAACTCAGAGAGATTTCCCCCTCTGGACAAAGCCTTAAAGTTACAGAAAACCATGAATAACACCCCCCCCTTTGCCCGTTCTAACACAGGGAATACACCAAGCCGAAATTAAACAGAAATCGATGCGCTATGCTATCTAAACTTACTTCAGAAAAGGGAGGTTTGATTTTCTGCAGGTTCCTTCTGTCTTCCAAGATCACTCTGACTCAGACAAAGACACACACAAAAACCTTTCCCCCCTCCCAAAGTATGAAAGTATCTTGTCCCCTTATTGGTCAGATGCCAGCCAGGTCAGGTGTCAGTCTGGCTACCTGCATTTCTTAACCCTTTAATGGAAAGAGGATTTTATAGCACTGCATCAGATCCTCTCCCCCTTCCCTTCATATTTATGACAGGAGATATGATAGAGGTCCATAAAATCATGACTGGCGTGAAGAAAGCAAATAAGGAAGTGTTATTTACTCCTTCTCACAACACAAGACCTAGGGGTTACCAAATGAAATTAATAGGGAGCAGGTTTAAAACAAACACAAGGAAGTATTTCTTCCCACAACGCACAGTCAACCTCTGTAACTCCTTGCCAGAGGATGTTGTGAAGGCCAAGACTCTCTAGATAATCTCATGGAAGATAGGTCCATCAATGGCTGTTAGCCAGGATGGACAAGTATGGTGTCCCTAGTCTCTGTTTGCCAGAAGCTGGGAATGAGCGACAGAGGATGGATCACTTGATGATTACCTATTCTGTTCATTCCCTCTGGGGCACCTGGTATTGGCCACTGTTGGAAGACAGGATTCTTGGCTAGATGGACCTTTAGTCTGACCTAGTAGGGCCATTGAAATGGGGGAGCCATAGGCTCCCGAACTGTAGGCCCCCCTCCCATGCCACGTTGCCCCCCCACATGGCCCCACCCCTGCCCCACCCCTTCTTCCCAAATCCTTGCCCTCACAACGCCCATTACCCCAGAGGCCTCACACTCACATCACCTCTTCTCCCTGAGCCCCTGTCCTTGTACCGCCCCTTCCCCAAAAATCCTATCCCCACACTGCCTCTTGTCCCCAAGACCCCGACACCCCTCTGTCCTCTCTCCCTCCCTCTGTAGCTCGCCCTTATGGGCCAATAAAAAGTGCGAGGGCCATGACCCCCGGTTCCCCTATTCTGACACCCCTGCTATGCAGTATGCCTCCATCCAATTACAAAGTCAAGTGTTTCTCATTGGATTTTGTATGTAAATTTACTCAGTTCTGGAATCAGTTGTCTGCCTATGTTGTGAAACAGCAGTGACTGAAGAAGACAAATGTGAAGGGCCAAATACTCAGCTAGTGTAAACTGACCTAGATCCATTGGCATAGCTCCATTAAAGCCAGTGGCAATATGCTGATATACACCAACTGAGGATCTGGCCTGCAACTATCACTTTGACATTTCAAGACTTGAGTGTTTAACAGCACAACTATAACATTTTTTAAAAATGAAATTTTCTTGTGTTTGTTGCTTTTTCAGGGGCTGCTGGTGGTAATGGTGGAGAAAAAAAAGCAAAGAAGTTAAAACAACACCAGAATGTCATATCCAAAGCACTTTAAGGGTATGTCTACACAGGGATAAAAGCCCTGGAGCTGGCTCGTGTCAGCTGACTCAGGCTCGTGGGGCTCGGGCTGCAGGGCTAAAAATTGCTGTGTAGACTTTGGGCTCCAAATGGAGCCTGAGCTCTAGAATCCTCCACCCTCACAGGGTTCCAGAGCTCAGGCTCCAATCCAAGCCTGAACATCTACATGGTGATTTTTCAGCCACCCACAGGTTTTTTATCCCTGTGTACACATAGGGTACGTCTTCACTACCCACCGGATTGGCGGGTAGTGATCGATCTATCGGAGATTGATTTATCGCATCTCATCTAGACGCGATAAATTGATCCCCGAACGTGCTCCCCGTTGACTCTGGAACTCCACCGCTGCGAGAGGCGGAAGCGGAGTCAACAGGGGAGTGGTAGCGGTTGACTCACCGCCGTCCTCACGTTAACCTACAATATTCGTGTAGCTGAAGTTGCGTATCGTAGGTCTACTCCCCACTAGTGTAGACCAAGCCATAGTGTAAGAGGTCCATAGAAGTAAAATGCTCTTGTGTGTACCTTAGGAACTGTGCTGATTTTACCCTGCAAGATGAAACAAATACTCTGGTGGACGTTATGAAATGGACAGTGAAAAGACAAGAAATTCAGGAGCATTGATCCATTCAATGTGTACCATACAAAATGCACATCTTAGAATTAATATTTGAACAATATGCAGTGAGGGACTCAAGGCAGAGAAATCCTGCCTCATCCAATGCACACTTATAAAATATGAATCAGATGACTTTTGTTCATTGGACTGATGCATATGCTTGATACATTTGCTTCAACATTTCTCTTCTCTGGATCCTTTACATGTAAGTTACTCAAGTTTAGTTTCCCTTAAATTCAGTTAGACTCAGTGGGGCAAATTAAAAGGTGATGTTCTAAAGGGGCTTTAAGTGACATGTCAGTATGTGTCTGTGACTTTGAGAGTCAGATCCTCAACCGATTTAAATAATCATAGCTCCACTATAGAGCCACATCGATTTACATCAGTTGAGAATCTAGCTCTAATTAACCTAAGGGAGTCTAAGGTGGGGTTACACACCAACTGAAGAAGACAGAAGAATGGGTAAATTACACTAATTTAGGAAAAAATGATTTTGGTTCTATGATTCTGAAGCCCAAATATTGTAAAAGGAAAATGAAAGGTAAAGTAAACTTCTTTCTGCACCAATGTTATTCAGGAAAGTCACTGGCAGATTTCAAAACATGGTATAGATATACATGAAAATAGCTCTTTCCGGAGACCTGCATTCTTGAACAAAGGATGTAAAGAATTAAGGCAATTGCTACCACTAAACAGATTCTTATCCCATTTAACAAGAAAAATCAAGTGATATGTGGGAGTTGCAAACAGAACAAAAAGGTTATCTTATCTATTTTGTAAGTTGCAGATAAGGTCAGAATTATGTTTTCACCAGAAATCATAGAGAAAAGAAAAATAAGTATCATTTAGAGTGTTTAGACAATTTAATTACAACTTAAAAAAAACTACCTGTTATTCCAGGTCAATATCTACAATTTAAAATAGTGTGGAAAAAATATCTCCATAAGCCAGAAAAAAAGCAAAAATGCTCTGCTGACTGAGCTAGATGTTAAAAAACTCTTTCTGTCTCTCATTCATTTATTTTTAAATTGTGTGTTCCTAATTTGTACTTACTTATGTACCGTTCATCAATACACAAATTGTGTGTGTGATATACATGTGTAAGGAGTGCACTACCCCAAGCCTACAGGCTGGGTGTAATCAAGGAGGCCCAGTCCCACCTTGGGCTGGGGTATTAAAACAGAAACAGGAAGCTAAGCAAAAGGGAGGAGAGTAGTAGCTATGCTAGCTGCAGTGGATGGCAGTTTTTCTCTCAGACTCCAAAAGACTAGTCTAACCAAACTTTGAGACTTTGTTTTGTGGGCTTTAAGTTTAGGATCTTTGAACCAAGGTTCTGAGGTGAGGCCTTTATGAAGAGTGTACTGTAAATGTTCCAGTCCTGAAACCTTATTTTGAAAAGGGGACATGCTATTTTCAAGTATTATATCTGGGACAGATGACTATTCCTTCCCCTCCTCCCCCGCCCCCACATACACATACAAATGGAAGGGTGGAATTAAGGTGGGGAACACCTACAGCAGGGGTCGGCAACCTTTCAGAAGTGTTTCAGAGTAGTAGCCGTGTTACTGTCTATGTCAGCAAAAAGAAAAGGAATACTTGTGCCACCTTAGAGACTAACAAATTTATTTCAGGATAAGCTTTCGTGAATTTAAGGTTTCGCGTGCCAATAATGCATTGTAATGTTTTTAGAAGGTCTCTCTCTATAAGTCTTTAATATATAACCAAACTATTGTTGTGTGTAAAGTAAATAAGGTTTTTAAAATGTTTAAGAAGCTTCACTTAAAATTAAATGGAAAGCCCCCCTGACTCAGGTAGCGTGAGTGCCACTGAAAATCAGCTCGCGTGCCGCCTTTGGCACCCGTGCCATAGGTTGCCTACCCCGACCTACAGTGTCATACTGGGCCTCAAGGGGATGCAAGGGGATGGCCCATGCCATTACACATGGCATAGTCTGCAGGATCCTGAAAACCCCCTCCAGTCAAGAAGTGATGGGGATGCAAAGAGGTCCCTGTCCTTGACTATGAAATAAATCGGCAGGTCAGCCAGGTAAATATGAACTTGAAGGCCAAGTTGCAGGAAATGGAAAAAACTATGGCATTCAAGTATAGGTCTTCCGTTGCTGCCTTGGAGGCCAGGATAGTACGGCTAGAAGAGCATCAGAGAAGCTGTAATAATGGATACCCTTTATAGTTTGCCAGCAAACTCCTCCACTAATGAAAAAAAATAGAAGAAAAGGCTACTGCTTCTGAGAGGATCAGCACTGAAGTCCTTCAACAGAGGAACTTACTACAGGCACAAAAAAGCAGAGGCCTTGCATGAGCTGGAAGTGATACGCTCCTTCAAGGACCATGTCTTGGTTCAAGCCATAAAATGGGAGCGGGTATTGGCCTGCTTGAGGGCAAAAGAAGAAAACTGTGAGCAATAGTACTTGCTGTTGAAGAAAGACCAGGAAGAGCTTAACAAGGAAATCCTCCAGCAGTGTCAGATCATTGAGGCCCAGGATAAGAAGGTGGAACCACTGGAGGTGGAGCGGGCAGCCCTGAAGAAAGTTCTGGGGAATGTCAAGTGAAACATTGCCTTGTACAGCCTGTGTATCAGCCCTTTGAAGGGAAAAGCCACCATGTGAGCGATGTAGAAACACCCATCCAGAAGGAAACCAAAGCAGACAAGAAAGAGACATGGGCTTGGTCCCCTGTTGAATGCCTGGGAACAGCAGCACTAAACAACGTGGGGCTAAAAAAAGTTCATCCTAAAAGAAAAGGGGAAGAGAATAAAAATGATTGCTCCACTGATAACATCACACACACATCTTTTTCTGAGATTGCAGGGGAAAATGCAGTGGGTAGTGATCCTAAATCCTATCAGTGATTTAGGCTGGATGAAAGACAGCCTTAACGACGAAGGATGTGCTTGTGAGTGTACCTGGGGAGGCTGCTCTTTAAGAGACCAGGAGGCAACCTTATGCTGGTTTAGCAATGGTGCAAGCCTGGTGCTCTTGATTACTTCCAGTGCAGCTGGAGGGCTTGCCTTACAAGGTGTGCTGTTTGTTTTGAATTATGAATATCAAAGACTAGGGAGAAGATTGTTCACTGCACAAGCTACGTAGGACATTGGGGAATGCAATTTTTCACACTTGCTGTCTGGTCACCCTAACTTGATTGAAGGTGAAGTCCCTTACCATGTGTTTTCAGTACATTGCTGACCAGACTCTCAGACCAGGATCTGCTCCCAAAGTCATGGGATGTTTCTTTTCTCTTCTGAGTGGAAAGGAGAGATGGATAGGGAGAGAGAACCTAGAGTATTTTTACCCCTCACTTTTATAGTTCAGTCCCCCTTGGAAATGCATTTTCCTAAGAGTGACCCGTAGATCAAGTTCTTTCCCTCTCAGAGCAAAGAGACATGGTGTCTGGTGGGGGAGAGGCTTTTATGCTGTTGTTTGCTAAGATGCCGCTCTGTTTGTTCCTGACCCCACTTCCTTGCCAAAGAATGGCCACTCGATAGGGGAGGGTTCATCAGCTTTGATGCCAGATGGCTAAAAGGGTCAACTTGTCCTTTGTCTTTGAGAAACAGGTTTACTTATTCCCCAGACTTGTCTGGTAAACACACTTCAGTCATGATTTCAGCTTAGGTTCATAACTTTACATATCATGTTGCTACATACATTACGCCATAATATTACTGACCAGCAAGTTGTTAGTTTTCAAATGAGCCTTTTAAGGCATATTTTGAACAAAAAATGTTATAGTAGTGTGTAGGGTGTGAATACAGGGGTGCATTCCATCAAAGAGATAAATAGCGCTATGTCTATAAACCAATGTTCTGTCATGCAGTGAATATTATTGTTCCTGTATCTGGGCTAACCAGGAAAGAATTATATCAGAGTAAATAAACATGTCAGGAATCAACAAAATCTCCAGGTGCTCTCGGTGTAAAAAGCATGCCTTCACCTATAGGTTACAGCAGAAATGTGGATGTAGAAAGACAATCTCCAGAGGGAATTAAAAAAAAAATCTGTAAAAGAGTTGAAAGTAGCTCTTACATATTGTACATCAGTGATAAGAGATCTGTTAGACAAAACAAATTACATGCTAACAGGAGACTGGCTTCTTGCTTGGAAGAAATAAAGGACATTTCAGTGTCTTCTTGAGTGTTAGCGTGTCTGTGTGAGAGAGAGTGGAGATGACTCATCCTAGCAAACAACCCATTCCCACCCTAAAAATATCTTGGCAAACAAACATAATGGGTGAAAAGTGAATAGGAGAGAAAACAAATCGGGGGGGGGGGGGGGAATCAGTGAAGTAAACAAGATGAAAGAATGGATACATCCACATGAGATTTCAGTTCGATCCAAAGGGGAAGGGCAGAAGCAGTAATTGAAAGCCTAATAATCTCACATACGCATAAATTGCCTGTTATACTGTTTTTCCTATCAATACCAAAATTTAATCTTCAACACTGGCAGACAACAGTAATGCCCATCACAGCTGTTAGTCACCTCCCATCTTTGTGCCAGATCCTCAGCTGCTCTGAACCATTGTAGCTCCACTGACTTCAATGGAACTGTATCTGTGTACAACAACCAAGGATCTGGCTTTTATATTCTGCACAGCATAGGATACCTTGCAATTAAAAAAAAGCTGTCTAACGTAGAATATTTTAAATATTCACTGAAAAAAATCAAATAATATTGAAGGCAAGTATTGTGTTTTAATCTAGTTATTATAATTGTTTTGTGACCATCTATGGAGGAGATCCTCATCATTCCTTTCCTTGGTTTACACCAAGAGGGTGCATGACAACATCTATTTTTCATCCAAGAACATTCTTCAGTTCTTAGGGTGGCCACAAGGATCATTTGTATATGTGTGTGTGTGTGTGTGTGTGTGTGTGGAAGGAATAGTCATCTGTCCCAGATACAGCACAGTATCCATGGGCAGCAGGTCGACCCCCCTTCGGGGAGGCTAGCCCTATGGCCCCGGCCCTTCTGCATGAGGCCCCACCACCTGTGGCTGGAGCCATAAGCCCCCTTCCCCGCACCCTCTTCCTGTAGCCGGAGAAACCCCTGGCCGGCTGGAATCCCAAGATGCACCCCCCCACACACTGCCAGAGGAGCCCCGGGCTGGCCCTAGACAGCCAACTGATCTGAGCCCCGGCCTGAGCAGTCTCAGCCACGCGGATCAGCCTGGGGCCAGAGCAGACCCAGCCGTGCCGGCCGGCCAGGGGCTGGAGAAGCCCCAGCCCAGCATCCCACAGCAGTGGCTGCAGCCAGATAGGACAGAGCCCTGGCCTATTTTACCTGCCACCCATGACAGTATCCTCATAAATCATTAATTATTTTAAAATACCCAACATCCTCTAGGGAGCGAAACAAATTCACAAAATGTTTTCAAGTACTAGATTTTACACTTACGTTTTTTATCTACCTAACGTATATGTTAAAATAATAAAAATAAAAAAATTAATAAATCACACATAGACAGATATAAAAGAACATACATTTACCCACCTCAGAAACAAAGTTTTTGTGCTTGTAACTGGAGTTTTCTGTAATATAATGGGCCAGATTCTGAACTGCTGTAAATCAGTGTAGCTCCATTGAAATCACAAGCTGAGAATCTAGTCCATTGTTTCTCCAGATCATCATGTGGCACCTAATATCTTGAAATCACCCAAAAATAGTGAGTAGAATGCTTAGATTAAGGTTATCTGAGGGATCTTAGCTGCTCTTAATCCCTTTACAGCACTTTTAAAATAACAGCTAATAGCTCTGAGAATCTAAGGCAGGTTGGTGAATGAATGTGGATCAGCAGAGGCAATATACTAACACAACTCTACTTACACCTAAGTAACATTTTGTTCTCCTTTGAGAATTGCCTCATGACGATCCCCTCATTTTAGAGACTGACTGGCCAAGTGACAACTTGTAGGGCTGAGGAATATTTCATTCAAATACATTTTTGAAAGTGATATCGCAAAATAAGCCTTTGATTTGATTCCTACTACTAGAGAGTAGTGCTGACTCAAAATGTTAATTAGTTCCACATGGCCTATTAACACACCAATTTTTTAACTGTGAATCCAAACAGTGTTTGCTGATGTTCAACAGGATGGTCTCATAATGCTATCTTTCCTCTGAGATTTCCAGCTGCATAATCACATTAAAAGGCAGCTAAAAATGTTAAATAATTTCCTAAAATTATCTCTTTATACAAGCAATTTCTGTAGTTGCAATAGGGATGTTATGCAAACTGGAATGGGGTGGTTCATGTGATCATAAGTAGGAAGGGGTGAACATTATAAAGAATATTGAGAACCTTGGCTTGCCAGACTTCGGAGATATTTCTCAAGCCTGATGTAGAATGAAACTAGTAGGAATTTGAACCCAGAGGTGCTGCCCCCACCCCCACGTGAGCACCCTAACCATTGTGCTGTGGGCTATTCCAGGGTGGGTCTCTGCTGTTGAAGCTATTCCACTTTATATAATATATTTCAATATTATTTCTGCCAGAGAGAGAGAGTCAGAAAGATCCCCTGGCCCTGTGGTTAGGGAACTCACCTGGACTGTGGGAGACCCAGGTCCATGTTCAAATGCATATTTAATATTTATTCCAGACTTGTCCAGGCAAAATAAAGTGATTGTATCATTTGGCTACAAGAAAAACCAACTCCACTTGTGAGCATATATATCCTTAGTGTAGACGTGGGCAGCAGAAACTGATGCATCTTATCTGAAGACTGAAAATCCATGTCTGCCAAGTTCCTTGATGCTGGATTGAGTGAATCTAGAGACAGAAGAAAGACCTGCCCTAGCTTCTGTGACAGGAGATCCCAAAAGAAGTAACAGAGTAATGGAGTGCAGATCAGGGCTTTCAGGATAATGATAGCCTTGTCTTATTTCACTAGAGGTGGTTCTGATGAGTCTGTCTGAGTCAGGGTGAAGGTGGATTTTCCTGGTTTTCAAAAGGGCCAGGCTTTTGAAGAGGGAGCAGAACATATGGAGAGAAGAAAGGCTTCTTATGAAGACTTGATCTCTGTGAGTCATTTGTTCGGTTCAGTGGATATAAATCAGTGTATCTCATTTGAAATCAGTGATGGTAAAACTAAAGATCTGGATCATTGACTAGGTAAGCTACTGCTAGTGTTAGGTACTCAAACTTAAGCAAATCATGAGCTCTCAGGACAGTTACACAAGTTTCATCACATGAACTGGAAACAACTAAGCTTGAATTGCAGATTCAATGGTGAGTTTACAGGACTGCCTAAAAGAAGGTTTTTATTCTTTTTAATTTTTTTCTTGTAAACTGTGCATGATTGAATTGGAAGCTATTGACAGATGTTAACAGGAAATTCCATACTGCTACTTATACAACTGCACTTTTTAGGAGGAAACCACACTTTAGATTACAATGAGAAACACTCAGAAGTTGAGGTTGCCTATGCAAATGATAACTTTGGTCTAAAACCCAAGAAACTGCTGCAATGCACAATGAAGTGAAGCAGTGGGTCTCTGATTCACCACCAATGCTGTAAGAAAGATCTGGGTGGTGGCTGGGGCTATGGTTTCATGTCAGCTTCACTCCAAAACTTTAGATTCATATGAAGGCATATGTACAGCATCAGTGGTCACTGTTTTCTCAATGACTTTGTGATGGGACTCAAGAAGATTTGGTGACTCAAAGGTCATGCTCCTAATGTAGATCTGCCCTGGCAATCCTCTGACTAATTGCCTGTTACAGGTGATAATCTTGTATATTTGTCAGATGCTGTCTGATTGAAGCTGACCATTTATATCATTGTTGCGACCACTGTTGCAACTACTCTTGTACAAAGTGTATCATATAAGGTGTCAGTGGAAAAGTTACAATATATGAATTATGATAATCCTGTTTATATGCATGGATCATTTTTATATCTGAAGTTATGAATATTGGCTTTGTATCTGTATCTCAACCATGTGTTGTATGCCTGGGTAGATTTACATCAGGGCTAGAGAGCTATGTGTTGATGGCCTATTAAGGACACTCAACTAGGGTGACCAGATGTCCCGATTTTTTAGGGACAGTCCCGATTTTGGGGTCTTTTTCTTATATAGGTGCCTATTATCCCTCACCCCCGTCCCGATTTTTCACATTTGCTGTCTGGTCACCCTACACTCAACTCACAATGGGCCATTGAAGAAACTCATCCCACCCAGTAGGCCTTTCCTGTGGATGCCTCAGACAGAATGGGGCCAATGGCCACCCCTGTGATTCAGCAAACCATGCAAGGACATAAGATGAGGACATGTGACCTAAGATTCCATCTTTTACCAGTGACTTTTCATGCTCATGTGACCCTGGACTCCATATTGGGCCAGTAACTTTCCCTGCATTTGGGCTGAGCTATAAATTACAATCTGTGACATCACTGCTTTGCCTCATTCCTGCTCCAATTCGCCGGACTGTGGATTTACAATTAAAAGGAGTATTTTGAACTGTGGACTGAGAGCCTTCCAACCTTTTGGAAGTCACCAGAGAGACTTCTGAAAGCCAGCAGCCTATTCCATTACTGCTATGATCCTGATCTATGAACACTGAAAATCACTTATATGTATATGATTCTTTAACCATTCAGTAACTCTCTTGTTTTCTTTTTATTAATAAATTATTTAGTTAATTTACTAAGGATTTGCTGACAGTGTGATATTTGGGTAAGGATTTGAGATATATATTGGCCTGGGGGTAAATGTCTGAGCCTTTGGAATTACTAAAACTTCACATATGGTTTATTGCATTTCCAGTAAACTCTCACTATATTAGACTTGTTTGTTTGGATGGGAGCTAAGGGCTGGACTAGCTACAGGGGACTGTGTTTAACTTCTGTTTAACCAGTGTGGTGCTACAGAAGCTCTTTTGTTACTGGTTTGGTGAATCTAATTATAGAATAAACCACCAGTTTTTAGGGATTGTCTGTCCTGTTTCTTGCAGTCTGCCTGAGCGTGGTATTCTCAGTGTGGTCCATCCCAGGAACCTGGTCACAATTTTTTTCTGCTCAGTCTACTAAATTTTGATCAAACCATGCCTTTTGGATGGGATTTTCATATCAGATAAGGAAGATTGTGCAAAATTTGAGAGGCTACCCTTTTCGCAGGAGGAAAGAAACCCAAGAGACTCGCAGTTAACCAAAGGAATTTCTGAGAGCTCCTTAAAAATGTAAAGAAAGTCAACTCTTGCAGCTTTACATTGCAGATCTGATGGTAACATGAAGTCCTAAATGTGTTTGTCAATTTTATTTTAAAAGTGGCCTCCACATCCTTTTAATGTTCCCATATTGTAGGTTTATTTTAAATAAATGGCTCCTAAAATGTCACAGAAAGAAATGTGTCCTTTGCCTATTTTATTCATTTTCCTGATAAGTATATGAAACAAAGTCTTTCCTTAAATAAAAGTAGGTTTTTATCAAAACAAGAAGCAATAATATACTGCACAATGAAGTATGTTCTTCTCCTTGTACCTTTTATGCATGATGAACAAGAAGGAAATTTTAATGTTTCACCAAGTTTGTGATTTATTCATTTTAAATGCCTCTTTCAGACAAGAAAATGATTGAGAGTTTGTCAGACTGATTACATAGAAAAGACATAGGGCAGAAACCACTTACATTATGATGCATGTAACAAAAAAGAAAATTATGTCCTCCAAATATTTGTATTTATTTGTTTGCTATCTTCCATCTCTGAATTAAACTAGCTGCTGATAAAGTGACTGAAAAGCTGTAAATAAGTGATGGTGCTTGTATTCAAAACAAGACATCCCGATAATAATAAGTCATCACATGCAATTTGCCATTTACAAATCCACAGGCAGAAAATTGCAGAAATCATGAAAATACACATTTTAGGTGGTTATTTTATTCTTCAGATTTGAAGGGACTGAAGTATAGGAAGGATTTGGTTCCCAAACTGGTGAAAATTTGCCTTTGTGGTATTGCAGTTTTTCTTCAGGATATGAATAGAATTAGTTTTTGCTTCCTGCAAAGCTACAAATATGCCTACTGACCAGTGGTTTGTTTGTTATTTACTTAGTGAAGACAAAATGTGTGCGAATTTTGTATAATGGAAAGCTGAAAATTAAAGTATAAATTCATTATATTGTTCTGCAGCTTAATCTGCTTACTGACAAAATAGGGAAAGGAGGTCATTGGCACAAGAACAGGAAAACTACCCTGGAGAGATTGGATGGTGCTGGGGATTGGTTATAGGACACAATCCTTCATCTTTAAGTCACTGTTTCTGAATGCCATTCAGGTAGTGATTTGAGAGTTATCATCATTTTAGGGTACGTCTTTACTACCCACTTGATCGGTGGGTAGTGATCGATCTATTGGGGATGGATTTATCGCATCTCATCTAGATGCGATAAATCGATCCCCGAATGCACTCCCCGTCGACTCCGGAACTCCACCTTGGCGAGAGGTGGAAGCGGAGTTGATGGGGGAGCGGCATTGGTCGACTCGCCGCCGTCCTCATGGCCAGGTAAATCGACCTACGGTACGCCGACTTCAGCTATGCTATTCACATAGCTGAAGTTGCATATCATAGGTCAACCACCACCCTCCCCCCACAGTGTAGACCTGGCCTTAACAGTGTTTGTCACAGTTCTGGATTAACTGCACCTCTGACTGCTTGGTGACCTCTTGAGAGCACTGTGTCTCAGACCTCTAATGGTGATGTCTGTCTGGGCAGGAATCCGCATTCCTCTCCCTCCAGACCAAAGTTTTAGGGTTGCAGTCCCCTTTGTAATTCATTGTATTTATCCCAGTAGCCCTGACTTTAGCCCAGCATCTGTAGTTCTGCTGTCTCCCAGGGGCTTTGACAGAGTTTCACAAAACACAGTACGGTTATTCGGGACAAAAGCATTACATAGAAAACATATCAAAACAGTGCACATGCGTGCTAAACTTACCAGGTATTACCCATAATACACATGGGATCCTGATAGGTCTGGACTCAAGTTTTCAGTGCTGTAGCTGTGCTGGTCCCAGGATATTAGCAAGGCAAGCTGAATGAGGCAATATCTTTTATTGGATCAACTTCTGTTGGTGAAAGAAACAAGCTTTCAAGCTACACAAAGGTTTTCTTCAGGTGAAAGCTTGTCTCTTTCACCAACAGAAGTTGGCCAAATAAAATATATTACCTCACCCACCTTGTACACAGTTTTGTCAGTTATTGCTTCTAGAGGGTATCACTTCCTGAGTCAGCTCAGGTTGGCTCATTATACAGTTTGGGGACTTCGTTTGCTAGACCTCTTGAATCCAGTCAAAACCAGTATATGCAATTCCTCCCAGGGGATGGTACTTGTACAGTCTTATTCAACTGTCTAGAAATTTCCATTAATTACCCCTTAGTGATTCCAGATTTCCACAGAAAATCCACCAAGTGAGTCAGAAACACAAAGATACGTGTACTCTTCACTGATGTAATAGTCTTTGAAGTTTCCATGCTTCCAAGATTTCACAGCTCTTACAGTGTTTATTAGTTATTTCACGAGTTAGTTATTATTTACAGAGTAGCATAGATGTGTATGATGATTTACAGAGATAAAAGTTGTGATCCCTCAGTTTCTGATGGCTTTTCAGAATGCTAGAGTATAGAAAATCAATTTGTGGTCTCAGGGCAGCGGATAGGTAACAATTAGGGCTGTCAATTAATCACAGTTAAACAGATTGCACTACAGTACTTGTATGAGGTGAATTGAAAAATATTATTTCTTTTATCTTTTTTACTGTGCAAATATTTGTAATAAAAATAATAATATAAAGTGAGCACTGTACACTTTATATTCTGTGTTGTAATTGAAATCAATATATTTGAAAATATAGAAAACATCCAAAATATTTAAATAAATGGTATTCTATTATCATTTAGCAGTGCCATTAAATATTGTTTTTAATTTTAATATTGAGTGAGGTCCTGCTGTTGTGGGTCCAGTTCTGTTCAAGATCTTCATTAACTATATAGATAATGGCATAGAGAGTACACTGGAGTATTGTGTCCAATTCTGGGCACCACATTTCAGGAAAGATGTGGAGACATTGGAAAAAGTCCAGAGAAGAGCAACAAAAATGATTAAATGTCTAGAAAACATGACCTATGAGGGAAGACTGAAAAAAATGGGTTTGTTTTGCCAGAAGAGAAGACTGAGAGGGAACATAATAACAAGTTTTCAAGTACATAAAAGGCTGTTACAAGGTGGAGGGAGAAAAATTATTCTCCTTAACATCTGAGGATAAGACAAGAAACAATGGCCTTAAATTAGATTGGACATTAGGAAAAACTTCCTAACTCTCAGGGTGGTTAAGCGCTGGAATAAATTGCCCAGGGAGGTTGTGGAATCTCCATCATTAGTGATTTTTAAGAGCAGGTTAGACAAACACTTTTCAGAGGTGGTCTAGATAATACTTAGTCCTGCCATGAGAACAGGGAACAGGACTAGATGACCGAGGTCCCTTCCAGTCCTATGATTCTATGATCTCATGATTAATAGTGATTAATTTTTTAAATAATTTGATAGCCCTAATTACAATACACCTAATTACAATACAACCCCCTCAGAACTTGCATTAAGTAGCATCTTTGTTGACAAACTCAACAGAGAGGCCAAGACTTGAACCAGAGTGGAGTTTGAATTACCTGTTAGAGGTAGAGTTTGGCAGGTCAATAAGGAGGACATTGTACCGCTGCTGCCTGCAATGTACTGGTTCTCTGGATAAAAAGGACTTGTTGGTACTTCTAAGCAAACTTTTGCAGTTCTTGCTGTGACTATGCACTAGAAGATTGTTAGAAAGTTTCGTTAAGGCATTCTATTCTTTAAAAATATTATTTATTAATCCGATGGATGAGTACTGATTTCTTCAGTCAGATGCACTCCTGCTGCAAGCAGCTCTAACCCTTTTCTGAGAAATTTTTCGACATTTTACTGAGGCCATGTCTACCCTTACTGGGAATTGAGGCTGCTGCGATCGATGCAGCGGGGGTCGACAGCAGATCTAGTGAAGACCCGCTAAATGAAATGCAGAGCACATTGTGGTCGACTCCGGTACTCCTCCAGAATGAGAAGATTAAGGTAAGTCAATGGGAGAGTGTCTCCTGTTGACGCAGTGCAGTGTAGACACTGCAGTAAGTCGACCTAAGCTACGTCGACTCCAGCAACATTATTCACGTAGCTGGAGTAACATAAATTAGGTCGACTTATCCCCATAGTGTAGACAAGGCCTGAAATGAGGAGAAATTCAGATGCCAGACCTGAATCAAAATTTCCTAAATCTCTCATGCATTGTTGATCCCAAGCCTCCAAAAAAGAAATAAATATTCCTGCTGGATTGGGCATACTTTTATGGCCAAATTCAGCTACTAACCTGTGGCTTTGGTGGGGTGGGAGGTGGGGAGAGGAAGACAACAATGACATTTTTCAGGGAAAATTTTCAGTTTCATCAAGTTTTCATTTGTTGTTGAAATTTTTTAACTCTTTTGAAATTTTAGAAATATTTTAATTTCATTTGTGGGGAAAATCCCCATTTCCTCACTTTTTTTAAAAAAAGAAAATTGACTCGGAAAGGGTGAAAAATGTTTATTTTTTAAGAGACAGGACTTTTTCCTACATTGTCTCACTTTTTAAATTTCCTCCCTCATACTTTTCTATTGGAATAAAGAGGCATGTGTGAGTACGTGTGCAAAATGAGAAATCAGAGAAAAAGTTGTTTTGAAATTTTTTTATTAAAATGAAAATTATTGTTAAAAATAGTGAAATATAAGAAAAAAAAATCCCCTTTTCCCCCAGTAAATGTTTCATACAACAGGTGTGTTGTTTTCTTTGAGGGGCTCTACTGATGTGGTTCTGCTGCTAGGTGTTGGTGAGAGAAGGGAAGAATCCAAGAGTTTGTGCAGGAGACACACTCCTCATTTTTTGTTTAGTACGGCACCTCAGGGCTGAGTAGTATGTGAGCTTTGTGAGGCTACTATAGGTAAAATAGACCCATGAACAGACTGGGCTATAATGGTCATGATTTATAGATGGTATTACTCTTGATTCAGCCAGCAGAAATTCTTCATCATCACTTTGTGGATGGGCAGAAAGGAGGTTATTTCCATTCTACTCTCCTTTTTGCTAAAATAGTAATAAGTACCCATCCCAAATAGCTATGTCCTTCAGTTTTATTTATGATCTTTTGCTTTCATATCTCTGTCTCCTTACCCTGCAGTATCTTGGTACCCTTTTCCCCTTTCATGTTGTAGGCCTGAAACCTGAAACCTGATCAACGCGCCCCTCCCCCTTATTAAACCAGCCTTGGGTGAAACTCAGGGAGTTCACCACTAAAACTGAAAAAAAGGAATGTTCTGCTACTGATAAAGCACCCCCACCTTAGGAATGTCCCTAACAGAGAGTTATAACCGCCAAGGTTGTAAAGACGCTGGGGAATTAGAGAGGATACAGAAAGAGACTCAACGAATGGTAAGATAAGCTCTGACCAGAGTTTTATGCTGACCATCTGGACAAATAGAGAAGGTCACAACTAAGTTACAGTTTGGGCATGAAAGATAACATGTAAAAATCTTGGGCGGGAAGGAGGACACATAGGTGCCAGTGTGTAATTGGTTAAACATTTTGTTATTTAGGAATGTGGGATAACGTGATAGGTTTAGTAAATTTGAAGGAGCTAACTAGTTTTACCTATATAATGTAAATGAAAAACAATGCTCTTTGGGAACTATTTCTGGACTGCAGTGAAACATCAAACTGCTAGAACTCTGACCTCTCTGCATGACCGTGATGTGCAGAGGCTTCGCCAGGAACCCCCAATTAATGAATCCTGACTGGCCATCGGGTGAAATTTGTCTGTATTTTGGGAGCAATGAGCATAAGAGATTTGCTTGGCATATGTATTCTGTGTGTGTTGCTAATAAATATATGTTTAGAGCACAACTATGTAAGGCTCTTTCACTGGGAAAAGGTTTTGAAGACCCATAGAGCCCTGAGCCCCAAGGGAAAGGACAGGTACTTAATTGACCAGGTTTATTCCTGAGCCCCATGGGTTAGGATAGGTGCCTTACACCCTGAGCCCTTGGAAAGGAAAGGGTAGGGGTGCCTAAATTGATTGGGTCATGCCTTGAGCCCTCGGTAGGGTATAGGCGGGGTGCCTTAAATTCAGCGAGTAACAGTGTTGCTTCTCCTTTCCTTGAACTATTTCCAATTAGAATCTCTCTCTTTCTCCTCTCACACCAATTAATAAATGGCAATGGTATTATGTTGTACCATATGTGTGCACATTAACACTGCTAACATCTTCCCATTTTCCTAGTAATTAGTATGGGAGGATGAAAGGAGGCATTTTAGTTAATGAACAGTTGTACAGCACTTTGAACGTGATGCAACACACTATAGAAGTGTGAAGTACGCCTTGCTGTCCCTTTTTCTGAAGTATTAAGTCTATCATTGTTTGGATTCCTCTTTTCCTTTGTGACTAGGACCTTTCATTTACTTCTTATATTTTGGTCATATTAAGTGATAAAATGAAAATATCCAGAATATAGAAAGGCTGTCATTCATATTTCACTGAAACTGTATGGAAAGAAGAAAATGGGGCTGATTCACTATTACATTATTCCAGTTTGACACCAGTGTAATTCTATGGATCTTAATGGACAACAGTAGTAAATGAGCCCTACTGCATAACAAATAGTAAATAGAAAAAATGCAGGTTTTTATATGGCAGCAGTCTTGGACTCAGAAACAGAGAATGGCCAGTTTCTTTGCTGGTCCACAAGAGTTTTAATGTGTTTTAAATGATTGGGCTGAAATCTCACCTGGTATACAATGATGTAGTTCCACTGAAGTCAAGAGCTAGGTCAGTTTACACCAGCTGAGGATAAAGGGTTTTGGGGTGCTCAACTGGAGACACCTTAATGTGATCTGGCTTTCAGAAAGTACTGAGCACTTGTCCCGTGAAAGTCAGGCTCTCATAAGTCATCTCAAATTGGGCATCCAAAAATCACTGGTTACTTTTGGATATTGTGTGGGAAATATTATAGTTCTCATAGTCATAAAATGTATTCATATTCTTCCCTGGATTTGTGATACTCTGTGTAGCATATCACCTCTGAGAGTAAACTTATTCCCTTGGCATGTTTTTAGTCCCTAATTATAAAAACACTGAATTCCATAAAACGCCTACTTAGTCATGTAATCTGCCTATGACTAGCTCTGAATTTTGTTTCCCTCTTCCATTGCGTTCACTTGACCTCCTTCCCCATGACTTGAGTGCACATTCCTTATTTCAGGCCACTGAGGTAGAAAGTAAACAAAGTGCTGTGAGATCCTAATACTTACCACTGTGGGAGTCTCTTTCTAACATTTTGTTATTCAGATCTCATTATACTTCCCTGGGTTCTTCCCTTGAGCACACAGTAATTTCACTTTCCATTTTTTCCATTTTCCACACTGCTCTTCTATCTACTGCCTTATCCTTCTGGCTTCTACCCAACACTAGCATGTACTATATCTTTCATGCAGTAAAACGCTGTAGATATGAGGTACGGATTATTTCCATGGACTATGCTCTTTTCATGATTCTTGTATGACAAATATTTTGAGGTGTGATTAGAGCAACACTGAAACCTTTGTAGAAAATATTTTGGGGGCACGCTCAGTGGAAATACTGAAGTCAAGTGATTCTCCTTATGTGATACCATACAGATGTCTAAAGACAACAATAAAGGTTTCTGAAATGAAGTAGATGATTCCTTTTGGGCTATTATGAAGAACCAGATGAATCATCCTACTGTGTGACCAAGTGTACCACTGATATATGCAATTACATGGCTTGAATTACAGAACAATGTCATTGAACCAAGTGTAGCGCTGTATTAATATATTGAAGTGTCTTCAAGATTTACAGCCAGATATGAATTACCCTTTGTGTATGATCACAGACCCTTCTCAACCTTATTTATCTTATTGTGGTTCTATCTGTCCTTCTTGAGCATCTTGTCCAAGAAGTCATTTCTTCTCTGCTGATTCTTCTTTTTCATTTCTGGAATTGGCTGTAGAAATTTCTTTTGGACCTTTCATCAGATAACTGCCACAAGGCTGAATTCTATCTCCTTCTCTCCGTCTGTCTTCTCCCTCTAGAATGTCTCATTGTTTGCTTAAGCCTAGATCACCAATCACCTGAGAGTGACATGCTCCCTCAACTCATTCTCTGATCATTCTGTCTGCTGTCATTGGCTCGCTCAGGTTCTGGCTACAACATAACTTATTAGTGATTGCTTCAAGACTGAAATCCTTCCTTCTGGATAAAAAAAGTTCTGTTTTGTCCATGGTGGTTACTTTGCTATCTCTGCCCTTAATTCAGCCCTTAACTTTGTTGCTTTTAAGACCAGACTGTTCGACCCCTTTTTTACCCTTTTATGCTTTTATTACATCTCCCTTGACTGTAATTTCACTTGTTGCAACTGCTACCTCCATTTCTAGTATTCATCTATCCCTAGATTTTCAATGTCATATTTTAGGTATTTTAGTTGGAGTCTTTCAGTTTCTCAGTGGTCTCTATCAACAGATGCACATAGTAGCCTCCCTGACGTGTTTAACGCTTTTGGCTCAAGAATCAGTACTGCTGTGGCACTGACAGGTAAAAGTGATGAGAGGGACTAGCAGTAAGTTTAGTTGCTCCCAGAATGACTCAGTGATCTGGATGTATGTTTTAATGACTGAGACTCAATACTGTCCTCAGGAATATGATTACAAAAAACAACCATATTTATATAGTTATTCCTAGGTTAAGTTATTCCCTTTTAGAGACTTTCAACACTTCCATCCCCTATGTTCATCTCCACCTCAGTCCAAGTGTGTACATTTTTAATAAATAAGGCAACACCTCCTCCCTTTTCCCCCTGTCTGTCCTTCCTGAGCAAGCTGTACCCATCCATACCAACATTCCAATCATGTGTATTATCCCACCAAGTTTCAGTGATGCCAACAATGTCATAGTTGAATTTATTTATTAGCACTTCCAGATCTTCCTGCTTATTACCCATACTTCTCGCATTTGTATACAGGCATCTAAGATACTGATTTGATCTTGCCTCCCAGTTTTGCCCTGACCCTCCTATCTCTTTGTCATTAGAGCCCACGCCCCCTCCTATTTCCAACCCATCTCCCAGGTCCCCATATTCTCCACTTACCTGTGGGCTTTGCTCACTTGTCCCCGTCGAACCTAGTTTAAAGCCCTCCTCACTAGGTTAGCCAGTCTGTATCCAAATAGGGTCTTTCCCCTCCTCGAAAGGTGAACGCCATCTCTGCCTAGCAGTTCTTCCTGGATTAGCATCCCGTGGTCGAGGGGATCGAGTGATGGTCCTAGTGCCCACAGCAGAAAGTAAGCTGTTGGCCCAGTGGCAGGGACCCTACGAAGTGATCGAAGCCGTGGGAGAGGTGAACTATAAGGTGCGGCAGCCAGGCCGCAGGAAACCAGAACAAATCTATCACATCAATCTTCTAAAACCTTGGCACGATCGAGAGGTATGCTTAGTCACCCAGGAGACCCTTCCCCCAGAGGATAACTTACAAGAGCAAGGAAGGATATCACCCGATTTGATGCCGATTCAAAAGATCGAGGCAACTGACATGATTAATCGCAACCGAGATGTGTTCTCTACAAAACCGGGGTGGACGACTGAGACCTATCACCATATCCGTATGATCCCCAAAGCCAAGGTAACATTGAGACCCTACCGAATCCCAGCAGCCAAAAGAGAAGAAATCAAGGCCGAAGTGAAGAAAATGTTAGAATTAGGGGTGATTGAAGAATCTTACAGTCAGTGGTCCAGTCCAATCGTTCTAATGCCTAAACCTGATGGTACCACAAGATTCTGTAATGACTTTCGCTGACTGAATGAAGTATCCCAGTTCGATGCATACCCCATACCACGCATCGACGAACTGGTGAACCGACTGGGTAGTGCTCGATTCTTGACAACACTGGATCTGACAAAAGGGTACTGGCAGATTCCCCTGACCAAAGAAGCTAAAGAAAAGACAGCGTTCTCCACGCCGGACGGGCTATTCCAGTACACGGTCCTCCCTTTTGGGCTACATGGGGCCCTGGCCACATTCCAGCGCCTCATGGATAAGCTGCTGCGCTCCCATACTAGTTATGCAGCCGCATACCTAGATGATGTTGTTATCCATACGCCAGACTGGGGAACCCACTTGGAGAAAGTTGAGGCAGTACTGCGCACCTTAAGGCGGGCTGGCCTTACTGCTAATCCCTCTAAATGTGCCATAGGGCTAGCAGAGGCTAGATACCTGGGATATATTGTAGGAAGGGGCATAGTGAAGCCCCAAATGAATAAGCTAGAGGCGATTCAAAACTGGCCCTGGCCGACCAGAAAGAAGCAGGTCTGCGCGTTCCTAGTGGTAGGCTACTACCAACGTTTTATTCCCCACTTAGCTACTAGGGCAAGTCCCCTAACGGACCTGGTGAAAGCCCGAGGTCCAGACATGTTGAAGTGGACCGACGCACTTTGTAATGACCCCGTACTCATAGCTCTGGACTTTAACAAGGAATTTATTTTACAAACAGACGCTTCCGAGGTGGGGTTGGGGGCGGTTCTGTTGCAAATGGTGGGAGAAGAGGAACACCCGATCCTCTACCTAAGCAGAAAGCTTCTCCCAAGAGAACAGAAATATGCAGTAGTTGAGAGAGAATGCCTTGCTGTCAAATGGGCTATGGAGACCCTACGTTATTACCTCTTGGGCCAGCGATTTACTCTTGTGATGGACCATGCACCCCTCCAGTGGATGCAGCGGAATAAGGAAAAGAATGCAAGGGTCACCAGGTGGTTCTTATCCCTCCAACCGTTCCAGTTCCGCATATGGCACAGGGCTGGATGCCACCATGGCAACGCTGATGGTCTATCAAGAGCACACTGCCTGGCGTCCCAAGTTGTCCAACTCTATGGTGTTGAGCAGAGTGGGAGGATATGTGACGGGGCAAGGCCAGAGGGCTATAGGAAAGTGGTAAGGAACCAGTATGTTCTTATTGGGATCCGGGAAGTGGGCGGGCAAAGCCCGCCCACTGCTAAAGGATCCCCCCCTTCAGCCTAAGGGGAGGGATCCACAGGACCTGGATACCAAGTGAGTCCGGGGGACAAAAAATGAAAAAAACAGGAATGGGAGTGCGGTCAAAGGGTCAAACAAAGTGAACCAGATGGGGACACCGAGCAGAGAACCCCGGACAGCGCCCACTGCTCCTCAAAGGTGTCAAGGGAGCCAGTGGATGCTGCCCAGAGGAACTCTGCCCGGATGCGTGAACGAACAGAGGATCGAAAATAGGCCCCACAGTCACAGGAGCCTCCATCGGCCAGCCTCTTCAACCTGGTTTTGTAGATGGCCAGTTTAGCTAGGGCCAAGAGGAGGTTGACCAGGAGGTCCCGTGACTTTGTGGGGCCGCGGATTGGAAGTGCATAAATAAAAAGGTGAGGGGAAAAGTGCAACCAAAACCTCAACAAAATGTCTAAGAGGAGCCGGAACAGGGGCTGAAGCCTGGCGCACTCTAGATAAATGTGCGCCAGGGTCTCCCTCACACCGCAAAAGGGACATGTGTCGGGGATAGGGGTGAACCGCGCCAAGTACACGCCCGTGCTCACGGCTCCATGAAGGAGCCGCCAACTGACATCCCCGGCGGGCCTTGGGACTAAGGAGGAGTAAAGGCTGGCCCACCGGGGCTTCTCACCCTCTAGAGGTGGCAGGAGGTCTCGCCATTTCGTATCGGGGCGGGACGTGAGGGTGAGGAGATGAAGGGTGTGGAGTACGAGCGTGTATAGATGTTTCCTTGGCGCGGTCTGGAAGCGGACCGGCTGCAGTTCGTGCAGCCGGCTCACCGTGAAGGGACAGGGGATCCGGTTGGGTCCACGTGGCAGGGGCCCAATAAAAAGGTCCGGAGGGGTTGGGGTGAAGGGAGGGCGGGGCGTACCCTCTCGCAGGACCCGGTCGAGGTAAGCCCGAGCAGTGGGCGGCAAAGCAGCCTTCACCTCCTGAAGTACGCGCCGGGGAGTACGAGGTCTGGAGAGCCCCATGCGCTGAGCAAGCGTCAGGGGATCCAGCCAATCTCCCCGGTCGTAGTCCAGGAGGTCTCCGACCCTAGTGACTTCTGCCAGGACCAACCTCTGGCGCACCGAGGGGGACTCCGCCACCTGCACACGGAGCTGGGGGTTGTGTAGCAGGGGCTCCGCGAGGAGATCTGCCCCCTCGGTGGCCGCCACGGACCTGGTCGCTGAGAATAGCTTCCAGGTCCGGAGGAGGTCCTGGTAGAAGACCGGCAGCCCGTAGAGGTCTCGCGGAAGACCTCTGGGATGGAGATAAAGGAGCTGCCGGTCATATCGGAGCCCTCGGAAACGGCGCAGGAAGGCGTGCGCCAATACGCTCCACGCCGGACTACCTGCACCATAAAGGAGCCTCTGCAGGGCCTGGAGACGGAAGACATGGACCTGAGTGTGTGGACACTTCAGGCCCTGCCCACCCTCCTCCAGAGGAAGATGGAGAACCCCTGCAGAGACCCAGTGCAGTCCTGACCAAAAGAACTCCAGAATCGACGTCCGGAGGTTGGCCAGGAAACCCGGGGCCGGGACCAGGGTGTTGAGCCGGTACCAGAGCATGGACAGGACTAATTGATTGATTACCAGTGCTCTCCCTCGAAAGGAGAGGCATCGGAGCAGTCCTGTCCATTTCCGGATCCGCTCTAGCACCCTGCCCTCTAAACCTTGCCAGTTCTCCGGCGGGGATGGATGCGTGGCAGAAAGGTAAACGCCGAGATAGAGCAGCGGACCCGCACTCCACCTGATGGCCTGAAGCGCGGGTGGGAGAGAGCTCGCCTGCCACCCGTCCCCTACCACCAGGCCAGAGCTCTTGACCCAGTTGACCCGGGCAGAGGAGGCCGCCGAGTAGATCGTCTGGCAAGCCTCCACCCGCACCAAGTCGCCCGGGTCCTGGACCACGAGGAGCACATCGTCGGCGTATGCCGACAGGACCAGCCGCAGCTCCGGCTCTCGGAGCACCAACCCCGTCAACCTCCTGCGGAGGAGACAAAGGAAGGGCTCGATCGCCAGAGCGTACAGCTGGCCCGAGAGGGGGCACCCCTGCCGTACTCCTCGCCCGAAGCTGACCGGCTCGGTCAGGGTCCAGTTGAGCCTGACCAGACACTCTGCGGAGGCGTACAGCACCTGGAGAAAACCCACAAACTGGGGCCCAAAGCCAAACGCTCGCAGAGTGCTCAGGAGGTACCCGTGATCCACCCTGTCGAACGCCTTCTCCTGATCCAGAGACAGAAGGGCGAACGACAGACCATCCCTACACCCAAGCTCCAAGAGATCCCGGACCAGATACAGGTTGTCGAGAATGGTGCGGCCCGGGACGGTGTAGGTCTGGTCTGGGTGGACCACGTCCGCCAGCACGGACCCGAGCCGCAGCGAGATGGCCTTTGCTACGACTTTATAGTCCGTGCTGAGGAGCGAGACGGGACGCCAATTCCGTAAATCGCGGAGGTCCCCCTTCTTCGGCAATAAGGCGAGCACGGCTCGCCTGCACGAAAGAGGGAGGACCCCGCCCTGCAAGGACTCGGCCCAGACGGTGACAAGGTCTGGGCCGAGGACGTCCCAGAACACGCGGTAGAACTCCACGGTCAGCCCGTCCAGTCCTGGAGATTTATTAGTTGGCATGCGACGGAGGGCTTCCGAGAACTCGGCCAGAGTGAGAGGCAGCTCTAGCCGGTCTCGGTCGCCCGTGCTGACCGTAGGGAGTTCGTCCCAGAGCACTCTGCAAGCGTTAGGATCGGTCGGATCCGGGGAGAAAAGGCTCGCGTAGAAGGCCTTGGCCCTCCCGCACAGCTCCACCGGATCCGTGAGGGGGGTGCCATCTTCTGCGAGGAGACAGGTGACGTGTTTCTTAGCCCCCCTCTTTTTCTCCAGGGCGTAGAAGAAGCGGGAGCCGCGATCCATCTCCCGAAGGAGACGGATGCGGGATCGAATGAAGGCGCCCCGGGCCCGATGATCTTCGAGTTCCCGGAGCTCCTCCCGCTTCTCCCGGCACGCCCCACAGAGGGATGGATCCTCAGGGCTGGCGGCCAGACGCCTCTCCAGCTCTAAGACCTCCCGTTCCAACTGCCCTATCGTCGCATCCCTCCGTCGGCTGGCGCCCCGGGTGTAGTCACGGCAGAAGAGCCGGGCGCGTACCTTCCCTAGATCCCACCATCGCCGCGCCGAGGGAAAGGCGTGCCGTTGCCCTCGCCAGGCCAGCCAGAACTCCCGGAAGGACGCCACGAAACCCACATCCTCCAGCAAACTGTTATTAAAATGCCAATAGGCCGGCCCCGGCCTCTCCGCGCAGAGAGAGGCCGTCACGGTAGCGAGATGATGATCAGAGAACGGGGCCGGCCGGACGCTGGAGGAGTGGGCCCGCGAAAGGTGAAAACGTGATAAATAGATGCGGTCCAACCGGGAGTGGTGCGACCGATGGGCCTCCACCCGGACAAAGGTGAAGGTTGAGCTGTCGTCCGGGTGGTGGTCGCGCCAGACGTCCACCAGGGAGTGATGTTCGACAATCTCCCTGAGGACGTCCGCGGCGGCCGGGCACTGCTCGATCCCCGAGCGGTCCCGTTTCTCAAGGGTGTTGTTAAAGTCCCCGCCCAGGACCAGGCACTCGCGAGGATCCAAGGTGCCGAGGAAGGTGGACGCCTGCTGATAGAAACGAAGTTGTTCCGGGCCCGGTGTCGGGGCATAGATGTTGATGAGATTGACCACGAGCCCCTCCATACGGACCCGTAGGTGCAGCAGGCGGCCCGGCACAGCCTCGGCAACCCCCAGCACCTCAGGCCGTAGGTCAGGGGAGAACAAGGTCGCCACTCCAGCCTGGCGAACAGAGAGATGGCTGAAGTAGACTCTGTCCCCCCATTCCAGCCGCCAGCTGTCTTCAGCGGCTGGATCCGTATGGGTCTCCTGCAGGAATACTACAGAGTACCCCCCCTCCCGAAGGAAGGAGAGCACCTGGCTCCTGCGGAGACCCATCCTACAGCCCCGGGTGTTCAATGTTGCGAAGAGGAGAGATGCCATGAGGAGGGCTGGGGGGGATCCTTGCTGGCAGAGTCACTCACGGCCCCCATCGGGCCGCGTAACAATCCGTGACCCACCCCGTAGGCGAGGAGTGAGTCACGGAAAAGGCGGACCCGTTGGTAGGCCGTGGCGGCCTGCTTCCCAGTCCCTTTGCCCTCCCCCATGAGGGCCCTCGCGGCCCGGAGGATTTGGTGGAAATCCCCCCATCGCTGGAGAGCGAGCTGTACTTTGTTGCGGGAGCCCCGGACGTCCTCCAGGAACTCCCGCAGCTCCTCTCGCAGCGTATGGGGGGCCGGGGTTACTGGCTCCCGGCTATCGAAAGAAGGGGCCCCGGGCACAGCCCGATGGCCCACCGAAACGGACAGGCAAGGGGCGGACCCTCGACGCAGCTCCTGCTGGGCCGGCACCTTAGGGCCCAACCCGAAATTCGGCTTAGTTGGGGGAGGTGGCGGAGGGAGAAGAGCAGCCTCTGGTGGGTCGGGACGAGGAAATACCGGAGCCGCTCCCTGGGGGTCATCCTCTGAGAAGGGGAGGGAGACAGCCCCAGAGGCGGCAGTGTCATCATGGGAGGTGTGGGAGATTGGGACGGCATCAGGGGCGGGGCAGGGATCAGAAGTAGGGGCAGGGAGGGGGACAGGAGCAGGGCCGGGCTGAGGAACGGGTAGAGGATCCTGAGCCGCAGGAGCTGGGTCACTGGGAGGTGGCCTCTCTTGGTGTGGCTGAGGGAACTGGGAATTCGGAAGGGGACCCCCCACGATGCCGGGCTCTAGTATGATGGTTTGTGTTACAGCCACGGCATCGGGAGGTGGATAGATATTTGCGGGGTCCCCGCCTGGGAAGGAGAACTGTTGTCCCACCCCAATGAGGGGTACCCCCTGGGATTCGGGTCCCGGCCGCAGGGCACCGGCCGTCGCTTCAGGAGGCTTGGCGGCCGTCAGCGAGGTGTCACTTGCGACCGGGCAGGTGGAAGAGCCCAGGGGATCCTCGGAGGTGGGAGCGGAACCGGCGGTCAAGGGGAGGGATCATGGGGAGAGGGGGGAAAGGGGCACTGGGGTGAGGTCATTGAGATCGAGGCCTGCCGGTAAAGGGTCATCCTCCCCCTGGGTGATTGGGGTCAGACCCAGGGCCTCGATCTCCTCGTAGATGGAGGGTAGGTCACCTTCTGCCACCCCGGGGTTCTCCCCGCCGGCACCTGAAGCGATGCTCGGGTCGGGGCACGCAGGGTCGACAAAAGGGGCAGAAGGGGCTCTATCGGGGGCTTCCGAGGGAGGGGCGGTAATACCTTCCGGTGCTGCCACGTCTTTCCCAGCCGGTCCTGGCGGACAAAAGCCGCTCGGGGGCAAAGCGGAAGGCTCGGCATCAGTGCCTCCCTTCCTGGTCTTCCGGGGGCTTTCCGCATCAGTGGAAAGGAGCGGGGCTCGAGCCTTCCGCTTGCCCCGCTTCCCCTGTACTAAGGTCCAGCCCTCCATGGCATCATCTGGGGGCCGGCTAGTAAGGGTCGGGTCAGGGGGGAGGGGCGATTTCTTAGGGACTCGGGGAGGTAGTGGTGGGGCAGCATAAGGGAGAGAAAAGTCTCTCTGGGGCGGGCCCTCTCCCACGCCCGGCGATATCCCTGCCTCACCCTCCTCCACAGGCCTCAGCAGACTGTTCACAGTGGGCCTCTCCTGCTCGTCTGGGCTCACTGGGGGAGGTACTCCCAGGGCTCGAGTGGGAGCAGCGGTGGACTGGGAAGGAGGAGGGGCGGCTCTGGGCACCGGGCATACAGGGGCGCCGGCGAAGATGGGGCCGACGCCCTGCCGGGGCTCGGGGGTCTCGGGTGCTCCTCCTTGCCGGGCCAAGGGACAGTCCCTCCGGACGTGTCCCATCGCCTGGCAGAGGTAGCACCGGGCCTCCCCCGTAGAATAGTACACCCGGTAACGGGCCCCGTGATAGGGGACCATAAAGGACCCCTCGAGCGCCTCCCCGTCACGTGCAGCCGGCGGCATTTGGAGCTGCACCTGCCGGCGGAACGAGAGGATGTGACGGAGGGCGGGGTCTTTGCAGCCCAGTGGGAGAGGGCTGACTACAGAGATGGGTCTCCCCAGGGCGGAGAGGGCAGGTAACAGGGCGGCATTGGGGAGGAAGGGAGGGACGGAAGTGAGGACTAGGCGGACGCCCAAGTCCTCCAGCGGCTCTAATGGGACGAACACGCCCCCCACCGCCAGGCCCTTCTCCACCGCCTCTTGGGCCACGGCCTCCGATGCTAGGAAGAAGACTACCTTCCCGTACATTTTGGAGGCTGCTACGATGGCCGTGGGCCCCACCACCCTCGCCAACGCCCGCACATACGTTTCTACGTGGGGCGAGGCGGGTACCAGGAGGCAACGGACGCCATGCCTCCTGGTCAAGGTGGGAAAGGGGCCCCGGCCGCTATAGATGGTAGCTGAGGCGGTGGGCGGGTTAGGTGACGTTGCGGCAGGTGGGGAGGTTGCCGCCACCTGGGCGTACGCTCTGGGGGCCGGGGGTGGGACACCCGCAGAGCTGGTAGAGGGAACAGCAGGGAAGGGCGCCGCGGCCGGTGGCAGTGCCGCAGCAGTAGTGGCTGCCTCTGCCATGGAGGGTCTGGCCTTTGTCGCGGGGCCCTTACCCTTCTTTTTACCCTGGCCCTTCCTGCCGGCTGGGGGGGCTCCCCCAGGATCATGGGGGGCGAGGGACGTGGCAGCAGCGGAGGTCTCTTCAGTGTCCGCCACTGCCGGTGCCCCAGCGGGGGCGAGAGCAGGTGGTTCAGCAGCGGCGGTCGAGGTGGAGGCTAGGGAGGGTGATGGGGGAACAGGCGAAGGAGGGGCGGCCGTGTCGTCTGGAGGGGCTCCCCCCTCCATGTCGCCTGCCATGATGAATAGGGTGGGAAGGGAAAACTCTTGAGAGGGGGCGGGGAGAGGAATTGGGGTGACCACTCCTCTCTGCCAGGCTGCAGGCAGGGGAGGAGGGCACTAAAAGTGGGAACAGGGTCCAGGGTTAACTCGGATTAGTGCGGAGGTAGGGTTCAGTCACCGACACAAGATGGGAAATCCGGCACCTCTTGTTGCACGAGGGGAGGGGATGATATAACAGCATGGGGGTGCAGTGAGATAGGGTCAAAATTAAGCAGGGGAGGGGCACAAGTGCATGGGAGGGGGTGTGGGTTCACAAAAGCGGGGGGCTAATCAGGGCAAATGGAGCTACAGGGGGAGGGAGACAACCAACTGGGAATGGGGCAGAAAACCAAGGGACTAGTTTCAGGGCTAGGGTAGGGCAAACAAACAAGGCTGTAGAGGGAGAGGGGAGGGGCAGGCAAAACTGAAACTAGCAAGGGGCTGGGACCAAAAAAAGGGGGCAAACAACTGCAAGGGGTAAATGGGGCAGGTGGCAAGGGACAAAGCAAGGGACATGCTGCTGGGGGGAAGAGGGTCAGTCCAAGGGGTATGGGAGGGGGCACGTGCACCCACGTGCGCTTGCACAATGTCAATGGGTGGGGCTGGTTGCCGCTGCAAGCCCAAATGATGTTAAAAGGTTGTGGCGGGCCACGGAAGCAGCTAAGTCCAGAGGCCATAGCATAAGGCAGATGGTGAGCAGCTAGCAGAGGTGGTGGAGGGGGCAGCGGTAGTGGTGGGTGTTATGGGGGGCACAGGTGGACCAAGGGGCAGGCTCGGCACCACACCCCCTGTGCCCCTACAAACATAGTCAATACCCCCACCACTAGAGCACAGTTCGAAAGATTACTCAGTTATTGGAGGCCCCCTCCACGGTGGTCTGCAGAGTCTCCGCCGACCGTCTTCCGGGTATTCCTCCTCTGGGTACTAGCAGCTTCCTGGCAGCAAACAGGGCAGAAGCAGCAGCTCCAGCAACCCCAGGTGGTGGTCCGGTGGTCAGGCAGGACCCCTCACAGATGGTGGTGGTGGTGGTGGTCACAGCAGTGGCTGGAGCAGGGGCCCCTCACACCCCTCCTCTGGGGAGAGGGCCAGCAGGCCCCCTCCCCCCCAAGGGGTTGCTGCAGCAGCAGGAGTAGCAGCAACCAAGGTGTTGTGGGGGGGGGGGGGGGAGGGGGTTCAACTGCCAGGCAGCCAGCAACCAGAGAGTAGAGTAGTGGGAGGGGTGTCTGGCCCAGCCAGGGGAGAAGCTGGAGCAGCAGTAGCAGCAAACAGCAGCTGGGAGGGCCCAGGGCCTAGCAGCAGCCCCAGCAGGAGGAGCAGCAGCAGCAGATCCTCTACCTCCTTCCCGGCCAGAGGGCTATAGGAAAGTGGTAAGGAACCAGTATGTTCTTATTGGGATCCGGGAAGTGGGCGGGCGAAGCCCGCCCACTGCTAAAGGATCCCCCCCTTCAGCCTAAGGGGAGGGATCCACAGGACCTGGATACCAAGTGAGTCCGGGGGACAAAAAATGAAAGAACAGGAACGGGAGTGCGGTCAAAGGGTCAAACAAAGCGAACCAGATGGGGACACCGAGCAGAGAACCCCGGACAGCGCCCACTGCTCCTCAAAGGTGTCAAGGGAGCCAGTGGATGCTGCCCAGAGGAACTCTGCCCGTATGCGTGAACGAACAGAGGATCGAAAATAGGCCCCACAGTCACAGGAGCCTCCATCGGCCAACCTCCTCAACCTGGTTTTGTAGATGGCCAGTTTAGCTAGGGCCAGGAGGAGGTTGACCAGGAGGTCCCGTGACTTTGTGGGGCCGCGGATTGGAAGTGCATAAATAAAAAGGTGAGGGGAAAAGTGCAACCAAAACCTCAACAAAATGTCTAAGAGGAGCCGGAACAGGGGCTGAAGCTTGGCGCACTCTAGATAAATGTGCGCCAGGGTCTCCCTCACACCGCAAAAGGGACATGTGTCGGGGATAGGGGTGAACCGCGCCAAGTACACGCCCGTGCTCACGGCTCCATGAAGGAGCCGCCAACTGACATCCCCGGCGGGCCTTGGGACTAAGGAGGAGTAAAGGCTGGCCCACCGGGGCTTCTCACCCTCTAGAGGTGGCAGGAGGTCTCGCCATTTCGTATCGGGGCGGGACGTGAGGGTGAGGAGATGAAGGGTGTGGAGCACGAGCGTGTATAGATGTTTCCTTGGCGCGGTCTGGAAGCGGACCGGCTGCAGTTCGTGCAGCCGGCTCACCGTGAAGGGACAGGGGACCCGGTTGGGTCCACGGGGCAGGGGCCCAATAAAAAGGTCCGGAGGGGTTGGGGTGAAGGGAGGGCGAGGCGTACCCTCTCGCAGGACCTGGTCGAGGTAAGCCCGAGCAGCGGGCGGCAAAGCAGCCTTCACCTCCTGAAGTACGCGCCGGGGAGTACGAGGTCTGGAGAGCCCCATGCGCTGAGCAAGTGTCAGGGGATCCAGCCAATCTCCCCAGTCGTAGTCCAGGAGGTCTCCGACCCTAGTGACTTCTGCCAGGACCAACCTCTGGCGCACCGAGGGGGACTCCGCCACCTGCACACGGAGCTGGGGGTTGTGTAGCAGGGGCTCCGCGAGGAGATCTGCCCCCTCGGTGGCCGCCACGGACCTGGTCGCTGAGAATAGCTTCCAGGTCTGGAGGAGGTCCTGGTAGAAGACCGGCAGCCCGTAGAGGTCTCGCGGAAGACCTCTCGGATGGAGATAAAGGAGCTGCCGGTCATATCGGAGCCCTCGGAAACGGCGCAGGAAGGCGTGCGCCAATACGCTCTACGCCGGACTACCTGCACCATAAAGGAGCCTCTGCAGGGCCTGGAGACGGAAGACATGGACCTGAGTGTGTGGACACTTCAGGCCCTACCCACCCTCCTCCAGAGGAAGATGGAGAACCCCTGCAGAGACCCAGTGCAGTCCTGACCAAAAGAACTCCAGAATCGACGTCCGGAGGTTGGCCAGGAAACCCGGGGCCGGGACCAGGGTGTTGAGCCGGTACCAGAGCATGGACAGGACTAATTGATTGATTACCAGTGCTCTCCCTCGAAAGGAGAGGCATCGGAGCAGTCCTGTCCATTTCCGGATCCGCTCTAGCACCCTGCCCTCTAAACCTTGCCAGTTCTCCGGCGGGGATGGATGCGTGGCAGAAAGGTAAACGCCGAGATAGAGCAGCGGACCCGCACTCCACCTGATGGCCTGAAGCGCGGGTGGGAGAGAGCTCGCCTGCCACCCGTCCCCTACCACCAGGCCAGAGCTCTTGACCCAGTTGACCCGGGCAGAGGAGGCCGCCGAGTAGATCGTCTGGCAAGCCTCCACCCGCACCAAGTCGCCCGGGTCCTGGACCACGAGGAGCACATCGTCGGCGTATGCCGACAGGACCAGCCGCAGCTCCGGCTCTCGGAGCACCAACCCCGTCAACCTCCTGCGGAGGAGACAAAGGAAGGGCTCGATCGCCAGAGCGTACAGCTGGCCCGAGAGGGGGCACCCCTGCCGTACTCCTCGCCCGAAGCTGACCGGCTCGGTCAGGGTCCAGTTGGGCCTGACCAGACACTCTGCGGAGGCGTACAGCACCTGGAGAAAACCCACAAACTGGGGCCCAAAGCCAAACGCTCGCAGAGTGCTCAGGAGGTACCCGTGATCCACCCTGTCGAACGCCTTCTCCTGATCCAGAGACAGAAGGGCGAACGACAGACCATCCCTACACCCAAGCTCCAAGAGATCCCGGACCAGATACAGGTTGTCGAGAATGGTGCAGCCCGGGACGGTGTAGGTCTGGTCTGGGTGGACCACGTCCGCCAGCACGGACCCGAGCCGCAGCGAGATGGCCTTTGCTACGACTTTATAGTCCGTGCTGAGGAGCGAGACGGGACGCCAATTCCGTAAATCGCGGAGGTCCCCCTTCTTCGGCAATAAGGCGAGCACGGCTCGCCTGCATGAAAGAGGGAGGACCCCGCCCTGCAAGGACTCGGCCCAGACGGTGAGAAGGTCTGGGCCGAGGACGTCCCAGAACACGCGGTAGAACTCCACGGTCAGCCCGTCCAGTCCCGGAGATTTATTAGTTGGCATGCGACGGAGGGCTTCCGAGAACTCGGCCAGAGTGAGAGGCAGCTCTAGCCGGTCTCGGTCGCCCGTGCTGACCGTAGGGAGTTCGTCCCAGAGCACTCTGCAAGCGTTAGGATCGGTCGGATCCGGGGAGAAAAGGCTCGCGTAGAAGGCCTTGGCCCTCCGCACATCTCCACCGGATCCGTGAGGGGGGTGCCATCTTCTGCGAGGAGACAGGTGATGTGTTTCTTAGCCCCCCTCTTTTTCTCCAGGGCGTAGAAGAAGCGGGAGCCGCGATCCATCTCCCGAAGGAGACGGATGCGGGATCGAATGAAGGCGCCCCGGGCCCGATGTTCTTCGAGTTCCCGGAGCTCCTCCCGCTTCTCCCGGCACGCCCCACAGAGGGATGGATCCTCAGGGTTGGCGGCCAGACGCCTCTCCAGCTCTAAGACCTCCCGTTCCAACTGCCCTATCGTCTCATCCCTCCGTCGGCTGGCGCCCCGGGTGTAGTCACGGCAGAAGAGCCGGGCGCGTACCTTCCCTAGATCCCACCATCGCCGCGCCGAGGGAAAGGCGTGCCGTTGCCCTCGCCAGGCCAGCCAGAACTCCCGGAAGGACGCCACGAAACCCACATCCTCCAGCAAACTGTTATTAAAATGCCAATAGGCCGGCCCCGGCCTCTCCGCGCAGAGAGAGGTAGCGAGATGATGATCAGAGAACGGGGCCGGCCGGACGCTGGAGGAGTGGGCCCGCGAAAGGTGAAAACGTGATAAATAGATGCGGTCCAACCGGGAGTGGTGCGACCGATGGGCCTCCACCCGGACAAAGGTGAAGGTTGAGCTGTCGTCCGGGTGGTGGTCGCGCCAGACGTCCACCAGGGAGTGATGTTCGACAATCTCCCTGAGGACGTCCGCGGCGGCCGGGCACTGCTCGATCCCCGAGCGGTCCCGTTTCTCAAGGGTGTTGTTAAAGTCCCCGCCCAGAACCAGGCACTCGCGAGGATCCAAGGTGCCGAGGAAGGTGGACGCCTGCTGATAGAAACGAAGTTGTTCCGGGCCCTGTGTCGGGGCATAGATGTTGAAGAGATTGACCACGAGCCCCTCCATATGGACCCGTAGGTGCAGCAGGCGGCCCGGCACAGCCTCGGCAACCCCCAGCACCTCAGGCCGTAGGTCGGGGGAGAACAAGGTCGCCACTCCAGCCTGGCGAACAGAGAGATGGCTGAAGTAGACTCTGTCCCCCCATTCCAGCCGCCAGCTGTCTTCAGCGGCTGGATCTGTATGGGTCTCCTGCAGGAATACTACAGAGTACCCCCCCTCCCGAAGGAAGGAGAGCACCTGGCTCCTGCGGAGACCCATCCTACAGCCCCGGGTGTTCAATGTTGCGAAGAGGAGAGATGCCATGAGGAGGGCTGGAGGGGATCCTTGCTGGCAGAGTCACTCACGGCCCCCATCGGGCCGCGTAACAATCCGTGACCCACCCCGTAGGCGAGTAGTGAGTCACGGAAAAGGCGGACCCGTTGGTAGGCCGTGGCGGCCTGCTTCCCAGTCCCTTTGCCCTCCCCCATGAGGGCCCTCGCGGCCCGGAGGATTTGGTGGAAATCCCCCCATCGCTGGAGAGCGAGCTGTACTTTGTTGCGGGAGCCCCGGACGTCCTCCAGGAACTCCCGCAGCTCCTCTCGCAGCGAATGGGGGGGCGGGGTTACTGGCTCCCGGCTATCGAAAGAAGGGGCCCCGGACACAGCCCTATGGCCCACCGAAACAGACAGGCAAGGGGCGGACCCTCGACGCAGGTCCTGCTGGGCCGGCACCTTAGGGCCCAATCCGAAAATTGGCTTAATTGGGGGAGGCGGCGGAGGGAGAAGAGCAGCCTCTGGTGGGTCGGGACGAGGAAATACTGGGGCCGCTCCCTGGGGGCCATCGTCCGAGAAGGGGAGGGAGACAGGCCCAGAGGCGGCAGTGTCATCATGGGAGGTGTGGGAGATTGGGATGGCATCAGGGGCGGGGCAGGGATCAGAAGTAGGGGCAGGGAGGGGGACATGAGCAGGGCCGGGCTGAGGAACGGGTAGAGGATCCTGAGCCGCAGGAGCTGGGCCACTGGGAGGTGGCCTCTCTTGGTGTGGCTGAGGAATCTGGGAATTGGGAAGGGGACCCCCCACGATGCCGGGCTCTAGCATGATGGTTTGTGTTACAGCCACGGCATCGGGAGGTGGACAGATATTTGCGGGGTCCCCGCCTGGGAAGGAGAACTGTTGTCCCACCCCAATGAGGGGTACCCCCTGGGATTCGGGTCCCGGCCGCAGGGCACCGGCCGTCGCTTCAGGAGGCTTGGCGGCCGTCAGCGAGGTGTCACTTGCGACCGGGCAGGTGGAAGAGCCCAGGGGATCCTCGGAGGTGGGAGCGGAACCGGCGGTCAAGGGGAGGGAGCATGGGGAGAGGGGGGAAAGGGGCACCGGGGTGAGGTCATTGAGATCGAGGCCTGCCGGTAAAGGGTCGTCCTCCCCCTGGGTGATTGGGGTCAGACCCAGGGCCTCGATCTCCTCGTAGATGGAGGGTAGGTCACCTTCTGCCACCCCGGGGTTCTCCCCGCCTGCACCTGAGGCAATGCTCGGGTTGGGGCGTGCAGGGTTGACAAACGGGGCAGAAGGGGCTCCATCAGGGGCTCCCGAGGGAGGGGCGGTAATACCTTCCGGTGCTGCCACGTCTTTCCCAGCCGGTTCTGGCGGACTAAAGCCGCTCGGGGAAAAAGCGGAAGGCTCGGCATCAGTTCCCCCCTTCCTGGTTTTCCGGGGGGCTTCCGCATCGGTGGAAAGGAGCGGGGCTCGAGCCTTCCGCTTGCCCCGCTTCCCCTGTACTAAGGCCCAGCCCTCCATGGCATCATCTGGGGGCTGGCTAGTAAGGGTCGGGTCGGGGGGGGGGCGCGATTCCTTAGGGACTCGGGGAGGTAGTGGTGGGGCAGCATAAGGGAGAGAAAAGTCTCTCTGGGGCGGGCCCTCTCCCACGCCCGGCGATATCCCTGCCTCACCCTCCTCCACAGGCCTCAGCAGACTGTTTGCAGTGGGCCTCTCCCGCTCGTCTGGGCTCACTGGGGGAGGTACTCCCAGGGCCCGAGCGGGAGCAGCGGTGGACTGGGAAGGAGGAGGGGCGGCTCTGGGCACCGGGCATACAGGGGCGCCGGCTATGACGGGGCCGACGCCCTGCCGGGGCTTGGGGTTCTCGGATGCTCCCCCTTGCCGGGCCAAGGGACAGTCCCTCCGGACGTGTCCCATCGCCCGGCAGAGGTAGCACTGGGCCTCCCCCGTGGAATAGTACACCCGGTAACGGGCCCCGTGATAGGGGACCATAAAGGACCCCTCGAGCGCCTCCCCGTCACGTGCAGCCGGGGGCATTTGGAGCTGCACCTGCCGGCGGAACGAGAGGATGTGACGGAGGGCGGGGTCTTTGCAGCCCAGTGGGAGAGGGCTGACTACAGAGATGGGTCTCCCTAGGGCGGAGAGGGCAGGTAACAGGGCGGCATTGGGGAGGAAGGGAGGGATGGAAGTGAGGACTAGGCGGACGCCCAAGTCCTCCAGCGGCTCTAACGGGACGAACACGCCCCCCACCGCCAGGCCCTTCTCCACCGCCTCTTGGGCCGCGGCCTCCGATGCGAGGAAGAAGACTACCTTCCTGTACATTTTGGAGGCCGCTACGATGGCCGTGGGCCCCACCACCCTCGCCAACGCCCGCACATACGTTTCTACGTGGGGCGAGGCGGGTACCAGGAGGCAACGGACGCCATGCCTCCTGGTCAAGGTGGGAAAGGGGCCCCGGCCGCTATAGATGGTAGCTGAGGCGGTGGGCGGGTTAGGTGATGTTGCAGCAGGTGGGGGGGTTGCCGCCACCTGGGCGTACACTCTGGGGGCCGGGGGTGGGACACCCGCAGAGCTGGTAGAGGGAAGAGCAGGGAAGGGCGCCGCGGCCGGTGGCAGGGCCGCAGCAGTAGTGGCTGCCTCTGCCATGGAGGGTCTGGCCTTTGTCGCGGGGCCCTTACCCTTCTTTTTACCCTGGCCCTTCCTGCCGGCTGGGGGGGCTCCCCCAGGATCATGGGGGGCGAGGGACGTGGCAGCAGTGGAGGTCTCTTCAGTGTCCGCCGCTGCCGGTGCCCCAGCGGGGGCGAGAGCAGGTGGTTCGGCAGCGGCGGTCGAGGTGGAGGCTAGGGAGGGTGACGGGGGAACAGGCGGAGGAGGGGCAGCCATGCCATCTGGAGGGGCTTCTCCCTCCATATCGCCTGCCATGATGAACAGGGGAGGAAGGGAAAACTCCTGAGAGGGGGGGTGGGGAGAGGAATTGGGGTGACCACTCCTCCCTGCTAGGCTGCAGGCAGGGGAGGAGGGCAATAAAAGTGGGGACAGGGTTCAGGGTTAACTCGGACTACTGCGGGGGTAGGGTTCAGTCACCGACACAAGATGGGAAATCCGGCTCCCCTTGTTGCACTAGGGGAGGGGATGATATAACAGCATGGGGGTGCAGTGAGATGGGGTCAAAATTAAACAGGGGAGGGGCACAAGCGCATGGGAGGGGGCGTGGGTTCACGGAAGCGGGGGGCTAATCAGGGCAAATGGAGCTTCAGGGGGAGGGAGACAACCAACTAAGAATGGGGCAGAAAAACAAGGGACTGGTCTCAGGGCTAGGGTAGGGCAAACAAACAAGGCTGTAGAGGGAGAGGGGCGGGGCAGGCAAAACAGAAAATAGCAAGGGGCTGGGACCAAAAAAAAAAGGGGGCAAACAACTGCAAGTGGTAAATGGGGCAGGTGGCAAGGGACAAAGCAAGGGACGTGCTGCTGGGGGGAAGAGGGTCTGTCCAAGGGGTATGGGAGGGGGCACGTGCACCCACGTGCGCTTGCACAAAGTCAATGGGTGGGGCTGGTTGCCGCTGCAGGCCCAAATGATGTTAAAAGGTTGCGGCGGGCCATGGAAGCAGCTAAGTCCAGAGGCCGTAGCACAAGGCAGATGGTGAGCAGCCAGCAGAGGTGGTAGAGGGGGCAGCGGTGGTGGTGGTGGGGGTTATGGGGGGGCACAGGTGGACCAGGGGGCAGGCTCGGTGCCACACCCCCTGTGCCCCTACAAACACAGTCAATACCCCCACCACTAGAGCACAGTTCGAAAGATTACTCAGTTCTTGGAGGCCCCCTCAACGGTGGTCTGCGGAGTCTCCGCCGACGGTCCTCCGGGTCTTCCTCCTCTGGGTACCAGCAGCTTCCTGGCAGCAAACAGGGCAGCAGCAGCAGCTCCAGCAACCCCAGGTGGTGGTCCGGTGGCCAGGCGGGACCCTTCCCAGATGGTGGTGGTGGTGGTCACAGCAGCGGCTGGAGCAGGGGTCCCTCACACCCCTCCTCTGGGGAGAGGGCCAGCAGGCCCCCTCCCCCCCAAGGAGCAGCTGCAGCAGCAGGAGTAGCAGCAACCAAGGTGTTGGGGGTGGGAGGGGGTTCAGCTGCCAGGCAGCCAGCAACCAGATAGTAGAGTAGTGGGAGGGGTGTCTGGCCCAGCCAGGGGAGAAGCTGGAGCAGCAGTACCAGCAAACAGCAGCCGGGAGGGCCCAGGGCCTAGCAGCAGCCCCAGCAGAATGAGCAGGAGGAGCAGCAGCAGCCCTCTACCACCTTCCTGGCCAGAGGGCTATAGGAAAGTGGTAAGGAACCAGTATGTTCTTATTGGGATCCGGGAAGTGGGCGGGCAAAGCCCGCCCACTGCTAAAGGATCCCCCCCTTCAGCCTAAGGGGAGGGATCCACAGGACCTGGATACCAAGTGAGTCCGGGGGACAAAAAAATGAAAAAACAGGAACGGGAGTGCGGTCAAAGGGTCAAACAAAGCGAACCAGATGGGGACACCGAGCAGAGAACCCCGGACAGCGCCCACTGCTCCTCAAAGGTGTCAAGGGAGCCAGTGGATGCTGCCCAGAGGAACTCTGCCCGGATGCGTGAACGAACAGAGGATCGAAAATAGGCCCCACAGTCACAGGAGCCTCCATCGGCCAACCTCCTCAACCTGGTTTTGTAGATGGCCAGTTTAGCTAGGGCCAGGAGGAGGTTCACCAGGAGGTCCCGTGACTTTGTGGGGCCGCGGATTGGAAGTGCATAAATAAAAAGGTGAGGGGAAAAGTGCAACCAAAACCTCAACAAAATGTCTAAGAGGAGCCGGAACAGGGGCTGAAGCCTGGCGCACTCTAGATAAATGTGCACCAGGGTCTCCCTCACACCGCAAAAGGGACATGTGTCGGGGATAGGGGTGAACCGCGCCAAGTACACGCCCGTGCTCACGGCTCCATGAAGGAGCCGCCAACTGACATCCCCGGCGGGCCTTGGGACTAAGGAGGAGTAAAGGCTGGCCCACCGGGGCTTCTCACCCTCTAGAGGTGGCAGGAGGTCTCGCCATTTCGTATCGGGGCGGGACGTGAGGGTGAGGAGATGAAGGGTGTGGAGCACGAGCGTGTAGAGATGTTTCCTTGGCGCGGTCTGGAAGCGGACCGGCTGCAGTTCGTGCAGCCGGCTCACCGTGAAGGGACAGGGGACCCGGTTGGGTCCATGGGGCAGGGGCCCAATAAAAAGGTCCGGAGGGCTTGGGGTGAAGGGAGGGCGGGGTGTACCCTCTCGCAGGACCCGGTCGAGGTAAACCCGAGCAGCGGGCGGCAAAGCAGCCTTCACCTCCTGAAGTACGCGCCGGGGAGTACGAGGTCTGGAGAGCCCCATGCGCTGAGCAAGCGTCAGGGGATCCAGCCAATCTCCCCGGTCGTAGTCCAGGAGGTCTCCGACCCTAGTGACTTCTGCCAGGACCAACCTCTGGCGCACCGAGGGGGACTCCGCCACCTGCACACGGAGCTGGGGGTTGTGTAGCAGGGGCTCCGCGAGGAGATCTGCCCCCTCGGTGGCCGCCACGGACCTGGTCGCTGAGAATAGCTTCCAGGTCCGGAGGAGGTCCTGGTAGAAGACCGGCAGCCCGTAGAGGTCTCGCGGAAGACCTCTCGGATGGAGATAAAGGAGCTGCCGGTCATATCGGAGCCCTCGGAAACGGCGCAGGAAGGCGTGCGCCAATACGCTCCACGCCGGACTACCTGCACCATAAAGGAGCCTCTGCAGGGCCTGGAGACGGAAGACATGGACCTGAGTGTGTGGACACTTCAGGCCCTGCCCACCCTCCTCCAGAGGAAGATGGAGAACCCCTGCAGAGACCCAGTGCAGTCCTGACCAAAAGAACTCCAGAATCGACGTCCGGAGGTTGGCCAGGAAACCCGGGGCCGGGACCAGGGTGTTGAGCCGGTACCAGAGCATGGACAGGACTAATTGATTGATTACCAGTGCTCTCCCTCGAAAGGAGAGGCATCGGAGCAGTCCTGTCCATTTCCGGATCCGCTCTATCACCCTGCCCTCTAAACCTTGCCAGTTCTCCGGCGGGGATGGATGCGTGGCAGAAAGGTAAACGCCGAGATAGAGCAGCGGACCCGCACTCCACCTGATGGCCTGAAGCGCGGGTGGGAGAGAGCTCACCTGCCACCCGTCCCCTACCACCAGGCCAGAGCTCTTGACCCAGTTGACCCGGGCAGAGGAGGCCGCCGAGTAGATCGTCTGGCAAGCCTCCACCCGCACCAAGTCGCCCGGGTCCTGGACCACGAGGAGCACATCGTCGGCGTATGCCGACAGGACCAGCCGCAGCTCCGGCTCTCGGAGCACCAACCCCGTCAACCTCCTGCGGAGGAGGCAAAGGAAGGGCTCGATCGCCAGAGCGTACAGCTGGCCCGAGAGGGGGCACCCCTGCCGTACTCCTCGCCCGAAGCTGACCGGCTCGGTCAGGGTCCAGTTGAGCCTGACCAGACACTCTGCGGAGGCGTACAGCACCTGGAGAAAACCCACAAACTGGGGCCCAAAGCCAAACGCTCGCAGAGTGCTCAGGAGGTACCCGTGATCCACCCTGTCGAACGCCTTCTCCTGATCCAGAGACAGAAGGGCGAACGACAGACCATCCCTACACCCAAGCTCCAAGAGATCCCGGACCAGATACAGGTTGTCGAGAATGGTGCGGCCCGGGACGGTGTAGGTCTGGTCTGGGTGGACCACGTCCGCCAGCACGGACCCGAGCCGCAGCGAGATGGCCTTTGCTACGACTTTATAGTCCGTGCTGAGGAGCGAGACGGGACGCCAATTCCGTAAATCGCGGAGGTCCCCCTTCTTCGGCAATAAGGCGAGTACGGCTCGCCTGCACGAAAGAGGGAGGACCCCGCCCTGCAAGGACTCGGCCCAGACGGTGACAAGGTCTGGGCCGAGGACGTCCCAGAACACGCGGTAGAACTCCACGGTCAGCCCGTCCAGTCCCGGAGATTTATTAGTTGGCATGCGACGGAGGGCTTCCGAGAACTCGGCCAGAGTGAGAGGCAGCTCTAGCCGGTCTCGGTCGCCCGTGCTGACCGTAGGGAGTTCGTCCCAGAGCACTCTGCAAGCGTTAGGATCGGTCGGATCCGGGGAGAAAAGGCTCGCGTAGAAGGCCTTGGCCCTCCCGCACATCTCCACCGGATCCGTGAGGGGGGTGCCATCTTCTGCGAGGAGACAGGTGACGTGTTTCTTAGCCCCCCTCTTTTTCTCCAGGGCGTAGAAGAAGCGGGACCCGCGATCCATCTCCCGAAGGAGACGGATGCGGGATCGAACGAAGGCGCCCCGGGCCCGATGATCTTCGAGTTCCCGGAGCTCCTCCCGCTTCTCCCGGCACGCCCCACAGAGGGATGGATCCTCAGGGCTGGCGGCCAGACGCCTCTCCAGCTCTAAGACCTCCCGTTCCAACTGCCCTATCGTCGCATCCCTCCGTCGGCTGGCGCCCCGGGTGTAGTCACGGCAGAAGAGCCGGGCGCGTACCTTCCCTAGATCCCACCATCGCCGCGCCGAGGGAAAGGCGTGCCGTTGCCCTCGCCAGGCCAGCCAGAACTCCCGGAAGGACGCCACGAAACCCACATCCTCCAGCAAACTGTTATTAAAATGCCAATAGGCCGGCCCCGGCCTCTCTGCGCAGAGAGAGGCCGTCACGGTAGCGAGATGATGATCAGAGAACGGGGCCGGCCGGACGCTGGAGGAGTGGGCCCGCGAAAGGTGAAAACGTGATAAATAGATGCGGTCCAACCGGGAGTGGTGCGACCGATGGGCCTCCACCCGGACAAAGGTGAAGGTTGAGCTGTCGTCCGGGTGGTGGTCGCGCCAGACGTCCACCAGGGAGTGATGTTCGACAATCTCCCTGAGGACGTCCGCGGCGGCCGGGCACTGCTCGATCCCCGAGCGGTCCCGTTTCTCAAGGGTGTTGTTAAAGTCCCCGCCCAGGACCAGGCACTCGCGAGGATCCAAGGTGCCGAGGAAGGTGGACGCCTGCTGATAGAAACGAAGTTGTTCCGGGCCCGGTGTCGGGGCATAGATGTTGATGAGATTGACCACGAGCCCCTCCATACGGACCCGTAGGTGCAGCAGGCGGCCCGGCACAGCCTCGGCAACCCCCAGCACCTCAGGCCGTAGGTCGGGGGAGAACAAGGTCGCCACTCCAGCCTGGCGAACAGAGAGATGGCTGAAGTAGACTCTGTCCCCCCATTCCAGCCGCCAGCTGTCTTCAGCGGCTGGATCCGTATGGGTCTCCTGCAGGAATACTACAGAGTACCCCCCCTCCCGAAGGAAGGAGAGCACCTGGCTCCTGCGGAGACCCATCCTACAGCCCCGGGTGTTCAATGTTGCGAAGAGGAGAGATGCCATGAGGAGGGCTGGAGGGGATCCTTGCTGGCAGAGTCACTCACGGCCCCCATCGGGCCGCGTAACAATCCGTGACCCACCCCGTAGGCGAGTAGTGAGTCACGGAAAAGGCGGACCCGTTGGTAGGCCGTGGCGGCCTGCTTCCCAGTCCCTTTGCCCTCCCCCATGAGGGCCCTCGCGGCCCGGAGGATTTGGTGGAAATCCCCCCATCGCTGGAGAGCGAGCTGTACTTTGTTGCGGGAGCCCCGGACGTCCTCCAGGAACTCCCGCAGCTCCTCTCGCAGCGTATGGGGGGCGGGGTTACTGGCTCCCGGCTATCGAAAGAAGGGGCCCCGGGCACAGCCCGATGGCCCACCGAAACGGACAGGCAAGGGGCGGACCCTCGACGCAGCTCCTGCTGGGCCGGCACCTTAGGGCCCAACCCGAAATTCGGCTTAGTTGGGGGAGGTGGCGGAGGGAGAAGAGCAGCCTCTGGTGGGTCGGGACGAGGAAATACCGGAGCCGCTCCCTGGGGGTCATCCTCTGAGAAGGGGAGGGAGACAGCCCCAGAGGCGGCAGTGTCATCATGGGAGGTGTGGGAGATTGGGACGGCATCAGGGGCGGGGCAGGGATCAGAAGTAGGGGCAGGGAGGGGGACAGGAGCAGGGCCGGGCTGAGGAACGGGTAGAGGATCCTGAGCCGCAGGAGCTGGGCCACTGGGAGGTGGCCTCTCTTGGTGTGGCTGAGGGATCTGGGAATTGGGAAGGGGACCCCCCACGATGCCGGGCTCTAGTATGATGGTGTCTGTTATAGCCACGGCATCGGGAGGTGGACAGATACTTGCGGGGTCCCCGCCTGGGAAGGAGAACTGTTGTCCCACCCCAATGAGGGGTACCCTCTGGGATTCGGGTCCCGGCCGCAGGGCACCGGCCGTCGCTTCAGGAGGCTTGGCGGCCGTCAGCGAGGTGTCACTTGCGACCGGGCAGGTGGAAGAGCCCAGGGGATCCTCAGAGGTGGGAGCGGAACCGGCGGTCAAGGGGAGGGAGCATGGGGAGAGGGGGGAAAGGGGCACCGGGGTGAGGTCATTGAGATCGAGTCCTGCTGGTAAAGGGTCGTCCTCCCCCTGGGTGATTGGGGTCAGACCCAGGGCCTCGATCTCCTCGTAGATGGAGGGCAGGTCACCTTCTGCCACCCCGGGGTTCTCCCCGCCGGCACCTGAAGCGATGCTCGGATCGGGGTGCGTAGGGTCGACAAAAGGGACAGAAGGGGCTCTATCAGGGGCTTCCGAGAGAGGGGCGGTAATACCTTCCGGTGCTGCCACGTCTTTCCCAGCCGGTTCTGGCGGACAAAAGCCGCTCGGGGGCAAAGCGGAAGGCTCGGCATCAGTGCCCCCCTTCCTGGTTTTTCGGGGGGCTTCCGCATCGGTGCAAAGGAGCGGGGCTCGAGCCTTCCGCTTGCCCCGCTTCCCCTGTACTAAGGCCCAGCCCTCCATGGCATCATCTGGGGGTCGGCTAGTAAGGGTCGGGTCAGGGGGGAGGGATGATTTCTTAAGGACTCGGGGAGGTAGTGGTGGGGCAGCATAAGGGAGAGAGAAGTCTCTCTGGGGCGGGCCCTCTCCCACGCCCGGCGATATCCCTGCCTCACCCTCCTCCACAGGCCTCAGCAGACTGTTCGCAGTGGGCCTCTCCCGCTCGTCTGGGCTCACTGGGGGAGGTACTCCCAGGGCCCGAGCGGGAACAGTGGTAGACTGGGAAGGAGGAGGGGCGGCTCTGGGCACCGGGCATACAGGGGCGCCGGCGATGACGGGGCCGACGCCCTGCCGGGGCTCGGGGGTCTCGGATGCTCCTCCTTGCCGGGCCAAGGGACAGTCCCTCCGGACGTGTCCCATCGCCCGGCAGAGGTAGCACCGGGCCTCCCCCGTGGAATAATACACCCGGTAACGGGCCCCGTGATAGGGGACCATAAAGGACCCCTCGAGCGCCTCCCCGTCACGTGCCGCCTGCGGCATTTGGAGCTGCACCTGCCGGCGGAACGAGAGGATGTGACGGAGGGCGGGGTCTTTGCAGCCCAGTGGGAGAGGGCTGACTACAGAGATGGGTCTCCCTAGGGCGGAGAGGGCAGGTAACAGGGCGGCATTGGGGAGGAAGGGAGGGACGGAAGTGAGGACTAGGCGGACGCCCAAGTCCTCCAGCGGCTCTAATGGGACGAAAACGCCCCCCACCGCCAGGCCCTTCTCCACCGCCTCTTGGGCCGCGGCCTCCGATGCGAGGAAGAAGACTACCTTCCCGTACATTTTGGAGGCCGCTACGATGGCCGTGGGCCCCACTACCCTCGCCAACGCCCGCACATAGGTTTCGACGTGGGGCGAGGTGGGTACCAGGAGGCAACGGACGCCATGCCTCCTGGTCAAGGTGGGAAAGGGGCCCCGGCCGCTATAGATGGTAGCTGAGGCGGTGGGCGGGTTAGGTGACGTTGCGGCAGGTGGGGGGGTTGCCGCCACCTGGGCGTACGCTCTGGGGGCCGGGGGTGGGACACCCGCAGAGCTGGTAGAGGGAACAGCAGGGAAGGGCGCCGCGGCCGGTGGCAGGGCCGCAGCAGTAGTGGCTGCCTCTGCCATGGAGGGTCTGGCCGTTGTCGCGGGGCCCTTACCCTTCTTTTTACCCTGGCCCTTCCTGCCGGCTGGGGGGGCTCCCCCAGGATCATGGGGGGTGAGGGACGTGGCAGCAGCGGAGGTCTCTTCAGTGTCCGCCGCTGCCGGTGCCCCAGCGGGGGCGAGAGCAGGTGGTTTGGCAGCGGCGGTCGAGGTGGAGGCTAGGGAGGGTGACGGGGGAACAGGCGGAGGAGGGGCGGCCATGCCATCTGGAGGGGCTTCTCCCTCCATATCGCCTGCCATGATGAACAGGGGAGGAAGGGAAAACTCCTGAGAGGGGGGGGTGGGGAGAGGAATTGGGGTGACCACTCCCCCCTGCTAGGCTGCAGGCAGGGGAGGAGGGCAATAAAAGTGGGGACAGGGTTCAGGGTTATCTCGGACTAGTGTGGGGGTAGGGTTCAGTCACCGACACAAGATGGGAAATCCGGCTCCTCTTGTTGCACTAGGGGAGGGGATGATATAACAGCATGGGGGTGCAGTGAGATAGGGTCAAAATTAAACAGGGGAGGGGCACAAGCGCATGGGAGGGGGTGTGGGTGCATGAAAGCGGGGGGCTAATCAGGGCAAACGGAGCTTCAGGGGGAGGGAGACAACCAACTAAGAATGGGGCAGAAAAACAAGGGACTAGTTTCAGGGCTAGGGTAGGGCAAACAAACAAGGCTGTAGAGGGAGAGGGGCGGGGCAGGCAAAACTGAAACTGGCAAGGGGCTGGGACCAAAAAAAAGGGGGCAAACAACTGCAAGGGGTAAATGGGGCAGGTGGCAAGGGACAAAGCAAGGGACGTGCTGCTGGGGGGAAGAAGGTCAGTCCAAGGGGTATGGGAGGGGGCACGTGCACCCACGTGCGCTTGCACAAAGTCAATGGGTGGGGCTGGTTGCCACTGCAGGCCCAAATGATGTTAAAAGGTCATGGCGGGCCATGGAAGCAGCTAAGTCCAGAGGCCGTAGCACAAGGCAGATGGTGAGCAGCCAGCAGAGGTGGTGGAGGGGGCAGCGGTGGTGGTGGGGGTTATGGGGGGGCACAGGTGGACCAGGGGGCAGGCTCGGCGCCACACCCCCTGTGCCCCTACAAACACAGTCAATACCCCCACCACTAGAGCACAGTTCGAAAGATTACTCAGTTCTTGGAAGTCTTCTGGGTCTTCTCCCTCTGGGTACCAGCAGCTTCCGGGCAGTAGCAGCAGCTCCAGCAGCTCCAGGCGGTGGTCCGGTGGTCAGGCAGGACCCCTCACAGGTGGTGGTCACAGCAGAGGTTGGAGCAGGAGCCCCTCACACCCCTCCTCTGGGGAGAGGGCCAGCAGGCCCCCTCCCCCCCAAGGGGTTGTTGCAGCAGCAGGAGTAGCAGCAACCAAGGTGTTGGGGGGGGGGGGGGTTTCCAGCTGCCAGGCAGCCAGCAACCAGAGAGTAGAGTAGTGGGAGGGGTGTCTGGCCCAGCCAGAGGAGAAGCTGGAGCAGCAGTAGCAGCAAACAGCAGCTGGGAGGGCCCAGGGCCTAGCAGCAGCCCCAGCAGGATGAGCAGGAGGAGCAGCAGCAGTCCTCTACCTCCTTCCCGGCCAGAGGGCTATAGGAAAGTGGTAAGGAACCAGTATGTTAGCCCCAGGCTAAACAAGTCCCTGATACCTTATGGCAGTTGCTCCAGGTTAATCAAGACACCTGGGGCCAATTAAGAACTTTCCAGAAGGCAGGGAGGTTGATTGAGACACCTGCAGCCAATCAGGGGCTGGCTGAAACTCATCAAAAGCCTCCCAGTGAGTCAGTGAGGCGTGCATGTCAGGAGCTGTGGAAGGAGGTTGCGTGTGAGGAGCTGGGAGCAAGAGGCACTAGGAGCTGAGAGTAAGAGGGCGTACTGCTGGAAGATCCTGTGGTGACGATAAAGAAGGTGTTGGGAGGAGTCCATGGGGAAGTAGCCCAGGGAGTTGTAGCTGTCGTGCAGTTGTTCCAGGAGGCACTCTAAACAGCTGCAATCCACAGGGCCCTGGGCTGGAACCCAGAGTAGAGGCCGGGCCTGGGTTCCCCCCAAAACTCCCAACTCCTGATCAGACACAGGAGGAGTTAACCTGGACTGTGGATTCTACTAGAGGGGAAGATCTCTGAGGCAAGCAAAATCCGCCAATAAGCGCAGGACCCACCGAGGTAGAGGAGGAACTTTGTCACTATATATATATATATATTTGAGGTGTGTGTGTGTGTATACATATATTAGAATTTGAAAAAAATACAGCGATGGGCAATACAAATTATTGGGGGTATGAAACCGTTTCCATATGAGGAGAGATTAAAAAGACTGGACCTTTAAGCTAAGAAAAGAGATGACTAAGGGGGGATATGATAGAGGTCTAAAAATCAAGAATGATGTGCAGGAAGTGAATAAGGAAATATTATTTCCCCCTTCACATAACACAAGAACCAGGGGTCACTCAGAAAAATTAATAGGTGGGAGGTTTAAAACAAACATAAGGAAGTGCTTCTTCATATAATTCACAGTCAGCCTATGGAACTCATTGCCAGGGGATGTTGTGAAGTCCAAAAATATTAATGGACTAAACAAAAAATTAGATAAGTCATGGATACTAAGTCCACTAATAGCTATGATGGTAATGGATGCAATCACATGCTTTGGGTGTAGTGGAATTTTAAACTATATTATATAGTTCAGCTACTAGGTGACACTGTGTGTAAAACACCTTATTTAAACAAACCTTAGCCATATCTGGCAGAGCATTACATGATCTTATGATGAACACATCTGGTGTGTATAAGCAAGCTCTGTAGCTTGTCCATATCTGGTACAGAAGAAATTACATGGTGTCAGGAGTAAACTGAGAACAGAAGCAGAAGGAACAAAGCAACAAAGGTTGCTGGATCACATACCACTCTTCACTGCCACAGAGAAGTTCAGTTTTGACAAACCTTCACAATAGACAGACTGGAAACAATATTTTGCAAGATTTCACATTGCTACCAAGCCCCACAAAGAAATTGGAAATATACAGGCATCTTCTTTAATGTATGCTATTGAAAAGCAAGCATAGCATAGCTTTAAATCCTTTGATTTTACTGAGGACCGTCAGAAAGATGACTAAGAAAAGGTTCTGGCTATGTTTGATGTTGGGGTATGTTTATACCTCAGAGAAATGTGGTTTATGAAAGAGCATGTGTTCACCAGAGAATTCAAGAACCAAGGGAATATGTTAAATATTTTATAAGAGCTCTTCATACATTGGCTGAAAGTGATTTTGTGACTGCAAAACATGAAAATATCAGAGACAGGCTGGCTATTGGGTTAACAGATAAAAACCTTCCACAGCAGCTACTACTGAAGAAAGCTTTAACTCTAGCCACAACTCTACAGCTAGCAAAATGTAGGGATAGCTCAGTGGTTTGAGTATTGGCCTGCTAAATCCAGGGTTGTGAGTTCAATCCTTGAGGGGGCCATTTAGGGATCTGGGGCAAAAATCTGTCAGGGGACAGTACTTGGTCCTGCTAGTGAAGGCAGGGGACTGGACTTGATAACCTTTCAAGGTCTTGCCAATTCTATAAAATAGGCAGAATTAGTCAAACAAAAGGCAGGAGCAACTTGAAAAATCTGAAACTATCTTAAAAGCTATAAACAGAAACTTGTGTTAATATTATCACAAAATCACTGAGGCCAGAAGAGAGAACACCCAGGCTGAGAGGGACAAAATTCCAAGGTGTGGAAAAAGTCATATCTCAAGATATAATGCATGTCTGGACAGAGGCACACGGTATGACATAGGGACATTTTGCAGCTGTTTGCCACACCAAAGCAGTCAGGGAGTTGACTCATATTACAGACAAGCAAGAGCCATTGTTTCTGGGATCTATCATTTCTAATGACATAGAGCCTGCTAGAGAGTGAAACTGAATACTCGTGGCAAGACTATTGACTTTAAAATTGACTCAGGAACTGACTTACAATCACGTAGGACTTACAACCCTCCCCAGAGCTGAAGTCACCTGTCAAGGCTCTTAGTGCCCTGGATATATTCTGAACTGAATGGGTCAGTTCACCACAGAAACAAAGACAAAGGCTATATATTCAGAAGGCATGTGATCAAAGGATCAAAGACCAGCAACCTTCTCAGCCACAGCATGTCAGCCATGATGGGCCTAGTGAGAAAGATGGAAGAACTTGACAGAGGATTTGATGATATTGGACTTTTGAAAGAACATCTAGTAAATCAACTTAAGAGACAATGCTGAACCATATAGAATAACAACACCTCTACCAGACAGACCTTGGAAGAGACTAGCTGTAAATTCAGAGAACATCATTACCTGATTGTAGTGGACTCTTTTTTCCAAGTTTATAGAAATAATGCACTTGGAAGACATACTATGTTGCAGTGTTATCGAGAAACTGAAGTGCACTTTTTCTCACTTTGGCATATCAGAACAACTAGTGACAAACAATGGACTACAATTCACTGCAGCAGAATTAAGTTATTTCTGAATGAAACATGATTTTGATCATATTACTAGCAGACCGCATTACCCGTTACTGAATGGAGAGGTTTAGAGAGCTGTACCAACAGCCAAGGAAATCCTACAGCAGGAAGATCCATGCCTTGCTCTTGTGAGTTGCAGATTAGCACCAATAGTAGCTCCTGGGTATAGTCTAGCACAGGGGTCAGCAACCTTTCCGAAGTGGTGTGCCGAGTCTTCGTTTATTCACTCTAATTTAAGGTTTCGCGTGCCAGTAATACATTTTAATGTTTTTAGAAGGTCTCTTTCTATAAGTCTTTAATATATAACTAAACTATTGTTGTATGTAAAGTAAATATGTTTTTTAAAATGTTTAAGAAGCTTCATTTAAAATTAAATTAAAATGCAAACCCCCCCGGACCGGTGGCCAGGACCAGAGCAGTGAGAGTGCCACTGAAAATCAGCTCGCATGCCACCTTTGGCACGCATGCCATAGGTTGCCTACCCCTGGTCTAGCACAATTCCTGATGGAAAGACAACTCAGAACAGTTCCAACTTTGGAAAAGAACATATTTCCAAAGTGGCCAGACATAAAGAGAGTAGCCAAATCAGATAAAAAGGCAAAAAGAGTTTATGAACATTTTTACAACTGATGTCACTCAGAGAACTACCAGTTTTAGAACCTGGTGATCATGTTCATGTCAAATTGGATGGAGAAAAAAGATGGACAACTCAAGCTGTTGTAAATAAAAAGAATTCAATGCCCAGATCATATGCAATTGAGAGTAATAGTGGAGTGTTCAACTGAAACCATCAACATTTACAGTTTGTTTGCCAGAAAGAACAATCTAAAGAGCAAACTCTACAGGTGGCCAATACAGCACACAAAGAAGACGTAAGGATTCCAAACTGACCACAGCCAGATGTTGCAACTAATGGACAATCAGATGACCAAGTTATTACAGGTTCAGGTTGTTAATTAGAAAACCATTATCATTCAGAGACACTTAACAGACTAATCTGTACTGAACTTCAAAGACAGTGTGATAGTGTAAATATTGTAAATTGTAGGAGGGTAGAACTTTAAGGGGGAGATGTAATGGAATGCTAAACTCTATTATTATTGGGGGAGGGATAGCTCAGTGGTTTGAGCATTGGCCTACTAAACCCAGGGTTGTGCGTTCAATCCTTGAAGGGGGCATTTAGGGATCTGGGGCAAAAATTAGGGATTGGTCCTGCTTTAAGCAGGGGGTTTGACTAGATGATTATACTGTTCAGTCACTAGATGGCATTGTGTGTAAAATACCTAGTTAAATGAACCTCAGCCATACCTAACAGAGCATTAAAGGATGCTGGACTAGATAGACCATTGGTCTACCCCAGTGTGGCTATTGTTATGTACTATTTTTAGTGTGCTAGCTCTCATTGAGCTAGCACAGGGATCTCAAACTCAAATTACCACGAGGGCCGCATGAGAACTAGTAAATTGGCCCGAGGGCCGCATGACTGAAACCTTTTCATACAATGACACAAAAGTATAGTAAAAAATGAAAAGTAATATAGTATTCTATTAAAAGTCAATGTATTAACTTTTTAAAAACTATAATGCAAAGAGGGGTTTTAATAAAATATAAACACTCAGTAATGTTTTGAGCTTGGCTGCCAGTGGAGTTGGCGTCTTTGACAGGCCGCAGGAAATAACTCCACGGGCCGCATGTGGCCCGCAGGCCGCGTGTTTGAGACCCCTGAGCTAGCATGAATATGTCTACACAAACTGGGACTCACACCTCTAGCTCCAAGTGTAGACTTAGCCTCTGATGTGAGAAGATAACAAAAGCAAGAATATAATTAATAATAATAATAATAATAATTAATAATTAATTTGAAAAAAAACTCCAAAAAACTCTGTTATGGGCAGATCTATCACTCATAAGAGATATTCATCATAATCCTAAGGGGAAAAAAACCCTGGCTGTCTGGTAATATTGAAAAAGGGAAAGTAGTGAGCCTTCCTGGTAACATTCAAGCAGCATTCACTTTGCAAATAGCCTGGTATCTTAATATGAACTGAAAACACATTTAATGATTAAACCCAGGCTTTTACTCATATGGCTATATCAATTATGATTTGATAATAGCAATTCTGCATTTTGCATGCTTTTCTTTTTCTTTGTACTGTATCCCATAGAAGACCAAACAAGCAATGTCACCTTTAAATCTCAGCCTGCTATATGAGTCCTGAGGAAGGGGTGGGGGTGAGAGTAAATTATCTCATTTTCCACTTGTCTGCTATAAGGTTCACAGAGCTAACTTATCAACCATTAACAAACCAAGATGACAGTTTAACACAATGACCCCTATTCAAATAATGATTGACAAAGGTGATCTAGTCTCCCCCCCCACCCTTTGCTAAGGGCTGCGGCTATCTGAGGGGGGTGGTGGGGGAATAATTTCATTTTAGTTCCCAGATGACTCATTGCAAAAAGAGTCCTTTTGTATGAAAGAATAGTGGGAAGCATTTTTCATTCTATCTGGGACTGGTTCGTCTTTTTCATTTGCAGCAGCATTAAGTACTGAAAAAGGTCATAAGCTACTTTTTTGGATTTTTTCCTTTCTCTCACACTGTTTAAATGCTATACAGGAAACTTGGTGTCATCCGAAAGCCTTCTGAAAATGTAGTCATATTAAAAAAATGCAGAAACTTAACCTTACTTTTGTGCTACATTCCTTTTCCTTTCTTTGTCTGATTCTTGTCTGGTATAGCTCCTGATCCTGAAATCAGATCTTATTGGCAGGTTCTTGCTATGCGAGGCCCCCTGGGCTTCAGTGAAACTCTGCTCAGGTATGAGTATAAGGACCTAATTTCGGGATTTGGACCTGAGTCTGTAGGATCCAGATCCACAAAAGTATTTAGTTTCCTAATTTCCACTGAAATCAATGGAAGTTAGGAGCCTGAATACCTTTGCTGATCTGGGCTAAATTCTTTTGGACAAGAACCTTTTCTGTTTACACATCTGTAAAGCAGTACACATAGCAATGACGCTATGTAAATACTACAGCTAATTGAACTTTTTTGAATGAGAAATTCCTTTAATTGAAAAATTGCCTTTAAAAAAAAACCATGAAAAATTTACAAAAAAATTGTTTCTGAATGTTTTCTTTTTTTAATTGAAAATAAGAACAGAACATTATTCATTTTTTAGTGTTTGTTTTGCTGGTGTTTAGTTTGTCCTTTCCATCCCTTTTTCTTGCCATTTCTTCTCCCTTTTCAGTAGTATATTAGAAAAAAAGAGAAAAGAGATGACAAAAACAATGGGGGAAAGGAAAAATGAAATTATTTGAAAAAAAGCAAGGTTTTTTTTTAAATGTGAAATGAAAGTGTCTGAAATTTTCAAAAATTATTGCAAATTTTTCCCCAAACACCTCTAATAAATAATTATTAGTAATCAAAATTATTACTAAAAAGCTCCAAACTCAACCTCAATAAAATATAAGTACAAATAGAACTGCTGGGTGAGGTAATATCTTTTATTGGACCAACTTCTGTTGGTGAGAGAGACAAGCTTTTGAGCTTACACAGGGTATGTCTACACACAGCAAAGAGAAACTTGCTGCTGGCCTCTGTAAGCCAACTCGGGCTCATGGGGTTTGGGGTGTGGACATGTTTCATTGCAGGGCAGATTTCCGGGTTTGGGTGGAGCCTTAGCTCTGGGAACGTACCACCCTTCAGAATCCTAGTGCTCAGGCCCCAGCCTCAGCCTGAAAATCTACACAGCAATGAAACAGCCTCGTGAGCCCAAGTTGGCTGACATGGCCCAGCTGCAGGATTTTCTTTGCTGTGTAGACATACCCTGTGTAAGCTCGAAAGCTTGTATGTGTTGCCAACAGAAATTCGTCCAATAAAAGATATTACCTCACCCACCTTGTCTCTCTAATATCCTGGGACCAGCATAGCAACAACATTACTGTGTAAATACAACTGCTCCCATTTTAATACATCTGTGCATCACTCAAATTAATTTGTTATTGAGCTTAGTTAATTCTGTTGCTCTCATTTTATAATATGTTATTTTTATGGTTTTAAGAGCATGGTAAAATACAACTATATGCCCTATGTAGGAAGAGCTGTGGCAATCAGGATAGAGCTCTTTTTTAGCATGGGAAGTGCAGAATAACTTTTTTTATAGTGCACATACAATATTTACATTATATGAGCAGCTGGGGGAGTGGATGTCGTCTCACTAACTGAAATGTGGTTGCCCTGCATTTGAAAGTCAGCTTTTTTGCTCATTTATAAATCCTCAGTTTAGCAAGTACACGTTGTTTTGAACTTTTTTCAAAATGTTTGACATTTCATTAAATATGATTTTTACACACACACTCTCTCTCTCTCTCTCTCTCTCTAAAATATTTGCATGTTTTAGTGTAAAAATGTCATCATTGTGGGAGATGCACTTGAAAGTCAAAATTTCAGATTTCAAAAATTTTGAGGAATTTGCCCAAGATTTTCATTTGAACTCTAGTGCCACAAAATGTCCTTGAAACTGGCTTCAATGCAAATCCTTTTTTCACCAAAAAATGCAGATTTGGGTCAATCAAAACAATTTACAAATTTGGGTCAGCTTTAGCTAGTTGTTTTGGAAAAAGAAAAAAAATCAGACATGTCAAAACAGTTAGTTTGTTTCCCTTTTTTCGAAATGATACATTTTGACTTTTCAGAAAGATACTTTTTTTCTGATTTCCCTCTAAAAACTATTTCAAAACATTGACAAAACCTCAAAATTGAAACAAAACGTTTTATTTTGTGTTGGCTGAAATGCTTTATTTTATCTGAAGTGAATTTTTATTTTCCTTTTTTTGTTTCATTGAAAAATTCAAAACATTTTCATTTTGGGTTGACCAAAACAATTTATTTTCTGATTCTTTTTGATGTGAAACTGAAAAAATTGAAAAATTGGTTATTTACACAGGTCTACCCTGGAGACATGCCCAGCTAGATCCCTCCTTTAACCTGACCCTCTTTCCCCAGTCCCACCAGTCATACTCTAGTGAATCACCTGCTACCACCACAACCCCTTAAGAACTATTGTAGGTTGAGCCATTGTAAGGCTGCTCTTACTTATGCCAGAATGAGAATTAGGGATCTGTGTTTAAAACAACAACAACAAAACTTTATCCTCCACCTGCTGGGCCCTGTGTATAGGTCATTTTAGCTAGACCTATGGATTGGGGCCTATGGGCCTGATCCGACTGCCATTAGACTCTTATTGACATTTTCTCTTGATTTTAGTGAAAGTTGGATCATCCCCTTTATGTGTTAGATATCACTGTAAGAAATGAAACTTTAATTTGTCACTGATACTATTCAAAAATAGATAGAAGGTAGACAAAGAATATCTAGACCTTTGTAGGCTATATGAGAGGACACCTTGAAAAGGCACACTTACAAAGATACATACAATCACACTGTCGTGAATGCTTAGGTTGCAAGCTCATTGGGGCAGGGACTCTGTTTTTGTTCAGTGTTTCTACGGCACCTTCTCCAATGGAGTCCTGGTCTGTGAATGGGGCTCCCAGGTGCTACGATAATACAAATAAATAATAATTAATGACAATGCCCAAAATGTTTGATGCAGATAGTGCCATAAACTGCCATCATTACTTAAGCAAAGCTCCTTTTGACTTCAGTACCAGATCTCTTTGTAGAGTGATAGTCATATACAGTCTTAGAAGCCATATACTAAAAGTCCATAAAGTTTATTTGTTCCAGCAAGTTTAGAAAGCTAGTGATGACCATCTCAGCCAGAAAGTGGTCTACATCCCTTTCTTTCCTCTTCAATTCACAAATACATCACAATTTTGTTAGTAAAGCTTTAATGTGTTGTTTATACCATTGAGGTCATCTCTGGAGAGAAACCAAACCAATATTGTCTGCACCTCTAATAAGAAGTTTCCAGTATAACATAAAGAATAATCAGGGCCAATATTATAGGAACCCACAGAGGAAAAGCAATATCTTTTTGCAAAGAACTCCCATAAAAAATCTTTGGGGAAAGTACAATCTGCCTTATACAGAAAGGAAGCCAATTCCATTTCCCAAAGTCCCTGAAATATAAGAGGCTTAGTGGGGCATCTCAAAAGAGGGATAAAATCTAGAGATTAAAAAGTCATATGGCACATAAATCAAATGAACAGAAGGAGCTGAGAAAGAGTTCGTAAAGAAGTAATTTTTAGCATTCACTATAATTGGTCTGCTACAGTACTTATTCATTATCTGCTTTTTTAGTTATCACCATTTTTCTGGAACATGACGGATAATTGTACTTAGAAATTTGAAAGTAAAATGTGTCATTTGCATAAAGGTTTCATTTTTAACTCACTCTCATCATTATGCTTCTTAGCATCAGCATGGTAGAAAAAAGGCACCTGAAAAGCAAAGTGGATTCCATGAGGGCATCCCTTATATTGGCATAAATTATGTAACCTTTGACTTCTGAAAGATGGCTTGTCACCCTCTACTAGATGTTATCCTCTGTTTCATTGTTATTCTGTGTCAGTAACCTCAATCTGATAATATACAAATTGGAGAAGGTGGCACTGTATGTTTAAGGATTAAAAATGAGGTTGCAAAAACATTTATAGAATATGCTCATTATTTTTGACAGGATGTGGGAATAAAAGCAGAAGAGAGTTACTAAACTTCAGCCTGAACAATTATGAAACCTGCACATCACACGTTTAATCAAGAATGGAGTCTCTTTTGGTGAGAGCAATCTACCATCTGATAGACATGGAATGTGATAGAGAATGAAACTCAGGAGACCCTACTTCACAGCTTGATTCCAAAGAGGTATCTGCTCCTATGATACATTAAGGTGATTGTCATACGTGGGTGTTAATAAGGAATTTAGCAGGGAAATCCTGTGTCAGATTATGCTTTCCTGTTCAAACACTCACAAACTTCTGCACTGCCATTGATGGCAGCCTTCATTGCATATTAGTGCAATTTGCATGACAAAGATTTAAACTACTTAACTGAGATATTCAGCAGTCAATCCCCTTTTTTTATCAGTTACTGCCCTCAATGTGCTTGGAGCTGTACAATACACGATATAGCAGGCAGTGCTTCTACAGGAGCTAGTCGGTTGCTCTCCAGCTATTGACAGCCTGGGAGACAGAATGGACTGGGTTGGCTAACAATCATTTTCCCTGGCTTGACAGCCCAGAAACAAAGCTCTGAGCAAGAAAGAGCTGATCCAGAGAACAGAAGGGTGTGCTGTCTGCCGGGTGCTAAGATATGGGATCCGGACCTGAGGTTGAAGAGGATCCTAAAGGGAGTGGGAAAGAATCCATTGATCATCCTTCATGTAGGAACAAATGATACGGTTAGATTCTCATTGGAATGAATCAAGGGAGACTATGCTAGGCTGGGAAAGATGCTTAAGGAAATCAAGGCTCAGGTGATCTTCAGTGGGATTCTGCCTGTTCCAGAGAAGGGCAACAAAGGTGTGACGGGATTATGATGTTCAATAGATGGCTCAGGCTGTGGTGCTATAAGGAGGGCTTTGGGATGTATGGCCACTGGGAGGCATTTATGGACAGAGGAATGTTCTCTCAGGATGGACTTCACCTAAATAGGGAGGAAAATAGACTGTTAGGATAGAGGCTGGCACAACTAATTAAGAGAGCTTTAAACTAGGAATTTAGGGAAGACAGTTGGGAGATGTCCAGGTAATCTCCATGCTGGATTTTAACATTGAGAGGGAAGAAAACAAAGAAAGAAAGGATATAGCCAGGGGTAGGAGAATGGACATAAGGAGGAAGGGCAGAGTGGATACTAGTCTAATATGTCGTACTGGCGATATAATGTCCATGCCAAATTGGGTAAAGAATGTGAGTGAGGCCAAACAGCAAAAATTAAGATGTTTGTACACCAATGCGAGGAGCCTAGGTAACAAAATGGAGGAACTAGAGCTACTGGTCCAGGAAGTGAAACCAGATATTATAGGAATAACAGAAACATGGTGGAATAATAGTCATGACTGGAGTACAGGTATTGAAGGGTATGTGCTGTTTAGGAAAGACAGAAATAAAGGTAATGGTGGTGAAGTAGCATTGTATATCAATGATGAGGTAGACTGTAAAGAAATAAAGTGATGGAATGGATAAGACAGAGTCTGTCTGGGCAAAAATCACATTGGGGAAGAAAACTACTAGAACCTCCCCTGGGATAGTGTTTGGGGTGTGTTATAGACTACCAGGATCTAATTTGGATATGGATAGAGACCTCTTTAATGTTTTTAATGAAGTGAATATTAATGGGATTAAGGTAGATAAGTTTATGAAGGGGATGGTTTGATGGGATAACATGATCTTGGCAATTAATTGACCTTTCACTATCAGTGGTAAATAGGCCCAATGGTGGGATGTTAGAAGTTACTACAGAGAACTTTTTCCTGGGTGTATGGCTGGTGAGTCTTGACCACATGCTCAGGGTTCAGCTGATCGCCTTATTTGGGGTCAGGAAGGAATTTTCCTCCAAGGTACATCGGCAGAGGCTCTGGAGGTTTTTTGCCTTCCTCTGCAGCATGGGGCATGGGTCACTTGCTGGAGGATTCTCTGCATCTTGAAGTCTTTAAACCATGATTTGAGGACTTCAATATCTAAGACATAGGTGAAAGGATTATTCCAGGAGTGGGTGAGTGAGATTCTGTGGCCTGCATTGTGCAGACTAGATGATCATAATGGTCCCTTCTGACCTTAAAGTCTATGAGTCTATGATGTAGCCTTAAGAAATAGAGAACTCAGTCCTCACCACTCCCTGTTGGGCCAGTGCATTTACCTGATTTCTCTGTGCTAATTTTATGTGCACAAATTTTAATAACCCTTTCAAAATGTAACATAATAGATAGTGCTTTTTCATCCATAGATCTCAAAGAACTTTATAAAGGAGGTCAGTATCATTTATCCCCATTTTACAGATGGGGAAACTGAGGCATGATATGACTTGGCCAACATCACCCAGCAGGCCAGCAGAACTCAGATCTTCTGAGTCCCTTGCTAGTGCTTTAGCCATTAGGTAACACTGCCTTCCTTTTCAAAATGTAGGTCTTGGGATGCAAAAATCAGTGGGATTGCTATATTGGAAACTGTCTTTATAGTAGTGGCATGTCATACATTGAGAAGGCACAGCATACTCACATAGCCACTGTATAATGAAACAAATCTTGATCTCTTGCCCAATGTGGAAAAAAGCTTGGGATGTGCATCATCAATTCTTTGCAGATGAGATTTGAATGTATTTCCAAGCATTGAAGATTCACAGAGCTACACACCTTCTCTTGCTCTCCATTTACTAGAGATTGACATGATAACAACCTATAAATTACTTGCCTTTTCTTTTTTGTTCTTATAGGTAAGGTTTCTGACTCATTAATTCACAGTGTCATTGACTGGCTTTTCATCACTGGGAGATGTATAACAGTGTTACGCAGCATCCAGTAAAAAAGAGATCAAGGTTAGTTTTGACTAATATCAAACAGTTACTCTAACATTGTCTGGCAGTAAACACTTCTCTTATAGCAAATCAAAATAAGAATGTCTCAACGTGCTATTTTCCAAGGGTACGTCTACACTACCCACCCAATTCGGCGGGTAGAGATCGATCTTCTGGGATCGATTTATTGCGTCTCATCTGGACGCGATAAATCGATCCTAGAAGCGCTCCCCGTCGACTGTGGAACTCCTACTCGGTGAGAGGAGGAAGCGCTGTTGAAGGGGGAGCCTGCCTGTGCCGCGTGGACCCACAGTAAGTAAACTTAGTTCGATCTAGGAAACGTCGACTTCAGCTACGCTATTCTCGTAGCTGAAGTTGCGTTTCCTAGTTCGATCCCCCGCCCCAGTGTAGACCAGCCCCAAGAGTGCACATAAAATGAAAACGTTGAGATAGCTGTTTTGACTCATAATAGCCCACTCCCAACACTAAAATATTATTGTTCATCGGTATTTGTTTTATTTACTTCATTAAGGACAAGATCGTAAACACTTTCTTCACAAAGGTGAGGAGTTACTCACCTGAGTAGTGCCATTCACTCAACTGGGCCTGGGAACATAGGAATTGCCATATTAGATTAGACCCGAGGTCCATTTAATTCAGTATCCTGTTTCTAATTGTAGTCAGCTCCAGATGCTTCAGAGGAAAGTGTAAGAACCCTCACAGTAGGTACATGTGGATAATAACCCCGCCTGAAGGTATCATCCTAGTCCCTAATAGTTAGGCATTGGTTCAGACCGTGAAATCGGAGGGTTTATATCCCTTCCACACAATTTTTGATATATTAACTATTGTAACTCTGGATTTTCTTGTTAACCATATACATGATCAATCCCTCTTTGAATCTTGCTATGATTGGCCCCAGCATAGGCATTGATTCCATAGGTGCGCCAGGGCTAGAGGACCAGGGAAAAAAGTTAGTGGGTGCTTAGCATCCACTGGCAGGCAGCCCCTCTCCTCCTCCCAGCACCTCCCGTCCACTGGAAGTCCTGTTCCGTGGTGTGCAGAAGGTGCTGGGAGGGAGGGGGAGGAGTGAGGATGGGGTGTGCTCGCTGGAAGGGGCAGAAAGAGGTGGGGAAAAGGTGGGGTTGGGGTGGAGCGGGGACAGGAAGAGGTGAGGCGGAGGTGGGGGCTTGGAGGAACGGGTGGAGTGGGGCGGGGCCAGAGGTGGAGCGGGGGCAGGAAGAAGCGGGGCGGGGAGGCGGGGAGGAAGGGGTGGAGTGGGGGGGGGCTGGGGCTGAGTGGGGCTTAAACATCCCAGAGCAAAGGAAAAAGCCAGTGCCTATGGGCCCCAGTGATATCCTGTGGCAATGAGTTCCACAGTCTAATTATGTGTGTTTGGACCTTGGAAGAGTAACGGCTCACCAGTGTGCATACGGGCTTCACACTCTAGCTCTAAGTGCCATATTCTAATCTTTCTACTAGCTGTTAGTCAAAATATCGGAAGATAAGGTTAGAGTGCATTACAACGATGACATCACCACTAAACATAATAAACATTTCATTTTCACTAGGGATGTCATAGGATTTGGTGTCTCCAAACATGACAATAACCAACCTGGGGCATCTGATTTTTTTCTGATTTTCCAAATGCTGCTAAAATAGCAAGATTATTTCTAGGTACATTAAATCTCTAATAATTATTATTATATATTACACTATCACCAGGAGGGCTGAGCTGAGATCAGTGCCCTAATGTTCTAGACACTGAACAAACACATAATTAAAGACTATCCCTCTGACCCCACAGAGCATCTTGCCTATATAGACAAGAGGCACAAAAATTGTTTAAGGTCATATAGTGGGTTAGAAACCAAACTGAGAATAGAACCCACCTTCTTTAGAGACCCAGCCTGATACCCTATCTTCTGAACCAGGCTGCCTCCCACTAGAGTGGATAACAATGTTGGAGAATACAGTCAGTCATTTACTCAGCCACTCCCTCTGCCAATACACATGTATACCTGGGAGGGTTAAATGTCTCTATTATCCTTTTCTGGTTTTGGATTCAGCTTTGGAACTGAGCTGCTCCCTTTTGCACCAGTGCTAGGCTTAGTCCTTTGTCTGGAGAAGGATCATTTTCCTAGAGGCAGAGGATTAGCCATCAGTATTAGAGAGCAGTACAAAAGAGGAAGATTAGGTTGCAAAGAGTTTATTTAATTTTTGACACACTTGGAGTGACGTGCTGAGAACTGCTGGTGCTTGGTGGTATAAAATCACTCGATCTGGCTTGCAGCCCACAGAGTTTTCAGCATTACCTTGAAGAACATCCCATCACAATCCTTTGTCTCCTTTCCATCAAATTGACCTCCCCCGCCAGGATGTGTGATTTTTCAACTACATTTGAAAAGTTATTTGACCATTTATATAATAATGACAACAATCCCTTTCCAAGAATCAAGACTGTCCATTTATCTTAGTTTTCATTTTATTTTCTATGATTTCTCTGTACAGATCCATATTATATTTCTCTTCACATTTTCCAGATTACATTATAATATACAGAAACAAGATGGGTGAGGTATTATCTTATATTGGACCAACTTCTGTTGGTGAGAGAGACAAACTTTTGAGCCACACAGAGCACTTCTTCAGGTCTTGGAAATTAACTCAAAGTGTCCCTGCTAAATTACAAGATTTGAAAAGAATGTTTGGTATAAGTACTGGCCCGTTAACACGCCTCCAGTCATAGGGAAGAAAGGAGGGGAAGGAAGCAGTTGGAAGAGGGTTGTTAGTGGGTTACAGATTATTGTAATAAGTAATAAATACAGCGTCTCTGTTCAGTCTGAGGTTTTTAGTGTCTAGGAAAGTTATAAATTTAAGCTCCCAGGCTCGTCTGGTGAAAATATTGTGCAGGTTTCCTTTGAAGATGAGGACTGATATAGAGTGATCACATTGTGAAAAGTGTTCACTCACAGGTGTTGTTTTTGTCTTTTATCATTTTCATATGTGAGTTCATTTGAGAGTGTAGTGATTGTCTGGTTTTGCCCATATCCTCCCTATGACTGGAGGGCTGTTAATGGGCCATTTAACCTTGAATGGTCCCTTGAAATATGTTTTAACTACTTATGCTAAACAATCCGTTCAAATCTTTTATTTAGCAGTGACACTTTGAGTTAGTTTTCCAGACCTGAAGAAGAGCTCTGTGTCAGCTTGAAAGTTTGTCTCTTTCACCAACCGAAGTTGGTCCATTAAAAGATGTTACCTCATCCACTTTATCGCTCTAATATCCTGGGACCAACATGGCTACAACAATATTATTATATTCAGGAAGCTATGGAGATAATCTTTTTTTAAAAAAAGACCTATTTAGTTACCTGTACCATACCATCACCAATGCAGGATTGTTCCCAAAACTATAGTTTCTATGGCATATTCAGTCTATTTTTAAATATCTTAATCAATTGAAATGAGATTACATTTATAAATCACATGCTAGCTTTGTGGTTGGTGATACATGGTATGATTTCTTATCTTTTGGGAGTAAAACCTGACTGAGTTCAGTTCCCTCTCTAAGGAGACAACATGAAAAAATTATGCTATGGATCGTGGTGGGGGAGGGCAAGAAAATCCCTCTCTGATGATGTGAATATCCTGTTGGGCTGTGATAGATGGGATTATTCTCTGACAAGCTCCAGAAATCCTATAACCAGCATCCCTAAGAATATGAGAGTGCTCTACTGTGAAATTCTCATGTGTGTGCACTAGTGCGGGGGTGAGAAACTCGGATGTGTGTGACTGAGGAATGAAAATAAGTCTCAGTGGTCCTAATCGTACATTTTACAATAAGTATTCAAAATCTGTTTTTTAAACAGAGTAGATTTCCCCAGATTTACTTAACTTCAAAACCATAACTACATCCCTGCCAATCTGCTTCATTAGAGCCCTGATCCAAGTTAAAAGAGCATGGGATGTTTTCCCCCTCTCATTTATTACTCCTAAATATTTATTTAGCTGGGTCTCTACAAAATTTCAGTGTTTTAGGGGTTTAAGGCAATCTCATTAATTCTGTTTCAATTTTTTTTCTTTTCACTTTTTCCCCCTCAAAGGAAGCCTGTGTCGTTTACTTTTAAAGCTCCAATCAGATCTCCGCTATCTTCATTTCTTGTCCAGCAGGGCCCACCTTTAAAGATAGGAAACACAATCAAGGACCTTTACAAACTGGGGGAGTCTTGAGATCTCTTCCTCCTTGCAGTGGGATTAGAGGGAGAGGAAATTTACAGCCAAAACTTCAGAAACTTGCACCCCTGAAAATGTTACGGTGGACCAAGACTTAACCTATATCTGCACTGTGCTGAATCAGCACTTTATAAGGAGCATATACCAGTCTACATGAGTTTTTTGTATATTCATAGCTATATATGAATACATATACCAATTTATAAATACAATGACATTGTATATGTAATGGCAATATCTATGTGATACATCGAAGAGCCATATGATAATTTTTAACAGGTTTCAGAGTGGTAGCCATGTTAGTCTGTATCAGCAAAAACAATGGGGAGTCCTTGTGGCACCTTAGAGACTAACAAATTAATTTGGGCATAAGCTTTTGTGGGCTAAAACCCACTTCATCAGATGCATGGAGTGGAAAATACAGTAGGCAGATATATATACACAGTACATGAAAAGATGGGAGTTGCCTTACCAAGTGGGGGGTCAGTTCTAACAAGACAATTCAATTAAAGTGGAAGTGGACTATTATCAACAGGAGAAAAAAAATCACTTTTGTAGTGGTAATAAGAGTGGCCCATTTCAAACAGTTGACAAGAAGTGTGAGTAACAGTAGGGGGAAATAAGCATGGGGAAATTATTTTTTGTAGTGACCCATCCACTCCCAGTCTTTATTCAGGCCTGATTTGATGGTGTTCACTTTGCAAATTAATTCTGGTTCTGCAGTTTCTCATTGGAGTCTGTTTTTAAAGTTTTTTTGTTGAAAAATTGCCACTTTTAGGTCTATTATTGAGTGACCAGGGAGATGGAAGTGTTCTCAGTCTGGTTTTTGAATGTTATAATTCTTGACGTCTGATTTGTGTCCATTTATTCTTTTGCGTAGAGACTGTCCGGTTTGTCCAGTGTACATGTCAGAGGGGCATTGCTGGCACATGATGGCATATATCACATTGGTAGATGTGCAGGTGAACGAGCCTCTGATGGTGTGGCTGATATGGTTAGGTCCTATGATGGTGTCCCTTGAATAGATATGTGGACAGAGTTGGCAATGGGGTTTGTTGCAGGGATAGATTCCTGGGTTAGTGTTTTTGTTGTGTGGTGTGTAGTTGCTGGTGAGTATTTGCTTCAGGTTGGGGAACTGTCTGTAAGCAAGGACTGGCCTGTCTCCCAAGGTCTGTGAGAGTGAGGGATCATCTTTCAGGATAGGTTGTAGATCCTTGATGATGCGCTGGAGAGGTTTTAGTTGAGGGCTGAAGGTAACGGCTAGTGGCGTTCTGTTACTTTCTTTGTTGGGTCTGTCCTGTAGTAGGTGACTTCTGGATACCATTCTGGCTCTGTCAATCTGTTTCTTCACTTCACCAGGTGGGTATTGTAGTTTTAAGAATGCTTGATAGAGATCCTGTAGGTGTTTGTCTCTGTCTGAGGGATTGGAGCAAATGCAGTTGTATCTTAGAGCTTGGCTGTAGACAATAGATTGTGTGATGTGGTCTGGATGAAAGCTGGAGGCATGTAGGTAAGTATAACGGTCAGTAGGTTTCCAGTATAGTGTGGTGTTTATGTGACCATCGCTTATTTGCACTGTAGTGTCCAGGAAGTGAATCTCTTGTGTGGACTGGTCCAGGCTGAGGTTGATGGTGGGGTGGAAATTGTTGAAATCCTGATGGAATAACTCAATGGCCTCTTTCCCTTGGGTCCAGGTGATGAAGATGTCATCAATGTAGCACAAGTAGAGTAGCGGTGTTGAATCTTGACTTTACTGCCTTTACTATATGCTTTCCACTGATCTATCTCTGCCAAAAGTAACATTTCAAATTTCTGAACAACTTCAAGTATCAGAGGGGTAGCCGTGTTAGTCTGGATCTGTAGAAGCGACAAAAGGTCCTGTGGCACCTTATAGACTAACAGTACCAATACCTCTGTTAGTCTATAAGGTGCCACAGGACCCTTTGTCGCTTGAACAACTTCAAACACTTACAACAATCTTCCAGGGAAATGTTTCCTTCTTTCATGCCAAGTGAGGAATTGTATCCTGTGATGGGGAATAGAGGTCCTACAGTGGCAAAGAGGCAGTTAATGATGGCCTGTGAGACCAGCTGGCTCCATCTGCAGCAGATGTCAGGTGTGGAGAGAGGAGTTAAGTAGAGAAGACCTGGTTCAGTTGCTGGCTGACCAGAAAACGAGCAGAGCTCTGTTCCTCCCTCTGTGACAGAAGCCTGGTTATATCTAGAAGTCTGAGAAAGCTTGCTGGTTGAATGAGCCATGTGGTGGGTGGGATGACTGGGCCAGGAGATAGACCAAAGGATTGGTTGTTTGAAGATGGGTCCTGAATTGAAAGGTAGGATTCCAGTTAAGACTCATTAGCTAACCCTATTTTGAGTTCTTGGTTTTCTATTATGTTTGGAATTTAATACCTTAGAAGGGGTGGGACTCAGGAGTGTCTTAGCTGGAGGGCAAAAGCATTGGCTTCTGTGAGAGGCAGTGACCAACCATTAGAGACCCTGAGGCAAGGTGAGTAGGGCAATGTTGGGCCGCCAGGAGTCACCATGGAGGCAAGCTCTGTCACACATCCCTAAAATTAATCTGGTTGGATGTGCAGACTTAGATTAGGGACAGGTTAAGTTCCAATATATTGTGACCCAGAAAGGTAAAGATAGGAACTTTATGTAGCTGGACTGGGGAGATTCCCAGCTTTCCAGTGCAATACACAGCACTTGCTCCTAACTCCAATAAGTCTTGAGATAACAGACCTTGAAATTGTGATTATATAAAGAAATAACTATTTTATGTAACTCTTAGAAGGTTCTGAAATGTATTAATTATAAGAATTTTCATTTTTGTTTCCCCTGTGACTCCTGTACAGTTGGACTCATGGTACTACAGTAGCTTGCCTTTACAGGTATAGTGTTATTAAAATTAGTATCAGTTAAAGTTTTTAAAACATTTCTGAAATAGGTTTGTGTTTTATTTATTTATTTACTTATTTAGTTATTTATTTACTTAGTAAAATGTATGGCATTCCCAGAGGATGTGTTGGTGTGGTGTGGATTAAATGGTTTCTTAGCTTGAGTTTGAAATAACCTGTGTAACTCCTTAGTGGCTTCATAAAGTCACAAGTGAGGTATGCAGCCATCTCCAAGTGAATGTGAATAAAACCTTTATGTTACACCATAGCATAATTCCATTACATAATTTAATTAGGTTAAATTGTATTGATATGTTATACTTAATACAAATTCTAGTGGGAGAGGTAATATCTAGTACAACTAAGGATGCAAAAAAATTGTTTACTACAAATGTAGATGTTTATATCTTGTCATACTGTGGGTAACATTGGTCGTGTCAGTGAAACAGCACATGACATTATTTTATACAAAAAGGACATAGTAAATGGTACTTATAGAACATTCTAGAGTTATTGGGCCACTTCCTTAGCTTGTGTAAGTTGGCATGGCTCAGTGGAGCTCCTCTGCTTTACACCAGCTAAGGAACGGGTTGTAAGTGTACAACAGAGAAATAGTTAACATTTGCTAACATGTGGATTATCTAGTTTTGCAGCTAAATTAGCTTCTTTATTGCATTCAAGAAAGGCTGTGCTGTTGGTTAAAAAGAAAATGTGTAGCACAGCTCAGGTCTAGGCTGTACTATTTACACACAGTCTTTCACTGGGGACCTGATGCAAAGCTTACTGAAGTCATTGGGAGTCTTTCCATTGAGTTAATGATCTTTGGATCAGGACCTGGGATGGGTGCAGAACTACACTGGACAGGAGAAGCACCAAAGACATTCTGACTTAAAAAAGCAGGATGCTTCCCAGAACTTGTTGTTGCATAGGGGAACATGCAAACCACTGCACCTCTTCAGCGGTGACAATGCACTTCCTCCCTCCTTTGCTGTAAGAGGTTGGAGTTATTCTCAAGGGGTCATGAAATGCTCTGAAGTCATGATGATCATGGTCAGTATCCCTGATCTCTATCCCCAAATCTCTGACGTTTCTGTCATTGCCCCCTGTTGGGACAAAAAGCTACTCAGTGGGGCAGCTGGATAGAGAGTAAAGAAAAATTCATGGCCTCCCTGCCTTCCCACATATCTCCAAGAATCTGTAGCACTACATCTTTAAAGAGGAGTAATGTGACAGATGGTGGTAGCATTATTTTACTCCTGGAAGGTTCTCAGTTACTATGGTGATGAGGGTGCTAAAAGAACCTGTCTAGAACAGAATTTATCAAATTAATTACTCAAATAGACCTGGCAGTGAAAAATCTCCTTTTCCACGTCACAGGAAGACTCTTCCCCTCCTTTTGGTTTCAGAGTTGGTGATTCACACACTTGTGACCTTCAAGTCTTGATTACGGCAATTGTCTGTACTTAGGAATGAAACTGCTGATCAGCCCAGCTATTCAATGGAGAGCAAGTGCATCAGCCCAGATATAGTAATACTGAACCTGTAATGAAAATGATATAGGCATAAAAGAATGAAAACCACCCATACATTCCTAGTATTATTTGAGGAATAGCAAGGCATATTATGTAATTAAAGACTGTAATCACAGACACAAAGGGCTGGAAGTAGGGTTACCAGATCGCAACTGTGAAAAAAGGGGACAGGAGGTGTGTGTGTGTGTGGGGGGGGGATAATAGGCACCTATATAAGAAAAAGTCCCCAAAAATGGGACTGTCCCTTTAAAAATGGGACATCTGGTCACCCTAGCTGAAAGGGACCTTGATTTCCTAATATCTAACCTAAATCTTCCTTGCGCCAGATCAAGCTGATTACTTCTTGTCCTGCTTTCAGTGAACATGGAGAACAATTGATCACAGTCTGCTTTATGGCAGTCCTTTACATATTTGAAGACTGTTATCAGGTTCCCCTCAGTCATTGTTTTTCAAGACTAAACATGCCCAGTTTTTTTAACCTTTCCTAAAAGGGCCGGTTGTCTAAAACTTTTGTAATTTTTGTTGTTCTCCTCTGGGCTTTCTCCAAGTTGTCCACATCTTTCCTAAAGTGTGGTGCCCAGAACTGAACACTCACCAGTGCCAAGTAGAGCAGGACAATTACCTCCCATGTCTTACATATGGCAATGCTGTTAATATACCCCAGAATGATATTAGCCTTTTTTGCAATTGCATCCCAATGGTGACTCATATTCTATTTGTGATCTACTATAACTCCCAGATCCTTTTCAGCAGTATTTCTGCCTAGCCAGTTATTCTCCATTTTGTTGTTGTGCATCTGATTTTTCCTTACTAAATGAAGTATTTACTGAATTTCAACGTCCTGAATTCAGACTAATTCTCCAATTAGTCAAGATCATTTTGAATTCTAATCCTGTTCTCCAAAGTGCTAGCAATCCCTCCCAGCTTGGCATCATCTGCAAATGTTTAAAAGTACTCTTCATTTCATTATATAAGTAATATCATACACTCAGAGGCATAGCATCAAAGTTGCACAGTAACTCTTAGCTATGGCACTCCCTGGCTTTGTTGTGAAGAGAAGATTAAGAAGTGACTTGATCATGGGCTAGAAATGCTTACATAGGGAGAAAAATTCTGATAGTGGGATCTTTAATTTAGGAAACAAAGCCATTCCAAGAGCCAATGGCTAGAATTGTCGCTAGACAAATTTAAACTGGAAACAAGGCATAACTTTTCAACTATTTGAAAATCTTAACAAAGGTTGTGGTGGATTCTTCATCAGTTGAAGTCTTTAAATGAAAACTGTATGTCTTTCTAAAAGTTATTGGGCTTGATAGAGGAGATACTGGGAGCCAGTAGATAGACTATATTAGGTAGCAGGCCATACTATATGATTGTAATGGTCCCTTCCAACAGGTCAGACTAGATGATTGAAAAGGTCTCTCCTGACTCTGTCGTCTATGGGGAAAGATATAGACACAGATATAATCAGTCTTTAAAAGATTAAAAGTATTGAATCATGCATTTTAAAAGCAAAGAGATTAAAATAAAATAAAACAATCTGTGTTTCAATAATCTCTGGACCCTGAGCTGCAGGATTTTGTTTCCTTCTAGAGATCATGGCGGGATGAGAAGGTTTCTGCTTACTTTACAAGATAAAAACATAAGAATGGCCATATTGGGTCAGATCAATGGGTCCATCTAGTCCATATAGTCCAGTATCCTGTCCCAACAGTCATAGGCTCTGACTTCCCCTCTTCCTGGTGGGTGCTTGATCCCCACGCAGCCCCTGGCCCTTCCCCAGCACAACCCTTGCCCTGCCCCCATTCCACCTTTTCCCCAAAGTCCCCACCCCTGCCCCGCCTCTTCTCTGCCTCCTCCCCTGAGCGCACCACGTCCTCGCTCCTCCCCCTCCCTCCCGGAAAGTCGTAAGCACCGCCAAACAGGTGTTAGGTGGCAGGGCAGAGGGAAGCGCTGGGAGGGAGGGTGAGGGGAGTGGGGATGTGGCATGCTGTGGGGGGGGGGAGAAGGAGGTGAGGGGGGCGGAGGGAGCATGGCTGCCAGTGGGTGCAGAGCACTCACTAATTTTTCCCCGTGGGTGCTCCAGCCCCGGCGCACCCACGGAGTCGGTGCCTATGCCAACAGTGGCTGGTGCTTGATGCTTCAGAAGGAATGAACTGAACAGGGCAATTTATTGGGAGATCCATCCTCTGTCATCCAGTCCCAGCTTCTGGCAGTCAGATGTTTAGGGACAGCCAGTGTAGGGGTGCATCCCTGACTATCTTGGCTAATAGCAATAGATGGAACTTGTCTCCATAAACATATCTAATTATTTTTTGAACCCTGTTATACTTCACTACATCCTCTGGCAACATTGACTGTGTATTGTGTGAAGAAGTACATCCTTATGTTTGTTTTAAACCTACCACTTATTAATTTCATTGGGTCAGCCCTGGTTTTTGTTACATGAAGGGAGAAATAAGAACATAAGAATGGTCATACTGGGTCAGACCAAAGGTCCATCTAGCCCAGTATCCTGTCTTCAAACAGTGGACAATGCCAGGTGCCCCAGAGGAAATGAACAGAACAGGTAATCATCAAGTGATCCATCCCCTGTTGCCCATTCCCAGCTTCTGGCAAAAAGAGGCTAGGGATACCATCCCTGCTCATCCTGGCTAATAGCCATTGATGGACCTATCCTCCATGAATTTATCTAGTTCTTTTTTTAACCCTGTTGTAGTCGTGGCCTTCACAACATCCTCTGGCTAAGAGTTCCACAGGTTGACACTTCCTTATTCACTTTCTTTGCACCATTATTGATATTATAGATATCTATCATGTCGCCCCTTAGTCGTTACTTATCTAAGCTGAACAGTCCCAGTCTTTTTCATTCTCTCCTCATATAGAAGCTTTTCCATAGCCCTAATCATTTTTGCTGTCCTTCTCTGGATCTTTTCCAATTCTAGTATATATTTTTGTGTTGGGGTGACCAGAACTTTATACAATATTCAAGATGTAGGTGTATCATGGATTTATAGAGTGGCATTATAATATTTTTCCTTATTATATCTCCCACTTCTAATAGTTCCTAACATTCTGTTAGCATTTTTGACTGCCGCTGCACATTGAGTGGATGTTTTCAGAAAACTATCAACAATGACTCCAAATTCTCTTTCTTGAGTGATAACAGCTAATTTAGACCACATCATTTTGTATGCATAGCTGAGGTTATGTATTACAATATGCATTCCTTGCATTTATCAATATTGAATTTCATTTGACATTTTGTTGCCCAGTCACCCAGTTTTGTGAGATCTCTTTGTAACTCTGTGCAGTCAGCTTTGGATTAACTATCTTGAATAATTTAGTGTTATCTGCAAACTTTGACACCTCACTATTTACCCCCTTTTCCATATCATTTATGAATATACTGGACAGCATTTGTCCCAGTAGAGATTCTTTGGGGATCCTGCTATTTACATCCCTCCACTGTGAAAACTGGTGATTTATTCCTACTCTTTGTTTCCTATCTTTTAACAAGTTATTGATCCATGAGAGGGCCTTCCCTTTTATCCCATGACAGCCTATTTTGCTTAAGAACCTTTGGTGAAGGACCTTTTCAAAGGCTTTCTGAAAGTACAGATATACAATAGCCACTGGATCACCCTTGTCCACATGTTTGCTGACCCCCTCAGAGAATTCTAATAGATTGGTAAGGCATGATTTCCTTTTACAAAAGCCGTGATGACTCTTCCCCAACATATTGTGTTCATCTATGTGTCTGATAATTCAGTTCTTTACTATAGTTTCAACCAGTTTACCTGGTATTGAAGGTAGGCTTACTGGCTTGTAATTGTCAGGATCACCTCTGGAGCCTTTTCTAAAAATTGGACAATCGAAGACAAATAGTAGAATGAGAGATGTGGAAGATATTGAATTAAGCACCATTCCTTCTCCTGAGTGTCACCGTAGTCATTTATAATATACATTTTTTGCCATCTATTCAGAATGAAAAGGTGAAGGAGTGCTGTTAAATCTAATTTCTCTCTCTTAAGTGTTTCTCCTGTTCTGCTGCCCATTCCCACCTGCTGTCCTGTAAAGGAGAGCTCATTGTAGGTCACTAGTACTTAACCATGGACAAAAGATTTGATGTCTTTTATGTTTGTTTTTAATTCTTACACAGAGGGGCTTTTTTCATGCAAAAGGCCATTAGAGTTAGATAAAAATACCAAGATCATCGGTTAACATTAAAGCTAGAGCCTGATGGATAAGTTATATTTTTTTAAGCATAATAGACATATGGGGGCTAAATTCTATTCTGTTTTGTCTTGCACTACATATAATTTCAGGGATTTCAATATATCTGTGCAGAAGTTAACCCTCTTTATCTTGGAGGGCAGGGAGGTACAACACTGAGTTGTTTCACTGTTTAACAGTGTAAGGCAAATTATGCAGTTTAGGTTCTGGTTGTCATTGGGAATGGTTTGGGGAGTTTGTGGAGGGACAGGGCCTGTGAGCATAATCCCTTCTCATGCTCCATGGCACACAAAACTAAGCACACAGGACGTACCATTGTTTTGAATGATGCAGCTTGCTCACCTGATGTGCTGAGCCAGTCCCTCCAGCCGTTATGTTCATGCAGTGCTTCATTTGTAATGACAGAGATGCTGGGGCTCAAGAAATTTTTTTGTACTTTCATAACTGATGTGGCAAGCTCAGAGGTGCGAGGGCTATGAACTGCCAAGACTAGAAGTGCCGGAGCTCAGCCTTGGCAAGGACTGGCACAAATTAAGCATTGTGTGCAGGGGGTAAAAGAAGGTTTTTATATGCACTTGCATCTTCCCCACTCCTCTTCACCTTCTTTGAGGTAACTTATTATTAAAACTGGGTGATTTTTTTGGAGAATAGTTTATTCACCCAAAATTGCAGTTTGAGGTTGACCAAAACTAGTCACAAATTCAACATGAATTCACCAACTAGTTTTGGTCAATTTTGGGGGGTGGAGGTTGCTGGATTCAGAAGGGAACATGGTTGCCATTCATAAAACTGAGGCGGCAGCAGTGACAATATAGAACACATCTAAGCAGCCCTGGTTCAAGTCTCGGGAGCAGGGACTGGCATCTTTTGGCATGTCCTGTTCTCTAGGGATGTGACTTAACTTCTCTTCTTCATTCTGCCATTAACTTGCTATGTGATGTCAGGCAAATCACTTAACGATCCTGTGCCTCAGTTTACTTTGTTGTAAAAATGATACTAAAGGACTTGCCTACCTCACAGGAATATTGAGATGATGAAATAATATTTGTAAAGCACTTCGTGGTCTTAAGATGAAACATGCATGTACAATCAAAATATTATTGCAAGTACCATTATTCTCTTTTATTCTGAATTTTATATTTGCTTAAAGTACAGTATCTGTGACATATTCAAGAGTTTCATAAGGGAACAAAATGCTGCTGGTCAGACTCCTATAGTCAGTGAATGATCAGACTATTTGTGCTTGATATTTCGTGTTAAAATGTTTGCTTTTTCTATGTTAAATAATCACATTCATTTGGTTCCAGGTATTCTTCCGCACCTGATGCACTCCTATTTCTATTTTTTCAATTCTTTTGCAATTAATGTTTAAAAAACAGTGACAAGAAAAATAAAACACCAGAGGAGAAGAAAATCTAAACTTGGGGAATAAAGGCGTTTCTGAGAAAAGGCCTGGAGGGAAAGGCAGTGAGATGGAGCTTGGATGAATCTGCCCCCAAACCTTTGCCCATGACTAAAGTCAGTGGGAAAGCTGTGGAGGCAAATTACAAGACCTTTTCCAGATTTTTTCAGATTTCAATTTAAGTCAATGTTGCAGCTGTAAAACACCTCAGAGAATCTGGTAACTTTGATTTAGGTGCCTAAATAGGGGTTTGGATGCCTAACATCAGTTGGCCTTACATTTTAAGTAACAGGTTGGCCTTACATTTTAAGTAACAGATAGTTACTTAATAACAGCCTCATTAAAAACCATCATAAGTTAGTGCGGACGTGCAACTGCTCTAATTTGTGCCAATATTAATCGGCCCAAGGCAACCTCCGGGACTAGGTGGAAATAAAGGTGGTATGTGGATACCTTTATTCTCCTTCAACATTTTTATGGGTCCTGCAGTCAGCTGGGCCAGAAGATCTATCCTATATTTCTAGCCTATAATGGGAGATTAAAAGACTGATGCTGAATTGCTTTTCCTTCAAATAATCTATTCTCTTTGACAGGTTTCAAGCTGGAATTAACTTCAGACAATTTACCCATTCCAATTATATTCCCTGTACTTAAAAGAGGAGATATTGGTAGAACTAGTAGTAGCTCTAGAATCAGAATGAATTTTAAGTGTAGCTATAGTAACTTGTATGGAATCTGGAGTGAGGATCATAAGTTGCAGGAGGGAAGAGTTTGAAGGGGCAGTAAGAAGTCAGGCTGTGTGCACATGACCAGAAATATAAAGCTGTAGTTGTGTTAATAAAGAGCCAGTATTGTTTTAATAGGAATAAAATCCTCTCATGTTACTACCCATCCCACAGTGGCCACTGGGCTTGTGAGCTGCTCTGTATAGGAAAGGCATTCCCTATATAAGCAACACATTTTGTTTACTCCCACTGTACCTCCCCACAAAACTTCCCTAATCCATACCTCCCAGAAGTCCCAGGTTTTGCAGGACTATCTCACTTTGACCCCCAAAGCTTCAATCCTGTCTCAGTTGAAGCAGAGCATTTCCTATATTAACCTTGCTGCCTTAAAGTAGAATGAGTTACTATAGGGGATCAAAAATACATTTAAAACTGTATTTATGAGTATATTAGCACAGTTGTATTTAATTTGTTGTGCAACGTCACAACTCCATATATTTTCTGTCAGGTTATTACTCTAACTTTTTCTTTACTACTCTCACCATCCTTATTTTATTAAACAACTCCACTTCACTACAAGGTCATGTCTAGAAGTAGTCACCTGAGAGGTGTAATTTGAGAAGGAGCTCTGAGAGCCACAGCTGGCAGCAAGCAATGTGAGGGTGTTAAAATGAGAAGCAGTCAGGATAGTAGGATTGTATTGGTTGTGGAGTCTCAAATAATTAAAAATAAACTTGAGTATAGGTCAAAAATTGCAAGATTACCAAAAAAAACCCCACACTCCAAGAAACAAAAGACTCAATAGCAGCAATGGCAGATGTAGACTTTAAGGCTATACCATGGAAAAACGTGAAAAGTTATCACTTTAAGGCACCATTTTCTGCAAAAATCAAGGTGAGGGCTAACATTTTCTGTTTTGTGAGTAGTGCAGAGCTGATTTTTCTGTTAGTCATGGTGGATGCAATATTTCAAGACATATTACCATGGCGAAACATGCAAGCTGTGTCAAGGTACTGGCAGCTTTTTTCCGACCTGCGGGGTTAAAAATGACCTGTAATGTAATACAAGATGAAGCTTTATTTACAAGATTTCTTTTGGAACATAACATCTGTCTTGCCAGCGTAACACCGATAGACCCTCATTGTCAGCAGGTGGGAATTGACCTGGGACCTCTGAAGCTTAGTGTATGAGCCTCTACTGTAAGCCACATGGTTTTTAGACAAGGCTGTAGCAGACTCATCAATCTCTATGTGGTCTAGGTGCCACTAGTGGGGGACAGACCACCACACCCTGCAGGCATGGGTTACACCAACAGTGATCATCTTAGATCATGTTCTTTATTCAAGAAAATGTTCCCAGATTCCAAAATTGCCAAGAGCTATGAGAGTGATTCCACAAAAATGTCCCATATTATAAACAATGGGCAATCACACCTAAAGCACCTGAAAATGTACAAAGTATGATAGATGCCCATGAACAATATTTTGGTTTGGTTCTGGATGCTAGTTTGGACGAGTTCAAGAATTATTTTCCAATCATGGTTATATATAAACACCCAGAAATTGGCCTTACAATTACTGAGGTTTTAGATATGGTTTATTGAACATTGAATAAATCTCAGGTCTTATTTGATGCAACCATCAACATGCTATCAAAACTCAGTGTTACCTGGAATAAATGTGCTATGTATTCAGTGGACAATGCTACAAACATGCAGGGTAAGCACAACAGTACATTGAGTCAAATTAAGCAAACATTGAACCAGAGATTGTATGCAGTGGAGTACTCCTGCCACCTCATGCGCTTAATGGCAGAGCATGCATCAAAATCACTGAATATGAATGCTGAGGATTTGATCAGTGACATTTACTACCACTTCTAGAGAAGAGTCAAAAGAGGAGTATCCCTGATAAATATATGGCATTCGCATGAAGAATATTGTGAAGTATGTGAAAGCACTCTGGCTGTCTTTGGCAAGATCTACTGAACATACCTTGGTTCCTTGGGATGGGCTCCATGCCTAGTTTGTCAGCACCTTTGATGAACAAAATCAGAGAGGTGCTGGTGGGCCAGGGGAACTAAGAATACCGTTAAGCTTTGAGAATCTTTTGATGAAGGTGTACTGACATTTTTTTGCATGCAGGGTTGCCCACGTTTAACAAATTCAATTTAGTCCTCCAAACTGAAGCACTGGTGTTTTACCTTTTGCACCCAGCAATTATGACACTAAATCAAGAGATTCTGCTGAGATTTGTGCAATCCTTTGTGGTAGCTAGAAATGTTATGTGACTGAATTACAAGGCCTTTTCTGTGCAGTTTTCAGCCTCTGAAGTGTTTGAGACACATAACTATGCAAGAAAGGAAAACATGATTGATACATGGCCATATAAAACATTATTGGTTGAAACTGTGCTATTCTTTTGTAAAGCACTGGATTACATGGAAAGACAATGCCTTCAGAAGACACTTTACTTAAGAGCCTGGGTCTTTAATCCAACTAGTGGTTCGTCAGCATCTTTCCATGACATAAAGGTGATAATTGATCTATTTCCTGATTTGATCAGTGTGCAACAAACAGATCATCTGCTTTCCAAATTTAGGGATTATCAGAGCTGTGATTCACTTCCTGAATATGATAGCACTATGAGAAATGATGAACTTAACAGTGACTGGGTCATTCATCTCAAATGAATGACCCAGTAAGTGGCCAGGCAAAATTCTCTGTTCTTTCAAAACATGTAAAATTCATATGTTTAATCCCTCACAGCAATGCTTCATGTGAGACTATTCAGCATGGTACGGAAAATAACCAATATGAGAAGTTCATCGGGGAAAAAATCCTCTCACTCAGCCACCTGGACCCAATGCATATAAAGAGGCAACACTGGTGAGGAATACATTATGTGTTCTACAGGCAGCAAAATCAATAACTTTTCCCACATGAAGTGTAACCAAAGGTAGCCTTCACTCGAACTGTGCAGAAAAGCAAAATCTGTCATGAATCCCAGTTTGTCCAGCCAAAAGGAACACTCTGTAGAGTACTGGAAGCAGTCACTTCTTTGTAGGTCAATACTTTTGTTCTATCCAAAACCAGTCATTAAAAATATAAATCTGGTAGCTAACTGTCATTTCAAAATGTATTTGTCAGTGGTGAAGACAGATAAAGAAACATTTATTGGGCTTAATTTCCTTTGTTATTTTGAACATGTTATTGTTATAGGCATTATAACAAACCTTCATCATAAACATAATTACTGTATTGATTTTGTTTATTGTGTCCTGCTTTAGCCACTTGAAATGTTGAGGGGTATGCAAATCCAGTTTTCTTCAAGAGTCAAGGGTGTGTTCCTGTTTTCTCTTCAGATGTCCTTATTTATGTCTGTTAAGGCTGATTCTCCACTCTGGCACTTCGAGTACAGAAGGTGAGGGCCCGCAAGGACTTTAAAAATTAATACTGTCCACTTCAGGCTTGTATGTAACTTCCATAGTTACAGATTTTTTTTACCTTGGATTGGTAGATGCTGCCACCACCCAAGTGCAAAACCCCTTTGAGAGCCCAGGAAGGCACACTTGGGAATTCCTTCTTGTGGGGTTCCCTTCAGCCTTTTCACCCCCCTCTGGGGAAGAGCTGAGAAGAAAACAAAGGAAATCAGCTGTTGCCGCCAGCTAATTAGACAACACCTGCACAAACCTTTTAGGACATAAAAATCCAATTTTGTTCTGAAAAAAGGTAAATTTTATTAAAAACAAAAAGAAAGAAAATACATTTGGAAACTCAGGCTATTGCTAGATTTAAAAAAAAACTTACAAGGCTTAAACATTAAGAATAATGTTCTTGAGATCCAGCTTAAAGGTTACAAGCAAAACAAAAGCATTTGGGGTTAGCACAGATGAGTCCACAAGCCATAAAGAAATAAAAAAGAGATAAACCTAATCACGTCTTTCTAGACATTTCCTGATTTACTTACATATTTGGGGTTTTAAATAAGTAGTTTTTAGGTATAATCTGATGATTTTTTATATCTGGCCCAAAGCTTTTTACAGCATAGTTGCTGCCCTGTTTCCTCTTTTTGGGAGAACCACCACAGACAGACAAAAGGGGAGTTTTGTTTCAATTTTAAAAAGTTCTAGCCTTCCCATTGGCTCTTTTGGCCAAGTGCTCACTTACTTCCTTTGCAGTGACTTTTAACCCTTTACAGGTAAAGCAAGTAGCGAACAGCTACTAAGAGGTATTTTATAGCTAACTGGCTGGCTGGGTCCATAAAAGTGTGCTCTCCCCCCACCCTTCATTTATCACAATGTCCTTTAAAATTGTAGCTATTATGAACAGGGAAGAAGAAAGGAGGTTTTTGTTGTTTACTTAGGCCCAGATCCTGCAAAGGGATATGCACTGCTGGACCCCTGCATGAAGCCTCATTTATGTCAATGAGGCTTAAGGGTACATCTGTGTGGGAACAATTCCAGGACCGGAACCAAACTGTTCTGCAGTGTCTGAGGTGGTTTGTTTTATATCACCTTGACCTCCATGATGACAGCTAATTGAGTATAAAGTAAAATGTGTTGCATATTAAAAGTGAGGATATTGCAGAACTGTTACAGTGCATGCTTATTACAATGCATTACTATTTGCTATACAAATAATAATAATTATGCTTGACAGCTTTGGGTGGATCACTTCTGTCCTTCAGTAACTACAATCAGAAAAACAAGAATTGAAAAAGAGGCAGATTCCATGTGCTGTACAGCTAAATACACAATCAAAACATACAATTTTTGTAAAAGTAAGAAGGAGTACAGTAATATCAAAAGAGCTTCTGTGAGTCACTATTTCTCCATGTAAATGCTTTTTCCATTACAAACATAGGTATGAAATACTGAAGTCACTCACAAAATGCGCACTCTTGGTTGTCCTTGACAGCCTCCCACATTGCATTTATAGCATATAACACACATTCCTCTGAAGAGATTCAGAATGTATTTCAAGCAGCACAGGAGTTATTCAGAGCCAGCTTTTGCATGTGTATGTTGTCAATTGGCTTTCAGTCCTTTGTCTGCTAATACCAGTTAGCAGAGGAAAGTCTGGGGTGGGTTTTTTCTCTCCTTTAGAACTTTTCCCTCTCCCCTTCAGCTGAAATAGTTTGACATAAAACTTGGTTCACTGAGTAGTAATCACATCCCCCCAAAAAGAAAGAGGCTCATCAAAAACAGTATATCAAGCAACATGGAAAGAGCAATGCTTGCTCAACAATTCACAGAAGAGGCATTTTTAGTGATCACAAAAATAAGGACACACACAAAAATCATCAGAGCAGTCCAAATACTTTCTTTCTGCTATGCTGCACTAAATCAATCGCTGCTTGTTTTTCTTGCCCGCTGAGCTAATGGTTTGTTCAGTTTTTGAAGGAATCAACATTAAGGAGAATTGACCTGTATGTGCTTCAGGATCTGCTTCTGTGGTGCTGAGGTTACTTGATTGGATTGAAACAATAATAACTTTATCATATGAAACATGACTTGATGAAAAATAATAAAGCTATTACTAAAAAATAAAATATTCGTTTTCATCCCATTTAGGAATGAATAGTCTCTTGAGTTTACTGGAAGATAGGTCCAATTCATCTGTCACTGACGTCTATGCAAGACTTTCCATTCACTTTAATAGAAGTTGGATCATACCCTTAATCTCTCTGGGCCACATTCTGCTTGCCATTAAACAGCTGTAAATCCTGTGTAAACCATTTTAATTAGTGAGTTATTTGGAGTTTACAGTGCTGTCACTGAGAACAGAATCTGTGCCTCAGTGTGTACTCTAAAATGGTTTATAATTGTTACTGCATCTCCTTCACAGCAGTGTAACTTGTGAGGCCTGCCATGATTCTTGTGAGGGATAGGGCAATGTTTTATGACTTGAGGAAATGCTAATGAAATGGCCAAAGAGGTAGGAAAAGAACCAAAAGAAGATGACATTGCAGAGATCAAGGAAAAAGAAGATTTCGAGGAGTCAGTGATCAACAGTGTCAGAAGCAGTAGTGAGGTAAAGGAGGGTGACAAAGGAGCAGATGCCCTGAGATTTTGTAGTAAAGCGGTTGTGATAGACTTTGTGAGGACAGTTTGCAGAAATCTTCTTGAGTGACACCTTGTTAAACGTATAAGTTATTTGTCTTATGTCAGACAGAACTTAATTTGCAAGTGGCAAGTTATTCATGTACCGAATTCCAGACACGTATGAGATAGGTTTTATGATAAAAATATAACCTATGTAATCTTTTAACAAGCAGGAAGCTGGCATTTCAATTTTTTCTGGGTGAGAACTATAAAACTGTTTCTATCTTGCCCTAAAATCTCCAAATTCAAATCTGTGTTGGCATAAATATGTACACCACTTCTGGAATTCTACCAGTGCAGGAAAACTCTCTAGTCATCATTTTACATGGTTTGTCCATTTTATAAAGGAAAACAGATTTTGTTGATCAGGGTGGCATCTGAGCTGAGGTCTAGTCCCACATCATTTGAATACACATTTCTAACTGATTTGGCAGAGGTTATACCACTGATAGAATCAGCATATTAAGTTTATCCCAAAGGTTTCTAATAATTTTGTGATTTAGACAATATCGCCTTGCCTGCCATTTAGAATTTAGCTATTTCTGAGGTGAAACACAGCCGGTAATGAAATACTCACAGAAATCTATATAACATTTTAAGTCAGAACATTATATGTTATAATAGGACATGGATTATAGTGCATATACATGAAGAAGTAGAGGTAAGACTTCTAGCTACAAACGTAATTTGGACTTCCTTAATTTTGGTTACTTTAAAACCTCACTTAATGTTACTATGAGTTTTTCTTTTTGTGCTGAATATTTTCTCTTATCATTTTGAATAAGGGACCAATCCTATCCCTGTGTCTTTGGCAGTGGAGTTCCCTGGCAACAGAATAGTGCAGTTTCTCTGTGGGAAAGGGGTGGCAAGGTTCCAGGGGCTCACACAAATGGCTTAGCAACCCCTGTGCAACATAAAGTATTATCCTGCAGAGGCCAGTTGCAAGGCAGTAAGCAGGGGTGAAGAAGACAGGGTGTGAGTACCACAGAAGAGGGGTGGAGCATGGCTCATTGTACACAACTTCCTTTTTTCTGCTTGGAACATGTAAGTGGCTGCACAGCATGAGGTGAAAATGGGAGTTTCTTCCCACTATACTCCATTGCACATCTGCCCAGCACCCAGTCTGGCTACTTGCCCCAGCTGCTGGCCAGATGATTTATTCCTGAATGATGGCCAAATGCACATATGCAGCACCAAATGCAGAAGATGGATATTCCTCATCTGCTTGCATCAGGTAATTTGAGATAATGTCATGCCTGGCCTAGTACTGACACTGCATGGATTTATGGGAGATTCACTGATCCAGTCACTTCAATATATCATTTCTATAAAGTGATTTATAACTACCCTCATTTTGAGGGGAAATACGCATTTCAGAGGGGTAACAAACTCTTCTATTTAAATTGCTGAATATTTTTTCAAGAAAAGTCAATGGGAGAAAGATTAATCATTGCAATAGGCACTTAATCGACAGCTTCAAACATGTATAAAAGGAGTGAAACATCAGTGATGCTAAAATAGATGTTCGTTTTATTAAATATAACACAAAAAGGAGACTAAATTAAGATGGTGATTCAGGAGCTGTGTGTGTAATGATAGTTAAAATGTAATTACTTAAAAAATATAACAGCTTTTGTTAAAGGAAAAAAATCATTCAAATGATGATGAATGTCTCTGACTAAAGAAACAAAAAAACCCACCAACCAAACCCTGATATTTTTAAATGTTTGCTTGCAGTTTCCTGTAAGGAGGGTTCTGAAACAGTTTGGGATAATACCCAAACTTCCACAATGCTCAGTTGTGATGAGATCTAGAGTTCAGGTTGAGCACCTCTGTATCTTTCCTGTGATAGCCAGTGAAATTTGTACAGGAATTTCATTTTCACACCTGGTCTTTGGCAGGGCATTTACTACTTTTGTGAAGCAAGGATCAAATGTTAAGACTTCAAGGCAACTCATGTTTACTGGAAGTATATCTGACATTAAGCTACTGGGGTTAAACTAAAACATTTAATAATACACAGAACATTAAATGTGAAACCTGTTTGTTTAAAAAAAGCTTCTGGTGGTAAAAGACTGAGGACCCAGTCCAAAGCCAATGGGAATCTTCCTGTTCACTTCAGTTGACATCAGTGGAGTTTGGAAGCAGGCCCATAGGACTTGAATACAGAAAAAAAGTGCTGGAATGCCATATCTTCACATCACCATCACATTACTGGTATGAAAATTCTCCTCTATAATTGGCCTACAGATTCTGCTGAATTGAAACGCCTTCCCCCATCATTCATGGGTATAAACAATTGGGGGGTTAGGGTGGCTTTTGTTCCTCCCAATTTAGGGATTACATTAATAAATAAAGGCAACACTGAGTTTAGAACAGAAAAGTGGATACTCTACCCCCAACCCCAGATAAAAAGTTGTCAGTGCCCCATCTTTTCATATCAGCCAACCACTCTGCCAGCTTCCTTTATATTTATACACAAATTTGATGACTTTCTTATATTCTCCACCACTCTTATCGACTTTTCAAAATTATTTGATCTTGATTTCACTTTTGAAATGTCCTTTTCCCCTTTTCCTTTGTATAGTTTTTTTCAAGCTGCCATCATAGGGTTTCTTAGTTAGGGGTAGGTATTGTATAAATAATGATTCTTGGCTAAAATTCATATCTGCTAGCATATGCGTGGACTGATGCAAGTTGATGAGGAACAGGCATTCTCCGTTCTCGGGGCTGAAGAAGAAAGGAAGGAGAGATGGAGGAGTGTTATGACTTTTTTCTGCTCATTCCTATCCTTCCAAATTTACTAGCCATCAGATCCATCCTCAATTCCTTAGGATCCACCCCTTACCCTGCATTATCTCAGCTGGCAAAGCATTCTCCCAGTATACTACTACCTGCTAGCTTGACCCACCCCATTTAGAGTGGCCTTCCTCCCTCTGTTAAGCCTGCCTGGCCAGAAAACCACACTCTCTCCCTTTGGTGGCCAGTATGAGGAGAGAAAGTGCGGTTTGGGGGCAGGCTAGAAGTGGATAGATATACTGCTGGAGATATACAGGAGATATACTGATGGAGATATACTGAATTGTAGCGAGGGTTCCAGCTATCACTAGAGCCTTAAGGGACTGATCCAAAACCCACTGAGGTCATTGAAAAGACTCCCATTGATTGACTTAAATGGGAGTGGCATCAGACAATAAGGCTTGGATCCACATAGGTACTTAGGTGCCTTGGCCCCCAATTTAGGTGCCTAAGTCCTGTTTTTAGGCACTACTGTGTTCCACAAAACTCCCACTCGGCTTCCACCTGACCCTGTAGGTGCCTAAACTCACTCGTTCTTTGCTGTACAAGTTCTCTAGGTGGCTATATTTCTACCTCTGTGCATGTGCACTAATGACCCACTCTAGGCATCCAGACAACTTTTGTCTACTTAAACCCCAGTGTATTCCACAAATGGGGTAAGATAGGTGCTTCTCTGCCTAACTCGCATGCAGGGCCAACTCTGATATAGGCATGCTTGGAGACTGCCTAACTCCACCCAGTGGTGGTGGTAGCAGCAACAACTCCCTTATAACCTTTAGCCTAGTGGTGAGAGCACTCCCCTGGGATGTGGGAGACCCCTGGTACAAGTCATCCCTCTGACTGATGAGAAGAATGAATCTGAACAGGGATCTGCCACCTCTCAGGCGAGTGTTCTAACCGCTGGCTGTGGAGTGATTCTCACTCTCTCTCTGGTCCAGTTAGTCATTTAATTATTCATAATGCCAAAGTCCCTTTGTGGATCTGGGTTTAAGGGATTGAAGTCAAGTACCAGTATAGTCAATATGGGCTGGCAGGAAAAAAAGGCTAGAATTACAAACCAATTCAAGCCCTAAAGGGCTATGAAGTGCAAAGCTATTGCTATAAGATGAAAAGAGTGAATCTGTTAATGTTGACTACAATTTTCTCTAAAATAAAGCATGTTCCACCCTCAAGACACAAATGGATTTATTAATAAATAGGTTTCAAATAGGCATTAAAAATTGTGATATTTCTCTAGTTCATCTAATTTATCTTATCATTACTTTTCTAAAATTAACAACAACCCCCAACATTTGAGCTGATTGGGCAAATCTCAAGGTATTAGTAGTTCTCCTAAATCTTTCAGTTCTCTTCCTATGAAATCCAGAGAATTCTAGAAGGGATCAAATATTATTTTGGTCCATTCAGTATATATGATCTAGACCACTACATTTAGACTACCTAAATAAGTCTCTAATAAGAGTTAATTGGGCTTTCATATCATAGTTTCATTAAAAAAAACCTATTGATATTCTGGTGACATGTGAATTTCACTTATTTTGAAACTTTCCTCAATTCCTTTGTGAATTCTGTTTGACAAGACCATGGTAAAATGCACTAACTTTAGCCTGTTCGCCTAGTGTCATTAATTCTTGTCCCCACTGTTTCTTCAGCTCTGAGCCACTTGTCACTTTGGAGTCAACAATGTCACTGATATATTTTTAGAACAAGAGACAAAGAAAGGAAATAAATAGCACAAGTTCAAGATCTCAAACAAAAATTACATTCTGTGGGTCAAATCTTGAGCTGGTAAAAAAAGTCAAAGGAATTACACCAATTTATACAGACTGCGGATATGACCTTCACATCTATATAGGCTCCTTTTACTGACAAACCCAAGAAGGACTTAAGTCTAGGAATCTTGCAGAAACAATCTCATTCAGAGAAACAGAGTCCTGTAGCACCTTATTGACTAACAGATATATTGGAGCATAAGTTTTAGTGGGCGAAGATCCACTTTGTCAGACGCATGTTGTGGAAATTTCCAGAGGCAGGTATAAATATTCAGGCCAGAATCGGGTTTGAGATAACAAGGTTAATGCAATCAGGGAGGATGAGGTCCACTGCTAGCAGCAGATCTGGAGGTGTGAACACCAAGAGAGGAGAAACTGCTTTTGTAGTTGGCTAGCCATTCACAGTCTTTGTTTAATCCTGAACTGATGGTGTCAAATTTGCAAATAAACTGGAGCTCAGAAATTTCTCTTTGAAGTCTGGTCTTGAAGTTGTTTTGCTGCAGGATGGCTACCTTTTAATCTGCTATTGTGTGTCCAGGGAGGTGGAAGTGTTCTCCCACAGGTGTTTGTATATTGCGATTGCTAATATCTGATTTGTGTCCATTTATCCTTTTACGTAGGGACTGTCCAGTTTGGCCGATGTATATAGCAGAGGGGCATTGTTGGCACATGATGGCGTATATGACATTGGTAGATGTACAGGTGAATGAACTAGTGATGGTGTGGGTGATCTGGTTAGGTCCTGTGATGGTGTTGCTGGTGTAGATATGTGGGCAGAGTTGGCATCGAGGTTTGTTGCATGGATTGGTTCCTGAGTTGGAGTTACTATGGTGCAGTGTATAGTTGCTGGTGAGATTATGCTTCAGGTTGGTGGGTTGTCTGTGGGCAAGGACTGGCCTGCCAAAGTGAGGGATCATGGTCCACGATGGGTTGAAGATCACTGATGATGCGTTGGAGGGGTTTTAGCTGGAGACTGTAGGTGATGGCCAGTCATGTTCTGCTGGTTTCTTTCTTTCTTTTCAATCTCATTCAGAGTATTTCTGTCAGGTCTGTGTCTGATTTAAATCAGAATTTTGAAGTTCAGAGAGATAAAAATAATGTTTCCCCCTCATCTTTTTGAAACAACAAAAAATTTGGCTTGGGTTTAGTTTGAGCAAAGTGTTCGGGGTGGGGGGGGGAGAGGGAGAGGGCTGGTGTGAAGATATGGACAATGTGTCCATGCATCTTATGAATTCTGGTTGATGATATGAAGTTGTTATGAAATTCCTGTATTTTTGAATACCTCTGTGTGTATGTTATGGAATGGATGTGCTGCTGGACCTGACGGTATTCCACCCAAGCTGCTCACAGGTGCCTGGAACATTGGCCAGTGATCATTGGCTTGCATCAACTGTTTTTAAAAGTGTGGCCATCAGGAAAAATACCAGCAGAATGGAAAGAGGCCATCATAGTGTCTATACATGGGCAAAGGATCTTGCTCTGAGTGTGGTAACTGCAGGTAGATCACACTGTTATCAGTCCCTGGAAAGGTCTTTACTCATGTTTTGTTTGGTATAATGTAGACACTCTTTAATGGACATCATCATCCACAGCAATGAGGTTTGACTGTTGGATGGTCAAAAGTGGACTGTGACCTCTGGCTTGTGGCTGAGCTGCACCAAGAACTTATCCGTTCATTTCACATGGAATATATAAATGCTAGAGCAGCTTTTGATTCCGTTATCAGGTCAACACTTTGACTTACACTGAAATGAGTTGGTGTTCCAGATGTTTTGCTAAATCTGTGTGTGAGCTTCACACTGGTACTAGTGCAAGAATGTGTGATGATTCTTGGCTTCTGCCATGTTTCTGAGGTGTGCAGAAGAGATATACGCTTGCCCCAGCATTATTCTGTCATGCTAACAACTGGAAAATAGAACTCGGTGCTTCACACATTGGACCTGATTTTTCAGAGTACTTGGGCATCATATAGCACTTAATATGTCCAAAGTACTCCTCTCATTGACTTCAGTTGGAGCTGTGGGTGCTCATCACTTCAGCAAATGAGACCAAAGCTCAAGTCAGGCACCCAGAAAAAGAGGAAGACACAATTAGTAATCACCTGTGAAAAGTCTGGTTTAAGTGACTCGCCCAGCATCACACTGGAAACTTGGGGAATGAAGGGATAGAATCAGTTTCTCTAGTGTTCTTAAAACTACAATGCCCACCTGGTGAAGTGAAGAAACAGATTGACAGAGCCAGAAGGGTACCCAGAAGTCACCTACTACAAGACAGGCCCAACAAAGAAAGTAACAGAACGCCATTAGCCATCACCTACAGCCCTCAACTAAAACCTCTCCAGCGCATCATCGAGGATCTATAACCTATCTAGAAGGATGATCCCTCACTCTCACAGACCTTGGGAGACAAGCCAGTCCTCGCTTACAGACAGCCCCCCAACCTGAAACAAATACTCACCAGCAACTACACACCACACAACAAAAACACCAACCCAGGAACCAAACCCTGCAACAAACCTGCATATCTACCAATGTGATATATGCCATCATGTGCCAGCAATGCTCCTCTGCCATGTACATTGGCCAAACTGGACAGTCTCTATGCAAAAGAATAAATGGACACAAATCTGACATCAGGAATTATAACATTTAAAAACCAGTTGGAGAACACTTCAATCTCCCTGGTCACTCAATCACAGACCTAAAAGTGGCCATTCTTCAACAAAAAAACTTCAGAAACAGACTCCAACATGAAACAGCAGAACTGGAATTAATTTGCAAAGTGTACACCTTCAAATTAGGCCTGACTAAAGACTGGGAGTGGTTTGGTCATTACAAAACCTAATTTTCCCCATATTAATTTCCCCCTACCTTTACTCACACATCTTGTCAACTGTTTGAAATGGGCCACTCTCATGACCACTACAAAAGTGATTTTTCCTCCCTTGGTATCCTACTGTTAATTGAACTGTCTCGTTAGACTGACCTCCCATTTGATAAGGCAACTCCCATCTTTTCATGTGCTGTGTATTTTTACCTGCTACTGTATTTTCCATTCCATGCATCTGATGAAGTGGGTTCTAGCCCACGAAAGCTTATGCCCAAATAAATTTGTTAGTCTCTAAGGTGCCACAAGGACTCCGCATTGTTTTTGCTGATACAGAATAACACAGCTACCACTCTGAAACCTTTTTCTAGGGTGGCACTCAAATGCCATAATGCTGAGACTGTCCTTTTTTTTTCTTCTGCAGTCACCTGCCTCATTTACTATATGTAGGCTTGGAATGATTACATTTTTGTCAGTGACTGTAGGTAAACATCAATTTCACAGCACGCACACAAACCGATGAAAAACTATTTCCATTGAAATGTATAGATAGGCAAAGTAAGAAAAATTGCTGCTTGAGAACTTATTAGAGTTTGATTTAGGGATATTTATTTTGTATATTTTCACATGTGGTGGTTGGCCGTTTGTGTTTTAACAATTATAAAACTTTAACTGTTTGAATCGCAATGTCTACTGACATGAAATAATTATTGTTTAATTTCCCACCATAATCTCCCCCCAACTGTGAACATTTAGATAGATAAAAATTGGGGAAAAAAGCTTAAAACCCATAATTTTGGGAAAATGTAAACATTTAAATTAATACAAATTTAAACAAGATTAAAAATAAACATCAGTATTATCTATCTAAATTATATATATAAAATCTAATTCTGCCAAGCCTAAACATATGCCTTCCATATTTTGCAACAAATGAAGCCGTCTCCTACAGATGGCAGTCTCCTTCACTACACAACCCTGTTTTTACTTCCAGAGCAAGTCTATCTTCTGTACTGAAAGAGGCACAGGGTGTGTGAGTGAGAAAATGGTATGTGATCATGTAATTAAAGACTGCATCAAATGCACAAGGAGGGCAATTTAAGGTAGCGCAAGCAACTTCCCCATCAATCTGTCCCTGTCCCGGTCCTGTCATTTCATCTCCACTGCTCCTCATCCCACTCCCATTCTCCTAATTTCACCAGTGCCAGTTTATACACCACATGCTTCTCTTCCCAGTCCTAGTCTCATCCCTCTGGGCTCTCTATCCCAGTACAATTTCTCTCAACTGCCAGTCTCTGTCTCTTCACCTCCCTCTTCTATCCCTAGTTCTATGTTCTTAGGTCCTCAGACAATCTGTCTCTCACCATCCTTCAGTCTCCCCAATGCCCATGTTCTCCATCCCCACTCTCAGCCAGTCCCAGTACCCCTTCCTGGGCTCCTCATCCAATCTTGATCTGACACCCCATTAAATTCCTTGTTCCAGTGTCTTTTCCCAGCCAGTCCCACTTCTCCCATCACACCTTGGTTCCCCATAAAATGTGTCTCTCTTTCCTTCCTTTACCACTGGTTCCTAGTCCCAGTCTCTATTTCTAACCAGCACCAGTCTCCCGCCACCCCTAGCTCCTTATCCAATCTGCCTCCCCCACAACCACTGGCTCCCAGTCCTCCCCAAGTATCAGAGGGGTAGCCGTGTTAGTCTGGATCTGTAGAAGCGACAAAGGGTCCTGTGGCACCTTATAGACTAACAGAGGTATTGGAGCATAAGCTTTCGTGGGTGAATACCCACTTCATCCGATGCCACCCTTTGTCACTTCTACAGTCCTCCCCAGTTTCCCTTTCTGATTCCCAGTCTCTCCCTCAGCTTCCAGTCCCAGCCTACTCCCCAAACCAGGCTTCTTTCCCAATCTACTCCCCCTTTGCTTTCCTCCAGATCCACCTTTTATTCTCTTTGCTTGTGACTTAGGTGGCTTCCTCCTCCATGTTTCCTGGAACAATCAGAGCTTTGAGACAGCACAGGAGTGGCAGTCTCTCTGCTCTCAGTTCAGGTACCTGGACCCAGACCCACCATGCTTCAGAGCAACCAGGAACTGCAATTATAGCACAAGTCCTGCCCACTCCCCAGAAACCCCTTGCTGGAGCATGCCCAGCATAGATGAGATTTTGGGAAGTTGATCTACAAAGCTCTAGGAAGTCTCTACTGTGTTTGTGAAAACTGAGATTTTTCAGAGTCTTACAATTTGGCCAGATTTGAGTGGGTTTTCACAGGGACGATGGCAAAAGACACAACTCAAAGGACACTCACTGACAAATTTCAAGTCTCTGCTCTGATGTATGTGGATGCTAGAGATTTTCAAGAAAAAGTAAGCCAGGATTTTTAACATGGATGAAACATCATATTTTCTCTAAACCTTGTTTTAAGAAATGACTATTGGGTAAAATGTTCCAAAAATATTCAGCCTGAGGCAAGCACCCTGCAAATAAAATTTTAGCCCAAGCAGTTAAAATCCTTCAGAATATTTGCAATTGATAAAAGGGTATTATAATGTTTTGGGCAACATTAAATATAGGCAGTTCTACTTTGCTTACTACTTTTCCCTTTTATGGGTTATCAGTTATCTATTGGACTGAAACTTTTTCACCTTTTCTACCACTTCAAAGAGGTGGGAAGCCACAAGGCACCATGAATGTGGACTGTCACCCGGTCTACCTCTCCTCAACCACACTCCCCTAACTAAATTGGAGGAGGAAAGGAGGAAGGTTTGGGGAAAATATATTTCCACTCTGTTCTAACTCAAGCTCTAAAATATCCTGGAAAGGGGAAGAAGAAGAAACTCTTCTTACTCTGTAAGGTCTTGAATTCTTCCTCATTCAATTACAAATAGAGAAAAAGGGTTCTGGCCCAACTTGAGAATGTAAGTGTTAGTGCCATCTAGATGCAATTTTAAAAATTAGACCTGATTAATACTTTTCAAATTTTGAAATACTGCTGTAAAATAGGGAGTTGGGGAGGTGGTATGTATTTCCTGTAGTTGTTTTTTGTTTTGTTTTGTTTTGACAAGGAATAGAACTGATTGAAATTTCATCAACAACAAAAGGCAGGAAAACATTCCAAAATAACTTGTCCCTATCCCACTATTTCCCTCACTGTTATTCAACTGGTTCTATAAAAAAGTAAAATTAAGGATGGACCAAGAACATTTTTTGAATATCTTGAAGCCACATATTTTTATTTCACTGACAGTGCGTTCAATCACACAGTAATGATAGAATGAATTCAAATGAAACTATTTATGAAGAACTCTCCTAAACTACTCCCCACTACATAAAAGCTCCGTGAATGAGTCAAAGATAGTTTGAGAGGAGACTTTAAAGTCATTTTTTAAAAGTCAGAACAGTATGACCATAGGCTCAAAAAATCTATATCTATCTATCTATCTATCTATTTCTTTTCCATTCAGTAGATATACAAGAGATGTCTTGAAAGTGACAAAGAAACAAAATACTACAGGAAAAGTGAAATGTGGATAAAATCATTTAGACATATACTTTTTCCTTATTTTTGGTCACTCACTGCAACATAAGATTTCTCCAACCACACCCAGAGATGCTATTGGATATCTCAATCAAGGGTACAACCTTCTATATCTGGGCCCTTTCAGGTAATGAGATTTGAGGCCTGGGATATAGGTAGGAAGAAATATGAGGGTAATGGGTGGATTGAACATGTGCTACCATTATGTCTTTATTATGTCCCTTATGCAAAATGTATTTTCCTGATATGCTCCTTTATGTCATTACAACTATTGTTTTTTAATAGCTGAATAAGGTCTCCTTTGAATGCAGATAAACTTCTGATTGACCAGCAGGTGTGATTGTTGAACAGCACAGAGTGAACCCTCTCCTCCACTAGCAGAGCATGTTGTAGTGTCATCATATTTGCCCATTGCTGCGATATGGCTGTTTCTTTAATATTTTATGAGCCTATTCTGGATTTTGGATAGCTCTTTCAGGTGCCTGTTTTTTTTTCTCCCCAGATATCTTATAAACTAAAAAGAAGAGAGAAACATTTCAGCAGAAGACTGATGGTACTATCTGATGGAATAGCAGTAAAATGGAATTAGATGACCTATAAAAGAGCTTGTTAGGCTAGAAGACATTTTCCTATTCCTATAATTTCTTATTTTCTGATGTGCATGACTAGGTGTTAGTAGTGTTTTAGAATGGTATATAGTAGGCAGGTCTGAGTTGTAGTAAATCCAGATAGCTTTGTATTTAAACTGCTAGACACAGACTGATGTCTCAATAATTCTTTCTAGCTACTCACTCCGCATCTAGCTAACAGTAGAAAAGCAAAGAAATCCACATCACAATGGTGGTGTTGGTGGGTGGTTTGTTTTTTGTAATGATCTAAAAAATGTATGTCAAGCTGTACAAACAGTTATAACAGTGTGGAATTTAAAATTGGAAGCCAGAGCTTCACGGGTGCAAAGCCGCAGCTTTGTGAGCTATGCCACTATATTGGATTTTTTTGTTAATCCTCAATTCAAATGGAGGCTTTCACTAATTGACAGAGCTATTTTGAAAAAGGCAGGATCATAAATTGCCACATTTAAAATACACTAACGCGAAACTGACAGTCAGCTATTCTGCTATGAATATCACCTTTTCCTCTGAGTCTGTGACAAAGTATTATAAGGAGAAAAACCATTATTGGCTTGATAGCTCTTTCACTTTGTTCCTTTCATAGAAAATAAAGTGGTTGGTATGAAGCAAGTGTCCTACACAAATATCCTCAATTAGAAACTGGTAAATATTCAAATAGAACTAGGCTGAGAGGGCAATAGAGGTGGAATATCAACCCAGAGTAGCTTTGGGGTCCTTCTGTATAATAAATTGGCGCTAATGGAGGAGAAAAAAACAAACTCACCTAAAGGTGATTAGTGGAAGATTCATGTGTAAAATTAGATACAGGAGACCCCCCCGCTAGAACGCGTGTCAACATAGTGCGAATTCGGAATTAGCGCGGGTGCCACCTAGGATCCCAAAATCAATTATTTAAATTGGAATCCATGGTAACGCACACCCCCTCGCTACAACGTGGTCCCCGCGTTAACGCGGTACCACACTTGGCTCCCAAACCCCACGTTCTAGTGAGGGTGCGGTGTACTTGGATAGTAACTTGCAAAACAAAGGTTGGAGCCCGAGGATAAAGGTGTTGAAAAGCAAATAAAATTGAAGACTCTTATCAACCCTCCTCCCACATTGAAGTCAACATGATTCTTTCTATTGGTTGCAATGGAAGCTGAATTGGACTTCAGATACGTATTGCTGCTGATATCCTTTGTAAAATATTTTCCTTTTAAAAGGCTATTCTGAAGAAGTTTTTTTTAAGACATGCATCTCAGACACCTTATGCCAAATCATGTTTGCAATGCATTCTGGTGCACTACATGTAATCAGATTATGTGCAGCAGCTACATTCGTAAGAGTTTTGTGTAGCATGATTTATAAACACCTAAGGGTTAGGACACTTGGCTTACTGCTGTTTCATGGTTACTAGCCAAATGGTTGATCATAAATCTGTGACAGCTCATCAGGCAGTTTTCCAGGAGGCATACAATATGTAAAGCACATGATGACAAAACATCTTGCAGTCCACGGTAAAGAATATGAATTAAATCCCACAGAATAATCAGTAAACTGTTCCTTTCCTGCTGCAATCTGCCAGTACAGCTTTCACTAGGTTTTCTAGTATAGAGCTTCATGTGGCAAAAAAAGAAGAAGACGAGACAGTAATATATTGCATTTTAAGATAACTATTTCACTCTCATGCAGACTTGCTTTGTACAGTGCTTAAATGTGGTTCTTTTCTGTCCTGTGTAATCACTGGTATAAAGCAACTGATAGTGGTGGTACATATCATGTGTAAACACTTTTGGTCACTGTCAAAGCTAGAAGAAATCCTGATGAGTTGCATGAAAGAAACAACTTTCTGAAATATCACCAGAAAAGGGAGCAGTCCTAACTCATTCCAATCAACTTACAGAAAGATTGTCTAAGCAACTTACAGAAAGATTGATATGGTTATTAGAAGAAATATATAAGGGAAGAAATGGCAGATCTATTGATCTCTGCTCATTAGGCTCTAATTTCCTTAGATCACTCACTCAGATAAGCAAGGCATATGTCTCATCTATAATCCCTTAGCAGCTAGCTACACTCTTGCAACAATAAATTATACCACAGTTAGAGGCACTGCTGAAAAAATCTTCTAAGAAAACATAGCTCTTAATATAACTGTGGACTTTGGAGGGATCAGAAATAGTAAGTGTCAGAGGAAGGCACAGAAGTGGAGAGCCACTGACTCCCTGTATGGCTTCTTGATCCAAATCTAATTTACCCTTAAATCATTTTCATTATTTTAAGGCAACTGTAAGACTGGAGTTTCATGCATACATTTTCTCATTCTATGGGATTTTCCCCAAGAAGGAAATCAGTTTCTAAAGACTTATACGGTTAAGTAAGAGAAGGAAACAATAAATACAGCAACATTAGCACCAAACTTATTTCAGTCCTCACAAAGTTCTGTGCTTACCTTTCTGATCTGGGATGCAGGTGATGTGGATTAAGGTCCCAGCTTTGCCAGAGACTTCCTATATGACTTTAGACCAGTCCATTCATTGCTCTGTGCCTAAGTTCCCCATCTGTAAAACAGAAATAATATTTCCCTAGCTCACGTGGGTGTATGATGAGATAGCTTCTGCATAATTGATTGTTCGCCTGGATACTTAATTTTAAGCATGTGAGTAGTACCCTCAACTTCAGTGCGATTACTCGCATGCTTACAGTTAATGACATGCTGAAGTGCTTTGCTGAGAAAAATGAAAGATGGGAAATGAACACCCATGGCATCCATTTGTATTTGTTCCATTATTTTTATGTATAGGCTTCTCTATGGCATTCATAATCACTGTATTAGAGAATGCCACAAATATTAACATTCTCACTGGGTTTCCCATCTGCTTGATACTTGAGATACTACAAAAAGTTATCATTCTGATCATATGATGGACTCTACTGACAGCTATGATAGGTTCTTGAGCCAAGTTAGGGGAAAAAAAAACCAACGGCTATTAGTTGGGGACGTGAAGGTTTGGCCTGATGCACTAAACATTGAGCCATCATTCTCTTCGGGTTTCCTTTTGTGAGTTTGTGGTTGGTTGGACAATAAATGGAGCCAGAAAGAAGTGCTGATTTGGGCGTGGCTGATAATTCCTCAGGCTGGTGAGGAATGTTGCCAGTGTACAGGCACCCAAATGACACGTCCCATGAAAAACATTTCCAAATTGAAATATTTAGATTTTCAGCCAAAATATTTTGGTATTTGAATTTCTGCTGAAAAACTGAACTTTGCTACAGGAATTTCTTTGTTTACCAGCTCTGCCACAGAATAATTTTTTGGAACTTACACAATGTAGTTTAACGAAAATAAGAAAGAAAAACTTGTAGCACCTTAGAGACTAACAAATTTATTTCAGCATAAGCTTTCGTGAGTTAGGTATTACTTATTTCTTGGCAAGATTTAATTAGTGTGCAGAACACCCATACATCAGAATGGTAGGATGCTTACAGCAGAGCAGTGGTTTAATCTGTTTTAGTTTATTTTTGGCATTTGAGCAAATGGCAAAGATTTCATTCTTTTCTGTGCTTTTTTGGATGACAATTTCAGCAACTTGGACACAATATTCTGCAATTTTCTTTTTCAGACATAGAATCAATATCAATGAGTAGGACCACATTTTCCCGTATTGATGACTCTAATCATGGTTGGAACTTTTCTCAGGGGTGATAGTGCACCACAGAAAGATAATTCCACCTCAGGATGTATTATCTTTTTTGCCTGAATGCTTTAGGCCCAAGAGGGAATAACATGTATCTCCCCTTACCTCATGCATAGCCTGCCCGCACCTGCCAATGACCTGCTTGGTCTCCATCCCCTTCCCCTCCATGGACTCTAGACTCATGAAGAGACCTCCATGATGTCTGCATGTGGTGGGGGAACTATGTTGCAGAGATTCAGAGTCGGCTAACCCTATGTGAAATAGTGGAGATCCATGGGAGAGTCTTGTTTATGTGGCTGATTAGCTAGTGTGCTTTATTCAGAAGCCTCTGCGTACTACCTATGAATTCACAAGATGGGATGCTATCAATTTTTTTGTAATGGAAGTGTATCTTTTTAACTTAGTGAGTTTGCTCACTTTTCATAGAGAAAGACTGTCAAAAGTTTGCCCAGTTTTGCAGGGTCGTATATTTCCTCTTCTAATCCACCAGTTGAATGAGCAAGTGAAAGATTAAGGCACCAAAGTATGCAAACAAACAATTTCTCCAATTCTGTGTGCTGACATATAAACAATGGTAATATCTTTGTGCTATCAGTATGTATGCAATAGATATTTAGTAATCTGTAGCATACATCAGATGTTTTACCTTGCAAGCTGAGCATGAAATACCATTATTTATTTATGTAGTAAGTGGAAAAAACTTTAATAAACAAAATATTTTGCTGTCTTTCTTGATGATCTTCCTTCCTCTTGTTTTTCTGTTTCTGTTTTATGCTATGGCAGTGATATATTGCAAAATGATAGATATGAGAACCAGAGGATTACTTCAAGGAGAGGTCTCTAGGCTCAGAGGCGGATTGGCTGATTCGCTCATGTTCACTATTGTTCTGACCCAAATTGCTCCCTGAAAAAAAATCAATATATTTTTCATAAATGTTATTAAAGGTAATAAACAAGTAAGAATCAAACAAAAATATCACTAAGGCTGAACTATTACAAATTCTATCAGGCTAATTGAGTTAAATCACAGTTATCAAAAAGGTCAAAATAACATTAATTAAACAAGCTAACAGCAACTTTGGTGTTAAACCATCAATTTAATCAAAACACATTAACACAGCAAGTAATTACTTCTCAGCCCTAAAACAGGGTGATCCAAGGAGGAGCTGTTCTTTTAACTATAAACAGTCAAAGAACTTTTATTCGGAGCTGATGACCCAATCTTTAGCTGGGTAAATATTTTAGTATAGAATCCAAACTGGCTCACACCTTGGATGCCAATTAGTATTTTTTCTCTTGGAAGTTCACTGCACCTAGTGACTAATGTATTTCCTTTTATCTCGTCCCCTCCACCCCAAACAAAAACAAAACAAAGCAACCAAACAAAAGCCTCACTCAGCAGAATGTGTAAGCTTTACAAGGTACTTACACTGATAAGAGAAAATTTAGCAGCTTTTTCAGTGGACAGTGAGAGCTTTGTTTCCACAAAGAATGATCTAAAGACTAAAAGACATACACAATGTAATGATTTTTAAAGGCAGAAGATTTTTCGGGTTATTTTAAGGAATATTCTTAGGTTCCTTCCTGGATGTCACATACACAAACATCCAACCACATACACATTCATACCCTAAAGGTAAACAACGTTTGGGAAGGCTCAATTAAGGTAAAAGGAAAAAGGAAATTACATATGGTAAAAAGGTTTGAACTTCTTCAGCTCTTCAGATGATGTGGTATAACAATCTGTACTGCAGTCATGGATCAGACAGTGTCTTCTGGCACCTACTGCTTCTCACTAGCAAGTGTCTTTGGATTCACAAAGGACAGGTACCAGGTGCAGATGTTGTCTTCTTTTCCTCCTGATGTGATTGGTTTCAGAGACTTGGAAGGTCAGTCTTGTGGTGAACAGTGACCCTAGGGTGACCAGATGTCCCGATTTTATAGGGCAGTCCCAATTTTTGGGTCTTTTTCTTATATAGGTTCCTATTACCCCCCACCCCCTGTCCCGATTTTTCACACTTGCTGTCTGGTCACCCTAAGTGACCCTGAAGACACACGCTCTGCTCTGTGTGTTCCTTGATCTTATAGGGCATGATTCGCCTTTACTTTGCCTTGCGACACCTTCTTTTGGAGCTGCAGGCAAATCGGGGGTGCATGGATGACATGGTCCAATCATATTGTCCTGAATATGAACAACATGGTCCAATCATATCCCAATGACCAAATGCTGGCCTGTGATCTGTAATGAAAGTTCCTTTTTATCTGAAAGTTCCTTTTTCGTGGGGGAGGGATAGCTCAGTGGTTTGAGCATTGGCCTGCTAAACCCAGGGTTGTGAGTTCAATCCTTGAGGGGGCCACTTAGGGATCTGGGGCAAAAAATCTGTCAGGGGGCAGTACTTGGTCCTGCTAGTGAAGGCAGGCGACTGGACTCGATGACCTTTCAAGGTCCTTCCAGTTCTAGGAGATTGGCATATCTCCATTTATTATTAAGATGCTTTTAACTATAACTGAAGCCAAAGGTGGCTTCAAAGAAGATAATACTGGAAGCAGTATCTTGGCTGCTACACCAGTTTATACCTCTGGGAAAGATGTCCAGTTTTCACCGTGCACTATAGGTGTCGCGTGTAGATTTAAACAAATTTTCTAAAAATAATTAATTGTCCGTCTAACCATTCATTTGCTCCACTGTCACACACATCCATTCTAGTTCTCAGAATAAATCTACTCAGAATAAATCTAAATATAACTTGTGACAGCTGTCAAACCAGTTCTTTTATCAATAGGAATTGGGGAGCTGGTTGACTAACTGGATGAGAGTTTTCAAGCCTTAAAGGAACTAAGGGCTAGATTCATCAAGGGACATAGGCATTGCAACACATAACTTCTAGGCAACTTGCCAGCCAATGGAATCCACAGCCCTGACTTTGGTGCCTAGGCTCCCTATACGATGCATGGGGAGAGTTAGGCACCTATGAATGGGATCCACAAAAGCCAGCATACTGAGTGGGTTGCTGCTTAAACCAGTCAATAGGAACTGCTGAAGAGAGGGATCTGGCCTAATTGCCACCCCTATCATGGAGTTAGGCACCTACCTAAATCTGAGCCAGAAAGGGGCACCTATCTCTGCTTGGGAGATATATATATACACACACACAAGAAATGTAAAAAATGCAAAAAAAAATTCCCCTCCCTGCCTGATGGGAAGCACTGCACTATGGGTCATTTTCAGTCTCTCCTGTTGAATCTTTCCCACTGTGTATAAAATAAAAAAATACTATTTGCATCCTTTGCCACATCAGGCAGAGTAAGTAATTGAATGCAGCCTGGGTGAGTGCCTTAACCATTGGGCTAAAGCTTCTAAGGGAGTCAGCCTCCTCCAGCCATTCCATTTTGTGTGGGGTAAGGTGTTTTCCAAGAATGCCTGCTGAAAGTCCGCAGGTGAGATAGGTGGGGCAATGCCTAGTTCGAGGATCCCAATGGGGATTAGGTGTGAGATAGTTACCTTGGCCTCACATCTGATGCAGCTTGCACATGCTTGTTTGCAGAAATTTAGGAAGAAGCTGAGCAGGGTTTTTGAAGTCTTCAGTGGAACTCAAATGTTGGGCTTAGGCACCTATGTCCTTTTGTGGATCTAGCTCTGCCTGTCTGGGTGAAAGTTCACCACCAACCGTGATAGAGACAAAACCTTAATTATGTTAAAGGTCGGGGCCTATACTCCATTTCAAAGCAAAAATCTGCTTAATAGTTTAAAATATAAGTTCTAATTTAAAGAAGGTAGTTAAAGATAATATATTATTTACAGGCTATTTCTCTCACATAGGGCAACCTGGCCAGCTTTAGTCTGTCTTACAATGTTCATAAAGTTGTACATACTGACATCCTTGCCCTGAATAGTCTTTGTCTGATCATACATGCCTTTATCTGATTTTTAATCTAACAGAATATTAAAGCAGGTATATTTTCTATGCTTGTTGGTGAGAGTGAGCAGCAGGTGTTTCTGATCTGGTTTATCTATACTATAGTGAAACATCAAACCTCCACTGTGATTCTGACAGCAGAATCTGGCACACTGAAAACTTTGAATGTTATACTGTTGTTTGGCACTGTATATGGAAAGGTCAGAATTGTCAGACTTTTGGCAGTACCGTGTGCTACAGTACATTAGGAGTCAGAAGATATTAAGCATTTGTATTTTGTGATACTTCTTTCCAAGGCAGCTACTTTCACTCAATAGGCAACGGAGAGAGTTGCCATGAGAAATTTAAAATGCAAAATTATGTCTTTGATCATTTAAGATTGCAATTAGAGATGTGTCCAAGCAGATTTATTTGGATCACTAATCCCAAACCCAAATTCCAACACCTGAAAGTATCTAGGATTTTGAGTTAGCTCACTATATAGATTGGAACTGACAACAAAATTTGGATCTACTTCCAGGTTCAGCATTTAGTCACCTCCAACGTGTTGAGGATGTTCGGATCTGAGATTTTGATTTGGGCCCCTCTCTAATTCTAATCTCTTTACGACAAAGGACACATCTCTATCTTCTGAAATGTGGTGTTTGTTTGTTTGTTTGTTTATAAGGGAATTTGCATTTCAAAGTGTGTGAACACATCTTTTATTTTAAATGACTTTAGACAACTCAGATCAATAAATCAAATAAGCTGCAAATCTAGCACATAAAGATTTTTCTCTCTTCTGTTAACATGAGGGCTCACACACAAAATATCTTTGAGCAATGTTATAAGAAGGCATTAACAGGAAACCACCGAAATCTATGTCTGTCTGCCTACCAAAGTTGCTTTGCTGTCAGCATTACTGCAGGGAGTTTGTTTTCAGAGCCTGACTGTACTGCACTGAACTTTCAATGTGTGACATGAGATTTAGGGAGCTGAGATCCACAACATATCTTTTTTTTTTTTAATCACTATTAGATTCTTTAAATAGTTTGGAGTTGCATTCAGGAGCTGCAGCAGCACAGAAGCCAGCAAACAGAGCTGAAAACAGAGCAGTTTGAGTGGGGAGCTGTTGGAGGAGAAGAGAGTTTGCAGAGAGTGACAGGAGGTAGTATGTTGTGAGAGAAGCAGAGCTTTTCATCACAGCAGAGCCCTGATTAGGGGTGGGGCTTCCTTGACTAGGGGGCCTATAAAGGCAGTCAGCTGGCCAGCCAGAGGCACAGGAGTTAGCAAACAGAGCTGAAAACAGGGGAGTTTGAGCACATATTTTTAAATTGGCTGGATAGTCTTGATATTCAGACCTGATTCAATCCATTGATTCCATATGTTGGTACCTGTTAGTAAAGATTAACCCTTTTTGTCCTTTCCTGTCTGTATATTTGATTAATTTATATCATTAACTATTCTTTAGGATCTTTGTGATATTAAGAGAGAGTATGTTGAAAGTAACCCTGTTCAGGAATTTTATACATTAGGCTGTATCTAAAAATCCTTGGCAACTTCATATCTATAGGACTGCAGATATTCATGGAAACTTTCCCCTATATATATATATATATATATATATATATATATATATATATATATATATATATATATATATATATATATATATATATATATATATATATATATATATTGCTTACATAAGCAATAATAAACCTGGGAGATTGATGAGGGATGATTTTTATGGCAGATGTTTCTTAATGGTGAATCAATAGAGAAGAATGATTATGTGGGAAGAAGGACCCACTGAGAGATATTATCTTGAAGAATTGGTCCTCTCAGCAGTAAACAATTATGTCTTCACTCATCAGTCAGGTAAACTGAGAGTGTAGGTATATTAAAAGAAATGACATCAGAACATGTGGCTTTATACGAATATTTTTGGCAAAGATGTGTCTTTGTCTAAAAACCCGATATAATGACAGAAGTTTTGGAACTTGTTTGGGGAATGAAACTGCTCATCCTACCGGTTACAGTGAAGAAGGGACACAGAGCCAGCTCTTTACCTTACCTCGAGGGTGGTATTGTATGTATTCTTTTTGTATTCTGTAATAATCTCTGATGATCTTTGATTAAATAAGTCCAACTGAGCCTGTTATTTGACAATCTGAAATCGTTGTTAACTTCACACATGAAACACAAAGCAGAGTGGGTTCCTACCATTGATGTGTCGATGTGAGTTAACTATGACAATAATACAATTAGAAGATAAAATGAACTAATTGGCTACAATTGGGAGTTTGTAAGGGGAATTTGGGGGAAGGAGTGTGTGGTGCTCTGTTTTGGTTGTGTGGGTGTAATTTTTTTTTCTGGATGGAAACTTAGCCAGGAAGGCAATGACAGCAAGAGAGGCAGCAGTGGTAGTGACCCAAGCAACGGAAGCAACCATGAAGATGCCTGGATGTGGAAGTGCAGGATGTATGTTATCCTGGAGTGAGTACTTGAAAAGTGCTTCATTTGTATGAAGTACCGCTTGAGAGATCTGATAGAAAAGAAGATCTTAAGTTTGGAGATGCAGGTAAAAACTGTGGTTGAATTTTCAAGGGGATTTGATGATGATCAAGGGAAGGCAAGAGGAGGCTGAAGGGAAAACTCAAGACTTGCAGATGCAAGCTGGACTAGAGAATTGTGAGGGGAAGCTGGATGAGGAAAGTGGCCAGAGGAAGCATGTGACTATGAGAAGCAGGCAGAGGAAAAGACTGGCTAGCGAAGGAGAAATAAAGCTGAGGATCAGGTCTGCTGAGCTGTAAAATGAAGGGCAGTGGCAGGCGATAACAGATGGTGGGAAAGCAAGGAGGAAGAGAAGAGCAGCTTGTCTTACAAAAAGAGGAGAAAAGGAGAAGAGTCAATGGAATTAGCCAAAGTTCAGAGCCCCAGGAGGACAGATGACTCTCAGAAAATTGCTAGAGAGAACAAAAGAAAAGATGACTTGCAGCCAGAAAAACAAAAGAAAGGAGGAAGGCTGGAGAATTGCACTAACACCAGGAAGGGGCTGGTCTGCATGACTGGAAACTCCCTGCTAAGAAGAACAGACAGGCCTATCACCAGAGCTGATCTGGAGAATAGAAGGGCATGTTGTCCGCTGGGAGCTAAGATACAGTATGTGGACTTGAGTCTGAAGAGGATCCTAATGGAAATAGGAAAGAATCCACTGATTGTCTTTCATTTGAGAACAAATAATACTACTAGATTCTTGCTGAAACACATCAAGGGACACTATACCAGGCTGGGGAAGATGCTTAAAGAAATGGAGGCTCAGGTGATCTTCAGTGGGTTTCTACCTGTCCCTAGAGGACGGGAGAGAAGACAAGGAAAGATTATGAAAATCAACAGCTGACACAGACAATGGTGCTATCGGGATGGCTTTGGGATGTTTGACCACTTGGAGGCATTCATGGACAGAGGACTGTTCTCATGAGATGGACTCCTCCTGAAGAGAGAGGGAAATAGATTTCTGGGATGGAGGCTGGTGCAACTGATTACAAGAGTTTAAATTTGGAATTCAGGGGAAATAGTTGGGAGATGCTTGTGTAATCTTAACACCTGATTCTAATATTGAGGGGGAGAAAAATCAAGTAAGAGAGGATAGAGCAATGGAAAAACAGGGGAGGGGGAGGAAGGGTAGAAGAATGTACAACACGAGGAAAGATAGTGTCATTGATATTGACACTAACAGTCAGGTAGGCAATAATGGCTGTAGAATGACTGTACCTAATCCGGCAAGGAATCTGGATGAAGCCAAGCAGAAACAACTAAGATGCCTGTACACCTGGGTAACAAAATGGAAGCACTAGAACTGGTACAGGAAGTGAAAATAGATATTATAGGGATGACAAAAACATGGTGGAATAGTAGTCATGACAGCAGCACAGGTATTTAAGGGTATGTTCTGTTCAAGAAAGACAGAAATAACGGTAAAAGTGGTGTAATAGCATTGTATTTTAATGTTGAAGTAGAGTGTAAAGAAATTAGAAGTGATGGAATGGATAAAACAGGATCTGTTTGGACCACGACCACTTTGGAGAAGAAAGCTAACAGAGGTTGCACTGGGATAGTGCTTGGAGTATGCTACAGACCCCCAGGATCCAATTTGGATAGAGTTTAATGTTTTAATGAAAAAAATACTACTTGGAATTGTGTGATCATGGGAGACTTTAATTTCTCAGATATAGATTGGAGGACAAGTGTTACTAATAATGGTAGGAACCAGATATTTCTGGGTGATAGCTGATAGATTTCTTCACCAAATAGTCACCAAATCAACAAGACATGATGCCATTTTAGATTTAGTATTGATAAGTAGCAAGGACCTAATAGAAGAACTGGTTGTAGAGGACAACCTTGGTTTGAGTGATCATGAGCTAATTCAGTTTAAAGTAAATGAAAGAATAAGCAAAAATAGGTCTGCAACTAGGAGTCCTTGATTTCAAAAGGGCAAACATAAAAAAAATAAGGGTGGTAATAAGGGAAGTGGATGGGACTGAAAAGTCAAGGATCTGAATATGGAGGAGGCGTGGAATTATTTTAAGAAAAAGTTGCAGAAACTATCTGAAACCTGCATCTCAAGCAAGAGAAAAAGATTTGCAGGAAAGGGTTGCAGACCAAACTTTTACATAAAAACAATGAGGAGTCCGGTGGCACCTTAAATACTACCAGATTTATTTGGGCATAAGCTTTTGTGGGTAAAAACCCCACTTCTTCAGATGCCTGGAGATCTGAAGAAGCGTGGTTTTTTACCCACGAAAGCTTATGCCCACATAAATCTGATTGTCTTTAAGGTGCCACTCGGCTCTTCATTGTTTTTGTGGATACAGACGAATATGGCTACCCCTCCAAAACTTGTAATAGTGGCATTATTATATTTATTGTTTTATTATCTGTCCCTTTTCTAATGGTTCCTAAAATTGTTAGATTTTGGCTGCTGCTGCTGCATATTGAGCGGATGCTTTAATGAATCCAAGATAACTCCAAGATCTTTCTTCCCTCCTCATTTTGCGTGTGTCAGGGTTCCCTCCCCACTCTAAACTCTAGGGTAAAGATGTGGGGACCCGCATGAAGAGCTTCTAAGCTTATTTCTACCAGCTTAGGTTAAAACCCCCAAGGTACAAAATTCCCTGCACCCTGAGAAATGCTTCTCTCACTGCCACCATCAAGTGTTTTAAACAGGAATCCAGGAAAGGAAACCACTTGAAGTTCCCTTCCCCCCGCAAAATACCCTCTCAAGCCCGTACCCCCCTTTCCTGGGAAGCTTGAGAATAATCTCCTAACCAATTGGTTACACAGTGATCTAAAAAAACCCACCCCCGGGGTTTTAACACCATAGAAAACAGTCAGCTTCTTAAAAGAAGGATTTTATTAAAACAAAGAAGGTAAAATCAGCTCTGTAAAATCAGGATAGTGACTATTTTACAGGGTACTCAATTTCCAAACTCAGAGGGCTTTCCCCTTTGGACAAAACCTTAAAGTTACAGAAAAAACAGGAATAACCCCTCCCTCTAACACAGAGAACACACACCAAGCAAAATAAACAGAAATCTACTCGCTATGCTGACTAAACTTACTTTAGAAAAGGGAGGTTTGATTTTCTGTAGGTTCCTTCTGGTTCCAAGATCACTCTGGCTCAGACAAAGAGCCACACACAAAGCTTTTCCCCCTCCCAAGATTTGAAAGTATCTTGTCCCCTTATTGGTCAGATGCCAGCCAGGTCAGGTGTCTGTCTGGCTACCTGCATTTCTTAACCCTTTACTGGTAAGAGGATTTTATAGCACTGCATCAGACCCTATGTTTTCCAGTACGCATTACTTTGAATTTATCAATATTGAATTTCATCTGCCATTTTGTTGCCCAGTTACCCAGTTTTGTGAGATACCTTTGTAACTCTTCTCCCTTCCTGGTGTTTATGCCTCTGGTGTATTTATAGAAAACAATCATCATATCTGAGGGGAGATATGATTGAATTCATCTTAAACATGTGAGACCAGAATTGCATGCAGTATTCCAGATGAGGTCTCACCAGTGCCTTGTATAATGGTAATAACACTTATCTCTACAGGAAATCCCTTGCCTGATGAATTCTAGGATTTCATTAACCTTTTTCACAGCCACATCACATCTTACCCATATCTTTATTAAGATTAATACTTTGAGCTTCTTTAGCTTTAGACTGTAAAACAGGTTTTACAGACATTCATTTATTCTTGTAACACTTTTCTAAACTCTTTATTTTTCAACATCCTTTGTAAAATGTGGACACCCAGATTGAATGCAGTATTTTGGTAATGGCTTCACTAGTGCCATCTACACATCCTTGTATTAAATGTTACCCTGTTTATTCGACCCAACATGGCATTTCCTTTTAGCCACTTCATTGCATTGGAAGCTCATGTTCAGTTAGTTATCCACCATGACCATTAAGTCCTGTTCTGGTGACTGTTTTCCAAAATATAGTCCCTCATCCTCAAAGTGCTATCTGCATTCTTGTTTCTTACATATATGCATCTAGCACTATTAAAACACAAATTGTTCAAATGATCCCACCTTACTATGCAATCCAGATTGTTCTGTAGCACTAACCCATCCTCACCATTGTTTACTACTCTACAAATCACTGTATCATCTGCAAATTTTACCAGCAATGATTTTATCAAAGAACTGGAAGGAAATATGAAGATATTGAATAGCATTGGTCCTAGAACAGATCCTTGTGAAACCCTACTAGAAATAACTCCATTGAATGAATCCCCATTTACAGTAACTTTGATATATCAGTTAACCGGTTTTTAATCCATTTAATATGTGAATTGATTTTGTATAGTGTTTATTTTTTAAACCAGGATGTCATTCACAATTAAGTAAAATGTCTTACAGAAGTTGACCTATAATCTCATTAAAATAAATGAAATATGCTTGACAAGACCTACATATCATAAAATAAAGCAATTTACATTAATTATGATGCCATTGTTTAATTCTTTATGGATTGCAGCCTTTCCATGATTTCATCTGGGATCAGTGGTAGGTTATCCTGTTTATCTGTTTAAAATACTGAAATAGCACTTGCTTTTCTCCTGTTCTCTGGAACATCCCCTATATTTCAAGATTTGTTAAATTTGAACAATAGTCAACATCAGTGGCTCTGAGTGCCCCTTAGACAATTCTTTGAAAACTCTTGGGTGCAAGTGATCCAGGTCTGCATATTTAAAAATGTTAACTTTAACAGTGGCCTTTTAACACACTGCATAATTACTGTTTGAATAGAAAAATATTTCATTTTTACTATAAGCCTTCAGTTTCTTTCCAAAGAAAGAAATATTTCTTGAACACTTCTGCATTTTCTACTTCGTTATTGACAATTTCACCACCCCGTCTAGTAATGGTTCTGTACAATTACTAGGTTTTCTTTTGTTCTTGTATATTAAAGTCCTTCTTATTATCAGTTTAAGTAGCACTGAAATGAAAAGATGGTAGACTCAAGAACTCCATCAATTCCTCAGTGTCTGTATTCAGCGTTTTTTACACTAGCATACATCCAGTCTTTCAGCCATTAGACATAAACCCAAGTGGTTATAGAAGTACCACCACCAACTTACAATGTTGCAAGTCACTGCAGAGGTATATCCATCAGGAAAGAATTGAAAGTATTTGTTACTATTGTAAATATGGCACCATACAGGGTAGTGCAGACATTGAATAATCTATACTTCTTTGCAGATTCTGTTCCTCAACATTTTTCAACAAAAATAATTCAGAGAAATGTGCCCTCTTTTTCACACACCAAATTTTTCCACCATATATTTTTTTTCAGTGTATCTGACAGATATGGGAGGACACTCATTTTTAGAATTTTTTTTGACTCATAAAGGACATGTGTATACAACCCCAAAAGTTTAGAGAACTATTTTAAGACTGGGCAATGTTGACGAAAGAGAAATTTTTTATGATCAGAAACAAATTATAATACTCAAGTATGTGATTTGTTTGGTTAAGTAAAGAAGGAGTGTGATTAGGAATTTGAATGATGGCCTAAATTTTGATTTTTGTGTGTTTTATTTTGTAGCCTGCAAAACTGCCAAAGGCTGCGACCAGTTCTAACAGGCTAGAAATGGATCCTGGTAGATGGGTGAAAGTTAGTAAGATGTCATTTGCATACACTGAAGTTTTATATTCAGAGATTCCTAATTTTATATCAGAGATGCATGGAGGAGCTCTAATTTCATTGCTAATGATTCCAGTACAACACTGGTTTGAATAAGAGAAGAAAAAGACAGTTTTGCTTGGTATTGTTCCTAAGTGTGGATTATACTGTTAGCTGTAACAGAGATAATTGATTATTATAGATTAGATTACTGAAATTCATTTGTGTATTTTTGCCAAATTAAAACTTCTCTAGTGTTGCAATTATGGATAGACATTTGTTTCCATTAAATGCTTTGTGGATTGCAGGTGAACATTTTGTCAGAGTACGTCAGGTATATAAAGTGTCAAAGATTACCAAAAGAAAAATCTTCCACTTTTGAAGTCAGTCTGTTCAGGGTATAGCAGTTTTATGTCCATATTGAGGAAGCATAGGGTGTTAGTTTAAACAAGGCAGACCATCTCCATCTTTCATCGCTATGACAGTATTAGACTAATTTTCATATCCCATGAGAAGCTACCAGTTTTCAATTTTCCTTAAATCACAGTGTGACGGTGTACCCCATAAGGCTTAATGGGGGGATGCTCATAAATGTATATAGGATATAACTGGAATATGTTTTATGCTACATGTGCCATGTAACATATCTCTGTAAAAGTTATGATCTACTGAATCTATTCCTCCTGGTTGTATGCATGTATCATTTTTGTAGTTGAAGTTATGAATATTGGTTGTATATTTGCTGGTTTTATATATAGTCTTTGTAAGAGCATGGGATCATGTCTGGAGAAAGGAATGTGCAGGTTGAGAGCCCAATCAAGAAACTCTTGACAGACAAAAGAAGTTGCAGACACCAATCCACATCAGAGCTTGGGGCCAGGAATGTAGCTGGGCTTGGCTCCTAAGGAACTGAGTTGTACATGGACATGTGACTTGCCCATGTGATCCCAAAACTCCAGGGTAACATGATGCTACACAGGGAGTGGGGAGGAGCATCCATCCAGGGGAGAAAGTCTATTTAAACCCCTGGGAGACCTCTCCATTTTGTCTTAACTGGCTAAAGAGAGAGCCTCTCCACCCCCCCACCGAGACACCTGAAAGAGACTAGAACAATAAGGGGTGTGAGCGATTGCTGGACCCAGGCTAGGAGGACCATAGCCTGTAAAAGGAAGTTTACTGGAACTGGTGAGGTTTTTATCTGTATTCAGGGTGATTAGACATAGACTTGCATGTTTCATTTTATTTTACTTAGTAATTCACTTTGTTCTGTCAGTTACTACTTGGAATAACTTAAATACTACTTTCTGTACTTATTAAAACCAGTTTTTACTTATTAAGTTACCCAGAGTACGTGTTAGTACCTGGAGGGGGGCAAACAGCAGTGCATATCTCTCTATCTATGAAATGGGGGCGAACTATTTATGAGTTTACCCAGTATAAGCTTTCTAGAGGGTAAATTAGATTTATTCAGGGTTTGAACCCATTGGGAGGTGGACACCTGAGTGTCAAAGGTAAGAACACTTCCTGAGCTGCTTCCAGGCAGGCCTACTGCTGTTAGGGGACATGGTTCAGACCTGAGTCTGGGTTTGCAGCAGGCTAACGGGTCTGGCTCAAAACAGACAGGATTCTGGAGTCCCAAGCTGGAAAAGGCAGGAAAGCAGGGGCAGAAGTAGTCTTGGCACACCAGGTGGCAGCTCCAAGGAGGTTTCTGTGATATCAACCCATCACGCATAGGCTGGAATTTAGGGTTTTGCAGGTCCTGAAAAACTTTTGTAGAACTCTGAGGGAAACCAATTCAGATCTGGAGATTTGCCAGACAGCATAGATTTAATAATAGTTTGAATTTCCTATTCTAAGCTACAATGTAAGAGCAAGATTCTGATCCCCTTGCTTGTGTTGACTCATGTCTTATTTCATAGATATATTATTCCAGTCAATGAGATTCTGGGTGGAGTTTAGTGCTATACATTGTAAAAGTATCAGGATCTGGCCCTAAATTAATCATTCAAATTTGTTCTTTTAGTGTCTGGTGTAACTAAGAACAAAATTTTAACCCACAAAGTCTTCACTTTAAATCCTGGACCTAAGTTTATCACAATATAAAGGCCTAGTATCCTGATTTTATCAGAACCTTGAAATCATGGTGCATTTGTCTGTTAGAAAGATGGGTTGGGGTGGTTAATAGCCAAGTTTGCTCTTGTTGCTGGAAGAGTAATTGACATCACAGTTTTGATTCATTGAGGAGCACTACTCTAAGGAGTTACAAAACAGCATTTTAGCAAAAGATACAGTGGTACTTACAGGAGATGCAGTGAAACTATGCAACCTTTCAATCCATTAATCAAAGTGTTTACAGTTCCCGTTTTAAGGTAGCTGAAAAAATAATAAATACTGAGCAAAGAAAATTAATCTGTTTCTCCAGCTTCCCTCTGCACCAGTCTGGGACTGTTGGATAACCTTCCCTGTCAGGAGAGGCAAAGAGACAAAAGTGAAGAGCACATATTGCATATGCTGCTTTCTTATACAGTTGTTTCTTTTCCTGAGTATAGACAGGAATGTTAGAAGTTATTACAGAGAAGCTTTTCCTGGGTGTCTGGCTGATGAGTCTTGCCCACATGCTCAGGGTTCAGCTGATCGCCATTTTCGGGGGTTGGGAAGGAATTTTCCTCCAGGGTAGATTGGCAGAGGCCCTGGAGGTTTTTCACCACCTCTGCAGCATGAGGCACGGGTCACTTACTGGAGGATTCTCTGCATCTTGAAGTCTTTAAACCATGATTTGAGGACTTCAATAGCTGAGACATAGGTGAGAGGATATTGCAGGGGTGGCTGGGTGAGATTCTGTGGCCTGCATTGAATCAGACTAGATGATCATAATGGTCCCTTCTGACCTTAAAGTCTAAGAGTCTATGAGAGTATAGAGTATAGAAAAATGTGACCATGTAAAATAATGGTTGCTAGCACACTGGATCCCTGAAACCCAGAAGAAAAAAAAAAGTGAGTCAAAAATTGAAATGTTGATATCAGAAGACAGAGATGCCTAACTAAAGGAGCAACCCTGTTCTTGCTGCCTGCTGTTTTGAAAAACAGTCACTCTCCCAAACTATTCTGTGTGTATTTATAAAAGAGATAAAAGATGGACTGGCAAATTTCCCAGGCCAAATGCTCTGGGTCCAAGATATTCTAAAGTTGGAAAAAGAGTGAGGATTTAGAAAGATAATGTGATGGAGTTACAAAGATGTAACAAATCCCAGAAAATTCTAGAAAATAGAAAGATGTAATCAGAAACAGAAACTGCGGCAACAACCTCAGGATACTGGATCTTATAGAAAGTGCCGAAGAGCGTGCTTAGCATATTGGAGGATCAAGCCTTCATTGGCTGAAAGCTAGACTCCCAAACTTTAGTGTGAAAATTTGACAGGGAATTTGAAGGAGAGCCATCTAGTTTATAACCTTTTCCTATCAATAATGGCAGCTGTTCCCGTCTTCTTACATTCAGGACTTTAAGATACCCACAAGTGTCTGGTTGCAGATGCTTACTGTCCCCTAAACTGAAATGGGACAGACGTCATTTTTTATAACAGGACTGGGAAAAGGTTTTAATCTGTAAAAAAAGATCAACAGATTACTAAAAAAAATTATCAAATTTTCCGATTAAAAACAATGCCTGTGAGCTGAAAAACAAACGAACAAGAATTCATGAGACATTTCAGCCCAAGGAATATTTTTTTTCAGAAAGCTATAAGCATATGAAAATAGTATTTTATAATAAAATTGCTTTCTCACCCATAACTACAAGGTTGTTAGCTCAAAAATAAACTCCATCATTGTAGGAAAAAATGCACTAGCATAATACAGTTCACAAGTTCAATAATGTAGCTTCTTGTCATACATCTCAAGACTTTCCAGCCCTGACCTTCTCTTTGGTGTGCTATAGAGCATCTTTGTAGAGCACAGAGCATGTGCACAGTGTTACTGAGGAGGTCACGGTTAACAACACTGAAACACATGATAAACTGTTACTTTATAAACCATATTTCATGCATATTAGAATTTTTTTGCATACCTTGGGCACAAAACTCTGGTTTGCAATAATTCTGGTATTCCAATAAACTTTGCAATAATTCCCAATATCCCTCAAGTAATTGTTTTACACACTCTCTCTCTGTGCTTTTATTTTGGTATTTGTAAAGTTTTAACATTAAAATTCTGCAACATTCCAGGAGAAGTTACTAGAACAGTCCTGAGTTCTGAATCAGATTATTTTTGTCAGGTAAAATGGAATCTGCAAAAATGAAATGTACATCAAATGCAAATATATATGCTAAATTACCAGTACCATTTGTCTTACTTCATTATTTATTCTTAGAATTATGATAGCACCAAGAGACCCCCGAGCAAGATAAAGGCCCCATTGTGCTAGACACTGCACAAATACACGTTTAAAGGGTTAGTTAGTTCATGGCCTAGTTTAGTGTTTTAGCCACATGACGTAATGCCCTCCAGTGTGCAAGTGATATCTAATCTGCTACTTTCTCTATATCTTGCTAGTTCGCAGACCTAATGCTACTAACTGTAGAGGTGAGTCAGGTTGGGAGGGTTTCTATCAGAATGGAAGCAAAAGAATTCAAGGCTTATTGCACCTTAGTTCTGAGCAGCTAGAATCTGTCCTTCGTCCCTGGTACCATGACCCTAGCTAATCCCCAAAACTTTTAATAAACATGCAAGTTTCTAGACACCATCTTTCTGGAAATTACCAAGACTCCTAAGGGATCAATGGATTATAAAGGCATTCCTCATTTCTACATTAAATTCTCAGCAGAAGCTGTTGTAAAATTTGGATACCAGAAAGTGGTCCAGTTTCTCAGATGATGTAAATCTTCATAATTCCTTACTGGCAGTATATTTAATTGCTAGGCACCAAATTTTATGTACTGTTTACCTGCCTCATTTTGATAGTGTATACATTACTGAAGGCCTTAGTTTCAAAGCACAAATGCATTCCTGGCATTAAATAAATAAGTAAAAAAGTTAGTGTATGCACATAGATACAAAATTTTGATCACCAGTTTTATTTTCTCCATCTTCTTTCCTACTAGAATCAGAAATGCCAAAGCTTTACCAAGCCTAAGTGTCTGGAATCCAACTGATGCATAAGAAGGTATCCCCCAAAGTCTCCCCCTTATCACCCTTTTCTGCAATGTATTTTAATAAATGGGTTTAGAACTCGTACACTTCCAATATCATCACGGGTGCTGTTTACCTCTTCATCTGCCACAGCTCCTCCCAGCTAGGATATGTCTCCAGACTTTCATCCACAACAGCTGTCACCCATTGTGACACCCAGCTGTCATTCCATTGTGGTTTGCTCTTCCACTTTCCTTTGATTCCACTCTGGCTTGCCTCTCTCGAGCTAGCTGGCTAGCCTCTCTCGCATTCTTTGTGCTAAAACCCACTCCTGCCTTTTATGTTAGTCTCATTTATATGTCTGTCTGCTTGCATGGCAGTCAGCATTTAGACCAACTTCTGTCACCCTCAGTGACATCTTTCAAAGATGATTACATGCCTTGCTGTTCATAAACCTGCAAACATGTCCATGCTGTTCTCATGTTAGCAATAGCCAATAAAGAAAAGTTGAAACACAGGTTTTATTTCTATAATACAAATCATCCAGTGGCTTCCCAGTTGTGATGGTTCTCAGGGTAGTGTAGCCTTTGTTTAGTTCGAGTTGATATATTAATCAATAGTCCTCTGTGTCCCTAGTGAGTGAGTCCATCTTGCGTGCTGCTAGAGTTTTAAAATCAGCAGTTTGGGAATTACCCTGAGGGATGTCATTAGGTCTGGAGACTCAAGGAGCACGTGAAGAACAAATACAGGGACCACAAGCACATCTACATATGAGTAACTGTGCTTTTATTACACATTTCATTAAGCCGATAATTAATGTCACAATAATGAATACATAAATGAAATCAAAGAAAGCCCATGAAATACTCAGAAATATACTCATACACACATCCCCAAAGATATCATGGAGTTGGGTGGATCTCTCAACAGGTGGTCATTGGTGGAGGATCTCCTGATGGGGGTCTTCCCTCCTTATCCATACAAGGGAACCCTTTTTATCCTGTGTTATAATCACACCCAACACCTTATGCATATTTATGAGGTGTCCAATCCCTTTTACCTTATCTATACTTACATACACACACCATTAACTTTGGGGTGCCCGCTTTTCATAGCTTATCCTCTTAGATGCATAATGAGAAATAGGGGAACTATGTAAACAAGTCCCCGTGGTAACCTGCAGTTACTGCAGAAATTCTAATAATCATACAATAGAGTATGTTGAAGTCTTGATGGGTACATTGTGGCACTCTTTCCAGAACATCACCTATTGGCACATTCTTTACAGTAATCTTGTAATTTTCCTTGTACGTTATTCCTGAGTCACCTACTTATGTCAACCCTCCTTGGCCTGAGGCCTAATATTGCTAAGCTGAAATCTTACAGGCCTCAATCTGCAGACCTTGCATTACTTATATATCTAATACATTCTCAATGAGGAGTCCTTGTGGCACCTTATAGACTAACAAATTTATTTGGGCATAAGCTTTCATGGGCTAGACCCCACTTCATCAGATGCATGGAGTGAAAAATATAGTAGGCAGGTATAAATACACAGCACATGAAAAGATGGGAGTTGCCTTACCTAGTCAGTGCTAACAAGGACAATTCAATTAGGGTGGGTGTGGCCCAATCCCAACAGTTGACAAGAAGGTATGAGTATCAACAGAGGGAAAATTATTTTTTGTAGTGACCCAGCCTCTCTCAGTCTTTATTCAGGCTTAATTTGATGGTGTCAAGTTTGCAAATTAATTCCAGTTCTGCAGTTTCTCGTTGAAGTTTGTTTTTGATGTTCTTTTGTTGAAGACTGGCCACTTTTAAGTCTGTTATTGAGTGTCCAGGAAGATTGAAGTGCTCTCCTACTAGTTTTTGAATGTTAAAATTCTTGATGTCTGATTTATGTCCATTTATTCTTTTCCATAGAGACTGTCCGGTTTGTCCAACGTACATGGCAGAGGGGCGTTACTGGCACATGCTGGCATATATCACATGTACAGTGTACAGACCAGAATCAGATATTCCTGTAACACTTTTGACAATTGGAATTAAGGGGATTCTTGTGTCACACTAATGCAGGATAAGTCCAAAGATCTAACAATTGGCAAATGGAAGACCCCAAATTAAATCTCAGCACTACTTTTCAGATATGATATTGAGCCATCAGGATGGGATTTCCCAGCCCTTCTCTCTACTTATTCATTTCTTGAGCCCACATCAAAGCCAATTGCCTTCGCCCCCCAAATAGTGATCTGAAAGAGCTTCTTATTTTACCCATTTTAGGGGGTAATGGGCAAAACAATCTCAATTTTTAATATTATCCTTGGTTTTTATATTATTCTTTTATGTGACCTTCTTCCTTGGCTGTCATTGGTTGCCAAACCTAGACTTGTATCTTACTCTTAACTTGGTCTCTCACATACATGCTACACACTCCTCACAATGGTATCATTTGAACACCGATGTTTCTACATCTCTTCCCACATGTCACTGACTACAACATGGCTGATGACCAAGCATTATGGCCATAATCCAGCCTGTGTACAACTTTAAACCTTGAGTAGTCCCACTGGATTCAATGGGACTAGACAGCTGTTCCAATTTATACACTAGCTTAAGTACCTTGCTGACTGCGGACTGATGGCAGCAGGCCAGAACTCTAAGCACCACACTTGTGTACTACGGTCTGTCCATAAAGTGGCAGCAGCACTCAGAAGTTAGGTGTTCTGCTGTGCACTAGAACCTCCTCCTCACCAGGTTATTATCTAAAACATGTTCCTCTTAGGTCAAAGAAATACGTCTGTGGGCATTTCAATCTACAATTTTTTAATTGTTTAATTCTTTTCCCTCAACAAAAGTTTTTTTTGTTTTGTTTTGATTTCATCTTCTCTCTTCAGTGCTTTTTCTCCGTGGAGTGTCTCTCTCTGTAGCACTGAAATTATGATAGAGATTATTATAATGTCGAAAAAAGAAAAAATGTGGTGTAACAAGTCCCAGAAAGCATAGGGAAAGAGAAAGCATAATCAATTAAGTATAGATGGATGGATAGATAGATAGATAGACAGACAGACGATATAGGAATTTAAAACCAGCATAATAAAATGACACAAAAGATAGCAGCTGATTTGATCGAACACTTTTTCCTCAGCTAGGCTAGGAAACCACAGCAAAGTGGAATTTAAATTTTAAGTGGCTAAATTCTGTTTTTAGGCTGAAGGTACTAAACATTAATTGAAAATATAAAACCTAGCAAACATAAATTAAAATGTAATCTCTTTGTGCATTCTAACAGTTTATATTAATTTTTCTTGCCTCCTTTAGAATAGGGTTAGCTAGTAAGGTTTTGAAGCTTCAAGCTATTTAGTAGTCTGTGCAGTTGTTAAATTACTTATTTTTTTCCTTCCGATATACATCCACACTATCTAGCCTCATGGAAACGGAGGTGGGATGTTTTTCTGCTTATCTGAATACTTTTCAGAGCATACACACACACATGCAAGGCTGCATGTAGAGGTGCCTGGCTTAGTTAAGAACATCAGAACATAAGAATGGCCATACTGAGTTAGATCAATGGGCCATGTAGCTCAGTATCCTGTCTTCCAACAGTGGCCTATGCCAGGTGCTTCAGAGGGAATGAACAGAAAGGATAATCATGAAGTGATCCATTTTATTATGTTATTTTAAAACAATTCTAGAATCCATCCAAAAGGACAGGCACAATGTTTGATGATCTTAAGGTGACCAGACAGCAAATGTGAAAAATCAGGACGGGATGGGGGGTAATAGGAGCCTATATAAGAAAAAGACCCAAAAATCAGGACTGTCCCTATAAAATCGGGACATCTGGTCACCATAGATGATCTCCTGGACACAAATGAATGACTGAAGAAAGAAAGAAAGAAAGAAAGAAAGAAAGAAAGAAAGAAGGTAAATCTGGTGCTTCCGATTTTGTTACTAAACTAGGAGTTAGAAGAGGTTTTAAACTAAATCAGAGGTGAGGCCTGTATCAATAAAAGCAATACATAAAATAAGTAGCATGGTTACCATTTACTGTAACAAAGAACATTAAGTCAGTAGTGTGCATGCACAACAAAATAGGGAAATGTCAATCAAACATTAAGCAATAACTCGAGAATTTGCGTTTTACAGGAATCTGGACCTTTGAGAAGGCAAAACTCACATGAGCAGATGTGGCAAGGCTATTTGTGTAAGGGCCTTTCATTCTGAAATGCTGTTATTGCTTACTTGGCTTGTAAGATTTGTGTCTGAGGTCATCTTATTGTTATCTTTGTGTATTGTGCGTGGCACAAAGGGGCCTCAGTCCTGACTGAATGTATACACACCTACGTCAGGCACAGACAGGATCTAGGGGTAAAGACCTAGGGACTTTGGGGGGGAAGGAGGAAGGTAAAAAAAATAATTCAGTATGCAATAGTACTTATCCCATGGGATTCCCTAACTGGCTTAGTAGTGCAAAGGACACCAAAGCAGTGGTGCAAAGGGTGCTGGGTGGGGGGGAGGACAGGGGAAAAGATTTGGCCTTGTATGGTGGAATAAGTTAGAAATCCAAATTCTCCCTAAAAATATATATTTGTCAATCACTAAAATTAGATTTATTTCCCTGTTATGGAAAACTACCTTATCTCATCCACATGCCAGTGATCAATTTACTAGCATCTACCTGTCTCAGATGCATCAGAAACACAAAGCTGGGGACAAATGTAACCCTGTGTATAACCCTGTGTCTAGTTAGAAGTTCTGTAATGATGGCTACCCCCAACTGTTAAATATATATCACACAGAAGTACAGGGAGAACAGCAGCACATAAGGAGCTATTCTGACTCTGGTGCTTTGTGAGTTCTGAATCTCATTACTGTGGCTCAGTTAATCTCCACGCCCAGAAGGATGGTGTCTCACTTGCTCAGTGACAGCCAAGGAGACGGAGGTGGGGGAAGCAAGTATCAGGGATCTGGAATAATTACAATGTGACACCATTGAAGCCAATGGAATGAAGCACGTGGGTAAAGTTAAGCACATATATAAGTGTTTGTAGGATCCAGGATCTGTAGAGATTTTTGAGGCAATGCCACTAAAAAGTCTAGAAAATACTAGATAATATCAACAACTAAGCCAGAGGCATAAAATAAATATTATTATAGTTTTCCATTCTGTATTGTATGTATGTATTACAACCACAGTCCACCATCTCCTGAAAACTATCTCCTTAAATATAATCTTTTTTTAAAAATAGCACCTGGAATATTTACAGCACAAACTTTTCTGTAAACTCTGGTAATGAGATTCTGGAACAGAAGAGATGAGGGATAAAGTATAATTGCTTTTCTGACTCCAGAGATTCTAGGTGAAGTTTTAACATCTGGCACAATCCCATAGCCTCAAAAAGCTACTGGTTTTCGGGGAAGAGGCACTACTATGATTTTGCAAGCACGGGGCACCCTTTTGACATTCAGTTTATTTTTAATGACTTTGTATCTCTTAAAATTTGATACATTTTAACATTATGCACTGTACATAAATTCCTGTCCTGCATCACAAGAACAGCAGTAGTTTAGATAAACATGTTTTTGTTGCTTACTGTGAACGTAAAATACACATATAAACTGCATGACAGAAAGATTTATGATTACAAAACAATCTGTAATAATAATAAATAATAATTAATAATAGTACTGCCTCTCCCAAGAGAATGCACTATTACTGAATATAAGTGGTCTGTAACATTAGCTATTCATTCTTATAACAGTCTTATACATCCAGTGGCTGGTTAGGTTAATCTTGGCAAATATTCCTTTTGGATACTTTGAAAAAATATATGTATTTTCTTTCTTTCTTTCTTGAGTCATTCATCTGTGTCCAGGAGGTCATCAAACATTTTACCTGGCCTATACAAACTGTTACTTTCTCTACAGTTATGAGCTAATTTTACTTTCATTTCTGTGGGTCTGTTTACATTACTATTCTCTGTTATGTCATGTTTTTTTCTGGTATAAATTTATTGTTCTTAAATTAATCTGTGCTCTAATCTGTTCAGAAAATTAACCTGGATAAGAATAATTTTTCACAGAGCAATGTTAAAACATAAGTTCCTTTCTTGGGACCAGGTGTTACTTTGCAGCAAGCTAGAGGAAATTCTCTGTAGCCCTAGCATTTTTGAATTATGGACCTAGATCTTATTGGGGACACAAGTTTAATTTATTTTAAGATACATTACATTTTCAAAACAAATTTTCACCAGCTTTGTCTTTTCCAATATGAGGCTTTTCTTAGTGATTGACTTGAGGTGTTGCTTTGAGAAATTCTGTGATATAGCATGGACTCCTTCAGTTTTAAAGATTCTCGCTTCTGAAGTCAATTGTTTTGTGACTTGATCAAAATGTCACTTTGCTGTTAATAAATAAACAAAGAGACTGCATAATTGCTCCAGAAGAACATACATAGGGGATTGTTTCATCTATCTTGTGCTGAGTAGTAACATTAGATGACTCCATGATTCTAAAATTAAACTGGCTGTTTCCTAAGAGAACTATTTATAGAAGTGCTGCAACAGCAGTTAACATTCTAGGCATGTGCACACAGACTAGCTTCCTGGTGCCTCCTTCAAACTCTTCTCTCTCACAACCTGTACTCCTCCCTTCAAGTCCCATGAAGTCTGTGATGTCTTTCCTTTTAACAATTTTTGTTGTATCTTTTCTGCATGCATTTGCTGATTTTCTGGGGCCAGATGTTACTAGTACATAGCCCACCCTAGGGACATGGGCCCAGATTTTTAAAGGTATTTAGCTGTCATTTCACTCAACACCCAACTGACTTAGGAGCCTGTCTCATTTTCAAAAGTAATTTAGGAACTTAAGGTGTCTAAATCTCATTGACTGTAAATGGGGTAATGGCTCCTGTCTACATCCCTTTTGAAAATGATATTTAGGTTCCTAAATCAGTTAGGCATTGCAATGCTGAGCACCACAATGACTAAATACCTATAAAAATATGGGTCATTGCCTTTACCACCAGCTCATTGCAGCCTTTTGGGGCTTATAGTCCTTCAAGTGTGCTTGTCCTCTTGCTTGTTATCACTTGGTGAGGGACTTGTTTTCACTCTGTTGCTGCCTTCATTCAGTTGGGTGGTATCATGTTGGGCCCCTGCATTGTTCATATATCTTGTTTCTGACTCATGTCAGACCAGCTGATGGCTGAGGCTCTTTCTAAATCTTGGCCTTAGCTCTGTCTGATCAGTTGTGCCAGTTATCTGTCTCTACTGTGCAGTTATCTTCAGTTTTGACTCCACCACTATACTGCGTCTGTAGCTACTTCATGTGCATGTACTCCACTGAACCTTGGACTGTTGCCATTTGCTATTTCATTGTGTGTAATGGTTGGACCCAGGTCTGCTCAACTGTATGTAGTGGTCTCAGGTCTTTGGCTCCTTTGTTGAAGAAGGCTGCCTGCTTAGATGGGTGTTCTCTGAACGGTTTCTGTGACCTCTTTCTCATTTCTCTGCTGGGCTGCTGCAAACTACCCTCCTGGGAACCAGAGTTTTGGTTTTCTGACTGTGACAAACTGTACTCTTGTGTTCACACTTTTTACAAGACTATGATAAATTTTGTATAAAGTATGCTGTACATTATTGTCCTGGTAAAATATATGTGTCAACGTTGTATGTAAAGTTATACGATTCTACTGTTTGACTTTACTGAGACATGCTCCAAGCAGGTACAAACCAGTTCCTCAGAGACAATAGGCACACTGCCAACTCAGCCTGGTATCAACAAAATCAAATGGACTATCATCTGATTAAGTGACCATTCTTTGGCAGGAAGAAGGGTGTGAGTGAGAAATTTTCATCTTGGCAATGGAACATAGGCGGTTCCCATGAAAACAGACTGGCTGTCACCTAAACCCCAGCTGGAGATGATTCTCAGAGAGGAGGAAAAGATATAAAACTTAGCAACAGAGGCCCCAAATCACCTCTCTCTCCTCATCTCTACTCACGGCATCAACAACTTTTGAAAGCCAAAGGAACAAGGGTCCTGACCGAAGGAATCCAGCCAGACTGCTGTAAGCATGGGGTAAGAAAAGTCTTTTTGCTTTAAGTTCACTTAGCTTGTTAAGTTAGGTATTAGTTTGTATTTTACCTTTTATTTCTTTGTAACCAATTCTGACTTTTATGCCTTATTACTTGTAATCACTTAACATCCATCTTTCTGTAGTTAATAAACTTGTTTTATTGTTTTAGCTAAACTGGGTTGTGTTTGAATTGAAGTGTTTTGGAACCCCCATTTGAGATAACAGTGTTTGTGCATATCATTTTCTATTAATGAATTATGGACTTTCTATTGGCTTGTATTGTGCAGGAAGGTACTGAGCAGTACAAGACGCACATTTTTGGGAACAAGTCTGGGAATGGGAATTTGATGTTGTTACTCTGCTATATAAATCAGGAGTGACTGGCTTGAGCACTCATATCATTTTGCATGGTAGAGGCTGTGTGTGAACAGGCCAAGAATAGTTGTTCTCACACCAAAGCAGTGTAAAAGGCACCCCAAGTTGGAGAGCTGAGAGGGCACAGCTGTTCAACCATCCAGATTGTACAACCCCACCTGTTTGGTACTTTGTTAGATTGCCTTGAGCCTCCCATCTAAGATGTGATGATATTGTAGCCTCCTGAGCGGTACATAACAGTGCTGCAGTCTCAATATGCATTTTAGTCATTTAGGTGCACTCAGCAGAGGTTTCTTTATGATGCTTTCTATTGGCTTGTGATCATCATTGTGCCCAGCAGTGAACCATTGGAATTATTCCATTCCAAATAGCACAGCCAGGAGCTCCTTTTCTATCTGAGCATGTCTGACATATTACACTGCTCTACAGCTAAAATGCTTCTGAAATAAATGTAGTCGAACGTTACTAATTCTGGGTCACTGAGAATGAAAATGATGCTTAAAATTGTTGATTGGCTCTAGTTTTCAAGACATGCTATTGAGTCAGTATATATGACCCTTGACTTGGGAATGGCGGAGGATAAGTGAGTTATAAAGGGAAGGGATCTCAATTTAAACCAGAAATGACTCAAATACATCTTTGACTGGATCTATGAATAAATCTATGACTGGGTTTGGACAGTACTTGCTTTTTAGGCAAAACAATGAATGATGCAATCTGAAGCTGATATTGCGTCATACATGATATGAATTGCATCATGTTATTCCTAGAAGTCATGGATGATGCAATCCTAACGAAGCTTACATCACTCTGCTGAACAAATTGCCCTATATCAGCTCTAGAAATCATACAGTGTCGTGCTCTCTTATTTGTCAGTGTTTGATTTTGCCAAGGGACACATTTCTGTTTAGCCAAAGTGAGCAGAGATGCCTCGTACTTGTGTGAACAGTGCAGATAACTTCTGCTATGTTTGTGGTGAAGTGACTTTTGCATCACAAAAGCACAGTATAACCACTATGGTTAAGAAAGCCTATCACCTTTCTTTTGGCTGCAAAATTGGAGATCAGGACAAGAGCTGGGCCCCACACATATGCTGCAACACTTGTGCAACAAATCTTCACCAGTGGTTGAACAGGAAAAGGAAATCTATGCCTTTTGCAGTGCCAATGATTTGGAGAGAGCCAACAGATCATAGCAGCAATTGTTACTTCTGCATGGTGCCTCCAGTTGGGAAAGGTGTGTCAAAGAAGAAAAAGTGGACTGTGCATTATCCAAACATTCCATCAGCTAGACGCCCAGTACCCCAGGGAGAAGGACTGCCGGTTCCTGATGCACCAGAATCATTCTCACTTGAGTGAGACGAGGAAGAGGAAGAGGATGAAACTTCTGGTCCTGAACCATCAATGTCACAGGACCCACATTTTCTCCCATCCTCCTCCTCTGAACCACACCTCATAACACAAGGTGAACTGAATGACCTTGTCAGGGATTTGGAACTACCCAAGAGTAAGGCAGAGCTTTTGGGCTCCAGACTACAGCAGTGGAATCTCCTGGCAGGTGATGGTAGGGTTTCCATGTTCCGTGACCGTCAAAAGGATCTTGTCCCATTCTTCTTTATGGAAGGTGATCTTGTAGCCTGCAACAACATCCATGGTGTGATGGCAGCCCTCAACATGGTTCACGATCCAGATGAGTGGAGACTCTTCATTGATTCATCGAAGACGAGTCTTAAAGCTGTTTTACTGCAGAATGGCAATGTTTTGCCATCAATTCCAGTTGGTCATGCAGTCCATATGAAGGAAACCTATGACAACATGAAACAACTTTTGAGGTGCATAAACTATGACCAACATCAGTGGCAGCTTTATGGCGATTTGAAGGTTGTTGCTCTCTTGCTTGGTCTGCAGACTGGATACACAAAGTACTGCTGTTTTCTCTGCGAATGGGATAGTCGTGCAAGAGATTCCCACTACATCAAGAAAGATTGGCCACTCCGACAGTCATTGGAGCCTGGGAGGAAAAGTGTTCAGCATCCACCACTTGTTGAATCAAGGAAGATTTTGTTACCACCCTTACACATCAAGCTGGGTCTGATGAAGAACTTTGTCAAGGCCATTGACAAAACACAAGCAGCTTTCAAGTACCTCCGTGGAAAATTTCCAAGGTTAAGTGAAGCTAAGATAAAGGAAGGTGTCTTTGTTGGTCCTCAGATTCGTGAACTTCTTCGAGATGATGCATTTGACCATGCACTGCGTGGCAAGGAAAAAAAGGCATGGAAAGCCTTCCAGTTAGTGGCAATCAATTTTCTCGGAAACAACAAGGCAGACAACTACAGGTTGTTGGTGGAAAACCTCCTCAAGGCATCCAAAAGCCTTGGTTGCAACATGTCACTAAAGAGACATTTTTTGCACTCTCATCTAGATTTTTTTCCACCGAACTGAGGAGCAGTGAGCGACGAGCACGGCGAGCAATTTCACCAGGACATTGCAACAATGGAGAAACGCTATCAGGGCAAATGGAGCCCATCAATGCTTTCAGAGTATTGCTGGACAGTGACAAGAGATGCTCCATTTAATGAATACAAGAGACAAACCAAGAAGCGCCGAGTAGACACTGAATAGGACTAAACTATGGACATAATAGTTTTTTGCCTTTTGTTTCATAATAAATTTTATTTCTATAACCCCTTTGCTGATTTTTAAAGTGTTACATAAACAGGACAGGTGAAATAGTATCATGTAAAGCAATCATAAACACATGAAAAGACCTATGTTTACAATTTATGGTTAAAACTCTACTATCTACACAATATACATAGACATAAAATATAAAAACTTAAATATCTTAGAAACAGTAGCCAATCAGTTGTTTTAATTGTCATATTTGAATTCAGCACATCAAAATACATACTAAATAGCACATTTTATCTCTGAAGCAGACGACTTCTCAAAAATTGTAGACCAGTTTTACATGTTGGGTAATAAGATGAGAGGACTCCATGTTTCTAAGATTAAACTGTTCCTTCCTGCAACATGTGCTCCTCCCTCCAAGTTCCATGCAGGTTGCTGCCGAGATCATTCACATTCAGATCTCATCCTTCATTTATAGAAAGAAAGGCAGGGAGGTCAGCTATTTTTGCAGCACCATCTTCAATCTTCCTGAGGCCTGTGTGTGGCTTTTCATAGGATTAAGATCCACATAGGGTAAGAGGATGTGGATTGGGCAGGCTGGGGGCAGGAGTAGACACTCTTATGGTACATAAGAGTACCGTGATGGGTGATGGATGAATAGGTACTGGAGAGGCTGGTAGACACACATTTTCTTCTTTGGCACAGCAGAAATTAGCTTGAGGATTGAGGATTTCTGGGGCTCCTTCAGCCTTGGAGGCAAGCCCCACAGCCATTTCCTGGGGAGGACAAACCCACCCCTTGACAGAATAATTGGGAAGGAACTCTGTGAGGGGATCTTCACAGGGGTTTTATTCTCTTTAATCCCCTCCCATGGATTTTAGCACAGAAAGGGACAAATTGGCCCATATATATTTGTTGACATGCTAAACACTGAACACAAATTTAAAATACAGTGCCACTTGCTGAAAAATAGTACAGATCTGTGTGAAAATCTGCATGCATGTTGAGGAATTGGTTAGTTCCTTGTTGATTGTGAATGAGAGATTTGAAAGGATAGGTATAACACTGTTCTTGTTAATGATCCCTTAGAATTTTGGTTTAAATTCTTGCCAATGAGGCAGTGGATATTATGGGAAAAAATAGATATTTAGAATCCAATAGACATTGTGAACAAGATTATAACACAGTGGAGGTAGAATATATCATATTTGGAGCTAACAGGTTGCCAGTGACTCTCTAAGTAGGCTCATTCAAAGTTATAAAGGACACTGTCAAAGTAATTTTGTTCATTTTTAAGAACGTTTCATTTTCTGTCATCTATAACTCCTTATAAGCTTGGTACTGAAATGTGTTTTCTTCTCATTGTTCTCTTTGTTTGTCATTATAATGCTAGTTTGTTTTTTAAATTTCATTATAGCATCTGCTATTTTTAAAGGAAAAGCTCCACTATATAAAGAATTATCTGGAGTTTGCCACCAAACATGAAGGAAAAGGAGATCAAATACTGGGTCTTGCAGTTTTAAGATTTCCTTTAATTTAAGCATTACCAGTCTTCATATAATTACTTACAGATTTGATTTTAATTCATATACATATATTTTGATATGGAGCACATCTTCTGTCTTCTGAAAAGGAATGCAATCAGGCCCTGATAAAGAGCCCAGTGGAATGAATGAAAAAACTCCAATTGACTTTGAGTGGGGTTTGGGATCAGCAAAGTTTTTCAGTTCTATATATTCATTGGTCTTTTTGAAAACAGATTCATATGATCAAAATATCAATTTCTGACAGCACATTTTGAGATAGTGCAGGTTTATTGGTGATATTTTTGTGATTTGTAGCCATGTTATGGAACTTGTGGGGAAAAAAATACCCTATTTAAATACCGTGTCTGAAACCATTACATTTACTTAGGGGAAGAAAATTGTGGGGGCCTAGAAAATGTCTCAGAGAAGAATCCAGCAATCTAAGGAGGGTCATACCCTGTATGAATGAAAACTAAAGTAAGCTTTTAAAGTTAAGTTTGGGTCGAATGCCCCCCTTGAACTGGCCACTGGAAGCATTCAGCTGATCATCTAATCTTGGCATTATTCCTGTTCTCTTACCATTTCCATATCTAATTTTAAAGAGGAGCACATCCTACTTTTCAAATTAATCTATTCTGAATTAATTTAGAAAATAAACAGTTAAAACTGTCCTATGCTGGACTGTAGGCAGAGCGATAGTCAGTGTTTCTGCAGTATTCATGATCTGGAGGCTTTTTCTTTCTGGCAATTCTTTGTACATTTTGATATACCTCTAGCAGCAAAATCAAATCTATTAGCGAGGGTGGAGTCAGAAACCAAATCACATTACTTGCTACATTTTATCAAACCTGATGTGTACTTAATAGCTGACTTTCTTCTATTTAATATCTCTGCTTTCATAAACATTTGCAACCCCCTTTTGTCTCCCGACCAGCAGGCTCTGATTTATTTCCGCCCTAAAATTTTCCAAACTTTTAATGTCAAAACACAACATTAATGAGGGCAATGAGTTTCCAGTCCTGGGTCAGATTTTTCATAAGAGGTCAGAACCCATCACTTCTCAATGGGAGTCTGGCCACCTCCTTTCTCTTTTGAAATTCTGGCCCATTCTGGTACAAATTCTGCCCTCGTTCACGCCCATGTGACACCAGAATATTTTTCCATTTTGTTATTCCTTAGCCCAATCCTAAAAACTCTTACTCGCATTGGTTTCAATGAGGATACTTGGTTGAGTAAGCACTATTTGAGTGAGGATCATTCCCTCTGTATGCCTCTGACTTAATTCCAATCCCCTAATCTCAGATTCTTACATTGATATCTGAACTCCATGAAAGTAAAATGTTTGGCAGGTTGTACAGTTATACTGAGCGGGCGTGTCACTGAGGGAACTCGCTGGGATCGGGATCATTGGCTGCCCTGGTTCTGACACCCAGGCTTGCCTGCCTCCCATCCCAGTTAAGACTGAGTCTGGCCTGGACAAGGTCAGGAGGAAGAAGGGCACAGACAAGGGTGGGCCCTATCCGAGAGAGCAATCAGTTCCACCACAGAGAGCTGCTGTGCAATGCAGCCACCATGCTGCTGTGGCCGAGCCCACTCCCACAGGGAGAATCAGGGGCATCAGGGGGAATTTGGGGTGTCAGGGATCGGACTGAGGTGTGTGTCAGGGTGGATGCTCTGAATGGAGAGTGAGGGGAGCTACTGAGACACTGGCTTGGCCCTCACAGTGCCTGCACAAGGGACAGAAGAAGTTGAGAGTGGCACATTTAGTGGCATGAGTAGTATATGGAAGTTTGCCGGGAGGCCTCACATGTGCACAATATACAGGGAATGTTGGTGAGAAGTAAGGGGGCTTCCCAACCTCTCCTGCCACCGCTGAAGAAGACAAAAGTGAGGAAGCCTGTACAAATAGTAAGGAGGCCTGCCCCACTCCAATACCCCCTCTTCCCATAATTTGAGCACAGCTTGCTGCTCAATAAAGTATCTTTGCAATTAGCTCCTTACGTGCTCAAATCTCTAAAGAATTCAATTTAAAAACCCTTAGACAATTTCTACGCTGGAGAAATTTTATTTATAATCCCTGAAATATTAATGTCTGAGGATTTGCAGAGCACACACACATTTTTTATTGCTTTTGGAGACACTAACCCTACCATGTTCACAACTTGAGGGTTTATGAAAAAACAGACCAGTAGAATGAGTCTCCTTCCTGCAGGTAATTACCCAAACTGGATTCTTGACACTCTATGGATTCTTCACTCTATGGCAAATTTTTAGAAATGGAAAAATGTGTAGTGATATAGTCAACAAAACATGGAGTAGCCAGTAGGGCCTTGCAAAGAAATGCATAATATGGAGATGGACCATCTTAAGATATTGCAGATACCAAAAATATACTGAAGAGAGAACATTTGGTTTCTTTTATTGCTGCTTTTACCCATCACATCAAACATAGTGATTTATATTCTCTCTACCGATGAATCACTGTAATTTTAAGGATATATTCAAACTCATGTCTTTATATGCTAACAGCACATTTTATTGCTCCATACCAGGAAGTTTTCAAGTATTACAAAATGTCACATCCGTATTCTGAGGAACAATTTGATGCTGAACAAGCAGTCACATAACTGATTTTGGGAAAAAGTAGCATTTGTTAAGCAGTCTGCATGATTCTAGACAGTTTTTGGAGAAACTAAGGTTATTTTAAACTAGGATATACAAACATTAGTATGCGTCTAGGAGGCTGACTTGAATTCACCACTGAGGATTCAGTTGAAGATAAATGGCATATGGTAAAACTCGGACTAATCTCTAAGCCTTTGATCAGTGGGGGAAATGAGTGCCTGTGAAGAGGAGGAAAACAATCTGAATACTTATATAAAGGTGTGACCAGGTCCCAGGGGAGCCAACTGAATGAGGCAGACAATCTCCAAAGCTGGTGGATATTCCAATACTTAGATTTACCAAGCCAGCACAAAACAGCTTCTATAATACCTCACTAGTTACCCAGAAGCCAACAACACAGTTCCCTTAAAGTAACCCAGCCTCAGGCCTCCACTCAGATATCCAAGTAAAATATGATGAGGATTACTGAAAATCTTATTCATCATATAAAAAAGTTCTACCAATTCCAAAGGATCAGACACATTACCTCCCAGATTAATGAACATTCCAGATCTTACCTAAATACACGCTTACAGACAATTCTTATTAACTAAACTAAAATTTATTTTAAAAAAAGAGAGAGAATTGGTTAAAGTATGGTGACCAGATGTCCCATTTTTAAAGGGACAGTCTCTTTTTGGGGGACTTTTTTTTATATAGGTGCCTATTACCCTCCCACCCCCTATCCCGTTTTTTCACAGTTAAAAGGTTAAAAGGTCAGTAAACATACAGACATGAGTAAATCTTGAGATTCAGATTCATATCAGAGATGGTGAGCTTTGTAGATGCAAAGAGTTCTTTCAGAAATAGCTCATGGGTTAAAGTCCAATGTTTATATTCAGGATGTTCCAGTCAGGACTGGGATCTCAGTCCTTATGGTTTAGGTTTCCCCTGCATGAAGCTTCAAGTAGATCTGAGATGACAGGATTAGGACCCAGAGGTCTTTTATACAGTTTCAGGCCCTCTTGTGACAGTTCGGAGTCCTCAAGAGGCACTCATGGGGACTTTGAAGTGGACCCATTTCCTAAGCATCACCAGTAATTATCCACACTGTTTAACATAAGGCAATTGCCTGTTTTTCCACCATGCACAGATGATTTGCTATTCATTTAAAAGAGAGATGAATACATCTCCTATGTTTACAGTTCATGTAAAGGTTAAGATGTCTTTTTAATCTCTGAATTAACAGAATACAGCATAGACAGGGACTGTTTGATTTTTGATCTCTACCATTATATATATAGTAAATACACAAAACACAAACATTATTTACACATATGTGTTTAAGGTTGAATTTGAGTCATTTATCCTGCAGGATGCTTAACCCTTTCTGGTCATATGTCACAAAAGGACTAGCACCTCAGCTTGTGTAAATTGGCACCACCCCATTACCCTCAGTGGATCTATATTGATTTACACTAACTGAAAATCTTGCCCAAAGAGTTTGAAGTAATGTATGAGCTCTACTAGGAATATAACAACAGATTTGGTTTTCTAATTTTTTAAATTAGATATTAGCCAAATGAATTTGTGTATATAAGATATCCTTATGTCTTGTCTTAGTAACTCTTGTTAAATGTAATTTATTACAGTATTTGCAACATCATGTGCTAGTATTAATTTTATATAAAAGTTTTCATTTCTATTATAAACCACTATTTTCACTCACTGATAATTTTCTCAAAAATTCTCTTTTGACTGAAACTATCCATGCTTGATTTTAGTCTGAGAGATGCTGTGGGGCAGGTGCTCAGGTGTATAATTTTGAGCTTTGGAATTTTACCGCTCCTTCAACATCATGAAGTTTTGCCATGAATCCATACAAAGCAGCTGCCATAAAAAATTTCTAAATAGGTTCAGCATTTTTGTGCCAACATACCACAAATTTTAGATACTGTATTTATAAATATGTGTGTTCTATTCTTTTAAGCCAAATTATAAAATATTGTTATTCTTTAGCTATTTTGCAAATCGATACATTGTGACATGTATTATTTCCTGAAATACAGAAAAAAAAAAACCATACTCCAACTTTTATATGGGTTTCTATGTGAATGTCCTGTAGATATCTCAGCAAGCTGTGCTGTAACATACTATGTGGATGCCTCCTAGCTGTAAATTAGAGCATCATTATGTTATTCATTCTCTTGGAACAACTATTTTCATGTTTTGTTTGGAAAGAGCTTTAGTTTTTCAACTGACCTAGTAGGTACTGTAGTACTGTCAGGTTCTAGTAGAACATCTGGACTATAAACAGAAGTGGCCTTCATTTATTAAGGTAGAAAGTCAGAGCAGGAATTCCAGCGGTAGTACTAAAAAAGGTAGTTGCAGTGGATGTGGACAAAACTAACAATGATGCAAGCCAGATGGTTATTTCGGAAGTACTATTGGAATGGAAGGGCCTTTTTGACCATTAGGCCACATTTTGACACACTCTGGAATATTAGTCCATGTAGACTTCCACCAGGGAATGTCAAATGGATCTATGATGGCCCAGTAGACAAGTGGGGTTCTGTATTTAGAACCTTGGATCAAATTGTCACTGACACAAAAGCCCTTCTCCATCATTGCCAATGTTAGCAATATTTGGAGGCATAATGCAGACAGCCTACTGGCTTCTGACTAGTTTTCATCACTGTATTATCTTCCTGGGAGAAGTCTAATTGAGACATTGCTGAAAACACTGTTGTAAACCAGCCGGCTGTTTACAGTAGGTCACACAGTGATGCTATCTTTCCTAAGTTAGCAACAATGCCCTTTTAAGGCCACTCTGGCAGTGCAATTGATGTGGAAGTAAATCACATTTACACCTACTTTAAGGTCAATTTATACTGACAGAGTTTGTGCAAAGGGAATCTGGTCCTTACCTCTGGTAAACTGAAAACTCTTTTTGTTTTCCTGGTTGCTAGTGGTGTCTTCTGTTACAGTTTACTCAAAGAGGCATACATGGTAGTTTGATGTCTAACTGCCATTGAAAGTAATTGGGAATTAGGTACCTACTTGCCACTTTTTCCTTTGACAATTTCCTCTAAAGCTCTCAAATGGAAGAGCTATCATCATTGCCTTCCCTTTACTTAATGCTCCTCAAATGTGGAAGCAATGATGATTTTAGTAACATTGTGTCTGAAGTTGCTTTGTGTATATATAATTAGTTCACAAGATTAGCAGCACTATGAATAATCGTAATCCTATATAAGGATAGTAATGGGAAAGCAACAGAAGAGCAATCACTTACAACTTTACAGGGTAGATAAAAATCCCCTAGGATAATGAATTCCATGTATTGCTGCTGGAGAGTAGGCTGACCATTTGAAAAAAACTGAGACACAGAGCCATGAAAAGAATTGTTCTTTATCCAGTCTTCTGTAATTTGATGCAGTTTTTGCATCAAAACACAGCAGGAATAACTGCAGTTAGCACTAAAATTAAATAGCACTATCTGCCGTCTAAATAATTTGGGCCAAATTTTGAAGTCGATGACAGCTTTTCTGAATTATTTTCCCCCTTATTAGCTAATAAAACCTTATTATTTTCCCCATTATTAGCTAATAATAAAAAGGAGATCACCAATGCTGTTAAAGAGCCCCGGGTGAATTTTAGACAAAAGTCATACAGTTGAAGGTGACATGTTCATTGGTTTGTTTGCTTATTCCCAGACCTTGAAATGGCTAACAGAAATATTAGTGCCTAACCTCTGGTCCTCCTTGTGAAAAAGCAGCTGCTAAATATAACCTGCCTCATTTACAGGGATAGCACACCTCAAGGCTTTCCTGATTTACTGATTACTTATATACTGTCAATGTGACTGCGCTCAAGTTAAAGGTAACCAGTTTTAATGACTGATTGGAAGTTAATCCAGGTAATCATACAGAAAGAGGCCTAATATTATTTTATTTGCAGAGATTCAGCAATCTGCTTCATAACCTCCCGTTGCTTGTGCACATTTCTGATGATCAGTAGGGCTGATGTGCTCTAGCTACTGTCTGATAGTGATCTGTCTGCTTCATCCCAAAACAGAGAGAAGGCAATGGATGACAATAATAGATGCTTATAAAGTGGATCAGAAAAGATGCTGATATAGGTGGATGTTTAGGATCTAAATACATATACCAACAAAAGAGGATAATTCAATGATTAGTTATTCAAGTTTTAATGCAACGAGAATGGAAGGGCCATGATTAGTTAAGGACAGTCTTGCATAATCTGTGCATGAGGTAATATCTTGTATTGGACAGTTGGTGAGAGAGGCAAGTTTGGAACTGAATCTGAATCTGAAAGGCATGAATTTTTAGTGAACCTCTATCATTAGTATGGACAGGAAAACAACAACAAAACATGAGACGTCAGATGGAAGAGCTAAATAGGGTGACCAGATGTTCCGATTTTATAGGGACAGTCCTGATTTTTGGGGCTCTCTCTTATATAGGCACCTATTACCCCCCCACCCTCTGTCCTGATTTTTTTACACTTGCTATCTGGTCACCCTAGAGCTAAAGGGCATTTGGAAATAAAACTAATATAAGTCTAACTTGCTGAAGGTGAAGGAGCCATAGCATGTGTTGTAAATGCATCAGTTCTACACAATGGCTATTTGTCAATGATAATGGTGTAAATAACATTCCTGATGTTTTTACAAAGATGTAAATATCTGACTTTTTGTAGGCTACAATCAGATTATATATCCACGATGAAGCAATGATTGGTTCATTAATGTCCATTACTGGCAAAGACTTGATCCCATAAAGTCAGAGAATGTGATGTATGAGTCATATGACTAGAATGACTCAGAAATCAGCCAGTGATGGGTGGTCTAACTTGATTATTAGATCCACATTTTCAAAAAAGGGACAAAACCAATTATGGTAATGGGGAGAGACTTGATGAATTACTATCCCTTGACAGTCTGCCAGCCAGAAATGAAGAGAGTGGAATAAGTCAATGCCAAGAAAATTGGTTCTTTCTTCAGTCAGAAGGAAAAGAAAATTAGGGCGCAGCTATTTGAGAGACCATAGAAAAGTGGAGGTCACCCAAAATATTTATTGGAGATTCAGCCAACTGTGATTCTCCAGTGTTGGGAGAAAAAATATGATGTGTTCAAATTCAGAACATAGATCTTTGCTTCCAGGTCCAGTAAAAAGATTACAAATGCTGTCAAAAAAAGTATGAAAGAAGTTGAAGGATGTACACGTAATGGTGGATAAATAGATAATGTATGGAATGAAAAATCTCAAATTTGACTTAGCCCAATGCTGTAAGGTATAGAGTGAAGTCTTGTAATTCCCACAGCATTTTGCCAATGCAAAACAATTGTAAAAATGAAAGTGAAAAAGCAGTTTAGCTGTTAAGATGTTCTGGACCTCACAGAAAACTGTTCTCCCATTGAAAGGTATATATGGTGCCACTGTAATCTGAACATCTTGAAATCCATTGAAATCAAGGCTTTGGGTCAGGACCATAGTAAACTTCACTGTTATGTGCAAGTGTTTCTTGTATTCCGAAACTTTCATGTGGAAACATGAGTCAGATTCCCTGATTGCACTAGAGCTCTGCATGGCACAGTTGAAGAGCGGAGTGGGCTCTGATCCCTGGGGTTACTGAGGACTATGTCATCCCCTGGCATGACGCAGAGCATCCTCGGAACTTCTTTAAGTTCTGTTGGCTTGTAATGTCTCTCTAAGGGTTGTTACATGTGCTGGAAGTTCCAAGAGCCCAACACACCTTTGGACATGCCCTTCCCAATCCATCGCAACCTCTGGCCATGTCCTTCCCAACACACCCCACCACCCTGGCAGACACTTTGTATAGGTTGGCTCTAAAAGGGGATGGCATAGAATCATGATCCAGCTCATAGTGGAATTCAGTGAGAGTGGGTAAACGTAGGTGAGGTAGAAAACTCAGACATACCTGAAATCTTCCTTGTGATTTAGTGTAATTTAAGAAAAGATATATACATGCGCTAAACTCTCTTTTTGTTCTTTGAGTGATTTCTCATGTACATGTGGGATAGAACTGGTTCAAAAAAGGAAATGCAAATGTGTATTCCTGATTCATTTATGAATATTAAATATCATATATGAAAGAATGTGTCTGGCTTCAAAAGATCTATCTACTAATTTAAATTATAGGCCAACATTTCCTCTTAGTTGCACCAGTTAAATAGGTTTCAGAGTAGTAGCTGTGTTAGTCTGTGTCAGCAAAAAGAAAAGGAATACTTGTGGCACCTTAGAGACTAACACATTTATTTCAGCATAAGTTTTCGTGGACTACAATCTGCTTCATCAGATGCGATGAAGCAGACTGTAGTCCACGAAAGCTTATGCTGAAATAAATGTGTTAGTCTCTAAGGTGCCACAAGTATTCCAGTTAAATAGGGTAGCTCTAGTACAAATGAGTGTGAAATCTGGCCCTTTACTGTTTGCTCTGGGATTATAGTATGGTTTTATTAGTATGAAGGTATGGTGTATAAGCATTTATACATGCTATAGATTTATTGGAGCTTTAAAGATAAGTAAATTGGGGAAAATGGAATTTTGAGTATATTCTGAGGATAATTTTCTGATCAGATATGTACAAAAACTTACTGCTGGATAAAAATACTAGGATACTTTAAAAAAATCACAGTTACAATGGTATAAATGACATTAGCATTCAAATCAAACAATTACTTTTGTAACAGAGGGAGTAACTACCATTGATAGTGAAATGATGTAGGCAATGGGAAAACAGACTCTCTCCCTTCTGAAAAACAGAATTGCAAGTTTCTGTTGAACTTGTTTGAGTAATGCCTGATCCATCTCAAAGTTAGGTTGGTAAATTTTTTCTCCTGCCGACGTAAGTGACCCATCATGGCGATACAGTAAAAACACCTCCCTGAATGGCATTGAGCCATGGTCAACCTACTGAAGTCGACGCAGTACAAATGTACACACTGTGGCATCCCTAACGGTCCCACAATGCCTGACAGTGACTGCTCTAGTCACGTTTCTGAACTCAACTGCCCAGGAGTCACAAAGAATAGAAACCCTCTTCTTCCCCTTCCCCATTAAAACACCCTGCATAATTCTTTGAAATGCCTTTTCCTGATGCCCAGTTTGGTGAGCACACCTAGCAGCTCTCTCTTGTTGTGTGCATCTGCCAAGCCTGCCATGCCAGCTCCATGCTGTAGATCAGTGTTTCCCAAAGTGTGGTACTTGTACCCCTGGTGGTACGTGAAAGGGTTTCAAGGGGTACACGGCAGAAAATTTTATTTTACTTTATCATAGTTTTTTTTTAGCAGCAGAAAACAATTCACTAAAATTTAATATATAAGAATGGTGTACACTTGTACAGTAGAAATACACACAGATTTACATTGTAAATAATATCTAATAGCACAGCAGAGCCGACACAAACCACGTGTGTGCGTTACCACGGCTCGGGCAATACACTTTCCTTTGTGGCATGCGCAGAAGTCGTACTGACGGATAAAAGATAAAAGTGAATAACTACACGTAGTAATCTAAAGATCGTAGCAAGTACATGCTTGGTGTGGATTAATATACAAAATTTCTCTTTGTTTTTGTTAAACCTATTTACAATGGATCACTGGCTAAAAAAGGGAAAGAAAATTATGAAGGAAATACGAATGTTAGTGATAATGATGCCAAAAAATGCAGTGATATGGCTACATCAGACAATTGTGATGACAAAATTAGTGAACCATCTGTAAGTTTATTGAATGTATCAGCTGCAAAGAAAATGAAAAAAGCCTGCAAATATGTTGAAGAATATCTTAAACTGGGATTTTCGTGGACTGGCAATGAGGTGGAGCCTGTTCCACTATGTGTGATTTGTGATGTGTGACTCTCTCAAATGAAAGTATGAAACCATCCAACCTAAAACACCATTTCAATAGCAAACAAAGAATACGAGGGAAAACCTGTAGAATTCTTCGAAAATAGGCGCAAAGATCTCCAAAAGTCCCAGAAAACAATTCGTAATGTGACGGGAGGAGAAAATTTGAAAGCTTTGGAAGCTTCATATAGTGTGGCGTACTTAATTGCAAAGTCCGGAGCTGCTGAAGTGATTGTCGAGACATTAGTAAAACCTGCAGCCAAAGTAATGGTGCAAGTGATGATTGGAGACAAGGCTAGCAAAGCTATAGATTGTGTCCTCTTCTCAAATCACACTGTTCATCGTAGAATCACAGATATGGCCGAAAACGTAAAGCAGCAATTATTGTCAAGAGTACAAAAGAGTCGCTACTATCACTGCATGTGGATGAATCCACTGATATTGTGAATTTAGCTAATATTTTGTTGTTCGTTACATACGAGCTGAATAATGAAGTCCACGATGATATTTTGTTCTGCCAACCTATACCAATACAACTGGAGAAGCTATTTTTAAAGTTATTGATGACTTTATCAAAAACAATGACTTGGATTGGAGTCGTTGTGTTGGAATAAGCACGGATGGCGCCAGAGCCATGATTGGTTCGAAGAAAGGAGTTGTTGCACGTATTCAAGCTGTTGTGCCAGAAGCAAAATCGACTCATTGTTGCATTCACAGGGAAGCACTCGCCACCCAGAACATGCAGGCAGATCTAAAGCAAGTACTGGATGAAGCTGTGAAAATAATCAATTTTGTGAAAGGCCGACCTCTGAACACCTGGCTGTTTTCTCAGGTTTGTGATGAGATGGGCAGTGATTATACACAACTCCTATTTCACACTGAATTGCGTTAGCTTTCACGTGGAAAAGTTCTGAATCGCCTGTTTGAGCTGTGAGAAGAACTGCAAGTTTTTTTAGATGAAACCTTTAACCTGTGAGACGGTATACACGACTGGAAATGGTTATGCAAACTAGCATATATTGCAGATATCTTTGCTCATTTAAACAACCTCAATCTATCCTTGCAAGGGAAACTCATATCCATATTCCATGTTCAAGACAAAGTGAGCACCATGGTCGCAAAATTGAAACTGTGGCATAAACATCATAGTCATCGTGAACTGGATTCCTTTCCATCTCTTCATGACTTAGTAATAAACTTGAGTAACGAACTTGATAGTGATGTGTTGCAAACCATGAAGCAGCATTTGGAAAGCTTGCAGAAAGATCTTCGTAAGTATTTCCCTGAACCGGATGGCACCTTTGAATGGATAAGGAACCCTTTTTATCATCAATGTTCAAACATTGCCAAATAACCTCTCTGCTTCAGAAGAACAGCTCTTGGAGCTGGCTTCAGATAGCTTCCTGAAAACAACATTTGAACAAAATATACTGATGTCATTTTGGTTGGGGGTTAGCTCTGAATATCTAGCTCTTACGGACAAAGCTGTCAAGTATCTGCTGCCTTTTCCCACCTCTTATTTGTGTGAGATCGGATTCTCTGCGCTGGTTGGCATCAAAGCAAAAAAACAGAATTGTCTTATTGATGTGGAGCCCCATCTTCATCTTAAGATCACAAACATCGAGCCAGATATCCCCGCGATAGTGTCTGGTCAAAAGCAGTTCCATCCCTCTCACTGAATAGTTTGGTTTGTACTGAAAATTATTCAGTACCAAAATAATAAGTATTAAAACTAGTGCTTTCTTCACTAACCTAACCAAACCAGCATATTTTAATTTCAGAATGATACGAATTCACCATATATATATATATATATATTATATAATGCTGCTCTGCCAGACTGTTGATTCACTTCTATTATTTTAATTATTTGTAGTTCTATTTCTGTATGTAACTAGTATTTCTATTAACATTTTTGTTTCAAATGTATGTAATATAATTTTGTATTTATTTCTAATAAACATTTAATCCAGAATGAAACGAATTAGGAGTGTGTTATAAAAATGTGGCTATCCCCACCCCCCCCAAATTATCTTCACCGGAGAAGGGGTACACTGGTAAGACAAATGTCTCAAAAGGGGTATGCAACTGTTGTAAGTTTGGGAAACACTGCTCTAGATGTATTCCTGCCTGGAGTAGAAAGGAGGTACTGGATCTCCTGGGCCTGTGGGAAGAAGAGGCTGTGTAGGCACTGCTATGGACCAGCTGTAGAAACATGGACATCTACAAAAAGATTGCATGCAGGATTCAGGCAAAGGGGTACAACAGGGATCAGCAGCAGTGCTGCGGGAAAGAGAAAGAGTATTAAAATAGTGTTTACATACCGTCTGTATACCTTATCTATTTCCAAAAATTGTATATTAATGGATAGCTCAGAGCCTGAGAGGTAAAACCAATTTCTGTTCCTGAATCTGCCACTGATTTGCTGTATGAACTTGAATAGGCCATTTAATCTTTTCTGAGTCTCATTTTACCAGTAAGTGTATAGCACATTGTATTGTGGAGGCACTGTGAATCTCAGTTATATCTTTGTCAACTGATTTGACTTATCAAATGCAAGGTGCTTTTCCAAGGACAAAGTATTATATTGTATCACTGCCTCCATGTGGTCTCAAAGTAAGGCTCTTAGGATGAAAGTAAACTGTAAAAAAGGTCACCAGACTGATAATCTTTACAGACCTTTCTCATTTTGGCCAGCCTTATTTAGAGATTTCTCAGTGTGTCCACTCTGAACTGCCGAGTCTTAAGAACAGTTCAAACTATTGTAGTGGATACTCCACAGGAGGCATCTGTGGTATTGTGTTGTTTTTTGTCTTTTACTTCAATAATATTTAAGAACAGAGGTCTCCCTGATTGAGAGCCAAGGCTTCATCTAATAGTGTTCAGATATCAGAAATAGATAAGAAAAAAGAAGAACAAGAAGGCAACATTGGTGATAATAGAAATGCACAGCATTCTTATAATCGTTTCTGGGTTGATCAATACTGTGTGAGTAGAAGCAAAATTCTGAATCTTACAGAACAGTGGCTAATTTATTAATACGGAAACAGAAAACTTGTTGTGGAGGCCATGTTCATGGAAAAGAAAATGTGCTTTAATGTAATTAATTTCCTGAACAATCTTGTAGAGGAAGAGAAGATTGGGCTGCAGTTAATCAATTAAAATAAATATTTATTTGCAACTCTTTTGTTTCCTGATTGGACATGCAGTTGTATAAATCCGATGTAAACAGAGACAGATGGAGTGAGAATCTGCTTTGACCTTTGAGAGAAATATAACGCAGTAAAGAAACAATGGAAGTGATATGCTTTTCATGCAAGCTGTCTTCATTGCCACAATCTGAAAGATACAGATCCTGTGATTTTTTAGCAACTACTTTGCAGCTGACATTCTTTGTCAGAGGACAAATAGTTTTAACTGGGTTCTCAACCAAAAATAAACGGGTTCCATTTCTTTACATAAACAATAAAGCCAAGGCCCATCCAACTTTTGTCCTTTAACACAATTCAGCTGATTCGGTGCAGCTTCTCAGACCTCTGATTGTGATTTTTTTTCCTGTCTCTTTATAACTGACTCCATTAAAGACAATGTGGTCCAATCAAGCTAGCATCAGAATGCAAAGAATCACAATATATGAATATCTACCAAAATGCCCTAGAATCTTGCTTTGGCATGACACATGTGAATGACAATTCTACATATTTTTTCCATTTAAGCAACCAGGCAACATTTCTGGGTGCATATTTGGTGGTCATCATTAATCCCCATTGTTTCTTTTTGACTACTCAATGCAATGTTATTCCTAATGCTAACGACTTCCTTCCTTATTAGAGGGAGTCCTATTGTATTGCTAACTACTTGCAAATATTAATTGCAAAGATATTAATTGTCAAGCCCAGTAGCAGATCTCAGATGCACAGACAGGGGTATGGTCAGCAAACAATTCTTCTTACTTTATGAAGTGACAAGAAAATGGCCATTTTATAGAATAATGGCTGGGACCTACTTATCCTGTTTCACATCCTGCCCGTGGAGAATCCCGGGTCATTATTCTATCATTTTTTTCTTTTAAGGGACCAAGTAGAGAGAGGAGAAATATAGCATGGAAAGAAGGTTATCCATGAATGTGAACCTCTAGTCCTGATAGCAACCTCCCCATTCTATGTTGTCCACTTCTCCAGTCCTCTCACTCCCCTCTGTATCCTTTGGCTCTTCTTCACACCATTCTGGATTCTCTCTCTCTCTCTCTCACACTCACACACACACACAAACACACACACACACACGTTCTTATCTTATTCTTACCCCTGCCCTCGTTGAATTGAATTTCCCTCCCACAGTTCTCCTTTACTCTGTGCATAGGTACTATCAAAATAATGTTGTCAATGTTGTCACCTCTCAAGATTTTATCATGTGATTTACGAATATTTGATGTGTTTTAAAATCCACTGATTCTGGAGTTATAGGATTATGTGCAAATCTCAGCTTTCATAAAAAAAGGAAAGCTTCTGTCCCTCATAGCTGCAGAAAAACAGCTTGAAAATGTGAATGCTAACGTTTCAAAAAAACAGATGGCAAGTCCCTTCCCCCAACAATTTAATCTCATAATTTTGACTCATTTTTGAATAGCTGAGGCTGGCTAAACTGCTAGAATCCTGATTTCTGAAGTTGTTTGTGTGAATGCATAGAAGATGTAGATGTAGCAAACACATAAGAAAGAAACTAGTGGTGAAGGGTGAGTGTTTATCAGAAGGAAGCAGGATAATTCACAGGCACGTCTGGTGGTGCAAAGTTTTATTTTATTTTGGTGTGGCTTCATTTAGTAAGGATAGGATAGAATTAAATTTAGTGTGAAAGCGCATTCATAATTATATGAACAGAAAATGTTCATCTCATCATAACTTTCCAAAATTAAAAATTTCTGCAGTGTGGGTAAAAAAAATAATCAACATTTGATTTTTTTTGGACAAAATAAAAGGCCATTTTTTTAGGAAAACACTCCCATTTTTTGACCAGCTCTGATTTACTATGTCCTTTCTCACTTAGCCCAGGGCTACACTAGGGGAGGGGGTCGATCTACGATACGCAACTTCAGCTACGTGAATAGCGTAGCTGAAGTCGGCGTATCGTAATCGACTTACCTGGCCATGAGGACGGCGGCGAGTCGATCGCTGCCGGTCCCCCGTCGACTCCGCTTCCGCCTTTTGATGAGGTGGATTTCCGGAGCCGACGGGGAGCGCGATCGGGGATCGATTAATTGCGTCTTAACGAGACGCGAAAAATTGATCCCCGATAGATCGATTGCTACCCGCCGATCCGGCGGGTAGTGAAGACAAGCGCCTATTGCCTAAATCCTTGATGCCCTGTGGCCTGGTCTACACTAGGACTTTTTTTCGAATTTAGCAGCGTTAACTCGATTTAACTCTGCACCCGTCCACATTACGAAGCTATTTATTTTGACATAAAGGGCTCTTTAATTCGATTTCTGTACTCCTCCCCGACGAGGGGAGTAGTGCTAAATTCGACATGTCCATGTCGAATTCGGGGTACTGTGGACGGAATTCGATGCTAATAGGTGTAGGAAGGTGGGGAAGGGTTTTGGAAATTGGAGAGGATAGGCAACATTAACTGGGTAAAGAAACATAGGCAGGTTCAGGTTCTGCTTACACAAAGGTAATAGTCACAGGTTACCCTGCTCGCTCTGGAAGCTAGCTTTCAAAGCTTCCCGGATGCGCAGCGCATCCCGCTGGGCTCTTCTAATCGCCCGGGTGTCTGGCTGCGCATAATCAGCAGCCAGGCAATTTGCCTCAACCTCCCACCCCGCCATAAACGTCTCCCCCTTGCTCTCACAGAGATTGTGGAGCACACAGCAGGCTGCAATAACAATGAGGATATTGGTTTGGCTGAGATCAGAGCGAGTCAATAAACTTCTCCATCTCCCCTTGAGACGGCCAAAAACACACTCCACCACCATTCTGCACTTGCCCAGACGGTAGTTGAAGAGCTCCTTTTCAGTGTCCAGGGTGCCTGTGTAGGGCTTCATGAGCAAGGGCATTAGCGGGCAGGCCGGGTCCCCGAGGATCACTATAGGCATCTCCACATCCCCAACAGTTATTTTGTGGTCCAGGAAGTAAATACCTTCCTGCAGCCATCTAAATAGACCAGAGTTCTTGAAAACGCGAGCGTCATGAACCTTGCCCGGCCATCTGACGTTGATGTTGGTAAAACGCCATTTATGGGCCACCAGTGCTTGCAGCACCATAGAAAAGTAGCCCTTTCGGTTAATGTACTGGCTGCCCTGGTGGTCCGGTCCCAGGATAGGGATGTAAGTTCCATCAATAGCCCCACCGCAGTTTGGGAATCCCATTGCAGCGAAGCCATCTATGATCACCTGCACATTTCCCAGGGTCACTACCTTTGAGAGCAGCAGGTCAACGATAGCATTGGCTACTTGCATCACAGCAACCCCCACGGTAGATTTGCCCACTCCAAATTGATTCGCAACTGACCGGTAGCTGTCAGGCGTAGCAAGCTTCCAGAGGGCTATGGCCACTCGCTTCTAGATAGTCAGGGCTGCTCGCATCTGGGTGTCCTGGCACTTCAGGGCAGGGGACAGCAACTCACAAAGTTCAAGGAAAGTGCCCTTACGCATCTGAAAGTTTCGCAGCCACTTTGATTCATCCCAGACCTGCAGCACTATGCGGTCCCACCAGTCAGTGCTTGTTTCCCTTGCCCAGAATCGCCGTTCCACAGCATCAACATGACCCATTGCCACCATGATGTCCAGGGACTGGGGTCCCGTGGTTTGTGACAGTTGTGTGCCCCTCTCAGAGTTCATGTCCTCACGGCGCTTCCGTTGCCTGCTCACCCGATTTATCAGCATCTGTCTCTGGAAAAGGTGGACGATAAGGCGCGAGGTGTTGACAACGGACAGAACAGCAGTGATGATCGCAGAGGGCTCCATGCTTGTGGTCCTGTGGCGTCCGCGCTGTCAATCACCAGAAAAGGGCGTGAACTGACTGCCCGCCGGCGCTTTCACGGAGGGAGGGCAGGAGTGAGGGTTGAATGACGACATTTACCCAAAACCACCCTCGACACATTTTTTGCCCCATCAGGCATTGGGGGCTCGACCCAGAATTCCAATGGGCAGTGGGGACTGCGGGAACTGTGGGATAGCTACCCACAGTGCACCGCTTGCAATGTCGACGCTCGCCCCATTACTGTGGACTCACAAAGTCTAATTGATGTCCTTGGTGTGGATTCACACGTTTGACTTTGTAATATCGGTTTCACAAGTTCGGTTTAACTAAAATCGAACTACTCTCGTAGTGTAGACATACCCTGTGACTTGTCCCACAGACTCTTTCCACCCAGAACATTCCATTGAACAATGATATGCTTTTTGAGCCTTTTAAACATTTTTGAGCTTTCAAGGGCAAAGAAACACACAAGGCAAATTTTTTGTTAGTTGAATTTTCATTTCTGTTGTCTTATTATAATGTTCATGATGTTTAAATGTGCTTTCTTGTAAACCTTTTGTGATTATCAGTTTTGCTCTGATGTAGTCATCCATAAAAGCCATTTATTTCTTTATAAAATCCTTTACAGTAAACATAATTCCAAATCCATTGTCGCTTAAGGTACTCTAAAGGCCAAAAGCTGCACATGGAGTTCTACAATTCAAGCCAGGACCTTTCTTATCTGTAGTATGGAGGTATTGTTTAAGAAGGTTGGCGACTTAGAGGAGTAGTCTCCTCTCGGATCAAGATGGAGAGTTTCATACATAGAGAATTGAGACCTATAGTCTCTGAGAGCACATTTTAGTTAGAAATTCGGATAGCTGGAATCAGGTTCATTTAGCTTAAACTAGGTACATGTCTGTGACACAGACCACTCTCTTTTCTGTTGCAAAGTGAAATTTCAAGCTAAGAAGATCCACCGTAATAAAAATGCCGTGCAATCTTGTATTGACTTGTGCCAAATCACAGCTTTTTAATGAAGTAGCAAAGACAGCTGGAACGAATGGAACTGCTTCAGATGCATGGGAAGTCTGAAGACAAGTATGTACAAGGTGGCAATCAAGAATTTTGGAAAGAGTACTATAAAAAATGTCGACTGGTTCCTAGACTATTTGGAGATACTGCTGCCAGTCATTGAGAGGAAAAGATCTGATCTGATCACGTACAAATCTACTCCTACTACTGATTCATTCAACAACCTAGGAGAAGCTTGTAAGATTGTTCAAATAGCTTCCAGGAGGTGTGCTCAAAAATTTTGACTGGGTTTCTGTGACAGCATCTAACAAGCAGCTGACGCAGGTGACAGTAGATGGTTGTATAAGGACATTAGAAAGGTCATTGGGCCAATAAAGAACAAGATAATTCTGCTGAAATATCTGTATAGCAATATCATAACTGATAAAGGGAAGCAACTGGAGAGGTGGATTGAGCACTATGAAATGATATATTCAAGGGAGTCAGTAGTAGACTAATGTGTGATAGACAAATTGCCTGGGTTTGAAGTTACGACTTTACTGGATGCCAAACCTACACTACAGGAACTTGAACAAAGCATCAAAAAGATTTGCAACAACAAAGCTTCAGGATATGACTGCTTACCTCCTGAAATCTGCAAATGTGAAAAGACTTGCTGCAAAGATGGCATGAGGTATTGTTACTCTGGTGGAAGGCAGAAACTGTTCCGCAAGATTTTAAGAATGCTCATTTCATCCAACTCTAGAAAAAAACAAGGGAGACAAAAGTGATTGTAATAACTACAGAGGTATATCTTTTCTTAACATGTGGGAAAAATCTTAAGATGTATTATTTTAAATAAATTGAAACTTTAGATGAGATAATCTATCCTGACAGCCAGTGTGACTTCTTGGAAAAGTGCACTACAGACATGGTCTTCTCTGTAATACAACTGCAGGAAAAGTGTAGAGAGAAGCGTATTCCACTGTACATGGCTTTTATAGATTTAACAAAAGCCTTTGACATAGTTATTCAGTCAGAGCTTCACATTGTTCTGAAGAAGCTTCATTGCCCAACTATATTGCTAAACCTTGTGAACTCCTTACACAATGGCATGAAGGCAACTGTAATGTATGAAAACAAAGTCTGACTCACTTAACATCAACAATGAAGTGAAGCAGGCTTGCGTACTGGCTCCTACATTGTTTAATATTTATTTCTCATCCCTGCTTCAACATGCGTTCCATGATGTTTGAGAGGATGCCTATCTTAGCACTAGACACAATGGAGGTTTGTTTAATATTGCAAGGATCAGAGCTAAAACGAAGGTAAAGGAGATCATCATAAAGGACCTGTTTGCAGATGATGCAGGCCTTGTGGCTCACAGTGTTGATGCCCTACAACATCTTAACACCAAGTTCTCTGATTCACGAAAAATCTTTGGGCTAGTAATAAACTTGAAGAAGACGATTATCATGCACCAAGGCTCTTCAGAACCAGTTCTTGATATCACTTTAGATGGTAGCCATCTGAACATTGTTGACCAATTTTGCTACCTTGGCTCTACTGTTACCAGCAATCAGGGGCGGCTCTGAATTTTGCCGCCCCAAGTACGGCAGTCAGTTGGCCTTCGGCGGCACGCCTGTGGGCTGTTCCAGGTCCCGCAGATTTGGCGGCATTTCTGCGGGAGGTCTGCCGGTCCGCCGAATTGCCGCCGAAACCACGGGACCAGCAGACCCCCTGCAGAAACGCCTCCGAAGGCTGTCTCACTGCCGCCCTCACAGCGACCGTCACGCCGCCCCCCGTGGCTTGCCGCCCCAGGCACGCGCTTCCTGCACTGGTGCCTGGAGCATGTGAAGACCCGCATAAAAGACCCCCTAAGCTTATTTTTACCAGCTTAGGTTAAAACCCCCAAGTTACAAAATTTCCTGCACCCTGAGAAATGCTTTTTTTCCTGCCACCATTAAGTCTTTCAAACAGAAACCTGGGAAAGGAATCACTTGAAGTTCCCCTTTCCCCCAAAATACCCTTTTAAATCCATACACTGCCTTTTTTGGGGAGCTTGAGAATAATTTTCTAACCAATTGGCTACACAGTGATTTAAAACCCCACCCCCGGGGTCTTAGAACCATAGAAAACTGTCAGATTTTTTAATTAAGGATTTTATTAAAACAAAGAAGGTAAAAATCATCTCTGTAAAATTAGGATGGTAACTATTTTACAGGGTACTTAATTTTTAAAATTAGAGGGATTCCCCCTCTGGACAAACCCTTAATGTTACAGAAAAACAGGCATAACCCCTCCCTCTAACACAGGGAAAGCTCCACAAGCAAAAACAAACAAAACCTATTTGCAATGCCTGACTCACGTAAAATATTGAAGGTTTGATGAGGTTGGGTTGGAGAAGACTGATTTTTTGCAGGTCCTTTTAGTCCCCAGATGCTTATAAATGTATATATGATGTAACTGGAACATGTTTTATGCTACATGTGCCATGTAACATATCTCTGTAAAAGTTATGATCTACTGAATCTATTCCCCCTGTTTGTATGCATGTATCATTGTTGTAGTTGAAGTTATGAATATTGGTTATATATTTGCTGGTTTTGTACATAGCCTCTGTAAGAGCATGGGATCAAGGCCTAGAGAAAGGAATGTGCAGGGTCAGAGCCCAATCAAGAAACTCTTAAACAGACAAAAGAAGTTGCAGACGCCAATCCACATCTGAGCTTGGCCAAGAATGTCACTGGGCGAGTTACTGAATTGTGCATGGACATGTGACTTGCCCATGTGATCCCAAAACTCCAGGGTAACATGATGCTACACAGGGAGGGGGAGGAGCATCCATCCAGGGGAGAAAGTCTATTTAAACCCCGGGGAGACCCCGCCATCTTGTCTTCAGCTGGCTAAAGAGAGAGACTCTCCACCCCCAAGGACACACCTGAAAGAGACTGAACAAAGGACAAAGATAATAGGGGATGTGAGTGATTGCTGGACCCAGGCTAGGAGGACTACAGCCTGTAAAGGGAAGTTTGCTGGAACTGGTGAGGTCTTTATCTGTATACAGTGTGATTAGACATAGACTTGCGTGTTTTATTTTATTTTACTTAGTAATTCACTTCTCACTATTAAATTTCATCCTATTACTATAACTCCAGTTAACAAGGTCATTCAGATCTTCCTGTAGGATATCCCGATCCTTTTCTGAATTGGCAATACCTCCCAACTTTGTGTCATCCGCAAACTTTATTAGCACACTCCCACTTTTGGGCCAAGGTCAGTAATAAAAAGATTAAATAAAATTGGTCCCAAAACTGAACCTTGAGGAACTCCACTAGTAACCTCCCTCCAACCTGACAGTTCACCTTTCAGTATGACCCGCTGTAGTCTCCCCTTTAACCAGTTCCTTATCCACCTCTCAATTTTCATATTGATCCCCATCTTTTCCAATTTAACCAATAATTCCTTATGTGGTACTGTATCAAATGCCTTACTGAAATCGAGGTAGATTAGATCCACTGCGTTTCCTTTATCTAAAAATTCTGTTACTTTCTCAAAGAAGGAGATCAAGTTGGTTTGGCACGATCTACCTTTTGTAAAACCATGTTGTAATTTGTCCCAATTACCATTGACCTCAAGGTCCTTAACTACTTTCTTCTTCACATTTTTTTCCAAGACCTTGCATACTACAGATGTCAAACTAACAGGCCTGTAGTTACCCGGGTCACTTTTTTTCCCTTTCTTAAAAATAGGAACTATATTAGTTATTCTCCAGTCAAACGGTACAACCGCTGAGTTTAGAGATTCATTAAAAATTTTTGCTAATGGGCTTGCAATTTCATGTGCCAGTTCCTTTAATATTCTTGGATGAAGATTATCTGGGCTGCCTGATTTACTCCCATTAAGCTGTTCGAGTTTTGCTTCTACTCGGATATGGTAATATCTACCCCCACATCCTTATTCCCATTTGTCATGCTGCCACTATTCCTAAACTCCTCATTAGCTTCATTAAAGACTGAGGCAAAGTATTTGTTTAGATATTGGGCCATGCCTAGATTATCCTTAACCTCCACTCTATCCTCAGTGTTTAGTGGTCCCACTTCTTCTTTCTTTGTTTTCTTCCTATTTATATGGCTATAAAACCTTTTACTATTGGTTTTAATTCCCTTTGCAAGGTCCAATTCTACATGACTTTTAGCCTGTCTCACTTTATCCCTACATGCTCTGACCTCAATAAGGTAGGTTTCTTTGCTGATCCCTCCCATCTTCCACTCCTTGTATGCTTTCTGTTTTTTCTTAATCACCTCTCTGAGATGCTTGCTCACCCAGCTTGGTCTAAAACTCCTGCCTATGAACTGTTTCCCCTTTCATGAGATACAGGCTTCTGATAGCTTCTGCAACTTTAATTTGAAATAATCCCAGGCCTCCTCCACCTTTAGATCCATAAATTCTTTAGTCCAATCCACTTCCCTAACTAATTTCCTTAATTTATTAAAGTTAGCCCTTTTGAAATCAAAACCCTAGTCTCAGATTTATTTTTGTTTATCCTTCCATTTAGTTTGAACTGAATTAGCTCATGCTCACTCGAGCCAAGGTTGTCCCCTACAACCATTTCTTCAATGAGGTCCTCACTACTCACCAAAACCAAATCTAAAATGGCATCCCCCCTTGTTGGTTCAGCAACTACTTGATGAAGGAATTCATCAGCTATCACATCTAGGGAAATCTGAGCCCTATTATTATTACTAGCACTTGTTCTCCAATCTATATCTGGGAAGTTGCAGTCTCCCATGATCACACAGTTCCCATTAGTATTTACTTCCTTAAAAACATTAAAGAGGTCTCTATCCATATCCAAATTAGATCCCGGTGGTCTATAGCACACCCCAAGCACTATCCCAGGGGAGGCTCTAGTAGTTTTCTTCCCGAATGTGATTTTTGCCCAGACAGACTCTGTCTTATCCATTCCATCACTTTTTATTTCTTTACAGTCTACCTCCCCCACCTTTACCTTTATTTCTGTCTTTCCTAAACAGCACATACCCTTCAATACCTGTACTCCAGTCATGACTACTATTCCACCATGTTTCAGTTATTCCTACAACCCTACGAACCTCCATCTTGCAGTGTCCAGTTATGCCCACTGGACGCTGCAAGCTTATGAGTAGTTAATTTAACAAAGAAATTGGTATGTACCAGGTATGTTCTCCCAAGGGGAGTCTCTGACACACTTTAAATCAAACACAATGCTTCAGGTAGAATAAACAGCTACAAATGATAGATTTTAAGTGATTATAAGTCAAAGCACAACAAGTCATATTTGGTCAAATGAAAAAGGCAAAACACATTATAAGCTGATCTTAACTCTTTCAGTGCCCTTACAAACTTAGATGCTTCTCACCACAGGCTGGCTGGTTGCCCTTCAGCCAGGCTTTCCCCTTTGATCAAACCTTCAGTTGCTTGGTGGTGGTGGTGGTGTCTGTAGATGGTGGTGGAAGAAAGAGAGAGCATGGCAAACGTCTCTCCCTTTTACCATGTCCTTTCTTCTCTCTTGGCTTTGCCCCATCACCACCTTCTTTTGGAGTCAGGTGAGCATTACCTCATCATAGTCCCAAACTGACCAAGGGAAGCGGGGGTGACACACTCGAGAATCCAACAGATCCTTTGTTGATGCCTAGGACAGTGTTCTTTGTTCCTGTGAGGCTGGTCTGGGTTTGTCCCATACATGCCCTGATGAGGTGTGAATTGTCCCTCTGCTCCTGGAGAGTTTTGCCTGGGCCTCTGCTGCTGGAGAGTTTTTGCATGGGCTTGTTTTAAGCCATGAGGACACATTTCAACCTCATACATATATACATGAAATTACAACCTATAACATTACTATAACAACAATGCCCAGTGCATCATAATTCTTCCGAAGACACCCAACATGACAAAAGTTGCATTGGATACCACACAATCATTTTATAAGGATGAACATGGGGGTGCAGGTTGTTCCCCCGAGGTACAGAGTGTCACAGCGTGCTGTACTCTAAAGCTCGTGAAAGGTCTAGAAGGTAAGGCAGACTGTTGCACAGATTTTGGGATGCTTGCAAGGATGATTTAGTATCCTTTGGAATCTCTGTGGATGATTAGGAAAGGAATGCAGAATGCCACTCTAGTTGGCGGAGTCATCTTGTAGATGGACTGAGGCACTGAGAGGAGGTCCGGATAAAGCTTTCTGATGACTGGCATCAGCGAATGAATGAATCTGATGCTCAGATTCAAGCATTGCTAGTGCATGAGAATGCCCTACCTGTTGACAGGACTATCACTCATGCATCGGACTCAGCAGCCATCACGGAACTCATCGGTCCATACACCATGCTCTGTAAAGAGTGACAGTGTCATTGGTACAATCTTCTGATTCCTGACACATTGTTAATCATCTCATTTTGGAACCTGGACTTAAAATTGTTATTAGAACTGATGATGCCAAAATGCTCAAGAATTTCATTTTGGGGGGTATATTTTTAGGTGAGATCAAATTTCTGTTACTGGATTGTAAAGTCTAAATGTGGCTGTCTGTAAAAATGAACTTTGTGGCAGAAGCAGTTCTCCTCGAAGTGGGATTTCTATCTGTTGTAGGGAAGTCCACACAGTACTCCCAGACCCCTAAATGTTTTTTTAAATGTCATGGGATGTTTCCTCAGCCATTAAGGGCACCCTGGCACACAGATGTGAATGTAACAGAATCATTTTCATACTTCACACAAGCACAACTTGAATTAGAATTATTTCTATTTCATCATTTAGTTTCTTTGTCTCAGTGAGAGTTTGAATGCTCTCCTCCCCAAGAATTATGTTAAATTCTTTTAAATGGCATTCCTTTCAAATGCATTTCTTGTCCTTAACTCACTATGACATTTTAAAACATGAAGGCATGCATTAAAATATAGCAAGCACCTATAATATAACAAGACTTTGTGTTGGAATATGGAATTCCTAAAGCTTGCAAATGGCACTCTTTATGGAGATCATTTGCATGAGAATAGTACAGTACAATTCCATTAGTTTTAAATGAGAAATTATTGAAAATTTCATTTCATTTCAGATATGAAACATTTGACACCATTGTCAAAACCTCCACTCATTATCATTGAAAGTTGCCATCGTTTTTTTTTCAAGTTTAGTTTTTGTCATCATTTGGTGGCTCTGTATTGAATTTTTAAGATTGCCTGTCTTGCTGCATTCCTGTGCATTGTGTCTTAGTGAGGACTGTATATAAAATGCTACTCTGTTTGCAGTCATATCATGTTACGATTTAAGGTCAATGTGGATTTGAATATTGCGATATTGGCAATATGAAAATAGTTTTTACAGGGACTTTTTGACTGTACTATGGCATTTTATCCATTTTTTTTCCAGATCATTACCTTCCAGGTTGAATTGAAGAGTGTTTGCTTGTTAAACTCTGTGTGAAGGGTTTTATATTTCTCCTGCAGGAGTGGATGGAATCACTAACATCTGCAATAAGGTAAGGATTGCAGTTCCCTGCTACACTTTAGGTGTCTGTGATGTTCAAATGCTGCAGGAGAAATACAGAGACCCTTCAACTCAGGACCCTTCCACAGCTAGGTCAATGCAAGGCAATTTACATCAAGCTAACCCTGTAGTGTAGACCAGATCTCTAATTGAATAGCATCTTATTCCATGGGTAATCCATTTGGTTTCAGTAAGACTACTTATAGAGTAAGGTACTACTCAAGGTGAGCATGACTGGCAGAACTGAACTCTTATGTAAGACTTTACATTTTCAAGGCACTCTACAAACATAATCCCTAACACAAGTCCCATCCACACACAAAATCCTTTAACATGAAGGGCAGTGGGGGAGATGGTGCCTTTAACTCCAGTTGGCTATCCCATTGAGGTATAGGCTACAGCTGAGGTGAGCACAACTCATCAGCTGCTAATATTCTTTGCGGTTAATAGTCATAGTCAAGAAGAAATTCCCATAGAGCTACTTGTAAGGTAGTTGTCTCTGAGAGAGTACTTTTCCATACACCAGATATGTGCTTTTTAAAATCAGGTGGATTTAGATTCTTAAAAGAACTATTATTAAAAATGAGAGGCTGGGTGGTCTAGCATACAGGACACAGAAGCTGGAGATATGGGTGTGATGGGTTGGGTCACAGAAACCCCCTTGGGACTGCCACCTGATGTGCTGAGACTATCTCTGAGCCCTTTTTCCCTGGCAGCTTGGGACTTCAGTACCCTATCTTGTTGAGCCAGACATGCTATCCTGCTGCAAACACAGACCCAGGTCTGAACCACATCCCTCAAAAGCTGCAGATTTAACAGAAAATGGCTACGAAAGTGCTCCTGTCTCTAGCACCTAGATACCCAGTTCCCAATGGGGTCCAAACCCCAAATAAATCCCTTTTACTCTGTATAAAGCTTATACATGGTAAACTCATAAATGGTCTGTCCTCTACAACACTGATAGAGAGATATGCACAGCTGTTTGCTTCCCCAGGTATTAGTCACTAACTCTGGGTTCAGTAATAAGCAAAAAGTGATTGTATTAAATATAAAAAGTAGGATTTAAGTGGTTCCAAGTAATAACAGACAAAACAAAGTAAGTTACCAAGTAAAATAAAATAAAACACGCAAGTCTAAGCCTAGTACAGTAGGAAACTGAATACAGATAAAATCTTACCCTCAGAGATGTTCCAATAAGTTTCTTTCACAGACTAGACTCCTTCCTAGTCTGGGCGCAATACTTTCCCCTGGTACAGTCCTTGTTCTAGCTCAGGTGGTAGCTAGGGGATTTCTCATGACTGCATCCCCCTTTCTTCTGTTCCACCCCCTTATATAGCTCTGGCACAAAGCGGGAATCTTTTGTCTCTCTGGGTTCCCACCCCTCCTTCTAAATGGAAAAGCACCAGGTTTAAGAGGGATTCCAGTACCAGGTGAAATGGTCACATGTCCTGTGAGACCCCAAGCCTTCATTCTTTCCAGTCTGACTCACAGGAAGGCTTGCAAGTAAACAGAGCCATCTACTGTCAATTGTCCTAGTTAATGGGAGCCATCAAGATTCCAAACCACCATTAATGGCCCACACTTTGCATAATTACAATAGGACCTCAGAGTTATATTTCATATTTCTAGTTTCAGATACAAGAATTATACATTTATACAAATAGGATGAACACACTCAGTAGATCATAAGCTTTGTAATGATACCTTACAAGAGACCATTTGCATAAAGCATATTCCAGTTACATTATAGTCACACTTATTAGCATATTTTCATAAAATCATATGGAGTACAACGTCACAATGGGTTCTATTCTTTGTCTTCGATGGACTGCTGTGTGATCTTGGGCAAGTTACTTTACCATTTTCTCTCCTCTCATGCATTGTCTGTCTTATCTATTTAGAGTGTAAACTATTTAGAGCAGAGATTGTCTCTTATTGTGTGTTTGTCCAGAGTTTAGCATAATGGGGCCCCAATCTCTATTTAACACAAATACTAATAATAACAAAAGTATAGTTAAGAATTCGGTATTTAGTAAAATAATTCTCCCACATATATTTCTGTATGACTACTTAGTGACTCTGCATTGTGTGTGACACCAAATGCCATCTTGTAATTAGTCTAAAAACATGGAAGTGTCTGACATGCATTACAAATTAGCATGTTTTTTCCTGATTTACCATCTCAACACTCAAGTTATATCTCGAGTTAACTCACCAGTGAAGACAAGCCCTTAGGATGAAGAATGATATTTTCCAAAGGAACAAGCTACTCAGGGCACTGGTGGATCCTCCACCTCCAGATGAAGTCAAACCAAAACTGGAGGCCTTTTTGGAATCCCTTTTAGCCAAATACTTGTGATTTAGTCAGACACAAATTATTGAGCTCAACACAGGGGTAAATGGGTGAAATTTAATGGACTGTGACGTACAGGAGGTCAGATGATGAGCTAATGGTCCCTTCTTGCCCTAAACTCTATGTAACTATTATCTCTCCACCCTGTTAACTTTTTCCTCTCCCACTTCCCTGCCCCTTTCCTGGAGAATACTCTTGTCTAGCCACCTGTAATTTGTTTACTGTATGTCATGGCAGTACTATGTTGACTTTACCTTTATAGCTCAATATCAAATGTAACAACTTCACATTCTCCCAATAAGAAGAGGGCAGGACCTTATTAAAATATAATTGTAAAAATAAGGCGAGGGAGCATATGTTCAAAATGCTGTATGGGAGACGACCAGAAAGATCTATTGTTCATACACAAACCCACTGAATTAAATAGCATGCAAACACTTTCAATTGTAGGCTTTTTTTCTCTCTTTGAAGGGTTGCAGGGTAGTATTAAATTATATTAGCTTCCATGTACTTATTCTACCGGGGCCTAACCAAACAGAGCCCATGTCTCTAGGATCAAACAGCTAATCTTTGCTAGCTTTGTCAGAGTGCTGAATCCCCCAATCTACCAAACACCAGACTTTGAAAATGTGAGATACTGCTAAATAGCATTCTGTTGGGCTGCAGAGAAACTTCTTTGCTAGTTAATCTGCAAGAGCTGGAGAAGCAGCATTAGAAGGGGAAAATGTTATTTGTACGCAACTGGCTTAACTTGATAGGGTAGGCTGAGGGGCCTTGTGATTTTAAAAAAGTACAGGATGTTAACATGAATACTTCCCTTCTTCCTCCTCAGAAACAAAAGTAATTGACTGTTGGAACTGCTTGTGTTGCGAGTATTGATCAGTGACAGTTAGAGGCATTCTTTATAATCACTCATCCTGTGAGGCCCAATTAACAAAGACCGGCTTGCTGAATTTGATAACACTCAGAGTCCACTGAAATTAATGCGATGCTGTTTGAGCATCCTTCACTTAATAGGGGAAAATCAAGTTTCAATGAAAGAAAAGAGGGAAGTCCTGTTAAGAGCTAAAACAATTGTGACTAGAAAAGAAGTGGATTAAGACAGGAGTTTTGCAAGGACAATGAAGACACACAAAGACTCTCCTTTTTTTTTTTTAAAGTGAAGTATTTTGCTGCATTTTTGTCTCACATTATTTCTAATAATGCTAGTGCCATTTATTATTAAGGTTTCCTCATTGTTAATGGGCTCCTATGATGAGATTACAATTATGGGGAGACTTTTTAATAAGCAATGATCCCCACTTCTTGGGGCTGCCTCATCACCACAGATAGTTTCTCAAGTTACATGGTTGTCATGTTTGGACAGAATAGCTGAGGGGATAGAAATGTCATATCTGGCCTCTGGTGGTCAGATGGGATAATTTGGGACACTAATTTTAGGGAGTGAGAGGAAAGAGTTTTATTTAGAGAATGAGGGACCTGGAGTTCTCTCAATTTGTTCTTCTATTGAGTCAACACAGCTTGGCTCAGAAAAAAGGGTGAGCTTTAGGTCTGGAGCTGTGTGGAGTCAGCTTACCAGGGCCAGCTCTAGGCACCAGCAAAACAAGCTGGTGCTTGGGGTGGCACATTTCTAGGGGCGGCATTCTAGCGCCAGCCATGCCGCCCCTAGAAATGTGCCCCTGCCGCCCCAGCTCACCTCCTCTCTGTGCCACTGCAGCTCGGCTTTCGTGTGCTGCGGCCGCTCGGCTTCTCCCCCTCCCTCCCAGGCTTGAAAGCCTGGGAGGGAGGGGGAAAACCCGAGCAGTGGTGGCAGAGTGGAGGTGAGCTAGGGCGGGGCATTGTGGGGGGGGGGAGGGCACAGGAAGCAATGGGGTGGGGGGAAATGCAGTATGTGCGGGGGAGGAGGCGGGGCTGGGGATTTGGGAAAGGGGCGGAGTTGAGGTGGGGCCGGGGATGGGGCAAGAAAAAAATGGGGGGGGGGAATGTTTTTGCTTGGGGCGGCAAAAATCCTAGAGCCGGCCCTGCAGCTTATGTAACCTCTGAGACCAGGGGATTCTTTGGGTCTCCTGGCAGTCATACCTCTATATAATCTGAAGTAGCATTGATTGACTATTGAAAGAACCACATCTAGTTCTCCTGGACTAAAACAATTCCCCAAGGATACCGGAATTGGAAGATACGTGCATAATATTTGGGAGGAAACTTTGAGAGAGGAAAGAAGGAACGTCTCTCTTCCCCCTCAAGAGAAATTAAAACTAAAAGTAGTGCAGCTGGGAAGTGGAATTTGACATAATGAGTTTCCAGGGATATGACATTATCCGCTTTGTAATCACTGCATATTAATATGAAAAAATCAGTCACACCTTAATTCAGCCAAAAATATTTATATTGTTGACATGGTACAGGAAATGTAGAGTACTGATTTTCAATATTTTTCATTCTTCAGATCACATCCTAAGAAAGAGATCCCATAATGAACCATCACGAAAGGCTCTGCGGATCATTGATGGTTAAGGCTAAGATTTTGTCATGGATATTTTTAGTAAAAGTCACGGACAGGTCATGGGGAAAAAAAGAAAAATTCATGGAACCCGTGACCCCTCCGTGACTTTTACTAAAAGTATCTGTGACAAAATGGGGTTCTGCAGGTTCCCACACCACCTGAAGCAGGGCAGCTGCACAGGGTCTAGGAGCTGCCTGCAGCAGCTCGGGGCTGCGGGGCACCCCTTCCACCTACAACTCCAGGGGTCCCCACCGTCCATGGCGGCCAGGAGCTTGGGGGTTCCCCCACCACCCATAGTGGCCAGGAACTCTGGGTTCTCTGCTGCCCCTGGCAATCAGGAGCTCTGGGGATTCCCCAGTTACCTCTGGTGGCTGGGAGCTCAGGGTACCACACCACCCACAGAGGTGGAAGTACTTCACAGCTCCCTGCCCCCATGGGTGGGGGAGAACCCTGCAGCTCCCGCCCACCTGAAGTCACAGAGGTCCGCGACCTTTGTGACTAAATCGTAGTCTTATTGATGGTCCATTGAGCACAGTTTCAGATCTTCTGTAATAGACCATAACATACTTGTTCATATTAATATACATGTCCAAGTGGTGAATGACCATTAATGAATATCATTAAAATCAACCTTGTGATACTCTTTGAAACACTTTTAAAAATATATCATAGTGACATATGAGCATAGGAATAATGCAAATGTCAGCCACCAAACAACAATAATTTACATATACACCTCCTTTCTACTATCATTGATCAGAATTGGGTTTTTTTTAAATGCAAAGTGGTTTTAATCAATAGCTAGAAATCAGCTTGCTTGGCATTGATTTATTAAGCAAATTCTGTATGATGATGATGATAAGGAACTACAGCTGACACTGATCACTTTCTAATTGCCTGATGGATTTAACACCTTTCAGTCAATGCTGTGAACATACCACAGTCTCTACACTAGCATAACTATGTTTATTGCAGAACTGGTGACAAACAGGAAAACAATCTGGAAGGCACAAAATGGAATCATCAGAATGAGAACACAGCTTGCATAATCAGCACGTAGGTGTTAGTAAGTAACCCAAATGCATGCACAAAGCCTGCATATGGCATACTTATATATCTGTGAAAGATGTTGTTAAATGTCACCGTTGTAAAAGAAAAGTCAGTTAGTGATACAGCAAATATGTAGTTAACATGCCACAACAGAGATAATGTAAGTTAAATAAGGGGAATATCTATGTTAGCAGCAGAGGTAAACTCTCATGTTCGTGCCTCAAGATTGAAGCACCTCCCTTCAATTGTCTCTCTCTTCCTTCCCATTTTCAAGATACCAGTGTTAGTTCACAGGTCACAAAATCTGGAGAAAATGTGGCATCTGAAATGAAGACTATTTTTTTTAACTCTTGACTTTTTACTGTCATTTGCTTTTATTTTTCCCCTTCCTGATGTTGAAAATGGAATTGTCTATTCGAACTGAAATCATTTGGGGATTCTTAATATTGCCTTCACATATGTAGCCATTTCTGCTTGTCCAATATTGAGCCAGATTGTGGCCCAACCAACAACTGTATGCAGAAGAGTAAGGGGATGCAGATTGTGACTCCTGGAGTCACAGTCTGGCTCTGGTCTCCCCACTCTCTCTCCACATTTTCTTTTTAAATGCTTGTTACATCTTGTCTAACTTAGGGTGCAAGCTCCTCAGTGAAAGGGATCATTTCTTCTTCCAGTTTTGGGAGGCAGCTAGCACAATAATTAGTTAAAATAATAGGTAATGAATCTTATGGGTTTTGAACAAATATTGATCAAAATGCCTCCAAAGGAGGGAAAATAATGCCAATTAATAGGAAAAATACATGTCCATTAAAGTTAGATTAACATGCATGTTAATTAATTTATATAGTATTCAAGCTACCCATTACCAGTCTATTTCATTATGTGAAGGAAAAAGCCAAAACATTCATAATATAAATTCTATACATAATGTGGATAAAATATGACATTGTAGGAAATTTGAAGGGTGCATTATTACAATGTTTGCTGACAGAACAATTTTGAAGGATCCTCTTGGCCTTATTATGTCTGTGGGAAAGGATGAACCACTAGAGGGTTTCTTGCACCTTCTTCTGAATCATCTGGTTATGCCCACTGTGAATATAGTATACTGAACTAAATTGAATATTAGTCCAGTCTGGTATTGGCAATTCCTATGTTCCTATAAAATTAAATAACATTATTACATTACCTTTAAGATCTGATTTAGAAAGATATCAAGGAATTTTAAACAACTCTGACATAATATATAAATTTCCCCTTGTGTCTAACTCATGTAGGGATTTTAGAGCAAAGATTTTTTTTCATTTTCTATGCCAGCACAATACTGAAAAAAAGTTATTGATTATGTGTATATGTAAAGTGTAGACTGGGCCCTGAATTTGGTCTGTAAATGCTACTGTAATACAAATAGACTGGGGTTTTCAAAGGAGACAGAGGAAGTTTGGGACCCAGGTGCCCATTTCAATGGACATCTGAAAATAATAATAATAAGGAAAATACCAATCAAATGTGTAATGACAGTGTGTATTTAAAATAGGGTGACCAGATGTCCCGATTTTATAGGGACAGTCCCGATTTTTGGGTCTTTTTCTTATATAGGCTGCTATTATCCCCCCAACCCCTGTCCTGATATTTCACATTTGCGGTCACCCTAATTTAAAAACAATCCAAACAACAGAGCTTTGTGTATCTTTTCTCTCTATCTTGTTGCATGGCCAACAGATAACAACAAATAACAACATAGGCCTAGTTCCCCAAAGGTATTTAGACACCCAATTTTCACCAAAATCAATGGGACTTAGGCTCATAAATACCTTTGAGTATCTGGAGCATATTTTAAATAAAAATGGAAAGATCATAGGCTACAATCTTCCACTTCTATTTATGTATTTATTGTAGTGTCTGAGTATTTATGTTGTCATTTCAGAAGCCTCATCTTGTCCACCCTTTTTTGTGACTACTCTGTGTGTGCACTCTGTACCCTGAAGCCTCATCTCTTAAAGTACTGTATTTGCAAAGTTGGTCTTCACAATACAAGTATCAAGATTTTAATGACTCAAAAAAAAAAAAACCCCTTCACATGACTCAGCCAGAATTAAGCAATATGCCAAAAACGTGTACTCATACCAATCTCTGATCCTATATGTGTGTGCCAACAGGATTAGGCTAGTGGAAGAAGAATTTATTGTAAATACTCCAGATGAGATCCACAGCAGAGGATCTGGCCCAATATTTATCAAAATAAGGGGGACTTTTAAATATTTGTTTATATTGCCTTTTCTACCTGCTTTGCTTCAATTTCCTTGTTTTGTGGTACAACCAGGCAGTAGACAAAACAGAAGCAACTAAATCTGCAGGACTGCAAGGAGTAAACTATTATCCAGTTGCAAGCATCTCATGGAATAGTTGTCCAAACAAATAAAATCAACAACAAAGCAACCTCTCGCACTGTCAGAAAGGTTAATAGCCAACTTCAGTTGGCATTTAGGAGACAAGTGCATTACAGAAAGAGCCTTCTTGAAGTGCAGAGTGGAAGCTTCTGCAATTAATGAAGCTCACATAGTGTTAGCACTGATTTTGGATCACTAATTATGTTGTTAATATAGTTAGATTAATCTTTTTAGAAACAGAGTAAGCATGTGGTAATTAAATCCGGGCTTCTAATGACCAGGTGATGTGACATGGGGGGAACCGAGATTCTGCATCAATGTAAAAAACCTCATTTCCTAGACTAGTAGAGATTAAGACTGTTAGGCAGTAAAAGATTTGGAGGGAGAAAGGATGGTGTCACACTCATCTCTGTAGGAACCTCTTGCCAGCCAGCATGTGAGAAAACATTAACAGTCACCATACACGTGTTCACATATTCTGACCTATGAGTCTTCTCTAGCTATATTGTTAAGTACTGAATAGGAATTTACAAAGTAAAACTTTACAGGTAGTTGAAATTTTTCACAAACAAGTTTGCTCTTGGAAAATACGGTTTAGTCAAAATTAAAATGTGCCACGATTTTTTTCAGTTTACCTACAGGGAGAATGTAAATGAAAAGATTTCTTAATCATTTCAAAATGTCAAATTGTGTCATGTTGATTACAAATATCTTTATGCTTCAATATTTCCAATTTGAAACATTTCAGAATGTTCCGTTTCTGGATTTTTTTTTTTTAATATATTTCAGTATTCTGAACAGACAGTAATTTTGAAAAGTTGAAATTTTTCCACAAGATTATTCCATTTTCAAAACAGCCCTATAAAAGATATAGTATAGTAAATCATATAATTTAAGCCTCCACAGATGCAGTGCTCCTTACAACTGAGGAACAAACAAGGGCTTTTAGAGGTGTTTTTCTGACCTCAGATAGTGGATGGTCTTAGAGCATATATTCACTGCATACCACCGGTGGTGGCACATAGGGCATTTGTAGCTTCACACTGCAATGTTCAGACTGTGGTGTGTAGATGTATGGTTGAGTGCAATGGAGGCAGTGATGAAAGGCTCCAGCAGCAGGGAGGTGGCCGGGGAGAGTAAATAAAATAGAAGACTAGATGGGGGAGTCACTGCTTGGGCATGTAGAGAGCCATATAGGGTACATACCCACAGGATTCAGATGTGTCTTTACTCAACCCAGTGCCTAGTCATCTGCACTGGTATTTATACCTGTGCTAGGGGGGCATGTAGCTTATATACTTACACACCGCTGTAAAGAGTGTGCAGGTAGATGTACCCTTAGCTTGATCAGGTGACAGCAGTGACACATAATGCTTTAGTTAATCTATATTTGGACCTTAGGCTGCAACTTTTCTGTTGTGAGCTGAACCTCAACGCAGTGATCAATAACATTATGACTTCAAGGCTATTGCTTTTCCTGTGCTCCTGGTACCTCTTTGCCTCTTGGAGCAGCTCAAGTTGTTGACTCTGAAAGATCAGCACATTCCCTAAATGGTTTGAAATCCATCTATCTGACAGATCACCTCATTCCCCCTGTTCCACCACAGCAACTGAAATCCACTAAGTCACTTACTGTGTCCATCCCAAGATGTGTACAGATCTGACTTGAGTCACTATATAATTAAGTGTTGTAACATACCTCCTCATCCCAATTTCTCCTCAGATATTATGGTGATGGGGGCAGGCATGTAAGTACCAAGATAGACAGGCAAGATTCACAAGGGAAAATGGAAGATTGATATAAACACTCTTTCTAAAAGTTGAAAAATGAACACTCAGAAAATTCAAAATTATGAATATTAGAGATGGAGAAAACCAACTAAGACAAACTTGGAAAAAAATTATTTCTGTTTTTTAAAATGTTTAGCGTTCACCCTTCAGTTTGGCTCAGAGGATCATTTACGCAGTTGATGCATGTGAACATAGTCACATCTCTTTGAAGGAACTTCCACCGTGTTATTTGCACATGGTATTTTGGTTGTATTAATACTTAGTTTACATATCCAAATTTGAGAGTGACTGCATTTCTAGTGCAAAGATATTTTTCCCCTCGGTTGAAAATTTGGCCCCTTCCCATATCTAGCTTACCCCCTTGTCAGTACTGTAACAGTCCTAGCATACTGTATGTATATTAGTACTTTGTCCAGTCAATTTAAGTATCCCTAAACTAAGTATGGGGCTAGTGTGTCTTTTCACTTTTTAATTTTTGTAATTGTTTCAGAAAGGCAGTTTGGTATAGCGGAAAGGGCATTAGAATGGGACTCAGGAGGTGGTCAGTGAAGCAATTGGAGGGGTTATAGGAAGAAAGCAGATGAGAAATGTCTGCATCAGCAATGTGGGAGAAAGAGGAGGTAGTAATAGGGGACAGAGGACGTCACTTTGGATCTTGTCAATTTTCTCTTTCAAGAAATTAGCAAGATTCTATTCAGAGAGGGAAGGGGAGTAAGTGATAGTGAAGGTTTGAGAAGGGAGTCTGAGGTGGCTAATATCAGCTGAGATTGTGTGAGAGGGAATGAATCAGAGTGGGGAAGCAGAGCTGTTTAGTTTGACAAATAGCAGAAGTGAAGGAACAGGGAATTTGTAGTGGAGGAAGTCAGCGTGGTCATGGACATTGATGAAGCTAATAAGGGAGGCTGACTATACTCTGGCACCCCCCACACATCTGGCAGCCTTTAGATATATGGCACTTTCGATATATGTGGTGCTTTTTCACATTGTCTGGAGAGCAAGCCCGTCCTGCACTCACCCGGCAGCAGCAGCTCCTGTGGGATTGGGCCCTGCACCACGCCATGTGACATCATGCATGGGTCACAGTGCTGTGACCTTGTGCGCCATGTTTCAATAGTGCTCACTGAAGTTTGGCCTTACTGGCCCTCTGTCATGATGGAGGGATAACTGTGCCCAACCTGAGTGGTGCTGTGCCCCATCCAGCAGATCACAACACCCAGAATCGGGAATTGGACAGGAGCCACTGCTGCAGAATGGGTGTGGGATTGGCTCACGCTCTAGCCCCGCCCCCTCCACAGTGCAGGAATAGGGTTGCAATGCCAGGACAGAGGTTGCTGATGCGGATGTTCTGTACCCCATCGGCTATCACCTCCCCTGGTTGAAAATCCTGGCTCCACCACTGGTTATGGGACTTCTGCCAGAGGTTCTCAGCTGCATGAATATAGGAGCAAATGTTGGGGATGAACCAAGGTCTGGTAGGGTGGATCTTGTGATGGGAGGGAATGGCAAAAGAGCCAAAGATAGGAGAGAATCAAGTCTTGTCAACTGAAGAGAGACAACTGAGAGCAGAAAAGAAGTCATGGATACTGATGGACTGGAAGTCATGGAAGGACCAGGTGGCCAGGTGAGAGAGAGCAGGCAGATGGGGAAGATGAGAGAGTCTAGGCAGGGGTCAAAGAAGGGGAGCTCAGTAGTGAATAGATCAGAAAGGGAGTAGTGTTTGAGGAAGACCAGGTTTCGGAGGTGACCATTTTGATGAATCGATTTGGTTGAGGGGTTGAGATCAACTGACTTAATTTTATGTTAAGTTCTTTCCTGTCTCTTGGGAAATGGTTTTCTTTTTGCATCACTTCCCCAGTCTCTCTTCTGAATTAAAGGAAAGAGGTCATCGGTATATTTGGAAATATTACTAACTTTTATAAGATAGCTATACACAGTGTTTTAACTGTAAAATGACCATTTAAAAAAAATCTGGTACAATTTTGGCTCCCGATACTGAGAATTAATATGCCAAATTTTAGCCTGGGGCAAATTATTTGGCTTGTATTATAAACTGAAATAAAACATTGAAGGACCTTCCACAACAAATGATTGTACCAAGAATTTCCTCATCAAAATCCAACACCACTGCCATAGTAGGAAAGAGAAATAAAAACAACCCAAGTCCTACAGAAATATGAAGAAAAAAGATGACAGGGAAGTAGTGAAAAGGAAAAATGCTTCCTAACTATGCTGTGGAATCTCTCTCTCTCCCCTGCCATCTATTTTTAATCCTTCTTCTCCTATTCCCCCAGATCTGTCTTCCAAATGAAGCAACTTGCATATTATGTGTTCTGGAGATGGATCAGCAGTGAGATGCAACAGCAGAAAGAACTATGAATATCTGGCACAAAAGTGTTCCAGCTTACATCTGATAGCTGGCCATCTAACAGCCAGACATGTTTTCTGTGTGGTGGTTTGAGTGGGGGAGATCATTCTCAGATGGTCATAGAAAGAGAGAGCAGAAATAGGGTGCTTGTCTGTAACAATGCCTCTAACAACATGGTTGGTGTGAGAGTAACACACACGAAGAGATTTTTACTAGACCTGACTACTTTTATAAATATAGCCTCCCCAACATCTGAAAAGTGTCTTACTATGGAAATATTCCTCTGGTGTTTTTGTAGAGACAGACTGAATTTACTAGTTGGTTGCATAGTTGTTTTCCCAATATGGTCGGATCAGTTCAGGTTTGTTTGTCTCCTCTCCCCCATACTTCTTTCTACATACTCCATTAAGGGTACAAGATATTAGATTTCAAGAAAAGAAACATGAGGAAATAGAGAAACAGTGAACATGGTTCACTGGGAGGAAGTAATAAAATGTATGAGACTGGAGTCAGACTGCAGCATCCTAACAGAGTTCATACAGAAATGGATGTGCAACCCTCTACAATTCTACTGTAAAAGAAAACTATGAGAGACGAGAAATAGCCAGTGTTGCATCAAGAGGGATCTGCACAACGATAAAAAATGTACTCAAAATGGAGGAATTGTGTGTATGGGAAGGGAAGTTTAGGTGGCAGAATGACAACAAGAAAATATAGTCAATTAATGCCCGGTTCTACTTTCTGTTAGATAAATGCCTGCACCCGTTCATGTCAGAGTCAGAAAAACATATGAGCAAGATCAGACCCTTAAAATTTTAAGTGTATACATATGGAGGAGTAGAAAGTGTTCTGCTTGCTAAAGGACAAAAGAAAAAAGGTGTTAACAAAAATACCTTTATTATTTTGACAGCACCTAGAGGCCTCAACCAACATCAGGCTCCTATTGTTCTGGGATGGTACAAACACACAGTAAGAAACTATTCCTGCACTGAAGAGCTAACAATCTAAATAGGCAAGACAGACTAATGGTGAGAAGGGAAACAGAGATGAAGTGACTTGCCCAAAGTTACACAGCATATCAGTGCCAAAACCAGGAATGGAACTCTGGTCTCCTTACACTCAGGAAGTACTTTACCCATTGGCCCATAGTGCCTTTTTGTAAAGGTAGAGAGTAAAAGCTTGGGAACACTAGATGAAGAGAGAGAGGACAACAATAATTATTATAAAATGGCTGAGCTATTGAACTTCTTTTTTAAACAGGAAAAATAGAAAAAAAGGGAGATGGATAATTAGGACAAACTTGTCAATGTCAACATTTCCCACTATTTAAAAGTTGTAAACACCTAGGAGGGAGTAGAGTGTATTTATTGCACTCCAAAGTCTAAAACCATTGGGATGAAAATGAGAAAAGTAAAATTCAGGTTGAATATCAGGAAAATTTCCTAAGAATGAGACTATGAAATGATTTCCCAAGGGAAATGGTGATACTGTCTGGACTGGATAAAAGCCTGATAGAAAACAATTCTGCACTGACAGGATGAGAGGGACAGGGTGAACCAACAGCTCTTTTCTATCTCTAGGGTTATGTCGTAATCCCCCTGAAGTCAACAGCAACATTTCCATTCACTTCAATTTCTGTGATTCCACTGCCTTCAGAAATGGTAGACTAATCGTGCTGGGTGATGCTAATAAGTCTGTTCCAGAGTCAGTCTCCTTTGCAGCCACAATCTCCTATGAAGTCTGTTTCCTAAAATAAACCTAGCCTGTACAGGGAGTCTTGCTTCAGAAGGATGACATTGACACAGCTACCTGGGTTTATGTTTATGATGATAAGCCTCCTTCCAGTGATGTATGTTTTATAGACTGAATACAGGATTTCATTTCTGGCTTGAGACATGAATAAAGTACTATTGACGACATGGATTTTTCCCTTTCAAATCCTCTACTGATTAAGAGAACAAATTCAGAATAGAGTATAAAGCCCATTTCCCCACCCCATCCCAAATAATGAAGAGAGAGAACCATAATGGCTTCTGGGCCTCAGGCCATTTAACCAAACATAACTAAAACCATTCAAAGAAAAAAGGCAGCATGGTTCAGTAAATTTTACAATTGGTGAAGAAACTGAAGGAAGAAGTACAATGACCCCTGACATTGAAGAAACAACACAATCACCCAAAACCTAATTATTTAATGAGAAACTTCAATGATATTTTTCATCATTAGCAGAGTGTTATGGGTGATATGACTAAAGAGCATGATGTGCTTTCAATACTTGGAAAAATGAAAATTACGCTGAATAGTTGTCAAGTTGTAGGTATGATTTCACATCATTCCATTACCACAAACAGTGGATTTGGAGACAAATCCTTGTGTCCTCCACACCTTGGTAATATGACACTGCAATAGAACATTTCATTTTTCAGATGCTATAATGACGGTCCTGACCTCCTGTGGTCACAGGTCATAAAGATTCTATGGCCATTTTCATTGGTGTGTTTGTCACAATGTACTGCCAAATTCCAATTTGGATAACTATATTCTGCCTACATAAAATTTCCCATGTAGTTTTAACTGGATAAGATTTTTTTTTTACTTCCTAAAGTGTTTTGAAGTTGTGCTATGTACAGTTAAACAGTTACTGTGTTCCACTCAGGATGTGGCTGCATTTCAGTGGTGAGTGCAATGAGACTTGTATAGACCTTTATCAACCTTGCAGCAGTATAATAAAGCTTAATAAACATGTTTAATGTGCTTTGAGATCATCAAGTGAAAAATACTATATAAATAATATTTAGCACTTATAGTGTAGAGTACTTTATAATTTCAAAGTGCTGTACAAGCATTTAATTAGCTAGAAAGTGCCACCTTACTAATAAATACAAATATTATTATTGTTATATAATTGTCCTTTGGATCACTGATCCACATAATGGGGATGACGTGAACATTTTCCCTTCCCCCCAGCTTGTTTTAATCTTGTACATTAATCTTCTGTGTATTTCCTCCTAAAGCTGATGGAGTGCATTTCTCAAGAAGAATGTGTGAGAAGGAATAGAATGACAGAGTCAGCTATCATGTATTTTATTGTCTGCTTTAAATAATATTAACTAGCAACAACAATCAGCATAGAGATCAACTCTACAATGGTCTCATTCCAAGTCTACACAAATGAGTGATCATGGCTATTGCAGTACAAGGTGTCTGTGATGTTGGCCTAGTCACTCATGCTGAACAAAAGACACTGCTTATTTTTGTATATGTCAAAACACTTTTATTTCACGGAGGGTAGAAAGGTGACAACTGGGCAGAATAGTCAACTAATTTTCTAAGAGTTAGGAATTATTGTGCCTTTTACTCCCTTTCACAACCAGCAACAGGCGTCAGTTTTTAGCGACCTCCACTACAGTCAGTTTCCTCCATACAAGTTGTTTAAATACTGTTGTTCTTAAGCCTCAGCTTGTGAACACTGCCTGCATTGTTAGTCTTCTCTTTAAAGAGATTTTGATCTCTTCATAGTTTAATTGTGCATTAGGGAAGATTTTTTCTTCCTTCCTGTTGAATGTAATGGGAGCTGCAGGTATAAGATCAGGCTCACCTCAGAGTACTCCATTATAAAAAAGGAAACAACTGCCTTCAGTTTTGAATGGACACATTGCTTAATAATAGGGCAAATCTTGAGTTCCCATTACAGTGAATACGAGTGGAGGTATAAACTCAGTAATTTGTTTTAGGATTTGGCCTAACAGTTTTTTTATTTTACACAAATAATCAACCCTTGCTAGTTCACTAACCTGTGCACAACAGGTTAAAGCTAATAGTAACAACCTAGCATTCTAAGATTAGTGTTGTTACTCTTGTGACACTGTGACATCTAAAGCAGTATGAAAACACTCAGAGTGACAGGTGGCATTCTCTTTGTTACTCTGCCTTTGCACATGTCTGTGACATCTCTTCATGGACACAGTAGGGCTTTGATTCCTTGGTGTTTTGTATTCATGCATTTTCCACAGCACGGCTGTGGATCTACAGTATGCTAGGAATTGCAGAAATTCAAAGCATGCAAGTAAAAGGATAGATGATAAATTGTTGATTGGAGAAAAATAGCTGTGGTTAAGCATGGAAAATAACCCATGGGAGCTCTGTGTTCTAGAAAGAACACAAACTCCCATGGGAAAATAAATGATTGCTATTGTTTGACTTACAATTTTCTACCATTCCAGAGATGCTTCCTACTAATACGAGTCTTAAAAATAGATGATAGTTAGCAGAGGTCACAAATGCACCCTCTCATAGCCTGGTAGTATATTTTAATCCTGCAAGTGTCATTGTGCCACACTCTGGTTCAACACTGGTTTCCCAGTTTAGTATTCAGAGAGCTAATTCATTTTGTTGCTGGCAGCACTGCATTAATGATCAAGCTACGACAATGAACACTGTCTGCATAACAAATGTGTCTTTCTCAAGCTGCAGTAAATACAAAGTGATTAACATGAAATAACTGCTTCGGCGAACTGCCTCTCCACTTTTAAATAGATACCAGTGTTTTTATTTAACCCTGCATTTGTCAGATTTGTTTTGAATAGGCTTCTTTGCATTTTTTTTTCTGAGATAAAAAACGAGTACGGGCTTGCTACCTTCAAGCCTTCTTTTACGGAGCACTTCCTTTTGGAGAGCTGCCTTTAGCACAACGGGTGCAAATGATTATTAATACTCTGTTCCCTGCTTCTGACATTTACTAAGGCAGAAGCATCAAATAGAACTAAATCACGTCATGCTCCTTCTAGCTAGCCTAATCCTGCCTTCCTTTCCGAGCTAACAGAAATAAGGTCTGAATAGGTTAATGCTGCAGTTGTTAATAACCTTTAAATCTAAAGAACACCAGGTGGGGTTGGTTTGCCTTCGGTCAGACAAGAAAGTATGAAGAGGAGAAGGTTACAGCACCTGCAGAAGCAAACATAGGTTGTTGTTCTCTCCCCCCGCCCTCCTCTTAATCCTGGTATAAGGAAGGATCATATTATGTCACCATATTATGAAAAGATGAGATTATCCTATTCTGAGACAGAGAGACAGTGCACTTGACAGGCAGTGTTTCCTTCAACATCATTTCCACTGAATCCCTGTGGGGGGAGCCCCCATCTGAAATGTAACAGAGTGAGAGGGAGAGTAAACACCCTTCATAAAACAAGTGGAAATGGTTCTCTCTCATCCAGTTTATCCTCTAAAGCTGTGCTGTTCACGTTTCCATTCTACGTCATCTCATTATAATGTGCCAAAAGCTTGGGCTCCAAAGCAGCCTTTTAAAGACAGAGCTGTACTGGAAGACATATCATGTAAGGGAGCCCAAGATTATGTGTTTTTTGTTTTGCTTTTTCCTTATTCCACTGAGGCACTGCTGCCGGGATTTCTTGCTTTCAATGTTTGGAAATTTCCCCCATTTAGATCAAAACAGGAGGCTCTTTGAGAAACTGGCTATAGAGCTGAAATACATGGGTCTAGTGAAACTACATTTTTGGGGTGTTCTATGAAGCTTCAATCAAAGGTATCTCACTCCCCAAAAGCAACCAACAGCATGTTAAAGTGAAATAAAAATCAGATGGGAGAGAAATAGAAAATAAAGAAACTATTGCTCAGATGTAAGGCAAAGCAGAAAGAAATGAGAGCTACTGAGCCACTCACCAGAGATGCTGTAGAAACACTTGTCCAAAAATAAATAAATAGATAAACAAAAAGCACCCCTCTGGGCTCTCTTTAAACATTCAGAACCAGTTCTCTGCTTGCACGTTAGGTATAGATCAGGTTCTTGGAAGTCTTGACTCAAAGGGAACGAAAATCATTCCATCATGGCAAATCTATCCTGAACCATTAAAAAAAAAGCAAAGCTCTCCATTGGTTGTAAGGTCTCTGAAGAGCCCAAACTACGAGTGGAGCTATTAAGAGGAGAGTGATATTGTGAGGATCATCTTCCCTGGGAGCAGGATGTATGTTAAACAGTAAGAGCACAATATAATAATAATATATCCAAGAGCACAGGTGGGAGCAAAGAAAATGGGAAGATGAAACGGGGGAAGATGAACATTTCCTTGAGCCATTCCTTCAAGATCAGGGTTCAGATCCTCAGCTGGTGTAAACTGCCATGGCTCTATTGGCTTCAACAGAGCTATGGAAATCTATTGCAGCTGAGGATCTGTCTCCTTTTCCTCAGCGAGTATAAATCCTCATAGCTCGTTTGTAGCCAATTGTGCTAGTATAGTTACACCATCTGAGGATCTGGCACCTGCTGTGCTGAGGGGAAGAGGAGATCTGCAATAAAGCCATTGCTCCTTAGAACCAATAAGATCCACAGTAGGTTGAATCATCATCATCATCATAATTAATAAAAGTTAGCATATTACATCTGCGATGCTCACTGTTTGAGACTCCATGGTATGACTAATATAGTAATCCAGGAGTGCACAGTTGTTACTGGTGTGGTGAAATCTAATTATAGAACATACCACCATCTTGGGGTGTCTGCCCTGTTTTCTGGCAGTCTGACCTGAGATTGGCACTCTCAGTTGTGAGCCATACCAGACGGCGTGACAACATCCAGTGATCTTGAAGTGCTTTATAAACAAATTGAGCTTCATAAACCCTAACCCCTCCTCCTTCACATCTCCCTGCACCCAATAAAGCTAATACCATGGGACAATACGGGAAATCTCATATGCAAGCAGAGCTCAGGAAGTCTGGTAACAATAGTGGGTTTGCCTGCCATGTAGGAATTTTACAGGCTTCCCCAGCAGTATTTTAAATTATGGTCACTGATGTTTTCTAAATATATTGAAGATGCTGAAGTCAGATTCACACCAGTGCAATTCTGCATGTATCTCTTTGTAAGGTAAAGGTTATATGCAAGGCCTTTAAATGACAGGGCACTGATTTGAAATTCTATAATTGATGAAAAATAAGCCTTTGATGAAAATGATAAAAAATAACCCCCTTTCATGCAAGCAAAGCAAGAATCCTAGCTCAAACCCATGACTCTCCAGTCAGTTAAACCAATTTCAATTGATTTTTCAATTAAATAAAATAACAGACTCACTGACAGACTGAATTAATGAATGAGTGAGCAAAAAAAAAAGAAGGATGGACGGTATAATGGTCAAGCACTGGCATTAAGATGAAGGAATCAAGCCAGCACCTATTTACAGGAAAAGTTTTATCATTAGAACGAAATGGCTAAAAGTTCAATCATCGTTATTTTTATTGCAGTAGTATGCAAAAGTTCCGGTAAGTATCCACTACCCCATCGTGTAAGACACTGTACAAACACTTGGGAAGACAGACCTGACCTGACATTGCCTTTGATGTGTACCATTTGCCATCCCAATCTTATTTTCTGCAGTATTTATTTCTGAATTGTTGTATAAAAATTCTTCAGCAGTACTATTATATGAAGTCCTTATTTGGGAGGTTTTGGCAGCACCTTTCAGGCTGTTGCAGAGAGTGAAGTTATGTCTGTCCACACCTCCATGAAGAGATGATGTTCCACAGTCATGATGTCATAAAAACAGGACTGAGCATGTTCAGAGAAATCAATGACATGACATTCAAGGCAAACTGAGTCACTTCTCATCATCTCTTCAGCACATCTCCCCTTCTGTGGGAAATGCAGAATTCACTAAAAAAAATATTACTTTCAATCAAAAGAATCAATAAGCCCAAATACAAACAAAAAGAACCCAGGAAGCTGAAACAGTAGTGACCCAGAGCGAGGTATAAATCAGATTCATGGAGGCCACTAAATGCCTATTTTCTTTCAACTAATAGGTATTTTAGAGGCCCTACTCAAGATGGAGGTAGGAAATTTCTCTCTGTGATATGACGACTTATACAACAATTTATAACATACACTACCCAGTGCCTTACATTGCCAAGGCAACTATTGCTCTTTGCTGATGGTCTAACTAATTTAAGGATGGGCATTGTGACCTCCAAACCAATGGGCAGTGAGGTATGTGTGATGAAATAAATTCTATATATAACATAACTGTCAACAGCCCATATTTCTGAAAAGATCATGAATTATTTCTGTGAAGGGAATATTCCTGGCAAGAAAAATGTAAGTGTCCGTCATGAGTTTCCTTATCCTTAGTCTGGCATTTAGCTGGATTAGTTTTACAATAAAATTTAAAAAACATTCTGTTTGTTGCATACTTAATGGCTATTCAAGCAAGAGAAATTGATGTGAGGTGGAGCTGGGGCAAATATATTTATTGTAATTAATTTTTATTCTAGAACTACATCTCTCTAATCAAGTCTATTCTATTCCATTCAGGTTCTTTTTCCATCCTTCTTTCCCTTTTATTTCTCTACTGGAGGCTATCAATGCAATGCATCAAAGCAGATATAGATCCACCAGATGAGAGTTTGAGACATTTTTGGGGCCAAGTCTCCCCCTATTCCCACTCCCTCCACCTGTCTAGTACTGGTCATCCATTGTGGGAAGTTTTTTTATGTCTTTCCTCTGCATCATCAGGGATGGCCACAGCTGGCAATGGATCAATGGACAGGGAGGGCCAGCATTCTCTCTGTCAGGCGCTTGGATGGCTGATTCTTGCTCACATGCTCAGGGTCTAACTTATTGCCATATATGGGTTCAGGAAGAAATTTTACCCCAAGTCAGATTGCCAGTGACCTTGGATGGGGGTCACCTCCCTCTGACATGTGTGGATGTGGGTCATTTGCCAGGATTATCTGGATCTCTCACTTAGTTATTTCCCTGTCGTTGTGGGGCCTCAAGCATGGGTGCACCTCAGTCCCTTCTATTCTTTGCATTATGGTCCATAATAGCTTCATCTCCTGTGACTTGTAATATTTTTTTTAATTTTGGTTGTTGGATTATTGTGAGGGTGCTGGGTGATACTGGTGGCCTGTGACATGCATCAGGTCAGACTAGATGATTTGGTGGTCCCTTCTGGCTTTAAACTCTGTGGTCTTCTGTCTCGATTCACCTAATCTTATATTACTGTTTGGAGTGAGCACCATTCTTTTCTTCTGCAGCCCCTGCCATCTGCAACAGCAGTCCTGTATCTTTCTGTGCATCTTATTGGCTGTCCATATCTTTCAAAACTAATCTGAAAATATGTTTTCTACATTTCTTCTCTTTAATTTGATAATCTCTCTGCTATTAACTAAATGACTGCATTATTTAATCCCGTAAAAGATTTTAAGATAGCGTTTGTATGAAATACACAATGGAAAGATTATTGTTTTATCTCAAGAAGAATATGTTGACTGGATGATAAAGCCTGCTTGCACAATCTTCATTGGCATTCCATAATGCATAGTAAACTACATAACATTTGGGGATAACAGATTTCTGAACAGCTTTTGACAACCACTCTGAAACACTGATAAGAAGCATTAAGGAAGAAAGGAGGAACAGAACACCACATGGAGTTTGCATTAGTAGAGTTGTGATAAATTGTCAGTTTGCTGCTTGCTCTTTTATTCACGCGCTATCACTAGGGAGCATAGAGCGGCTGAAGTAAACATGATTGGGAGAAGTGCATGGAATGAGTTGCATTATTACAAAAAAGGGAATAGTTTGGGAATGTATTGATACTTTGTTCTTTATGCTTTAGTCATCCCTTAAATTGGTTACCAAAATCTATACAAAGACTGTTGCAAATAATTAATATCACCATAACATTTTCTTGGTAGTATCCATACTAAATATAGGCAACTCCACAATAATGCTGTCTACTCGCAAAGGCAAAATTAAAATGATTTTAATGACAGCCACTGTACGTGACATATCAGACAAATATAAACAGTATTGTGGAACACTTTCTGCCCAAAGACTAGCTTGAGCTGCCAATTCATCAAATACTTAAGAGGCAAAGGCTATGTGGTTGAGAACGCACGATAGAAAATGTGTTGAAACTGATTCCTCACAGTAGCATATTCTTCCTATCAAAACGAGTACTTATTTACTAGCATAGCTGGTGCCACTCTCTCACTGAACCCCTGGCCAAAGAACCCAAGAAGTTTATGATCCAGTCTATAAACTAGGTCTTGGAGCAGCAAGAAAATGCTGAAATTACGATACACTTTTCCAATTTACTTCCAAATAGGGTATAAATGTAGCACTGCTGCTGCCAAAATCAAGGAAAGGACTAAACCTTTCACAACAACGACAATCAGAACAATAAGAAAACAAAGCAGCGTTTTGAAAAAAAAAGAAAACACACTGATTGTTTTCTGACTCACGCAGAATTGAAAATGAGGCTCTTGACAACCTGCTTTGATGCTGCCTGCTATAGCATTCATGAAGAGTCATTGGATCTCTAGTGGCTACCCCTGTGGATTAATGAAAGGTGAGACAGAAATTGCAGAACTACCATGCAGAATGACCTTACCTGATAAGACTGTTCTGCCTTCTCTGCAGTGGGTGAGAAGGGCAGGCAGTATGCAGCAGCCTATTTTCCCCACACCTTAATAAGAAAAATTGACCTGTTTATCCACCAGCTGTCTTCTTTGTTTCTAATCCAAGTCACTTCTAGAAAATCATTTCTATTCTTAAATGTTGAAATCAAGCAGAATACCTTGAAGAATGGCTTTTTGTTGACAAAATATACCAAATCCGTGCTAAGGTATGGAAAAGCAGCTGCCAACAGACACATTTACAAGGCTGCTTTGACATTTACACGCTGCCTTCAACACTCATATTTTATACTGTAGACTTAATTTATGTGGCATATCAAGCACTATATAAATGAACACAGGCGCCTGAGCCCTGTCTAAGCAAATGGTTTCATTATCTTCCATATTTTATGTAGTGTAGCTCTGCTTTATAGGTCTATGCTGTATCTCTCAGACATTCTTTGGTGAAAGGAAAATTATGAAAAACCAAAAATAAAAGCTTTCTCAGAGTAAGAAAATGGCTTCTTGATAAGGTCTCCTTTCTTGATTTTAGTTTCATGATGAAATCTCGATGTTACCCTGTGTACTTTAATTATATAAACTATATGTAAGAAAACAGTTTTTGTGTGTGTAAAAAGTCCAAGCACTCATAAATTGAGAAATGCCAGCATTAAGGTTCCCTGAGCAGCCTTAATTTGCCCCCCTTGTGCCTATCTATTATGATACAGTCTTTATTTACATGTTAATATACTGCTTTCCAACAGGATCCCTGCCTCATTCAGTACACAGGATGGATCTGCTCTGGGGACGAATCAAGGTTGTGTAGTAAAGGAAGATATTGTCTGTATGACTCATCTCATTTCTTGCAGAATTTGGAAGGTGTGAGGTGAATGAGGTGGCGGACTTCAGGAAGACAAAGCAGGGTCTCACGGAAGTGAGAATGGAGGGTCCCCCCTACTGTCACTAAATCCCAGTCTGCCTCTCCAGACTCTTCGTTTAATCTCAGTATCCCTTCTCACCCTAGTGGTTCCGTGTTCCAGCCTCTTTGCCCAACCAATCCAAGTCCCCCCCCGTCCCACTCCAGCTCCTATTCAGATCTGTCTCTTCTCCCTACTGCTCCTGTTACCCCTCCCCTTCCTTGTCCCAATATTTCTGTCCAGCCAGTCCCTATTCCTGTTTCTCCCCAGTTTTTTTCCCAATCTCTGGGTCCCTCCTCCCCAGAAAACTGGCTCCATGTTCCGTCCTGTTTCCCTTATCCATTCCCAGACCCAGTTTCCCACACCATGGCTCCCAGTTTCTCTTCTGTCCTCCAGTGCCAGTGTCACCAGACTCCTTATTCCAATCTAATTCTTTCCCTCTCTCCTGGTCTGGCTTCTGTCTGCATTTGAGCCAGGTGCCTTCCTCCTCCATGCTGCTTGAGTACCAGCAGGGGGATCATGGAGACAAAAGCCAGGAAAGACAGGCTGCCTGCGCTCAGTTCCAGTGCCTGGCCGGGAGCAGCCGTGGACTGGAGACTGCTTGGTTGCTCTGTAGGAATGGTTCATGCACAGTCTGGTCCAGTAATTGTGAGAGGCTTGAGTATGCCCAGTGTGGACAGAATCTTTGGCTATTTTAGGTATTAAACTCCGAGAAGTCCGTACTGAATGTGTGTGAACTACAGTTTTGCAAAGGCTTCTAACTTGGCCAAATTTTGGTGGATTTTCACGGGGATGACAAAAATATCCCTGAAATAAAAAGTAAGGCTGAGTGAACTATTTTCAGCAAGCAATTTATGTAACTAACTTAACCACTATTCTGTTCAAGAAACACAGACTTCCGTTTTTAAAAATGTGTTAATTTACAATTTGAGTGAACATTTTATGCAAATGTATTTCATCTCATAGGTTGCTCATTAACTGTTTTTGTAAGTATTGCTTTCCATATTATCTATTCCATATTCACTGTTGTTCATGAATCACCATACAAGTCACATGGCTTTGTTTCTGCTTTCTGACTGGATGACTGTCAGGATCCCAAACAGCTTCCGCAATTTATGCACAAATACTTCCAGTGACTAATCATATGAATATTTGTGTATAAATATATATTCACACCCATATGTGCAACACTTTCCTTGTTTGCAAACATTCTTGCAATAAAGATAATGTTTGAGTGATGTCTGCAATACATGAATAAGAGGCATTATGAATACCATCCCAGTAAATCTGTGGGTTGTATTCAAACAACTGTCAAATACTTTTATTTTGCAATATTTGTCCAACTCTACACCTGAGTATGATTTTCTGTGGAGAGTAAATTTTTCCTGCTCAGATAGAAATGATTTATGCTGGCTTTTCTGCATTTAGGGTCTGATCCTCTTCAGTGGAAAAAAAAATTATGAGCACTGAATGGGGGTCTTAGTTGCATGACTTTCTAATAGTATCAGGCCTTTCCTTAACTTCTCCCATGTTTCCCTAGGTCATATCCCTATACATATATTTTGCAGATCAGCATGGAGACATGTTTGTATTGTACATTGATTAACAAGTAGGCTGTTTTATGTTGCCCTTTTACAGATTTTTTATAGTAAACTGCTAGGATTTTCCTCACTTTGGGTGCGAGACATGGAAATGTGTGGCCTAAATTAGGAAACCCTCAATTTTTCATTATATACATTTTTTTGTGCATTTTGATTGAAATAAATTGGAGTTCTGCCTAAAAACTGATGGCAGACTATGACCACATATTATTAAAGAGAGGAAATTACTCTCTTGTTGCTACTTATTTAAAATAAATTACAGGGTTGCTTAAAGTTTTTTTCAAGACAGAATTGAAATTAACTACATAGTATTCCATTTGAGGGGTTGTTTTATTATTGAAAGGAATTCATGCAAATTTAAATCTTTCATAAAATATTTCTAGTGTACTTAGATGTAGCCATATAGAGGACAGTTGCACGTGTATTTGCATATTGTAGCTTGACACAAAATGAGTATAGTGCAATCAGCTGTTACATTAAAAAGTACTTGCTATTGCAGTTGAATTGATAATGTCCTGTGGCTCCATTAAAAAGAAGGTACGCACGTAAAAAAGATGTTATGTTTTTCATCTAGCCTCATACTCAACAGTCATAGTCCAGCTAATGAAGGAAATAAAAAGAAAACAAAATCCCTCCTGCATTCTACTTCGTTCACTAATATGAAAGGTTTCATTAAATGAATGTTCCGATATAAAACTATTGCACAACCTTCAGCACATTAACACCAAAATGAGGGGTAATATTATGAGCACGTAACAACCGCAAGCCTCAGACTACTATTAGCATTGTGTTGCTATGTGAGAACTGGAAATGTTAGTTTTACATTTAAAAATTAAAGATTTGTTTCAAGTAAACAATGCAAACATTATCACTTAATATCTAACAGGCAACATTACTGTAGCAGGATTTTGCTGACCATTTTTTATTTTTAATATCAGTGTTAGACACTCCTCACTGTTACTCCTAGTGACTCTGCTTATGTTAAAACTATCAAAGGAAACACAGACAATAGTTTTTTTCTCTATTAAATGTGCAGATAGGTGTTGATGAGAGATCCCAGAAAGTAAGACTTAAAAGAGTTTTAAATGATTTTTTACTAATTGTAGATGTTTCACAAAGTATGAGAGAAGCATTTTAATTTTTCCAAACTGCTTTATTAAACTTGCTGTATGTTATTCAAAATGCAGTTAAAGAATAGATACCAACTATAGTCACTCTGTTTTTCCAGATGATGTTCTGCATGGATCCTGTTGGGGCAGCACATGAAACTTCATGTCATTCCAGCCACTCAGTCCCTTCCATTAATTCAAAACCTTTGTAAAATTCCATAATAGTGCAGGAAGAGGGTCGGGAGTGTGGAATCATGCAAGCAATCATATGAATGAACCATACGAATGAATTGGTAAGTTCCAATTTTTCTCTCGCTCTTTCTCTCAGCATTTCCTGCATAGATTCCCATTTTAGGAAACTGAAAAGCATTTCCCATACCCAAAGGAGGTGAGTCTGAGGAGCCTTATTTGAAAACAGTTGCAGGACTGCTCTCACAAACTAAGCATCTGATCTAGAGGCCAAGTTCAATTAACAATTCTGTGAAAATATAGATTGAACTTCGAGTTGCAGCCTCACGTACCTCAACAATGGATTTATTTCTAAAATATGCACTTGAAGCTGCCCTAGAACTAGTGGAATGTGCTCAAACACCTGTTGATATTGAATCCCTACTAGTTCATAATAAGAAAGATTTCAGAGTCTGAAATATTTGGATAATCACAGAAACTGATTGGCCCCTGGTATTGTCTTGCTCTACAAACAGCCTAGGTGTTTTGTGGGGTATCTTACTTGTGAGAGTTGCTCAGAGTCCTTTTAATTTGGTCTGACCCAGTATGGCCATTCTTATGTTCTTATGACTGTTACAAAACAGTCACTGTCTGCATTGTTCAGCCAGCCAGCATCCTGCCAGTAAGGTTGGTGGACCTAATATGTGTAGAACCTGGACCTGCTTTTGGGACTGATTTCTCATAAGATAGATAAGGGATACTCATGCTGACTGTGTCACCAGTTGATGTACAACTCTATATCTGTGCTGAGTCTTTCAATGGACCCAAGTAGTCTGTTCGTTGTGTTTGCAGTCTTTGCGTATATGGCTTCCCTGACTCATAACACCATATTCTTTGATTAGTTTGATTTGGTTTAGTTCATTTATTTATTTTGTACTTGTGTCTGTGACCCAGTGATTTTACTGTTTGTTTCTGTGGTTTGATTTGCCTTTGCAGTTTCTGGTTTTTTTATTGAAAATGCAATGAATAATCTTAGCCACATAAGTTAAAGCAGCCTCATAAATATTCATTTAACCGATTCCAAGGCCAGAAAGGACCATTGTGATCATTAGTCTGACCTCCTGTATAACACAGGCCAGATAACATCTTCAAAATTTCTAGACCATATTTTCTAGAAAAACATCCCATCTTAATTTTAAAATTACAGGTAATGGAGAATCCAACGTAACCTTGGTAAATTGTCCCAAAGGGTTTGTTACTCTCACTGTTAACAAGTCATCCCTTATTTCCAATCTGAAGTTGTCTAGCTTCAACTGCCAGCCACTGGATCGTGTCGTATGTTTCTCTGCTAGCCTGAAAAGCCCATTATTAAATATTTGTTCCCACTGTAGGTACTTATAGATTGTAATCAAGTCACTCCTAAATCAGCAGCACTAAATTTACTTTGAAAAGCAAGGGGAGAATACATTGCTAACAATGTGTTTATATAAGGCATACTGTTGTTTTAAGGAAGACTAATTTAGCATTATGCTCTCTACTCTTCTGAGACATCCTCTTCCACTTGGTTAATAGTCCCTCTCCCTTGTTTCTCTCTGAGACCCTTTACTGACAAAATATCATTCTACAGCTAGGTCCTGCCTTCTCCTACAGAGCTTACTTACTAGGTTGGAAACACTTCCATCTCAACAATCGGTTTATTCTTCTCCCTCACTGTCTCCATACCTCTCATCATGCCAAGATCCAAATGTGGGATGCCTTGTATTACTAAGACCCCTAACCAGGGATAAAATATATATTTATGAGGAAATTTAAAATGCTGTGGAATTCATTTCTCTAGTGTAGCACTTTATAATGACATCTGCAATTAAGAATCAAGAAGCTGCAAATAGCGCTCAGCAATGAACGTGAGGAGACACCATATTTGTGTGGAACAACTTTGGAATTAAAAAAAAAAGTTGGCAAAAAATGTGACCAGAAGCATAAGCTTGAATTTAAAATTTAATTGACTTTTCTCTAAGTCCTGACAAAGGGGCACCTCAATTAGCCAGATGTGAATCAAACCATATGCTAGGCAAGTAGGACTCTGCATAGAAGTATTTAGTGTCAATGACTGGTAATGAGGCAAAAGTTACAGACCAGTACATGAAAAGCACTTGGAATATTTTATATTTAAGGGAACACTGCTTAACACAGCATAAGGGCAGGATTCCTAAAGAAACTTCGTTGGCAATTAAACAAGCAAGATGACAATCTCACATACACATAAGTATATTTTGTGTGACTACAACTGAGAGGAAATTAAGTTTAAACTCTGCAACCACTTTATAAATCTTATGCTAGCTTTGTGCAAGATCCATTTGGAGTAGATAAACAAAGGTTTAACTTTTTCTATACTTCCCAAATCTACCTTCCCCTCATCTTCTTCTTGGCTTGGTATGAGTACTATGCTAATCCAGTCAAGAAACAGAAACAAAACTATGTGATTTGTGACTACTCAGGACTAAGACACTCAGCTTGAATTTAGAATAGTGACTACTAAATATTCACAGGCACTATTCACAATCAGAAAAAAATAAACTTTTGTAAAAATTAATCAAATAAATTCCAGTAAACAGAGACAGCTGAGGGTGTCTTGATCTTCTCAGCAGAAAAATGAGCCTCTTATCAAGGTTTTCTGCCTTCTGCTTGCTGACTTCTTCATTCAATTGTGTTACTTTCCACAATCGAGATAAGGCTCCCTCTGTTTCTTCCGGCTCTTTTACTTTGCCATGTGGTATGATGAATGGAACTGGCGATAGAGGGCCAGGTTCCAGGATGCATCTGGTTTAATACCACAGGTGTAGGAAAGTAAACTGGGACCAGGCTGCTACCAGACAATCACAGGCCTCTCAGCCTGAAATACTGGCCTGTATATTGCTAATTAAAGATCTCTTCCATATAATTCTGCCTGCTTGCTGCATTACTTATTACTAATGAAACAGGCCTACCCATGATATAATCATTTCATGGGTTGAGTCATTCAGATCCTCTTCTTTATGCCATCCTAGTCGGTCAGCCTTTAATGGGCAGTAGGATTAGACAACTGGGATGGGAGAAGCTGGTGACTGGGTTTTGCAAAACCTCTGAGAACTTGTATAAACACAAGGTTTTTCCAGTTACCACATTTCCATAATTGAAACCCTTGGTTTTGAAGGAAAATATAATAGAAACCTTATATTTCTAACATTTATTATTTGTAATGTGGTAGCACCCAAAGGCTCTAATCAGGACTGGGAACTCATTGTGCTAGGCATAATCAATGTATGTTGGCAAATATGGATCTCTCAATGGCTTTTAGTTTAAAGCTCTAATTTTCTTGCAAATGTGCTGCCCCAGGAAGGCAGCTGTCCAAGCTGTGTTTAGTGTATTCCAAAGACAGGACTGTGCAAATTATGCAGCATTTGGGATGTTTAAAAATATAATGGGTGGGACTGGTAGTACTGTTAGGATCTGACAAAGGCCTCCCAACATGATGGGGGAGCAGGCAGATACTGGGCACAGTGTTGGTATATAATACTCTAAATATTTTTATTGATTACAATATAAACCCCACTCGCTCCACATTTACACCCCTTTCATACTACAACAGAGTCCGAAGATTAGAACCAAGTCCCAATGGCCAGTCAAGGTCCACTCCAATCATAAAGCTTGGGGAGCCCGAACTGCATGCCTCTTCTTTATCAGGGCTCTGGATCAATGTCTGACTCCAAATTTCAGATATGTCAGGCAACTATTTATAGACCACACCGTGGCATCATCAGCTCTTTGTCTGTTTACTAAGTCTTTCACCCATAACCAGGGCCGGCTCTAGGATTTTTGCCGCCCCAAGCAAAAACAAATTTGCCCCCCCCCCCGTTTTTTTCTTACCCCACCCCCCCCCGCCTCAACTCTCAAGCCTAGGAGGGAAGGGGAGAAGCGGCGCGTGCGCCACAGCCACTCAGGAGCTCCCCCTCCCTCCCAGGCTCTCAAGCCTGGGAGGGAGTGGGAGCAGCGGAGCGCGAATCAGCTGTTTCGCGCGCCGCAGCCGCTCGGGAGCTCTCCCTCCCAGGCTCTCAAGCCTGGGAGGGAGTGGGAGCAGCGGCGCGCGCGCCGCAGCCACTCAGGAGCTCCCCCTCCCTCCCAGGCTCCTCCCTCCCTCCTCCGCTGGGGATCTCCCCTTCCAGCAGCGGCGCATGGCACGCGAGCCAGCGGCGGCAGCGGAGGTGAGCTAGGGCGGCCGGGGCACATTTTTAGGGGAGGCATGGCTGGCGCCAGAATGCCGCCCCTAGAAACGTGCCGCCCCAAGCACCAGCTTGTTTTGCTGGTGCCTGGAGCCGGCCCTGCCCATAACTTCAGGAAAACAGTTCCAGGCAGGCTGCCATAATCCAAGACATACTATTTCCTCTTGTGGACATAGAATATCAGGGTTGGAAGGGACCTTAGGAGGTCATCTAGTCTATTCCCCTGCTCAAAGCAGGACCCATCCCCAATTTTTGCCCAAGATCCTTAAATGGCCCCCTTAAGGATTGAACTCACAACCGTGGGTTTAGCAGGCCAATGCTCAAACCACTGAGCTATCCCTCCCCCCAAAGTTGTTTTTCCTAGACAGTCCTTGACTGCTCATAGCCTTAAATCCTCACTTCAGTTGCCAACATGCAACTCATGTACTCATGTCAAGCACACAGCATTCATACTAGGCCTAAATGGCCTATAGTGTATTACAACATATACTACTATATATCCCAACAATGCCACCTATAAATAAAGTGGGCTAACACTTCTTCTTCTAAGAACTGGCTTTCAGTGGAGTGTGATTTTGCCAGACTAACTGTTTAGGTGGAAATTTTCCATGCTGGGTGTCTGCATCAGATTGAGTTTGCATGGAAATTTTCAGCCAAAACGGCTGAGCTGTTTTAAAGAATGAAGCTAGGGCCCAATACTATTTTCTTCCACAAGAACAACTTATGTGATTGCGTAATTAAAGATTGTATCATTATGCATACACAGAAGGGGGCTGAATTATAGGTTTCACAGGCAACCTTAACTAACCTTTGCTAACCTCTGAGTGCTTGACTTTGCAACTTTAATAACGTTCTTTTAACACTTTTAGAGAAGTGTAATAAGTTAGATAATATTGCCCAGAACTAAGTGGAAGCCAGTGCTATGCAAATAATAATGATTCTTGTTTGAAAGCAATCCTTATCCTGGTTTTCAGATTAACCAGCAGAATACAGTAATAAAAATGTAGTGGCCCAGAAATCACATTTGGATGTAGCTCAGGGATCGGCAACCTTTGGCATGTGGCCCATCAGGGAAATCCGCTGGCGGGCCAGGACGGTTTGTTTACCTGCAGCATCCACAGGTTCGGCCGATCGCAGCTCCTGCTTGCCGTGGTTAGCAGTTCCAGGCCAATGGGGGCTGCGGGAAGCGGTGCGGGCTGAGGGATGTGTTGGCCACCACTTCCTGCAGCCCCTATTGGCCTGGAACGGCAAACCATGGCCAGTGGGAGCTGTGATCGGTCGAACCTGTAGATACTGCAGGTAAACAAACCGTCCCAGCCCACCAGCGGATTTCCCTGATGGGCCGCGTGCCAAAGGTTGCCGATCTCTGATGTAGCTAAATAAAGCTCAAACATCTTAGTTATGAATTTAGACCTGGAGTTGAAATCTCTCAACCTTCGGTTATGTTCTAAGTTTGATAAAGTGAATTCTTCCGTAATAAGGGGAAATACAGTCTGGAAGTTAAAGTTCATGATCGGGGTATTGGAGATCTATAGTAAGTTCTTGACTCTGCCGCAGAATTCATGTGTGACCTTGGGTAGATCATTTAAAGGGTGATAATTTCAAAAGCCCTGAGTTCTGACCTACCTCTGGTCCCACTGAATTCAATGTAAAACTCTAACTGACTTCATTGGTGTGATAAATAAAGTGGGGGGATAGCTCCCTTTGATGGATACCCAGCCAGCCAGTTAGCTGTAAAATCCCTCTTGGTAGCTGTTCTTTACTTGCTTTACCTGTAAAGGGTTAAAAAGTCCCCCAGGTAAAAAAAAAAGTGAGCACCTGACCAAAAGAGCCAATGTGAAGGCTAGACCTTTTTAAAATGGGGAAATAAACTTTCATGTTGTCTGTTGTTCTCTGGGCTGGAGGGACAGAGCAGCCGTGCTATAAGCAACTTTAAGCCAGGTATGATCATAAATCATACCAAGAACTACTTATCTGAACTCCAAATGTGTAAGTAGACCAGAATGTTTAGCTAGATGTGATCAGGTATATTTCTGTTTATTTTTTAAGGCTTGTGGATCTCCTCTGTGCTAATCCCTGATGCTTTTGTTTTCTTGTAACCTTTAAGCTGAACCCCCAAGAAAGCTGTTTTGGGTGCTTAATTTTTGTAATTGTTTCTTTTAAGATCTAGCAAAAAGCCTGAGTTCCAGATGTATTTTTTCCCTTTTTGTTTTTAATAAAATTTACCTTTTTTAAGAACAGGATTGGATTTTTGGTGTCCTAAGAGATTTGTGCATGTTGTTTGATTAGCTGATAGAAAGCACAGGAAATTAGCTGTGGCTTTCTCAGCTCTTCCACTGAGGGGAGAGGTGGGGTAAAAGGGCTTGAGGGTACCCCACAGAGAGGAATTCCCAAGTGCTCCTTCCTAGGTTCAAAGGGGGGTTTTTTGCATTTGGGTGGTGGCAGCCTTTACCAAGCCAAGGTCAGAGAGAAGCTGTAACCTTGGGAGTTTAATACCAGCCTGGAGTGGCAAGAATTAATTTTTAAAATCCTTGGGGGACCTCACCTTCTGCACTCAGAGTGACAGAGTATGGATTCAGCCTTGACAACTGGAAAGAGAGTTAGGCTTATCCTGAGCACTTCAGAAAAATACATTCATGGCTTTGTGCCTCACTGTCCTTATCTGCAAAATGGTATAATAATAAATCTCTCCCCTTCCAGACAAAGGCATGTCTTAGCACCTTTGGGTTAGGGACTTACTCTTACTATGTATATGTACAACACCTTGCACAGTAAGGACTTTATCTCAATCTGTCCCTTTAAATGCAATTTTAATACAAGTATATATTAATAATAAATAAATATTTAAACCTCAAAGGTATGGCCATATAATTTAAGAATTGTGATTTTTAAGTGGATTTATTTACACCTCAGTCAAGCAGCTATAGCCCTTGGAATCTGTTTAGTTATGTTTCTTCTTTCACAAATTATATTTACATGTTGCTCAATTTTCTGTATTTTTGATGAATGAGGTATGAAGATATGGTATGATTTGTGATGCAAGACATACAGGTGGAAGAAGAAGAGCAAGTTTCACTCAGCAGCCTTGTTCTGCTAATGACCTATCTTTGCAGTATCTTTCCAAAGTGAGATTAAAAACTTGAATTCATACTAAAGCCAGGGGGAAAATGGGGTGGGGAGAGAGAGAGGGATTTCCAAGGACCTTAAAGAGCTTCTTCCTTCATAATGGGATTTTTGCAACATGTTATTTTCTATATAAAGACACTTCAATTTTTTTGTTACTAAACTATTGATGAGCAGGCTGTTTTCTAAATAAATTCATAACTAATGGAAGACAGAGCTTGAGGAGGTAATTACAAAAACATGACTAGGGACAGAAATGTCCCTTCATCTCCTGCTACAATTATTTCTTTATTGGAAACTAAAGGCTTTGCAGACAGTGAATTATGTGGGAAAAAAAGCAAAATCTTAGAAATTGTAAAAGGCAATACAGAAGCCCTAGTTGTGGCACTTTTTTTTCCTGAATCAGCTTCATTATAGTTATTGTTTAGATTTTTTGGGCTTGGTATTCTGCCTGTAATTCTTGGCACAGTGTTCTTTAACCTTTCAGAGCATTTACACATTTCATACTTGAGAAGCAAGGAATACACGCTTTGAACATGAATTGCAATACACACCAAAATGGCTTAAAACTCCCATGGTGGTATCCATAAAACTGTAAAATCCTCTAACAGTCAAGAATCTCAGCCTCAGGCAGACCTTGAACAGTAAACATTTAATAAACGCAACTCCCATTTCATCCTTCCTCTCCCTATGTGTAGCCTGATTCATTTTACTGTATATTTCACTTGATTTTACACAATCATTTCCCTCCCCACTGCACTAGTCAAGAAGTTATATGGTAATGAAATAGCATGCCTCTGGGCATAAGCTGAACACTGCAGGAGTCAGGAAGTGACTTTTTCAATGCACAGTTGGAGAAGTGTAATATGGGAGATTTTCACTGCAGTCTCCCTGTACACTCCCTGCTACTGTGCCTCCTACTGTCTACTTCAGGAATTAGCTCTTTCCAGGTCCAATACCCCCTCCTGTAGCTAGTTCATATGCTCATCAGCCTCTCTCTCTGCATCTCAGGGTGGTCTCCTTTCACGGCTTGGCTAGTCCTCAGGCCACCTGGCCCCAGTACCTATTTTCCAGTCCTGCTCTATATGGACTCTGCTAATTCCTTTGTCCAAGAGACTATATAAATGCCACTGCTGTTCAGCCAGCTTCTTCAAATATCCTTTCAGGTATACCTGTGCTTCCCACTGTCTTTGTTGATTCTCCAGGACTTACATATGTAGTCCCTGGATATCCTTTGGCTGTTTTTCTGTCCCCTTAAATGCACCCTCTGGGGTCCAACCTGGGAGGGTGCATCTGCCATCTGCAAACAAAGCTTCTGTGCAGTGTGGCTTCCTAGTCATTTTTCCTTGTTCTCTGCTACTACAGTCTCTCACACGCTACTTGCATCAGGGCTGACCGTAATGCCCGCATTCTCCACCGAGTGTATCAGGGTTCACGCACCACTGGGGAACCTCCTCATGGCTATGAATGGGGAATCAGCTCTTTTCTAGTCTGGAACTCCCTTCTGTCATTCGCTCACCCGAAAGCCTCTCTCTCTGTGTGACTTGGGATGCTCTCTCTTCAAGACTGAGCCCTCTAGCTAGGTCGCTATATAGTCCCCCCTTCCAGGGTATCAAAGTCCCCCTGAACCACCTGTTCAGTTGGCATCCCACACAATCTTTTTCCATTCCCAGTGGCAGGTAGGGGAACCTCGGCCCTCTTGCTACTCCAGGTTCCAGCCCACACACCCTACAATTAGCAGCCAAAGTCTACACAATCTCTATCTTATGGGCTTGCTGCTCTTTCCCTAGGCTGCTTCCTATTCTACCTCCCACAGGATTTCTTCTACACCCTTCTGTTTAAACCCTTCCCTCAAGGCCAGGATCCCAGGCTTCTCCATCTTCCTGGTTTTCCTCCTTTTCCCTCTCTAAACTCAGAGGAGGATTGCTGACTTCCACATTGCAGCCCCTTTCTGCTGCAAACTTCCTGGCTTTATACCTTAGGCAGCTTCTCCCCTAGGTGGGCTTCACCAGCTATTAGTTATTTTGAGTCAAGCCAGACTCTCCTCCAGGTGTGGCTTGCTTTCACTCTCTCTCATGACAGAATTCTCCTCACTTGGGGTCTCTCCCACTACAGAGCTTTCCTGAGCAAACACGCATAACTCATTTTTATAGCCACTCGGTCACCCCACCCACAAAGTTGAACACCTGGTCCTTCCACATGCATCCATCAAATGAGGCAGCAAACAGACCCTCAGCCATACAGGACTAAATTTCCAGGGCAAACTTATTTTAAAATAAGATTCATGTAAAAATCTTAAATAAATTCTCTTCCTAGGCTGTTGGACTATAGAGTTAAAACATCACTGAAAACTGAAGTGCAGAGGGCCAACACAAGGGCTATGAAGGACTTATTTTGAAGGCTTCAGTGAGATCTCAGTAGTGGATTGGCCTTATGGTCACCTTTGCACAGTGTGGAACATCATCCATACTAATTTACAAAATTTAAAAAATTGCAAAGGGTGGCCCATTATTTCTGCAGACTAGTATTCTAAAGGTGTATTTATATATAACAGAAATGTAGGGGTATATATAAAAGAAACTAATAGCCATTTGTACACTTCTCATCATAGTTTCACTGAGTTGAGTGTAATTATTTATTTATATTATGATAGTGCCCAAAAGCTCCAACCAGAATGGGGCCTTATTGTGTTAGCAGCTGTACAAAACACATAGTGGTAGGTAGAGAGTTTGCAGTGTGTACAGATGAGAAGGTTTCTTATCCCTGTTTTACAGACAGGGAATGGAGGCAGAGAGATTAAATAACTTGCTCAAGGTCACACAGGAAATCTGTGACAGAACTGAAAACTGAACCCAGACCTCTTGAGTCCCAGTCCAGTATCTTAACAACACCATCATTCCTGTGGTATTTACCAGATGCTTGTTGGCAGTGTATTTGAACGTAGTTTCCTATTTCCTGTATGCTTTAGTGGATTTATATGATTTTTTTTAATGTTACTTTCACAATGTGTAACACTATTACTAGTATGGTAGCTGCTAAAACTAGAACTGACAGGAACTGGCAGAAGAGGCATAGATTAATGGTAAAAGACAAATGGCAAACTAAAGAAGATATCTGCCTTTTAGCATCCCAGGGCATCCCCTGGCTTTGAACCAGCTAAAGACTTCCAATAAGCAAAGATAGTTTTCACAGACCACCACAACTTTAATTGTGTCAACTCCTTTGTGTCAACTGTCTGTAATGGGCCATGTTGATTACCACTTCAAAAGTTTCTTTCCTACTGATAACAGTTCCTTTTAATTAATTAGCCTTTTACAGTTGATATGGTTACTTCCACCTTTTCATGTTTCTCTGACTGTATAAATATCCCCTCACTGTGTGTTCCTTTCCATGCATCTGAGGAAGCGGACTGTAGTCCACGAAAGCTTATGCTGAAATAAATTTGTTAGTCTCTGAGGTGCCACAAGTATTTCTTTCTTATTTTCTTTTTGCTATTATTTAATGTTTATTCAGAAACATGAACGAGTCTTCATTTAGTGGCTGAATTTCTTTTCTTAGGCTTTATCTAGCCCATTGTCAGCATTTTCAGACATCTGATGGTTGGCATCATATTTAGTTACACATTTTAACCATTCTGTTTCCTTCATTCATGGTAATAAATAGCTATCACATAAGAGGGAGGTAGATACAATACATGTCCACTTGATACAGGATGATGGGTGGAAATACAGTAAAGCAACACATTTTATAAAAGAGTCATTTAAAACTTTTTAATAAAGGCTAGTTGTCTGTGGCTAGCTTTGATTTATCTTGTTTAATTAAACAGAAGTTTATGATGAGTAGCGCTTTTCCTCATGATTTCCCATTGCAACTCTTTACTTCAACATTAAAGGCTGAAGAAAGACTTACACACCCACTGTCTTAGTGTGATAAGCTTTAAAATATATATAGTGCCAGAATCTGGGTTGCCCTTACATGAATGCTCAAGGCAGGGAATAGCATAAAGTCTATGCTCCACTGAGGAGTTCACTCACTGCTGGTGTCACCTAGTGATTAGGTTGGGGCATGGCAGGCCCTCTCCTTTTGGGGCACCCTGTGCTGACAGCTGCTCCATCCCTGCAGTGGTCTGTTCCTTCCGTGACTCAGCCCTCAGGCCAGGTCACTCATTTCCATCTTCCCCTTTCAGAGTATATAAAGAGTCCAGCAATGGGGTAGCCCTCCAGCTTAGGCAAGTAGCTCTAGGATTCCCCTTGGGTCAGGGTCTCATGCTCCTGACCCTTCAGGGTCTTCCCTCAGCTAGATTTCCTGAACCAGGAGTAGACATCTGTCTACCCTTGAGGTGGGGAAATCTGGGCCCACCCCCACATTCCAATCCAGGGCCCAGTGGTAAGCAGCCAAGACCTGAACCCCAAAGTTCTATACTGCTGCCTCCTGGATCACTTACTACCAGTCCTCTGTCACATTCACTGGTGCAGTCTCCACCAGTGAGGGGTTGTCACCACCTGCCCTCCAAATGTTAGTCTCTCACAAGGCTTTACTGTTGTAGCTCCCAACCTGGGCCACTCACAAACAGCCAAACAGCATGCAGTTCATGCCCTGAGTGTTTGTGTATAGTTACAGCCTTGGTCCAGCAACTGTGACTCCAGCAGCCTGTCATCAATGCACTAGAAGCCTTGGCTATTACTTGCAGGGTTACTCCCAGGCCTGAATTTTCTCCAACCCCCCCCCGCACCGCCCCCCCCACAACCATGTGTTCTGCACTGTCCAGCCCTCTTTCACTCTTTCCCACTGTGAGGACAGAGTGAAAGAGGTTCCCTGTTGTTGTTTGCTAAAATGAAAATCAATCAGTTCCTGCCCTCTTTTTTTGCCAGAGTGGCCACTAGACCAGTAAAACGAAAATAAGAAAGAAAAACTTGTAGCACCTTAGAGACTAACAAATTTATTTCAGCATAAGCTTTCGTGGGTTAGTACCCACTTCATCAGATGCATGGAATGAAACATACAGTAGACAGATATTTATACAGTCAGAGAAACATGATAAGGTGGAGGTGCATAGACCAACCTTAAGAGGCTAATTAATTGAGAGGAACCATAACAGCAGGGGAAGAAAAACCTTTGAAGTGATGAACAAGATGGTCACACAGGTGTGAATGAGGATCGTTAACTTAAGGGAAATAGATTCAATTAACGTAATGGCTGAGCCATTCCAAGTCCTTATTTAATCCTGACGTAAAGTTTGCATATCAATTCGAGTTCAACAGTTTCTCTTTGAAGTCTGTTTTTGGAGTTAATCTGTCGCAACACTGCTACCCTCAAGTCTGTCAGTGAGTGATTAGGGAGGTTGAAGTGTTCTCCTACTGGTTTTTGAATGTGATGATTCCTGATGTCAGATTTATGTCCATTTATTCTTTTGCGTAGAGACTGTCCGGTTTGGCCAATGTACATGGCAGAGGGGCATTGCTGGCACATGATGGCATATATCACATTGGTAGATGTGCAGGTGAATGAGCCCCTGATGGCATGACGGATGTGATTAGGCCCTGTGATGGTATCACTTGAATTGATATGTGGACAGACAGACCAATCCTTGCTTACAGACAGCCCCCCAACCTGAAGCAAATACTCACCAGCAACCACACACCATACAACAAAAACACTAACCCAGGAACCTATCCTTGCAACAAAGCCCGATGCCAACTCTGTCCACATATCGATTCAAGTGATACCATCACAGGGCCTAATCACATCCGCCACGCCATCAGGGGCTCATTCACCTGCACATCTACCAATGTGATATATGCCATCATGTGCCAGCAATGCCCCTCTGCCATGTACATTGGCCAAACCGGACAGTCTCTACGCAAAAGAATAAATGGACATAAATCTGACATCAGGAATCATAACATTCAAAAACCAGTAGGAGAACACTTCAACCTCCCTAATCACTCACTGACAGACTTGAGGGTAGCAGTGTTGTGACAGATTAACTCCAAAAACAGACTTCAAAGAGAAACTGTTGAACTCGAATTGATATGCAAACTAGATTGCATTACCTCAGGATTAAATAAGGACTTGGAATGGCTCAGCCATTACGTTAATTGAATTTATTTCCCTTAAGTTAACGATCCTCATTCACACCTGTGTGACCATCTTGTTTATCACTTCAAAGGTTTTTCTTCCCCTGCTGTTATGGTTCCTCTCAATTAATTAGCCTCTTAAGGTTGGTCTATGCACCTCCACCTTATGTTTCTGTGACTGTATAAATATCTGTCTACTGTATGTTTCATTCCATGCATCCGATGAAGTGGGTACTAACCCACGAAAGCTTATGCTGAAATAAATTTGTTAGTCTCTAAGGTGCTACAAGTTTTTCTTTCTTATTTTCGTTTTGCTGACACAGACTAACACGGCTACTACACTGAAACCTATCACTAGACCAGTGATTTCCTTCAACTTTGATACCTGGCTAGAGATGTTAGCTTATCCTTTGTCTTTAAGGAACAAGCTTAGCCCCTACCTAGACTTGCCTGGTAAACACATTTCAGTCATATTTTCATCTTATGGCCATAATAACTGTTAATATGCATTTTGTACATATATTACACAATAATATTGATGATCAGTGTTGTTAGTTTTTAAATGATACCTCACAACACAAAAGTTATTACAATGGCGTGCAGGGTGTGAATACAGGGGTGCATTCACTCACATCCCCTTTTTCCCAACAGATAAAGGAAAATTATTAAGCAACTGAACCCAAAGATCAAGTCTCAGACCTATGGAGAGTTGCAAGTTCCTCCTTTGTGGGCTTCACCAAGTCACTGTAGCGAAATCTCAGACAGGAGGAGTTCCTGCAGTACTCCCTCCCAGGAGGTCTGAGTGTTGGTCCCTTCACCTCCTCTGTTACCCTGCCACTGAGTTGCTCTGCTCCCCTTTTAAGCTCCTCTGCCAACCAGTGCATATTTTGTAGATGTGGCAGGCTGAGGCCACCTGGGGCCAGAGCAGCTCTAACCCCTACCTTTTCAATGTGAGGTTTGTGTACACAATTACATTCTCCTATGCCCCCACAACTGAAGTCCATGGGTGAAATCCTGTCCCCATTGAATCAATGGGAGTTTTACCAGACTTCTGTGGAACTAGTATTTCACCCCCATGAACTTTCTAGTAAGAAGAGACTTCATGTTATGTCTTGGGGTTGGAAGTCACCCCAAATGATGTGAAGTAGGTGGGCCATGGCTCTATCCCGCCCCCTGCAAAGAGGTGATCAACCTTGGAGCAAATGTTGAAAGTTTAAATTGTGCACCAGGGACACCAGGGTCTTTGTGCCGCCCTTTGGTATAGTACCTGCAAGAGCTATCTCTGTGGCGATGTAGATCCACTTCATCCTTACCCTACTCTTCAAGTGCCTTAGTGGCACAGTTTGGCCCATAATGCATATTTGATCAAACCTCCATTAAATTGTAAGGGGCTGTGATTTTGGGGGGCAGTTTAGATCAGTGAGAGGATGTGTCACAACCTGGCCTGTAATTCTTGGTGCCTTAAATGATCTGCTGATGTGGCTCACAGTCCAGACACCAACAGCCAGCAGACAAGCATGCAGTTCTGTGTGCTGTGCAGCCCTGGCTCAGCACTCTGACCCCAACAGCCTGTCTACAACAGAACAGACTCATGCTGGTGTCCACCAGCCTTAGTTAATACTTGCAGGGTGACCTCAACACACTCCCAGGCCTGATTTTTTCTAAAACCAGCTGCCCTGAAGTGCCCAATCCTCTCTTGGAACAGCCAGAAATAACGAGGTTCATGTTTTCCTTGAAGAGACAAAAGTAAAGCTTATCGCCTTACTGGATTTCATCACTTCACTTCAAATACAGCACTGGGTTGGTTTAGAGTAAAAGTAGAACAAGTTTCTTAACAAAAGGACATAGTTTAAGTGATACCAAGTAGAAGGGATTGAAGGTAGAACAGGTTACAAACAAAAAATAACGGTGCTTTCTAATAGCTAAGAGATAATTTAACAAGCTACAGACTTTGCTCAAGTAATTTTCCTCGCCAGTCATTTGCTTTCCGGCCATTCCTGACTTTCTCTCAGTCAGGACCTTCCACAGAAGTACAAGGTGCTTGTTTTCTTTTCTTCCTAGGTGAAAGATCTTTGCCTAACCAGATTTTTCACCCAGATTCAGTTTTCAGAGACTTCAACCCCCTAGGTTGAAGAGCCCATCTTTCTCAGCTTGCGAGAGCTCTGGCCCCTTGTGTCTTTCCAGTGATAGATGCCAAGACGGCTTCTTTTCTCTCCTTATATCTTCTCAAACTAATTGTTTTGCCCCCAGACTCAAGATGGCCTCATGCTGTTCTTCTCTATCTATTTACTTTCCAGACACACACACACACCCGTGCTGATTCATATGTAAATGGGTCTTCCATTGTTTTTGGTCACACCTTGCTTCATTTCACTGGAGACAGGTAGATGGGTTTTCTCCAGGAAGGAAGGCTGTTGTTTTGCCCTTTGTTTGGTCATAGTCTTTAAAGCATAATATCAATGAGTATTCATAATTCCTCATAACGTTGTAATGCATACATTTTACAATATATTAATCACCAGTGTGTCATTAGCTTTCATGTAAGACCTTCCTTGATACTTTTATAATACAGTAATTTGAATACAATCACTTGTATCATTTCTGGTTCAAACCCCTGTCTTTGCATTCCAAAGGCAATCTCCCCCACTCACTAGGTTGATGACTTTGTTTACTTTTTATGTAAAAGTGCCTTAATTGTCTCTGTCTGAACACCAGGCTGGTCAGACAAACAAATACACATTCCTTTGTCTAGGGCAGAGGCGGATTATGAATTGCTTGCCAAACACATTTTTAGAACATAATTCTAGCACAATCCATAACTTTTTGTATACAACCTGTACATACATCACATGAGAATATTAATGATCAGTGAGTTACTAGTTTTCAAATGATATCTTACCTGCCATTTTTAGGGTATATATCATGACAAAAACTGGACATGCGGCAACCGTATGGGATAGTGCCAGGCAGTGGAGAGTCAGGCCTTGAGAATCCTTTCCCCTAAGAACCATTAGCACACAGACACTTTCTTGTCCTAACTTTTATTTTCATTGGTTTTCTTACAATGATAAAGGTTTAGTAAGATAACTAGCTATAGAGTACACGTTGTGCATAAATACACAGATTTTAAATAATTTCTTGTGAACAAATGTCAAATTAATCTTCATTTCAACTAAGATCCAGAAAGAACCTGAAACAATGAAGAGAAATATGTGGTCATATTTTGCTCTGAGTTTTTCAGCCTTGCAGAGAGGGTGAGGCAAGGCTCCTGTCTCACCCAACCAGTCAGGATAAGGTAGGAAGGGTAGGGGAGCAGCATAAAGAGAAGGGGAGCAGCATAAATGTTGTCTCCTCCCTTATAGTTGGGAAGACACCAGCAGGATAAGGCTGGACTGCTGAGCACCCTGAAGGCTAATTAAAGAAAAGTGGTGAACTGAATGAGCATCTGGTAAAGGCACTACAGCTGATTAACCCAGAGCTCAGCTCTGAAGTTGAGAGTGGAGAGCTCTTGATTTAAGAAGGAACAGAGAATTGGAATTTCTAAACATTATAGATGATAATTTTCTAACTCAAAAAGTGCTGCAGCCAACATGGGAGAATTCTTTATTAGACCTTTTCTTCACAGATAAAAAGGAACTGATCATAGCACCTAAAATTAATGGAAGTTTAGGTACAAATGATTATGACTTGACTTATAAGGTGCAAGCAGAATAAAGTCCAGACCAGTAATATATATACTTGGTGCTTGTGATCCTGGCAGAACAGGAGCCAGCTCATGACAAGGACTCTGTGTCTCAACTGAACACTGGCAAATACATAGCTGGAATCTGTCTGACTCACCTGTGTGTTAGTGTTGTTAAAACCGATGTAATGTTGATAAGAATGTGTTAAGACTTTATGAAATGTTTGTAAACTGCTGCATGTATTATTCTCACTTATAATATCTGTATCCCATGTTATAAGATGTTTGTTCTGTAACTATAAATCACTGGTCAGAAGAGAAGCATTACCAAGTGTGAAATACTAGTTTGCCACATGAGGTGTTCTCTTGCCCACCAAGAAGGGTCATTGAAACCAAATGAGCCATTGTGAAACATGAGAGAACAAAGACTTTGCTAATTGCATTCCTTCTCTCCTACACCATAAAGAAGAGACATGCACATGAACTCATCCCATCAGCTTGAACTCTGTGGGGAAGGGAATAAAAATCCCTAACAAGAAGAAACTGTATCTCTATGCTGCTTGGACTTTAGGAGGGCAAGATTTTGTAGCCTGGGTTAGCCCTAAAGGGCATGTAGAGATTGCATATTACTGCAGCTTCTCTCACCATTTGGAACCCACGATTATAACTCATTTGCGGGAGTATATTTACCTGCTTTAACCTAGTAAATAACTGTTATTTCTTTTTCTTAGCGTACGTCTATACTACCCGCCTGATTCGGCGGGTAGCAATCGATCTTCTGGGATCAATTTATCGCGTCTCGTCTAGACGCGATAAATCGATCCTGGAAGTGCTCCCCGTCGACACCAGAACTCCAGCTCCATGCGAGGAGTAAGCGGAGTTGACAGGGGAGCCTGCGTGCTGCATCTGGACCCGCGGTAACTGCTTTTAAGTTCGAACTAAGATACTTTGACTTCAGCTACATTATTCACGTAGCTGAAGTTGCGTATCTTAGTTCGGCACTCCCTCCCCCCCCCCGCCGCCAGTGTGGACCAGCCCTTAGTTTATTACAGGATTGGCTCCAATAATTGTCTTTGGTACAAGATCTAAAGTACAACTGACCTGGGAAAAGTGAACGGTACTTTTTAGATTCAGAGTAATCTGAATATTGTTATGATTTTTGGCGTAAGTGACCATCTGTCACAAAGGCAAGCTTGCCTAGTGGCAAGACAGGCCAGAGTAATTAAGGGGACTGCCTATGACTCCATGTTATAGTGCCTGAGAATTTTGCACTTGATACTTGGTTGGTGCAATCACAGTATAGAACTCACAGCCAATTTGGGGGGCTTGTGCCCTGGTTCATAACAGTCTGCCCTGAGGCTGGTTCCTGAGCCACTCCAGGAAGCTTGGCAGTACTTTAATAGGGCCAGCTTCACAAAGCTGAAAGCCATTGATCCAAATTGGCTGGAAGAAAGGATTTAATCAGAGAAATGTGACTGATAATTGGGAATCATTTAAGAACGCGTTACTAGGTGCCTAAAAAGCCACAATACCACAGCTGAGGAAGAAGGCTATCCTGGTTAAAAAAGTGACCTGGTTTAGAGAGGAAGTGAAGGCAACTGTTGTCATGGTTCAAGGGAGGAGCCACTCTCCAACCCTCCATCTGGCAACCTGTTGATGCTTGCTCACCTGGGACCCATGAAATCCAGCTCCCATTTGAGGTTCTTCCCCTGCAGTTCTATTGGTGGAGTCTTGGAGCAGCTGATGGCCTGCTGGCCCTACTTAAGCAAACAGCAGGAACAGGAAGCTGTCTGAACAACTGGCACCCTGACCCAGTGTGACTTCTGGAATCTGATTCACAGTTCTGACTTCCAGTTTGTCTCCTGACTCTAACCTCCTGACTCCTCTCTTGTGACTGTCTTGTCACATCCATCCATGACCTGGATGGATGTGACTGCTGTATATATAAACATTTTGACAATGGTATTGGTCCATTACTAGATTAAAATGGTAGAGTCAGCAATAAGAATGCAGAAAAGGCAGAAGTGTTCAATAAGTATTTGTAATCTGTATTTGGGGGAAAAACAGATCATGTAGTCTCATCATTTGGTGATAACACTCGTTCCACTCCACTAATATCTCTGGAGAATGTTAAAGAGAAATTACTAGAATTTAGACATTTTTAAATCTGCAGGTCAAGATGATTTGCATCCAGGAGATTTAAAGGAGCTGGCTGAGGAACACCCTGGTTCATTGATGTTGGTTTTCAACAAATTTTGGAGCACAGAGAAAATTCCAGAAGACCGGAAGAAAGCTATTTTTTGCCGACTTTTAACATTTAAAAAAGGGTAAATGGCATGATCGGAGTAATTATAGGCCTGTCAGCTTGACATTGATCCTAGGCAAGTAATGAAATGGCTGATATGGGACATGATTAATCACAAATTAAGCTTGGGTGATGTAATTAATGCAAATCAACATGAGTTTATGGAAGACAGATCCTGTCAAACTAACTGGATATCTTTTTTTAATGAGATTACAAGTTTGGTTGATAAAGGTAATAGTGTTGACATACTTAGATTTCTCTAAGGCATTTGACTTGGTATCACAAAACATTATGATTAAAAAAACCTAAAATAATATAAAATTTTCATGGAATACAATAAATGGATTAAAAACTGGCTAACTGATATGTCTCAAAATGTAATTGTATCCAGTGCGGTCCTGCAGGGATTGGTTCTTCACCCTACATTATTTAATATTATTTTATCAATGAACTGGAAGAAAACATAAAATCATCACAGATGAAGTTTGCAGATGGCCCCAAAAAAGTGGGGGAGTGGTAAATAACGAAGAGCACAGGTCACTGTTTCAGATCAATATGGATCACATGGTAAACTGGGTGTAAGCAAACACTATTCATTTTAGAATGGGTAAATGTACACATCTAGGAACAATAGGTCATACTTACAGATGAAGGACTCTATCCAGGGAAACAGCAACTCTGAAAAATATTTGGAGGTCATGGTGGATATTCAGCTAAAGATGAGCTCCTACAGTGATGCCATTGCAAAAGAACTAATAAAATCCTAGGATACATAAATAGAGGAATCTGGAGTAGGCGTAGAGGTAAGTTTACCTCTGTATTTGGCATGGGTGTGACCACTGCTTGGATACTGTGTCCAGGTCTGGTGTTTACAAGATAAATTGGAGAAGAGCCATGAGAATGATTAAAGCATTAGAAAACATTTTAGTGATAGTCTCAAAGAGATCCATCTATTTATCTGAATAAAGACAAGGTTAAGGAGTGACTTGCTTACAGTCTATAAGTACCTACAGAGGGAACAAATATTTACTAATGACCTCTTCAGTCTAGAAGAGAAAATTAAAACACAATCTAATGGTTGGATGCTGAAGCTAGGGAAATTCAGACTGGAATTAAGGTGTACATTTTTAACACAGAGTAATTAACATTTGGAACAATTTAAAAAGGGTTGTAGTGGATTCTCCAGAATCTAGTGGATTCTGACAAATTATAAATCAAGACTGGATGTTTTTCTAAAAGATATGCTGTAGGAATTATGTGGGGGCAGTTCTATGGACTGTGTTATACAGGAGGTCAGACTAGATCAGGGGTAGGCAACCTATGGCATGCGTGCCGAGCTGATTTTCAGTGGCACTCTCACTGCCTGGGTTCTGGCCACTGGTCCGGGGGTCTCTGCATTTTAATTTAAGTTTAAATGAATCTTCTTAAGCATTTTAAAAACCTTATTTACTTTACATATAACAGTAGTTTAGGTATATATTAAAGACAGAGAAAGAGACCTTCTAAAAATGTTAAAATGTATTACTGGCATGCGAAACCTTAAATTAGAGTGAATAAATGAAGACTCAGCACACCACTTCTGAAAGGTTTCTGACCCCTGGACTAGATGATCACAATGGTCCCTTCTAGCCTTGGAATCTAGGATTCTGGTGAACAGAACCCAGCTCCAGAAAGAAAAGCTGGAGAGACTATTATTTAAGGGGAAAACTGATTGACTATCTCATTCCAAAAAAAAAAAAAAAAAAAAAAAAAAAAAAGAGCTGGGAACTCCTGCTTAAGGAAAGACTGACAAGGAGTAAGTCAGATAAGGAACTGGGAATGGTTCCAGGAACAGAGCCTGCTGACAGGTTCAGGAAAGAGTCTCCTCAAAAAAGGAGCTAGAAATGGGTATTGAGCTGCGCATGAGATGTATATCCCTGGATGTATCTGAATAAGTGCCTGCTTATTATTTTGGCTGTTAAAAATGAGACTTAGTCCTTTTTATTAAAGAGTAACCCCTTTCTATCTGGACTTTTTTATAACCTGGGTGAAGGGAAGTGAGGCAAGGCCCACCTCCGGCACCATACCTGATTGAAAGGGTACACACTCTTACGACCTCCATGCCTTCATACAGACTCCACAATCCATGAGATGTGTGGGCTCCTCCATCTCTACTCTTTCAGCACACTTGGCTCCTCAAGGACATAGGGAAAGAGAGGCAAGAGGCAGAGTCACAGTTCTCTTCCCTCTGCCCATCCTACATACAACACACCAGCCTTGGGAGCTGGCTGGGTATGTGAGAGTAGTAAGCTGTGCACACAAAGGAGTATAGTAGCAGGTACTCAACCTTCTGAGTGTCCAAGAGCTCTGTGAAACATTCTGTCTCCAGATAAAATACCTTCTTGTGATCTCTCCATTATGCTGTAGCTCTCCACTATGCTTTTACAGATTCCAAGGCCAGGAGGGACCACTGTGATCATCTAGTCTGACCTGTATAACACAGGCCATAGAACTTCCCAAAAATAATTCCTAGAGCATGTCTTTTAGAAAAAAAAACCTTGGATCTTGATTTAAAAATTACCAGTGAGAGAGAATCCACCACAATCATTGGTAAATTGTTCCAGTAGTTAAATACTCTCATCATTAAACATGATACCTTATTTCCAATCAGAATTTGTCCAGCCATTGGATTGTGCTATACCTTTCTCTGTTAGACTGAAAAGCCCATTAAATATTTGTTCCCCATGTAGGTACTTATAGCCTATAAGCAAGTCACCCCTTAACCTTCTCTTTGTTAAACTAAATAGATTGAGCTCTTTGAGTTTACCACCATAAGGCATGTTTTCTAAACTTTTGATCATCCTTATGGCTCTTCTCTGAGAGTTCATGTTCATCTGGTTATCCACCATAACCCCTAAATCTCTTTCAGAGTCACTGCTTCCTAGGGTAGAGTCCCCCATCATGCAAATATGGCCTGCCTACTTTGTTCCTAGACAAACTCATTTACTTTTACTTGTGTTAAAACACATGTTCTTTGCTTGCACCTGGGTTACCAAGTGATCCAGATTGCTCTGTATTAGGGACTTGTCCTCTTCATTACTTCCCACTCCCCCAATTTGTGTCATCTGCCAATCTGCAAACTTTATGAGTGATGATTACATGTTCTCTTCCATGTGATTGATAAACAATATTAAATAGAGTTTGGCCAAGAACAATTCCCTGAGGAACCCCATTAGAAACATACTGCTCATTTGATATTTCCCTGTTTACAATTACAATCTGAGACCTAATCGTTAGCCAGCTTTTAATCCATGTAATGCTTTAGTATGAGCTCTGCCTAAAAGACATAATCTGGTTCTATAGAGTGCTCTATACAGAGAGTGTCTCGTGGTGCCACTTGTTCTCCAGCCTCCCATTTCTTTTTGGTGCTTGACTTCTCAATGTTTGTTTTGTCATTGTCTTTAAGGGGGGGGGGGGGGGGTTGGATTAGAACAAAAAGAAAAATTATAGCATTAGAGCAGCTTTCAGGAGCAATGAGTAGGATGTGTTAAACATCTGCCTGGGCAATAAGACATATGGTATACTTGAGTCTGCATATTTTACTATCAAATCTCTTTACCAAATGTCCATTAACTACTAATGTATTTGCATTGCATTTATGAATATTAAAATCAAACAAATAAGTGTATATAATAATACATGTATTTATTATGTTGTTGTATTTATGATGTTAAAGTAACTTAAAAAACATATACAACTTTTTATTTAAAAAATGTCAAAACTGGCCACTTTGAAAATTTTGAAACTTTTAGCTCAGCTTCAGTTTTGACAAACTGACATTTTCTAATGAAAAAAATTTTCTTGGAAAATTCCTGACCAGCTCTATTTGTGTGACCAATCACAGTCTACAAATGTTAAGTAGGGAAGAATCAACATGAAAACAAATGGCAAATTCTGAAATTTATTCTCAAGCTATTTGGCAAATAGTTTAAAATAAAGTACAATTGGTAAAAATATTATGGGGGGTGGGAGGGTGATCTGGTAATAGGACAGTGGCCATAAGGCACAACCACCATACCTGTCCCAGTGAAAAAAACCTCTTCCAGATCATGATGGTGGGAGTTGTAATCTCCAGAGGGAACACATGACTAAAAGATCATGTGATTGGGAATCATGTGTCTGCTTGTGGTGACTATATAAGACAAAGTTCTGGGCTTAGTCAGAGAGAGAGATTGAGACTGACACTGTTAAGAGGTTGTGTAAGTCTTTCAGTGGTGGGATAGGAAGAGGGCTTGGGAGAGCTGGGAAGTATTCAACCTGGGAGAGGCTGTAGGAAACGGCAAAGCATGAGACAAGTCATGTAGGAAATGGAGCAGGGCGAAAAATGAAGCAGAACAGAGTAGAGTGGATAGGCAACCACTGCATGTTTAGGGTACCTGGGTTGAAACATGAAGAGTTCCCTCGAAGTCTCAAATAAAGGTAGTGGATACAAGTCGTTGTATTGATGGGGGCATTGGGGTCATGGGAAAGGAACTACCAAGTTTGAGAGGCTGGAGAGAACTGGCAAAGAACTCCTTAAAGGCTAGAGAAAACTGGAAGAACTGCTTCTTTAGTTGGACTCTGTCTCAAGAGAGGCCGATTGGAGAGAAGACCAAGACATCTTAATGCCCCAACCTCTCTGTCAGTGGACTGTGAACCTGATGGAAAACAGAGGAGCTAATCAGTAAAGTGAGACATACTGGAGCGCAGGAACAAGGTAAGCTGACCATAGTAGAGACTTATGTGATAACATTCGTTGCAAATAAGTTAATATTCTCTACATAGATGTAGAGAAGAACAATGCACACTGGAATATGGTAATTATGGCTAAAAGCAAAACTCCAGCCTTCTAGTTAGCAGAAGAGTGCAAAAACAGTTATTTAGTCTTGCAATACTTTTGGTATGGCACTATTTTTGAATGGTATTTTCCCATGTGTTTCTGAGAACCTGAACAGGTGACATGAAAGTTCCTAAAAGGTCTATTATCAGTATTCTTCCTCTTTGAAATCCAGTCTTGTCTTTCTCTTTTGTGTCTGTAGTTTTTATTAAAGGCATATTCTTATAACTGGTTCCTTTTCCCCAGTTATAACCACAGAGAGGAAATCTTTTTTCCCCGTTGCTTTTAACTTTCTTCCAACCTATTAATGACAGACAAAGTATCTGAATATTTTCTCACTAATAACTCTTCTTATTAGTGAGAAAATCACTAATATTATCAGATACTAAAATCTCTAAGAACACCAGAAATACTGACTCTTTAAAACCCTAAAAAGCTAAGTGAATGAGTGAAACAAATGTGGGATAATTCAGCAAATAGTCATGGGTGAATTGCCCATTCAGTTTTGGATGATATTTATATATGAGGATACTAATACCCAGATGATGTTCATGACAGAGTTAAATAACAAATTCCATAAAAGTAGAGAAGATAACTGAAAAGCAAACTGCAGCCAAACCAAACAAATATACCTTTAATTGTGCCCTTAAACTTACTGGAATTGGACCTCAGAGAAAAGCCAAAAGAAACAAATGCCAAAGGTGGGGAACCTCAGGTTAAAAGGCACTGGAAAGATACTGAAGGCCCAGATCCTCAGAGTTATTTAGGCACCTAACTCCCTTTGATTTCAATCTGAGCTAGGTGCCTAAATACCTTTGAAGATCTGGAACTGGACATTTTGAGCTAGGAACTGAAAGCAAGAGTTTTCCAACTAATATTATTTCACTGCAGTAGTTGCAAGGAAAGCTAGAGTGTCAAATAACGAAGTCTCAAACTATTCAAGGCTTTAAAAGTTATTAACAACACCTTTCTCCAGGAAATTAGTGCAAAAACTCTTATACAGTCTCAGCAGCTTGCTTCTTCCAAAAGCCAAGCAGCTATATTCGATATCAGGTGTAGATTATGCATTAATTTAAAGGGTAGCTCTAGTAAATGTGACTTGCAGTAGTCTAGCCAGGAATGACTGCAGCCTCTTAACCTGCTGTACAGTAGATAGTGGAGGGTATTATAAGCCAATACTGAGAATTGTGGTGCACTCATGTATCCAAAGTGCCTTTCTTGCTAGGGATACTATGCAAATAATAAAGAACAGGATCCCAAGTCAACGGGCAATGAACGGTGGCTCTAAATCAGACATACTCATTAGAAATAGCACTTTCAAAAATGTCCCTCTTTGCTGGGCTGTGGTTGCTGGAAAAGCTGGGTGAAATGTTTTGGGTAAATAGTTCATTTGCCAAAAAACATACCGTTTTAGGGAGACTGAAACTACTTGCAAATTCAACACTAATTTGCCAAATTTCAGGGGGGGCGGGAATCGTTTGGGTTAGATGCACAAGGGGCCTTAGGTGCCATTGACACAACTGAGGAGATGGAACAGGGACTAGAAGCCATGTAAGACCTAACCATCAAGATGAGTCAATTTCTCTCTCTCTCTCTGGCCCAATGACTATTTATGGAAAGTGGAACGGCTTCAAGAGGAGAGACTGAGAAAGACCCAACCTGGAATACTCTACAGTTTAACAGCTAGGGTATTCGCTTGTGATGTGGCAGACTCCAGTTCAACTCCTGTCTCTGAATCAAGCGGATTAGGGACTTGAATTTGGGGCATCCAAGATGAGTGCTATAACCATGCACCTATAGGGAGCCAGGGGGGCATCACTACCTACTCCACCTCCTGAATTTCTGTGAATCATGTTTTAAAATGTCCTTTCTTTTTATTAAAAAGACTGTTAAAATTACCAGAAATAAAAACAGAAGTCTCACTTCAATTTAAAGGAAACTTTTCATTTTTATTTCACCAGCAAAACAAATTCATTTCTGGTCCACCCAAAATGAATTCCTTTTAGATTTTTTTGATTTGGACAGTGATCTCCAAAAAACTGATTTGCACACTTCTTGTTGCTGTCCTGCTCAGAGATGCCATGCTGCTGCGGCTACTTCAGAGCCCTCTCCTAGAATGTGCCTGTATGAGCTCATCTATCCTTAACTACTTCTTACAATGGTATCTAAATTCTGTACATGGAGGAGGAAAAGAAAGAAACCCTCTGATCTAATTGATTAGGAAGAGATATATTTAGTCCTTGGTTTTCTAAATGTAATGAGAGACACTCTACAGTCTGGGTCCCTGAAGGAGCTCATTTGTATGAACTCGTAATTTGAAACAATTGATTTAAATTAACAGCAATAAAGGGCATGTAGAATCATAGAAATGTAGGGCAGGAAGGGACTTTGAGAGGTTATCAAGTCCATCTCCCCTGTCTTGAGGCAGGATCAAGTATGCCTAGATTATCCCTGACAGGTGTTTGTCTAACCTGTTCTTAAAAACATCTAATGACAGGGATTCCACAACTACCTTTGGAAGCTTATTTCGGTGCTTAACTATCCTTATAGTTAGAAATATTTTCCTAATATCTAACCTAAATCTCCCTTGCTGCAGATCAAGCTGACTACTTCTTTTCCTACCTTCAGTGGACATGGAGCATAATTGATCACCATCCCCTTTATAATAGCCCATAATATATTTGAAGACTGTTATCAAGTCCTCCCCTCCTCAGTCTTCTTTCTCAAGAGTAAACATGCCGTTTTTTTAACCTTTACTCATAGATCAGGATTTCTAAAACTTTGATAACTTTTGTTGCTCATCTCTTGACCTTCTTTCCAATGTGTCCTAATCTTTCTTGAAATGTGGTGCCCAGAACCAGACAGTACTTCAGCTCAGGCCTCACCAGTTCCAGGTAGAGTGGGACAATTACCTCCCATGTCTTACATATGACACTTCTCTTAATACACCCCCAGAATATTAGCTTTTTTTTGCAACTGTATCAGATTGTTGACGCCTATTCAGTTTGTGATCCACTATAATCCACAATGTTTAGAATGGCAATGGCAACTCTACATAAGCTTCATAGACTTTGATAGGCTGATCATATGAATGCTATGTCGCATTCTGTGGGCATATGGAATCCTTCTCCATATAATCAACATCATCAAAAACTTTTATTTCAACTTTACATGCAGTGTTGATCACACTGAGTTCAGTTTTGAAGTCAAAACGGGAGTACGTCAGGGGTGTGTTATGTCTACAATATTCTTCAACATTGCCATTGACTGGGTAATGCAGGATACAACAGAAGACATGCCAAGAGGCATTAAATGGACACCCTTCTTGCCCTTGAAGACCTGGACTTCGCAGATGATCTCGCTCTCCTATCACATACCCAACACCATACATAAGAAAAAACAACACAGCGTAATGCATTCAGCCAGCAAATTGGACTGAAAATCATCCACAATAAGACAGACATCATGGCCTTTAATATTGCCTCACCATCACCAGTATGGATAGAGGATTATGTTCTCACCAATGTAGAAACATTCACATACTTTGGCAGTACTGTCAGCCAGGATGGTAGAACAAGCCAGGACATCCAATAAAGCTAGGAACACCTTCAAGAGTTTAAATACACTCTGGAAATCAAAATACAACACCAAAACCAAACTCAAGATTTATCAGAGCAGTGTACTTTCAACATTACTTTATAGTGCAGAATAGAAAAGAAAAGAAAAAGAAAAAAATAAAATATCAAGGTTGGAAAGGACTTTAGAAGGTCATTTAGTCCAACCCCCTGCATAAAGCAGGACCATCACTAATTTTTGCCCCAGATCCCTAAATGGCCCCCTCAAGGATTAAACTCACAACCTAGGGTTTAGCAGGCCAATGCTCAAACCACTGAGCTATCCCTCTCCCCTGAATGCTGGGGAATGAAAAAGTCTGACATGTCCAAACTGTCTTCATTACATACAACCTGCCCCAGAAAAATCCTCTGTCTCTTTTGGCTCAGAACAATCTCAAACCAAGACCTATTCACACAGTGCAGCCAAGAGGATATGAGCACTATAATTGCCAGGAGGTGTTGGAGATGGATTGGCCATGTGCTTTGAATGGAAAATTGATTCCATCACCAGAGTAGCAATAAGATGAACACCTGAAGGAAAATGAAAATGAGGCCACCCGAGAACAACATGGCAAAGAGCTGTGGAAGCCAAGCTGAAAAGCCTGGGGCACAGCTGGGGAACCATTGAAAGACTTGCCAGAAACAGACAGGAGCTTCTTCACTGCCTTAAATGCCAGAGACATAATGGGAACATGATGATGACAACCTACAGACTCTTTTCTGCCTATCAATTATTCCCCATTTTGTAGTTGTGCATGAACTTTAGTTTTTCCCTTCTCTTCACTGAATGTCATCTTGTTGATTTCAGATCAATTCTCCAATTTGTGAAGGTTATTTTGAATTCTAATCTTATCCTCCAGAGTGCAACATTTTCCCAGCGTGGTATCATTCACAAACCTTGTAAGCATTGTCATAAATATAAAGGGAAAGGGTTAAGAAGCTCTGATACTGTACTATAAAATCCTCTTACCTGTAAGGGGTTAAGAAACTCCGGTAACCTGGCTGGCACCTGACCGGGCTGACACCTAACCAATAAGGGGACAAGATACTTTCAAATCTGGGGGGGGGGGGGGGGGGGGCGCATAGGTGCTGACTTTTGGTTTTGCCGGTGGGTGCCCTCCCTAGGCCCCACCCCTGCTCCGCCCCCTCCCTAGGCCCCACCCCCGCTCCACCCCTTCCCCCACCTTTCCACCGCTCGCTCCTCTATGCCCCCTCCTCTGAGTACGTCTGCCAGTTTTGGGAGGCTATTTTCTGCATATTTATACAGTTCTTTCATATTCTAGTTATTGAATGCAACTATCATTGGTATGTTAACAATTTAATCATTAAAATAGTAAAGAACAACCTAATTACATAAATTACAGTACATTTAAAATCATTAAAATTCCCACTGTTGATTTTCACCACAAATTTATCCATCTTTTAACCTGGCCCTATAATTATAGTACGAACAAATGGAAATCACGTCCCTTCCACAGTCTCGCACCCCAGGCCCACCCCATTCCTTACCTCTTGACCACAGCGCCCTCCTGTAAGCACCCACCCATAAGGCCGGCCCTGCATTCACCTTTTTCCCAAACTCCACTGCCTTCATGGATTGGCATGTGTACCCATGCCAAAATTAAAACTTCCAGGCTCAAAGTGGAGTAAGATCTAAACAGCAGGCTACTAGCATCAAGATTTACACTCCACCTCTAGTGGTCAAGATTCATGCTCTCTGTATATTAGGATGCACCCAAGATGGCCATAATGACAGGATTCACATTGGAGAAAAAAGGTGAGTGAGGTAATAATTTTTATTGGAGCAACTTTTGTTGGTGAGAGAGAGAGACAAGCTTTTGAACTTTCACAGAGCTCTTCTTCAGGAAGAGCTCTGTGAAAGTTCAAAAGCTTGTCTCTCTCTCTCTCACCAACAAAAGTTGCTCCAATAAAAATTACCTCATTCACCTTTTTTCTCTAATTTCCTGGGAACAGGGCTACAACACCACAGCATACAAAAATGCAGGATTCACATGAACAGCACAGAGTGACCACCATCAGACCAGGGCACTATTTTTAGGATTCATCTTAGCATAATATCATCATCACACCAAGGAAGTAGCACTACCAGCACAATGAGATGAATATAGCCCTGTGTGCATGCCAAAAAGTCACAGTACAAGCACACTGGGATCCACACAGCAGAATAGTAGTGTCAGTTTAGCTCTCAGTTTAGTGGGGATGGACTCAGTCCCTGAGTGTAAGGGTTCAGCTAAACACAAGGGCACCTGCAAATAGCTGTACTAACAGCAGGATCTACACTGGCCCAATAGGAGGAGTTGCATGTCAGGGCACTAATTCCCAGTCCCAGTGCAAGGCAATATGGGATCCAGGCACCAGGTCTTTAGTACCAGACTTTGTACTCCTAGGAGAGTGGGATGGAATTATAGAAGTTACAGGGGGGAAAGCCCTGTGATCACCCTGGCACAGTCCATCTCCCTGCCAATGCAGGGCTGATCCTTACTACATGTTTTGTCCAGTCTCCTTTTAAAAGTCGTAAGTCTTGGAGTTTCTAGCTGTGACACACTCTACCACGGGTTCTCAAACTGGGTGTCAGAACCCCTCAGGGGCTCACAAGGTTATTATATGGGGGGGTCATGAGCTGTCAACCTCCACTCCAAACCCTGCTTTGCCTCCAGCATTTATAATAAGGTTAAATATATAAAAAGTGTTTCTAATTTATAAGGGGGGAGTCACACTCAGAGGCTTGCTATGTGAAAGAGGTCACCAGTACAAAAGTTTGAGAGCCATTGCTCTATACCTCAGGGGAGCGGCATGCTGTGCTCCGTAAGCCCCATATTCATCATTTGTATATATTCTTTATATTTCATATAAAGCATGCAATGTAAGGTATCATGGGAAAGATTATGATTTGCTGAAACCCACTGTTCTGTTGAAATATGTATATCATTAAAGTTTATAAAGTTATGCGATTGTGCTGTATGGTGTTACTGAAATATGCTGCAAATTTGGGAGCAGCTCAGAAGACAACTCCCCAGAAACAACAAGGCACTTGACCAAATGGCTGGGTGAATGTTAAACAACCATCACCAGCCATTGTGCAGCAAATGAATGACAATTAGCAATTCAATGACCATCACCAGAGAATTACTAAACCCTGGGATTCAGCAATGCCCTGTCCCCCCAACATGATCACTAGCCCTTCCCTTGGGAGACTTCCATCCAAACCCAAAGGCAGAGATTGTACTGCTAGGAAGGTTTCCCCTGTTAGCCTGAGTTTCCCTCCCCTCCCCTCCCCTCCCCTCCCCCTCCCACAGTGCCTGGTTGTGTTTGCCAGAGTGAGCACATGGACTTTAACATATAAACCATATAAAACAGAAGTGCCCCCAGTCACCCTCACCCCAAGACCCCCTTTTAAATACACTTCTTACCTGCTGCTGGTACTAATGCCTTTAGTTGTGTGAGAAGAGACTGGAGAAAGTTTTGCAGCTGGAGAACCAGAGAAAGCATGCCTGCCACAAGAAGCTGCTAGGAGCAGGAGACAGACAGAGAGGCACCAGTGGTGGTGGGGGGGTCACTCTCTCTGCCCCTCCCACCCAGGAGCAGAGTTCCCTTCCCACTGATTGGCTGGTGGCCAAAAAAAACCACCTCAACAGCAAATCTGGAAAGAGCTGTTTTGAATGCAGCAAGTCCATGACTCAGAGCCTGAAACAGCTGCTCAGAAGGGGGGAATAGCTGATCGGCGGCGCTCCCGGCTCCGGCGCTGAAACAAACTGCTGATTGCTCACCCCCCGCAGCCTCGCTGAACAGCTGATGGGGGCCCTGGGCCCCCAGGAGCCCCTTAAACACTTGACTGGTGCCAGTGGGTGCAGAGCACCCACTAATTTTTCCCGGTGGGTGCTCCAGCCCCGGAGCACCCACAGAGTCAGCGCCTATGGGGTGGGGAAGGCTTTTGTCTGTTTGTGGAATGTCTTTGCCAGAGACAGATCAAGGAAGAAAGCCATCCAACTCCTATAGAGTTAGTAAGCAATTTAGATAGAAATGCGTTAGGTTTTTCTGTTGTTTTTAGCTTGTGAAATTCGCTGTGCTGGAGGGAATGTGTATTCCTGTTTTTGTTTCATTTTTCTGCAACTTTAAGGTTTTGCCCAGAGCGGAATCTCTCTGAGTTGAGAAACTGAGTACCCTGTAAAATATATACCATCCTGATTTTAGAGAGATGATTTTTACCTTTCCTGCTTTAATAAAATCCTTCTTTTAAGAACCTGACTGTTTTCCATTGTTCTAAGACCCAGGGGTTGGGTCTTTGATCACTTTGTGACCAATTGGTTAGGAGATTATTCTCAAGCCTCCCCAGGAAAGGGGGTGTTTGGGCTTGAGGGGATATTTTGGGGGGAAGAGAATTCCAAGTGGTCCTTTTCCCTGGTTCTTGTTTCAATCACTTGGTGGGGGCAGCAATAACCTTTTCTCAGGGTACAGGGGAGAATTGTACCTTGGGGAGTTTTTAACCTAAGCTAGTAGAAATAAGTTTAAGGGGTCTTTCATGCGGGTCCCCACGACTGTACCCTAGAATTCAGAGTGGGGAGGGAACCCTGACAAGCATACTTTCCATTTCATTATCCAAATCATTAATGAAAATATTGAATGGTATTGGAACCAGGACAGATGCCTCTGGGACCCCACTAGATACATCCCTTGTCCCAGTTTGATCATGAACCATTGATAATTAGTCTTTGAGAACAGTCTTTCAACCAGTTTTGCACTCACCTTATGGTAATTTCATCTAGACCACATTTCCTTAGTTTAAGAACATAAGAACGGCCATACTGGATCAGACCAAAGGTCCATCTAGCCCAATATCCTGTCTTCCAACAGTGGCCAATGCCAGGTACCCCAGAGGGAATGAACAGAGAATTATGAAAATGTCATGTCTATGAGAATGTCATGTGTGACTATGTCAAAAGTCTTACTAGAAATCAAGATATACCATGTCTACAGCTTCCCACCTCATCCCCCCACTACTATGCCAGTAACCCTGTCAAAGAAGGAAATTAAGTTGGCTCGGGATGACTTGTTCTTGACAAATCCATGGTGGCTATTTCTTATAACCCTATTATCCTCTAGGTACTTACAAACTGACTGTGTAATAATTTGTTCCGGTATATTTCCAGGTATCAAATTTAGGCTTATTCTTCTATAATTCCTTGGGTTCTTTTTCTCCACCACCCCCCTGCCCTTTTTAAAGATAGTACCCATCTTTAGTATAGGTATATGGGTATGATTTTTTTATCATCTTTCTGAGTGGGGCAGGGCCCTGCTTTTGCAGTTTTAGAGCCTTCCCCTCAATCTCCTTTGGTGAAAAATTATTATATATATGCAACAAATCACATAGCTAATGCACTTACTCATATCTTTAGATGCTTCTGCCTTCCAGCATATATTACTTCTGTCTTATCTGAATTGAGTCAGTCCGTTTGCTATTATAAGGTTCTCAAAGAGTGGTGTCAAACTAAGATTGAAATTAAGACTATCTCTGGAATAGTCACAAATGCTTTAAAATTGTTTCCTTTATGGATTCCATTATGTGAACATGCTTGAAAACTGAATAAAATTTCATCCTATATCGCAAATATAAAGACACAGATGAGAGGAAATTGAACATGTCACGTAAATCAATAGCTAACAACTATCAGTTTAATAATTGTAGAGCACAGAGAATGGGTTACTTTCTCTGTTCCTTGACCTGAGAGAATATGACTTGTCCAGTTTCCATCTAAGAGAATCTTAATATGATTAGTAAAGTGTCTGTATATATATCTTCTCTCATCTCAATGCTGTGTGACTCTTGACATTAGCAGTTATTATGTATGGAATTTGATTTCTTCTTGTGGCTTTTCCAGCTTGTATAGAGCTAAACATAAAAATGCTGATAAAGAAGAAAATGTGCTGAGCCTCCCCCCACTTCCTTTTTGGCTAGTTTATAGGAACTTGACTTGCCACAAACAATTTTACAAGTTTGACCACTTAGTGAATGTTACGTTTCTTCCACTCCCTCTATCAGTCTCTTGGCAGGCAATTTCTTTAGGACAGGGATAATGTATCTTTTTGTCCCTGGCATGAGTCAAAGAGTAAGCTACTACTTGGTGTGGGTACAGGTGGCAGAAATTGGCAATAACAGGACACCTCTCTTTCTATGCTAGTACACCATTTTTGATCAGTAGAGATACTCAGGGTCATATCCTCTGCCTCGAATGCAGCAAGGCTTTCTTGATGAGGGTTCCTTCAGTCTGGAACACACCATACATCCATAGTTCACCAGAGACTGGTTTGGAGACTTATGGGTTTTCCTTCTCCCCACCCAGTCAGGACAGTTGAGTGGATAAGAATGTGGGGTGAGAGAATCTGAGTTTAGAAATAGAGGAGGATATTAACTTTTTGTTTTGAAGATTAGTGTATAGATGAATCATGTTAATATTGTGTTTTTAATGTACTAGGCCCAGTAGGAATGGTGTGGTGTCATGCCATGCCAGCAGGAAGTCTAGGAATTACTGATCAGGGCTTGTTTACACTTACAGTGCTTCAGCAGCATAGCGGCACCGCTATAGTACATAGTGAAGATGCTACCTAAGCCAACAGGAGAGCTTTTTTTGTCTACATAGGTACTCCACCTCCTGAGAGACGGGTAGCTATGTTGATGGAAGAATCCCTCCTGTTGACAACACCCTTGTCTACACCAAGGGTTAAGTTGGTATAACTACGTAGCTCAGGGGTGTGGTATGAAGCTTCACTAGTCACTTTTTAAATTGAAATTGCATTAATTTATAAAATCTAATAGGAGTGTGTACAGATTCTCTGATGCAGACTATTGAAGAGCTACAAATGGATATGCTAAGCAAAAATGAGACCGGTATTTAGGATTTTTAGGAACCATGATATTGAAGAATGGTGATCCCTCTGAGTATTGACCAGAAATGTGAACACCGACTCTGAACCCTTTACTATAACTGGCCTGCTGCAAGCAAGCCAGTGAATATCAGGGAAACCCTGCTCTCTTGTTAATGTGTATAAATGTTGTTTCCAAAATGGTCAGGAAGTTTAATAAAGGTTAATTATTTATTCTAATAAGACAAAAATACACTTCACTTGCCTTTTGATTGGAAATTTCATTAGGAAGAAACAGAGGAATACACTTAGAGAGCCTTATTCTTCATCATCAAAACATGGTGAAACTTGCCAGAAAAGGGTGGAGCCAAAGCCATCACATGCTCATCATCATCCTCAAACAATCAACCAAACTATGTTGTCAGAGTGCACTGGAGGAGATGAAATGACAGTTGTTTAGCTTCTGGCCAAACACTTGAGTTTATGGCATTTCAGATACATCCTAATGCCACAAAAATGGTAGGTTGCGGTTAGTCACTAGATTTGCATGATTTCTGTTGCAAACACCATTCTAAACGTAGTGAACTTTAGTTTGTTCTGTGTTTGTACAACACCTAGTAAAATGAGGCTATGGTTCTTGAGTAGGACTCTTGCATGCTATGATAAAACACTTTTAAGCCATAAATCTAGGATAACAACCTAGGGAGGAGAGGCATGTTCAGTACAACTACTAGCTGTTAAAACTAAACTTAATTTTATACATTATTTTAAGGCAAGGATTTTTCCATCAAGAGAACTCAATGGTCTTGAACTAATGGACATAGTGTTGAATCAATTGGGTAACCGAGGCGTGTCTATTGAGAGTTTACAAGATAGGACTGTGATAACATTATGAATACAGAAGTGAAATTCTTGGGAGTACAAAAGGTGTTTCGTCTTATTGTTTCATGTGATGTGCACATATCCAATTTGATCCTTAATGATGCTGTAATGTCATTACAAGAAGCTGTAACTCTTGCTGGTGAGTATAGCTTTTGCTATCCTGAAAGACCTTGTGACTTCAGCAGTGAAACCACTGGCTTGGTAATACACATTGCATTGGCTAATGGCATGCCTAAACTAGGCACTCAAATAGGCAAATATATGCTACCAAATGTATGCATTTAACTTTGAAAACCTGACCCTAGAATGATAGTCATGTCTACCTCATTATATCTCATCTAGCACTGTATCTTGATCGTCCTTTATAACTTTTTTTAAGTTAGCATCACCAACCTACAAGTTAATTTTTACAGAATTTGCTTTACTGTGAAGCCATTATTATATTAAATTTCCTATATTGTGCTTTGTCCTTGTGAAGAATGCTCTGCTAGCATCTATATATTTTTCTCTGGCTCTAATCACAATGCCAGCAGAATGGCTCACCTACATAAATGAATGGCTTCCCACCACTTATGTGATATAAGGAAGTATTATCTATCTTAGAGATGGGGAATTGAGGCACAAAAAGTGATGGAGCAAGACTGAGCTTCTATGCTTGCTCTTGTTCAAGGAGCATAGTGATGACATAATGAGAGACCCAAAGAAGGGATTGTGATACAGAGTCTTGCTTGCTCCTGTAGGAGAAGTAATTTGCAACACCCCCTTACATGGTGTAGTTTATTTCCATCCCAGTGCCTCTTTCTGACTCAATTAGGGAGCATAGGAAGAGCCATGGCTCCCTTCCTGCCTACTTACTCACAGGAAGGTAGAGTGGGAGTATTCCCTACACTATCATCCCTAGGCCCACACAGAAGAGGGCTACAGGGTATAGGTATTTTACTACACCCTGTTCCCTACACTGATACATTGACAATTGTGTGAGTTAGCCTTAAGGAACCAAATCCTATAGGAATCATTGGTTAAGGTTCTGCAGTAGGACTCTATTCATGACTCTTCCACATTCTTTTCCTTTATATATAATCCTTTTTGACTGAACTGTGTGTCAAAGAAACTCAGTCAGGACACACTTAGTTTTAGTCACTTTTATTGATTTCTTTAATTGACATATACAAAGAGAATCTAACAAACAGACACAAATCAAATAGACAATAGAAATTAATGTAACATGTGGAAATCATTAGGCACGAGTATATGAAATTGTATAACTCCTTAATGGAGTCTGAAAGATTCTGATTATAAAAGAGTAATGACTCTACCCAAATAAATCTAAAGTACAAAATATATTAAAATAAAAATTAATGAAAATAAAATCCAATCCAATCTACAGTAGCTATTATGAGAAACTATTTATGAAATGTATTTTTCTAGGAACTGTAAATGAATCTAATAAATAATCATTTAAATGAATAAAGGACAGTATATAATCACTTGTGGAATAACCAGAGTTTGGATTTATCACATAGACCCTTTATGTATGTTCTTGGAAATGTCCCTGAACCAATTTAAGCAGAGGGCATTCGAGACCAGGTGTGTCATGAAAGATACAGAGGCCCCCAGAATACACTAGAAAATGCACACCAATAGTCAAACAGAGTGTTTCAATAAGGGGAAGAAGGTAGCTAAGGGTCCAACCGAGGAGAGCATGCCAAGACTATATTAAACTGTGTGTAAGGGGATATAGTAGTTGCCAAACCACCACTTATCAATGAAGGTGGCAGCAGCAGCAGCAATCTGCAACCAAGTCTCTGGACCCAGTATAGCTGCTCAAAATCTTCCAAATTCCCCTCTCCCCCAAAACCCCTCAATTTTCTAATTGCTTGCACAACTCTTTTCAGGATTTTGGCCAGCTTTAGGGGTGAGAGGTCCCCCCCCAAAAAAACAAAACAAAACAAAAACATCTGGACATTTCAGAACAATCTTGGTAATTAGAACTGGTAGAAAAAGCTGCAGTGTGGGATAGCATCATGTAAGACAGCAGATAGCAAAGAAAGGCCATGTAGACAAAAAAGAAAACACAGTAAAAAAAGAAACACACGTGTCAAAGAAACACAGTACAGGGAGATCAGAGGAGACCACTGCATCACCATGAAGTTGTCCTATTGATAATATGATGCATGATTTTCAGGTTCAAAGTCTATCACCACTCTGGCAGACATCAAGCTGATATTTGGCATGGAATTCCTGTTTTCTGAGTCTCTACTGCACCATCCGAATGTTGGTACAGATAGCTGGAACTGACTATACTTGGTATTACATGATCCAAAGTTGCCTTCCATAAGCAGCTCTTGGTGAGCCACAATGAATCCATCAAAACAACTTCTGCTGTCTTGTCCCACACCAGTTCTCTCTGCATCAGTTGCCAAATATGTATGCCATCTCTCTAGGAGCCTGGCTAACACCATGGAGATAGGGATGTGCATAGAGGGGAATATATAAAGGAGCGTGGGGTACTTTCTTGGAACATTCACTGGGGTACATCATAATGAGCATTCTCCCGGGGGGACAGTGGAATCCAGCCCATATTTATTACATGATATCACTTCCACATGTAGCATAAAGATGTGATAAACTTATTTATTCACCTTTGACTGCTCCCTGTCCATTGCTCTCTCAAGACTTAATGTTCTAAGCCACTGAGCACCATCAACTAGTCATTTTTAAAAATCAAATTACCACAGAAATGTTTCCTCCTCCCAAAAGGAGAAGTAGTGCACTTTATCCACTGCCCCCTCTCCCAATTCACATGCCCAAAGCCCAGTAAGAGTAATTTCTGAGCCAATAATATGTTGTCCACACACACAAAAATCATGTAGCTTCAAAATCTAATGTACTATAGTCCCTACAAAGCCTAAGTCATAAACATATGAGAAAGCTCCCCTTGATTGATCATGTCATCAGCAATTAGATGTCTCAGCCCACACCTGCACAGTCTAAATTATATTCTAAACTAAATTTTGTGGCACATCAGGTTTGCTCTAACATCTCTAGAGGAGTTTGTGCATAATTCTTAGCACCCTTCTAATGTTTAGGAGTGAACTATCACCAAATGTTCCCATTTAACTAAGAAAATTTTAAAAATACTAGTTCTGGGCACAGGACAACTTAGCCAGAAGGACACAGAAACATCTGGAACAGGGTCTGAGAGTTATTAGATATGCTCAGTAGCTCTTTCTGAGGCTATGTAGGAACTTTTAATTGCCCCACCCCCCCGTAACATTCTGAGAGCTGAGCCAATCACAGCACAAGGAGGGAAAAGGTTATAAATATAGGAGTTAAAGACAGCCCTATCGACTCAGCGGGTGATTGATGCAAACCAATAGGTGTGAGTGTGGAGTGGGCTGGGTCAGAATCCCTGTACCTCTTTAGATACAGGTTAGTGCTATTCTAGCTTTATTTGCTAGGGAAGCCCTCCATTAGGATCAGGGTCATCCATTGGGTGGTGCGGGGCCTGGTGTGGAAGTGATGAATCCATCACTTCTGGGACTGACCATGCTGGCCAATCGCACTGGCCTATGGGCCCCCCCTCCAAAGTGCAGGGCCCGGAGCAGTCACCCCAATTTGCCATATCCTAGGGACAGCTCTAATTAGGATAATACTTGGTCCACTGCAGTGTGTTTTATGCATCTAGAGGGAGAGGGGACCATTTGTTGACAACACACTATACTATAAGCATGCCACAAGGATTGAAAAATCATCTGAGAAAAGATAAGAAGGAAATGTTTTTTTCATATGTGCTAAAGTCTAGAAAATGTTATGTTGAACCCTAATATTTGAATGTTTGTAACAAACAATAGGAGAGAAGTTTACATAAGGAACACCAGTAGATTTACTATCTAATAGCTTTTGTTCAGAAGTTGTTCTCAGGATAAAATATTGCTAAGAATTTTTGGAATTGCATTTACAATGTGTTTTGTGTGCATTAAATCTTAGTAAAACAAAAGTGACAAAGGGTCCTGTGGCACCTTATAGACTAACAGGGGTATTGGAGCATAAGCTTTCGTGGGTGAATACCCACTTCTTCGGATGCAAGCAGTGGAAATGTCCAGGGGCAGATATAAATGTGCAGGGAAGAGTCAGGCTAGAGATAACGAGGTTAGCTCAATGAGAGAGGGTGAGGCCCTCTTCTAGCAGTTGAGACACCTAGAAGAGGGCCTCACCCTCCCTCATTGAGCTAACCTCGTTATCTCTAGCCTGACTCTTCCCTGCACATTATATCTGCCCCTGGACATTTCCACTGCTTGCATCCGAAGAAGTGGGTATTCACCCACGAAAGCTTATGCTCCAATACCCCTGTTAGTCTATAAGGTGCCACAGGACCCTTTGTCGCTTCTACAGATCCAGACTAACACGGCTACCCCTCCGATACTAGTAAAACAAAGAAAGTGGGTGGTGCTCTCTCTTTGAAATTGGCTGGGAACTATTAACATCCATTTACCAGGGATTTACACACAATCAGTGGTGCTGGAACACTTTTAATAGTGGGGTGCTGAAAGCCAGCCCCCTTACGTCTGTCCACCCCACCCCCCCAGAGCTGGGGCTGGGAGCAGAGCCGTGTCTCCGGGAGGTGGGGACCTGGACAGGGGTAAAGGGGCAAAGGCTTGGGCCACAGCTGGGGGCAGGCATGCATCCAACAGCTGGAACCCCGGGCACGGAGCCAGCAGCAGAGTCCCAGGCATGGGGCCGGCAGCTGGGACGTATTTTTGTTGGACGTATTCCTGGAGGTTTCATCACACGACATAATCTTTAATTAAAGATTGAACTTTAATTCCTGGAGACTCCAGGACAATTCTGGAGGGTTAGCAACCCTAAGCAGAACCCCAGGCACAGGGCCGCAGCCAGAACCCTGGGCGTGGGCCGGGCAGTAGAGCCCCATGTAAAAAATGGGGGTGCAATAACCCTGAGGTTTAACTGTATAATGCCTTAAAAGAAAAAAAAAGTTCTGAAAAGACAGAACTCTGTCTTGTGCTTCAACAAAGAGTTAAACTGAGGTGATGGAAAAAGCGGAGTGAAGAGTTAGGCAGAGTATTGCCTGAGCATTCCCTGCCCCGTTACACAAGGACCCTAGGAATTGTGCTGAAATCGATACCTTCACCTATCAGTGGATGTCTTATATTTACCATTAGGTGAACATTCTGAATGTTCACTGTTAAGTTATCTCTATGTGCTTTAAAGAACTTCTGTTATTTAATTTTAATCGTCCATTCTCCCTGAACCGTTCCAAAGGGAAAACTATACCTAGCAGGCAGTGAGAAGACAGTTGTCCCTAGTCATCTTCAATAAATAACCGCACACATAGGAAAATTGCTTTTTGTAGATCGTTGACATGTGGGAAAGTGATTAATTTAGAAATAGAGTATAATTAGAAATGCCTAATTTAAATGCATGCCTGTTCTCTTTCCAGAACAAGTGCATTATATAGCTGAGTATAAAAGTATAAATGAAGGGAGGGGGGGAAAGTGCTCATCTGTCTCTGTCTTTGGTTTCTATTTCAGAGGTGCTTAACTCTGTGGTGAAATAGCCCTTCTAGAAATATGTCTGGTTTCTAAGACTGTTTCTCCAGGTTGTCTAACATCTACTTGCAGGGCATGTAGTGTTGCTCTTGCACTGTCTCATAAGGGAGTTTAGTGCCAGTCTAAGCTGACCTTCTTATTTCTATTTGTCAATAACTTGCCAATAGCTTAGCATGCATCTGCTTAATGAGTATCCTTACAGAGAAGTTTGAGGAAAGCTAAGTTGCCAGATGGCCAGTTAACTTAAAAGCTGTCTCTGTCTGATTGAGGCCAAGAACTAGCAAAACAAAGGGGAGGATTGTCCCCACTGAATACACAAGCAGATGCAGGACAAGCAAAACAGAAGCCCTTTCCAAAAGAAGAACACTAAGGTCAGATATGAGAAAAACTGACACTAGAACAATCAGTGCACAAGACAATGGGGCCATTTGTGGTGACTTTGTCAGATATGATAGAAGTGACAGTTTCCATCTCCTGACCTACATGAGCACTGTGACAACAATAGCTGTTACTGAAATTTTTGTTATCTGGGAATTTGTTGAAGTTATTTCTTGGTTTTTATCACTGATTGGAATATACACCATATCCTGGGCAACAATGTATACAAACAGGAAATTGGAGCAAACTGTTAGGGCACTACATTTGTTAAACCTGCATTCTAGAACTGAAAGTTTGATTCACTGGGGTCTGCATCAGTTTAATACAGTTAGAGCTGATTAACCCAAATCAGTTCACAACCCAGAATTTAGATAGTTCAGGATACCTTACATGCTAAATGAACGGTTCACAAAAATCTTACCAGTTCTCCAATATCTAGCTAAACAAACACAGATAGAATAATAGAAATGTAGGGATAGAAGACACCTTGCACTGAGGCAGGACCAAGTATACCCTGACAGGTGTTTGTCTAACCTGTTCTTAAAAACCCCCAATGATGGGGATTCCACAACCTCTCTTGGTAATCTATTGCAGTACTTAACTAGCCCAGTTATAACGTTTTTCCAAATATCTAACCTAAATCTTTGCTGCAGATTAAGCCGATCGCTTCTTATCGTACTTTCAGGGGACATGGAGAACAATTGGTCACTGTCCTCTTTAAAAGTCCTTAATATATTTGAAGATGGTTATCAGGTCCCCCAGTCTTCTGTTTTTAAGACTAAAGATGTCCAGTTTCTTTGACCTTTCCTCATAGATCAAGTTTTCTAAAGCTTTCATCATTTTTGTTGTTCTCCTCTGGACTCTCTCCAATGTGTCCACATCTTACATAAAGTGTGGCACCCAGAACTGGACGCTGTATTCCCAGCTGGGTCTCATCAGTGCTGAGTAGAGCAGGATAATTACCTCCTGTGTCTTAGGTATGACTCAGATGAACAAGATTTATATCCATAAGGCATATTAAAGGATACGTGCTTATTTATTTTAGATTTAAATAGGTGTTTCCAAAGCACTAATCCCCACAGTATCCAAGTGCTTCACCAAAATTGATGAATTTAGATGATCTCTCAAAGAAGTGTTGGAAAAACTATTATCCCTATTCTACAGGCAAAGGCTGAAATCCTCACCCCTTGCTCTGACCCTGTACACGAAGGTGAAACAGTGGAACACATTAAGTAGCTCTAAAATCCCTGGTTCCCACCAAAGGAGGATTCCCCACTGCAGACACAGTGGTAGGCAGCTGTAAGAATGTCCTTTGGGGTGTTCCTCATTAACCATGCTGGTGGTAGAGCTGGTGGTGAGACCAAAGCATAAAATGCTTTGAAGAGTCAAGGCAGTGCTGGAGCACATAGGTAGCTAGGGAGCCTGAAGTAATTTAGGTTATCCAGTGAGGAAGAGGGCTCTGCTGATATAGCAAAATCAAGTTTATTAATAGTGACTTAGCCTTAGGTCACTGTGCAAAAATAAAAGTAAAACTAAATCTAAAATTATAAAATGTTACATTACTTATAAATAAAGACGAAAAAGGACATAGAGTATTAAACTGTATATGATCACTACACAACTTGTCTTTTTCTTGTTTTAGCGGTTGCCCATGCAAATAGAGCAACCACTCAGGTCAGATACATTGTCAGTTTCTAACAAATATTCTATTTTTGGAGAGGTCATAGGAAAAGGCATCTGGAACAAAAGCATTGAAAGCCATTTTGACCTCAAGTGGCAATACATATTACAATGTAATAAATAAAGTGGTAGGTCTTCCATCTGCCCTAAGCTGCCTGGCCAGAGGTGGTTACATTTCTCAATGTCAGTATATAGCCTTAGAAGTAAACCATCTGGATGGATTGAAAACAGAGCTGTAAGGCCCTCCTGCCATTTATTACAAAAACTATCTAAATATCTGGCATGCTCATGAGTCTTTTTAACAAGGGGAAACCAAGGTGACATAGTTGAAATAGAAACAACTGCCAAATTCAGATGCTTATTAATATCCTCTATTCTCAGCTTGATTATCGATTTCATATTTAAAAATTTTAATAATTTCTGATTCTGAGAAACCTATAAAATGCAGAGAGCTCTGAATATACTCTAACCAAGGAAATTTACATGAAAAAGTCCTACTGAGGTATTTTTCTAAGTACAAGTTTGGCAAACGCTGCCAGTGCATACTATCACTATGAAGCCAAAAATTAATATTATATTGCACTTTGGCAGAATGGAGATCATACCTGTCTCGACTCTAAAAGCAGTTAGCATATTATGTGTGAGGCCAAAAATCTTCCTAAGAAATTTCTTTTGGATCACTTCCAGTCCCATGGGATCATTCCATCTTCATAGTTCTGCACTGTACAAAATCTGAGTGCATACCTTGGTCTCAAACACTCAAAGGGCTGGTGCAATTAAGTAGCCTCCCATGAGTCCAGGTAAAATGTAATACAGCTTGCATTTAATTTTGTTACCTAAATATGATTATCCCACAAACCATTTTGTGTGAACCAGATACTCAGGTAGGGGAAAGAGCTAGCTTGTTCAATATCTTGCTGTAGCGTGGTGAGACTCACCAGTGCGGCACCTCTTGCTGGTCATCCAGGGAATTAGCTCAACTCCAACTTTGGAGTGCCCTCTGCTGGCCGACGTCCCACCTGCCTTAGGCCCCCATGTCCCTCCCAGACCCCGGTGCCCCTTTACCTTGGGGTGCTGCCCCCTGGCAATGCCCCCACACTCTGGGTCTCCCCTCCAAGGGGAACCCCCAACCCTCAAACCCCCCTTGCTTCAGTGGCTACTGCCAGTCATCATCTAGCCCCCTCTCACTGGGGCAAACTGCAGTCTGTAATGGCCACTCATCATCGGCAAGTGGGTTGGACCAGCTGCCTCTGCCTATCTCTGGGCTGCAACTCTGTAGCCCCAGTACCTCCTTTGGCCTTACCCAAGGCCTCAGCCTGGGGAGTTGCCAGGCTGGAGCTCCCCAGCTCTTATTGCCTTTCCCCAGCACTGCTCTGCACCCGGTGCCCTGCTCCCAGGCAGCCCAGTCCTTCTTTCTCCACACCTAGGGAGAGACTGACCCACAGTGGCAGCTCTAACAATTGTGCCACCCCAAGCAGTCGCCGCCAAATTGCCTCCTCGGAGGGCAAGAATGGGGCAGCTGTCCGAGTCCTGCAGCGGCAATTCGGCGGTGGGAAGAGCGGTGGACCTGCCACTGAATTGCCGCCGCGGGACTCGGATTGCCGCCCCATTCTCGATACCGCCCCAAGCACCAGCTTGGAAACTGGTGCCTGGAGCCAGCCCTGCTGACCCAGCTCCTCCCTGAGCCCTTATAACAGAGTCAGGTGTGGCCTGATTGGGGCATGGCCCCATCTGTGGCTGCTTCCCCAATCAGCCCAGCCTTTTCTCTCAGGAGCGGGAGTAACTGCCCCGCTACGCTCGCCCATTGATGTCTCTGACTAAAGACAATTACGTTAATTTTTGAATAATTTATCAAGAGGCCCTCCTGTTGACAGTATAAACTGAACTCATTAATAAACACTTCAGTCCCAATAGTGTTTGTGATAGTAGAACCATATCATCTGCATATAAGACAGACACGGTGATTCATAATTTTAGGGCAAAAATTGTAATGCTAAAACCACATCACTGACATAAAAGGGGGAAGGTTAAAAGGCATCCCTGTTGAATCCTCTTTGTAATTAGGCTAGAAGCAGTTAATTTCCCTTCTAGACCTATCCTAATCTTAGCTACTGTTTGTCTGTGAAAAGCTCTTTAAAAAAAAGTAACCAAGGATCAAAAGCCAATTTTAGATAAATAAAAGCTGCTTACTTTTTTATTGCCCAGTCCTCTAATCTCCCCAAAAGATATTTAGTATAACATTTTAAAACAACATCCAATAAACTAATTGAGGAGTCATTCCTGAGGTCTTTCCTATCCCCTTTTTCTTATAAAGTGGAATGATAATACCGGTAGCCCAATCTGAAGGGGAAATCCTGGTATTATTTGTATTAGAGAAACGTTTACCCAAAACAGTTGCCCCAAGTCAATATTCTCCTTAAATGCTTCCACAGGAATAAAATCCTTCCTGGGTGCTTTATTATAACATTGTTAATTACAAATTTAACTTCCTCACTGGATACTGCAGGCCAAGCTGGAAGGGAATGGAGAATAGAGGCTTCCAGATCCCCTAGTGCCTAAAACTTAATGCATTGCCCTATCATTGAAAAATAACAGAATTTTTTTTCTCTCAAATCTGCTTGGGGGTCAGAACTTCAATATTACGCCTGATCTTCTTGGAACCCATTGCTAACAATTTCCAAAAATGTGCAGAATTTTTCATTTGGCAGCAAATTCCAATTCCTTCCAACTTTTTTTCCTTTCAGCAATCTTTTATAAAGCTTTCTAAAATTAACTAGCTTTTGGATGGAGTCCTGTGAGCTGTCTTTCTTGACATCCTTGCCATAGTCACCAGGGATCGGCAAACTTTGGCACGCGGCCCATAAGGGCAATCCGCTGGTGGTCCAGGATGGTTTGTTTATCTGCAGCATCCACAGGTTCGGCCGATCGTAGCCCCCACTGGCCACGGTTTGGCATTCCAGGCCAATGGGGGCGGTGGGAAGTGGCGGCCAGCACATCCGTCAGACTGCGCGTGATCAGTTTCTTTAGAGTCTTTAAATTCTTGCTGTGCTTGCCATAATGCCCATCTCTCCTCACTCCACCTCCACCCCCACCTCCAGCAAGACCTTGAAATCAAAGAAAGATTATTTGATTTCAGAAATGTCTGTAAACATTTTACCAACTAGGGGCAGTGCCAGATAAAGAAACCATAGAGAAGTTTATATTTGATTCTGTAGATACATTTGAAAAGTCTGACAATCTTGAAGCAGGTTTCCAAGGAGAGTTCACATGTCCATTCAAATCATTGTCCTGGGAAAACTGACCTAGCCCTGATTCCTGTAGAGCAACCTCAGAGTCAATGTTTGTAAAATAATTGGGACAAAATCCTGAAGGGCTCAGAGCAGAAGTAGGATGATCATCAGACTGCATTTCCAGAGAAGATCATGTCTGAGCCACCACAAATCTATTCTCTTCACTAGGAAGGGGACATTATGAAATCTGTAATTTTAGATTGAGCAAGGTAACAAATGGGGGAGCACTTGTGGTAGGAGCAGGAGCACTGCCTAACTAAGATCTATCACCTTGATGATGGGTTATAACTCTCGCTATTAGATAAAATCAACTTGTTTTGGCCCATTCTGCTATAACGTATATAATACTCTCCAGCTGTGCATCCAGCCTGTATTCTTTTGCTGTAACCACAATTTGCACCAAAATAGTCACCCAGCACCTGGGATCTTACTCTTATGCAAGACACAAACACTTCTAAATTCCCATCCCTCTATTAGATCTAGGGTTACCACCTTAGAAATGCAAAAAAAGGCACCCTCTGTAAAGCAAGCCCACCACAACCCCAATCCCGAATCACAAGGCAACTCTACAACATCCCCCACCCTTTCAACAGCCACTTATAGTATCTAGAGAGATAACACACACAGATAAGATTGATAACATCATTTTCTTGCCTTGGTCATATTTCTCCAAGCTACTTTATTTGTGTCCGTCTTCACTGAGATTATTTCACCCCAAACTGCATTGATTCTATATTTTAACTATATACTTGAATGTGAACATTTTGGAACTTTATACATAAATAAAATCCATCAGGTTTACTTCTTGAATTTGTATTTGCCATTTGATTTTGCCATTTCCAGCCATTTCTTTTTCACAGACGGGACTAGCTGAGGTTGCATCTAATGCAAAGCTCACTCTTGGCCACTTCAACACCTAGGCAATTCCTCTTGTCTAGGGTGATCATACATCCCATTTTGGCTGGGACAGTCCCTTTTTTAGGCCCTGTCCTGGCCAGCCCAACTTTTTTGACAAAACTGGGCATTTGTCCCATTTACTCTTGCCAACTGATCGTCAGTTTGCAAGAGAAAACTGGACAAATGCACAGTTTTGCCAAAAAAGTGGGGTGGGAACCATAGTGTGGCACAGAGGAATGTGCGGGGGAGGGTAGAGGGGCAGTGGCAATGCCAGCCCTGCAGTGGAGGGAGGGCTAGGGGGAGGGGCTCAGGCTGACTTGCCCTGCATGCAAGGGGGAGAAGGGAGCCTTGGGCAGCCCAGCACGCGGGCAGGTGCTAGAGGGCCTCGGACGGTGTGGGGGGGGGTGCGGATCTCGGACTACCAGGTCCACGTGCGCGGGCAGTGGGGGGACTTGGGAGGACCAGCCCTGGGTGCAGGGGGGAAAGGGTTGGGGGATCGCAGGTAGGCATCAGTGCGGCTCGGGCTGGCCGAGGGTGCTGGTGGGGAGGGAGATCTCAGGCCATCACTGTGAAGACGGGAGGCAGGGAGGGCTTGGGCCGGCCCTGCACTGGGAGGCTTGGGCCGGCCCGGGGGTGTGCTGTTTTCCCTTTGGGAAAATATGGTCACCCCTACTCTTGTCAGTCCAAAGGTTTCCCATCAAACTGAAAACTTGCTCCATGAATGCATTACTGTCTGGAACAGAAAACACATGCTGAACAATTCTGAAGACATTTGGGGCTTCCACTTTCCTGAAAAATGCACGCTACTTATCAGCAGGTCTGGTGAGACTGTCATCTCCCATTAGAGACAGGGCAGTGGCATATAAGAGACAAATCACCCCGTCCCAAACAGTAACAGCACTCCATTTCAAAAGGTCTTGCAACTTCATTAAGTCATCAAATGTTGGCACTTTCTTTGAAGTTTATGCATGGAAATGACTTAAATGGAGAGTCTTTGAAAGAAAACCATTTCTCCAAATAAGAGACTGCTCGATTGTACATAATCTTTGCTTCATCCTGAACTTTTCCTGAGCTTCTCTTGGCAAGTGTGGCAAAGCTCTGTTCACCTAGTAACTGAAAAAATCATCCTTCGTTCTGTCAATTAGCTGGCTTCTGACATCCAATATCAGATTGAAAAGTACTGAGGCATTCGTAGAATTCTTGTAAAGAATGGAGATTGACTTCTGAAAGATGGCCGTGACAGAATGCACAAAATAAATGTAGCACTCAGAAAGTGTCAACTTGTCACTTAACTCATGCTCCTGATCTTCGATGAATCTCCAGATCAGCCACTCACAGTCCAATTTTCCAAGCTCCAAGAAGTACACCTTCATAGCTTGCCAGTTCAACAGAAGCCTTTCAATGGCAGTAAAGAGGCTTAACCAGTGAGTGGGCATATGCAAAAGCACTTTCTGATATTCTTACTCCACAAATTGAAAGCAGGATTTCAGAAATTCTTTTTTTCCACTGCATGAAAACTCATTGAAAATCTTGAAAACCAAACCTTCCACGTCTAAGCTGAGGGCTTTCATGCAGTTTTTTGCTGCATTGTGTAACACGTGACAGTTGCAGTTAGCTTAGATCATCAGTAGTTGAACAGATTTCAGTTTAGCAAACAGAACAGTTCTGACCGTAATTCACAGATGCGTTATCAGCTCCTGAAGCATTGACATTTTTCAGGTCCAAGCCAAGCTCATTTATAACATTAATTATACCTCCTGAAATCAATTCCAATGTCTCATCTGGTTCTTCATAAAAATCCAAAAGGACATTGTTTATGCCTCTTTTGATGTCAAAAAATGAGCAGCCAAAAGAAAAGACTTTCCCTTCCTTTATTTGAAGCATCAGTAACAACGGCAACAGAAAAACTGGCCTCTTTTAGCTTTTTGACTGCTGTTTCCACAGAAAATGGCACAAACACATTCTCAACTAGACTTTCAATTTTTGTTCTTCCCAGCTTCATTTTATTTGCCACAGCAGAATCAGCATGTAGCGGTGTAGCTAATTTGCTTCCACAGTCCATTGACAAAATCTGTAGTTGTGCTTCACACCATGAAAGACATAGGCCAATTCACTTGCAGCCACAGTGTCGTCTTTAACTGTGTTTTCCCATGAGAAAAACTATTGATATGCATGCATTGTGGTTTGCACTCTGAACTGCGGCTTGGTGTTTTTTTCCAGTTGCATGTTTCCAAAGAGTATCAATGCCATCATATTTCACCGTTAAGATGCTCTGACAAATTGTGAAATGGGGGTTTGTTTTATCAGCACACTTCGCCAGCCAGTCTTTGTAGTCCACTCGTGGGCAACGTGCGGCCCATCAGGGTAATCTGATTGCGGGCCGCAAGACATTTTGCTGACATTGACCGTTCGCAGGCACGGCCCCCCGCAGCTTCCAGTGGCTGCGGTTCACCATTCCCAGCCAATGGGAGCTGCAGGAAGTGGCTTGTATTGCCATTGAAGAGCTGAAATATCACTTGATTAGGGCTACGAAAAACATCTGAAACAAAACGCAAACCTCAGAAGTCAGCCCAGATTTGTCTGAGGCTTTTAAACCTTTCAGAAAACCTCGGCTAACTTGTGTTTTGTTGAAATCAAGTAAACTTTTGCAGTGTTACACGAATTTGGCACAGAACCTCGTGAAATTGTGGGGTTTTTTATGAAAATTGGTTTTGTGTAGCAAAATTAGAAAATTTAAACCCACACAGCCTGAACATGAAGAATATATTCACTTGAACCCCAGTGAACTGAATTGTGCACAATTGGTTCGTGTTTAATCCTTTAGATTTGCTATACTAAAGCAATAAATATTATGAAAGACTTTAAAGAAGTTATTTAGTAGTATGCCCACAAGGAGGAGGGGATGTTTATTTTTGGAGTATTATTATTAAAGTCAACACTAAAGCACAGTGGAAGAAGAACCAAGTACCACTGTTCTTGGTTAGTAGAAATATCCCATCAGGTTTTTATCTCTAGATATATCAATATTCTATTTAATGCATTAAAAGTAGCACTATAGCAAGATAATTGTTTATATTTCAGAAAACAAGTGTCCTGCAGTTTTATTTAAAAAAAAAAAGAACAAGAAGAACTTCCAGTCCACCTACTCCAATGATTTGTTAGTATGACAGTTTAAAGACATCTGTGCTTCCAGTCTGATTCCTAAAGAATGGCACCAAGCCACCCGAGCTCTGGAATATCTACAAGTGCTAGGAAGAGACGTCATCAGGGGTTACATACAGACCACTCACAGCTTGGTGTCCTCTTATTCTGAGTACAGTACAGACCCCTTTATGAGTGACCCGTTTATGCGCAAATCCGCTTAATGTGCGGTAGTGCCATGCCTCCCAGTGCTACCCTATTTAACATGCAAGACTCGTTAACACATGGTACAGGAACTTGCTCACTAACTCACTGACATAGAAATCAGCAGGAAGTGCGGAGCGGAAACGTGTTGTAGGCCTACTGGCGTTTCCTCTTCCTTTTGATCGCTGATATTGGTAAAGATGTATCGCGCATGCATTGTAGAAGAAAAGCTAGCTACAATAGGTCGAGTAAATAGCGGAGAAACCCAGGCCAAAGTTTTGAAAGATATTGGAATTGCCGAATCTACTCTCCGAGGATGGCTAAAAAATGAATCTAAACTGAATGGCTTTGTACAAAATATCTATTCTGCCGCGGGGCTTAAGTGAAAACGTGTTGCTATTCAGCAAAACCCACAATAGACAAAGCCATGCACACGTGATTTGCTCAGGAAAGGCTGAAAGGAATGCCGTTAAGTGGGTCAATTCTTCAAGCCCAAGTGACAAAATTTGGAAATTTAATGGGGGATGAATCATTCCAAGCCAGCAAGAGGTTTATAAGTTGTTTTAAAAAGCGTCATGGCATAGCGCAGGTATTGATTTCTGGAAAAAGCAGATCAGCCGATGAATTGGTCTCGAACTGGTACTTTTTCAAAGTTTTAGTGATTTACTGCATATTTAATGTTTTTGTTAGATTACACATTTGAATTTATATTCTTGCAAAGCTCCATTAACAGATAGGCCTGCAGTATTTGGGACGCTGTGAATATGTATGTAATCCTAGATAATTATACATGTGTATATATAGATATATTAGGATATTTCAGCATGGCCCTCTTAACCCGTGGTCCGTTAACACGCGGTCGTGACGGCTTGACTCCCGACATCCACGCGTAAACAGGTCTGTACTGTATTACTTGCACAACTCTGTGTCAGAAATGGAGGAGAGTAGGTGTCATGGTGGGGCAGGGTTTTGCAATTAATTCACATTTTACTGTGTTTCAAAAAAACGCCACACTCAATAAATATATTACCACAGTGGCTATGGTATTTTGTGAGCTTCTAAGAATAATTTAAAAAAAAAATGTAAAAGCCATTATTTCTGGTTTAGTTCTCTTCACAGGCTCAGGAAGGGAAAAACTTTTCCAGGAATAGATCAGAGAGAGAATGATACTTAACATTTTACTTAGGGCTTTTCATCTTCAAAGTGCTTTACAAACACTAGCTAATCTTCCCAACACCCTCTGTGCAGTAGGTAAATATTATTATTCTGGTGTACAGCTGGAGAAAATGAGGGTAAGTGTTTTGTCCAAAATCCCAGAGTGACATAAAAAGACAGGTTTACAACTCAAGAGTTGCTGTTATTCATCTATTTATGTATCTAAAGTGTCTTTCTCATAAGGGGTAAAAAGAGAAATTTATAGTTTCATTTTATCACTAAGACACTGACTTTTCAAACTATATGCTTTGAAAACTTCTGAGAGCCCAAGAAGCTTACATAAAATGCTGGGTTTTAAAATATGTTTGGGGTGTTTTTAGACTAGTTGGGAAGATTTAGGTCCCAGTTTCCCATACTGGCACAAAGCAGTGGGGAAGTCAGTTTTACTGGTAAACTTGGGATCTCCATTCCCTGAACAGAATCCCTATATCACAGAGATGTGACCTTTATACCACTGCCCTCCTGGTCCTCAACATTAGGACCATGACAGCTGGGCATAATTTAGAGAATCCCCAGAGCTACTCTAAATTTCTCTGGGAGTTATCCTTTCAGATTGGGGATGTGTAAAGACAAATTTGTCCACCCCTCTTTTGGTTGACCATAGGGGAGGCTCTGGACCTTGGGTGCCCTCTTCTTATATTCTTAACTTCTTCAGTGCAGAGTAGAGAGCTTAACTATAAGGGATTATCTCACCCACACTGCAGAAGTTGGCCTTGCCATGGAAATAACTGGGAGTTACTCATACCAAGAACTGGACCCTGAGCTAGCAGAGCTTCATTTAGAAGAGAGAACTGGTCCACAGGAAAGTGTGGTGAGATGCTCTCTCAGATTCTCTTTGCAGTACAGTGATTCCTTCTGCTGCTGCTGAAAATAGAGCAGCCCTTTTTGAGGCAATGGAAAGAAATTTGGGGATGTTTTAAGGACTAAAGCCTGCCTGAATGGAAGGAAAATCTTACACTTTTTCTTTGTCAGCTCCACAACATTGTGCCTGATGACTTGAAGGGATGACAACTGTGCATTTTATATCTACAGGATATCTTATCTGTGAAGGGTGATTATTATTCTGCTTTTGTGATGCTTTTGAGTTACTGAAGTCTTTCTCTGGAGTGAAAGAAATAATCATCACCCTTCACAGGAGATATTGTATTTGTTCTGTGAGAAACGTTTTTTTTAATAAGAAAGCCCACATTCTAGGTTTGAATTAGTAAGCACATCAACTTCAATTAGTCAACTTTATTTCAAACTTACTAGCTCTTAACAGTGAATGCTAACCTTCACTTTACCTGTGAAAGGAGGCAAAGCTGTTTTGGCATGTGGAAAAGTCCTATGGAAAAGCAAGGATTGGAAACCGTGAAGGAATTATGGCCTGACAATTTTTCAAGGTCACAGCCATCTTTTGGCACAGTTTAAGTTTCAGGAAGTTATCCATGTCCATGGGACTAAGGGAGTTTAAAACCAGGATTGATTTTCTATCTGCAAGGTAGTGTAATATGATCCTGACCAAAAGTTCTGATATTTTATTGACCAGGAAGGAGGGTTTAATGTAAACATTTACTATATGAAATGCAAACATTTCCAATGAAGACTCTCATCACTTGTGGCCATTAAACATTTCAAAGAATTTTTTGCAAGACTAGGAATCAAAGCCTGGATGACCCAACCAAATTCCAACAGGTAACTGCACTCTGCCTACCTAAAATTCCCTCTTCCAATTCAAGTGGATACAATAGTCTTCCGGATTTAAACTATTGTTTATTGGTGCCATGCATTGTTGACAGCTCCAACGGTATCTGCACTTCACTGGAGGGTGAAGTCAGTTATCAGTTAATATTTATATTGAGATAGTGCCCCAAGACCCAAGTTGGGATTTAGTCCTCATTGTGCTAAGATGCTATACAAACACATAATAACACAGTCCTTGCCCCAAAGAGATGGGTTTAATATGTGAAGTCCAGATCTGCTTTCAAACCCCTATATTTTGTGGCTATTCAGATCTGGGGACTTGGTACAGCCATGTATACGGTAGGGCCCAGCTGAAAAATTCAGATCCAGAGTCTAGTTCCAATTATGAACCCTCCACAGAATTTGGGGGTTCAGATTGAGGTAGTGTTTTGGACTCTCTCTTATAAAATAAATTTAGACTGCATACATCATGGTGGTACTTCTCTAATAAATGTATCTTGTCCCTTTCACTGCCTCACTTGCACTCTGTCCACAAATCTATTTCCACTGGGAATTTTTCTAACATGCCAGACCTCTGAGCAGCTTTAAACTGACTTTTTCTCTTTCTCCTTACTTTACAAAAACCTTCCACAAACTATTATTCTTCAAATATAAAATTTTCTCCCCAGAATTGCACTCCTGTGAAGTGCTAGATTGACAATATTTAATCCTGGCCAAGAAACAAGTTTAAGTTTCAATATTTTGAAAAGTATGAGGGTTAGAAATAGGTTGTTTATCAATCTCATTGGAGAGTTCAGATTCATTCCTCTTTCCATGGGGAATGGCCCTTGTTTCTAGGTGATCACAACATACCAGATATCATGACATGGGAAAGATGTTTTATGTCATTTTTAGAGGTATCTAAAGTGGATTAGTTGAGGAGGGGGATTGGTTTGTGGTTTTGGTAAGTATATTTTGGTTGGAGTGTTTTGAGCCAAGGTATGCAGAGTTGGACCAGAGCTATTTAACATGTGGATTTCTACACTAACTTCCAGCTCCCTCAGTCCCTCTACAGGGAGTGAGTGCTATAGGGGCAAGCTTAGGTGGGAAGTGTGATACACCAGAGGAATTGAAACATGTCAGTGTTAGATGTAGCATAGACACTAGGGGATGGGCCAGGAGAGATGGAAAGGGGAATTATAGTGGAGAAGGAATAAGATAAATCCAGAGAGAGACAGTAGTGGGGAACTCAATAGCAAAAATTGAGGAGACGTGTAGAAAGAGATAAGATGATCTCAGCCCCACAGAAAAAAAAATGGGTTGACCTACCCCTGAAGTTGCCACATTGAGGAACAGATCTAAGCAGCTTAATTTTTTTTTAAAGAACAGCCCACAGTCTTGTTCATATATATAAATGTATGCCAATTAGCATATTCCCTTACCAAAACTTCTGTAAATCAGACGACAGGGTTTTTGACAACCCAGTGTGGTTGTGTCTTGGTTAGATTTAAGGTGGGTTTATGAGTGAAAGGATACAAAAGAAAGTACTAATATATGTTTTTAACACCTAAAATACTTAGAAAATAGTTCTTCTGTTAAATCTTCCAATTCTCTTTATTCACCTCATCCATGTTGGGGTAGTTTATAGATTTCATGGGCTCTTGTCTGGGATGACCTGAATGACGTGGTCATGGCTTCACCGCTAATGAGCAATTTGTCCTCCCCAAACTTGTTCTATGTAACGGTACTGCACCTTCACATATTCACAAGATCTATATTCCATTTAAAAGATTTTTTAAAACAACAACAACCTTAGTTTAAAAAGGATTAATACTGGGGGGAACATCACACTTGGCCAATGCAAAGATCAAAGAGCAAAGGAATGGCAATTATAGGACACTTCTTAACTGTACTCTAATGCCCACACATCTTGTGTCCACTGACAGTGATGGAATGAATTTGTATCATCCAAAAGAACATCCCTCTCTGCACTCAAATAGGAAATCTGCTACATGCAACAAATTAATCTTGCTTGCAGTATAACAGACAACCTTAATATTGACCTCAGGCTTCCCCCGCCAACACATAATATGCTTGCTTGTTTCTATATGTCAACCCTGAATACTTGCTAATGTTGCTGAGGTCGTAATTAAGATATTGTGTTATTTCACACCTCTATAAGAGTACATGGGTAAGTGGGGGAATGGTCCTGCAATTTTGGGGAACTTTCCTGGCTTATACACTACCCTGGTGAAGTGCCTCAGTCAGCTCCAGCTCCACCACTCTGCCTCAGCTCCAGCTCCACTCCTCTGCCTCAGCACAACTGCTGCTGCTCTTCCTCCAGATCCCTGGGCTGCTTCTCTGGCCCCTCTGGCTCTGGTTGCTACAGCTCTCCTCCCAGCACAGGTCTGCTCTGTGGGCTGCTTCTGTGACTCTGCTCCCAGCACTGACCTGCTTCCTGGGCTGCTTTCCTGGCCCCTCTGGATCTGGCACAGATCTGCCAGCTCACCTTGGGCCCCTGATTTCTCCTTAGCTCAGCCCCACTCTGTCTGACCCAGGCAATTCCAGCTCATACGGAGGACGGAACCCCCCGGCCTCCTGACTCTTTGATTAGCCTGCCCCCCCCGTCAATCAGGCTGACCTGAAGAATTGGCCTCTCCCCATTGTTACTGGGGACTGTCAGTCATTTCTCATCGACTCTTCCCCTTTCTTTTGGTACTGGGAGCTAGCCAGCCAAAACATCCCCATGGAGTTTTAGTAAGGAGACAACAGTCCCCTTACACATATACATCTCATTCTTACCACAGGCTTGGGAATTTCTTAGCCATTCTTTAAACAAGTCTACAGATTACATGACTTCCTATTGCTACTGGCTTTTAGCTTTCATATACTATAAAAAGATGTACTGATATTTTAAATTATTCTGAATGGAAACTGTTGCAATGTGCTGTCCTGTATTGAGGGACTTAGCAGGAAAAAAAGAAAACAAGTATAACAAAACAGTGGTTTCCACAGGACAAATCCCTAAATGTACCTTGCCTAACTGCCCATCAGATTATCTAGTATACTGTCTCAATGCCTGCATAATTGGAGCTCCCTGAATGTAGTTAATAGAGCAAATGTTGATGGTCCCAATAACTTTATTCCGTTCATCTCAGTATATTGGGTACTAGTAGACATCTATAACAGCAAGTGGATTATCCCGAAGCTTCTGGTCTAGAGGAGAAAAAAGGCAATCTTCATTCAGACAATGCCCATACAATAAAGATACTGTAAGCCCCTTTGAAGTGAAAGAATCTATGAGTTCAGTGAAATGGATCCATTCCACATGGAGAGGGTAAGATGCACAGAACCGGCTCAGGAGTTTCTCACTCGGTGGTTTCCATGGAGCACAGTTCTGAAAATGTTCCTTAAAGCCCAGTTAAGAAAAGAGAGTTTGGAAGAAGGGCACGTGGGGACAGAGCTGATTGATCTGCATTCACATAAAACCATTAACCTACCATTAAACATTGTCTGCAGGGAGATGTAGGAGGTAGGAATAGCTGCCACAGAGGCCCCAAAGCTTCAGCAAAAGGCTCACAGTGGTTCTTCAGCCACTCCACACTCACTTGGGATGAGATAACAGGGTGGGATTCCATCACAGTTCATGACCCCTTTGTACATAAGCTATTTCATGTCTGTATTTAGAAGAAAGGACACTGGATCATTTAAAAATTCTGAGTTCTATGAATCACCCTCATTAGTATTTCACACTAGTTTCAGATAATTCATAATGACTGTAGAAGTTTGACACCTGGTATTTTTCTGTAGGCATTATGGTTCACCTTCTAGGCTGCTTACATCTCTTCTATTTTGTAAAATTTAATTGAAACAATGTGCCTGAATTGGTCCAACATCAAAAAGAAATCACTAATCATAGAATCATAGAATCATAGAATCTCAGGGTTGGAAGGGGCCTCAGGAGGTCATCTAGTCCAACCCCCTGCTCAAAGCAGGACCAACCCCAAGTTGTTGTTGAATGTACCAGCAGGGTACACTGTACGTTAGAAATGTGTATGCTGTGTACTTCTCATTGCAAACAAAATAAAGGCCAGAAAGCTTTATATTTAGAAAACAAAGAGAAGCACATTTTCTTATGTAATTATGAGAACATTCAGTTCGGGTTTATTCAGATGAAATGCACTGAAGGGGTGACTTTAATCTTACTACATACAGGATAAGATTTACATACTAAAAGGGACTTACCAAAATTCTGGCTCTGAGAGATATCCTGTCAAAAGAATAAAGAAAAATTCCATATTTCATTAGTTTTTTGTTGGACCTTTTTCACTAAACTGATGCCTGATTAAAGTAGCAATATGTTGCACTCAAACCTAGTTACCTTTGTTGTCTAAGTAATTTTTGCTCACTGCTGCACATCAATTGGATCCTAATAGAAAACACAGGAAAGATCATTGACAAAGGTTTACAATGCTTACAGGGATAGCTGATAAAGTACAGTGCAAAAGAAATCCAGAAGAAAATAAGTGCCTAGCATGCAAGCACTTATAGATGTCTTAAGAGCTGAAGGCACAAATCTCTAATTCAATTCTTCCCTCGCAACAGAACAAGAAGTAATGGGCTAAAGCTGAAGCAGGGAACAAGCACAGTAGGTGAAATAGGAGGAAGAACTATATAAATACAAGAACATTTAGAAAATAGAATAAGCTGTCAAGAAAGGCTGTGAAATTGCCATCTTTGGAGCTGTTCATGGCTAGACAAGACACCCCATCTATCAGGGATATCAATTCTGCGAAAATACAAAGGGATAAGCTAAATGACCCACTAGAGATCTCTTTTAACCCAAATGATTCTGTGCTGTGGAAAAAGCTTGACGTGAAAGCCGCTTACTGAATGGTAAGAATTATCCAGTGCTTTGAATTGTGACAAGCATCTGTTATAATTTGCTGAGTTTTAGTAAGCTCCAGATAAGAATAGTCAAAGCTGACAATACCCTCATCTGAGTTATTTCTCACAGTACCAAAACACATAAAGCTGTTCAGAAACAAATGTTTTTTCTTAATCTCAGTCTAAATTCAGTCTTTTATGAGGTTGGAAAAGTTAGCCATATTTTATCTTCTTTGTGATCACTTTCCTCCCTGCTTCCTGGTTTTCTTAAGTGATGGAAATTCCAAAATACCGTGGGAAAATCAGTTTCTGTTATTTGTAGATTGAGGAGGGCTTTAAACTAGGTTCGACGGGGACAGGTGAGCAAAGACCACAGGTAAGTGGAGAACATGGGGACCTGGGAGATGGGTCGGAAATAGGAGGGGGCGTGGGCTCTAATGACAAAGAGATAGGAGGGTCAGGGCAAAACTGGGAGGCAAGATCAAATCAGTATCTTAGATGCCTGTATACAAATGCGAGAAGTATGGGTAATAAGCAGGAAGAACTGGAAGTGCTAATAAATAAATTCAACTATGACGTTGGCATCACCGAAACTTGGTGGGATAATACACGATTGGAATGTTGGTATGGATGGGTACAGCTTGCTCAGGAAGGACAGACAGGGGAAAAAGGGAGGAGGTGTTGCCTTATATATTAAAAATGTACACACTTGGACTGAGGTGGAGATGGACATAGGGGACGGAAGTGTTGAGAGTCTCTGGGTTAGGCTAAAAGGGGTAAAAAACAAGGGTGATGTCATGCTAGGAGTCTACTACAGGCCACCTAACCAGGTGGAAGAGGTGGATGAGGCTTTTTTTAAACAACTAACAAAATCATCCAAAGCCCAAGATTTGGTGGTGATGGGGGACTTCAACTATCCAGATATATGTTGGGAAAATAACACGGCGGGGCACAGACTATACAATAAGTTCTTGGACTGCATTGCAGACAACTTTTTATTTCAGAAGGTTGAGAAAGCTACTAGGGGGGAGGGTGTTCTAGATTTGATTTTAACAAATAGGGAGGAACTCGTTGAGAACTTGAAAGTAGAAGGCAGCTTGGGCAAAAGTGATCATGAAATCCTAGAGTTCACAATTCTAAGGAAGGGTAGCAGGGAGTACAGCAAACTAGAGACAATGGATTTCAGGAAAGCAGATTTTGGTAAGCTCAGAGAACTGATAGGTAAGGTCCCATGGGAATCAAGACTGAGGGGAAAAACAACTGAGGAGAGCTAGCAGTATTTCAAAGGGACACTATTAAGGGCCCAAAAGCAAACTATTCCGCTGGGTAGGAAAGATAGAAAATGTGGCAAAAGACCACCTTGGCTTAACCACGAGATCTTGCAAGATCTAAAAAATAAAAAGGAGTCATATAAAAAATGGAAACTAGGACAAATTACAAAGGATGAATATAGGCAAACAACAGGGAATGCAGGGGCAAGATTAGAAAGGCAAAGGCACAAAATGAGCTCAAACTAGCTGCAGGAATAAAGGGAAACAAGAAAACTTTTTATCAATACATTAGAAGCAAGAGGAAGACCAAGGACAGGGTAGGCCCACTACTCAGTGAGGAGGGAGAAACAGTAACAGGAAACTTGGAAATGGCAGAGATGCTTAATGACTTCTTTGTTTCGGTCTTCACCGAGAAGTCTGAGGGAATGCCTAACATAGTGAATGCAAATGGGAAGGGGGAAGGTTTAGAAAATAAAATAAAAAAAGAACAAGTTAAAAATCACTTAGATAAGTTAGCTGCCTGCAAGTCACCAGGACCTGATGAAATGCATCCTAGAATACTCAAGGAGCTAATAGAGGAGGTATCTGAGCCTCTAGCTATTATCTTTGGTAAATCATGGGAGACAGGAGAGATTCCAGAAGACTGGAAAAGGGCAAATATAGTGCCCATCTATAAAAAGGGAAATAAAAACAACCCAGGAAACTACAGACCAGTTAGTTTAACTTCTGTGCCAGGGAAAATAATGGAGCAAGTAATTAAGGAAATCATTTGCAAACACTTGGAAGGTGGTAAGGTGATAGGGAATAACCAGCATGGATTTGTAAAGAACAAATCATGTCAAACCAATCTGATAGCTTTCTTTGATAGGATAACGAGTCTTGTGGATAAGGGAGAAGTGGTGGATGTGGTATACCTAGACTTTAGTAAGGCATTTGGTACGGTCTTGCATGATATTCTTATCAATAAACTAGGGAACTACAACTTAGATGGGGCTACCATAAGGTGGGTGCACAACTGGTTGGATAATCGTACTCAGAGAGTAGTTATAAATGGTTCCCAATCCTGCTGGAAAGGTATAACGAGTGGGGTTCCGCAAGGGTCTGTTTTGGGACCGGCTCTGTTCAATATCTTCATCAACGACTTGGATATTGGCATAGAAAGTACGCTTATTAAGTTTGCAGATGATACCAAACTGGGAGGGATTGCAACTGCTTTGGAGGATAGGGTCATAATTCAAAATGATCTAGACAAATTGGAGAAATGGTCAGAGGTAAACAGGATGAAGTTTAATAAGGACAAATGCAAAGTGCTCCACTTAGGTAGGAACAATCAGTTTCACACATACAGAATGGGAGGAGACTGTCTAGGAAGGAGTACGGCAGAAAGGCATCTAGGGGTTATAGTGGACCACAAGCTAAATATGAGTCAACAGTGTGATGCTGTTGCAAAAAAAGCAAACATGATTCTGGGCTGCATTAACAGGTGTGTGGGGAGCAAGACACGAGAAGTCATTCTTCCGCTCTACTCTGCGCTGGTTAGGCCTCAACTGGAGTATTGTGTCCAGTTCTGGGCACCGCATTTCAAGAAAGATGTGGAGAAATTGGAGAGGGTCCAGAGAAGAGCAACAAGAATGATTAAGGATCTAGAGAACATGACCTATGAAGGAAGGCTGAAGGAATTGGGTTTGTTTAGTTTGGAAAAGAGAAGACTGAGAGAGGACATGATAGCGGTCTTCAGGTATCTAAAAGGGTGTCATAAGGAGGAGGGAGAAAACTTGTTCATCTTAGCATCTGAGGATAGAACAAGAAACAATGGGCTTAAACTGCAGCAAGGGAGGTTTAGTTTGGACATTAGGAAAAAGTTCCTAACTGTCAGGGTGGTTAAACACTGGAATAAACTGCCCAGGGCGGTTGTGGAATCTCCATCTCTGGAGATATTTAAGAGTAGGTTAGATAAATGTCTATCAGGGATGGTCTAGACAGTAATTGGTCCTGCCATGAGGGCAGGGGGCTGGACTCGATGACCTCTTGTGGTCCCTTCCAGCCCTAGAATCTATGAATCTATGAATCTAACTTTGAAAAACTGACAGTTATGAAAGAGATACAGATACGTTTGGATAAATATCTGCAGCTTGCTTCACCCCAGTGTTACATCATTCTTTATATTGGTAAAATTCCATTGATTTCATGCAGTTACAGTAGCATAAAACTAGATTAGGACTAGAGGCGGGTGAATTTTTTTAAGTGAAATTGTGTTGAATTTAGCTAATTTCATCTGGAAAAAATATTCAGGGATTTTTAAATTAAACATTTTGACCTTTCATTTCATTTGTTTTGAAATTTATGTAATAAAAATGTGTAAAATGCCTAAAAATGACACAAAATAAAAGAAACCAAAAATCTTGCTTTTTTTGTTTTGTTGTATTATAGTGAGAAGCTGAAAATCACTTGCTGTTCAAAACTAACCAATTTTTTTCTGGAGTCCTGGTTTTCTGGAGTCCTAAATTGAAAAATCAGTTATTCACTCAGTTCTAATTAAGACAGTGATGAATCAGACCAGTAAATATTTGAACGTTTCTCTGACTCATATTGAACCTCTGATGCATTTGAGACTTTCCCATCAGTAATTTTGGGCAGTCATAGCCCTCAAACCTGCAAACATGAGAGTGAGTTTTCCCACTGGACTCCATGGAAACTAGCCCAGTTCATAAGTTGTGAATCAGGACCTTAGACTGTAAACTCTTTGGGACCGGAACTCTGTTTGCATGTATGAACAATGTCTGGTTCTTTTGTTTTTATTTTTGGAGGTATCCCAATGACTTTAGTTGAAGATGTGCGCTCAGAAAATCAAGACAAAAGTGATATTGCTAGAATACAAATAAATAGAAATAAAATCCTAATAAATCAGGTTGTGGAGAGAAAGTGTGAAAGGAGATTTTTATTAGTCTAAACAAACCAGTTTAACATATAAGGACTTGATTCTACAGATATTTGCTTCCATGCATAGTCCCTTTGAACCATTGTCTTTATTAGGAGAAATATTGGTCTTTTTACCCCGTCCATCCCCAAAGGGTATAATTGTTTTCTATGAGAAATATAAAATAATATATATATAATATTGCACATTACTCATATTGTACTTCGGGACTGAATAATTTACAGTACTTGCATACCAAGATATTGTCAAATGTACAAAATAACATTCCATAATTTTGCTTTTTTGCATGGATTGAGCTTTTAGATTTCTCAGCATTTCATCAGCCGTACAAATTGTGTTTTCTCATTGTTTAGTATGATTTTATTTTAAATTGCCTTTGTTTACACCTTTTATGGAACATCACTGCTCTGAAATTACTTTACCTTCAAAGAATTCATTTGCAGTAAATTGCTTCCTCGATTAAATACATCTACTGTACTGAAAATTTAACATTGAATGTATACCCTTTATTCATAGGTGTGCAATTTCTCTCCAAGGATTTGATGAAAAGAAATTATGTTTAAATCATTTTGAAAAATTGCAGACTATGAACTTAATTTAACTAACAGCTTAAAAAGTAGTAATTTTTCACTGTCTCTCTCTGTATTTTAAATGTTAGCGCTGTCAGTCATATTTATTTCAGTTTGAATCTAAAAAAAGTGTGTTTCTTTCTTTTTGTATTTTTCAGTAAAATAGGGCCAGAATGTTCTCTAGTGGTTTGAGAAGGGGACTGGGATTCACAGGTTCTGTTCCTTGCTTTTCCACTAAGCTTCTCTGTGCCAAATGATCTGTTTGGAAATTAATATAATATTACTTACCTTCCTCAGAAAAGAGTTGTAGTTAAAACTGGTTGGGTTTCCACCTTCCCCATCCCACTCCATAGAATGTTTTGATAAAAAATATTTTTGTTCTGTTTTTTGTCAACAGTTTCAGTGGAAAATTTAAACTTTTTGTCAAAAAGCCTAAAACAGAAAAAAAATCGGTTGCCAAAAACTTCAGTTTTCAGCAGAAAATCTTTGTTTTCAGTTTTCTGGTGAAAATTTTAATTTTTGTGAGGAAAGCAGTTGGTTTCCACAACATTTTTTCATTTATTAAAAAAAACAACAACCATTTTTGGGGTTAATTTTGATGAATTTTTGACCAGCCCTAGTTGCAGTAAATAATTGTAATACAAATAGATAATTGATAATAATCAACTCAGACTGCATTCTTCTGATATACTTAAAGTGAATTCCATACATCTTACTACATGGTCTTTCCTATTAAACTGTACAAATAAAGATATTATCTGTGTGGATATTAAGGATTTCCATGGCACTTTCATAAGAGTGCCAAAATTCATAAGGACTTGCCAAAATTCCTCTTCCCTGCACTCCTCTGCACCAATTGTTTGCCTATCTGATACCTCATTCCCAGAGGTGGTTGTGTTTCAGTGGTCACTGGTGTATGAATATAGTTTGTAAAACACTTGGGAATCAACTGGGCTGAACAGTTATATAAATATATATTATTACAAAGCACTTCTAGATCCTTGTTTGAAAATCAATATACTTCTCTGTGCTGAGTATTGTACATTATGATAGTATGAGGAGGTTGGTACAAACATTGAAAGGTCATCCTCTATTTCCCAGTGCAGAAATATTCACACCTTTTCTAAGGCAGGCAGTGGTTCTGCAGTAGAACCTATCCGTGTTCCATGCATCTTTAAAATAAGTGGGTGGCTGAACACAATGACTTGTTGCCTCTTTAAAGACAAGAGCATGCTATTGACTGGGTGGTACATTTTATTGATTATATGTAGCCAGGAGTGTGTCACACATAGACTAAAAGGAAATTCTGCTATTCACTTACAATATAGATTGTGTGTATATGATGGCCTTTGCACTAAGCGTGTCTATTAACACTAGTTCCAGGAGATTCTAATAATTGTGTAATTTGTTTTTACAGAAATCAAAGTGAAGAAGTTTAAAATAAACACTACCAGTTAAACATAGTGTTGTAGCTGTGTCGATCGCAGGATATTACTTCACTCACATTGTCTCTCTGCTACCAGTTGAGACACACAAGAATACCAGTCAAACTGTGTTCAATTACATGGATGCCAATACAAGACAATACAGGACTTTGTAAAAGGAAAGTTCTTTCTCAGAAAAGCTAATACTTCATTTTGAAATCTTGCACTTCCATTTTACTCTGGTTAATACAAAATTTATGACATACTGTTTCTTTCTGACCAAGGCTGTTCAGCTGCCCACTGATGAAAAAAACCCCACTTTCAGTTTAGCTGTAGCATGAGCCAAAGATAACTGAGCTGTGGAAAAAAAAGATGTACCATAACAAGGAGAATCTATATTTCTTTGCCTAATCTGCCTGGATTTCTAATGTGAACATCACCCTAGCATCACTGTTCCATGCTTTTTGAGCCTGTGGATCTCAAACCTTATTCAATATGATATTCTTATCTACTGTAGGAAAAGCATTTGTGCTAGAAAGGATTATACTTCAGCAAAACATTTACCACATAGCGTGCAGCAGACTCTGCAGTTCCAACTTATTGTTCACCCATAGACATAGATGAGAACCATTTGTAGAGACAGAGAACATAGTAGTATAGATTTCAGAAGCATCAGTGTTGTGTTTACCATACACATTACCTCATTAGTAAAATAAATGATCATATAATGGACACAGCCATTATTGAGATAGTACAGTGCTCATTGATTTCTACAACAAACTCACTTCCTCTGATGCATACACACACATTTCTGTCCATCTAGTCTTTAGTGCCTTTTGTCTTACATTGGAAATATATGGAATTTTGCTGCCAATAATGATGCCACTTGGACTTGGACTTTCTTCATGGGAGAGAAGGGATTGCATCAGTGAAGCCAATTTAAAGTTGTAGGAAACAGTTGCTAGAGGTCAAGGTATCACTTATTAGTTTCTTTAGTAGTGGTCACCATAATAGACCTCTAATGCATGTGTATGTGCTTTAAAAGGGTCAAAGGCACTAGATATATGCATGCTATCTATTCTGTTAAAAATTGGGGAAAGGATTTTAAGACCCCTTGGTTACCTATAATTGCTATTGAACAATGTATCCTTTGGAAGAAACCTGAGCCATTCTTATCTTCCAGAACTGCACATCTTTGATTAGAATAATAGAATCATAGAACTATAACGTTAGAAGGGACTGCAAGGGTCATCTAGTCTAACCCCCTGCCAAGATGCAGGATTTGTTGTGTCTAACCCATCCAAGACAGATGGCTGTCCAGCCTCTATTTGAAAACCTCCAGGCAAAGGAGCTTCCATGACTTCCCTAGGCAGTTTGTTCCATTGTCCTACTGTTCTTACAGATAGGAAGTTTTTCCTGAGATTTAATCTAAATCTGCTATGCTGTAGTTTGAACCCATAGCCTCTGTAGCAACAGAGAACCATTTTTCTCCATCTTTTTTATGGCAGCTTTTCAAATATTTGAAGACTGATATCATGTTCCCCCTTAATCTCATCTTTTCCAGACTAAACATACCCAGTTCCTTCAGCCTTTGCTCATATGGCTTGCATTCCATCCCTTTGATCATCTTTATCACTCGCCTCTGGATCCTTTTCAGTTTCTATTCATTCTTTCTATACATTGGTCACCACAACTGGACACAGTATTCCAGCTGAGACCTAACCAGTGCTGAGTAGAGCGTTACTATCAACCCCCATGTCTTGCATGCTATGCTTGTGTTAATGGAACCCAAAACTGCATTTGCTATTTTTGCAACAGCATCACACTGTTGACTCATGTTGTCTTTGTTGAACTGTATTTTGTTGTCTATAGACCAGTTCTCCAGTTTATTAAGATCCCCCTGAATTAGAGCTCTGTCCTCCAAAGTATTGCAACCCTCCCCCCAGCTTTAAAAAGAGATTCTGCATCCTTTAGGGTGTGTCCGCACGACAAGCAGAAATCTGTGGCGGTGAGTCTCAGAACCTGGGTCTACACGCTCGGATTGGGCTGTGAAGCCCAAATGTCCAGGCTCTGAGACTTGCTGGTGTGGGTTTCTGCTTGCTGTGTAGCCAAACCCTTAGAATGAAATTCCCTCTAATTTGGGAAGTCAGCAAGTGTTATACTACAGAGATGGGTAGAGTATAAGAATGTGGATAGATTTTAGAACACAATTACGGTAAAGCAGTTAAAAATGCCAAAACTGTTTTTGTGATTATTTCCATCACAGTCTACAAGCATCTGTCCTGACCTCAGACTATGGAGTAAAAGTAGTGGCTCAGTACCACAGTGTATAACTCACTTTTCATTATGCAATAGGTATGATTTTGACACCTCCCAACCATTGTCTTCATAAATGCTCCATTGTGTTTGACATTTTATGTGGGGTCTCCAGATAAGGGACACTTTTCTGGAGGTAGTTTGAAATTGTTCAAACAAAGCATTGTGAGATGTGGGATTTTGAAAATGCAGTATTCATTTTTGAATAATTTTCTAATGCATTTTGTAAAAGCATCTTTCAAAAATGCCTTGGTTTAGAAATTTCAGGTTTTTTATCTAGTAGCCCTGAGTGAGATATAGACCCTGAGTCAAAAAAGTATTTAAGAATGTGCCTATTTTTAAGTGTCTTCTGAAAGTTAGAGACACATGCCTAAGTATCATGTTTTACTGGGAGCATCATCCATAGAACTATGTTTGATAAGGTTACATATGAAAAATGTTGGAGTTAGTTGCTGCAGCCCAGATCCTGAAAGGTATTTAGGCAACTAGCGCTTACTGATTCCAGTAGGGGCTAGGGACCTAAAGACCTTCAGGGATCTGGGCTTAAAGGTTAAATTTTCAAAACTAATGATTTTAGGTATCTCTAATTTGGAGCACCTTAAAGGATCCTGAGTTTTAGAGGTAGATGCCCAGCTTTCTTTGAAAATCAGGACCCTTTCTGATGTTTCCTTTGGGCACCTGTAAATGGAGGAATCAAAAAAGCAATAGTCACATTAAAAATTGATTTATGCCTTTTGGATCTGATTTATTTTTCAGAGGTTCTGAGAACCCACCGTGATAGTTGGAAGCCCAGTCCCGGTGGATCTTGTATATATCTTCAGAGGTCTTGCAGAGTTTATAAGTTGTGCTGGTAATGCTGATGGAGATTGTAAGTGCCTTTAAACTAAATATTTCTGTCTCTCATTTAAGGAGCTAAGAAGCTTTGCAGAGATATTCAGCAAAATTTGTAAAATACATCATATGAATAGCACAGATGCAAGCCTTTAAGAAATTCAGCAGACAGAACCAGAAAAGCTCAAAAGCTCCTGGAATCTAACAGTTCCTGTTTAAGGAACTTGAAAACTCTATTGGTGAAAACAGCAGAGCTCATAAGCTCCAAAAAATCCTAGCTCTGGTTCAAGGAACTTAGAGGTCTGAAGACATGCATGGTAAAACAAGTAAATCATTTAGGCTAACTAGCTATGATTTAAGGGGCTTGGAAGCTTTAGATACACCTGGCTGAACTTACCCTAGCTTTTTGGCTTATGTAGGTTAGGGAGCTTAAACTCAGAGGAAAACTCCAAGAGCCAAATACATTTTGCTCAAGGAACAATAGGTGTTGGAGAATATATATGACTGAAGTTCCAAAGGCTAGACCTCCTAGTCCTGATTCCAGCAGGTCTGCAGGCAAAACCAGCACTGCATGTAAACTCTGTGGACACTTTCAGCAGAGCTTTGAAAGCTCATCATCTGAATAATTATGAGTTCCTCAGGGCATTGAATCACTGGGACTTGTTCTCCATTGTTTTGCGCTTTGGGAAGCCATTTACAGTGAACTAATGTGGGTGCAAAATATTGCCCAAGTCATAATGGTAATCGTTTACATCCCCTTTGTACTGTTAACAGCTGCAAATCATCACACCAGGGACAAGGCAGGGGAGAATCAGGTCCAAAGTCTCTGAGGGCTCCATTGGGGCAACTGTTCTGTCCTTAATAGCACAATGTAGCCCTTTGCTTTTTCCTACCTCATTATAATCATGACACTTGCTTTGTCTTTACTGCTAAGAAAAGATGTGTTTTTACCTCAGGGTACCTAACCACACATTGGCTATCCCAAGGTAAAAACATGGTGGGGACTTGTCACTTTACTTTTACTGCAAGCTAAAATAGGTGAGGTCAGCCACAGGCGGGGTACAGTGCCGATGAATTTGTCTAGTTTATCTCATAGTAAAACTAACCTACCTTGTCTCACCTGTATGTTTTGTGGGGAATATCTCATGCTTGTAACACCTCAACTGCTAGAAGAGGGCCTCACCCTCCCTGATTAAGCTTACCTCGTTATCTCTAGCCTGAATCTTCCCTGCATATTTATATCTGCCCCTGGACATTTCCACTGCTTGCATCCGAAGAAGTGGGTATTCACCCATGAAAGCTTATGCTTCAATACCTCTGTTAGTCTATAAGGTGCCACAGGACCCTTTGTCGCTTCTACAGATCCAGACTAACACGGCTACCCCTCTGATACTTGAGATCAAGCTTGTTAGTTACCTCGAGATAAAAACGTACCTTTTCTTAGCATAGAAGACAATGCCAAAGACTCTGCTGCTGCACTAGCTAATATGTAACAATTCACTCCTCCTGTTTTTAATTACCCATTATTTCTTTTTTTGCATCCATCTCTGTATGACAGTATAAGTAGAGACAAATTCCTGATTTGCTGATTTTATTCTTTCTAGCAAACAATGGATAAGTATTATAAAAAGGTATATATTTTCAGATGATTTAATAAAAAAAATGATTAAGTGTGATGCCCAGATATACCATACTTAACTATCATATGTTTTGTATCTTCCATTGTCACAGCAGGAATAAATGTTTTTTGTGCCCAAAATGCCTCATACACTGGATGTAGATTTTAAGCAAACCGCAAAAAAGAAATCCTGCTCTATCTTTGGAATCACCCCTTCCTAATCTCTTGCACAGTTATCCCAATCAACAGCTGGGTAATTAAAATATCCAGAATCAAAGTTCTAGCCTTCTTGGAGGTTTGCTTTTCTTATCTGTAATAACATTTCTTGATCAACTTTTGCTAACTGGAAGTCTGTAGCTAAATAATATGTTGAATGAACTAATTTTCCTTAAAGAGACATTGTTCAGTGGCTTAAGCCTTTAAATTGGTTATAACTCTTTGGGAAATACATATCACATCCCAAGTATGGTTTCTCCCTTCTTGAAATCCACCCACTGCTACTGTTGAAAGGAAGAGCTCTACCATTTATTTTGTGGGACCTAAAAACACACATGGTGATTTTCAGTCACATGTCAAGGCAATGCCAATAGGGATGGGCATAATTCACAAAAAAATCTGTCAGATAGTACAATAAACAGAAAAGCAAAGAAGAAAGAAGTTTAGCAGTAAGAAATACTTTATGAAATGGTCTTTTAATAAAGGACAGGTAAGGGGAAAATGTGAACTTATACAAATTAATCAGTCCAGATAATAGGCACATAAATTATAAGCTAACAAATGGACTGTACAATGGTCACCCTTAAACATTTTTCAATTGCCTTTGTAACTAAATATTCTTTGAGAATCATTCACATTATTTCATATTATGCTGCAGTAAAGTTATCCAATTACTCAGGGCAAAATTGTAAAGTTCTCAAGGGGAACCACAGTACTGCAGATAATTCATGAAGAAATGGGGAGCTACTCTAAGAGTAGAGAAAAGGAAATAGAGTACTGATCTTAAAAAAAAGAGCAGTGATGACCCTGGCAACTGCCATCCCATAAGTCTAACTTTTTTTTCTAGTAAGAAAGTGTATAACATATTAAGAGAAAAAAATAACTAAACTTTGAAGACCAGACAATGTTGCTTAGCTCTGCTCACAGAGGGGACTGTCTCCATGTGGATCAGCAGAGAACATACAGTGGGGTTTGTTGTATCCTTGGGGGTAGCAGTTTTAGGAAGAAATCACTTGAGACACAGAGAGCTGTGAGCCTTAAAAGCAGCCATTTATTTTCACACACTGAACTAACTAAACCAGCCAAAACTGGCTGGGCTATCCCCTAATAATCTAACTCAGTTTTCCTCATAACTGTGGGTTTGCCCCAGCTAAAGATCTAGCCATTGAGGAGGTCTTCTGTCTCTAGGTGGATTATGGTGAACTTCTGGTGTTGTTGCACCCAAAAGTACCTTGGGCGCAGGCCTGACAATCGGCTCAGGGTTCATAGTGTGAACAGGTGAGGAGGTGGTATCAGCTTGTTCCGGGCAAGGGGGTATCTCAGCTGCTGGCAGTAATGGAGGAGAACAGTCAGGAACAGGTGATTCTTGATTCGGTGTCTCGCCAGAAGAGGTGAAGTCAGACAACTCAACTGAAGATGTGTCCTGAGAACTGGCATGACCTGGCAACAGCTGATCTACATGATGCCGCCAAGTGAGATTCTCTGCAGTCGGGACTGTGTAGGAAACAGGTCCTGTTTGAGTGATGATAGTGGCAGGGACCCATTTAGCTCCAGAAGTATAATTCTGAGTCAAAACTGGCTGTCACGAGGTAAAGGTTCGGTCTTTTGCTTTGGGTGCACGTCTGATGACTTGATATTGCTGCTGACATTGCACAGTTTGTCTGGATTCAGAAAGTTTCAGCAGATCAAAGCAAGTGCACAGCTGTCGTCCCATCATTAGAAAGGCTGGGGATGCCTTGGTCGTAGCATGAGGTGTGTTTCTGTAGGAAAGTAAGAAGGTGTCCAGGTGCTTTTGAATGGAGTGTTGTCCCCTTGCTGATTTCAAAGCTTGTTTCGTTGCCTGCACAAATCTTTCAGCTAATCCATTTCATGGATTAGATGGATGATATGGTGCTGAAGTGATGTGGTGTATCCCATTTTCCTTCATAAAATTTTGAAACTCCTCAGAGACGAACTGCGGTCCATTGTCGCTCACAAGTTGTTCTGGCAGACTGAAACAACTAGAGTCCCCGTAGTTTTAGGATAGTACTCTCTGCAGTAGTGGACTGAATTATAGAGACTTCTGGACATTTAGAATGGGCATCTACCACCACCAAGAACATGCTTCCTTCAAGGGGGCCAGCGAAGTCAACATTAATACGTTGCCACAGGTTTTCAGGCCAGTCCCAGGGGTATAGGGGCACCCACTGGGGTGCATTCCTGACACCCTGACATGACATACAAGCTCTTGCCTTCTCTTCAATAGCACTGTCCAATCCAGGCCACCAAAAATAGCTTCGTGCAATTTCCTTCATGCACACTATTCCACAGTGACCAGAATGTAGCTGTTCTAACATCTGTGCTCTCAGTGGTGGTGGGATAATGACACGTCTTCCCCACAACAAACAACCAGATTGGATCGATAACTCTGTCCTCCTGGACATGTAGGTAACAAGGTCAGGTGAGACTGGAGAGGTTCATCAAGATTTTCCATGCATCACCAGGTCCATAACTTGGGACGATACTGGGTCAACACAAGTTGCCTTCTTTATCTGAGTAGCAGTGATGGGTGTATTCTCTACCTGTTCAAAGTAGAAGATTTCCTTTTGGGCAGTATCTTGATGTTTGACTGTCAAAGGCAACCTTGAGAGACCATCTGCATTGCCGTGCAGAGTGGATTTCCGATATGTTATTTCATATGTGTGCGCTGAAAGTAACAATGCTCAACCTTGCATACCACTAGCAGCTAATGGCGGAATGCCTGTCTAGGGTCCAAAAATTGATGTCAGAGGTCGATGGTCTGTGAGAAGAGTAAACTTCCACCCAAACAGGTACTGATGAAACTTCTGAATTCCAAAAACAATTTGTGCAAAGTTAGTTTCTGCTTTGTGTAGCGTTCATGAAGCAAAAGCAATAGGTCTCTCTTCTCCCGAAGGCATAATATGTGACATGACTGCTCCCACTCCATAAGGGGAGGCATCACAGGCCAATTGTAGGGATAAGGATGGATCAACGTGCGTTAGAACTTCAGAATTTAGCAATGCATCCTTAGCTTTGTTAAATGCAACATTACAGGCTTCAGTCCACTTCCAGGTCTTGTTCTGCCCAAGGAGTTTGTGAAGTGGTTTTAGCAGTGTGGCTAAATAGTCCTAGAATTGAGCACAGCTGGCAAACATTTTGAGGCGGGGGAGCCTCCACAATAGCTTTACCTTTTTCAGGGGCCTTATGAAGACCCACAGCATCAATTATGTGTCCCAAATATTCAACAGAGTGCTGGAAGAATTCACACTTGTCTTTGCGGACTCATAAGCCATACTCTTCCAGTCTTTGTAGGGTAGCCTCTAAATTCTTTAAGTGATCCTCTTAATTCCTTCCAGTGACCAGGATGTCGTCCAGATAGCACTGAACTCCTGGAAAGCCACACAAGATCTGGTCCATAGCCCTCTGGAACAGGGCGGGAGCAGACGTTATTCTGAAGGGTAGGCGACAGTATCGATAAAATCCCTTATGAGTCACAATAGTCAACAGCTCTTGGGACTTTTCATCAACGTGCATCTGTAAATACGCTTGACTCAGATCAATCTTACTGAACTTTTGCCCCCCAGCCAGGCCCACGAAGAGGTCATTGATGCAGGGAAGTGGGTATTGCTCTGCACACAACACCGGGTTGACAGTGACTTTAAAATCACCGCAAATCTGGAGGGAGCCATCTTTCTTCACTATTGGAATGATAGGAGTTGCCCATGGGCTATGGGTAACAGGTATTAGGATTCCATTTGTGACCAGGCCCTCCAGGTCCGCTTCAACTTTCGGCCTGATGGCATATGGCACAATTCGGGCTTTCATATATTTTGATTGATTGTCAGGTTTAATGTTCAATGTCACAGTGATTCCCTTCATACTTCCCAGATCCTCTCAAAAAACAGCAGCATGTTTCCTTAGTATAGTGGTCAGACCGGTTTCTTCTTTAGTCATTTGGTGCACTTCTGCACAGTTCAGCTGAATCTTCCCAAGCCAAGACCTACCTATTAAGGCTGGGTAATTACCTCTCACCACAAACTGTGGCAGTTTAGCAGCCTGTCCATTGAGCTGCACCTTAACATCAATAGTGCCCAACATGGGCACAGCTTCTCCCGTATACGTTTTCAGAACAGTTTTTGTTGCCTTAAGCGAAAGATGCTGTAGTTTTTCTTTATACACAGTCTCAGAGACCAGTGTAACGGCTGCACCGGTGTCCAGTTCCATGTGTATAGGTTTGCCATCCAACAATAGGGTTACCCAGTATTCATGGGAGCCCACTGCCAAAGACAAAACGTGCAGTGGCACTTCTTCTTGTGATGAGGTGTTTCTTTGGTCAGCCTGGGTCTGCTCTAGAGTATTCAGGTTTCCCTTTTTAGTCAGCCAGACCACAGGCCTCTTTTTCTGTTGTTTACAGGCACACTCAATGTGTCCCTTTTTGCCACAGTGTCGACACACCAGGTCCTTACACCAGCATTCTGATGCCACAGAGGTAACATTCCTGATTCTGCACAGTTTTGTGGGTAGGTTCTTGTGACACTTTATGCACTCTAGGGGATGCACCGATGTATTGCACCTCCTTTGTAGCCAGTTCCATGGAGACTGCAATATCAACAGCCTTCTGTAAAGGAAGCTGAGCCTCTGTCAATAGGAGCTTTCATATAGCTTCACTGTAATGGCCAAACATTAACCTGTCACGTAGGGCGTCATTTAACAGCTCCTTAAATTCACAGTGTTCCACAAGCCTTTTTAATGTTGCTACAAATTGTACAACTGTGTTCATCTTCTTTTTGATCTCTTTTGTGGAACCTTATCTTTCAGCAATTACCAATGGTTTTAGGGAAAAATGAGACCCTGGGATTTCAACAATGTCACTGTAAGATTTGGTCTCAGGCTTAACAGGGTGTAGTAAACTGCGTAGCAGGGAGTAGGTTTTAGCCCCTACAACACTTAAAAATATTGGCACCTTCTTATCTTCTGTAATGTCATTTGCAATAACAAAAAGCTCAAAATGCTCAGTATACACATGCCATTGCACTATATTCTCTTCAAAAGGTTCCAGTGGCCCTGTAAGTGTAGCCATGGTTTTAGTTTCAGGTTTCAAAGTCAGTGCCAGCAAGCCTGCACAGTCAGTGCAAACAAGCCAGTTCTCACACCCTTCCAACAGCTAAAAGATTTTGGTAGTTTTTTTTTACCTTGACTTCTACTTCCTTCTGTTGCTGGGGCAGCACAGGGATCCCACCCTCGTCGCCACTTTGTTGTATCCTCGGGGGCAGCAGTTTTAGGAAGAAATCACTTGAGACACAGAGAGCTGTGAGCCTTAAAAGCAGCCATTTATTTTCACACACTGAACTAACTAAACCAGCCAAAAGTGGTGGGGCTTTCCCCTAATAATCTAACTCAGTTGCCATAGCAACAACAAGGTGCTATTACCACGACAACCAAATACACAACAGGGTTGATGATCAGCCTGGGTATGACTACACTGTAATCTGAGGTGTGATTGCTGCTCGGTAGATGTATTTGTGCTAACTTTACTTGTGCTAGCATGGTTAAAAATAGCAGCGTAGCTGTGGTGACTTGGGCATCAGCACAAGCTAGCAACGTGAGACTATACTACAATCCCAGTGTGCTTTAGCGACCTGTGCTGAAGCCCCTGCCACCATGTCTACGCTTCTATTTTTAGGCATGCTATTGTGGCTATATCTATCCATACTGCAATGCCACCTCAGACTGAAGAGCAGACATGCCCCATGCAGAGAGAGGAAGGACAAGAGCCAAAAGAGAGTAGGTAGGGAGCTCACAGCCTCTAAAATATATGAACTATTCAGTGGCCCTTTTCCAATGAATAATGGCATTCTGCACCAGAAACGATTCCACATGCAACAGATCACAGAGAAAGCCCTTTCCCATCTCAAGAGTGAGATTGTTTACAAACAATCTATGGACCCAGAATTATTTACAGAAATTGTTCAGTAACTAAAATTAAAGAACAAAAACTGATAAAATGGCAAATGGTGAAGGCCAATTCATGAATGCAAGTGAAATTAATTGAATAAGGTAATTGAATTAACCACTCAGCCCTATTAAAAAGCTATCAGAATAGATAATGTTTCAGCCCAATGTCTTTCTCTGTATTCTAAATTCTAGTCCTTTTCTTTCTTATATATCCTTATCTCAGGTACTCAACGACTGGAAAGTAATGCCATTATTCAATAAAAAGATCAACAGAAGTCAATTATAGATTCACACCCTTGTGGGCAAGGTATTAGAAACAATTTGTTGGATGTCGGGAAAGAACACCTCAAAAAGCATGATTTGATTAGAAACAGCCAACAAGGATTTATGAGAAGGATGGCTTTTTCATTCAACATGCTGGGAATCTTCCAAGAGATTACTACTACAGCAGACAAAGGAAATAAAATGAATGTTTGTCATTTAGATTTTCAAAGAGCATTTGATCAGTCTCTATAGGAAAGATTATTGTCTAATTTACTTGGATGAACAGATCACCTGATAGATAAGAAACTGGCTGGAAAACAAAGTTACAGCAATGTGAAAAAAATCACAACTCCTCAACCTGGAAAGACGGATATGCCTGAGTCCCTGTCAGTGGAAGTGATCAGTGGAACACTTTGTCTAAAGCACCCATCAGGTTCGGATATCTTGAAAAGGCACATCCTGGAAAAGGAATGGGACATCAAAAAGCAATATAAGAGTTGTGATACACAATTATGTACTTGCAGGGAATTCCCGTCAAACAACATTAGAGATCCCCAAACAAGAATGTATTGTTAGGTGATGGTGAGGCATTGCACCTGGCAGCAGCCCAAACCTGACTTTTTCTTAAATGAAAGCTGATGCTGGAAAGCTAGGAAAGACATGGGAGTAAAGATGGCAATGTACATTTAAAGAACATAACACTGAACATTATGCTGTGGGTTACTGCATAAGAGGCAAGCTGGTCTGCATCTGTTCAAATGGATCATTTAAAAATGATGATCCTTGCCAGAAAGTTAACTAGGAGATTAAGGGTCAGATGCTCAGTTGCACAAGCCCCCTTTTACACCATTCTGGCAGTCTATGTGGGCTTTAAAGTGGGCATAAATGTCCAGAGGGCATTTACACTGCCAAAACTGTGTAAAGGAGCCTTGTAGTCACTCAGCATCTGGTCCAAACTCTTCTATTTTAAAAAGAGAAACCACACAAAAGATCCTTTTATTGAAATGCAGTCACTCTTAGAGTAAGACATAACAGCAGTTCAGCATAACATTCCTATTCGTTTAGGACAGGAAGCGAAGAAGAATATATCCAGTAAAAACTGTTTGGGGGATTTCAGTAGAGAGAATGTAATTACCCAAGCTGGAATCTAGTCAGAACACTAAGCCTGTGAAATGATATATTACACAAGCATGGCTGTTTTCATAACTGTACGTTTATATGCTATTTATGTTGTGGTAGGGCTCATAATGTGCTAGGCATTTGGGAAAACAACAACAAAACACACACAAAAACAAATAACAAAACCACACAAGAAGTAACAGTCTCTTCATGAAAAAAGCTTATATCGGTATATACCACGACAAATGGTGTAATAAACTTAACACTAGCCTGTGCTAATTATAAGCCATTCTTACTAGCTCCCCTCTGTAGCTTAACATATCTGTGTTTTCAGTCTAATCTACTGTAGATAAAAAAAAAGTATTAAGGGATGAAATAAGACATCACAATAATTCTAATTAAGCATTACAGAGAGGAAGCGGACAGTATTTTCAGAAGGTGAACCCAGATTTTTTTAAGATGAGTCTTTTTAGTAACTGTGTAAAGAATAATGACCCACCTACTAAAAGAGGTTAAGTACTGCATAGTGTTTCCATCTCTTCATTTTCTGAAAGAAGCCTAATAATAATAATTACATTTTATAATAGAATTTAGCAGCTGCCTAACTGTTTTGATTTCTTAGGATTAGCAGTTGGGGTGCCATTATTGTAATTCCTTCTGATTGCGAACTGCACGGCACTTACTCAGTCACTTAGTTCTCATTTAGAGTTTCTGATGCTGCATCCTTTTTAGACTGATTTGGAGGTAATGAAGCAATCTATATTTAGATAGTTTTCAGATGATTTTTTATTATTATTTTTAGTTAGTATTCATTTCCTAGGTACTAAATGAATAATACTGCTAGGAGGCAAGGAGCACAGGGAACATTTTTGAAGCAGAATCTGAGATATAAGTTATTTTCAATCAGATATCGCTCATACCCTTGCTTCCTTTTTCAAACTAGTGCACAGCTAACTGAAAGTGAGCTCAGCTTCCCATGTTCAAGTCACATGGAGAGCATATCTTCCAAACTTGGGCACCAATGGCTGCATTTAGGATATCAGATGGCAGTTAGATGCCTAAAATTGAGTGGGAGCTGATTTGAGCACTAAACTCCAATACTCAGACTTGTCAACTGAGCCCACCATCTTATTTGATTGTGTAGAAGCAATCTCTCTGTCTAGGCCTTAGAGTGAAATGTGAAGGAAAGTATGTTTTATGACCATTGCTATAGTTTCCAACCTTTCGTTAGGGGATGTCATTTCCATACCACCAGCAGAAGAGATGCAAGCCAGCTCTGCTCTTCCTCCATAACCAAATACACATTGTTCACCATTACTTGGGCACCATGGAAGTCAATGGCAAGCTCCCATTGACTTCCATGGGCCCAGTATTTCACTCTTAAGATCTTACACAAAATATATATTTCTACGTTTTTATTTCAGCCTACTGACATACCAACTTGTTGTTGTGTGTTTGTTTTGATGCTGTCAAAATGCATGAACCAAGCACAGTTAAGCTGCATGCGTACTTGAGTAGGAGAATTCCAAGGAAAATTATGATGATTCAGTATGTTTCCCTCTTCTACCGAAGTCAGCACTGAACTAAAATGCTAGCATGTTGTTAGTCTCTGCATTGGACATACCCACTCTACAAGCTGCAAGTGATCAGTATAGTGCAAATGAAACCTTTTGCAAGTGTGGGAGTGTTAACCGCAGTGTTCTGACTCGCTTTCTTTTTGGATAATTACATTCTCTCTACCTAAATTCCCCTGCAGTTTCTACTAGATACATTCTTCTTCTTCTGTTACCGTGCTCAAGTGTCAGGTAGTGTTACTGTGAGCTGTGAAAATCTTGTTATGTTTCAACGGTGGTCTGACTGCATTTGTATAAATGATTTTATAAAAATGTTAGTCACCTAGACCCTTATCCTGCAATCCAATCCAAGAATCCTGTTCATTTCTATGGGGCTTCAGGCCGGCATAAAGGCCTGTCTATACAGAGCAGAATGAAGGATTGGGGCCTCAATTCTTTTTTAAGTAAACCATATCTCTGAATTTGAGGAAAATGCATCTTATGTAGTTAAGGGAGCACACACAGCTATGTGCACTGACCTAAATGGTTGTACTTTAGCCTAATAATGGCTCTGTTCTAGGAAGGGGAGGAGGGATAGCTCAGTGGTTTGAGCATTAACCTGCTAAACCCAGGGTTGTGAGTTCAATCCTTGAGGGGGCCATTTAGGGATCTGGGGCAAAAATTGGGGATTGGTCTTGCTTTGAGCAGGGGGTTGGACTAGATGACCTCCTAAGGTCCCTTCCAACCCTGATATTCTATGAAAGCTCTTCTAGGATGACTGGTCCCAGAACCCTACCCTGTGTGTTGTGATATTAGGAAAGATCTAACCCTAAAAGGCTGTACTAATGAACATCTTATTTTTCAGTGAGGGTGAAATTCACCCCGTTCAAAGGGCCAGCCCAAGAGCCAGCCACAGAATTTTCAAATTAGTCTTAAATGGTACATAAATGATTAAAGGCTTTGAGATGAATTTTATCTTGATTAAACAGAAATGGTAATAGAGCAAAGGAGTTCAGCAAGATATACTGGTTTACAGTGGAAAAAAACGTCTCCCTTAAAATGACAATGGTCTTCTTATTCATGCTCTCCATTGCCATATTAGAATTTTAATGAGACTTGGTGAGTTCAGGACTTTGATTTTTGGTAATCTCCTTCCACCATGAAAAACTCACAGAAGTATTCCAAGGTACCAGCTGGACTGGTGTTGAAGAGCTCCCACAGGGAACAGTTATTCAATCCATCCTTTAACTTGTCAAATTACAAGTTTTCCTAGCAGGCTCTAGGTTTTTGTGCATGTGAGTTTTTCGTTGATGTTGTTTCTGGGCTACCCATTAATCTATTTGAGAGATTCCCTCCTGGGCTCCCTCTCATAGAACTTAAATATCACACATGTGGTGGTTAGCAATAACATCACTATTTCCCAGTATTTTAATTAGATTTTAAAACTAAATGATACTCCAATATTAAGTTGGAAATATATTTTTCAAAGCAGAGAGGTTTAGTTAAATCATCCCTCTATTGTATCCGCTGTCTATTGACTCTCTCTTTCAACAATATTTGTCAGATTCACAACACGTGTATTATCCAGTCCTTTTCAGTGCTGCTATTACAATGTATCTAAAGCTTTGTATCACCTAGATATACAAGGTCAGGTCACCCTGTTCTAAATTATCACAGAAATTATATTGGATAATTGGACAGATGATGAATGTCACAGCTGGGTCATGGGCAGACCTAATGGTCAGAGCCAGAGTCCACAGTCACAAGACAGGAGTCAAGAGTCAGTTGGGTCAAGATACCTAGCAATCAGAGGCATGAGACAAACTGGAGAATAGAACCACAAGTCAGGAGTCAGAGTTAGTACAGGTCAGGATACCAAGGTGTCAGAGACCAAAGACAACCACAAGGTCAGACACCAGGAGTCAAGCCGGGTCGGGATGCCAGGAAGTGAAGCTGGGGGAGCCGGAAGCACACAGCCCAGAACACAGTGAAGCCCAGTTATTCAGACAGCTTTCTATTCCTGCAGCTGCCTTAAGTAGGGCCAGTGGACTGTCTGTGACTCCACCAATTGGACCTCAGGAGCAGAGCCTGAAACTGAGGCTGGGCTTCATGGGTCCTAGGTAAGCAGCTGTCAGCAGGCCAGTGAGGGTTAGAGCATGGCTGCAGCTGTGGATCTCAGTTCAAGCCCTGGGGGTCACAAGCATGAATGAGTTATGAAGAGAATTGTCCGTGGATAATTCAGATGCCTGCTTCTCTTGGATGGTCAATCTTGTAATTATTTTTTAAAAACTATACATTGATTATCCATATTTCCTATCTGAAAAAGATGAACAGGTTGATTTTTAACATGGTCCCATATGATATCGGGTGATGAGACTTGTCCCAATCTAGGTAAACAAAGACAACCAGGAAGGATTCCTTACTATGCTATCTTCAGTCCAAGAGACCACGGTGCTAACAGTTTGCTTTAACATTTTCTCTTTTCACTTTGTAGGTAGGTGTCCTTGTTTAATTGGTTAGCACAATCTCTGTACTTGAGAATGTATATTATTCTATAATTTTAATTTGTTTACCCCCTGAGAGAATGAAAAGTGTTCAGCATGTCTGTGCGGAACTAGGACATGAAACTGGATTTGTACAGAACTTTCCTATCAAATCGTTTACCAACATTTTAGGTAGACTTTACGGGTAAAATTTGATACATGTAGTATTTGCTTTGTGTTCATGTCTAGTTGGTATAGATTTCCCTAGCTGACAGGAACCATGATTGGCTACTGTTCAGAAACTGGCAGTTAATATGTTAGTATAATAATCTGTTTTCCATATTACTGTGCATCCATGCAGCATGATAGCTATTCAGTATGATTACATTTGGTACCAACTCAAAGGCTGCAGTTACCTCTTTCATCTAGATGTGCATTATTATTTACTAGGCTACAATAATAAACTGACTATTGAACTTGTGCTGAAAAAGGATAAGACAGACCATGTTCAGCAACATTTCAGTAATCACAGATAAACCATTCTTCTTCTTTCCTCTAACCTTTTCTCTGACTCTATCCAAATAGCAGTCATGTTCTCCACTCTGCTGAAACTATTGATATTGTCCTTCACTAATGACCTATTTATGAAGTCCAAGTCCTTTGCCTTACTCATTCTCTTTGCTCCCTCTGTTGCCTTTGTTACTGAGAACCAATGCTGTCTTAAGACCCTAACTTGTCTGGACTTCTAGGACTTTGCCTACTCCAAGATCTCCCTACTTACTGCTTCTTCACTATTGCCATTGGTGGATATTATTCCTCCATCCCCTTTCTGTGAGTTTTCACCAGATGTCTGTGTTTGGTTCCCTAGGTTATTCTCCCTCTGCACTTGCTCCATTGGGAATCTCATACACTCCTATAGTTTCAGTTATCAACTTTGTTGATGACTCTCAAACCTGTATCTCCACCTCATCTCTCTGCCCTATAGTTAAATTCATATAACTGCTTTCCCTCTAATATCTCCTCCTAGATGTGCCACACCTCTTCCTTAGACTATATATATCTAAAGCTGATGGACAGATTCCTATCATTACCTCCTCACTTTTAAAATTCTTCAAAGTGCTGCCTACACCCCAGTTCTTATTTCCTCTTGCACTGTCTCTCATGTATGTTGTTCTGATAATTCACCTCACTCAGCTGTTCTTTTCATCTCTCCCAGCTGAGAAAGTGCACCTTTTTTCATACCACCCTTTATCCTGGGAAAAACTTCTTTCCTTCAGTGTACATAGTAGCCTTGCTCACCTTCTTCTAGTGGCTAATAAAATCCCATAGTTCCAGCTATTCTTGTTCTGCTTCATCTCACATTTGGAATTTAACTTTCATCACAGTAATATTAAATGCATTTTTAAAAGAACACAGAATTACAAAAAATGCATCTCAAATATTGATCCACAAACCAGACCATTCTGATTCATTCTTCCTCTTCCTTCTCTGTTTCTTGTCTAATCTAGATTGTAAACTCCTCAGGGAAGGCTCTTCAGCTTGTTTGCCTGCAAAGCACCATGCATACCACAGGCCTAGACAAATAATATCAGGAGTAATTTCCTAGAGGAATCAGGGCCCCTTCTTCTGTTCAGTATATTGGGAGAGTTTCCAATAGAAAATACTCACAATATGGGTTAGAGGATTTATGTTTGTGCATTTTAGATGATCGGCCAAAATCTATAAGCAATCATCCAAGAAAATATTGTTACTTTGGGCCTTTCCAGGTGCCAAAAATGCAATTCTTATCAAATACAAATCACTATTACTTGCTCTTAGTTTTCAGTCATCTGGCTATTATTCAAAGGATAGAAGATAAATTTGACTCAGTAACAGGTATTTGGCTGCTTTTACTCAAACTGCATGAAAACTATCTGCACACTGTCATTTTAGGTTAACAATATTATGTGTTATGCCACAGGAATCTTCTTTTTCTCCTTTTCTTTTTATTTCACAGATGTAGAGTATATTCTTTTAACAGTTCATGTTGCCCTCTGTTTAAAAAAGTCAGTGCAAATAAAAAATCATGAGCCCCCATTCCCTATTGTCCATTTCTTTGGAAGGTTTATTAATATAATCTTCTTCCTATTTCCCTTATGATCCTGATTATGAGATTTGATTTCAGGGAGAATGCAGTCTGATGATCAGCAAGATTATTCAGTCCTTTTGTAGGGGAGCAAACATTTGCTCGATGGAGGAGATGAGTAAGACAGGCTTCATTTTATGTTTGTGCAGCAAAGAAACATTATTTTAAGCTGAAATTCATTCTAGAGCGTGCCATGCTGATATGCTTAAGAAGAGTAACAAAGTAAAAGTGATATGTTTCTAAGAATGAAAATCACAAATTTTTAGAGAGACTTTTTTTTAATTTATGTCTGATTCATGCATATAAATTGTGCATTTATGTGAACAAACAGATACTTTCATGTGTGTACAACTGGTTTTACATACAGTTACCAATCCAAGTCTGAACATGCATCACTTGCCAATACAATTACTTTTTTGTATCTGTCCATATCAGGCCAAATTCTTATGTTTACTCACCATGAGTAGTACCTTAGTCCTCAAATAGACTCAATACAAATCAATAGGACTACTGGCCAAGTAAGGCACTAATCAAAGGGAATAAGAGTTTCCTAGCCTAGATCATAATTTGCATTTAGAATTTAGGCATCCTATTTTTTAAAAAAATGGCGTATCGAGTCTCTCTGGAATGGCTATGGCATTAACTTTGAGTCATATGTACCATTCATATTGAGCAGTACCTTTCCTCACAAATAGCTGCATTGATATCAATGGGACTATTTGTCGAGTAAGATGTTATTCAGCATGTGTAAGGGTATCCGAATTTGGTCCATCATGTTTCGTGATTTTTCCTCTTACTGTAAATCTAGGTCCCGATTCCGAAAAATAGAGAAGCAGATGCCTGACTTTCGGCATGTGAGTAGTTCCATTAATTTGTGTGTGAAGTTTTGTTAGAGTTAAACACGTACTTCAGTGCATTGCTGAGCTGGGTTTCCAGGCAGTGTTTTAGTAATAGAAAGGTACACTGTGCAGGTACAAATATGATGGAATGAAAATAAATCACTAGGAATAAAATTAATGGTGCCCTTTTGTTTATATTGAACTTGTCATCTTTACCTTGGTTGGCATTGTCTGGCCCCACATCAGATGCATAATAAGGGCCAGATTTTTGGAAGTGTTGAAGTGCTTTATATTTTTTAGATATATGACTAATATGTATTTATTATCTAATGGTAAAAAAGACACAATTGAATTAAGGTTGAATATTATTTAAAAATGTGTAGCAACATGTAGGCAACTGTCTGCAGCTAGCACCTTTCCTATTACTAATGCTGTGAAACTTGTGCTAGACATAACAGTCGTGCTGGTTACAGTTGTTCCTTGAAAGTGTGGGATAATTGAATTTGACTTGTGCATTTTTTGTATACCATGATCTGTAAAGTGCTTGTTGCATTCTTTTTGATCTTGAATTAAAATAATTTAGTGGACTATAAATTACAGGATCACAAGATAAGCATGCATCTGGTGATGCTACTTGATATCAAAGGAAATATACTCCCCACCCTGCCCCGAAATTCTTTCTATAAATCAAGAGAAACAAGAATAACAATCAGATAAAATGCCAAAAGAATGAGTGATGACTTCAGTTATCATGTACAATTCTAAAATGATCTTTTGTAAAGCAATTGAATCTGTAATCCCTCATTGCTGTGGGCTTTTATTTGGTTGACAATTTAAATATGGGTCATTTCCTGCCGTAGGGTTAGTACAGGAGGTACCTGTCCACTTCAATCATCATCCAAAAGATTTCAACTATCAGAGTAAACTAATCAAATTCATAAACCACAAGTCTATTTAAGTAGAGCTGGTATGTTTTTTCCCCCTGTACATGAAAGGATTCTGGGAAGATGCAGATCTCTGAATAGCTTTAAGGTAATAACAGAAAGTAACAGGAAAATTAAAAAAGAATCATTTGTGTCTCTTGAGGTTTGTTTTTAAAAGAGGGAGAAAAAATATCTCCAGCACAACACAAATTAATTACACAACACAAATCTTCTTGTTTTGGCAATGTCAAAATTTGATTAGATTTATTTTAGGTTTGATTGAACAACCTATTTAATTAAAATTAAAACAAAAGAAAAACTGCATTAAAGCAGTTTTAAACTTGAGATTGTAATCATACAAAAGTTGGGTAGTTGAACAGTTTTGATCCAAAAGCAACATTAGCTCTGCCACATTGATTTATATAGTATTTTGGCTTACTGTTTATGATAATTCTTTCTATGTACAGAGCTTTTTGTAATTATAAATTAATGTTAACAACAACCCTGCATAGAAGGCAAATGAGTAATATGAACTCTCCTACACAGATGGGAAAAGCAGAGGTGACATGCTTTGCCAAAGGCAACAAAACTGCATGTAAAATAATCAGGGCCTGAACTAGGACTCAATTTCTTCTTCAGACCAGAGCTGAAATCACTATGAGCCAGATTTTGATACCCTTACCCACATTAATTAATACCTTTCTCTATGAGTCAATTGATTTCAGTGGAACTGTGCATGGAGTAAGTTGCTACTCAGTGGAAGGAAGGCTATCAGAATATGGTACACTATGTGTAATGCAGATAAATTAATAAAACTGGGACAATTGAATTCTCACACTTAATGTAGCATTAATTAATGTTCTTGTGTTTATATTTAAATGAGGATTTATATATAATAGGGCTCGAAACCTTGGTAGCGGTAGGAATGTTCCGGAAGCTGGGGGCAGCGGCTATGGGTTGTCATTGGGGGAATGGGTTTGACAGCTTAAAGGGAAGATTATGGGTTTATCTGTGTGTGCACATGCGAGAGACAGAAAAAAATGATAATCCAAGAGTGGAGCTGGGCAAAATTCCGGTCAACCAAAACATTTTGCAAATTTTAGATTGAATTCACTGGTTGGTTGGTTTGTTTTTTTAAGGAAAAAAAAATCAGAACATTGTGTGTTGACATTTTCTAAACACAACTTCCACTTGAAATACCTTTTCATTTCAATTTTTACTGCAATTTTATTCTTTTATATGGTTAAAAAAACCTCAGAAAACAAAATTAAACATTTAATTTAGGGTCAAATGAAGCATTTTGTTTGACCTGAAACATTTTTTTCCAATTGTTTTTGCTTCATCCACAGTACTGAAAATTCAGTTATTTGCACTGCTCTGTCCTGGAGGGTTTCTTATGTTTAGAAGTAGGCAATTTGTGGGGTTGTCCATGTGGGAGATCTGAGGTTTTTCACAGCAAAGTGTGGAATTGATTCCAGATTTGTCATGTGGAAGAGTGGGAAAAATTTGCCATATGGTGGGTGTGATGGTGTCCCCAATAAGACGTTATGGGGAGATGCTTATAACTGTATATATGATGTAGCATAAAACATATTCCAGTTACATCATATATACATTTGGGGACACCGTCACAGTGGGAAAGCTGTATTCTTGTCAATAAAGGAAGACGAAATCAGTGTTTCTTCAGCTGAAAATGGAATTGTGAACTTTTCATAAGCAAGGGACCAGGGAGTGTTTTGCCATTTGGACAGGGGACTCCATTTTTTCCAGGGGAAGGTGGAGTTAGGGTTTTTTTGGGTTTCATCAGTGGGGAAGAGAGGCCAGAAATGGGCAAAAGAGATATCAATAGATGGCTCATTCAGTAAAAATGTGCATGCTCTAATGGTTTCAGCCTACTGTGCAATGTTTCTTTCAAGCCATGTAACATTTTAAAATAATTGGCTCAAAGAAATCATAGCAGGTAATTTAGTAAAGGTCACTTAAATGTTTACTACCATGACACAAACCATAGGGTTACTCTTTCTCTCATTTCATCTCTATATCTCCATATCTTTAGCTTCCGTCACCAGTTGACAGTTGTCCCAGCTCACACATCCTTCAAATTCATCTCACCAGCTGTCCATCTGCCTCAAGGTACATACAAACAGATGACAACTCACAAACAGAATGGACAAATTGTATATTATTTGAATCAGGGTTTTCATTCATGTTGGAAGCACTTTTCAAGGCTGACATTTAATAAAAGAGATTTTCTTCTCTAGAAAAAGATTACTCAGCAGTGCTGCTGGCAACTGAAGATATATTTTCACTGTGATTTTTTCCTATTGTACTACACTGTAAGAAAAATATCCATGGCCAAATTAGCTTAAATAGAAATTTGTTCCCTAGCATGGACTGGGTAAAAAATGAGAAAGGATTTGGCTTCAGATGACTCTGAATATTAAAAACCTTATAAAAATGTGTTACACAAGGAAGAATAGCTAGTGGTGAGTGAAATGTTCACATCAAACTCTCTAACTTGAACAAATCTCATCTGACTTTGGGTTTCATTATAAATTTGAAACTCAGACCATGTTTCCTGAGAGCCAGATTTTGATTCCCCTTACTCATATTGATTGCTAAGTGACTGAAATCAGTGGGACCATACGTGGAATCAGGTATCACTCAGTGTGAATAAGGGTATCAGAATCTGGCCTAAAGGTTTGTTTACAAACCTTTTCAGAGAACCTGAGCCCAATTTTAGTCATGGTGGAATAATTTATGGTTGCACATCAAAATTCATTGTTTCCCATTTTGAAATTAAATCATCTATAGTTTCTTCGACTGAGTTATAATTTGATGTGTGGGGTTTGTTGAAATTTAAAATTGAAAGCAAAACTTGGCGGGAGGAAAGTATGAAGATAAAATAAGCAAATCTACAGACTAATGTTTGTAAAGTAAAGCCACTGAGCATTACACAGCTCTAATAGTCATTTTGCATTGTTGGCTCCTCTTTCAACAGCAATAATTTACCAAGATATATCTAATTTCAAGAACATGTTCTTTTTCTTTAAAGCATGCAGCAAGAGATGTAAGGGATGAAGGATTTTAAAGAAGTGATGCTTACATGGAAGTAAGGTATTGTTTGTATCTTCTACTTTTTTATGTACTTATCCTTGGGAGTTCCTGGGAACTAAGGTTGGTTGTATTACTTCAAAAATTGTGTTGGGAACTTTCATTTTATTCTGAATTACTTTTTGATTCAGCTGTTTATGCCCTTTTTATTTACTGTTTGTGAATGTAACAATCTTCTTGGAACTTAAAGGAAAGAACACTAGTTGCAGGAGGGAAGAGTTTGGCAGAAGCACCAGGAAGCCAGTCTGTGAGCACATCTGGAATGCTAGCTGCAGTTAAAGCACCTCTGTAGATAGTTCTCTTAATAAAGAGTTTAGTTTTAGAAATAAGAAGTCCACTCATGTCATTAATCAACACACACAGTACCTGAAATAGTAAATATTAGTACAATTTTTTTCACAGTAGTATTTGGGAATGGTTGTCATACAAATACACATGTTTGAATGTGAACATGAATGTTTGTGTGCACATAAGAGTTTTTCACTATTCGTTATTCCCAATTTGATATTTGACATCCTCTATTTTCAAGTTTGTAAAAATATCAGTTATCATATTGGTGATTAGCAAAAAAATAGAAAAAATAAGTGACTACTTATGCACCCTGTAGTGGGGCGGTTGCCCCACTCCATGAGAAAAAGTGCTATAACAGGCCAGAGAGGCTGCGCAGACCAGCAGCCAATCAGGAAAGGCCTGTGGAAAGCCAGTCGAGGCTGACTGGGGAAGCAGCCACAGCTGGGGCCATGCCCCAATCAGGCCACAGCTGGCCCTATAAGAGGGCTGTGGGCTAGAAGCTGGAAGAAGTCTCTCTCCAGCCCTGGAGGGAGAAGGGCTAGCTGTCTGTGAGCAAAGTACCTGAAGCAGAGCAGGGATGGGGGAAAGGGTAAGAGGAGCTGGGGAGCTCCAGACTGGCAACTCCCCAGGCTGCAGGCCTTGATGAGGCCTATGGAGGTACTGGGGCTGCAGAGTGGCAGCCCAGGAATAGGCAGAGGCAGCAGGTCCTAACCCCTTGCCAATGATGAGTAGCCATTACAGATTGCAGTCTGCCCCAGTGAGCGGGGCCTAGATGATGACTGGCAGTAGCCACTGAGGCAAGGTGGGTTTAGAGGGTTGGGGGTTCCCCTGGGAGGGGAGACCCAGAGTGAGGGGTTACTGCTGGGGCAGAACCCCAGGGCAAAGGGCACCAGAGTCCGGGAGGGACATGGGGCCAGTGGCAGGCAAGACATTGGCCAGCAGAGGGCGCTCCAAGGCTGGTGAACAGCTAATTCCCAGGACGGCCAGCAGGAGGCGCCGCGCCGGTGACTCTTGCCTCGCTACACACCCTAATTAGTGAAAACAAATAGACAAAGAAATTTGTTCACTGAGACTATTTGGTTCCAACAAATAGAAATCTTTCTTTTTTAGTTAATCATTCACAAGTAGAAAAAAAATCTAAATCCATCAAATAATTCATTCACAGTGAATGAAACCAGTTGTATTTGCAACTACTAGCTTCAAAACCTTGGTTCATCACAACTTTACTGAAGGGTTCAGAGACAACAGTGGTCCCTGGGCCCCAGTTCAGTAAGGTAGTATGTCACTGCTGTTGCTGTGCTCCTTCAGAAAAGCCTGTTTGTTTTTTGGTGGGGAGAACATCTGCTGCTGCCCTGTTACTGGAGATGGTGTGACTTCTGTTGCAAGGCTGTCTCTCAACTCCTCAATTTTAGTTTACTTTGTCTGTAGCCAAAAATAAAATAACACAAACTGTAACAAATGAACTGTACACCAGTTGTTTGGCACTTGCATGCACACTTTAAATCACTCTGAACCAAAATGAAACAACATTATATCAGCCCCTATCTAATCCTAAAGGGTCAAAGTCTATTCTCTGGTACTCTAGTGCCAATCCGGAGTACAATGGTCACTAATAGAAACACAGCATTTGCCAGTGGTTACAAAGTATTGTCTACGATTACTGCAGTTTCTACGTGTATTTAGAATAGATTATATGTGTACTATCCAGTATTGCCTTTTTAATAGCTTCTTCTGTAATTCACTGACCAGTTCATTTACTCCAGAGTTAAACTGTGTGTCTAAAATTAGAGAGAAATGTAAAACTGCCAGTTCCAACTGCCGTAGCAGCTGATCTAAGGATGAACTGGATCTCAGAAAAGAGGGAAGAAGTCAATTCTGACAACAGTCCTCTCAGTGAGACCCTTATCCAAAATCCAGTGAAACTGATGGAAATACTCTCCTTGACTTCAATGGACTTTGGATCAGATTCTGATTGCATGTTGTTCGGTGCAATCTCTGCCTTCATTCTAGTTTCTAGGTAATACTAGAGCTGTGCAAATAACTGATTTTTTTTTTGGTTTGGTGGCAGAACCAAAACACTGGAAAATTGTTTGAGGTCAACCCAAAACTATTTTTTTTTTATTTTATTCAGGAAAAAAGTCCTTTTTTTGTTTCAAGGAGAACAAAACATTTTGTTTCATTTCTACCTTATTAAAATTTAATTGAATTAAAATTAAAAACAAAAAGTCATTTTGATTGAAAAATCAAAATGTTTTGAAAATGTCTAAATGAAACAATACATTATGGGAGGGAGAGGAATGATCAACATTTTGGCAAATTTGACACACATTCTCAGTGTTCTGGTTGAGCCACTCTGTACATTTTTTGGTGAAAAATGTTTTGTCCAAAAAATTTCACCCCGCTCTCCTTCTTCCATCTTACACCTTCATATTAAGCATTACAGTCTAGGCTAGAAATGATTGGAAGAGCCTGGCTCGTCCTCTGTTTTTCTTTCCCAGCCTGTACTAAAAGAAAACAAACAAACTTTAATATTTATTTTGGCGCCAAATTCTCAAATGAGCTCACCTCCCATTTAGACACCAAAATAAGTTGCCAGATTTTCAAAAAATCTTGGCATGTTGGCTGCTACTGAGCAATTCTTGAAATCTGACCAAAAGTGTCACATTGGGAGCTATTGGTTCTGGACACCTTGAAACTCTATCTTTTAGATAGGTGCCTAAATGATAGATGAACTTTTCTGAAAATCTGATCGCAGTGGTGGATGCTGAGCACATGAAAATGTAACCCTGAGCTTCTTTCCACGAGGTAATAAATATTTCAGTATCTTCTTTTTCAAATTTTAAGGTTTCTTGATTTTTGAGAGCAGCAAACCTCCTACTATGGAAATCTGTTTTCATGACACTATTGTCACACTTAAATGAGAGATCTGTGCAGCTTCAAACAATGTGATACTCACAGGTGCACTCACAGGTGAATATGGGCTATAGATATACCTTCAGTCAGATATACCTGTATCTGATATGTGGTATTTGTTAACAGTGGTGAAGAATGTTTCTACGTTTGTAGTCGATTGCATCCTAGTTCCTGTGGTTGCCAACATAACACTATATATATATATATATATGATATTGTTCATTAAAGGTCTCTTTGAATCAATGTTCTTAGTAACAAAAAAAAATTGCCATCTACCTATCTTTAAAAAAATAACATATTATTAGCTTTCTGCTTAAAAAAATTAACTTAATAGTGCCTATAAGGCAGTAAAGAGCCATTTGCCTCACCTGCTGGGTTTTTGTTGTTGTTGTTGTTCATGAACCTGTGAACATCTACTGTGCTGTGGTTATTGAATGTAAGGAATTCCTACATAATTATATTTTACTGTGAGTTAACTGTATGCACTTTTTCTAATTGGGATTTTACTCACTGAAATGTTCTTTTATTACTTGGGTAAGCTGTAGGACTTTAGAGACATTCAACTTTCCTACTTAAAATTATTGTCATTGAGATTGTGAAACTGTTTTTATTAGAAATGAGTCAGAAACAAAACCAAGAATCCGAACAACTTTATTGTGTGTGTTGAGAAGAGAGTCAGAATCCAAACCAAATGCAGATGTGAATTTAGTGGCTCATCTCATCTCAGAAATGTCCAGAATTAAAACCCTGTATCTGATATGTGGTATTTGTTAACAGTGGTGAAGAATGTTTCTACGTTTGTAGTCGATTGCATCCTAGTTCCTGTGGTTGCCAACATAACACTATTCATTTACATACCCAAAACGGAGGCATTTTGTATGGTTTCTGCTTTTCAATATAGACTAGAACGAGAGTAATTGACAAGGTAATATGAAAGCAGTAGGGAGGGAAGGAGAGGAATCAGTTGAAATCTCCCTTTGAATTTGCTATTGATTTTACATACCAAAATGCCAGTTTATTGGAGTACTGGCATTGTTTGTAAGTATACACTAAAAGTAGCATTGGGCTGTGTCACTTTTAGAAATAGACCAGAATATATGACACGTCGGTATTACAGTGAAAACTGAGGCGAGAGCCTGACTTGAATGCATCTGATGGGAAGGCACTGTGCTGTGAACAAAGGGTTAAGAGTTCATGATGGCTGCTCTGGCTCATTGGTGTTGTGATTTCAATTTGGACCTCAATAGTAGTGCTAAAAAGAGAACAAGGACCCAAGGGAGTAGCTTGCTGTGGGTGAACTACTGTACTATAATTTTCTTGATATACTTTTCCAGAAGCCTTTTGAGATACCTCTATAAAAACTCTGTGATATAGATCTGATAACTAATTTATCATTAATTATTTTTAACTCCTTGTGTTGCTATCAGTATTACAAAGTTATATTGTTGTAGTCCAGGGGTGAACAGCCTGTGACTCCGGAGACACATTCGGCTCTTCAGAACTTAATATGCAGCTCTTTGTACAGGCACCGACTCCGGGGCTGAACCTACAGCCACCAACTTTCCAATGTGTCGAGGGGGAGCTCACTGCTCAACCCCTGGCTCTGTCACAGGCCCTGCCCCCACTGCACTCCTTCCCACCCTCTCCCCTGAGCCTGCCGTGCCCTCGCTCCTTCCCCCTCCCCCCACCAGAGCCTCCTGCATGCCACCAAACAGCTGATCAGGATGGCTGCTGGTGGGTAGGAGGTGCTGGGAGTGGGGTGGGGGAGCTGATGGGTGGGCTGCTGATGTAATACTGTGGCTCTTTGGCAATGTACTCTAGTAAATTCTGGCTCCTTCTCAGGCTCAGGTTGGCCACCCCTGCTGTAGTCCTATTGGAGGCCAGTTTCTCCATGGTCCCTTTGTGGATGCAGAAGGGAAGGAGAGGGTAAAAGAAGCATCCCACCTGTGCAGCAGGTAGGCACAATAATATGTCTTGCAGGGAGAGCAGGGCTGAAGCTATGGTGACCTGCCTTATCTCTTGTGCATGTCAATTAAATATCCCTCTAAACAAATGGGAAGGTGTAGCGAGGCGGTCTGGTCCCCAGCCGCCTCAGAGAGAGAGGAGCCTCCCCGGACGCCCAAATGGGCGGAGCCGGAGAATCCTGGCCCCGCCCCTCAAGGGTCAAGGGGCGGCACAGGAAGTATAAAAGCCGGCCCTCAGACTGCAGTTGGGCGGCAGCCACCAGAGAGGCTGGACGCCAGTGGTGCAGCTCCCCTCTGGGAGGCCCCGGTGACCCGCAGCCAACCGGAGGACTGGCCGGGCCAGCCAAGCCCGCCGCCCGCCCACTACCCCGAGGAGCCGCCAGGCCCGCCGCCCGCCCGCTACCCCGACGAGCTGCCAGGCCTGCCGCCCGCCTGCGACGCTGAGGTGCTGATGGTCTGCGACCTCGTGGAGGATGCCCCCTGGTCCAGGTACCTGGAGGGGGGAAGCTGGAAGTAGCCCGGGGGCAGCCGACTCTAGTCTGGCTGCAGCACTGCCAGAGCCAAGGTCAGTGTGTTGCGGCCAGGATCCCCACTGACTCAGCAGCGGGCTGTTCTGCCGCTGCTAGGGCCCCGGGCTGGGATGCAGTGGAGTGGGTGGGCCTGTGTCCCCCCCTGCCACCCAACGTGTGGGTGGCAGTCTCCCCCTCTCCCAGGTTCTCCAGAGCCAGGACCTGGGCTTGCCACCACCTACATTGATTGCTCAGCCCCTGCTTGAGGGCCTGAGCCCTGACTGTGTACTGCCCCGCCCTGACCAAGGGCCAGGGCTTACTGCCTCATTATTTGCTCAGCCCCTGCCCAAGGGCCTGAGCCCCGAACTGTTTATTGCCTGCCCTGACCAAGGGCCAGGGCCTATTGACCTACTGTTTGCTCAGCCCCTGCTTGAGGGTCTGACCCCTAACTGTTGGTGCCCCGCCCTGTCCAAGGGTCGGGGCTCACTAGTAACTGTCTGTTTGCCCGGCCCCTCCAGGAGGGCCTGAACGGCTGATTCTGCAGCACCAGACTGCGCTAATTCCCCAAAAACCTGATGGTATAGCGGGGCGGTCTGGTCCCCAGCCACCCAAGAGAGGGCCTGAAAGCCCTACAGAAGGATAAACTACTTGTCTTGGCCAAGAGAGGACTCTGGATGCAGGAGACACCAAAGCAATGTCCCGCTCATAAATTCCTCCCTCTCCCATACCTGTTGTCAAGATTCAGGGGCCAAGTAGAAAAGACACTGGGAGCTCAAGGCATCTAAAGCTTTTCAAGCAATCAAGCCCAGCTGCTTTATATACTAGGAAGGGGGAGCTTGGGACCAGAAAGGGGTGGCAGCCCCAATAACAACAGAAGGAAACAGAACAATTAGAGCTAGAACTTTATTTTGGGATTGGGAGGATAGTGAAGTTCTCCCTGCCAGGAACAGCTAGCACTTCCACACTTCCTGCAAAAGACAGCAGGGAACATCTGCCATTCCTCCCAGCAGAGATTTTTAACATCTCCTTTGGTGAGGAGAGTCGAGAACCTTCACTAGCACATGAAATAGACCAATCAATAATTAAGAAACATTTGAAAATCCCACTAGCCACCTATCTGCATCTTTAGGTGCCTAAATACTTGAAAAATCTACCTCTAAGTCACTTGTGAAAAATGTGACTTAGGCTCCTAAGACCTTTATTTTCTAGCCCATCACATGTACCTTGATACCAGATACAACACACTGCTGCTACATGGCTGTAGACCGTATCCACGGCCTACAATGGTTGTGGTTACAACTGGGAGCCACTGAAAGCATGTGTTGTTCCTTCAGTTCTGGCTACATAACAGGACCAGCATCTACAATTCAAATTTGTGCTAACAAAATATAAGAACAGTGGAAAAACTCCTTAAACTAATTTTACACTCATGCATACAACCAAGCAGATGTACCACAACTTCAGATTGCACTATTTCAGGATTTGTTTTCATGGTTCCTGTTCTAGTGTCCACTCCCCATATCCTGTGTGCACCTACGGGTATGTGTATTGACTGTGTACACCCGAGTGATCACTGGGTGTAGAGATATGACAAAGGAGTCCTTTGTTCTGTTCACATTACTTTTCCCTCTGGATTCTGAATGATTACGACACTTTCTTGTGTTGTGTGCTGTGGTCAGGATTTCTGAGTGCCAGTTTTCTCCTTGGAAGATTCTTTCTTGCAACCATTCTGAATTGTTACATTCCTGTACCTAGCACAGAAACAGGGTGAAGAAAGGAAGAAAAGGTGATTTTAAACCACTTTTCTGTAACCTGGAGACTACCAGAGGCCTAGGTTAAGACAGAACAGCCTCAGGACTCTTTTGGTTTACTTGACTTGTTAATATCCTGGGGATTCTGCTGCCATTAAAATCAGTAGCAAAGTTCCCATTCACTTCAATGAGAGTAGGATCAGAGTCTTTGTATGGTTTTGGAAGAGAGGTATCTTTGGTTTTGTTTATAATATGGTTATTTTTTTTCATACCACTGTATCTGTTTAAAGGTATGTATGTTAGTTATGTATTGCTTTTATTATTCCCACTTGGGACCACCATATGATTCTGTTCTATTCCAACTAGCCTACTCATGCATTATCTGCTTCACATTCCTTAATGCTGAGATGATAATTATTGTTCAAAGGGAGCTCCAACAACTTTCTTGAGGGCACAAAATGTAGCTCTACTGGCCTGCTGTCATCTGAAGGGCAGGGTGATAATCCATGTGTGAAAAATAATGTTGTTTTATTCCCCACAAATAAAAATTGTAAGTGAAATATTCTAAAGCACATGAATAACTTAGGAGCCTAAGTCACATTTTTCAAAAGTGACTTAGGGCTAGATTTTTTAAGTATTTAGGCACCTAAAGATGCAGATAGGTGACTAGTGGGATTTTCAAATATGTCAAAGACAGCCCGATAGGCTCTTTTGAAAATCCCAGTAGATACGTATTTGCATTTTTAGGCATCTAGATCCTTTTAAAAATCTAGCCCATAGACACAATAAATTCTATTGAAAGTAGCTCCTAAGTCACGTAGACACTTTTGAAAAATATTATCCTTCCTGTTACAATCAATTGTGTATTTACATTCGTATTGTGGGTCACATACTGAGCTGTTGTAAATTGGAATAGCAGTTGCATTGACTTGAGTGGAGCTATTCCAAATATACCAGCTGAGGATCTGTCACTGTACATAAAGGTACTAAATATTCTAGGCCAGATTCTCAGCTGTTGTGGAGAAGTGTAGCTGCATTGAAACTGAATGAATCTACACTGATTTATAGCAGCTGAGCATCTGTCCCACTGTATTTATTTAAAGTTTAGAAATCAGTGTTGACTTGGTAACTATAATGTGGTAGTTGCTTTGATTTGTGTGATAACTTAGAAACTATCGGTGCACTTAATGCCAATTAAAATGAAATGTAATCCCCCCGTTCTTCCTTGCAAATACACAAGAGGCACAAAGTAGATTTTAAAAAGAAAATGTATGTCACTGGTCCTGGTATGTAAGTTGGTTATTGTTGTTTTATATCCTTTGTAGAAAATCAAAGTGAGTTTCATTTAATACATTAAGCACAGTGAATCAGATTGCATATGACACTTCTCCTGTGTGACAAATGGGTTTATAAAGTATTACTCACGCAGCATAATGGTAATTTGTCTGCAAGGTGAGTGTAACACATGCAGTACATTTTTGTCTAACAGTTATAATTCATCATTTCAATACACAAAATACATGTAAATACTTTATTTTTTCTCAACAGGGATAAATAGGATGTCAACACTGAAGTTACAATGGTTTCCCAAATACAACATTAATAATTTATTCTTGTACCTGTCCATTAGTAGCAAAGCAAACTGTCGCTGTCGGGCTGCATCCTCTTGGGACAACATATAAAAAGTTATACCTGAAATGGCACTGGAGTAGATGGATGCACCATGCTGATCTGAACAGTTGTAGCAATATGTGGGAATGTCATAGGGAATATTTATGTTTAATTCTCTTAAAGAGAAAAAATAGTGACTGTTTCATCTAATGCCATTGTATCAAGGATGGAGGCTATCCAAACACAGTAATTTAATCTCATCCCCTCCACTCTTGACCCTCTTAGATAACTGTGCTCATCTGCATGACTTTAAAAATATTCCTATCTTCAGTAGACTTTATTAGACACAACAGTCTATTAGACACAACAGTATAACTAGAAGTAAAATAATCTCATATTTCAGAAATTGTTTTCTTCAATGGAAATTCCTAGTAATAAAATAACAGATACAAAAGAATAAATCTAATCCAGCAATCATGGATTTTCTGTGACAGTCATGTAGTAAATTTTCATGCTTTTACAATGTAATTTATAATATCAAAGAGTTGTACAGGAATATTTTTTAATCATATTCTATTAAAATATGACTCAGATGATCTCAGCTGGGTTTTAAGAGCTCAACAGGTTCTGCGCTAAAGTGCTCATTTTTAGAGGAGTAAGTGGGTAATTAAGAGCTGCAGTGCTCAGAAGGGGATTTCTTTTAGCTTATCAGCAAGTCAGGATAAGTGTTACCGAGTCATTTCTGGTGCAGCTATTCCTTCACCTCAAAGGCAGAACCTTGCATCGGTGAGACACATTTCATGTGACAAAGATGCATTGTGTGCCAAACTTCCCATTGTTTGCCAAACGGACCAACAGATAAATAACAATCACCTTTCCACAAGTTCTCAAAAAACAAAAGGCATTATTTTGTGCACTTCATCACATAATTGTTTTTGTGGGTGCTATGTTTTCTTTTTGTTTATTTGCAATGAAAATGGCAATTTTCTGTCTTAAAATGGTAAATTTCCAATTCTGGAGAAAAACAAAAGAACTCAACAATTCTGACATTCGTTCACCATTGCAGAATATAATAACAATTTGAGTCCATGAAGTCTCTAAATGACAGTGACTAGGGACTTGATCCTGCAAAGACTTATGCACATACTTAACTTTATGGAGAGTGAGCAACTCCATTGAAGTCAATGGAAGTACTCATAGTGCATAAGGTTAAGTATCTGCATAAGGGCTTATCCTCACTATGGGCTAAATCAGTGCCTCTGCAATCGATGCAGTGGCATCGATTTAGTGGGTCTGGCGAAGACGTGATCGAGTCTTGCTGACTCACTGTAGCAGTTACTGCTTGCTAACTCTAATCTGTATATAAGGGTGTTAAGATTAGAGCTTGGTGAATAATAATAAATAATGGTTTTTGGTTGAAATGAATGCCGAATTTTTTTTTTTTTTTAAAAAAATAGTGAATTGAAAAAGCAGAAAGAAAATTGAGTCAGGTCAAAACAAAACATTTCAGCCAGACATAAAATGCTTTATTTCTATTTCAGGCATTTTCAGAAAAGCAAAAGCCTTGAGTCACAAAATGCCAGACGGGGAAAGGAAAATGGAGGGTTACTTTATAACTTTTAGCCCAGTGGTTAGGGCATTATTCTGGGATGTAGGTCCATAGTTCAATTCTCCCCTCTGCCTGATGAGAAGGGATTTGAACTTGGATCTCCACATTGCAAGAGAGTGTTCTAGACACCTGGGTTAAAGATTATAAGGGAGGTCCATCTTCCCCTGCAACATTTTTGTAGGGCCTCAGCTGGAGCACTATGTCCAGTTTTGGGCACCACACTTTGGGAAAGATGGACAAATTGGAGAGAGTCTAGAGGAGAGCAACAAAAATGATAACAGGTTTAGAAAACCAGATCTATGAGGAAATTTATTATCAGAGCAAGGGAGTCCTACTCTGGTTAAAGCATTTAAATAACTTCAAATACTGAAGTTATTTAAATGAAAATTAAGGTATCTAGGCCCAGATCCTTAAAGGTACTTAGATATTGCTCAGCTCAGCATTGCAAGGCCTAGGAAAGTGTAAATTATTCCTCTAGGACATAAATCTATACTCAACACCATGCTCAGTTTTGCTTACTCTACTTATAATCTATTTATTTCTGCACTTGTGGCACATCCTTATCTGGTATAAATTACCAGAGCTCCATTGTAATAAATGCAGCTATGCCAATTTATACCAGCTCAGAATCTGGACCTTGATCCTTCAGCCTGACTTTGAGCCACCCTGTAGCAAGTGTCAAAAAGAACTTAAACAGTCATGAGAGAAATGTTTCCTCAGAGTGACTCTGACTACCAAGAAACTTTCACACCCCATATGTAAAAGATTTTCATTGATGAATGCAAACCCCTGGAGAAACATCGTATTAGAGGAAATTATAAGATTTGAAAAGGTACCATTCATCTGACCAGGTAAACCTAATTCACATTTGGCTACCATTCACTGTATGTGGATTAGACTTAGGGTGACCAGATAGCAAGTGTGAAAAATCGGGACGGGGGTGGGGGGGTAATAGGAGCCTATATAAGAAAGACCCAAAAATCGGGACTGTCCCTATAAAATCGGGACATCTGGTCAACCTAATTAGACTAAATGACCAAGAGTATCTAACATTCTTCATGTCACGCTGCTCTGATACACCTGTAAAGTCAACTCTGATTGCCTAAGCCCTTGTACTTGCACATAATGTGGTAAAACTTCTCGATAGTCCATACAGAGTAGACAGATTCCTTCTGAAAACCCCTAGTGGTCAATCTCCCTCTGAATGTTTGCTTGTCTTTGTGATCTTAACTAGTCCTTGTCCTTCTTGTGTAATGTTTCCCTGCCTTGTCATTTGTTCTGTTTGCCTGTCTTTCCTTTGTCTGTTGATTAGTCATGGTATACATCTGTTTCTTTAATAATATATAATGTGAGGAGACTATCCTTGTAATCATGCTCTATTTTAGGTACTTTGGAAGTGTCCTGAGTCTCCAAAGTATTCTCCCTTCTCACTATATCAGGAACATAGAGATAATGAAATGTCATACATTGTCTTGTCTTTCCTTTTTTCTTTCTGTAATTCAAAATTTAATCAAAACTTCAACACTTTACAAAAAAAATCATCAGACATTTGGGAGATGTTTTTCTGGATGTGTGATCATGAGGCTTAGGGAAAGCTGTCAGGATAATTTCTCTCTCACTCCATCCACCTGAAGTACTGAGACCGCTAAAAAAAAAAAAAGGACAGACAGCAAGATAATACCAAGAGTTTCTTATAAGTGTAAATGGTATAACATTAACATAATAACACTTGACTAGGACATTTTCAGCTATGATGATGGAGGCCCTGCCAATCACTATCTTCTATCATATTCTCTCTTGCCTCCCCCATCATTAATACTGGCAGAAGGAGGTAAAAGCATTTACATGAAGTCTAAAGTGCTTTAAAAGCTTTGAGAATAGTTACAAGTTGTATACAGGATCACTTCACCCACCACTAAAGCCTGTTCAATACAAACAGTGTAGAACAGGAGGAAAAGAAAAATAGTGTATGATAATTAAAACTAAAGGGGGCAATTTTAGATGGGCAGAGTGTGGGTACCCAGCATAGAATTCGTCCAGGATGGTTAGGCTAACTTAGCCTAGTCTCTCAAAAGGTTTGATAGGATTTTTGAGGCTCCAGCCACGTTGGGTCATAAATGTTTGCCTCTCATTTGGAAGATGCCGCCTCCAGCACCACGGTGCCTCCTGATATCATGCCAAGGCATTGGTTCAAAGGTAAGAGTCTCACCTTCTGGATCACTAGCCCCATACCTGGCAGCACTGATTCTCTATGGTATTGGCACTGCTCAGTCCTATTTATGTTATGATATCTGACAAGATCACAGCTCGGGGTGGTATGACTGCATATTTAAAGCATTGCATGGAACATCTGAAAGATGGCTTGATCCAGGCTTGTTTTGAAAGACTTTATAATTACCCAACAGTACATTGCTAAAGAAAGGAGAATAGAAATGGCTGACTGCCTTAACTAAAATGAGGGGGAGAGGGGGACTTGTGAGAGAGTCACTGTGGGTGGCACTTCAGTGCTATCTTTGCCAACTGCCAGATTGCCTTTTAATGGTTTGTTTACAAAAATACATACCATTATATTTGGACAAAGCACTAACTGAATTTAAAGTTTTATTACAGATCATTTCAGTAAGGCAGCTTCTCTTTCCTTTGTGTAACTGACTTTGACTGGAGAGGTCCTGGGAGGGATCTAACAGGTGCAGAGAGAGCTGTGCATGATGTAGCTACTGCTTATTGTGTTTTCAGCTCTTTTATTGAAAAAGCCCTACCTGAATTTTAAGTTTAACAGCATATTGCAGATCGCCAAGACCTGTTTATCGTGTGTTCCCTTGCAAGCCAGTATGACTGTAAAAGCCATTATGCAGCTCTGGCAGGTGCTGCAGGCACACAGAGCTGTTCATACTGCTGTTGCTAGCACATTTTAATTTATTATTTTTTTTAAGAACAAACTGAGTTTTAAGTTTTCTAACAAGTTAAGCCAGTTGGTTATATTTCATTTATGTTTTGTTTCCTGCAAACAAGTCTGACTGAAAAATGACACAAAGTAGACTACAGCAGATGGGTTGAGACAATGGCACATTGACCTGGCTTGCTGCCAATTATTATTAATAATAATTATTTAAGAGAAATTCTACCTTTTGACTTAGAGTTTTCCAACCACATCATAAAGGGTAAGATTTTGCCACCCTTACTATTGTAAGTAGTCCCTTAGACTCTGATCCAAAGCCCAAAGAATAAACTGACTAAGTGACTTCAGCAAGCCTTGAATCAGTACTGAAGTCAATAGGACTACATTAATGTAAGAGTAAGGTACGGGAAGAATCTGGTCCAAAGCCATCACTACCTCCTTTCTGAAGCAGTGCCACTGTTGCCACACTTTCTGCAACCAGTCTAAGGAAAATTAACACACAAACCGATGTTAACAACACCATCTGCTTAAAAAATAAATCATACTTGTATATGACAATGTTTTAACGCTATTATTACAAATAATGCGTAAAATTACAGTAAGTGACAGATTGGAGAAGAAAACTTGCCATACCTTTTCATTTTAAAAAAAAATTGGGGGGGGGGGGCATTTGACAGCATTTTGTGTGCAGTCACGTCCACTATTCTTCTACACAATATACACCACCTTGGTCTACACTGGGGCGGTGGGGATCGAGCTAAGATACGCAACTTCAGCTACGAGAATAGTGTAGCTGAAGTCAGGGTACTTAGATCAACTTACCGCAGCATCTTCACGGCGCTGAGTCGACTGCTGCCGCTCCCCCGTCAACTCCGCCTGCGCCTCTCGCCACGGCGGAGTACAGGAGTCGACGGGAGAGCGCTCGGGGATCGATTTAATGCGTCTAGACTAGATGCGATAAATCGACCCACGATAGATCAATCGCTACCCGCCCATCCGGCGGGTAGTGTAGACATACCCTCAGTTTCCTCAGTCCTTTGTGTGGGTCTCTCACAGGGCAGTAGGAGAATGAGGTTTTTACAATTCTTTCTAAGTGGCAGATGGACTCAGTGCCTGGTGTAGTAAACAAAACTATGTTTAAATTCATTTTTTAAAAACAGACTGGGCCAATTTGGGGATTCTTTCTTTTGGTTATGAATTCTGGTTAATTTTATGAAATATGGCTCAACGTGTAGTAAGTCATGAGATGAAATGGCCCCTGTTTTATAACACCAGCACAATCAGGAATAAGTTAGAGAATGAACAAAAGAAGTAATTTACCTTAGCGATTCTGTTCTGGTAGAACAATGGGTATGCTAAGGAGGCTACCTGATCTGGAAAACAACTTTGACCTATCCTATTTGCAGAGAATGGGAAGTGAAGAGTGAAAAATTTCCAAACCGGAAAATAAAAAACACAGGTAGTAGTGCCTCCTTTAAAATCAGAGGGACTCACAGAAAGAGGGAATCTTGTGCAGGAGAGAAGAACAGAGGGGCATGCTTTAACAGCAGAGGGGACCTTCTCTGACTGCAGATCCCATCAAGGAAGAAGGGATCTGTCTGGAGAAGAGAGAGAGACATTCTATAATTCAGAAGAAAAGTCATGGGTCATAGGAAGGATCCTGGACTTCTCAGAGGACTCTGGCCTAAGTCTAAAGAGTGCTCAAGAGTGCTGAGGAAGCCAAGGAAGGGAAATGTGTAGAAATGTTTTCTTGTTTTGTCTAGAGCTGCATATCTCTCGTGCTAAAGTAAAGATTGACTGTTTTGGGGGACCTTTTGCAAAGTCTGCGTACTTTGTGCTTAAAATACCACGTGTCCCTGAAGAGCTGAACTGTAAATCCAGAGTACCCAGAAGATCGGTGCTCTGGGAAAGGGTGCTTTTAAGCAATTGGGGCGGTGTAGGGCGCATCAGCACTTGTTCTGCAGGCCTAGTGCAGCTGGATCATGAAGTCCCATTTTTGTAAAAGGATAAAAGAGATCCTGTGCCCAGGAAGTGTGCCAGAGAGGCTAGGAAAGAGTGCTGGAGCCTTTTCAGACTTGAAGCAAATGGGGCTAGTGTGGTGGCACCCAAACACAACAGCTTGGTGAGTGTCCAACAGGGGGATCTTTATCAAGGCTGTGACATTGACTGAGTTTCATCTTGACCTTGTCTCTTTCATTTTATACAGATACGTGCAGGCAGAGCCACTGAAAGACTGGTAATGCCAATAATAGCTCTTCACTCTGAAACTCCCATAAGAATAGTTGTTTTGAGAGAGAGAAATATGTTATGAAGAGGACTGGAAACTGTATTTCAACAAATATAGAAGGACTAGTATTTATAGTGCATAGGAAGATAGTATCCCTTTAAATATTTTGTGAGTCTTCTTGTTCTGTGTTGTAGAAGTCTCCTGAAACCAGCTGGAATGCCAATTTGTATGTAGCTAGACCTTGCATGTTTGGCTATATTTGATAAGCATTATTACCTGGGAACTCTACTGTGCCCATGTGGATCTTACATACTATTTTTGTTGGGTAAAGAGTGAAAGACACAATGCTACTGTCTGTAAAAGTTACGCTAAGGGCTTGTCTTCACTGCATTGTTAGCTCAAACTGTAACTCAAGTTTTGCTGCAACCCCCCTCTGGTCCACACTAAAAAATCTATAGCTTGAGATAAGTGGTGTTTAAGCTTGAGCTAGCAAGCCCATCGGGGGTGGGGGCTGGGGGTGGGCTAGAGCTCAAATGCTCCTGATGCGGCACATTGTAATGTAGTTGGCATGCAGCTTGAATTACAACACCTCCTCAACTGCTAATCCAAATAATGTGTTAATGCAATCACTCTGTGCTGCTGGCCAAATCAGTCTGAGTAGCAGAGTGTTGTTTTGCAGTGTGGTCACTCTCATTCCCTTCTCACTTGAGCTGGGCTCCGCTAGTTCTAGTGGAGCAACTTCAGTGTATTAACTGAAACTAAATGTTGCAGTGAACAGAAATCTGTGGTAGAAAGTGTGGTGGTTTTACTGTTGTTAGCACTCGCAGCTAACTGGGTGGTGTGTTAGGAACCGGTGGCAAGTGTGGGAGTCTGTGTGTGGGAAACTGTTACCGGTGTGGGATGCGGCTAGTCGTCACAGGTATTGAGACACGTTTGCTCTGTCTCCTGACAGGACATGCACCATTGATGTGGAAGAATTATAGAAAAATACTGAGAATCAAATAAGAGAACAGAGATTCGGGGCCTTTGATCGCTAGCACTAGGTGAGAGATTGGCCAAACAATTAGGTAATATAAGAACTGAATTTAACCTTTTGGATAAACTGTGAACTGACCTAAACTTTCATTCATGACTTTTCAAACCAAAAAAATTAAGTTGTCATGCTTACCAAGTTTTTCAGTTTTTTCAAAGATTCAATTGTTAAAAAATAATGCATTAATTAAATTTGTGACTGAACTCCTTGGGGGAGAATTGTATGTCTCCTGCTCTGTTTTACCTGCATTCTGCCTTATATTTCATATTATAGCAGTCTCAGCTGATGACCCAGCACATGTTGTTCAATTTAAGAACACTTTCACTGCAGATTTTACAAAATGCAAAGAAGGTACTAATGTGAGATTTCTAAAGATAACTACAGCACTTGACCCAAGGTTTAAGAACCCGAAGTGCCTTCCAAAATCTGAGAGGGACGAGGTGTGGAACGTGTTTTCAGAAGTCTTAAAAGAGCAACACCCTGATGAACTACAGAACCCAAACCACCAAAAAAGAAAATCAACCTTTTGTTGGTGGCATCTGACTCAGATGATGAAAATGAACGTGCGTCTGTCTACACTACTTTGGATTGTTATTGAGCAGAACCCTTCATCAGCATGGAAGCATGCATTCTGGAATGGTGGGTGAAGCATGAAGGGACATATGATTCTTTACCGTATCTGGCACGTAAATATCTTGTGATGCTGGCTACAACAGTGCCATGTGAACGCCTGTTCTCACTTTCAGGTGACATTGTAAACAAGACGCAAGCAGTATTATCTCCTGCAAATGTAAACAAACTTGTTTGTCTGAGCAATTGGCTGAACAAGAAGAAGGACTGAGTGGACTTGTAGGCGCTAAAGTTTTACATTGTTTTATTTTTGAATGCAGTTTTTTTGTATATAATTCTACATTTGTAAGTTCAACTTTCATGATAGAGATTGCACTACTTGTATTAGGTGAATTGAAAACTATTTCTTTTTTCTTTTTTACAGTGCAAATATTTGTTATAAAATAGATATAAAGTGAGCACTGTACACTTTGTATTCTGTGTTGTAACTGAAATCAATATATTTGAATATATAGAAAACATCCAAAAATATTTAAAGAAATGGTATTCTATTATTGTTTAACAGTGCAATTAATCGCACGATTTATCACGATTAATTTTTTAATTGCTTGACAGCCCTAGTAACAATCTTTACATTCCACAAGTATCCCTGGAGAATGTTAAGGAGAAGGTAGTAATTAGTCATTTTAAAATCAGCAGGTCCAGGTAACTTGCATCCAAGAGCTTTAGAAGAGACTGGCTGAGGATCTCGCTGGAGTGTTACAGTTGATTTTCAATAGCTCTAGGAGCACAGGGGAAGTTCCAGAAGAAAGCTACTATTGTGCAAATTTTTTTTTTAAAGAGTAAATGGGATTCCCTAGGTAATTATAGTCCTGTCAGCCTGACGTTGATCCTAGGCAAGATAATGGAGCAGATAATATGGGGCTTGATTAATAAAGAATTTAATTTGGATAATGTAATTAATGCAGAGCAACATGGATTTATTGAAAATAGATCCTGTCAAACTGACTGGATGTCTTTTTTGGATGAGATTACAAATTTGTTGATAAAGGTCATAATGTTGACCTTAGACTTCTGTAAGGAGTTTGACTTGGTATGCCACAACATTTTGATAAAAAACCTAGAATAATCTAAAATTAATATGGCATGCATTAAATTGATTAAAAATAGGCCCACCTGAAAGGTCTCAAACATTTAATGTATTTATTAATGACCTTGAAGAAAACATTACTGATAAAGTTTTCAGATGACACAAACATTGGGGGAGTGGTAGGTAATGAAGAGGACAGGTCACACTGATTCAGAGCAGTTTGGATCACTTGGCAAACTAGGTTAAACCAAATCATATGCATTTTAATATGTCTAAATGGAAATGTATACATCTAGGAAAAATTTAAGCCATATTTTCAGGATGAGGGACTCTATCTTGGGAAGCAGTGACACTGTAAAAGATGCAGGGATCATGGCGGATAATCAGCTGAATTTGAACTCCCAGTGTGATGTTGTGGCCAAAAGAGCTAATGTGATCCTGAGATGCATAAAGAGAGGAATAAAGAGCTTATTTTACCTTTGTATTCAGCATTGGAGCAACTGTTTCTGAAATACTGTGATCCTGGGATGCATAAACAAGAAAATCTTGAGTAGGAGTACAGAGGCTTTTTTCCCCTCTCTGCTTGGCACTAGTGTGATCGCTGGTGGAATACTGTGTCCAGTCCTGATGTCCACAATTCAAGAAGGATGTTGATAAATGAAAGAGGGTTCAGAGAAGAGCCACAAGAATGATTAAAGGATTAGAAAACATGCCTTATAATCATAGACTCAAGAAGCTCAATTCATTTAACTAAACAAAGAGACGGTTAAGGGGTGACTTGATTAAGTCTATAATTATCTACATGGGGAACAAATATTAAATAATGGGCTCTTCAGTCTATCAGAGAAAGGTATAACACAATCCAGTGGCTGGAAGTTAAATACAGACAAGTTCAGACTGGAATTAAATCATAATTTTTTCATGGTGAGAGTTATTAACCATTTGAACAATTTATCAAGTGTCATGGTGGATTTTCTATCATTGACCGTTTTCAAATCAAGATTGGATTTTTTTTTTAAGATATGCACTAGGAATTATTTTGGTCATGCCGTGATTTCCTGTATAACATAGGCCATAGACTATATGATCACAATGGTCCCTTCTGACCTTGGAATCTATGAAGACAATCATTGCACAGAAGTATAGAACACTGAGTGGGAAGGAGAAAATGTAGCCAATAACACAGTTCAAATTTCTCCTCTCAAATTGCTATGGGAATTCTAATGTCCATTAACAACTAGATTCACAAAGAAACGGAGGTGTGGTGCTGATGAGGATCACCATGCCTAACTTTTAGGTACCTAGAAAATCACTGGAATTCAGGCCAGGTCTACACTACAAACTTATATCGGTATAACTAGGGCACTCAGAGATGTGAAAATCCAGACCACTGAGCAACTTACATATACTAAACTGTACTTATCCCCCAGTATAGACAGCACTATGTCAATGAGAGAGCTTCTCCCATTGACACAGTTACCATCTCTCAGGGAAGGGGATTAACTACACTGATAGGAGAAGCTCTCCCATCGGTGTAGTAGCATCTTCATTAATGCACTACAGTGGTGCAACTGCATGAAGACAAGGCCTCACAAAGGGGGCTGCAAGTGCTCTGGAGGTCAGGATTACAATTCAAAATGATTTTGACAACCTGGAGAAATGGTCTGAATTAAATAGGATGACATTCAATAAGGACAAGTGCAAAGTACTACACTTAGGAAGGAACAGTCAATTTCACAAATACAAAATGGGAAATGACTACGTAGGAAGGAGTATTGCAAAAAAGGATATGGAGGTTCTAGTGGATAACAAACTAAATATGAGTCACCAATGTAATTATTGTTGGGAAAAAAATGCAAACGTCATTCTCGGGTATATTAGCAGGAGCGTTGTAAGCAAGAAATTAGAAATATTTTTTCCACTCTACTCAGCATTGATAAGGCCTCATCTGGAATATTGTGTCCAGTTCTGGGCACCATACTTCAGGAAAAAATGTAGACAAATAGAGAAAGTCCAGAGGAGAGCAACAAAAATGATTAAAGTTCTAGAAAACATGACCTACATGGAAAGATTGAAAAACATTGGGTTTATATAGTCTGGCGAAGAGAAGACTGAGGGAGGACAAGATAACAGCTTTCAAGTACATGAAAGGTTGCTCGGAAGAGGAGCATGATAAACTGTTCTCCTTAACCACTGAAAACAGGACAAGTATTAATGTGCTTAAATTGCTAAAAGATAGATTTAGGTTAGATATTAGGAAAAACTTCCTACCTCTGAGGGTAGTTAAGCACTGGAACAAATTACTGAGGGAGGTTGTAGAATCTCGGTCATTGGAGGTTTTTAAGAACAGTTTAGAGCAGTGGTTCTCAAACTTTCCAGACTACTGTACCCCTTTCAAGAGTCAGATTTGTCTTGCATTCCCCAAGTTTCACCTCACTTAAAACCTACTTGCTTACAAAATCAGACATAAAAATACAAGTGTCATAGCATGCTATTACTGAAAAATTGCTTACTTTCTCATTTCGTCTATATGACATTTTAGTTTGTACTGACTTCGCTAGCACTTTTTATGTAGCCTGTTGTAAAACTAAGCAAATATCTGGATGAGTTGTACCCCTGGAAGATCTCTGCGTAACCCTGGGGGGTACACACACCCCTTGTTGAGAACCACTGGTTTAGAGAAACACCTGTCAGGAATGGTTTAGATCAGTGGTCCCCAATCTGTGGGGTGCACCCCCCTAAGGGGCCACAGAGGAATGGCCAGGGGGAGCACAGCAGGACTGGGCTAGCCCCCCCCCCAGGGGAATGGGGAGGAAGCGTCAGACAGCCCTGCTCTGCCCCAGGTTCTGCTCCGGCCCCAGCCTCAGCCCCAGTCATCCAGATATTAAAAGTCCACTTACTCACAGTAACATGTCTCTGCCACCAGGGGGTGAGAAGGAGCAGCAGCTGCTGCTGGAGCCTGGAGGAGCACTCAGAGACAGGCAAGAGAGATACCGGCAGCTCCCCTGTACTGCCCCAAGCATGGCTCACCCTCCCCTGCTCTGCCCCACTCATCACCCCACTCTCAAGCATGGCTCCCCCTCTCCTGTCCTGCCCCATTCACCCCCCAACACCTGCCCCAGCTCCCAGGGGGTGCAGAGCGGGTAAGGAGGGTATGATTAAAAAAGTTTTGGGACCACTGGTCTAGATAATGGTTAGTCCTGCCTCAGTGCAGGGGACTGGACTAGATGACCTATTGAGATCCCTTCCAGTCCTACATTTCTATGATTCTTCCAGTTTGTGCATCACTCTGGGGCTTAGGCACCCGGGTGCGAGGCATGGGGCTGCAGTGCACATGCTCAGAGGCGAAAACATGGGCACCTAGGGAACTTTAACTGCAAAACTTTAGTTACCGAGTGACTTTAGGAGCCTATGTGGCTTGGGGGCAGCTAAGCAGGGGCAATGTGAATCCCGGTGGGCCCTGGTTCAGGGATTTTGGTGCCTAAAGTGGCAATTAGATGCCTAACTCTTTTTCTGAATCTAGTTCCAAATGTTTTTATAGTGTCATTCCTAACATCCTCTCACCTCTCCCAATAAAAGAAACTGTATGGTAAACAATTTTATTTCCCTTAAAATGTTCTGTGATGTAGTTTAATCTAGAGCCAAGATTTTAAAAAACAGATGCCTGCAGTTAGGCTTCTAATATTTAAATAAGGGATTTATTTTTTAAAATCTTTGGCAGCTGGTGGGTAATCAACATTTTTGTAATAGGACCACTTATTTATGTGCCTAACTATGGATTTAGGAACCTAACTTCAGGCAGCAATTTTTTTCAAAATATTGCCCGAGGTGTTTAAAACCTTTTGGTCACAATACTAAACCATCCTCTTCACTTACAAACCGCTCCATCTTCTCTGTAGCTTATATGAGCTGCAGATGGCAAATGAGCATGCGGGCGTTTTGAAAATGTAGCACAACACAGTCAAATGGATCATATCTTTTCTGTGCAAATGCATACATTTGTCATATTAATTCACACGGGGAATATCTAAAACAAAGTATATTGTTCTCTACTCCCCTTTCCACTTCCTTTCCTTCTGTCCTTTCTTGCCATGCCTATCTCCCATTCTCTCTGCCCTCCCCATTCCAGTGTATTAAAAGAATAGACAAGTATTAAAGGGTAAGTCAAGTACCAACATCATTAATTTTCATATGCAAATTAGAAGGCTCACTCATGTTTATTTTTTGTTTGTCTTTCCCCTCCCCAGCCCAATGACAGAAAATCTATAGTAGAAACAAAATTGCCTGCCTCCAGGTCTGCAATAACTCAGATTCCAAACTCATAACAAGAATGCATGCCTCAGCTCAGGCAATTGGCCTCTGCTTCATGCCCAATCTTCTCCAAATTAACAAACCAGGAAAACACCGGACTAAATGCTGCTTTCTCCCCTCTCAAAAATAAGTTCTTTCTTAACAAAAAGGTGTCCTTACTTCAATGGTGCCCCTTGCCATAAAAATTATTAAGAAACCAAAAAATGTCTACTTTGGGATTACCAGAGAAACACACACTCTATGGTCTGAGGATATTAAACACTATGTACATTTACTGTTGTTAGTATTATTGATTTTAACTTTTTACTAGTAACAACTATGAAATTGATATATCTCAAAAACATATTGTGGCAAGGAGAATGCTGCTGAAGTCCCAGGACTCCGAAGGAATGCCACGACTTACATAAATGAATGTAATTCTGAAAAATGGACCCCTCAGACGTCTCCTGGTCTGAAATTGAGTTATTCAGACTGGACCTCTTTCATTAGTACTATAGGGTTCCTTTAAGTCACAGCACCATGTTGGTGGCAGTGCAGAGTCACCAGCCTTCCCTGAGCTGCCCAGTATGCAGTGGGACTGCACAGATTGCACCAGTCTTTTTCACTGTGTCTACTCCATGGGCCAGTGCAGAAAGAGGTAAGACCTAGGTCTTCCTCCTCCCTTCCCATTAAATTAAACCTTGGGGGTCCACCATAGGATCAAGAGTGAAACACAACAGGGGATGGGGATGATGTGGGTAAGCTCCTTGAATGCTTTTCCCAACATGCCCCTCATCTCCCCCTCCCCCACCTGACAACGTGGTCCTCAATCAGTCTAGAGGCCTGGAAAAATAATCACTGCAACATTGAGAATCATCAGCCGTTCTGCTTCAAATTACACAGAGATAACTTCTCACACATGGAAAATGCATTTACAGTAACTCCTCACTTAACGTTGTAGTTATGTTCCTGAAAAATGCAACTTTAAGTGAAACAATGTTAAGCTAATCCAATTTCCCCATAAGAATTAATGTAAATAGCGGGGGTTAGGTTCCAGGAAAAAAAAAATCACCATATAAACACCATGTCTTTTGCCTGGTGAAAAAAATACACACACACACACACTCTACATTTTAAACAAACAATTTAATACTGGTACACAGTGATGATGATTGTGAAGCTTGGTTGAGGTGGTGAGGTCAGAGGGTGGGATGTTTCCCAGGGAATGCCTTGCTGCTAAATGATGAACTAGCAATTGGCTGAGCCCTCAAGGGCTAACTGGTTGTTGTTAATGTAGCCTCACACTCTACAAGGCAGCACAAATGGAGGGGAGACAGCATGGCAGACAGAGACAGAGGCACACACCCTGTGTGAGAGAGAGATGTGTATTGCTCCTTTAAGTAGGCTGACTCCACTCTCATTACACTACCTTTTTAAGTTAATCAGCAAGCTGAGATGGCAGCTGCTGCCAGGAAGCTCCCTCCGTCCTGAGCCCTGTCGTGTGTCCCCCTTGCTTTATGGAAGATGGGGTAAGCAGCAGGCAGGAGCAGGGGGGAGGGGGACACCCTGACATTAGCCCCCCTCTTCCCCTCCTCCCCCGCACAGCAAGCAGGAGGCTCTGGGGAGCAACTCCAAGGCAGATGGCAGGAGTGGCACAAGGCAGTGGGGGGAGGGACAGCTGAACTGCCGGCAATTGATAGCTTGGTGGGTGGCTGTTTGCACAGGGAACTTAGGGGAGCAGGGATCTGATGGGGGGCTGCCGGTCCACCCTGGTTCCCAGCCCTCACCAGCTAGCTGCAACGGGCTGCTCTTCCTGCAAGCAGTGGACAAAGCAGGTGGCTGTCAAACATTGCACAACTTTAAACGAGCATTTTCCCTAATTGATCAGCGCGTAACAACAAAACAATGTTAACCGGACAACTTTAAGTGAGGATTTACTGTATTGGATTTAAAAAACTGATGTTAGTGTTACAGTGAGACTTGTAAAATATGTACTACTTTGTTTGGTTCTTTTCTGTCTTGCTTTTTATAATACACTAGAGCCCTGTGTGGGACTAGCAGAGAGCCCTGCAGTGGGACTGGGATCCCACAAATCCCTCAAAACTTGCCGCCATAATAGTGGGAGTGGGTGGGAGCAGCATTAAAAAACGTCCTGTGCAGGGCTCCATACCACACCCACCACTGTTGCATTTTCCCAGGAACTATCAATGGTACTGGATTTTTTGGGGCCCATATGGATCCCTGAAGCAGCTTCATTAAAATACAATACCGTGAAGCAGGCCACATTTAGCACTACTCAAGTTACTTTTGAAAAGTCACTATGTGCTGTTTCCCTCGGAGCTCTAGTTCTGTCTAGGATTTCATTGAACTTGACCTTGCAGTTACCCTTCCATGAGGATTTCTCCCTCCATGTTAGACCTCTGCCATGCACATTGCACAGTCATTTACACCTGTGTCAAGTCTTTCTAAAATGCTAACTTATCAGAATGGTAACATTTTGCACTCACTTTGTTCATGCTTCCCACAGGTTTAAATGGGTACATAAGGTGCAAGAGAGTCGAGAATGAAGCTGTTCAGTCAAAGAGTGAGAAGAAATTCATACAAAATTGATTCAGAACTGAGTTCCTCTGTCCTTAGTTCTGAACATTTTAACACTGACCCTCACAAATCAGACAGGTTGGCATTATATAGAATGAAAATCTACACTATAGTTAAGTAACTTTTGTAACTCTATTGCACAATCTACAGGGACACATTCCAGCTCTTAATTTCTTCTCATACCTTCTTTTTTTCTAGTGCTTGATCTTGCACAAGGCCCTCAAAACAATGCAAATGTTGTTTTAATATTGCACTTGAGAGATTTCCCAATTTTTCAATGACAAGTCTGGAAAGTCACAGTAGAATTTGATAATAAATGAACGCAGATTAGACCTCGGCAGCACAAGTTTTTAGTAAGCTTTTTCCTCTTACTGACGTCTGATTAGCACTTAAATTGCTTCACACCATTAGTTGCCTAGGATTTAGTGATCATTAGTGGGCCTAAAAGTGAGCAAGATAAAAGGAAACTTTGTTTTCAATTCAGGGGATGGTTTACTTTTTCTGTGCAGGGTCATTTACAGCGAAAGAGGTGTCTGATCTTGATTAGAGTTTAGTTTTATGCATTGTTATTTCTGTTATGAATATTTATAGCAGTTTTGAGTTAGGTAAGGTAGTCATCATTTTCTGTCCTCACCTGTGCCCAGTTAAGTGGCCTACACATTCCATTCCAAAGGCAATTGCATTTTGGTGGTGTGTGGCGTATCTACGTATACATGCACACAGAATACACCAATATATATATAAACATGATGGTGTGGTAGAGCTGTATGGGTTTAGGATGTTATTCAAAAGCAACAAAAATACAAGGTATACAGGTAATTCCAAACTCTTACCTTAAAACCTTTATATCGCTCCATGCCATCACCTGTTCTGTCACCTATTCTGCAGAAATGCTAGTTTAGGTGTGTTTTAGGGAGTCTTATAATATATGTTGTTGACATTGGTTTTTGTATGCCTCTGCCTGAAAATTGAGTACTACGACTCCAATTTATATAGGCTCAGAGGAAAAGAAAAAAGCTGTAATGAATACATTTTATCTACCTCCTTACAAAAATCTATAATTGCTTTTCAATATATAACTTAATTTATCCTTTTCCAGTTTTCATGCTGTGCCCATAAGCATGGTACCAGAGGACCTTCTAGATGTAATACATTAAACACTGAGTCTAATATCTATCTAACTTAGTTCTTATCTCTTCTCCCATTTTTGCTCCACCCCAACAGAAAAGTCATATATATAGCATGTGGGCTTGTGCAGGATTTGTTACTTGGAATAGGAAGCAAGGTCACCTAAGTGCACCTAACATTTGGACTGATCATAGTGGTAGTATATATAGTTATACATTTATATAAGACTTAGTTCTTCATTTGTAGATCTGGAATTACTTTACAAAGGAAGAGAAGAATTAATTTGAGTGGAGAAAGCATGACATAGACATGAAGCAACTTGTCTTAGATCACACAACAGATGCATGTTAGACTCAGGAACAGAATTCACAGCTCACGTCTTCCAGGTTAATGCATGGACCATGTTGCTTCCTGCATGCAGAAACATACGTGATTTTTTTAAGGATGTGGATTACTCTCATATATGTTTGGTTTTAAGACCTTTCTGTAAAGCCCTAATTGGCAAAAGGAATGAAAAAAAGGAACAATGTATAATTATTTCCTTTTTTAACTTGTGCAGTTTCAAAAGAAACAAACTTCCTTGCAGCTGAATTCCCATTAGAAACTGTTGGGGACTCGAACCCAGACGCGGCATGGTCCGTTGTCTGACCGCAAAGAGACAGGCAACACCAGCAAGGTCCGATAACAAGCTCTTTATTGAAGGTGCACACTACAATACAGAGCAGCCCGTCCCAGAAAAGAACCAGCTACCCATCCTAACAAAGTGTAGGTTTTTTTATAGATAGTTCCGTCACGTCATAGAATTCGTTCAAGCAACCCGCCCCCCTTTGTTAACTAGAAATTCCCACTATACATATATCTCAAATTAAGGCAATACCTAATCTATAACTGTTTGAAGCAATACATGCTGTCTCAGTACTTTCTTATCAGTAGGTCAGCAAGCACCAGAGACCAGCAGGAGACAGGAGAGATAAACGAACTAACAAGGAACAGAACAGGGAGTATAAACATTGAGGCTCTCTACAGATTAGTACACCTGGTACAAGAATGCTTAGAATGCAGCTCCCTCGGGGTCGGCAAGAGTGCACCCCCCTTCTATAGTTCTGGCCAGAGACTACCCAGAATCTCTTGGCCTGACTGTGGTATAGTTGGCATATCTGCTCAGGGTAATTTTTGGGCCTAACAAAACCTTTATACTGTTGGTGTTTCATATCCTTTCTAAAAAAAGAAATTAGACTCAGAATGTTACTAACAAGTCATTTATTTCTTGATGAAAGATATTGACTTGTGTTTTCAGTTAGGGAGGTACTGTATCAAGGTGAAAGAAAGTGGTAAGGAGAATTTGTGATGTTCGTCACAGCAGTTCGATCCCTAGAAGGACTGCAGCTGGAAAATTATGTAGAAGTTTGAAACTTGCTTGAAATAGCAATTCCTATATGTTAATTGTTTTCCTTTTAAAAAGTTGAGGAAGCGATTGTTCAATAATTGGAAGGAGTTCTAGGAAGTGGTAACATGCCAAGTCTACTGCAATGGGTTTGGCATGTGATGTTTGGTTCAGTAATTAAGGTGTCATGATACATATATTTATGATATTGCTGGTCACTTGGAGGAACAAACGGAAGCACATATGGACATGTTAACATTCTACAACATATCAATATGCCCTTTCTGTATGGTTTGAAGAGAGGCTCCCTCCGATCCTGACCTCCCTGTGGTTTTATAGTTTTGCAGTAGTGAAATAAAAGGAACATTTCATACACATCATCTTCAGAAAAAAAAAATCCCATACCACTCCTTGACTTTAGCTGAGGTCAACCAGTCCTCAGTTGACTAACCCTGTAGATACCTGAAATCCTTCTTTATTGTTTCACAGTACCCTAGAAAATAAAGGACAAGTCAGACTGTGATAAAACATGGAAACGTGTAGTTCTGCCATATGATCAATATGTGTCTTGCTGGGAAGTCTTCTCCTTGAGTTGCCACCTTGACGTGGTGAAGAAGCTTGCATATACTTAAGACTCTAAGAGTGATGTCATCTGGAGTCCTGTACTCCTGGTAGGGTCACCGATGGTGATAAGGGTGAAGGTGAGGTACCAGACAAAGTGTAGCCCAGCACAACACAATCCAATATAAGACCTCAATGGCAGAACAGGCAGATGAAGCAGGATGCCCTCTCAATGGCTGCAAAGGCGGCTGAAGGCTGCAGTGGAGGAGAACCCCCCCCGGGCATTTTGGACCTCCTTGCCACCGGATACAGGTGCCTCTTCTGCCAAGATTTGTGTGGCTGCTAGAGTGCAACAGCTCCCCCAAATTAAACTACTCATACACAGGCTTCTTTCAAAGGAAGAACGTTTTCTACACCCCTACCCATAAAAGTCCTGTGGCGATGGGTGAGTGGTGATGGGGATAGGTGAACTGATCACCAGGAGTCCCTAGTCACAGACCCACATGCAGGCGGTGACCACAAGATGGTCATCATGTGCCCCTGAACTGGATTGGATGGGGGCATTTTCGGAAGCAGCGGTCATGACTGAGAAGGCCTTTTTAGGAACCCCTCTGCTCACCCCATATGGGGAAGGGATTAGAACAGGTGCCCCAAACATAGGCTATCCTATCCAGAGGGATCTCTCCCAATGTGGTAGAAAAACAAAAACGTGTCTTGCAACTTGGAATGTCCGTACCCTACTAGCCGAATCAAAAAGTGAAAGTCCTAAACACAGAACAGCAATTGCTGCCCAAGAATTTAATACAAGAGTTGGCTGAGATTCTAACATATGGAGTAGCACCATTGGGAAGGAAGGAGCGGGCATGACCAATTCCAATGGCATCCTTCTACTCAGCAAATGTGCAGAGCACGACTTTGCTATCACAAACACAATCTTCAGACAAAGCAACAAGTACAAAACAACTTGGCAACACCCCTGCATAAAACAGTGGCACCTCCTAGACCAGGGTGGGCAAACTTTTTGGCCTGAGGGTCACATTGGGTTTCCGAAATTGTATGGAGAGCCAGTTAGGGGAGGCTGTGCCTCCCCAAGCAGCCAGGCATGGACCGGCTCCCACCCCCGATCCGACCCCCCTTGCGTCTCGTCCCCTGGAGGCCCCCTCTGGACTCCTGCCCCATCCAACCCTCCCAACCCCTGACAGCCTGACTGCCCCATCCCCCCCACCCCGCTCCCTGTCCCCTGACCGCCCCCGGACTCCCCACCCCTGAATGCCCCCCCTGCCTCCCCATCCAACCCCCCCTCTCCTTCCTGACTGCCCCCTGGGACTCCCGCACCCATTCAATCCCTCTGTTCCCCGCCCTCTGACCACCCCAACCCCTATCCACACCCACGCCCCCTGACCACCACCCTGAACTCCCCTGCCCTCTGTACAACCCTCCCTGCTCCCTGACCCCTTACCACGCTGCCTGGAGCACCAGTGGCTGGCGGTGCTACAGCCGTGCCGCCCAGAGCACCAGAACAGGCAGTCATGCCACCCTGCTGCCCAGAGCATTGCGCCGGCGGCACAGTGAGCTGAGGCTGTGGGGGAAGGAGAACAGGAGGAGAGGACCGGTGGATAGCCTCCCGGGCCAGGAGCTCAGGTGCCAGGCAGGAGAGTCCCGCGGGCCAGATGTGGCCCGTGGGCCATAGTTTGCCCACCTCTATCCTAGACGATGTCATTTTAAGAACACAGGATCTAAGAGATGTCCAAATCACCCCATGTCAGGAGAGAAGCTGATGATTGCTGAACTGACTACCACCTGGTGAGGTCCATCATGTCCATCAGGATTGCACCAAAACATAGTTTTCAATCCAAATCACAAAGATGGCAATACAACATCCAAAGACTTCAGTCTTCAGTACACCAAGAGAACTTCCAAACACTTCTCAGTGAAAAGCTGAGTATATGCACACCTGGAAATGACAACACATGTGTCGAAGAAGACTAGGAAGCCCTAAAACAGACCATGCATGAGGTTTGTGAGGAATCCATTGGCCTTGCTACCTGCTGCCATCAGGACTGGTTTGACAACAACATTGAGATTACAGCCCTTTTGGACCAGAAGAGAAAAGCTTTCTGCAACTGGCAAAACCAACCACTATCCAGTCAGAAGCAGACCTCTTTCCATCAACTCAAAGCTGAATTTCAAAGGAGGATCCAAGAAATCAAAAACAAATGGTGTGAGGACAAAGCAAAAGAAATGCAAACATTCACTGACAGACATGATATGCGGAGGTTTTTTTGTGAGACAAAGACACTGTATGAACCAAGTTCATGTGGCCTAACACCTCTGAGGTCCGAAGATGGTAGTACCCTTCAAAGATAATGAATCCATCAAAGAGCGCTGGAAGTAACACTATCAAAAGTTTCTAAATTGAGAATCGACTGTGACTGACGTGTCATCGACTATCCCCCAGCACCCAATCTGGGAAACTCTTGCCAACCCACCAATACCTGAAGAGGTCTGCAAAGCAATTAAGCAAATGAAGAACAATAAAGCCCCAGGTCCTGATGGCATACCAGCTGAAGAACTGAAAGTGGAGGGAGAAACACTGACTAACAAGCTTCACTTGCTGCTCCTCAAAATCTGGTGCACCGAAGAAATCACTGCTGACTTACGTAATGCTAACATCTTTGCCATTTTCAAAAAAGGAGACAAGGCCAACTGCGGCAACTATCAAGGCATTGCCCTCCTCTCCATCACTGGGAAGATTATTTCTAGAATCTTACTGAATTGCCTGCTCCCTCTTGCAGAGGAAGTACTTCCAGAGTCCCAGTGCGGCTTCAGACCAGCACGAGGCACAACCAACATGATTTTTGCAGCCAGGCAAATCCAAGAAAAATGTCAAGAACAACACCAGGAGCTGTATATGGCCTTTATCGATCTGACCAAAGCCTTTGACTCTGTCAACTGTGAGGCTCTGTGGAAAATCATGTCAAAGTTTGTCTGCTCAAGCAAATTTATCACCATTTTAAGATTCCGCCAAGATCAGATGACCGCCTCCATCCTGTGCAGTGGCTCTACCTCTGAGCCATTTGTCATCCAAATTGGCGTAAAACAAGGTTGTGTACTGGCACCCACCCTTTTCTCCATTTTCTTAGCAGCTATGAAAACATTAACCCATTGTCATCCAATATCAATTGACGGCAACCTCTTCAACCTTAGGGGGGAGGGATAGCTCAGTGGTTTGAGCATTGGCCTGCTAAACCCAGGGTTGTGAGTTCAATCCTTGAGGGGGCCATTTAGGGATCTGGGGCAAAAAAAATCTGTCAGGGGACAGTACTTGGTCCTGATAGTGAAGGCAGGGGACTGGACTCGATGACCTTTCAAGGTCCTTCCAGTTCTAGGAGATTGGCATATCTCCATTTATATATTATATTAACCTTTCTCATCTCCATGCCAGAACTAAAGTAATATTGGCAACAATAACCCAACTCCAGTAAACAGATGATTGTGCTTTAGTTGCACACTCAAAGGGAGATCTACAAACAGCCCATAATTGCTTCTCTGAAGCTTACAAAAGCCTAGGGCTAACTCTGAACATTGATAAAACAAAAGTTTTCTACCAGGTCAATCATCAGACCCAGCAAGGAAGATCTACACTGACAAAGAAGAACTGGAAAATGTAGAAAAAACTGCCTCTCTCACAGAGGGCAGACATAGATGTTGAGATTAAGCACAGAATTTGCTGTACCAGCCTTGTCTTTGGCAGGTTGTCTCACCAGGTGTTCAACAATCACATCAGAACACATACTAGACTTTTAGTTTACAAAGCGGTGGTAATCCCAGCTCTCCTCAGAAGCTTTGAGACTTGGGTGACCTATAGAAAACACCTGAAAAACCTGGAACACCAGCACCAGCACTTTCTTCGGAAGATCCTCAACTTAAAGTGGGAGGACCATCGCACTAATGTCCGTGTCCTCACAGAGGCCAACATCTTCAGTGTTGAGGCCCTGATTATCCAGCACCAGCTGAAGTGTAGCGGGCACTGATGGTATATGCCTGATGCGCATGGCTGATGTACGTTTACCAAATCAACTGCTGTATGCTCAACTCACCAAAGGAGAAAGGATATAGAGACACCCTCAAGATAAACATCAAGAGATGTGGCATCGACACCACACAGTGGGAGACAGCAGTCCAGGCTAGGGATAACTGACGAAGACTTGTCAGAGAGGGAACGTCCACTTCTGAGGAAAATCACCTTGCCCTGGTCACAGAAAAACACCAGAAAAGAAAGGAAAGACAACTGTCATGCAGCAAACAGGAGGCAAAAGAGTTGCAAAATTATTTGTCTTGGTAATATGGAATCATGATGAAAGAAAAGCTCTGTATTTTTTTTTCCATAGAGTTAATTGGAAAGCATAGATCTTTCTCCTTATTTTCTTCTGACAGTGTCTAAAATAGGTTAACAGGACTATAGAAATTGCAGTGCTGGATAAGTCCACTGGTCCATCTAATCTAATGTCCTGTCTGCATCAGTGGCCAGTACCAACTGTTGGCCAGTATCAACAGAGGGTGGTTCAAGCAACCCTGCAGTAGATGGTTATGGGATAAACTCCCACTATGCAATATTTCTTCCTAATCCTCTGTAGCTAGTGATTTGCTTATGTCCTAGAGTAGGAAGGTTTATATCCCTTCCCAAACTATTATTTTGTTTAATAGTTACTATAACATCTCTGGATATCCCTGTTATATATGCCCAAGCCTTTTTTGAATCAGTATAAGCCATTGACTTCAATGATCAGGCTGACAATGAGTTTCAACTGTTTAATCATTTGTTTTGTGGGAAAAGTCCATCCGTTCATCAATTTTAAATTATTTAACGTCCTCTCACCCAAGTATTCTGAGAGAAGGTGATCATCAACAATTAATCTACCTTTCCTGTACCATTCATCAGTGGTGGTAATGACCCAGATCCACACTCCTGACTGCTTGATAATTTCATTTGAGTGTCCCTTGTATCTGTTGGCACCATCATGTTCTACAGACAGCTATATTAATAATATAATTAAAATAAATATTAATATTATTCTATGGTACTACATATAGCTAACTGTAGAACACGATGGTGTTCTGTACCAGACGTTCTGCCTCTGGTCACAGGAAATACAGATTCCTCTTTCCTCACCTGGACAGGCCTGTGCTACAAAGTGTTAGTGATGATGTTGCGGGCATCAATGTCAGCCCTAAAACCACAGAACATCAATAGCAGGGAAAATGTGTAAGATGTAACCATAGTTAACTAAATGCAACAGTTCTCTTCTAGAAGCAGAACTTGAGAAACTGATCTTGTATGTCCTTCAGATGTATCATGTATACAGCAAAATCGCAAGTTATTTTGCAATCACAAGTACAAAATACTCCAGGTCTCAGGCTGAAATGGTAATACATTCCCTAATTCTCTCTGTTCAAACCTTCACTGCTTATAAAAGCAGTTGATAAAAGACCATCAGTTCAAATATAAGATATTAAAATATTAATGATTTATAAAAAACTAAGGTAAAATGTTCAGATCTAGGTGCCTAAAATTAAGCTCCTAAATCAATATGTCAGCTTCTGTGGTAGAATTTAAGAGTGTTTAGCATTGCTCTAACTCTATTCGCATTGGCTTCAACAGGAGCAAAGCCAGGCCAATGATGAGCACTTCGGAATATCCTTGCTTCTAAAGCCAATGTTAGATTCTGATTGCTCAGGACTTTTGCAAATTGGGCCATTTGTTTAAGTGTTTAAGTATGGACTTAGGCACCTTAAACAAATAATAATGTTGGCCTTCATTGTAGCTTGTTCTTGTAAAATGTGGGTGATACATTGGCCTAAATGACTTAAAATAAATATGTATTCCTTTTTGTGCAACAATGGTCTGAAAGCATGAGTAATATTACAAGAAAGACGGTATGTGCGTATCTGGTTTCATGAGAATGTAGAAAATATTGGAAGTCTCACAAGGAAGTCATATTTACAAGATTTTTAGGCCAAATTTGTAGTTAACTCGAATTGTTATTAGATACTACTACAAACCAAACTTCAGCCTTTTGATATTGATATTTGTCCATCGTGCTAGTTAATATTGGTGCATTCCTGTATTAAATTAGGACAGTTAAACCTAAGAGCTGTATTGAGCCTTATTTTAATGTGTATATATTTTTTCTTTGTTACAAAAGTGTGTTGATTAAAAAAATAATCCCACACTGAAACATTTTAATGAGGTATATTGTTTTAAATATTTCAGCAGAAAAATGTATTCCATTGGCAATGTATCGAGCCTGATAAAGATATTAGTGACAAAAATGTATGAAGCCTGATAATGACACTGTTAATTAAAAAAAACATTTGCATTGGTATTTTAAACAAGACACTTCTACTGTCAGTATATCAGAGTTCTTAAGACTTACTACAGTGCCAATGGTCCTGTTATAATGCAGATCTTACCATGAAAAACCACAGTGAAATCCACTCGGTGTTTCAGAAGCAGATTTATTTTTCCAGTGTTTTCAATTAAAAACCATCAGCTACTCATGTAACCCACAAGAGGAGAGGCAATTCTTGATTTAGTCCTAAGAGGAGCACAGGATCTCGTCCAATAGTTGAATATAGCTGGACTGCTTGGTAATAGTGACCATAATATAATGAAATTTAACATCCCTGTGGCGTGGAAAACACCACATCAGCCCAACACTGTAGCATTTAATTTCAGAAAGTGGGGCTATACAAAAATGAGGAAGTTAGTTAAACAGAAATTAAAAGGTACAGCGCAAAAAGTGAAATCCCTACAAGCTGCATGGAAAATTTTGAAAACACCGTAATAGAGGCTCAACTTAAATGTATATCCCAAATTAAAAAACATAGTAAGAGAACCAAAAAAGTGCCACCATGGCTAAACAACAAAGTAAAAGAGGCAGTGAGAGGCAAAAAGGCATTCTTTAAAATCTGGAAGTTAAATCCTAGTGAGGAAAATAGAAAGCAGCATAAACTCTGGCAAATGAAGTATAAAAATATAATTAGGAAGGCCAAAAAAGAATTTGAAGAACAGCTAGCCAAGGACTCAAAAAGTAATAGCAACAAATTTTTTTAAGTACATCAGAAGCAGGAAGCCTGCTAAACAACCAGAGGTGCCACTGAATGATAGAGATGCTAAAGGAGCACTCAAGGATGATAAGGCCATTGCGGAGAAACTAAATGAATTCTTTGCATTAGTTTTCACGGCTGAGGATGTGAGGGAGATTACCAAACCTGCGCCATTGTTTTTAGGTGACAAATCTCAGGAACTGTCCCAGATTGAGGTGTCATTAGAGGAGGTTTTGGAACAAATTGATAAACTTAACAGTAATAAATCACCAGGATCAGATGGTATTTACCCAAGAGTTCTGAAGGAACTCAAATGCAAAATTGCAGAAGTACTAACTGTAGTCTGTAACCTATCATTTAAATCAGCTTCTGTATCAAATGACTGGAGGATAGCTAATGTGACGCCAATTTTTAAAAAGGGCTCCAGAGGTGATCCTGGCAATTACAGACCGATAATTCTGACTTCAGTACCAGGCAAAGTGGTTGAAACTATAGTAAAGAACAAAATTGTCAGACGCATAGATTAACATAATTTGATGGGGAAGAGTCAACATGGTTTTTTTAAAGGGAAATCATGCCTTACCAATCTACTAGAATTCTTTGAGATGGCCAACAAGCATGTGGACCAGGGGGATTGGTAACTGGTTAAAAGATAGAAAACAAAGGGTAGGAATAAATGGTCAGTTTTCAGAATGGAAAGAGGTTAATAGTGGTGTTCCCCAGGGGTCTCTACTGGGATGAGTCCTATTCAACATATTCATAAATGATCTGGAAAACGGGGTAAACAGTGAGGTGGCAAAATCTGCAGATAGTTAAGTCCCAGGCAGACTACAAAGAGCTGCAAAGAGGATTTCTCAAAACTAGGTGACTGGGCAAAAAAATGGCAGATGAAATTCAATGTTGATAAATGCAAAGTAATGCACATTGGAAAACATAATCCAACTATACGTATAAAATGATGGGATCTAAATTGGCTGTTACCACTCAAGAAAGAGATCTTGGAGTCATTGTGGATAGTTCTCTGAAAACATCCACTCAATGTACAGCAGCAGTCAAAAAAGAGAACAGTATGTTGGGAATCATTAAGAAAGGGATAAGACAGAAAATATCATATTGCCTCTATATAAATCCCTAGCTTCTGTTAGCCAGAAGATGTGGATGAGTGACAGGGGATGGATCACTTGATGATTACCTGTTCTGTTCATTCCCTCTGGGACACCTGGCATTGTGCACTGTCGGAAGACAGGATACTGGGATAGGTGGACCTTTGGTCTGAACCAGTATGGCTGTTCTTATGTTCTTCTCTTCTTAATCTTCCAGCCATGAAGAGTTGTGTTACAAGTGATGATTAATGGAGGGGAGGTGTGGCAGGACCATGTCAATTAATAATAATGAACTCTGGAGGAGCAACACTTACATTGAGTGTGTTCCTACTGCAGTTCTGAATGCATAACTAAACTGCATCGTTCCTACATATTCCCCAGGGGGCATCATTATTTACTGATATATAGAAGCTATCCAGTCTCTTAGGCAACTGGCCATAGCCCACAGAACAACAGATCTATTAACAAGGTAAAACACTTATTTAACAAATATTTCTAATGATGTTCATGGTTTTGTCCTACCCTGAGCATCCATTTAATCATGGGGGAAAAAACACTTTTTGTATGAAAAATAATATTTTGCCAAACTCCTGAAGGCTTAACCACACATACTAAGGCTCACCACATACATTCTTCATTTGCAGGCATTCACATACATTATGTACATATAAGGAGGGTGAAAAATACACCAAGACACCAGCTCATATTTTTGGATTAGTTTTATGTACAATGTCTGATCACAATTCTCTCTGTAAAATGCTGATAACTGAATTTGGTTTGCATGCTTTTTTTTTTTGCTATGGTTGTCACCTCTAATAAGACAACAGGTTTGACCTAGCATTCAGTGCTGTGACTGTACAGTAATGAATTTTTCCAGGCTGGTACAGTAAGCTAATAATACCATTCCACCTTTCTGCACCATATAAAAATGGTTGTGTGAGAATTTTGGAAAGCTTCACAGCAATCTAGAAAACTAAGTGAATTACCCTGGAGGAGGAATTCTATAAACTGTCTTCTTGGTTTATCCAGGTAAGTGTCGGCAGTAGGAAATTTATGCAGCTGCATGGATGGACTGATTGCTGTGTGAGAGAGGACAAGGGCTTGGGTAGCCCAATTAAGAGATGCATCCTAGTGACTGCTTGAGGCTGGAAAAATGTCAACAACCATTTCAAGTTTCCCTTCTTTAAACCAGTCAGCAATAGACTTTGGTTCAGCTATTGCTCCGTTCCAGGTTTTTGGTTAAATTTATAAACAGCCAAACTGAACTGAGCCCTTCATCATTTTAAAACAGATTCTCCATTGTATAACTGAAGGTTAATAGAAAATGCAAATTTCATGTGTGTAGCAAGTCCCTTTTAAAAACATCTGACCTTCTAAAGCACCTTTGTTTTGATTTCCTTACATGTAAAAGTGCATAGCATTGTCTCTAGAGATTTTGCAGATACTAACCATCTGGTTATATATAGTTATAGTTATAGTTAAAGATCAAAAATTGTAAAATATTGTTATTTAAAAATGTTACCCAAGTGGGAAGTTCTCAGATTTTATTTGACTATGATGATTCCCATTAATATGCTGTTTCAAAACAGCTTCTCCTCCAACAACAACAAAAAGAAAAACTTTCTATTAAATTGCTGCTTGTAAAGGTAAAACATCTAAGGCCAGACTCTAGAAAGTACTGAGAAAACAATAGTCATTCCTCTTCCTCCAAAGAATGGGCACATGTAAGTATGTTCTTCAAAAACAGCATTAATTTATTTAATTTTTACTTTTACAAACTGTCAAGGACTCCTATCTCAAGTTGCAGGTGCCCTTGTTAAATTTTCACGGAGCTGATTCTCTTCTCTTGGTAATACAGTGAAATCTTGTTCTTTTTACTTAGTTCTTTTCCCACCATATACAGAAGCAACAAACGAGACGTTTCAGCCAAATAAAAAATGAGGAAATATATCCCATTCATCCCAAATGGCCCCTCAAACCATATCCTCTTTCCAAAACCCTTACGTAAATGATGATCCACATATTGCCCAATAGAGAAATAAATCTTTGTTCTTTTGGATCAAGGACACAGCAAGTTCAAAGTAAGTTCACCAGTAGGCTTCTTTGTTATTTGCAGTGTTGTTGTAGCCATGCTGGTCCTAGGATATGAGAGACAAGGTAGATGAGGTAATATTTTTATGTCATGGGAGTTTCAACCGCCTTGCCTCTATTGAGGTCACAACTGCAAAAGAGATGATCAGCCCATAACAAACTCCACTCATGAAATCTACACCATTTAAGAGTAGGAATAAATTGTATGGGCAGCTTTGTGTAGTGTAATAGGTAGGTCAGGACAGCTACATCTATAAATGTGCGCAGCACACATTCCTCCTCCTCCCCCTTCCTCCGGTCCCCTGACCCTCAGAAACAGTGGCTAAACCCTGTTGTACTGTTCCAAGACAATTGCTTTGGGGACCTTGTCAAGTGAATTTGCAACTTTTCAGAGAAATCAGGTAGTACAGATACCTTCTATCATATAGTATAGCAAATACATTTTTTTGCAGGTTCCCTGCTATGTATGAGAGAGGGCAATTTAAGACAAAGCTTGTCCTTTTAGCTTTAAGTGTCTGTTTTAACTTACTGTAGCTGCTAAAATACTTCCTTCTTTTGTTTTCTATATTGTTATTCATAGACCTTCTAGCTAGGATTATATATTTCCTGTGACCCCTCCAGAAGCACCACTTTGAAATTTTATTTGGACATATATCCCATCATCAACAAATGAGTCCTTTGATCAGTCATTTAGGCTGGACTTTACAAAGGAGCCAATGGGAGTTTGGCAACTAACTCCTTTATACTCCTTTGAAAATCCCACCTTTTACGAACAACTTTCATGCTGTTTGCAAAGGGTCAGTGGGTCAGCAAAATATCTTCAGAAGAATGAGCACCAATATTGTTCTGTACATATTTGAGCCACCTCGTCTCCAGATTGCTGTAATTCATGCAGTTCCTGCTACAGTAACGGTTTAGTGTTACCTGAATCTTTCATTAGTTTCTCTGCCTTGGTGACAGCCTGCACAATCATTGTACAGTAGAAATTAAGTAATTGGATTTATCACCATCACTTTCGGGTGTATGTGTGATGGGGAGAGCCTGTTCTAGCTTTCTTCGCGTGTCATTTGCAAGATTATTAAACTGAATAAACTATTGTTTAGCTAGAACAGTATGGGGATGGTTAATGGTAAGAATACTGAATCATTTACAGAAATGGCACTGTAGGTTGATTGTTTGAGCATCAAAAGCCCAGTCTGCCAATTATCTGCTCTTTCTCGTAGTTTGGTATTTGAATTCTTACACCTGCTCCATTTTGTAGCTTCACAACTTCCCAGTGTGAATACAAGACAAACACCATGCTCCAGTGGATATTGTAATCATTTCTGCAGTCTAAATATGCTGGACTGCTACACTTAGCCACTGGGGGCAATGAGCAACATGTTTTGTCTATCAAAAATTCCCTTACACTTCCTCTGCCAGCACCATTTATCAGAGTTCAGGGATGTACATTAGAAATGGAGACTAACAGCCCTCTGTCTGAATATGGGGACTATATCCCTTTAGTCTCATTATTTGCGGTTTAATTGCTTTGCAATTGCATACACAGTCTCTGGGAGGCAAATCACAATCCTGTTGCTGAAGCCAAATGTCAAAGAATTTCCCTTATTTCTAGCACAACACAGAGGTTATGGAGAGACTGATTTTATGTTTTTTTTTTCCTTTTTGAGTTTTAAAAAGAGAGAATCTGGGAGTGGAAAAAAAATCAAATGTCTGGAAAATACAAGATACTTGGTTATGAGTAAGGATGTGAGTTTCCATGACTTTCCATGGCCTCCATGACTTCTGAAGTGACCCCCCCCAACAGCAGCAAGGGTTTTTGGTGGGGGGCTCAGGGCTGGGGATTGGGGCATGGGTGGCGCTTACCTCAGGGGAGCTCCCCGGAAGTGGTGACATCCCTTGGTTCCTATGGGGAGGCGTGGTCAGGGGCTCTGTGCGCTGCCTCCACCTACAGCTCCCATTGGCTCTGGTTCCTGGCCAATGCTCAGGGAGGAGGCAGAGTGCAGAGCTGCATGGCCACGCCTCTGCCTAGGAGCTGAGGGATGTTGCTGGTTCTGGGGAGGCACAGAGCTGGGTAGGGAGCCTGCCAGTCCTGCCAACCCCTCCCCCCGCAGAATCAGTGGGGATCCCAGGCCGTGCACCCCCACCTGTCATCCCCCCCGAGCACCAGTGGGAGTCACAGCCCCACAGAGCACCCGCAGCACCCTCGGGCCGCCTCCCTCCCCAACATTTAGTCAGGGCTACATAGTAAAAGTCATGGACAGGCCATGGGCCATGAATTTTTGTTTACTGCCCATGACTTGTCCATGACTTTTACTGAAAATACCCATGACTAATACGTTGCCTTAATTATGAGAAGACATTGATCATCCTTGAGTGCTCATTAGACACAGGAGGATGCATGCACATTCCCCATCTATCAGGATGTATGTGTGTGTCAGCAGTCTTTAAGTCTTTTCCAGAAAAAGAATCAAGCCACACATAAAAAGATGACATACTTTCAGAAACTGCATAAATAAATCATGGCAGTCAGAAACAGTCTGAGATCCACAACTTCCAGGGAACACCTCTTCAGAATCTAGGCCTATATCCACAGAAGTCAATGGGAGTTTTGCCACTTACTTCAGTAGAAATGGGCTGTAGGCCCCAATGAGAAAGGCTCCAAACCTGCAGTGAGCTTTGTGGAGAAGAGCTCACTGTAACACTGGAGCTTCTGCAGGCAAACCTACTGTCTAATCTGTACCAGACAGCTGCATGATAGTTGAAAGAAGAAACTTGGGCAAAGGATACTGTTACTCTTACAATACATGTTGTGACCCATACTGTTCATTGACGGCAAGCCAGAACTCAGTTTTTAAGGCTGCCCCATTTGTTTGATAGCCTCTTTCTCTCCAAAACCCATCAATGTTTTACCATAGATAGAAATATTTGTTAAAGAGATTTTGTTCGGCATTTCTGAGATGAGATAAGCTCAGTTTTCTCCCCCTCCGTTTTCAACTTTGAAAACCTGGATTTCTGAGATTCACTCTAAAGTTTCACAGACACATGTGTAACTTTAATCCACTGAATTATAACATTGTAATAGAAACTGCAGTTGACTCAGCTACAGAGATATGGATTGAATGCTATTTTGCAGCAGTTCACAAGGAGAAAAAGGTGGGTGGTATATTACCCTTCATGATCACTAGGAAGTTAACTTTCATGTCATCATTAAGTGCAATGCCAGGTTTATGTGTGAAGCACTGCCCCTTAGATCAGCATAAGTAAAGTTCATCATCTCAGTGACTTAAAATTGACTGATTAGGTTCCTTCTGTGATGAAAAAGGTACACTGACATTTCTTCTATATTGTATGTTGTATGTTCCAGCTTACAGAAATCTTTCTGCCTAAAGTGCAGGATATATCTCCATACTTCAGTAACATAAGTAGTTGTGTTATTGTTTGAATTGAGCATATAGTGCAGTCTCCCATTTGCATGTAAAGATTTATATCTAAATCCCCTCATGCATTTTTATAATTATTGGGCTGCTCTGGTTTTGAGCATGACTAATGAAATGTGTTAATTCAAACTCAAGCCAATGGCTTGGTAAAAGACACTGACTAAATATCTATTAAGGAAAGTAAGTGGGGCATTATGAGGAAGTGTATGTGTTTAGGATAGTGAGATATAGCTAACACTTTCACTTAGTAACATATTATTCCACCTTTATTCAAGGTAGTGACCATAGTACAGTATTAAAAATGTACTTGGAATTCATGCAGATGAGAGTTTCTTTTCACAGTTAAGGACATTTATTTTAGTTTGATAGGACTTGCAACACCAAGAGGACACATCTTATATATTATTTACATTGCTGTTATGACAAAATTTGATTCTGGTGTAAGTGAGCACCAAGCTGAAATATTTTCACCGCACTACCAGCACTATGTAAATTTAATTGCATTCATGTTGTCTTTGGTGAAGATCAATAGAGATCTTAATTTACTAACAGAAGACATTAGTAAAATTTTTAATTAATGTTAAGTAACATGAAATAATCTAAATTAGTAATTAGATACTCATCCTAGACAAGAGCAGACACATTTTAAATATTTTGACATGGCCAATATCCTGATTTTTTGGCGGGGCGGGGGGTGGAGGGGAAAGAGAGACAACACTGCATTCATGTCCTGTGGATAGTACAGCTCATATAGGAACACTGCCAGACTGCAGACCCTTCAAGACTCCCAATCATTCTCAGTAGTTGAGAAGGAAAACATAATAGTAAAATAACATTGAATACCTCTCTCTCTCTCATAGATGGAAGCTAATTACAAGTCATTAAATGATTGGATAAGTACTCTGGGGCTCCATATCAAATGCTATTCAGAATTATCAACATGTGTGTTTGTAAATGTTTACTTTTTAATGTCAGCCACTGTGTATTATTATTTAATATTTGTATTGCGATAGCACCTGAGAGCCCTAGTCAAAGATCAGGACCCCATTGTGCTAGGCTCTCTACAAAGACAGAACAAAGAGATGGTCCCTGTTTTTAAAGGGGTTCATTCACCGCAGGAGCACCTCCTCATGGCCAGCTCTGAGAATTAACTTTTGCCTCTATTTGGCACTCCCTCCCATTAGTTACTCATGCTGTGACCCCTCCTCCCTCTCTCCACAACTTGGGGTGCTCCCTCTTTGTGACTTGGCCCTCTAGTCAAGTCACCATATAGTTCTCCCCTTCCAGGGTATCAAATAACAGTCAAATGGACTTACAACAGATCTTCAGACCCCGCTCTGGGAGCCAAGGATCATGTATCCTCTTGGCTCAGAGCTCTGAATGTCTTTATTCTCTTATATCAGGGGGCTTTACGCCACCTTCCTAATGGCTGGTAAGGAAACCCAGGCCCACATTCTACTCTAGGTTTCAGTCCAGGGAACCTGTATTTGGCAGCTAAGGTCTACTCTCTTAGACTCCTTGCTATCTCCCACTTCCTACCTCTTCTAGCCCCCCAGAGAGTGACTGCAGACTCTCTCCCTACAGCCCCTTTCTGCTGCAGACTTCCTGGCTCTATAATCATCCTCCAGCTGGGCTTCATCATTAATTAAACCTGGATTTCTCTCTCCCACAGGTATGTGGGAATCATTGAGGCCCACATTAAACCCATCACGCTGTCCCAAAGAGTTTACAGTCTAACACCATGTCTACACTACAGAGTTAAATTGACTTAAGTTACCTCGATGATCATAACCTGCTGTAACTACATTGCTTATGCATGTTCACACAAGGCTCCTTGTGTTGGCGGAGCTCGTCCACAGTTGGTGCTCTCTCAACGACAGATAGAGCATTGCACCATGGGTAGCTATCCCACTGTGAAACTCACCACCTTTTGCCACTAGGAGTTCTGAGAATGGATGGCAGTGCATCATGGGAGTGGACTCACCACCCCAGGATGCAGTTTTCCCCATCCCTTCATTTCATGGGCTTCCAACTATGTTTTGTGCCATTTTAAACTGCCCCTATAAACTTTGCACCCACCATCTCTGCTTGAAAGCATGGATCCTGCACTGCTCTCTACTCTTGTGAGGAGCATTATGAACACAACATGACTTATCCTGCAGTATTTCATGAGCTGCGAATTGAACAGGAATCCATGGTGACTGCCCTACTGCATGCCTTGGAAAGAAACAATTCAAGCTTGAGGTTGGCATTCATGGAGCAGCTGCATATGTTGGACCATCGCTATTGTGCTCAGGAAACAAACACTGAGTGGTGGGATCACATCATGGTGCAGGTATGGGATGATGAGCAGTGGTTGCAGAACTTCTGGATGCGCAAAGCCACCTTCCCTGAACTGTGTGCGGAGCTCGCCCCTGCCTTCTGGTGCAAGGACACCAAAATTAGATCTGCTCTCATGGTGGAAAAGCATGTGATGATTGCTGTGTGGAAGCTGGCACAGCTGTGTCTGGTCACTACGATTTCATGAAAAATGTGGGTTAATGAGAGAGATGGTCCCTGACTGAAACTCTGGCTCCATACACACCCAGATGCTGGAGAAGTTTGGGTCTAAATATGTGGATCACCATGCCTCTCGTTAATGAGCCCACATGTTGTGGGCATATTTACAGTAAAATTGAATGATGCATACCAAGCTTTGGGGAAACGCTTGCAACTCCAGAAATCAGAAGCAATGTGACTGATACATCATCAAAGGCATTAAATTGGAGGTTAAATTAGTTATTGAACTTTCTGTAGGCTGATACCGTCTATTTAAGTGGGAATGGACAATACGATGACAATTGCATAAATCCTCATATCACACCAGAACTGGTTCAATACCTCAAGCATAAAGATGCTTTTAACAAGAAGACTGATTAGAACAGTGTCAAGATGAAAAGCTTATTTTTATGACAAATAATCAAATTAATCTTTGCTGCAGAATAATTATTTGACTTATATAGTTCCACATCAGGAGAGTATCAAAAAAGTTGTATTTTAACCCTGATGGAGCAGGTGGCTCATGTAAATGTGCTACAAAGCTGACTACTTAATAAATGTACCCAGTTTTGCAGGTTGAGCTAACAGATTATACTTTAAGGTTTTTAGCATTAATGACGAGTTTCACATTCTGTTTAAAATAGATAGGATAGAAATAAGCAGAAGATACTTCCTGGTTTTGTCTAATATAAATAGATACAATTAGTCCAGTATTTGTGATGTTCCCTGCACTATACTTTCCTACATTAACTGCAGAGAATTCCTGGAACACTGATGACATTTTGTTTAGTTATCTATAGCATTATTGAAGATAATGTATTTGGGAAGTTTTTACAGTGACCATTGTGTATATTTGTATATTCATATTCACACACACCCATGTCCCTCCACAGGAGGATGATAAAAAAAAATAGAAGAGGGTATGGTCAGAGCATGATGAGCTCTAGTGACTCCTAGCTGTCATAATAGCACAACAAGGGACTTTTACAAAGGGATGTAATTTAAAGCAACAGTGAAGTTCAGCAATTTTAGGGATCAGCCCAATTAGAGCCCTGGTATGGCTGAGAATTTTGACCATTGCATATAGACAGTTGAGCTCTGTAGTGTGGAGATTTCCAATATGGTGCTTGTATCCAGAATACATTTAGAAAGAAAGATCAGATAAAATGATTTTCCTCCTTTTCTTTCTTTTCCTCATTTTGTAAGGAAAGTAATAAGAAAGTTTGTCCCCCGCCCAACACACACACCATGAATAATTCATTGTACTACCACCGTGGAGTATCACTAAGAAGCCATTTTCAAAAGTGGGTTTTTCCTAGAGTACATTTTGCATATCATTAGCAATAAACAAAAAATATGGTCAGAAAAAGATGAACTGAAAGGGTCTGTAGTGCAATTCTAACTCGGCTATTTTTGCTTTCCCTTCATTACAATTTATATTTACAAATTACTCTATTCCAATCACTGCAGAATAGATTTTAATTAATGATATGTGGATCTATATGTGGAATAAGAATTTTATGTACAAGGGAGATCTGCAGTCTAGAAAATTGTGATTTTTTTAAAAAAAGCTGTAAAACCTCTGGTTATTTATAATTGTAAGTGATATTGCGGTTTACTGACAAATTTAACATGAGTAATTTTACCTAAACAATTTAAATAATTGATAGGATATACTTTATTAAAACAATGTTAAGTTGAACAAAAATGCATTTAATTCACAGATGAGAGCATGATATAGAATACAGCTGTTACAGTAGTTTCCTGCAGAGGAAAACTCTGCTTCAGTAGGCACCTTATTTCACTGGTAAGATGAAATCCAGTCTAACAAACACTTTTTCTCACTCTGTGGAAAATCTGCATTTTTGAGCCTGATCCAAAGGCCACTGAAGTCAGTGGGAGTCTTTCCACTGACTTCAATAGGCTTTGAATCAGGTCTTTAGCTAAGAAACGGATTTGTACCTTGAATCCATATGAATTCTTCTAAATTTCAAATGATTTTGTGGAGATTTTACATTCTAATAACATCTTGTCCACTTGCAGGTGACATTCCCCACCCCACCCCTGGTTCTCCTGCCCAGAACACAATTTTTACCAGCAAATGTGACAAATAATTGGACTGATATAAGAATCAAGAGTGCCAGACCAGAAATGCTAAAGAATTCTGTTTCCAGGAAGCAACTAATACTGATGACACTGTCATCTATTCCTGTAAAAAAAAAAAAATCTAAGATGAAAATGAAATGTCTCAAATATAAGTTCAGATGATTCATTTCAAAAGCTGCCTTTGAAGTACTGACAGGATAGAAGGAAAACATGTCACTGAAAGCCAGTTCTATATAGTTGTACTAATAGAAACAAGGTTAAGTTATAAATAGCAATTTTTATACAATGGCAGTCCTATATATGAAACAGACAACTTTAAGATTTCTCCTGTCAAAAATAGTTGTTAAATGGAGAATAGTACATTAGATAGATTTTAAAATGTAACAGGATTATGCTTGAATGGATAACAATGGCTCCATTCTTGGGAAGATAGTGTAGCAAGACCCAATTTGTTACCATAATGCTAATAACACTACTGTTCTCAAAATGGTATCTTGAATGAGCCAGAGTGGAACAGATGATTGGTTTAATGTTCCATGCAGAATAGTGTGTAATAGTACAATGACTAGTGCAAAGGCTGTATCACAGAAGCATGGTCCTAGTTTTGAGAAAATGGGGTACAGGTTCAATCATAGGAATGTAACCAGTTCAATGCCTACAAAGGAACAAAATATAGTTGAATATTATCAGTGAGGTAACTCCATCTCCCTCCCCTTCCCGCCCATAATTCTCAGTTCTTGAGTTCCAAATGGGTCTGCGGACTTCTGCATTATCACGGAAAGGCCTGATGGTTGTAACTCCTGGCATGATTAGACATGCAATCAAATGACTTCTCTTCTCTGATTGCTCCACAAAACATATTACTTTTAAAAATAAATTTTCATCCCTCCCTCTAGTAGCCCCCAGGGGCTAGATCCACAAAGGGATTTAGGCATCTAGCTGCAACTTTAGGTTCCTAAATCCAAACTTCAGATTCTCTAAACTCCTGCTTAGGTGCCACCTAAATCTCTAGCCACCTAAGTTTCTTCTGATAAATGGAAAGTCCCCATGTCACCTACACATCTGCCTTCGTGCATGCATTGTGTAGCCAGGCGTCCAGAAGTAGAGGTAGGCACATCCCTCCAGCCTGGATTTAGGTGCCGAAGTTCTTCTCAGAGGCAGGACCACACTCCTCTCCTCAGCATTTCCTACTGGCTATCTTAGGTGGCTTTCCACTACATGTGGTGGCTTTTGTGGATCCCATTCTTAGGCATCTGTCTCTCCCCATGCATTATATAGGGAACCTGGGCACCTAACTCAGGGATGGTGATTCCACCAGGTGGCAGGACGCCTACACGTTAAACATTGCAATGTTGAGTCCCCTTTGTGGATCTATCACTGGCTGGTTGAAATAGCAAGACCTAGCCTTGATTTTAACTTATTAACTGCCTTTTCCCTCAGTTCACAACACCGACAGAAGTCTGAAAAAAATAAACCCCGCCTTTTGCAAATCTCAGTGATGCATGGAATCTCACTTCTTCCCCCCTCCCACCCCCGCTGCCAAGACCTGAACCAGAAAAACAGTAGTTCTGTTGCTATAGTTAAAAGTGAAACTCCGAGATTGGCTAGCAGTAACGATTCAGATTTTTTTTTATTGTTTCGATTGCAAGATGCCTCAAATCTTTCGATGAGCAGTAAGTTATACAGTACAATTTCAGATTCAAAGTAGAAGTCTGAAAGATTCTCTTCCAAATGATTAATACAAATATATAAGCTCTTTCTCTGCAAAATGTGTTTTTATTAGTCATGATATTCACTGTTTGCATAAATTGTTTTCTATGTTTCATCCCCACCCAGGCCCCATGAAATTTTTACAAAATAAAAACATTTTCAATAGAAATAAATAACTGAAGCTAGTCTCAGAAGCTTACAAGTCCCAAGTAAATAAATTATATCAATATTAAATGCCTTGTCCTGATCTCAAGGCAACACAGATGTAGGCTTCAACTTATATCTCCAAATTCCTCTTAATGTTCCTCCCCATCCCCCACTTGTCCCCTTCATTTCAGGCCTGATCGCTCCCTTTTGTTTCTTTCTCCTTCTGTTATCTCCAAGTGTTCTATCATTCTTCTCCTTAACTCCTGGATCACTCCCCTTCCTTTGAGGCAAGCTCCAATCCTTTCTTCATTCCTCAGATCTGCTTTACCAAGCATGGAAGTGCTAAACCCTCATCCCATTGAAACACTGATTCATTAGAACCCATCCAACTAACCAAACATCCACCAGGAAAGTCCCCCAGATAATGACTTGTGGGTGGGATATAACTGAAATTGTCTAAGGGAGTTAGGTGCCCAACTCCCATTAAAAGTCACAGAGAGTTGCACGCTTAACTTCTTTAGGCATTTCTGAAAATACCAGCATGAACTCTTTGTTGTTTACATATGTTTGTTTCCTAGACTGTGAATTCATTGGTGTAAGGGCTATTTCCCACTGTATCTTCTGTACAGCATTGAACACTTTCATATGGATAACAGGGAGGAGATCAATCATGCAACACTTCAGTAGTGCTTTCCTGACCTTATTATGCCACAGAACTAGTTCAGGCATAAATAAAGCATCATTTTTGTCCTTACTCTGGAAGAATTATATATATTTTCTGGCCCTTAGTAATCCCTTTATAGTTTACTTTCAGCAGCATCTTCAGATTCAAATCTATGAGTGGTCCACACTGCAACTAAGTTAAGTGCCAATTTCCCACTAGTGTATACCACATGAGCAGTAGAATTAACGATAATTGTGGTGGTGTGGTGAGAATTGTGTTTCTCTAATGTATACATGCAAATATGCACTTGTTCTTCTCTTATAATGCTAAGGCTTTGGGGGTTTTAGTAGTAGGAGAAATTGAAGTAGACAGGCATAAATCTGAAAGATCATATGGTAAAGAGGAGCAATGAAGTAGAATTGTAAAATGTGGCAAGAAATTTTCATCATGAGCAAAATGATGCAGCCAGTATTAAAATATATTGGGAATCATGATGTTTTTCTTTCATTAAAATGAATAGAAACCTTTCTCACTTATTTCAGTGGAAATTTTCAGACTGACTTTCAATATCCAATCTTAATATTTGTTGGTAGTTGGAATGAGCCTTGGGCATATATGCACAACCCAGGATGACTATTACAGACTTGGAGTGAAAGGTTGTTGGGAGCTTTATTCTACCCTCTGCCGGAGGAGGATTTTTTTTTTTTTTTTTGGCCCTGGTATTAGCAAAGGAAATTCTGACTGGCCCCAATCTTCTTTGTTAATCCTATAGAAGTAGATTCCTAAAGCAGCAAATTGTTTGGATGATTTAAAACTAGATTCCTGTAGTATTTGGGGGGAATTGATTAAACACACCTAAGAGATTTAGGAGTGCAAATCGTGCCAAAGGGTTGTGCTAGTAAATCCCTTAGTATGTAGTGTTTGCATGATTCAATATTAGTGCCAGCAATCTGTAAGGAACAATCTTGCATTGGTGGGGGAATGACTAGATAGCTTAACAGGACTTTCCCATTTCTAATGTCTATGACATTATTATTAGAAATCTACAGCTAATACCCTTATATAGTGTAACTAGATGATATTCCACCTGTGTGAAAGACCACTAGGGAAATGTCTATTTCATTTGAAGGCTAACTGTTTAATTTTTTTCACATAACTGATGCACTTGCTGTTGTCCTTAAGACTGAATTTAGATGGCACTCTCAGTGCTGGTGGTTAGAAAGTGTTAGACTTATTGAAGCTTCTGAATTTATGGGATTACTATAAAGTTGGTCCAGGAGCAGTGAAGGTAGTTCACTATAATAACCTAATAAATATTTTGAATGACTCTCCTTGTATCTAAAAAGTGATATCTAGCACTAAAATCTAAGATTAACAACAAGCAGAATGGGAAATAACTAAGAATTTTGGTAAAAGCAACAAAAAGTTTCTCAAGGTTAAACGCATTCTTTAGATTGCAAACATTTCAGAGCAGGGATTGTCTCTTTATTATGTCTTTACACAATGGGGCCTCAGTCTCAACTGGGGCCTTTGGGCATTACCATAATATAAATATTTAATAACACACAATTTCCCTTAACACATAAATAGGAACATGGATGTCTTTTCTGAACCAACAGATATTAACTCGTGCTGCTCTTGGACTATTTCTGTGCTACCCATCTATAGGCTTTACAGATGCTTAATTACACAAACATTCCTATAGTTATTCAATGGATAGAAGAAAAAAAAGCATATTAATGCTTGGTCAAGATGTCTCCGGACTAACAAAAATAAACTGAAAGTAAAAAATAAATTAAAATACTTACGATAGTCATAAAAGCGCTCTAATCTTATAGGACTTCCTGGAATTTTGCTTGCCATAGATTATCTTTACATCTTCCGCTGGTCTTTTTGCTAGTTAGCTGGTCTCCTGGATGCTGCCAGGAGGTCTCTCCTGTGTTTTAGCTCTTAACTATTAATGCTGGGTTTCAATACCCTATTGATGATCATCAGTTGCCATAGGAGGGATGCATAGGCCTCTTCAAATGACATGAATGTGTGCCTGGACATCAAATAACCTCTTTAATCGCTTTTAGAGGCTCAAGGAATATATGAAAACACCTTCTTCTTTGCCAAGCCCCTCTTCTGAAGAGCTTTGAATCAAAATAAGAAGCATCAGGCTTTCCACCTAATCAGATTGGATTCTGTCGTCTTTATGGAAATCTATCTTTCCCCTGAAGAAAATAGGAAAAATCCAGCAGACTCAGCAAATCTATCACTGAACTTTGCTGACTGTCCACTGTGTCAAATAGCAATCTGTTTAGGCAACTAGGTCACTTGTAGAAGCTCATCACAAGATCTGATGATGAATTGGACAAAATGCTGAACAATAGAATTGTTGACACTCTCAATATTATTATGTAAAAATCAATTTAAAAGTAAAATTCATAAAAAGTTGGAACTGAATGCTTTGGTTTAATAAGCACATACCATCAGCATTTCACTTTATCTAATCTCAGAACAAAAAAAAATTGGCAATAATCCACTCAAGTAACTATTTAATTTCCCCTTATTTTCCACTGACCTGAGTAAAAATGAAAATATCTGTTAAAACACCACTTTTACAAAGAAATTCTTTTCTTTAACCTAATACAAAATTGGGGTTTTAAATCCTCTCAGGAACTCACAAATCAGAGTAGTCACCAAAGGATTAGCAAATCAGAAATATTTCCTCCTAAAAAAATCAAATTAAAAATAAAAAGTAGAAAAGAATGTTTCTTGCCTTCTCTTCAATGAACAGTAATCCTCAAAGAGACAGGGCACTATGGACAGGACTGACACTCTTGGACTGACATATGGCTGCCATATGAGGAGAGATTAATAAGACTGGGACTTTTTAGCTTGGAAAAGAGATGACTAAGAGGGGATATGATAGAGGTCTATGAAATCATGACTGGTGTGGCGAAAGTAAATAAGTGTTATTTACTCCTACTCATAACACAAGAACTAGGGCCACCAAATGAAATTAATGGGCAGCAGTTTCAAAACAAACAAAATAAGTATTTTTTCACACAACGCACCTGTGGAACTCCTTGCCAGAGGAAGTTGTGAAGGCAAAGACTATAACAGCATTCAAAAAGAACTAGGTAAATTCATGGAGGATAGGTCTATTAATAGTTATTAACCAAAATGGTCAGGGATGGTGTCCCTAGCCTCCGTTTGCCAGAAGCTGGGAATGGGCGACAGGGGATGGATCACTTGATGATTACCTGTTCTGTTCATTCCCTCTGGGGCACCTGGCAGTGGCCAATGTCAGAAGAGATGATACTGGGCTAGATGGACCTTTGGTCTGATCCAGTATGGCCGTTCTTATGTTCATCTGATAATTATCCCTTTCTCATTTTATCCCTTTTGTAAACTGACTGATATTGTTTCTTGTGTGTCCCTGGACTTAAGGTCCACATACTCTCTTTCTCTTCACAGAGTAGAGAGGGGCAAAGTTTTGTAAAGCCCAGTTTTCTCCACAGAGCTCATGGCATCCCCTCTACTAGGTTGGAGCTCCTGGGTCTTAGAGGGAAAGATTCAGGAAATAAGTACACTCTGAGGTACGCTGCCCATGAGACAGAACAGAAATCAACTTGAGAGTTAGTGTTGTTCAGGCCAGCAGTATCTTTGCTCTGGTAATTATATTTAGAGCATTGCCAAAGGGTGGGGGAATCTAGAGAAGCTGTTGCCTTCAGCCATATTCTGGATTCAGTAATGTTACTTGGGATGTAATAATGAGTTCAATAACATATCATTGAACAATAACCTATTCACTCTGAGTGAAACCTACCCATAGGTAGAGATCGGTACAAGACATAGCCCTTAAATCCTGATTCAGTCCTCACAACAGGACTTGAGTGGGATTTAAGTCGAGCATAAACATTGTCCTGATCCTCTGTATTGCATATTTTCTGAGTAAGCTTGCTGATTGCCAAAGGTCACCAAGTATCTTTGCCTTTGCTTCCTGATTGCAGTAATGACCTGTGTATGATTACAAAATTGAGTATTAAAACACCAGTAATGGGCATACATATAGATAATACAACTACAGCTATATATAAAAAATACAAATGTAACACCTGTTTGGAATACCGGTCCAACTCTCCCTAACAACACATCAACTCTCCACAGCAACAATCCATCTGTCCACATTACCAATCCAACTTTTTACTGAAAAAAGACAAAATCTTTACAGGATCAATCAATCTCAATAGTATGCCAAGGCTAAATTCTGAAGCAATAATATACCCTTTTCCACCATACCATTGAGAAAGTTCAGCCCAAAAGTATCAATTAGTCCTATAGAATGGTTACGCAACATTGATTAAAAAAAATAATTAAGGAACCTAAGCAAAATAAGAGTATCCATTTGCTACAAATTATATATACTCTTTTTAATAATAGTGTTTGCAGTGGGCATGTCTCCATATGGTAGAACAATACACAACTTTGGTGAACTAACATTGAAAGGAAGATAATTTTCTGCAATCAGTGAACTCCTTTCATAGTGGAGAATATGCAATATTTCTATGGGTAAGTGTTGACTACTTCATATGTATCACAAAATTCTAAATGCAATTATCTGTATTCATTCCTCATTCTTTGTAGTGCCATGATGATAACCTTTTTTTGTATTTCAGTCCCCCCCACATTTTGAGGCTTATTTATTCCATCTTTAAACTCCAGTATCACTATGATTCCCAATGTCATTTATTTTGTATCTTGCAACATAGTGCATCTCCAGTATGATGTGTGTGTACGTGTGAAGACTGCACACATAACAGACAAAAAGACACACATAAGAGCAAAAAATATGAATTATACCCTAAATTTCATGGCCACTATGCTAAAACTGACATAGCTGCTAGAAATAAAGCAACCATGAGCAAATAACCAAGACTCACACAGACACTGCTAAACTCTTCAAATGAAATCAGGAACTTTAAACACAGCATCCTGGATTCTTTTGTGTAAAGCTATTTAAGCTGGCATCCAGAGTTAAGTGTGATGTCATTCAGGCAATCACTTAGCACCACTACATAACAATATGTGAAAAGCTAAGGCTCTTGAATTCTACAGCTATCAGTGGATCCTGTGGGTGTGAAAAAATTGCAGACCCCTCTCCCACAGCAGTACTGCAGAATTTAATGTAATCTAACAATCAACTTGCTTACCTTACTGCAGAAGCTGGGTTTGGAATGCCAGAGGACTCAAAGAGCCCTAATTAGAAAATTAGATTTCTGCCTTGTTAATCATTATGTCAGAATTCAAGGGACATGTGGCTTGCCAAGTAATAGAGTCTAGAAAGAGAAAATTCTTAGCAAAGAACATTTTCTTCTGGAAATATATTTATCTAAATTCAGGAAAATGTTCTGTTCACAGAACAACGGTGTGTTCCAAAGGGATTGCAATGGTAAACACTATGGATAAATTAGTGGTAACGACCTACAAAACGCTTGTTACGAAACAAGTTTTATTTAACCAAGTTCTGAGAGTGTTTCTGATCCTTCAGCCATTTGTCTCTACCCAAGTCTTTTATAAATCTTGTTGGGCACTTGTATTTTTATACAAAACAATTTGTTTCATGTTTCCAAAAATACTGATCATGGGCTACAAACTGTAGCATCAGAAAGCTTCTGGAAAAATGAGGCAAGGCCACATTATTAAGAATCCAACCACAAAAATTATTCTCTCATGTTGGTACTTTTATGGCCCCATAACTGCAGTATCCAAATATTTCATAGTCCTTAAAGTGTTTATCCTCCCAATACCCCTGAGAGTTAGGGGTTGTTATCTCCATTTTGCAGATGAGAAACTGAAGCAAAGAGAGACAAGTGAATTGGTCAAGGTCAGACAGGAAGCCTAGTGTAGATGAGTGAACTGAACTCACATCTCTTAAAATCTCTTAACCGCAGAACCATCTTTCATCATCCTTGTGCAGCTTCCTCTTAATTCTGCCAGAGCCCTTACACAGGAAGGACTAACTAGTTACTGGTAGCTCTACCTCCCAACAAAACACTGCTTCACTCTCAATTCTCCTAGCCTCTCTCAAACCACATCCACCTGCAACAGAGCTATTGGGGAAAGAAAGCCCATTCCATTAGATTGATTGGAGATGGATGTACAGGTAAAGCTGGATAAATACTGAAAAACATTTTCTTGAAATGCTCTCTTGAATTTAAACATGTTTTCTTCATCTATGATTATGCTGTATTTGGGTTCACTTTGCATAAAATTCATTCCTGTGATGCAGCACAAGGCCAGTTAACTGGTCTCATGCTAGCCCTTTGCACAGGTGTGAATTTCACCCTGTCTGCAAACTGAATTTTATTTTCAAGAATGTTTGCGGAAAGTGAATTTTAAGCTTGCATGTTCAAGTATATGCAAGTAATTAATTTAAAGCTCACATGTAGGAATACTCAAACAATGTGACATATTTTACATGGGATAAGCCACTATTCAATTCAGAAAAAATTCCATTGTCAGGAGAGACAATGACGTAATTACATGATGAATTGCAACTAGCTAACATCTTGAATGTTGATACTGAGGATTGGATAATTGCAACAAAGTGTTCACACACAATCCACAGATTAAAAAATGCAAAAAAAAAAGTAAACTTGAATAAATATGAGAAAACTATAATCTGTTTGTAGCCATTCAACACATTGAAAGAGGCTAAATTTGTCACTGATCCTGCAATAAAGTCCATGCAAAGAGGAGTTAAGGTTGTCAGGACCTCACTGCAAGATTTATGTTTATATCTGTTAACTGTTCAGTCAGCTGTGTTTATAGAAAGTATCCTAATTAGGATTCATAGGAACTGCATTTTCTGAGCTTTCTCTGTGAATACATGTGACAGCAGGGGCTTTAGTTTTCTCTTTACACACAGCAGAAGAGTGTTCTGCTTTTTAGTCACATTTAATGATGCCCAGGTCATCTGTTGAAGCTGAAACCTGTACATCGGTATCTAAAAGCATGAGCGTCTACTGCTTCAGATAGAGTAGTTGGCCCATTATTTCAAGACAGTAGTAGTCATAAAACTATCTACATGGTTCAGCCACTAGAGGGGGACAAAGACTCACATTCTGCCAGCATGGATTAGACATGCAGTTTTCTCAAACTTTTCAGCCCAAATGAATTATTAATATTAGAAAATTAAGAGCAAGCAAAAACTGAATGATTACTGAATTATTTATTTTGTGATTTTAACTATAGCATTTTCCATTAAGTTCCATGCTGTAGTGCTGGTATCTTGTAGTAGTAGTAAGTAAGCAAAAGGATGTTATAAGTGAGATGTAAGTGTAGTTCCTCAGTATAAGTAGCAATGAGTTTGTGGCATTATTCTCATAGGAACTAAAATCTGAATGCAAACATAGAAATACTAATATTTTGCACCTGTTCAATGGAGGGTTTAACATTTGACTTGAGTTCAAGAAAGTACAAGGTGTGTTTGTGATGTGAATTCATTTGGGTATGAATTATTTCATGATATAATATTCTTGGATATAGAATTTTAAAGGGCTGTAATTTTGGCACATTTTCAAGTGTACTGTATCTTGTAAGTTGACATTGGGAACTAGAAATGTGTGGACATTAAAGTACATACAGCCCACTTATTCTACTAATGGGTACTATAATGAGACTAAATTCTTGAAGGAAAACTAATTAACTTACTCATCACCCAAAGAAATTTAGGTGGTGCTTTCAATTGAATTATCCAAAGGCTACTTATCTAAATTAATAATAGGAGACTATGCCTATGAAAATTGACTAATTGCAGCTGAGAAATGGAAGGACATGAGTAAGATTCCTCAGTGTCAAGAAACCATTTTTAAACATTGTTCTTAAAAAACAAACAGTTTCTATTAATTTGATCAAGCCGGTGAGGGTTAGGTGCAAAGTTAATCAGCCAATTAATGATTGTTACCTTGAGATTGTCATACAAGGTTGGTCCCAGGATATGAGAGAGACCAGATGGGTGAGGTAATATATTTTATCGGACCAACTTCAGTTGGTGAAAAGAAAAGTTTTTGAGCTACACAGAGTTCTTCTTCAGGTCTGGGAAAGGTAGTTAGAAGGTCACAGCTATATACAAAGCATAAGGAGTTACACACACTGCAAGAAACCCTTTGAAATGATGTGGGCAATTAACACTTCTGCAATCATAGGTCAAAGGAGAGCTAGTGGGTAACAGTTTTTTGTAATAAGGTATGAATCCAGTGTCTCTATTGAGTCCACTTTTTTTTTTTTGGTGTCTAGCAGTTATGAATTTAAGTTCCCAGGCTTTTTTGAAGGTACTGTGCAATTTGCGGATGAGGACTGAGAGGTCAGATATGAAGTGATCACCTTGTGAAAACTGTCCATCCAGGAGTGTCTTTTGTCTTTTATCATTTTACCATGTGAGTCCATTCAAGAACATAGTGATTGTCTGTCTGGTTTCACCCACGTAGTTGTTGATAAGCTGGATGAGGTACACCACATGTGAAAGGCATGTGTAGGAACCATGGATCTTGAAAGGTATGTTGTGGGGGGTATTGATCATCATAGCAATAGAGATATGGGTGCAAATTTTGCATCTGTAATGGAAGGGTCTGGTGCTGCTTTGAATTAGTGTGTCGTGGTCTGTGGGAGCTTGCTTCTGATGATGAGCTTAACAAGGTTGTAGGTTTGTTTGAAGGTCAGATGAGGGGTTCAGGAAAGATTTATTTCAGGATGTAGTTGTAATTGTTTGTTGAAACCCCATAGCTTGAATGTCAGATAAGTTAAGTTGACCCTATCTACTTGGTATACAGTTTGAAAATTATTATAAGTTCCATATCCACAAAGGACATAGGCATTGAGATGGTGAGCATCACGACACCTAACTTTTAGACACCTTGAAAGTCAGAGGAACAATACTGTGATGCATGAAGCCTGAGTTAAGTGCCTATGCTCCCTGTACCATGAATGGGGAGAGATAGGTGCCTAAGAATAGGATCCACAAAAGCCAGCATGCTAGGTAACTCCCAACATAAGCTAGTTGATATGCTGATAAGGGGGTTGTATCCTAAGCCCCACCACTCTCACAGAAAGGTGCCAAAGCCCAGGCTTCAGGGAGGCACCGATCCCTGTTTGCAATCCACAACTGGAAACCCCTCTCCTGGAGTCAGTGGCTCAGGCACCTAAAGTGTTTCTTGTGAGAATGAGCTTGATGCCTGCGTCACTCCATACAAAATGACTACAGGATGATGAGGAGGCACTAACCTTAGAACTCCCAGCCGAATGGTAAGAGCACTCACCGAGGATATCCCAGTGGTTAGAGAACTCAGGCAGAGAAGGGGAGATTGAACCTGGGTATCCCACATCCCAGGTGAGTGCTCTAGCCATTGGGTAATAAGGTGGGCACTGGCACCTCTGCCTCCAGACCAGTTTTGAATAGGACCTAATATGGTAGACATGGTCAGAGACCCTCTACTGGCTCAGGCCCCATGGATGAGATAGATGCTCCTTCACCTATCTTCCCCTAGTGCCTGGATCATAAGGGAACTTAGGTAAGAAAGAGGTATCCAAAAAAAGCGAATGCGGTCTTGGGATACATTAGGCGAGGTATTTCTAGTAGAGATAAGGCGGTGTTAGTACCATTATACAAGGCGTTGGTGAGACCTCATTTGGAATACTGTGTGCAGTTCTGGTCTCCCCTGTTTAAGAAGGATAAATTCAAACTGGAACAGGTACAAAGAAGGGCCACTAGGATGATCCGAGGAATGGAAAACCTGTCATATGAAAAGAGACTCAAGGAGCTTGGTTTGTTTACCTTAACCAAAAGAAGGCTGAGGGGAGATACGATTGCTCTCTTTAAATATATCAGAGGGATAAATACCAGGGAGGGAGAGGAATTATTTAAGTTCAGTACCAATGTGGACACAAGAACAAATGGATATAAACTGGCCATCAGGAAGTTTAGACTTGAAATTAGACGAAGGTTTCTAACTATCAGAGGAGTGAAATTCTGGAACAGCCTTCCAAGGGAAGCAGTGGGGGCAAAAGACCTATCTGGCTTCAAGATTAAGTTAGATAAGTTTATGGAGGGGATGGTTTGATGGGATAACATGATCTTAGTCAAAGGTCAATTAATTGCCATCAGTGGTAAATAGGATGGTCAGTGATGGGATGTTAGAAGTTACTACGGGGAACTTTTTCCTGGGAGTCTGGCTGGTGAGTCTTGCCCACATGCTCAGGGTTCAGCTGATAGCCATATTTGGGGTCAGGAAGGAATTTTCTTCCAGGGTAGATTGGCAGAGGCCCTGGAGGTTTTTCGCCTTCCTCTGTAGCATGGGGCATGGGTCACTTACTGGAGGATTCTCTGCACCCTGAAGTCTTTAAACCATGATTTGAGGACTTCAATAGCTGAGACATAGGTGAGAGGATTATTCCAGGAGTGGGTGGGTGAGATTCTGTGGCCTGCATTGTGCAGGAGGTCAGACTAGATGATCATAATGGTCCCTTCTGATCTTAAAGTCTATGAGTCTATGAGCTGCCTATTATAAGATTTCAGTGTGCATGCCTAGAGGCAGAAATTTATGATGTAGGGAACTTTTACAAAGTAAATGTAGGCACTTACAGTATTAGACAGCAGCTGAGTGGGTGATTTGTGGATCACAGCAGTGCCCAAAACTGGGACATAGGTGCCTAAGTACCTTTGTGCATCTGGGCCTAGAATGCTATCCTTCTCCCTTACCCTTTGTATGGCACTTCTCTTGGGCCTCAATCTTTCAACTGGAGCCCTCTAGGCAACCCCTAACACCTTTGACCATGCAAGGGGCAGCCTATCCTATACTTTTATAAAGATGTAGCCAAAAAACTTCCCTCAGCCAAGCTCATTGGATGGAGCTTTACTATCTGGTCTACCACACTTGTGCACCAGCATGCTTGGATACACATACATGGGTATGTTAGAGCTGGCAGAAAAGGATCAGTGTGTCCTCTCCCTTTCTCAGGCATCTGTGCACAGCAATACATAATTTAGCCATAGACAGAATAATTGGAATATAAAATACTACATATGTGCACTGAATCTAGATTGCTGTTGCTGTAGCAATATTAAATTTGATGTATGTGTTTTTATCTTAAATACTCAGCATTAATATAAGCCAAAAAACACTTTGAACTACATTTATGCAAGAAAATAAGGTTTCCTGAGTTTTAGAAATGCTGAGCACCCACAAATCTCTTTGAAAGTCAGGGCAATTTTGGATTGAGGTGCTTAACTTTAAGCAGGGCTGGTGCAAGGAAGTTTTGCGTCCTAGGCAAAACTTCCTTGCACTTGCCCTGTGCCCCCAACCCCCACAGCTAACGCCGCCCCACTCCCCGCAGCAGCCAGCTCCCCTGCCCGGGGCAGCTGGCTCCTCCCCCCACCTGCAGCAGGCGGCTCCCCACCCCCCCACCCGCAGCTAATTCCCCGGCTCTCAGCAGCGCGGGCCACGGCAGCCTCCCCGCCTGCCCGCAGCGACTCCCCAGCTCCCAGCTCCGCACTCAGCCACTGAGCGTGGAGCCGGGAGGCAGGAGGCAGCCGCCCGCCACCCCCCAAATCCTGGTGCCCTAGGCGACTGCCTAGGGTCGCCTAGTGAGAGCGCCGGCCCTGACTTTAAGTACACAATTTTGAAAAATCTGGATGTCATTTTTGGACTTAACACTCATGGACATACTTTATATGTTGAAAAATATTATTTTTCTTTATACCACATTTGTAGGTCCCCTTTCAACCTCCAGCAATGTACTGCTCACACAAAGATCGGTCACTTTGAGCACATCAAGAGTTCACATTAAATTCCTTTTAAAAAGGAAGGTGAACAATGACTAAACTGTTTTAATTTTAATTATGAACTGAAATGATTACTGATATTTTATACCATGCCATATACCTGCCACTTCAAGAAATAAATTATAAAGAGGGATTCCTGACCTGTGAGAGAGCAGTCTAGCAACCTTTCTCTGCAAAACCTTACTCGCATGACTTGTCCTTATGCAGGTGATTACCCTGGTAGATCCTAAATACTTAGACTTTGTGTGAGTGGCATGAATTTCACCTCCTGGTGCAAAAAACCCAGCTCAATTCCTTGTAGGCTTCCATTTGGGGGCTGCTGTTCTTATAAGGTCAGCAAGCATTATGCACCGGCCAGAGTAACAGCCATTGCCAGTGCAAGGGTTACTTTGATGCAGACCCACACCTTGAACCTAAGTTGGAGGGGTAGAATTTCATTTCCTCAACTCCTCCCCCACCCTCACAAAACATAAATTACTTAGACTTTAAGTAGCTGAGGTGAATTTGACCCTGAAATCGTAAATGGAGAAACTGTATAAGTGTAGTCATGACTGCCTGGAATATATATTAGCACTGTGCATCCACTTAAGGAAATATCTAAAAAAAACCGGAATTGAGTGAGATTATTCAATACTTGGCTAGCATGGTAAATTGATTAAACAAAATATGATTCCATTCAGGAAGCTAGAGAAGGAGGGATCATCTCTAGGTTACATACTACAGAAAGAAATAAAACTTGCACACTTTATTTATTCAGATTTATAGGGTATTTTCCCCCCACCCATTTACTGCAAACTCCAACTGGATGGAATGAATGCCAGTGGGGAGGCGTTCGCTCACTGCAGGAGCACTCCTTTGTGGCCAGGCATGGCATAGCAGCTCTCCGCATCTGCCACCTCCTGCAAATGATCATTCTGATGGTCTCTCTTGCTGTGACTCAGCCCTCTGGCCAGCTCACAACTTTGTTCCCCAAGAAGGGGTGGACTGAATCCTCCAGAAAAGAGTTGGATATTGTTGCAGGGGTCTTTGGCTCCAACTCTGGGCCCTGTGGTCCTTGCACCCTCTTGTCTCGGGGCTTCGAATCATAGAATCATAGGATTGGAAGAGACCTCTATAGGTCATCTAGTTCAGTTCCCTGTGCTCATGGCAGGACTAAGTATTATTTAGACCATTCCTGACAGGTGTTTGTCTCACCTGTTCTGAAAAGCCTCCAATGGAGATTCCACAACCTCCCTAGACAATTTATTCTGGTGCTTAACCAACCTGACAGGATTTTTTTTCCTAATGTGCAACCTAAACTTTCCTTGCTGCAATTTAAGCCCATTGCTTCTTGTCCTATCCTCAAAGGTTAACAAGAACAATTTTTTCTTCCTCCTTCTTGTAACAACTTGAAAACTGTTATCATTTCCCTGCAGTCTTCTCTTTTCCAACTAAACAAACCCATTCTTTTTTCAATCTTTCCTCATAGGTCATGTTTTCTAGACATTTAATCATTTTTGTTATTCTTCTCTGGACTTTCTCCAATTTGTCCACATCTTTCCTGAAATGTGGCATTCAAAACTGAACACAATACTCCAATTGAGGCCTAATCAGCGCAGAGTAGAGCAAAAGAATTACTTCTCATGTCTTGCTTAAAATACTCCTGCTAATACATCCCAGAATGGTTGCTTTTTTTTTTTTTTTGCAACAACATTACACTGTTGACTTATATTTAGCTTGTGATCCACTATGACCCCCAGATCCCTTTCCTCAGTACTCCTTGGGAGGCAGTCATTTCACATTTTGTATGTGTGCAACTGATTGTTCCTTCCTAAGTGGAGTATTTTGCATCTATCCTTATTGAATTTCATCCTATTTGCTTCAGACAATTTCTCCAGTTTGTCCAGCTCATTTCGAATTATAATCCTATCCTCCAAAGAATTTGCAACCCCTCCTAACTTGGTATCATCCGCAAACTTTAAAAGTGCAATCTGTATGCCATTATCTAAATCATTGATGAAGATATTGAACAAAACTGGACCCAGAACTGATTTCTTGCTATGCCCTTCCAGCATGACTGGGAACCACTGATAACTACTCTGGGAATGGATTTCCAACCAGTTTTGCACCCACCTTATAGCTCCATCTAGGTTGCATTTCCCTAGTTTGTTTATGAGAAGGTCATGTGAGACAGTATCAAAAGCTTTACTAAAGTCAAGATATACCACGTCTACCGCTTCCCTCCCACCCGCTCGCCTGCCAAGGCTTGTTACCCTGTCAAAGAAAGCTATCAGGTTAGTTTGACATGATTTGTTCTTGACAAATCCATGCTGATTGTTACTTATCACCTTATTATCTTCTAGATGTTTGAAAATTGATTGCATAATAATTTGCTCCATTATTTTTCTGGGTACAGAAGTTAAGCTGACTGGTTTGTAATTCCACGGGTTGTCCTTATTTCTTTTTATAGATGGGCGCTATATTTGCCCTTTTCCAGTCGTCAGGAATCTCTCTCATCTTCCATGACTTTTTAAAGATAAATCGCTAATGACTCAGATATCTCCTCAGTCAGCTCCCTGAGTATTCGTCAGGCCCTGGTGACTTGAAGATATCTAACTTGTCTAAGTAATAATTAACTTATTCTTTTCCTATTTTAGCCTCCCTTTTCTCTTCTCAGGAGCTTTCACACCACCATACCAATGGCTGGAAGGGAAATTTGGGCCCTTCCTCTACCCTGGGCTCCAGCAAAGGGACCCTATATGCTTTCCTGGGCTACTTAGTCACTCTCAGGCCTTACGGGTCAGGGGAGTGCACAAGGGAGACAATCAGGGGCCTGAGCTCCCCCATCTCCATGTGTCCCTGCAGCCCAGGTAGGGAGGAAGCAGCATGGGGGCTGGCTGCTGGCTGAGTTCCTCCTCCCCCATCTCTATAGCTGCAGCTTCTCCTCCTCTGCTGCTGGAGTCCCATGTGTTGCCTCTGCCTCTCTCCCCCGCCCCCCTGACTCAGCTCAATGGGGAGGTCTGAAAATCAGGCAGCAGCACTGAGATTCCAGCAGCAAGGAAAGAGAAACAGGAGCTGTATGAGTGGGAGGAGGAAGAGTTCAGCCAGCCACACTGCTGCTTCCTTCCTCCCCAGGCTGCAGGGAAATGGAGAGTGCTGCTGCCAGGGGGAGCCGCTGCCTCCCTGCTGGTGGGAAGCCCCCACCAGAGGTGTCCCAAGAACTCTGGGGTGGGTGGGAGGAATCACACAAACCTTTAATCTGTGGATTTTTAAGTTGCCCCTCCAAGAGCAGACAAATTTAAATTCTTGCTTATGCCCCTGTTCTAGATTAATGCTTATCTCAGGGCTGGGACTCTCAGGCCCCTCCCCTGGAATCCCTGAACAAAATCCCAAACCATACAACACAAATGTAAACCCATTTCTGACCTCCTTGGGCTTGACCAACACCTATCTCATATTTTCTGCTCTGTTCCTGACTGAATGCCTCCCAGTACGCTCTCCTTGGATTTCTAGTTTCTGCCTTTTTGGAGGGCTTCCCACCAAAGGCTGCTCTACTCTGGTGGCTGTTCTGTATACCCTATAGCCTCCTGCCAGGCTTCCACTCTCTCCCTACTTTCTAATCCCTGCAACCTCTCTTCCTGCAGCCACCTTTTGCTCTGAACTTCCTGCCTATTTAGTAACCACTCAGCTCTTTGTCCAGCAGGGATTCATGTTTAATTAAGTCTGGCTCTCCCTTCAGCAGCCTCCAGGTAACATAAATGGCATCTCATGTCCATATTAACCCTTTCATGGCCTATGTGGAGTACAGAGCAGGATTATTTTGTTCTCTATTTCTTTATTTTTCTTTCTTCAATGTCAAATAGTGTTGAGGGGCATATGGGTTTAAAAGCTAAACAGAGAAGGGATAAGGTGGGTGGATGGGAGCTCATGGCAAGTTAGAATGAGGCAAAGAGAGGTAGAGCTAGTGACCCAGAGACAGCCTCCAATACATAGGTAAGCAAGTGTAGGGCAGGATGCTTTAGACTTGTCTGACTGAGGCTTGTAGGCACTGAGATAAGGCTATTGCGAATACACTAGAATTTACCCAGTGTCAGCACTGGGAACATTGCCTAGTACAGAGAAGCCTTCAGAGGACAAGAGTAAGAGTAGCCATCTGACTACAATTGATATTTCTATGTGGTTATTCAGCCCCTCTGTCTTTTTGATGGAACTCGCTTTTGAATCGGATGTAATGCTTTTATTTAAACAGCATCCTGACACTTTGACTTCTCCTAACCTTAAATCAGGGAATCTATAACCTGTAGTACCCACACTACAGCCAAACATGGCCCTGGTTCAGGAAAGCCCCTTTTCAGGATCCTTTCTTCCTCCAAATGCTCTCTCCTGCACCCCATCTTCACCTTCAAGCAGTCTGTTGGCAGTGTGAGGGATGGATGATATGGAGTAAAAATAGGTGATTTACTCTCTGGCGAGGAGCATTTTGGCAAATATAATATTTGTGTATAGTCAGACTGATTCACCTCTCATTCACATCAGAGTAAAATTTGGGAGTGACTCAGCTCAGATTATTGTAGTCACACCAGTGTTAAACTTGTGAAGTGAGAAGAAAACCAGAGCCAGAATATCATACTATATGTTTTGCATGCACCTTGTTATTTACCTAATCCCCACACTGCTCAGGGATAAGGCAATCCTAGCCTCATAAATTATATAGTTCAACTTCACTTATACTTAGCCTTTTGTTTGTCAGCTTAAAAAACAAATAAATGCATATGGAAACAATACAATTGCCAATATCACTTTCACTTGATAGCATGGTATAGCCGAAGGACAAAATTGAGAATTTGATCCCTTCTTTTTTCTCCAGTTTTTACTGTATGTAACAAAAATGTTTACTGTTTATATTAAGTCTCATGAAACTAAGCAAGTAGCTGCATTTTTCTGTCTGTATTGAACAACATATAGTTAAACCTCATTTCTTAATGTTACTTAAAATAAAATAAAATTCCACTTTGAATTTTTTGGGGCTTCTATCTTCAATATGTCTCATGAAAGGTTCAGGGAAATAAACTTTCATAATAAGGAATATATTTATTTAAAATGTATATATTAGACTCAAAAAAGAAGGTTTTTGGAAAGTATGATGCATATTAATACATTTTAGCCGATAGCAAACCAGTTTATATCAAAGAACTATGCTGGCTGAGGCAGTAATGAACATTTAAAATATAAGAATGCATACACAAAATAAAGTTTGAATTTTTAAATCTCCCAGGATGTGGGAACATATGTAGTTTTGTCTGGATCATTACATCTGTATCCAGAAGTCCAGATTGTGTATTAGTCTTGGGGGCTCAGGAAGGATAATGTAACATGATCTCATGGCCTGCTTTGAAGACAGGGTTTGCAATATGGAACAAAATCAATGAGGAAATGTCATGCACAAAGCATATGGTAGATTCTTCTGCAACTGAATTATTTAAATCAAAACTGGATGTCGTTCTTAAAGACATGTTCTAGTTCAACCAGAAGTTATGGGCTTGAGGCAGGACTTACCAGGGGAAATTCCAGAATTCTGTGGCCCGTTGTTATCAAGGCAAGCAGACTGTGCATGCATCATTGTCATGTTGTTTGGGTAGCTTGTGACCATGAGTGCCATCCTCAGGGCAGACTGCCAAAAAGCAGGGCAGATACCCTAAACTGGTGGTGTGTTCTATAATTAGATTTCACCAATGCCGTAGCAAATGTGAACTCCTAAAGCACTGTAACAGTCTTACCATAGAGTCACAGAGAGTCCTCCTGGGCACTCCAGTGTATCTTGCCACCCAGGCAAGCTGGACTTGGTGATAAAATGGTTATTTACACCAAAGATCACAAAATATTCAGGTTGCCCCCAGTCCCAAGAGACCAGTCACTTACCCCAGGTCAATTTGTACCTCAGATCTTACAACAAAGACAACACCTATAGGAAATATTATAGTAAACAAGCTAAGGATTTATTATTTAGGAAAAAGAAATGAGTGGTATTTACAAGTCAAAGCAGGCATCACATATAGACAAATTAGTTACGGTCTAGGGTTCCAAAAGGTGACGGAGTTGTAGTAGTCTATCGACACTGAATGTCTTTTAGGGCTAACCCAGGTTGACCCTGAGAATTTCTGCTTTTGTTTCCTAGCTCCAGCCCTGTGAGAGTCCAAACAGCAAAGAGATAAAAAAAATTCATGTCAGCTATCTTTATTGCCTTCTTCCAGAATTCAAGCTGATGGAATTAGCTTTCTTGCACACGGGTGTGAGAGGGCCATTAACCCAGTCTTTGTATCATGCTGTTCCACAATGACCCATATAGTTTTGGCAGTCCTTCTGATGGTTGGGGAAACTACTCTTCCTGCCTAGGTTTACAAGTGCAGATCTGACATTTGTACAGTTATAAAGCAAAACTTATATATAGCCTTGAAGCATGGAATACAGAAATTACAAGTAAAATCTGATGCCTTAAGCCTTGGCAAGAGCTGGAAGATGATCTACCAGCATCAAAATTGTAATGGTCCTTTCTGGCCTTACATTTTCTTACTTGATTTGAGCTTTAGTGTGGTTTTCATGGGCTTCCTGAGTTCTCATATTATGCAAACCCTATCAGGTTCATTGAGAACAGCTCTAAGTTCTTTTCCCTCCAAGCCTTCAAATCCTTTCTGCATGTAGTAGGGTCTCATAGGTCTTAGAAGGCTGGTGACCCTTTGTTCACTCTTAGCCTTAGGGGGTTCTTTGGGGGCGGGCTACATAGCCTCCCCCTCCATGTAGGCAGTCCTCCCACTGTTAGGAAGCTCATTGGGAAAGTTGCCTTAGTTGCCTTCTCAGCTTCAAGTGAAACAAAACTGTCTCCCTCCGCCCTCAATTTTTATTTTTTACTTTAAGAAAATGTAAGTGTAAGCATGCACATACAGCAGACACTCCAATTTCCATTTCATACAAACATTATACATGAACTTACAGTGGATGTTCTAACATTTTACAGACTAGTCTATATATTCAAATAGGATACTGCAAGAGTAAGTTAGTGAGTGGAAAGGGGGCAATCTAATGTTAATGTACAAATTTAATAGGGTATAATTCAAACACTGACAAACAGTTTGACAAAGATTAACTGAAACTCACAACAATTAGTATTTATCTAGTGTTGATGTCATCCAGTGTCACCACAATAACATCTTTTTGGTGCCTTGGGTACAGAGATCAAGCATCAAGGAAGCATCACTATCATCAGTTCCATGAAATCTAGGTACCATTGATATCAATACAACCAAAGACATTTTGGAGTGTATGTCAACATGAACTATTTATTCACTCTACTGGCTGCTCATCAGCACAAATACAAAATAAATCCTGTATTCTGCAAATACTTATGGCCTTTGTAATATTAACTACTTGGCGCTGCAGACATATAGACCTCATTCTCAGCTGGTGACAACTGGTATAGCTGAGTTGAATTCAACTCTGATTTACACCTGTTGAGGAAATGGCCCATATATGTGTCCTCATAAGCACTCATTTTGTCTAGAAAGCTGGTAAATGCTAGTGTTCTGAAGATTAAATGCTACAAAATAAATCCATCCAAAGCAATTTATTTAAGTATTTTATGTTTTATTTTTCTGGGAACACTGTGCTAATGGACAGACATGTGGGAAAAATACTGTAAATTGCCTGCAGACTAATTTATAAACAGATTATTCCTAAAACCTGCACCTGACCCCCTTGGTTATTCAGCTTTCTACTAGCCCAGGGGTCGGCAACCTTTGGCACGTGGCCCATCAGGGTAATCCACTGGCGGGCCATGAGACATTTTGTTTACATTGACCACCTGCAGGCATGGCCCCCTGCAGCTCTCGGTGGCTGTGGTTCATCGTTACTGGCCAATGGGAGCTGTAGGAAGCCGTAGCCAGCACGCTCCTGTGGCCCGCGGCTTCCCGCAGCTCCCATTGGTCAGGAATGGTGAACTGCGGCCACTGGGATCGGTGGGGGGGCCATGCCTGTGGATGGTCAACATAAACAAAATGTCTCGTGGCCTGCCAGTGGATTACCTGATATGTTGCATGCTGAAGGTTGCCGACCTCTGTCCTAGAGAGTTAGAATGCTTTCCCTACTCCCACCCTTATCTTGCCTGGGTTTTTTCCAGCTCATTGCTTACAAACAAACAAACAAACAAACAAACAAACCAAAAACCCACCATACAACTTTTAGGGTATGTATTACAATATGGCCTTTTACATGATCACATGTTACTTATCAGATAACTGAATAACATACATTTTTCTATAATCTTAAATGCCAATGTAGCCCCTGACTTTTGAGAACTTAACCATACCTCCTCTCTCACATTCTGTGAATGTAGGTTTTTTCAATGTGTAACACTTTGATTGGCCTCACTTCTTTCATATAGACAAGTTTAGGCCCAGATCCTCAAAGTATTTAGGTTCCTAACTGCCATTGAAATCACTGGAAGTTAGGAGCCTAAATACCTTAGGCATTCATTTCCCCTCTGTTAAAATGGTTTGGCCAACCCAAAAAATCTCCCCTTTTCTAAGGCAATAGATGTCCTGAACACATTTCAAGGGATCATTTAACATGAACTGGCCTGCTAACACCCTTTCAGTCATAGAGGAGAAAAGAAGGGGGGAGTGGGGAAGCAGCTTGAATGGGGGTTGTTAGTGGGTTACAGATTGTTGTAATAAGCCATAAATCCAGTGTCTTTATTCAGTCCATGATTTTTAGCATCTAGCAAAGTTATTAATTTAAGCTCCCAGGTTCATGTTTTAAAGGTGCTGTGTAGATTTACTTTGAGAATGAGAAGTGAGAGGTCAGATATAGAGTGATCATTTTGTGAAAATTGTTCACCCACAAATGCTATGGTGTTTTTGTCTTTTATCATTTTCCTGCGAGAGTTCATTTGAGGTGTAGTGATTGTCTGATTTCATTTCCTCCAAATGCAGGCCATTAGTTGTCACCTACCACCACACACTGGAACCCATATAAGGTATCATAAAGAGTTACAACCCACACTTGATGCAGACCACATCTTGAATAAATCTTCCATGAACCTCTTATGGCCTCGACACAACTCCTCAATTTCACCAAGCTCATCAGAAGCAAGCTCCCCACAGACAGGACACACCTAGAAAGCAGAACCAGACCCTGCCAGAACAATAGATGTAAAACCTGTAAACATATCTCCATTGCTGCAATGATCAACACACCTTTCAAGATCCATGGGTTCTACACACGCTTATTACAACATGTGGTGTACCTCATTCAGTGCACTAAATGCCCCAACAACTACTATGTGGGTGAAACCAGACAATCACTTATGCTCTTCAATGAATGAACTCATACAGAAAAACGAAAAACAAAAACAACATCTCACCTATATGTGAACTCTTTTCACAAAATAATCACTCTCTATCTGACCTCCCAGGCCGCACCGTCAAAGGAAATCGGCAGAAAACTTTCAAAAGATGAGCCTGGGAGCTTGCATTCATAAGTTTGCTAGACTCTAAAAATCATGGACTGAATAGAGACACTGGATGTATGGCATATTATAACAATCTATAACTCACTAACAACCCCCTAACTAACTATTTATGCTATACAATCTGTTCCACCTTGTGTTTAGCTGTGACACACTGAGTATCTTTCCCTGACTTGAAGAAGAGACTTTGTGTAAGCTCAAAAATTTGTCTCTCTCACCAACAGAAGTTGGCCCAATAAAAGATATTATCTCACCCAATTTGTCTCTCTAATTTCCTGGGACCAACATGGCTACAACAACATTGCACACAACAATAGATAGTAATTTAGTAATATTTATTTTTAGCAATGTTTGCTTTACCTGAAATCACATTGCTTTGGAAAAGTCAAGCAGGTAAATCCTGATCCAGAATTCCTTTTGTAGCAAATTCCCCTTTTACTTCAGTTAGAGATATCAACTCATAACGACTACAACTTCGGGTATTAAAGCCACTAGAGGAAAAGTTATTTGGCTCATCAGTGATAACTGATACTTCATTCTTATAGCTCTGCATGCATTCCTTGGTAATACTATTTGTGAAACATACGGGCCAGACTCATTTGTACTGTAAGGGTGCTGAGCATTACTTTGGTGATACAAGGCAGGTTCACAGAGGAAACTTAACATAAATCACTAGATTCTGATACCTTTATTCATTAAAAAATAGAACTTTACTCCATGAGTGGTTTCACTGAAGTCAATAAGCCCACTCCTTGAGAAAAATGACATGCATTGTAAATAAGGATTTCACAATGTGGTCTTACATCAGTAGTACATTTCTGATTCTCTGCAAAATGCTAACACATCAGAGTGATAGCATTTGACACCCACTTGGCACAAGTGGAAATGACTACACAAGAAAATGAAGCCCTTAGTAAGAGTGTGTAAACCAAATCTGTCCAAAGTCGTTTACTGCAACCATACAGAATGGAGAGAAAATTTTTCCTCTTGTAAATTAGACTCAAATATCGACAGAAGAAATATAAAGAAATTTTAAGTACATAGCACAATTTTGGATGCTGTATAAAAATGAAATTTTGGAGAAATATTGATAAAGGGTGATTTTTCTAACTGGGGAGCTCAGAAAGTGGTGGGATGGGGGCTAAGAATCAGCACTGCTAGTGTAAGGGAAAAGGAAGCTGAGTTTAATCAACTAAGAATCTTTGCTTCAGTTATAGCATAGCAGATTAATTCAAAGGGTCCAGGGCTTGAGCATCTTTTACTAGGAAAGCCCTGTGGGTCTACTATGGTATAGACCTTTGTGACACTTCCATCTACTTGAACTGCACGTTTCATTTGGCATACAGTAGAATCTCGATTTTTATGAACACCAATCTCATGAATGACCAGTTACACGAACCATTTTTCCCAATGGGGAAGGTGGGGAGAAATCAGACAACGAAAGCAATGTCAATGAAGAACAAGTCAATATCTTTTCACATTCCAATGTCTGCAGTGCATGAGAAAGCAGTTTGCAGTGATTTAAAGGACAAGAAGAGAGTGACGCAGTACGCCATACTGCAGCCTACTGTAAATTTGAGTTGTTCCGTTTTATGAACATTTTGATTTTATGAACTGCTTAATCCCCAATTAATTTTTAAAATAGGGATTCTACTGTAAATGCTGAACAGCTAATCTTTTTGTTACTAAGCATAATTATTAACAGCACTACACTATGCATACGCACAAAACATATGCCAAGGGCCAGATCCTGTGAGCTAGTGAGCACTTCCAGCAGTGTTCTGAGTAAACCAGAAATGAGGACACCGGAGCCTGATCCAAAGACCATTGAAGTCAATAGGAGGCTGATGGTCTTCATGCCTGGGGAATGTTGCCAAGTGGTCAGGGGCTTCGGCTCTTCAACATGCGGGGGCCCAGGGGTTGGTAGGGGAGCCCAGGTCCTCCCACTGCACCAGGCTCCAGCCCAGGGCCCCATGAGGGCAACAAAAGTGTCTGACCCCATGGAGCACCTTAGGGCTGCCTTCCCTGGGCCCTTTCTACCACACCCTATTGTTCAAAGTTTTCAGTATGTAACAGGAAAGTTTGGAGGGCGTCAGTGCTTGGCACTGTGACACTGGCAGACCAGGTCTCATAGGCCTCAGCTGAACAGTGACAAATGCATAGCTGGAAACCAATCTGGCTCATGTGTGTTAGTATTGTTAAACTAGGTATTAGATTTATAAAAAATGTATTTAGACTTTATGAAGTGCTTGTAAGTTGCTGCATTCATTAATCTCACATATATCTGTATCCCATGTTACAAGGTAATATTAAAGTGCTTGAAACTGTAAACCCACACAGTCAGGAAAGAAGAATTACCAAGGTTTGATATACTAGTCTGCCACAGAAAGTGTTATCTCCTGCCCAACAAAAAATGGTCCACAGAGACCAGACAATCACTGCGGAACATCAGAGGTCAAAATACTTTGTTGATTGCTCCCCACACTCCAATGAAGAGGAAACATGCATGGGGATTCATCACATGAGCTTGAAGTCTGGGGGAAGGGAACAAAGATCCCTGACAGGAAGAAACTGGATCTTTGCGCTGCCTGGACTCTGAGAGGTAATGATTACTAAGCATAAGCAAAAGATGCCCCATGCGTGGCCCAAGTTAGACCACAAGGACATATAGAGATTGCTTATTATAGAAGTTTCTATCACCTTTTGGAACCTAAGACTGTAACTCCTTTATATGTATGTTTATTTGTGTTAAATCTTATAAATAGCTCATTTCTTCTTTTAATTAATAAATATTTGATGTGAGATATAAAGTGCAATTGACCTGGGGCGAGAGACCGGTCCTGTGGGACTGGGATCAACCTGAATATTGTTGTGATTTTTGGTGTAAGGGACCATCTATCAAAAAGGCAGGTTTGCCTGGGTGGCAAGGTAGACTGGAGTGCCCAAAGGGACTGTCTGTGGCTCTATGGTTAGGCTGTTATAGTGCTTGAGGAGTTCACATTTGTTACTGTGTTGGTGAAATCTAAGTACACAACTCACACCAGTTTGGTGTTTGTGCCCTGCCTCTTCACAATCTGCCCTGAGATTGGTCCTCATGCTCCAGAACCACTCCAGATATATTGGCAGGCCTCTTTGCAGCTGAGCATGGCATGGCAACTCTCTCCCTCTTGGGGCAGCAGCTGCTTCCTCTCATGCCTTGGTCCTCCAGCCAGGTCAGCTCCAAGTCTCTCCCCTTCAGGGGTAATCTATAAACAAAACACAAGGAATCAACACACATAAACTGTGTTAGTATGTGAGAGGGGGAAATGCCTCCCTCTCAGGGTCTATCAGAGACAGGACCTCCCTTCCCTCAGGGGGGACCTTCACTCAGTTCCTGATGGGAGAGATCCTGCCCTTCCTCAAGAGTTGCAAGATAAAGGTCTTTTCTCTTTCCTGGACGGCCCACAAGAGGGCTGCTCTGCTCCCTTTCAACTAGTCTCTGTTTGTCAGAGGGGGGTGATGGATGGCAGGAGAGAGATCACTTGATCATTACCTGTTAGGTTCACTCCTTCTGGGGCACCTGGCATTGGCCACTGTCTGTAGACAGGATACTGGGCTGGATGGACCTTTGGTCTGACCCAGTACGACCATTCTTATGTTCTTATGTTCTTAACTTCTCCTCCAGTCTGTGCATCTCTTGCAGGTGTGGTGGGGGCATGGGGGTGGGAGGGGACTGGCTGAGCCCATAGCAGCTCCTTAACCCCATGTTGGCCAGTGCTGGGTTTGTATATCCTATCAATTGACCCCAATATGCCTTTGCTCATTCCTTCCCCACCCTGCAGGGAGAATTACTTTAGCATATAGGATTTGTTTAAATACAATGTATTCTCACCATTAAGGTGCTCTTCTATATTGCTTGTTTTGGTGCAACGATATATCTTGATTCCCTGCCAAACCTAAAAAATGCCATTGTAACAGCTGCATTTTATCAATATTTTTTAACAGAAATTCAAATTCATGCCCCTCATGAACAATGTTTTTAGCAGGTTTTTTTTGTTCTGCTTAATTTCTGAAATGCAATATGCCAGCATGTTGCAGATAATTACAAGACATGATTAAGAGTATTCTGTATGTTTCTCTTAGAAACTGCTTCAGATTATTACGGAGTACAAATGAATAATGCCATGATGAAGCTGAAAAGTATTTTAAATCCTTCATTCTAAAGCACTGAAATGACTTTAAAACCCTCTGATGGATATAAACAAATCTTTAGTCGGTACCATACTTCACAAAAATAAATTGTTATACAGGTTTTTCGATATTTACATTTCAAGGTCAGAATTCCTGATAATGAAGGACAAATCTCTTAAATCATGAATGCATGTAAAATTTAGATTGCAAACCTAAGGGTAAATTTTCAGCATAGTGCACAGAGAATTAAGCATGCAATTCCCATACACAATAATGAGAATTCTTGTCTCATTCCCTGCATACTGCATTAAAATTTTACCCCACAAATTTTCTCTACTGACAACTGGACTTTTATTTTTTATGTATGGCAAAAAGTCAGTTATCTTTATTTCATTTCATGAATAGACAGTTGCACTTTCTATGTTCTTTTCTTCTGCTAGCTTTATAAATTTAATGAAAGCTTAAGGAAATATTACAAATGCAGTATCATGTATGTATCAACACTAAACTTGAAGGATAGGCATACTTAAGTGTCATCTTTCATTACTACAAAAAGTCAGACCTTACCTAAAATTTAGATAAGTTGTTCCACCTTCTACACTAATTTTCACAGATTTAAACATGACACATTACCAGTGATGTGCTGCCAGTAGTTAAACAAGTAGCTCCCAACCCCCTGATTCCTTTTAGCCTTTGAAAAGCTCCATATTCCAGGTAAAATTCACCTTCAAAAACTTTTGTCGTGGAATTTTATGCAGTGGACCCTCCAGAAAACACGACACACAGGAAAAAAAAAGTGTAAGTCATCAATGAGGTAATATTAAATCTTCCACAAGCCTGGCATAATGTTTACAATTGAAAGTGAGCTCTTTGTACGAAGTAGTGACTTTTTCTTAGCTGCCTGCAAAATTTCATTTGACAACTGCACACAAATTCACCCACTGCTCCTTCTTATTTTTATGACTATAATGGAGTTGTGCATCTTTCCAAAATATTAATTGACTGGTGGAGTGAAGTCTTTAAATTCTGAACTATGCTAATTAAATATCCTGCCCTTTTGCTCCAGTGTGTGCTGCTAATATGCAGTGCAGTAACCCTAGCTGCCATGTAGCCTGCCAATAATGGCAGTGACCCAGGAAAAGAGGCTTCCTTCTTATATTTATGTAACATACATCTGTGTGGAGGTTCATGAACTGACTTTTCTTGTAACATACAGAAGCACAAAATAACCTGTAACTTTTCCTTGTTGTACGGATGAGAATTCTTCTTTGACCTTATTCATTGCATTTCTAAAAAAACAAACAAACAATAATAATAGAACAATGTTGTGTTATCTAGGGCTCAAACCTACTCCAAATGACATTAATGATATTTTTACATAGGCCCAATCCTGCTGCCACAGGATGGGACCTATAATTTGTGATTTTGACAATAGATGGACAGCTATAGGGTTTGAGCCTATACCTACTGAAGTTAATAGCAACGCTCTCTAACTCTGATAGGATAAAACTCAGTCTTCTATTTGGAACAAGTGTTGCCCATATACACATGCATGGCGTGCACTGATTTAAGGAGGAATCCTAATGATGTATCTAAAAACAAAATTTGACCCATATTACCAGGAATTTATATCTTATTTCAAAAACTGAATGAGACTTAACTGCCTGATGTTAGAGCTATTTTTATTTTTCCTGGCCTGGGAGTAAGCACAGAAAAGTCCTGAGATTGTACTGAAACACTGCAATATGTTTTTAAAAATGCATAATACCGTACTTAATATATATTGATTGAAAACCTTTAGTGAAAGTCACATATAATGGATACTACAATATGTGAATTAGGACACAAGATACTTACTGGAATCTTTGCAAAATGTACATCACTAGACACATTCTTCAAGTACAATGGTTAGATATGTCAAATGTCCAAATAAGTAGAACAACGCTTGCTCTCATCCTTCCATATTGGTGGAGCTTTAGGCTACATATTATAACACAACCTGTAGCCATCTCCTCCCTTATGGGACATCTCGTCCCAGAGGGTACGCCCATGAGTGATACTTCATGCTAGACACTTCTTCTGGGATATAGTTTGACACCATTTCCCCAGCTTCCATTCTACAAAAAACTTTGAGCGGAGTTGTTATCTATATGGCCCCAATTCTTCCCCCTCCCTTTATATTTTTTTGGTGACTGTGGTTCAGGATATATATCACCATTAGGATTATAACACTAGTGACATGTGTTGTATTGAAGTGAGTTGGATTGGACGCTAGAGAAAAGAGAATGAAAAAGGTTTATCGTAAGAAAGATTTTTTTTTTGGTGCTCTAATTAATGGAAAATGTGATATGGTAATAAGAGGCAGTAGCGCAGCCAGCTCAGGAGCACAGGGGGAGCAGTGCTATAAAAAGGCGCCTCCCCCTGTACTCACCCGGCGGCGCTCCGGCTTTTCGGCAGCACTTCAGCGACAGGTACTCACTCGCTCCGGGTCTTCGGTGGTACCCGCTGCCGAAATGTCGCCAAAGACCCGGAGCGCTGCTGGGTGAGTGCAAGAAGCGGCGCTTAAAAAGAAGCGGCGCCTTTTTTTAGCTCTGCTAAAAATAGGCGCCGCTTCCTTTTTAAGGCGCTGCTTCTGCTCACAGGGGGAGCGGCTGCTCCCCTGCTCCCCCCCGGCTATGCTACTGATAAGAGGTTCAGGTTTCCTTTTAATGTTTTATTTTTGGGGAAAGGTTTCAGGTAGAATAGAATATGTCCTGGAAATTTTATTTCTCATTTTTCTGAGGCGCTAGTCTTGGTGGAAGGGAGGATAGAAGGTAGAGTAGAGTGCAGCTTCCTAACCAAGTGGGATGAGAAATCTGAGAGTTAATTACTGAACAATGGGACGGGTGTCCGATACTTTGGATCATAGATTTTAATGGGGAGACGTTGGCCTGTAATTCTAGTTTACTTGAGCTTCTGTACTTTATTTTGCCACTGCACACAGATTAACATTTCTTGGTGTTCATATGCCAAAGTAGTTCATTGTAGCTGGCATGACTAACATCCAGTATTCACAATACTCTGTGTGCTGTACGAAGAATGACAATTACATATGTTCCACTATTTAATCAAAATACATTTTCCAGTTTAAAAATGCACAACAAAAAAACAATAACAAAATCACCCTTTGTTGATACATCTCAGTAGCTGAAATCTGTGATGAATTTTTGAATCACCTGGCCACAGAATTCAATTTAGGGAATCTTTTCATTTTAATAGAGAGTAAAATAAATTAGGTTTGTTCTGTTTGAAGATTATCCTTATGTGAAATATTTATATTTTCTACCACAAAATGCTATCTCTCTGGAATGCTTTCACAGTATTGTCAGATTAGAATCTATGTCCCAGTGGTACACATATATATATATATTACTATGTTGTTAATTTAAATAAACATTCCAAGAGGTATAGAAAACAGATCATTTGTAGTGTAATTTGTGAATAAATTGTCTACATATGCAAGGTTTGAAAGAACCAGAACAAAAAGTGTAACAAAAAATAGTTAACACTTATTTATAAGCAGGGATAACAAATTAAAGTTATGTTTAGAGCTGATCAAAATACTACTAAATAATCTCTTAGGCCATGATGCTGCAAGGACATGCATGTGCTTAAATTAATGCCCATTAAGTAGTCCCACTGAATCCAATGGACTACTTGCAGTGCTTAAAGTTAAAGCATGTACCTAAATGTTGGGCAGGATCAAGGCCTCAAAAAGCAACGTGATATGTATATAATCAAGTCATATAAAGAAAAACTGCAAAGGTAAAAATAAAAAGTACCTGATCTGTCAAATTTTGACATATTTATTCCCTTGAGTAAAGATGACTACCATCGCAGTTGGATTTCCACTTCCCTGACATGACTCCCATGCCATGAAACTTAAAAAAACTGCTGCTATTTTCATCTTATTGGTGGCTACTTAAATGCTAGAGAACAGATTTTATCTCTCTACCTTTTTTTTAACTAGCAAGCAATTCTTCTGAGGTAGCACTGACAGCTTCAAATTATTTCCAGGCTCCGAAGGGATACATCAGGTACCCCAAATTGGTTATGGCAGGCTCCAGTTAACAGTCTGACTTTCTTAGCGATGAGAACATAAATGAGTGATAGAAAAACTTAGTAAGAATAATCACAGAACACATTGCTCGCCCCTGTATTTAATAACCAACTTTGAACACAGGCTAGGTAAAATCAATTTTTAATATAAAATTTGTTTTCTTTCAAAAAAATCAACTTGTTTAAAATTCAATTTGAATTTCTGACAGTCTCTGTCAAGGCCTAAACCTGTCATACTCTATTAACATGATTTACATAAGCAAAAAATGAATATACCAAATCAATGAGCCCTCCTCAAACTCTATTGAGTTAAAGTTAGGATTTTTATACAGAGCAAGGGGGAAAATCTTTATCTGTTGAAGTCAATTTTTCTAATTATTATATATACAGATACACATATATATTAACACACACACACTTTATGCAGGACATTAAATATATTTAGTCTTGAAAATGGAGTGAATACTAGTATTCACTTTTTTTCAAATGTCAGTATTTTAAGTTTTTGTTGTGCAGAAAAGCTTTTGCCTTATTTACTTTTGGTTTCAGTTTAGTAGCAGCAGTTTTATTTTCACTTTTGCAGTCTATAAGTCATTTAGCATTCTTCAGAATGTAACTTTTCGGGTTTAATTCGACTAATATGAAATTAAGTAAAAATCTGGTAGTTTTATTCAGCTAATACAAAACAAGTTAAAATGTTATTATTGTGGTTTTTTAAAATTGAATTTCAATTTGTGTCCCAATGCAACTTGACACATAATGTGAATAAAAAGTTAAGGTGTCAATTTGTAAATAGAATAATATAAATGTAGTCCTGGAGGGGAATTCCAGAGGTCATTTAGTCCAGCCCCCTTCACTGCGGCAGGACAGACTACACATAGACCATCCTTCACAGGTGATTGACTAATCTGTTCTTAAAGGCCTGCAAAGTCAGGGACTCTATAATCTCCCTTGGAAGCCTATTCCAGAATTCAACTATCCTCAAAGTTAGAACGTTTTTTCCTAATCTCTAATTTAAATCTCCATTGCTGCAGATTAAGCCAATTACTCCCTGTCCTACCTTCAATGGACATGGAGAAAAATGTATCACCATCTTCTTTATAATAGCTTTGAACATATTTTAAAACTGTTATAAGGTCCTCCTCTGTCTTCTTTTCTTGAGACTAAATATGCACAGTTTTAAGAAAATTATCATTCATCATATTGTATCAAAATGGAAAAATGTAGACATGAATTATCTGAATGAATGTATGTTAAATAATAAATGTATACATTTATAGTATATTCTTCTGGTTAGCAAAGTGTATATCAAGTATATAGTCTATATTTTGTTGCAAATGAGCATTAAAACATACTTTAATGCTTATACCAACCAATGAGAAGGAACCCTTCGTTGGGAAACAAACTGAAAAGTATAATGGAAAAGATAATTAAAGTGATGATTTAAATCAAGGTTTTCTGATTGCTGATTTAAATCAAGATTGAAAGTGGTGATTTAAATCAATCCACCTTGTTTAAACATATTAAAAATACCCAGTTAGACAGAAGTGTTAATGACAATAACTAGCTCCTTTGCAATTAAATGTTTGTTGGATCAAATCCTTACCCAGGTTTCACTGAATTCTTCACGACTTTGATGGAGGCTTTACCAGAATAAGGACTAAGGCTCTGGTCCTTCAGGTGCTCCATGGCTGGATTCAATTGACCATTGGGGCATATGGGCAGGGAAGTTTACAGAACCAGAGCTTAAGTAGGGATTTCAGGGTTTGGTCCACTGTTTTTAAACACTATAAAGATATAACAATGTGGAGAGAAATATGTAAACACAGAGATGGGTAGAGAATACATTATACAATGTATATGATAAATTATTTATACATGAAAATAATGACAAGACACACTGTAGTGCCTGGGTATAATTTTCAAAAGTGCCTATGTTTCATTTTTCAAAAGTGACTCTGACACTAGAACCTAAGCACCATTTATTTTCAATTACTATTAGGCTCTTTAGTATTAGATACACAAAGGGACTTAGGTACCTAAAGAGTCAGTTAGGTTCTGAAGATCAACATTTAGGCCCCACCGGCATTCACAAAACCTTCACTCACTGGCAGGTGCCTGAAGTCTCCACAACACTTACATTTCTACTGATGGACGTGCACAAAGCCAAAGTAACGATGCCACTGAAAAGCTCAGAGATAGAGAGTGACTGACAAACTAACTATGTGGGCCAATGGTTAGGGCACTCACTGGGGATGTGAGACAGGTTTAAGCCCCTGGTAGAGACTATTCAGTTATTTATACAAACTGGAACAGCTTCAAGAGGAGAGACTGATGCCTTGTCTACACCAAAAATTACTTTGTGGCAAGCTGGGGTGTGACTCTGCCTCATGCAAGCATTCCACTGTTGTGTGGACCTTGCTGATGTGGTTTAAGTTTGTCAGTGCACTTTGATCCAATACCATTTCAAAAAGAACTAGATCAAAGTACATTAATGAATTGTTAATGCATATCAACAGGGTCCTCATGGAAAGTTAGACCAAGGCAACTACTGTGGGGTAGATTAATTCCCCAGCTTGCTGCAAACTAATTGGTCATGTAGACAAGCCCTGAGACACTGTCCCCAAAATAGCCAATGGTTAGGGTACTCAGCTGGGAGATGGCTTCAACTCCTTTATCCAAATTAGGCACAGAAGGTATTTGAACAATTCATCCACAGCCCAGGCGAGTGCTCTAATCTTTGGGCTATTGGCTATAATGGTGTGTGTGTGGGGGGGTATCTCTCTGGTTTTTCATGACAAAGGGCTGACCTGGCTTGTGTGCCTAACTCCAGGAGAGGATTCATGGCTCTCTTGGCATTTCCTACTGACTAGCTTAGGTGGCTCCGCGCTAAGCTTCCTGGCTTCTGAGCATAACTTTCAAAAGGTATGTCTACACTTACAGTGGTGTGTAGAGTACAGACAGTGCCTGACCAGCTAGCACATGTATAAATAGCAATGCAGATCATGAGGCATAGGTTAGGGAAGTAAAGTACCCTACATTCCTACACCCTAGCTGTATATACTTACCCGGGGTCTCTACACGCCCAAGCAGTGCCTCCCACATCTACACTGCTATTTTTAGCAATGTAGTGTCCCACTGCCTCCCTGCTGTCAGATCCTTTCACTGCAGTGTGTAACTATGTGTGTAATGGCCATACTCTACATGCTGCCCTAAGTGCAGACATTGCCTTAGGTGCCTAACTCTCCTTATGCATTGCATAGGAAGCCTGGATTGCCTAACTCAGTGCTAAGGATTCCACTAGGCAGCAGGGAACTTGAGTCCCTCTGTGGATTGAACCCCACGTACCTAAATCATTTTGAAAAATGGGTCTTAGGTATGTTTGAAATTTCTTCCACCTTACTCTACAATCCTTCTAACTAAGGGATAAGTAGTTACAACTAAAATATAATTTCCTGGCTTGTTTATGTTTAAAGTGAAGGAAAAAACTACAGGGATCACCTTCTGAGAAAAAATGTTAGGATAAAAATAATAATAGCTAGCACTTTGCAGCTTCAAAATGGGGTAGAGATATCAGCTAACATCTGCTGAAATTATGAGGTGCAACATGTTCTCAATATTCCTGAAAATCAAGCTCGGCATGTGCTAAATTGGACTGCCAGAAGCTAAAGCACCCAAATAAGCTGACACTTTGAAAAATGTAGGTTTCAAGCCTCAAGTCTGCAAAGATAAATATGCATACAGATTCCTGTGCTTATGTGGAGTAGGGTGATCAGACAGCAAATGTGAAAAATCGGGACAGGGGGTGGGGGTAATAGGAGTCTATACAAGAAAAAGACCCCAAAATCGGGACTGTCCCTATAAAATCGGAACATCTGGTAACCCTAATGTGGCGCCTCACTGACTTCACCCAGGAGACAGCCTTGTGGTTTTCTTTGCAGGATTGGGGCCTAAGTAACTTGCCACGGCACATAACAAATCTGTGACAGAGCTTGGACCAGAACACATGGGTTCCTGATTCTGTCTCATGCTCAAGTCAATAGATCTTTTGACCTTACTAATATTTCTTCTAATGTACATATGCATATCTTCAGAAAAATAAAATGGTTGCCATGCCATCAGTCGTCTAAAATTTAAATTGGCACATATATAAGTAAGCAGCATGTGGAGACCTTTATATAGTATATGGAAGAAGAATTAATAAAACCCAATGATAACATCTAAATTCATAATGCTTTTTTTTTAAAGAATGACATTTAAAATTAACAATAGCTGGATACAAATGACTTAGAATAGGTCTCATTCTGGATTAACTTAAACAGACTTAATGAGTTTGAAAGACTCAAAATAGAATAGCAAAGTCTTGCAGACTTTCATTCCCAACACTCTGGAAGAACAACTAATAAGGCAATGTGGTTAGGATGTCTTAGGCCTGGGCCACACTAGGGGGGTGGGTCGAACTAAGATACGCAACTTCAGCTACGTGAATAATGTAGCTGAAGTTGAAGTATCTTAGTTCGAACTTAAAAGCACTTACCGCGGGTCCAGACGCAGCAGCCAGGCTCCCCCGTCGACTCCGCTTACTCCTCGTGCGGAGCTGGAGTTCCGGTGTCGACGGGGAGCACTTCCAGGATCGATTTATCACATCTAGATGAGACGCAATAAATCGATCCCAGAAGATCGATTGCTACCTGCCGAACCAGGCGGGTAGTATAGACGTACCCTTAGAAGTAATGCTTATTTTAAAATTTCTAATATATACAAACACATGTTTCAAAAGAATTTAAAGGTTCAATTTTGGATGTGATTTACTTATACACCCTGACATCTGATGCTTCACTAGGGACTGTGCTCATGCAAACCAGGCACGCTATAAAATTATATGTTTGAAAAACAGGAACAATAAAATAATGTTGGAAATGAACAGGACTTCCAAACATATCATCATTTCTTTAAACTCTATGTTAAATTTCCAAAATAGGTAACAGCAAAATAGATAAGCTAAACTTAGATCTAACTTTGGGTTTATGTTCAAAATCTTTGCCAGTTTTCATAGATTTTTTTCCAAACCAAGTGCTTCAGTGCATGTTATACAAAATAAACAAAAATACCTTCACCCTTTACTTGTGAGCAACTTCAATACCACAGTAAGAAGCTAGAGTTGTTATGCAACAAAGGAAAAAGATGCAGAAAGGAAACAGATTTCCAGCATCTAAGAGATGAACAATTATTTTCCAAATTAAGGTTCTGAAACTGCATGAGACTATGAATCTGATTCAAAGCCCAATGAAGTCAATGGAAATCTTTCCATTGACCTCTGTGAACTTTGCATCAGACCTTTTGTGTGAGTGGATCCCTGTGCCTTTGCAGAGCCCATTGAAATCAGTGGGGTCCCTTGCAAGAACCAAGTGTCTACCCACTCGCAACAAGTTGCAGGACCAAGGCCTTTATGTATAGAATGTTTGCAAGGGTTTCACTCTTCAAAGAATCCAATTAGGAATATTTTAACATTATGGATGGTCCCTAAATCCAAGATCAGGAGAGGAGCCGAAGTTTGCAAATGGAGCCCTTTCTTTTTGCTCTGTGTTCCATGCAGAGGATTTGGAGGCAGAAGGAGATGGGACATTCATTACACTGGGGAGAAACTAATTGTTCTGCCCCCAACTGGATGTAAAACAGAACTGGTCCCTAATCTTACAAATGGCTCCATGTTGGGCCCACATCTGTGGGCAGGGTTTTAAATTGGATTGTTTTTGGTGAATGAATGTTATATTTTACTTAAAATAGATAGTTGTGTAAATTAGGAAAATCTGAATTAAAACAGCTATAATCCTATAAAGATTATGCATGTTAATTTTATGCTTTATGTAGTAATGTCTATGAAAACTGAAATTACAAGAATTTGTTTAAGGGAGAGTATTCAAAGGATTTATTTTTTAAATTCAGAAAAAGTTAAAGGGAACTGACCATCTTTTAAAGGAAAATTGAAATCAGCAAGGGGGAATGGAGTTCTGTTAGAATAAATGCAATTGTGTATTAGATTATGAATGTTTAGGAATCTTTTTTCTTGGATTGTTGAATACTTATTACAGCTTTGAACTGAGTGATGCAAGCTGATCGATATTTGTGTGGTTTTCCTTTGTATTTGTTTATGTCAGAACAAAAAAAGGAAGGATCACCAAGTGATAGCACTCCTACCATTTATATCCATGGTAGCTGGGATGATGGACAGAGCAGCTGTGCAGCCATCTCAGGCAAATACAGATACTCATTTGATCACTGCCCTAAGCCTGACTTCTCGTAAATCCTGTTGGGCCCAGAGCCTTGATCATATTTTACTTATCTGGATCCTTCCAAATAGAGTGTGCATTGTAACCAAAGAAAGAAATATTCTGAATGGGTTAAATTTTCAAATGTTCATATTAATGTGTTTATTTATATTAATTTTTTAAAAATAGAGTCTTAAATTGTTTACATGTCCTCTTTGTTTATTCGAGAAAATTCCAACTGAAAATCTTATGATAAAACCTGCAGGGGTCAATAGGACATCTTGTGGGTCATTGTGAGTTAGGGTATCAGACTGGCATTTATTGCTTGTCCCCTGTACGTGAGAATGCAACAACCAGAAAGAGAAGCATATCCCAAATGAATCTTAAATGTAGAGAGGTACTGTAAAACGTGGGTTAAGGAGAGCACTGCAGGGGTATATATATTCAGAAAATACTCTGAAAAATATTCAAATTCACATTGTTTTGAAACAACATCAGGGAAACAATAATTGTATTCATTCTAGTAGTAGATTTGCATAAAATGTCACCTTCAAATCCATTCTGAAACTCAGATTTATTATCATCGACATGATGAACAAGCATCTGATATCCTATGTTTATCTAGAACCCAAGGCCTAGGCTACAACTAAAACTTAGATCAACCTATCTATGTTGCTCAGTTGTGTGAAAAATTCAGACATAGTTAAGCTGACTGAAGCCCAGGTATAGACACTGCTATGTTGATGGAAGAATTCTTTTGTTGACCTAACTACTCCCTCTCGAGGGGGTTGATTTGCTACAACAAGGGAAAACCACCTTCTGTTGCTGTAAGTAGGGTCTACAATACAATGGCATAGCTGCAGCTTTGTCGCTGGAGCACTGATAATGTAAACATACCATAAGTTCTGACAGATGATATGGGAGAAGCCAACAAAAGAAGTGTAACATAAGGCGGAGAGTGGGGCATGGGTTTTTTGGCTTTTCCAGTACACCCATTTGTCATAAATTTTAACTTTTCCAGGTGAAGTCAGTTCGCTAGGAAGGTACACAAATAAAAGTAGCATGTATTCTGCTACACTGATTTCTATCTAGCCGACAACTATCACATGGTTCATTCCAGATTTGCACTTTATACAAACAGTAAATTCAGTTAAGTGAATTGGCTAAATATTATGCCAGAAACAGGTAAAGGCATAAGGGCCTGACTTTTACTCAGTCATATTGGCTTAAATCTAGAGTAACACCAGTGAAGTTAGTGTTATACAGATGTGAAAAAAACATTGTGAATGCGGAATTGGACATTATATAATATTGAACCAGATTTAGGATCTGAGCTCTTCTGAAAATCTCTTCCCAATTGTAAGTGCTGAACACTCTTGAAAATCTGACTCATTTACAATAAACTTAAATGGTGTGATTCATATGTAAATTAACAAATGTTTAAAAGCTGGTGGCTCACATTCTTTTTTCACTTACATTAGTTAAATTTCTACAGATTTTACTAGGTATTTCACCTGTATAATTAACAGCAGAGTTTGTCTCTCTCGCTATATTTTTAAATTCCATCTCCTCAAATATTTGAACAAATCAATTCTGAATGGAATAAGCAACGTAGACTTCTACGGTAAATGAACTATACAGCCTCTTTCTCTCGGGATTGATATTTTCATGCTCGTGTTCAGGAGCTTTCGTACTGATGCAGAACACATTGAAATCCTTTTGGACAGTAAAAGCAAAAGTGCAATTGCAAAAGAAATTTACTCCTGTTTCTCAAAAATCAACAGATCAGATTATGTAAGATGGTGACAACTGGCTCTCTCCTTTGTCAACTGCTACTGAAAATTCAAAAGTGGTTCAGTTCTCTACTCAGTCTAATTACACACAATTTTCCCCCCAAGATTAAAATACATAGAGCCTGAGACAAATGTAATTTAAAACTACTTAATGGGAAAGACACAAAAGTAGTTTAGTGCCTCAGCTTAAATGAAATAGTACACTACAAAGAACATTATGCAGTGTGGGAGGAAAAAGAAAGTGCATCTATAGGGAAAACAATGCTCTGCAGTCTTGTGTTGCTCTTCAGTTCTGCTAGTGGAGAGTAACTAAATGGAATAGATCTAGGAGGGACGACATGCTGTTCCCTCTCCTTTGCCTGACTGCAGAAAGTCCTCCAAAGGCACACTGCAGGGACTGGAGGGTCACAACAATAGCAAGAGGAAATAGGGTCAGTGGGGAGACAGATGCTCTCCTCAGTATTGAATCCTTTCCCCCCCCCCAATCTATAAGGATTTCCACATGCAAGATAAGCAAGCTCTCAGTGTCTTACATGAGTACCCCTCACTATGTTGAAGGACCCCCATTGCAAATGTTTTGGACAGTCACTACTAGCAAAGTCATGGCAGTAGAGTTCCAGTCCTGACTGAGGCAGCCATATTGTCATGAGAGAGAGAGAGAGAAAGAGACAGAGGGAGTGGGGGGACTGGGCTGCTGCATAAATGCATGTGAAGATGACCCAAGATTTTGGCATTCTGTATTCACAATTTTTCTGCAAACAATATATGTGATCCTTAGAACTTATTCTGAAGTTCTGTCATTCTTGCATCATTTGTTCTGAAACCTTGGGATGAAAAAAGATGAACAGATTATTCCAGGTGCTTATTCCAGGAGAACGAGAATGAGGCACAATGTGCAGGTAAACTTTTTGTTCCTTTGTAGCATTTGACTTGAAAACCCTCTCATCTTTCCCTCACTGCCTGTTTCCCTCCCTCAGTTATGCATGTTTTATCTAACCTACAGTATAAGGGAATCTAACACTGTGTAGAGAAGTCTAGAGGGATGTAAGGCAGACTAATGTAAATATTTTTGAATTTGGCTGGGTATTTTTTGTCTGCCTGCAAATTGTGATGCACTGTATAAGTAATGTGGTCTGTTGTAGGGGATGTGTGCTGAGCCAAGTGGTCTGGTAGGCTAGACTGTGAGCTTACTGATGAGTCTCTAGCCTGCTATTCTTTCATCCCTAATGCCTTTAGGATCCCTTGACAAGGGGGCAGAGCTAACTCATTTTGAACGGGGGTTTAAAAAGCCAGCTGCTAAGCAACCAGAAGAGCTAGTGAACAGAGGAGTTTAGAAAGGGCGTGTTAGAGACAGATACACCTAATAAACATATGCTAAACTTAAGCCAATATTCCACACATCCCAAACAAACAAAACAAAAGCAAAACAAAATATGCAAGGAGTTAAAATAATGGAGCAGCAGTCCAGCAGCAGAGTGGGAGTTATCCAGTTTATTGCACTGAATGCAGCATGTACACTACCTGCCTCCTGGGGAGATAATAGATGTGTGCATATGGTGCAAGCAGCAGAGAATGAGTATGAGCTCTTGAGGTCAGAATGGCTGAACTGGAGCAGCTCAGGGAGACAGAGGTACATTGACGAGACTTTCAGGGACTCAATAGAATGGTCTCACCCCCAGTCTGACAGCCACTGTGCTGTTGAGGAGGATGAAAGTCTTGAGGAAGGAGAACATGAAGCTGGAGCAGAGAGAAACAATCCCTAGTTGGGACTCTTCCTCCAGATGACAACATATTGTCCTCTCACACTGAGGATATCCCTCTGGGGAAGGGAAACACATTTTCTAGGAAGAGCCCAGTAAAAGTAATGGGGGATTCAATTATGAGAAATATATAGATAGTTGGGCTTGTGATAACTGAGAGAATCTCATAGTAAGTTGTTTTTCTGAGGGTAAAAGTTGAGGATTTCACAAGACAGACTTATGTGCAGGGCTGGGGAGGAGCCAGTGGTCATGTAACATAGGGAAAAGTAGGAGAGAAGTTCTGGAGGCCAAATTTAGGCTGCTAGGTAAGAAATTAAAGTCCAAGATCTCCATGGTAGCCATTGCTGAAATACTTCCAGTTCCACACACAGGGCCAGTTAGACAGGCAGAACTGCAGGGTTTCAATGTGTGGATGAGATGATGTAGGGGAGAAGGTTTTAGGTTTGTTAGGAACTGGGGAGTTCTCGGGAAAGGAGAAGCCTGAACAGGAAATAGGGTTTCCATCTAAGCCAAAACAGAATCAGATTGCTGGCATGTAAAATTAAAAAGGTTGCAGAGGATTTTTTAAATTAAGGGGTGGGGAAAAGCCAATGGGTATGGAGGAGCACATTGTTTCGGCAGAGACATCCCTTAGGGATTAATTCATTAAAATGGGAATTTTATATCCTAATAAAGAGGATGGGAAAGATGTTGGTAAATTACAGGTAGGAGCTAGGGAGGAACAGGCAAATGTATAGGGTCCCATTTAAATATAATACATGAAAGCAAGCAACTCAGTATTTTCAAAATGTACAAGTGCTTGTATATACATGCTAGACGTCTAAATACTAATAGGGGTGAACTTGAATGAGGATATTGGTATAATTGGCCTTGGAGGAACTTGGTGGGATAAGGATAATCAATGGGACACATTAATACCAGGGTACAAAACATATAGGAATATCAGAGTAGGTCATGCTGATGGAGGAATGACACTATATGTGAAAAAAAGCATAGAGTCAAATAAGATAAAAATCTTAAATGGATCAAACTGTACCATAGAATCTGTATGGAGAGAAATTCCATGCTTGACTAATAAGAACAGAGCAGAAATATATACTACAGACCACCTGACCAGGATGGTGACAGTGATTGTGAAATGCTCAGGGAGATTAGAGACTGCAAAGGCAGAAAACATAATAATAATGGACAATTTCAACTGTCCTCATCCTGAATGGGTATGTGTCATCTCAGGAAGGGATAAAGTTTCTTTATACCATAAATGGCTGCTTCCTGGAGCAGCTTGTACTGGAACCTGCAATGGGACAGGCAACTCTTGATTTAGTCTTAAGTGGAGCACAGGACCTGGTCCAGGAGGTAAATATAGTTGAACCGCTCAGTAACAGAGGCCATAATGCAATTCAATTTAACATCCTTGTGGGGAACGGGACGAAACGTCAAAAAAATCCACCAGAGTAGCATTTAATTTCAGACAGGGGAACCACACAAAAATGGAGAAGCTAGTTAGATTTGAAATGTAAAAGAACAGCCACAAGGGTGAAATGACTGCAAACTGCATGGTGACTATTTAAAAACACCATAATAAAGCTCAAATTATATGTACACCCCCAAATTGAAAAAAAATCAGTAAGAGGATCAAAAATGCCACCATGGCGAAACAGAATTGTAAAACAGGTTAGAGGTGGTTAGGGGCTTCCTTTAAAAATTGGAAATCAAATTCTAGTGAGGAAAATAGAAGGGAACCTAACCTCTGGCAAGTGAAGTGTAACAGTATAATAAGGCAGGCCAAGAAAGAATTTGAAGAACAACTAGGTAAAGACACAAAAACTCACAGCATTTTTTTTTTCAATTACAGCAGAAGCAGGGAGCCAACCAGACAATCAGTGGGGCCACTGAATGATTGAGATGCTAAAGGAGCACTCAAGGAAGATCAGGCAATTATGGAGAAGCTAAATGAATTCTTTGCTACAATCTTCACTGCAGAGGCCGTGGGGGAGATTTTCATACCTGAGCCATTCTTTTTATGTGACAAATTGAGGAACGTTCCCAGATTGATGTGACAGTAGAGGAGGTTTGGGAACAAATTGATAAATTAAACATAAGTGACCAGGACCAGATGGTATTAACTCAAGAGTTCTGAAGGAATTCAAATATGAAATTGCAGAACTACTAACTGTGGTAAGTAACCTACCACTTAAACCAGGCTTTCTACCAGATGACTAGTGGATAGTTGATATAATGCCTTTTTTAGGCGATCCTGGCAATTATAGGCTAGTAAGCCTAATTTCAGTACCAGGCAAATTGGTTGAAACTATAGTAAAGAATAAAATTATCAGACACATAGATAAACATGATATGTTGGGGAAGAGTCAACATGGCTTTTGAAGGAAATCATGCCTCACCAGTCTATTAGAATTCTTTGAGGGAGTCAACAAGTATGTGGACAAGGGTGATTTAGTCAATACAATGTACTTTGACTTTCCTCACCAAAGGCTCTTAAGCAAACTAAGCAGTCATGGAATAAGAGAGAAGGTCCTCTCATGAATCAGTAACTGGTTAAAAATAGGAACCAAAGAGTAGGAATAAATAGTAACTTTTCACAGGGGAAAGAGGTAAATTGTGGGATCCCCAAGGATTTGTACTCGACCAGTGCTGTTTAACATATTCATAAATGATCTGGGAAAAGAGGTAAAATATGAGGTGGCAAAAGTTGCATACAATACAAAATTACTCAAATTAGTAAAGTAAAACTAATTACAAAGATTTACGAAGGGATCTCAGAAAACTGGATGACTGGGCAACAAAATGGCATATGAATTTCAGTATTGATAAGTGCAGAGTAATGCACATTGGAAAAAGATTCCCAACTATACATACAAAATGATGGAATTTAAATTAGCTGTTTCCACTCAAGAAAGATCTTGGAGTTATTGTGGCTAATTCTCTGAAAACATCTGTTCACTTTGCAGTGGCAGTCAAAAAGGCTAACAGAATGTTAAGGACCATTAGGAAAGGGATAGATAATAAAACAAAAAATATCATAATGCCACTATGTAAATCCAGTGTAGTTCTGGCTATGCCACCTCAAAAAAAGATATATTAGAACTGGAAAAGGTACAAAGAAGGGCAACAAAAATTAGGGGTATGGAACATGTTCTATATGAGGTGAGATTAAAAAGACTGGGACTGTTCAGTTTAGAAAAGAGGCAACTAAGGCAGGGATGTGATAGAGGTCTATAAAATCATAAATTGTATTGAAAAAGTGAATAAAGTGTTTTTTACCCCTTCTCATAACACTAGGCAGCATGTTTAAAAAAACAAAAGGAAGTATTTCTTCACACAGTGCAAGTCAACCTGTGGAACTCACTGCCACTGGATGTTGCGAAGGCCAAAACTGTAAATGGGTTTAAAAAAGATTTAGATAGATTCATGGAGGATAGGGCCATCAATGGCTATTAGCCAAGATGGTCAGGGATGCAACCCTGTGTTCCGGATGTCCCTAAACTTCCAACTGCCAGAAGGATCTGCACTGGCCACAGTCAGAGACAGGATACTGTGCTAGATGGACCATTGGCCTAACCCAGTATGGCCAGTTTTATGTTCTTGTGCAATAATAATAATGCCATTTCTTTGCTGTATCTTTCAGGGTATCTATTTCACTGTATTATGAAATAATATTCCTATTTACTGTACTGACATCTTTGATGGACTGAATTTGTTATTCATCATAACAAAAAAGCATATCATTAAAATATTATTTAGGATTATGTGAATACATATTAGTACCAGCTTTTTCTGGATGTGCTGTACTTAGCATGTGTATGTGACTGTGCATTTTGGGAAATCAGCTATTGTGTTTACACATGCATGAACAGCAGCAGATTTTTCAGGCTAATTGGTAATGTGTTGCCCTTTTCAAGAGTAGGATTCAACGTTTATTAATAAGCTAAGAGAGGATGCAGACATTTCAAAGAGATATTCTTTTCCTAGTTAAATACATAGTTTGATAATTCATATTATACATGTTTTGAGATAGCTTTATTTTACAAAACAGATCATTATTTTTAGTAGCATTAAATATTTACATATGATAGTAACTAGAGGCCTTACTGAGGAGACAAACCCCATTCTGTTTGTTGCTCTACAAACACAGAGGCACGTGATTTCTGCTCTGAAGATCTCACAATTGAAGATTAGCAACATACTAATGGAAGGAGATGGGAAAACAATCACATATACAATCTTACATGTATTTGGAGGTTTTTTAAAACAGTGGTCAAGTAAATAATTATGCTTTATTAATTATTATTATTTATTATTATTATTTCTTTTAAGTCAAGATTTTCACTGATACGGTCTGTCAGCTCCCTGGAAATCTGGCCTACTCTGTAACTAGATCAGGGATCGGCAACCTTTGGCCCGCGGCCCACCAGGGTAAACCCCCTGGTTTGTTTACCTGCCGCGTCTACAGGTTCAGCCAATCACAGCTCCCACTGACCGAGATTCGCCGTTCCAGGCCAATGGTAGGCAACCTATGGCATGCGTGCCAAAGGTGGCACGTGAGCTGATTTTCAGTGGCACTCACACTGCCTGGGTCCTGGCCACTAGTCCCGGGGGCTCCTCTGGTGGCCTGGGGTACTGGCTGCCGGTCCCCTGCCAGCTGGGGTTCCATCCACCGGCCCCACTCAGCCCATTGCTGGTCCCGGGTCCCAGACACTGGTCCCAGGGGCTCCGCTGCTGGCCTGAGGTACCGGCCGCCGGCCCCCCTCAGCCTGCTGCCAGCCCTGGGTCCCGGCCATCGGTTCAGGGGGCTCTGCTGCCGGCCCCAGGTCCTGGCCACTGGTCCTGGAGGCTCTGCAGCCACCCACAGCTGTGGCCCACTGGCCCCAGCCTGGGGGAGTGAGGGGTGCAGACAAGGGCAAGAGGGGGCACAGCTCAGCACCCCCACCTTAAAAATTGTTCCAGCACCACTGTTCTAGGATATTTTTAAGTCCTGATTTGCTGCTTACATCACTATCACACCACGTGGAACAGCGCACTGCATTTGAAGTTGCGATTGGAATGTACATGCAAGAACTGGAATGAGGATTTTCTGACAGACTTCAAGATTTCCAGAGATTTGGCCTAATGCTTTCTTTTCTAATTAAACCTGAAATGTTAAATGAAAGTGACTTGGATTTGTCTGTATTTCAGTGGATGGGTACTGAAGATTTCAAAATGCAGCTCATTTAGTTAAAAAGCTCAGAACTGTGGGCATCAAAGTTTGGAGATCTGCAGAGTGCACTTGAAGCTACCGAGAGAGATCATGGGGCCTCTATTCTGACCTGCTGGACGTCCCTGCCAGTGAAATTTAACTGTTTGAAGAAAATTACGTTTGCAATGCTTTCAGTATTTGGCCCCACATACTTGTGTGAACAGGTATTTTCACACGTGAAATCTGTCCTCTGTCCCTCTCGGAGCCGGTTAACAACTGATCACTCAGAAGCCTGTGTGCAGCTTAAAGTATCCAAATACGTACCAGACATTGGAAAACTCAGCAAGGAAAAGAAAGGGCAAGGATCACACTAAACTGATAAGATCTGCATTTTAATGTAATTCTAAATGAAGCTTCTTAAACATTTTAAAAAGCTTATTTACTTTACATACAACAATAGTTTAGTTATATATTATAGACTTATAGAAAGAGACCTTCTAAAAACATTAAAATGTATTACTGGCACGCGAAACCTTAAATTAGAGTGAATAAATGAAGACTCGGCACACCACTTCGGAAAGGTTGCTGACCCCTGGTTTAGAGCATTCACATCTTCCATTTGGAAGAAGGCTAGTTGCATTAAATCAGCTCTGTAACCCATGGCTGATCTAAACTGGGTCAAGAACTGAATTAGCCCCTGGCTAGCCTCACTACTGAGGAACCATCTCAGCTCCTCTTCCCTTCATTTCTGATTTAGCTGCTCCAAGGAATACTGGGTGCAGTTTAGGTTTGAAAAACAAGAATTTGTGGGGGGTTTTGTAAAGTGTTTGGATTTTGTTTGTTTTTTATTGCTTTGCTGTATTTGGTTGTTTTGCTATGTCTTTTTGTTTTGCTGTATAATATATAATTTGATATAGATTTATTAAAAATCAATAATGGCATGGATGGGGAGAAGGCTTATTGACCAATTGAAATTTCAGCGCTGGAGTCAAATTCATTCATTCATTACTGCAGTACAGTCCATCTGAGTCTGGAGTGGTTTCAGCAGTGTAGCAAAAGCAGAATTTGGCCTTTGATTTTCTTTAAATAGTTATTTTCTACAACATAATCACTCCTTTTTCTTTGCCACAACACAAAAAATCCTGCTACAGTTTAACATACACAGATAAGTGTTACATTTTAAGTGGTGTTAATTATAAATAAGAGAGTATTTTACAATTTCAAATATTATGCATTACCCAAGCAAATTAAGGCGCTGGATAAGTTACAGCTCAGAACTTCATTGATTTAGCATAGTTGCTAGGGCAGATTATAACAGATCATACTGAGATTAAGATCAATATCTGCAGGAATCAGTACATCCATAAGTCATAATGCAATGTTCAATATATGATGCACTTAATTGTATGGAAAGTTACCAATGTCATTGAAATGCTATGCAACTGTGGTGTATGCTGTTATGACCAGTAAGAATGTTAAATACTGATATGTTCAGTGAAGGCTTAGGGCCACATTGTGCCTCCCTTACTCACAACTGTGCGATTGAGGACTAAGAAACCAACGTAAGGGTATCAGAATCTGGCCCTGAATAATTTAAAATAGCTGCTGTTAGTGAAAAGCCATTGAATAGGGCTATAAAGTCTATCACATGCATAAAGGAGTGGCAGCTGTAAACAATGGGTCCAATCTGCTGAGATTCTGGTCGCCTGTAGTGAGGTGGTATGTGTAACAGACTGACAATTTCCTGCAATATCCTTATGACGGGACTCCACTCACTACACTGGTGCCTCCTACTAGCTATTTTGGGGATTAGCTCCACAGGTTGGTACACCCTCACCCACTGTCACATCTGCTCTCTGACCTGCATCACTCCAGGGACTTCAGCGTCCTCTTCATGACACGGCCCTTCGGCTATGTCACTCTCTGTGCTCCCCCCTTCCAGGGTTTAGTATGGCAGTCAAACTGTCCAGCCACTTCCCCAGTGCTGAGTGGGAAGGACCTGGGCCCAACCACTACTCTGGTTCCCAGCTCAGGGACCCTTTGAACTTCAGACGCTTACTGCATTCCTTTGCCTTGACTAAAACTACATTTCCCTGGGCCACTTCCCCACAGCCACAGCACCCTACTCATTCCCCACAGCCTGTCTGGAGCTCCTTCTCTATTCCCTGGGTCCCTGTATGCACTGATCTGTCCAAGGTGCTACAGAGTTGCGGCCAACTAAGGATACAGTTTTCTCTCCTCATGCTCCCAGAAGCCACTACCCTGGCTCTGCCCTGTGGCTTTTCTTATATGGACCTCTTGGGCCTGGATACTCCTCAGGGCCTCTCTCCTATTGGCCGCTTTGCCACATAGCCTCCCTAGGCCTCTTTTAACCCCTGTCATGCTGGTGTGGGGCAGACGCCTCATCACAATCTTGAATAAACTTCATCAAATTAAGTTAAACCTTACTAAATTAATGTTAATATCTTTGGATGCATTGTATTAAAATGCAGTAGTGTATGTGTTATTGTGGAACAGTAAGTATAGAATTCTCTAGGCGACAGAGGTCTGATGTACACTAAAGAGTTAGGTCTACCCAGCTACATCACTCAGGGGTGTGAAAAATCCTCAGCACCATAGTTAAACTGTCCTGACGACCAATTTGGACAGCGCTAGGTTGATGGAAGAATTCTTCTGATGAGAACAGCTGTGCCACTGTAGCATTTCAAGTGTAGATAAGCCCTGAATAATAACATCTCTGGAAGATATCAGGAACTTCAAGGCCTTTTGGAAACAATACCTGTGAAGTGGTTTTCCTAGGAAGTATCTGGAGGTAAGGGCAATGCAACTGACCGTTTTGGAATCCATTCTTTTGAAGCTATCCCCTGGGGGGTGGAAACTACCTGCTCTCAGAAACATCAGGTCAAAGATCCCTGAACTGTATAAAGGGTGGAGTAAACAATTATGAGTATGCTAGTTTTGAGCTGAGGCTGTGCTGAATTTGTGATAATAAAGGAAATCTCTCGGGTAGGGTGCTGAAGGACTACTCATGCCAGAGGTTATGTTAGAATTGGGGTGATCTCTGATAAGCTTATTAGCATGTATGTACGTTCTTTTATTGTCTTTAATATATTTTCTCTATAGTGCTTTTACCTTAAGAATGAAATAGGCTTGCATAGAAAGAACTGCGTGGTAATTAATAACTGTTGACAATCACTGTCTTATCAGTCTCTGAAGTGAAAGCAAGCAGGTGTGCTTGGGCAGCCTGTCTCTGCTGGGAATAACAAAGTGAAGGCAGGAAACTATGCAGCTTGGAAATACCGTGGTCAGAAAGGGATGTGACAAGGGTTTCCACTCATGAAAGACAACAGCTGGATGCCTGAGCATGGGTGTCCTTGATCATGCGGGGACCACTATGGGGAAATACAGATGCAGTTGCCCTGAACTATAACAGGGTGTGTCTTCATTTTCTCCTTGACTGTAAGCCCTCAGGAGGCATTAAGCATGTTGCAGAACTAGCCTCATATTATGTTGATATCGCTTGCATGTAAAATTCCATTCCATTCACTCAGAAAAAAAGGCAATTTTATTTTTTCTAGCTGGTGTAAATTTTGGCTTTCATTGCAAAAAAACAAGATTTTGTTTAACAAACAAAGTCTATGCCCATGAGCTAATTTAGAATGTGTGGACAGAATGAACACACCATGCAACTAGATAGCATCTTTTCTCCCACAGAGAACCTATTGACCATTGCCATTAGCTACAGTGCAATGGAAGATGGCAGCCTTCACATGGCCCATTCTGTTATGTGAGAAATCACAACAAATGCCATCAACTCAGCGACCGAACATCAATTCATGATCTCCCAGTCTTCAGAGCAACAACTCAAGCCACAATAATGGCCCTCTTCAGGACCAAGTAACACACCATATAGGTTCTGGAACAAGGATCCTCCAACTTAACATCAAAGGACTTTCCTGGGCAAAGTGTGAGTATCTCGCAAACATGTTGATGATGCATAACATTGACATCCTTACATGCCAAAAAACCCATGTCTCCAATGATCAACAGGTTAGCCACTACCGTATCCATGGATGCAACCTCAGGACTAGCCACTACCATTTGAAATATGGTCTGGCCATATATGTGAGGCACACCATCACAGATTTAGATGTTTTCCCCCCAGCTGAAAAAGAAGTCACCTACGCCACTTCTATCATGATAGAGGAGCTGCACATTACCGTGTATAAAACCTCTAATTCAAAATGGGCGAAGCCAGCTCTCCCAAGTGCACCAATCCCAGGCCTATATCTTGGTGACTTTAACAGCCACCATATTTTGTGGGGCTACGAAGTAAATGAAGCCAATGTTGAAGACCTCACAGACTGGATGTTCACAGAAGATCTGCAACTGATCTTACTGATCTTCGATACCAAACAGCAATCAACTTTCCACTCTGCTCACTGTCAATGTGATTACAACCGGACCTCACTATTATTTCCAAAGATCAAAGCGGGACTATGCTTCATGCATCCTGCAAAATACTTCCCAACTTCCCCAACAGCCAACACAGGTCCATTATCACCCATGTTGGCATGGAAATCCCCTGATTCTGTCTAAACAAATCGCACAGTGAAACCTGGCTAGAATAGACTGGGTTTGCTAGAGGGAAGCTGTCAAAAAAGTGGTAATCCAAATCCCTGTGACACAAGAATGTCAGTTCATTGACCTCCTTACTGCTGCCACCAAGAAGAGTATCTAATCGGGGCTTCTGGGAAGAATATACACTCCCAGCTGGACAAAAGAGACCCAGGACCTGCACTGGCAGTACAACCAGTTGGGCAGCCCACAGGTTACGAAGGCCTTGTTAGAGTCTCTAGACTCAGCCAGATGCCAGTGGTGGATTGAGTGAACTGAAGGTCTGAGCTTCACACACTCTAGTTGCTGTGCCTGGGCCTTACTATGATGTCCTGGAGCCGCTAATCCAACAAAATACCAGACCTCAAAAGTCTGGCTCAACTTTATAGCCTCCAAATTGGTGGAGAGCACAAAAGGATCACTCAACAAAAACACCAAGCGAGAGATCCATCATCAACTACATCGGACAATGACACCAATCCCTCCACAAGACCCCATCACCATCAGTACAGATGAAGTGAAAGAGGGTTCAGCTGCAATGAGGAAAGGGAAGGTGGATGGAGAAGATGGTATCCCTCTGGAATTTCTTCATAAACTAGGCCCCAGGGGACTCCAAAGGCTGGCGAAACTGTATACCAAAACCATGGGATTCAGATGTATCCTAAAAGCCTGGCAGGAAGTGATAGTCATTGCCATACTCAAACTGGGAAAGCTGACTGATGACCCAGGAAGTTATAGGTTGATATCACTCCTGTGCCTACCTACAAACTCCTGGAACGTATCATTCTCCGAAGAATCAGTCCTCTCGTCGAGTCAGTGATCCCCAAAGAACAAGTGGGATTCTGGCCTAAATGCACCTGTTCAGACCAAGGTTTGTCTTTTGTAACTCATAGTGAGGCTGGATTCCAGAGGAAATTTAACACTGGTGCAGCCTTTGTAGACCTGTCATCAGTTTATGATACAATCTGGATTAAAGGCCTAATGCTGAAGCTCACAAGGATCATCCCTTGCTGCAAAACACTGTGCCCAGGGCCAGCTCCAGGCACCAGCTGACCAAGCACATGGTGCCTGGGGAGGGGATGGGCGGTGCTCAAGGTTTTTTTTGTTTTTGTTTTTAAATTAAAAAAAAACTCTTCCTGCCCACGCTCCCCGCTGGCGCCCTGGCCGGGTCAGTGGGGCGGCGGGTGGCTTTTTTGCCTGGGGCGGCAAAAAAGCCGGAGCCGGCCCTGACTATGTCTGCTATAGATGATGCTGAGCAATAGGTGTCTACGTGTCCACTTGGGCAACAAAGTCAGTTCTCCCTGGTTCCTCAAGAGTGTACAAGGCTCAGTACTCGTGCCAACACTTTTCAATGTTTACACAAGTGACATGCCTCCAACAAAGTCGGGCAAGTTTGCATATGTGGATGACCTTGCCCTAGCAATGCAAGCAGCCACCTTCAGCGACATCAAATCCACCTTGAACAGGGATCTAAACACCATGGAGGAATATTTCTGGAAAATTGAGGCTCAAGCTAAATCCTTACAAAACAACAGTCACTGCATTCCATCTTGATAACAAGAACACTAAGTGCACCCCGAAAGTGACCTTCTGTGTCAACACTGTGATCTCACTCCCACCTATCTCAGTGTGAAGTTAAAGTTTGCGGGGGAGGGATAGCTCAGTGGTTTGAGCATTGGCCTGCTAAACCTAGGGTTGTGAGTTCAATCCTTGAGGGGGCCATTTGGGGATCTGGGGCAAAAATTGGGGATTGGTCCTGCTTTGAGCAGGGGGTTGGACTAGATGACCTACTAAGGTCCCTTCCAACCCTGATATTCTATGATCTATGATTCTAAAGTTCCATAACCATCTGAAGAAGGTAGCTGCCAAGATGGATACAAGGGTCAACTTGATTCAGAAAGTGGCAAGCAAAAGCCAGGGAGCATCAGCATCACTGTTACAGACATCAGTGATGCCCTTGTGTATTCCGTAACTGAATACTGTGCACTGATTTGGACCAGAAGTAGCCATACTTGACCTGTTGATGTTGAACTAAACACAGCAATGCGGGTGCATCACTGGAACCCTCAAGTCAACTCCAACACCTTGACTGCCAGTGCTATCGCACATTGATCCCCCATCCATTCATTGCGATGCTGCAACCATTCAGGAATTCCAGAGAATCAGAGAAAATGAACATCTTTCCATCCACTAGGACCTTAAGAATGTCCCTCATCACCACTTGAAGTCTCATAAGCCCTTTTGGTCCCACACATTTAACCTTCAACAATGCAACTGCAACCCTGATGAAGACTGGAAAGCCAAATGGAATTTACAAGAAGTCACAAATAAACACCCTCATGAAAGACCTGACACAGAAGATCCCTGGCTTCGATCTTCCACAAAGCTCATGGACAACCCTAAACTGTATCCACACAAACCATGGCAGATGCCGATACTTGCTGCACAAATGGAAAATTAAAGACTTTCCAGTGTGCAACTGTGGTCACCCAGAACAGACCACAGAACAGGGGTCTCAAAGTCCCGGCCCACGGGCCATCTGCGGCCTGAGAACCTCCCCACTGTGGCCTGCAGAGGAGAGACTCATGCAGACACGTTGCCGGCAATGTGGGCTGCAGGGGCCGCCCCCTTCCCCACAGCTCCCATTGGCTGGGGGAGAGGGACAAAGATACCATCACTAGTCACCAGGCAGAGTCAGCCATGGAGGCAGCATCATTAGTTGTCGGGCAGAGTCAGTCATGGAGGCAGCATCATTAGTTGCCGGGCAGTCAGCCATGGAGACAGCATCACTTTTTTCCACAATGAATATAAACAAGTCAAAATACCAAACACAACTATCTGATGCACACCTTGCTGCAATCCTGAAGGTTTCAAGTGCTCAGTCACGGAGGCCAAACATCAACAAACTGACAGAACTGAAGCATTGCAGGTGTCCAGCCAACACTAGAAACTCTCTGACAGGTGAAGAATTGTATAAAGTTGTATGACAGTTTTATTATTTCTAAGAAATTCAAAATAAAAAATACACTCCAAGCATTTTCTTTTCTGAACACCATGTTCAGTGACATTATTGGCCCACTGGGAGGATTTGAAGACTGGCACTGGCTCTAAGGTAAATTGAGTTTGAGACCCCTGCCATAGAACATATAACAACTCATTGCCCGATTCACAAATACAAAGGAGGCATCACAGCAATACACTCTGCTGCTCCAGACACAATTATCTGTCTTAAGCATCTACATTAAAATTATAGTTGTTGCTCTACATTTACATCAGCCATATGAAGAAGAAGATTATCTACAGTTTATTCAACCTGGGAGATAGCCTTTAGCTGGGGAGGTGAGTAGACTACGAAGATTTAAAATCTTGTTAACAAACTCTATAGTGTGTTTTCAATCCAGTGACTCTTCAAATAAATAACTCCCAGATTAGCCTCTATGCCTAACTGCCAATTACAATAATTCATTGAAAAAAATTATGTTGTAATCAATACTTAATGACTGTATGATATGAAGAAAATAGATATTAGAAAGTATCAGAGGGGTAGCCGTGTTAGTCTGGATCTGTAGAAGCGACAAAGGGTCCTGTGGCACCTTATAGACTAACAGAGGTATTGAAGCATAAGCTTTCGTGGGTGAATACCCACTTCTTCGGATGCAAGCAGTGGAAATGACCCTTTGTCGCTTCTACAGATCCAGACTAACACGGCTACTCCTCTGATACTTAAAAATGATACATGCATACAAATAGGATAATCATATTCAGCATATCATAACCTTTCCAATAGAAGTGACAAAGGGTCCTGTGGCACCTTATAGACTAACAGAGGTATTGGAGCATAAGCTTTCGTGGGTGAATACCCACTTCATCGGATGCACTGTTTGCATCTGAAGAAGTGGGTATTCACCCACGAAAGCTTATGCTCCAATACCTCTGTTAGTCTATAAGGTGCCACAGGACCCTTTGTCGCTTCTACAAATATTATAAAGTATTCTTCAGCTGTCGGGGCTATGTAATTTAGCACTGTTAAAATATAGTTGACATTAGGGTCACATTAAGACAATGCATGACTCTAAGCACAACCTATATGAGGTCCTCATGGCTCCATGGCCACTCTATGGTCACATCTGAGTTCAATGGTCCTGACCTTCTTGTAGACTCTGTAGGCTACAGAGTTTAAATGAAATGGGGCAGTTCATACCTCTTGGAGCCATTGCTTCAGACTCTCCATAAACAGACAGGCATCAGTTATATTTGGCTTATGTTTTCAAGCTTCTTTTTTTATTTCCTCCATCCATGAGAAAGAATTTTGCTTTAATTAAAGCTGCAATTCTGATCATATGTGACAGTAGGAATTGGAGCTGAAAGCATAGGTCTATAATGTCTGTCTATGTCTTAATCCAGCCCTGGTCGAAGCCTAGCTTGGAATGTGGCTTGTGATAACAATTCAGTTTCTAGAGGAAAGAAATAAATATCACAAAATAATTTGGCCCTCTATCATAATATATACAAAACTGGATGGGAACTGAAAGCAATCAGTTAACTGTAATAACATTAGAACATAGGGGTGGGTGGAGAGGAAATTAAGCAATAAACCAAGGTGCAGAAGATGGTCAAATTGCATTTTATAATCAAGGCAACCAAAGGCTAATAATAGATCAAATAGAAAAGAGAGATATTGCATAAACACCTCAGACAGAACATGCATAGGATAAACATCAACACATTTTACGATGATCACTCAGAATATAATTTATTAACCCAAAAATTAGACTGAATATTATCCAATAGAAGATTTTCAATACGATTGAGCAGAAGCTGCACAGCAACAATCTTTTCTAAAATGTTTGCACCCCTCCTTCCCCAAAAAAGGAAAATGAGAGATATTGGATAATGGGAAAATCTTTAGCTATTAAATTGGTGAGGAGAGATTGAATTATAGGGTCATAACAGCAGTTTTGCATGCATGGAAATGGCTTTATTTCAGGCTCTAAAGAGCAGATGATAATCTTTTACTCACTGTAATAATAACCCAAGAATACTACAAAAATATAGTAGTTTCTTGGGCACATTCTACCAGCCTCTTGAAGAGCATCCATTGTTCTACTTATTTAATGGTTTTAAAGCAGAGTGTGTGAACATAATAAATGGAAACTAGGTTTGTAAGGGGCACTGACCCAGTGTAGGACTCCAATGGGCTCTGCCCGAGTGCTGTCGTTGGTCATTTAACTAAGTTATAAAGAGTGTTACTTCTATATGTTTTTCCCTCATCCCTGCTTCTCCACATGAAACTGCTGCTGGCACACACAGCAATGCTTAGGAATATGCAAACAGTGTAGTGCTATGCAATATTCCCTTGGTGACGATAGAACAATGGGTAGGAGCAGTAATCTTTAAACTATTCCTTTTATAAAAATGCCATTTGTACTTGATAATGTGATGATAATAAAGCCCTGTTTTGACAAAGAGTAGAGTAGTCATACGATTGGGATTTCTTTTTTCTTTCCTACTGATCTATCATCCATCATCTGGACTCAGGGCATGAAAAGTATGAGGATGTTAATTATTCTTCCCCACAGAGGTGAGAAGTCTGTGGAGATTGGCTTAGGAAATAGTGGCTTGTTAGGGAAAGATAGAGATGTCAGCTTTCCATTTTTTATGAGTGAGGTAAAGGGAGGTCAAGAGAGCTTTTCAAGTTATTCTGTTTAATGCAAGGTCAGAGGCTAATAATGTTATCCACCTCATCCATGATTCAGTCATGTCCGAGACACCTAACTTAGTATGTATTACTTGGCTGGGTAACAATATAAAACCATTACGAGTTCAAATATCTTCTGATGGGTGATCTGATGAAGTGTTGCAGCATTGTTGTTTGGATATCACCTTAAATAAAGGTGGCCTCACACTAAAAACCTTGATTTGTTTGAGTGTGCGTATTGAGACGTGGTTATAAAACATAGTTTCCTTAGATGTAATGATTACTGCTCAGTTTCTGGTTGAAGTGATCATGTTCTTGTCCACCTTGTCTTGTCTTATCATTTTTGAGGCTGATCATCCCAGGCGTTTTCTACGGCTATGCAAATGTTGACTCTTCTAGATCAATTCTAAATAATGTATATCATATTATTAATTATTATTGTAATTATCTTAATTTATTTATTTTATGGTGGCAACACCTAGAGGTCTTCACCAGATATTTGTCCCATCATACTAGACACTGTACAAACTTATAATCCCCCTTTCAGTGCTATTTTAGTACCTAGCTGATGTGCAGTCTTTGGACAGTTCCAAAGTTTCTGTCACCTGGGCTCATTTTGTGGTGCTGCTGGTAGGTGCCCAACTCCTCCTGGTATGGTGCTATAGAATAAAGCTACTTGTCTCCAGAGAGACAAGGGGTTAACCACTCGAAGGCAGTAGCTACCACACTTGAACTCACAAATAATTCAAATTCACACAAGCAAACAAATTAAAAACAATGACTAGAAACTGTATGTAAGGATTTGATTAAAGAGAGATACACAATCAGTAAAAATATTAAATTGTTAAAGTGATTAGAGATTTTCCTAATGCTTTTTAATTACTTAAGGCTATGCCAGTAAGTACACTAGGTCATGTGACTGCACACTCCCCAATGCTCCTAAGCAAAAGTGCCCCTTCATCGGTTCCGGCTGTCCTCTACGTCTCAGGTACCCAGGTGGTGCTTGTGAAGACACGTTGCAGGCCTGTAAGGAGATGCTGTTAGAAACACTGAGAATTGGCAGGGCAGGTCTTGATGAACCAGGTAGATGAAATCTCTTTCACAGATGTAATGTGCCTTAATGATGCAAAATCAAACCCATGCTACATATCTAACTATAATACAGGGCACTCACTCAGGTTTCTTTTCTGACTGATGTAGACAAGCAGGTCTTCCCTGGGAACTGCTGGAGAGGGACTAACCCACCTGGTCCCTTGTGGAATGGGGCTGACAGTTTTTAAAGCTTGGAACCCACAGGTTCAGTTATAAGCTGGGCAGGTCTCTGGATCCAAGATCCCAGACCTGGTTTGGGCTGACTCAGGGCAGGCAGGCTGTAGGTTACGGCAGGAGAGATGGTCTGTCTCCTCCTGTTGCTGGCAGAAGGAACATATCGTCCCCTCCTCAGGCTTTTCTGAAGACTGAGGTCACAGACAGGCCAGCTGCTGGGCTGGGAAGTGCTGTGCAGGCTGGATGTATGGAGACCTTCTTGCCCCTCCACTCCACAAATGGTCTCTGCCACATGCAGGGAAAGTCGAGCTATTAATAGCCTCCGTCCTGCTTTCCTGGGCATCTGGGGCTCTGCACAGGGTCAGAGACTGCTTGAAGGCTGCCTGGCTGTCTCTTGCTTTCTGATTGGCTGCCAGGGACTGCTGCTGTCACCCTGCCTCCCACAAGGGTCATCTAGTCTAACCCCATGCCAAGATGCAGGATTTGTTGTGTATAAACCATCCAAGACAGATGGCTATCCAACCTTTTTTTGAAAACCTTCAGTGAAGGACCTTCCATGACTTCCCTAGGCAGTTTGTTCCATTGTCCTGCTGTTCTGACAGTTTCAAAGCTTTTCCTGAGATTTAATCTAAATCTGCTATGCTCTAATTTGAACCCATCCCTATTGTTCTGCCCTCTGTGGCAAGAGAGAATAATTTTCTCCATCTTTTTTGTGGCAGCCTTTCAAGTATTTGAAGACTGCTATCATGTTCCCCCTTAATCTCCTCTTGTCAAAACTAAACATTCCGGTTTTTGACTGAGGTTGGATTGCTGTATGCTATTAATTAAACTTTGGAAATATGATTTCTTGTGATTTTAATATGTACAATTCTTTGGGTATGCAAATCACAATTCAAATGCAAGGTAATTTGAGGCATAAGATGGCAACACTGTAAAATTTCATTTAACTGGTCTCTGAAATTTCTGCATTATTTTTAGATAGAAATAAGACATAAACAGTAAATCTTGAGTTTTTTATTACCATGTAATTTAAATATTTCTGACACAGATGTTTGTATTTATAATTGAAAATTTAATTTGGCTTCAGATTTCCCAGCAGAGTATATACAATGCTTAGGCACTTGAAAGAAGAGAAACTGATGCAAAGTGATTATAGAGAAGCAGCACAAGCAATTAAAGTATATGAAACTTTGTTTGAGATTCTTTTAGAGCTCTAATTGATTGTTGACTGTTATTTAGTAGTAGTGCCACTCATTTATTAAAGAAAGGACTCCCTCTTTCATGTTGAACGAAGATTCTACAAAGGTATAGCAAACATAATCGTTGACTATAGGAGGTTCACTTGAACTTATTGTGATTTGACTTTATTCAATTTAGCATCTTAATCCTGTTAAAGGTTTTCTCATCAATTTTGTATCTTTTCTGTGGCCCAGTTCTCTTTGGTTTGCAGTAGCATCAAAGCAGATCTTTTTTTCAACTTCACTTCTGGCTAGGGGCCCAGTCCAAGCTCCTTTGAAGTCAGTGGTAATCTTTCCATTGACATCTGTAGTGTTAGTACACACCCTAGAAGTATAAACCAAGTTCTTCACTAATTTGTTTTTCTGCGTCTGATGTAGTAAACTGGGTATCTTTCCATCCTGACTAAATTATTATAAACCTATTAGAAGGATAGTCCAGTGGCTAGGATGCTCGCCTGGGATTCAATTCCCAACTTTGCCACAGACTTCCTTTGTAACCTCAGGCCAGGGCTGGTGCAAGGAAGTTTCGCGCCCTAGCCGAAACTTCCTTGCACCAGCCCTGCGGCCACCCCCCCAGCTAACACTGCCCCCCTGTGCCTTCCCCCCTACCCAACTAACACCACCCCCCTCAGCAGCCAATCCCCTCGCCGTGGCTCTCCACCCCCCGCGGGCCGGCAGCTCAGCCCCCCGCCCGGCAGCCTCCCCCCGCCCGGGGCCCCCCTCCGGCTCCCGGCTCAGCTGCGGAGCCTGGAGGCGGGCGGCAGTTACGGCCAGGTGCCCCCCCGGCTCCCGGAAGCGGTGGCCAGGTGCCCCCCTGGCTCCCAGCTCAACCCTGGAGCCAGGAGGCGGGTGGCAGCTGCAGCCAGGCGCCCTCCCAGCTCAGCCATGGGCCTAGAGCTACAAAGGGATTTAGGCTGAATGTTGCAGCTCCTAACTTTTAGACACCTAGAAAAAATCACAGGAACAACACTGAAATACACAAAGCCTGAGTTAGGTGCTTGGGCTTCTATTCAATGAATGGAAAGAGAGGCACCTTGAAATGTGATCCACAAAAGCCAGCACAGGGATTTGCCTAAACTAGCCAATGAGGGATGCCAACAAGATGGGTGTGTCTTAAGCCCCGCCCTTCTCATGGAGATAGATGCATAAATCTGAGCGGCAGGGCGATGCCTTTCTTTGCTAGAAATCCATGAACCAGTGGAAAATTTGTGCTCCTCTGCCTAATTTACATGCAGGGCCTGATCCTGTAGGCATGCTAAGAGGCTGCCTAACAACACAAAACAGCTGTGAGTGTGAGGGGGGAGAAGAGGAAGAACCGTCCTATAACCTTTAGTTCAGTGATCAGGGTATTCACCTGGTCCAAGCCTCCTCTTCCCCTCTCACTACACCTGGATTTGAACAGGGATCCTCCACCTCTCGTGAGTGCTCTAACTCCTAGGCTATGAAGTGAGTTTCACTCTTTCTCTGGCCTAACTGATATTTAAGTATTCAATTATTTAATTAAAGTGGAACAACTCCAACAGAACAGATTGAGGGAGACCCACATCAGAACATCCCATATCAGCCTCTGAGCATGCCTACTGGATCATGACAGCCCCCCCCCCCACCACAAGATAGGCAGAGTAACACCACTCTTGCTCTGGTTTGTGGGTCATGCTGGGAGATAGGCACCTGGCCACCTAGTGTGGTAACAGTGCACATGCTCAGAAGCAGGAACACAGGCATCTAGGAAGCTTTTACTGCAAAAACATTAGTTGTCAAGTGAGGTTAGGTAGCGGTGCCTAAAAACAGAATTTAGGTACCTAAGCCTCGGGTATGAGCATCCAAGTGCCATTGTGGATGTGGTCCATAGACTCTCTCTGGCTTAGTTCCCTGTATGAAAAATGGAGATAATACTTCTCCTTGCTACAGGAAAATTGGAATGATAAATACATTAAATATTGTGTGCCACTCAGATAACATGGTAATTTAGAGGACAATGGAAATAGGTTTAATCAGTCTATGACTCCACTTCTGTTCCTGCTCAGTGGCTAGTCCACTCCTGTTCCTTCAGTAACTATTAAGATAATATCATGGAAGGGAGAAGGGGATTTGTTTGCTTTTTTATTCTCACAGCCATTAGTTTCCTCTATGATCCATGTGGTTTTATTTCATGTCTCTGATATATTCAATACCTAACTGCCACTAAAATTGGTTAATATGAACTCACTTTCCTTCTTTTTCTGTATGTTAAGCATTTCTAAAGCTCCCATCAATGTGTTGTCATGGAGTAGATGTGAGAATGAGATGTGTGTAAAATCTGTCTGTAGAGCACCACTCTTTAATTCAGTTGTTACTCTCTCTCTATCTTTCTATCTTCATTATCTTTCTGTAAGAAATTATGTTGCCTTAAGTTTCAACCATTTCCTATTGAGAGAAGTCTTGTTCAAAAAGCTCAATTGTTCTCTGGAAATGTTGAATCTGGACCTGTTCTGTTGCAGGAAAGCATTTGACAATCAAGGCCACATCAATAAAAATGCCTTGTCCTCACATCTTGGTAAAGTTTCATCCTGAGTTCCACAAAGTACAGTGTCCTTGTTGAGCATGTTGTCTTAGTGGGTTGTGGACTGAGAGGTGATCTTTGAGGTAGGTAGGCCTCTAACCAGTTCAGGACTTTCAAGGTTAGGATCCTGACCAAGAAGAAACGCTGCAACCAAGTAGAGTCCATGAACTCTGTGAAGAAGTGGTATGAAGTGCTCTCAACAGTCTTCCTTGCTTAAAAAGGGAAGATTTTTGCATATAGCATGAGTGGCAGTTCCTATATGGCCTTCAGTTTCAGTCAGAATGTGTTGAAGTGATGCAACTTTGATGTTATGAAGGTGTGAATCATAGCAGCTAAGTTTTCATTGCAGAGGAATGGATGGAATCTCCAGGCTAGCAAAAAGGGAAGAGGTACATTTTCAACACTATTACTATCTCTGAGCCTAAGTGTAGCCTGATACCAAGATTGTTTACCTCCTTGATTGCCAGGGGGTGAATATTATCAACAGAAGGTAAGAGATTTCAAGCAGGTGCTCCCTTTATAACAAGCACTCAGAAGATTTGTCATTATTAATACTCTTTCAATGATATGAATTTTTCAATTCAGATTTTGAATGTTGTGGTGTCTGAAAGCTTACAGAGATCATGGTGATATCAGTAGTATAACCACCTGAATGGAAGAGAATAGAGGTTCTACCCAGTATCTTCTAAAACATCACGAGGTGCAATGGAAGACTATGGCATGAGAAAACAGTGTCCCTGAATAGTTTACAGCACTGCAGATCATAAAACCTTAGTAGGTTGGCCCAGCTCATGGTTTCTGGAAGAGGGAAAGCTCTATTGAGTAAGTTCATAGAAGTGAGGATACTTTGAAACTGAAAGCAAAGACATCATCCTAGAAAAGTAAGGTGGTAGGAGACACAAACTGCAAGGATCCTCTTGCTGAGCCAATAGGAATAAAAAACATCCATCCCCTATGAAGTAAAACAAATGAGAGGGCTATTGGAGATCTAATACCAGAAAAAAGTTCTCCCCGCCTCATATAAATTTGAATTTCAATATTTCTCAATTACAGGCATGCCATTCTCTCTCAATTTCTTGCAATAAACCCAGGGACAGATATTGATTTGCCAAGACAAGGGATGTTTAGAGACAGAAATACTTCTGCAAGCTTTATTTACCAAAGTATTTAGACTTTGTATGATGGAGCTAATGAATCAGAAAGAACATATATATTATCTGCCTTTCAGGTTGGTTATAACTTATTGTAAGGAAAAATGTCTGCTTTTACTTTGACACCAATTACAATATGATAGTACTTGAAATATAGGAGAAATTCCATCTCCTGTGTTCCAGGGACAATATTTTAGAAATCTAGATGGCAACTGCCGGGCATGCAGCTAAACAGGAAAATAAAAGGCAATCTAATCACACATTTGACTGCACTCTGAAATTTTTTCTACCAAGACTTTAATCTCTGAACCAGGAATGATGTGGCAAGTGTATTAATGATGCCAACTCTTTTAATGAGTTTAAATCTGGTTTTCAGCAAGCATGCATCTCTGATTGTCTTGCATCCATTAATCATGGCTATACTTTTTGGTATGTATCTTAGCTAATTGAGTTAGAATTCTTATACATTTAATTAAATATTTTGCAATTGAATATTTACTACAGAATTCTGTGTTAAAATTCTGATTTAGGGAGTAGGTGTGTGTGTGCACGTATGTGTACATGACTACACATATTTTTATGGAGGCAATAAACTTTTTTCGATAAAAACTCACTATCATTCTGTGAGATCAAAAAGAGAAAATGAACATTTTGAATACTGTAAAGAACCTTTATGGATAGTTAAATGCTACTTTATCAATAATAAACTCTTACTAGAAAGAAGGGTTTATTCCTGTGAAGCCTGGTTGCTGTCAATGACTTAACCAAACCAATTCTGCCTTTTTAGAATCCCACTGACCTAATGCAACAAAGAGGAAACTTCCTCTTCTTTTTGTCAGAGGTTACTTGGTGAAGCCAGAGGGAAGTCAATAAAGGCGTGAATGAGTGCATGCACCTCACCAATCTGTGTTTGGTAAAGCTATTTCTGAAATCATATATTATAATCATGCTATTTTTCCATAACTTTAGATACTTATAGGTGCCATAGTGTAGTGCTACGGCAAACTATTCTATATATATCCAGCTTTCTTCATTCACTGAGAACTTTGAAAAATGCCCCTTAGAAGTTTGTAGGAAAATTTATTTATTTTATTATTTTTTTGTTACTGTATTTGAAAAATTCTATGTGTTCATGTAATCAAAGAGTATCATAATGCACATGTACAATGGGACAAAGTTACTGTTCTGTATGCATATTTAGCTTCAACAACTCCTGATTTTTGAGTGCCTAACCATGTAATATAAATGTTCTCTAAATGATGGGGGTAGTTTCTAATTTTTTGAAAAAGAAATTTTCTAGTTTCTTAAAAACAAAACCCCCATAACCCTAATTTAAGATGGCTAGACATGTAATCTCTTTGGGTTTAACTATTCATTTTAAGACCTCCCAGCTTTCCTATCCAGTCTCATATTGACAGCCTCCACATAGAGCCAACGGTGTCCATTTACAGTTCTATTTGAAATAGTGACTTCAGGTCCATAATTATTCCCAAGCCTTCTGATTGAGGCAACAAGAGCTCTTCAGAAAATGGCTAATGGAATCTAGGAAACATCACCCGAGACAGTTTAACTCAGTGAAAAACCAGGGACTATGTTTCACATAAACTTGCAAACATTGGCTTTTATGTCACACTTATTACAGTTTGCCTGATGTACATGTGATAAAGGCTAAGATATTATCCCTGTTATAGAAGGATGCTGTGATGCTGTATAAAAATGACTAGTTGCACTAATATAGTTACCAATGTTAAAAAGTTACAATAAATGTTACAAAAAGCATGTCATGTAAGGTATCAATTGAAAAGTTATGATTTCCTAAGACTGATCATCCTATTTATATGTATGTATCATCTTTGGATCTGGAGTTATGAATATTGGCTATGGTATCTGTATCACAAACATGTGTTCTTTTCCTGGGTGATACCCCTTAGATCAGCGGTTCTCAACTCATGGCCCATGGGCTGCATGTGGCCCAATTACCACACAGCTGCGGCCCAGCTGTATGCTAAAGACCACTGGGCTGCGCAGTGGAGTCCGGGTTCCAGGCTGCCTGGCTTCCCAGTGTGATGGGGTCCAGGCTGCCCAACATGGCATGCCGGGGTCGGGGCTGCTGCTTAGCCCCACAGGGTATGGGGTCTGGGGATGCCACCCATCCCCGCAGGCTCCAGGGTCTGTGTTGGGGCTGCTGGCCAGCCCTGTGGGGTCGGGGTCTGGGCCTGGGCTGCTGCCTGACTGCCCTACCACCCGTCCCCATGCAGCCGAGTACAGGGTCGGGGCTGCCGCCTGGCCCCACACAGTGAGGTCCGGGGTCCCTGCCACTGGCCCCTCTGCCCAAGTCTCCATTCCTGGCCCACATTGATAAATAGATTGAGAACCACTGCCTTTACATCAGGCCTAGACAGTTATGTGTTGGTGGCCCATTAAGGACACTCCACTCTCACAGTAGGCCATTGAAGAAACTCATCCTGCCCAGTAGGCCTTTCCTGTGAATGCCTCAGACAGCATGGGGGCTATGGCCACCCCTGTGATTCAGCAAACAATGCAAGAACATAAGATGAGGACATGTGACCTAAGACTCCACTTTTTCCAGTAACTTTCCATGCTCATGTGACCCTGGACACCATATTGGGCCAGTAACTTTCCACACACCTGAGCTGGGCTATAAATTGCACGCTGTGACATCACTGCTTTGCCTCATTCCTGCTCCAGTTCTTTGGAGATTTACAACTAAAAGGAGTAATTTGAACTATGGACTGAGGACCTTCCAATCTTTTGGAAGTTACCAGAGAAACTTCTGCAAGACAGCAGTCTATTCCATCACTGCTATGATCCTGATCTATGACATCTGGAAATCATTTGTATGTATATGATTCTTTAACCATTCAATAACTCTTTTCTTTTCTTTTTATTAATAAATTCTTTAGTTAGTTTACTAAGGATTGGCTGACAGTGTGATATTTGGGTAAGATCTGAGAGATATATTTACCCGGGGCAGGGGCGGGGGGTGCGGGGTAAGTGTCTGTTCCTTTGGGATTAGTAGACCCTCACATATGGTGAATTGGGTTTTCACTAACCTCTCACTGTATTAGACCTGTTTATCTGGATGGGAGCCAAGGTCTGGAATGCCTAAAGGGGACTATGTTTGGCTTCTTGTTAACCAGTGTGATGCTACAGAAGCTCTTTTGTTACTGGTTTGGTGAATCTAATTATAGAATGAACCACCAATTTTGAGGGATTGCCTGCCATGTTTCTTGCAGTCTGCTTTGAGTCTGGCATTCGCAGTGTAGTCCATCCCAGGACACAGATGCTATTGAGATATTTTGTAGATACCAGCTCTTGACTCAGATTAGAATATTTGTATTACATGTATACTTTCTGTAAGAGAATTGCCCCAAACCAATTTTAAAGCCAGTGCAGCTGTTTCTTAAAATTACATTTAGTAGCAGGATTAATATCACTCAGCCTATTAATAGTACTAAGTCTCTTGGTATCCTGCCTCTGTTCCCACTCTAAATATATTCTGTAGGGTTTTTTTGTTTTTGTTTTTGTTTTTGTTTTGAAACTTTCTTTGGGTTCATTTGATTTTTCAGTTCTTGACTACCATGAGCTCACATGTTCCATTGCACTGTATCAGCACACCTGGAAGCATGAGTGACAGGGCAAAATAGCAACTGGAGGTGTTAATTTAGCACTGCAGGAGAGCGGAAGATTGGCAACAGTGTTAAGGCAGACCAAAGAAGGCTTTAAAAATCTATAAATATTATTTTTAGAGTGTAGGTGATAACTGATGAAAGGGAAATGGGAAAAACAAGAGTAGAGACATATTGTAATTATGGAAAGAGGTGACACGTGGGTGAGCATATGGGGTGATGTGTCCCCGCCCCCAGATTTCTCCCTTCCATTTATCACAAGATTTTCAAACTGTGGGGAACGCCACCCTCCCCCAGGGGGGCACACCCAACAGTTTGAAAACCATTGCCTCCTTCCAGGAGGTGGGGAATCTAAAGCTGGTGGGAGCCACCTGACCCACGCAGGCCCCTGGGTCTCCGCACTGTGGGAGCCAGGGTGCTGGCAGGCTGTCTGCCAGCCCTCCCTGCCCTGCTCCCCAAGCCACGCCGTCTTTGTACGGCCAGGCGCTCCCCAGGCAGGGTGGGCAGCCCAGCTCCAAGCTGCACCCTGATGCACTCTTGCCTCTCCCCAGAAGGAGTACAGTACTGGCTGGCGATGCCTCCAGGCGCTGACCACTGCCCGAGCCACTCACTCACCACTGCCCTGGCACTCACCACTGCCCTGTCACTCCTGGCTCTGCTGCTGCTGCTCCTCATTTAAGGGAGACACGTGGGGCAATCATGTGCCCTCCCCCAAATATTAAAATTGCATGCCCTCCCCCCCACCATCAAGAGTTATGTGTTGTCTCTGATATGGATGACCTAACATTAGCCCCGTCCCCAAAAAGCTAAGTGGCCAGCTGTTTTATATATAAAATTGAAGAGTAGCATGGGATGGTTGCTACAAATAATAATGATCTGATTCAAGGCCTCAGACGCTAAGAGGGGAAAAGCACGTCTCTGAAATAAAACTAAGTTACTAAGATGCTCTATAGGACATTCCTAGCAGGAGAAAGGGAGTAAAATTTTTATGTTTTATTTATGCTTTAAAATATCACAGTCTTGAATTTCCCATTTAGTGAATATTGCTTAGTGAACCCTCCATTAAAAAAGAAAACAGTCAGTATGGTATATTAACGGAGATTCCATTGACAATATGCTACAGCTGGGTGAATATCAGATTTTTTGATTTGCTGACAAAAAAACCCATGCAAATAAAATTTAATTTAGTTTGTGACCATTTCCTTTCTTTTTAATAAAATTAAATAACATTTCTAAACAAAGTTATTTCAAATAAAAACATTTTAAAATGTCAAAATAAAATATTTAGATTTTTTTACCAAAATAATTTGGCAAAACCAATACACATTTCGGAATTGTTTCAGTAGACCAAAATCTGCATTTTTTGGCAGAAAAATAATTTGACTGAATAACTTCACCTCGCTCCATGGTGTACCCTATTGGGCTTGTTCTTGAAAATAATGTTGGTGACATTACAGGATTTCTGACACTCCACTACAATATCTTTCCTTGTGCTATCTATCATTCAAATATGGGTATGAGTAAATATATGGAATGAGGGCTGAGAGGTGGCAAGAGCCTCAGTAAATACTGTATCAGTTCCATGTGTGTGAACACCCTGGCTGGTTTTGAAAATTTCAACCAATATTACATTATTGTGTAGTATTACAGTATAAGACTTCAGTTAAAAAGCAATGTGCTGCAGTATTGCAGAGATGAGTATTAGGTTTAGCTATGTCAAAATTCTTTTTTAATAAACTGGAAGAAATGGAAAAAGGCGCATAGACTACATTCACAGACAATAATAAATTGGAAGATACTGGAAAACAGTGAGGACTGGTCAAACTAACACTACCAACTGACCTGTGGAAATTAGCATGTATGCAAGAGATAACAAAATGAGATTTAATTTGGAAAATATAAGATAGTAACTGTAGAGAAAAATAATGCAAAACACAGATAGCAAAAGAGATATTTGGAATGCAACAGAGTCTAGAGAATTATCTAGGGTTGATAGCGGACACTACAAAATCCTACATATTAATATACTTGTAATAGAGTTTATACTATCATCAGAAAAAGTCTTTGAAATGTCTGGTTGCATATGAGGAATCACATAACAGATGAGGAAAGGAATATAACCTTTTTTATGACCTCAGATGTACATTATCTGGGCATCTGTATACAAGGAACATTCCAGCAAATTTGATATAATCCAGAGGACAGCAATAAAAATAACTAAGAGGGCTGAAATGAGAAAAGGTCTGTGCCACAAGCCTAAAGAACTAGCCTAAAAGCAGGCACATGATATTTCACTATGTTATTCTCCATAACACAATGTTTTGGTCAAATCAGTTTGTATTACATAATTAAATTATCTAGACTACAAACAGGGATATAGGTCTTGGTATATATCAAGACCTGGGATATAGACCTTGATAGATTGCTGAATTCAAACACTATAAGCATAAAGACAATCCTTATCTTCTGTAGTGTACCTATGTCATATGTGTACCAATCACATGCCATTCACTTTGATATTCTTCTGTGAATACTTTTTCACAAGTTCTCATAACTGTAGGTCTCTGATCAGGACTTCTATTGTCTGCTTTGTTCAATTCAAGGAATAGTAGAGTTTCTTATTTCCCAATTTAGCTGTTGCTAATGATTCAAGATTTTCTATTTAGCCATATGATGCCTAGGCCTACTAATATTTACCTCGCTCCTAAAAATAACACATGGCTTGTCTTTTTGTATGACTCCAAAATGTTATTGAGAATGATGATTGGGAAGGTTGGAGAGGTGAATCTGGGTATACCATTAATCTTAAACACTTCAAATCTACAAGTGTAGTGGGCAAGTTTTCCAAGTTTTTTAAAGTTAAGAATCAAAAGCTTTTCCAGATTAATTGTAATCTATACCTTCATGTATTTTAAGGATTGTTGACTTGTCTGAATGTATTACTAATTTCAGTTTAACTCCCTTAGGTAAATTTATATCCAGCACTTCAAAGTTAGAGAGAGTTAGCGTGTAGCCCAGGGTTGCCAAACTGAGCCTGAGAAGGAGTCACAATTTATCAATGTACATTGCCAAAGAGCCACAGTAATAAGTCAGCAACCCCCCCATCATCTTCCCCCCTCCCCCACTTCCAGCGCCTCCTGCCCAACGGCAGCCCCACCGATCAGCTCCTCCCCCTCCCTCCCCGCACCTCCCGATCAGCTGTTTCATGGTGTGCAGGAGGCTCGGAGGGGGTGGGGAAGTGAGGAGTGAGGGCATGGCAGGCTCAGGACAGGGGGTGGGAAAGGGTGGAGTGGGGGCAGGGCCTGTGGCAGAGCCAGGGGTTGAGCAATGAGCACCCCCTGGCACATTGGAAAGTTGGCACCTGTAGCTCCAGCCCCGGAGTTGGTGCCTGTACAAGGAGCCACATATTGACTTCTGAAGAGTCGCATGTGGCTCCAGAGCCACAGGTTGGCCACCCCTGTTGTAGCCAGTCATAGCCCTGAACCTATGTTTCCTTATTTTTTTTAATCCTATGATTCTGAGAGAGACAAAAATCACATCATCTGCATAGAGTGTTATTTTATGTTGAATACCTGCTATCTTGCATTCCTGTGATATTGTTGTCTTAGACTGTGTGGACATGGCCTCTTAACCAGAGAAAATAACACAGGCAAAAAAGGGCAGCCTTGTTTAGTTCCCCTGTACAGATTAAATGCATTAGAAATGTGACCATTAACTCATTAATACTGTGACTGTTTGGACACACAAAGATTTTTGGATGAAATCCATCCATGTTGAGACAGCTAGCATGATGACAATGGGCCACTTACGTCTCATGTAACTCCCTTGAGTATTTAAGTGAGATGCAAGTGGTACACAGCTTGTGCTGCCCCTTTGCACAAGGATGAATTCCACACACTATCCATCTCAGAAAACTAAGGCCCATCCAAGTTTATGATAAAATAACCAGCAGGAACTTCCTTTCCACACCGTCAAATGCTTTCTCTGCATCTGAATCTGACAATAGGTTAAAATCTATTTCTTCGTGGGCTTGATTGAAGGACTGCAAGACCCTAAAATAAGTTATCTGATTGCTACTTGCCCTGAGTGAACCTCTTTGATCCTTATGGATTAGGAGGGCAGAATTTTAGTTAATCTGTTGGCTAGTACTTTAGTGAATATTTTAACGTATTTAATATAAGGCACACAGCGAGCTCATTTCCTGTTTTAATGAGTTCCAATAGTTGCTACCTTCATTGACTCTTCAAGCCCCTCTCAATAAAGTGCAGCATTAAATAAATCTGCCAGTCACCCAGTTAATCCATTCTGATTAAAAACGTATTTATGCCATGTTCCAGGCCCAGAGTCTGAACAGATTTCATCCCAGAAACAGCTGCCAATACTGTACCTCTTCTGATATATTTTCTTCTAGCTTTTTGTTATTGGGACTTGGACTGGGTGCTCATAAAGTAGCATGAGAAGGAGTAAGCACACTGTTCACAGCACTATGTGAGCTACTTAGGCAATAGCTCAAGGCATGGAGGAGTAACTGGGACCATTTGGCCATGATTCCTCCCACTTGATTCCACCCCCTCTCCAAAGCAGGTAGATAAAGGCCCTGAGCATGAAAAGATTTATGCATATGAATAACTTTGCACACTTCAGCTGAATGGGACCAATCACATGTGCAAAGTTCAGCACAGGATCAGGGCCTGAGAGTGCAATACTTAGAGTTCATACATTCTATTTCCTTTCCTTTCATTTAAGCATATGACCTTAACTTTGCTCCCTTTGAACTTTTTGACTAATAACTATGAAATGGTCTAGGTCTATTTCATAAGAACACTTTAATTAATTACTGTATATACTCGTTCATTAGCCTGTTCGTTTATAAGCTGACCCCCCAAGATGGATAGGTGAAAATAGCAAAAATGGTATGACTCTTTCATAAGCCGACCCTATATTTCAGGGGTTGGCAAACTTTGGCTCCCAGCCCATCAGGGTAAGCTGCTGGCGGGTCGGGACCAGGGGCGGCACCAGCTTTTTTGCCGCCCTAGGCGGTGATGGGAGAGGCTGCCACCGAAATGTCACCGAGATCCCCAGCGACCGAAGAAGCTGCCGCCGAAGTGCCACTGGGGTCCTCAGCGGCATTTCAGCGGCAGCCTCTCCCGCCGGCAGTCACCGAGGGATCTGAAATGCCGCCCCCCAAATCCTGGCACCCTAGGCGACTGCCTAGGGTCGCCTAATGGTAGTCCCGGCCCTGGTCGGGATGTTTTGTTTACTTGGAGCGTCTGCAGGCACAGAGCCCCTTACCTCCCGGTGGCTGCGGTTTGCCATTCCCAGCCAATGTGAGCTGCAGGAAGTGGCCACAACTTCCTGCAGCTCCCATTGGCTGGGAACAGCAAACCGCAGCCACAGGGAGCTGAAGGGCTCCATGCCTGCGGGCGCTCCAGGTAAACAAAACGACAATGTATTAGATATTAAATACAATTCAATAATTCCATAGAATTTAAAATCATCACATTTTGGTGCAGACCCGTTTATAAGCCGACCCCCACTCTTTGATGCTTCCCTTTTTTACCAAAAATATTCAGCTTATGAATGAGTATGTACGGTAATTAATTTTCTTATCACTGCCTACCTCAAACTATAAGTTGTATTTAAAAATAATATTTAATGAAAAAAAACTATGACAAACTTATTGAAAAACATAAACTATCCATATATATATTATTAATTTATATATATAATACATTTAAATTAACGCCCTATTGACTAAAGCTTCCAACGTAATCACAACATATCTCACTCTGTTAGAGGATTATATTAGATTTTTTAAAAAAAACGTTCCTGGGTAATAACTGCAGATTTAGACCCAGACCTCTCAAATTCAGCAGTTAACTTTTAGGGCTTGATCCACAATCCATTGAAATCAGTGGGGTTATTTCTATTGAGTTCACTATACTTTGGACCTGGCCCATAGTTGGAGCCAAATCAGCACAGTCGATCCTCTGGGATGGTTTGGATCCAGGGCAGGATAAATAGCCTAAAATTCCTTCAGTGTCTCATCTGCATTTTAATGGAATTTTCAAAAGAGTGGATTTAGGTGCTCAAATCCTGTTGAAATTTAACAGGATTTGGACACCTAGCTCATTTAGGCTCTTTGAAAACCCAAGCATTAATTCTTTGCAAGCTATGCTTGTATAACTGATGAGTGAATATCTATCATAATGCATGGATTTATACTGTACCCATGACAAAAGCTGGGCAATTTTTTTAGTGCAAGCATTTTCTTTTTGGCTGAAAAATTCAGGAAAATCAAAACTCTTTACTAATTTGAGTCAATTTCAGCAAATAGGTTTGTTAAAAAAAAATTAAAAAATCAAAAGTCTAAATTTCATTTCAGCTTTTCCAAAACAAAAAGGTTTTATTTTTTGTTTCAGAAAGATATTTTGTTTAGGAATTTCCCAAAATTGTATTGGAAAAAATAAACCTTTAAAAAAATTCAAAAACAAAGCATCAATTTTTTTTTCTGGTTGAACAAAACGTCTTTGTTGACCAAAAGTTATAATTACCATTTTTTTCCTTTTGGCCAACAAATTTAAAACAATTATTTTGGGTCAATTATTATTTTTTGGTTCAGCCACAAAATAAAAAACTGGGTAGGTATAAAAAGTCACATTCAGAGGGCCAGCGCGATGACTGTTTGCAACTTACGTCTTACGTAACTCCCTTGAGGGTTTAAATGAGACACAAGTGGTACGGACCTTGTGCTTCCCCTCTACACAGGGATGAATTTCACACACTATTCACCCTACTCTACACATGATCACGGTATTTGAGATATGTCTTTTTGGTCAGAAGTGAGGCGATAATTTTATATCTGATGTTCATAAATGTATGCTTTTAAGAGAATATTCATAATTAATGTTTTTATAGTCTATTATATTACCTTAAGTTATATTTAATGTTTAGATTTAACCTTCATTGCTGTGTAGATTTTGTAATAGTTATGGGATTTAGCAATCTTAATTTTAAATTAATAAAGTGCTATTTTTTGTTCAGGAATATGAATAGGAAAATCTTCTGTACTATCTCCTTCAGTGGCTCTTCCCAGCCACCACTTGGCCATCCTTCTTTTCAGTGGTAGATTGCTCTGTTATTATCAGCATTTTCTGATATAACCTCTGCAAAACTATTTATTTTCCATTTTCAAATACCCAAAGGCATGCAAGACTTACATTATTGCAGTATATTTGCATTTCATTCTGTTAATGTAAATAAAACTTTAATACATTTTCTTTCAAAATGATCCATCAAAGAAAGACATGCTGATTTAATTTCCACAGAGTTTTGTTCATACTGCTAATCCTTCACTCTAGTAATAAATCACCACCAAGATGTGTATTAATAGGCTATAGGTTTACAATTTGGATATTCTGTGAGGCACAAAACTGAACACTTGCACTTATCCACCCAAGCAGTGTCTTTGATGTGCATTCTAGTATGGTTTACTTTACTAGAACATGGCCCTTCCATTTTACAATTTAAAAAAGTTTAAAAGAAAGAAATTGAAGGGAGGCAAGGTATGCAAAATATCCAACCAATTTGAATATGTTTATAGAGGAAAGAGGATATGAGAAAATAGAGAGAAGGCTAGAAACAACTCCCAACTTTTCCCCAAAACTTGCCTGATCTAATAAAATAATTTATTTTTCTCCCTTTTATACTGTGACTCATACCATAGTATCTGAGCACCGTCCAAGAAAAATATTCCAATATCAATAGTGAAGCCTCGAGTGGCCTTCAAGGAGTCTCTGGCACATATCTTTTTTTAGTCAATTCTCTGCTTGAAATACAGGTTTTTTTGGTTGTTAGGGTGTAGCGATAGATGGGGTTGTCAGTGTTGTGAGCATTCTTCTTATGATGAAAAAACTTTTTTGAAAGTGAAGGAACGAAAATGGACACCGTGTAGAATCAAGCATGTGGGTTTATTATGCACAGCGCTGGAGGAGTGTTACTTTGCTTATTAGGCTTGGAGACACTGCCAGTCAATTGATTACAATGGATTATATGACATTTTCATGGGCGGAGGGAAGTGACGGGGTAGGAGGTTTCGAGCTCCTGGATAGGTCTAGCAGCAAGACAAGATAAGCACAGTAGTCAAAGATTACATAATGTCTCCGCCCATGTTTTCAGGTTAACATATACAATTAGTACACCGGTGTTTTCCTTTAAACAATGTATAAAGTGTATTAGTATAAAATATATATGTTGAATTCTGATTTGGGGTTCATAGGAATGAAGTAGCTCCTCTGATTGTCCAACAGGTACATACCTGGGAGTTAAAGCAAAAGACATTGAAAGTACATGGCAATAGAAATTGTTTTTCAGTTGCTCATTTGTGTTTCTAAAGGCAGACACTGGTATCTGGGAGGGAGAAGGAAGGACATCATATCTCATATTGACATGCTTGAACCTCTTTCATGAACTCAAGGTTGGCATGTGGGAGAGTATGGCTATCTTTTCTTGCAGAGGAGTATACACAGACCCAGACACAGGGCTTCTCTTGCTCCTTTGGTCTGTTTGCAGGTGCAGATAAGGGTGCCAATTACTGCTCCCCATCTGGCATTTTGCTGACCATGCTTATCTTAGTAAAAAGCAAGGTTGTCTCTTGTTTGTTCGGTTTCTCTTAGCCAATATTTTTCACTGTTTGCTAGTTCTCTAAGCCTCTTGACCAAACTCTGGACTTTGGGCCTGTGTCAGGTTTTTGCATACACAGCACATGGATTTTGGGCCTTCAAAAGGGAAAGTTTCTGCAGCATTTTCTAAAGATGGTCAGTCTGTGTATTTGCCTGATCTCCATAACCAGATCCTCATCACTGAGAATGCTTTGTCCCCAGCCCTCAGGCTTCATCATGGGCTTTGTGATCTGCATCATCCTAGAGCAGCACTCCTGTGATGGTGCTTCATAAACCTTGCTTTGGCTTTGGAAGGTGGCTGTGAGCATGGTGGCCTGAGCCTCCAATCCAAACCCCTGACTTTAGCTTCAATTTTAGTTGAAGTTTGGCCCACTGGCTACTCACTTTCAAATGTAAAAACTCAACTGGGTGTAGTTTTTTTCAAAAACCCTGCTAATTTAGGTCCATATGATCCCCAGTACGTCAGAGATATGTGGATACTTGCAGAGTTTGCACATGTGAGAAGTGTTTTCAGAACCATGGTAGAGGCATAGGTGCTGTAACGCCATGGTACTCTTCTTATTGCAGATTTAGGCTGGCATAAAAAAGGCACAAATTCTGCTACTTGATTTTCTACTTTCACCCCCATGTACTTTCACAGTAATGGGCTAGAATCCACCACCCTTAATCATGCATAGTGGTATCTTACTATTCAACTAGAAAATGGGATTGTTTTGCCTGTGGAATATTTTCACTTTTCATCAAAAAAATGAAAACCACAAATCCCATTTTGGTTGGTATGTTTGTTTAAAATTTTGGCAACTGAAATGTATTGGCCAAAGGCTGTCAAATGTCCCTTCCACCACCCGCCAAATTAGGTCGGGTTTTCTGATGAATTAGTGGAAATTTTCTGCTTTCTTTCAATTAATTTATTTGTTTAAAACCCAATTTTCAAAGAAAAAAGTTTTGATGGAAACATTTTCACCAGCCCTGGCAACTAGACTCATTGTTTTCAATGGGACTACATGCTGAGAACCCAACTTACATTCATCAGTAAGAGAATCAGACCCAATATTGATAATTGGTTCATACGGTAAACCAACTACTGGAAGCTCATCGATTTTTCATGTTTACTTGTTCCCGTAGACAGTGTGTTCACTTTGGAAATCTTATTTATGGTTTATGTCCCTGTGTGACTGTGGTCACTGGAGAGGCCACATTGAGACTGCTTAATCAGGACAAACTGCAAAGAATGGGGCAGACGATCCTCCAAACTGGTGGTTATTCTAATAATTAGATTCACCGAGTCAGCAAAAAACAGCTCCTACAATACCTTATTGGTTACCCAGTAGCCAAAAAGCACAGCTCCCTTAAAGCAACCCAGCCTTGGGCTCCCACCCAGACAGCCAAGTCAGATATGATGAGGATTACTGAAAATCTTGTTCATCATATATAAAGTTCTACCAATCCCAAGGGATCAGACACATTACCTACCAGGTCAATGAATATTTCAGATTTTACCCACAAACATGCTTACAAACAAATCTTATTAACTAAACTACGATTTATTTAAAAAGGAAGAGAGAGAGAGAGAGAGAGAGAGAGAGAGAGTGTATTGATTACAAGATCATTATACGTACAGATATGAATAAAGTTTTTAGGTCAGTTTCATAGTAGAGATGGTGAGCTGCTGAGTTGCACAAAATTCTTTCCAGAATCAGTTCATCAGGTTACAGTCCAAATATGCAGTCCATATATAGAGTTTGTTCATATTCTTCCATGATAAGTAGTAGGGTAATCCAGACTGGATCTGGAGACCTCAGTCTTGTGACCCAAGCTTCCCCTGACCAAGCTTTAAGCGGATCTGAGATAACAGGATCAGGTCCTAAAGTTCTTTTATAGATCTCTGGCAGGCTACTATATTCTCTTGACAGCAGGTATTCCTTGGGTGAAGAATAGATAGTTTGTTACAAACTTCAAGGAGACATATAGACAATGATATTATTACACCCAAGTTTCATCTAAATGTTGAATATTCCCTTTTGATCTCTGAATCATTGTTAACCTCTAACAAGATATAGGTAAACTCAGACAAATATGATCACCATCTTCTACTAATTCTCTAACAATACAAGTGTACACTTCAAAGCTCTAGTCTATCTATTATGGCTTTGTTAGCTATTTATAAGGAATGGCCCTAATTACCATTTATATACTTTTCTAATATGTCTTTAAAGATTTCATTTGGGTCATTTAGCCTGTTAGTTGCTCAACCCTTTCTGGCTCAGTGTCACACCCTGTTTTTGCATAACCATGTCATGATGGGTTGATGACTCACTGGCATCCAGCCAGCGGAAAATGAAAACAAATTTAGCTTTGTTACAAACCAGATGTCAATCTGCTTTGCTGCTTCTGAATGACTAAATATCTAATTTATAGCCAGAGGAAAATTTAATGTGTTATTGAAAATACAGTTTTTACTATTTATAAAATGACGGACATTTATTCTCTAATGTTTGATACCACAATTCTAGTTACACCTTCACTACTAAAAGCTCAAATGCTGTCTGTCATTATTATAGTCAGCAGCAGTTCTGGGTCTGAAAGACATTATTTGACACCATTAAAGTATTTTACAACAAAGGCCTTTCTCATTGATGTAATAATAGAGATTGGCAAAATGTAAGAAAAGATAATGACACTGAATTCCACATTTGTTTCATTTGTGTTCATTGGGATCTTTTCCAACATTTTCATTCCACAAAACCTTTCCTTTAGCTGTCAAAATGTACGGATTTGCAATTATGGAATTGGAAGGATTTTTTATTTGCTGGAGGATATTTTGATTGATTAAATATGCCCCGTAATTAATGATTAATCTCTGGAGGACTAACCTTTCAGAGTATTCATTATCCTGTCCTTCCAATCTTTGCCTTCAGCTGTCTTAGCTTTTGGGATTGTATGTCCTTCAACTTTGGCTCCCTTGCTATTTCCCCCCAAGAGTCTTTCTGTAGTTGTGCTTTCCTTTTCTTCAGCTCTTTATGTCATCTGGCATGTAACCCATCTATCCTTCTCCTTTTGTTCATCTGGGAAGTGATGGCAATATACCAAAGTGCTGAGTTCTCCAGGGAACTATACAGCCATTCCTCTGTAAATAAGCACAGTATAAGACATTTTTCCTTGGGAGTAAACCTGCACTCGATTTTGTAAGTAGTTTGTGTGGGAGGGAGAAGGGGGTAAGCTGGTTCCTTTCTGCTAGTTTCTAACAGTGATAACATCCACATTTGCCTCAAAATAATTTTGTATTTCTCTTCTGGCCTTCTGAGGTGAGTGTAAAGTATTAAGATGTTAAACTGTATGTTTAAATTACCTTTGATTCCATTTGCAGTTGCCATATTTTTTTCTTGCCTTTAATAATATTCTAGTATTTATTAGCTGGTTGTGCTTTGAAATCATTGCTTTGGAAGGTTACATTTTATTTCCTCTGTTGTGGTTTACCACACCATTTATTTTAATTATTCTTTATGCTTCACACACTTTGGTAACTACAAAATTCTTCAGATTAAAAAAAAGGTGTAGCTATTTTCCTTGGAGAGGTTCCCTCTCTTCCTCCCCTCCCCTCGCCAGTAAACAGACTAATCTTTCTTCCTCTGAAGATCAACAATATGTTGAATCTGCAAGACTACTAATACACTTATACAGAGCTTTAAATGTACAACGTGCTGTACAAACCATAACTAATCCTCACTATACCCATGGGAGGTAGGTGGAGTCTCTGGAGCAGATGGTTCCCCATCACATAGAAATTATAAACAGTAAAGAACACTCCCAATAGAAATACTTGAAACTGTACATTTCCGAGTAGTTGTACCCAGTGTTTGCTTATATAATATTTGTTTGTTTATTTAAAAACATAGACCTTCAACAGGGAGCTAACATTTTGCTGACGCTGTGAAGGGATTTGCTCATACAGTCCAGTCAGTCTGATGATCCTTGGTTGGGTGGGTTAAGGGCTAAGGTTGATTAGTTAAGGATGTGCACAGATTACATGGTTGGAAGTCCTTGTCATCAGTATGCTGTAATTTAGGAGACAGCTGTGCTTAGGACAACACAAAAGCAAGTGCCTACCTTCTCAATAATGTGCTTAAACGTGTTGAATGGGGATCGATTTAAAGGCTCTCTTGAATCAAGACCATAGTAAATCCAAACTTAGGAAATGCTGCTGAGCCAAAATGTACATCTCTCCCATATTTGGCTAAGTTGAGTTGTACCATTGGTAGAGTATGTTACCAGGCATAAACACGGCATCTTGGAAAATGGCCAGCTTGCAAAGTCATTCAGCATCTCTTCTTGAGAATCCAGAGCCTTTTACCAGCCTGTTTGCTGACCCTCCTGTTGACATTAAAGCCACATTTTCTAAAGGTTTTTAATATCCAGAGACCTTCTGAAAAATCAAATTCATAATGTAAGGAGGGGAATGTTGAGAGGGGGAAAATTTGCCTCCAGAAACTTCCATGGGTGATGACTTAGGAAGCTGATATTCCTAGACGGAAATCAACCACCTTCACAGGTTGGAGTGTAATGCAGAAAGCTCAGATCATGTAATGAGTTTTGGGAGAAGATGCAGATAAGCCTGTGCCTCCCCACAGCTGTGGATCTTGGGTGCTGACAGTAATTGCCTCTTTGGGACAGAGCCTAGGTGCCCTATTGGACAAAGCATCTAAATACTGCTAAGGGATTTTAGAAGGCTGCCTGTACCTGCTTGTTTATATCATTTCTATATCAATAGATATAACAGACTAATTTTTGCTTGAACCTCTTCGATGGATAATACACTGTCAACATCTTTCTGCTGTCCCAGTATCAAATGCTGTGTTTCTATAGTATGTCAGTGGACAATCCAAAGAAAATTTACCTTCAGCATTTTTATTCTTGCTGGCAACATTACTGTGATGTTATCTGATAAAATAGGACCATGTAAATCATTGTTGCTCCCACTGTTATATGATTGCAACAAATCTTGTACAAAGTAGGCTAAGTACAGTGTCTATGGAAAGGTTATGACTTGCTGAATATAATTTTGCTATTTGTATGCATGTATCATTTTTGTATTTGAAATTAAGCATTGGCTCTATACCTGGATTTCAAATGTTTTTTCTATGGTAATGTCCACAAGGTATTTAGCCTGCCCATCTTGACGGGACCATTCAAGTTAAGTGGCTCATCAAGGAACACTCAACTCACAATGGACTATGGGAGATGCCTATCTACACTTAATGGACTTTCCTGTGATGGCCAATACTATGACTAAGTGAAAGCATGCATGGACATGTGACTTGCCCATGCATTGGTGCCTACTCTGTGGGTGCTCTGGGGCTGGAGGACCCATGGGGGAAAATTAGCAGGTGCTCCGCACCCACCATTAGCCAAGCTTCCCCCTGCCCCCACACCTCTTCGCTTCCCCCCCACCCGTGAGCGTGCCGTATCCCCGCTCCTCCCCTCCCTCCCAGCTCTCCCCCCCGCCACCTAACAGCTGTTTGGTGGCACTTAGGAGTTTCCGGGAGGGTGGGGAGGAGCGGGGATGCGGCACACTCAGGGAAGGAGGCAGAGAAGAGGCGGAGTGAAGTGGGGACTTGGGGGAAGGGGGTGGAATTGGGGCAGGGCGAGGGCGGTACAGGGGCAGGAAGAGGTGGGACCAGGGGCCGAGCACCCACCAGGCAAAGGGGAAGTCGGCGCCTATGTGCCCATGTGACTCCAAACACCATCTTGTTATTGTAATTTTCCACTCTATGATTCTAGAACTCAGCTGGAGGACAAAGTCCCCTTAGCAACTGAATGTGCTGAATGCTATCTGGGTTATGTGAAAGGAAAGAAACTGAGGCAGGGTGTTTCTAGTACAAAGCCACACCATAAGAAGACACAATCACAGATTTTATCCCCCTACATGCAGGATAAAATATTGTATATAAAATAAATAGAATGAAACAATGAAACCTGTTTGCCAGAAACCGGGAATGGGCGACAGTAGATGGATCACTTGATGATTACCTATTCTGTTCATTCACTCTGAAGCGCCTGGCATTAATCACTGTTGGAAGACAGGATATTGGGCTAGATGCACCTTTGGTCTGACCCAATATGGCCGTTCTTATACAAGAAAAGCACTTTTAAAAAGTATTGTACAAATTATGGAGCATGGCATTTACCATATTGAAATTCTTGCCACCTACTGAACTTTTAATTTTTTTTTTTCATTTATTTTGGTCTACTCAGCCCCAAGGCCTGAACTACCCTGCTCTGCTCAGCATAGAGGAAAGAAAAATAATTGAAATGTTGTAAAGCTGTGGCTGAATGGCTACGAGGAATGAAAAGCAGCATCCTCAAGCACATAGTTTCCTTTATCCCCTCTGCAGCACACAAGCTGAGCTCTGTGTGGTTGTGAATAGGGGGAATTTATACCTTTTTGCATCTATCAAGCTCTCTGTAGCGAGGCGGGCTGGCGCCCCACCACCCCGCAGAGTGAAGCACCAGCCCAGTGGGAGGAACCAGCGCGACCCGGAAGTATAAAGATGGGCCCTCAGAGCTCACTTGAGGAGCAGCCACCGGGGAGACCAGACGCCGCCAGCTTAGCTCGCGACTGGGAAAACCCTGCAGCCCAAGGGACCTGCCAAGACTGGCCGCACCTGCCGAGCGGCCACTATCCGGAGGAGTTGCCGGACCTGCCGAGCGGCCACTATCCGGAGGAGTTGCCGGACCTGCCAAGCGATGGCGATTCGGACGAGGAACCCATGAGGCTGGGAACCGCCGAAGACACCCCCTGGACTCAGGTACCACTCGAGGGGGAGTTAGGAAGTGGCCCGGGGGCAGCCGACCCCAGTCTGGCTGCACCGTGGCCAGAACCCATGTCAGTGTGTTGCAGCCAGGATCCCCACTGACCCAGCGGCGGATCCTTTGCTGCTGTTAGGGCCCCGGGCTGGGACACAGTGGAGTGGGTGGGCCTGCGTCCCCCCTGCCACCCAACGTGTGGGTGGCAGTCTCCCCCTCTCCCAGGTTCTCCAGAGCTAGGACCTGGGCTTGCCACCACCTACATTGATTGCTCAGCCCCTGCTTGAGGGCTTGAGCCTTGAACTACTTATTGCCCTGCCCTGACCAAAGGCCTGGGCCTATTGAACTCTGTGCTCAGCCCCTGCCTGAGGAGCTGAGCCTCAGACTATTTACTTGCTTTCTGCCCGCCCTGACTCAGGGCCCGGGCCTAGCCTAACCGGAGGCGGAACCGGAGGCGTTCGGGCCCAAGACTAAGGATTCCCCAATCTAACTAAACGGGTACAGCGAGGCGGGCTGGCGCCCCACCACCCCGCAGCAGACGAAGACCCCTACACGTGGTGGAGAATGTGGGCATCGATCCCCTTAACCCTGTGAGAAGGGACCAGAGGGACAGCGTGCCTGACCAACATGGATATGGATAAGCTTATTAAGTTCTTGGCCGAGAGCCAACAACAACAGCAGGCCGCCCAGCTCCAGCAGCAGCAGCAGCAGCTGGTCCAGCAGCTCAGCACGCAACAACAACAGCTGCTTGGGGAACTGGGACGCCAGAACCGGGAGCACCAGCAACAATGCCTACAGCAACTGGCGACGATGCTGCCCCGTCCTACGGAGCCCCAGCCGGCGGGGGCCACCGGGTCGCCCAGCGCAGCCCCCCCGGTTCGATTGACCAAGATGGGCCCCACCGACGACCCCGAGGCCTTCCTAGTGACCTTCGAAAGGGTGGCGCTAGTCGCAGGGTGGGCCCCAGACCAGTGGGCGACCCTCCTCGCCCTGTATCTGACCAGGACTGCCCAAACAGTGAATCGGGTCCTGTCCACGGAGGTGGCCCGTGACTACACCCAAGTAAAGGCGGCTGTCTTGGATGCCTTGGACATTAGTCCCGAGACCTTTCGCCAGCGGTTCTGGACCCTAGTCTATCCTACGGGAGCCCGACCCCGGGTGGTGGCTCAGGAACTATGGGAAGCGTGCAAGCGGTGGTTACTGCCCGAGCGGCGGGCCCCGGGGGAACTCATGGAGCAGATTCTCCTCGAGCAGTTCATCCATATACTCCCCTCACGAGGGAAGGCGTGGGTCCTCCGCCATCGGCCAGTGACGCTAGCCGCCGCTATCACCTTGATGGAGGAATTCCTCGTGGCCGAGGCCCCAGTGGGGCCAACTACCCGAGCTGCCCCACCAGTACCGGAGCGCCCCACTCCAGAGAAGAGGGGCCCCACCCGGGGTGAAACGCGAAACCCTTTGCAGGGCACAGAGCCCCAACCCCGGCCGACCGAGGGCCCGGTTCGACAAGCCCCGATACCTCGACCCGCCCCCTGGGGGGCCAGTCGAAGCCTCCCAAAGGGCCCGACAGGAACCCCACCCCGGCTGGGATGATCAGACCTCGGACCATGTTTCTCCTGCGGGAGACATGGCCATTTGCAACGGGACTGCACCGAAATGGACTGCAGCTTCGGCCAGGTCTGTGCGGGAGATGCCCGCACCCAGCGCCCCCAAGCCGCCAAGATCACGGTGCCAGTGGTTGTCGGGGATCGCCCAACCCTGGCCCTGATTGACTCAGGCTGTGGCCAGACATTAATTCGGCAAAACCTCGGCCTCCAGACTGATCCAGGCCTGGGGACGATTCATTTGCAATGTATTCATGGGGACGTAAGGCCATACCCTAGCGCCCGAGTCCGGTTAACCGTGGATGGGGTGACATGACTGATGGTGGTTGGTCTGGCCCCTCGGCTCACGTATCCAGTGATCCTAGGGCGAGACTGGCCGGAGTTCCCAGAAGTCCTTCAGGCGAACACCGAGGATGGTCCGGCGGCCACCCCAGCCCTGGAAGGAGACCCTCCCGAGGCCCAGTCAGAAGGCGGCGAGGCACCAGACTACACTGGACCAAGGGAAGAACCGGGAGACTCCCCGCTGGAAGTGGCGGATGCACCCCAGCTTCACACGGATTTTTGCCGTGATCAAAGGGCAGATCCCACACTCAGCCGCACGTACGAGCAGCTGGCGGCAGTCGATCGGGCCATAACTGACCCCCAGCGGGTGACACAGTGGCCCCACTTCAAGCTGCGCCAGGACCGCCTATACCGGGTCGAGCGGGACCTGCACACAGGGGAATCCCAAACCCAACTGCTCGTGCCCCGGTGTCGCCGGCGAGCGGTGATGAAGCTCGCCCATGATGTCCCCGCGGCTGGACATTTGGGCCACGACAAGACCCTGACCCGAATATTGATGCGTTTTTTCTGGCCAGGTATACACCAAGAGTTGAGAAGCTACTGTCGGTTGTGTCCGGAGTGCCAGTTAGCCGCCCCACCGCAGACACCTAAGGCCCCCCTGATCCCGATGCCCCTCGTCGAAACGCCATTCGAGCGGGTGGCCATGGACCTGGTGGGGCCCCTCCAAAAAAGTACGGCTGGGTTCCAATATATCTTAGTAATGGTGGACTATGCTACCCGTTTCCCCGAGGCAATACCACTCCGGAGCATCACCGCTCGAACCATCGCGGGGGAACTCGTGAAGGTCTACGCTCGGGTAGGCCTGCCCCTGGAGATTCTCACGGATCAGGGGACCAACTTTACGTCCCGGCTGCTGCAGCAGGTGTACAAGCTCCTGGGGATCAAACAGTTACGTACTTCGGTTTACCATCCGCAAACTGACGGTTTGGTTGAGTGGTTTAACTGCACCCTGAAGGACATGCTACGTAAGTTCCCCCCAGAAGAGCTACGCCAGTGGGACCAGCTACTCCCGCCTTTGCTCTTGACGGTTCGAGAAGTACCCCAGTCGTCTACCAAATTTTCCCTGTTTGAGCTGCTATATGGGCGCCGCCCCCGGGGGCTACTGGACCTGATTCGCGAAACCTGGGAGAAAGCCCCTTCTCCAACCCAGGGCCTCTTGAAATATGTCTTCCAGCTCCAGGATCGCCTTACTCAAGCCGGGGCTCTAGCTAGGGAAAATTTCAAGGCCGCACAAGAAGCTCAGGCCCAGATTTATAACCGCGGCGCACGAGTCCGCGACTTCCAACCCGGCGATCGGGTTCTGCTCCTCCTGCCCTCCAGTGAGTCAAAATTACTGGCCCGGTGGCAAGGGCCATATGAGGTAGCCCGAAAGGTCGGGCCCATCACCTATGAGATCATCCAGCCCGAGCGGCGCCGGAGGACGCAGCGGTACCATGTTAACCTCCTAAAACCCTGGTGGGAGCGGGAGGGACTTTTAATCAACCCTTCCGCGCCTGAGCCCGAGCTGGGCCCCCGCGCCACCCTTCTGGGGGACCCGGCAAGACCCCAGCTCGGGGAGACACTGACGGAGGAACAACTCAAGCAGACCCAGTGCCTCCTCCGGGCATTCCCACGAACCTTCACGGTCCAACCCGGATACACGACCCTTGTCCATCACACCATCCAGACAGAACTGGGGGTGGTGACCCGGGAGGCGACCAGGCCAGTGCCCTATCACATGCAGCAAGTCATTGAGGAAGAAGTGCAGGCCATGCTGGACTTGGGAGTTATCGAACCCTCGCAGAGCAAGTGGCACAGCCCGGTAGTACTGGTCCCCAAACCTGATGGCACGCGACAGTTTTGCATCGACTTTCGATGCGTCAGCGCCATCTCCAAGTTTGATGCGGACCCAATGCCCCGGGTGAACGAGTTGCTGGGCCGGTTAGGGGAGGCCCGCTTCATCACCACCCTCGACCTGAGCAAAGGGTATTGGCAGATCCCCCTCGACCCCGCCTCCAGGGAGAAAACCGCCTCTGCTACACCCACAGACCTGTACCAGTTCACTCGGATGCCCTTTGGCCTCCATGGGCCCCTGCAACGTTTCAAAGACTAATGGACTGCCTCCTCCAACCCCACAAAGACAATGCCGTGGCCTATCTTGACGATGTGGTCGTGTACAGTCGCCATTGGAAGGACCACCTAGAGCGGGTAGCGGCAGTCTTGAGGTCCCTCCGGGCCTCCGGGTTGACGGCCAATCCCAAGAAATGCTGCCCTGGATGTCAAGAGACCTGAGGTACACCATCAGGAGAGGACAAGTGAGTCCCCTCGTGGGAAAGGTCCAGGCCCTAGCAGCCTGCCCGGCCCCCACAACAAAGCGACAGGTGCGCCAGTTTTTGGGACTTGCCGGCTACTATCGATGGTTCATCCCCCAGTTCACCTCTATCGCGACCCTTTTAACGGGACTCTTGACGAAGGACAGCCCCCGCCGTATAGTGTGGACCTCGGAGTGTGAGGACGCCTTCCAGGAACTCAAAACCAGTCTCTGCCGGGAGCCCGTTCTCTACAGTCCAGACTTTCATCGTGAATTCATCCTCCAGACGGACGCCTCAGAGGTAGGACTGGGGGCTGTCCTGTCCCAGGAGGTGGATGGAGAAGAACATCCTGTCCTCTACCTAAGTCGGAAATTGTTTCCCCGTGAACGGAACTACACGGTGATAGAGAAGGAGGCCCTGGCAGTGAAATGGGCCTGTGATGCATTGCGTTATTACCTCCTCGGAGCCCCGTTCCTGCTAGTCACTGACCATGCTGCCCTTCAGTGGTTGGCCAAAATGAAAAATAACAACATGAGGCTAACACGCTGGTACCTGATGCTGCTGCCCTATGCTTTTACTGTCCGCCATAGGGCAGGTAAGGACCACGTCAATGCCAACTTCTTCTCCCGCTTGGGGGATTTGGACTGGTCTGGTCCCGATGAACGGGAACCAGCCTTGGGGAGGGGTGTGTGTAGCGAGGCAGGCTGGCGCCCCACCACCCCGCAGAGTGAAGAACCGGCCCAGTGGCCAGAGTGGGCGGAGCCAGGAGGCTCTGGGCCCGCCCCGCCGAGAGACAGGCCGCGACCTGGAAGGAGACCAGCGCGACCCGGAAGTATAAAGACGGGCCCCCGGAGCTCACTTGAGGAGCAGCCACCGGGGAGACCAGACGCCGCCAGGCTAGCTCGCGACTGGGAAACCCCTGTGGCCCCAGGGACCCACCAAGACTGGCCGGACCTGCCGAGTGGCCACTATCCGGAGGAGTTGCCGGACCTGCCGAGCGACGGCGATTCGGACGAGGAGCCCATGAGGCTGGGAACCGCCGAAGACACCCCCTGGACTCAGGTACCGCTCGAGGGGGAGTTAGGAAGTGGCCCGGGGGCAGCCGACCCCAGTCTGGCTGCACCGTGGCCAGAACCCATGTCAGTGTGTTGCAGCCAGGATCCCCACTGACCCAGCGGCGGATCCTTTGCCGCTGCTAGGGCCCCGGGCTGGGACACAGTGGAGTGGGTGGGCCTGCGTCCCCCCTGCCCCCCAACATGTGGGTGGCAGTCTCCCCCTCTCCCGGGTTCTCCAGAGCTAGGACCTGGGCTTGCCACCACCTACATTGATTGCTCAGCCCCTGCTTGAGGGCCTGAGCCTTGAACTACTTATTGCCCCGCCCTGACCAAGGGCCTGGGCCTATTGAACTCTGTGCTCAGCCCCTGCCTGAGGAGCTGAGCCTCAGACTATTTACTTGCTTTCTGCCCGCCCTGACTCAGGGCCCCGGGCCTAGCCTCTACCGCTTGCAGGACCCGACCGGAGGTGTTCGGGCCCATGACCAAGGATTCCCCAATCTAACTAAACGGGTACAGCGAGGCGGGCTGGCGCCCCACCACCCCGCAGCAGACGAAGACCCCTACACTCCCCCTGAGAACAGTCTCTACACCACCCTTATCCAGAGGCATAACAAAGAAAGTTTTGAGGGGAAGGCTGTTGGATTGTCTGAATTGTTCCTATGGTCCTTCTATCCCCATGTGAGCCATTGCAGCCTGGTCAACCACTGCCATTGTACTAACCTGCATTGATGCCAAACAGGCCAACAGCAATCCCAGAAATTTAGATGCATGTTGCCTATCCCTTTGGGGCCTGAGTCAAAGCCCATTAAATTTAATAGGGATTCTTTCAATGGAATTCAATAGTATTTTTTTCAATGGGATTTGGATCTGACCTTTTTATCCTGGCACCTGGCTTAGCATGGCTTAACCTCACTCTCTTGTTTCCCACTCAAGGCAGATTAACTTGACAATGCATCATGGGATACTGTTGCATCAGGGCCTTCATAACTCCAGAAGGGAGATGCACATGCCTTAGGGCTGCCAATCGCAGCATAATCTTCCTTTGGACTGCACTGCTGGTGCTGTGAGGAGGGCAGGGAGCATCCGTAGCTTGCTAGGCAGTGTGAATAAAGATCTGTAGGCTCTGACTCTGATCATACCACCTATGGTTGGTTACTGCTCTCTCAGCAGTCTATACTCTGCCTCTTTCATACTCTTGCCTGCTCAGCCTGCGGGAAGGGCGCATGGAGTGCATTTTTGCCACTCCCCAAAGGCATGGACCTCTCTGAACTTTTTTGTGGATATAGCCCCTGGAGTCTTTCTTACTTTTCCTGACCTTGCAGAGACAACCGTCATTGAAAAATCCCCTAGACTAATGCAGCTGGAGGACTGGTGGGGGGTGGTTACCAAACTTGGCATAGTGATAGCTGATAAATTAACTTGTGCTGGAATATTCATCTTTAGATAAGAAAGCGAACACAGTAAAGCTTGCTCAAAATGCACCATCTATTCCACTGTGCTTATTTAGCACTAAGTTCATTGCATACATAGTAAATGCAAGCAATTAAATAAAAAAATAAAATATGGTTTGGATATTATCACACTGCTTTTGGGCAGTGGTTTTCAACCTTTTTTCATTTGCAGACCCTTAAAAAATTTCGAATGGAGGTGTGGATCCCTTTGGAAATCTTAGACATAGTCTGCAGACCCCCAGGGATCCATGGACTACCGGTTGAAAACTACTGTTCTATGGTAAATACAACCTTTTGCAGACCCTTTAGGCAGTCTGTGGACCCCCAGGGGTCTGTGGACCATAGGTTGAAAACCACTGCTTTAGGGGAGTAAAATTATGGGTAAATGCAAAATTATAAACCTTATTCCCTGGTGGAAATAAATTCCCTATCCCCAAGCATTTATGAAACCATCAGTTTATTTTATTTGGTGCTGGTAGAGGGATGGCATTAAATAAAATAAAGAAGGGAGAGTTAAAAATTAGGTCACTGCAGCCAGTAGCAAATTACAGATTCTTCCACAATCACTATGTTAATTCATCATTGCAATTTTAAGAATACACTATCCAGAGTGCACCTCTGTAATTAGAAATTATAGTCTAATGATTTATTTCTTATTTTTAGAAAGTCTGACTCCTTATAAGACATGCATAAATAACATTACTGAAATGGCCTAAACTGTGTTTGTTTAAAAGAATAACTCCTATACAACAAAATGGGTCTACTAGTAAGTATTCAAATTAGAAACTATCATTTGTACAGTAGTCCAAAAGTGGGCATTCTTGGAACTAAAGAAGAAATCACCCTATCTCTCAAAGAGCTGCATTATTCAGGCACTTGTTTTCTTTTCCTCTTGTTCTTTTTTTAAATCAGAGCAATCAATGGGATTTGCCCTTTTTTTTCAGAACCACTCAGACAATTAATTTAAAAAATGATCTCTGACAAAAAGGGCAATGTATAATCATATTACTCTCCACAGTTCATTGGTAGAGCTTCTGGTGCCAAATCACAGCTTCAGATAAAAAAAATAAGTGGGGGAAAGTTTTTTTTAAAGGCACACATGACAGATGCCCATCCTACTTGTTAATTTGAAAACGTGCCCTGGTTCATATCACCCTTTAAGTGTTTGATTTATTCATATTTTTATTATTTCTACTGATATTCATAACATTTTATATCAGAGGGGTGTTAGTCTAGATCTGTAGAAGCGACAGAGTCCTGTGGCACCTTATAGACTAACAAACGTATTGGAACATAAGCTTTTGTGTTGGATGCAACATAATTTTATGTTAGATAGAGATGGGTAGTAGTGGTACTTCAGATCCAGTGACCTCTCAGTTCTGGGTGAAGTGTGCAGGGAGTCATATTTTAAGGCCCACACAAAGACCCGCCCCTCTGTGTTTTCATCTAGGTTAGATTCCAAATTATGGGAATGGCTCATTTTTTGGTTCCAGCTTGGAACAGCCTGGAAACATCACAGTAAAGTTTCCTGTATCTTGTGAAGCCTCCTGTATCTCAGGCTCAAAATCTCATGAATACAACTTTTAGATTTTGAAGCCCATAAAAGGCCAATGTACCACATAGTTAGCGAAACGTGGAGTTTGGCTAACAAGATGTTACAGCAGAAATGGATCCTCATCCCTGTGCATGGAACTAATATAACAGACTATGGAACTGGGAGCCTATCAATTTACTTCAATAAGCTTTGATTTAGGCCCTAAGTCTCAAAAGAGTAGGCAAAGGAACTCAAACAATGTGAGAAAATATGATCTTTACTGCTTGGTATGTGTAGTCTATGATGTATTGTTGAACAAAAGATACTGCAGTCATTAAATCATGACTAGTGAATTCAGGATTGTAAATCACATCATCAACTCTGAATACTTTCTTCACTAACGTAGAAGCAGTATCACAGTATCTGTAAAGAGTTGCCACGCTGTTTCATGGAGAGCACACAAATCTGGATTGACATTTTTGGACATCAGTAACTAATCACCATTCACTAAAATATATCCTTCAACCCTTCACACACCTCAGGCTGTTTACAAAATAAGACAAACCTGAAGGTATTCAAGAAATCCATGTGACTGAGATCCATGGCTCCAATGACTAGTACAGACCTCTGATTACCAGAACTCTCCTGACAGAAACTCTTATATCAGAACATAACAATGACCATACTGGGTAAGACTAAAGGTCCATCTAGCCCAATATCCTGTCTTCCGACTGTGGGCAATGCCAGGTGCCCCAGAGGGAATGAACAGAACAGGTAATCATCAAGTGATCCATTCCCTGTCACCCATTTCCAGCTTCTGGCAAACAGAGTCTAGGGATATCATCCCTGCCCATCCTGGCTAATAGACATTGATGGACCTATCCTCCATGAATTTATCTCTCTCTTTTTTGAACCCTGTTATAGTCTTGGCCTTCACAACATCCTCTGACAAGGAGTTCCACAGGTTGAATGTGTGTTGTGTGAAGAAATACTTCCTTCTGTTTATTTTAAACTTGCTGCCTATTAATTTAATTTGGTGACCCCTAGTCTGTGTGTTATGAGGAGTGAAAAAAACTTCCTTATTTACTTTCACCAGTCATGATTTCATAGACCTCTATCATATCCTCCCTTAGTCGTCTCTTTTCCATCTGAAAAGTCCCAGTTTTATTAATCTCTCCTCATACAGAAGCCGTTCCATACCCCTAATAATTTTTGTTGCCCTTTTCTCAACCTTTTCCAATTCCAATATATGTTTTTTGAGATGGGGCAACCACATCTGCAAGCAGTATTCAAGATGTGTGTGTACTATGGATTTATATAGAGACAGCATGATATTTTGATGGACCTGTGTCACCTTTGAAGAGAGAAACCTGCCACGCACTCTAAAATACACAGTAGTTTGGTCACTACTCAAGAAACCAGCCTGATCTTATGAAACTAGCAAATTACTGCCCAATATTCAACCTCTCTCTCCTGATAGGAACCTAAACAAAAGCCATCTTTAACTATGTCTGTTCAACACCCAGATCCTATGTCCCTCCCAGTCAGGCTTCAGGCCAGAACTTGGAATAGAAACTATATTAATCACAGTGAAGGATAATTCCTTCTTGCCCACTTTCAGTATGAGGATATCTATTCACATATGACTAGATATTTCTGTAGCATTCAGTACTATTGACCACCATAAACTATTTTCCTGCCTTACAGAAGTAGCAGGGGTTAATGCCTAATCATTCAGTTGGAAGAGAACCTTCCTTTTTCTATCATTGTGGTGATGGGCAGCTTCTCCTCTGCTGCCAGATCACATGCCTATGGAGATCCTCAAGACTCTCTGATATCACTTATCCTCTTTGACATGTACCATGAAACAGTGTGGGGGGATAGGATTCATGAGACACCAGGTTTTCAAATGTCAGCAATATGCAGACAACACCAAACTCTCTCTCTCTCTTACTCACTCTTGTTGTTTGATAACAGTATCAACCAATAATCTCAACATCTGACTGAGACCACCAAGTGGATGAAAGGCAGTAACCAGGTTGAAATTTAAACCCAAGCAAGACAGAGGCAATGCTGCTGGGAAAATAAACTTTTACAAGATATAGCCACCACCATATTATCTGCCACTCTTGAGAAAAATTTGCCCTCAAGTAGTCGAGTCAGGCTATAGCTGAGAGATCTTCTGGCCTCCTTGCTGTTTCTGGACATTGAAATAGTTATGGCTGCCAAAAATTACTTCTTTCATGGTGACGGGCAGAATGACTGCATACTCCACTGCTGTATAATGACCTGATCATGGTGATCTGTATTTTTGTGACTTCCTAGCTAGATTATTGCAACTCACTGTACTTGGGAATGAGTGTATCAATCACAAGAAAGCTCCAACTGGTCAAAAATGCAATACCCCACATTATGATTATATTTATGTTACATCTTGTTCACTACCATAAACATTGTACATTGTAGAACACCAGGTTAATTTCAAAATAGCAGTCGTCCTTTTTAAGGCTTTCCATAGCAATGCATTAAGTTACTTAAGAGAATACCTCTTGATGAGGGTCCCAGATCTCCCTCAACAGTAACATTCCACAGAAAAGAAAAAACTGCAACCAAAAAGTTCAAATTCATGAAAATGGGGAAAATAACTTTCTCAGCAGTTGACCCAAGACTAGGGAGGTAAGAATGACCACAGACCTCACTGCCTATAGAGCAGAATGCAAAACAATTCTTTATTTTAGCCTCCACACAACTACAGCAACAACAACAAAAAAACAACTAAAGACTCAGAGTGGGGAAGAAGAGAAGCTCACATGCAGAAGTACATTGAAAGAAGAGGGGGGAAATTCAAACATCTTAGAAAGGAGAGACAAATACAGTCCACTTCTTGTGTCCTGTCTTGTATTAGTTGTTTGCTGTAAGGTGCTAAGATACTGTGGTGATGGTTGTCTGAATTGAGCCTAGCTAGATAGATACATCAAACCTGCTGAAGTGGAAATGACTGATGATCACTGCTGTTAAATGAAGGATGAGTAAGTGGCTCTGAATACTGTATTAGTTGACGGTACTTGAATGTTGACTGATCTTAGAGGAAAAACAATAGATATATTTGCAAGTGATTTGTAACATTATTCTACCATGGAAATTTCATATTTGTAACTGTTTCCTGATATTTTTGGTGAGGTAGTCAGTGCAGCTAATTATTATGAAGCATTGATTAGCAAACCACTTCTATTTATTGATTAGAATGGTAATTTCCATTGGGGAACCAAAGCAGAATCTATTATTATTTAAAAAGCTGATTCTAAAACTATATATTTTGATGATTAGTTTGCTACAATGAACATTACCAGGGCTTGATTTTCTTTTAGGACTTAATTTTCATTTATACAAAAGCCCCCTTGCATCTCTATGGCAGTGTAAAAGAGCATTACAGTATGCAGAAATGTAGCTTACTCCTAGTTTAAGTTCCCTTTATGCCATTTTATTGGTAAACACTGTCTCGCAGCCCGCAGGTTGCCCACCACTGCTCTATAGGTTCACTTCTGCAGTCCTCACAAGGGTAAACTTCTTCTGGATTTAATGGGAGTTACACATGTGTAAGAGCTACAGAATCAGACCTTATATACATATTTTGGGATTTAACATTGGGAACCCGGATAAATCAGTTCTTTTCTCAACTTTAATCTTATGTTTACTTGGAAATATGACTATTTGTTGGGTAGTGACTGTGGGCTTGTCTACACGAGGACAAGGAAGTGTGAAACTAATGTGCATAAATTAAAGCTCATTAAACTCTCATGTGGGTGCTCTCATTCTGGAGTAAAGTGGTTATAGGAGGATTAAGCCACAGCAAATTTAGTCCAATTTACTCTCAAAAGAAAGCATCCACATGAGGGTTTAACATGCTTTAATTTACATGTATTAACTTCACACCTCTTGTTGATTTGTTTTAACTTTCTTGAATTTCCCCATGTACACAAGGCCATAACACCACTGGATTCTTGTTTATTCTCAAAGGTTTCCATAGCAAATTTGCTCAATATATCAGTTAATTTTTTTTTCTGACTGCCAGACCTGCAAATTCAATCTGAGATTAGAAAATCAGTCTGTGTTCTTTCTCTCTTAGCAGATTCTTATCATCAGTAATAAAGATCCCTCAGTTAGAATTTATCATCAACAGCTACACAAGGCGGAGTAGAATCCAGCTCTCACTTCCCATAGCTGAATTAGCTCTGCAGTGCTAACAATAGCGAAAGTTTGCTTTGTCAGGGAAGTAGTTATGATTTACACAATGAGTTGCTAATATGTTAAATTATAAGGTCAGTTTTTACACAGTCACTTTTCTGACTGTAACCACACAAATTTCAACAATCCATCTTTAACTCTTTCTTTGACAAAAAATCCTGAAAGAACAAGTTGTATAAATAAGGTGAAAACAACAATCTTATTGTTAAAAATGATTATTACTACTTATTGTGCCATAAGCATTCAACTTAATTTACAATAAAGTGTGTGAAACTGATAACAAAATCCTTTCTCTGATGGACATATAATTTAAATTCATGTGCGCATACATTATACACCAAAGGGCCAGGTCTGAGGTTGGCAGGTCTGGGGGCAACACAGGTAGGGGGGTTTGTGTGTGAAAGTGGTTTAAAGCTCACCTTTGAACTCCCCTGATCCTTCTGTGTAGTGCCACTACCTTTGTCCTGAGTTAAAGCATCCCCCCTGAAGCTACTCTAATTTATATTGATTGTGAGCAACCCCAAGGAGCTGAAAATAAGGTGGATGATCAAGTTAGCATATGAGTGTTCCATTAACATCCCATTTTCCTTTCTACACTAGTAGCAGGGACCGGGTGTCATAGGAGCCAACTTTTCCTCAGTGTAAGGGTGGTCCCATAGTGATGTAATCTTGGCACCCTAGGCTGGCTACATTGGCTTTAGAGCATTTTATAGTGGCATATTTGACACAAAACAGCTGCACCACTGCAGATAATCTGGCCCAGAGAGGAAAGTCATCCCTGTACTCAACTCCAACTAAGCAGCTGCAGATTCTCTATAGAGCCCTCAACACATTCTTCACAAGTCTTCTAAGTTGTCATTTTGCATGATACCAGCTGCTGGAAATTTGAAGAGTACTTTTGTACTATCTAAAATACATTGTACACTAAAGAATTTTCCATGCTTTTAGCATTCTTCTAAAAGATAGCAAGTTGGAAAGGAAATAATTCAGTTTTATGAGTGTTTTTATGCCTCATTTTACATATACAGAGTGTTCCTGGAGTGCTCACCTAAAAAACAGGTGCTTTTTAAGTGTCTGTTTTAAACTGTGTCTCGCTTGTGTGACTCCTGATAGGTAGTACTCCAGAGACACTGTTTTGGAGTGTCATACTCAAGTAAGATAAGGGTTTATAATGCTCATCATAACCGCACAGCTTTGAAGCCCTGATTTATAAATTTGTCACTTGCATTCCAAGTGCAAGGTAAGAATTTGTAAATGAGAACTTTGTATTTAAGATTTATTAGCATGATTTTAAAATTCCTTTTAGGAAATGCATTTTACTGACTTCAGAAGCCACATGTTTTAGCTAGATATTATGTTTAAAATACTTTCTAAATCAAAAACTTTGTATGATTTATTATTGAGCTTTTATAAATCATAGGCAAGATCTATAATTCAAATGCTAAAAAGTACAGATTTATGTATCCAAGACATAAATCAACAGAAAAAAAAACATGTCTATGTAGTTCATTTTTTCTCTTAATCTGGTCAATTGCAGGGAGCATTTCCCATGCCTTTTAATATATTTCACATCCATAATTAAAACTCATCTCTGAAAACATGTGCCAAATTATGGTCAGTGCAAATAGGTGCATTTGAAATTATCGTGAGATATTCTGCCGCATATTAATAGCTTACGGTTGGTTACGAATTCTGTCATTCAGAACTATCCAAGTGAAATATTAAGTGAAAAAAGGTTAGAGTAAAGGTTAAATTTCTGACTTAAATTAACACGTTTCTACCCAACTTAGCCAATGTGGCTTAATATGGTAACAGAATAAATTACACCCTTTACTATTTTCTTCCTTTTACCTCTTTCCAGGTAGAATGTCACACTTGTACCATATTCCCTGATGCTGCTCTCCAGGGGCTGATTTTTGTGTGTCTGTTTGTGCAGAAGATTATATGTGAATTTAAATAGCATATACAAATCCACATCGACCCAAGCCCATCCTTGAACCGAGTGCCTAGGGCAAATTCATTCCTATGCAGAGGTCCAGCACAAGGCCTATGCCCTTCTCAAGTCCTCCCTATTTTGAGCCATCTGTACAGGATTGAGTTTAACACAGAGTAAGTAAAGCTGATTAACATCAGTGTAAAGATTATGTACTTAGTAAACATTACGCTGTTCCTTATAAAAAATAAAATAAACATTATACTGTCCCTTGTAAAAAATAATCTTCCACAGGATTGGCCCCAGTCACTGAATATCATAGGGCATGGTCTTTACCTTCAGTGTTCCCATTAAATAACAGAAGTCAGTGTTTTGCCTAAAAAGTTTGTGAGACTGGTTCCCATTCTGTAGAACAGTGTAGCATGTTTTTATAAGTGACAGACTTATTTCAGTCCTCATATTGTTTTTGTGACTTGCCCCCAGCGCTGTACCCAGGCGTCCTTCTCAGGTTAATTCTGGTTGACTTCTATTCATTCCATTGATTAAGTGCTGGTAAGTGTCCTCTGTGCTTGCAGGCCTTATTTATAAATTAGTGTTGAGTCTGCTGCTTGAGAGAAGGGCTGTGCCAAGGGGCCCACAGCACTGAAGCGCCACACTTTCAATGATCATTTTTCCTATTGATTTTTTGCCTTTACATTTCCTTTTGACATGTCCCTTTCCTCACTAATAAGAATGAAGAAAACAAGTAGGTCAAGAGTCTGTAGAGCGTCCTAAAAATGTATCAAAGTCTATCCTTGGTGGGAAGCAACTTGGAAACATAATTGACTATAGTTTAGTGACTTGCAAACATTTTAACACGTTCATTATTGTGGTGTATGGTTTTTATGAAGACTCCTAGCCATTTAATAAATAAGATGAATTATTATTTCCTATTTATAATGTGGTAATGCCCAGATTCCCAACCAAGAACAGGACTCCATTGTGCTAGGCATACTAAAAACTCATAGGAGAACATTTGAGAGGTAACATGGTCCAGTGGACAAGGCATTAGCTGGGGACATATGAGACTCGGGTACTATTCCTGGCTTGGCTACTGATCCATAGTGTGGCTAAATAACTTTACCACTATTTGACTGGCTTGTCTCTTTAGAATACAGAGCAGAGATTGTCTTTTACTATTTGTTTCAACAGTTCCAGGCACAATGGAGTCTTGATCTCAGTTAGGTCCTCTGAGCACTGCCGTATTGCTAATAATTAAGAACAATAAGACATGCTCCCTGCCCTGAGAAGCTATGGTTTGTTTGTTTTTATTTAAATAATAAATCAAAATTTCACATGTTGTTTGGAACAGTCCATTTGTTAGTATGATTCTTTATGCTAGCATTGACTGCAATATTAACCATCATACAGTTGCATTTTAATGGTGCTGGGTCTGAACAATCCTGATTTAATACTAAAGCTCAAATTTTAGTAGAACTGATCAAATGTCTATTGTGGTTTTTTGTTTGTTGTTTTTGGTTCAGTACTGGTAGATAACCAAGGGCCAAATTTTCTGCTGGCCTGACTCTATTGACTTTAAGGGCATTGCCCAAAAGCAGTAAAGTTGATCCTCAGACTCTGAGAGCATGATGTTTCAGACACTGAAGATATTTATAGATTAACTTAAGTGGCTCCTGCTTTTCAGTTTTTGCTAAGATATTTTCACTATAGATGTTCTGAAGGAAAATCATACAGAATATGAAAGGACAAACCTGAGAGCAAACATTTATAAAGCACCTTTCATCCTTAAAAAATCCACAAGTGATTTACAGATTAAATTCCTATCTGCAAACACTTATGCACATCCTTAATGTTAATAAGCTCATTTACTTCAATGGGGGCATCTCACATAAAGCACGTATGTAGCAATTTGCAGAATAGAGAGCTATATGTAGTGATCTACCTCAGGAGAAAATGACTGAAGTTGCTTGATGATGCACACTTCCACTAAACCAGAGTTTTAATTGGAATTGCTGTACAATTTTGCTTCTTGTGCTGTGGTCACAGACCTCTGTCCCAACAGACTATGTGTAGACGTTATCCGTAAAGCCTTTCCTGTACCTCTGCAGAAGGTGGGTGGGTGAGGTTTTGTGGCCTGCAATGTGCAGGAGGTCAGACTAGATGATCATAGATGGTCTCTTCTGGCCTTAAAGTCTATGAAATGTTCAAAGGTACTTACACACCTAGCTCTTAGTTATTTCAATGGGAATTAGACACCTAAGTATTTTTGAGAATCTGGACCCAAACGATGAGGGAATTGTGTGTTGGAAGGGGCCAGTATCCATAAAAGGAATTTTCTTTCAGAGTAAAAATAACTCTCTTGGAGTCTTTTTACAAACAGCCCATAGAAGTCAATGGCTAGAGAGCTGCTGTAGGACACGGCTGCATAAGGATAATATTTCAAAGGTTAGAAGGGGAACGTTTCCTTTTAAAGATGGTCAAAGAAGAAATGTCATCAAATAGCTAGAGGGTGGTGAGGCACGTTCCCCCTGATTAACTGTGACAAACATTATAGGAATTATTTCCACCCTGAACTATCTATAGCATAAATGCTTTCTGTTACAGCTGTGATTTTTGCTTTAAAAAAGAGCTTCAAGAGCTCTATGTCTAGGAAATCTGTTTTGCAATCTGTTTGGTAAATAACAAAAACTATTTCTAATTTGTGAAAATAAACATAAAAATTCAGCAATGTTTTCTGTCAACACTTGTTCTAATTTTATAGGCAGCCATCAGCACTTGCAGTTGCTAAAACATTGTAAACCAAATGATAGCTGCAATATTACTTTACTTTGAAAATTGCTTATTTGATCTGCTCTGACCATATTGTCCATTTTATACTACTGTCAAAGTATTGCAGCATCTTGCTCTTTCCCTTCAGATATTTTAAGCACATTTCCTCTTGTTTTCTTTTGCAATAAATATTCTTCCCAGAAGTTGATAAGAAAAACACACAATTTTCTTACATCATCCTGAAAACCAAGTACATTTTGTCAAAAGCCCATTTTCTGTCTAAAACCAATTTTGATAGAAAATGTTTTACCAGCTTTAATAAACAATGAATTTTCAAAAAAACTTGTTAGTACTGGTAACTCTCTGAATTGTATTGTGTCTCACAATATTTGGTGTTTTTCTTAAAGCCATTGCTCCTGGATTCACTGAGAATCTCAATTTTCCTTAAAATAATATTTATAGCCCTCAGGGTTCCGGAGTAGCCCAGCGAGTGAGTTCAAAAACTTTACCTGAGTGTAACCTGAAGGCTTAAAAGCCAGGAACCTGAATTTTATATGTATAAATAAAATCTTATAGTTTAAACCAATGTAATGATTTTGGGAGGCCTGCCTCATGATTTTTGAATGCTTGAGATTGGTAGTAGTGAGTTTTTAGAAAGAGATGTAGCTTAGGTTGTTTCAAGATTTTCATAATTTTGGTGATGCTATCACCCCTGAGGAAAAGCTACCATTTTTCTGACATTTTCCGATAGTGGGGGTAGCCTCATAGATTTGGCCCCTGGTAGCCTAATTTTGGCAGGGCACTAGACACAAAGGTTTAACAGAAAATCCATTCTGAGCAAGAGATATGAAGATTGGATTTTCTGCATGATTTCTGGCTCTCTCTCATAGCTCAGAGGAGTGTTAACACATCAAAATTTGAATGCTCACTAACCTCCTAGGGTTTGTTTAGAGATAAACTCCTTTGAGGTTCTACCCTGAAAATGTATTTGCTCACTTCTATCCCAGTCCTCAATCAGCTGTGTGTAGGCGAACCTGAGAGTCAACTGACATCAGTGGAGCTCCATATGGTCTGCCAGATGAATCCCTTGTCCTGGGTGACTGAGAACCAGATCCACAAGGGGATTTAGCTGCCTAAAGCCCAAATTTTGGCCATGTCTAGATGAACAGTGCATCTGATGAAGATGTTCTATGATGATGGGAGAGAGCACTCCTGTCAACATAAAAAAGCCACCTTCGTGAACAGCATAAGCTATGTCGGCTGGAGAAGCTCTCTCTCCTGCTAACATAGCACAGTGCACATGAGCGCTTATGCCAGTGTAACTTATGTTGCTCAGCGGGGAGGAATAGGCTGCAGAGTAGACATAGATTTAGGTGCCTAAAGTCTCAGATTTAGGTGCCACTGCAATCCACAAAATACCTACTCAGCTGCTGCCTAATCATATAGACACCTAAACCACGTCTGTAAAATTCTCTAGGTAAGTTTCTGCCTCTGGACACACATATTGGTCCCTCGGGTGCCTTATCTCACATATAACCCCAGCATAATCCTTAAACCAGGGGAAGATAGGTGTGGCAGTGCCTGTCTTGCCTGCAGCTGCAGGGCCAAATCTGATAGGTGTACTATGGGCATGCCTAACTCCATAAAATGGTCTGGGAGGGAGGAGGAGGCCTCCCTTTTAACAGTTAGCCCCGTAGTTAGGGTACTTACCCAAGTTATGGGAAATCCCTCTTCAATTCCCCCCCCCTCCTCTGCCTGATGAGGTTAAAAGATTTGAATAGATGTTTTCTATCTCACAGGTGTGTGCCCTAACCACAGATCTCTGGGACATTCTGATACGGGGCTCTCTCAATCTCTTCTGTTGAAGCTGTTCTACTGTGCAATAACAATTAAATATTAATTGGGCCAGAGAAAGAGAGAGAATGACTCTCTAGTCCTGTGGTTAGAGAACACACCTCAGAGGTGGGAAACATCTTTTCAAATCTCTTCTCCTTAGGAGATAGTGGGGGAAACTGAACTATGATTTCCTATATCCCCAATGAGTTCCCTAATGACTGGGCTAAAGCTTATAAGCTGTCATCTTTTCCTCCTCTTCCCCCCATGACCATTTTTTGTGGAGTTAGGCATGCAAGACTGTCATTCTTGCATTAATTGCTTAGGTGCTTGACCCCAGGAGAGGGTTCCTAGCTGTGAATTCCATAAAGAGATAGGCATCTCTTTCCAGCTGAGGCATAGGCACCTAACTCCCTTAGGACACACCTCTCTCCTCAGCATCTGCTATTGGCTATCTTAGGTGGTCCCTGCCTAGAGTGATGGCTTTTGTGGATCCCATGCTTAGGCACCCATCTCCCTATGCATTTTATAGGGAGCCTGGGTGCCTAACCAACGGTTTGTGAATTCCACTGTAAAAGTTAGATATTGCAACACCTAAGTCACTTTGTAGAGCCGGGTCTGAGATGTTAGCAAAGGGCAGCAAGCTGCTGTAACAGCCTACATGAAACCTAGAGTGAGGAGTCTAGGTAACAATGGGGAAGAGTTTGGAAGAGGTAGCAGGAAGTCAGTGTTTTTGCCAATGGGATGAATATTAAGCTGTAATTAGAGCAGCTCTGTAAATAGTTACTTTAAAAAAAAAATCTAGATTTGTTTAACAGGAATGCAGTTCTCTCATGTTAAAACCTAGTACGTAACATATCAAATAGCCACCAGCCTTCCCTCCTATGATAAAACTTTATAAGAATCACTGCCTCCGCTTTATCATGTCACTCAGATTGTACAGCTCTAGCTGATTAGGAAATGCCAGGAGACTTAAAGTGAGATATGGACTTGACTGAATAGGAACAGTTAGATTAATCTGCTTTAATTCAGTTCATACAAATATTTAAGAGATTGTCAATGCTAGCCTGATTTGAGTCAGTGGGCCACTCACGGGCCAGCAAAGTCAAATAAAGTACCCAACAGCAGCAGAGTTTCAGTCCATTTCTTCAGTACTGGGTTTATTTTCCAAAACAAAACAGTCCTAGTCCATTCAAAACAGATAAACTGGGCTCTGCTGGCTAGCTGCCATTAAATCCCTGTTCTGGATAAGAATTCCGCCACTGCCTATACAGCAGATATATGCAGCTGGCCTTCAACCTGTTATGGAGAGTTCCTTTCCACTGCCCCTGCAGGTGTCTCTCTGACTGTTCAGTTTCCCTTTTATAAGAAGTACTGCCTTCAAGCTGTTACATGACTCTTGGTGACCTGACTCAGCCAGAGCCTTAAAGCAGGATGCTGGGTGGCCTGTATGTACTTCAGGGTCAGTACTTCCTGTTATACCTGGCCTCTAGGCACTCTTGTTTTAAGTGGCTCTAGCTATCAAATAATACAGCAGAATATAAATCCCCATTACCAACATAGTACTGGCCAACAATTAAAACAATCCATTTTATCCTCTTGACCCAAAATGCCCATCTGCTCTAGGGATCTCTCTAGGTACTTAGATAGCTCCCAAAGCATGTCTAAGTACTTTCCAAACATTATTATCAGAATGCCCCTGAGAGGTAGAGAAGTTTTATTATTCCTTTTTATAGATGAGACAACTGAAGTACAGAAAAATTAAGTGACTTGTCCACGGTCTCAGTACAAGCCAGTGATAGAGCAGGGAATGGATCCCAGGTCTCTTGAGTCCAGGCCTAGTACTCAGCCATAAAATTGTCTACTCTTGTTTCCTGTCAGTTTTCTGCCCTGCAAAAAAGGGAAGAATTCACTCTTCTGTTGAAGAATCTTCCTCTGTGACTGCTTGCTTGACATTTAATTTTCAAATTTGGGTTCGTCCACTTAGAGGAAATTTCTTCAGCATGCTTTTCTGGTAGCTGACCCTTTAAATTTGGGAGAGAAGAAAGCTGCAGCCATTTTGCAACTGGGTTTAGAGGGAGACTCAGAGCAGGCTCCATCTTCTCAGCTGGTAAGCACTCTTAGTTCTTATTACATTTTTCCCTTTTATTTTTGCTGCAAAAGTTGCACCTTCTCACATATATTTTTGAAATAATGTGGATACAATATCCATAGCTTTAATTTTTAGTGGCTAGACAATCTATCATTGCATAAACTACTTAATAAATCACAAATGCTTAATTTTAGTGGTTTGCTATGAATAAATGTGCCTTCTCTATGGTGTAAATCAGTGGTGGGCAACCTGCAGCCCATCAGGATAATCTGCTGGCAGGCCGTGAGACAGTGTTTACACTGATTGTCTGCAGGCACGGCTGCATGGTTCACTGTTCCCGACCAATGGGAGCTGCAGGAAATGGCGTGGGCCACAGGGACGTGCTGGCCGCCGCTTCCCACAGCTCCCATTGGCCTGAAATGGTGAACTGCGGCCATTGGGAGCAGGGGTCGGCCGTGCCTGAGGATGATCAGTGTAAACACTGTCTCGTGGCCTGCCAGCGGATTGCCCTGACAGGCCTCACTGGTGTAAATACATAGAACACATAACAGTTATAAAACACCTGGAACTGCTGCAAATGCATTTGCTCTGTTTTAAAGATTACACATTTTATTATAAATGATTTAGAGAAGCATCGGTAAATTATTTATCAGGCAATAAACAACTTTTAAAATAAACATATTGGTAGTAGTTGTTGCCCAGTTATACCTGTTTAACAAGCCATTCATCCTTAAATAAGTGCAGACATAAATGCTACATAACAATTAAATAAGCCATTTCAAATTATGTAATGAATTAACCTGTTTTGAATTTGGGCCTGATTCTGTGATTATAGTATCCAATTATAAGAAAATAAAGTCAGCGCTGTTCTTTTCAGTATGTACCTCCTGCCGGTTTATAGGGAAAATCTCAGTGCAGTAACCATGTTTTGCACTCTGCTAATGAATAGCAAATTTGCTGGTCTGGTGTTTTGTTCAGGACAGAACACTCAGTTATCTGCTGCTCCAGCCATTAGCTGTTACCATGTTGCTGAAGTATGGGCTTGAGGAAAGGATATATTAGCCACATAGTCTCAGGGGGGCTGAGGCTCACAGTTCTTACTAGGCCACACAGGGGAGTGAATCCCTCATTTTACTTCCCTACTTAGATTGCACCTCTGGCTGTCCCAAACTCTCTGCTTTAAGAAAGTCAATATGGATGGGAGGAGCCTTCGATGTGATGCCTCCACTTTTTGCTGGCTAGAATAGATGGTCAAATAAATAGGGACAGGATGGGGGGAGTAAGCTGCTCCCCAAAAAGGTTGAGGTAATATGCTCCCTGCTCCAGAGCAGGAGAGGAATTGTAACTTAGTCATGGTTGACTGGTCTACTCCTGGGATGGTTCAGTTACATGTTGCCCTTTACTCAGGGCAGATTGCAAAGGTACAGTGTTGCCCAATTTAATGTAATTGTAATCCATGATAGGATCCACAAAGATACCTGTATAAATATTAGGGATTGCAAACTGCCATTGCAGAACTGCTTTTTCTTCTGTACAGGTCGAACTAGTAGTGAGACCTATTCCATTTTAGATCCCTGTTTTCATTAGTTCTTGGCTTTCCTGAACTTTAACCATTTGTACTGAAATTTTCCATGTTGGGTCTGCTTCAAGTTGAATTCTTCTTCTGGAAAGTTCAAGTAAAAATGGTGAGGTTTTTTTCTGAGAATGAGATCAAAGGGATTTAGGCATCTAAGACTGGGTCAGAGGGAGGTGCCTATCTGTTCTTGGGATTCACAACCATGAACCTTGTCCTGGAGTCTGCTGCGTCAGCCTTTTCTTGCCCAAAGCCAGCCACCATCTTTCCGGGAGGGGGTGGGGCTTATAACCTTTATCCCAGTGGTTAAAAAACTCACCCAGCTTTTGGGAAACCCAAGCTCAAGTCACTCTTCCAATTAATATTTAATTGTTTATGTAAAGTGCAAGAGCTTCAATAGGAGAAATTGTGGGAAATACCCACCCCAGAATATTCCATAGGTCCGTGATTAGGGCACTCTCCTGAGAGGAGGGAGAAGTGGGTTCAAATCCCTGCTTCAAATGAAGCAAGGCTGAGGGGTTGATCATGGCTCTAACCACTGGGATATTGAATGGGGGCGGGGAGTGGGTACCACTACCTCCTCCAACTCATACGACTGTGTTGGTGTGGGTTCCAATCTATTAAACAGACTCTGAGAACAGCTACTGGATTGGGCCCCACAGGTGAGATAGGCATTGAAAAGCCTTCTGGGACTGAGATGTGAGCTTGGTGCCCAGGCAACAGGACTGAGGTGGCTGTATGTTTTCCCAGCAGCAGATTTGTAGGTACTTCAAGAACATTACTAGTGGAGATTTTAAGACACTTACGGGACTTTAGGTGCCTTCAGGGTTAGGCAACAACTGAGCAGGAGTTTTGAAGATCTAAATTTTTGACTCAGGCACCCAAATACCTTTTATATCTACCCTATACTTAAATACCTTGCTAAATAAGGATCATAATCCAGAAATTATCACAAAGATTTATTTCAAAATCATATGCTTCCAGGGGTAGGTTGCTTGTTTTATTTCTTTGTGGTTTTTTTTTTTAAACTGTGGAAGTACACTTCCTTTAGTAAAATTCCTGTCTTGTTGCTGAGAGAAGCTAACAAGAATTAGAGATTTGATAACATTATGCCAGCATTTTTGCCATAAAAGTGAATGGAAACCTTGACACATCAGCAGCACTGCAAGCAAGTGAACAAGATTTATTTATCCTCTTCTGAGGATAAAAATCATCAAACAAAAATTTCAGAAACAAAGCACCATTAAGTGGGCTTATCTAAATGAATAGGGATGACTGCAACATGTCCTTCCTTAAAGGTTTGCTTCATGTTCAGTGCCAATTTCCAGTAAAATATAAATAGAATACATGGTGGCATCTGTTGAATGGACATGCAAGGTGTTGGGAGGCAGGAGGTTGAGAGGAAATTAACCTCAAGATTCTTTTGGAAGAATAGCAGCAAAATAACTTAGTTTAACTTCCCCTAGAAAAAAAACAGTGACCAGTCCCAGACAGGAGGTAACTTAATTAGATCCAATATGTTCACATCTCAGGGCCAGATCCACAGCTGAAGTAAAATGGAATAAATCTATTGACTTAACCAATTTACTCCTGCTTGGGATCTGATCCTGAATTGCCATCAGTAGAGTCACTGGAGCTGTAGCTATTTATACCGGCTGAGGATCTGACCCTCAGTGCACTGCACAATAGCTGACATAACAATATGCAGATACTACCTTTGCTCATTGTGGTGATATGTCCATCCCAAGTCCCTATTATTTCAGGGTAGGGCCATTGGTTTAAGAAACTTTTATGGCCAAATTGTGTATTTTTGTCTTCCAGGAGAGCTGTTCAGAAGGGGATGAGTGTGATTCTTGTCTGCTTGACACCTTGTGTAGTCAGTTACATCTGTGGAAGATGGGTGTAATGGTACTAGATGAAATGATATAATGTCAATTTTGTGCAGATATAAATAAATGCAAGGTGCCAGCCATAGAGAAACTGGCTCATGGGTGGGGTGGTTGGGGTAGATGTGTGTGTTATATATACCCTGTAATAATTAGATAAGAGAATCCTCAACATATTGTCGGATTAAATAATTAAGACCCATGGCTCATGCTGTTTAATTCACTTATGCATGTGAATTAGTTAAGCATTCTGCTGAGTTTTCAGAGAGTTGACTAGGAGTTTTAGTTGAGGTTGTGCAGTATCTTCACACTGTCTTCTCTCTTAGTCCTTATGATTTGAGTGTGATCTTTATTTGCATTTTAAATACTTGTAGTTAGTAGTGTAGCTTGGTTTATGGTACACTCAGTTTTGTTTTTATTATTTATTTATTTATTTATTTTATTTAATGATTTGTTCAGTGCTAAAAATATCTTGGCATGTGAGTGATTAGCTTTTTTCCAGCAGAATTTCTGTCATCCATATTCAAAAAGCGTATTTGATTGTCCTCTTACATTTTCTGTTTTCGCTGTAGTGATTGGTCCATCTTCATAAAGAGTCAAGAAATGTCACTAGGACAGTTCTGAATAGTTTGTCACAATGACAAATCATGTAGAACAATTTCAGGGTGGGGGGGGTAACAAAACAGAAGGAGATAATCATGTGCTATGGAATTGGAAAAGAATAAGCCTGCATTTTCTTTCATTTACACTTGCCACTGTAAATCAGGAACATCTCCAGTGAAGTCAGTAGAGTTTCACTGATATAAACAAACGTAGAATCAAGTGATTAATTTCTATAGGGTTCAATCATGGCTTTGCTGCAAGCCCCGCTTAATGTGCACTGTGTTGTTGCAGTGACACAGGACTATCCTTTGATGTAGACCTAACCTGCAGTCACATATATCCTCTGGCACAACTGCACTGTCCAGAGCAATGCGAGAGTAATGTCAAGGCTCCACCCATTTCCTGATTCCAGCAGCTCACTCCCTACCCACCTGCATGGGATGGAGGTTAGCAGATCTGCCATGGCCGCTTACATCCTTCTCCACATAATGACTCAGCAGATAGGTATAAAGGGGTACCTTACTCCTCTTCACTCCCCTACACAAGCGTGCAGGAATGTCCACAATCTAATCCACATTCTCCTAAGGGAGGGTACTATGTGCACAGTTAATTTAAGTGTGAAAAGTAACATAAAATGTTGTTTGTATTTTCCCAGTAAGGGCTGTGGCATGATTCGCCATTGCATGACTCCAGTTTTATGATGGTATAACTCTCATAGGCCATATTGTGCTGTTCTGATGTAAAGTAGCCATAGATACAGTGTACATAGCTGGGTAAGCTGGGTTTGTGGCACTTTGCGTTGCTGCAGCAATATGAAGCAGCCAGGACATACTGGGAAATGTAGCCACTGGTTTCAGTGGAAATGCACTGGTATGAAACTCGAGCGTAACTATGGTGAATGAGGCTCAAAGCTTTCTAAATAGTAAAAATGGCAGGCATGCTACTGACTATTTCATTTATGCACATTTACAGTATTTTTAACCACTGCTTAAACTTCAGCAGCTTCTTCAGTTTCCTTAGTTTTGTGCACTGTTTGGTCCTTTCAATTGTGTATGAAATAATTGCTAAAGAGTCACATGTAACTACGTTTAAGTATACTCTATATTATGCCTGAAGTGGCAGTGATGGTACTGTATACTTAGGATACATACAAGGGCAATAATAAACAAAATATTTTAAAAATATTATTACAACTCAAGAAATCATACTCAACTGTGTCAGATTCCGCAGAGCATTTATGTACTGGCACATATAACAGCCAAACTGTTGCACTCTGGATGCTTCCTGAATCTATAACTCCAAATCACTCTATTCATAAGGGATGAATAAGAAGTTAACCTCTCAATCCAATTTTTAAATGAGTGGATCATTTATGCTATACACTTCATTGTAACTTAGGATATCTCTTATCTAACAGCAGAATTCTGTGAGGGAAAAAATTCTTTGTTATACTTTTAGATTCTTTCATGACACCTGGATTTGTTTGAATTAGATGTAGAGAGAACCATGCCTAGGCAGGAAAGATGAATGATATATCTTTTTTTATTATAGTTGTTATTTGTGGATGCTTGAGTTGGTTTGTGACCTTTCCTGGTTTGTGGGAGGTAGAAGACTGCTGAAAACAGAAGATTATAATAACAAAGGCAGAGACATTATACTTATGAAAAAGTGTTGTTTTTGGTGGGAACAAAAGTTTCACAGTGATAGAGTGGTTTGATATAGAAGGGTTGGGGGAGTCTCCCAGTGTCCTCCCAAGAGGTATAGATCAGCCGGTGCAACTACAAACTGTATTAGAAAATGGATGTTTGTGAGTAACCCTGTGGATTCTTCTGTTAAACAATCAATTCAATAGAGTTTAATATCAAACTTATTGTGGTTTCACTTTATTAGTAGGCTCTGCATACTGTGTAATACATATGATGTATATTGCATATGCATAAGCCTTTATATTTATGCATTCTTTTTCACTGAAGGGGTTCTGGTGATGAATGTTGGATATGATTTTAGATAAGAAATATCAGGTCCAATTAATTCAGATAAGTGGGGTAGTATAAATATCTGCAGAGCTCTTTACAAAAAAAAAGTTAGTTAAAACAATAAAACCTTTCTGCTCTTGGATCTTTTCACTTAGCAAAATTTAGAAACTTGTGTAGGCCCTGCATACATACCAGCTAGTACTATGACCTCATCTAATCCTTAAAAATAAGCCACGTTAGCCAGTACTTACATGGGAAATCCATAGTGAACCTCTAAGTCCTGCAGGAAGTGGAGCTGAGGTGGCACCCTTTCCTCTGTGTCCATACTGAATCATTACCCCAACAAGTTAGGGAACTATGCTGCATTTTTCAGATGAGATGTAAAGCCATGGTCCTGACCAACTGAGGGCATTCACGATCCCATGAGATTTTTTCTATAATTGATAGCATTTATTCATAGTTATAAATGCATTGTTTACTGAACTCTGCATCAAAGCACACATGAGATGTCTTAAAATATTTATCAGAAAATGAAATTTGGAGCAAAATTGCCTAGATAAAATATCACAGTACTTTTGATATGTGCAAATAAACAGGATTTCCATCCACCTGTGGTTACTTAAACTGATGCCATTTGGAAGTTATATCCATGTAGCTTAGACAAAATTGGGCTTGTAAGATGACATTCAACCCAGGTATAACTCTGTTTAAAGTCAGTGGAGAAACACCTGGGATAAATTTGCCCTATAAAATTTTAAGGATCAGTCCTGCTCCCTATAAAATCAAAGGGAGTTTTTCCATAGCATTAAATAGGATCAGAGATACATCTTTTATATGTAAATTAACTATATATGATAACTTCCTTAGAAAGATGTGCAATGACCATGGAAATTAAAAAAAACCCAAAACCCTAAAGTTCTCCTGGTGAGAAACTATGTCCAATCAGAGATTATTGAAAGCATTGCATTAAGAATTTAGAAGGAATGGTTATAATATCTCAGTCAAAAACAATTACAGAGAATATCTTAACTTCTAAATTATGTATCCATTTATAATAATGTGTGCGCTTGGGAAATACATCAAACGCTAATCAGAGATTGAGAGTTGGGAAATGTAACAGAAGTTTTCCCGATGCCATAATTTTGAATGAAGCCACCCACAGGGAATATCGGATGAAATGGTAAGAGTTACACAGTCTGGGTTTTGTAATGTTTTCTTAAATATAGATAATGTAGAATCCTGTAACTTCAGGTGTAACACTAATTATATGGTGGCAACCCAAAAGAACAAATTTTCTGTGAGATCTTTTTGCAGAAAATGATCGTGAACAATTATTCTAATGCAGATTTCTTGCAAATTCCTCACTGCAGGGTGTGTGTTTTTTTCTGAATAATCAGCAGAATGAATAATGGAATCAAAGAAGTTATATCTGGAAATGCACAGTTAGGTTATCCAGTCCATCCCATTACTAATACAAGATTGCAAAGTACATCAACAGAAGCAGAGATGTAACTACCAGTATCTAACTACATCAAGTATTGGTGGGGCACTAAAGCTAGGCAGATAATTGAGTTTTTGGCTTGCTGGAAGTTCTGAATAAATAAATAAGCAAATTATACGGTACATATGAAATTTTCATTGACTCAAAAGTCAGAATAGCCAATAGCCTGGTGGGTAGGGTGCTCACATAGAAGCAGGGAGACTTGGGTTCAAATTCCCACTCCTGAGCAGGGAACTTGAATCCTGATATCTCTGATTCCAGATGAGTGGGCTGTTAGGCACGGGGGAGGGCAGAGACAGCACCACCAAAATCTCTTCCTCCTTTAGCTTTGTGAATGGTACATAAATCCGACTGTAATTCCTGCCAAATGTGGGATTGCGGCGAGGGGCTTCATTTTGTTGACCTATGAGCCAGACTTTTATAAGGCCCATAGCTTGCTCATGAGCCGGACTCTCATAATCCTCTATGTTTATGCTAGGAAGGGGAAAATACAAGCTTGCTAAACTGGTTAAGAATGATATAATGACCTTTAACAATGTCCCACTCTTTTGACTGAGCAAGCAATGTTTTAATCACAGTAGTCAGGAATATATATCTAAATATAATGTACCAACAACAAAATAATGAGTAAGCAACAGCTGTTAATTATGCAGTTAGGAAATTTATGAAATTTGATGGAAATGTACTGAAAAACAAGGTATATTTGGATGAGAATCAGAGAATTACTAGGAACTGAAACTGCAGATACCCTAAAGCTATGTGTACACTATGAACTAGGGGTGTATTTCCCTGGGTGGTATACCCATACTCCTTTCATTGAGCTAGTGTGAGTATAAATAGTAGCATAGCCTCAGTAGCCTCAGCGGAGGCATGGTTGAGTTCTGATGAGTACACATGGGTTTGTACTTGATATAGCTCAGCTGTGCATTTCCTGCCACTACCCGTGCTATCATGACTACACTGCTGTTTATATTCATGCTGGCTCGATGAAAGCTAGTGCAAGTTTGTGTACGCAATCAGGGGACTCACACCCCTAGTTCATAGTGTAGACATAACCTAAAAAACTAGGGGTATAATTGTGAGAAGCTGTAAATAGGCAATCAGAACCAGGATGGGCTGGGAGCAGACTGTCAGACAACTGTGGGGGTTTGGTTCTCCAGATGGGTAGTAGCTATAGTTATACCTCTTTCTTTCATGTACTGTTGATCTGATTATCTAATAGAGCTGATCAAAACTAACTTACTCAAGATCTTCTAATTATTCATCTGATTTAAATGAAAGACAGCATTATTTTTTGAATGTGTAATTATAATTATGCTTTTTCATTATGGCTTATGGATTAATTACTGGTTAGCAATTATTGACAAATTGAGTATCAATTATTAACAAATTATTTGGCAAATTCAATACAAATTCATAAATTAGTTTTGGTCACCCCAAAACTGTATTTATTGATGAATAACTATTTGTCTGTAAAATTTCATCCATATCTACTAGGGACAGCTAAAGTTAAGGTTGAATGAGAGTTTCTATGCTAAGACCCTTTTTTTCAGCTGATCATAACTCTCCAAAATTTTAATCTTTCATGCTGAAATTTTCCAAGGCTGGTTTTTGCTACGGGCTGGATTTTCTAGTAAGTTTGAGCAAAAAAGTTTCAGCTGTTTTTGAGAATATTTGGCAAATATTATTTTCCTGTTATAATTCTACTTAAACTCGTGCACTGATTTGATTTTAACAGATCTAGTTAGACAGCTCTGAATGGGTTTAGATAGTGGAAATTTGGTGGAAAATAGTCCCTGTAGGAGATTAATTATTTTGATTTGGCCAAATTATGATATTGTAAAAATAGGACATAGTGTATGCACAGTAAAAATGGTATTATGTTTTAGCATTATTTATTTAGCAATAAATAACACAGCCTTTTTTCCTGTTCATGAATTGCCATAGAAATCTTATTGTTTTCTCAAATGTGTTAATGAACATTTTTCACAGAAAAGTTCTGATGTATAATTCTTGGTATAGAAATGGTTTGCACTCAGTTAATTTCAAGTATCTAATCAAGATTGAACCTCTGTCACCTGGATTTGATTGGACACAGGGGACACATGGTATTTTTTTGTTGTTTATTACCTGATCGGATGAGTGTAACTCTTAGAATCAGGTTTCTGGTGAGAGTTCCAAATTTGTAGAATTCTGGGCTCCCGTCATTGCAATTACTGTAACAATATGAACAACATGAAATATTGCAAACAAAACAATGCAAAAGGCTTGGGTCCAATATGCGTGATGTGAATTTTTTTTGTCACCCAAACTGAATGTAAGGAACACCATGTACTTCTATTACTGGAATAAAAAGCCTGTCCAAATGAAGGCATGAAGGCCCCCATGGATCTTTGTATGGTTGTTATGTTTTACCAGTTCCTCCAAAAATTAGCAAGGGAACTAACAGGGCAGCACAAACCAAAGCATCCATGGTTACAAGTACATGACTGACAGAATCTATATATGACCCACTGATAACTGGAATAGCACAGCAGCTTGTAAGGAGATGTGCTGCTCCATGAATCCTTTGTCACTGTACACAGCACTGATCTAGAAGTGGTCAGAGGGTTTGTCTTCATTACACAGTTAGTTCGGGCTCTTACTCAGGTGTTGCCTTTTAACCCTCCTCCCAGCCACACACAAAGACCTCTCACTCAATTTCAGTGATGCTTTCACCCTGGAGCTAATGATTAGAGCCTGGGTTCTAGTTTCACTGTGGCTAGTAACCCACTCACTTTGCAGTGAGAATGCACACTAAATCACTTGAGGCTCATAATCCTCCAATGCATTCCCACAATTCCCCCCAGGTGTTCACCAGGGAACTAAAGAATTGTACAGTAGCTCAGCTTACTACAGCAGTGAGACAGACGAGAGAGCATAGCAGTAGTGAGGACACAGTAACATGTATTGGTTTTGCAGTGGGCTAAGCTAACATGGGTACGAATCACATAGGCTAATTCTGTAACGAAGACATCCAAAGATGAGCTGGCACGGGCAGGATTTGGGATGGTGTGAATTGAGTAGCAGTTAATGAACCAATTCTCTCCTTACCTTGTCTGTGAGGTAGAGTGTGCTGGGAGAGATATCAGGAGTAAAGCTGGTTGAGAATTTTTTATTTTGGTGGTTGTTGTGGTTGAAAAATGTCAATTTGTCAAAACTGTAACTGTTCACAAATCAGGATCGGTTATGACAAATCGTCTGAGTTAAAAAAGGTAGAATTTTTTTAAATTGTTGAAACATTTCATATCAACATTTTCTTTAAAAATGTGTTTTATTATTGATTTTAAATAATTCCATTTATAAATATAAGATAATTAGACTAAAATAGAAAAAAAGTTGGAAAAAAACCCCCCAAATAAGTTGATTGTCCTGAACTAAATTTGTGGTTTTTTTGTTTATTTGTTTGTTTGTTGTTGGGTTTTTTGGGGGAGTGGGGGTGTTGTGACCATTTTTGAAGTTTCAATTTTTGTCCCAATATGACACTGGGAAAAAATTTGAACTGTCAAAAATATTCAAGGGACGGGAAAAACTAAAACACAGGGCCGTTCAGACGCTAGGCACGTAAGCTGTTGATCCATGCAGCCGCAGACAGCTGCAGCAAGAACAGCATCACTGGTTAGTGCTGCAGCCATCTGGCTCTGCTTTCCCATTCTCCCGTTTTCCCATCTTCTTTGTGATTGCTTCCTATTTCTGCATCTGATGATGGCTGCTGTCAGAAACAGGATACTGAACGAGATGGTCTGATCCAATGGGCAATTTCAGTATCATAGAATCATAGAACCATTGAAGATTAGGATTGGAAGAGATCTCATGAGGTCATCTAGTCCAACCCCCTGCTCAAAGCGGGACCAACACCAACTCCTTTGGCAATTCCTTTGTTCCTTCCAATTGTCTGCTGCCTACCACAGAGACAATGTGAATGAGGTAGTATCTTGTATTGGAGCAATTTCTGTTGGTGACAGAGACAAGCCTTGAAGCTTACAATGAGCAGCTCTTTGTAAGCATGAAGGCTTGTCTCTCTCACCAACAGAAGTTGGTTCAGTAAAAGATATTACCTCACCTACCTTGTTTCTCTAACATTTTAGGACAGACATACCTACAACAACACTGCATGCTGACTACTATGCAGCCAGTCTGCCATTTGCTTTTTTCTTTCTTGGGAACTGTTCCATCTGCTAATATGTTCCCTATTTTATTATACTGGTTCCCCTTTTACACTTTGAAGGGCCTTTACCAAATCTGTTATTAAGTGGTAGCTACCATAAAGGGGTTTTTACCTTTGCCATGCCCAATTTTACTGTGCCATATGTGTGGGGAGCAAATACGGACCTTAGTCTACTCATTTGTGTTGTTTTCCACAACAATGAAAGAGGATTAGGGTCCTGGAGTCTCACCATGGTAGGAAATACCATGCATATATATTCAACAACAATAATCTCCTATCTCCGCATTTGAAATCTCCCTGTACTGGTAAGACAAGGCAAAGCAGAAACCGGGAAAGGTTTAAGGCAATGGCTCTTAAGCTTTCCAGACTACTGAACCCCTTTCAGGAGTCTGATTTGTGTTTCACTTCACTTTAAAACTACTTGCTTACATAATCAAACCTAATAAAAATACAAAAGTGTCACAGCACACTCTTACTGAAAAATGGCTTACTTTCTCATTTTTACCATATAATTATAAATCAACTGGAATATAAATATTGTACTTACATTTCAGTGTATAGAGCAGTATAAACAAACCATTGTCTGTATTAGATTTTTGTTTGTACTGACTTCACTAGTGCTTTTTATGTAGCCTGTGTGGAAGTCGGTAGAGGGAATTTGGATGCAGGCCTCTACATGTACCCCTGGGGGTACTCAGAGGTCTTCCAAGGGGTAAATCAACTCATCTTGATATTTGCTCAGTTTTATAACAGGTGTGGAAGTTGGTAGAGGGAATTTGGAAGCATGCCTCTATATGAGCAAGGGTCACGCTGACTCTACTCTGCTGTCTTCTCACCTGCTTCTGACGTTAGCCCTGCTTCTACAAATCTCGTGTTATTACAGCTAGAGTTAGCCTGACTCTTGCTCATATAGAGGCCTGCATCCAAATTCCCTCTACGGACTTCCACACCTGTTATAAAACTAAGCAAACATCAAGATGAGTTGATTTACCCCCTGGAAGACCTCTGAGTACCCCCAGGGGTACATGTACCCCTGGTTGAGAACCACTGGTTTAAGGGATTCCTGCCTATCACATGGTTGGACAGAGTCCATGAGGAAGAGGAAGCTGGGCCCAGAGGGCAGAGGGGAAGGCAGGGGGAAAGCCTCTGGGATTGTAGCTAGCATTTTTCAGTTGAGTACCTTTATTTCCTGTTTATTTCTTTTGTTCTGGAACAATACATCGAGTCCTGGGCCTTAAAAAGCCTTGGGTGCACTGTTCCCTCTAAGCTGTGCGCGCGCACACAGATTCTAAACTGCACGCACACGGCAAAACACTGCACGCACAAAAATTTGCACAGAAGCACAACAATTTGTATAGAAGACATTTTTTGCGCACACGGCCTGTCAAAAATTTGCACAGAAGCAATTTTTTGGCACACACGGCCTGTCAAAAATTAGAGGGAACATTGCTTGGGTGGGATGTTTTCTTCAGTTCCTGGGCTGGTGAAGCAGCCCACCAGCTTACATCTGTGTGTATGTGGGTGTGTGTGTGCGGGATATGAAACGGAAAAGTATAAAACGGTGCTGCTGCTGTTCCCAGCGGTTCTCCCACTTTGTCAAAACCTGCCATTAGTGCTACTGCCGCTATTGCTCAAGCCAGTGCCATTGATGCCCTCTCAAAGATTTTCTTCTGAAATGTAAGCTGTTAAGTTGCGCTAAATGCCTGCAACCTCTGAGCAGAGCTTTCTAATAGTGCTTGCTGCTGGTATGGGAGTCTGCAGAAACATGATTTGTAATATTTTTTATAACTTCACTTACACTTTATGCTCGTCCAGCTGCAGATTTAATACATCTAAAGCAAGGAGCTATATGGTTATCTGAATTTTTTTTATGTCATTCATGTATTTAATTGCTTGTCTGAGTTCACTGCCGTGGTTTAATTGCTTTATTGGTTTAATGTCCCAAAAGAGACTATTCCCCAGCTGTTAGATGTCAAATTTGTGTTTGCCTAACATTTTAATTTGTTACAGTTAGTTGTTAAGAACATAAGGAGCTCTACATGCTGCAACAGTGCTTATAAATGCCACTTTTGAACAGTTTGTATAAAAAAATGAAGGCATGTATTTTTTACGTACATCCACTAGGGATTCAGGGGACAAAACACAGTAAAATGACCCTGTTAGTCTACTTGGAAAAGCTACTATCTTCTCAAAGTGCTGTAGCTGTGACCGTGTCTCTAACCCTTTTGAAAGCTTCTGTGTGTGTGTGTTTCTGTACTCATGTCAAAGTCACATTTATATTGTTATGCTGGAAATTGTTAATGGCTTTTATCAAGCGAGTCTTACATCTATAGACAATCGCAAACCTGGTTAAAGATGTTGATAGTGCTAAGCACCCTTCTTTCATGCTAGATGGAAGGAGCAATTAAGCTCCTTTAAGTGAATAGAGCTGGGCAAATTTTGTTCTGACAAATAGTTTATTCACCAAAAAAATCAAATCTCCAGATTTGTGAATGAAATGAATTTGCTGAATAGTTTCAGCCAAAACCAAGCAAAAACAGGCTAGAGTCACAAGGGGACTTAAAGAACCATTCACTAAACCAGAGGAGGAAGAGATGGTATTCTGGTGTGAGTCTCAATCCTTCCTGTTGAAGCTGTTTTACTTTGAATAAAATACTTGAGTAGCCAGAGAGAGAAAGATAGAGAGAGAGAGAATGATTCTATAGTCTGGTGTTTACAACATTCACTTGGAAAGCGGGGACACTTGGGTTTCAAGTCCCTGCTCCAGAGCAGAGATTTGAAACTGGGTCTCCTATATTCCAGGTTGGTGCCCTAAGCACTGGGCTATTGGGTATAAGGGCGTCAGTAGCAGCAGTAGTTTTGTGAATGTATCCCTTCATTTCTTCTCATTTTATTTTATTTTTAAATTTCTGGAAATGACACACTGGGTCAAACAAAAATGTTTGGACTTCTTCATTTGCCAAAAAATATAAAAAATCTTGGTTTTAGTTTGACCTGAACTGATTTTCTTTAAAGAAAACTAAATTAAATAAAATTCAGAACTACTAGCAAACCAAAAATCAGTTATTCACATCACCCTAGTAATGAAGGAGCTAGAAACAACAGAAGCTACTGCCCAAGGCATAGGACTGCAAGGCAAAACCTGGTCAGAAGCAAAGTTGTGTAGGCTGAAGGGTTTGCTGATTGCAAAGATGGGGGTTGGTGTTTGTTTGGCAAGTTGTGTGTGTTTGAGTGGTAGAATACGACAGAAGCAATGGTGAGTATGACCCTGAGTGGAAGCAGAGAGACACAGCTCCTTGAGCACAGAACTCGTTGGAGCGGCAAACTTGAGAATTGTGAGCAAACAAACTGCTGGCTGTTTTGTTCCTACTGTGTTAGGGGAAACAGGACTTCATGTACATTCATTGTAAACAAACAGCATAATATGAAAGAAATCTGAAACCTATCCTTAGTTTCACATTCTAATAGAAACAAGACTGCAATGCCCCAAATATTGGCTGATCGCTCAGGTCAAAGGGGCAACAATATTTATAAAGGTGGTTAAAGAGGAAATCTGTAATAGAAGTCTTTCCCCTCCTAAAATGCCTGATCAGGGATGTGCTGGCAGCCACTTCCCGCAGCCCCCATTGGCCTGGAGTGGCGAACCAGTGGGAGCTGCGATCAGCCGAACTTGCGGACGTGGCATGTAAACAAACCAGCCCGGCCTGCCAGGGGACTTACTCTGGCAGGCCACAGGCCAAAGGTTGTAGATCCCAGATATAGGCTGTCTACACTTCAGAAGCACTTTAAAGTAATGCTACTTTATGTCTATATGGCCAAATCCAATGAGATATCATACCTTATTAATAATAGATTTGAATAAGAACACTGTTTCCCAACATATGAAGTTGGTTTTCTCTAGGATGCGATGAGGAAAAAATAGAGCAAAGTAAACTTTCACTTTTTTTTGCATAGCTTTTATAAACCAGATCCACCAGGTTTTTTTGACTAGAGAAAAATCTAGGATCTTGAAGACAGACATTGACTATTTCTCTGAAGCACCTATGTGATTTAATATAGCCCTTGAGATAAGAAATTAGAATTGTGTGGCAAACTGTTCTAGGACCTCTGTAGTTATACTTTTTCAATGGTCCAGGGAGAATTTCTTACCCTGGGACCATATAGAGTGAGACATATAGCTGAAAAGCTGTATCTAGCATGCAGTGAAGAAGCCAGATAGGACATCTTCATAGGGGAATACTCAGCTACTCGAAATCAAATCAAAAATATGTGGGCCTGATTTTCCAGTGTCTTGCCCATCCTGTTCATTACCACCTGTTCAAAGTGAGTGCAATGTAGGTATAAAATGCCAACAACCAGAATAACAGAAGGATAGCATTTTACATTTGTTTCGAATATACAAGGTTCAAGACACTGTAGAATCAGGTCCTTTGCTTCTCTAGTAATTGCACAATTTTGCTCAAGCAAAGTGATATATAAATAACATTATTCCTGCTCCCTTAAACTCTCACAATGCTTATCTCCTCCCCAGCAGAATTCTAGGTCTTCTCCAAAGGAGTAGCAGGTAAGGAGTATGTGCAAGAATAAACAGTCTACTTGCCTTCACTGTAGAAGTATACTGTTGCTGATTTGTTTTTCTTCATGACTACTTCAGAGAAATCACTCAAAATGCAAACATTTCCCTTTGAGAATGTGACTGAAGATATCTCATTTGTGTTCACTGTTGAATCAGGGATGGTTAAGATTCTCTGTGTGTGTGTGTGCGTACATGCGTGTGTGTGTGTGTGTGTGTGCCTCTGAAAAGAGGAGAGCCCTGTTTCTGCACTTTCACTAACGAGCTCGACTGGTCTGACAGAGAGTAGAGTACAATATGTACCAACTGTGTACCAACTGTGTACCAACTGTGTACCAACTGTGATCTCCGAAGCATAATTGTGCACCATCCTTTCCAGAGCTCTCAGTGGGGCAGTACAGAACTTCACTGCCCAAATGCAGGGCTGTAGCTAAATGCCACAATATAGGGGGAGATTTTCAAATGGTCCTAAAGGATTTAGGAGCAGAAGCCTTGTTGATTTGTTTTCCTAAATCCCTTAAGAACTTCAGAAAAATTCTGATTATATTTAAATTATGGGCTATCTATTGAATAGCTGAATGTCTGATGAATGATAGTGATTCTGTTTTGCCTAGAGTGTAAATGCCCCAGTGACAGGATAGCTTAGTTTCTCTGTGTCTAAAATATGTTTCCAAACTGTGCCAGATCTTTCAAAATGTGTTTGGGAAACAGTGCAATCCCAAACCCAAACTTTTAATTAAAAATACAGAAAATCCTGACATTTGTGAAGCCCTCTACTTGGTTCATGCTCTGGGAAGTAATAATATAACATGCAGACACCCCTGCACATCAGAAACAATAGAAAAATATCTAGAGGAGCTAATATTACCAGCAAATGTATATCAAAATATATATCAAAATCACAGGAAGATAAAAATGGACAGGGGTTTAGGAAGATGGTGCAGAAAATGAATCTGAAGAACAAAGCTCTACACAAAGCATAAAGGTGGAGCTGAACTTTGGACGGAGGCTGACTTGTACGTGCAGACTTCGCTTCAGCAGTCATCGCACACATACATTGAATAAGAAGCTGAATTCAATCTGATTCCCAAAGAAAGCCCTACCGAAAAAAATCATCATTTACTCACACAAAAAAAGGAGGAAAAATGAATGGGGTGGTGGTGGGAAGCAATCTGCTTTTGCTATCAATATCTCACAGATAGGCTTTTATTTCTTGATTATACCACATGCTGACGTGGATAAAGGAAGCAAAAATCATCAGGCAAAGACTTCATGAAACAGTCTACATCATTCAGCCTTCCTGTGAACAGGAACATGGGCAGAATATTAAGAAGAAAAATGGTGTCATTAATAAACGACAAGGAAGTACATGCATACTGAGTACTTTTACATTCACTCTTCTACCATGTGGATCTAAAGGCTAAAACTACAACATTATGTACGAATCCAAAGAATCTATCTGTAGATGCTGATCAGAAAGCATGGCAGTGAACATCTGGGAGAAGGGGAAAGTTTTTAAAGCTGTGACTAATAGCTAAAACCCTTCACAGTGATTTGAAAATGTACCAGCTATTACCAAAATGGAGTGCTTAAGTGGGACTGTGGCATCCTAAAAGCTAATTGGCATTAAAAATAATATGTACCTTAAGTCTGTAAGAGTGAAAGATCAGTGAAATGGGAAAAATCATGGCACAGTATGGCACTGATATCAGACCCACTCCAATCTACTTACTTGCTTGTGAATTTCATTTGGTTCTTATTTAAGTAGAACTGATTCCAAACTCTTTTTTAAAAACATCCTCTTTAAAATCAACCCGAATCACAGCCTTTTGTTAGTGTGTGTGTGTGTGTGTGTGTGTGTGTGTGTGTGTGTGTGTGTGTGTGTGTGTGAATGACTTCTAAAGGGACACTAGCACTTGGTGGCTGTAGATAGATCTTTCATAAAGTCAAATATAATCATAACCTTTGCTTATATTAATAGCCTTCTGTTCTTTCTGTTTTGCAGTACCTAGATAACACAGGTTTGGATAAAGACTTAAGGGATGGAATGCTATATGTTTTCAATATCTATAATTTCAAACGCCATATTTCTCTGTTGTTAAAGATCAACTTCCACCACATACGCACTGCCTCCCCTCCCATTTGCAGCCAGATCTTCTCCTGAGCCTTTAATAACAGTGTGTTTTAAATCCATTCTCCACCTCCCATCCGAGAAACAATATTCAGTCAAGGAACCTATAGCACCTACAGTTCCTTAAGTCACAACCACAGGCCCTTTTGAGAAATCTATTTGTATGGTAGTTTTAGATGGTGTACCTTCAGCATGTTAAAAAGGGGTAGTCCACTGAGGAAGTACTTTGTCATTCACATGGAAGTGCTCCCAGACCTATTGGCTTGTTTCACAGAATTAAATCTGAACATAGCTATAAGAAAGCTGCATAAGCAGGGAAAGTATCCTGGATTCATAATGAGTATTAACAATCCCTCTTTGCATGCAGAATTGCTATGTCTAGCAACAAATATTTTAGTTAATTGGATCAATGAATAAGAGTTCATAGACTGAACTTATGTCTTTTTTGTATGATAAAACAACTTTATCTCTAGGTGAAGCAGATCCAGTGGTCTAAAGTCTGGAATTTTAAATTTTTGTATTGCTGATAAGCACAGGACACTCTTGCATTCTAATTAACATTATTCTTGGTTGTAGTTTTATAAGCAGTGCTTTGCCACTCTATTGCCCATGCATTTCAAACAAGATAAAAAGAAGCAAAACACAAAAGCAGAAAGTAGGAATCTAACAGCCCTTGGTAAGAGAAGGACATTTCGGGGAAACATGTGAGATGTGTGACTTGGCAACTCCTGGTCTTTTATGACGTAAGAGAATTAAATGAACTGCCTTGGTATAGTTTTCTGCTGATGCTGCCACTCTGATAACCTAAAAGCTGCTGTCCCCATATTATCACAGCTGGTGATGGTGCATGGGTTTCCCTCACATTTTTTGCTGCTTTCAACAAAAGTGGAAGGTAGTTTCCAGTTTGCTATTGCTTTTTTACTGCAAAGATTGTGATTTTTGGCCCTGTGACAAATTCAGGAAAATGCATGAATTTTGCCATAATGCAGTTGTATTAGAAAAAAACTGTATTTGAACATAAGAACAGCCATACTGGCTCAGACCAAAGGTCCATCTAGCCCAGTATCCTGTCTTCCCACAGTGGCCAATGCCAGGTGCCCCAGAGGGAATGAACAGAACAGGTAATCATCAAATGACCTATCCCCTGTCACCCATTCCCAGCTTCTGGCAAACAGAGGCTAGGGACACCATCCCTGCCTATCCTGGTTAATAGCCATTGATGGACCTATCTTCCATGAATGTATCTAGATCTCTTTTGAACCCTTTTATAGTCTTGGCCTTCACAAAGTCCTCTGGCAAAGAGTTCCACAGGTTAACTGTGTATTGTGTGAAGAAATACTTTCTTTTGTTTGTTTTAAACCTGTGCCTATTAATTTCATTTCGTGACCTGCCCCCCCCTCACTTCTTGTGTTATGACAAGGTGTATATAACACTTCTTTATTTACTTTCTCCACACCAGTCATGATTTTATAGACCTCTATCATATCCTCCCTTATGATAGCTGAAAAGTCCAATCTTATTAATCTCTACTCATATGGAAGCTGTTCCATACCCCTAATCATTTTTGTTGCTCTTTTCTCTACCTTTTCCAACTCGGATATATCTTTTTTTGAGATAGGGTGACCACATCTGCACGCAGTATTCAAGATGTGGGTGTACCATGGATTTATATAGAGGCAATATGATATTTTCTGTCTTATTATCTATCCCTTTCTTAATGATTCCCAACATTCTGTTAGCTTTTTTGACTACCGCTGCACATTCAGTGTATGTTTTGAGAGAACTATCCACAATGACTCCAAGATCTCTTTCTTTAGTGATAACAGCTAATTTAGACCCCATCATTTTATATGTATAGTTGGGATGATGTTTTCCAATGTGCATTACTTTGCATTTATCAACATTGAATTGCATCTGCCATTTTGTTGCCCCGTCACCCACTTTAGTGAGATCCCTTTGTAGCTCTTTGCAGTCTGCTTTAGACTTATCTATCTTGAGTAGTTTTGTGTCATCTGCAAATTGTTTACCCCTTTTTCCAGATCATTTATGAATATGATGAATAGTACTGGTCCCAGTACAGACTCCTGGAGGACACCACTATTTACCTCTCTCCATTCTGAAAACTGACCATTTGTTTCTACCCTTTGTTTCCTATCTTTTAATCAGTTACCAAACCATTAAAGGACCTTCCCTCTTGTCCCATGACAGTTTACTTTGCTTAAGAACCTTTGGTGAGGAACTTTATCAAGAGTTTTCTGAAAATCTAAGTACACTATATCCATTGGATCCCCGTTGTCCATGTGCTTGTTGGCTCCCTCAAAGAATTCTAGTAGATTGATGAAGCATAATTTCGCTTTACAAAAACCATATTGACTCTTCCCCAACAAATTATGTTCAACTATGTGTCTGACAATTTTGTTCTTTACTATAGTTTCAACCAGTTTGCCCAGTACAGAAGTCAGGCTTACCGGCCTATAATTGCTGGGATCACCACTGGATCCCTTTTTAAAAATTGGGGTCATATTACCTATCCTCCAGCCATTTGGTACATATTGTACATATTCCATTTGCCTTGGAAGAAGCAAAATTGTGATATCTCAGGGATACTTTTTGAAGATTTCAACATTTCTCACAAACACTCATGGAATGAAGAACAGTAGATCCACAGAGCACTAGAAAGCAGCCTGGTGGCATTGTCTCTCGGTTACAAGGTTGGCATGGGAAATCTTGGTCTGGAAGTAGCTTGGAATCACTTGTTCTATGGATTTGTTGAACCCTTGACTAGAAAGGGAGATGTTGAGGTATAATGCTAGGAATTTGTGGTAGTGAAATCTCTCCTTATCAGCTGATAATGCTTGTCTCAAGGGAAAACTTATTACCTACCTTTCCTACTGAAGAACTGATGTCATTTCTGTGGCCTTCCAAAAGAGACTTTAGAGAGCCATTTTGTCTGGAGATTGCTGGTAAAAATCGCAAATAAATTAATGAATGATGTGGTCCCAACAATAAAGAATGAGTAGCACATGTACATTTTAAAATTTATATTACTCCCGTATAGCATTGTAGTGGGGCAGTTACCCCACTCCTAGAAAATAGGCTATGCTGATTGGGGAAGCAGCCACAGCTGGGGCCACGCCCCATCAGGCCACACCTGGCCCTGTTATAAGGGTTCAGGGAGGAACTGGGTCAGTCTCTCTCTAGCTGTGGAGAGAGAAGGACCTGGATGCCTGGCAGAAAAGGGTACCTGGAGCGGAGCGGAGCGGGGCTGGGGAAAGGCAAAGGAGCTGGGGAGCTCCAGCCTGGCAACTCCCCAGGCTGAGGCCTTGTTGAAGGCCTACATAGGTAGTGGGGCTGCAGAGATACAGCCTGGGAATAGGCAAAGGCAGGAGGTCCTAACCCCTTGCCCATGATGAGTGGTTTACAGACTGCAGTCTACTCCAGTGAGCGGGGGCTAGATGAGGATTGGCAGTAGCCACTGAGGTAAGGTGGGGTTTAGAGGGTTGGGCGTTCCCCTGGGAGGGGAGACCCAGACTGTGGGTTACTGCTGGGGCAGAACCCCTAGGAGAATGGATATGGATGCAGAGGGAGAGGATGTGGTCTTAGGGTAGCAGTGTGTGGCTTGAGAAACTCAAATGGCTAACTTCACTTAGGGCCCAACACCAGGTTCCAAGAGGTTTGAACTCCCCGTCTCCTTAGAGCTAGGGATTTCTGAGAATGAACTTGCATACAGCAGTTCATAATCCTGGACTGAGGCAACAAATGCTGGATGAAGGACCTATATAAACCCTGACTCCTCTCAGGTGGAAGAGAGCTGAGGGTCTCCCCTAGAAGAAAGGGCAAGTAAATCATTGTTGCTTTGGTTTTCTCATTTTGCGAAGTGTAGGATTTGATCTGGAAATGTCTGAAGCAACAACAGTCTGTCCTAACTCTAACAAGAATGGAAAAAGGAAGTATTTGTTTGTATTTGGAAAAGAGCTCTGTAGGTACGGCCCTGCCCTGCCATGACAGAATGTCTCCCAGAAAGTACTGATATGGAAAGACAGGTACTGGTGACATTGAACCATAAGGGAATCCTCATACCTGTTTCTATATTTCAAGGGTTCATTTCACAATCTTGGAGAAAAGGAAGGAGAAACTGGTGAGTATCTTTCCCCCACTCCCCAAAAATGAATCTGGAAATTGTATGTTACATGTTACAAGCTCTTTCAATAAGGGATACACAAAAGGAATTGGTAATGCATATATATGTAATACCTAAAAATAAAATATCATCAGTGCAAATTATTCTGTTTGTAGCAACACACCGGGGGTGGCCTTATCCCAAAAGTTTGCCACACAAACAAAAATAAAATGCCCCCACCAACACACAAATTGACATGTCTTATTTTGATATCCCTTAAATTGCTGACCAAGACCCAGCACTGTGACCTCTGTTGTCAGCTGTGGTCATGGCACCGAAAAGTGTCATTGTGAGAAATTGGAAAAGCACAGAAATTCCATTAATGACTGAGTGGACACACACAATGTGGGATGTGCTGGTTATGGAAAAAATTGACATATTGCTTACAAGATAAATGTAACTACTATGCTACCACCTGGTACCCTTCTTTTTTTAATCTTGTAGGAGCTGTATACCTTACACTTGCCAGACTTTAAATAGTGCTAACCTCTCGGAAGAGTCTCTATCAGTGACACTAATAAAGAAACTGAATGTCTGCCAAATGTTTTATTTCGGAAGTACGTTTCTGTGCAATATTTAAGATAACTGTTAACATTCTGAACTGGGGGCTGTCACATGTTAATGTTTTGGTTCATCATTTGACAGACATGCTGTAATGAAAACTTTATTTACTTAGCAGTGCTAGCTAATAGAGAGACTGATCTGCTAATTCATAAAGTGTGTACATAAAGATATCATTTACAGGATAAAAGACACAGTATAAATTGTTAATGCATCCCTGGAAAAAGAAAAGGAGACAAACTTGTTTAGAGCAACCTGAGTACACCCAAGAGCTTTGCAATCAGAGGTTTGACTACACATTGTGCTCATATTCATGTTTTAAGTGTACTATACAACCACAATACAATGAGCTGAAATTTGAGATTCCATTGTTGCCATTTGGCACCTTTGGAATACTCTCCTTCAATAAAAAAATAAAACTATTTGAAAGAAAATACTTTAACGAAGATGATATGAGACAGATGTTAAGTCTTCCAGTCAGTCCTATAAAATACATGTTTGGGATGAAACACTTCAGTCCTCACCAATAGCAACCTAAAAGGGTACCCTAGCCCCTTTGAATGAATGCTTCACTGTAGCTGTTTCTTATGATTTGACATTAATTTGGTCTATATCAATGCCAAAAGTATAGGCTGGCTTTCACTTCCTTTGTGGATCTGGGCCATATAAGTGCAGGAAAAACATTTACATTGTACTGTTAGAGTAGTGAACATTGAAACACTGATTTTACAACTTAAACCAGTGCCTGAGTTGCACTGCCAAGATAGTTGAGATTAAATCATAACTCCCAAAAGCATCTATAGTGTGGAACTTAATGAAGGAGAAGGGGCTGTGCAGCTATATATCTTTTTATATTGCTTTCAGCAGAAATAGCTCAGGGTATTATCAGTCTGGATGTTGGTAAAAGCAATACAATTATGGCAAAGTGACTTACATAATTCTGAGGGTTATTTTTAGAATCTTTTTCAAGGTGCGAAAAATCACTAGAGATAAGTTTAAATAAAGAATGCTCAGTGATAGAGCTTCTCGCAAAGCAGTAAGGGTCAAATACTGGAACCCTTACTTACGTTTAGTAGGACCTTACTCCTTGAGTATCCCATTGAAATAAAATGTGATGACTCACCAAGTAAGGCACAATCCAGTGTGAGTAAGGGAATCAGAATCTAGTCCTTAGTCTGAGGGCATAGTACATGTGCTATGATCTCTTAAGGTACTACAAACTAAGTAGAGGCAAGATGATTATATCTTTACTTTGGTTTAGTAGCATCCTACTTACTGAGCAGTCCCACTGATTTCACTTCTGAAGGAGCACACCATTCAGAGTGAGTAAGTGTATCAGAATCTGACCTTATGTTTGTAATGGATCATTCCTTGGATCAAATACCTTCAGGAACACCTGAGTGCTAAGTGATGAGTGATGTTAGTGACGCTGTAGGAGCACTCTTCACTTTGCATTACCGGGGCATAGGTTCTGACTGATCATGAGTGAGGGCATCAGAATCTGGTACAGAAGCAATATTGTACCAGTATTCTGCAAAAACCCAGATTCTGCCACCTTTACGTATATGAAGTAGTATCTTACTCCACAGACTATTCCATTGAAATGAATGGGACTTTTTGCAAAGTAAGGTACTATTCAGTGAGAGTAATGGCAGAAGAATCTGACCCATGATATTAATGTTCCTCCTCTAGATGAGACATAACACAGATGACCAGGCCATGTATGGCCATTATATTTCAATGGAAAACACTTTAATGAGGAGGTTAATCCTAGTGTTCTGGCTAACTGCTAAACCCACGTAATTTTGCTCAGCCCGCCTAAATTCTCACTGAGTTTCAATGGGATATATTTTACTTCGCATTCTACTGAAATTTTTACATAACATAGCTATTCATTGTTAAACAACTGCAGAGTTTACCTTCGGGGTAACTGCATTTCATTGATGAGTGAAGTAGTATTTATTCTAATTTGTAAAGTGTTCCAGGATTTCATCGGATAAAAAGCACTATGCTAAAGCAAGATGCTATTTTACACTTATATTTTTGATAATCAGGTAATAACATTTTGCTGTAGCGTGGGAGAGAGGGCAATATGTTTTCCTATAGAAAGACTGTGTGGTTCAGTCTCTAAAGCACAGGACTGGGAGACAAGAGGCCTGTATTCTATTCCCACCTCTGTGGCTGACTTGCTATGTAACCTGTTAATCCCCCTTCTTTTTAAAGCACTTTGAAATCTCTGGTTGAAAAGTGTCATATAAGTGTTAAGCATCTTATACCTCATGCACCTTGATCTTCACACTCACTAGTAAACAGTGAGGAATACAATATTTCACTCACATATATGTTCTGTTGCTACAAATACAACATTTTAAACAGCCTTTCAACCAAGCAACAATTGGTTGTGTAGTAGAACTGACCTGTACCTAAAAGCCAAATAAAATTGTGCTGAGAAACTGCATTGGGAGATTAAATACTTGCTTAAGGGAAGCAATAGCCAATTGTGAATAGTCCAGTATGCAATATTCACTAGTACAGGTGGCTAGGTAGTCACCTGCTGAAACTGTCAAATTACCAGGCTATATCCTACAAATTCCCAAAATACCAGTACCCCTAGGCCAACAGAGGCCACCATTTTCTGTGATTTCACTGTGGGAAGCACCACCCTTTATAGTGGTATTCTCAGGAGTGCCATCTATGTATCAATGTTGACCAGTCCATGTGATATAATTTCTGAACCCGTTATTGTTTTCACAGGCAGTACTTTCAGGAATGACATTATGGATTACCGATTTCAGTGTTTTCCACATGCAGGCTTGGGCAGTCATATACTGCATCACTTGTCAGACATCCAGCAAATGACTCTCAATAACAAATAAACTGTTGTGCCTCTAAACAAAAAAGCACATGCATCTGGGGTGGGGCAGGGACAAAGTCATCCATTAAGTGTGCAACTTGCTCTTCTCCACCTTTCGAAGCTGTGATTAGTCTTCTAATTGTGCGTCCAAATTAAGTAGATGCTTTCTGCATGCATAATTAATTGATTCTCCTGATGATAGCACCTAATTTTTGATTACCACAGAAGCTATCATTAAATACCAAGTAAGACGGTCTGCAAACTGGCTTTCTCTTGAAGCTGGATACAGACAACTTGTGACAGGCATGCAGTTATCATCAAATGCAGAAACTGGCTATTGTCTAGGACTGGGATATGTAAACTTGACCACAGGTTCCAGCTAATTCACTTACTGTCGGCTGCAATGAATTAATTCTGTCTTGATTATTAGTATCCTGAAATATTATTTGAATATTTCTATGGGAGGAAACTCTTTTATATTCAAAGGAATCTCTCTGCAGCTGTTCTCTTTAGCACCTACAACTGCACAAAGTTAAAACCAGGAATAGCATTAGTGACCACAACCCTCTCTATCTAAACTGATCCTCTATGCTAAAAGCAGGACATTGGATGGCAAAATATGTCTTTCTGTATGGTATGTTTCCATACTATAGAGCACCTAGTCCTTTCTTGGTCAGTACTCCCACTGTAGCTAATGGGAGCTTTTCCTAAACATGGGCTTCATGATTTGGCCCATTTCTTTCCTTTAGTCCCTTGTTCAAAGGAGGGGGGGCACATAACACCGCATAACAAGAAAATGAGGGTATGTCTATACTACCCGCCAAATCGGCGGGTAGTAATCAATCTATCGGGGATTGATTTATCGTGTCCCATCTAGACGTGATAAATTGATCCCAGAAGCGCTCCCCATCGCAGGAAGTCCTGCTCAGTGAGAAGAGGAAGCGCAGTCGACGAGGGAGCCTGCCTGCGCCGCGTGGACCCGATGTAAGTACTTTCACTTTCGATCTAGGAAACGTTGACTTCAGCTACGCTATTCTCGTAGCTGAAGTTATGTATCCTAGATCGATCCCCCCCCCCCCCGCCCAGTGTAGACCAGCCCTTAGAGAGTTTGTGCTGTAAGTATGCATAAAAAATGGAAACTAGGACAAGTTACAAAGGATGAATATAGGCAAACAACACGGGAATGCAGGGGCAAGATTAGAAAGGCAAAGGCACAAAATGAGCTCAAACTAGCTGCAGGAATAAAGAGAAACAAGAAAACTTTTTATCAATACATTAGAAGCAAGAGGAAGACCAAGGACAGGGTAGGCCCACTACTCAGTGAGGAGGGAGAAACAGTAACAGGAAAGTCGGAAATGGCAGAGATGCTTAATGACTTCTTTGTTTCGGTCTTCACCGAGAAGTCTGAAGGAATGCCTAACATAGTGAATGCTAATGGGAAGGGGGAAGGTTTAGAAGATAAAAAAAGAACAAGTTAAAAATCACTTAGATAAGTTAGCTGCCTGCAAGTCACCAGGACCTGATGAAATGCATCCTAGAATACTCAAGGAGCTAATAGAGGAGGTATCTGAGCCTCTAGCTATTATCTTTGGTAAATCATGGGAGACAGGAGAGATTCCAGAAGACTGGAAAAGGGCAAATATAGTGCCCATCTATAAAAAGGGAAATAAAAACAACCCAGGAAACTACAGACGAGTTAGTTTAACTTCTGTGCCAGGGAAAATAATGGAGCAAGTAATTAAGGAAATCATCTGCAAACATTTGGAAGGTGGTAAGGTAATAGGGAATAACCAGCATGGATTTATAAAGAACAAATCATGTCAAACCAATCTGATAGCTTTCTTTGATAGGATAACGGGTCTTGTGGATAAGGGAGAAGCAGTGGATGTGGTATACCTAGACTTTAGTAAGGCATTTGATATGGTCTCGCATGATATTCTTATCAATAAACTAGGGAAATACAACTTAGATGGGGCTACTATAAGGTGGGTGCACAACTGGTTGGATAACCGTACTCAGAGATGATAGGTTTCAGTGTAGTAGCCATGTTAGTCTGTGTCAGCAAAATGAAAATAAGAAAGAAAAACTTGTAGCACCTTAGAGACTAACAAATTTATTTCAGCATAAGCTTTCGTGGGTTAGTACCCACTTCATCGGATGCGTGGAATGAAACATACAGTAGACAGATATTTATACAGTCAGAGAAACATGATAAGGTGGAGGTGCATAGACCAACCTTAAGAGGCCAATTAATTGAGAGGAACCATAACAGCAGGGGAAGAAAAACCTTTGAAGTGATAAACAAGATGGTCACACAGGTGTGAATGAGGATCGTAAACTTAAGGGAAATAGATTCAATTAACGTAATGGCCGAGCCATTCGAGGTCCTTATTTAATCCTGAGGTAATGCAATCTAGTTTGCATATCAATTCGAGTTCAACAGTTTCTCTTTGAAGTCTGTTTTTCGAGTTAATCTGTCGCAACACTGCTACCCTCAAGTCTGTCAGTGAGTGATTAGGGAGGTTGAAGTGTTCTCCTACTGGTTTTTGAATGTTATGATTCCTGATATCAGATTTATGTCCATTTATTCTTTTGCGTAGAGACTGTCCGGTTTGGCCAATGTACATGGCAGAGGGGCATTGCTGGCACATGATGGCATATATCACATTGGTAGATGTGCAGGTGAATGAGCCCCTGATGGTGTGGCGGATGTGATTAGGCCCTGTGATGGTATCACTTGAATCGATATGTGGACAGAGTTGGCATCGGGCTTTGTTGCAAGGATAGGTTCCTGGGTTAGTGTTTTTGTTGTATGGTGTGTGGTTGCTGGTGAGTATTTGCTTCAGGTTGGGGGGCTGTCTGTAAGCGAGGATTGGTCTGGCCTCCAAGATCTGTGAGAGTGAGGGATCATCTTTTAGGATAGGCTGTAGATCTTTGATGATGCGCTGGAGAGGTTTTAGTTGGGGGCTAAAGGTGACGGCTAGTGGTGTTCTGTTATTTTCTTTTTTGGGCCTGTCTTGTAGTAGGTGACTCCTGGGTACTCTTCTGGCTCTGTCAATCTGTTTTTTCACTTCAGCAGGTGGGTATTGTAGTTGTAAGAATGCTTGATAGAGATCTTGTAGGTGTTTGTCTCTGTCTGAGGGATTGGAGCAAATGCGGTTGTATCTTAGAGCTTGGCTGTAAACAATGGATCGTGTGGTGTGTCCAGGATGGAAGCTGGAAGCATGTAGGTAAGTATAGCGGTCAGTAGGTTTCCGGTATAGGGTGGTGTTTATGTGACCATCACTTATTAGCACAGTGATGTCTAGGAAATGGACCGCTTGTGTGGACTGGTCTAGGCTGAGGTTGATGGTGGGATGGAAATTGTTGAAATCATGGTGGAATTCCTCAAGGGCTTCTTTTCCATGGGTCCAAATGATGAAGATATCATCAATGTAGCGCAAGTAGAGTAGGGGTGTTAGGTGACGAGAGCTGAGGAAGCGTTGTTCTAAGTCAGCCATAAAAATGTTGGCATACTGTGGGGCCATACGGGTACCCATAGCAGTGCCACTGACTTGGAGGTATATATTGTCCCCAAATGTGAAATAGTTGTGGGTGAGGACAAAATCACAAAGTTCGGCCACCAGGTTAGCCGTGGTAGTATCGGGGATACTGTTCCTGACAGCTTGTAGTCCATCGTTGTGTGGAATGTTAGTGTAGAGGGCTTCTACATCCATAGTGGCCAGGATGGTGTTGTCTGGAAGATCACCGATGGATTGTAGTTTCCTCAGGAAGTCAGTGGTGTCGCGAAGATAGCTGGGAGTGCTGGTAGCATAGGGCCTGAGGAGAGAGTCTATATAGCCAGACAATCCTGCTGTTAGGGTGCCAATGCCTGAGATGATGGGGCGTCCAGGATTTCCAGGTTTATGGATCTTGGGTAGCAGATAGAATGCCCCTGGTCGGGGTTCTAGGCACGTGTCTGTACAAATTTGTTCTTGTGCTTTTCCAGGGAGTTTCTGGAGCAGATGGTGTAGTTTCTTTTGGTACTCCTCAGTGGGGTCAGAGGATAAAGGCCTGTAGAATGTGGAGTTACAGAGCTGTCTGACAGCTTCTTGTTCATATTCCAACTTATTCATGATGACGACAGCTCCTCCTTTGTCAGCCTTTTTGATTATGATCTTAGAGTTGTTCCTGAGGCTGTTGATGGCATTGTGTTCTGCACGGCTGAGGTTATGGGGCAAGTGATTTTGCTTTTCTACAATTTCAGCTCGAGCACGGCGACGGAAGCAGTCTATGTAGAAGTCCAATTTGTTGTTTCGACCTTCAGGAGGAGTCCACGCAGAATCCTTCTTTTTGTAGTTTTGGTAGGAAGGATTCGGTGGGTTAGTATGTTGTACAGAGGTCTGTTGGAAATATTCTTTGAGTCGGAGACGTCGAAAGTAGGATTCTAGGTCACCGCAGAACTGTATCATGTTCGTGGGTCTGGAGGGACAAAAGGAGAGGCCCCGAGAAAGGACAGATTCTTCTCCTGGGCTGAGAGTATAGCTGGAAAGATTAACAATATTGTTGGGTGGGGTAAGGGAACTGCTGTTGTGGTTCCTTGTGGCATGCAGCAGTTTAGATAGCTTAGTGTCCTTTTTCTTTTGTAAAGAAGCAAAGCTTGTGTTGTAAATGGCTTGTCTAGTTTTTGTAAAGACAGTCCATGAAGAAGTTTGTGTGGAAGGTTGGTTTTCCATAAGAGTATCCAGTTTTGAGAGCTCAGTCTTAATCTTTCCCTGTTTGCTGTATAGGATGTTGATCAGGTGGTTTCGCAGTTTCTTTGAGAGTGTGAGGCACAATCTCTCAGCATAGTCTGTGTGATAAGTAGATTGTAATGGATTTTTTACCTTTAGTCCTTTTGGTATGATGTCCATCTGTTTGCAGTTGGAAAGGAAGATGATGTCTGTCTGTATCTGTGCGAGTTTTTTCATGAAGTTGATGGATTTCCACCCCATACGGCTGAATGCAGTGCCTTGCATAATGATAGGTTTCAGTGTAGTAGCCGTGTTAGTCTGTGTCAGCAAAATGAAAATAAGAAAGAAAAACTTATAGCACCTTATGCCATCATGTGCCAGCAATGCCCCTCTGCCATGTACATTGGCCAAACCGGACAGTCTCTACGCAAAAGAATAAATGGACATAAATCTGATATCAGGAATCATAACATTCAAAAACCAGTAGGAGAACACTTCAACCTCCCTAATCACTCACTGACAGACTTGAGGGTAGCAGTGTTGCGACAGATTAACTCGAAAAACAGACTTCAAAGAGAAACTGTTGAACTCGAATTGATATGCAAACTAGATTGCATTACCTCAGGATTAAATAAGGACCTCGAATGGCTCGGCCATTACGTTAATTGAATCTATTTCCCTTAAGTTTACGATCCTCATTCACACCTGTGTGACCATCTTGTTTATCACTTCAAAGGTTTTTCTTCCCCTGCTGTTATGGTTCCTCTCAATTAATTAGCCTCTTAAGGTTGGTCTATGCACCTCCACCTTATCATGTTTCTCTGACTGTATAAATATCTGTCTACTGTATGTTTCATTCCATGCATCCGATGAAGTGGGTACTAACCCACGAAAGCTTATGCTGAAATAAATTTGTTAGTCTCTAAGGTGCTACAAGTTTTTCTTTTTTTTTTCTTTCTTATTTTCATCGTACTCAGAGAGTAGTTATTAATGGTTCCCAATCCTGCTGGAAAGGTATTACGAGTGGGGTTCTGCAAGGGTCTGTTTTGGGACCAGCTCTGTTCAATATCTTCATCAATGACTTGGATATTGGCATATCCAGAAACGCATATTCAGATGAGCAACCGTTTTCATGTTCTCTCCACAGGTACTAGTGCAGAGAGTGGAGTGAATGATACATCTGAGGGAACAGAGCAGAAGGAGACTCCACTGACTGGAAGGCATGAGATGCACAGTCCTAGAGATAGGGGTTCCACGACCACCACTCCCAAGAGGAGGAGGAGGGTGGTGGTGGTCGGGAACTCTCTCCTCAGGGGGACTGAGTCATCTATCTGCCGCCCTGACCGGGAAAACCGAGAGGTGTGCTGCTTGCCAGGGGCTAGGATTCGTGATGTGACGGAGAGACTGCCGAGACTCATCAAACCCTCAGATCGCTACCCCTTCCTGCTTCTCCACGTGGGCACCAATGATACTGCCAAGAATGACCTTGAGCGTATTACTGCAGACTACGTGGCTCTGGGAAGAAGGATAAAGGAGTTTGAGGCGCAAGTGGTGTTCTCGTCCATTCTCCCTGTGGCAGGAAAAGGCCGGGGTAGAGACCGTCGAATCGTGGAAGTCAACGAATGGCTACGCAGATGGTATCGGAGAGAAGGGTTCGGATTCTTTGACCATGGGATGGTGTTCCAAGAAGAAGGAGTGCTAGGCAGAGATGGGCTCCACCTGATGAAGAGAGGGAAGAGCATCTTTGGAAGCAGGCTGGCTAACCTAGTGAGGAGGGCTTTAAACTAGGTTCACCGGGGGAAGGAGACCAAAGCCCCGAGGTAAGTGGGGAAGTGGGATACCGGGAGGAAGCACAAGTAGGTGAGTGCAAGAGGGGAGGGCTCCTGCCCCACACTGGGACAGCAGGACGATCGGTGAGTTATCTTAAATGCCTATACACAAATGCAAGAAGCCTGGGGAACAAGCAGGGAGAACTGGAAGTCCTGGCACAGTCAAGGAATTATGATGTAATTGGAATAACAGAGACTTGGTGGGATAACTCACATGATTGGAGTACTGTCATGGATGGATATAAACTGTTCAGGAAGGATAGGCAGGGCAGAAAAGTTGGGGGAGTTGCGTTGTATGTAAGAGAGCAGTATGACTGCTCAGAGCTCCAGTATGAAACTGCAGAAAAACCTGAGAGTCTCTGGATTAAATTTAGAAGTGTGAGCAACAAGGGTAATGTCGTGGTGGGAGTCTGCTACAGACCACCAGACCAGGGGGATGAGGTGGACGAGGCTTTCTTCCAGCAACTAACAGAAGTTACTAGATCACAGGCCCTGGTTCTCATGGGTGACTTTAATCACCCCGATATCTGCTGGGAGAGCAATACAGCGGTCCACAGACAATCCAGGAAGTTTTTGGAAAATGTAGGGGACAATTTCCTGGTGCAAGTGCTGGAGGAACCAACTAGGGGAAAAGCTCTTCTTGACCTGCTGCTCACAAACAGGGAGGAAATAGTAGAGGAAGCAATAGTGGATGGGAACCTGGGAGGCAGTGACCATGAGATGGTTGAGTTCAGGATCCTGACGCAAGGAAGAAAGGAGAGCAGTAGAACAGAGACCCTGGACTTCAGAAAAGCAGACTTTGACTCCCTCAGGGAACTGATGGGCAAGGTCCCCTGGGAGAATAACATGAGGGGGAAAGGAGTCGAGGAAAGCTGGCTGTATTTTAAAGAATCCTTATTGAGGTTGCAGGAACAAACCATCCCGATGTGTAGAAAGAAAAGTAAATATGGCAGGCGACCAGCTTGGCTTAACGGTGAAATCCTTGCTCGTCTTAAACACAAAAAAGCAGCTTACAAGAAGTGGAAGATTGGACAAATGACCAGGGAGGAGTATATAAATATTGTTCAGGCATGCAGGAGTGAAATTAGGAAGGCCAAATCACACTTGGAGTTGCAGCTAGCCGGAGATGTTAGGAGTAACAAGAAGGGTTTCTTCAGGTATGTGAGCAACAAGAAGAAAGTCAAGGAAAGTGTGGGCCCCTTGCTGAATGAGGGAGGGAACCTAGTGACAGAGGATGTGGAGAAAGCTAGTGTACTCAATGCTTTTTTTGCCTCTGTCTTCACAGACAAGGTCAGCTCCCAGGCGGCTGCACTCCGCAGCACGGTATGGGGAGGAGGTGACCAGCCCTCTGTGGAGAAAGAAGTAGTTCGGGACTATTTAGAAAAGCTGGACGAACACAAGTCCATGGGGCCGGATGCACTGCATCCGAGGGTGCTAAAGGAGTTGGCCGATGTGATTGCAGAGCCATTGGCCATTATCTTTGACAAATCATGGCAATCAGGGGAGGTCCCGGATGACTGGAAAAAAGCTAATGTAGTGCCCATCTTTAAAAAAGGGAAGAAGGAAGATCCGGGGAACTACAGGCCAGTCAGTCTCACCTCAGTCCCTGGAAAAATCATGGAACAGGTCCTCAAGGAATCAATTCTGAACCACTTAAAGGAGGGGAAAGTGATCAGGAACAGTCAGCATGGATTCACCAAGGGCAAGTCATGCCTGACTAACCTAATTGCCTTCTAGGATGAGATAACTGGCTCTGTGGATGAGAGGAAAGCAGTGGATGTGCTATTTCTTGACTTTAGCAAAGCTTTTGATACAGTCTCCCACAGTGTTCTTGCCAGCAAGTTAAGGAAGTATGGGCTGGATGAATGGACGGTAAGGTGGATAGAAAACTGGCTGGATGGTCGTGCTCAACGGGTAGTGATCAATGGCTCCATGTCTAGTTGGCAGCCGGTATCAAGTGGAGTGCCCCAAGGGTCGGTGCTGGGGCCGGTTTTGTTCAATATCTTCATCAACGATCTGGAGGATGGTGTGGACTGCACCCTTAGCAAGTTTGCAGATGACACTAAACTGGGAGGAGTGGTTGATACGCTGGAGGGTAGGGACAGGATACAGAGGGACCTAGACAAATTAGAGGATTGGGCCAAAAGAAATCTGATGAGGTTCAACAAGGACAAGTGCAGAGTCCTGCACTTAGGACGGAAGAATCCCGTGCACTGCTACAGACTAGGGACCGAATGGCTGGGCAGCAGTTCTGCAGAAAAGGACTTAGGGGTTACGGTGGACGAAAAGCTGAATATGAGTCAACAGTGTGCCCTTGTTACCAAGAAGGCTAACGGCATTTTGGCCTGTATAAGTAGGGGCATTTCCAGCAGATCGAGGGACGTGATTATTCCCCTCTATTCGGCACTGGTGAGGCCTCATTTGGAGTACTGTGTCCAGTTTTGGGCCCCACGCTACAAGAAGGATGTGGATAAATTGGAAAGAGTCCAATGGAGGGCAACAAAAATGATTAGGGGGCTCGAGCACATGACTTATGAGGAGAGGCTGAGGGAACTGGGATTGTTTAGCCTGCAGAAGAGAAGAATGAGGGGGGATTTGATAGCTGCTTTCAACTACCTGAAAGGGGGTTCCAAAGAGGATGGATCTAGACTGTTCTCAGTGGTAGAAGATGACAGAACAAGGAGTAATGGTCTCAAGTTGCAGAGGGGGAGGTTTAGGTTGGATATTAGGAAAAACTTTTTCACTAGTAGGGTGGTGAAGCACTGGAATGGGTTACCTAGGGAGGTGGTGGAATCTCCTTCCTTAGAGGTTTTTAAGGTCAGGCTTGACAAAGCCCTGGCTGGGATGATCTAATTGGGTTTGGTCGTGCTTTGAGCAGGGGGTTGGACTAGATGACCTCCTGAGGTCCCTTCCAACCCTGAGATTCTATGATTCTATAGAAAGTACGCTTATTAAGTTTGCAGACGATACCAGACTGGGAGGGATTGCAACTGCTTTGGAGGATAGGGTCATAATTCAAAATGTTCTGGACAAATTGGAGAACTGGTCAGAGGTAAACAGGATGAAGTTTAATAAGGACAAATGCAAAGTGCTCCACTTAGGTAGGAACAATCAGTTTCACACATAAAGAATGGGAGGAGACTGTCTAGGAAGGAGTACGGCAGAAAGGCATCTAAGGGTTATAGTGGACCACAAGCTAAATATGAGTCAACAGTGTGATGCTGTTGCAAAAAACGCAAACTTGATTCTGGGCTGCATTAACAGGTGTGTTGTGAGCAAGACATGAGAAGTCATTCTTCCGCTCTACTCTGCGCTGGTTAGGCCTCAACTGGAGTATTGTGTCCAGTTCTGGGCACCGCATTTCAAGAAAGATGTGGAGAAATTGGAGAGGGCCCAGAGAAAAGCAACAAGAATGATTAAGGATCTAGAGAACATGACCTATGAAGGAAGGCTGAAGGAATTGGGTTTGTTTAGTTTGGAAAAGAGAAGACTGAGAGGGGACATGATAGCGGTCTTCAGGTATCTAAAAGGGTGTCATAAAGAGGAGGGAGGAAACTTGTTCATCTTAGCCTGTAAGGATAGAACAAGAAGCAATGGGCTTAAACTGCAGCAAAGGAGGTTTAGGTTGGACATTAGGAAAAAGTTCCTAACTGTCAGTGTGGTTAAAGACTGGAATAAACTGCCCAGGGAGGTTGTGGAATCTCCATCTCTGGAGATATTTAAGTGTAGGTTAGATAAATGTCTATCAGGGATGGTCTAGACTGTATTTGGTCCTGCCATGAGGGCAGGGGGCTGGACTCGATGACCTCTCGAGGTCCCTTCCAGCCCTAGAATCTATGAATCCCAAACATGAGTAGTTCAGACAATGTGTAGTGGCAGTGGTGGCCTTAGGCTGCTGCCATTGATGCAGTCACTTCAGGAACCAGATGATTCAGGAACCATGCATGGTGCCAGCAGAAAGCTCATGGCTTTGCTAAATATGGCACCATCAGCTGCCCACTCCCAAACAAACAACTCAACTGATAGCTCTAATATTTGCTGTCCCACTAGCCTGTACACTTTCTGCTCTGTTATCTCTGTGCCTCTGTTCTGCTTCTGTATATGCATGCTTAGCTCTGACCAGCTCCTTTTCCATCTTCCTCCCCTGACTTGACTAGCTGACCTGTTGGTACCCAATCTTGTGCTCCAATAGCCTTTACCAAAGCAAATTAGCAGAACCATAGCAAAGACTACAGGAAACAATACTTTGCACTTCTGCATCTTCCTCCTCCTTAGCCCTGGTCTACACTGGGGGGCGGGGGCGGGGAATCGACCTAAGATACGCAACTTCAGCTACGAGCATAGCGTAGCTGAAGTCGACGTATCTTAGGTCGACTTACCTCGCGTCCTCATGGCGTGGGGTCGACGGCTGACGCTCCCCCGTCGACTCTGCTTCTGCCTCTCACCATGATGGAGTACAGGAGTCGACGGCAGAGTGATTGGGGATCGATTTATCGTGTCTACACTAGAAGCGATAAATCAATCCCCAATAGATCGCTCACTACCCCCCGATCCGGCGGGTAATGTAGACGTACCCTTAGAATTTTAAAGCACTTTACAAGATTGAATGGATAAGCATATCACCACATTATGTGAGGTGGGTGTTGTTATTCCAGATTAACATAGATGAAGCTGAGGCAGAATGGTGAGTGACTTGTTCAAGATCACAGGACTAGTCTGTAGCAGAGCTGGAAAAAGAGCACAGACTACTTAAGCACAGATCTTTAGAGTTAAATAATTAAACTCTGGAGTAGATTGCAAGTATCCTGCAATGATAAATCCCAGACTGTACTGAAATTAATTTTAGTTCGACCAGTGTTTGGTTTGCTTTTTCTCCATGTGAGAGGCTTGTTATATATTTTTTTACATTATTTTTCAATTTTATTCCCACCATTGCTAAATACCAATAATCTGTTGTTTCCATCTGATATGCTTGGAATCTCCTCTTTCTCCTGCTATATAAGAAGTGGCAACCTGACCTACACAAGGTATCTGCTTAATCAGTTTGTTGGATCTGCTTGCGTCTAGATCTGCTCACATAGTTTCATCTGAAACATTTCTTGGTGCGAAAATGGCCTCTTTTTTCAAAAATGAAGACAATTTTCAGTAAACATTTTCTTAAAAGATCTGCTCTTTCAATGGAAAAAAATAAAATAAACCCCGAAAATGTTTTCAGTTTCAAAGCGCCAAACCAATTTTCGCTTTGTTTCTGATGGTTCCCCTTCTCATCCTTTTTCCCTTCTCCTTCTTTTTTTCTTTTTGCCATTGAAAAAGGGGAGGTGGAATGATAAAAGAGAGATAGGCATAAGGAAATTAAAAATAATTTTCCTTCAATGTTTTGAGGGTTTATTTTTAAATCTGAAAAATTCAATTTTTTTCATAAAGTATACTTACCATTTTTCAACCAGCTTTACTTGTCTCTCATCATGAACTGGTTATTGGTCAGTCATTCTCTTATCTGGACCTTGTCTCATCCAAGCCTGGCTAACTATTCTTTCCTGTTTCTTTTGTCATTTCCCAGGTCACATTCTTTTTTTCCTTTCCCTTCCTCAGTCTACTGCATAGAATGAAATTGTATCTGTTTACAACTCATCATGTTCCCCCTCTCATGGTGAAGAGGGGCCAACCTCTACAGGGAAGGCAGTGATGCCTTGGAAACATCCAATGCTAGATTTTAGCTCTTTCTCATCCTCCTTTTGCACGTTTTTCTTTAAATCACCTCCTTTTGAAGTTTTAATGTGGAGATGAAAATTATTGGTTAACAATGTATTTGTCTATATTTTACCTCCTACAAATGTGAACATGAAACTAGTCTCACCTACTGACTTTCTAATCTCTGTATTTTGTTGACTACTTGCTGTATGTTAATTACTGAAATTATTTATATAGTGACAACATTTAGTAGACAAAACTTGTAAATAACAAAAGATTGTCAAGGTGCTCAGTGATGGAGGAGATATACAGACTACGCTAAGGCAGAAGCTTGTCTCAGTGAATAGTGCTCGCTTTGGCAGCACATATACTAATTTCTGGGTCATTCAGTAGCCCTCAAAACATTTACAGTGTTAAGACCCATAGTGTCAATTCTAAGGGCCTTAGGAATAAGACTGATAATATATCTGTGATATCCTAATAGCAGCTCCACGTTCAAACCCCTTCTGCACATAAGACAAGGTGAGTGCACATCTCAGGCGAGTGATCCAAGTAGCTGGTTAAAAGTTAGAGGGGAGTGCCAGCACCACCACCTCATCCTCTTCCTCTGCCATTTTGTGTGGGTTTAGGGTGCTCTGAAAATGCGTACTGGATCAGATCCGTAGGCAAGCTAAGCAGGGGAAAACCTAGTTTGAGCCCACTGAGGCTTACACACGAGATAGGTACCTGTGCACATGCTTACTGGCAGAAACTTAGGTGTGTAAGGGGTTTTGAAGATCTCAGTGGCAGTTAGGTGCTCAGGTCAGTCTTTACATGATTCTGGTTTTCGTAGCATTGACTAAAACCATTTCATACTTCTGGTCATCTTGACTTTTCTTGCTGTCAAAATCACTATGGGATAGATTCTGATACCCTTTCTCACATTGAATAGTACCTTACTCCATTAATGGTATATGCTATTGAAATTGATAGGTACATGGTATTGAAATTGTGGAGTGAGATTCTACTCAGTGTGGCTGAGTTTCAGACTCTGGGTGTATATACGGCTGAGAAAGAGACATCCAGACCTTCTACTTAGCTAATATTACTTGTTCTGTACAACATAGTATTTGAGATCTCTAGAACTTCAGCTGTGATATGGATGCAGTTTTACCTTTAACTAGGTCTACAGTAAGTAACTTTGTCTACACTAGACTTTTTTCTTCATCCTTCCATCCGCTGATACACTGGTAGAGCTGCATTACTAGTACCAATGAGAACATTAGTGAAGACAGGCTGCTGGTGGATACAGGGGTTTTAATCACCAGATCTGCTCTCACCTGCTGCAAGTGACACAACTTTGGTGGCCCCAGAACAATAGAAGGAATAAATTCCAAAGATGTGAGAATCTTGCAGAGAATGTCCTGCCAGCTACCTCCTTTCATATATACAAGTGGGACAACCCTGCTGATTGCAGCTGTGGCAATATGTTATGCAGAAGAGATGTGGTCTCTGAAATAGATAGGTCCAAGCAACCAATAGCAGACACATTCATCTGAGCGGAATTAATAATTAATTCCTGTCATGTCTGTCAGTTGCTTTCTCCCCAAACCAATGAGCATCATCTCAGTCTTATCTGGAGTCAGTCTCACCCACAGGGGCTCGTTCACCTGCACGTCTACCAATGTGATATATGCCATCATGTGCCAGCAATGCCCCTCTGCCATGTACATTGGCCAAACCGGATAGTCTCTACGCAAAAGAATAAACAGACACAAATCTGACATCAGGAATCATAACATTCAAAAACCAGTAGGAGAACATTTCAACCTCTCTAATCACTCAGTGACAGACTTAAAGGTGGCAATTTTGCAACAGAAAAACTTCAAAAACAGACTTCAGTGAGAAGCTGTTGAACTTGAATTAATATGCAAACTAGATACCATCAACTCAGGGTTGAGCAGAGACTGGGAATGGCTTGGCCATTACGTTAATTGAATCTATTTCCCTTAAGTTAACTATCCTCACTCACACCTTTGTGTCAACTGTCCGCAATGGGCCATCTTGATTATCACTTCAAAAGTTTTTTTCCCCGGCTGATATAGTTCCTCTTAATGAATAAGCCTCTTAAAGTTGGTATAGGCACTTCCACCTTTTTATGTTTCTTTGAATGAATGAGGGAGGGAACCTAGTGACAGAGGATGTGGAGAAAGCTAGTGTACTCAATGCTTTTTTTGCCTCTGTCTTCACAGACAAGGTCAGCTCCCAGGCGGCTGCACTCCGCAGCACGGTATGGGGAGGAGGTGACCAGCCCTCTGTGGAGAAAGAAGTAGTTCGGGACTATTTAGAAAAGCTGGACGAACACAAGTCCATGGGGCCGGATGCACTGCATCCGAGGGTGCTAAAGGAGTTGGCCGATGTGATTGCAGAGCCATTGGCCATTATCTTTGACAAATCATGGCAATCGGGGGAGGTCCCGGATGACTGGAAAAAAGCTAATGTAGTGCCCATCTTTAAAAAAGGGAAGAAGGAAGATCCGGGGAACTACAGGCCAGTCAGTCTCACCTCAGTCCCTGGAAAAATCATGGAGCAGGTCCTCAAGGAATCAATTCTGAACCACTTAAAGGAGGAGAAAGTGATCAGGAACAGTCAGCGTGGATTCACCAAGGGCAAGTCATGCCTGACTAACCTAATTGCCTTCTAGGATGAGATAACTGGCTCTGTGGATGAGGGGAAAGCAGTGGATGTGCTATTTCTTGACTTTAGCAAAGCTTTTGATACAGTCTCCCACAGTGTTCTTGCCAGCAAGTTAAGGAAGTATGGGCTGGATGAATGGACGGTAAGGTGGATAGAAAACTGGCTGGATGGTCGTGCTCAACGGGTAGTGATCAATGGCTCCATGTCTAGTTGGCAGCCGGTATCAAGTGGAGTGCCCCAAGGGTCGGTGCTGGGGCCGGTTTTGTTCAATATCTTCATCAACGATCTGGAGGATGGTGTGGACTGCACCCTTAGCAAGTTTGCAGATGACACTAAACTGGGAGGAGTGGTTGATACGCTGGAGGGTAGGGACAGGATACAGAGGGACCTAGACAAATTAGAGGATTGGGCCAAAAGAAATCTGATGAGGTTCAACAAGGACAAGTGCAGAGTCCTGCACTTAGGACGGAAGAATCCCGTGCACTGCTACAGACTAGGGACCGAATGGCTGGGCAGCAGTTCTGCAGAAAAGGACCTAGGGGTTACGGTGGACGAAAAGCTGAATATGAGTCAACAGTGTGCCCTTGTTGCCAAGAAGGCTAACGGCATTTTGGCCTGTATAAGTAGGGGCATTTCCAGCAGATCGAGGGACGTGATTATTCCCCTCTATTCGGCACTGGTGAGGCCTCATTTGGAGTACTGTGTCCAGTTTTGGGCCCCACGCTACAAGAAGGATGTGGATAAATTGGAAAGAGTCCAACGGAGGGCAACAAAAATGATTAGGGGGCTCGAGCACATGACTTATGAGGAGAGGCTGAGGGAACTGGGATTGTTTAGCCTGCAGAAGAGAAGAATGAGGGGGGATTTGATAGCTGCTTTCAACTACCTGAAAGGGGGTTCCAAAGAGGATGGATCTAGACTGTTCTCAGTGGTAGAAGATGACAGAACAAGGAGTAATGGTCTCAAGTTGCAGAGGGGGAGGTTTAGGTTGGATATTAGGAAAAACTTTTTCACTAGTAGGGTGGTGAAGCACTGGAATGGGTTACCTAGGGAGGTGGTGGAATCTCCTTCCTTAGAGGTTTTTAAGGTCAGGCTTGACAAAGCCCTGGCTGGGATGATCTAATTGGGTTTGGTCCTGCTTTGAGCAGGGGGTTGGACTAGATGACCTCCTGAGGTCCCTTCCAACCCTGAGATTCTATGATTCTATGATTCTATGAATGTATAAATATCTGCTTACTGTATGTTCCATTCCATGCGTCTGATGAAGTGGGTTCTAACCCACGAAAGCTTATGCTGAAATAAATTTGTTAGTCTCTAAGGTGCCACAAGTAATCCTGTTCTTTTTGCTGATACAGACTAACATGACTGCTACTCTGAAACCTGTGAGAATTGGTGAAACATGCTCTAAATATTTCTCTTATAAATGTAAAAATATAAATGGTTTATTCGGAAATGAATCAAATTAAAGAGATTTCATTATATCTATATATAATTCCCCTTAACATACCTAGGACTATATGTCAAAATGAAGTGCTTAATTAGATTATTTGTACATGGATTTCAGATATGCATACTATTAAATTGTCAGCTCCTTTCTTCAGTTCTACACCTGCATAATGAACAGGAGAGTAGCTGTATTATAACCTGAAAGCTCTGGATATAAGAACTCTTGAGTGTGGGAGGACCCATCCCTTTATAGCATGGTGAGGTAGGTGGAACAACTGTGAGCCACTGCCAGAGATTACCAGGGAAGGGGCCTTCCATATGAGGCTTTTTCTCTTGGGCAACCCCACCAGGAATTACCACACTCCTCCTGCAATGGGTGGTAGAGAGAAACTATGCAAACAGACATTTAGACTCTCTAGACTGCTACTTAGATATTATTTTTCCATTCCTTTCCTCAGACTGTCCCTGCAACTGCTTTTGTGTGATAGGAAAGGTGGAAGATAAATGTAGAGCAATGTAGGATGGGCATGGCATGAAACTGGACTGTGGGGCAGGGAGGGAAATGTAAGAAATTCTAGACTTCTAAAAAGTTTCATATTTGTTGTTTGGCAATTACTTTTTGTCTGTACTTCTGGGTATCTTGTTATTAAGCTCTTTGGGACAGAATCTGTTTGTACAGCACTGAACATGTTGCGGAACTGATCCATGACGTGGGGCTCTAGGTGGTACTGTAATATGAATAAATAATAATGAGCCTGTCCAATGCAACTGGTTCTCTACAAGGGTTTTATTTATTATTTGTAGTACAATAGCACCTAGAGTCCCCAACTAAGATTGGGACCCTATTGTCCTAAGCAATGTACAAAATGCATAGCAAGAGATGGTCCCTGCACCCAAAAGTTTCCAGTCTAGACAGATAAGACAAAGAGCACATTTTTAAAAATAAAATACATACCCTGAATTGCCTAGAATGTAATACTGGTCATTGTCATGCAAAGCTAGTATTTATTTTAGATTCCTGACCTTTGAAGAAGTTACTTCACTTCATCAGGAGCTCTTACTGTAATATTTTGATGTACCGGTGAGAACTCCACATTGACAAGGCTGCTACTGGCAGCTCTGGGATGATAATTCTGAACTAGGAATCAGAAACATTCTATGGATTCACTAATCCACTTTGCAAATTGAAGAGTCAACATCTTATTTTCTGATACAGCTGCAGAAGGATACCAGAATCTAAAGTGCCTTCTGTTTGCTTTTAATTTGTGCACAATTTAAACACTAACAATGTTCTTGCATATTTTACATAATGGAAGGATATGGGAGGTAAACAAGCTATTATTTTACAAGTAAGAAACTCCTAATACACTTTCAGGCAATGTTTGACAACTATCAGTGTTACAATTATGAAATGTAAATATTCTTTAGGGTTTGATATTTAATTCAGTTTAAATGTTTTGACAGAAATAATATAGTGACAGTATATGGTCATTCACAAAAGATGCAGGATTTTATTTTCATAAGGGGGGAAAATGTATAACCAAGTAACAATAAGTAAACTGAACTGGAGGAATTTGATTTCATCTGTCTGAGTTTTAGTGAAATACACAATGCTTTTATCAGGAATGCCAAAGCTATTAAGCAGATTGAAAAACTCAACATCTACTCTAAAAAGGTCATTCGTATTTGCTTCAGGACTAAGAATAGCAAATGAAGTATGTTTATTGGTCAAGTTTGAGTTCCAGAAACATTTAGAAAAGGATATCATAAAAAGCCATTCAGCATTTCTGAATTTTCCAGCTGAGGATATTTTGGCAATGAAAACTAACGACATCCAAAATATTTCTTGAATACTGGTGGCAGTAACAACAAACCCTGTCTCTATAAATGTGCCCCGTTTTAACTGAGAGAGCTAATGAATAAATGCCAATAGCTGAAATGATAGAAATGAAATAGTGTGGTGATGCTGCCACATGGGAAGCCAGTGGAAGACATTTTACATATTTTGATTTTCAGGCCATTAGCGACAGAGATCTGGCACACTACAGCTCTGCGGTGTGATCTCACCAGGCTAAAATTGGCTTTTCTATGTCAAATTTTATTGTGTATTCTATAACTATCAGTCCAGCCTTGGTAAGTGACACTGGGCTCAGTTCCCAACCAAAGCACAGGAGACGTTTGGCGGGGTGCTGCAATGGCCCCTACCGTAACTTTGAGCAGCCCTGGAGTTGTTTCACGTTACCCCTGCTGCAGCCAGACACAGCACCAGCCAGGGGTCCAGCAGAGGGCCACTTGCTGTGCCGTAATCCTTTCTCATCCCACCCTGCTCTCAGCAAAGAGGGGGGAGGGTGACATAGAGCCAGATACTCCAGCTTTGTGCTACCCCAGGATTTTCCTGTGTTGGTGTAATCCTCAGTTGCCCCTATAGGACAGCTCTCCGGATGCTTTGCGCTGCCTTAGCAACACAAAGCTGGAGGAGAGACGCCTGGACTGAGTCCAGCATTTCTTTGTTTTGAATCCACTCTTTACATTTCCATCTGATCTTACCTGAAATTATTTCACTCAGAAAAGTTTCTGTACATAAGCACTTTTTTGTCCTGTCTTACAGTGTACATCGGTTCCTTATGAGTGAAATTCACCCTTGTGCACAGGGTCAGATCAAGGCTTACACAGCACTCTTGAGAGCATGAGTAGGATTTAAGTGGTACGTACACTTTGTGCAGGCCCTATGTACAGGGATGAATTCACCCTAAATTATTTATTTAAAAGAATATTTAATCAAGATATACTATTTGTATCCCAGTTGGCATCTGAGGTGATTAAAGGCCCTGTTGTTGTAAGAGTAAGCACTATACAAAATCACAGTGCTCATTTGTCTGAACCAGAGAAGATAATGAAAGTGGGAAAATAGATTGGAGGCTCCTGAGGAGAAAAAAGAGAGCAGCAGATATCTAAGAGCTGCATCTTGTAGTCCAGTTCAACTACTCTCATGGATAATGACTGCAGGATTGAGCCCTAAAGTATTCTCTCTGCTATTTAAAATCTCCAAGGTGGGCTACCTACAGTAAAGGTCTTTTTGAGGGGGAGCGGGGGAGGTTCTGAACAACATGTCACTCATATTAAGAGTGATTACAGCAATGTCCCAACAGTGAATGTTAGTTTGACATAAGTCTGTTGTGCTTTTGCCTAAGGGGGTGGGAGGATGTAAATAGTTCTCTAAAAAACTAATACAATCCCCACAACAAAACCTGGAGTGTTTGCGGTTTTATAATATTTATAAAACAGACAGCTGAGACCCCAGTCTACCATGTTGACCAATATTGTCTCTTGTACTGCCCCGTCTGTCTGTATCCATTTATTGTATGCATTGTAGTTGTAACCATGTCGGTCCCAGGATATTAGAGAGACAAGGTGGGTGAGGTAATATCTTTTATTGGACTAACATCTGTTGGTGAGAGAGACAAGCTTTTGAGCCACGCATCACTCTTCTTCAGGTCTTTGAAAGGTATTCTGAGCCTCACAGCTAAACACAAGGTGGAACTAAAGATGACTGGGGAGGGGGGTGTACATGGGGTTACATGCCCCCTCATCTCCCCCTCCCCATCAGATTTCTGCCAGGGTTTGCCGGCCCCACTTGGTCACATGGTGTGGCTCGGCCCCCTCGCTGCAGAGCAGCTGCCAGAGTTGGAGAGCTAGGCAGGAGCAACAGCTAGGAGCCACAGGGAGGGACCACTGCTTTCCCAGAAGAGAGACTGAGGGTGGTGGGAGGGGAAGGGGGGGGGGCATGAGTTGAGCTGCTCAAGGGGCAGCTGAACCTTTACATTTTGCTCCCCACCCCCCCACTATCAGCATGTACAGGTGGTCTCTGGGTGGAGAAAGTTAGTTGTGTCCTGGAGGAAGCAGGCCCTTTGTGTAGTGGTCCAAATCGAGTAAGGGTTGTAATTGTTTAATGATACCATGTATGGGTTCCAGTCTGGGGTGGCAGGTGACACCTTGGGGTGTGCATCTGGAGCGGGTGAAACCAGACAATCACTACACTCAAATGAACTCACACAAGAAAATGATAAAAGACAAAAACACCACATCACCTGTGGGTGAACACGTTTCACAAAGCTATTACTCTATATCTGACCTATCAGTCCTCATCCTCAAAGGAAACCAACATAACACTTTCAAAAGACGAGCCTAGGAGCTTAAATTCATAACTCTTCTAGACAATAAAAGTCATGGACTGAACAGAGACACTGGATTTATGGCTTATTACAACAACCTGTAACCCAATAACCCCCTCTTTTTGTCGTATGACTGCAGAGGTGCAGGGCCGGTGCAAGGAAGTTTCGCGCCCTAGGTGAAACTTCCTTGCACCGGCCCTGCACCACCCCCCCCAGCTAATGCCGCTCCCTCCCCAGCGGCAAACCACCACCCTCACCCGCGGCAGCCTCCCCAACCACCCGCGGGCCGCGGCGGGGGGCCTGGGCTGGGCTCAGCTCCCCGCCCCCCCATCACGACCCTTGACGGGGGTGCAGGACTCGGATCCCGGCTCCCGTCACGGCCCGCGGCGGGCTTGGCTGAGCTCCCGGCCCCCCGCACGGCCTGCAGCGGGCTCGGCTGGTGGGCTCCCCACGGCGGGGGCACAGGGCTCGGCTCCCCACGGCCCGCGGGGGGGGCACAGTGCTCGGCTCCCCGCGGTCAGTGGAGGGGGCACAGGGCTTGGCTCCCCGCAGGGCCGCGGCAGGCTCGGCTCCCCACACCGCCCGCCGGGCCGAGGGCGGGGCTCGGCTTCCCGCGCCCTCCCGTGGCCCCCCACCAGCACCCCCTGCGGCAGCCAGCCCCCCGCCCGCGGCAGCTCACCTCAGCCGGGGGCAGGGGCAGCAGCTCAGGGGAAGCTGCTTTCCCAGCGCGTTTTGAATTGCCGCTGGGAATCTCCGCCTCCCAAATGCTGGCGCCCTAGGCGACCGCCTAGAGTTGCCTAGTGGGCTCGCCGGCCCTGCAGAGGTGTTAACGGGCAACTCTGCATTGAATGGTCCCTTAAAGTATGTGCTAACTACTTAAGCTAAACAATCTGGCCCACCTAGCATTTTTCTGTGACACTCAGAGTACCTTTCCCAGACCTGAAGAAGAGCACTGTGTGGCTCAGAAGCTTGTTTCTCTCACCAACATATGTTGGTCCAACAAAAGATATTATCTCCCCGACCTTGTATCTGTATGTTGTCTCTTATTTATACTTAGATTGTAAGCTCTATGGGGGCAGAGTCTTTTTGTTCTGTGTTTGTACTGCGCCTAGCATAATGGGGTCCTGGTCTACAAGTAGGGCTCCTAGACACTGTTTATTATTTGTATTACTGTAATCATATATTGAAAATATTACCGCATATGTACATAGGAATGAATATATAACACAACATATGCATGTGCCTGCAGGAATTTATATATAGCACACATCTTCTGTTTTGTTTTAAGGTGTGTGGGATTTTTGACAGAGAGAACAAGAAATTATGTGATAGTATTGTGACATTCTATACCTTGGGGAAGCATCCTGGAACCCGCATATTCCTCATTTTCATATAATTGTGATCTTACATATAAAGCAGGCCTTGTAAGGTATCAGGGGAAAGGTTATGTCCTACTGAACGTCATTTCTCTATCCATATATGTTTATCATTAATGCATATGAAGTTATGAGAATTGTGTTGTATTGTTGTCACTAAAACATGCTGTAAGTTGGGGAATCGGACAGTTATTAGCTCCCCAGAGGCAACAGCAAGTAAAGTAACCAAAACCCGGGTGGGGTATCAATCAACCCATCAACAACCATTGTCCAGCTACAATTCAATGACTCATCTGCATGAGGCCACACCGGAGGAATTGCTCAACCTTGCTGGATGACTTAGCAATGCCCCAGGCATACCTGGACTTGTGTTTTCCAAGCACATGGACTGAGGGTATAAAACAGACACAGAGGCCATGTGCTAGGCCTTTCTCCTGCCCCCCACCTATGCTGCAAGCAACAAAGACACTGAGGGCTTGGCTACACTTGCACTGTATACCACAATAAAGCCTCCTAGCGTGCTCTACCTTACTCCCAGTCCACACTGGCAAGGCACGTAGAGCGCTTTAACTCCCTGGTTAGAGCGCTTCTGGTACTCCATCTTCCCGAGAGGATTAACAGCTGTTGCGTCTTGGCTGAGATGCTCCAGGGCCAGTGTAAACAGGGAGTAACGTTATTACGCACTGATTGATCTCCGGAAGCTGTCCCATCATTCCATTAAGCTTAAGCCTCCCTTCTCTTTGTTGTGAAATCGTCTGAGGAATGCGGAAGTGAAGTTTCAAAGCTCCGTTTCAAACAGCAGCTGCTTAGCTTCTCCTGGCCACTTATCTGCATCTGTAAATGTTTGCTGTGAGTGAGTGAGAGGCAGGAGTCGGGGGGTCTGATAGTGTGCTGAAACACTGTTAGCACTCCAAAAACCTACTCTCTCTCTCTCCCCCTCGGTGCCTGTCACACTCCACCCCACCCCCTCCTTTGAAAAGCACATTGCAGCCACTTGAACACTGGGATAGCTGCCCATAATTCACCGCTCCCAATGCCGCTGCAAGTGCTGCAAATGTGGCCACACCAGTGCGCTTGCAGCTGTCAGTGCGGACAGACTGTAGTGCTTTCCCTAGTATGCTCTCCAAAGACTGGTTTAACTCACACCGCTCTACAGCTGCAAGTATAGCCATAGCCTCAGAAGAAGACTGAAGACTCCAATAGAGGAGACTGGCCTAGGTTTAAGGAACACACCTGTATATGAAGGACTAAAATATCCCGTGGCATGAGAAAAATTGCTTAGTCTAGATGTTGCACAGTCTAATAGGGTTGAGAGTTTATATTTTTCTGCGTGATTATATTTTATTTTATTTTGGTAACTAACTCTGACTTTGTGCTTATCACTTAATATCACTTAAAATCTACCTTTTATAGTCAATACATTCGTTTAATTGTTTTTCTTTACCAGTGTGTTTGTATGAAGTGCATGGCAAATCTGCCCAATTAATAAATCTGCATTGCTCATCTTGAGCAGTGCAAGATGGTAAATTCCTGAGGTACAGTGCTGGGAGCTGGGGGGATTTGGCTCTGGTGCCTTTCTCTGTGTGATTCATGAGTGGCTCTGGGAGCATTCATTCAGTCTAGCTGGGTGTGGGGCTCCACATGCTGTTCTGCTGAGTGATCACAGCGCCTGGAGGGGTTTGCTGCTGGTCACTAGCAAGGCAGTGTGAGAAACAGCCCAGGCTGGAGAGAGTTAAGGGGGCACAGCACTCTCACAGTCCCAGGCTGCACCCCGGGGTGGATCCCGTCACAAGTATATGAACTGATTTAATTTTTTTTAACAGCATTACTTAATGACTCAGGAGTGACAAAAACATAAGTGATTTATACAGGTCATTTAAAATATGCCAAAAACACTATCATACATACCACTCCGTGCTATTCTTTCTTAGGGGCTAATCTAAAGCACGCTGAATTCAATAGGAGTCTTTCCATTGATTTCAAAAAGCTTTAAACCAGGATTTAAGGTTGTAAACTCTCAGGAGCAGGGATTGTCTCGTCATTATGTGCATACAGTGCTGAGCAATATGATCCCTGTAACAGGTCGGTCTGCCCTTTTAAGGGCCATGTGGGTCAGGGAGCAACCAGTGCTGTTCTACAGAACAGCCTCTCAGGCAGGTGCTAATCTATCTGGACAGCATTTAATGAATGGGGATGAGGATTCCCAGCCAGGGGATATAAAACAGGGTCTGTGAGAGAGGCTGCGACTGGGATGGGAAAGGGTGGGGAGTACACTCTCCAGAAAGCTGCAAGAGGGGAGGCAAGTCCTGTGGGTCCCCTAGGCTGGGGGAAGGTCCAGCCCATTAAGATGGCCTCATGGGATTAGTCAAGAACAGGAGTTTTTTAATTATTTGGTTTGTTTTTCCACATTCCCCATTTCTTTTCTTTTTATGTTAAAGAACAAACAGAACCCTGAGGAAAGGACTGCAACTGAACTGGGTCAGTTGTTTGTCCCAGGCTGGTGATCAGATCCACCAGCCTATAATCCCATTCCTGAATATGCACTATAGATACAACTGCAATACAAATAATTAATTGTAATGCCATTATATATTCCGTATATGCCTCATATTTTGCAGAATTTTTTAGTTTTAATAGTCCTAACTCCTATTGAAGATTCTGGTTGAAATCCTGGCCCCATTGAAGTCAATGGGAGTTTTGCCATTAACTTCAATAGGGCTAAGATTTCTGTATCTAAAGCAGTTTAACAGACATTCCTTCCTTTGACGCACCACCTTTGACAAACCACATCTCCACCCTAGAACACCCCTTGTGCTGGGGTAAGGGAAGAAAAGGCTGCCACAGATCTGGCATTACATTAAGGGAATTCTCAGCTGCTGTTCCTGCCTTAAGACAAGTTTAAGTCCTCATTGTGTTGTTGGAGTAGTACAAAGGGAATATCAGAGGGGCAAAGAATCTGCCCTCAAAATAACTTAGAAACCAGATTTTTTCCATGCTCAAAGGTGAGTGGAAATAAAAAGCTGGATTTGTATTTATGGGATTTTTCTTTTCTTTTCTTTTTTAAGCTGTTGGTTGGTCTTTGAAAAGTGGTTTCATCCAAACAAAATTTGCAAATGAATTCAAATGCATCTCTGTTTTCTGTGACCTTATCAAATCACACCTCATTTCATACTCCTAAACATCCTCAGGGGTCCACTGTGACTGGCTTTTTTTTTAAAATGTCTGTAAACACCTAAACACTACATTGAGATCATTTAAGACCTTACATTGGAGTAATAGTGGAGTCTATTGGGAATTAAGCCACTGCTCTCTTCATAATGCATTCTAATGATTGAAATGATAATGCACCTTTCTAACATATGGTGCCAGAATAATATTACTGTATCCACTGCACTTCTCCAAACTACATGGGTCAATGCCCCGAGAAACAGGGCTACAAGGCTGGCTGAGTTAGCTGTTTCCTTGCATTTCAAGGCACCTGAGGTTCAAACAATTACTTGTGCAATTTATCATCTTAAAGAAGCAACCACATTAGTAAAGTAGGGGATTGGTGTAGCTTAAATATTGAATCATTAAATAATTCAAAATGTGTAAAATAATTAGATGAATATAAATGGAATATTGCATTTTTTCCAGCATGCCAGATTTTACTATGTTAAAGTGAGATAAAAATGCAAATCACATTTTTTTCAATCTTTAGACTTACTGAATCCATTCAAAGAGGCTATGTGCAATGCTTTGAGAGTCATGTTAAAGTAGATATAAAAATGCAGCACCTGTACCTACATCTGTAGAAAAGACACCCAGTAAGTGGTGCAGCATTACAGAGCCAGTGACTTACTGGATCAGGGCGAATTCTTTCTCCTGATCTTATCTATTCAATGTGACATGGGACCATCATGTAGCATGCTAGCAAACACAAAGTGCTAAAGAGGGAGATGATATGCATGGAAACAGAATAACGATAGCCATGAACATGCTTTTCTTTATAAATAAATGTACAGGTGGTTAATGTGACAACTGTTTATTTCACACTTCAGAACTGTTTTTCTGCTACCTTGTGATCCCTCTCTTCTGTCTTTTGTATCCATCTATTGTCTCTCATCTTAAACTTAGATTGGAAGGTCTTTTAGGCAGACATTGTCTCATTGTTATGTGTTTGCACCTAGCATCATGGGATCCTACATATAAAATATATAATATTTATTATTGTAGGTTCAGAATGGATTTGGGGCTTTGAGGGACACTCAGTTGATACTCCTGCCATTAGGGTCCCCTCGTTCAAATGTGATCTAGGCCTTTTAGAGCGACAAGGTGGGTGAGGTACTATTTTTTGTTGGAGCAACTTATTACCTCACCCACCTTGTCTTTCTAATATCTAGGGTGACCAGACAGCAAATGTGAAAAATCGGGACAGGGGGTGGGAGGTAATAGGAGCCTATATAAGAAAAAGACCCCAAAAATCGGGACTGTCCCTATAAAATTGGGACATCTGGTCATCCTACTAATATCCTGGGACCCACACCATTACAACTACACTGCATACAACAATGGAAGATATCTAGGCATTTTATCTTTCTTTTCTTTTTTTTAAGTGTGTGCCTAGTGTGGGGTTCCTACATATGCAAGTATGGCCATCCTTTTACATAGTGTAGTGTAATGCCCATATGCTACAATCCTGCCTGTCAGAGCAAAGTTAAGTTTCAAGGGATCAGTGTTCTACAGTTACCATGAAAATACATAGTGTCCTTTTTGGGTCTGATTTTGTAGTGCATGACTTCACGATTGAATCAAGTAACGCTGGCATAAAGCTGGTGTAACGCAGGGGTGAACTGGGCACTGTTATGTAGTTTTATGTATAATGTAGAGTGTATCCATATATTATCATTTAACACTTTTATATTATGACAGTACCCGAAAGCCTGTATGATGGTCAGATTTTGCTTTGTGGTAGGTGCTGTATGAACACAGATGCTGGAAGTCCTTGCTCCATAGAGTTTACATTCTAAATGTCAGACAAATAGATGAAGGATTGGGAACAAGGGCCTACAAGTAAATGAGTGTGATGATGATTGGCACAATTTTGTTTATTGCATGTGGTGTTAGGTAGGCATGGAAAAGCAGCAATACCTCAAGAAATCACATTAGAAAATCACTTAAAAATAATTAGCACAAAAAACACCAGGGCAGATGAGATTTTAAATGCTGTAATAGATCTCCTGTCTGGGTCAATGCACTATTTCCCAGTGAGGACTTTGATAGTAATAATGGAAGTCCACCTGAGCCCCTAGTGATGATAATACTACCAGCAGACATGCTGATAAATTGTAACAGGCACAGCAGCAGCAGCCACTCCAAACATCCTTAAAGTGAGATATCTTTTTAATGGTTGGGAAGACAAATGGCTCACATTTTATCATTGGATACCCCCCCCTTCAGGAAATTGCCAATAAACATCTTCTCCCTAGCTGAAGATTTGGCAGTGAAGAGAGACATAACAAATTTAACCCATTCAGTTGCTTTTAGCTGTCTGTTTACATGTAGTTACCTGTAAAACCTCTTCTTATACTGACCAATCTATTGTATTTTCATATTAGACTTAAGTCCCATTTTCCAAAGTAATTTAGTCCTATTGATTTGCAATGAAATTTAGTGCTTACGTCACTTTTAGAAATGGGATTTAAGCTTCTATATCCCGTAGGTGCTTTTGAAAATTTTACCTTTCCCTCATCTTTATATAGTTTGACATTTTTGGAATCCAGTGATAAAACATTAAGGGCTTGATCCTACCAAGTGTGGACACTCTGATCCTGATCCAACAAAGCATTTCAGCACATACTTAATTTTAAACACACGAGTAATCCCAGGAGTCATCTTCAATGGGACTTCTCAGGAGTATAAAGTTTATCACATGTTTAAGTGCTTTGCTGGACTTGCACTCAAGTTCACAACCCTTAAAGGATTGAGCCTGATCCAAATCCAGTGGGAACTTGAATTCAGTGACCTTTGGTCCAGGCATTGTTTTGTGCTCCCGGTTCTCTCCAACCCCTAAACTGGAAAGTACATTTATATGAGGAAAGATGGATGTGTTCAGTTTGGTGGAAATTGCATTGTGGGTAGTAATGTAATAGCTAAAATGAAGCAGAATGTTTTAAATATTTATATTCTTCTAATCAGCTCTCTTTATGCACACTGAATGCATGAGATAGTCAAAGAAGTTTCATGAGTGATGTTTTCGGGGGAACTTGCCTTTTAATGCTCAAAACGACAGTATTAGAAATCCAAGACTTTGTAAGCAGCATCTTATAGACCACTGACTGCCAAAGGAGTTTTCCCTGGGGCTATTAGGTTTGGTTTTGAAAGTCCACCTCTTGAAATGTTGTGGTTGTAGATAAAACCTAAAAAGTTGGAGAGTTGACTTGGAAGTGAATGTCAGCATTGCTATGAGGTATCTAGGTGTTCAACATTATTTTTGTTCGTTTTTCATTTAACAGTATTTATGTTTTTTGTAAGAGGCTTTTGTGCTGTCCAAGCCCAGTTAAGACTAAGATGTGATTGTGTATTTATCTATAACTTCAATTGTGTTTCTGATATAGTGTTATATACAGCCCATTTATTCAGGAATCGTTAAATAGGGTTATAAATAACTTCTGCTATTTATAACTAGTGAGTCTCTGAATCTGTTTAAAGTTAAAGAGATTATACATAGCAAGTAAGAACTGACTCAGAGGCACTTATCTCTAAATTTAATATAAGAGTGACTGGGAGCAGGGATGGTAACTAGGCCTCTGGCTAGTTCAGCCTTTGGTACCAGGGAAAGTTATAAACCACATTTGTCAGGCTCAAACCAGGTTTGTTATGGATCTGAGACAAAAAGAATTACTTAGAATTCCCAGTGAAGGTTCTCATCAGATTTGAAATAGTAATCTTTTTTATTAAAAAACAGAAAGAAAGAAGAGTTAATGTAACAGGGAATAATTAGGTCAATTATTTATGGAGACCGTGTTGTCTATTTCTCTGAGAAATAATATGGGAGCCAGAGATTCCTTTTGTTATTGTTAATTGTGTTCACTACAGCAGTGTCTAAGGACCAACCTAGCCACTGTGCTAGGCCCTATACAAACAAAGAGTAGGAGACAGTCCAGGCCCAAAGAGCGTACAAACTAAATAGACAAGACAGACAAAGGGTGAAGGAAAGGGGAATAACACAAGCAGAGCAATCCATGTGATGGTGGCAAATATCATGTTAGCACCACATTTATTTATTTATGGGTTCAGTTAGGAGGGAATACATTAAAGTGAAAAAAGAGGAGATTATACGCACTGCTGTATAGGTAATTATTATCAAGGTTAACTAGGCATCTGTAAAAAATTTGAAGGTTTAAGTGCTATACGTTAGGAATGCTAAGTATTCTTGTCAGATATTAACTTTTTTAAAAGAGTGATCAAATAACTATGTTCATTTATTTTTACATTTGAGCACAGTGAAACCTGCCTGAGTGACCATAGATGAAGAGGGGAGAGGGTGATGAGCGACTGGAATCAGCTGAGTCTCATATAGTCATCCTTGCCCACCCTGCCAGGAATTCTGGTGCAAGATAAGGCTAGACTAGTCAACATTACCCTTTGTGGGCTGGGCTGTTCCTCAGAAAAGATTTTTTTCCGAGGGCAACAGCCAACTAAGGCCCAGTTCTGTTCAATATTGGTATCAATGATCTGGAAGAAAGAATCAAAATTGTTGGACATAAAGATTGCAAATGACTCACACTGGTGGTGGAGAAGTAAATAATGATAAGGACTAGTCAGTTCTAGAGAGCGATCAGGGTTGCACGGTAAGCTGAGCTCATCTGGCAAATGTGTGTCTTAATATACCTAAATGGAAGGTCCTACATTGAGGAACCAAGAGAGTGGGTCATGCTTAATGGATGAGGGACTGTATTTTGGAAAGGAGTACTGTAAGAAGTTTCAGATAGAAGACTCTTTAATTCAGCAGACAAAGGCACAGCAAGATTCAATTTCTGGAAGATGAAATAGGGTAAATTATTTTTTACCAGTGAGAGTAATTGACTATTGGAAAAATTTACCTGGGAGTTTGGTGAATTCTCCCTCACTTAGTCTTTTAAAATCAAGATTGCATGTTTTCTAAAAAAGTTATGATGTACCTCAACCAGAATTTATGGGCTTGATGCAAGAATCATTTGGTGAAATTCTTTGGCCTGTGTAATGCAAGAGGTCTGACTAGACAGGAGTAGTGGTCCCTTTTGGCCTTAAAAGCAATGAATCTATGAAAGGGAATCCAGGAAACAGAGCAACCATCTCCTATAGATCTCCTGAAATCATGAGTGAAATAGTGTGCTGTGACACTTTTTCATTTTTATGTCTGATTTTGTAAGCAAGTAGTTTTTAAGTGAGGTGTAATTTGGGAATATGCAAGGCAAATCAGACTCCTGAAAGTCTGGAATTTTTGTCTGGAAAGGTTGAGAGCCACTGCTGTAGAGGTACCATCTATGGTCTTTGGTTCATGTGTCTGTGTCAAGAGTCTTTTTGATAGATAGGGGCAAATGACACTATTTTGGTTTTAGTGAGAGCTATATGGACAATACAATTAGAATTTAACTAAAAAGTTTCATATATACAATTCAAAATTTCACACACTTGAAAACCTCCACTTTTATTCAGTACAGTACATTATTCTGAAATAATTCGACTCCCCAAACCAGTGGGACTATGATACAGAATACTCATTTATACTGCATGTAATGTAAACAGTACCACACCAAATATTTCATGTAGGAATAAGAGAGGAGTTGCTTTATGGATCTGCTTCCATCAAGATGAGGTTAAGGGATAGATTCTTCAGTCTATGAAGTCCCCTACAGTATATAAGTGTAAGCAGCACAAAATGGCCAGAGATTGCCAGTGGATGATTTTCTCTGCCCCCTCTCTCCTCGCCCCATGTGGGGATTTTTTTTTTGTCAGCATAGCTGCCTCTTGTGCCAGCCACTCCTCACAAACTTCAGTGTAAGGAAAGGCATGTTAGAGGCAGGGAGGGGGCATTCCTTAAAGCTCTATCTTGTAACAAGTTCAGCATAATGGAGCCACAACCAGTTCCCTCCCTGCCTCCCCCATCCCTGCTGCCAAGCAGAGCTTGGACACTAGGGTGACCAGATGTCCCTATTTTATAGGGACAGTCCCGATTTTGGGGGCTTTTTCTTATATAGGCTCCTATTACTCCCCACCCTCTGTCCCGATTTTTTACATTTGCTATCTGGTCACCCTATTGGACACAATCAAGAATCTGTCCCTTAAAGGCTATCTGATCTACTGTTGGCATTTCCATTGTGACTTCTAAATTAATTGCTATATTAATTTGTACAAAATATCTAATGTGTTTGTATTACTCTTCTTTGAAAACATTTTGGAAGCTCCATGGGTCTGTCTGGTATTTTCCTGTAGGTAGTCTGCTGAACTAAGACATATGTATCTATATTAAATGCACTGGCCTTCCAACTTCCCCCTTGACTGAAGATCTTCAGGTTTTTCACACCCATCTTTGTCTCCCTTGCAAGCCACTCACATTCCTGCCCTTTCTGTATGGATTTTTTTATCCACAGCCTTTGCCTCTTATGAGAACTCAGAATGCAATGTGCTTGAAGGAAATTATAGAGCACCGTTCTCCCAAGCTTGGTTTGGTTATCTTTACTTTATAACTATTTTTACCATAGAACGTGTATTCAACTTGGATATTTACATTTTGTTCAACTAAAAGGCAAATGTAATTAAGTTGACAATGGGTTCTAAGTTCCTGCTTTTATCCTAAATTGTTGCTTTTATCCTAGTTTTTTACTGTTGTCCATTTCTAATGGTGACAGCAAGGCTAAAATATATTTTTTCCACCTGTTTTTTTCCCCATTTTTAAAATATGGGCAAAGCTGTTGGTAGTAAAAGTGAAATTAATGAAACTACTTGTTACTATTTTATTTCTGAAGCATCATTATCCAGATAGCACCACAGCTCTAAAAAGATAATTTGTTAGACAACTTATTGTGATTGGATGTGTAAAACCAAATTATGCCCTCATTTTCACCCATACAAACTAAGGTTGCATGGGGTGGAATACAACACAATACGGCCCATGGTCTTAGTGAAACCATAATTTATCTATTATCTTGTTAGACTTCACAATCTGCCAGTAAGTAGAGTCAAGCTGTTAACTTAGTGCTTAGACAGGAAGCCTATATTGACCTTTGACCCCCTGACATGATTTTGCAATGCCTTAAATAGAGGCTTCTGTATTATCATTTATTTGATAGGTAAAGATAAGCTGCTTAAGAATACTCTACTATGCAAGTTGGAGAACACATGATTTAAAATACTTTTTGGAAATAGGCTTTGCTATAAGCAAGATGCCTAATGAGCATGAGCAGTTATTATAAGTTGGGATGAGTGTTTGACCTAGGTCTAAAGTTACAGGGGCTTTTGACAATATGTATTTTTGAGGATAAACAAGTAAACCACAAGAACAAAACATGCTTGAAATAAAGGATTTCTATGGGATTTTTGAACATGTAACCATGAGGTTAACCACATTACTGTGTTGGAAATATTGGGAAATGTATTGATGCAAATAGCCTATGTCAGCAATTGGAACCCCAGTTATGGTTCCTTGGAATGCCACGTGTGAACAGGAGGCTGGGAGGTAATCTAAACATGGTCACTGGACATGTGTAGGTTGTAACCTTTTTATTTCTGTGTTCCCAAATAGTAGTGTAAAAGTAAGGAATAAAACCCAGCTGAATTCTTTAAATTTCAAGCCTTCAGGGCGGGTACAGATAATGTAATTTAGTGGAGGACTGTGAATGACACAATGAGTGATAAAATTAAAGACATTATTTAAAATAAAGTGCTTAGTTACAGCAAACAGGCATTACAATATTACCATACACTGCATTTATAGTCACATTCTAAAATGAAATGATGCATCCAGGGGGATCAGTCCCTGGAGGGGAAGAATGGGTATAATCCATCAGTGGTGGATGGGCATCTAAAATCAGTCTTCTACCCTTTTTATAATTAATTATAATAACACCCTTTAATTAATTAGCATTAAATCCACCTTTTTATCATAATTAAAATTTTCTGTTTTCTCATTGGCTATTTAACATTAAGCATAATTTTAATTAACATCTACGTAAATGCTATACCAATAACTATCTATATTGATGCATTTCCGAAACATAAACATTTTATCTAAAACTTATAAAAAACAATTAAGAGCAAAACACATTTACAACATAACCTGGGGCTACTTTGCCTCTGAATTGTCTCACTTCACTAACTCATATTTTACTTAGCCTTAACATGAGCTGACATCATTTCTATAGGCTACGGGTTGTATGGGACAAGGGGTATAAAATAAGGTGTATGTCTAACCTCTACTGCAGTGATTCTCAACCTGTTTACCATTGTGGGCCACATATGTGGATCTGATAATGTCACATCGGCCGCAGGTGTGTGCTGAATGGGCCACAAGTAGCCCACAAGCTGCAGGTTGAGAACCACTGCTCTGTAGGTTCATCAGGGTGACAAGATGACGGATGCCTGAGCTTCACATCCACTTATGATGGTATCCACTTCTCTCTTTTCTTCTCTCTTTGTTTCCACAGGGTTATGAGTATGGCAGCATTAGGGATTGTTACAGTCTATGTAGCTATTTTCTTTTTGCTAATGCTTATGTTTAGAGTTATTTGGTTGTTAAATAAAGTTTTTATGGTTCTTTATGTCTCTCACCCCCAACATCATTCTTAAGAATAAATTTACGGAGCTGCTTCAGTAAAGAACCTGTTATTGGTGAATTGTGTAATTTTGCATGCTAAATTAATCCAAGGCTGTACTGTACCTCCATGCAACACAGATGGTTCCCTTGTCTCCAACTTATCAATAGTCCAGTGCCTCTGAACACTGTTAAGGAGCAACCTTCTGCTGAAGATGCCATCTTCCAACTATTAAGAATCCGTTCCATTTTTTGTAAATGGACGAATGTTAATCCAATTGTTCTAGTCAAATTTCTACTTCAGTAACTATATTCTGTCCACTTACATTCCCTCTGCAATTTCCTTGGGATGGGGGGAGACATTCTTTCTGGCCTAAACCATTATGTAGTTTTGTTGTCTGATGTTAAGGAGTTGCTGTATATTGAGAGTGCATGAAACGTAAAGTTTGTGTAAATCTAAAGTCTATAGAAAGTTTACCAGTATTAATTCACTTAGGGATCCTTTAGGATGCAGAGTTGTCACTGTTAGGAATTAGTCCTGTGGTAACATATATAATAAATCACTTCATGATATGCTGACAAAGGTGGGAGATCATTAATCAGATTAAATACTGCATACATATCCTCCACATTTATCTTGTATGATGGATGACATAACTATCAAAATAAAGACCATCCTGCAAAATTTGGGACAGATGGCAATACAAGATGACATCTTTTCTATAATGTGTCAAACATTTTTAGTTATATCAGGCAATGTGATTGGTGGTACATTCCTGGATGCTTTATTAAAATAACCAAAACAGTACAACTCACTTGCATGAACACCTGTTGAGTGACTTAAAAGAAGTAAATCAAAATACAATTAAATCATTTAAATTAATGAGTTTTAAAGGAAAGAACAGGATCTCTGTGCACAAATTGGTTAACAGTTTAATGGCTACGGTAACCGTTAAAATGTTTTGTTCAAGTCAGTATGAATATAATTGTACTTAGTTTTAATTTGATGTACATTTAAAAACAAAACATTCCTTTGGTGACGTGATGTTGCAGGAGCTGTGTGTGCAGAATAGATGCATAACTAGGCCAACTGTTTTCTGCTGGATCCTGAATTCAAGATTCTATATATCCTTCTGTCACTTAAAACTGTGAAGGAGTAGGAATGTTAAAGCCAATATCACAGACAAACTCCAGTTTTGAGAAAGCAGGACACACTCTGCTCTAGTTTAATAGTCTGATATAATCAGCTATGGCAGAAGAAACAGAGTCCTGAACTGGAGATCCAGCAGGTAACTAAAGAAATAACTGATTTTCCAGTATTTTAGAGTGCCAAATGTATTTGCCGTTTCTAAAGTCTAGCTTTGTTTTATGATTTGAAATCTCTCCCAGGTGTGTGTTTGACTTTTTGTTTCAATGTATGGAAAGAAATTCAAGACACTTTTTCCTCATTGTCCTGTGTTTGTTCCAGAGGTCAGCGTGGATCTTCCCAAATGTCATCGTGTTTCAATTACCACCTTCAAGGCCCCATATTGTGGTCAACCTTCTGTGCCACTCTTATACTGACCAGGGGTAGTCACTGCAGAGTGAAGCATATGTGTTTCCAGGACTGAGCATGTACCTTCTGTACAACTCTGTCCTTTTGATGGCCTAAAAAGTGAGATGCAGGAAGTGAATCTGAGACTCATGGTTGTCCAGCACTAATCACATTGCCACTTATCCAGCCTTTGCACTTGACCTTCAAAATAATATATCTGATAATCAAAACATGCACATTACACCTTCTTACAAGGAAATATATCTAAATAGTTGTGACTGAGGAAGTCGCTACTGTGCTGTTTTAATTTGGAGAGGTAGCGGATTGTTACAGGCAGTGATTGTTATTCAGTTATGTTATTCCTTCCAATCATTCTAAGTTGTGACCCGGGTCCTAGTGGGGAGCCAGCTATGGTCACTCAATTAGGGTGAACTGCAAAGAACGGGGCACACAATCCCCATAAAGCTGGTGGATATTCCAATACTTAGATTTATCGAGCCAGCATAAAACAGCTTCTTTATTACCTTACTGGTTACTCAGAAGTTCAAACAACACAGTTCCCTTAAAGTGATCCAGCCTCAGGCCTCCGTCCAGCTACCCACGTCAAATATGATGAAAATTTCTGTAAATCTTATTTCATCATATAAAAGAAAAGGTTCTACCAACCCCAAAGGATCAAACACATTCCTCCCAGGTTAATGAATGTTTCAGATCTTACCCAAATACACACTACAGGCCATGCTTATTAACTAAACTAAAATGTATTAAAAAACAAGAGAGAATGGTTAAAAGATCAATATACATACAGACATGAGTTCAATCCACTGACGTTCAGATTCATAGCAGAGAAGGTGAACTTCGTAGTTGCAAAGAGTTCAAACTTCCCCTGAGGCAGCTTAAGCAGATCTGAGATGACCGAATCAGGACCCAAGGATCTTTTATACAATTTCATGTCTTTTTGACAAGTTGGGAGTTCCTCTGGGAACAAAAAGTAATTAGCATGACTTTGAAGGAGGTCCATCACCAGTACTTAGCTAAACGAATTAACATAAGGCCATTTGCTTGTTCCTCCACCATTCACAGTACATTTCAAAGAGAGATGAATACCAAGATATCCAGGGTTTACAATTCATTTAAATGATATCAGAATATAGCATAGACCAGGACTGTTGATTACATTGTTGATCCTACTCATACATATGTAAATACAAAAAAACCCAGAAACATTATCTCCCCACATGTCTTTTGAGGGTTATTTATTTTGCAGGATGTTTAACCCTTTCTAGCCATGTGTCGCATAAGTTAATATTGGTAAGTTTGGTAACCACTGAAAGAGGTTCACTGATGCCACTGCTCAACATTATAGAAATCTCGGGTTTAATGGGTTAAAAAAGCTTGGATTTGTTGTGTAAGATGTTGGAATAGAAAAAAAAGCAATGGAAGTATCTCTGTGATTTGCCTCTCTACATTTATTTCTACATGTGTTAAATGCCCACCTGTTTAACCATACAGGTACCCTTGATAATTTTGTTACAGCTGGTTTGCAGTAGGATTAGATGCTCTTTGCATTAGGTTGTAGATGTAGATATGGTTTCTCTAGTGATGGGGCAGACTGCAGAGATCTATTGGCTGCTGGCTTTGTAAATTTCATTCAGTTTGGTCCAATAGCAGAAGGAGAGAGACTGGTACAGCCTGGACCTCTCTCCCTCTTCAATCTCTCTTTTCCTTGCAGATCAGTCTCTCTCCCTGTCTCTGTGTCTCTGCATAGGCAATCAGAGCTCTTACTCACAAACCCAACTCTCCCTCTTGCACTGATTTTGTAATGAATTTTCTTCCTGAATGTAGGTCGTTTACAACAGTAAGCGCCAGTTTCCTTCAAATCCAGCGTTGTTGTTGCTTTTTTATTTTTATTTTTTCGTGGTCGTTGCATTCCTGTGGACAAGAAAATCGCGTTGGATTCCAAAAAACAGAGGGGAGCCTTGTTTGAATAATTCCTGTTGTCTGATATCCTGTCAGGATTCCCTGGAAGAATTTGGCTGAGTAGAAAGGGATCTCCGTGCAGCTGCAGCTTTCGCACTGTTAAGGTAGGTATAGTAGATTCAAGGTTTGTGTGCTCATGTTCATTTTTGCGGGGTTTGCAGTGAGTTCTGAGGCAGAGGGTGATCCGTTTGCTGCAGTCGTTTATGCGTTTACTTTCCCCATCATTTTTAAGGCGATACTTTTTCTGTCCTCTTCCCTATCATAGGCTATCTTCATGTCATCTGTGCAGCTACGAATCTAGAATTTGTCTTCCCCTGGACCATCACTTGTTTGGAGGCATTTTGCTGCAATCAGCTATTTGAAAAGGCTCTGGGGCTCTGTGTGAGATGTTTACAAAGTAGCTCTGCCTAACAGACGAATAAACAGAAGTGTGTGTGTGTGTGTGGGGGGGGAGATATCTGCAGTACAGGGCGAGAGAAAGAGCAAAGCTACAGTTTCCTGCAAACGAGATCAGAGGCAGTGGAAGGAGCAGGACCTCCTGTGTGCACCGGTGGTGTGGAGGGAATTACAGAACCGGCACGTAGGGCTTGGGTTAACCTCGCTGGGTCCCCCTCCTTTAAAAAACAACAACAACAACCCACAGCTTGGTTCTTCTTCTATGGAGCGATTTACCCTCCTTTCTTCTTCGGCGGCTGGGCTCGGGTAAAATGCCAGCTTTTGTGATGCATGGGTTCTCACACGTGATGGATTGGAGCCCGGCACTCGCGAGGCAGGGTGGGTGGGTGTGCAAAGGGAGAAGCGACGGTGCAAAAAATTTTTTAAAAAAAAAGAAAGTAAGAAAGAAAGAAAGAAAGCCGAGTGTGAGAGAAATAAAAGGGGACAGAGGGAGCCTCCGGGGAAAAGGCGGGGGGGATTGGCTTCTCTGGAAAGCTGGGGCTGGCGGGGGGAGAGGGAGGGGCTGGCGGGCGGCTAGGGGGCAGTGCTGGGGTTGTGTGTGTGTGTGGGGGGGCGGGGTAAGTATTTCATGTGGAGCCTCTCCGCGCTCCTTGGCCCCGGGTTGCACCTTCCCCACGGGAAACTGCTGCTGCCGCCGCCCCTAACTCTGTGTCAAACCTGCAGCCTCCCTGCTCTCCGGGGGGAAGTTAGGCACCGCAGAGCGGCTCCCCGTCCCTCCCCCCGCTGCCCAGCCCCGTGCCCACGTCCCCCGGGCCGGGGCTGCCCTTGCCTGCCCACCCCTCCTGCACTGCAGCGCCCCCCCCCCCCCCCCGTTGCCTCTGCAGGGTGCTGTGATTGATGATCTGTCCCTCCTGCAGCCATCAGCCCGGGGGCGCAGCGCGAGCAGCCGCTGACCCCCCCCCCCCCGCCGCCCTTCTGTCAGACCCGCCGCCAGGCGCCTTCCCTCGGGCCGCCCCCGCCCCGCGAATGCTGCTGGCGTGTGGGTGCGGGGCTGAGACTCGCTGGGGTCCCAGTTGCAAGAGGAGTTTTTCTGGAGGGGGCGGGCAGCAGCGCGATTCCCCTACCCCTGCTCACTGCAGCCACTGTCAGGCAGTCCCTGCTGCAGACCCGGTCCTTGCCCGCCCCGAGACTCAATAGCCCCAAGCACACACCGCAGCCCCCCCTCCCCCCACTGCCCCCATCTGACCCTCCCAAGGTTACACCCCCTAGCTCTCATCTAGTTGATCCAGGTGATGGGGATGCCTCGGGTAAACATCCCCAGCTCTCCCAGCGGCCCTCTCCGGCAACCTGCCCCGCAAGCTGCAATGCCAGTAAGTTCCTTCCTCCTGGCCATGAGTCCCTCAGCCTGGGCTGCCCAACGTCCCCAGTGCAACCTGTCCCTCGGGCTGTGCTGCCTTTCTCTCCGCCTCAACCTCACCCCAGCTCCCAGGCCCCAGCTACTTGTCAGGTGCCCAACACCTGCTGACTGCAGAGAGCTCCATTTGCCCCGGGAGGGGTATAAGCCAGGGCAAGCATCCTGCACCGGCCACTCGTGCCTGGGTCCTTGGGACTTCTCCTGATAGCTGTCTCCGTCCAGACAGCACAAGGGGACGGGCCTATACCCACCTCAGGGTACCAGCGCCCTTATTTTCAGCGGATTTGGCTCAGCTGGAGGAAACTGGGTCCCCTTTTTCTTATTCTGTACCCAGCAGAGGCTCTGGCTGCTGCAGGTTTCACAAGTGGTTGTTTGACTGTTTTCCTCTTGCAGGAAAGATTCCACCCCCTTCCCTCCCCGGTGAGGGGAGTCATAGAGACAAGGCTACAGTTGATTTATTGTTATAATGTATTATGATTATTTTATCATTTGGAGCCAGGGCAATTATTTAGTGAGAGCAAGAGAGTGGAAAATAAAGAAACCCAAGAGATAAGTTAATCATCTGCGCTGTGGGCCTACCCCTTGTTTTTCATAAAAGAAACTAGTAATAATAGAACCCTTATCTATCCCTGAAACTAAACTAATTTTAATATTAGGCAGGGGAAAAATAACTTTGTGGAAACAAGCAGGTGCTGTTCTTGCAAGAAAATTCCACAAGGTGGTAGTGTGGACACTTCCTAGTGACTTAATTTTATTTTTGAGATTTGGTCAATTGCTTGAAATGTTTTATTTCCATGTATTCCACCTCTGTATCTTAAAAGCCCAACTGCATGTATGTTTTTAAACTACAAAATCATGTTGGATTACAAATGGTTTAACATCCAGGAAGCATTTCCTACCTCTAGCTTCCCTCCTTTGTGCAGTCCTCAAAAGCAAGGGAACTAGAAAGGTTTTAAGGAGAAGTTTTCAAAAAGTGCAGAATCTGGATGTGTTTGAGACAAGCAACAGCAATTTCTGTCAAAGGATGGCTAATGGAATGAAATGTGAAAGTCCCTATCTATATTTTATTAGATAGATCGAGTTTCCGGATTAAATTGTAGCAGTCCTGGTAATTCAATAAGCAGAGGCAGAGACTGATGTGGCCATTTAATCTATTACATTGGATGCTTTATATTTAACTTTTTGAGTCCATAGGCTTTATTGGAGTGTTGATGTTTACTATAACCACAATGATGTAAACAAATGTTCATCGTTTGATACTTTGTATTTTAAAAGTAAGGAAATATTTGTTGACTCCTTAATCATGCTTCATCATTTTTTTTTCGGGGGGGCGGAGGGGAAAAATCCTTAAATCTAGACTGTATTTTGATCCCAAATGATTAATAGTGTTAGGAGTGTGTTCCTGTAGGTAGAGGAAAGGGGTTCAAAATGCAAGGGAAAATGGATGAAATTGTTAGTATGTACACTGAAAGAAAATCTCCAGTGCGTGTGTGTGAATATACATATACATATATATATATATGTATATATATATATATATATACACACACACACACACACATCAATGTAACATGGACCTCTCCGCAAATTTAAATAATGTCATCTTGGTGGAAGGGTGGTAATCTACATCCCATGCAGTACAAATTATATTTATTTGTTATAAGACATTTAAAATCCTTTCTTATTATTAATATAATAAAATAACTTTTTGTGTTACCATAGAGAGTTTGATCATTACATTCATCAACTGTAATTCAGTGGATAAAAAATTCAGGTTTACGCAGGTGGGCTAGTTTCTTACTTAAAATTAATCCTTCATTTTTTTTCATTTTCTTATGAAAAATATATCTGCCACATCTGTTAATATTTTTACAGAATGGTCTATACATATTATTGCCTTCAGGAGGATTGCTGCAATTCTTTTCAGTTATGCTGTTGGAGACAGGGTTGTATACTATTAGTCATAAACCTGTTCCAACTAATCATTAGATACCATAGATGTAAAAAGGTAGTATGAATGTTGTGACTTACCAATAGGTCATTTATGCAAGCAAAATATTTTGATGGTATTAGAACAGTACATTTCATGACAAGATATTTTTATGATAATTGAATCTTTAATTCTGACATACTGGTTCTTAGCAACTGAGAATTATTTTTCTTTTGTTTACAAGTCACATTTATATTTTTCTCTTCAGCATGCATAGATAACACACAAATGCAACTACAGTCAGTGTGTTTGTATTTGGGCTATACTAGGTATCATAACTGAAACTGTGGTTTTGGCATCCAAAATATATTTCTTTGATCATGTTGTTCATATAGGGCTTGAGCCAAAGCTCATTGAAACCAGTGGAAATTTTTCCACTTATTTCAGTGGGCTTTAGATCAGGTGCATATAATTTATTTTGTTGTCTGCATAGGATTTGTAACATTTCAGAATGCTAACCTTTTAATTGAGACTGATGATTTGCCTACTACTCCTTTAAATAGTAACATGCTAAGTGCATGGGATATTATTTTTTCCTTGTTCAACAATGCAGAGTGATCACTTAAGACATTTCGTTTTAGAAAATACACAACAATAAAAAACTTCTCAATAAAACTTCTAAATAAAATAGGATAATTGGATATTGGATTGGATTAAAACAGGATAATTGATACAGTGGATAATTTACCAAAATTTCTACATGCAAAGCTTCATTGTCACAAATGCTCTTTTCAGCCTTTTTAGTTAGACTAGTGATCTTGAACAGGCCCTTTGACTCAAAGGAATAGTGATAAAGGGTTTGTCAAAAATGGCTGTCTTAATATGCAAATTCCAGCTGAAGGTCATTACCAGTCTGTTAGAAAGGAAGGGAAGAGGCAGAAGGAAGAGCTGCGTGATAGAAACTGTAAATTAAAAAAAAATTGTATGGAAACAGTGCTTTGTTTAACATGAAAAAGTAATCGAACACTGCATAAAGGTGTGTACTTCTGCTTTTGACAGGTTCTCAATATGGCCTCCACTTGGCTTTTCAAAGAAGCATGCTGTTCTTTGACAGCTGAATCACACAATGTAAGGAACAGATCCACCTGGGTGGGACAGGAAAAGCATCACTCTGTAAAAAGCATAGGATTTAGTCATTCTGCTGTTTGAAGACTTGTCACAAAGCACAAATGTTCAAGATCTCTTTTGTGTGACCAAGATTCATTACAAATGCACACCAGACTTTGAATCTAAAAAGAGGAAAACCTAATAAAACCAAAACATAAACATGAGGCTGGCAATGAGCCACTCAGCTCATCAGGACTCTCATTTCAAACCACAGCTATTCTCTGTCACAGTTCAGTTCAGGTGTGCTCAAGCAATGTTTGTAAAGCATTTATGCTCCAAGCCATTTTGATCACTACATCTGACAGGGTTATGTACTCAACTCTATCACCTTTTAATAGTTCTGTTGTGTTTGGGTTAGTAGTCCCCAGATCTGAATTTCAAGAAAAAAAATGCTTGCTGGTTGAAAAGAAAAAAGGCTTTATTGGTACTACTCCTCAAAACAATAGAAGTGGTAGGTAATAAATGTTCACTTTCCATAGCCTGAAAGTGGAGTAGGGGGGAGAAAACTTAAAATTTATAGGAAAAAAAACAAAGTACAATTCATAGGAAAAAATATGATTTTGAAGAGGGTAGTAATAAAAAAAAGGAGGTCAGATCTTAATTATAAATAAGCGAACTTTTTGGAGGGTGGAGGACACATTTTTAGATTGTTAGATTTAAAAGAAAGTTTATATCGAACAATATTATTTCATGACTTATTACGATAGCATGTGTGATGTTCTGAACATTAATAGCCTCTCCAGAAGATGTTGTCTTTCCCAGTTACATCTGTATAAGGGTTTGACCACTAGCATGGATTATTCAAATGGAATATATGTGTTCACATAATGAAATGAAACCTAGCGAGAAATGTTCAGATGCACACTAACGTACTCTAAAAATGAGTTGTAATAATTGAGATCACCTTGTACAGCTCTTACATTCTGCTGTGTTCTGCGTTGAGCTCACACACCACTTTGAGTGTTAGGACATGTTTTAGCAAATGTATTCAACCAAATATAGCTTCAGTAAGTAAAAGGGCAAGAGTTTCCATGCTCATCTCTCCATTGTCACTTTATGTGCACACTGAGATTTGCAGCTTGCGGTTAGTGAATCTTTTAAAAGAAAATTAATGGAACTCTTATTAGAAAAAAAATTACAGAAGCTATTATAGTAGACTGATTAATTCACTCTGCAAACGGGGGGGGGGGGGGGGAGAACCCTTGTGCCCTACCATTATTAAAATGACTTTCTTAAAAGGTATCAATTTTTTGTGACGATAATGGATCTATTTTGGGAATTTTGGTTAGAATGTACCAAGGCCATATTGAGAAGTGATGGAAATATTAGGCAGAATATAGTAATTTTATAATGTCATGATTAAGAGGGGCATATAGTAAAAAAACTACAATTTTTTGGAAATGAACTGATGTCTGGTTATGTCTAATTATGAAATTATTAATCTGACAAATATTCTACATTACATAGTGTGACATAACTCATCTTTTATTTACTACTCTGTATAACAACTTTTAAATTCTTTAAGTTATTTTTATTTATAATGAAAAAGTACTTTAGTATTAGTTATAATAATCAATGAAACAGACATTTTAGTTCTTTATTAATTATAATAAATGGCATAGCAAGTACTTAAAATTTTAAAGATGATTGTATTATCATAAATTGGTGGCTGTGTAGATTTCTCTTAAGAGCTTCATTCAGATTTGCATTTGTTGGGTATAAATGTGCAATAAGAAAAGTATGTAATTGTTGCTCCTCCAGCAATAGTGACCATTTTTTCCCTTTTGGTACAAATGGAGATACGGCTCTTCAGTCCTGAACCCAAAGAACACACAAGGCCAGTAAGTCAATCAAAACAAGCCTTCCTGCCTCATGATTATAGGTTTTGTTTAGGCCATCTAATATTTAAGCATTTTAAAATCACTCATCCCCATTGTATCTGGGTGCTAAGTCAGGCACAGGCATAAAGTGAGCATGAAGTGAGCAGGTTTGCTCAAATCATACATAGACCTTGCTCTAATGCTAGTCTAGTCAATGGTATTGTCAAACCAGGGGCTGACAGCCATGTTGATTGTTGCCATCACGTGGCAGTTTTGTGATATATGTGCCACACAAGGAACTGGGTTAACACCACCAAACTCACTTGCACTATTGCTTTAAGTTATATGTGGGCCCTATGAAAATGAGAAAAGCTAATTAACCAGTTCTATCAGGCATTGCCCTGTCTTTGTATATACCATGTATGGAAATACCTGATAAGTACTAAAGCATGAGTTAAATTTCCCTGAACAGATTTTTCATTAATTTTTAACTCCTTTGTTCCATAAATGAACACTTGTTAATAACTGTACAATACATTAAGTTCTCCAAGACAGCGACTACTGATGTGTATATTGCTCAGTGCCACATACTTATTGGTGATTTACAAATTATAATGATTAATACCCTACATAAATTTGCTACCCTAAAGTACAAAAGTCCGGTTTTAGACATGCCAAAATATTATATAAGTTAGAGGAAAAACTGATAGCTGCATTGTCAAATAAACAAGTTGGAATGGACACATATGTTTCTGGTTTATTTTTTATGTTCATTTGATACAGATATTTAGACCAAACTTTTTGTTTTCAAATAATGGTGAAACTTGCAAAGGAAAAGTTGCAGATTAATTTATTTAGTAGGAGAAAAACTTATTGGCTGCAGGGTGCAGCTTGTAGAGGGCAGTTCTATTCTCTACTACACTTCGGTTTTACTCTGAAATCACAGATATTGTAGTAATTGTACACTTGAGAATTCTTTTTGTCTGGAATAAATGAATAAATATCCATCTTTACCTCCCATGCCTTCATTTAATTTTTTTACAGATCTAGAGGCTTGTCTGTACACCTCTTTAGGGCTTGAGTGTTTTTTTTTTTTTTTTTTTAAAAAGCACCGTGGGAATAAATACAAAATGTTGCCAGATAGCTGCGTTTTACAGAGGGATAAAATTTCTTCAGATTCTCTCATTTGATTGTGCCTTTGTCAATTTGGCTGTGGGAAGGTTTCCAGATCCACATTTCCAGTAAGCACAGCCAATATTTCACTTTTAAGTATGGCCATATATGGGTGCCAGCCATCTCTCTATCCAAGTAATGCGCAACAAACTCCTTACTCTTTTCTTTAGTGGATGTAGCATAGGCCATCAACATAATTAAAATTAGCATCATGGGGCTGATCCAAAACCCGGTGAAGTCAATGGAAAGACTCCTGGAAAATACAGTGGACCCTGAGTCAGGCTCTATATGAGGAATATGCAATATTTGAGTGATATATACAGGGTCCCATTTAGAGGGACTTTGCTGTCTGGATTTTAATCTGTGCTCATTAAACTGCTTCCAAATCCGTCTTTTTAAACAGCAGAAATATTCTGTTCTCCTGAAAATCTCATTTATGCAAAATCAATCCCTCTTTTGGAAAGCTATTATAAATGAACAGGACGTGAAGGTGTGGGGAGCCATAAATTTCACTAGCCTGCAGAATACTGATGGTTCAAAAGCTTAGGACCGTATATTATCCTCTATCCACGTTCAAGACTTTTGTTATTTGTTGCTCTAGTATGAATAATAAACATTTGTTCAGCAAGCACCATAACTTTCCCTGATGTCTTACTGAGGTTTGTTTAAAACAAAACCAAACCTGTACCCTGGAGACCTGAACCATTGGTAACTGAATTGGTAACTGAACCATTAATGCAATACTCACACTAACTGTGGTTTTGTAGGGGCAGTTGTGCCCTACATTCACACCAGTGCTGCTCTACAATGTTGCACTGCCCTCTGGGTACCCAGTTCCACAGTGCCTGCCTATTGGAGCAGTAGCTTGAGGGAAATTTTGAAAAACCTTCTGGAAGCCCAAAGAAATTGTTGCAGAAGAGGTGACGCTCCCATAGGAATCTGACAATATCTGCCATTTCCAATTTTATTTTTATCAAAATGAAGAACAGAGAGTCTGATATCACTCCTTGCTTAACACAGTTTCTGCTCAGCTTCTGGGACTTGAGATATCTCAGGCATCTGCAGTAAGGGCATTGTGTCAGTATTCTTGAAGAGCCAGAGAATGAGACACCAGCAGTTAGTGTATTTCAGGAGTCGGCAACCTTTCCGAAGTGGTGTGCCGAGTCTTCATTTATTCACTCTAATATAAGGTTTCGCGTGCCAGTAATACATTTTAATGTTTTTAGAAGGTCTCTTTCTATAAGTCTATAATATATAACTAAACTATTGTTGTATGTAAAGTAAATAAGGTTTTTAAAATGTTTAAGAAGCTTCATTTAAAATTAAAATAAAATGCAGATCTTATCAGTTTAGTGTGATCCTTGCCCTTGCTTTTCCTTGCTGAGTTTTCCAATGTCTGGCATGTATTTGGATACTTTAAGCTCCACACAGGCTTCTGAGTGATCAGTTGTTAACCGGCTCTGAGAAGGACAGAGGACAGATTTCACGTGTGAAAATACCTGTTCACACAAGTATGTGGGGCCAAATACTGAAAGCATTGCAAACGCAATTTTCTTCAAACAGTTAAATTTCACTGGCAGGGACGTCCAGCAGGTCAGAATAGAGGTCCCATGATCTCTCTCGGTAGCTTCAAGTGCATTCCGCAGATCTCCAAACTTTGATGCCCACAATTCTGAGCTATTTAACTGAATGAGCTGCATTTTGAAATCTTCAACACCCATCCACTGAAATACAGACAAATCCAAGTCGCTTTCATTGAACTTTTCAGGATTAATTAGAAAAGAAAGCATTGGGCCAAATCACTGCAAATCTTGAAATCTGTCAGAAAATCCTGATTCCAGTTCTTGCATGTACATTCTAATCCCAACCCTGTCAAACGCAGTGCGCTGTTCCATGTGGCGTGAGTGTGATGTAAGTAGTAAATCAGGACTTAAAAATATCCCAGTACAGTGGCGCTTGAACAATTTTTAAGGTGGGGGTGCTGAGCTGCGCCCCCTCTTGCCCCTGTCTGCACCCCTCACTGCTCCAGGCTGGGGCCAGTGGGCCACAGCTGGGGATGTCTGCAGAGTCCCGGACTGGCAGCCGGGACTCCAGGTCGGCAGCAGAGTCCCCCGGACCGATGGCTGGGACCCGGGGCCGGCAGCGGGCTGAGCAGGGACGGCGGATGGAACCCCAGCTGGCAGGGGGCCGGTGGACGGTACTCCAGGCCAGGACCCGGGCAATGTGAGTGCCAATGAAAATCAGCTCACATGCCGCCTTTAGCGTGCCATAGGTTGCCTACCCCTGGTGTATTTATTGCTGCAATGTTTGTTTCTCTCACCCAACATCTTCAATAAATGGCTCTGTGTAGTATTTCATGATCATGCTAACCAGGTTGTGTGCCTCCTGTAAATCATGTATATAGCCACTGAGTGGGTAGGACAGAGTTGTGCTCCAGGCCTGGGATGGGCAATAGCAGCTCATTATTAATGTAATGATTATAATGTCTGCCTGTTGCAGTTTGTATCAGGTATGTGAAAGCAAAGATGAGGTCTCAATACACGGTGGAGTGAGGAGGCAGTAGGACTTGCGGCAAATTATGCACAGCTGGACAGACAAGCTGTGGCACCGGAGGCTGTAAATTATATTAACACAGCCTGCAGTAGGTCTGCTGCCCAAATTAGAAATGCTCAGTGCACAGAGTGCCAAAGAGCAGGTGGAGAATAGGGGGATGGATGATGCAGATCACTGATTTTGACAGAGCAAATATTAGCTATTAGCACTACTGAAAACTAGTGTCATTCTGGGGTGGCTCATTTGGTAGATAGACACTTATTGTTATGATCATTGTGATTATGATAATTTGTAAGATGAGGGAGTTACAGTGGACAATATTGTGGATATATTGATGCAATGTTAAGAGGTAACAATTGTTATGAAATACTTTTTGCTTTATTGGTGGTGTGTTAAGACTTTTTTACAGTTCTTATGCTTTTCCCCCACAGTCTATATGTGTGTTGTATGAATGGGATTAAAGCATTGAAAGAGAAAAGAATTATGTTTGTTGATATAGAAATATAGATTATTTGATGTAATATTTACACAAATTTTATTTTGACATGTTATCTATTAGAGACACAATCATGCAGGCCAACTGGCTTGTGTAACTAAGGTAACAGAGTAAATTAGAAGGAAAATAAGATTTATATAGTACAGGAACATAAAATGGATGTTTTGCGCATAGAAATTTTGGTTCTAAGTGCAGGGATGGAACATTGTTGGAATGCAGAAGAAGGAACTAGAGAGATAGTGCATACCAACATGTGCCATTATCCTGCATCCACATTATTTTGGCCTGCTGGTGCAAGCATAGGTGAAAGGGCCTATTGCTGTGGCACCTGTGCAATCTTGATTTGCATCTTTGTGTAGTCTTAAATCATTCCCTTTGGAATTGTTGGATCTCATTTCCCTGTTGCTTCTGAAATAGACCATTCTAAAGGAATTGTTCTCCTGCATAAATCTATCTTGTCTTTCAAAAACAGTCTTGGTTTTCTTCTCTAGGAACAAAAAATATGATCAGAATCCTATTGTATTTCCCTCTGTATGTCCCAAACAATAATCTCTGTTTTCTTTTCCTTGCCTCATGTTAGACAGCTAGTTCACCATCCTTGATCCCATGAGCCCCCTTGCTTGCTTTGGGTGTTACTAGGTGTAATACTGATCACCATAATGAAACATTCAGTATTAAAGGGTTAATAGCCATAGCAGTGACTAAAGGTATGTCTATACTACCCGCCGGATTGGTGGGTAGCGATCGATCCAGCGGGGGTCAATTTATCGTGTCTAGTTTAGATGCAATAAATCGATCCCCGAGCACTCTCCCATCGACTCCTGTACTCCGCGAGAGGCTCAAATGGAGTCAACGGTAGAGTGGCAGCAGTCGACTCACAGCAGTGAAGATGCTGCGGTGAGTAGATCTGAGTATGTCGACTTCAGCTATGTTATTCATGTAGCTGAAGTTGCGTAACTTAGATCGATCCCCCCACCTCCCCCATAGCCACCAGTGTAGACCAAGGCTAATTCATCTTTGGAATATTAAAGAACATCATAAAAGTAGAAATTTCTGTTTTGTTTGGAATTCCAATGCCTTGTTGCAAGGCACTTCCGTTTTGGAACTTGAAAGGGTAAGGACATAGCATTAGACTTTCTTCACAAATATAAAAAAAAGTGTGCAGGGCTTGGGGGGGAATGGGCAGGGAATGGGGGTGATGGAAGACAAATTAGGTCTATAATTAATTGACGTATTTGCCTAATTTCAGTACTTGCATTTGGTGGTTGGCCAGAGACAGTATAGGATATATACCAATTCCTCTATCAATAAATGTGGTAATTATGCATCAGATTGCTCTTAATTTTCCTCAGAATGGTTTTTAGTGCATAGACTAGAAAAGCTGCTAGATAAGAACAAGTTATTAAATAGGTGTCCCAATGTGGTGTAAGGTCTGACGGATACATGTAACATAAATATTTGATCCAGTGTATCCTATGTCAGTATCCTTTTTTCACATTTGCTTCATTGTGGCTACTGTTGGTACACTGGATATCTACCATTTAAATATGCTGGACACTTCACCACTTGCAGGAAACATGGGACCATGCAACCAGCCATGGAGATGGTTTGCTAAGGGAATGGTGAACTTTCTAGAGTTTGTGAGAACAAAGCTAGTGGTCCCAGGCAGAAGCAGCTGTTGGGGAGGAGGAATGGTGAAGCTGAAGGAGAGGGGATAGTCTATCCTCATGCATCCATGCCCACCAGTTTCACAGCAATAATGGTGGTGTTCATTACAACCTGGAAAATGTTTCTTCCAGCTCCACAGTCTGCAAACTCAACACTGACTGGTACATATATAAAATTGGAGTTGAGGGCCTATATATTCCAGTTCTTCCTTTTCCTCATGATTTGGCATGGATGCTGGTCTGTCAGGTTCTTTGGATTCTCTGAAGCAGTTCTGGGATCTCAAGAAGATCTCTGGCATCTTCTGTTCTGGCTCCTCATCTGTAATGTCCAGCTAGGCCATAGAGCCGGCATTTTCCTCCTGTTTACCCTTCATCACTTCAGGTTGTGATGTGCTTGCCTGTTCACTTGTTAGGGACTGTGACCAGGTGGCGTATTCCAGACATGTTAAGGGGCCCAGTAGGATGGTAGTCCACCAAATTTCTCTAGTGGAAAAAAAGTCAAGGGGAGAAAAGTGAGCAGAGCATGGGTGGAATCTCCATCCTTAGAGGTTTTTAAGGCCTGGCTTGACAAAGCTTTGGCTGGGATGATTTAGTTGGGGTTGGTCCTGCTTTGAGCAGGGGATTGGACTAGATGACCTCCTGAGGTCTCTTCCAACCCTAATCTTTTATGATTCTATGATGGTGGTTCTCAACTGTGGTCCACCGCGGCGGTAGGTTCGGCCGGTCACGGCTCTCAGTGGCCATGGTTCGCCGTCCCAGGTCAATGGGGGCTGCGGTACGTGGCGCGGGCAAAGGAATGTGCTGTCCACCATGTCCCGCAGCCCCCATGGGCCTGGAGCGGCGAACCGCGGCCAGTGGGAGCCGCGACCGGCCAAACCTGCTCCGCAGCGAGTAAACAAACCGGGCCGGCGCACCAGCAACTTTCCCTGAAGAATCGATGGACCACAGTTGAGAACCACCGTTCTATGCGGATGAGGTGGGAAGTGGCAGGCAATGGGATGTAATTATGGACAAAGCCTCAGAAGTAAGTACAAGGATCTTGAATGGAAAGACATAGGGAGCCTAAGAAAAGATTGGAAACAGAGTGGTGTGAAAAGCATTGGTGCAGGAAGATTATCTTAGCAACTGAATGTTGGGTTGTGGCGGGAAATGAGTCCAGAAGAGGATGTTACAGTAAGTAAGATGGGACAGAAACATGTTTTGATAATAGTAGTTCCATACACAAATCAGTGGAAGCACATGACTCTTAATGCCATCATACCACCACAGAATGTTTAGGCACCCAGCATTGGCTGCATGGTTAGTTTTAATCCTTTGAAACCATAGAGGCTATTTTTCTTCTGAACAGTGATTTAGTGCTTTTTTTTTTCTTCTCAGCTAAAGCTCCTATCTAAAAAAGATCACAGAACTCCCAGACAAGTATTTCCTCTTTTATAATGAGGCAACTTCCAAATGTTTCATCACTGAAAATGTTTCTGTTTAGAAATGTTTTTCCTTGTAACTCATTTTTTTCCTAACAAGTATAATAAATCACCTTGTATGGTCTTTTGTTTCAGTTATTATTTTCAACCTCACAAAATGAGCTGTAGGCCAAAACTAAGGGAAATGGGAAATATATGCAGCATATGTTCTGAGGGAATTTGCTTTTATTATGTAAGAGCAGGTTTATTAAAACCATGTGGGTTTTGATGGTTCTGCCATTGGTACAGAAAAATAAGGAAATAAAACCTGGAGTAAAGTAAATGTACTTGAGCCCACTCATACACCACTCATAGCTGTTAATTTAATAGCTAATGAGGAGTTCATGAAGGGGTTGCTGCATCATAGCTCTCAAACAAGCCTTACGTGTTATTTCATATTTATGAGCCTGCTTTTTTTTCTATTACGATTCTAAACAACATAGAATTGCTTCACATCCTCCGAACCAAAAGTGTCTGCTTTAAAACACAGGAGAGAGGTTTTGAGGGTGGAGGCAGGGGTGCTGGAACAATTTTTATGGTGGGGGTGCTGATGGTGGAAACCATGTATTTGGTGTTTGTTATTATTACTTCAAGCCAGGGGATGTGGGAGCACCTCCAGGACCCCTTGTTACAGCACCACTGGGTAGGGGAATACTCATGCAGACATTTTCAGAATTTAGAACACACTTCCTATAACGTCTTGTTCATTTCCTTAATAAATGAATTTGCCCTGTACATATGATTGCACATAATGTAAACTATACGTCATTTTCCAAACAGCAGTGACACTCTACATGTAAAGTTGTATATTTAAAAGATAATGGGCCTGACTCAGATTGTACTAGCGCTAGTTTTACACCAGTATGAATCCAATGGAGTTACATCTGATATATGTAATGTATATAGGGCTAAGAAAGGACATTTAGGCCATATAAATCTCCCTCAAGCTATTTGTGCTCTTCATTTGTAATGAGTAGTTCATAATGTAATATGTTCTTTTTTCAGATGTAAACCTCTTCTGTTTTTAGCTAAGGAAAATGTCTTGTAGTCTATGCATTAAAATTGCTTACTAACGAGATGTTTGTCCCAGTGCACGTGAGTGAAATGGTCTCTCACAAATTCCTGTAACTGCATTAACCTTCTTGACAGAGTGATTCTAGGAAGTTAAGGTAAAGATACAAGTAAATGACAAGAATGGGTGGAAATCTGATTCTTGAAACATGAGGCTCATTTTAATGCAGATTATTGTGAAATAGGCTTAGAATTCTTCAATAAAACAAATCAAATCAGTTTTCCAAGGTATACATTCTCTTTAAACATATTTTCTCCATGGCTAATCCTTATTAAATACTAGCACTTTTTTTCTCTTGATAACTTTTTCCATTTTAAATTCTTATTCTAAATTATATAAATTCCTAATGTGAGCTAATTTCCAATATATATTCACATTTAATTTTTGTCTGCGTAGGAGTTTCATGTGTAGGTGGATGAAAAAAAAAACATTTGAATAGGGAAAAAATTCCCACAACAACCTGTTTTATTGCCTTTTACTGATCTGTTTTTCTGCTCTGACATGCATCAGGATTGATTATTTATGGTACATACTGTTTGTAAATAAATGAGCACTGAATTTCAGGTAAGACGGAAATCCCAACAGCTATACTCAGGAGTATTTTTCTATTAAAGAATAACTAAAATCCTTGTTTGGCTGAAAGATCATTCAATTTGAAGAAGAATGTTTTGTCTTCATTAGTGTGCAGAATGAATGTTTGCAAAGATCCATAAAAATAAATATAGAAATTGAATGGTAAGGGTTGAAAGTTAAATGGATGTATCCAAGCCCTTGATTGATTTAGAGAGCCCTTAGTCCAATGACGATTTTAAAATCACCATTTATTACATTTATTCTTGGTTGTGTTCAGCTTGGGAGGGGGGAATAAGATTTTTTTAGATGTTTTTCTGTTACCTAAATTGAAAGCTGTTATAACACATAGCAGCACCTGGGATTTCAAGTTTTGTCATAATGTGGACCATGTTTTAATACAGTAATTATCTTAAGGATCACCTTCCATCCCATTCATTACACACCTTAGGCCAGATTTTTCCAGTGCTCTGCACCTTCAATTAGGAACCAATTTTCAAAAGAGCTCAGCTTCCAATTAGGCACCTCTCATCCCTGCTCCAACCCCTTTACACTGGTTAAGAGGCTAAGTGCAGAGTATAGGAGCCCCTGTTCTTTGAGGGGCTCAGTCACTGCAGAAAATAGCCATAAGGCTGTCTTCCAAGGATCCCCCACTTAAGGCCTGGTATAGGAGGAATGCTAGAGGTGGAATTGGGAGCAATAGGGGCCTTTTGGGGTGTAGGACACAGCATACAGTGCTGCAACTATTTCCAGTTGTGCTGTGGCCCATATAGTAGCTCTGAGAGGTTGTTCTAACTTAGACAGGCCTCAGGATTGTCTGACTTATGCCAGAGGCTGCTCCAGCTCTTGGAGCAGTCCAGGATCAGGAGGGCTCTAAAGCCACCTTGAAGCCACTTTATTTCCTTTGCCCTGCCTCCAAGCCATGCTGCAGCTCCTTGAGACACAGCACAGATTCTCACTCCAGGTCTTCAGAAGTGCTCAGCACCCCACAGTTCTCATTGATTCATTTATCACCTAGATTTTGACTTTTGAAAATCTGGCCAGTTATTTTGGTGTTTAAAAGGAACTGAGATCTTTTGGAGATCACAACCAGCCCAATCTCCACAGGTCTGGTTTAAGAACTTTTGTTGGGCCTTGACTTCCCAATGGAAAGGAAAATATTGAGTAATAATTCAGGGAAGAATGGCCTTAAGTCTTCTTGTATTGCGTCCTTCATTTTTCCTTTAAAGTAAGCATTGATGTAGAATATTAATTTTAGAATATGCATAGATCCCACTATTTCTACTTATTAGCTTATGATATTGAGCTCTAACACAGTATGCAAGAATATTGGAAAACACACATTTATTATTTAAAAAAAGCAACTGTGTGATAGCTTTAGGGACAAAAGTTAAATTTAACTTCCCTCACATTCTGCTGTACTAATACAACCAGAAACAGTAAGGTCTGCAAGCTTGATTATATTATTAATAATAATAATAATTAGTTAATAATTAATGCAAGGTCTTCCCTTTCATTTTGCTTTCCCACCTCACCCTGCCCTTAGAGTTTTATGAGATATTTTTAGTTTTTTCTATGTTTGCCAAATGACATATTCTTAAATAATCTCCACACTGTATATTTAAGTGTACTTATGACTTTTGCAAATCAGTACAAAGTAACCAATATCCACAGATGCCTTAGAGTGTTCACAAAGTATCAAATGTATTCACAGGCACTAATGCCACATAAAGTGACTGCTTTCATATCTTTGTGCTGTTCCCAGAGATGCTAAAATCAGGAGGCTATACTTTGAGGAATGATGGTGTGGGATCAGGTGGCTAGATTCATTAGAGTTGGTACTAGTGCTATGTGGAGTACTGAACTGCATTTGAAGTTCTTGGATTTTAGAATGACGGGAAACAACACGGTAATGTCCACAACTGTTCTTGATTATACTATAGGCAACAAAATATTTGATCTTCCTAGATACATCCAAGCACTTAAAGGTTGTATTTCATCAAAACTATGACCTTAGCTTCAGCTTAAATTCCTAGAAAAGCTACCTATTGAAGTCATGTAAAATTGTTTCCCAGTGATCTATATTGTGATTGCCAAACATGTGAATGAATGTAATCACTTTAGAACTGTCTCCTTTGTGGTGGTCAAAATGGATCATTTGCCCATTTTAGTTGTTCCAAGTGAACACTTCTACTGACTTCAGGAACCTGAGAAATCATAACTATGTGGATTTCTACCGTTCTGCCATTGGGACAGAAAAAAAAGGAAGAGCTGGACACTATTGACATTGTTGGTTCTGACCTTTATTTGGGATTAAGATTATATTTTTCAGGGTCATGAATGATCAGGTCAGCTGTCCAATTTGGACTTGTTGAACCTCTCAGCAGCTTTTGGTACAATTGATGGCAGGTTGTTATTTGGTGACCAAAGGACATCACTTATCTGTCTGGAACTGCCCTTCAGTGGTTCTAATCATTCCTAGAAGTCAGGAGTCAGTTGTTGATGATAGACATATCTCATCAAGGGATATAGAATATGAAAGTCCTCAAGTCACACCTCGTACATTGGTCACCAAATGTATGATTCTTTGCAAGAACACTTCTTGGCCTGGGGTGGCATATCATCAAGGTGGGTTTCGTATGATTACCCTATGTAGTCCAGACATAGCAGCTCTGTATTTGTGAGCTTTTTGTGCTGAGTATTCATAATGTGGAAGGGGTGGGAAACTTGTTGTAGTCAGGATGGCTTCTAACTGAGGTTGCTGTAATGTGTATGTTCTACTGCCATTCTGGCAGCTATGCCTGAGGGTTGAGAGATCAAACTCCACCATCTGTTATCTGATTGCTATGTGTGCCAAATGAAAGACAAACACTAGAGTAGATTTAGCCACCTAATGGAGCCTGTTGGCTGAAGTCACTGTGTATATCCTACACAATTACCCCAACTGAGACACTAATAAAAGTCCTCATGATTCAATAGACTCATCTGAGAGAGTTACTGATAACTGGACCTTCTTTCAGGCTAATCCAGGCGGCAAAGATTTTTCAGGAAAAAAGTATATTTTTTCAATTTGTAAACTCAAAATGGTTTGAAATGTGTTTTTAATTCAAGCTTTCAAAAGGAAATACAAATCACTTTTGGCTTCAGGACTATCACAGAAACTCAACCCATTTTTTTAAAGTTATGATTGTATAAAAACAAGGGCTATAATGAAAGCCCGTATGAATACCTTTATTTATATATCTGTATTAGCACAAATGATGTCATTATGGAAATCTGACTGTTTCGATAATTTTCATTCCATTTTACTTTAGAAAAATAATACCACTCATGAAAAATGGCTAAACCGATGGTCTTTCCTGTAGACTAGTCTTCAGTCCCCCACAGAAGACAGAACAGTACAGCCACCCAATAAATAAATGGTTATTTCCATTCCTGGCCCAGATGCCCTTTACCATATCACCTCAGAAAGTAGAATAGTTGCTATGTAGTGAAAATATTTCTGTTTTACAGGTTGTCAGCCTATTTGTCTGGTTGGCCATAAAAATAAAAAAGTATGGGAGAGACTAGTTTTGACCTAAATTAATATTTTATTTTCGTGTATCATTTTAGAGGGGTGACTTTGACTGTAAATAATTGTATGTCAGAGTTAATCTTGTTTTTTTTTAATGTGTTTTTGAAGTTGTATTGATTTAAAATTTGTATTTATTTTATTATGCACAATGGCCTATAGCTAAGATGGTATATTAATAAACTTACTTCACTCACAGAACAGTTAAAATAGGTGTGGTGACAATGTGTAAGGTTCTAAAAATCCTGTATATTAGAACTGGTCAACATTTCTCAAATGAAAAGTTATTTTTTTCCTTTTTTTTTTAAAGTCCTCTTTTGAAAATGTTTTTCTAAAACCATTGTTGACTGCCAAAACTTGTTGCCTTTTGCAAAGAAAAAAAGTGGCTTCTTGATATTTGAAGTGGATATTGAAATTTTACATTTCCTAAAAGCCTGGTTTTAAATAACCATTTGATAATCTATTCAATCATTTCTGTGTATGAGGATATTTTCTGGAAAAAATGATGAAAACATTTGAAAATGAAGTTGAAATAAACACAACTTCAAAAAGTTGAAATACTGACCTTCTTGTGGGGTGAGAGCAAATCAGGTTATGTCCAGTGAATTCTTGGCCTTTCTGCTGAGCATTTCCATAGGAATGCCAATTCTGGTGGTGTGTTATGGTGATTTTGCTCCCTGACACTTAGGATTTGTCAGAATAACATTTCATTACATTTAGGTCACCAAACAGTGGTGTTCTCAGTCCATTTCGTAAGTGGCAAGTCTCTACATCACAAACAAGCGGCACATTTTCAAAGGGACGATGCTCCACGTTTTCTGAAAATTTGGCCCCTACTAAGGGTCTCAAGTTGAGCGCACAAAATCACTAATGACTTTTAAAAATCTTGGCCAAAATATTTCAGGACTCAAATATAACATGAAAATATCAGAAATAAACTATATATCATATATGAACCCAACTCTGCCATGACATCCTCTTGTATACTGAGCAGAATTAATTATTAAAGTAATTTACTGACAGCAAAACCTGCTAATGGCTATAGTGACAAAGGCATTTATCATTTGTCTGTCTATAAGGATGGTCTTATTCTGCTGCACTTTTACACTTTGGGCATCTTTAGACAAGATAATGGTTATAGAAATACTTGCATAATGTACTAAGTGCTGCAATGCTGATGAATATGCTGTTAATATGGATTGAAAGTCTAGAGAATGCATATTACCTTGAAAATAATTACTGCATTTTGTACAGCTTTATTAACATAATTTACTTTTGTGTAGAGATGGTACTGAACATATCTGCAAGCATTTGGAGCCTTCACGAAAAAAAAGTGTAGAGCAGTTTAAAAGTGTTGGGACTTTATCATTGCAATGGCTTAATCTCAATGGGAACTGCTGATTACTCAATACACTTTAGTTGCCTAACTTTAGATCCCTAATTTTGAATAACAATCCTGGTTTAGAAACATATCCCTCTAGAGGCTGTGGACATACAGTTCTAAGTTATAATTTGCTTTGCAGTCTGCAAAATGTTAGCATTCTATGTTAAGTGCAAGGTATAAATTATGTACCTCAGTTTCCTCACTGGTGAAACTGAGATAACATTTACAGACCTCACAGGGATGTTGTGAGGCTTAATGTATAACTCTTTGATGGCATACCCCACTGAAGTACACTGTGTTACCCATCTTTTTGAAGTCACTATTTAAATTAAACAGGTTTGTAGAGTATTTTGGTGGGGTGAGTCAACTGTCAGGTAATTGACATTGGGCTCTGAGGGCCCCATTGAATTCATTAGGAGGCTTGAGTCTATTGACTTCAATGGGTTTTAGATCAGTCCCTAAGACATTTATCTTCTCAACCCAAAAATTGCCTTCTTTAACTTGGGGAAATAAAATATTGAGAGTACCACCATGTTCAGATCTTATTCACAGCTGAATATCTCTGTTCTGCTGAGCAAGAGCGGGGCTGGAAAAGATTTGACTTTTTAACCTTTTCAAAAGAAAAAAGGTGGAAATAACAGAATTCATGACAATCACATGTGCACTGACAGGGATAAGAATACTGTACTGAATTTAACAGACTCAGTGGGTTTGATCATAGTCTACTTCAGTGACTATAACAGCTTGTAACTCACTGACAGCTGTAGGAGATACTCCTTTTACTCAAGGGGTAAGGTTTTTGCTTTTGTTGTTGACCATTGAGTCCCAATGCAAATAGCTCAGTACACTGTTCATTATGTTAGCACTTCTATAGCTCTTTTAATCTTCAATGCAATTAAAAAATGAGTTGAGTTATAGTTAATGAATTAATTTTCTTTTTGCAACTTGTTTTTGTTTAAACCAAAGAAGAATATTGAATATAAATAAATAACACAACAGTCTTAATATTATAACAGCTAACCAAAAGGATTTAGGGCCAGAGTCCCAGCTAGTAAATCTGCAGAGCTCCACTGACTTCCAATATGATGAAGCTACACAGATTTAAATCATATGAAGATCTGTCCTGAAGCATTTAAATGAGGTATTACAACATGCCCTTTGGGGTTAAAGATACGAGACTGAGAAGTCCCAAATGATAATAAACCACCATTAACTTCAAAACATTCTTCCACTGGAAATTTAGCTTTTTAATATTCCTTGGCATATTTAGGCTATTTAGCTAGAATACAGTGAAATTAAAATAGCTTTAATAAACCCAAGTGACCCCATCACAGAATGAAATAACTGTTTCCTGTAGGACTTTTCTAGATTCCATTCACTGGCAGTGCCTTAGCTTTGTCTGTAATAAATAACTGCAGGAGGAATGGTGCCCTCCGTAAGCAATCTGCTAGGCCATACATAAATATATAATTAGGGAGAACCCTAGCCTTAAAAGGGGTTACACTCTAAAAAGGCAAAGAACAGAAAAAGGGAAAGGGATTAGATCAGAACATGCAAGTAAAGTCAGGGTGACGAGAGGCAGAGGCTTTTTTATTTGTCTTTTTGCCCCCAACACAAGCAACATATGAATGGAGAATTACAGAGCAGCAATCAGATTGTTATATACGTATGTGTATATATATTTGCTACAGGCCAATGGGAGCTGGGGGAAGTGGCGGCCATCACATCCCTCAGCCCGCGCCGCTTCCAGCAGCCCCCATTGGCCTGGGACGGCAAGCCGCGACCAGTGGGAGCCACGATCGGCCGAACCGGAAGACGCAGCAAGTAAACAAACCAGCCCGGCCAGCTAGGTGGCTTACCCTGGCAAGCCACGTGCGGAAGGTTGCTGATGCCTGCTCTAGTTTAAAGGTCTGCGGCCATATTTAAATACCTGCGGCCAAATTCTGCTCTCATGACAAGTTTACACTACAGCAGGCCTGCACAACTCGTAAAGCGGTGAGGGCCATATTACTCCAAAGAAAACAGCTGAGAGCTGAAATCCCAAGCCCCGCGGAAACACCTCCCCCCCTCCCCCCCCAGCACGACCCGCCCTGCGGAAACAACCGCTCCTTCCCCAGCGCTGGGATGTGGAAGCCTGTAGAGGGGGAAAGAAACAGCGCACATAGGGTGACCAGATCACAGCAGTAAAATAGGACCCGCCCCCTCCCCGCTCGGCTCCACCATCACACCCCTCTTCACTCCCCCCAGGGGTCACTATATTACTGCACACAACAGTCAATCAATGCAGTTGTAGATAAATCTCTGCATTATGCATTTTTGTATAACTTTTATATGACTTTGTATTGAACTTTGGTAATATGTTATAGCAGGCCCCTAAGGTAGTATAATTAAGGTAAAAGAAAAATGTCTTTTTGCTAGAAGTAGAATAAGATCTTCCCCCCCACTTTGTATTCAATTGCCCTGTTGAGTGAATGAGGTGTGAATGAGGAAGGCATGGAAGGCAGGCACCTCCAGACAGCTGCAACCCTTGGAGAGGGGATGGGAACCAGACCAAGGACAATCAAACTTGTCAAGTGGGCTGACTAGAGAAGAGCAGACATACTGACGGCCTCGGGGGTTAGAAGCAAGCACCTTCCTTTGGGATCACCCTCTTTGCAGCATTGGGACAACCCCCAGCCCAGAGACAAGCAGCAAAAAGGACCAACGGACACAGTCCCAGATTTTGAATCTGGGAGATTTTCCGCCAGCTCCCCTGCCTGCCCACTGCTGGCCTCTTACCTTCTGCCGCTGCCCCTGCCCCCTGCCGCTGGCTCACCCTCACTCCCCAGCCTGCCACTGGCCTCTTCACCAGCCCACCCACCCGCTGGCCGGCCAGCTGGCTGTTGGCTTGCCCCACCCCGCTGCTTGCCTACTCACCCCCCCACGGGCCGCACAGTGAGCCCACGCGGGCCTCATGTGGCCCCTGGGCCACGTTGTGCAGGCCTGCACTACAGTGAGACATCAGCACAGCTGCACTGATGCAGCTGCGCCACTCTGGCACATCTGACAAAGACACGTAATGCTGAAGGGAAAGCACTCTCCCATCAACATAAATACTCCACTCAGTGAGAAGTGGAAGCTGTGTTGTCTCCTGACAACATAGCATCGGCGTGGACAGTGCGAAACTTGCATTGCTTGTGGGCGAGGCTTTTTCACACCCCTGAACAACATAACTTAGATCGATTTAAGCAGTAGTATATAATGTAAATCAGGAATAACTTCAGGTTTCTTCAATGTATCTCATGTAGATTTAATTTACATGGGAAATGTTTAGATACTGCAGTGGTGGAAATTAAACTATATATATTTACAGTTTAAATGCCTGTTTCTCTCTGTCTGTCTGTCTGTCTCTCTCTCTCTCTCTCACACACACACACACACACACACACACACACACACACACACAGTCAATTAACCAATATCAAAATACCTGGTTTCTTCAGAAGAACCATCTGGCACCCCAATTAAAGGTTTAAAAATATATTATTTTATTTCTAAAAACATTTTAAAATCCAAAATCTGTGGCGTTATTTTGGCTACAGTTCTGTGTACTCTTTTTAAGTTGTTGAATGAAAACAACTAGTTATTCATTTCAAAAACAAACATAATGAAATCTTTCTGTTCTCCCTTAAGATATTTTAGTATCAATATATCTGGTACAAAATGCTTGTTTTTGTCTTCTCAGATCAAATAGTAACTTAGGTTAGGATTTTCACTAAGGTTTAGGCCGTTAGGAGCCTAACTCCTACTGAATTTCAGTATGAATCCATTGAGCTGGCATTGCTTGCTTTTTGTAAGATTTCTTTTTATGTTTGGGGATTGTTGCATGGATCTTCAAAGATGAATCAAAACTTCTTGACCCAATTCCTTTTTTCAACTGCCTTTTCCTCTTATGTGAATGTGTCTGAACAGGAGTCTTTCAGATAAATGAAGCATAAAGGGCTGGCTGGATCAGGTGCAGGGGTCTATGACATTGGCCTGGCTGTGCCAGAAGAAAGACAGGAGGCAATGGACGTGACTTAATTAGGCCACAACTTTATTCTCATAGCATATCTGGAAATACCTGACAATACATTACAGTACATTACAGGTTAGTCTTTCCTTAATAATTTCCACCTATTTGGGAGTTCTACTGTCAGCCCTACCCCTTCCCAACCTGGTCCCAGTCAGCCCATTGCTGGGACCCCATCATCCTCTCTTCATATAAGGGCTAAGGGAACTGGAAAAAGAAGGGGTTGTCTACTCTCTCTACTAAATCTTAGGCACCACAGCCCCATTTGCCCAGCTTCCTTAAGGGATGCCTTCCCCTAAATCCCATTGCAGATTTCAATTTATCATATCCCCTCTGTAATGAGTACTTGCTCTGGATGCTTGCCACACCTGTAACTTACTGAGTTGTGCTATCTTGACCTCCTCTCCTTACCTACGTTACCAGGACTTTGACCTGCTATGGGGAAGGCAAAAAAATCCACCCTTCCTTAGCCAATCTGGTGGTGAGAGAAAAATTCCTTCCCAGCCCCAGAATAAAAAAGACAGCTAGCATGGGTGCTGCTAGCCCGATTGCTGTGAGAGAGGGGTTCTCTGGAACTATCTGGGGTATAAAATATCCCCTTTCCCTTGGGCATCTGGAGGGGCAGTGTCCTCCCACCTGGTCTGGCTACTTCCTGTTCCTCCCAGCTCCATCCAGCCCACAACCCTTCCTTCATGACCCAGTGGAAGAGCGGGCCCTAAAGAAGCAAGGACCCCCTTTTTTGGCCTGACAATAAACAATTGCATCCGTTGTGGATGAACTTGGCTCACCTTTAAGCAGTGAAGCAGTCAGTAGTGTTGGTGAAGTGGCTGTAACTAGGCTTTAAAATCGACGCCCAGTGAAGATGAATGCGTGAAACTCTGCCTGTATATTCACCACAACAACACTGTGAGGGTTGTTCTGCAACCTGAATAGCTAGAAACATCTTTTTAAATAACATCAAAGGTAAGATTTTAGACAATAGAGGAAAGTATGTATAATTAAAACAAATCTATCATTTCTTGAAACTGCAGAGCAGGTTTTGATTGCTGCTATACTAGACCTCTCTTTTTAGCACGTTGGTGATTAGTCAGTCATTGCACAGCACTTTGAAGATGTCAAGTGCTAAATATTATTTATGTAAATTGTACCTGTGCACATTTGAAAAGTATTTTCTCTGTATTGTGAATACTGTGCATGAAGGCTCTTAAAACTGACATATGGGGTAAAGCCAAATGTGTCCATCGGAACCTGGTTGTGCACAATAAGTCCTGTGTAGTTTCAATAGCCGTAAGTGCTTTAGTAGTAATAAACTGGAAGTGACACAGATAGTCAACATTGGTTTGCGTGTAGTGAGAACCTTGCTGTAATAGCTAATATTTAAGTGCCTTTCAGTACATCTCTCTTAGATTCAGAATCACTGATTAATATTAAAAGCCCCAAGGAGAGTGAACTATCTATTTCAAGTGGCAGATAGGGCAGACCACTTGAACTCTAAGACATGGAGAGGATTATTCTGCCTCCTATTCATCTGGCTCTTTATGGACAATCTGTGACAGCTATACCATGACAGTCTTGGGCATCTCTCTGAGGGTGATTGTGAAGAGCTATTGTTGTTCCAGTTTCACTTTCAGCTTCAACACATCTCAGCATGTCCCCCAAGCCCTTCTTGCCTTTCCTCCCTTTGATGTTAGGTTTGTGCTTCATCTTTTTGGCTCTAGACTGATTATTTTTCCTCCTTTAGCTGTAGGCTTGGCCTTTTCCTCCTCCTCCTCCTTAATCTCAGGCTTGGCCTTTCTCTTTTCTTTGACGTTAGGCTCAGCCTTTTCCTTTGACTCTGGACTAGCCTTTCCCCCCTTCTCTTTGACCTTAGACATAACTTTTTATAGCCTTCTCTTTTACTATAGTTTACTTCACTGTCTTTCTCTGGTCTTTCACATTTTTTATCCTGGAGTTCCCCTGAGGGGATAGATTATACTTAAGAGTTTTTTGATCAGGCAAATCAGCCTCTTCTGCATCAGCACCTTGTCAATAGTATTTCTATTACTCTCACTTCAGTGTTGGACATGGACCATGTGAGCTTATTTTTCCTGACTTCAGTAGTAGCAGTTTTCAAGCTCTCCAGTGAGCTGGAATATTTTTTTCACCCAGAGTGAGACTAAAGTCATTGCTAGCAGACTTCTTTTCCCCAAAGTTTGGTTTGGAGTTGCTCAGGTTTTCTGCCTTGCATTTCTTTTTGAGCTTTTTCTGTTGTTGAAACTCATTATACTGAAATGTGTATCCTTTGATTTCCCACTGTTGTTCTGTAGAGGTTGCACAGATTTACTAATGAAACAGTTTCTTCACTGTTATTTTGATCAGGAGTTGTCATCTGCCTTATCTCCCATGGCACATATGAGGAAACTGACTTGATACTCGTCACAGGTCCTGATAAGTCCTGATGCAATACAAAACTGCACATCCACTTTGGACTTGTTAATATCTTTTATTAGCAAAGATAATCTTTTGTGTTGGGATATTAGGAAAACTTCAGTTCCATTGACCTTGGAAACAAAAAACATTACTTTACAAAAATCTCCCCCACCCCCTGCAGATGCACCTGTACCTTTAAGCTTGCATCCCTCTTCATGCTCCTATGGAGATGGCCTTGGCATTTTTGTTCTGTGAAATCTGGGCTTCATTGCTTCAGCTGCTCTAATCTCGGTTGACAGCCCAGTTTCTCTGCAGAGCCACCTATTGGGATTTACTTTATGTGGGTTTGGCTGCTTTTCTTTGTATCTGGTCTGGGATAGGGCTTTTTTCACTCTCACAGCCCTTACAAGCTCAGATACTCCCTTTCCTTTTTCTCTTTCAGTGTGGCTTTGAAAGCACAGGCCTGTTCTCAAGGCTGCTCCGGTGCTTATAGGTGAGGAAAACCAACTAATCCACTCTCACTGCAGAGGAATGTCAGTTACTTTTTCTTCTTTCTTGCTTCTTCCTAGCTTTTCTACTCCATTTGGCAACAGGATCCAGCCAGTTCTGATAGCATGTCACGTGGTGGTGCAAGCAGGAGACAGGAGCACAGACAAGTATGTAGGTATAGCCCATGATTAAAGTAGATCCAAAGAAAAGTGGAAGCTTATCAGAATTGAAGGCTGTCATTGCACAGGGAGCTAGTGGTAGCAGCAGATCTTCTCCTTCCCCATTCTGTCTCCACTCTTTTTGAAGGGGATGAGGAACCGTTTTGGGAACATATCTATTTTAGAGGAGAGGAGTTGGGTAGGAATGCCTAGCTGGAATAAGTCTTGTCCTGTTTCATGCTGCTGTAGCTTCTGGTTGGAATTCAGAAACCCTTCAGCCAAGTCCTAGCTTCTGCTGCTACTCTTACTTCAGATGACCCTGCCTAGCAAGCTCTCCCAAGCCAGGGAGGAAGTATAGACAGTCAATGCATAGCACTTTTAGGAAAGAAGGAGAAGCTGCACTGCCCTGCATTCCATCTAACTTTAATCTCTTGTTATAACAGATGTAAGTGTAATATTAATCATAATCTAGACGTGTAGTCAGTAATACTTCTGATGCCTTCCAAACCTATGTCTGTTGGTTTATGTGAGTAGCAAATACATTATATTTGGTGTTTTACTTAAAGCCCCAGCTCTTGGACAAAGAGATTGTGAGAGAATCTCAGCTTTTATTTAATAATTTTCTAGCTGTTGGGGTTTCAAATAAAACCTGAGCATGTCCTAAAGGCTCATAAATGAAAGACAAATAAAAAAGAACTCCACACATATTATTATTATTATTATTATTATTATTACTATTAATGTATTATTATTTATTTATTATTAAACCTCAATTTTAACCTTATCTCATATTTTTGGGTGTGACTTTTAAATGTTTGGGGTTGGCAATATTGGGGCAAGTAGAGCAGTGCCAATAGTTGGGAAATATGATCCATTAAAATGAGAAAGAATTATCATCAAGAAAAATTGTGTAGTGTAACAGGTAGCACATCATACTTAATGCTGAACATTACTCACTATTTTCTATGGTATGTAAAGCATGTCATCCACCATTGTCAAAAGGCTTCACAAACGTTGAACAGACATTAACGTCTCCATGTTACAGATAAGGAGACTTGAGTACAGAGTGGTTAAATGACTTGCCAAAGGTTACACAGTGAATCAATGGCAGAGACTAGATTGGAAGTCAGATTGACTGACTCCCAATTCCGTGTTGTCTCTCTTAGACAGCATTCCCTCCTAATCATCCCTTTCATGATGTATTCAGTTATCGAGGTTATCAATGTCCATATAGGTGAAGAGGCCTGATATCAAGAAGTTATTTTGTTCCTTGTTTTTCCTCATTTTAGCTGACATTTTTAATTCATTAATATATATTTTTTTAAGTTTTCAAGTGTTTCTGACACAACCTTTCTTTTCTGTAGGCTTTGAGTTTTTGGTATTTTCATTTCAGAAACTTCAGTTTATGTCTGATAAGAATTAATGAAGCATGAACCACAACATGGCTCATATTCAGTTGGTATAAGAAGCTTGAAGTTTGGTAGCTATAGAGCCTTATCTGTACTATCTGAAGAGAAATAAAAATAAAAATATTGCAGTCTGAGGTACCTTTCAATTTTTGGTTTGTGTTATGTTCTGATCTTTAATAGAAGTCTGATACAGGTTCAATTGGAATTTTGGGGAAGAGTTAGGTTCTCATTTTATCTTAACAATTTCTACCATCTCCAATAAGAAACTTAGCTGATGCCTTAGTTTTCATGGCAGAGAGTACCTTCACCTACATTATACATTTTGAAAGTTTAATTGCATGGAAAGCACAGTTCAGTTGATACTTGCATGGTAAATATGGCAACTGTTGTCCAGGCACCTTGTTATAAGCACCTTTGTACCATGGGGGGGGGGGGGGGGGGGGGAGGGGAGCATGTAACTTTATTTACTCATGTGTTATTTACCAAGTATGTTATATTGTATAACTACAGTATTTACATGGTACCACAGAAAGGAAATTGCAGTAATACGAATAATTTTCAAATTAGGTGTTTGACCTGGTATTTTAGGAGCAGATTCCATGTTGCCCAGTATCTTACTCCATGAGTAGTCACTTTGAAGTCAATGTTATAATAGCAAAGTTCAATAGGTAATTCATTTCAGTTCTTGACCATCTAAGATCAGGTTACATATAGGCTTGTTAGGAGTTCAGAAAAGAGAAGTTACCCTCCTTCATTTAGAGAGATAGCATAAATGGATTTTTTTGTTGATGGATGAAGAAAGAACAAAAAAGAATGTATTTCAAAGACTATGAAATGAGGCAGCGGATTTGTTTGGTTCTGGATTGGTGTTGTCTGATGGTATAACTGAGACAATGAGATAGATCCTCTGCATTGCGGCCACTTTGTGCTACTCTGTTGGTATGCTTTAGCTCTAAAGCCAACTCAGCAAACTCGGAGGGGTGGTGTGTCACCTTGGGAACTCTCACCCACTGATGGTCTAAGGATTTAGTCTAGTTAATTTAACTATCTTGCAATATCTAACCTCCATGAAAGTCTGATAGCATTTTGCTTAGCTGGAATTCCCACCCGATGATACAGCAAACAACTGGAGTCAAGAATTCATGCTGAAGAGAAACATACCCGCACAAGTATGTGAAATGGCACTAGTGTTTGGCTGAAATAACCATGAGCAACCAGAACAAACATCCATGTGGTATATGGTTTCCCCATTGAAACCAATGATGTTGGCTGATGTGTGTATATACGTGTGCCTACTTAACTAAAGAAGGAGACATCTCTATTCATATGCAGACATCGGAGCTCAATGTCCAGATTCTGAATTCAGAGGATAGCCTCTGTATAAAGAGAGGCTAGACATTGTAAATGTTTCCAGATGTCAAGTTGGGGATCCTTCCACCACATGAGTTATTTTCTGCAACACTGCCCCACAATCATACTGTGGAGAGGAGGAAACCAGGCCAATCAGGTGCCAAGTTTGTGGCAACTGTGGACAAGCCAGAGTGTACCCAGTTGAGCCAGGTCAAGGATCTACGATCAAGTGGACAAGAAGGCAAGTGTATCAATGGATTTCTGAATTTATTTAGTGTGTTACACTCTCTCTCCCACCAATGCTTCCCCTCTATAAGAATGTAGTTTTCAGCGCCCTCGTGCTACTGATTACTCAGGCATGGTAAAAATTCATAGATTCCAAGGCTGGAAGGGACCATTGTGATCATCTAGGCTGACCTCCTGTATCACACAAGCAATAGAACTTCCCCAAAGTAATTCCTAGAGCATTTCTTTTAGAAAAAACATCCCATCTTGATTTTAAAATGGTCAGTAATAGAGAATCCACTACAACCCTTGGGAAGTTGTTCCAATGGTTAATTACTCCCACTGTTAAAAAATTACACCATATTTTCAGTCTGAATTTTTCTAGATTTAAATTCCAGCCATTTGACCATGTTATATCTCTGCTAGACCTAAAAAGCCCATTATTAAATATTTTTTTCCCCTGTAGGAACTTATAGGCTGAAATCAAATCACCCCTAAACATTCTCTTTGTGAAACTAAGTAGATGGAGTTCCTTGATTCTATCACTATAAAACATATTTTCTAATCCTTTAATCATTGGTATGGCCCTTCTCTGAACTCTCTCCAGTTTATCAAAATTCTTCTTAAATTGTGGCCACCATAGCATGGCACAGTATTCCAGCAGTAGTCAGACCAGTGCCAAATACAGAGGTAAAATAACCTCTCAGCTGCTACACAAGACTCCCCTATTTGTTCACCTAAGCATTGCATGAGCCCTTTTGGCCACAGTGATTATCCACCAGTGTTCAGTTGATTATCCACCATGACCCCCAAATCTTTTTCGGAGTCACCGCTTCATAAGATAGTATGATGTAAGTATGCCCTACATTCTTTGTTCCTAATGTCAGATACTGCCTCTGATAATCAGGGCTAGCAGTTGGAGCACAGGTCACAGTTGGGTGTAAGGTTGGTCCTGGGCCAAGAGTGTTCCTGGAATCAAGATCCAGGGACAGGCCGGGGTCAAACTGAGATCAGAGTCTGCAGACAAAGCAGGGTCAGAACCACAACCAGAGACCAGGTGCCGGCCAGAGGTCAAAGCCGGGTGGTCAGAGTTCAAAGACGAGCCAAGCTGGTACCAAAGTCAGAGGCCAGATAAGTGCCAAAGGTCAAAGCTGGGTAGTCAGAGTCCGAGGGTGTAGGAGGGATGAGGAGTTGGAGACCAGGCTGGAGCAGGCTGGTGACAAGGCTAGAGTGAGGCTAGAGCAGGGCAAGGACTGGGGTCCGCCAAGACTGGAACAGGAGCAGGAGCAGGAGCAGGAGCAGGCTGGGAGTTGCTGGAGTCTGGTGCACTGCACAGGAAGGCAACAGGAAGGCAACTTGGCTGGGTAACACTGTTGCTCAAACTGATCTGCAGCTCTACTGAGGCTGTGGAAATACCTGAGTCTGGGGTCATCTGACCCAGGTTCCGCTCAGTGATAGGCTGCTGCGGTATGCCTAAAGACTGACTCATTTTTGGCTCTGAGTGCTGACTTATCGCAGCAGCTGAGCAAGCTGCACTAGTTCAGCTGCATGTTTGCCTCACACCTAGAGGCTAGTGAAAGGACAATAGCACTCTTCTCCAGGAGTTCATGAACTGCTGTAGCAAAGGGGTGTGGAGAAATGATCTGTGGTGTCACACCCCAGACTACAGGAGTGGGATTCCTCCCCTGAATATGAGCAGACCTTTTAGTTAGCACTGCATGTTTCCTGTCTGAAAATGGGGCATCGGTCAAACAGAGATCGAATAAGTTGGCTTCATATGTCATAGCTCTCCAGGCAGGTTTAACAGATTCATAGTGATAGACTTAATGGCACTGTCAGACAGGAAACAACATAAAGTAACAGACATGTTGTCCTGTCATATCTGATGTGGGAGGAATTCCAGTCAAATCAGTCTGGTTTCTAAGAACATCAGTCTGGCACTACCTTTCCTTAGTTCTTGTTCTTGATACCGTATAGCTGCTCCCAAGTTAGCTGATGATCATACCTGGCTCTTTGTGTTTTACCTTACAATATTGATGAGAAGTGGCACAGGCTTTCCTTATGTGCATATCTCTGATGCCTTCCCAGCTGGCGTGGGTTATGTCCCTTCTCCCTTTCCAGCTGTGAGACCTGCCTCTTGCTGTCTCTGCCTTTCTGAATGCTGAAAACTCTGTTTTGGCAGACAATTAAAACAATCCAAGGGCATCTTTTGGTGGCCAGTTATGCTGACTTTAATGCTGCTTAGGTTGGGAGAGCAGCATAAAGCTGCCCAAACACAGCTGAGGATTTAGACCACTATTCTCTGAATGAGTGTAAACAACACATATAACAAGTTTGCTGACTTGTAGTTTAGAGAATTTCAAGGGAAAGTGTGAAACTAACGGAATGACAGGGACAAGACTGATCTAGAGAAATGAACAGGGGCGCAAAATTCCAGAATATAGATTTTTATTAAAAAGAGCAGCAAAATAACTTAAGATGGTTTTAATGTTAAATATGGATACTGAGTTGACAGGGAAACTTTTACAAATATTGTAACTGACTCAGTGAACAGTCTGGGCAAAATTTAAGGATACTAAATGTTGGACATTCAATAAAACTCAGCATTGACCTGACTGCTGACACTGAAGTCAAGGAGAATGCTTTCCATTGTTTCTGATGGAAGCAGAGTTGGAGCTTGTCTGCAAGGAGTTTTTCTGGAATAGCTATTACTGATTAACTCCATATATGGATGTTCTTATCATAAAATAAGAGTTCCTTATTCCATATTAGTTTATTTTCTTTTGGAAGTGGATTAAGTTACTTCAGAATAAGAGCCTCAACAAATGGAATTTAATCACAAACAGTTAATTCATTTTTAATTTCCACTTTACTTTGTTCCAGGTTAATTTTCATGTGGAGACAACCCCTAAGAACATCACTGAGCAATTTTGAAAATCCCTTCATAAATGTGTTTGGTTTGTTCCTAGATATGCATAGAGATTGCTAGAGACCTCCAGAGCAGCTGGATAGACTGGGTCAAGAGATATCCTTTCAGACAAGAACAGCATGTCAGAAAGCCAGGATTTCAGTCATTGGGGAATTTATTTCTCAAATAATGATTAGGATAACTATGCAATAATGATAGAATATATGTCTTCATTGCTTCATTAAATCATTGAGATACAAAATGAGGGTAAATCCGGGAGGAAATAAATGTTTTTGATTTCAGAAAAGCATACTTAAAAGGAGTGCTAAGTGCCCTAGGATTTGAAATCCTACATTAAAATTAACTGTGAGAACAGTGAAGATTACAAAGTCAGTTCTTATCAGGCTAACACTCATTTAAGACTTCCTCACTCAGTCGTGCATCTGTTATAAGCCCCCGTTTTATATGCCTGTTGAGGTAACCTGCAAATTGCTTATGCCCCAAGAACATAGAGAGAGGAAGTACGGTATTTAAGAAATTGTTGAAAAGACAGCAGTGGCAACTCATGCAGATTAAGCCTAAACAAGTATTGTAAATGGACAACAGAGGTCAATATGGTTAAGCAGGGATGTACACAGTTTAAAGTATAATCTAAAATCGTTTAAAATTACAAACAGTCTGGCCGGGAGAATTGGGAGATCTATAAACTAAGCTGAATTAAGGTTAAAGGATAATTAGAGGAGCACAAAGAACTACTATGAATGTTAAATTGGGGAGAATATTTTAATTACTATTATTATTTATTCATTGTTTTTAAGCACGAAAGATATTCAAGGGGCGGTACCAGGAGATAGCAGAAACAATCCCTGCCTCAAGGAGCTTACACAGGATTCAACTAGATTTGAGTGAATGGAAACTTGGGCATCTGAGGAGCCCCTTTGGAGTCATAGGGAGGGCCAAAGCCTTAAAATAGACATAAACCACATGAGATAGCACATGACAGATGATTTGGGGGAGCATTGGGAAAGGAGGTTTCTGATCCAGTAATTACTTAATGTTGTGATGTAAACTTCCTTTGTGAAGTGCTTTAAGATCTGCAGATGAAAAACGCAATATAAGAGCTAGGGTTTATTAATAGTTTTATATATTTATTTACAATTCATTCTTCTACAAACTCCACACCAAAGGTTGTCTATGCAATGTCCATTATCATTCATACACTGTAAAAACACAAGAACAGGAGATATAAAGTAACGACTAGCCAACGCAGCAGCACTTCTTCTTCCGCTCTCCCCAGCTGCACATCACTTGAACCCCAGTCATGATCAGCTGTGATCAATACAGCTTAAAAAAACCCATCCCACTTTCCCACCAGATGTCTACTCCCTATCACTGCCTCAGCCCTCTGCCAGGGCCTGCTCAAACAAATAAGCTTTACATTGTGCACAGAAGATCAGCAAACTGATTATTCTGGGCCTTCTGGGGCAGAGTATTTTAAAGTCAATGAGTTCTACAGAGAATGCTCTGCCAGTATTCCTCATCTTTAGAGTTAGGGGAATCAAGATCAAGGGCCTTTGCTGATTGTAACTATAGCAGTGTGGCAGCAGGCAGTGTCTCAAGTAGGTAGGCTGCAAGCAATCTGAGGATTTACACATCAAAGCCAACACTTTATGCTCAACCTAGAAACTCATAGGCAGCCAGTGGAGATCACTGAGTACTGGTAACATGCATGAAAGATATTGCTTAAAAAGAAGTAGTCATCTATGTTGTTTTGATTTCAGATATATAGTTCATGGAAAATATACAAGTATTTATTACTGAAGTTGTTGTGAGGTCCCCCCCCACCGATTTTTATAAAAGGATAACGATTACCTAAAATAGAAACTTGTTTATGAATGTGTTAGAGAATGGAAGAAAGGTTGCACAGCTAACATTTGGAATGATCAGAAATAAAGATGGACATTTTAGAAGTATAAAAAGCATATCAAATAAAATTTTGAAGTAAGTAAAGAATTATGAGTTGATAATTTTAGAAGTGATATGAGAGGCATTTTGAATTCTGGAAAGCACGCCCATGACATTTGTGTAAAAAGAGGCCCCTGATAGTAATACTTTGCACTTCATTAACATGTAAGCCTCATTGCCCCTCGGAGGCGTGCGAATCATAGAAGATTATGGTTGGAAGAGCCCTCAAGAGGTCATCTAGTCCAACCCCCTGCTCAAAGCAGGACCAACCTCAACTAAATCATCCCATTCAGGGCTTTGTGAAGTCAAGCCTTAAAAACCTCTAAGGATGGAGGTTCCACCATCCTAGGTAACCCATTCCAGTGCTTCACCACCCTCCTAGTAAAATAGTTTTTTCCTAATATCCAACCTAGACCTCCCCCACTGCAACTTGAGACCATTGCTCCTTGTCTTGTCATCTGCCACCACTGAGAACAGCCGAGCTCCATCCTCTTTGGAACCCCCCTTCAGGTAGTTGAAGGCTGCTGTCAAAATCCCACATCACTCTTATCTTCTGCAGACTAAATAAGACCAGTTTCCTCAGCCTCTCCTCATAAGTCATGTGCCCCAGTCCCCTAATCATTTTCGTTGCCCTCCACTGAACTCTCTCCAAGTTGTTCACATCCTTTCTGTAGTGGTGGGCCCCAAAACGGGATGCAATACTCCAGATGTGGCCTCACCAGTGCCAAATAGAGGCGAATAATCACTTCCCTCGATCTTCCGTACTAAAGTTCAGGACTCTGCACTTGTCCTTGTTGAACGTCATCAGATTGCTTTTGGCCCAATCTTCCAATTTGTCTAGGTCACTCTGGAGCCTATCCCTACCGTCCAGCATATCTACCTCTCCCCCCAGCTTAGCATCATCTGCAAACTTGCTGAGAGTGCAATCCATCCCATCATCCAGATCATTAATGAAGATGTTGAACAAAACCAGCTCCAGGACTGACCTCTGGGGCACTCCGCTTGATACTGGCTGCCAACTAGACATTGAGTTGTTGATCACTACCCGTTGAGCCTGATGATCTAGCCAGCTTTCTATCCACCTTAGAGTCCATTCATCCTATCCATACTTCTTTAACTTGCTGGCAAGAATACTGTTGGAGACCGTATCAAAAGTTTTGCTAAAGTCAAGGTATATCACATCCATCACTTTCCCCATATCCACAGAGCCAGTTTTCTCATCATAGAAGGCCCTTCGTGAATCCATGTTGACTGTTCCTGATCATCTTCCTCTCCTCCAAGTGCTTCAAAATGGATTCCTTGAGGACCTGTTCCATGATTTTTCCGGGGACTGAGGTGAGGCTGACCGGTCTGTAGTTCCCTGGATTCTCCTTCTTCCCTTCTTTAAAGATGGATGAGGTATAATTGTGTAAATTGACACAGGTGCCAAGGCCACCGTTTTTAAAATTTGGCTGTCTAAAGTTAGTTAGCAGCTTGACTCTTAGTAGTTACTTCAATGGGAACTCCAGGTGCTGAGTACCTTTTTTTTTTTTTAAAGCTACTGATCGGAGTGCCTGGATATAGAATTAGGAGCCTAACTATACACATCATTTTCAGTCAGGATTGAAATTTTGATCTAAATCAGAGAGTGTCAGTTGTAGAGAAAAGAACATAACACAGGGAGCTGTGACTCATAGTATCCTGGGTCTAGCCACAAGATCATATTGTGTTACATAGGAAGTAGTTTTAAACTGATGAGTTGATCATTAGTTGTGCAAAGAAGGACATCACATTCTGTATTAAAACACTGTAGGGTATAGGAATAGGGTAGTATCCTAATCCTTTCTCATAATTTGTTAGCTATTTGGTGGTATCACTGTCTCCTATGTTTCAGAAGCTACCAGAACCCTGCTGGAGCTAGGTCTTGGGTGTTATATATGTTTAGGAAACCCAGTTATTTGGCACAGTAACAGTGGTATTGGCTCTTTATAGTAATGTGAGGGGCCAGTTACTCTGTTCCAGGTGTCTGGAATAACCAAAAATGGATATTGGATAAGAGGTAGATGGTGCCAAGAATAGTTAGTGTCTGTGAGGGGGAAGGTATAGGCCCAAACCCTGGCTATATTTCCTTTAAGGGCCTGAGACGAATAGCTTCTAGAGTGAGCAGGGAAGGCTCCCCTATCTCCCAGCCAGTCCAGACCTATATTTAGGGAAATTAGATCCACCTAGGAAAGGTGAAGAAGTGGTCAGGTGACTGAGGGCGAGTGACTCATAAACAGAGGCTCTGAGGAGAGGGAGAATTCAGCTAGAAACACAATCCCGAGAAAGAGGATTATGAGACCATAACATTGAAAGTGGGTGGAAAGGGGCATTTTTGGGATCTAAATGACATTTAATAAATTAGATCCCAAGAGAAGGGGAACATCTTTAAAAAAGTCTCTGGGTGTATGTGAATTATTTTTGAGACGTGAAAATGAAACTGAGTCAAGGTGCTTGCAGTGTCATCCCAGTCCATGAGGGGGCACTCTGGGTTGGCATCTGTTTACCGTCCCGCACTGTTCTCCTGTGGTTCCTTGGTATTATGTCTCCCTTTTCTTTCTTTCTTTCTTTCTTTCTTTCTTTCTTGTTTACACAGGGTCAGAGATACCCACAATTCTTCACCACTCCTTCCAGTCCATAGCATAGATTAATAGGTCTTGGAGTTCCAGTTCTTTTCTCTCCAAACTTCTCTTGATGGAGCCTTTCCATCATATCCTTAGTCTTTCACATTTTTTCTTGCTATCCTCTTCCACCCGTGCTTTCTTTGCTGGTTGTTCGTATCCCATTCTTATCACATGTTCAAATGTTCACCTCAAATGTGAACTCTTGAGCCTATCACCGAGAGCCCCAAGTTCACCTTCCCCCTAATTTCTTCTTTGAACACTTTGTCTATCCTCTGCTTGCCTTCCATTCACCTCAATTCATTTATGTTAGGTATTTATGTGAAGAGCAAAAGACACAACAAACACATTGTTGGATTAACTGTGGTGACACTCCTAAAAGCCTATTTGTCTAGAGGTCTTGTCCTGTCATCTCCTAAAAGAAGGTCATGCTTATCTATTTTTTTTTAAACATAGAGGTCCTGTTACATATCCACCTCTAATTTTTAATCTGTCAGACTTCAGTGATACTCTACCTGAAACATCAGTCATACTCTGCAAAGGAAATGCAATGTATGTTGGACAGTGTACAGTACTTAGATTTTTTAAAAATGAGGCTTCTTTTAAAATTCCACATAAATATAATTGACAGAGATATGTAGTTATTGGCACAGGAGTAAAATAGCTTGTGGAATGGAAAAGTAACTAATGAAAGGAGAAACCACATGGCTATTGAATTGGTACGTCTAGTGGTGGCACCTTAGTTTAGGAATATTAGACTTTACTTACTCTGTGTTGCATCTGAAACATTGCTATTTATTCATTGCATTGTAATGCACCAGGTTCTGAATTAATCTTTGAATGCCAGCTTTGCCTACCGATATGCAGATTTCTACAGCCTTGTCTGTTGGTTGCGGCCACAAGAAATTGATATTAAATGTGGGATATCAAAGTCGGCCCACATGCCAAAGACCTATATAATAACAACAATAATAATTAATAATTAATTAATAATTAATAATTAATAAAACGGAAACTGGATGATTTGAGTCTTTTAAGTAAATTGGCCAATCAGTGAAATATTTCTTTTAATGTAGGCAAATATTAAGTACGGCCAATGTACTAAAATAAGAGTGTGCTTGTTAAATTAAATAATTATGCATCCCACTGATCAAAGAAATGGTAAGAAAATATTAAAGAAAAATCTTTTAAATCATCATCTGTTTTTATGGCTAATGATGGTTTCTGAGTTGTTTTGTTTTAAAATAAAGATACTGTGAGGATTCAAGAGAAGGAAAGAATTTGATTTTTTTAAAAGTGATACTGTTGTTTCACTAGACTTCATTGAGAATATTTTGTTCAGTATTGAACATCATTTCCATGGAAGGCTGCATTTACCAAAGAGGGATTATATCAGAAAGGATTATTTCAATTTATAATAATAGAGTACTTAATACAACAAAAGAATATTGAGGTTTTGTTAATCCTAGTACAGATTGGTGTTCGCAAATGTGGCTCATGTATAGGTTCCAAAATATGGGATCAAATGAGGAATAGTGAGGAAATTATAGGGAATGTGTTCATTATTTAAGTGTTCACTGTGAGGTTGGTACTGTAAGAGAACTACCTCACTCAGCAATAAAAATATTAAACTTATCAAAGTAGGAATATGAATGAATTTAAAATACACTTACTGCATATAGTGTGAATTATACTATATGCAGTGACTAAATAGGGAAGTTCAAGGTTAAAATAAATATTAAAAGGGGGAAGATGTTGGGCCTAGTGGATTTTCACTGTCCAGCCATTCCTTATATCCTTATGTCTTATATCCTAGGTTTAATCACTTACTACTCTTAAAGAGTTGGAATGAGTGTCAGAACCATCATGAGCTTTGAAATCGCCAGAAAAAAATGATGTTAACATATGGACAGATTTAAAACATTATCGTAGCTTGGAATAAAAGTGGTCTTAATCTTCATCATCTGATTCCTCAGAGGATGTGTATAAACTAATTACTGTAATGTTAGGCTTCCTCTCAAACTATGTAATACATATCCAGATGGACACTTCCACAGTTTAGCTAAGACACACAAGTTGTTTATTAATGAATAGTCATGCTTTGCACCAATATTTTTTCATGAGTACATTATATTCGGACATCATTATCCATCCAGTGGTATCTAACATCAGTATTTGTAAATATTCCCCATCTTTGTATTTAAATGAGGCCCAGGTCTTCAGCCCTCCCACTGACTAGCACTTATTTACATGAGTTGTTTGAGTGAAGTCAATGGGACAACTCATTGGGAATAAGTGCTACTCAATGTGGAATCAGCACATAGCAATTATGGACCAAATCCTGGTCCTATTAAGAACAATGGCAAAACTTGCATTGACCTAACTGGGACCAGAATTTGGGCCAAAGTCTATCATCTTTATTGTAGCTGTTAAAAAATGTTTTTCACTGACAGCAGCCAACAAATGGGTTGTACAGTAACTCCTCACTTAACGTAGTTATGTTCTTGAAAAATGCGACGTTAAGCGAAATGATGTTAAGCGAATCCAATTTCCCCATAAGAATTAATGTAAATGCGGGAGTTAGGTTCCAAGGACATTTTTTTTTCACCAGACAAAAGACATTATATATATATACACAGTATAAGTTTTAAACAATTTCTAATCAGAGGATTGTCTGGGGACCTGCTCATGAGCTCCCTGAATTTCTCCGAAAGCAACTGTGTTGATATCAATTGGGATATTTCCCAGGGAATTCCTTGCTGCTAAATGATGAACTAGCACTTGGCTGAGTCCTCAAGGGTTAACACATTGTTGTTAATGTAGCCTCACACTCTACAAGGCAGCACTGAGGGAGGCAGGAGGAAGGAGACACAATAGATGCACAGCAATGGCTGCAAACACTTCCCTGCGGAAACTGAACATGCTGATGAATCTACCCTATCCCGCTGGAACACACCACTCCTTCCTCCCGATGGTGCATGCACGGCTGCAAAGGCACCAACTTTCCAAACTGCCTGTGGGGGTGCTCAACCCCTGGTTCTGCCCCACTCCTGCAAAATAGCTGACTGCTGTGGGAGGGAGGTGCGGGGAGGGAGATGGGAGTTGCTGATCCATGGGGGCTGCTGGGGGGGTGGAAGCCCCGGAGGCATTGGAGGGGAGCTGATAGGGGGGCTGCTGGCTCACCCTGCATCCAAGTCCGCACGGCCAAACAATGTTATAAGGAAACATTGTGCAACTTTAAATGAGTATGTTCTCTAATAGATCAGGGACATAACAACGAAACATTAACCAGGATGATGTTAAGTGAGGAGTTACTGTTCATTTTTCTAATACCCTTTAGAAATCGATATTGTGCATGGAAGATCGTCCTCTTCTTCATCAACCACCTGAAAGTCGTGTCTGCTCCCTATTATAAGGTCATGTGGTTGGATTTTAGGAAGCAGTGATCTTTGAAAGCAGTATATGTTTACACAGCATAATTGTTGTCACATTGAAAAATTGTTTGTACTGCATTAGTAAGGACTGCACTGTGGCTAATGCATTAGACCTGATTTATTGAATACACTATTTATGTCAGTTTTATTAGAGAGCTAGTAGGATGCAAGGTTACCTCACCTTTGTCCCTTACTGTTTTATTTATCATACAAAGTGCTTTCCTTTATTGATTAGTTCAGTGACAACAAGAGGAGAGCTGATGTAACCTATTAATATTTTGCAATGTCTTTGAGCTCCAAAAGGGATAGTACAAGTAGTGCCAGTGCTTCTAAGTACAATACTGAACATTGAAAATTGATTTCTATTTGGTTGCAGGCATATTATCATTTGCTACATATCACTACAAAGCACCTAGTATATAAAGAATAATATATGCAGCAGATCTCATTATTGTGCCATTTGGTATCTTGAAGTGAAATTGCAAAATGCCTGCCTTTTAACAGGTTATGTGGAGATTTTTTAAAATTCAATTTTATTTATTTTGCAAACTATTATTTATTATAAATAACTTAGAAATGAGCTGAAAATCTGTTTCTATGTCAGTGGCAGATCTGTACAGAAATATTGCTGAAGATTATTATAACGCAAATCAGTGGTAAATTGGTAGCCTCATGTATACCTTGTGCAGTTTTTTTTGTTATTATTATTGTGTGTATGGGTAATAAGACGGCTTGATTTTTTAAAAATAAATTAAATCAATAAACAAATCCAAATTTAGCAGTGACGCACTGAATATTCTGTCTTCACTTTGACTCATAGTATTCTTGGGAAAAAGAAGACAGAAATTTAGCTAATTGAAAATAGTATTTGTGGAGCCCTGCCCTTTACAGAAAGTTAAAAGGATAAAAAACAAAAAGTAGTGTGACATGTATTTTGAGATGACAGTACCATTTGTATTAATAAAAGGCACAACATGTGTCTTTCTAACAGGAGAAAAATTGTGTTGCAACTAAAATGATGACATGCTGCTTCCCATGGAGAGATTCTGAAGCATTCTCAAAAACACGATTCAGTGGTAAGTGTTAACTGTTAACAATAGTCTGATGACAATTCAATTTTGAGTTTATGCAAATATATATTAGGAAATGAATATTAAGTCTCTGTGGCAGATGTTCTGGTATTCTGGCCTTTACAGTTTAGACTTCCAGCTAAGATGCATACTGCTTTTGCAATACAGATGTACAATTAGACAAAGAATGCAATCAGTTCTAAACACTTTTTGTTGTTTTTGTGTGACAAGCATGGATTTAGCATTATTGTTTAAATCAGACAAAACTAACTATAACCAATTATTCTGTGGTTAGAATAACCATGCTTAATGGTATATATTTTAAAATTAAGCACTCAAAGTTTGGGTTTTCAAGTTCACACTCTCTTTATAGTCTTTAGCCAAGATTTTTAAATCTGGTTGCAAAAAGTTAGACTCCAAAATCCATATTGAGGCAAATAAATAAAAGTGGGCTTAGCTTCCAAAGGTGCAGAGCACTCCAGCTGCTGACATATGTATTTAGGAGTTATGTTGAAAGTTCTGGCCTCTTCTTTTGTCAAAGCAGATATCTGAATCAATTTGTGATTTTCTTGCTTTAAGAGCAAGCCTTGATTGTCTGGCTATCCCAAAAGAAGGACAGGAGACACTTGATTTAGATTTAATCAGGCTGAAACTTTATTATTAGATGCCTGGGACTACCTGGCAGATAAAAGTGTACAGTGCAGGCAATTCTATGTTCATTCAAATAACTACACGGGGCTTCCACCAGCCCCCTTCATTTTTCATCCAGGTTCCCCAGCCAACCCGTGGCTGGGACCTTACTCATCCACCCCTCCCTTATAGGAGGGTTAAGGTGGGCTATCAGAAAGGGGGGGTGGCTCCTTGCCATACAAATCACAGGAGCTTGACCCCCCCCATTCCTTTAATCAGCACCTCCTTTTTAAGTCCTTTGCCAGGTCATGTATTTGTTCACCGGATGATTTCCCTATGGAGTACCTGCATTGGACATCCACTTACCAAAGAAGTTGTGACATATAGACTAACCCCCCTTCCTCCTCACCGTAATAGGTCCTCTATGACACCTGCTGTGGGGAAGGCGAAAACCCCCACTCCACCAAAGCCAATATGGTGGTGAGAAAAAATGTCCTTCCCAGCCCCCTAAAAAGGAGCAACTAGCAACCATAACAGGTCCTGACCCACCTGATATTTGCACCTTGAGAGGAAGGAAGGTGGGTGCTGCTGCATGGAGAAAGGGCTTCCAACACCAGGACTTGTGCCTTTTAAAGCCTTTCGCTCCTTACATTCCCAGAGGGTGAGTCAGCACCGCACAGCTGACCATCACCCACCTTTCTGCAGCAGTTTCTGATCTCCTTCTCACCCCCCACCCCCACCTTACAGTACTGCTACCTTCCTCCACCAAGCCCAGACAATATCCCTCCCAGCGCCCCCTGACTTCAGATGCGATGCGCTCCACTCATTTCCCTTACAATAGTACTTTGGTAACCAGAAAGCAACATTGTCTGCTTTTTTCGTTTACTATTAGCATGCATATTTTATACATGTTTATCTTATAAAGTGATCAAATGTCAATGGCCTAGTGAATAACAGGCTGGACTGGGAGTCAGGAGAGCTGGGGGTCTATTCCTTGCTTTGCCACTGGCCTGTTAGGTGATTTTGGAAAAGTCACTTCCCATCCCTTTGTCTGTTTCCCTGTCTGTAAAGTAGGGTAACCTTTGTAAAGCACTTTGAATAAATCAATAATGAAATGCTAGATTAAGCCAGCCGTCCCTTTTCTCTTAAATGACTCTGACACTCCTATTTTTAATAGAAAAAAATATTCATAAATGACCAGAGTATAGTTACTGTGGTCCATAGGTCTTCCTTCTCACATTGTGTGCTTTGTGAACTGTAGGCAGTTGTGCCTTTTGTAGTAATCATTTCCTTGCCTGCAGTGCAATGAAATTTCAATTCCGTATTATCACTGTGTCTTAAACTCAAGAAGAAGGAATAATAATATCTAAGGTATGATGATAAAGTTGTGAATAACTAATAACTCATAGTATGACAGTTTGGTTATGAAATCCAAGGGTACCATTATGTAAAGTGCAAAAATCAGATGAAGAAAATAACAGCTCTGAAAACTCCTGTGACTTTGCATCACTGAACCACATTCGTTTCAATGTATTGTAATTTAATGTAATTGAATAAAAAGCACTGTTTGAAAATTAGCCCATATAATAATTTAGAATTCATGCTGATCCTGATCATAGTTGATCTCATATTGGCTACTAAAACTAAAATTCTGTTCCTGCCATCCTCAAAGAACACACACAATGTCTATGAAATAAATCCAAATGATAGATATAATGAATCCTATACTGGAGTCAAAGACAAAACTCCCAATAAATTCATTTGCAGGCAGAATTGGGCCCAGCATCTCATAACAGTTTTACGTGGTCTTCTGTTGAAACTACCCAGATTAGTGTCTCAAGGAAGCATTGAGCATATATATGGGTACTAAGGTGCATCTCAAAATATCTTTCAAGCAGTGCTTGAAAGTGCTTTGAAGAAGACTTATGTGAGACCAGTCTTTGATTTTGTAATATCTTCACCATAGTTGGTCTTGTTTAATAAATATGCATAAAACCAAAGTTAGGTGGGAGGTTGGGGGCAAGCAGAAGAAACAAATTACACTGAAACAGTAAAGCTAGAGGGAGGTCTTCAGTGGCAGGTGGCTAACTCCCACTGAAAGTCAGTGGGGAGTTGGGTGCCTCATAGCTATTTTCACCTTTGGAAATCTTACCCTTTAATGTGTTGTGTCTGACTGAAATACACCCCAAAAGCCCTCTAAAATACAGAATTAAAACCATGACTCCATCTTTACTTTCGCCCGCTTTTCCCCTGGTACCTGCAATCCAGTTTCATATATGTTCATTTAACCCAACCTCAAACAAGTGAAAGGGGTAGAAGAAGGAAATACTCTAGACAGTGCTAGGGAGTTACCTTTTATGTGTAGCAGGCAGGGAAGGATGTGGGGTTATTCTGATGAGTCTTTCATGGCAAGACCCAGACTGAAATGGTTGTGAGGTGAGGCATATCTATTGTTATTGGTCATGACAGCACTTCCATCAATGGTGGTTATGGCACAGAGGCTTGAGCAAAAGTGAATGATCTAACAAAAGTTAAGTGCATAGGGCATAATTGTATTGTTTTTATATATTTGTGGTGGGTCATAGGGATCAGATTTAATCATGAGTTGGGAGAACAGTGTGAATCCCTGGGTCAGCAGAAGTGCACATTAGAAACACTCTGACTTCTACTTTATTATATCTCTTTATATTATAGAAAGAAAACTATAAAAGAGAACTGTCACCTCATGGTTATTTTTCCTCCTTTTCCCACATTCATCATTCTCATCCAGACTTCTCATGTTTAAATTCCTGTCCCATATTTTGTAGGAGGTTCCCCACCCCTGAATATAAATAAAAAAGTAAATATACTTATGCCATCTAATTCTACTGTGTATAGGATTTAATTTCTGAAAGAGCACAATATGTTATTCATTGATGGAAACAAAATCACACAAACATGTAGCTCTTTGAACTGAAACATTATTCTTATCTACAATTATTTCACAACTATACATCAATTGCAGTGATAGGTCTCTAGACAAAGGCTCCAATCTGGCAACTGATTGTGCACCCACGTGGAGCCCTATTGAAGTCAGTGAAACTCCAGGCAGGTTCTGGGATGTGGCCATGCACATTCAATTTCTTATTCAGGGTCTAAGAGCTCCATAATCCTTTAACCTTGGAATACATTATGTCTTCTGCAGAAATAATAAACACTTCACTTTTAAAAGAAGTAAAGACCAGGTCTTCTTCCCAACATAAGTATAGTATCAGCTCCAGACTGGGAGTTTCAGGAAAAGGATCAGATTTTTATTCTCTAGGCCAAATCAAGGCACAACACAACCCTCCTTAATACAGTTGTCAGCTCAAGAGTTTCTGGAGTCCCTTTTTTCAGCTCTCCAGGTTCTGACTAGACTTCTCCCTCACCTTCATATTATGGGTGCTTTAAGACTAGTCTTGGAAGGATTAGATTACTATCGATAAGTGTCGGTAAACACTGATTTCACCACACATATGCGAAGTGATGGAAAACTATTTCCATCAATAATAATCAAAATTTACTGAAGGCAAAGTAAGAAAAAAATATTTATTGAGAACTTATTAGAGTTTGGTTTGAGGATGTTTATTTTGTATATTTTGACATGACGTTGACAATTTGTGTTTTAACAGTTATAAAACTTTTATTTTTTGAATGTCAATGTCTGCTGACATTAAATATTGTCTGATTCCCCCAAATTTCCTGCAACTGTCAACATTTAAATTGATAAAAATAGAAAAAGAGGCTTAAAATAAAAGTTAATATTATTTGTTGAAATTATAAACAAAACTCGAATTTTGCCAAGCCTATTTATGACTGTTTAATGCAAAGATATGCTCAACTGCAGATTCTAAGTGGTTGTTAAATAGTCCCTTAAACAATTTTCCCAGTCTCCTTGCTAGTTTTCTATCAACTTTTACACCCTCAGATTGTACAAAAATTACTCTTTTTAAAAGTTTGCCTAATTTAAGCATTGAGGCAAAATTCACCACATGTAGAATGCCTATGCATCACTTAAGTCACTCTTAAACCCTATTTTGAGGGTTTAGATGGATTATAGATCTTTTGCTGATGGACAAATTTCACCGTAATTCACTTAAATTATATAATGTTTTATAAACAGAAATAAAACGCTCAAGCAGAAACAATTTTAGGTTACATAATCATATAAAACTCTTATATAAAAAGTAACTGGTGAAGGTTACATTTTTCCTTTTTTTTAAAAAAAAGTACAACTGAAGTGCAGTGCTGTAAGAATATAAACTAAACACAGAGGGCCAGATGCTCAGCTGATGTGGCTACATCAGGTTGGCTACGTTGGCTTCAGTGGTGCAACATCTGTTTACACCAGTGATGATCTGGGTCATATGTGGCAGCGTTGCCACTGTATTCAGTGGGTGCAGAATGGGGCCCCTGGAACCCAGCTTCCAAAGCGTTTACACATTTGCATGCAGTTAAACAAGGACAGAAAGCAAACCAGTGTTAGCTCTCTTCTTTGTATTGTGAAGGGTTTGAACATGTTGGTTTATAGAATAATCATGGATAGGGCAGGGGGAGATATTCTGTGACATTTCAATATCTTCCCAAACTGGAAGCTGCAGCATCTCCTGACCCCCAGGAAATCCTGTTGGGGAAAGCTGAGTTGGCCACCCAATGTCAGGAAATATAATAGAATTTCCCCAGTGTCTGGCAAAGGTAGTGTGATCAGATATCCCGATTTTGGGGGGGTTGTCTTATATAGGCACCTATTACCCCCCATCCTGATTTTTTACACATGCTGTCTGGTCACCCGAGGCAAAGGGCGGGTTACATAATATTACACTTCTATGCATGAGTGTGTGATTCAGAGTCTATGGCAGGATAGCTAGTCCAGATGAGTCTTGTGATGTGACACCCCTGCTTTGCATAATAATAATAATCATTTATAGTGAAAATCCCTGCATTGAAAATTGCTTCTGTAGGCACTGGAGCAAATATTTTCAGGTGCTTAAATCAATATTTAGGCTCCGTCAGCTCCTGTTGACTTCAGAAGGAGATGTGAGAATTAAGAGCACACTAAAATCTGTTCACCTTTATGTTGGTACTAAAATATGGATTTATGTGCAAGACTTTAGCCACTCAAATTTGGAAGGTTTGGACATGGTTAACACATTTGCACAGTAAATTCAGTATGATATCTTTTTTTTAAAAAATGAATGAATCTTATATGGCACAACAAATAAATTAGTTACATCCATGGGAGCAGGACTTTTGTGAATATATTATTTTTAAAGTGGCTCAGAATGTTGAGGTCACAGCCAATTGCGGGTATAATATTGGAATCACTATCATTTTTGCCTCAAATCTTTTACATTTTGCTGTACATTTTTCAGGAGGCAGTTCATCATTTTGTATCTATTCAGTATTTATTATTTCAGATTATTTTTCATTGTGTTCTTTGTGCTGTGTTGTGTTGAAGTATGTTGGCGTATGATAGTATGACTCCTGACTCTTGAAATATTCCTTAGAATAAGACATGTACATCATGTGAATATCCTAGTGTGCCTACATTTAAATAAACAAGTAAATTAATTTGACAGGCAACCCACCCCACAAGAAAACTCCATAAATGCAGTCAATTTGATAAGGAATCAATTTGGAGTACATTTGGGGCTGAACATATACGTGCTGTTGGAATGTTAAAAACACAGAAGTTGCATAAGTTCAACAGTCGTGTGCTTGTTTTATTGTGAAATGCTGCACAGAGAGTGGATTGCTCACTGCAATTTACTTAATCTCTGATCAAAATGTCTATCTCAAAGACTGTGTGTGAAGAGAAGTGGAAGACTATTGCATTGCGACTTCTTCAGAGAACAACATTTAATCTGCAATCTATTTTTTTTAAAGCACAAGTCATGTTTAAATTGAAGGCTTGGGGTACAACTTTCACTATATGTATCCATAATGGTTGAATTAAGGATTTTGTATAGTATGTGCCCTGGAGCATGCAATTAAATGCACTGGAAAATATCTGTGGGTGAAATACCATTTACCAGAATGATATACCAGAGGAGATACTGAGCAACAATTACAGGTGATATGCCAGCTACTCAAAGAGCACTTTTATCCTAAAAGGAGTCAGAAAATCTCAATGATTGTTTCCTAAAAATAGAACAGAAATGAGACTTTCTGAACTGAAGATCAGAATCAGAGAAGAATTGTAAATTAATGTGAGAATCTGTGTGTGACTGAATACTATTGCACACAACTACAAATGAACATGATAAATGTAAAGAAATAATTAACTCTGCTGAAAGTATTATTATTTATTTGTAAAGCCCAATAGTATGGAGGGATGCTGTACCAAAGATCTTTTAAATAGACACACACAAAAAAGAAAGGTTAAAAAATGCAAAGAAAAGTGTTTGGACTGAATGGTGACCTTTTCCATGCATCTTGCTAATTACAGTGGGGGAGGGGAGAGAAGGGTTGTCAATTTGTTTAATCTAATTTGTTAACATTTCACTGCAGGGGGAAAGAAGTGTGTTTTATGGACTTAGCTGTGTTGGACTATTTCAAGGTAGGGGTTCCATTCACAGGAGACAACATATGGAAAGAACTGGCATGTGAGAAAAGCAAGCAGGTGGTAATCAATTGTGAGGCATGAGATAGAGAAGGGGGTGGGGAGACAAATGAAAAACAAAGAAAAGAGATTTAGGGAGGTGCTGGGTTGGATAGGCACTTGACGGCTAGAACAAAGAATTTGCTTTTAATGAAGACGTTAAGGGGAAACCATTGTAGGGACTTGACCCTTTAGCCAAAATGTGACAATAACTGTTTCAGCAATTAAAGGGGTTTAAAAGGGAAGTGAAGGCAGCTATAAATACTAATAATAATCATAAAAATATATAACAAATGGAAGAAAGGGGAAGTTGATAGTAATGAATATAAATCAGAAGTTAGGAATTGTAGAAAATTGATAAGGGAAGCAAAAGGACATAAGGCGAAATCTGTGTAAAGCAGAGTTAAGGACAGAAATAGGGAGTTTTTAAAATATATTTAAAAAGCACAAAAAGAATTCTTACAATTGTATTGGTTCATTATTAGATGGAAATGGTAGAATTATCAATAATAATGTAGAAAAGGCAGAAGTGTTCAATATATATCTCTGTTTTGGATGTGGGGGGGTAGGTGGGAACAGATGATATAGTTTCATGATATGGTGGTGGTAACACTTTCCACTCCACTAGTATCTCTCTGGAAGATGTTAAACAGATGCTACTAAAGTTAGGCATTTTTAAATCAGAAGGTGCAGAAAACTTGCATCCAAGAGTTTTAAAAGAGCTGGCTGAGGACCTTGCTGGATCACTAATGTTGATTTTTCAATATGTTTTGGAGCACTGGGGACGTTCCAGAAAAATGGATGAAAGCTAATGCTGTGCCAGTTTTAAAACTGTTAAATGGGATGGCCCAGGTAATTATAAACATATCTGCTGGACATTGATCCTGGGCAGGATAATAGAGCAGCTGACATGGGACTTGATTAATAAAGAATTAGAGTGATGCAATTAATGCTAATCAACATGGGTTGAAGGAAAATAGATCCTGTTAAATTAATGTGCAATCTCATTAAAAAAGATATCAAGTTTGGTTGATAAAGGTAATAGTGTTGATGTAATATACTTAGACTTATGTAAGACATTTGATTTGGTGCCATATGACATTTTGATTTAAAAAACTTGAACAATATAAAATTAACATGGCACACATTAAATGTATTTACAACTGACTAAAAGATTAATCTCAAAATGTAATTGTATCATCATGAAGCAGGTATATTTCCAGTGTGGTCCTGTAGAATTTGATTCTTGGCCTTACCCTACTTGATATTTGTATCAATGACGTGGAAACACTACTAAAGTTTGCAGATGACATAGAAATTGAGGGAGGGGTAAATAATGAAGAGGACAGGTCATCTATTCAGAGCAATCTGGATGTTAGCAAACACTATGTGTACAAATATGTCTAAATGTAAAGGTATACATAGAGGAATAAAGAATGTAGGCCATACTTACAGAATGGGGACTCTATCCTGGGGAGCAGTATCTCTGAAAAAAGATTTGGGAGTCATGGTAGATAATCAGCAAAACATGGCTCCCAGTGTGATGCCATGGCCAAAAGAGCTAATGTGATCCTGGGATACATAAAAAGGAAAATCTCGAGTAGGAGTACTGAGGCTGTTTTTTTCCTGTCTGCTTGGCACTGGTGTGATCACTGCTGGAATACTGGGTCCAGTTCTGATGTCCACAATTCAAAAAGAAGGTTGATACAGTGGAAAGGATTCAGAGAAGAGCCATGAGAGTGATTGTTTAAAGGATTAGAAAGCATGTCTTACAGTGATAGACTCAAAAAGCTCAATCTGTTTAATTTAACATAGTTAAGGTGTCTTGATTACAGTCTGTAAATATCTTCATAGGGAACAAATATTTTACAACGAGCTCTTCAGTCTAACAGAGAAAGGGTATAATATGATCCAAGGCTGGAAGTTGAAGATAGAGAATTGAGCCTGGAAATGAGGGGTAACTTTTTGACAGTGAGGGTAATTAACCATTGGAACAATTTACCAGGAGTTGTGGTGGGTTCTCCATCACTGACAATTTTTGCATCAAGATGGGATTTGTTTGTAAAAGATATACTCTGGGAATTATTTGGGGGATGTCTATAGTCTGTGTCACACAGGAGGTCAGATTAGTTGATCACAATGATCCCTTCTGGCCTTGGAATCTTTGAACAAAGAGGAGGTAATTACATAATGTATAGGTGATTAGGCAATGATTCAGTAGTATAAGCATCTTTTTTTTTTAATATCTGTACCTAGATTCTCAGGAAGCTCAGGTTCAGATCCCAGAAGAACTAACTTTCCACTTCAGCCTTCCAAGCTAGCCGGAGTTCTGTGCAATTTTGTATGACAAAAGGTGCAATTTCCAAAAGCTCTTTAATGTCCCCATTTCAAAAGTGACACAGGCACTTAGTGCTAGATTCACAAAGAAACTTAGGTGTAGTTACCCAAGTGTCACCATGCCCAACTTTTAGGTGCCTAGAAAATCACTAGGATTCATGAATCCCTTGTTTGGCACCTAGGCTCCCTATAAAATGCATAGGAAGAGATAGGCCCCTCAGAATGAGATCCACAAAAGCCAGCACTTTTGACGGCTACTCACCTAAGCTAGTCAATGGAAGATACCAAGCTAAGGGTTGTGTCCTTAGCCCCACCCCTCTCTTCGAGATAGGCATCTACAGCTGGGCTGGAGGGAGGCATCTCCCTCTGATTGGGATTCTCAGCTGCAAACCCTCTCTTTGGGTTAGGTGCCTGCACTGTTTTAGCAAGAAGCCAGGGGAGAGGGAGGAGGACCTCCCTCATAACTTCTAGTCAGATAGTTAGATACTCACCTGGGATGTGGGAAATCTCCATTTCAAGATTCTCTCCTACCCCACCCACCAAGGGAGAGAAGGGATTTGAAATGGCAGCTACCACTTTTCAAGAGAGGACTCTTAACACTGAAGGTATGGGATATTCTGGGATGAGGCTCTCTCAGTCTCTTCTGTTGCAACTGTTGCACTCAGATTAAATAATGAAAGACTCGTTGGACCACAGGGAGAGGACAGACAGAGCATGAGAATGACTCTGTAGCCTGGTGATTACAGCACTCACATAAGAGGTGGAAAACCCAGGATCCAGACTCCCTGCTCCAATTACAACCTTAAATTATTTATCCAGCTTCAACAGGAGCGATGGAGAGCATCCTACATCAGAACATCTCCTAGCACAGTAGTTAGAGCACACACATGAGGGGGCAGATCCCAATCCAAATCTCTTCTTCCTCTTAGGTGGAGGGGGTTTTGAACTGGGGATCTTCCACATCCCAAATGAATATCCTAACCACTAGGTTAAACATTATGAAGAAGGGCCTTTCCGCTTCTGGCCGTTTTGTGTGAGCTGGCCTATGGTGGCCCAATCTGGTAGGTGAGGTCTGTCTGAACATGCTCACTGATAGGGCACTGCAGGTGAGTTAGGTGGAGGAATGCCTATCTTTGGTTCATGTACCGCACTGGGGCTTAGGCGTCTAGATGCAAAGGTGGGGCTGCAGTGTGTATGTACAGAGGCAGAAATACAGGCACCTAGGGAACGTTTACTTTAAAAATTGAGTTGCTGAGCAAGTTTAGGTGCCTGTAAGGTTCAGCAGCAGCTGATCGGGGTTTTTTTGAATCCCCGTAGTGCCTGATTCTGGGATTTAGGTGCCCAAACTGGCAGTTAGATGCCTAACTTCTTTTGTGAATCTAGCCCTTAAGGCCAGCTCTTCAAAGGTATTTAGGTGCCTATAAGCAGATAGTTAGTTTTGAAAATCTCACTAACTCTCATTGAAATGAATTTCAATTATTTCACTGGTTTCAGAGTAGCAGCTGTGTTAGTCTGTGTCAGCAAAAAGAACAGGATTACTGGTGGCACTTTAGAGACTAACAAATTTATTTCAGCATAAGCTTTCGTGGGTTAGAACCCACTTCATCAGATGCATGGAATGGAACATACAGTGAGCAGATATTTATACATTCAGAGAAACATGAAAAGGTGGAAGTGCCTATACCAACTTTAAGAGGCTAATTAATTAAGAGGAACTATATTAGCAGGGGGAAAAAAACTTTTGATGTGATAAACAAGATGGCCCATTGCAGACAGTTGACACAAAGGTGTGAGTGAGGATAGTTAACTTAAGGGAAATAGATTCAATTAACATAATGGCCAAGCCATTCCCAGTCTCTGTTCAACCCTGAGTTGATGGTATCTAGTTTACATATCAATTCCAGTTCAACAGCTTCTCGTTGAAGTCTGTTTTTGAAGTTTTTCGGTTGCAAAATTGCCACCTTTAAGTCTGTCACTGAGTGATTAGAGAGGTTGAAATGTTCTCCTACTGGTTTTTGAATGTTACGATTCCTGATGTCAGATTTGTGTCCGTTTATTCTTTTGCATAGAGACTGTCCGGTTTGGCCAATGTACATGGCAGAGGGGCATTGCTGGCACATGATGGCATATATCACATTGGTAGATGTGCAGGTGAATGAGCCCCTGATGGCATGGTGGATGTGATTAGATCCTATGATGGTGTCACTTGAATAGATATGTGGACAGAGTTGGAATCGGGCTTTGTTGCAAGGATAGGTTCCTGAGTTACTGTTTTTGTTGTATGGTGTGTGGTTGCTGGTGAGTATTTGCTTGAAGTTCGGGGGCTGTCTGTAAGCGAGGACTGGTCTGTCTCCCAAGATCTGTGAGAGTGAGGGATCATCTTTCAGGATAGGTTGTAGATCTTTGATGATGCGCTGGAGAGGTTTTAGTTGGGGGCTAAAGATGACGGCTAGTGGCGTTCTGTTATTTTCTAGGTGCCTCAATGCTTTTTCAGCTATAAACTGAAAGAAGGAAAAAAATGTCTTAAATTTTGAGATCACTACAGTGGTAGGGCTAAAACTCCCTTTCATTTCATGTTATTTTCTGTTAATTATTGATCTATATAATAATGCTAAGTCAAGTGACTGAATACATAACAGAGACTGAATTATTTGGGGTATAACTGATAAACAGCTAAAAATGAGGTTGTTTTAAAAAATGAACTAGACTTTGCAAAAAACAAACAAAAAACAATAAATGTTTGCAAGGCTAGTGCAAACTATTCCTCTTATCACCTATGAACAATCAGGATATAACTAGCTGTTCAAAAACTGAAATTAGGACAGTAGGCTAAAGGACACTTTTCCTGAAACATGTACCTGAACTCAAAGCTTCTCCATTACTAAAATGGTGATTTAAAAGGGGCCTTAGCAAGCACAAGATATTTATACTTCAATATATTTGAACATATACCATACAAAGCAGTCTATGACCTTTCTCTAGAAGCTTTCCCCCTGTATTGTATGTAAATTAAAAGGCCAGAAATATTCATGTAAGGAGATGATAGGGACAGCTCCAAGGTTTCACCACACATTAATTGCCAGCTAAAGCACACCAGTTTCAGCTAATTTCTGTATTATCAATTTATTTTCATTGTGCAGTAAAATAGCACTTTATAGATTAGTAATGCAACAAATAGCAATCAGTCTTTATAGCTAGGGTGACCAGATGTCCCGATTTTATAGGGACAGTCCCGATTTTTGGGTCTTTTTTTTAATATAGGCTCCTATTACCCCCTACCCCCTTGCCCGATTTTTCACATTTGCTGTCTGGTCACCCTATTTATAGCAGCAAAAGTTATTTCCATGCCGAGGTTTGCTTCCCTGAAGCTCATCTGCATGCTGGCCAAACTCAGCTAATGGACTCACTTCCTGTCTGAATTAGGCTAGAATGTCTTTTATGAATCAGATGAGCTGTTGCATTCCCATTGCCAAAATTCCTTGGGAAAACTGTTATACTGTGCCTACATCACTTGCATTGTAGTGAGACAAGCACTTTGTTCTCACTGACTTCAGAGATTAATGTAAATGTTGTTTCCTGTACTGTCTGACTTCAACCAAATGCCACAGGACATTAAATTGAGTGATGCTGAAGCAGTGGAGAAAATAAATACAATCTCCCATGACATTCTGTTACAAGGCAAGCCAAGAAGAAAACAAAAACAAAACAGGCATTATAAACGACAAAGGAATAAAGAATCCTGAAAGATGAATTGAAGGGGGGGAAAAAGGTAAAACCATTAAACAATATGTAAAATAAATATTTTGAAAAACTTCCCTACTCTGATAATTACAGATTAAGAGCAACTCAGGATGTACATTGAATACAAACCATTTGTTAGTTTATCCATAACTTATTCTTAAATAGACTTAGTACCTTAGTTGCTTTGACAAGTAAACTGTCCCTGAGGAATCCTTAATCTTTCATTTGTCCTTTGAATGGTAACTGATTTGGCCTGTTTGAATTATACTCAGCTGAGAGGGAGGTTGACAATAAAACTTGGTGAGAAGGTAACAAGCATATTACATACAACTATTTAAACTACTGCCCATTAACAGAAATGCATGCCTGTTTTTTGTTTTTCTGTCCAACGACACAAACTTCTTCTGCTATAAACTGAAAGAAGGAAAAAATTGTCTTAAATTTTGAGATCACTACAGTGGTAGGGCTAAAACTCCTTTTCATTTCATGTTATTTGCTGTTAATAAATGGCTGCAACTACCAATGTTGTATTAGGGTTCCTCTTAAACATGTACTTGATTTTTTCCCTCCCCTTGCAATCCAATTTGCCTTCCTAACTATATAAAATATTATTTCTAATTCTGTGTTATTAACTGCAACTCAGAAAATAATTTTTAAAAAATTGCTATTATGTTATTGATCTATATAATAATGTTAAGTCAAGTGACTTTGAATACATAACAGAGACTGAATTATTTGGGGTATAACTGATAAACAGCTAAAAATGAGGTTGTTTCAAAAAATGAACTAGACTTTGCAAAAAACAAACAAAAAACAATAAATATTTGCAAGGCTAGTGCAAACTATTCCTCTTAAATGGAAGTGTTAGCAAACAGTGAAATGCATCTAATTAATAAAGAATAACAAGGCTAAACCAATGGCAGAAACCACATTTATTTACAATACATTGGGAAACAGAGCACAATCCAAAGGTATACAGCAGAATAAGCTGCAAAACTGTGATGCTTAGCACAGATTGGAAAGAAATGCAAAAACAAAAATTAATTAAAGAACATGTAGCTAGAGAACAAATTTCTGATGATGTTACAGAAACAGAGAACTTTGTTGAGACTCTTAATAATTTTACAAAGCAAGGTTCTACAACAGATGGGTTTGTGACACTGGAAATATTTGAACTGTGAATTTCAGTGTAGATACTGGAGCTGAGTACACCATAATCAAAGAAAGAGTGTACAAAATAATTGGTGATTGTAGTCTAGTATTAAACATGTAAATTAAACTTCTTTCATATAGTGAGCACTAAATGTGCCCATTTGGTAAAAATGCTGGCACATCTGTAGAAGGAGAAATAATACTTGATATACTGTAGTGGAACAGGAAGGCCCATGTATAATTTGTCCATTAACAAGATGCAAAAGCTATTGTTAAAGAATTCTATGAGGTATTTCATGCGATTGGATGTGTTAGTGTTATGATACATCACACTGATATAGATCTTAGCACAGTGCCTAAACCACACCATTATATCTTTCAAGCGGTCTGCTGTTTGTGAAACACTCTGGATTTCAGGTTGTATTTTTCAGCTGTTTTCACCGTTCCTACGGTGTCTGGGAATCTCTTCAAACCACCTGACTCATCCCCATGGAGTTCAGCTAAGTCAGTGGTGCACCTTCACAAACTCAACCTTGCCCCGCCTCTATAACATGTCTATGAGTGAGAGCCCCACTGCCTACACTTAACTGCTCTGAAGCAGCAGCTTCCTATTTCCAGCAGCAAAGAGGAGCAGCCAGAGATAGGGATGGCTGGTTGGGAGATGTAACAGGGATGTTGGGGTGGCATTATGCCCCTTGTCCATGTGTGCTGGGGATGTGTGGTCTGGTAGGAAAAGGCTGAAGAGGGCAGCCCTTAAGAGGGCGAAGAGAGAAGGGAATTGTATCAAGTTCAGACAGGATGAATAGAGCAATAAGTTGTGATGAAATAGGGACAGATTTTCTTAGGTATGTTAACATGCCAATGAATATCTGCTAAGCTTTTTAGTCCTTTGCTCAACATTGTTTAGGTCTCTGTTACCCATTTAATTTTCCAGTGATTGAGAAGTATAATCGGCATACCACACAATGCACTGTAATACAAAGGAAAAGCTGAACTTGACTGGATGGTAACATCAGATGGTACTGAGTGAAAACAGGCAGCGCTTACTGGATTAACAGTATTGTTAATTTATTACCATATAAAATGAAACAAGATAAGGATTTTTATAGATCAAAAAGATTTTAATAAAGCTACCAAACAGCTGTCTCCTGAGAACAACTGAAGAGCTCATATCCCGACTTCAAAATGAAAAGATATCTTTAATTGTGGATGTAAGGCAAGGCTTGGGTAAGTCCAGCTCAATAAAGAGTGCAAAATTCTTTGCATTGCTTTTGGTAGTCATGTGTTTAAATGACTTTGCTGCAGGAGTGCCTCATCTTTTACTTTACACCAAAACATGTTCCAGCCCTTTGTAGATCTGGATGGCGTTGAAGCAATTGTTCTGCTGAGATGAGGAGAAAATAATCAGTACAATGAAAGAATGCAAAATTAAATGGGAACAAATGCCAGGGCATCTACTCAGTGACAAAGAGTTTGACCAGACTCAGCAAAGACATTTGTATGGCAAATGTGAAGAGCAGAAAACAAGGAGACCGTACAGAGGTTTATAGGCATGTTCACATATATAACAAATTAATCCCTAAATTGTTACCATGAGTTGTTCCACCCAGAATGCTGTTTGAGAACAGCATGGAATGGCACTGGGATGGTTGGCAAAAGGAATTTTTAAGTTGTCACAAGAACTGAGTGAATAATTGATTTTTTTTGTTTGGCGGCCGAACAAGAATTTTAAAAAAAATGATTATTTTTAACCCATTTTTTTTGTTTGAGTTGGCTTTTTGTTGTTTTATTTTTACTCGTCTAATAGAAAAATCTGGGAAAACAATGGGGTCAAATGTAATATGTAATGCTATGAATGCTGTTTTGAAATGAAATGTTAAACAAAATGACAATTACAAGTGATGTCACAACAGTTCATTTTGAAAATGGTGAAATGAACCGTTTTGACTTTTTCAACAACAAAAATAATTTTTTTTTTAGTTCAGCTGAAACTATTCACCAAATTTAGCAAATACATTCAGTTGCCCTGTAACTGTATTTTTTAATTTGTGACCAAAAAATGTCTTCCAGCACCAGTTGTTTCAGAAGAGCCAGTACTATAATATTTTGAGATTGACATGAAACCTGTGATGTAAACACACATGTTTTGGAGACTGAAAGGTTACCTCCAGAGACATGCTTCCTGAGCACTGACTGCAACCCAAGAGAACTATGTGTTGGTTAAAAAAGAAATGCTGGCAATTGTTTTTGGTGGTGAGTGGTTTCACTGAGCATATTTATGGGCAAAAGAATCAGCGGTGGCAGCAAAAGAACTGAAACCTTTGGAAGTCAGATATATTACAGAAACGTCATAAAACACAGCCTGGACTTCAGAAAATGAAAATAAACTTGCAAAAGTACTTGAGAAAGGTTTAATATGAACCTACGTAAAAGCTTCTTACAATGGACATGGTTTCAAGAATTCTTATATTTAGTAAAGGCAAACAACTGGAGGAATAAATAAATACAACACAATTACTGACCATTTCCAAACCAAAATTTGACAAATTTGAGTAAGAATCAAAATTGCCCAATCTTATAACATCTTGAGAAGATACTGCTCGATGGATAGCCAACAGGAAAAACCTTGGCATCTCAGACATAAAAACTTACTGTGACCATGGAGAAATTGCATCATTGTATGGGATTTGGTACAAATTGCATTGTGTCAAAATGCAGCATGAGGTTGGAAATGAATAGCGTAGTGATTCCTCTTAATCAGGATGTTAAAAAGTGAGAGAACAGAGCCAGAGATGTCGTATTTTGGCCAGGAATGAATGGTGACCTCAAAGATAATGAACCCAAATTATGAAATCGCCAATAAATGCAGGAAACAGAATACAACTAACCACTGAAAACACATGAAATTGATCATCATCATTGCATTGTACGAAGGTTGTTACAGAAGTGGAAAATGGACTGTTCACCATTTTTAAAAGTCAAACTGTTGCACAACTCATAGAGCAAATATGTGATCACACATTGTAAATCACAGGTGTACAGCATGGAATTTGAGATGAATTAATACATAAGGGCCACAAATTTACTAATGGTTTATTTTCACAACTTTCTTGTTTTATTGTTTTTGGTTTTTTTAGATTGGAACATTTCAATGTTTGTGCAGTACCTAGCACAATGGGTTTCTGATTGGGTTGGTCTCCAGGTGCTACTGCAATGTAAATTTTAGAGCTGGTTGAAAAACTGAGATTTTTGTGGGGAGGGTAGAGTGAAGATCATCTCATTTTTCCTATCTAAATTTGAAATGTCAATGACATTTTTGCATTAAAATGTCAACACTTTTCAAGTAATTCTATAGTTAATAAAAATTGAGATGATTTGTCACAAATGTTGCAAAAACAATGTAAATTCACAATTCAGAAAATTTTAAGCAGCTCTACTAAAAGTTACATTGTTGTTGTTTTAGGTGTCTACTTATCAGTTCAAATGAACCATGTCAGGGCCTTAGTGTACACAGGCAAATGGGTTATCAGCAAAGTCAGGACCATGGCAAAGGACTCATTTCAAGAGGGGCTCTATTCCTGGTGGATTAATAGTATCTGTATTTAGCATTGTTGGAATATTAAAACATCCTTAAATAAATCTTTAGAATTACCCATTCAGAATTGTATGTGCAGAAGGACAGCAATTTTAGTGCCAGTGTGTAACGAAGCTAATTGTTAAAAAAAATGTTAAAATCATTATAAAATAGCAATATGGCAGGAAATCAGAGCAGGAGGAATAGTGCATCAAGAATGCCGCACAGTTATCCCCATTGCAAGTGGAAGAAAATGTTAGATTCCAAACAGGAAGTTGTTGGCAACCTGCCCAGGTGACAGATATACCATCCCTTCTGGGGGCAGTCTTACTGGAGTAACAGCAGCTGTCTAAACAAAAACAAAGGGGATGTTGGTTCTCTGTTTCTCAAGGCTATCCAGAATGTTGCTGGCCTAGTAATGTGCCCACCAAGTCACTGCCAATGACAAACATAAGGAACAGCAAACACAGGCTTTAGATGATGGATCTACCTCTGCCTCAGCAGAGGCTACTACAGAAGGAACTGTTTTGAGAAAAAGGAAGCAGGTGTGTGATCAGCTAGACAGCCACTGAGGTACACAGATATTAATTACTGACAGATGTCCAATAGGATGGAGAATAATCCTCTTGTCTGTCAACAGGTTCAGGTTGCCTATCCTGACTGCGTCCTAGATATCTGTGTTTTATTAATTGACTGTATTAGTTTGTGCATGCTATTGTTGGATTATATCATGGTTTATTAGTAATGTTTGCTTCTTTTTTTTTTAAAGAGATGATGTACTAGTAACCAGTGGCGTAAGTGACCCCTGCCATGTGACAGGGTCTAACCTTTTTCAACCCTGGCCCATATCAGGTGACTGAGGCCAGGACAAAGAGATCAATCCTTCTTGCTAGTTCCTCTGCATGTCACAGAATTATTACATTCTGTCCTTTCCACAGTAACACCACATACATACATCCATACGTACATACGTGTGTGTGTGTGTGTGCGCGTGAGTGAGTGACTGTAAGGAAAGACAACAAAAAGCCCCATAGAAAATAAAGTCCAATCCCTTCTAACTGCAGAGAATGCAAGAAAGAGGAACATATAGCTATATAAATTTGGAAGGTGCTCTTATAACATGGTCCTGGGAGCCATATATGAACCGAGATAAATGGAAGGGAAAATGGAGAGAAGGAGAATAGTAAAAGGGATTGGGAAAGAGGTAGATGAGAATTAATGAGACACTTCTGTGTGGAAGGTGGGAGAGAGACTGAGGGATTAGATAAAATGAAGTGAGGACAGAAGACAGATATGGAGAAGACTGAGGAGGTTTTGTAAGAAGTGAAGGGACTGTGGGGAAAGAAAATACAAGAGTAACAGAGGTCTTGGGAAGGTAGGAGAAATTGAGGGGAGTAGTGCCGTATCCTAAAATCATACTGTGATGTTATCTGATTAAAATATGACCATTGTGACAGACCCAGATGAGTGGGGTACAGAAGTCTGCTAGAAGGCAAATATACTGGCCATTGGATGAATAGTTTTCTGTTCCCTGAGTGACCAGAGCAGGGGCTGCACTAAAGCAATCAGGAACCTGCTGGAGCTAATTAAGACACCTGGAGCCAATCAAGAAGAAAGTGCTAGAATCAATTAGAACAGGCTGGCTAATCAGGGCACCTGAGTTTAAAAAGGACCTTCCTTCAGTTTGTGGTGTTGCGTGCAAGGAGCTGGGAGCAAGAGGCACTAGGAGCTGAGAGGAGAAGGTTTACTGCTGGAAGATCCTGTGGTGAGGATAAAGAAGGTGTTGGGAGGAGGCCATGGGGAAGTAGCCCAGGGAGTTGTAGCTGTCATGAAAGCTGTTCCAGGAGGCACTCTAAACAGCTGCAGTTCACAGGGCCCTGGGCTGGAACCTGGAGTAGAGGGCGGGCCCGGGTTCCCCCCAACCCTCCCAACTCCTGATCAGATACAGGAGGAGTTTGACCTGAACTGTGGGTTCTACCAGAGGGGAAGATCTCTGAGGTGAGCAAAGTCCGCCAATAAGCGCAGGACCCACCAAGGTAGAGGAGGAACTTTGTCACACCATATAGAATAGATCATTGTTGCAACCACTCATATATTTGCAGCAAATATTGTGCAAAGGTTGTTGAGTAAGATGTCTATGAAAAGGTTATGATTTGCTGGTTATGATTATGCTATCTGTATGCATGTATCATTTTTGTATTTAAAGTTATAAGTATTGGCTCTATAACTGGATTTCAAATATTTGTTCCTGCAGTAATGCCCATGAAGTAATCAGCATATATGCCATGTAAGATATCTGCAAAATGTCATAATTTGCCAGATATGATAATCTTGTGTATATGTTTGTATCACCTTTGTATTATAAGTTGTAGATATGTATGTATGTAGGTATGTCTGTATTTCAAACTTGTGCTATGGTTCTGGGTGACACCCCGAGACAATTTGGCATCTGCACTGCCTAGCCTGCTTGATGGCCCTTTAAGGACCATCAGCTGTATAATTGACCCATTGAGAGAAGGCAGATATACCTTATGACTCAGCAAGGCATGCAGGGAAATGCCTATGGAGAGAACATTAAGGCTTCCAAGCCATATGCTAGGCAACTTGTGTTTGAAACAAAGGAAGCACAGACCACATGGCAAAGGACTATAAAAGGCAGTTGCATCCTCTCCATTTGGTCTTCAATCCTGCTTCTTATCTCTGGAGGAACTTTGCTACAAACTGAAGCTCTGAACAATGGACTAAATGACTCATCCAAGCTTTGGATGTACTCCAGAGACTTGACTTAAGCCAGCAGTTTATTTCATCACTGCTACAAGCCTGAACCAAGAACTTTGCCAGTACTGTATCTAATTGATTCCTTTAACCAATTTTAACTCTCACCTCTTTCTTTCTTTTTATAAATAAACCTTTAGATTTTAGTTAATAAGAACTGGCTGTAGTGTGTATTTGGGTAAGAACTGAAACGTTCGTTAACCTGGGAGGAATGTGTCCGATCCTTTGGGACTGGTAGAACCTTTTATTTTATATGATGAAATAAGATTTACAAAAAAATTCATCATATTTGATGTGGGTACCTGGATGGAGACCTGAGGTTGGATCACTTTAAGGGAACTGTTGTTTGGACTTCTGAGTAACCAGTAAGGTAATAAAGAAGCTGTTTTATGCTGGCTTGGTAAATCTAAATATTGGAATATCCACCAGTTTTATGGGGACTGTCTGCCCCATTATTTGCAGTTCACCCTAATTGAGTGACCATAGAGGGCCCCCACTAGGACCCCGGTCACAAATACCAATGAGACTTTTGGCTCACACCGTCATGTAGTCTGCCTGTGTATATTTTGCACAGTGCTAATTTTTGCTTTGTTCTCTTAAAGAAATTCAGAAGGTTTGAATATTCAATAGAAGTAAGCTAGAATCAGAGACTTGTACCACTTGGAAACATTAAGTGTAGTTTGTTTCACCATGAGAGGGCAGTGAATATTGCTGTGTGTACAGTGTGATATATGGTCAGACAAGTCTATGAAATATTTAAGGATTTATTGCACCATCTATTAAAAATTATGGAAGCTCACATGCAGTTTTGTCGTTCTGTGAAAATAATATGAACTGTAATCATTGTACACTGGGCCTTTTGAAGGTCCCTGATAAATAGTGTTTTTTGTACAGAGAAGTTTAGGGGAACTCTCTTGCAAACAGCAAAGAGTTATGTTTGCTGTCTACTTCAGGGAGAGAGCAAAATAACTGTGCATCCTTTATATAATATTGTTTTTGCCCAGAACTATCAGTGATATTTTAGTAAAGACTAACTGTAGAGATGGTGGAAATGAACTGATAACCTTGTGCAGTGAGATATGACTCTGCTTTAGGGAAGATACCATAGAGTAATGCTTTGAAAATGACACAAAGGTTGATAGAGGAATGGAAGTTAATACTGGGGGGAAAACAAATCTGCTTCAGAGACATTGTGAAGGTCATGATAGAACGTGGTTGAACTGCAGTTTAAGAGCCTTGTGCTCTTTTTCTGACCAATGGATTTAAGTCAGAAAACAGGAAAAATATATATACTTCTTGACAATTTTAGCTCTGAAAGATAATTCAAAATATATTCCATCTCATTTCAAGTGATCCAATGACTGAATTCTCTGTCTGTGTAATAGCACTGAAGATTTGGTCAGACATGCCATCGTGGTAAATCTTAATCTGGATTTTTGAGGCAGGCGTCTTAAAATGGTATTAGGGTTTCTCTGTACTGGTAAAATGATTTGAGGTATGCCTGCATGGCTGGGCATACAGTCTGTGTATATATTTGAATGTTTCACCTGTGAGGAAAGACTTAGCAAAATAAGGATAATACAAGTATATCCATATTGGGACAAGGTCCATCTTCACATTATGGACCTGATCCTGCACCACTGAAGTCAGTGGGAGTTTTGCCATTGATTTAAATTATAGCAGGATCAAGGCCCATATGTACACACCATATCTACCACAATCCTTGAAAGGACCCTACCATGTACAAATAATAATAACAATGCATATAAGTGTCATATACCTGCATGATCACTGTTAAATATGTATGCTAACTTTAGGCTTGATTGAAATATTTCACAATGAATTACCCAATGTTTTTGAGCATTGTTGAAAACCAAGAACAAGCTCATAAACAAAGCTTAGTGATGAACTGCAGTGTGTCAAATTGAGGGAGGCGTCTTGGTTATGTTGTTGGCTTGAGCTGGTTGGAAAACTTGCACCAAATTGAGGGAGAAATGACAAATCCTCATATTTTGGATTTTTTTTGTTTTTCTGCTTTCTGACTTGCTTCACTGCTGGAGCAAAGATGATGAATTGAGCTAAAGTTCTGAAAGCTCACTGATTCAGTAAAATATAATTAACCAAGCCCAAGATGACATTTTTAAATTTTGTGTATTTGGTCGAATGATAGAAGCTGTCAAACAAATCATTTTCACGGGTATATCTCTGTTACTAACAACAGAAATACCAAAACAGCATGTTTGCTTACTGTGGACTTGTGAATAATAAACAGTCTTTCCCCCCGATCTGGTTCTTTTTTTCTTGGGGGGAAAAAGGCAGCACCTAAGGCCTCTGTCTGTTCCATCTAATTAAAAAAAAATTTCAATATAGAATTTCTGTTTCTATCCTCCTCCCGCACCCCTTTCTATTTTCTTCATCTTACATTTTTTGGTAGCAAGTAGCTAAGGCAAAAATCCTGTTAGAGTATATAGTACAACCCTATGTTAGTTTGGTTTTAGTGCTTTGTCCAGCCAAGTTTTAAATGTTCTAATGGGATGGAGCTTCTGCCACTCATAGTCTATTCCTCAGTTTTCCAGATCTCATTTTCAGTTTTGGGACACTTCTCCTGATACTTAGTCTTCTATTTTCTCTTCTTAAATTCATTTAATTGCTTTCCAGTTTACACTACTTTATACTAAATATTTCTCTCCATTGTTGGTACCAGATTAGGGCCAGATTTTACAGGTACGCTAAAAGACTCATAATTCTTCTTCCTGCACCCCTAAATAAAGGAGAGAACCATAGTTGCAGTTCCTACAGTGAATGGCATGGAGGTACTGTTTCCTCCATGCAGTCTTGAGGTTCAGGCAGTGGTGGGGAGACAGAGAAGGAGAACCATTGTAAAGGATAATGCATCTTATGCAGTCTGCCTGTGCACCACACAGCTCAGGAAGGGACTGTACCTCCCTGACACAGTCCTTTCCTGAGTTGCCTGTAGGGAGACCCCAAATTGAAAGCCATATATAAATAGCACAGTTTAGCACAGCCACGAATAACCAAACTCCCTACGTTGAGACTGATTCTGCTCCCATTGATATCAGAAGATCCTAGCCAAAACTCAAAGGATACTCCAGCAGTCAGGGACCCAACTCCCATTAAAAGTCACCTGACACTTTTAGGTCTTTGAAAATCCCAGGCTTAACCTTGGAGTTTCATGGAAACAGGAGCCTGCCTCCCTGTTTTAACCTATCCCCATATGTCATTTGCCAGCCCCTGGATAATATTTTGTCACTCTTTCCTGAACTCCCTCCAATTTGTGTGTTAAAAAAACCCCTGTCTGGTAATGATATGCCTAGAAGTGAAAGAAAGCAATATTTTTGGACATCGTCTGGCCAGAGTCATCAGAGAAGGGATTACTACCTTCCTGCAATCTCTATCTAGGCAGCCCCAAATTCCACTAGCAGTTTTTAGCTGCCATACCCTATTTCACATTTATATCCAATTTGCTGCCCACTATCACATCTAGATCTCATTAGTACTTGAAGTGGTAAAGTTAATTTTCCTACCTTTGGACAGTAATAGCTGAGGCATGTGGATATTTGGTCAGTGATCCTCCATTTAAGAGGATTAATTCTGAAAGTAAAAATAGTAAGATTTTTAATGCATTCTGTACCGATCTTGTTTTTTATGTATTTTTATCATTTTAGTTACTCATTACTGAATTCTTCTGTTACAGGCTTAAGTGGGTTTTAAATACAGTAGCATTTGCATTCCGAGGGTACTGTACTGAACACACTGTTTTTTGGCCACATCATGTTTTATTTTGGAGTGCTATATCTGAATTGTATCAGACAAATGGATCTAGAATAATGCACATAATTATTATGCTACTGTTTTTACAGATGGGTAAATTGAGGCACAGAAGAGGGTAAACAACTTTTGCAAAAGGCACATCACAAGTGACACAGCCAGGAATAGAATTCAGGAGTTCTGTCAGACCACGTTTTAAGTATGTTTGTTTTGAAGAGTAGTATTTCCACAAAATACATATTGAATGAGTATGGTATTTGCTTAGGCTTTGCAGCTAGGATTAACCAAATACCAACAAATCAAGAAATTTGTATTCTGATGCTTGCCTCTAGTCATATTTATGCACTGGACCCTTTCTGAACAAAAAAGGCTTACTGCCCCTGTCACACTACCTTGCAATCACAGCATGTTGTCACATTATTTTAAAGACTATGTCATGACCTCACTGTCATGCAGGCTTGAGGCACTAGAGTTGTTGCTGAATCTATTCAATCATGGGAAGCTCAAATGCCCATCACTAATGGTCAAGTTTAGATTTTGAGAAGAGTACACTAACTGCATATTAGAAAATCACAGACAAGTCAAGTCACTCAAAGAAGATACCAGACATCCCCCAGGGAGGTGATACTAGTTGAAATGGGGTTAATACAGGTGGGAAAACAATTGCCAAGGAAAAGCTGTCTTGCCCTTTTGCACATTATGAATCATTATAAAACCATTGTACAAAACATGTCAAAAGGTCTAAGAGTATAAAAGATTCCAAAATACATTTAATCTTACTCAGAACTAGGGAAGACATGAAAAAAAGTGGAAATACTATATATTTTAATAAGTGCTGCTTTTCTCTCATCTCATTTTTATTTGCATATTTATCAAATTATTGATACAAGTAGAAATTTATCATTTGGAGATCTAGACACTGAATTTCTATCAAGCTTTCTTCCTACAAGATAAAAGACTTGAAATTAAACAGAGATAAAGATAAGTGTGACTGCCCCCTTTAGCCCTGCATCATGTCCTCTGTCTGGATGTATAAGCCTATGACATGGCATGGGTCTTATATTTCATTGTCTTGCTGCATATATCTGTCTCAAAGAAAATACTTACTTGTATTTTTAAAAAGGAAAGATGGACGTGCATATTTTAAATACATAACATTAAAAATGTAGAAGTATATTCATGATGATGGTTGGATTTATATTTAGATCTAAAGTATTGATTGTCTGTGGTGCAGTTAAAAGTGTCAGTCCTTTGTTTTCCTTGCTTTTCAATTTTTTTTTTCCAAATTGAGAAAACTGGAGTTCTGGAAAACAGTTTGGGTGACTGTATGGCCTTTTCTTCATAATCACATAATTATTTTAGATAATGTATGAGACACATAAATTGAGAATGAGTTGTAGCTAGTGGCAGGAGCCATCAAAATAAAAATGTGTGAGAGATAAATGGGTGTCCATTTGTGGAAAGTAAATGGTGACTATAGTTTCTGACCTGGAAGATTTGATGACATTGTCAAAACCTGTCTGAGAGACTTTCCAGGTATACTTATAGCTGTGTAAACTTAGTGCACAGATTGGAAGGATGAATTATTTAAATATACCATGAAATGTATATAATTAATATTGCTACTTTCTTCTGGAATTGCTAGAAAATCCTTCTTGTATTGAAAAAGTGCATGGAAGTCCTACTTTTTTCCTTAGTTACACCTAACTATAGCTCTATCTGAAATATATCATGGAGTCTCTCGTGATTTTTAATTTGTTGTTGCAATTTTTTCAATAAAAATAAGAGCTGTACATTTCTAGCTCCATAGCTTTGCCTATCAACAGTGCATATTTAATCAGCCCTTTCTTTTGTACCTGCACAGCTTAAAGGTGAACAACAAAGTAAATAGAGAAATATGTTTTTAAAACCCCATAGAAAAAAAATGGAGTGACACCAACATAGAACTGGGGGAATGCAGTGGTGAATCAGACCCTGTATGTTGAAATAAGGATCAGCTCATCAGCTAGTATAGCTCAGTTGACTTCAGTGCTGACTGATCATTTCCATGGTTCAAATAGGAAAGCTTAGTCTATTTATTATTTATTGTTTAGGGCCTGATTTGCAAAACTATTCCCCATGTACATACTTGACTGGATGTTTGCATGTGAAGTCACCTGAACTACATGTATGTTCATGGTAATTGTTCAGTGAAGCTGGTAATGCTGAATTTGTGATATTACAAATAATAAGTGAAAGAAAAAATATTTGTAATTACCACAGCCTCTAAGAAACCTAGTCATAGACAAGGATCCCATTATGCTGATGCTGTACAAAGACAGAACTAAAAGACAGTTTGACCCAAGCAGCCTAAAATCTAAGTAGAAAACAAGAGGCAACAGATGGATACAGAGAGACTGGAGCAGTGTAAGCAGTTAGCATATTAGGTTGTGGTCTCAGCACATCAGCAGCCTAGTCATTGTAAAGCTTTTTTTAGTCATCGTGGCAAAGGAGAGTTCTGAAGGCAGATAGAAAGGTAGCTTTGCAGATGTTTACGGGGAGTGTCTTCCATGGGTAAGGGGTGGGGGATTGGAAAAAGCATGAAGGTGCTTGTTTGACAATTTAAAAAGTGGGAAGTGGAGACTGGCATTAAGGGCTGATCAGAGGCAAGAGTTTACAGCTCAGTAGCAAATGAGAAACAATAGAGAGGATAAGGCCTGACCATGAAGTGCCTTGAAAGCGAATACAAGAACTTTATGTTTGAAGTGTCAGAGAAGGGGTAACCAGTGGAAGGATACAAAGAGAGGGGTGAGGAGAATGTTCTTTACAGCATCTTTCTAAATGGATGTGAGTGGGAGAAGATTGCATTTTTCAAGGCCAGAGAGAAGGATGTTGTAGTAATCTAGACACAAGATGATGAGAGCTTGGAGGAGAGATTTAGCTTTGTGGATGGAAAGGAAAGGCTGTGTCTCAGAGATTGTATGCAGACGGAATGTGCAAGATTTAGATCAGTGGTCTCAGACTGAGGCTCACGAGCTGCAAGTGGCTCTTTAATGTGTCTTCTGTGGCTTTTTGCAGTTGTGACAAAGTTCCTCCTCTACCTCGGTGAGTCCTGCGCTTATTGGCGGATTTTGATCGCCTCAGAGATCTTCCCCTCTGGTAGAACCCACAGTCAAACTCCTCCTGTGTCTGATCAGGAGTTGGGAGGTTTGGGGGGAACCCGGGCCCGCCCTCTACTCCGGGTTCCAGCCCAGGGCCCTGTGGATTGCAGCTGTCTATAGGGTTTCCTGTAACAGCTGCGTGACAGCTACAACTCCCTGGGCTACTTCCCCCAGCCTCCTCCCAACATCTTCTTTATGCTCACTGCAGGATCTTCCACCTGATGGTCTGCTGACGCTTGTACTCCTCAGTCCCCCAACTCTTCTCACTCTCAACTCCTTGTTTGCCTCTTGCTCCCAGCTCCTCGCACTCACGCCACAAACTGAAGTGAGGTCCTTTTTAAACTCAGGTGCCCTTATTAGCCAGCCTGTCCTAATTGATTCTGGCAGTTTCGTCTTAATTGGCTCCAAGTGTCTTACTTAGTTCCAGCAGGTTCCTGATTGCTCTAGTGCAGCCCCTGCTCTGGTCACTCAGGGAAGAGAAAACTATTTATCCAGTGGCCAGTATATTTGCCTTCTACCAGACTTATGTACCCCACTCGTCTGGGTCTGTCATACAGTACATGATATTAAAACACTGTGTGATTTAGTTATTAACCAATCAGGATGCTTTTACTGTGTTATCAACCAATGTGGCTCTTTTGGGTAATGTTGATCACTAATTTGGCTCCTGAACCACTGATGTCTGAATATCACTGATTTAGACATAGCCTGGATGTAATGACTGCAGAGATATCCGAGTTGAAGATGATACCCTGGTTACTGGCCTGAGTGGCAAGCAGGATGGTGGTGTTGTCTATAGTGATTGAGAAAGGAAGTAACAGGGAAGACTTGGAGGAGAAGATTAGGAGCTCCGTTTTAGCTTGAGCTGACTGCTAGACATCCACAAGGAGAAATCAGAGAGACAGGCTGGGATTTTAGTTTCAACAGAAGGAGACAGTTCTGGAGCAGATAGGCAGATCTGTGAATCATCTGCATAAAGATGGAACTTACATTTGCATTTGTGGATGAGATTATTCAGAGTGAAGGTGTAGAAGAAGAAAAGAAGGGGACAAAGGCACTGTGGAACCCCATAGAAAGTTGGAGGGTGGATTTGAAGGATCCTCTGAAGAAGTGTTTAGAGAGTTAGGGGGAGAACCAGGAAAGGACAGAATCTCAGAAGCCAAGGAAGGACTGTTAGATAAAAGGGGCTCCTGCAGTAAATTTCTCCTGGCTTCCCTGTAATAAATTCCTCCTCCTTGTTCAAACTCCCTTTATCTTATACAAATATTCTTGCAGTGTTCCCTCTCCTGCTCTGCCTAAATTGAGTAACTATAGAAACCAGTTTGAACAAGGTCAGCCTGAGATGATGCAGAGGAAAACACGTGCCCAGTACCCCTCCTTTGTCTGTCTTAAAACTAACTATAAATACTGATGTTTGTCTCTAATAAAGTTGCCACATGCCTCCAAAGCTGTTAGCTGCAGGGGGGTTGTGTGCCCTTTGATCAAAGCTACTCGGCCTCAGTGTGTTTCTTACATGGCCTCTGACAGTTTGTGAGCTGTAAGTCCGACTCCGCATTGCCCGGGTGTTGGAACGGTGAGTAGGACAAGCTGATTTTTACCTAACAGGACAATATTTCAAGAATAGCATGTTTGATTATGTCAAAGGTGGCTGATAGATCAAGAGGATGAGCATGGATTATTGCTTTGCTAGGAATAAGTCATTAGAAACTTTGGCAAGAGCAATTTCAGTGAAACGCAAGGGACAGAAGCCAGATTGGAGACGATACCGGATGGAATTGGAGTACAGGAAATCTAGACAGTGATTGTAAATAAGTGTTTTCAATTAGCTTAGTGACGACCAGGAGAAGAGATGGCTATTGGAGAGCCATATGTGGTCCAGGGAGGGTTTTTTGAAGATGGGAGAGAGACTAAAGCATATTTGTATTGTGAAGGGAAACAGCCAGAAGAATTTGAGAGATTAAGGGAAGAAATGAAAGTGGATGTAAGGGAGATCATGAGATGGTATGGAGTCACTGGGTCAAATGGATGGGTTAAAAGAAAAAAGCAGACAAGACATTTCTGCATCTGTGAAAAGTGAGACGAAGGCAAGAGATGTAGGAGGGGAAAGGACAGCAAGCTAAAGGAGGAACCAATTTTCTCTTGGAAAAAATTGGCAAGATCCTATGCAGAGAAAGAAGTGGAGGCAGGAGGAGGGGAGATTTGAGGACTAAAGAAAAAGTGTTGAAAAGGCTGCGGGGATTGTGGGAAAAGGATTAAATTAAATTGGAGAAGTAAACTTATTTAGCAAGGAAGATGGCAGAACAGAAAGAGGAGAGAATTAATTTGTAGTGGAGAAAATCAACCTGGTCATAGAATTTCTGCTTCCTGAATGAGTGCAGGAGGAGAGAAAGCAAATGTTTGGTGTTAACAAAGGCTGGAGGTTGGCATTGTGGACCTTGTGATGGGAGAGGGAGCATCAGAGTCAAGGATGGAGGTAAGTGAAGCATGGAAAGAGTCAATAACCATATCAATAGAAGAAAGGGTAGGGAGGAGAGGGCTGAGAGCAGACAAGAAGTCATTGACACTGATGTATTTGAAATCACAGAAAGGCCAAGTGACTGGGCGTATAGGGGGAACAGTTGATGCGTGATGCTGAAATAGATGAGTTGATGCTCGGAGAGATCAGAAAAAGAGCAGTGCAGATCAGGTCAAGTGAATGGTCCTTTTGGTGCCTGGGATAGTTGAACCAGGACTTCAGATCAAATGAAGAGATGTGGGTGAGGAAATATACATCTAAGGGTTTGGATGGGTCATCATCATAGAAGCCAAGGTCACCAAGGATGAGTGTGAGGGATTGTAAAGCAAGGGAGAAAGAGAGACCCAGGAGTCCAAATCTAAAAAAAAAAAAAAAAGGCTGACAGGGAGTAGTTGGGCCGATAGTGGATGGCAGCAAGGCGGGAATAGAAGAGTCAGAGGCAGAGGTGTTCAAAAGAGTAGAAAGTGTGGGAAATGGGAGTAAGAAGGTGTTGCAAGGAATGGGAGATGAGAAGCCCAACATCTCCACCATGGTCTGGTCCAGAGTGGCAAGTGTGAAAGAAGTAGAGAGAGGGCAACTGCAGAGTCAGCATCAGACAAAGGGATCCAGTCCCTGTGAAAGCCTGGCACCAGGACGTATGAAGAGGTTATGGAAAACTGACATCTTTTTAGAGATGGAATGGGTGTTCCAGAGACAGCAAGAGGAGGGAGGGAGAAAGGAGGGCTATGAGTCTGAAGTTAGGAATGGTGGCATGAAAGGAACTGAGCGTGGTGAGGAGGATAGGTATGGGAGGTGGAGAGGGAGAGGATGGAGATAGGGCCAGAATTGGGCAAATGTCACCAGAGGTGAGGATGAGGAGGCTGGTGTGAACTGTAGAGGGGTGAAGGTACAGGAATGGGGAAATGGAACCACTGGGGGGGGGGGGAGAGTAAGGAGGAGTAGTTCAGATGTTAGGATACAAAATAGAGACATGATGGAGTTGCAGGTTGACAAGAGGGAAAACAAATTGTTGTGAAGGTAATGCTATTGTAACTGTCCCTCAGGAAATGGGTGTGTGTTGTTGCTCCCAGCTAGAGAGAGACAAGCAAGCAGCTGGGCTGCACCAGAGGCAAAATCTAGGCAGGGGAGCAACCCAGGAGCGAAGCAGATCACTGCTGTTTTCACAGCTTGGAATGGAAGAGTAAATAACTGAGCTGCACAGCTGGAATGATCCATGTGAGGGGAATTTTGTGACAATACCTTACAAATTAACAAGCAGAAAATTTGGATTTCTCTGCTTAATCTCGAGAATTATCATAGAAAAGATACTGCAGGTAGCTGTAGCTTGAATGTATTGAAATTATTTATGAAGCCCTAGACATTAAAGGAATTGCTTTGTTTCTAGGTTTGATAACTAATTTGAAGTTGCTATAGGAATAATGTCCTGCAGGTTTTTTTCTGTCCTAATTTTGTACTGAGTTCTGCTGAAGATGTAGGAAATGCATACAGATACTTATTTTGAGAATTATTATTATTATTTTATTTTGCCACTTTCAGATAACAGCCCTCCCACTAACCTCTGAATACTCTAGTCTAGGAACTGCTATATAATCATATATGATTTACTTTCCTTCAGTGCTTCTCCTCACTACAATTTCATCTGACTGCTCTGATCATCTTTAAGCAGCCAGTATTTCACACTATACTAACACAGAATAAAGCTTAACCCTACTCTGTGTTGACATGGAGTTACATATATTCAAATGATGCCCCGTGAAACTGTTTTAGCAAGCTCTAGTGCAGATAAAAATGAATAAATCGAACAGATACACAGACAAAATCTTTGAAAAGTGAAGGAAGAAATAACAATCTGATATTTTAAAGAATAGTTAATCCTATTCTCTATTGATCAAAATGTAACAAGTGATTAGAGTTATAATTGCCAGGTTTCAATATTTACAGAAAAAACAACCCACACTATATATAGTTACTGTGTTAATGCTGTGTTTTGATACTGATAAAATTATGGGGGGTAAAAGTTGGGGAAATTGAGTCAGAATTCCATGCAATTTAGGCTTGATCAATTTTTGCCTTTATTTAATACAATTTCAGAGAGAATGTTAGAGATGTTACTGTTTATAATGTAGTTCAGGGGTTCTCAAATTTCATTGCACCGTAGGGTGAAAAGATGTCCTGATTTTTATAGGGACAGTCCTGATTTTTGGGCTTTTACCTTATATAGGCTCCTATTACCCCCCACCCCCTGTCCCGATTTTTCACACTTACTGTCTGGTCACCCTATTGCACCGTGACCCCCTTCTGACAACAATAATGACTACATGACCCCAGGAGGGGGGGGCAAAGCCTGAACCCGCCCACGCCCCAACCCCTGGGTGGAAGTGGTGGTGGGAGGAGGAAGCTGAAGCTCCAGGGCTTCAGCCCCATGCAGGGGGCCTGCAACCTGAGTCCTGCCACCCAGGACTGAAGCCCTCGGTCTTTGACTTCGGCCCTGGGTAGTGGGGCTCGGGCTTCAGCCCTGGGCCCCAGCAAGTCTTAGTCAGCCCTAGCAACTCCATTCAAAGGGGGTCGCAACCCACAGTTTGAGAACCGCTGTCTTAGACTCATTTTTAAATCTAGAACTACAGTGAAGTGAGTGTAACAATAGCCAGCCATACTTCTTTCCTGCCCACAGCTAGCCCCATATATATTTTTTTCAAATGGTCATCATTGTCCTCCCTACAACAAATAGTAAGAAACAAATTATTCCAGTTGAAGAAGAAGACTTCCCAGGTTCACCCACCTTATCATTCAGTGATGGTATAAAAGGGGACCCACTGCCATTGCTACTCTTTGGGGCAGGGTGTTGGTTTTTTGTGTGTGTGTTTGTTTTCTTCTGTTTGTCTGTAATGCCTTGCCTGGGCTTGGTCCATATCTGAGGCTCTTATGACCTACCCCAATGCAAATAATTAAAAATAGTAATAAGAAATAATGACAAGAGCATATTCTTTTCTTTCCTTAAATTGTATGTATGCAGGCAGACATATTAAACAGTTAACCCCATGCTTATAGACATTCCTCTGATTGATTTGTCCTATGATAAAATACCTAAAATCATTTTATCCCAGATAAAAAGAGAGCCTTTTACCCCCAGATGCAGTTTTGCATTGAATAAGATAAATGCAGCTTGCAATTCTCACTGATTTTATTCAGATCTCCTAGCTTCTTTAAAAGTGTAAATTTATACATTTATTACACGCATAAAATATAACTAGCATGCATTTTTTCCCGTGTATGTTGGACGATGATCATTTTATACTCTTTTTGAAAAATATTCTGCAGTTTAAATAATACAAAAAAGAAATATGTTATATCTGATGAAGAAAATAGTTTCATTACTAGTAGATCAGGCTTCCAAATCAGTATTTCTAATAACAGTGAAATCCAAAAGATCAGACATTGAAAAGTGTGGGATTTCCCCCTTCATGTAAAATAATATAATAAAACTATCCTGAACATATTTTAAGTATGGTTCTCCTTCAAAAGGCTCTTAATATTTAAATATAGCGTAACAATTAATTAATAAACAATCATTTGTGGGGGTGGGGTTAAAGGTAGGTAGAGTTGCATGTGACAGTCATGTAGAAGAAAAAATATTCCGCTTCTACTGCAGTTTTAGTAAGGTAATAAAGCTAATGCTTAACAACTATGGCATGCAAGATATTTAGTGGGTTTACTGTGTCAATTTCTTGTCTTATAATTGTTTTTATGTGGTGTATGTGTGCAACACTGTGGTCGCTATGTGTAGCTTGTCCAACTTTTTGACTATTCCATAGAGGATGTGGATCTGTTATAGCGCTAGCTTCAGGACCTGGTTCTTTAGCTCCGGTTGTAGAAGCTCATGCTTTCAGCTCTAGAGTTCCCCTATTCAATATCCAGTGTGTTGACCAAGATGGTAGCTATCACACACATGTGCATGTATACAATTGGACTCTAAACTCTAAGCTTATGCATAGCAGAAACATGCATTCTGTACTTCTACTGTCTACTCAAAAGGGAAAACAAAACAGAAGGGGGGTGGGGAAACCTTCTGTTTATGGTTTCAGAACATCCAGAACCAGCTTTAGATGCTTTGGTGCCGTAGGCAAGGAATCCTTTGGTGCTCCTGCCTCCAGGTCTGAGAAGAAAATTTGATATATAGCTATTTACTAGGCCAGCTCCTCAGCTGGTATACATTGATTTCAGTATCTCTACATTGATTTGCACCAGCTGAGGATCTGGCCCCATTATCTTTAAAGCTGTCTGTTAGTTCTATTTCTTTCCATAGCATTATTTCCATTCCTCTTGTTCATTATGTCCCCCAACTTACTTTTCTTGCTTTATTTTCTCTTTCTGTCTGCCCCTCATTCTGTCTCTGACCCCACCCCCCACTCTGATTTCCTGTCTGCCCATTTGTTACCACCCAAGTCTTTTTCACTTTTCCTTCCTTCCATATCCCCATTGTTACTATTTCTCCCCACTTGCAAGTCTCCCTTCTTGTTCTTGTCACCATGCCAGTGACCTTCCCAGTGCAGGGTCTAGGCAGGAGGAGCTGCTGCTGCTGCTGCTCTCTGAATGTAGCATCAAGCTGCAGTAGACTATGGATGATAGCTCTGCTGCATGGGCTGTGAAATGAATAGGCATCAGGGCTAAGAGTGAGGGAGCAGTAGCAGGTATCCACAGGTGTTGCTGTTGCACACTGTTGCAACAAAGAGAGAGCTACACAGCAGCAGAGCAGGGAGGGGGAGAGTACTCTGGTGTGGAGATTTCTGGTTAGGCTCTTGCTTAGGGCAGTCATTGATTCTTCTTTCTAAAAATGTTTAGACAAGGCACGTTTAGATTGCAAGCCCTCTGGCAACAACTGTGTCTTGTCTGTCAGTAGGGCACTTAATACATTGTTGGCTCTATATAAATAATATGGAATTCGAACATACCTTGTACCGGGTGTTCAGCTACTTCTCAGATTTTTGTATTGTAAATTGTGTATGGTTCCCTCTTAATCTGGTGGGTTCCCCCCTACCCTTCATTAAAGATGGATATTCTAAATAAAGGATGAGATTCCCTTCAGAATTCTTCCTGTATGCAAAGGCAGTTACACTGATAGCTCTTTAATTGTTGCTGTTTTACAATCAATGTTAATAGCTACATAGCTCTCTAAGGGTAGACTGCGAAGGTGATCTAATCTCTCAATGGGACCCAGAGTCCTGTCTGCAGTAGGGACTTGCATAGGCCAGAAAGCTTATGTATAACTCATATGTTGGTCCTATCAAAGGAAAGATAACATCAATTTTGTTTATCAAATAATTGTTTCTTAGCTGTGTAAGAGATGACATGTCAGGTAAATACTGGAAGGGAACAACTTCTGAAAAAAAACCCTCAAATATGTTGTATGAGTATCTTTCATCTCAGTAATTGCTTGCATATATATTTGGACACTAAGTTTTCATTAAAGATAAATACAATTTTTATATTCTATACAGGTGTGCCCTGTTTCTTTCTATTTCTTTCTTTCATATTTTGAAGTAACCAGTGATCATCACTTATAAAGATAAAAGGCAACAAAAGACTATCAAGGATATAAAATGGCTTCCATACGAGGAGAGACTGAAAAAAGATTAGGGCTGTTCATCTTAGAAAAGAAAGAATTAAGGGTGATGTGATAGAGGTCTGTTAAATCATGAATGGTGTGTAAAAAGTGAATGGAGAAGTGTTATATACCTTTTCCCACAATACAAGAACCACGGGTCATCCAATGAAATCAATAGGCAGCAAGTTCAAAACAAACAATAAGGAAGTTTTTCTTCACACAACACACAGTTAATCTTTGGAACTTATTGCCAGGGGATGTTGTGAAGGACAGAAGTATAACTGGGTTCAAAAAAGAATTAGATAAGTTCATGGAAAATAGGTTCATTAATGGCTATTTGCCAAGATGGTCAGGGACACAACCCCGTGCTCTGGTTGTCCCTAAACCTCTGACTACCAGAAGCTGAGACTGAATCACAGGAGATGGATTACTTGATGATTGCCCCGTTCTGTACACTTCCCCTGAAACTCTGGTAGTGGCCACTGTTGGAGACAGGATACTGGGCTAGATGGACCATTGGTCTGACCCAGTATGGCAGTTCTTATGCTCTTATGATCCAGCACCTGGTTGTGATCCATCAGTGCAACTGAAGAGTAACTCAAATGAAGTTAATGGAGTTGCACTAGCAGAAAAGTCAGTGTGAGAGCAGAATCAAGCATTTAGGGTTTTCAGCTTTCTTCTGTATAGTGCTGCTTAGGTTTCAGAGAAATGGGATGTACATAATAATTATAAATCCTTTATATTACATTTAAAAAACAATATGTGGACCTACTGCAACTCAAATCATATACTGCCTGAACTCTGTGGTATTCCCTTTCTGTATGTCAGCTGTCTAATATGTCTGTGGAAGATACATTTGTGTTGTCAACAATTTTGTTTATCCTTATAAATAAAAATTACAGGTATACCTTTTTTCTTTATATTCCTTTTTTTCATCCTTGTGGTAACAATAAGTAATCACATTTAATCACCATAACATGGAAAGAAGAAGGAGATTATCTAGTACAGCAAAATGTTTAGTAAATATGCATTATTTGAGTGGAAGTGCAAAGGGATGTACATTTTCCAGTTTGTCTAGGCTAGCAAATGTTGCGGAGCTGGCACATGCATGGAAGGTAACCTTCATGAAACAGTCAAGGCATGTTTGGATTTGATGGGGGCTGAGAGTCTCTGACAGGGACAAGAGACTGGTAATTGGGAAAGCTGGATTTATTTCTCAGCCCTTTCACTAATTTGCTCTGTAACCTTGGGTAAGCCTCTACCTCCATCTTCAAAAGGGATTTACTGTAATACTCCTCTCATAGAAGTGACTAAAATTCATGAAACACATGGAGGCCCTGGTATGAAAGACACTGTATAAGTGTAAAAAATTATTGCAGTTTTGGTCAATGTTAATAAATGTATTAATTTAAATTGTCTGCTTCCTTTTGGCTATAGGCTGATTGATCTGGCTGGAATCTATTGGAAGGAATCATTGTGCCAATGAAGCAGAGTGACTGCTGACCACATTCTCCTTCTCGTCCTGCTGGGAAGTAACACCAGGATTAAACCAGCATTGGAACCTGGGGATGGGCCTTAGGGACGAGGACTCCCTTGGTTGTCCTGACGTTGGAGTCTGTCTATGGTCAATCAACTGAGGCACCAACCACATTCATCCTTAGGCTTTTCACTACCTGAAAATATTACGTGTTGCCTTTCACTTCAACTCCCTTTGTCTCCCTGGCTGTGGAAGACAGAGCCCTGCTAATGTTGATGTAAACAATGTCAAGGCCAATGGGACTCCTATGGCTGCCTTTGATCTTCACCCCAGTCTGTGTCATGTTGAATTCTAACTTCCTTTTGTGGATAACTGCACTAGCTATAAGATTTACCCTCATTGATGGCCAAGCACAATACCCTGTTGTTACCACGAATTATGGCAAAATACGTGGCCTAAGAACACCTTTGCCCAATGAAATCCTCGGCCCGGTGGAGCAGTATCTGGGAGTTCCTTATGCCTCCCCTCCGACTGGGGAGAGGCGATTTCAGCCCCCAGAACCTCCCTCCTCATGGACTGGGGTTCGGAATGCCACGCAGTTTGCTGCTGTCTGCCCACAGTACCTGGATGAGAGGTCACTGCTCAACGACATGCTGCCGGTCTGGTTTACTGCCAATTTGGATACCGTTGTGACATACGTGCAAGATCAAAATGAAGATTGCCTGTATTTGAATATCTATGTGCCCACTGAGGATGGTAAGTACTTTATTCAACCACACACCAACGAACCCGCCGACTATTTGTGCAAATGATGAGTAGCTTCAATACTGGGTTTATACAATACTTCATTCTACTTCCTCCATGTTATCTATTTAACTGAACTGTTTCTCTTTATATTCGTTATATGCAAATGTTATATCAATTAAGCATGCTTGCATGAATTCATTTTCATATATCTTTGTCACCAAATTGCAGTTTTATTTGCAGGCATTGGCCGGTGTACGAATGAGTCACAATCCCAAAGGTTATGGCAAACAAATAAAAAAATCCTCTAGGAACATTATAATTTTAGCACACAACTGAAGTATACAAATACTACTACAAAGTATATATTTTTTTAAGGAAAACAATTTGTTTATAGAAATTTCCCTTTCCCTTTGGTTTATTATAATACCTTTTGAAATTACATTTAAATTTGCTTGATTTTTAATCAGCAAAGGATTGCTAAAGTTCTGCAACTTGAAGACTCCATGACTGCTTAGCATTTTTTAGTCAAGTTACATATCATCCATTCACTAAATATAAAATAGAGCAATCACTGGGTATATTATGCAAGAAAATCCGATGAAAATGCTATTTTTTACCCTCATCTACTCTTGAACAAAGAATTCTGAGATTATTACTCTACACCAGTCATCAGTATAACAAATGTTTGTTTTGGTAACACAATTTTGTGAACCTCCTCATTCTCGCTTTTAAGCTTAAGCTGTTTTTGTGAGGTGCACAGAACGTTTCTTGAGAAGTGTTGAGTGACATCAAGTCCCATTGAAGAGACAGCTTCTTTTGCTCAAACACCAACTGACTATTGTTTGTTCACTATTACAGGATAATGAATAATTTCAAGAGAACGATAATTAAATATTCTGCTGAAAGCCAATTTTTTCATCCACTGCAGTTACTTACTGATGAATAACTGTACAGATTTCCCCCATATGTGCAAATCCTTTTCACTTTTTGTGGGGGTTTGATTTGCATAATCATAGTATTGTATTTTCTCAGTAAGCGTACTCTGAACATGCAAATCTTGGTACTCTAGCTACCATAATCCCTCTGCTCTGATTGGCTTCTGTACTTAGAATTTTCCAAGCTGTTTGCCAGCAATAAATATACCGCCTTAGTTTCCCACTCCCTTCAGCTGAAGCAGAATGCTAAAAAATGCATAAGATACTGGGGTGGGGGGACTAGTAAAAGGCAAAAACAGTTGAGTTACTGAAAGGGAAAATGTCTGAAAAGAAAAGGCATGTGTCTGCAGTGAGATGAACATTTCTTCTTATTATTTCCCTCCTTTCTCCAAACCCCTCTCCTTATTCCTAGATGTCCAGATGGGTCTTGGTCTTCAGAATAACTCTCATCTGTTTGTTTATTTAGTGGGTTCGATCCTGCAGCTTTTAATTAGTCAGTAGGACAACTCTGTAAGTCAGGGCTGTAAGGCAAGGCCATATTTGTTCATATTGGAAGAACCCCCCAGTCCTTCTGTCCCAATGTCATTTTAAAGCACAATGTAGGCAAATATATTACTGCAGTTATTCTGGTGAGAGGAATTTTGCTCATGTGAAGGAACCAAGAGGTAAGAAGGTGGGGAGGGGGAATGGAGGAAAGATTAGAAGTGCGAAAACAAAGATCAACAATGGGTTTGCTTTTTTTTTTTTTAAGTCAGTTTACCTTTCAGCAGTCTGGCACATCATATTATTGAACTCTTCTCTTTTACAATTTGAATATTTAATTCAAGTATCTATATAATAAATAATAATAAAGTTGAGTATGTCCACTATATCATAATCAAACCCTAGACTAATAAACTACTCAGCCTCTGATCTTGCAAGGTTTTTAACCAAGTATATTGTTATTACCTCATAAAGTGGAAGAACCCCCAAATGTCATTGTGTAGCAGTTTATCAACTGTTAGTTTTTATGCCCATTTAATTCTGTGGGAAAATATGGCATTTTTATACAAAGATTGGAACTAGACTATAGTGCAAAGAAGGATGGCTATTAGGAGTCCAAACCTCCCCTCCACCCAAAAAATGCCACCATATAGGGACAGTGGGTAGGTAGCTTCAGATACACTTTTGTTGCTATCTGTGATCTTATTCATGTGCATCATGAGAGGTATTTTCAGTAGGCTTGTGTGGAAAGTCAGACATTCCAAAATGAATAAATGTTTTTTTTTTATTTTTGTACCATTTATCTTAATTATCACTAGTTAAATCTAACTCAATGTTTTTCACTTAGTAAATATGCAATTGACTGCTCATAAACATGATTAAAGTGAACTGACCTATCTTCTAAGCTAGCCTGTCGCTAAGTCATACTAAAGGTAAATTGCTTTAAGTTGTAGTCCATAGAATCTGATTAAACACATTACACTTCATTATATGAATCTTAGCTGACAGAAAAAAGCTATGTTGTTATGGAGACAGACCATGAAATTATTTTTTGAATTAGAGGTCTGAAAATGAATGACTGAGTTAAATTCACATTTTCAATCCTTTCTCAAGTACAGATTTCTTTACAAGTTCCCTGAAACTGTTTTGTGTATGTGTGAAAAGACGGACAGACTCATCTAAACTCAATTAATGCTCTGAGACTGAAACATTTTGTGTCTCTGTTTTTGACATTTTCAATGAAAAGAAACTGCTGTGCTTCTATAATGCATCAACTGTGATCACGTATGATGTTGCTTCTCCTTCAAATCCAGTACTAGTAGCTAACCAAAATGCAGCTCAGTTTTGCAACTTGGCTACATAGCGTGTGCTGTCACTTACTTCTTGTGTAGATTGTTTTAGCAAACCTAGCAATCTCTACTCTGATTATGCATTTGGAATGAAGAATTGCAAAGCTTAAGAGGCTGGGTTGTGTTTTGCAATCATCTACATTAATGTAAATCAGGACTAACCCCACTGAATTCAGTGGAATTATACCCATGTAAAATGAATGTGAGTGAGAACAGAATCAGACCCATGAACCGGGCATATATTATTATTAATAATAAATTAATTTGAATAACTGTTGCTGAAATGTTTAAGAGACTCAGCAAATCAATGTATAAAATCTGTGGAAGTTAAAAGGTAGGCAGCATAGCTAGGTAAATAATTTTAAAAGCTCAATTATAATGTATTTATTTTTAACTACAGCATGTAATTTAAATCTCGCCAGAGAGAATGAATTTACGATTTATTACTAATCACGGGATACTGTTTTTTAATGTTTCTGAAAATAGCAGGCAGAATAGCAATGGGAAATCCTCTCTAAATTGAAATTGTCTTTCTAGAAACATTCCAAACAGTTTAATTCTTAAAGATGAATTTTTATTCCCCTTCTCCCACATCCAAAAATAATACATTTTTTTCCTCAGGAGAAAAATAGCGTATAGGAATCAAATCAAAGAGAAATATGTAGCAGGCTATTTTTTAAATCTGTCCATGCAGACATTTTTTGTGTATGTGGAGGCCCTGCGATGTGTACTGACTCATTCATAACAGTAATGCCTAAGTTAAAGACTGCAAGAGTTGGGAAAATTCTCTTGGATTTTGTTGCCCATCATTTGAAGTAAAAGAAAAGAGAGGAAGAGTATCATTACAGTTCTATATCTTCATGATGGATGTGAACACTAACAGTGGTGATTTTAACAATATAGATGGATGCTATTTGTAAACATACATGTCAGTAGTAAAATGCTCTTCTTTCTAATAGTGGTTTGAATGTGAAATCTACGTATACTATTTAAAATGATTCAATTCAAAATATAGCTATATATTTTGCATTAAAAGTTAGCTTTTTATCTCAAATTGCTACCTAGGCAGCAACTGTAGGTATCTCACTTCAGCTTCTGAATACACAAAAACACATGTATAATATAAACATAGACATATTTGGCTCTTCTCTGATTGCTAGAACCTGTAATTTTCCACAAAAATACATGAATGACAGTTTTGAGGAGGTCAGCTAGGGAAATGATATTGAGGACAGTCTGTTTATTATAACTTCAGTCTGAATATGGGTTTAGCTACGGTGGGAGTGCTAGATTGTAGAGGACACGGACAGTTAATTGGCTGTGCTTAATCCCTAGCCTTTATCATGTGAATCTGTGCATGCTGTAAAGGGGACTGCAGCCTGCTATCGTAACTACTGAAGCAAACACAACAAAACCTACCAACCAACATGTTTGGTTTCTTGCAAGTGAACCATAAAAACCGCATTATATCAAGGCCAGATAAAAATATTATTTAAGCAACATCAACAAATCTTTCATTTTGGTTTAATATTGCTTTCTTCAGACCCCCCCAAAAGTCACATTTTTCTTCTGTGTATGGTCAAAAGTACCAGCATACACTCAAAAGTATTTGTTGTATGGTGAACAAAGTGAGTTTTCAAAATGTGTTAAACTACTCAGAAGCTAAATGTTTGTCAGGGATTAATTTAAAAAGTACTTAACATGTTTGCGGTGTGAGAATCATAGTATCAAAAAATGTAGGGCTGGAAGGGGCCGAAGTAGTCATCACGTCCAGCCCCCTGCATTGAGGCAGGACTAAGTAAACCTAACTATCCCTGACAGATATTTGTGTAACCTGTACTTAAAAACCTCTGACGATGGGGATTCCACAGCCTCCCTTGGAAGGTTCATTCACTATTGGAGCACCCCCTTATGGCTGCGTTGGCGGATCAGCTCTGCTCAGTCATGTCATGAACCCTCTTGCTCTCTAGGAGTTGCAGTTTCCTCTTCATGGCTTGGCTTTGCAGCCAGGTCACTATACAGTACTCCACTTCGAGGTAACAATGTCTTACTGGGCTAGCTGTGAGGATGCCATTCCAGGTAGTCTGATTTCAGACTGTTCCACTTTCCCAGTATCTGATAAGAGGCCTTGGGCCCACCTGCTACTTTGGGTCCCAACCCAAGGATCCTACAATCAGCAGCCAACGTCTGCACTGTCTTAACTCTTACTGCTGTTTTCCTGGGCTTTTTCCTACTCTGCCTTCTGCAGGCTTCCTTCATCACCACAGCTCTGGGTAAACCCTTCCCTCTGGGTCAGCATTCCAGGGCTTTTGCTCCCCACTGGGTTTCTACCTTCTCACCTCACTAAGATCATAGAGTGACTACAGACCTCCACACTGCAGCAACTTCTGCTTTCACTTCCTGGGTTTATACAAGCCCGCATTTAGTCCTGCCCACATGGGCTTCATCTTCAATTAGTGTTTGTCAGTGAAGTCTCCTCCCAGGTGCAGCGTAATGGTTAGTTAGCCCTTCTGAGCCGACACCTTAACACCTTCGGGGTGGTGGTGGGTGAAAAACGCATCACAGGATCCTATTCCAGAGTTTAACTATCCTTATGGTTAGAACAGTATTTCTAATATCTAACCTAAATTGTCCTTGCTGCAGATTAAGCTCATTACTTCTTTTGTCCTAGCTTCAGTGGACATGGAGAACAATGGTTCACCATCCTCTTTATAAAAGCCCTTGATATATTCAGGTCCCCTCAGTCTTCTTTTCTCAAGGCTAAGCATACCCAGTGTTTTTTTTTTTTAAACCTTTCCTCATAGGTCAGGCTGTCTACACCTTTTATCATTTTGGTTGCATTCCTCTGGACTCTCTTCACTTTGTCCACATCTTTCCTAAAGTGTGGCATCCAGAATTGGACACAGTAATCTGGCTGAGACCTCACCAGTGCCAAGTAGAGTGGGACCGTTAGCTCCCATTTCTTACATCTGACACTCCTGTTAATAGACCCCAGAATATTAGCCTTTTTTTGCAGCTGTATCATATTGTTGATTCATATTCAATTTATGATCTACTATAAACCCCAGATTCTTTTCAGCAGCTCTACCACTTAGACAGTTATTCCCAATTTTGTAGTTGCATATTTGATATTTCCTTCCTAAGTGAAGGAATGCACTTGTATTTATTGAATTTCATCTTGTTGGATACAGACTCATTCTCCAATTTACCATAGTCGTTTTGAATTCTAATTCTATTCTCCAAAATGCTTGCAACCCCTCCCAGCTTGGTGTAATCTGCAAATTTTATGAATATACTCTCCACTCCATTATCCAAGTTATTAATGAAAATATTGAATAGTACCAGACCCTGCAGAACCCCATTAGATATGCCCTCCAAATTTGACCACAAACCATTGATAACTACTTTCAGTTCAGCTAAACTGAAGGGCTCTTGAAACATTTAGGGCAAAGTAAATAGATGCAAAGCCACAGAAAATAGCAAGATGCCATGACACTTTGCAGTGGTGAATGAGTGAGGTCAGAATTTTTTCATCAGTGAAAGGGAACGGAGGATAATCTGTAAGCATAGTAAAATATTTTACTGCAGAGTATTAGGAAAAATCTTAAAATACAACAGGAGTATCAACAGTAGTACTTGGTTGAGGCAGCAAAGTTCAGTCTAGTAGAAAGGTGCAAGAGTCTGAAGGCTGTATATTTACATTTGGTTAAACAAAAAAATAAGTTAAGGACTACGCAAAGTAGATGAATAAGGGATACATAAGATGCTTGCTATAAGATAAATATAGTTTGCACTGTATAATTCTATTTCAGATTTGGCAGATCTTTGTATGCGTACAATTAGCAGTGCATTGTGGTTTCTTTATACATTCTTTTTGCACACATATACTGTTTAACTCATACCTAGTCTGTGACCAAAACTGATAGGCTGCTGGGATTTTGTGTGTGAGTGTGTGTGTGTGTGTTTGTGTGTATGTATGATGATTCTTGTTCCAGTGATCCAATCAAAAATGAGCTTCCCAGTGACTTCTTTACCTCGTATAATGTAGGCCAGCACATGACTAAATTGCTTATTTTGTGCATCATGCTAACCTTTGGCTGAAGCCACAGACTCTGAACGGCTTAGGTAAATCAGATGCACAAACGGTGTGCATTAAAGTCAGAGGTGCTATGCCAGTTTACACTAGCTGAGGATCTTGCCTTATAGTTTAAACAAATATTAGTAACATATATTGAGTTAACCTTGGATTACTCATAACTTGAAAAATAATGCCATATATGTAAGTATATAATATTAAAGTCTCTTACATGACTTTTTCAGGGTCTGGGAGTACTGGAACATGCATCGTTTTTTAAGGATAGTAGCCCTAGTTTTATACAGTGCTATGGAATAACATCTTTAATACCTATGGTACTTCATATTTTGGTAACGTGCATGTGCAAATCTGCGATCAGAATTACAGACCTTTATTTGAGCTGGGAAGTTGGACTCAGGAACCAAAGGGACAGGACATGGCCCAATTGGCTGGGTGGGTTTTGCTCACAGTTTGGTTTATGAATCCTAGCTGCGGTGTTTTCCCAATTTAATGCTGGTGTCGTTTACCTGCTGTTATTAAAGATTTTCTGTTACACCGAGGCTCTGTGCTTGCGAGAGGGGAAGTATTGCCTCCTTGAGGCGCCCAGGGTGTGTGTGTAAAGATTTCCCCAGGTTACTGGGTGGGGGCTCGAGCCGGTTTTACATTGTAATGTTGAAAAGGGAACCCCTGTGTACTGAACCCAGCCCTTGCTGCTGTCAACTCGTCCTGGCAGAAGGGTTACATATATATCAGGCAATATAAGATTAGCATGGCCTTTCATAAAACCCCCCACAAAATATAGCATGGATTACAATACATAGTATAGTAGGTCTAAAATTAAGTCACAGATTCTATCAATGGCTTGTCTGTTTGTTAACCTCTTACCCATTCTAACCCCCTTCAGTTCTGGATTTGCCTTTGAAAAAAATAATTCAGGTTTATAATTCTTTTCTGTCTCAAGTAGCTTGTCAACTCACATTATACATCAATAACACACAAAATTAAAGACAATAAGACATATCCTGTGGTAAAGGACTTGTACAGCTTTCCAATATGAGAAGGATTAATAACAGATAACAATTACAATACAAAGTAATAACAAAGGATTTATAACATATAATCCCTATTAAACACACTCAGTGGCAGCAACCTTAAGGGAGGGGTTAAAAATCTGTTTCCATTGTGAAAAGTAAATGATAAAATGAGTTCCCTGAAGTCACTTTCCCCCCGCCCCTCCATCATTAGGGTCCAATAAATCACTTGCTCCTAATCCAGAAACACTGCAGCATCTGTGAAAAAGAAGAAGGCATATGGCTGACTTCCACAGTGAACTCTTAGCCTAGCAGGATAAAGCCATGTGTAATCCAGGCCCTTATTTTTCATTCTTGCTTTAACAGTCAGAAATATCTTCTCACACCAAAGAACAGGACTGTAACCTAGATAAAATAAAATTCTTAAATCCTTAGAGCTGAACTCAGATTTAGCTCCTGATTTCCAAATATTGTTCTTCAGTCTAAGAGTTGCCATTCCCCAGGCAGTTTGTAGGATTGTGGGCAAATGGCCATTTCAGGAATGTAATCTATAAGGAAGCCTTGTAGAGAGGGTTCAAAATAATTCATTCCTAGCACCATTATAATAGATTATAGGGCGACAATGGGAAGTCTTGAGTTCTCTTTGGCAGCATCTTACATTGAGACCCGGAATCTGGCATTAGCTAATCTGGCCAGACTTTCCATTGTATTTTCACTATCACTATCTCCTGCTGAAAAGGAGTGGGGAGGAAATCCCTAATACACTATGGATGTCTAAGTGTGGTGTTGTTGCCACATGATCCATTTGGTTAACCTGAGTGGTGGTGTCTCCAAAGTAGAAGCAGTGCCACTTGTCTGAAGATGCAAGAGAAATGCAGATCCAGGTCACTGAACAAACCTACGGACTGGTTGTAGCTCATTTGATCATAGACATCCCCAACTGTTTAATTCACAGTGAATGATATTGAATGCAGTTTAAATTGAACAAGTGGTATTTTATTAAACCCTGTGAACTGCTCCACCCATTGCTAGGTTTCCTTGTATCCTTTCAATAACTGCCCCTCCAGGGAATATGGGCGCTCTGACTCCAGTTCCACTGATCATAATACATCTCCTCTATTTTACAAACATTTTAATAGAAATATTAAAATCTGATAATTGCTGCCCAGACCCGCGCCCCCCCCCCCCCCCCCGCCCCCCAATCCTGTGTCCTTTTGGCCAGAAGTAGTTGTTATGCTGCCAAGTTGGAGTTTTGTCTTTATCACAGACTCATCTGGTTACATAATTTCTGAGGTAGTTTGGTCTCCTCAACATGTGACCACACTAAGGATTTCCTTGTCACTTGTCTCCAAGTCTAGCAAACTATCTCTCTGTGGAGGATTGGCCTTCAGATAGTTCTGTCTCTCCATTTTGTGATGATTTCTGTATCTCTGTAAGCTCTCTCTCGGTGTTGTGTCTCCTAGCTCAAAAGTACCTCCTGCTCCTTCACATCACTTGTCCCTCTTGCTTAGTCACCTCATATAACTTGATGCCACTGCATTCCTCGTGACTCCTTTAGACCACTCCTTCTGCTGTCTCTTCTAACGATTGGACTCTCACAGAAGTGCATGCCTCTGAGGCCAGTAGGTCCTTGCCTGACCTTTTGTACTCTAGTGTCTGCTTTCTCTGATTGTTGGCCATTTCCTCTCGGCAATGTCTCTATCCTTCTGGCTGCAATAGGTCTCCCCTGATTGCTAGCATGGCTTTGGTCCTTCATCCTCTGTCTTGTTTTGACACTCCTGTGATGGAGTATTCTGTGTGCCAAAAATGGTAACAGAGGGACTGAATGAGAAGAAACAGCCTTGTGTGACAGGCTCTTAGCTGTTTTCACAGTGGATTTCATCTTACCATTACTCTGTGCGTATGTTGGGGAAGAGGTATGTTGGTCAAACTCCCATTTGCATGTTAAGTCCTTGAATTTTTACCAATGCAAAAAACAAAATTAGTGTCTGTTGTCAGTGAATAGTGTCCAGAATGCTATATCTTGCAAAGTAGCCCTTCAGTTTGCCAGTCAGTGGCTTGCTGCTATTATCAGGTAGAGCATCAACCTCCCAAAAACGTAAATAATATTTCAAGTAATACTTTTCATTGGAGGTAAATATGTTTGTTCCCATCATTTCCAATGGTTTGTGGGCAGCTTATGTGGTAACAGAATTTTTTGGCTGCCCCCGCACTTTTTGGTTGGCTTTTCCACATACAGAGGAGCAGGGAAGCCAGGGCCAGCTCCCCCCTGGGTGGGGGGTGGACGCTGCCGCGGGAGAGTGGTGCCGGGACCCCGCTCCCTGCTCAGCTGGCTCCCTATCCCAGCTGCGGCGGGGCAGGGCAGCCAGGGGTGGCTGGGGGGCGGGGGCCGCTGCTGCGGGACCCCACTCAGCCAGCTCCCTGCCCCGGCTCCGGCAGGGAAGGGCAGCCAGGGGCGGCTCCCCCCGGTGGGGGGCTGGCCTCTGCCGTGGGAGAGCGGCGTTGCAGCGACCCCGCTCCCCGCTTAGCCAGGGCCGGGCAGCGTTACCGGCTCCCGGGAGGGGTGCGGCTGCTGCCCGCGGGGGAGCGGCAGAGCCCCGCTACGCCGGCTCCCTGTCCCGGCTGCGGTGGGTCAGGGCAGCCAGGGGAGGCTCCCCCCGGGCGGAGGGTGCCTGCTGCCGCGGGACGCCGCTCACCCGGCTCACTGCTGCTGGACGCTGCTCCCCGCTCAGCTGGTTCCCTGCCCCACCACAGCCGGGGCAGAGCAGCCAGGGGCGGCTCCCCCCTGGGACGGGTGGACGCTGCCACGGGAGAGCAGCACGGCGCGACCCCGCTCCCCGCTTAGCCGGGGCAGGGCAGCATTACCGGCTCCAGGGGGGTGGCCGCTGCCTGTGCTGCCCCTAATAGTTTGCCGCCCCAAGCACCAGCTTGTTCTGCTGGTGCCTGGAGCCGCCCCTGATTCCTGGCTAATAAACACACTCTTGAGTCTGTCTAAGGCAGCTGTCAATGCCCAGGTGTGAGGCATGTATTTTTTGCATGGTGTCGTTACCTAATGAGGTGGGGACAACAGCTCTGTGCTCAAAATATGACACACTCAATTCATCTTTAATTTGAAAATATGGTTCTTCTTCTACTGGTACTTGTCTTTTGTCTTCTCACCACCCTGCTAGTATTGCTCTCCTGGCTGCCAGCAGTTGGATGTCATTTTGTATAGCCTCTTTGATTTCCATCAGATTTGCTGTTGAAATTGGGATATTGAATCCAGTGTCCAGATTCCCTTCCCCCAGCTCACTGATGGTGGGCATATATGCCCTGTTATGGGTATCAGCTAACACCAGTAATTGTCCTTGATGATTCATAGATTCATAGATTCATAGATTCTAGGGCTGGAAGTGACCTCGAGAGGTCATTGAGTCCAGCCCCCTGCCCTCATGGCAGGACCAAATACTGTCTAGACCATCCCTGATAGACATTTATCTAACCTACACTTAAATATCTCCAGAGATGGAGATTCCACAACCGCCCTGGGCAGTTTATTCCAGTGTTTAACCACCCTGACAGTTAGGAACTTTTTCCTTATGTCCAACCTAAACCTCCCTTGCTGCAGTTTAAGCCCATTGCTTCTTGTTCTATTCTCAGATGCTAAGATGAATAAGTTTTCTCCCTCCTCCTTATGACACGCTTTTAGATACCTGAAGACCACTATCATGTCCCCTCTCGGTCTTCTCTTTCCCAAACTAAACAAACCCAATTCCTTCAGCCTTCCTTCATAGGTCATGTTCTCTAGATCCTTAATCATTCTTGTTGCTCTTCTCTGGACCCTCTCCAATTTCTCCACATCTTTCTTGAAATGCGGTGCCCAGAACTGGACACAATACTCCAGTTGAGGCCTAACCAGTGCAGAGTAGAGCGGAAGAATGACTTCTCGTGTCTTGCTCACCACACACCTGTTAATGCAGCCCAGAATCATGTTTGCTTTTTTTGCAACAGCATCACACTGTGGACTCATATTTAGCTTGTGGTCCACTATAACCCCTAGATCCCTTTCTGCCGTACTCCTTCTTAGACAGTCTCCTCCCAGTCTGTATGTGTGAAACTGATTGTTCCTACCTAAGTGGAGGACTTTGCATTTGTCCTTATTAAACTTCATCCTGTTTACCTCTGACCATTTCTCCAATTTGTCTAGATCATTTTGAATTATGACCCTATCCTCCAAAGCAGTTGCAATCCCTCCCAGTTTGGTATCATCTGCAAACTTAATAAGCGTACTTTCTATGCCAATATCCAAGTCATTGATGAAGATATTGAACAGAGCCGGTCCCAAAACAGACCCTTGCGGAACCCCACTCGTTATACCTTTCCAGCAGGATTGGGAACCATTTATAACTACTCTCTGAGTACAGTTATCCAGCCAGTTGCGCACCCACCTTATAGTAGCCCCATCTAAGTTGTATTTCCCTAGTTTATTGATAAGAATATCATGCGAGACCGTATCAAATGCCTTACTAAAGTCTATGTATACCACATCCACCGCTTCTCCCTTATCCACAAGACTCGTTATCCTATCAAAGAAAGCTATCAGATTGGTTTGACATGATTTGTTCTGTACAAATCAATGCTGGTTATTCCCTATCACCTTACCACCTTCCAAGTGTTTGCAGATGATTTCCTTAATTACTTGCTCCATTATTTTCCCTGGCACAGAAGTTAAACTAACTGGTCTGTAGTTTCCTGGGTTGTTTTTATTTCCCTTTTTATAGATGGGCACTATATTTGCCCTTTTCCAGTTTTCTGGAATCTCTCCTGTCTCCCATGATTTACCAAAGATAATAGCTAGAGGCTCAGATACCTCCTCTATTAGCTCCTTGAGTATTCTAGGATGCATTTCATCAGGTCCTGGTGACTTTCAGGCATCTAACTTATCTAAGTGATTTTTAACTTGTTCTTTTTTTATTTTATCTTCTAAACCTTCCTCCTTCCCATTTGAATTCACTATGTTAAGCATTCCCTCAGACTTCTCGGTGAAGACCGAAACAAAGAAGTCATTAAGCATCTCTGCCATTTCCAAGTTTCCTGTTACTGTTTCTCCCTCCTCACTGAGTAGTGGGCCTACCCTGTCCTTGGTCTTCCTCTTGCTTCTAATGTATTGATAAAACGTTTTCTTGTTTCCCTTTATTCCTGCAGCTAGTTTGAGCTCATTTTGTGCCTTTGCCTTTCTAATCTTGCCCCTGATATCTGATCTATACCTGGTAGCACTGGAGGATCATCAATATGGGCTGCAATCTCTTTGGAGCACAAAGAAGGGGCTTCACCATAATTGTCTCTAGGGGTTTGTGGTCTGATAGAATTCTCACTGGGCGGTCATAGATGTATTGGTGGACTCCTCTCCAAATACTAGAACCAGAAGCTCTTTTTTTGTTTTCTTGTCTCTGGCAGGGCTCTGCTGGCATAAGTGACTAGGTGCTCCTGCAAAAGAGCTGAACCCAGTCATATCTGCAGTGCATCACACAGGAATGTCCACGGCTCTCCTGGCTGTTAGTATTCAGGAAAGAGGCATCCATTGTAATTTGTTTCAGCCGGTCAAATGCTTGCCATTGAGGACCTGTCCACTCTCCCTCAACATCCTGCTTTGTAACCTGATATATGGGTTCTGCAGCTTCAGCCAAGTGTGGAAGAACTAGAACCAGAATTGTATAATTCCTAAGAAGCGCTATACCCCTTTCACATTCATGGGAGCTGGCACTTCTCTGGCTGCCTAGATGTTGGTGGGATCTGCTTTAGTCCCTCTGCTGGATGCAGATGTCGAATCCATGTCATATCATGCTGTTTGAGATGCATTTTTTCAGGGCTGAGTTTTATGGTTTTGTAGAAAATCTTGTGTTTTCTTTCATGGTGTCATTCAGCTTCTGTATTATTGCTTGGAGTTTCCTTCCAAGGTGTGTCAAATGTCAATCCTTGCAGGCGGGTTGGAAGGACTTGACCTACTAGGGCCCTATAAAACTGATGGGTGACTTCTGGTAAGCTTATTAGCATGTGTGAGGGGTTTTTTATTATTTTAATATGTTTTTTTTTGTAATGGTTTCACCTTAAGAATAAATGTGCTTGATTAGAAATAGCTGTGTGGTAACTTGCAGCTGTGGGCAATTATGCTGTTCATAGCCACTGGAGAGAAAGCAAAGCCCATACACCGGCCTGTTTAGGCAATCTGGATTTCTGGAAATATCACAGCTTGGCAACTGTGCAGCCTGGAAAAACCCCATTTGGGGTAGAAAGATGCAGGTGGTGGCTGAGGAGGCTGGAGTTGGTACTCAGGGTAAAGCACAAGTGGGGAATACAGGTGCAGTTGCCTTGAATTGTGACACACTCCCTTTTGCTTCTTGTACTGTAACTATAACATTCTGACACTGCACTCTGATAAGATCCTGGCTTGTATTGCTATATTCCCCCAACGTGTTCTTAAGGTGCTTACCATCCACTACCACGAATGTCAGTTGGTACTTTCTGTTACTTTTTTTGGATTGTTGTAGCCATGTTAGTCCCAGGATGTTAGAGAGACAAGATGGGTGAGGTCATATTTTTTTTTATTGGACCAACTTCATTTAGTAAGAGAGACTAGCTTTTGAGCTTACACAGAGCTCTTCTTCTGGTCTGGAAAACACTCTGAGAACATTTCCCAGACCAGAAGAAGAGCTCTGTGCAAGCTCAAAAGCTTTCTTCTTTCACAAACAGAAGTTGGTCTAATAAAAGATATTGCCTCACCCACCTTGTTTCTCTGATACTTTCCAGGTTAGTTCAAGTCACATTCTCTATGGGCTGCATTATGCACTCATTCCACATTACAAAGAACAGGGACAGTCTAAGGACTTGTCTACGCAAATAGTTAGATCACAGCAAGCTAGGGTGTGACTCAGCCCCGTACTAGCCTGCCGATGCACATGAATAGTTCATTAGAGCAGTGTCTCTCAACCTTTCCAGACCACTGTACCTCTTTCAGGAGTCTGGTTTGTCTTGAGTACCCCCAAGTTTCACCTCACTTGAAAACTACTTGTTTACAGAATCAGATATAAAACACAGAAGTGTCACAGCACACTATTACTGAAAAATTGCCTACTTTCTCATTTTTACCATATAATTATAAAATAAATCCATTGGGATATAAATATTGTACTTATATTTCAGTTTATAGTATATAGAGCAGTATAAACAAGTCATTGTCTGTATGAAATTTTAGTTTGTACTGACTTCACTACTGTTTTTTATGTAGCCAGTTGTAAAACTAGGCAAATATCTAGTTGAGTTGATGAACCCCCTGGAAGACCTCTGAGTACCCCCAGGGGTACATGTACCCCTGGTTGAAACCACTGCCTTCGAGTACTTTGAGCTAGTCCTGTTTCAACGTTCAGGTTAAGTTTGAACATGTGGAATTTTATTAAAGTCTCTGGACTGCTCTATCCAGGTGGCTTTGTTACTTTCAGCCTAACTCCCTGTATTTCCTGTTTCCCTGGTGCCCCGTAATAGCACTTCCTCCAGGAACATGGGTTCTCTGACTCCAGTTCCACTGATTATGATTAGTGCTGAAGGTTGATTTTCTCTTTTGTCTGTGACTTTTTTCTGTGTGCCTGACTCACCGTACTGTGGCAGCTTCTGTCCCAGGGGGCTGGGGCTAGCTGTTCTAAACATTGTGGCCTGTCACACGGGGTTGCAGCACCATTCATGGGCAGGGGGGAGTTGAGGTGGGGCAGGCCAAACTTCAATACAGGTGGTGCAACCTGACATGCCAGGTCACAGCGTTGCTCAGGTTTGACCCACCCAAATCATGGGGCAGGGGAGAGCAGTGGTGTGGCCTGGTGTGTCAGGTCACAATGCCTGGTGTGGGGCACCAAGCCCAGCTTCATGGGACACAGGAGCCACAGGATCTGCCACTCCAGAATGAGTGCAGGACTGTTGTATCAGTCAAGCAAGGTACTAACAACTTCAACAGGTCTTTATTTTTAAAGTGGAAACCTCTTCACCTAGCTGCTGCTGCACCCTCTGTAGCTCTCCCAGCCTCTCAACTCTCTCCCCCTTCTTCCTGTTTCCTGTCCTTTCAGACTCCCAACAGCCAGTGCTCCCAGTTCTAATAATTACAAGCAACATCTAAACACCACAAGGACAGGGTTGCCTTGCTGCCCCCCACCTCCAGCATCCCCTTGAGACCAGGCGGATTAGGGTTGTAGTGCCAGGGGTGGAGGATGCAGCTGTATGTGGATGGTGTCCCTTTGGTGGGATGAGGTGGGAGGGATGTCTACCCAAAATCAGGGAGAAATCATGGTAAATATAATAATCTCTGAGTTTTACTAAATGTACAACTCCTACTCCAGTGTTAATGTCTCATGCTTTTTTGTCATATAGTTTTCCTCTGTGTCCAAAGGAGGATGTACCTTCCCTTCTCTCAGTTCATCTATGCCCTGGCCCCCCATCAATACAGCTAGTCCCAAACTAGGGGGAACTGACCTCATACTTTTTCAAGGGCGACTTCCACAGACTTGGGGACAACAAACAGTATGACGTGTGAGTGCTGATGTCATCTCTGCTTAGTTCCAACCAATATACACCAAGTTTGACTGCTCTTTGCCTACATAAGTGCAGTGGTCTATCAGACTTTATGAATCTGTATTGTTAATTAAAATCAATCTTCCATAGATCTCTCCACTTCCCATCCCCCCATTTTTTCTTCAGCTTCTTGAAAATCTTGAACCAAAGCATCCATATTCTTTTATTCATAGCAACAATTGTAGCCTGAATCACAACTGACATCTGTTAAAAATGGCTGAGTGAATCTTACTAAGAGCTGTAAATCAAACGTGATAAATCAAATTCACACTACATCTGTGACATGATCAAAGGGAAATCTCTCTTCCAATTTGGTTATTGGGAGCTTGGGAATTAAACATTTTGTAACCTTGAGATCTGTTAAACTGTGAGATGATCTCCCAAAATAAAACAAAAGAAGCTCCATTACTTGGGTCATTTCAAAGTAGATTGAACAAAGAATGAAAAATACACTGTCAGAAACAATTCTGCAGAGGTAAGTGGTGTGTGAACCATATGAGCTCATTGTTTTGTTCCATATATTTTTCATGTATTTATGAAATAAGTGAAAAAATTAAAACAAGTTGAAGACGCATCTTTTCCTCTTCCTCCTCTTCAAAGCAATCCAGATGAAGAAGCCACCGATAATATTAAAATGAAACCAAGCACTAAAACAGAACTAAATGCTACTGAACAGCTTGATCCATGCTATGCCATTTTACTTGCACTCCTTGTTGAGATGAAAGAGTACCATTAATATGGGTGTTTCCATATTCTCCCACATTGCACATTACTTGAATTAGATTTAATAGTCAAAGAGTGACACATCACTGATGAAATAACACTCTCATTTTGTGGTGTTAATACAGTAGCTATCCAAATAAAAGAGTAGGAAAAGAGCATTAGATTTACAATAGGGAATTTGTTTCTACATCAGTATCATGCATGGAAATACAGATAGATTTGCATTCTTCGCGTGTGCGTGTTTTTCATGTACAATTTTGTTCTCTGTTCTCAAAAAGACAGACAACTGGATGGAAATAATTATTACAAAGCCAAGGAAATGAACTGATGCTAACAGCCATTTTGCTCTGCTGTGTTAAAAATCCACAATCTAAATAATAGCAAAGGAAACTTTGTCTTATAAATGAGCTCGCTGCAGGCAAAAATATATCCAAGAATAAATATATTTGCAATGTTTAATCAGCTCCTTACAATACAAAGATGTGGTTTTTCGTGATAAATGGCTTTTGTTATGTCTCATTCAGAAATGCTCTTTATTGCTGGTTTGCTTTAAAGTGGGTTTTTAATTGACAAAATATGACATACTTAACGGAGAGAACCTACTCCATTACACTGGTCTACAATTTTTGAGAAGTCGTCTGCTTCAGAGATAAAATGTGCTATTTAGTATGTATTTTGATGTGCTGAATTCAAATATGACAATTAAAACAACTGATTGGCTACTATTTCTAAGATATTTAAGTTTTTACATTTTATGTCTATGTATATTGTGTAGATAGTGGAGTTTTAATCATAATTTGTAAACCTAGGTCTTTTCATGTGTTTATTGTTGCTTTACATGATACATAAACAGGACAGGTGAAATAGTAACACTTTAAAAATCAGCAAAGGGGTTATATAAATAAAATTTATTATGAAACAAAAGGCAAAAAGCTATTATGTACATAGTTTAGTCCTATTCAGTGTCTACTCAGCGCTTCTTGGCTTGTCTCTTGTATTCATTAAATGGAGCATCTCTTGTCACTGTCCAGCAATAGTCTGCAAGCATTGTTGGGCTCCATTTGCCCTGATAGAATTTCTCCATTGTTGCAATGTCCTGGTGAAATCGCTCGCCGTGCTTGTCGCTCACTGGTCCGCAGTTCGGTGGAAAAAAATCTAGATGAGAGTGCAAAAAAATGTCTCTTTAGTGACATGTTGCAACCAAGGCTTTTGTATGCCTTGAGGAGGTTTTCCACCAACAACCTGTAGTTGTCTGCCTTGTTGTTTCTGAGAAAATGTATTGCCACTAACTGGAAGGCTTTCCATGCCCTTTTTTCCTTGCCACGCAGTGCATGGTCAAATGCATCATCTCGAAGAAGTTCACGAATCTGAGGACCACCAAAGACAACTTCCTTTATCTTAGCTTCACTTAACCTTGGAAATTTTCCACGGAGGTACTTGAAAGCTGTTTGTGTTTTGTCAATGGCCTTGACAAAGTTCTTCATCAGATCCAGCTTGATGTGTAAGGGTGGTAACAAAATCTTCCTTGATTCAACAAGTGGTGGATGCTGAACACTTTTCTTCCCAGGCTCCAATGACTGTCGGAGTGGCCAATCTTTCTTGATGTAGTGGGAATCTCTTGCACGACTATCCCATTCATAGAGAAAACAGCAGTACTTTGTGTATCCAGTCTGCAGACCAAGCAAGAGAGCAACAACCTTCAAATCGCCACAAAGCTGCCACTGATGTTGGTCATAGTTTATGCACCTCAAAAGTTGTTTCGTGTTGTCATAGGTTTCCTTCATATGGACTGCATGACCAACTGGAATTGATGGCAAAACATTGCCATTATGCAGTAAAACAGCTTTAAGACTCGTCTTCGATGAATCAATGAACAGTCTGCACTCATCTGGATCGTGAACGATGTTGAGGGCTGCCATCACACCATCGATGTTGTTGCAGGCTACAAGATCACCTTCCATGAAGAAGAGTGGGACAAGATCCTTTTGACGGTCACGGAACATGGAAACCCTACCATCACCTGCCAGGAGATTCCACTGCTGTAGTCTGGAGCCCAAAAGCTCTGCCTTACTCTGGGGTAGTTCCAAATCCCTGACAAGGTCATTCAGTTCACCTTGTGTTATGAGGTGTGGTTCAGAGGAGGAGGATGGGAGAAAATGTGGGTCCTGTGACATTGATGGTTCAGGACCAGAAGTTTCATCCTCTTCCTCTTCCTCATCTGACTCAAGTGAGAATGATTCTGGTGCATCAGGAACCAGCAGTCCTTCTCCGTGGGGTAGTGGGCGTATAGCTGATGGAATGTTTGGATAATGCACAGTCCACTTTTTTTTCTTTGACACACCTTTCCCAACTGGCGGCACCATGCAGAAGTAACAATTGCTGGTATGATCTGTTGGCTCTCTCCAAATCATTGGCACTGCCAAAGGCATAGATTTCCTTTTCCTGTTCAACCACTGGCGAAGATTTGTTGCACAAGTGTTGCAGCATATGTGTGGGGCCCACCTCTTGTCCTGATCTCCAATTTTGCAGCCAAAAGAAAGGTGATAGGCTTTCTTAACCATAGTGGTTCTACTGCGCTTTTGTGATGCAAAAGTCACTTCACCACAAACATAGCAGAAGTTATCTGCACTGTTCACACAAGTACGAGGCATCTCTGCTCACTTTGGCTAAACAGAAATGTGTCCCTTTGCAAAATCAAACACTGACAAATAAGAGAGCACGACACTGTATGATTTCTAGAGCTGATATAGGGCAATTTGTTCAGCAGAGTGATGTAAGCTTCGTTATGATTGCATCATCCCTGACTTCTAGGAATAACATGATGCAATTCATATCATGTATGACGCAATACCAGCTTCAGATTGCATCATTCATGGCTTTGCCTAAAAAGCAAGTACTGTCCAGACCCAGTCATAGATTTATTCATAGATCCAGTCAAAGATGTATTTTAGTCATTTCTGGTTTAAATTGAGATCCCTTCCCTTTAGAACTCACTTATCCTCTGCCATTACCAAGTCAAGGGTCGTATATACTGACCCAATAGCGTCTCTTGAAAACTAGAGCCAGTCAACAATTTTAAGCATCATTTTCGTTCTCAGTGACCCAGAATTAGTAAAGTTTGACTACATTTATTTCAGAAGCATTTTGGCTGTAGAGCAGTGTTATCTGTCCAGTGGCTACAGGATTAGTTATTTTTTATATTTACATGCAATGCTGGTTGGAAATCATGAGTAGCTATCAGTAGGACTTAATAAATATACAGCAGTGGAAATTAAAAGCACCTCACAATGGCCCATAAGTAAAGGATTTTAGTAACTTCTGCACCTCACACGTCTTTAAGGATGGTCTTAAGCAGATACTACAAGACCTAAAATTGCACCTTATTTTTAAAAAAAATATTATTTGATTAAGCAAATTTGAATTTTAAATCTGTTTTAAAAAAATCTTTCTGAAAATTTTTAAATAATCATGGATTCTGTATATACAACATGCCACAATAATTGTACATTACTAATAGCATGCCATACAGCCAACAGAGGGAGCAGAAGGTACCTAGCAAAATGTATTTTCCTAGCTGTGTTGACATCACAGATGACATCACAATTTGGAATGGAAATAAGGTGTACATTTTTTGACAGTGAGGGTAATTAACCACTGGAACTATTTCATAGAGTTTCAGGCCAGAAGGGACTATTATGATCATATAGTCTGATCTTCTGTTTTGCACAACCTGTAAAAATTCTCCCAAAATAATTTGTTTTAATTCATGATCAAAATGGTGCATGGTAGCAAGTCAAATGCTGTACACATGTCCCAGTATATTTAATCAAAACTATTACATTATCAAGCAAACTTGTAATCTCATCATGGTATGACATTAGCTTTCTTCCAGTCCTTTGGAACTTTCCCAGTGTTCCAAGACTTACTAAAATCAACACTAATGGTCCAGAGAGCTCTTCAATCAGCTATTTTAAAACTCTTTGAGGCAAGTTATCTGGACCTGCTGATTTAAAGATGTCAAAATCCAGTGGAATGGCCCAACTGGGTTTTGACACCAAACCTGCTTAGGTACTTTTGAAATCACACTAGATGTGCTTTGAAAAGTACTTAAGTCCGAGGGTGCTAAAGGAGTTGGCGGATATGATTGCAGAGCCATTGGCCATTATCTTTGAAAACTCATGGCAATTGGGGGAGGTCCCGGATGACTGGAATGTAATGCCCATCTTTAAAAAAGGGAAGAAGGAGGATCCAGGGAACTACAGGCCAGTCAGCCACACCTCAATCCCTGAAAAAATCGTGGAGCAGGTCCTCAAGGAATCCATTTTGAAGCACTTAAAGGAGAGGAAAGTGATCAGGAATAGTCAGCATGGATTCACCAAGGGCAAGTCATGCCTGACTAACCTAATTGCCTTCTATGATAAGATAACCAGCTCCGTGGATGAGGGGAAAGCAGTGGACGTGTTATTCCTTGACTTTAGCAAAGCTTTTGATATGGTCTCCCATAGTATTCTTGCCAGCAAATTAAAGAAGTATGGGCTGGATGAATGGAGTGTAAAGTGGCTAGAAAGCTGGCTAGAACATCGAGCTGAATGGGTAATGACCAATGGCTCCATATCTAGTTGGCAGCTGGTATTAAGCGGAGTGCCCCAAGGGTCGGTCCTGGGGACAGTTTTGTTCCATATCTTCATTAATGATCTGGAGAATGGCGTGGATTGCACCCTCAGCAAGTTTGCAGATGACACTAAACTGAGAGGAGTGGTAGATACGCTGGAGGGTTGAGATAGGATACAGAGGGACCTAGACCAGAAGCTGGATATGAGTCAGCAGTGTGCCCTTGTTGCCAAGAAGGCTAACGGCATTTTGGGCTGTATAAGTAGGAGCATTGCCAGCAGATCGAGGGACGTGATCTTTCCCCTCTATTCAGGATTGGTGAGGCCTCATTTGGAGTACTGTGTCCAGTTTGGGGCCCCACGCTACAAGAAGGATGTGGAAAAATTGGAAAGAGTCCAGCAGAGGGCAACAAAAATGACTGGGGGCTGGAGCACATGACTTATGAGGAGAGGCTGAGGGAACTGGGCTTATTTAGTCTACAGAAGAGAAGAATGAGAGGGGGATTTGATAGCTGCTTTCAACTACCTGAAAGGGGTTGGATCTAGACTGTTCTCAGTGGTACCAGATGACAGAACAAGGAGTAATGGTCTCAAGTTGCAGTGAGGGAGGTTTAGGAAAAACTTTTTAGGAAACTATTAGGAACTTTTAGGAAAAACTATTAGGAAAAATTTTTCACTAGGAGGGTGGTGAAGCACTGGAATGGGTTACCTAGGGAGCTGGTGGAATCTTCTTTCATAGAGGTTTTTAAGGTCAGGCTTGACAAAGCCTTGGTTGGGATGATTTGGTTGGGGATTGCTCCTGCTTTGAGTAGGGGATTGGACTAGATGACCTCCTGAGGTCCCTTCCAACCCTGATATTCTATGGTTCTACGATTCTATCTGTATCTTTTGGACAGCAGAATACCTTTGAAAATCTGTCCTTTACTACTTAAGCTCTGTTCAATTATTTTACTAATAAGTAATGTTAAATATATCAGGTATCTTCCAAAATTTCTCCATTTTACCTTATATGAAGATCACTACCTTATTTGTTTATTCCCGGGACTTTTGTATCCCTTCCATTCTGTTACATTTTGAAAAGAATGTGGTTTGATATTAGTAAATTACCTTGAAGGATTATTCATATACCTGATTCATATTCAGTTTTTCTCTCATGTTCTCTTACCTGCGTTATTATCAACAGGAATAATAATGTGGTCACCATTGCTTCCTAGTTGTCCATATCAATTTTCCTTACTAAATGAAACAATTAAAGTTTAACTTTAAAATTTAAAAAACGTCAGTATCTCAGCCATCTCTGAATTATTAAGTTAATTCCCTCTTATCTATTAATGGATCTACTTTACTTTGTGTTTCTCCTTTTTAGACTATATTTAGTGGAAGCTTTTTTTTATTCCTCTTAGCCTTTTTGGTTAACAGTAACTCTTTTTGCTGTTTTTCTGACTTTTTATTTTCCTTGTAAACTTGAGGTGACACTGTATATTCTTGTTCATTTACCTCCCAATTTTGCCACTTTCTGTGGAGGTTTCTCTACTCTTCTTTGTACTGCCATGGTGAAGCAATGTTGAATATTTCTTGTTCCTTAATTTTCTTTTTTAGCAAGATTTACAATTCAAAGGAATTGTAGTCTATTGGGCCTTAATTGTGGTGTATTTTAAGGAGCCCCAACCTCCTATCACTCTTGCTCATTTCAATGCTTTCTCCCATTTCCCCATGCTTACTTGGGTTTCTTTATTTCCTCCAAATTATTTTTTTAAAAATCTTATGCAACATAAACTACTGCTGTCTTTTGTAAACCCATTCCTTATTAAAATGAACTGCAGGTAGCTCCCAGTTAGTATCAAATGTTTAGTTAATTTCTCCCTATGATTAAAAACTTAAGTCAGAATGACTTATCTAATTTCTGTTCCTGAAGTTTTCCTCTAAGAACATGTTGAATGGACTATTCCAAGAACTGTTGTTGATACATTTTTTCATCAGTCTCTTCTCTGTTAACAAACACAGACACATGGCCCTACAAATAAAGGTTGTCAATAGATTTTAAAGACTCAAAAAGAGGCGGTGACATTGTTTTATTCTGAAACAATGGTATTCACACCAATATTTGGCATATACACAAAGTAACTTGTGTCTTCATTGTTATTTATAGTCCCCACAGGTTATAAATTTATAAGAATGGATATTAAATAGGCAGGAATAGAGAGAAAAGATGGTTCTGTGCTTAAGGTACTAGACTGGAGCTGAGGAGATCTGGGTACAATCCGTGGCACTACCACAGACTTCCTGTGTGAGCTTCAGCAAATCACTTAATCTCTCTGTGGTTCAGTTACTCATCTGTACCATGGGGAGAATAATAACTCTTTTCTTTTTTGGTCTACTTACATTATAAACTCTTGGAGGTAGGAAATGTCTCTGACTAAGCATATGTAAAGTAGGTTTCAGAATAGCAGCTGTGTTAGTCTGTGTCAGCAAAAAGAACAGGAGTATTTGTGGCACCTTAGAAACTAACAAATTTATTTGAGCATAAGCTTTCGTGGGCTACAGTCCACTTCATCGGATACATAGAATGGAACATATAGTAAGAAGATATTTATACATACCTAGAAACATGAAAAGGTGGAAGTACTCATACCAACTGTAAGAGGTTAATTAATTAAGAGGAACTATTATCAGCAGGGGAAAAACTTTTGAAGTGATAATCAAGATGGTCCATTCGCTGTAAAATGAAGAACTACTCAGCAATTCACCCCAAGTTACCCTCCATGCCTCATAATAACTACAAGGTTCTTCACACCTCTTTTAATTTAGGTTCACCATCTCTCTATAGGTTACCTCCTCTCCGTCTCTCTAGCCCATTCACAGGCAGTAATTCACATATCTTTGTTGTTAGATGTTTGTGACCTCTAAGTGAAGATCCTGCAGGTCCAGAGGACAATGGATTTAGGAGACATTGTACCATGAAGAAATGAAAGCATTCAAAAGTAAGGTTTTAAAACTGGGGCATCTAAAAGATGATTTGACTGATTTAGTGACAGAAGAGGTAAACCCTGCTAACAAAATTCATTGAATCCTTTACTCTCTGTGTTCGCAAAATAGGGCAGACTCTAGAAGGCAGACATACATTTCTTTCAAGAGGAAGAAGACATAGGAAAGAAATCGGGACCATGCCACAACAGAATTTCAGGGCATTCAGATATTGACAGATGGGTAAAGCTCTATGGCCGAGTGAGACAGAAAAAATGCCAACAGGACATTTTAAAACTTGTACAAGATCAGAAAAAATATTGATGTATGCAAAAGAAGCAGTCTTTAATCTGTGCTGAATAGTTAATAGGTTCATGCCCCCAAAGAGTTTACTAACTGAGGGCATGATTGAAAACAGTGTATATAATAATGTACAGTATGCAGAATGAAGATTTTTAGCGGAAACTACAGTGTTAGGATAGGACTGCTAATTCAAAGAAACATATTTGGGATGTTCTTAAGCTTCCTCCTATTTTCAGTTATCCTATGATGGTACATTTTCTTAGTAGCACAGTAATAAAGCCATAAGTTTTAGGAATGGCATCAGTTCTGAGAACTATAAGAAGTATTTGGTATGGCAAATTTGCCGGAAGACTATAGCCAAGACATATGTTATCAAATTGAAACATGATTTTTCAGAATGTGGTATGCATAAAATGTGAGTTGATATAAAGAAAGAACAAATTAATATGTTGTACTGTAGGTAATTCCAAAATGGGAATGTTTGGAGTTCTGCAGGGCTATAATAAACCTATCTTAAAATATGAGGATATCTCATCTGCCAGTTAAACTTGTTCAGCCCCTCTAGGTGATAGAAAAATCAAGATAGCAATGTTCAGAAGTTTGAGGCTCCAAGAAATCCTACTTTGAGGGGTACCCCTAAAAATCAACTACTTAAGCACATTTCTGTTTCCAATATAATTTTAATGTAATTAAGGTTGGGGAGGTGTTGCAGTTTGCTAAAATATAAATTGTTTATAACCATCTGGAAAAGTAGTCAAATCAAATGCCTTCTACAAGACTGCAGCTAAACCACTGGAATCTTTATTGAGCATTTAAGCTTTATTACACAATCATAAAGTCTTATGATTTCTGTGGGGCGCTGTGAGGCAAAATAACTATAATTTAAAGCATAAACTTATCTATGATTATATTTACACCTGAGTTTTTGGTAGTGTTGTACTAACTACTCAAAAGTTTTCTGTTAATTAAAAACAAAACATAACACCTTACACAGAGATTACAAAGAGATAATCACTCAGAATCCAAGAATGATGCATTCTGTATTGCTGACTCAAATGTCACAAAATATCCATTATATTTTGTACCTCTGAATTCTCGCTGTGAAGTCATAATATATAAGCAAGCTTGTCACCAGGAGGGGGAAGTAAGGGGTAATAAGATTTCCTTTTACTTTCTGACATGGGCACCCTGTACCAGTTTGAAACTCAGAAGAAGAAGCTGGCTCCACAAAACTGTTAGTTCCCTCTCACGCCGACTTTACACAGATGAGCTGGGAGGGTGAAGTACTGGACTCCATCCCACCCTCAGTGTGGTGACGGCATATCTACGTTGGTGTGCTGGGTGATGTATGCTGTGGTGGATATAAATTCAGTGTGGTTTTCCTCCTCCCTCAGCAGATTAAAATTCTGTGACTCACTGTGACAATAGGGGAGTAAATCTGCTTTTCAGGCTGTTCCTGAGGCAGTGCAAAGTACCCTTTGACTCACGGCAGATTGAAAAGTGGTGCTCTGGTTCCATGTATACAGTGGAAACATGTTGTTCATCTATTGCAAAAGTTGTTACCCTGGGGTCCAGCTGGCTTAGGCTACTCATGTTGGGATATATACACTTACACTTTTGTTACCACATGAACCAGTTACTAGTGGTCTGTGTGTAATGATTTGGATTATTTTTACTATAGCAATCAGAGCATAAAAATCCTTTAAATATTTATTATACATAGAAATAAACATTTGAATTGCTTTTCCTTTTACAATTTAAAAAGTTAAACTCTATTTTAACAATTTTTCTTCTTCCCTCTCGATTTAGTTCTTTAGTCTCTTAAAAGGAAATATTTTGCTTGGCAGTCTCTCGCATGGTATCAGAGGCTCTTTCTGTGAGAAAAGAGAATCTTGCTTTATTTCTGCCCAGGTTGTATTTCTGATCTCTCTTGGTCCCTTTGTATGTGTGTCTGGTTTGTTTGTTTTTTAAGCATTCATCACAGGTGTTTGTAACTCCTCAAAGTTTAATAGCATTTTATAAAATTTCATTAACTTGCTCTTTGTCTAGCAGGGCTTCTACTGTCATTCTTTGTATTGCTCATGAGTCTCTTTCTTCTGGAACCTCTGTAGTTTTCAGTGGCTTATTTTTCAGGTTACAATGATTAGTGTCAGATTCGGTATTAATTCCCTTAGTACCCTCACTGGTTTAATTATATCAGTTAAAAGACCTACTAAAGTTATAGAGGTGTGACTTTCTTGTGTAGACAAGTTCTACATTTCTTATTTCTCCTCAAGTATGCTTTCCTGAAATCTAATACTTCTGCACAGATTCAATATGTTTAACCCATTCCTTATTGCCACAGACATGCAGGAAGAAAGACAAGATGCAAGTGATATAGTTTAGTTAGTCTGCAACTTTAACTCATCTGGGAAATACCCGGAAATAAGTTATACTGTGCAGGACCATTTTCCCCTTAACTATTTCCAGCTCTTTTGGAATGGCTGCTGTCAGATGTCCCCACTTCAACCCTGGTCCCAACCTGTTACAGCTCCTAACGTCTGGTACAGCAAGGAAACCACCTCCTTTCCCAAATCCTCCCCTTGTGTAAAGGCTAAGGGAGGCTGGGAAAGGGGGCTGTCTCCCCACTATATCAGATATTAAGAGCTACAACTCCTCTTTCCTCAGCTTTCTTGGGGAATGCCTTCCCGCAAGTTCATTTCCAACTCTGGTTCATCCGGAACTGGACGCTGTGGCAAAAGTGGGGACACCTACCATAAGGAGGCACCAGCAATCAGCTTGGCTGCCTTTCCCGCCTACCCCAACTCATGTTCTCAGATAGTTATCAGTCCACTGCCTAACATTGACCATCTTCCCTAAATAATCCAGGTACCCAATATTTTGTTTTCTGATAGATAATTACCAATCATTCCCATTCATATACAAATATAACCATCTCCCAATTTATGCACTTTGTGGTTTTGTCAACCCATGGAGGTCTGGTTGCCCCTCCCTCCCCTATACCTTCTGCTGCAGCATTTCAGACCAATGTATAATCCCCACTGTGAAAAGGTCCTGAATCCTCCCCAAATCCCTTTTTCCCTAATGATCAAGTCAACCCCTTTACAAAATCCCAGATCATTTTCATTCAGGTTAACAATAATCATGTCTGGTGACTGCTCCCTAGCTGCCAACAAGTTTGAGGGGGCATCAGCTGGACCCTGAACATGCCCCTCCTTCCATGCTCACTTAGGATTGCCTGCTGAAGGCCCAGCTGTGAACCTTCAGGTGAACTATCTACCCAGCCGTGGGCCTTAAGCAAAATACTGTGTCTGCAGTGGCACACACCAGCTTTGACTCATTTGCTTGCTCCTGAAATGGATAGATAATAAAATTAACCATTGATTCCCAACTGGAGGCCTCATGCGTCCCGTTTGCATTTGAATGCAATGTCTGATTACCTGTGTTTCCAGAGCCTATAATCCTAGTTGGTCTGCACGTGTCTCTGCCCAACTCTGAATGAGTGGGACCCAAATTCACAAGCAGGGGATTCCAAGAGTTTTTCACTTCTTATGCACTTAATGAATTTTGCTATGACAATTTCAGTAGCTCACTCAATATGTAAATGTTTTTGTTGCTTATTGGCTTTCTTATGGTGCTTATGACAATAGTATCTTGGCACTTTGTGAACAATGCGTTTAACCTCACAATACAGCTGAGAGGTAGGGAAAGAAATATTATTATTATTATTATTATTATTTAGACATAGGGACCATATATCCACCTCTTCTCTCTTATTTATATGCATCTATATTGACATTTCACTTATAAGAACCATCTTACCAAAGGTCGTCATCATCATCAGTCATCATCAGTCATCATGGCCATGGTACATGTAGGTACCAATGACATAAGGAAGGATAGGAGAGAGGTCCTGGAGGCCAAATTTAGGCTGCTAGGTAAGAGATTGAAGGACCTCCCTGGTAGCATTCTCTGACATGCTCCCAGTTCCACACGCAGGGCCAGTTAGATGGGCAGAACTGCAGGCAGAGTCTCAATGCATGGATGAGACAATAGTGTAGGGAGGAAGGGTTTAGATTTACTCATAGACTCATAAACTTTAAGGTCAGAAGGGATCATTATGATCGTCTAGTCTGACCTCCTGCACAATGTAGGCCACAGAATCTCACCCACCCACTCCTGTAATAAACCCCTAACCTACGTCTGAGCTACTGAAGTCGTCAAATCATGGTTTAAAGACTTCAAGGTGCAGAGAAACCTCCAGCAAGTGAACCGTGCCCATGCTGCAGAGGAAGGCGAAAAACCTCCAGGTCCTCCGTCTGCCCTGGAGGAAAATTCCTTCCCTATCCCAAATATGGCGACCAGCTAAACCCTGAGCGTGTGGGCAAGTCTTACCAGCCAGACACCCAGGAAAGAATTCTCTGTAGTAACTCAGATCCCTCCCCATCTAACATCCCATCACAGGCCATTGGGCATATTTACTGCTAATAGTCAAAGAGCCTAATTTTGGCAATTAATTGATATCCCATAATACCATCCCCTCCATAAACTTATCAAGCTTAATCTTGAAACCAGATATGTCTTTTGCCCCTACTGCTTCCCTTGGAAGGCTGTTCCAGAACTTCACTCCTCTGATGGTTAGAAACCTTCATCTAATTTAAAGTCTAAACTTCCTGATGGCCAGTTTATATCCATTTATTCTTGTGTCCACATTGGTACTGAGCTTAAATAATTCCCCTCTCTCCCTGGTATTTATCCCTCTGATATATTTATAGAGAGCAATCATATCTTCCCTCAGCCCTCTTTTGGTTAGGTTAACAAGCCAAGCTCTTTGAGTTTCCTTTCATAAGACAGGTTTTCCATTCCTCAAATCATCCTAGGAGCCCTTCTCTGTACCTGTTGCCATTTGAATTCATCCTTCTTAAACATGGGAGACCAGAACTGCACACAGTATTCCAAATGAGGTCTCACCGGTGCCTTGTATAACACTAACACCTCCTTATCTCTACTGACAATACCTCGCCTGATACATCCCAAGACCTCATTAGCTTTTTTTCATGTCCATATCACATTGGCGGCTCATAGCCATCCTGTGATCAATTAATACTACGAGGTCCTTCTCCTCCTCTGTTATTTCCAACTGATGTCTCCCCAGTTTATAACTAATTTTTTTGTTATTAATCCCTAAATGCATAACCTTACTCTTCTCACTATTAAATTTCATCCTATTACATTTACTCCAGTTTACAAGGTCATCCAGATCTTTCTGTATGATATGCTGGTCCTTCTCTGTATTGGCAATACCTCCCAGCTTTGTGTCATCCGGAAACTTTATTAGCACACTCCCACTTTTCGTGCCGAGGTCAGCAATAAAAAGATTAAATAAGATTGGTCCCAAAACCGATCCCTGAGATACTCCACTAGTAACCTCCCTCCAGCCTGACAGTTCACCTTTCAGTATGACCCGTTGTAGTCTCCCCTTTAACCAGTTCCTTATCCATCTTTCAGTTTTCATATTGATCCCCATCTTTTCCAATTTAATAATTCCCCATATGGAACCATATCAAATGCCTTACTGAAATCGAGGTAAATTAGATGCACTGTGTTTCTTTTGTCTAAAAAGTCTGTTACCTTCTCAAAGAAGGAGATCAAGTTGCTTTGGCACAATCTACCTTTTGTAAAACCATGTTGTATTTTGTCCCAATTACCATTGATCTCAATGTCCTTAACTACTTTATCCTTCAATTTTTTTTCCATGACCTTGCATACTACAGATGTCAGGCCTGTAGTTACCTGGATCACTTTCCCCCCATTTTTTTAAAAATAGGAACTATGTTAGCAATTCTCCAGTCATATGGTACAATCCCTGAGTTTACAGATTAATTAAAAATTCTTGTTAATGGGCTTGCAATTTCATGTGCCAGTTCCTTTAATATTCTTGGATGAAGATTATCTGGGCTGCCCGATTTAGTCCCATTAAGCTGTTCGAGTTTGGCTTCTACCTTGGATGTGGTAATATCTACCTCCATATCCTCATTCCCATTTGTCATCCTGCCATTATCCCTAAGCTCTTCATTAGCCCCATTAAATACTGAGGCAAAGTATTTATTTAGATATTGGGCCATGCCTAGATTATCCTTAACCTCCACTCCATCCTCAGTGTTTAGCGGTCCCACTTCTTCTTTCTTTGTTTTCTTCTTATTTATATGGTTATACAACCTTGTATTATTTGTTTTAATTCCCTTTGCAAAGTCCAACTCTACATGGCTTTTAGCCTTTCTCACTTTATCCCTACATGTTCTGACCTCAAAAAGGTAGCTTTCCTTGCTGATCCCTCCCATCTTCCACTCCTTATAGGCTTTCTGCTTTTTCTTAATCACCTCTCTGAGATGCTTGCTCATCCAGCTTGGTCTACAACTCCTGCCTATGAACTTTCCCCCCTTTCTTGGGATGCAAGCTTCTCATAGTTTCTGCAACTTTGACTTGAAGTAATTCCAGGCCTTCTCTGCCATTAGATCTACAAGTTCTTCAGACCAATCCACTTCCCTAACTAATTTTCTTAATTTTTTAAAGTTAGCCCTTTTGAAATAAAAAACCCTAGTCACAGGTCTTTTGTTTATCCTTCCATTCAGTTTGAACTGAATTAGCTCATGATCGCTCGAACCAAGGTTGTCCCCTACCACCATTTCTTCTATGAGGTCCTCACTACTCACCAAAACCAAATCTAAAATGTCATCCCCTCTTGTTGGTTCAGCAACTACTTGTGAAGGAATCCATCAGCTATCACATCTAGGAAAATCTGAGCCCTATTATTATTACTAGCACTTTCCCTCCAATCTGTATCTGGGAAGTTAAAGTCTCCCAGGATCACACAATTCCCATTAGTATTTACTTCATTAAAAACATTAAAGAGGTCTCTATCCATATCCAAATCAGACCCCGATGGTCTATAGCACACCCCAAGCACTATCCCAGGGGAGGCTCTGGTAGCTTTCTTCCCCAATGTGATTTTTGCCCAGACAGACTCTGTCTTATCCATTCCATCACTTCTTGTTTCTTTACATTTATCTCATCATTTATATACAATGCTACTTCGCCACCTTTACCTTTATTTCTGTCTTTCCTAAACAGCACATACCCTTCAATACCTGTACTCCAGTCATGACTACTATTCCACCATGTTTCTGTTATCCCTATAATATCTGGTTTCACTTCCTGCACCAGTAGCTCTAGTTCCTCCATTTTGTTACTTAGTCTCCTTGCATTGGTGTACAAACATCTTAATTTTTAATGTTTGGCCTTTCTCAAATTCTTTACCTGATTAGGCATGGACATTCTACCGCCAGTATCACCTACTAGACTGGTATCTACACTACCCTTCCTCCTTATGTCCATTCTCTTACCCACGGCTGTATCCTTTCTTACTTTAGAAGCGACAAAGGGTCCTGTGGCACCTTATAGACTAACAGAGGTTTTGAAGCTTAAGCTTTCGTGGGTGAATACCCACTTCTTCGGATGCAAGCAGTGGAAATGTCCACTGCTTGCATCCGAAGAAGTGGGTATTCACCCACGAAAGCTTATGCTTCAATACCTCTGTTAGTCTATAAGGTGCCACAGGACCCTTTGTCGCTTCTACAGATCCAGACTAACACAGCTACCCCTCTGATACTTTCTTACTTTGTTTTCTTCCCTCTCAATGTTAAAATCTGGCGTGGAGATTACCTGGACATCTCCTAACCATCTCCCCCAAATTCCTATTTTAAAGCTCTCTTAATCAGTTGTGCCAGCCTCCATCCTAGAAGTCTATTTCCATCCCTACTTTATTAGGAACTGGGGAAACTTTTGGGAAAGGAGGAGCCTATTCAGGAAGGATGGGCTCCACCTAAACCAAAATGGAACCAGATTTCTGGCACTTAACATTAAAAAGGTTGTAGAGCAGTTTTTAATCTAAGAGCTGCGGGAAAGCTGACAGGTGTGGAGGAGCACATGGTTTGGACATACCTTGGGGGAGGATCTATTAATAGAGAATCTCTATATCCTAGTGAGGATGAGAGGATGGAAATGATAAAATACAGCCAGGGTCTGATCAGAAACAGTCAAATAAAAAAGAGTCCCATCAATTACATCGTGTAATGGCAGACAGCTAAAAGGAGACAGGTTTTTAAAGTGCTTATATACCAATGCTAGAAGTCTTAATAATAAAATAGGTGAACTAGAGTGTCTCATATTAAATGAGGATATTGATATAATAGGCATCACAGAAACTTGGTGAAATGAGGGTAATCAATGGGATACAGTAATACCAGGGAACAAAATATATTGGAAGGACAGAACAGGTCATGCTGGTGGGAGAGTGGCATTATATGTGAAAGAAAGTGTAGAATCAAATGAAGTAAAAATCGTAAATGAATCAAACTGTAGCATAGAATCTCTATGGATAGAAATTCCATGCTCTAATAATAAGAATATAGCACTATGGATATATTATTGTCCACCTGACCAGGATGATGATAGTGACTATGAAATGCTCAGGGAGATTAGAGAGGCTATTAAAATTAAAAAACTCAATAATAATAATGGGGGATTTCAATTATCCCCATATTGACTGGGTACATGTCACCTCAGGACGGGATGCAGAGATAAAGTTTCTTGACACCTTAAATGACTGCTTCTTGGATTAGCTGGTCCTGGAACCCAGCAGAGGAGAGGCAATATTTGATTTAGTGCTAAGTGGAGCACAGGATCTGGTCCAAGAGGTGAATATAGCTGGAACACTTGGTAATAGTAACCATAATATAATTAAATTTAATGTCCCTGTGGCAGGAAAAACACCACAGTGTCCCAACGCTGTAGCATTTAATTTCAGAAAGGGGAATGACACAAAAATGAGGAGGTTAGTTAAACAGAAATTAAAGGGTATAGTGCCAAAAGTGAAATCTCTGCAAGCTGCGGGGAAAATTTTTAAAGACACCATAAGGGAGGCTCAATTTAAAGGTACACCCCAAATTAAAAAACATAGTAAGAGAACCAAAAAAGAGCCACCATGGCTAAACAACAAAGTGTAAAAAGCAGTGAGAGGCAAAAAGGCATCCTTTAAAAAGTGGAAGTTAAATCCTAGTGAGGAAAATAGAAAGGAGCATAAACACTGGCAAATGAAGTGTAAAAATACAATTAGGAAGACCAAAAAAGAATTTGAGGAACAGTTGGACAAAGACTCAAAAAAGTAATGGCAATTTATTTTTAAGTATATCAGAAGCAGGAAGCCTTCTAAACAACCAGTAGGGCCACTAGATGATTGAGGTGCTAAAGGAGCACTCAAGGATAAGGCCATTACAGAGAAACTAAATGAATTCTTTGCATTGGTCTTCACAGCTGAAGATGTGAGGGAGATTCCCAAACCTGAGCCGTTCTTTTTAGGTGACAGATCTGAGGAACTGTCCCAGATTGAGGTATTAATAGAGGATGTTTTGGAACAAATTGATAAATTAAACAGCAATAAGTCACCTGGACCAGATAGTATTCACTCAAGAGTTCTGAAGGAACTCAAATGTGAAATTGCAGAACTACTAACTGTAGTCTGTAACCTATTATTGAAATCAGCTTCTGTACCAAATGGCTGGAGGATAGCTAATGTGACACCAATTTTTAAAAAGGGCTCCAGAGGTGACCCTGGCAATTACAGGCCTGTAAGCCTGACTTCAGTACCAGGCAAACTAGTTGAAACTATAATAAAGAACAATATTGTCAGACATATAGATGAACATAATTTGTTGAGAAAGAGTCAACATGGTTGTCGTAAAGGGAAATCATGCCTTACCAATCTACTAGAATTCTTTGAGGGGATCAAAAGGCATGTGGACCAAGAGGATCCAGTGGATATAGTGTACTTAGATTTTCAGAAAGGCTTTGACAACGTCCCTCACCAAAGGCTCTTATGCAAAGTAAGCTGCCACAGGATAAGAGGGAAGGTGCTCTCATGGATTGGTAACTGGATAAAAGATAGAAAACAAAGGGTAGGTATAAATGATCTGTTTTCAGTCTGGAGAGAGGTAAATAGTGATGTCGCCCAGGGGTCTGTTCTGGGATCAGTCCTATTCAACAGATTTATAAATGATCTGGAAAAAAGGGTAAACAATAAGGTGACAAAATTTGCAAAAGCTACAAAAAGATCTCTCAAAACTGGGTGACTGGGCAACAAAATGGCAGATGATAAATGCAAAGTAATGCACATTGGAAAGCATAATCCCAACTATACATATACAATGATGGGGTCTAAATTAGCTGTTACCACTCAAGAGAGAGATCTTAAATCATTGTGAATAGTTCTCTGAAAACATCCACTCAATGTGCAGCAGCAGTCAAAAAAGTGAACAGAATACTGGGAATAGTTAATAAAGGGATAGATAATAGGACAGAAAATATCATGTTGCCTCTATATAAATCCATGATATGCCCACATCTTGAATACCGTGTGCAGATGTGGTCACCTTATCTCAAAAAAAGATATATTGGAATTGGAAAAGGTTCAGAAAAGGGCAACAAAAACGATTAGGGGTATGGAACGGCTTCTGTATGAGGAAAGATTAATAAGCTTGAGACTTTTCAGCTTGGAAAAGAGGCAGCTAAGGGGAGATCATGACTGGTATAGAGAAAGTAGATAAGGAAGTGTTGTTTACTGATTCTCATAACACAAGAACTAGGGGTCACCAAATTAATTTAATAGGCAACAGGTTTAAAACAAAAGGAATATTTCTTCATGCAATGCACAGTCAACTTGTGGAACTCCTTGTCAAAGGATTTTGTGAAGGCCAAGACCATAACAGGGTTCAAAAAATAACTAGATAAATTCATGGAGGATAGGTCCACCAATGGCTATTAGCCATGATGGGGAGGAATGGTGTGCCTAGCCTCTGTTTGCCAGAAGGTGGGAATAAGCGACAGGGGATGGATCACTTGATGATTACCTGTTGTGTTCATTCCCTCTTTGGCACCTAGCACTGGCCACTGTCGGAAGACAGGATCCTGGACTAGATGGACCTTTGCTCTAACCCAGTCCGGCCATTCTTATGTTCTTTTGTTCTTATCTGTAGTTCTTCTCTTTTATTTAAGGCCCAATACACTCCATACGGACTCCTACACCTGTGTGGAACCCTATTGACCTCAGTGGGGCTCTGCAAAAGCACAGCCATCTGTCCATGCAAAGCCGATTGCAGGATAGGTACCTTAGTTAGTAGTATTTTAGTTTAGCAATTAATACTTGTTTCATATGTTCCTTGCTCTTAAGGACATACATTTAAGTACATTACTTTGAGATGGAAACTGAAAAAACCCTCCTGCCCTTGGAACTGGTGCCTCCTGATCAGGGTTCGGACATGTTAGTGTGAGGGAAAATTGCTGCTGCTGCTGCTCATGCTACACCTATGCTGTAAATAAATGGACTACTTCTGTCACTAGGACCCTCAATATGGCATGTTAATTAGCACTAAATGCACTTAAACCATTTTAAATTAGAAGAACAGTTGCCATAGCAGCCACCATGTCATATTGAGAATTAAGGTGCCTGTTAAAGAGAATTTCTAGTCTCTGGCAAACTCGAAAGAAGAGGATATGAATACAAAAAGCAATTCACTTGACCTGTCATTTTCCTTCATTTCTTTGCTATTTAAAATATTTGGGTGTGAATAAGAGTTCCCTTGCTCTCACCACTATTTGTGATATCCTTTTATGAAAATGAGTATGATGGTCTAAATTCACCTTCACTGGAGGAAGAAAAAGGCTTGGCAAGAGAGTGCTCCTTGTTTTAAACATAAACATCTTTAATTAGGGAAGAAGAAATATAGTACAAAAGAAAAACAGATCACATGTGAATGTAAAATTTAAAACAAACACACTTGAAAGTTTCTTTAAGTGTGAAAATTTCTTTCTAAAGTGGAGATCGTGCTGGTGAAACACTACATATAATAGTTAGTTTTTACAATGTTGTAACACAGTAGTACATGTAACAAGTAGTAAGGGGACACAGTTCACATTGTACAAAGGATGTTGAAAAATTGGAGTGGTTGCAGAAAGGATTCACAAAAATGATTTCAGGGCTGGAGAAAATGCATTACAGTGAGAAACTTAAAGAGCTCAATCTAATTGACTTGTCAAAAAGAAGATTGAGAGGTGATTTGATAAGTGTGTAAGTATCTTCATGGGGAGAAAATACTGGGTACTAAAGGAATCTTTCATCAAGCAGAGATTAGCATAACAAGAACCAAGGGATGATTAACCAACAAACTACCCAGGGTGGTGGTGGACTCTTCATCTCATGAAGTCTTCAAATCAAGACTGGAAGCCTTTCTGGAAGGTAGGCTATAATCAAGCACAAGCTGTTGAGCTCAGTGCAGGAGTAGCTGGGCCCATGAAAACAGGTCAGACTAGATTATCTAATGGTCGCGTATGGCTTAAAAACCTATGAATTCATGAATCTATAAATGTTATCCCATTTCAAATGCACATTTTGGTACTTTGGCTTTTATTTGAGGATCACAAATGTGGGTCAGCATTATTAGCCTCATTTACAGGTGAGAAAAAGAAAGCAGACAGTTTAAATGAGGGTAAAAGGTTAAAGTCCCACCGTGAATCAGCAGTTAGCAAATACACTTTGTTGAAAGAGAGACAAGAGCATACTTGGGATTGGATGGAGTCATTCATGCCAAGTCAGGTTTTCTTTTTGAAATTTGTATATGTATTTACTGTTGGTGAAAGGTGCTGGATTAGCAGCCCTGGAGACTGAAGTATCCTGTCCACAGAAATAGTAAAACACGGCTCTTTAGAATTTACTCTGCTAACATGCCTCAAGAGCACTTGTGTACATCTACCTCTAGAAGTGAGAAAATCATTTCTGAATTATATTTCATTTACACCGTGATCAGCGAGGGTCCAATTCCTACTTAATATGCACTGTTACATTCCATGCATTTGTAATGTGGCCATCACAGTGGCATCTAGCATTATGCACAATTTAAAAGCAAATGATCTCAGCATGACAACACTTTTATAGAAATTAGCCCTGTCAGAGATAGTAAACGTGCAATTTTGAGAAATAGTGAAAGCAATTTTTGTGTATACCTCTGATAAACAAAAATACTTGAAGGATCATATCAAACCACTTGGAAAGTGCTTTGAAAGAAAAACAGCTCAATATAAATTAGGATAACCTTTAAAAATATCTTTGAGAAGAGAGCAGTCAGTTTCCATGCACCCTAAATACAAGCTCTTTGTCTGGCTTTCCAAGGATTGTACAATGTCTACTATAGATTGTTTCTTATATGTTTGACATTTTATTTTAGCACGTAGCTTTGAAATATGTGGGTTTTTTACTTTTTATATTCAGAATATGGGCTCGCATACTGCTCTCAGATAGACAAGTGTAAATCTGGACTTACTTCATTGATGTTAATGGACTTACCTTGGATTTCTGCTGTAGTGTCTTTCTCCACAGACTGCCAAAAACCCAGCACCTCCTCTCTTGCTGTACTTGTCCAAGCCTTGGTTATCTCACATCTTGACTTACTGTAACCTTCCCCTCTTTGGCCATTTCTCATCTTGCTCCCTTCCAGTCTATCTAGAATAAAGCAGCTAAAATGAGTAGATTTTCCTGTTGCTTCAACTACACTGTAACAGTTCAGGGCAACTGTACTTGTATTCCCCTTCCATGGTCAACCATGGAGACTCACTCTGAGCTCCTGGTTTCTCAGCCATCACCTTTCATGTGTAGAGTCCCGTGTCTCTCTCCCTCCTGACTGGGATTTTCCAGGTTGCACTGTTCCCTGCCTACACTTTGATATTCCCAGCAAGCCAAACTGTGTAAATAGTCCAGCGTCTGTGCTTTGTTTTCTCACCAATGGCGTATGACAGCGTAACAGTTATAAGTTACTACACAACTCTTTCTAAGCAAGCACATTTATTCTTAAGATGAAAGCATTACAGAGAAAGCATTTTAAAAACAAAAGAAACTACACAAATCCTAATACGTTTACTAGTCTCCCCCCCCCCCACACACACACAAATTATGAGGACTCTGGTAGGAGTTATTACCTGAGATTCCTTTACTCTCTGTGAGGCAGTATCAGGACCATCCAAAGCAGATGCAGCACCTCTGTCTGCTATATGGCTGACACAAACCAAGTGTTTTCTCTTGAAGCTAGCACTTTATTAGTCTCCAGCACTCTCACCAGAATTCCTTTACTCAAAGTCTCTGCTTTATTTAGTCTCAAGCACCGCCAAACAATAGTTACCTATGGTCTAGAGGGGTCTCAAGTGATCAAACAACAAATTTTCAGTGGCCAGCTATCTGCCAGTCGCCAGGGATTCCAACAGATGTCCAGAAGGTCAAATCCAAATCCCTCAGACCTGTCTACTCCTTTATGGTAGTAACTGCTACAATTACAACAACAACATGTCAATCAAAGAAAAACCATTAAGCAAGAACTTTTTAAGCAGTTAGTTATACAGATATGTTTTTGTAGAGTATTCAGTCCCATGGGCCCCAAAACACACACGCCAGAAGTCAGCTATAGATAGACTTCCTGTTTTCCACAGACGCTTACTCCAGCATATCAGAGAGGATGCAGTCAGGCTCACTTCTCATGATCGCCCCTCCCTCTCAGCTTTGCCTTAGTTATACTAAGTTCCTGCAAAGGCCCAAACTAGTTTCTCTTGGAAATAAACAAAATAATTGATATTCCATCCCAGTAGTTGGCAGTGGCTTGGACCCCTGGCTGGTTGCTGAGATGCCGCTCTACAGGAGTCTGTTCTTCCCACTCCAGCAATGGGATTTTCTGTGGTTTCAGGTTCAGAACAGCCTTAGCTTAGTTCAGGACCAGCACAACCCTGAATAGTTCAGTCTTTCCTTCATACAGTTTGGTCCTTTGATCTTCAGATTCCAGGAAGAGGTTATCAAAGGCAGTGGTCCTCCCCTGAGGGCATAGCTTCAAAAGGTGGGAAATTTGTATTCACCTTCCCCTAGCAAATCCTAAGGCAAACCACTTGACCCTGTTTGTCCAAAAAGTTCATTCTTGTCTGGCACATTGTTCGATGCAGTTATTTGAATTTTATAATACTTTCCAGGGTTCATATCATATCTCCCTTCCCCCAGACAGAAATTACATACAATCCAGCCCCACAATAATTCATAATCTTTGCGTTTAATACAATGGACTCCAAAGACACTTAAACTTAAATCAATTAGGCTTTTCAGGGATATTGTAGGACATTGCTATATCTGTCACATACCTCACTCCCCTCTTCAAGCCCTCCACTCTCTCTTCCTTGCCTACCATATTAAGTTCGAGCTTCTTGTTCTGACACCCAAATCTCTGCACAACTTAACCTCTGAAATTCTTATTTCTTATCATATCGCCCGTCTTCCCTTCTCTCCATCTACGATGCCTTACTGATCCCTTCATTTCACTTTCCTACTCTTCGCTTTTGTGTCTTCTTTCATGCTAACACCAATACCTGGCTCACTCTACCCATCCCATTGTGCCAAGTGACCTAGGCCTTTAGAATACACTTGTTTTGGGAGGTGGTAAATGCTCACCCATGTCAATAAAATGCTACATCTGAATATAAAAAGAGAAAAAAAGAACTTAAAAATTCCTGAAGAAATAGAGATGTTCATATTCAAAGTTAAAATCACCCCTTCAGTCAATTCCACTGTGCATCTGTCTTTATAGATTACATTCCTTAGGGCAGAGAGCTGTGTCTTTTTTCTGTCATCTACAGTGCTGAGCACTATGGAAACTCTTAAACCATCATAATAAAAAATAAAAACTTGGTTAACATGGAAGGTTCAAAGCCCTGTCCAAAGATTGAAGCAGTGTCCAAAGTGACAATGCATATGAAGCGACAAAGAGTCCTGTGGCACCTTAGACTAACAGACATATTGGAGCATAAGCTTTCGTTGGTGAATACCCACTTCATCGGATGCAATGCTAAAATCCTAGCTCCAGTTCAGTCAATTGGAGTTTTGCCATTGACTTCAGTAGAGCCCTGTCTTCACTCATGCATATGAGTGTCACATAATTGAAAAGCTTTGGAGCTCAGTTATTATGGAATGTTTCTATGTAATTTGCCTACACAAAACAACCCTAATGACACAGCTGTTTAAAAAAACCTAGGATGTGGGTTTTGACTGAAAGTGTATTTATTTATTTAGCATTTGCATATTTGCCATGCCAAGCAATAGGGTTGTTAATGGCCAAGTGGAGCTCTTGGAGCCCACCACTGAATTTGGTTAGCGGGCATTCCTCGACAATGTGTATCATTGTTTCATATGCGCCACAGCTGCAGCTTGGATTGTCTCAAAGACCCCAGTGGTGCTGATTGGCTATACAGAGGCCTTGTCCAGAACAGAATCAGTTAAGAAGGGCCCACTGATGATGTGGCAGGTCTAAGCTGTGATGAGGATTGGTGGTTGGTGTTAAGTACCAGTCTTCCTACCACAGGGACACTGCTGTCACGTCCTGGCATGGCAGCCTCGACCACATTGGGTGCCTTGATGAAAGACTGAAAATATAACTGGCTATCTGAGTGGATCAAGAATTTATTGACCTCAGCAGATTTAGGATGAAATCCTGGCCCCATTCATATTAATGTCAAAACTACTATTGACTTCAATGGGGCCAAATCTTTACCCAGTAATTCTAATTTGGGATCCAAATGTTCTCAGGGTAAAATCCTAGCTCCAGTTCAGTCAATTGGAGTTTTGCCATTGACTTCAGTGAAGCCGTGACTTCACTCACTGTTCACAATGTGGCACCTCACCTGAAAAAAGCGCAGCAATAGCATATACTGTAAGATGGGACCAAAAGACAGATTGCTTTCACTCCCAGAACCCTAATTAAAGCATATAAAATAGACTCACACAGAAAAGAGACTCTTAAATATTGTAATTGGAATCAGGAAATTGTCTGTGTCTTTCTGTATAAGAAGCTTACTTTGATTACACTCCATAAAACTGACTGACTAAAAATTAAGGTCTGAAAATGAGTTTACTTGTCTGACAGCTGTTCATTTACAAATATGGGGTTTGATACAAGTGTCTCATATTAGGTGTAAGCAAATTGAGCAATACAAAAACGTATCTTGTATATTCTGAATGGCACAAGAGGTGAAAACATTCACTGCAACCAAACTGCATTTTCAGAGTTGCTTTTTTGAAACAACTGCCTATTGTTGCCAACATAAAATAAAATAAAAATAGAAATTGAGAAACTAAAAAGACCCCATTTAAAAAAAAAGAAAAGAAAAAGAAAACAGCATGAATGACAAAGAAGCATGAAACTTTTGAATAATGAGTAGCTTGAGCCATTTAGTGCTGGATAAGATAATCTCACAGTAGAAAATGACTGAGTATTGTGGGTATACCAAAATTTGTGCAAGCCAGATCATTGGTCAAATTGCATGAAAGCTTCATTGCAATAATTAAGTTTAAACATTGCAGTGGAAATGACTTTTTGGTGGTCAAATATGAATCAAGACATACAGTGGTGAATGTAAGATGGGATGTATTCCCCGCAACATCACTTATACCTGTGTGATACCCCTGGTTTTAGTTTGGTTGCATGGCTGTAAAGCATGCAGAATTTGGCCTTTATTGAACATCTTGAAAATCTGTTAAGAGTATCTTTATATATAACTGTGTGTTTGCTTCACAGACTCCTGTCTGGAAGCTGTACAAAGATTTGATATGATTTCTCTTATGGAATAGAAGAAAGATGTTGAGGTGATTTAAAACATGTTAGCCTGCATGTTTGAGGTGCTTTTCAATCAAAAAACCCAAAAGGCTAAACCAAATGTAAGTAGTGTTGTAGCTGTGTAGGTCCCGGGATATTAGAGAGACAAGCTTGTCTCTCTCACCAACAGAAATTGGTCCAATAAAAGAAATTACCTCACCCACCTTGTCTCTCAAACATAAATTTAGCTTATCAATTTACATCAAAGGTCTAAATTGTAGCAGAAACTCGGGATGCTACAATATGTGCATATTTTAGTGTACGCTGGCTCAGAGAGATTTATATGATTTAACAACATAATAACAGTGTCACTTCTTTTAGGTTAGGAGGAGGAGGCATGATCTGTATTAAATTTGTAAGTTTTGATCTTAACTAGGGGAAGCTCTGTGAGATAAAATATTGGTATTGCTTTCCTACAGGGGAGTTAAAGTCAGATGACAATTTTCCTGTTAACAATAATTAGAAAAATAATAATTTATTTAATGAAATAGGTCAAAGCAATAGTTTAATTTTCTTTAAATAGTAAACTCACTTGTTCATTTAGCTGCATAGCACTGTAATGAGCAACTGAGTTCTTTTATTCCTATACATTTTTAACTAGTCCTTTTAACTAGTTTTTTAACTAGTCCTAGTTTTTTTACTAGTTATTTTAACTAGTCCTGCATTTTTAACTAGTCCTGTCTGCCTCAGAGAGTATATTAAATTTGATGTACAAAAATACACCAACAAATTGCCACATAAAATGCTCTTTCTAAGGCAGTGTAGCCAAGAAACCACAAACCTTCCCATTTTATAGTACCAAATTCCTGGTAAATACTCAAAACACAGATTAAATCAAGACAAAGCAATTAATTTATGATCTGAAAATAAATATTATTTCAACTAAAATGATTTATTATATAAATGGAATAAACTTCTTTTTTGCAAGCAAAAGTTCAGGACTGTTTGGAGAAATAATATGATACAAATTGGTTATAAATGTAAGAGGTGAATATTTCAGTGACTTGTTGAAGTCTTATTATTTCCCCTCCTATAACTTAAATTCCTGTGTGTTGTTCCTAGTGAGTATTTATTAAAATAAAGCTTTATGTCTCACAATTATGATAGTTATCTAAAAGCTAACTCAGATGTAGTTATATAATTTTTAAATATTTTGTCATTGGCTTCACATTTTACTCAACTGTTATTACTATAATATTATACAAAGGATTTTGTTTAAAACTTGATCCATGTTTTTTAAAAATATTGAATTATTTGAAGAAAAGAAAATCACGTTCAATTGACTTCAATGAATGAAAGTTTTACACAGACACTCACACTTAAGAGCTCACAGATCCCTCAGAATTTGAGGGTGAAATTTTAGCCCCACTGAAGTCAATGGCAAAACTCCCATTACTGAAATGGAGGTAGGATTTCATCCTGAAAGATTAAAATAAATATTCAGCCTGAGCTCTGTATTTGAAGATAGAAGCTGCCTGCAAATGCATTGCAGGTACAAATTTTAGTAGTTATATATCTTACTTCCTGAAATGTGCTTGCAGTCAGGTAGGTGCCTGCCGATTTGTGCCTGCAGTTGAACTGTGAGGCATTTCTTTAAGTGCAATTTGTGCTGGCAAAAGTATGGCCAGGCATTTAAAATGCTATATAAAAATGGGACGGAATGTTTTCTGTCATTCCTCATTTTTATACATAAAATTTTGACCAAAAAATGTTTTGATTTAATATTGAACAATGTCAGAGATTAGAGCTCTTGGTGTTTCTGTATGACACTGATTTTTCTGAAATTGAATTTAGGCATTGTCTACATTCACACTTGTACCAATTTAATTAAGCCGATTTAATAAAACTGGTACAAACCCCGGTGTGGATACTCCTATTTCAACTAAGCTTATCTTAGTTTAGCTTAGATTTGTTCCTAATCAACTAAAACAAAATTGTCATAGCCGTTTTCTCTGGTTTAACTAAATTGGATTGAAATCACCCATTAAACTAGTGCAAATTTACATGTAGACAAACCTTTATTGTTTACATTAACATAGGGAGCTCAGTTCTCCTCTCTAACTCATACTGCATAGTTAATGACTTACTCCTTGTGTAATTCCATTTGAATTTCACATCAGTGGAGCTATTTGCAGAGTAAGTTCCACACAGTGTGAGTAAGGATGACAGAGTCTACTTTTTAATTTTTTTAATTAGGGTTGAAAACCACTTCACCTCCATGAAGCCCTGGGGCCAGGATTCAGGGCTGCAGCAGAGCCCAGGACAGTAGCTACAAACCAGAGTAACCAACCGTATTTTTCATACTATTCACACATGGCATTAGTACCACTGGTTCCATGTAAGCAAACAAATCTGTGGCAGCTTCCTTGGTCTGCCTCAGTCTTGGCCCTCCAAACCTTTGCACACCTCCTGTGTGACCAATTTTTTATAATGTCTCAGTATGTAGCCCCAACGCAGAGATTAAGTAGTTTGACCCTCTGCTCCATAGGTGAATTTCATCCTACAATAGGCGATTATCTGAAAAGTCTCAAGCACAGTTGTTAAGGACAGGAGAGCCAAAGAGGGAAGGACTATTTGGGGAATATCTCATGTTGTATAGTAAGAGTGCTGATACACACGCAAAAGCGTGTGTAATATATTATGTGGAAGATTAACTCTCATAATATAATTTTGTTCATCTTTATCTGTATCCATTTAGACAATTGTGCTCAGTCTGCCTAATCTCTCCTTGTAATTTCATTTGCGCAAGTTATTCCTCATTTATCCTCAAAACACTTATGTAGTGTTACTGTTGGAAAAGAGCTGCCATGATTCTGATCCAGAGATGGCTGCATTTCAGTGTTCATTCTACTAAAATTCAGAGGTGAGGTCGAGGGTAGTGTATGTTTTAATCTCCTTACACTCAGTTAGGTTTCCTTAGACCTTCTTACACCTTTCTAGCAGTGTGTGAGAGGGAGTAAAAACTGATGTAAGTGAGAAGCCAGAAGTCATGTAAGTTGTATATTAAAGTGGGAATTGACCTATTTCAACTTGCATCCTTCTGTACCCTCTTATTATTTACTTTTCTTACTCTGCTCCTTCCTTTTGGCCCATTGGAATTTGTGTTACTTCATCATGGACTCAGTGGGCCCTAACACTCATTTGGACTCAGTGGGCCAAATTTAGATGTGATGTGTAAGGGAATGGGATAAATTGCATGTTGGTAAGTAAATGTGAATCTATGTAAGTATAAAGGGGATCTTCCATTATGCAATGCAATCTCTGTTCTAGTTCTTTGTAACTGAGGTCAAAACTGGGCCCTGGATATCTAAAGAGAGCCTAAATTGGTATAACACACAAGTGGAAGGGGCCAAAAGAAGGCATAATTATGCCAATTCAGATTCCTTCAGAGCATACTTAGCCTCGGTGCTGAATTTGGCTCATAACCTGAATAGAACTTTGGAATCCTTTGGGATGAAAGGTGTTATAGAAATGTTATTATATAAATATTTTTTTCTGTTTAATGGATGGAGTTCTCTTCCTGATTGTTGTTCCTGTTCATTAAATTAACATTTTACAAGATTGTCCCATTGCCATCATGCTACTTCTGGAATGAATTCCCAGGAGAAAAGGATTGAAGTTAATCTGTCTTTCATGTGAGATGTTGTTAGGGTTTGTATGGACAGTACACTAGGACAAAATAGAATGGTAGTTATGAATACATAAGGGATTTGTCATTTTGTCATCTCCAGGTGTCTTGATGATTTTGATAGGCTAGTAGTGGTGGGTTGATGGCAAGCGAGCATACCTAATAGCCTCTCTTTTCAGCAGAATTACCATAGTGCCTTTTTGCATTCAATTAATGTGAATATGTCCCTTTTTAAAATCATAAAGTATGAAGGAGGTGATATGGGTCCCTGTTTGTTAAATTTATCCATTCCCATGTATAAATTACAAATGTCCATTCACAGGGTATGCACATGCCAGTGAAACAAGAAACAATTGGACATAGTTATTGTTTCATTCTAACATTATAATATTTATATATATTAAAATATTTTATCTATCTAAATGAAATTTAAGGGCCTGTTATATATAGAAGGGGGCATGTTATGTACCTCGTCCATTCTGGCCTTAAACTCTATGACTCTATGTTGTATCAGTCATTCAAGGTACTCACAAACTTCAACAGGTCTTTATTTTAAAGGAGAAACCTCTTTACCAAGCGGCTGCTGCACCCTCTATAGCTCTTCCAGCCTCTCAACTCCCTCCTCCCTCCTTCCTGTTTCCTGTCCTTTCAGACTCCCAGCAGCCAGTGCTCCCAGTTCTAATAATTACAAGCAACATCTAAACACCGCACTCTTTTAATTAATCTATATTACAGTAGCACCCTGAGGCACAAATGACAATTGGACCCCATTGTGCTAGGTGATGTACAAATACATATGAGACATGGCCCCACTCACTAAAAGCATATAAGTTTCCAGCAAGAAAACATCCCTCAAGGCACTGAAGAAAATATTGTAAAAATGGTCATTGTTTATTTACCACTTCTAAATGCACTTCTAGCCTGTATTTTAATGAGTGAGTTGTGTTTTGGTACATTATCCTGTAACACAAGCTAAAATAAAATAAAAGATTCCCGTGGCAAAACTTTTGCTGAATGGTGTGCTCTATTGAGGATAAAGTACAGGCCAAAACTATTACTTAATGAATTTAACTGAAAATTAGAGACGGAAAAGCAAGGTGTATCTACTCTGCTTCTCAAACGACAATGTATGTGTCTCTTGCCCTCACTCCATCCTCAGAGGGAGTCTACTCTTCAGGACACAACATTTCACTGTTACCACATCTGCGCACAAAGTGGAATGTTTTACAGAGAAGAGCCTGCTAATTAACTTTACTATGCAGAAACAGAATAGTCAGCATTGTTCAACGTCTCTAGGTCTGGCCTCTTCTGGTTCATTTTCTCTAATCTGTGAAGACTTTTCTTTTTACTCTCTGATGTCATCTTATTACAGCAAATAAATCCTAAAATTACTCTTCAACCCATTGCATCTGCACCATGCTATAATAATGACCATGCTATTTTATGTGGAACCAGACATATTGTTTCATAATGCCAATGAATCTAATCTCTGGCTATCTAGTGTCAGTAGTTATTTCCATATTTTTACTATGCACGTGTTTGGACACAATAAATAGCAGGACTCTCTCTTTTAAGGCAGAAGTGAGGGGTTCTGTATTGCAAGAATTAAAATACTAACAATATGATGAATTAAAATATATTATTTTCTGTGTCCCCAGTAAGACTACAGTAGAAACAAATAGCATATTTCCAAGGTCCTGGAGACAGTAAAACATGGTCTGCAGAGAATTCAGTTTGGGGTTAAAACTCCATGATACTGGTGCTTTTAAAGGCTCCTGATGCTCCTGCTGTTTTTCAGCCACTGATGTACTTCATTTTAAATTGCAGAGAATATTGACATTGTGGTAGCTTACATGCATAAATTGTGTAGCTAGAAAATATACTAATGTTGCTAATCTACAGCTGTCCCTGAAACTGTATATTGTCTCTGCTTGTATTTGTTTTTTATATGCCAGCTTGCATTTTCTGAACTTCCACTCCAAAAAGCACCACCATGAGAACAGACAATTGCCATTTTCCCCTTTGCGTTACATATATGAAATATGATGCTACAACATCAAAAGACAAAACCACATTTTGCTAATGACTTTACTTGTGGGTGACAAATTAAACCAATGAAATTTTCATATCACTATACTATATTTAACCTTCATTAACAGAAGTCTGGCTACGATTACTTAGGTTGTCACATGATTTGTTGCTGCTTGCGTATAAAATAGGGCATAGGGCTTTTCTTTCACATGGTAGAAAATTCCAGAATATATTGTTCCACTAATTAAAAGGGAAATTAAAAGTTTTAATGTGTGACTTTGAGCAAGAAATGCACCCATAAACCCCGATTCCTCTTTAAAGGCTTTACATAATATAGATAGATTTTTCCAACCTGCTTAATGTGCATTGGAGTCTGACATGATTCTTAACTAGACAATTTTGTTTCTGAAAAGAATCAATCTGTGCCAGAGGCAATATAAATAATCACTTATGGCTAGATTGTACCTTTAGGCAATACCGTGAGGGTGGGTTGGTGTATAATTAACACTATCCCCAGGTTAGCGCTGGAAGGCACTGTGCCTCAGAGACATCCTTGAAGCACAATTTCCTCCCTGATTCACTCTTGCTTCAGGGATGCAGCAATTTGGTACCATAGCACACATGACCCAAGATTTGGATAATGTACACAGGGCCATAAGGGGTAGGAGGCTTTCTGCCTATTATAACTCTGTGGGGAGGATTCAAATTTGTATTCAGAGGTACAGTGTAGTCCTTACTGCTTGAAAATAAAACAAACACAATAACTTGTTTAGAAAGACCACAGTTTTGCACATGGCTTAGAAATCTTGCTGCTTGGTATATAGAGAGCAATGGTGGTATTCTGATTGCTTCTGGGTTCTCCCCATCAATCTGCTACATTAATTTAATTCCATTTTTTCTGGCTGTACATCTGGGTTCAGAGAAGATGGCTTTCTTCTTTTTTCTACAATCAGTTATGTAGGATGCAATTCTACCCTTACGCTCAGTAGTGCTTATCCGGGTATAGCCTTACAGACTTCTATGGGACTACTTGCAGACTATGGAACACTACTCACTCAGTGTGACTCAGGGGAGCAGAATCAGGACCTTAATTAGTGTTTTTAGATATACCAGAGATATTTGCATACAGGTGCAGAGGCCTCATGACCACCTTCCCATTCCTTATGGCAGATGGAAGAGGGGTCCAGAAAGTATGAGTTGGAATGGTTGAGAAGCTCTGGAGTGGGCTAATCATTTTTTTAATTTATTTTTATTTTGAAGTTCCTGACTTCTACTATTTTATAGCTAGTAGCACCTATTTCCTGATGTCACTATAACATTTAATTTTCCAGCACTGTATAATGAGAAAGTGTTAGAGACAGCAGTATGTTTATCCTTCCCAGCAAATTCTCAATCCAACCTTAATTTCTCATTTTGTATGCTCTTGTACTACTAACTGTTCACCTGCCTAAGCATTTCTAAGACTAATATTAAAAAGGATACCTAATTAAGGTATGAATCATGACCTGGCTTGCATAGCTATGCAAGGGAGAGTAAGGAGGGCCCATTATTCTCTGGTGTGGGGTACCCATACTAAGTGGAGCAGCACTGGAGGGGGATCAGGTTCATAGATCTGCTTCACAGAGCCAACATATCCCCCTCTGAGTTCATGGATAGGAGGGGCTTGGGAAAGGGTGGAGCCTTGGCTACATAGGACCAGGGCACCAGAGATCATATGGTGTGTTGTGTATAGCCCCAGTCTAGTTAACTCCCCACCGGAGCAGGTTGCTTGAAGGGACGTTTAATACCACTCTGCCATGTGCTGGATACAGATTGTGTAGGCACAGTCTAGCTCTAAATAACAGTGCATCTTGGGATAAATAAACTGAGTGTGAAATGAGTTAAAGAATTAATGTGTATGTGTGTGTCTTTATTCATAGAATCATAGAATCTCAGGGTTGGAAGGGACCTCAGGAGGTCATCTAGTCCAACCCCCTGCTCAAAGCACGACCAAACCCAATTAGATCATCCCAGCCAGGGCTTTGTCAAGCCTGACCTTAAAAACCTCTAAGGAAGGAGATTCCACCGCCTCCCTAGGTAACCCGTTCCAGTGCTTCACCACCCTACTAGTGAAAAAGTTTTTCCTAATATCCAACCTAAACCTCCCACTCTGCAACTTGAGACCATTACTCCTTGTTCTGTCATCTTCTACCACTGAGAACAGTCTAGATCCATCCTCTTTGGAACCCCCTTTCAGGTAGTTGAAAGCAGCTATCAAATCCCCCCTCATTCTTCTCTTCTGCAGGCTAAACAATCCCAGTTCCCTCAGCCTCTCCTCATAAGTCATGTGCTCCAGCCCCCTAATCATTTTTGTTGCCCTCCGTTGGACTCTTTCCAATTTATCCACATCCTTCTTGTAGCGTGGGGCCCAAAACTGGACAACCAATTGAAATATTCTGTGTGAGTGCAGTAGTGTAGTCAAGGGTAAACACGGGTAAACAGAGTTTATCGATTTCTCATTTGAGGAATATGGAGTTTAATTGTGGGTTAGTTTACCCACTTCTTTGTTTACCAATACACCACTGTGTGAGAGTTTATCAAAAGTTAAAGAAAACGTATTTCCCTAGGGTGGAAAGGAAAACCAAAGTTGGGAAACAATCAAAAGACTTCAGAGTGGTAGCCGTGTTAGTCTGTATCCGCAAAAAGAACGAGGAGCACTTGTGGCACCTTGGAGACTAACACATTTATTTGGGCATAAGCTTTCGTGGACTAGAACCCACTTCATGAGATGCATAGAGTGGAACATACAGTAGGCAAACTTGATACCATTCAATTAGGCTTGAATAAAGACTGGGAGTGGCTAGGTCATTACACAAATTGATTTCTACTTCCCCATGCTAAGGTTCTTCCTACAGTTGCTCACACCTTCTTGTCAACTGTTTGAAATGGACCATCCTGATTATCACTACAGAAGTTTTTTTTCCCCTGCTGATAATAGCTTGGTATGGCAACCCCCATCTTTTCATGTTCTCTGAATAAATTTGTTAGACTCTAAGGTGCCACAAGTAATCCTCATTCTCTTTTTAATGAAAAGACTGTATTCTGAGAGAGGGATACTGGGAAATGAGCTATGGATGATCACTGAAATGGGTGTTGCATTCCCAAATAAAAATGTATACTTAAATTAAATTATCTAAGCCTGAGTTTTCATTAACTTTTACTTCAATTTTATATCTGACATTTCTGAAATGAAATAAATCCATGTTTTCCCCCCAAATGTATTACTACTAATCAGTTATGTATTACTACTATATGATGTTTTATGTGGTGTACTGTAAGTCTATATTGGTTGATAGTACAGATTTGCACAGCAATATCCACTACATATAGTAAAATAGATACATTCCACCCTCATTCTGAGACACTGTCATCATACTTTCCATAAAATGCCACCATTACAGAACATAAAGACATATTTCATATTTATAATGAAGATGTGAAAGCACAGAATTTGACATTTTCTTTCTTGACTTACTTGTTCCTAAGTATGCCATTTGGTGCATCTGTGTGGGTGGATGAGCTTTACATTTCAAGACTGGAGTAGCATATTTGCATGATGTACGTATTTGTTACGTATTTTGAAATGTATTTATGGTGCATTTTTTACCTCCCCGTTTTCATTGAAAACAAAAGTTCTATTCATGTAATCCCAGAAATACAATGTCTTTATTAACACAACACAAAATGTATCTTTGGTAGCAATGACTATGTGGACAAGCTGATAATATAAAAGTGCTATTCCTTAAAGTCACTGACAGAGTGCGATGTGTGCATTGCATTGCGACGGGTTACATCACTGGTCGTAACATGATGTAACCCAACGCAGCATGATGTAAGCGTCGTGATACATTGGAGATTTAAAGAAACAGCAATACTTTTTTCTCTCTTTCTGTTACGTGTGGATACTCCTGTTCCACTCATTAATTACCTACACTAATTGTAGGGCTATGAGTAATTACTCATGTCTAGTAAATGTTATTATTAAAATGAAGCAAGTTCCTTTCTAATCCCAAAGTGATGTTACAGGCAAAGCAATCGTAATGTGCTATAGGATAGTACACAATAGATAGCTTTTATGATGTATTTACTTCATGATGGCTGCAATTGTTTCTCTCCCCCCCCCGACTTTAAATGCCACCATAAATAGTTTTCTGATTTAAGGAAGTCACTTTAACACAGCATTTAAAGGATATTTTGAATGTTGAAATGGTGCACATGATTTATTATGGTAATCTTTAACCGCCGAGATAAATTTCAGTGGTTGAAATACTTAGATTTGCATTGCAAATTGTAATGTGAAAAGGGCCATGAAGGAATCCCTCCCCTTGCCCCATTTATCGTTAGAACTATATATATATTCTAGGCTATTGCTGTTTTTAGATGGGTTATACCTGTCCCCCCTGCTGCTGTGTACAGGTCAGAGGGGCCTTTGAGTCCCCGGGGACTCAATAGGTGTGTTCAGATTAGAGCTTTTCTTTGTCCTCACCGCTGCCTGCAGGACAGATCATTTGCATGCGACTTTTACGACTACATACGTTCTGAATTTCTTAGTCAGATGTTATTGTCATTAGGCCTGTTCATATTGCAAAACTATATCATCCTTGGAATATAAATTGCACCAATTATTCCTGTGTTGGTTTTTATTTTTTGAGAGCATTATGAAGTATGTGTAATTTCTTTTAAATGCATGTAATATTTTTAATCCTCTGGCAAATATTTATACTATTACTTGTAGGACAATTGGAAAAGAATATCACACTTATGGATAAAGTAATGTCACTCCATTTATTAGTTAGCATTACAAAACATCCAGAGTTCTGAGGGAGCTATTGCTTTATTTTTATTTTTTTAACCGTAGCTTCAATGTAAAATACAGTGCCTATGTTAAAGAGTAAGCTTGTCTCAACCTTAACTGTAGTGAAGCTATCACCCCTCTTTCATGTTAATTCAAAATTTTCTTCACCATGAAAAAAAAGAAACAGGAAGAAATAGTTCTTTCCCCAGTGAGATTATATTCTAAGAATCAGAAGTGAAGAAAAACCTGTGCCCCATGCACAGTTAGGACTCCTTGCATTGTGGTTTGGGTGCATAGGAGGACTATGGAAGTGAGGTAAGCAGGAGTCTGTGTGTCTGGTGCCTCCTTCAAGGAAGTATGCGGGGATGGGGCAGAGAAGTTCTGCCTCCAGCATGCCAATCAGCAGAGCTGAACTGTCATGAATGGGTAAATACGCTGCATCCTTTTCAGAGCTGCAGGGAGTCACTTCTCTTCTATGCTCTCCCGAGCAAGTTTGGGAGCAGAAGGGGAATTGTGACTCCTCCATTGCAATTTCTTATAATGGGCTCTTCCTGAATTGGTAATGCTCCACATCTTAAAAGGTTCGATATAGAGCTACATTTCAATCTAGCTGTAAATTAGGCAATTCAATCAAAACGCACAAGGCCTATTTTCTGCTCGGATACATTGGTGTTATGTCCTGAGTAACAGTATTCAGTTGAGAGTCAATTTATAATTATGCAAATGAGAACATAATTTGGAACATAGAATTTCTGTACCAGATCAGACCAGTGGTCTGTCTTGCCCAGTATCCTGTCTCGGACAGTGGCCAGTACTCGATGCTTCAGAGAAAGGTACAAGAAAACTTGCAGTGGAATAGACAATTATGGGTAACTAGACTTTATGAGACATTTCTTCCTAACCCCAGATTGTGATTGCCATGCACTCTATGTCTATACTACAATCTAAGGATGTGATTCCCCAGCTCATTTACATATACTCGAGCTAGCTCAATCAGAGCACAGCTCAGTCATGCCGAGTAGAAACCTGCCCGAAACTGGTGGGTACACATTCCCATGCAGCTATTGCCATTGCCTATGCTACTGTGGCTGCACTTCTATTTATAGTCATGCTAGCTCTCATCAAGCTAGCTCAAGTATATGTATACAAGCTGGGGAATACACATGGCCTCTGAAGCTTGAGGGCTTATGGTAGAGGTGGGCAAACTATGGCCCGGGGGCGCCTCCGGCCCTCCAGGTGTTTTAATCTGGCCCTCAAGCTCCTGCCGGGGAGCGGGGTCAGGGGCTTGCCCCACTCCGCGCGGCTCCCAGAAGCAAAGGCATGTCCCCCCTCCAGCTCCTACGCATAGGGGCAGCCAGGGACTCTGCACGTTGCCCCCACCCCAAGCGCCACCCCCACAGCTCTCATTGGCCGGGAACCACTGCAGAGCTGCCTGGCCGTGCCTCTATGTAGGAGCTGGAGAGGGGACATGTCACTGCTTCTGGCAGCTGCTTGAGGTAAGCACCACTCAGAGCCTGCACCCCTGACCCCCTCCCATGCCCCAACCCCCTACCCAAGCCCCCCAACCCCCTTCCTGCCCTCCAAACCCTTCGGTCCCAGCCCGGAGCATTCTCCTGCACCCCCAATCCCACATCCACAGCCCCACCACAGAGCCTGCACCCCCAGCCGGAACTCTCACCCCCCTGCATCCCAACCCCCAATTTCATGAGCATTCATGGCCTGTCATACAATTTCTATACCCAGATGTTGTCCTCGGGTCAAGTTTGCCCACCCCTGGCTTATGGGCTCAATCCTGTAAGACACTGGGCTCTCTGACAACAGTACAACAAGGCACTGCTTAAGCATGTGCATGTGAATTGTACCATTGACTTCACTGGGACTGCTCACATGCTTCAAGTTAAGTACATACTTAAGTATTTTGCTAGATAAGGAACAGAGGCTAAGTACCTTCCAGTTTTAAGTCCAATATTCTTAAATTTCTTCATATCTAAAGTCACTGAATGCCTTCTCATTATCTTCATAAATGTCTTACTTATTATTTGTTTTACTCCTATTGACCAGTTGGTCTCAGTAATATCTTGTAATGTTTCATAGGTTATTAAAAATGTGTTGATAAAAAAGCAACTATTTTCTTGTTACGAGTTTTGAATCTTTCTTTCTTTCTTTCTTTCTTTCTTTCTTTCTTTCTTTCTTTCTTTCTTTCTTTCTTTCTTTCTTTCTTTCTTCTTGTTCTTGTATTATGTGTGAAGACAAATAGCATTTGTTACATAAGGAATGTTTGAGTATCTTTTTTCAACATTTTCTATAGAGGGGTCATTCAAGTCTAACCCTATATGTGGTAGAAATGGACAATGCAATATTTATATTTCTGTTATGTCCCTGCTTATTCTTCTGCATTCTTAGTCCCATTCATTAAATTAAATTTCTCTTCAGACAAAAGTTTTTCCATGCCTCTAATAATTTAAAGTACAGACACAAGACCTTTCCTATTTTTACTATATCTTTTATGAGATAATGGTACTAAAATTGAACACAGCATTCCAGGTGAGAGCACACCATTGACTTATATGATGGCATTATAAAATTTTCAGAATTATTTTATACTTGTCTTTGGACATTCTAAACGTTGTATTTGCTGCTGTATTTTTTAAAGATTCTCATTGACCTGTCTACAGTGATTCCCAGGTCTTTTTTTTCCTGAGTGGTTGCGGATAATTTAGAACCCAGTCATTTGCATGAGTGTTTCTTCCATTGTTCATTGCCTTGTATTGGTAAACATTAAATGTCATCAGCCATTGTGCCACCCATTCACCTAGCTTTATAATATCTCTCTGAAGATGCTCACAGTCTCTTTTAACTTGACTACCTTAAATGGTATCTGCAAATTTTGCCACATCATAGTTCATCCTCCTTTTTCCATTTTCATTAACAAAATGTTAAACAGCACTAGCCTAGTATGGAATGTTGAGAATTGACCTCTGATTACTTGTTAACATATTCTGTCTCCAGCCACTTTCTAATCCATAACACTACTTCACCTCTCACTCTTTGAGTAATTTAGTTTTCTTTAACAGCTTTTTTGAGAGGGAGTTTATCAAAGACTTTTTGGAAAGTCCAAACAAATATCATGGTTTCCTTTATATACTATTTTGATGAAATACCCAAAGAATTCTAATAGATTAAAGAGGCACCATTTTTCTTTACAAAAAACAGGTTGGTTTGTGTTGATCCTATCATGTTTATCTTTATATTTTATTATTCTATTTTAACTATTTTCCTGGTATTAAACTAAGGCTTATTGGTCTATAATAAAATTAGTGCCTTTTTTAAAAATAATTATACGATGAGACTAAAAGCAAGATATATTATATCAGAAATTAAGAATTTCAGTACTTTGTCAACAGCTCGTCTATATCATTCTTAAATGCTTTCAGAACTCTTGAGTGTGTGCAGTCTGAGCCTGGTGACTTGTTGCTCTTTATCTATTTGTACTAGCCCCGCCTCTCTTTTGATGCGTCAGTCTTTGAAAATGTCTCACCTTTACTACCTACTCTTTTTGGGTATCCCTCCTAACATTTTCTGTTGCAAAGACTGCTGCATATAAACTATTTATTTGCTCCACAATATCTGTGTCTTCCTTAATTTCTCCCTTAAGTCCCTGGTTGTCCGAGAGAATGACCAATTCCCTTGCAGGCTTCTTGAATAACTAGATAAGTGAAATTAGGGAAGAGGAAATCAAGGCAACTGAGATAAAGTGCACACTCAAGAAGCTTGGAAGCAAAAGAGAGGAAGAACATAGGTCAGTAGCTATAGAAGCAAAGAATAGTTGAGGAAGATTTAATTGTGATGTTGAAGTATACCAAAGGAGGTCTGAAAATTGAGGAAATGTTATCAAAATTGTTGAGGATACGAGAAGTGTGGAGGGCAAAGAAGATATGTCATAGGTTTGGCAATAGAAAGTATGACACATCTGTGTCCTGAACAGGGTGAAGGGAGAGTATGATGATGTTGGATGTGGAGGAGTAAAAAGGAAGGAGAGGGTGAGATAGGGGCTAGAGCCCTTGTCAGATGATACCACCATCTCACTGAAGAAATCTGTGAGCTAATGGTCAGAGAGGGAGGTTCATCAATTATATTAATGATTTGTTTTGTACTGAAATGCTCGTTTTAATGGACTTGGAACCAATTTTCAAAGTCGAGACTCTGAATCTGAAATGAAGGGTCATTACTGGAATTACTGCTTTTTATAGCTGAGATTAGTAAGAAAAGGGAAGAGGGTAGCCATGCAGAGTCATGCGAAATGAGATGCTAAAATGAAACGTGGTAATCCCAGTATGGGGCAGAGAAGGGTAACATACTGTGATCACAAGGAAATTTATATCATTATGGGGAATTCAAGTGCAGATGTCAACAAAGGTTTTAATGATTCACAGAACCAGTGACTAACAAACCTCTATAAAGGAAACAAGCATCTCTGGTTCAAGATGCAAATCCTTCAAATACAGCCATCATCCATACATTGCATGAATAATGAATTGTGTGCCAAAAACAATTAGACTTTTTTTTTTTTTTGCAAAATGTATGCAAAAACAAACCATGTCTCTTGATAATACCTTGACAAGCTTTGATGTTTTATCTTTATACTTAAGTGGGATTATATAAGAGGCTGTTACACTGAATTTATGATGAAGATGGACCAAAAAAATAGTTCATACACAAAAAAAATCCAGATCTATATTGTCAGGGCTTTTACTGTTTCTTTGAGAACAGAACTATTTAGATGTGTGTGGGGGGGGGCGGGGTTCAGTCCATATTGATAGTTTTATCATACTTTGTCAGTGAAATGTGAGGAATTACCCCACTTCAACATTGGGCTGAAGGATAAAACTGAGAGCATTGCATTTTCTCTTGGCATTTTCTTGTATCATTAAAAAGGCCAAGAGAAAATTTTAGAAGAACAGAGAGAGCATGACAAATGTCACACATGCAGTGAAAGAGATGAAAATTGCCTTTTGGCTGTTTCCCAAAAGGGCAAAAAAAAAAAAATCACCTTTCACCTGGTACTTTTTTCAAATTTTGCCTCAGGTGAAAAGCACTGGCAGAAACTTATTTTTTTTGTGTTCAGTTGAAATGAAGAGTTGTGCATCAGAGAGAAAGGGAGAGCTGAAGGTCACAGGGTAAGTTGAGCTTGCTACATCATTTAGTCTTGATCAGTGGGGCTCAGGGAACTAAGCTTTAAAAGGAGGTTTTCATAGGTATCAGAAGAAAAACTGAAAGAAAATAGCCCAATAGATTTACCAAAGATGATTTAAGAACATAAGAATGGACATACTGGGTCAGACCAATGGTCCATCTAGCCCAGTAGACTGTCTTCCAACAGTGGCTAGTGCCAGCTGCTTCAGAATGAATGAACAGAATAGGGTAATTTATTGAGTGATCCATCCCCTGTTGTCCAGTCCTAGAAGTCAGATGTTTACGGACACCCAGAGCATGGAGTTCCAGACCACCTTGGATAATAGCCATCGATGGACCTGTCCTCCATGAACTTATACAATTCTTTTTTGAACCCAGTTATACTTTTGGCCTTCGCAACATCCCTCACAATGAGTCCCATGGGTTGACTGTGTGTTGTGGGAAGAAGTATTTCCTTATGTTCATTTAAAACCTGCAGCCTATTAATTTCATTGGGGGACCCCTAGTTCATGTGTTATTTCAAGGGGTAAATTACACTTCCTTATTCACTTTCTCCACAACATTCATGATTTTATAGATCTCTATCATGTCCCTGGCACTTAGTAGACTCTTTTCTAAGATGAACAGTCTCAGTCTTTTTAATTTCTCCTCATATAGAAGCTGTTCCATATCCCTAATCATTTTTATTTCTCTTCATATTTTTTTCCAATTCTAATATATCTTTTTTTGAGATGGGGAGACCAGAACTGCATGCAGTATTCAAGATGTCGACATATCATGGATTTCTACAGTAGCATTATGATTTTTGCTGTCTTATTATCTATCCCTTTCATACTGGTTCCTTTTTTGACTGCCATTGCATACAGAGCTTATTTTTTCAGAGAAGTATCCACAATGACTCCAAGATCTCTTTCTTGAGAGGTAACAGCTAATTTAGACCCCATCACTTTGTATGTATAGTTGGGATTATGTTTTCCAAAGTGCATAATTTTGCATTTATCAACATTGAATTTCATCTGCCATTTTGTTGCCCAGTCACCTACTTTAGTGAAATTCCTTTGTAACTCTTCACAGTCAGATTTGCACTTTAACTATCTTGAATAATTTTTTATCATCTGCAAACAAATTTGTTGTTCTATATTTTTAAACATGCTATTTTGTTGTTGTTTATGTTATTTATGGGTAAAAAGGAAGTTGGAGGATAGCAAAGAATGATGTTGGCCAGGGTGATAGTATTTGTTTTGATTTTTGTGAGTGAATTTCAGTGTTCATAAAAGTAACGGCCTACTGATGCAACATAGAGCTAGGTGTCAGCTATAATTGATGTCAGCTCCAGAATCTCACACCCCTACCAATTCACTTTGTAAGTGACCTTTAACACCTTTAGTAGATTTAAGTCCCGGGACTCTCTTCTCCTGAAGAAAACTGCCAATTGCATTTAATTTCCTTAAATATTATTTAAATTGTACATTTTAGTTCATTGAGACAAAGATACATTTTGTTCTCTTTTACAGTTGAATGCAATACAAGAGAGTTCTTATTTTGTAATGTAGTCAGTAAAATACAGATAACAGATAGCAGAACAGTCAGTCGGGGACCCAGCTGGTGCTGGGGGTGGCGGGCAGTGGCATGTGGCACCGGAACCACGCTGGTTGTGGGGTGGGGGGGTTGGTGTGTCTGACAGGGGCTCCCTACCTGGCTCTGTGTTTCTCTGCAGTTCCTAGGTGGCAGAGGAGCAGGGGGCTCAGCACGCTGCTCTTGCCACAAGCGCCGGTTGCGCAGCTTCCATTCACTGCGGGAATGGGGCATGCAGGCGCGGGCACGGAGCCCCCAGCCCCTCCTCCGCCTAGGAGCTGCAGGGCCATGCCAGTGAGAGCCAGGGAGCCCCTCACCCCAAGGTAAGTGCCCCCCCCCGCATCCACCAACCCCCTGCCCCTAGCCCTGAGCCCCCTCCCACACACCCAAACTGCTGCTGCTGGCCCAGTGGCTACCCAGCTTAGGCAGCCCCTGAGCCACCCCTGGCTGCTGCAGAAGTCACGGAGGTCATGGAAAGTCACGGAATCCGTGACATCCATGACAGACTCGCAGCCTTAATCATATCCCAAGTAGGATTTTGCTTTCCTTGAAATACTGTTAATAAAAATTCGGACTACTAACCTACTGTTTTTCATCTTAACTCTTTCTCATTTGAACTTTCATTGTTTAAATGTAACTTCACTCAGATAGGGATAAGGAAATTGTAGAGCATAGACGCGGTTGCCATAGAAAGACAAAGCAGGCTATTTCAATGGATATCTGAAGAACAGCTGAGTGAAGTAATCTCAATTTTTAATTTTTAAATGAAGATGGATTATTTCCCTTAAAGATCTCTAGGAATTATTTTGGGGAAGTTGTATGGCCTTTGTAATACAGAGGGGCAGACTAGAGGATCACAGCCCTGTTTTTGGCCTTGGAATCTATGAATCCATCAGTTGACAACATTTAGGTTACTGATTACACTGCTCTACAGCCAAAATGCTTCTGAAATAAATGTAGTCAAACTTAACTAATTCTGGGTCACTGAGAACGAAAATGATGCTTAAAATTGTTGATTGGCTCTAGTTTTCAAGACATGCTATTGGGTCAGTATATACGACCCTTGACTTGGGAATGGCGGAGGATAAGTGAGTTCTAAAGGGAAGGGATCTCAATTTAAACCAGAAATGACTAAAATACATCTTTGACTGGATCTATGAATAAATCTATGACTGGGTCTGGACAGTACTTGCTTTTTAGGCAAAGCCATGAATGATGCAATCTGAAGCTGGTATTGCGTCATACATGATATGAATTGCATCATGTTATTCCTAGAAGTCAGGGATGATGCAATCATAACGAAGCTTACATCACTCTGCTGAACAAATTGCCCTATATCAGCTCTAGAAATCATACAGTGTCGTGCTCTCTTATTTGTCAGTGTTTGATTTTGCAAAGGGACACATTTCTGTTTAGCCAAAGTGAGCAGAGATGCCTCGTACTTGTGTGAACAGTGCAGATAACTTCTGCTATGTTTGTGGTGAAGTGACTTTTGCATCACAAAAGCGCAGTAGAACCACTATGGTTAAGAAAGCCTATCACCTTTCTTTTGGCTGCAAAATTGGAGATCAGGACAAGAGGTGGGCCCCACACATATGCTGCAACACTTGTGCAACAAATCTTCGCCAGTGGTTGAACAGGAAAAGGAAATCTATGCCTTTGGCAGTGCCAATGATTTGGAGAGAGCCAACAGATCATACCAGCAATTGTTACTTCTGCATGGTGCCGCCAGTTGGGAAAGGTGTGTCAAAGAAGAAAAAGTGGACTGTGCATTATCCAAACATTCCATCAGCTATACGCCCAGTACCCCACAGAGAAGGACTGCCCGTTCCTGATGCACCAGAATCATTCTCACTTGGTCAGACGAGGAAGAGGAAGAGGATGAAACTTCTGGTCCTGAACCATCAATGTCACAGGACCCACATTTTCTCCCATCCTCCTCCTCTGAACCACACCTCATAACACAAGGTGAACTGAATGACCTTGTCAGGGATTTGGAACTACCCAAGAGTAAGGCAGAGCTTTTGGGCTCCAGACTACAGCAGTGGAATCTCCTGGCAGGTGATGGTAGGGTTTCCATGTTCCGTGACCGTCAAAAGGATCTTGTCCCATTCTTCTTCATGGAAGGTGATCTTGTAGCCTGCAACAACATTGATGGTGTGATGGCAGCCCTCAACATCGTTCACGATCCAAATGAGTGCAGACTGTTCATTGATTCATTGAAGACGAGTCTTAAAGCTGTTTTACTGCATAATGGCAATGTTTTGCCATCAATTCCAGTTGGTCATGCAGTCCATATGAAGGAAACCTATGACAACATGAAACAACTTTTGAGGTGCATAAACTATGACCAACATCAGTGGCAGCTTTGTGGCGATTTGAAGGTTGTTGCTCTCTTGCTTGGTCTGCAGACTGGATACACAAAGTACTGCTGTTTTCTCTGTGAATGGGATAGTCGTGCAAGAGATTCCCACTGCATCAAGAAAGATTGGCCACTCTGACAGTCATTGGAGCCTGGGAGGAAAAGTGTTCAGCATCCACCACTTGTTGAATCAAGGAAGAGTTTGTTACCACCCTTACACATCAAGCTGGGTCTGATGAAGAACTTTGTCAAGGCCATTGACAAAACACAAGCAGCTTTCAAGTACCTGTGTGGAAAATTTCCAAGGTTAAGTGAAGCTAAGATAAAGGAAGTTGTCTTTGGTGGTCCTCAGATTCGTGAACTTCTTCGAGATGATGCATTTGGCCATGCACTGTGTGGCAAGGAAAAAAAGGCATGGAAAGCCTTCCAGTTAGTGGCAATCAATTTTCTCGGAAACAACAAGGCAGACAACTACAGGTTGTTGGTGGAAAACCTCCTCAAGGCATACAAAAGCCTTGGTTGCAACATGTCACTAAAGAGACATTTTTTGCACTCTCATCTAGATTTTTTCCCACCGAACTGCGTAGCAGTGAGCGACGAGCACGGTGAGCGATTTCACCAAGATATTGCAACAATGGAGAAATGCTATCAGGGCAAATGGAGCCCATCAATGCTTGCAGACTATTGCTGGACAGTGACAAGAGATGCTCCATTTAATGAATACAAGAGACAAGCCAAGAAGCGCTGAGTAGACACTGAATAGGACTAAACTATGTACATAATAGTTTTTTGCCCTTTGTTTCATAATAAAATTTATTTATATAACCCCTTTGCTGATTTTTAAAGTGTTACATAAACAGGACAGGTGAAATAGTATCATGTAAAGCAACCATAAACACATGAAAAGACCTAGGTTTACAATTTATGATTAAAACTCTACTATCTACACAATATACATAGACATAAAATGTAAAAACGTAAATATCTTAGAAACAGTAGCCAATCAGTTGTTTTAATTGTCATATTTGAATTCAACACATCAAAATACATACTAAATAGCACATTTTATCTCTGAAGCAGACGACTTCTCAAAAATTGTAGACCAGTGTTATTGAGTAAGTTAAATTTCTTCTGCAGTTCTCTAAAAATGGAAAAATATCCATCATATAACTCACCTATGGTTACAATTTGCCTAAATAACCAAAACTTCCTGCAAAATGTTTACCCTTCTATTCTTAATTTGGCATTCCCAAGGCAAAGATGAGATACCAGAGCTGCTATTAACATTTTTGTTACAAGTGGGCAAGGTTCCAAATTTTCCTGTTATGCTTCAGAATTGAATGATCCATTTCTCACAGAATCTATTGAAATAACCAACTATCTAGCTTCTCTACTATTATGTAACTATCTAATATGTATCCTATTGCTGCTGGTTTTCTATTGCAGTACATTCATTGTTTATCTGTAGAGTATTTACAGCTCTCTGAAACTTTAGTGTATGTTCCACCACTAGAATATTTCCATTATAAATGTGGCAGATATCTAGGTAGAACTAGTCAGCTGAGCTTCAGAATGTTCCATGTATAAGCTACCATTGTATAGGAATGGAATCAATTGCAATAGAACTGGGTTTTGTTAGGTTTTTTTGGTTTGTTTTTTGTGAAGGTTCAAACATCAATGGAATTATGTATCGGAGAACCCTATCCATATGTGGAGACTCACCGATATCGCTATTCTTAGGGTACGTCTATACTTACCCGCCACGTCGGAGGAGTCCAGTCTATCTTCTGGGTTTGATTTATTGCATCTTGTCTAGACGCGATAAATCGAACCAGGAAGTGCTCCCCCATTGACGCCGGTAATCGTGCTCCACGAACGGAGCAGGCGGAGTAGACGGGGGAGCCTGTGCGCTGCCGTGTGGACCAGCGGGGAGTACTTTGAAGTTCGAAATAAGATACTTCAACTTCAGCTACGTGAATAACGTAGCTGAAGTGGCGTATCTTAGTTCGAACTTGGGAGGTAGTGCGGACCAGCCCTTAGTGACCGAAGCCACAAGATCCAATCACACAAAGCACTTAAGCACACTGCTGATTATTAAGCATACCAGTAGTCTTTTTGAAGTTAATGGGATTACTCATGTTTACAGTTAAGAATGTGCTTAAGTGCTTTGCTAGATAGGGCCAGCACCGGCACGCCCACTAGGCAATCCTAGGCAATCGCCTAGGGCACCACGATTTGGGGAGTGGCTCGCCAAGGCTGCCTCCTGCCTCTCGGCTCCACGGCTGAGCCAGGAGCCAGGGGGGCGGCTTGCCATGGCAGGGCCGTAACTGGGTGCAATCCTGGCAGGGGCGCAAAAGCCTGCTGCCAGGGGCGCCCCTTCCTTCCCCGCTGCCGAAGCTGCCCCAGCTTACCTCCGGGAGGTCCGCAGGTCTGCCTGCAGAAGGCCCCTTCCGCCGAATTGCCGCCGAAGCCACGGGACCAGTGGACCTCCCACAGGCAAGCGGCTTCAGCGGCAGGGCGAAAGTGCTGCTAATAATACCCTCCGCCAAAACCACTTCCGCTTGCATGCGGGAGGTCCGCGGCTTCAGCGGAGGGTATTATAAGCAGCACTTCCACCCTGCTGCCGAAGCCTCTTGCCTGCGGGAGGTCCGCTGGTCCCGCGGCTTCTGCGGCAATTTGGCGGAAGGGGCCCTCTGCAGACAGACTGGCAGACCTCCCATAGGTAACCTGGGGCAGCTTCCCCTGAGTGGGGAGCCGGGGGGCAGCCGCGGCTAGCCACTCCCCTTCCCCCGGCTCCCCGCTCAGCTCCTGCAGCCCACGGGTGGTGGTGGTGGGGGTTGAGGGCCCACGGGTGGGTGGGTGGGGTGGTTCAGTGCCATTGGCTGCCAGTGGTGGGGGGAGGCTGAGCTCCCGCGGGTGGAGGAGCTGGCTGGGGGGGGCGGCATTACGGGGGGCGGCATTGCGGGGGGGCACGGTCGCCTAGGGAGCAAAACTTCCTTGCACCGGCCCTGGATAGGGCCAGAGTACTCAGCATTTTGCAGGACGGAGCCTTAAATTAATAATGGCATAAAGTAAAATAAGTGCATATTGTAACATTTTTATTTAGAAACTGACAGTCAAATTCTTGACTAAAAACATATAAATATAAACCTGGAATCAGTTTGACTTTTAATAAATGATCTTCCCCAAGTTTCGAAAGGACTTTATCGATGGTGAGGTGGGCACAAGCAATATTAGCAAGGAAACTACTCACACTGTGCCCTGACATCGTAAAATTCTGCTCTGAGAAATGTTAACATGATTTTTTGCATTTGCACCTGCCTTAGATACTCCAGTAAAATGGAGAAGTGTGGGCTGGTTGAGATTACTCCCAATATTTTATATAAGTAGTATTCTTCCAGTTGTAGGGAGAACAGTTTTGCTTTTGTTTGACTTAACATATATATCTGTGTGGCAGATCTGTAGATTTTCACATGCTTCACAACTCACACAGCAAGCCCTCCGTGCTCAGTTCAGCCCCAAGTCAAAAAGAGCAGACTCGGTAACACGGTAGTGTTTGAGACACTCCCTTTATCTGCCAGGGGTCACTGGCAGGAGCGGCTGCACAATGGCTTCTTTCTTCAGAGCTGTTAGAGACTGTTATGTCAAAGCGATGTACTGTATTTAGAAGCTTTTAAGCTCTAGATCCGTTCATGTGGAGTAACTCGTGTATAAAAATATCCTTATCAAAACTGTCACTGCACATCTGCTTCACTTTGATATTAAATGACTTGGCCTGATTAATTAAAACAAAATGCAGGTACTACAATCATTTCAGCAGGAAAGTGAACTAGAAAACATTTTAAAGAACAAAACTGGTTTGAATGGCACATTGTTCAGTAATTTATATTCAAAATTCAATTTCATTTTCAAAGAAGTATTTTTAAATAGAAAACTCTGCATATATCTAAAAAAATCATTTAAACTATTTTTGTTTTAGATAGGTAAGACATTTCCTCTGCACTGTGGTGAATCCATTCACAACAACATTATTCTGGCTCAGGAGAGCCCAGTGGTGAAATGGACTAAGGTGAAATCAAAAGGGAAACTGATCTGTCTAATCTCCTTGTCCAGGATGAGTGAAATGCAAGTATAAACAAACACAAGTAGTGGAAAAGTAAATGACAGAAGTTCACATCTTTTTAGCTGTAATAACCTAAAGTTTTAATAATAAACAAAATGAGGAATTTTTAAAACTATATGAACCACATTCTTCTCTGACTTGTTCCCTTTGACTTCATATGGCTCATAGAGAAGTAAGGGCAGAATTAGGCTACTTGTTTCTATCTTGTCATCATAAAGGAGAGAGCATGGTAGAATCGGAATATTTTATCAGACCATAAGAGCAGCAGTTTCTTTTCTGACTTCTCTCCTCCCTCTCCCCCTCCCTCCCCTAAATATGTACGATACATAAATAAACTAATAAAGTCCATGTCTGAATGCCAAGTTTTAGGCAAATGTACATTTGCTTTTTTTTAGTTTTGATTTAGACCTGTGAAAATAAGAGAATGTTGACAGTACTATTAACCGCAGTAGGACATAAGGAGTTATATTTTCAATTTATTTAGAGATATACTAATCTATGTTTTGTGTTTTGGATTGGAGAGAAAGAGAGAGAGAGTGTGTACATGTGCCTGTGTGCTGTTGGTATCTTAATATAGGTTCAACATTGCCAACTCCGTGTGTTCAAAAATGTCAAGGCAGGCCACAAAAATAATGAGATTTTTTAAACATTTTTTTTCTTATGGTTTTCAATTATTTAGTGTACTCTTTGGTCACATTTATATAGTTTTTCTATGCAACCATTAGGGATGGATGCTAAGATTTTTATGTAATTACGTTACTCCAGGAGCTGGGGCTTTAAAAAAAAATCTATTATCATGAGATTTGTGATATAATTGAAAAACATGGCAACACTGAGGGTGGATGATCCACCCAGTATCATTCTTGGTAGGGTGAGCACTGAGGAAAAAGAAATGTGGATAAAAAGACTAATTTCACCACAGTGAAAATCCTAAAGCACCATTCAGCTTGAGTAGCCAGGCTGGGTGAAAGGCAGATAGAATGGGGTAGGAGCAGGGCCGGCGCTTTCACTAGGCGACACTAGGCAGTTGCCTAGGGCGCCAGGATTTGGGGGGCAGCATTTTGCCTCCCTCGGTGGCGGGCGGCTGCCTCCTGCCTCCCGGCTCCACGCTCGGCTCAGCGGCTGAGCGTGGAGCTGGGAGGCAGGGGGTGGCTCGCCGCGGGCACGGGGGGAGGCTGCCACGGCCCGTGGGTGGGGGGTTGAGCTGCCTCGGGTGGGATGGGGAGCCACCTGCCGTGGGCGGGGGAGCTGGCTGCCGCGGCGGGGGAGGGAGGGGAGAGCACAGGGCTGGTGCAAGGAAGTTTTGCCTAGGGCGCGAAACTTCCTTGCACCAGCCCTGGGTAGGAGCTCTCGCTCCATGTTCAGTATCACTTTGCATAGATTACTACAGCCAAATGGCTGGACTAGCCTCCCTGGTCCCTTACACAGCATCCCCACCCAATGAGGAGCCTACAGAGAACAGTTTATCAGTCGATCCTTAGGCCCTGCCTAAACCCCAGCATCGAACATGCCCTGTCCCCACACTGCCCCTTTTCCCTTTTAGAGCAGAACTTGACCAGCTGTGCAGCCAGATGATCCTCCACAGGGGATTTGTCCCTTCATGTGTATTCCCAGGGGAAGCAAGAATTTATTGCAAGTGTTTTTAAAAAATTAGGTAATTTGGTCCCTGGTGCAATTTGCCTCTTTTTACTTATGATTGAATCTTTTTATTGCAAAGGTCGGGAGATTTCAGAAGGGGCAAAATTGTGAACTTTCCGCAAATCACTTAATGAAACATTTCCCTATTTTGAAAAAGGGATGGGCTCTGTGGGGGGCGGGGAGAGTGGGTGTAAAATGGCTGGCATTCACCTTCAGAGTTTCCCTTACATGTTTCATGCTAAAAAAGAAAATGTTGAAACAACTAGTTTGCCTATTTAGTAGTATAGTACAGACCCGTTTATGCGCGGATGTCGGGAGTCAAGCCGTCACGACCGTGTGTTAGCAGACCACGGGTTAAGAGGGCCATGCTGAAATATCTTAAGATATCTATATATACATGTATAATTATCTAGGATTCCATACGTATTCACAGCGTCCCAAATACTGCAGGCCTATCTGTTAGCGGCGCTTTGCAAGAATATAAATTCAATGACTAAGGGTATGTCTATACTTACCCATCGCGTCGGAGGCGCGGGATCGATGTTCTGGGTTCGATTTATCGCGTCTTGTCAAGACGCGATAAATCGAACCAGGAAGTGCTCCCTCGTCGACGCTGGTAATCCAGCTCGACGAGTGGAGTAGGCGGAGTCGACGGGGGAGCCTGCGCGCCGCGTCTGGACCACAGGTAAATTCGAACTAAGGTACTTCGACTTCAGCTACGTTATTAACGTAGCTGAAGTTGCGTATCTTAGTTCGACAGGGGGGGTTAGTGTAGACCTGGGCTAAGCATGTGTGATACGTCTTTACCAATATCAGCGATCAAAAGGAAGAGGAAATGCCAGTAGGCCTACAACACGTTTCCGCTCCACACTTCCTTTCAGTTTCTATGTCAGTGATTTAGTGAGCAAATCCGTAGCGCTACATAGCAAGTTCCTGTACCGCATGTTAACGAGTCTCACGTGTTAAATAGGTAGCACTGGGAGGCATGGCGCTACCACGCGTTAAGTGGATTCACACGTAAACGGGTCTGTACTGCAACGTTATATCCCATCTGTGCATTGTTTGCAGGAGTTAGGCCACGATCTGGCAAGTGGATCCCTGCATCCACACAAAGCACCATGCAAGACAGTAGGGCTCCATCTGGGGATGGAGCTGCACCTGCACAGAGTTCTCTGCAGGTCTGAGGCCTTAGTTGTTTGTCTAGGGCCCACCATGTTGAGTGTCTGAAAGAAAAGTGCTTAACTTGTGATAATGCAAGAAAATTAAAAGTGGTTTTCTTTTCGGACAAATTATGTCCATGAAATCATTGTACCACATAGTAGTGATTCTGGTTGAGACTCACTGGACTGAATGCTCATCTGTGGCCAAACTCCACCCACCGCAGCCAAGGAGAATGGCAAAGGCAGCTTTATGCCTCCTTTTAATATGACCCAGTCTTGGGAGTTGGCCAGTCTCGGGTGGTCTGTTTGACTCAGCATGTTTTAGTCCTAGTGTACACATGCAGTTACACTCTGTCCACTCTGGGTCAAGGGGTGTTGCACCAATTTAACTAAATCAGTTCCTAAACCAGTCTGGTTATATCAGGCCACAAACTGTGTGTAAACAGGATCTTAGAGCTATTCCTTGGCTGCTTGAAATTGCACTTGCTGATAATGTCTTCCAGGGAGCAGTTTAATCAATTAAGGGTTAGTGGAGTGCAACATTGCTCTGACCATGCCATCAGCATGATTCAACACTGAAGGTGGGGTTAATTTGGCATGTTGGTCCTTCACCACCTGGAGATCCCCCACAGTGGGGAAAGGCACAAGGGGTGGTTAAGTCAACTTTCTATTGGCTTTTCACTGTTAGAGCAAGGTAGAACAGGTGGAACAGAGGGCCAAAATTTGGCCCATTATATACTTAGTTACTTATTAATTCATAGTGACATTTGCTGTGGAATCAACACTGCAGCAGACTGCCCTATTCTAGAGAGAAGTCTATCTAACAGATGCTTTCAGATAACAAGGTGCCTTGACAGCTCTTTTGGGTTATTTTGCCTTACTAATCACAAAGCAAAAACTCTTAACACCAAGGTGCTTAAAAGAACCTGAGTATAAATCATTTGATTTTCAACAACCAGTAGAACTGTTAACACATTAAACTGTTTATACTAAGTGGAGCAGGGTGCATTCTCACAGACTGCACTTTAAATAACATGTCTGCAGTGAGTTTGTTTTAAAGCCAGCTTGTGAAGTTGTGACACATATGGCCAGGCTTGTTTTCGCCTTCTCTTTATAATGATCAAAAGGTGTCTTTCACAGTGTTTAATGTTCAGATTTTGAATTTAGCTTGTAATACAAGTTAATAGCAACCAGCCCCCAGCAGGAATGAGAAACAAATCAATGTGAATACAGGCAGATCCTTAGCTTGTGTAATTCTGCATAGCTCTATTTGTGCTTATGCTGCTCAACCATTTTGTTGTTGTTGTTGCTGCAGTAGCACCTAGGGGCACCTAAGGTTTCCCCCACCCACCAAAAAAAAAGCAAATACAGTACTCTGTTAAATGTAAACTATTAACAAAATAAAGGGAAAGCAGCATTTTTCTTCTGCACAGTAACATTTCAAAGCTGTATTAAGTCAATGTTCAGTTGTAAACTTTTGAAAGAACAACCATAATGCTTTGTTCAGTTACGAACATTTCAGAGGTACAAACATTCCCAAGGTGTTTGTAACTGAGGTTCTGCTGTATTATTTTTTTCAAAGTGCTTTGTTACTGCTCTGCATATCCTCCTCCCTGCCTGGGACACAGGCGGTTTCTGAGTAACATTGCAAGGGGATCTCTCAGGACAAAGATCTCCCATAACCTATACAGAAAGGGGCAGGACAGTTGCTTCCGTGATACCTCCATCCTTCACAGAATGAATCCATGCACCTCAAATATGTTGGCCAGTGTAACTGCCTAGGCATGCTAAGGAATACATGCTGTACCAATATGGACCAAGGTACATCCTTGCTTAGAGAAACAGGAAACTGTTTCTCAGTCACAATCTGCTTCCTGGGTTGCTTCTGGGGCAATACATCCATGTATTCACTGCCAAAAACAATTGGGACTTGTGGCAAAACCACAGGGAAAGCATAACAATTCCTTCCTTGCTCTTTGGGGGATGCAATTTTTTCAGTATTCACCCTTCTCTTCTAATATGGTACACATTTCACGCCTCTTTTATTCATTGATTAATCCATGCTTTGAATGATGTAAGAAATAATACTGAAAGACTAGTATGTGGCCATATAATTAGACTATCACAATATATAAGAATAGAGAGCTGACTGTGCACTTGCAGCCTTTAGCATTTCTTGACTTTTTCAGTGTTTCACTTGCCAACATTAACATTTTTAATATAGTTTGTGTGTAAATATTTTTGGGTTTTGGCCCCTTTCTATTGCGTCCAAAGGACTATATTAAATAATGTTTAATATTGTTGGTGTCTTTCTCTTCTGCAATGAGCACAGGATTTTCAGGGATGCTGCATTTGTTCAGTCCAGCCAAATATGAACGTCCAATAACATTGTCACTTGACAGAATTAAGTCTCTTATCCTGGACAGGGAGCATTTTCCTGGCTGTGCTGAGAGCAGCCGTTTGAAAGTGACTGCGGTCTGGGATTGCAGCGAGTTTCAAACTGTTGCAGCTGATGCCATTAGGAAAGTGCTCCTGTGAAGGAACACAAATCCAATTATGTTGAGTGTCCATTAGTTAATGGATGCTTCTATAGAGAGATAGCAGTTGGAATACAAAGCAATTTTTTTTGTGGTTTCTATCAAATGATGACCATTTTAATTTTGTTTTTTGTTACTAAGTGACAGGGTAGTAGTTCAAAAAATGCATTCATGCCATTAAATCAGAAACCTTTTCAGTAAAATTCGGAGTGAACAATCTTGACATTGACTTCAGCATTAAATATTAGTGAGAACAATAGAGATCCAAGCCTGCTGGTGTTGGACAGAGAGTCAGGGAATGAAGAGAGCCTTCCTTCTATTGCCTTAACGCACCAGTCAGCAATTCACTGGTGTGATAGGTCAGCACCTGAGGTGGAGGAAATTTTTTTGTTCCACATTTTTTTTTTGAAGCAAACAATTTTCTTCTAAATGAAAATTCTTCATAAAAATGTTTTGATTTTTTTTGTTTGTTTTTCAGTGAAAAAAATGTGCTGTTGTTGTGGTTATACAATTATTTTGATACGACTCCATTGATGTTAGGCTCTGTCAGTTGGTGGGTTCCATTGTCACAACACTGTCCCCTTACTAAGGGGGGCATACAAAGGACACAAGCTAGCTCTACAGTAATGCCAAAAAGTTTGCAGTTTTAGACTTTCATAAGATGTAATGAAACAAAAAAAGAGAAATCATTGTTTAGAATAATATCTTGTGACAGATTGTCTGAGGATCAGGATTTGGACAATCTAAATTTTGAGAACTCAGAGACAGAGAATATGACCATTCAACATCTTGAGAAATGGTCTGTTTTTTAACACACGCACACACACAAATCAGGGCTTGGCTACACTTGCAAGTTAGAGCGCGTTAAATCAGTCCCGGGCGTCCTAACTCCTGAGGTGTCCACACTGGCAAGGTACTTAGAGCGCCTGGACTCTGTGGCTGGAGCGCCCCTGGTAATTCACCTCCATGAGAAGCATAGAGCTTGCTGCGCCCTGGCTGAAATGCCCGGGCGTCAATGTGGACGATGTGTTGCATTACTGCGCTGTGACTGGCCTCTAGAAACATCCCATAATCCCCTGAAGTCAGGTCGCCACTCTGGTCATTGTTTTGAACTTGGCTGCAGGCATCCGGATATCCCCTTTCAAAGCTCTGTTTCTGATAGCCAGAATGCTTATCTGCTCCGGGACAAAGCAAACCATTACTGTGGAATGCTCCTGCTGCAGAGGCAGGCGTTTGTGCATGTGTGTGAGAGAGAGAGAGAGAGGTAGGGGGGAGGGCTGATGTCGGGGTTTCCCCCTGCTGCTGTCTGAACTTACAAGACAGCATGCTGACACACTGCCCCCCAAAACACACTGTCTCTCCCCCCACATACACACAACACACTCCCTGTCACACTCCACCCCCTGCCCATTTGAAAAGCACACTACAGCCACTTGCATACTGGGATAGCTACCACAATGCACTGCTCTCTGTGGCATTGCAAGAGCTGCTAATGTGGCCACGCCACTGCGCTTGCAGCTGACTGTGTAAACACACGGCAGCTCTTTCCCTCCCTCCGAGGGCTGGTTTAACTCCCAATACTCTACATCTGCAAGTGTAGCCATAGCCTCAGTCTCTGATTTCATACGCTTTGACTGCAGAAACAAAAAAAGTTTGTTTCCTTCCAGAAATGTAGAAATGCCCCCAAACTTATAAAAGACAGGAGCAAAGAATAGACTTTACAGGCTTGAAGTAGTGTTAATGGGAAGCCAATATACAAGTGTTATCACACACAGTTTTTCTGATGATGAAATGAAAGGCCCATCTATGTTCTCTGGATTTACAATGTACATTTTATTAGCAATTATAATTTGCTGGGTACTGACAATGTATTCAGAGCTTGGTATACATGTGAAAAACGGTCACTGCCCCAAGGAAAGAACAAGCTAATACAGAAGCAGTAAAACAGGTATATAGCACATCTAGCAACAGTGCAAGCAATGACATTGTTTACTACCATCCAACCATAATTAATACTGATGATTTAATGGAAACATCTAAAAAGAGTAGTATTGTTAACAATCAGGTATTACAGTGGAAATCCAATGGAAACACTTTTAGAAACTGCATTAACAGTATTGGGAGTGAACCATTGACGTCCTTAGGTAGTGTGATCATTAGATGGGGAGCCAGGAGCTGCTCAGAAGTGTCGGAGTGACTGAACAAATGAGATGACACATCACTAGTGAGAATGACTATGTTAAATCCTGTGCGAAAGCTTGTATGAACTAGATATTTCCAGAAGCTTGAGCAGGCCCCTCCTAAGCTGAGTGGTCATGCAATTAATGGATGTGCTGTGTTTTCGCCGACAAACCTGAAAACTGTGTGCTTTCCAAAAATTACATGGTATCAAAAGGTATATAGCATGAAAGACAGAGCAATTGCTTCAGTCAAACCCATCCAATTCAAAGAAATCACACAGAAAAGTGGCATCAGTTTAAGGAACAGCTGAAAAATTTTCACTTTCATTACAGACTGCAGAGAAAGTACCTAAAGTAGAAGTGTCACAAATCTGTTCTTGGTAGATCATCGTCTTTAGGAGCTATATTCAGACCACAAGTATGTGGGTCCAATTACCCCCACCTAGGTGGATGCTAAGGTGTGTCACAGTCTAGAGGGGCCGGCACTCAACACTCTGAATCCATCAGGCTGTTTCTTACCCTCTCAGAGTGTGTCCACCCTACCCAATAAGCCTAGCTCTGTGGGCCTTGGGTTTGTGGACTTGGTGTACACAAACCCATGCTTGAGTCCACATTGCATTGTGAATCTAGGTTTAGAGTTCCTGCACGTGGGTCTCATAGCCATGCTAACACACCCATACTGTGTTACACAGACTTTCTTACTAGGGTCTGTGATTCGATCTGTGTCCACACTATAAAATGACAGAGCTTGGAGAAGAGTCCCAGAAGGACTTGGGTTCTGACCCCCCCGCTCAAAAGCTCCTAGGACCCAGGTCCTTAGTGCTTGCTATCCCAAGTCAGAATCAGTAGCGTAGGCAGGTCCGGAGCACAGGGGGAGTGGCGCTTCAGTGGTGGGTCCTCACTTGCTTCGGGTCTTCGGTGCCGCCGAAGACCCGGGTGAGTGCAAGAAGCGGCGCTTAAAAAGAAGCGGCGCTACTTCTGCTCACAGGGGGAGCGGCCGCTCCTCCTGCTCCCCCCTGGCTATGCTACTGGTCAGAATGATTTTGTGTGTGGATGGAAGGGGGGTGTCAAACCTGAGTAAAAGCCCAGGCTGAATGCAGTGTACACATACCCTTAGGGTCCCAGCAAAAACAAACAAAACAGACAGGAAACAAGGTTAAATAAAATCATAATGGAAATGAGAAGAAACCTGTAGGTGGCATCAGTGAAGATATTGGCCTCTCTCACTTACGAAGGCCGTGCAAGAATTTCAGTCTACCACAGAGATAATTGGGTCTCCAGTACAAGTCCCAGTCTCTTTCCCCTTCTTTGCCCAGAGGATCTGTGTCCTTATTTGCTGCTGAGTGCAGAGGCTCTGTTGGCTGACTCTGTTGGCTTTCTCTGTGAGCTAGATAGCTCAACAGCCTGCTCCGTTCCCAGGGTTAGCCCTCCATCTGAGTGAAATTACCTCCTTTTAACCCCTTTTTCCAGTCCTGGCATGATTTGTAGGTATGGAGGGGCAGGACCACTCTAGTCCAAAGCTGTTCCTTAACCCCTTCCATGCTGATATGGCTTTATATACCACATCCCAATAAGCAGCACTGTTTAGATAGATAGATAGATTAGATAGATAATGCTTTTACATGGGAGGATGAAGAAAATAGTGGATTTACAACAGATTGTGGATCTGTTAGCCTGTTTGTCAGAGGGAGGTGATGGATGGCAGGAGAGAGATCACTTGATCATTACCTGTTAGGTCCACTCACTCCGGGGCACCTGGCATTGGCCACTGACGGTGGACAGGATACTGGGCTGGATGGACCTTTGGTCTGACCCGGTACGGCCATTCTTATGTTCTTAACCAAGACTATCTGAAGCACATTTAATGCATGTTTTAAAATACTACATGTTTCACAAAGATTTTGGCCCTGGTAGCCCAGACCTTCAATTCTCTATTATTTCTTATTCTGTTTGTAAAGCGCCATGTAAATTTATGGCACGGTCTAAATTAATACTTCTAATAATGTGCATCAGTAGTCATCAGCTGATTCCATACAAGAAGCCACTCTTTATTTCCCTTTGGTCTATTTAGGCTCCCTCCTTTATTTAGTAATGTGGGAAAGTCAGTGAGGTCAGAATCCTTTGACCATGACTTTGAGGTTGATGTATGTGATGCAGTAGATTAAGCTGACAAAAAAAGACCACAGCTGAGATTAGTCATACACTATCTTTTAAATAACAATAAAAACACCTCACAGGAAATGAAATGAAATATAGCAAATAAAAGAGAAACAATTCATTCACTCAACAAATAGGTAATTACATGTGAAAATAATGTTACGTTGTACAGAGACACAGGTGAGTCCATGGTTCCTTCTTCAGGCTGTAAAGAATAACAGGTATAATGTGTGACATTGCAAAGTCATATTCCATACCCTCTATATTCCCCATCTACTGAAGTCCTGTTATGTGCACTTTTCTTGGGGTGTGCTGGAAATAGAAGTGGCTAACCACCACTTTGCAAAATAGAAAGGAAGCATTTTTTTCAGGGATATCAAATTTAACTTTCTTACCCTGACACACCAAATGAAAAGGGCAAAATGGAGTCTCTGGCTGCTGCTATTCACTGCCCTTCTGCATGCTTTCCAGATCCAGAACCCTAATACCAACCATTAGACCAACCATTAGACTATTGCTACTACATGAGGGAGGGTGAGCCTGGCTCCCAGATAGGCAATTCTAGCTCTACTGGTACCATAATCCTCCATCACTCCACCATCACTCCAACATTTATCACTTCCTGGGTAAGGGACTGATGTTACACTGAAGTCATTATTTAGTGGGCTCAGGATCAAGAATTAAAAGAGAGAAAAAACACATCTTCCCATTAAGATGATTTATAGACTGCCAAATTCTCTTGTTGCATGTGTACCTGGATTTAGTTTAGTTTAACTATTGCCAGATAGACAATAAAAAAACAACAAGTCTTTCATATCCTTGCATATTTTTAATCTGGTCAAAGAAGCTTAATCATTACTATCTCTATGACATATGAAAGCAAATCTGAACCCTTCCACAAAACCATTTGTCTAATTAGATAATTGTTCCCTGCCTGCAAAGTCCAAGCTTTGGTGTGCGGGTGTGCGGGCATTTGACTACCTTATCTTAGTATGCCCCAAACCGTATGCCCTGCCATCTGGACAAGGGTATTCTGCTCTGTGGGGTGGGGAATAGATGCTGTGTCCAGAATTGGTGTGTATGTATATTTGTGCAGGGAATACAGTGAGTTAGGGGAACAGCAGATGGAGGTTTTCTGTTTTAAAAGAAGAGGGAAACCTGAGCTGTGCCCTAGCCAGGGCTATGATAGAGGGAGAGAGATCCTTCTTCCCTTCGTGGTACTTAAACTCTCATCACAGAACTCTGTCATCACAGACTGTACACCCATCACCCCATACAGCATGTGAGTATCAAATCAGTATGGCTCTAACAATTCAGCTAGTTCTTGGTGGGGTTGGGCTTCCCTGACAATATCTGAAAGCTGAAGTTTTGGCTGCATTTTCTGAACCATCCCTGACCATCCCTGAACATATCAAAAAATGTAGTAAATTCTCATCAAAGGTTTACTTACATAGTGCCATGTGAATTACTCATATAGTCCACTAGTTATCCTGGGCAACCACAGCTGACCCTATTCCAGGAAGTACTGCATCCAAAATCATTTCCCCTGCAGTTTCTCACCATTACCTTATGACCATGTCCCTTGCTCTTTTTTATAGTATGTGAGCAATCAGATGCATGATAGGAGAATCTAGCCTCATCTGTTTCCCCTCACCCCTCCCATTCAAAGGTCCCAAAAGAATGAATGATGGTTTGAATGGCTGTATATGGCACTACAAGTGTACAGATAGCATTTTAATGGGTGTATGTTTTGTAGCATTTCTTTATTTGTATTAGTGACGTGAGAACAATTTCCCGTGGTTTATATGGCAGATTTATATTTGACACATGATTTCCATCTATTGTTGTATGTATAATAGGTAAACGTCCTCCAGGAGGGGTCTAACATCAGTATGTACTGGATTGCTGCTATAGGTGTACAGTCTTGACCCTAGTAGATATACTATAGGTGGATATGTATGATTCATCCATTTGCCTTTAGGCTTCATAGTTTTTCCACCTCACTGGTGAAATAACTTTTTACATTTGACTACAACCTCTTTTTCCTTGGGTAGCATTTGGAAAGGGATTTGTTAAGGCAACACTCCTCTCTTTTGGCTGAATCACATCTCCAAAAGCTTACCCAGACTATTTTTGGAGAATAGGTGGTACAAAGCCCTGTTTGGTGCCTGGAATTTCTGCTTTGCATCTGAGATCTATCTCATAAATTCACAGATTTTAAGGCCAGAATAGATCATTAGATCAGTTAGTCTGACCTCCTGTGTAACACAGAGTTTCACCCAGTTACTCCTGTTTTGAGACCAGTAACTTGTGTTTGACTAAAGCGTATCTTCCAGAAAGGCTTCCAGTCTTGATCTGAAGACATCAAGAGATGGAGAATCCACCACTGCCTTTGGTAGTTTGTTCCAATGGTTAATCTCCCTCACTGTATTTTTTAAGTGCCTGATTTCTAATTTGAATTCATCTGGCTTTAAGTTACAGCTAGAGGGATCTTATGTGAGTAGCTCTCCTTGAATGTTCACAGATAAAATCTGCACTGCTTTCTTCTCAAGATGGTAGCATAAAGCAAAATGATGTACAGGACACATTTTAACACCACTTGTTGCACTAACAATTTTTGAGTACATTCCATTCTTATTTGCAGTGACAATTGTATTGTCTTGGAATATTTTACCTTTCATTTGTGGTGTGTTTTCTAATTTATTTTTAAATAGAAAAGTAGAAGAAAAATAAAGTGAGCGTTTTCTATGGAAAACTGAGACTTGTTAAAAATTCAAAATGCAATAGACTGAATTTTATGTTCAACTGCATTCATTTAAAGCTTTTTTTAACACAAACCTGTGAGTACATCAAAATATTTAAGTAATTTAATGTCAATATGGAAACTAAAGTTACCAAGTGACATTTACAGAGAATAGGCCATTATCCTGAACTCAGACAAGTCAGTATGAGTTTTCTACTGAATACAATAAGAGGAGAATTGAGCCAAATATGTAGTCGTCATAAATTCTAAAAGAAAATCTATTGTTATATCAGATCCTATCATAGGTTTCATTGTGAGATATGTGTTCTCTCTGTATTATCAAAGTATGTGGCTCCACTTCAATCTGAACAGAAAATATACTTCCCAATAAAGACAATAAAGAGATATACCAGTTAGCATGGTGATTTAGCCCATCAGTCACTCATCTTTAAAAGCCACATTTCAATTCCAACTGTGCTTAGAGAAGAAATGAATGTTCGATTCTTATTTTAATCTCTAGCAGATAACTGTTCACATTACAGTGAACTATTTGCTGTACTGTTAGCAATACATGATCAGATGCCCAGCACCAGAACAGCTATATGACACTTTAAAGACAAGAGTTAGACTCATTATCAGAATTGAGGATGGGGAGAGATGGCCTTATAACGATCTGTACAATTGCATCTTTTTCTCCTGAGCACAAGACAAATATATAATATGCTGAATACACGTGAGTGTTCATTATTATTATTAAGTAAGTCTGTGATAAATAATTCTGGTTTTATTATCATGGTAAGTAACTATTTTCCGTTCATTTCTGACTGTGTAAAGGCCATTCAGTGCGCTTTCACATGAGTCAGGGCTACTTGCAGGCTGAGTCCACAGCTTGGAATGAGTCTTTCACAATTTATTTCTTTGGTTTTTCAAATTTGGTGTTTTTAATATCTTTTTGCTTACATAGGAAATTGGATTTAAAGAATAAAGGGCATTCTGGATTGTCTCAATCCAGACCAAGTGTTACATAAAACTCGTACATAATTTTATTTTCATTAAAGTATTTAATAAATCGTAATCAGAATGACTCAAGCATTAAGTTAATTCAGATAGTGACTAAAAAGTGGTAATTTCTGCAAGATTACAGAAAGAAATAAAAATACCTGTATTTCTTATGAAAAACTGATAATTTGCTGGATTTAATATTTTTTATTTATATTACTTTTTAATTGATTTTGTTTTTGCAGCAATGACTTTTAACCAAAATAGCTTCATTGTCACAGAATTTAATAGAGATATACATATATTTTTCAAATAATATTTTGAATTTGTTCTTCTTGACATCTTATGTTTGTGTGCAGTTTGCATCTTATTTTTTCATTTTTCAAATGTAACAGATTTTGACTTTTTGTGTTACATTTTTCAATTTTTTTTTATTTTTGGGGGCTAGTAGTTATATACTGTTTTTTTAAAAAAATTTTTTGAGAACCTGCTGTTTTTGAATTCTCTTTTTTCCCTTTATTCTCCTCACTATGACCCCAGGAGCCAACACAAAGAAAAGCGCAGATGATATAACCAATAATGATCGTGGTGAAGATGAAGGTATTTTTTGGTTTTTTTTCCAAGCTCGACCCTGATGCATGAACATAAACGTCTTCTTTTTATTATTATTATTTCAACATGATTTTTCCCCCTTATTTGACAAAAGTGCACTTCAATGTGCTTCTTTATTTTCTTCTTGTTTGGAAACCATTTTTATTTTTTATTTTTAAAACCCAAATTAGCATATAGATGACTGTAGCTTCCTTATGAGATAAGTATAAAGGTTATGTCTAAATATGTGTGAAGTGAGTAACATGCACAAATATTATTTACAACCAAATGTTTCCCTCCACCCCTCACTCTTGCATAGGAAAAGAAAATGGAATTTAAAAACATGCATGTGTTCTGCCTCCTTTCTACCTTTAATACATTATGTAAGTTCACCTTGCTTTATGAAACTCATGAAACAGCACATGTTAGTTCTACCACTCTTCTTTCCCTCCCCAGATGCACAAACTATATGGTGGATGAAATTGCTTTGAAACTCATCTGTGGCGTTTTTATTTAATTTTCTTCTTGGTACATGTTTTATTTATAGGGCACAAAAATAAAGGAAGCCTATTGATGATGCTTCACTATTTTCGCCTATAATTAGCCAGTTTTCTAGGCCATATTTTATCTGAGCCTGACCCAACTCCCATTGAAATCAGTGATGATCTTTTCAACGACCTCCGGGAAAGTTGGATTGGATCCATTGAAAGGAAATGCTAAAGTTCACAGGAAGTATCATAAAAAGTGTTACAATGAGATAGTTTTGTTTCCTTCTTTGGCAGTGAAGCTTTTTAGGATCTTTTAAACATGGAAAGAAGTCATGAAATTTCTCTCTGTACTCATCCTTGCTTCTTACTTAAGTCATATTGACTATCCATTTTCATTTAAATACTCGTCAGATTTTTAAAAAATGTCTGAATTAGTTACATGAATTACCCCAGAGTTAGGGCTCACATTTCAGCCCTTGGTAATTTAAGAATAGTTGGTAGATGTAATGGAGTATAGAAATTTATCCCAAATTCCTTATACATGGCCTTTGCTTAGTGTTATTTCATATCTTTCTCCTGTGTTCTTATATCTGACACCAGCTCAAATAGTTGTGTTATAATTCTTTTCTCTCTTTCCTTTAGAATTGTGTACACCACAGTGAAGTCACTCTTAATCTCCTCTTTCCTTGAGCGTTCAGTCCTGCTGTATTCACTCGAACCTTTTAAAGCACAGTAACTCAAATCTCTGGCCCTTGTATCACACCAATTGCCCTCCATTGTACCTTCTTCATTGCTGTAATTTTTTTTTCCAATAAAGGGACCAGAACTGTGCACAGCACTTTAAAAGAAGCCTCACTAGAGCCCAAATATCATCCACTCTTTTATAACTGATAAAAGAAATGAATTTCTAACTGACAGTACCATGACTTGTGACACCAGATTGTATAATCAGAAGAAACAAAAACAATTTCTACTTATTTATGAAAGGTAGACATATACTATATTATGATCAATAATTATTTTATTAATCAGAATGCCTATTCTAAGGCTAAGTAATATCCTAAGGTCCACAACAGAGGGAATAAATAGTTCATTCATTGTTTAAAAAATATATTATCACTTTAGATATAAACAGGTGACTAGTAGAGTGTGGTGGACTGAGTGCCTTCATTTTGGTCCAGTCCCGCTTCCATTGATGTCGAATAGTAAAACTCCCTTTGACTTTAATGTTGTAAGATCAAGCCTTTAGGTAACACTTGATAATAAGAGAAGATTAAATCAAACAAATTATTTTACAAGGTTCATGCTTTTTAGAGCTGTTCTTGACGTTCCATTGTCATAGAAACCATTTTAGTATCTGTTATATTTCAAGGGCTAATCGGAGCCTGTGCAATAGTCATCAAATACGCTTTCCAGTACTTCACTGAGCCGAGTACAATATTCACCATTGTGTTATGTGCTTTTGTTTAGCTATAGACTAGCACAGAGAGCTCCTGAGTTTTAATCTAGTTCTTTACCAACAAGATCATCCACCTTGTCACTTTGATTAGGCACAAGATGACACTAAAGACTTCATTTTGTTTGGGAACAAAAGCTTGATGTTGAGTACTAGGCTACTCCTATTTGTTAACTCCTAGACAGGTTCAAACAGGAGACAATTTGCCATGTTTAGTTTTTATTTGGATAATTTAATGTTAAGATGTTGTCTGTTATTGCAGTAAGAAATGCAGCTTTATACTTTCCACAAAGATGTCTCTCAGTTGCTGGGGGAATGGGAAGACTGGATCAATGGTATCATTTTATGATTTAATGTATTGGTTTATCTGGATTAGTTAGAATTTTGTGTTGAAAATATTCTAATAGTGACTCCAGTTACCATGCAATTTAATTTTCTACTGGGGCTTCTCATTTATCTTACAGTTAAATTTCTTACACACTATAGTGCTTTCCCAGTGTTGTGAGAATATTCTTTATGAAACTATGCTTGGAAGTAACAAACAAGTACCAAAACCAATTTCTCAGCTTCTAAACCTGCTGGGCATTTGACATAGATCACTTTGAAGTGACATGAGTAAAAGCACAGAGGAAAGCTAGCTGACTGAAGAGCTGTAGATAAAATTGAAAATATGGGGAAAATAAATTATTTTAATAGCACTTTTGTGAAAAAGCAACTACCTATTTTGTTTCAATATTTTTATTACTTTATTGTGTCTTCCTTACTTGCATTTTTTTCCAGACATTCATGATCAGAACAACAAGAAACCCGTTATGGTCTACATCCACGGGGGATCTTACATGGAGGGTACTGGCAACATGATTGATGGGAGCATTCTAGCAAGCTATGGAAATGTCATCGTTATAACCCTCAACTATAGGCTGGGGGTTTTAGGTAAGTGACTCATTTCTTAAACAGAAAAGCACTAAATGTGCATTGGGATAATTAGGTGGAGTTTCCATTTAACTAGTTAATTTGATTGAAATGTTTTATTGTTGCATCCATTGATCTATTGCAACTTCTTTTAAGAATATTTGGACCAATTTTGTGTTGTAAAAGAGAATATACTTTTGAGTGCACAGCTCCCATTTGAATCATATTACCTACATTGATTTAATTTTGAATCTCTTTTGATATTTTGTGAAGATTTTGGTAACTGAATTATGCTGATTCTTCCCTTACTAAACAGCTGCTTTCACCTTCAACAAAAATGACTAGATTTTTTTTTTGAGGGGGAAAACGGGGGACACTATATTCTCATAAATCTAAAATGTCACCATAACCTCATTTTACTGCTCTTGGCTCAGTGATTTCACCAGTTCTGAGTTGTATGTGTTTTCATACAAAGTCTCCTCCATTTCACATATAAAGAAGAGGAGAATTCAGCAAAAAAGTATCACTCATTAGAGTTCTAACACTGTGTTAAGGACATAAGGGGTGTTTAGCTGTGGGGTTTTTTAGTTTTGTTTTGGCAGAAGTGGAGATTTTTATTGTTTTATACTAATTCAGAATATGTTCACTTTGGTGGAGTTCATTGCAGCGATAAAGGGTCTATAATATCAAGGAGTGATATAATTTTTCTTCGTGAATATCACAGAATGATTTCTCCATACACCTGAGTTAATATGTTGAGTGAATTTACTTTTGCTGCCCACCAGGATGGGCAAGAGCAGCCTGCCCAATATGTTGGCATCATTTCTAAATGTTAGATTCAGTGAAATAGGCTCCTATGGTATTACTGAACTCTGAAATTTTCCTTTTTCTTCCTTCTGTTACTATGTTATGCTCCTAATGCAAGGACCATATTCCATTTTTCAATGTAAAATTAAGGCAAACATTTACTCATGCCAGTAGTCTCCTTGATCAGGCCTAGAAAATCCATTTGAATGCAGACGATGAAGAATGTAGTCCATGGATACATAATTTTTGCTAGAGTATACATATCTTCTCCATTTGTGTCCATATAAGGTAAGTCACAGTGATATCTCCAGGTGTGGTCTTACTGGGATCTTTACTATGTATATGTTACTAGCAACTCAGCTTTGTGTATATATGTCCTTAGTGTAGGATGCAGGAAGTTCTTTTACTTGGTTCATCTGTTGTACTATTGATATGGTTAAGGTGTTTAGCAAATAAACAAACAACAAAAAATCTCCAGCTACTCACAATGATGGAAACTTTTCCCCATGCCCTCTCCCCCAATCTGTTGTTCTGTGATTTAAAGTATGAAAGAATAGTTTCTTAACATCAGAAGCAGCATTAAAACTTAAAACTATGATTTGTCAAAAAGGCTTCAGTGCACATATGCAATACAGCTGCGGGACATAAAAGCACAAAACCTATTTCAAGCATAAAGAATAGCAAGAAAATAAGTGCACAGTTGTGGAGATGCAGCCCTCTTTTTAACTGCACATGTGTGTGTTAAATAGAGGGGATGCAAACAATGCACCTAATCCTATGCAATGGGTTTCCTCTTGTAAGAAATTGGAATGATTGAAAAGCTCTCTTTGTAGTGTTTTCCTTTGTTTCTTACAAGTCAAATTACTCAAGGATTAAGATGATTGTGAATATTTTTTTAAAATATATCTCAGTGTGAGGAAATGGAAGAATCTGCCATATTTACCTCTATAAATCTTAACACCTTCCTGTTGTCTATATTTAGACAGAAGAGAGATGAGAAGGTTTTTTTCTCTTGCTAGCTTGGTATACAGGCAAAGGGCTCATTTTTTCTTTAATTTAGAGGAGCAATTCATGTGTATGACAATCTACAACAATATCTATGAGGAATTTAAGGAGTTTGCAAAAATAAAACTTTGTATTTTAACTTGTTTCTCTACCTCAGTAAATATAAGCTTTGTGATGTTACAGATTTTATTCTTGGTTCCAAAAGGCCCATGTTAGAATTAAAAGAGCAAAAGGTCGATTCAGAATATGCATATAGCACCCTGATAAATTCAGAAAGCAAATAGGAGGGGGAAATGTTTCAAAACCAAATTGCTCCTCTTCCCTTCCCTCTCCTTGTGCCATTGTATAATCTGATTATAGCCCTTGAGAGGACATTTGGCTTCTGTTAACATATTGGATGGAGAGCAATTTGGAATGGAAGATGTTAGGCCCACTCTAGAGAATTCTGAGAGAATATTGTATGGAGAAACAAAAGAGAAACTGCATTTCTTCAAATAAATGAGCTGATGGAAAATGTATGTTCAGTAACAAAACAAAGATAGAGTTAAAACAAAAATAATTGAATACTATAATAAGTGCCAACAACTTAAAAAGGAGGTTTTAAGATTTTTTTTTAAAATCTCAGAAGTGTTCAGGAAAACACTATGAATTCATTTTAATTATTTTCAGAGAAGTGTTCTGGCTACATATAACAGATCTAGATGTTGGATGGCTCCAAATTTGGGAGGAGGATAGTATTTGGATCCAGTTTTAATTCAGTTGCAGCTTAAATCATTTCATGTCTCTCCTCCTACCCCTCCCCCCTGTGTTTTAATACTTTTTTTAGGTTTTTCTGTGTGGATACACCCATGGCAGATGAATATTACAGAAATGTAATTTGTACTTGCTACTGCTAAGATTCGCACCCCATGATTTTTTAAAATCTGTAATATGCCATCAAATGCAAGAAAAAGAAAATACATGTCTGTATGGATGATATGGATAATATATTGTAATATAACTCAAACAAATCCCAGTTCATCGAAATGAATAGTTCTGGAAAAAAATCCATAGCAGAGATTACCTGTTTTTATGTATCTATGTATTTCAATCAAACCTCTTAATAAATGAAAGGAAAGGAAGACATATAGGAACTACATTATCTACCTGATTGTCTTTTCTCTAAAAATCTGCATACCAACAAAAGTCATAGAGATGTCTTTCTGTCTATCTATCTGAAACAACAGAGACTTTTGGTTTGGTGCAGTCTCATTTTCATTTACTTTGGTACTGCCTCATTGATGAATTCCTGCGTGATAACCACAGCACTGAAATATGACAAGAATGGTTCATGAATTCTGTGGTTGCTCTGTCCTTTTTGGGGGATGGGAAAGAATTGTGTCTTTCATAGACTTCAATCTGCACGTCCATTTGGCTACAATTTCCCACCTTTTAAACAAATGAGATGGTAATTCTTTGTCTCATGTCACCAGAAATCATCCATCGTGGATAAAATGCAGACTTCATTTGTATAACAAATTTAGTAATTGGGTCACAGCAACCCATCATCCCTATGAAGACAGGGCTCCTCATTACTGCATTTGTGAGACAGATATCCTTTTCCTTTTCTCTAAGAAATTGAGAGCTAGGCTCAGCTCTGAGTGAGAGTGATCTGTAGAAGCTATGCCCCCATCTGAACAGCAGGAAAAAGTATGGCACAAGAGTCACAATTCCACCCTTCTGCCTCTTGCTCTCTGACGAAAGCAGATTACTGCAGCCCTGGAAAGGTTGTAGCTTACTTCCCCTCTGTGTGTTCTGGTAGATCTACTGGCAGGTTGGGCAGTGGAGCCAAGGTTGTGCCTACCCCTGTTTTGCCACCACTTGATCACAGTGAGGAGCAGTGGGAGTGTAAAGGCTGCACTCCATAGGGTACTGAGAGCCACAGTGTGAACAGCCCTAATGCGGTTGTGCTGTGATTAGGAGGCCTTTACTCCTCTCTGAGGTCATGTTTGGGCTAATCAAAATCTACCCCTAATGAAGTACCCAGAAATGATAAAATAGAAAACAGCTTGGCTGTGGTCTCATCCTTTGCTTCAACTTAGATCAGAAGGAATATTGCCTTTATAAGAGTTGCAGTTGAATCCGAATTTTGCAACCCCCTTAGGATAATCGAGAATTCAATGTATCAGGAGAGTTAGGCAAAATGGAGTTCCGCAGGAGCTTAGCTTTGGCTGTGTTGCATCGGCGATGTGCTAGAAGTTCAATAAATGTGGAAGTTTGGATATTAAGATTCAATAAATCTGGATGTTCATGTATTAATTTTAGTTGATTCCTCCTATTTATAATATGAATGTTTTGCTTTAACAAGAAACAGGATTTCCCTTCCCTACCTACAAACTCTTTGTGTTCGTGACTTGTTTTCAATATTACATGGAGCAGATACGGACAGAGCAGGGATGACCATTTATTTTGGAATGACCTGAATTAGCGTGTGGTGAGTCATGTACATAGTAAGCCCTCGGCTTGCTTGTGAAACAGTGGAAATGAGCTCCAGTGAATGTGGGCTCCAAAGAAATGTAACATTAACAAAAAGATGAATTCTCTGAGCTATTTTTGTGCAATTTAATTTAGAGACGGTCTCTGCAATGGTTTCATATAGTTGGAAACAAAAATATTCAGCACCATCCACAAAAGACAATATACACTACTGTAAACGTAGTGTTTGTGTGAAAGACTGACCTGTAATTCTTGTGTTCTAGGAATATGAAATGGGTTTCTGGAAACTAGGATTTTATGAAATGCCTAATGCGATAGATAAGACATGCTCAGAGTTGGAAATAATTCTATTTCACATTTCTAAAAGCAACTCAAAGTTTTACAATTCCTTCGCCAAGACACAACAAAACATGCAGATAAGAGTAGCCTGCCTTTTCTCTACCTGATTTTTTGTCTTATTCTTCAGTTTTTAATGCTCTCTCCTTTAAGCAAACTTCCCTTACTAGAGAAAAACCAATATTAAATCATGGTACTCCATAATTAATGAACAACAATAAATAAACCATGTTTGGGTCCTGCATGTTACTCAGCACTCTAATAGGTTGTTGAGTGTCCTCAGCTCTCAGTGATTGCCCTGTTTCTAAGTTCAAGCCTCAGTCCACTGGAATGGTCAATATAATACCATATTTAGGAACTGATTGAACAAAAGAATATATGTAGCTTGTAAAACGTGGAAGTACAATGCTTTAGACCATTCTGAGATTATATATATAAAAGAATCAGGTCCTTAGAGAACTACACTGATTATTTTGATAGATGAAGGGAAGGTCCCATCTATTGCCACTGACAAATTGGTAGGTTTCCTTAGAGAAAACTGGAATAAAATTCTACTTTTCTACAAATAGTATGTTGTAGAAATTTGGGAGCTCATTTTCCCCGAGTCATACATATGACAAAAGTAAAAACAAATTCAGATTTTCAAACCAAAATAATTATTGAATGGTTACATATAGGGAGCTCGTAACATGCCATTTCATGCACCTCTTTTACATAATGCTAGTTTATGAAGAAATGTTCTGGAAGTGATACTCTTTGGTATGCTTTCAAAAAACTGCCTAAGTTAGCAATGCTAATAAAGGAGCCTGAATCTTCATTTCAAGAATACTTTTTATTTCCAGTGACCAGCCAAAATGCACAACTTGGATTATATGCACTAAGAGGTTACACTTAAAATCTTCTTTACATCTAGAGCAGAGCAGACTCCTTTTTGCTGACAGGTTCATAGCAGTATCCTAGGGTATGTTAGACTTACTTTTAAGATCATTTTCTTTTCCATTTAACACATATAATTGTTGTTCCTTTTGGGAAGATTCCTTATGGGTTTCTTTAACTCAAGACTTGCATTTGTTCTAAAGCTAATTACTCGAGTTTTAAGTTTTAAGAATTTTCAGATTGAAGTGGGCAGAGCTGAACTGGGTAATAAAGTACTACAGGTACGGGCCAGTGATAACTAACCACCCCATGGGATCAGGCAATGTGGTGGGACTGCACAGCTCCATGCTGCCCCTTACAGAGGGCAGGTTGTTGTAAGATGAGTTATTATGTATTATTTGTATTACCATAGTACCTAGAAGCCCTAATCATGGACCAGGATCCCATTGTGCTAGCACCGTACCAGCACAGAAAAAAAAGATGGTCCCTGACTCAGGGCGCTTATAATCTAAGTACAAGACGAGACAGCAGATGGATACAGACAGATGGAAGATTACAAGTAAACAATGAGATAAAATTTGCATGATAAGCATTGGTCTCTGCATACGAGAGGCCTAATGGTTGTCAAGTTTTACATAGGCATCGCAGCAAAACAGAATTTTGAGGAGGGATTTGAAGGTGGCACAGAGATGGCAATGTGGTGAGTCTAGCGCTGCCTCACCTATGTTCCTCAGCTCTAAACTGGAGGTCTCCGAACCTTTTCAGTCCCTGGCCTGTCTTATGAGAGTGCCACTAATGGTGTCAGTTAATGCCAGTTGTCATGGTTATTTTATGACCTGAAGCAATACCACAAGTCTACTTCCAAATTCTAACTGAAGCATTCTTACTGATGATGTAAATTCGTATTGATGGTTCGTGACATTACTCCCATTAGCATTAGCTGGAATGATGTATGATGTTCATTGACTTTTTGAATCATGTTTTCGTGTTTTGGTTACAGTATAGAAACATAGAAATTAGTGATGTACAGGATTCACTGAATCATCTCCTTACCTCATTGGATGTCTGGGTTCTGTATCTTTGAAATGTCCTATTGCGAAACCCTTGGCTTCCTGATATTTGTTTTACTGAAAGGTCTGGGCACTGTGGAATTTAGAGACAGCATGAGCATGAGTTACTGAGTACTGAGCATAGATTTGTATGGTTTTTTAATATCACAGGTATTCCTTTCACATAGTAAGTGTATGGTAGCAGAGTAATATATCTCTAGCAGCACATGCCATTGTACTCCATTTTCCTGTGGCTTAGCTTGTAGGGTATAAAACCATTTAAAGCTTTAATGCTCCTGACAAGTTTTGAAAACCTTCACACAATTGCTTGGTTGGTTCTGAATAGCTAATTATCAAACTTGGCACTGATCAACAACTTTTGGCCGAAGGTCCCCATACCTGACTGCAGCCAAATCTACTTTCTCCAGGCACAGTGGACTAGTCCAGCTACTCATGCCAGTTAGAGTTAAAAACAAACAAAACACCAAACACACTCCCAGAAGAGGAGTCTTTCACAGACATCTGTCAAATGAAGTGGAAAGTCTGGCATTAAAATGAACAATAGACAAAGAATCTGGACTGTGGCAATTCAGTGTTGAATGGTACACTATGAGCTCCTTTATATATATCTCTGAACACGCTAATTCTTGTCTCTAGCTCTCTTCACATTTTCTTTCTTTCCACGCTGTATAAAGGAAAATCTGTTGCTGTGCCTTCAGTAAGCTTTTGTAAGTAGCAAAACAGACTTAGTGTGGTTTTCATTATTTTTTTATAGAGAGAGATGTTTGTATGCATAGGCCAAAAATTTCAAAGTTGGGTGCCCAAAGCTACAGTCGTAAATTAATGTTTAGGCATCCACATAAAAGGGGCCCGATTTGCTCAGCTTCCCTAAATCTCTTTGAAGGGCTGAGCTGCAGGTGTTCAGCACTTTTGAAAAGCAAACCACTTTTATGTAGGTGCCCAACTCTGGATTGAGGAGCCTAACTTCACATATATCTTCAATGCTAAATGAGTATATTGTTTGACAAACTGGATCAGAACAATGGTCCTTTTAAACAAATATCTTGCCTCTAGCACTTTCCAGTACGCATAATATACCTGGACAACTGTGCTATGCTATAATACAAGAAGAAAGGATTTCCTTCCTGCCACATTCAGGCAGTCAATCTCTTACTTGATTCATCGGCTATAATTGCTTTTTGGTGTAACCTCTAAAGGCCTGATGATTAGTAATTTTGTCTTTGGTTTCAATGGGTTCCAGACTGTGCCTTTAGGTTGCTTAACTGCAAATATTATTAAGGGTTATAAAATGCCCCAACTTTTTAAAAATTCCTTGCAAAATTTAGTTTTTGGTTGCATTCGGGGTTGTTCTGACCTGGGGTTTTCATTCTTTCCAAATGTCCTGGTATACTATTTTGATCCCTGTTAATTTCCCTCAACGTTTAGGGAGTATATAGATATGGGGTATTGGTGCAGGTTGATATCTACACTATTTGTTTCAACGACACACAACAGAAGTAAGAATGGATGTGTGCTGCTTGAAAGAGCATATCCTCTTAAATACATTGGACAGATGCTCAGCTGGTGTAAATTAGCATAGCTTCATTGACTTCAGTGGAGCTATGCTGATTTACACCAAGTGAGAATCTGGCCCACTGTTTCTGATATTCATGAAGTTTTCCAGACCACCAACATTCATTGTTTGCAAAAATATTATCAAAGTTCAGTCAGATAGATAACTGAATGAATAAAAAGTGTTATGTTTTGTGGTATGTTTTATACAAATGTTGCCATGGTGAAATATTAAGAATACTTTTGATAAGATAATATAGATCGCTCAAAGCTCTGCTACTCATGAATTATGTGGCCATTTCAGTGTTATAAAAATTGATTACATTTTTGCATGTTACACTTGTGCATGATTCAAACCATATTAGACAAAATTCCTTCATCAATCCCAGCTATTCATTAATATTAATAGATGTATAAGCATGAGCATACACATGTATTGTAAACACATGGCTTCTTCCTGGTGCTTCCTTGTGGCCTCAGGCAGCCCTACAGGTAGCCCCTCACCTCAATTGCCCTTTTGAATCCCCAGTAAATCCATGGAAACTGATTATGAGGTCCATTAACATAGTTTATTAACAAACAATAGTGCAGGCAGTCCATAACAAGCATCTCAAAACATAGTCTACATCACCCCCAACGCATATAGTCCTTAAAACGCAGTTTCATTCCCACCAGACCCCGGTGTCTTCTGCCATAACTCCATCCCTCTGCCTGGACAGCCATAACTCCATCCCTTAGCCATTCCATCTGGGATGCAATCCCACTCTTCTGCAGGAACTCCTACAGCATCTCTGCTGGGGGCATCTTTCACTCACCCTGGCCCTCTCACCGTTCTGCAGGGTACAGCTCACCAGCAAGGAGACTCGAGTGGGTAAGCCCTTCTGCTGCTCCCCCTTCCTTCAGCCGTCTCTGGCCATTGGCTCCAGCTTTCCAGCTTAGAGTTAGCAGGCATCTCCCTCTGCTTTTCTTCCTGCCTTCAGCCCTCTCCATCCTTCAAGCCCTACCCCTCTCGCTTGGAGACGGCAGCCGGAAAACCCCTCTTGCTGCTCTCCTGCCTACAACCTTCTCCCAAGAACCACCTTCTGTTTCTGGCATCTCTCATCTCCTGTTTTTCTCCGGTCTGATTCCAACTGACTGAACCAATCTGCTGTGATTCTCCAGGTCTTTTTCACACCAGGCCTCTTAAAGCCCCCAAGTACTGCCACACCCTCTTTATTGACCCAACTGAGAACACCTGGACTGGAATAGAAGAGCTAAGCCCAGTTTAATTTAATGGACCACCCTGTTGCATGAATTATTGAAAACTTTGAATGCCATAATAATGTAGGTCCTACCGTCAAAATTGTGTTTTACTATTTCTCAGATCGTATTGTCTTAAAATAATCTACATAAAGCTTGTGAAGTTGACCTGGTAATTCAATTTAGAAAACAAATCTCAGTGTATGAAATGTGAAGGACATTTTGCGGGTTATAGTATTCAAAAATATCTTATCTTAATTTTCATCTGCAAGTGAGATCTGCTGTCCTACCAGTGCCATTGCTGAATAAAAAGGGCTAAACTAATTTTGCTGGTGAATTATATATTTACAATAAACGTAATGTGTTATTAGTTGGCTGCTTCTTAACCTAATTACATCTTCAACCTACTGTTTATATATGGTAACATGGTAAAGTGTCTGCAGTTCCAACCATTTTTGAAGATCTGTAGTAACATTAAAGTAAGTTCTGCCATGTCTAGATAAATTTCCTGAAACAGCATTCTGTTCTGAAAAGTCTCTATGGAAAAATAATATCTTCTTCCTCAACAGCTCTGCTGCCTGTGTCTATGCAGAGTCATATATGCTTAGCATCTCTTTTGTTTTTTTCTGTAATACTTTGAACTCTGTTAACACTGCAGCAGAGCAGAAATGGCTATAGAAGAAAAGGCAGAATTCTGGTCCTTCTCACATGTCATGTCCTTAGTTACAATTATGTAAATCTATAGCAGGAAATTAGTTACACAGGTACAGCAATGGGGTTGTCTGGTTGTAACTGAAGGCAAAATTTGGCCTGTACACTCTTTGTCACTCGTGGTGATATGTGAGAGGGAAAAGAACAGATATTAACATTCAGAGTTTGTGGGATTGGCAGTTAGGAAACATCTTCATACTCGTAAACTGAGCAAATAAGACACTGTGCCACAATAAATATAGGTCCTCCTGATGTTATTTTTAGAGTCACTTTTCAGAGTTGAATCACACTTTAAACCTCAACATCAGTTTATTATTATTATTGTATTTGATGTTTAGGATCTACATATTCTTGCCATTTGTTAAAAATCTGCAAGAAAAGGTCAAATTTAGGGTCAAATTTCATCATTGTGTGTACTCATGCTGTACCAATGGAATGCAGTAGATGTGTATGAATAGCTTAGAGCAAAGTTTGGCACTTATTGTTTAGTGACTGTATTGGACCCATTATGGGGTTTTGTATTAGTGTTACTAAATTCAGGAATTGACTTGATAGCAGTGAAAACCTGCTATAAATCAAAAAGAACGGCTTTACAGTCATTATGTTAATCATTAATAAAAGAATTGTAATAATGACAAAGCTTTTGAGCTTACCCTATGATGACTATAAAATGAGCTAACAAGTTATTGGGGAAATGACTTTAAAAGCTCAAGCAAGTAAAACTTACTCTAGCTTGCTTATCATGGCTAATATAGGATATGTAACACTGAAACAGAAATAATACTCTGCTATACAACCTTCCATTTCCTCTTTGCTGTTGGCAGATGTATTTAAACCTGGAGTTATACTTGTCCTTTTCACAACTACAGGATTTCAGCATCAGTTCTAGGGGGCAAAAAACAGAGTTACTGATTACTCATGCTTCTGAGGACTTGGCCTACTCCAGTGTGTCTCTCGAAAATGTAATCTTGCAGAAAAGAAAGACTTTATAAATTATCCAGTTGTCAATTTCCCTTTCATGCTTATCTAAGCCTATGATGACCAGGAAGCAGTTATGCACGAAATTTTGTGGCAGTCACTTAGAACCTACTGACCACAATGTTATTTTTTCCTTGTAATTCTGGTTTCTTTTCCCTGCTAATGAGAAATAACCTGATTAAAGTTTGCAATTTTGGGGATATTACCAGAGGTTGGAGGGCACACCAGAGTACAAGATATGTGCATGCCATAAGGCATGTAAAGTTAAACTTGTGTTTGAAAATGACAGGTGGCTTGCAGCAACATTCACGTAAGCACACTTCCAGCTACATTTTGCAAAGGCTTACTGGCAGCTGTCAGTTCCTTATTAAGGGTTTATTGCAATCAGAAGCTGCTGCTGCAGGGATGCTTGTGTTTTGGCTGTCTTGTGGTGATGATGATAATAAAGATACCCCCTACAAAACCAGAGATTATATTCATATTTGGCAATTAAGGAGTTTTAATCTTCTCAGCAGGACTTCAGAAAGAGAAGGGGACAAAGAGTGAATGAAAATATGGGAAATCTTTAGCTCTCAGGGATAGAAAAATTCTGTAATGCTGCTGCTCAAGTGTCATGCAAGAAATCCCTGTATGCAGTATGTACTTTTTGGGAGAGTCATGCCAGTCACTACAATGGGCTTGCGTGATTATTTCTGTTGCTCTTCACATATCAGACCCTCAGCTGCCGTAATTCAACACAGCTTCATTAACTTCACTAAATCTCACCCTTAGTATCTGTTATTTATCTTCATTGTTCCTTTTATTTTGTTGTATACATAAACTTTTCTTGTCAGATTGGATCATAAGGAGAACTGAACTGGAATCTTAAATTTTAATTTGGCTTCACACCTGTCAAAGAAAGAGAAAGGCTTAAAAGTACTTTACATGACAAAAGAGGCAGAGGAAATATGAAAAGCCAGCCACTATTTCAGTACATCATCTGTGGATGGATTTGAACTAAATATTTTTATAGGCTTTTGAAGTTTTTCAAGATTTATTTTTCTCCCAGGAAGCACCAGGTTGAAATATGACCCAGGAGAGAGAATCAAAGGCCATTATTAAATTATATTGCTCGTAGTGTTTTTGTTTGACCCAGAAGAAATATTATGAGTGAAATCCTGGTTTCACTAAAGTTAATGGGAGTTTTGTCATTGACTTTCATTGAGCCAAGATTTCAGTATGTGTTTAATGCCTTCTTATTGCAAGACGCCATCAATATGATTATTATGTTTCCTAAATGGAGGTCTAAATATTCTTTTCCAAGATTTAAAAGTACAAACTATTTGAATTATTATGACACCAAAAGAATTAAAGGGGGTCTAAATGAACTAAATATGTCTAATGTGTCTATAAACTATTCATTGTTTTCACACAAATTAAATGGTGCTATGTGTAGTAGTAGTTGTTTTATTTTTTTTATGGCAGTGCCTGAAAGACCCAGCCCCATTGTGCTAGGCACTGTACAAACATCAGACAAAAAAATGGTCTCTTACTGAAGTTTTTGAGTGTTCCAGTTTTAGGTGTGACAATGAGATTTTTGCTTTGTTAGCTCCTACAGCCTATCTAGGATGGCTGGGGATATTGAGTAAATTGAGGCTCTTCCTGGTGAGGTATGTAAATGGGTTCTTCAGCTGATATCTGCAGGTAAAGATTAGCAACTGAGACAAGTCATCAATTTTCATCTCTTCATTTCTGCTTCCTCATTGAAAATGATTACTTCCATCTAGGGATTGAAATGATGTTCTTTAGGCATTTATTACTGCCAGGTATCCTGCAGTAGTGGTGGTTTGTTAGGAGCTTAGATTGATTGGGAGAATGCCTAGTAATGAAGGATGTCATAAGATTATAGTAAGCACAGGTATTCAGGCTTAGCACATATGGGTGTTACAGAACTCCATTTTTACTCAGTTGTTTTCCATTTCCCAAGCCTTCTGTGACTTGCAATATTCCCCTGCTGTTATGGTTCCTCTCAATTAATTAGCCTCTTAAGGTTGGTCTATGCACCTCCACCTTATCATGTTTCTCTGACTGTATAAATATCTGTCTACTGTATGTTTCATTCCATGCATCCGATGAAGTGGGTACTAACCCACGAAAGCTTATGCTGAAATAAATTTGTTAGTCTCTAAGGTGCTACAAGTTTTTCTTTCTTATTTTCGTTTTGCTGACACAGACTAACACGGCTACTACACTGAAACCTTGCAATATTTAGTTTGTCTAAAACTAAATACTCGCTTGGGGATATGAGAAAATCCATTCAAAAGATAATAATAAATTGTATAGCCTTTAGAAAACCTGAGAGCAGATGGGACACAGTTTTTTTCCCCTCACAGGTTCATTGTTGAGTTGCACATAAAATCAGGCTTAGGACATTAAAGATAAAGATAAGCAGCATCTCAGAAATTGAATGTTTCAACAAAATGCTACACAGGCTTGTCATCATTTTTTGCTGCAATTGTTAACAAACTTTGACTAGCGGATTTGCTTTTAGTAAGGCGTGTGAGTACGTGGTTGATAATGTATCCTAAATGTGCAATTTTATTTGATTCATATCTTTTTCCTGTATAGGAGATATGTTCCTTAATTTAAAACAGTGAACACTCTTACTTATGTCTGAAATTCATCCCACTGCATTTCAATGGAAGCTGGGCACCTCACTCCCTTAGGCTCCTGTGAAAATCTCAGCCATAACTGATTGGCTGAGTCATAGCTCCAATGACTGTATGATTTCAAGTACAATGGAAAGGTCTAAACTAATAATGCTCAGTGGAATGACACCATGTAGATAAGCAGAGGACCAGGCCAACAGCCCATAACAGATTTTGGGAGTATTGAAGCTAGCTGGCCATAACATAAAATGTTTGTGTCATGATGCATTCACTGGAAAATTACTTGACCTAGCAAGAGAGCATAACTGATAGGAACCCTTTGAAACTTATGTTCCTCTTGAAATCCCCTTTAAAAAAAAAATCAACATGAGAGTCTTCCTCCGCTGAAACAGATGACTCTGTTAATACAGAGCTTTAAGAGGTATGACTCTAAAAATGTATCATAAATCATTAAGCAAGAATTAAAATATCTGTATCAATATCCCTTTGCCAAAGAAAGTAGTACAAAATTTTCATTTGTTTCTCAAAAAGAACTATTTGTTCTGTTCAAAAGGTAATGGACAAACAGCACAATCTAAACACTGAACTATCTTTCACCAAGCACTTGGATAGGTTTTGTAAAGCACATAGGGCTAGATTGTGAATACAGCGTGCTCTGAGAAAGGGGAAGCGTGTAGCTGCTGTGCTCCAAGAGCAGAGAACAAAGTGTGATTCAGAGTCACCAAATTCAATTTCCCCTTCCTCTGGGGAGGGAGTAAGTTACTTCACTGTCTCTGTGTGTGGGAGGCAGTGTGTGGGTGGGTTGAGCCTTAGCTTTCGGTGCTACTCTGGCTGGAAGTTGGAAGGGTGGCATTATAGAATCATAGATTCATAGAACTGGAAGGGACCTCAAGAGGTCATCTAGTCCAGTCCTCTGAACTCAAGGCAGGACTAAGTATTATCTAGACCAGGGGTGGACAAACTACGGCCCTGGGGCCACATACGGCCCTCCAGATGTTTTAATCCAGCCCTCGAGCTCCCACCAAGAAGCAGCATCCGGGGCTTGTCCCACTCTGGCGCTCCAGCCAGGGAGTGGGGTCAGGGTCTTGCCCCAATTCGCATGGCTTCCAGAAGCAGCGGCATGTCCCCCCTCCAGCTCCTATTCATAGGGGCAGCCAGAGGGCTCAGCACGCTGCCCCCACCCCAAGCACTGCCCCCGCAGCTCCCATTGGCTGGGAACCACTGCCAATGGGAGCTCTGGACAGAGCAGCGTGCAGAGCCACCTGGCCGTACCTCCACGTAGGAGCCGAAGTGGGGACATGCCAGTGTTTCTGGGATCTGCTTGAGGTAAGCACTGTCCAGAGCCTGCCCCCCGTCCCCCTTCCATTCCCCAACCCCCTGCCCTCAGGCCAAAATGTTTACCCACCCCTGATCTAGACCATCCCTGACAAGTGATTGTCTAATCTGCTCTTAAAAATCTCCAATGATGGAGACTCCACAACCTCACTAGTCAATTTATTCCAGTATTTAATCACCCTGACAGTTAGGAAGATTTTCCTAATGTCCAGCCTAAACCTCCCTTGCTGCAATTTAAGCCCATAGCGTTTTGTCCTATCCTCAGAGGTAAGAAAAATATTTTTTCTTCCTCCTCCTTGTAACAACCTTTTACACACTTGAAAACCATTATCATGTCCCCTCTCAGTCTTCTCCTTTCCAAACTAAACAAACCCAATTTTTTTCAATCTTCCCTCATAGGTCATGTTTTCTAGACCTTTAATCACTTTTGTTGCTCTTCTATGGACTCTCTCAAATTTGTCCACATCCTTCCTGAGATGCGGTGCCCAGAACTGGATATAATACTCCAGATGAGGCCTAATCATCACGGAGTAGAGCAGAAGAATTACATCTCATGTCTTGCTTACAACGCTCCTGCTAATATATCGCAGAAGAATGTTCGCTTTTTTTGCAACAGCAGTCATTTCCCATTTTGTATGTGTGTAACTGATTGTTCCTTCCAAAATGGAGTACTTTGCATTTGTCCTTATTGAATCTCATCCTATTTACTTCAGACCATTTCTCCAGTTTGTCCAGATCATTTTGAATTTTAATCCTATTCTCCTCCAGAGCCATTCCTTCTCTCCATTCCTCCCCATCCACTTGCTCAGAGTGGGAGAGTAACCCCTAATCTCTCCAATGCAGCCACGGTACATTTACACTTGTGCTGAGATGTATGTGTCAGGACTGGCTCAGGACCATCAGTTCTAACCTCAGAGAAGGCTGTCAGGAAGCAGGGCAGAGACCCCAAATCAGGGGTATGTTATATAATTAGATTTCACCAACCCAGTAAAAAGTGTGACCACGTAAAGCACTGAAACAGTCTTTCCATGGAGTCACAGATAGACTGGAATGCCCAAGGACACTATCTTGACACCCAGGCAAGCTGGACTTAAGTAGATTGTTGATGTACACCAAAGATCACAAAATATTCAGGTTGCTCTCAGTCCCCAGAGATTAGTCACTTACCCCAGGTCAATTTGTACCTTAAATTTCACACCAAAGACAATGCTTGCAGCCAATCCTATAGTAAAGTATCTAAGGATTTATTAACTAAGAAAATAAATTAGAGAGTTATTACAAGGTTAAAGCAGGCAAACATATATATACAGAAATGCACTACGGTCTACGGTTTCAAAAAGTGATGGAGTTGTAGTAATCTGTCGCCTCTGAATGTCATTTAGGGATAACCCAGGTTGATCCTGGGAATCTCTGCTTCTGTTTCCTAGCTCTGACCCTGTGAGAGTTAGAACAACAAAAGAGATGAAAAATTTTCTTGTCAGCTATTTTTATTTCCTCCTTCCAAAATTCAAGTACATGGGAAGAGCACTTGTGCACGTAGACTCTTCATCAGTGGAAAGAGGCAATTCACAAAGTCTTTGTATTTTGATGGCCCACAATTGCCCATTTGACAGGCTTTCTTGATGGACAGGAGATGAGCAAACATTTTTAGTTACAAAGCAAATCTTAAATATTACTTTATAGCATGTGATAAAGAATTATAAATGAGATTAATGCATGCTGCAATTTACAAACATTTCATAAAATCTAAACACATGGTTATAAGTCCAATATCCATCTTAACCACATGAACACACAGGTGAAAAAGACTGGCTTCCAACACTTAATTTGTCAGTGCTTGGTTGAGCTGGTCAAAAAGCACTAGTTCTGCACTATAGTTTTTTCTTGGTTCATCTCTTCATACTATACAAAAGACGTACAGCACAGATGTCTTCTGGTTTAATAACTTGGCATTCTAAGTTTACACAGGTAATAGCTGTAGTAGGCTCCCAATTCTGCTGTCTTCCACCCCTGAGCCTCTTTTGTTAACCATACCCTGTAATTCAGACAAAGAAATTTTTCAGTCTTGGTTTTATGTTATCTTACCTATTCAACTGGCTAGTCAAGATGCCCAGAAAAAGAAACTCTTAGATCTGTGAAAGTCTGTCAGTGCTTTCACAAAGATGGTAACAAATATGAAAAGTAACCTAAAGACTCCTATACCTGGGAACAATTGTCATGTCATCTCAAGGGAGAAGTTTTACATCCACAGACTGAAAAGGACAAGCCATCCCAAAGGACGGGTCTCACTCAAGTAGTCCCATTTCAACTCACTGATATCAAACAATTGATTTTGAACATAGTGCCTTTCAAACATCCACAGTATACATCAGATTGATAGTCCCTGCCTACAGGAATCTAAACTGACAGGTTGGAGAGAGAGAATGTATGAAGGAAATCTGCTTTAGGAATAGTAATGAATCACTGGCATTGGGAATTGCTAAGAGATCCCACACAGAATAGAAGGCAGGATTGATCAGAGGATTATTAAGTATTCTCATCAATTCAACAGATATTGACATGGTCATATTAGCACTCCTCTAATTTAGGAAGCAACTTTGCAGTCACCTTATTTTTGGTAAAATGAGACAACTGTGCCATTGTTGCCTATGTAAACAAACAAGAGAGCACAAAGAGAGAAACTTCTGAGAGAGTCCTTGACTTATTCCATTGATTAGTGGGATGTACCATCAATAAAACAATCCAATTTAAACAGGCTGTCTCATCAGGAAGTTTATGCTCAAGAGTGCAATTATATGATTTAGAAACCAATCAGCATTCTGGTAGTCAAGTTGAGGTTTTCGCAAGTGGATATTTTCACTTCTAAGGAAAATTGCAAAATTGCAACATTGGCTTGTGCCATAGCAATATTCAGACCACAATGTGTACTGTAATTTGTATTTTAAGCAATTAAGAACATAAGAACAGCCACAATGGGTCAAGTCAATGGACCATCTACCCAGTATCCTGTCTTCTGACTGTGCCCAATGCCAGATGCCCCAGAAGGAATGAACAGAACAGGTAATCATCAAGTGATCCTTCCCTTTTGCCCAATCCCAGCTTCTGGCAAACAGAGGCTATGGACACCATCCCTGCCCATCCTAGCTAATAGTCATTGATGGACCTAGCCTCCATTTTGGAATGCTGTTATTGTCTTGGCCTTCACAACACCCTCTGACAAAGAGTTCCATGGGTTGACTGTGCATTGTGTGAAGAAATATTTCCTTTTGTTTGTTTTAAACCTGCTGCCTATTAATTTCATTTCGTGACACTAGTTCTTGTATTATGAGAAGGAGTAAATAACACTTCCTTATTTACTTTTTCCACACCAGTCATGATTTTTTAGACTTCTATCATATTCCACCAAAAGTCATCTATTTTCCAAGATGAAAAATCCCAGTCTTATTAATCTCTCCTCATATGGAAGCTGTTCCATACCCCTAATTATTGTTGTTGCCCTTTTCTCTACCTTTTACAATTCCAATATGTCATTTTTAAGAGCGGGGAACCAGATCTGCATGCAGTATTCAAGATGTGGGCATACCATGGATTTATGTAGAAACAATGATATTTTCTGTCTTATTATCTGTCCCTTTCCTAATTATTCCAGATGCTCTGTGCTTTTTCTTTGATACTTCTCAGCAACAGACTAATACAAAATATATAAATGAACAATGACAAAGTAACCTTAAGAGCCTCATCTGAACTGGAGATTTTATCATGCTTTGGATGACCGTACTGTCAAACTGCACTTAATTAAGCTGTCAATAGTTAAGTTCTCTTTAAGAATGCAATACATAAATGATAAATTATTTGTTTAGATATTTTATAAATGTTAGGAGTTTTGTTGCTTGAATCCAGAATCCAGGTCACTATATTCCCTTATGGATTCCAAATGTCTTTTTTTTCCCTCTTTTCTCCTACAGCTTTTATACTAGAGTTCCTAATGACTTAGTTTTAGGGAGTGCTATTAATATCCCATGGAAGCATTTGTTGATGAATGCACTATGATGCAGTGATAAAAGTTGTTTGATTTTTCTTGCCCGTTCGCTGTCTTCTCTGTGCAACTGCCAGATTAGCTCAGATACTCCTCAGTTTTGTCTTAGAAGCCTTCAATTGGTGGATTTTTTTTGTATATGTTTGATGGACAATATGGTACTATATGCTGTTGATAACTGAGTTGTTATTGAATGTTTATAAAGTGATTTAACATCAGCATGGGAAAAGTGTTTTGGAAGGGTAAAATATTACTAATAATTCCTTTATGTACTAGGCATTATTAAGAAATACTATTATTTATATAGCACTATAAACATGCAAGGCGGTAGACAGAGAGAAAGAAAAAAAGAAAAAAGAAAGAAAGAAGGAAGCCTATGCCCCAAATACCTTACAATGTAAGTAAATGACTAATCTCAAATGGCTTTGTTTTGCCCATAAAATTATATGCTCAATTAACAAAATAAGGTATAGCTTTAGTTGCCTTACTTTTAGGGTATTTTCTTTTTAAAACCAAATATTCAAGATTTTATTTAACCCAGCTACTGAAAGATTTGTAACTTCAAATTATCTTCCCTGTCAGAATTTTGCTAGCTCAGAAGGAGACATTTCTGAATTACTCTGACTAGATTAGAGATGTCACACTTTCTGGAGTGGCTCGCGACCATGAGTGCCTACCTCGGGGCAGACTGTCAAAAACAGGGCATTCCCTCGCCCCAACTAGTGGCATGTTCTATCATTAGATGTTACCAAGCTAGTAACAAATGTGAACTCCAGAAGCACTACAGTAGTCTTATAATGGAGTCACAGAAAGTGCCTTTAGACATGCCAGTCTATCTTGCCACCAGACAAGCCGGGCTATGTGATAAATGGTCACTTACACCAAAAATCACAAAATATTCAGGTTACACCCAGTCCCAAGAGACAACTCACTCACCTAGGTTGATTTGCATCCCAAATCTCACACCAAAGACTTGTAACCAATTCTATGGTAAACTCACTAACTAAAGGTTTATTTGCTAAGAAAAAGGAATGAGAGTTATTGAGAGGCTAAAGCAGGTAAAATAGATGAACAGGTGAGTCACAGTCTAATTTTGAAATTTGAAAGGCAGCAGAGATGTAATAAACTGCCAGTTTCCCAAAAGTATTTTAAGGCTACCCGGAGTAACACTGGGAATCTCCTTCTTCTCACTGGGTTATTCTGCCGTGTTAGAATCCAAACAGTCCAGAGATGAAGAATTTTTCCTTGTGCTCATATTTATAGCTTCTTCTCACAGAAACCAGGCTGGCAGGACAGCCCCTACATGAGTCCTTTGTTTCATGATGAGAAGAGAGGGATGCACATAGACACTTCGTCCTCACACACAATGACCATTTGCTTTCCATGCACAGGAATTAGCACTTTCCTGTTAAAGTTCTTCATTTGCATTACACAAGGCTTCTTTCTCATTTGATGGGTTACTTAGTTACATGCAATGCAAATATTTGTTATTACAGTACATGATAACAGAGTACAGATAAATGAAAACAACACATGCAACATCTCACTAGTTCTTCATGGAATTTAAACATTACAAACATTCTTATACATTTTAACATCTATTTTGAACTATACTAACACATAGGTGAGCTGGTCTGGCTTTCAACTGTGAGTTTGTCAGTTCTTAGCTGATGCTTGTGGCTTTGGTCAAAGTTGGCACTTGGCTCACCAGTGCCAGAAGGGACATTCCTACTTTTCAGACCAGAAAGGACTGCAGGATGAGAAGGCTCTAGGTATAGGTGATAAGGGTCTGCAATGCCTACAAGGTATCTGACAGATTCAGGTCCACTGGCAGGTTCACTTGAGGGAATGCCTATCAATGCTGGTTTGGTGGAAATGGTCCATAGAGAATAATTTGCAGGTAAAATTTACCTGTTAGCTTTTTGTGTACATTAGTGAAACTGCAGTATTAAGATTCCCCACCCCCACCCCAAAAAAAACCCCAAAACCCAGAGCATTAGGGATTTGTAAAGCTATTGCACATGTACCTCTGCAGTTTTGTAAGTGATTGACAAATGTTATACCACACAGGAGAACTATAAATATGCCCTTGGATTGTTTTTAATCAAATGCCCACACAATCACTTTTCAATGAGCATAGTATATCACTCCATGTACTATGAAATCGATTGCTTATGTGTAAGGCTACAATTTTGTCATGGAGGAAGCGGACATCATAGAATCTGTGACTTCCAGAGACCTCTGTGACTTCAGCTCCTGCAGCTGGGAGCTGCAGGGTCCTGCCGCCTCCTGCAGAGGCCAGGAGGTATAAGGTACTCCCGCTGCATGAGGCAGCGGGTCCCCAAGTTCCCAGCCACCATGGGCAGTGGGGGTACCCCACAGCTCCCAGCCACCACAGGCAGGGAGGGTACCCCGCAGTTCCCGGCTGCTGCAGGGGCAGGAGGATCCCCGTAGCTCCTTGCCAGCCACTGCGGTGGGGCAAGGGGACCCCTGCAGCTCCCAGCCGCTATGGGGGGACAGGGAGACACTCACAGATCCCCACCATGGTGGCAACAGGGGGACCCCACAGCTCTCCACTTCCAGACAGGGTCAGGGGGACCCCCACCACCCCCAGCAGCCAAGGGGGCAAGGGGACCCCCACAGCTCCACACTGTGGCAGCACAGAAGGACCCCCTCAGCTCCCCACCACTGGGAGGGGGAAAGGGGACTCTGCAGCTCCCCTCTACCATGTGGGGGCAGGAGACCCTGGAACTCTGAGCCCCATGGGTGATGGTGGCCCCAGAGCTTCCAGCCACCTGCAGCTGCCCAGTCCCTTCCCATTTTATCATGGATATTTTTTAGTAAAAGTCAGGGACAGGTCACGGGCTTCTGTGAATTTTTCTTTATTGCCCATATCCTGTCCGTGACTTAACTAAAAATATCCATGACAAAATATTATCCTTACTTTTGTGTAACATTATTTTTTCAACATTAGTTCCTACAGAGATTTAAACCATGATGCAGACAGCATGTAAACAGAGGCGTCATTTCAGACAAATTTGAGGGGGGTGGGCATAGTTTTGTCAGCATAATGAACATTATATGTAATTATATCATATCCTGAAAAGTCTGCAGGTGGTGCCAAAAAGTGAAAGACATAATGTAACATAATCAGGGTGGGGGAAAACCAAGGTTGAGGGGGGAAATTATCCCCCTTTGCCCCATAGCAAATGACACCCTTGCATGTAAGGACAGAATTAGTTAAAATCTCCATTAAATTTTTCAGCACAGTTGAACGAGATTCACTATGGTTTCCTTTCAAAGGGTCTCACGTTCCAGGATTTATGGAAGTTTGTAAGTCTTAACTCATGAGTTGCTTCTAATTATAGAATTATATTTATTTTACACACAGATATGCTGAAAATTCATCCTCATCTTTAAAAGAAATTTAATAGAAAACATATTTATTACCACATTTCTAGACAAACAGATTCATTCATTATGAATGTATTAGGCACTCACAAATATCTGTCTTGAGTGGAAACACCATATTTTACAGAAATTATAGAACTGGTCAATGTATAATTTCTTAGTAAACACTCTATTTGCTAGTAAATAGTCCCCTCGCTACATCTGGAAAATACAAAATTATTACTTTTAGATAAACAATAATAAACCTTCTTTTGGTCCTTGCAAGCCTTGTAACTGTTTAATGCTGCTGGAGCAGGACAGATATAGCTAGGCAGAATGCATCTCCTGGGTACATCAGATTTAATAAATCCAAACATTCTGTCCATTTTAATTTACCGGAATGATAGCTGACACAGCACAAGAAAAATGGTGAAGGACCTGCACTGAAAAGGTTAATGACTAACTAGTGTTAAGTGCCCTTCTGTATTTCTCTGGCACCCTATCTTTTCTATCTATTCTTTGACTGATCAAGCCCACCCACTGGAAATTACAATATTACACAAGTCCTTAATGTTGACTAAAAAGGCAATGAAGTCAAGCATCTTTTCTAACATCATCCGTTACAAGAAAATTCTTGTTAGAGGGAAATATCTCCAAGGCACTCACTCTTTCCCTTGGCTTATAATAGGATATTCTTGATTAAAATAACACTTTAAATATTGAGACATCTGGTGTTCTTATTTATGATAACATTTTGTTACACTGTAAATTTGAGGCATTAAAGAATAGTATCTAAAGCTGTAATGCTCATATTTGGAGCTTACCAAAATGTTCCAAAGAAGTGGATTGATGGAAAACTTTTGAATGTTCTTTAGTGAAAGTTATTTTAGAGGAAAAATAATAATCCACCTCTTTCAATAGTAAGAGTCTCTGGGATTCTTTATAAAAACATGCCTCTAGATTCTTGTTTTATTTTGACATTCATAATAATTCCTCTATTTTCTATTACAATAAGGCCCAATGGTAACATAAATCCAATATTTTTTAAAAGTTAGAATGTGCACTTTTGTCATGAATTTTGTCTGTATAACTCAAGCCCAAAGGAAATGAATGACTTTGAAAGTAGAGGGTTTTTTCTTTTAGTACAATATTATTTCGTGAAAAAAAATTGTATGGAAGGAAAATATATGTTGGGCTAGACTGAGATTTTCTTATTTCACTCTTTGTAAAGAGCAGTTCAGAATCAAAATTCCTTCTCTGATTCCCCACTTGCGCCTAATCTGATACTACCCAGTGACCAGCAGCAGTGTATGGGTAGGATTTTGAAAAGCATTCAGCAGTGGCCTAACTCTGCTCCCATTTCAGTTTCCAGAATTTTTTTTCCTTTGTGTCTATGTGTGTGTGTGAGAGAGTGTGTGTGTGTGCGTGTGTGACTGATGTGCAATTACAGCTCATTGTTTTTATTTGAGTTTATTTTATGCTAGCCTGTACTACTATGGGAATTCACTGTTAAGTAATTATTATGTAATTATGTTAAGTAATTATTATGAATTTTAATACCTAATTATTTGTCATTTTTCTTTAACCCAAGGTGTATTCAGAAATGCTATTATCATAAGGCTGAATTTGTTTCTTTACTTTGAAATATTTTGCTTTTTCACTTAACAACGACTAGCCCATGTCTTTATGCTTGTCATAAAGTATGCATGTATGTGTATGTCTGTATTTTATATTAAATTTCCCTCTAATGGCCTTAAGCCTTCAGAGAGATCCATGTGGGCAATACAAATCAGGGTATGTCTACACTACCTGCTGGATCGGGTAGTTGAAGTTGCGTATCTTGGGTCGATTCCCCCCGTAGTGTAGACCAGAGCTGTGTGTGATGTCCCTGAGCAGCTGAACACTCAAATATGACCAAATCATAAAGACAGATCTTTTCAAGAATGCCAGGACATCATTAGAACAGTATGAAATTGATTCTCTAGAGACTTGTACATATTTATTTTGTATTTCATTTGAGTTTGGAAGGCTGTCTCACCACAAAAGAGCCTTTGCTGTCTTAAGCCACTAGAATTCAATCTAAAACTCTGCTTAGTACTTTCTGTTGACCCTGTTACATGATATGATAACCTTTGATATGTGATCATAAAAATGTCATATTTCCTTAGAGATGAGTGCTTGTATTTTTCTTATGTACACACTGTACCTTTTGTTTCTCCTGGTGAGCTAGGAATCAAATCCACATCTTTTAGTCAGAGATTGATTCTTCTTTGTATGCATGAACATCGGCCATTTCCTGAATAGTGCCAGAGGATACGAGGGCTGAAATTTACCTTTGACGTTGCTTCAAGGGCTGCATGCACATTGTGCCCTGAATCATCTGCTGAAGCATGCTGTGTATTTTGCACATGAACTGCCTGGACAGAGTTTTACATTCAAGGGGTTGATTGGCAAAACAAAATCAAAATGAAAAGAGAGCAAAATTGAATTTCTGTAGTGGATAAAATACCCAGAAGGCAGGTGAAAGAGAAGGCAGACACGAGCAGATCAGAGAGAGGCTACTCTCTTGATGGATTCAGGTTGGATTTGACCATGAGACTTCAAACTAATGAAACTCCATCCATAACAGTAATTATTAAATGTTTGGAATTATTGCTGAATTATGTAAAATGTCAGTGGCATTGCATGCAGCAGCACCTTATTTTGATTTAGGACAGCTTGGGTGAACACTGTAGAAATGAATGGCGATTATGTAGGGCTGATCATTGTAAGTGAAGGTACCCTGATATTCAGGTACCACTGAGACTACTGTGAACTTGCATAACAAATGCATTGGACCTGTGATTAACAGAGTAGACTATTGAGAAAACAACCTGACCTCAGAAGCCTGACTCTGTAGGAGATTTTCATTATCAGAATAAATATACAAACTGTATTTGTCTTCAGTACAACAGTTTTAAAAGGGGAGACAGTGATGCTGAAAGGTTACACACTCTTTTATTTTTTATCTATCTTTACATAGCTAATCCTTTCTCTGGACTAGCGCACAATGGAGTCTGAGGGCTTTGGCCTGCGTTTCATTTTCTAATTATACTGTGTTATAAAATGTAAATCTGTCTTTATATGAGGATTACTGTGTCAGCTTCTGAAATCCTCTGAGTCTTCCTTCGATAAAGATATTCAAAATGTAACAATGAGGATACTTTACGGATACTGACAAAAATCTAAATAAGCAGCTCCTATAGAAAGTTGTGTGTGGTGTTGCTCTGGATGCATACTAACATTAATATTTTGAAGTGTAAATGAACATAACGTGGCTTTTGCCACACATCATCTCTTTCATTAGTCAAGTGCATGCTGTATTTGGTTAACTCTCCCTTTGTCCATATACCTAGTAAATGTATGTATGTATACTCTGTTCATTGCTGTGGGCTAGACTGTGAAATCAACTACATGCCCATGCAGGGTGTAAATGGGGAGTAAATGTTCTCTTTATGCTCCTGTACACCTGTGCTAGACTCTGAGTCTGCAGTGGTAACCAGTCACTGTGCTCCCACTACTCTCCCTGAAGCTAGGTGAGGGCAGGCAGGGAAAGAGCAGAGGCAAGGCTCTGCTACAACAGCACATCAGCTGGTGCAGCAGTGGTCATGAATTGCCACTGGGTGTGCGCCAATAGACCCCTCTCTGAAGCACAGTTCTGTCCATGCACTGCTCCTGATGCAGTGTAGGTACCAACACACCACTCCATACAAATCGCTTGTGATAAAAACATATTGTATTCATGCACTTTCAGATGCTCCAAATACTTGATATGCATGGTCACTGATCACCTTCTGCAGTGAATTTTGGCTTTTTTCTACTTAGATATGATGCTAAATTTAAGGCAAATTCTACCACTTGACATTCTCAGTGAAGTGAAGGGACATGCATGGGAGCTTCTTAGTGCAGAATTTGGATTATGGTCTTGGGGAAAGACATGTTGTTACCTAAGATTGGGTATTCTGAATGGGAAAGGGTACTTTAAATAGGTGATTTTAAAAATACTCTGTGAAAGGAGTGGTATGGTGTTAGGTATAACTAGATATAATAGTATAAGTCCAATTCTGCATTCCCTACTCAGGAAAACTCTCACTGAATTCTAATGGGAATATATCTCCTCACTGAATCTTTCCTGAATAAGAGGTACCTCAGGCTCATCCCTAACTATTCTGCACATTTACTAAAATATAGTCAAGTGTCCAGGGATATATGTTGTTTCTGAAGCTTGTAATTCTCTCTATTATACAGATGCTAAATTATATCTGCAAATTTAAATTCTAGTTTTAATTCTAGATAGACAATACTTTAACTTAGATGCGTGGTAAAATGAAGTGAATTGTATCCCCTATTTTAGATATGCATAACAGAAGTGCCTTTTAGCATGTTTGTTGCATATTTGGAACAGTGTACTACTCATTTTGCAAAGTAGAATGAGGAATTTTCTTTTAAGTACAATACATGTTGATTGTCATGGTAAATGGCCCTTATGGTGTAATATATTAGTATTTATATATTTTATGCAGCTCCCTCAGTATGCTTGCTATTTTAAAGAAAGCCAAGGTCTCTGCCCCAAAGAGCTTAATATCTCAGTCCCTCATCTTTTTTGCTCAGGATTTACTTCAAGCACATGTATAGTCCCATTAAAAACTGTAATGTTTGCAGCACTGAGCTAAAGTAGGCAGGATACAAAAATAAACAAAATGATGGACTAATGGAATTTTGTTTGAGCCAAGAATTTGCTTTGGAAAGTTGTTAAAGATTTTCTAAATAGGCCTTTTGTAACCAAGGCTTTATAAGAAGGGATTTGAAGGAAGAGAGGGCTGGAAATATGTCCAACTGAGTAAGGGAGCTAGTTTCAGGCATGAGCAGTAGAAGAAAGGCAATAACTGGCCCAGATTCATTTGTGTTTTTCTGATATTGCACCTCAGCCCAAGATGAAACTCTAAGCTCACAATTGTTATGGTTACGGAGCTGCTTGCAATTGCCACAGGACCGTTATTCAGTTGCTAATGCATGCACCTCTGTCCCCTTTCTGATCTTGTTGTGTGTACCCCTCAGGTGTTAGGCCTCATGCACTTAACTGTCTTGGATGGAATTTTTCAGTTTTCCATCTCTTAGACTGGGATCTGGGCACCATATTCTATCTATGCCGACCACTTCTTATTGTTCAGATCCAAATGGCATCATCTGCATCTTTTCCTTTGGAGCTTATGACCAGTATTATATGGCCATATTAAAACAAATCAGATTATTAGCAAATGGAAGAGAGCATTAGAGAAAATTATTTCAAAATGAAAGCCTATATGCATATCTAGACTCATCTAATCTTACACCTTACTATAAGCTAAGTTAGATGGGCTTCCCTCTTGCGTTACGGAAACTGAATGGCCCCAACTTAGATTTTTTTTAGGAAGCTCTTGGGATTCAGTCTGGTATCACTTTTTTCTTTCAGCGACTGTGTTTGTTCCTTCCTCTGAGAAACTCCCTTTTCATAAAGCCTTACTCGCAGTGAGCCTCAATGCGTCTCAATGTCCTATAATGGGTCTAACTGCCAAACAATTGAGTGACCGTGCAGCCTTAATGGCTTGCAATCACAGGTCTTGTGACTGTGGGCAATCATGATGAAACTGTCTTCTCCACCTGACATTCCAATACATGAGCTCAGGAAACATATGGCATAAAACACATTTGGGGTCCAGATCAGTGTTCAGTACTAAGCACCGTCACATCAATGTCTGAGCCAATCTAAGATCCAGGGGGGAAATGGAGGACAATTCTGCAGGGTGGGTGAGGCGGGGGGGGGGGGGAGTTTAAGAACTTCTGTTTAGTATGTGATGTTGTTAAGATTCTAAATGCATAAAAGACAGAAAATTCAAAGTTGAGGTTCCCACAGTGAGCGTATGACCTCATTGCACATATGTAAGCTATAAAAGTAATACATAGGCCAAGCTATGGTAATACCTTGACTGAGGGAGCACAAAGATGCCTTGGTTCCTCCCTCTTCATCTGTGGCTGAGGATCTATGAAGATAAATACTTGTTTGTTTGCTGTAGTTTTGATCATATTAAAGGCCATTGGATTTGAATTTGTTGAACCTGAATAAATGCCCTTTTTGCAGGCAATAATAAATAGTTAATAGACACATAAATGTAGAGCTGGAAGGGACCTTGAGAGGTCATCAAGTCCTGTTCTGAGGCAGGGCCAAGTACATCTAGACCATTCCTGACAACCAGTTCTTAAAAACCTCCCTTGGAAGCCAATTCCACAGCTTAACTTGCCTTATAGTTGCAAAATTTTTCATAATATCTAACCTAAACCTCCCTTGCTTCAGATAAAATCCATTACTTCTTGTCCTGCCTTCAGCGGACATAGAGAACAGTTGATCACCATTTTTTTTATAGCAGACTTTAGGATATTTGAAGACTTTCTTCAGGTCCCCACTCAGTCTTCTTGCTCTACACTCAGCATGCCCAGTGCTTTAACCTTTCCTCCTAGGCCAGGTTTTCTAAACTTTTTATCATTTTTTGTTGCTCTCCTCTCGACTCTCTCCAGTTTGTCCACATCTTTCCTAAAGTGTGGCACCCAGAATTGGACACAATACTCCAGCTGAGGCCTCACCAATTTCTTCCTGTGCCTTACATACAATGCTCCTCGCTTTAGTTGATATTGAAGAGTACCAAACTCAGGACTGACTCCTGTGGAACCTCACTAAGTACACCCTCCCATTTTGATAGCTAAACATTGATAGCTACTCTTTTAGTTGCTCTTTCAACCAGTTGTGCACCCACCTTATAGTGATTTCATCTAGACCACATACCCCTTTGTTTATATCATGTGGGACTAAAACCAAGATATATCATGTCTTCTGCTTCCCCTATCTAGTAGGTCAGGAACTCTTCCAAAGAAGGAAATTAAGTTGTTTGGGCATGATATGTTCTTGTGTCTATTCCCTATTATCCTCTAGGTGCTTGCAATGTGATTGTTTACTAATTTGCTCCAATATATTTCTAGGTATCAAAATTAGGCTGATTAGTCTATAATCCCCCGGGTCCTGTTTGTTCCCGTTTTTAACGTGAATTGCTTTATTAAATCTTTGTCTAATGTTTATTGATTAGTGCAGACACTTAGTGAGGATTATGTTTTAAAATCAAATCCCAGTCCTTAACATAAAGGAGAATAGACTACAGTAATTAATTGTAATAGAAGAGTGCATCACAGAAATTACAAAGAGAAAAGTTGGACATTTAGAAGAAAGAGGTGATACTTGTGACAGACTAGGGTCTGTCAATATATTACTACATAATATCCAAGTGTGACAATTTGGAGAAAGTGTCATCTTATGAATTTAATTTGGTTTTGTGATAATCATTTGTGATTGTACTGATTTGTAGAATAGAATGTCTATTTTGTATATGAGAGTTGTTTTGCTGAGAGCCAGCTTAAACAGGTATATGCATAGCAAGGCTGGGTTAGGGCAGGATTTTCTCACCTTTGGGAGAGCTAACACAGGAAGAGTCATCCAGCCAGGTCCCAAAGACTATTTGTTTGCTAATGACTCTTATCACCTCCACCATGCCCACTGAAATAAAGAGAGTGTGCATGTGAATGCAGCATGGCTAGGGCATGGGATTTCACAATGGGATACCTGACCAACACTCTGCTTATAAGCAGGAGGGCTTCATGTACAAGGGACAGTCATCACCAGGAAGAGAAGACTGAGCTGGAGGAGAGGGGTGGGGAGGGCCCTGAATTCTCTGAAGAACACTGGCCAAGACCTAAAGGTGCTTTCAGGGAAACTGAGAAAGGGTCTTGTGTGAAGAGTTTGCTATTTTTGCCTACAGCTGTAACTTGTGCTTTTCTATGAGTAAAGAATGTGTTTATGAATTTCCTTTTCAAAAACCATGTGTTATTTGTTTTAACTGACATGTAGTCCTCAAAGAGTTAAACTGTAAACCAGAGTACCCGCAAGCATAGGCGCTGACTTCCCCTCTGCCCGGTGGGTACTCAACACCCCTCCCGCCCATGGCCCCACCCTGGCCCGCCTCTTCCCACCCCTGCACTGCCCTTGCCCCAGCCCCATTCCACCCCTTCCCCAAAGTCCCCAACCAACCCGGCCTTTTCCCACCCCAGCCCCGCCCCCTTCCAGTCCCCATTTCACTCCATTCCCCCAAGTCCCCGCCCCTGCCCTGCCCCTCTCCACCTCCTCCCCATAGCGCGCTGCATCCCCACTCCTCCCACTCCTTCCCGGAAAGTCCTAAGTGCCACCAAACAGGTGTTAGGCAGCGGGAAGCGCTGGGAAGGAGGGGGAGGAGCGGGGATGCAGCACACTCAGGGAGGGGGAGAAGGAGGTGAGGAGAGGGGAGGTTGGCTGCCGGTGGGTGCGGAGCACCTGCTATTTTTTCCCCATGGGTGCTCCAGCCGCGGAGCACCCACTGAGTCGGTGCCTATGCCCAGAAGGATGGAGCTCTGGGGATAGTGTGCTAAAGCTATTGTGGAGACTTGGGGGTCACTACTGATCTTGGGGCTGTACTATGGTATCCCACATCTCAGGCAAGGTACTAGATAGAGAATCTGTACCCAGGAAGTGTGCTAAAGAGGCCAGACTAAGAGACAGTATCTGAATGTTGCCTAGGCCTAGTAATCTTGGGAGCGTGGGGAAGCTAGAGTTTGCGTCCAATATTGCAACCTTGTATTTGACCACAAGGCGGGAACTCTGCCAGGGCTGAAACACCAAGGAAGGAGGAAGTGAGTTTTAGTTTTAGGGGAAAAAAACCCTCCAGCCAGATTAAACAATCCTCCCCATGAACAATTGGTAGGTCCAGCAAAAAACAAACAAAGTGATGGGTCAGGTACATGTTCATACACCAACCAGTGAAATGCTAGGGAAATAAGGAAGCTCTCTTTGGATGAAGGTGATATAGCTCAGTGGGGTTAAACAGAGCAGCTTTGGGGCAGAAAGGTGACCCCACCTAATATGATAATGAAACTGACCTCTTTTGTAAAGCACTTTGAGATATATGGCTGAAAAGTGCTATGTGAGGGCTAAGTATAATTATTATTTTTTTAAAATATAGTATACTCTAACCCTTGGATGTAGAAGGGGTCTCTCTCTCTAGACACAGAGTTGGGCTAGAATTCTGACAAGGAAGTCAAAGGCAGGACTTGTGTTTTGGACATGTAAGATTTTACTTTCTGTGACTAAACTGAGATGCCTTGTCTAGTTTAGATGATGGGAAGTGAAATCTAGATTTACTATATAAACCATTTGTTTTTGTTTTAAATCAGTTTTCTTTCTGTTTTTAATAAACCATGTTTTAAGGAATTACATTTTTAGGTGTTTTAAAACAGTTCATTCCAAGGAGAAAATAACTGCAGTCTCTTTACCCCTCAGTCACTGTTTATCGGACCTAAACCACCCACCCACTATCATGGATGGAACTGTCCTCTCCCACTGAGGTGCATTGCCACCAGGTTGTATTGGACAAACACCTGGAGTAACCCTAAAAGGACCAAGAAGGAAACATGAGTCATATGGTGATGTAGCCAGTAGGCCCTAAGAAGATATTTTTAAATGAGAGACTAAAGAAAAAACTTTTGTCTAAACATGAAGGGTCTCTAATCCAATACTCACTGAGTCAACATGAATTTTAACATTGCCTTCAGTGGGTTTTATGTAAATGCTGCATAATGGGAGGAAACTCTTTTAGGTGGTATTTGGAAGTCACAAAAGCCAAAAGATTTACCGAAAGTAGTGATATAAGAACTGATGCACAAACAACAGAAAGATGAAAGGTTTCAGAGTGAAAAAAGTAGGATGACAGAGTAAGATAAAAATCACAGTGATATGATCTATATGAAAAACAGGAATATATGAGGCTTTGAGTGTTCCCAAGATGGTTTCCTAGATAGTAATGTTGAAAAATAATACCAGATGGTCCACTCATGGAACTTTTTTTTTTTTTTTTTTTTTTGGCAAATTGAACACTCCCTGAACCTCAATTCATTGAAGAAATTCTTTATCCTGCTTTATCCTGATGAGTGCTGATCAGTCAGATTCTGACCCAGTAAATCACTTAAGCGTTTGCTTAACTTTAAACTTATCAATAAGTCTTCATTGGCTTCAAATGCACTAGTGAGTAAAACTGTTTGTTGAAAAAACTATGTGGTTACAACAGCTTAATTCATTGAGTGGTGTACTTTTACCTAAAATTCTATTCCTTAATCTACAAAGGAGTTTGGAAAGATTGGTCTTGGAGCCTCTTTTGTGTAAAAGGAGAGGTGTTTTCTATTTGTCTTTTTATCTAGAAATATCAGGAATGTGAAATCTGTTTTTCCCTGGGTTTTTAAACAAGGGGATAGTTTGAGTGATTATCATCATCATCATAATCATCTTAACTAAAGGGCTGAAAGTGTTAAATCTTTAACAAAGTCTTCCTTTATTTTGAATGTTATTTAGTCATTAAAGTTAAATAGGCATTCATTTTAAAATACCATATTAAGCAGACTACCAGTGATCATGGACTGCCTATACAGGACCTGAAAGTGTAATGTCTTAAAAAAACCCACCTTTATAAATCCCCAAAACCTTTAAGGTGGAGCTGTCTATTTCTTTTTGCTGTGGAAAAATTGCTAAAAATGAAAAATATATATATTTTCATCAAAATTTTCCCAAGACAGTTTTTGACTTTTTCATCAGGGAATAAAAATTTGAAAAATTTTGTAGTAAAACTTTTGATCTGGAAATCATGCTGGGGTGCATGATGGGAATTGTAGTTCAGGTGCCTCATGTCCCCAGACTCCTCTATGAACTGAGGTCTCTGGCTGTACTACATCTCACATGATGCACCATGGTGTTCCCTCATGCTGAATATCTACAGTGCATCATGGGAGATGTAGTCTGGCTGGGGGACTCATAGACAAGATTGGGGGCATGAGACACTCCAACTACAATTCTCACAAGAAAATATGATGGTGTTTCTTAATCAATTTAGTTTTTTGGCCAAAAAATCAATTTGGGGACATTTTTAAATGAAAAGTTGGAATTTTTCATAGAATGCAGAAAAATTTTATCTGGAAAACCAATTTCCCATCAAAATACAGTTTTGATGGAAATTTTTTTAACCCACCCTCATTTAAGGCTTTCTTTACCCAAAATAAGAAAACTAGAAGAGGCCACAAGCCCATTTTTTCCACTATATATTTTACATTTAACATCAAGTAACATCAACAAAATGATTATATTCTTATAACAATCTTGGTATTCCACATATAATGTAGGTGGCTCCATACTTATGTATATTCCTTTAACAAGTTGATGCTATAACCAAATGGCTGTCATGGAATCCAGAGAAAGGCTCTGGGGAATGTGTTTTAATATAAAACACTGAGTACTTATAACTGTGCCAGTTTCGTTTTTACAGATGTTGTTTATAATATGGATAGGCTGAAAGAATTAGGAAATTCTAAAACAATGGTACCAGTTCTCCTCGTATTTGTACCAATATCAGACAGGTGTAACTGCATTGACTTAATGTTTATACCGGTATAAGTGAAAAGAGAATCAATTCCAATCTTTCTAGTTATCTCTGAGGCTTGTATCTCTTTCATGGGTGACAATGATGTCCAAAGAGATCTGCCACATTCAAACACTAACTTGAGAAGGATTTTCTATCCTAAGCTTTTCTTTGCAGTAACTGATAACTTTTAGAAATACTTCCTTTTGAACATCTTATGCATGGTTTTACCTCAGAGGGATTTTTTTCTGAGAGTTCAGCTTTTTTTAAAGTCACAGGAATGTGAAAAGTACAATTTTTGGTACTTTAAAAAAAGTGACCTTTTCTGACCTCAAATTACTCAAAAACAGATAAATGGTATAATCAGCTAGTTTGACAGGAGACTAGTAATCCATGACAAAATGTGGAGGAAATTAACAATTAAAATATACAAAGAAGGGTCAATAGTTTGACATTAGAAGACAGAGGTCACATAAAAGTTGTGCTGAACAAACAAAAAGGAAGGCGCTTTGTATATTTGTTCCAAACATAGTGCAAGAATATTAACAAACTGATAACTACAGCTATGAAAAAATGGTTGACGATCGTTCCTTTTCAGCACTTGAGTTTTTGGGTCATTTTATCATGAAATATACTTCAATTCCAAGACTCCAAGATGCCTGAAATAGTTCAGTTAAAATAGTAACTTTATGTTGCAGGATTCCGGAAACCAAGTTGTCACTAGAAAAAAACCCTTCTCCCTCCCCTTTGTGCAATTGTTCAGGGAAGATAGTGAGGCAGGACTGGAAACAGCAGGCCAGTCAGAATTCCCAGCAGGACGGCAGGACACTGTAAAAAAAATGGCTGATTGGGAGACATAAAAGGGAGGTGCAGACACGCTCTCTCTATTGTGCATACCTTTCCAATGTAGAAATACTTGGAGATAGTCGTAAGCCAGACATTTTGGATCTGGTCTGAATTTTCCCAACATTTGGAAGTTTGTGAATGAGGATTTTGGCCCCCGTCTGTATAATGTGTCAGAATCAATCACAATTTGGGTGCAGATATGGACTTTTCTTTTAGTTCTGTGGTATTTGGATCTAGTGTTTTAGTCTGGGCCCATCTCTGGAGATAATTGCAATTCCTTATCAAAATACATATTATCAAGATATTTGTCATTTTTGTACCAAAAACTATAAGCACTGCGTAGCAGCATATTTTGAAGACAAGTTAGCCTCCCCACCACACACCCTTTGGCAAATCTGGTAAGCCCTGGCTGAATGGATTTTCCAAAGGCCCATCCATGTTTGTGTTTACATCTGATATTCACTATCTGCCATTTCAACTGTACATCCTTCCAGGGATAGTTTGGCTCAATAATGTCATTGAGACATTTTGGACAGGAAAGTGACATGCGCGAAACACCAAGTAGAGGTTGCAAAATGGCATACACATTGGTAAGTGTCACTTACAATACAAGAAGACACGCTCGATAAGATGAATGCTGACACCAGCCCCAGGGGACAATATATACAACCTATAATAGAAACACTGTACCTCAATTCAAGATCATGGAAGACATTCTAACAGCACTGGTGGTTTGACAGAAGGCACAGCCCCACTGTTTGGCTTTTGTCGTCTAAGAAAAATCTGTCTCCCTAACTTTTAAATGCAGGGAATAAAAAGGATCTCTCAGAGTGGGGTGACTCAGTTACCATTTCCTTCGCATGACAAACTCCATCAGGCAGCTGGTCATGAGTATGTATGTGTTCTTGGTTTTCCTTCCTCCCGCCCCAGTTGGTATTTAGCATAATTATTTCCATGGAGCATAACAAAAAGGTGGGTTTTGAGGGCGTTTAACAATTCCATGTGCATCCACACCTGGACTTAGAGTCTATGAGGCTCTTTCCTACCTCAGCCTCTTCTCTATTCAGGGCTCTTCCTCTCCAAGTGACAGGCCTCCTTGGGCCTGAATTTAGGACCCTCCCCACGCTCTCAAGACCAGATAGGTGCTTCTTTTTCTCCTTCATAAAACTAGGACATGGGGATTTTTTTAACATGACTTTAAAGCAGTAATGTGGCATTCACAGGATGGTCTTCTAATGTGAGATATAAAGACTTGGATCCAGAAAATACCATGGAAATAATGAGATCTAGTTAATGGCAAAGTGAATACAATAACTATTTGTATGATGATAACTTCTCCTACTCTCTTTTTTATTATCATCATTGCAACTGAAATGGCCAATTTACAGAAAAGATAATATCTAAGATCTGAACTGAAAAATAAGATTTGCATAAATAAATTAATTTTAATCTTTAATTGTGAGATTTCTAAATAACTTTCAAATAATAACTGAGGCATATTACAAATGTGACTTTCAGATGAGATTAGATATTTTAGTGCAATTGCCTGAAATATTTTATCATGTGTAAAAATATAGCTTGACTATTCCCATATTTGAGCCTGTCAGACATGGTAAAAGGTCAGGAAAAGAGAAGAGAGAGAGACAAGAAACAGAAATGAAGAACACAATGTAAAGCAGAAAAAACATAATACAGAAGAATCAGGCTACTCATCTTCCCATCTCATACTACACACAACAGCCTAAATTCTGCATATGACATAGTGCTGTTTTATTTATGTAGTCAATAAACTCTTTTCATAAGGAAACAGTCTTCCAACTTGTCACTTACTTATGGATCATATGACCATATGATTATATGAAGCAGTTTTGGCCATTTCTAAATAATATTCTTTTATCACTGGGATTGCTTCAACTTTTTCATCTTCTTAATAACACACTTTTGGCACAGAATAAAGCAATAGAGTTCTATTTTTGAGAAATTTAGCTCACCATGGGGAAAAAAGGTGAAATTTTGCCTCCCATAGAGCGAATGACACCCACCCTAAGAAGATATTTAAAAATAAACACTGTTAATGGGATATATTTCTACTAGGGCTAGTCAAAAATATTCTATCAAAAAAAATTTTTTGACAGAAAATTGGTCTTTAGAAGAAATGTTTTGTTTTCTTCATGAAACATGTCTGATTCTCATACAAAATTTCAATTTTTCATTGAAAAACTACATACCAAAATAGCAAAATATTTTGGCCAAAAATTAGATATTGCAATTTAGAAATGCTGCCCTGGTACCTCATGGGGCTTGTGGTTTGTTTGCCTCAGGTCCCCATTCCCCTTTATATGCCAGGCTCCCCAGCCAGACAACGTGTTCTATGATGTACCATGACCAGAAATTTTCATGATGCACTGGCTTCCCCCTCCAAGAGAGGGGAGTGTGATGCATTATGGAAAATTTAGTCAGACCTGGGACCTTGCATGTAGAAGAGAATGGGAAGGAGCAAGAATTAGATACCAGGGCAACATTTCCAAATTAAACAATTTTGTTTTGGGGGCTTGACTAAATAACTTGTCTCTGGGGTTCAGTCAGAATTCTCCAGTATTGAGTTTCTGCTGCAAAATCAAAATTTTCCATGGTTTTTATTTTTCCTGAACAACACTTATTTCTACCCTATTATGCCTCTCTGTGTATGAGTGTGTGTAAACTGTGATATTGACTTCTGAGCGAGACTTCAAAAAGGATCAAGTAGTATGTAGAAGCAAGGTGAGGATCAATCAGCTAAAAAGTCCTAGAGCAGGCATCGGCAACCTTCGTCACTGCGTGGTTCGGTCGATCGCGGCTCCCTCTGGCCACGCAGCCCACATTGGCCTGGAGCGGTGAACCGCGGCCAGTGGGAGCAGCGATCAGCCGAACCAGCAGATGCGGCAGGTAAACAAACCAGCCCGGCCTGCCAGGGGGCTTACCCTGGTGAGCCGGGTGACGAAGGTTGCCAATACCTGTCCTAGAGGAAAGGAGCATGAGTGCCATGATGTGCCTGGAGAAAAAGTGTGGATTATGCTATGTTTTGACAGTGATAAAATTTAGGCTTCAGTTCAGCAATGTACTTAACCTCATGAGTACTCCCGCTGACTTTGGTCAGCTTGGTGAATCAGTGCCACACTGCACAGAAATGAGGAATTCAGATATGACAGTGATGAGCATGGGATTGAATTAATGGATAAATAAAGTTAGCTCTTGAACCTGCCTTGCTGGTACAAAAACTGTCAACTATTTTTTTGAGTTTCCCTTGCACAGAAGACACCCTCCTCTCGACATCAAATATAGAGGGTGTGGCTAAGGCTTCCCTGGGAACTATCAAACCCTGTCTGTGAGAATGTCCTTATGAGATATGTCTATACTGCAGAAAACAAAACAAAACCCACAGCAGCGCGTCTATTTTTAGCCCACCTCAGGGCTAAAACTAGCTGTGTAGATGTTCCTGCTCAGGCTGGAACCTAGGCTTTGAAACCTGGCGAAGGTGGTGGTGCTTGCTCCCCACTGAACACATCCTTTGCCATGGTTAATTGCAGGAAAAGGGCTTTGGCTTCACCCTCTTCTGACCCTGTTTAGGGACACAGTACTCACCCCTGGAAATAAGGACCCCTTACCCACTCCAAAACCCCTCCCTCACCCTTTGCATACAGAATGTAGTACAAATGGTTAATCCAAAACTAGATGCACTGAGATGATTTCCTAGAAAACCCAGTAATTTGATGAAATAAGAATCCAGGTGGGGGATCTGTACAAAACCATAATATTCTTGGAGGACATGATTAAGAAATCTATTCTAGCCATGAGTGAAGTGATCAAAGAGGGGGAGAAAAAAACTGAAAAATAAATTTCAGAGGGATTTTTATAATTGATTAACAGTAATTCTCCAAGTGTAAGATCAAGTGGAATAATTTCCATTAGAACCACTCCAGTGTTTATACTAGTTATAACAAGCCATTTCAGTTTCAGAGTAAATAATTTTGCTGTTCCCAGTTGAAAGCTACAAGGAAATAAGAATCAATTTTATTTCATAAACCCACAATCATTCCATTTCTGGATTGTTAATCCTTCTCCAAGAGTTGTTTCTTGATGAAAAGATTTCATCAAGATTAGAAGTGTGGTTTCAGGAACTTGGTTTTGGAGTGTTGATTACTGCACCCAGCTTTGGGGGACATGCCTGAATAAATCATGAGTATTCAGAGAATATTACTGAAGCGCAGAGTAGGCGTGAAGAAGCACACTTTGATATGAAGGATCAAGCTGATGAAAAGGATTATTTGGGGTACTGAGACTGACATGACATGTACTCTTTGTTTTTTGAGGACTACAGTACCTCTTCACTGATAGGAACCTGTAAAAAGGGGACAGAGAGGGTTGTGGTGGGAGTACTCCTGGGAAAAAATAGCTGCTTGCTATTGGTTTCTGGTTCAGGAGGCCCCAGACCCAGACTAGAGAAAGGAAGAGAGTAACGGGGGAAATTAATTCCTTGTCCTTAACTGGAGGACCGGGAGGATGGCTAGAGACAGTTTCTGTTTGTTTATGTGCATTTGGACTTTGTAAACAGAAACTGGTCTTTGGTATGTTTTATTTTCTTTGATTAGCTGTAGACAAAGGATCCACCCCCTGACTGTTTTATTTTCCTAACACTGGTATCAGAATTTTTGTTTTCCTTTCCCTGTCTTGTATTTGAACCTGCCTTGATGGTCTTACCTCCCCTCCCCTCTGGGTGGCTAGCAGTGTTGTTGCCCATAACCATTGGAAATGTATGTGTTTCTGAATCTACTCATAAGTTCTTATCTCAGGACAAGGCTTCTTTCTCTTAGTGTTAAATTTATAAGTATACGGAGTCAAACTTTGCCATCAGATGGTGTGTGGGCAGCTCTCATTGACTTCAAGAGTAGCTGCTTGTGCTCATCCGAAGCAGAATTTGTCCTTATATATATATATACCTTTGTACCAAAGAGCTGTTCCTGAATGACATAGGAAGGAGATTTCTAAAAATGTATTTGAATAGGCTCCCCCTTTCTGTCAGATGGTTTCTTAGTGATATTTTCCATTTAAAACTCACTCCCCTTGTTAATCGATAAGAAATATTGCTTCCAGTAGGGCTGACTTACTGCAGCATCATGGTAGAGTAAGCATGCTAGCAGCTGAATAATAGCAAGAAACAACAAGGAATACCTTTGAAAACAAATAAGGTAGGAAAAGATAGATGGGGATTGGAGGGAGATAATGTAACTGATCAAGAAAGCACAGGGAAATGTTTCCATCTATTTATCTAGATACCCTGATCACCTGTAATCAAAGCCTTTTTTTTTTTTACATTTGTGAGCTGCTAGACCCATTAAAAAGCTTTTCCATTTAAAAACAAACCAGTATTCACTTTTGTGACATGTGAAGTTATTCAAACATGCAGTTTCTCTATTCTTTATTCAACATCTTTATTCAGCTTGACTAAAAATAAAGCTATAGAGAGGCCACAAAAATAAAGAAAACAGTTTATTTTATGTAATAAATCATTTGAAAGGCATGGATGAAATTGTAGTTTTCTGCCTAAAATATCTCTTGGTAGCAAGTCTATTGTTATCCTTTCCATAATCCCTTATAACGCAGTAAATTCATCTGATACCTATATGTAGGTTAGATGCTAGCAAGGAATAAAAATGAGACAAATACATTGAATAGTGTTTACCCTGTATCACTTGTATCTAATCTCTTCTTTCCATAGCAAAATGGCCTCATTCTGTCAATTGCAGCCGTTCCTAGCCTACCGTCAAACACATTGAATTTTATCCTTGCTTTGATAGGGTTCTTTAATGCATCCTTTCCTATCACAGAGCTGTATTGAGGGGTCTGATTTGATCTCTTGCTATTTTGATCTCTTCTGAGAAATGTGCAATGGTGGTTCATTTTATGGGAATAATAAAAATGGAAATGATGCTGCGATTTGTAATCTGCTTTCAAGTGCGTATTTTATTACAAGTTGTCATTTTCCTCCAGTTTTTAGGTATCCAGGCACTGTAACATCTGTTCCAAATATATAATTGACAAAAGGACTAACTTGCCAAAACAGCTTTTAGTGACATTCTGTGGGCTCTGAAATGTTATTCAGCAATACATTGTGTGAGCCCCAGCTTGTATTTTATTAGGAGACGCTGAGCCTCCACCGGAAGGGAATATCTGAGATGCATCCAAATGCTTAAACAATGGACAACACCATTTAAACAGGTTTCAGAGTAGCAGCCGTGTTAGTATCTCCTCTGCCATCTTTTGAATTTCAAAATTGGTTTACATTTTTTATTTTCATTTAACAGTTAGAAGTGTGTACACATTCCAGGTTAGCATAACAGTTCTAATAGAAGAACCATTTTACTGGAATCCTGCAAAGGATATCGATATTCCTTCTTTTCTCTTCTTTTCTATAAAATTAAATTTAACATACAAATAATCTCACTGCAGGTCATTTCTGTGTGATAGACAACCCACTGTAAACAAAATAATAATTGGTCCAAACATTTGCTCCCTGATCTAAATTGAACCTGAACAGAATCATTGTTGAACTCTGAAAATATTTTAAAAAATAAAAAATATATAAATACCAAATAAAAGATGCGGGGAGGAGGCTTGGGCAGGAGTGAGGTGTGGAAGGTGGAGGAGGGAGCCCCTTTCTGCTCCCTGAGGAACCTTTCGACCACGTGGGAGCACTTTGTAATGGTGGTGGTACAGCTAACTGTGGTTGCCTGCCAACACTCTGAAGAGGGTTCCCAGTCACAAATGCACAAAGGTGAATTTGGTCCCACCTGAGGAGGAGCCACCCAGAAGTACTGGGGAGGGGGGGAGGGCACCAAGGTCCCCATCCCAGAGCCACCAGCCTTAACAAAATCTTCCTTGTACCCCTCCCTCTTATGATCCACCCAAACACCCTATTCACTGTGGCTTCTTCACTGAAACCGATGCCAGAGCAGATGAGAGAAAAATCTCTGTGTAGAATTATTTTATGAGAAGCAGACCCAGAAACATGAACAGACTCTAATGGTGTATCTGGCTGTCTGCAAAAGCAGTTGCTCTTTCCTTATTAGTTGGAGAAAGGCAAGTAAAAGGGCAGGGGCCATAGGAACAATTTTTATAGTGAGGGTGCTGAAAGCCATTGAACGAACCTGTGAGCCCTCACTTGTTGTTATTACTTCAAGCCAGGGGGTGCTGCTGCATCCCCAGCATCCCTGGTTCCAGTACCCCTGTTAAGTGGGCGGGAGGTGTGTCTCTTCACACAACTCCTCTCAGTTTCCAGCCCATCCCCAAGGGGACCTAATGCTCACAAATATATTGAGCTATGTCCTCCTCTCCCTCCTCACCAGCCATGATTTCAGTGTCTTCCACCAGGCTGGTGTCATCTGCCACACTGCACTAAAGAGGTGCTTTGAATATGCTCTGGATGGTAGGCAGGAAAGGTGGGTTACAGCTAACTGATAATGCTAACCACACATCCTGCGTCATCCTTTGTTATCTGTCAGTAAAAGAAATGTTCTGACCATCTTTTCTGCTGCTGCAGCAGCAGTACACTCTTCTTTAAGGTGGGAAGAGGAAGTGCAGACCAGTCCAAAGTCCTCCAGGCTGTGCCAAAAGGATCTGTGTCTGTCTCCTTCACCACCCATGGTGGTACTTCCCTCCTGCTTCCACATCTGCTGTAGCGCTACTTCCTGGTAGTGATGGTGTCTTGAACAATCATGGGCAATAACCTTTTGTAAAACCATGTTGTAATTTGTCCCAATTGCTATTGACCTTGATGTCCTTAACTACTTTCTCCTTCCAGATGTGAAGAGAGTGTCACTAATCATTGTTGTGTTACTAAGTCTTCGGACATCTCCAGTGCTTGAACTGCTCCTCAGTGCTTTTTCAATCTTCAGTTGAATGAAAACTGACCAGAGTCTTGTCGATTTCTACTGCTGCTGATCAGAATCATGATCAGTTTCACACTCCTGTTACTTAAAATTTAAATGTTGGTAACAGGAAAGCCACTCAAGTTCGTTGCTAGAGAAGACTCAAAAATGGGGCATGAGAAAGAGGTAAAGTAGTGCAGACACTGTGCACACAGAAAGCTGAGCAAGTGAAGGCAGAGAAACATACCCCAATCTCAGCATCCAGGAGGCTGGGGAGACATAGACAAGTGGAGATCCTTCCCTCTAACTAGAAATGAGCAGATCCAGTTCAGTGGGACTTCACTCTTGCCAGTTCTCATAGGTGAGCCATGGTGGTTTATTTGTAGTTTGCTCCTATGATCCCCATCAGAAGTAGCAACATTTTACTGGTGTATGAAATTATTCCTGTGTTGTTCAAGTATACTGTGCATAGATTGGAGAGTGCTTTGGAATCCTTTGGGATGAATGGTATTATTACAATGTTGTTTTTTAAATTGTTTATTTTATTCTTCTTCTGTCTTCCAGGCCTCATGTATTCCCCCTGGTTATAAAGTAGGGTGCTGAGCACACACAATGGGAGCTAGATTTTCAAAAGAGTTCAACGTCCATGTAGAAACCTATATAACAGCCAGATTTTGCAAAGTGTTCAGCACCTATCAGCAACTCTTGTGATATGTCCAGATGTTCGGAAAGAACTGATTATTTTGAAAGGTGGATTATTTTGATGCCTAATTGGGAGCTAAGATCATCTCAAAATCTGGCCCATAGTGCACATCACACTTTTACAACTTCTAGCATCAGAACAAATAATGAAACTTTGGGTGCTACGGTTTACAGTCCTCACACTGAGAATGTACTCTAATCTCTAGATGTCCACCTCTATTACTAGTATCTGAGCACCTCACAACACCACTGTACTGCTATCTCCATTTTAGAGATGAGGAGTTGAGGTACAGAGAGCCTAAGTGACCAACCTACAGTCCATGATGGAGCAAGGAATTGAACCTAAATCTCCCAAGTTCTAGCCAGCATGACTAGAATTTATTTCCTTTCTATATGTTAGACATAAGACAGGTAGGTAGGGCTGGAGGGGAACCAAAAATGTCAGGCTCAAAAAGAATGGTTTTCATCTGATTTGTGAAAAGTGTTCTCAGTAAAAACACCTTCCTAAGTAATGACTAAGAACAAGTTAAAATCCATTTAAAGTTTGGACAGACACATTTTTACATATGCATGGCAAAGAAAGACTTTTCCAATGTTAATGTGACTCCAAGCTGACATGACATTTTAGGGTATAAAACTTAGCTCTTTTCGTTCCTATGTCTTATGTAAATGGCTGTGCAGACTTTTATGAAATCTAGTGTTCTACAAAATGTCACAGAACTGACTCTGTTAAAAGCTCTATTTTTTATATTTTGAAAGGACTAGAGTGGTACAAAATATACAGTAACTCTTTGTAGCCCTAGAGATAAGTAATAGTCATCAACTTTTCCTATGTGGAAGCCCAGATTCACAGTCATTTACAAAGGTCAGTCCTGTCTTTACACAGACTAAGCATCAGCCATTGATTTCACTGGCAGTTTTCCTTGGATGAGAACTGCAGAATTAAGTTGTGGAGCCCCTGATCCAAACCCACTCAAGTCAATGGAAGTCTTGCCATTGACCGGAATGGGTTTTCATTTGGGTCATTAGACGAGGAGACTAGCATTTTGGTTAAGGCACTGGACAACAGGTCACACTGGCCATGAATTTTTGTTTGCTGCCCGTGACCTGTCCATGACTTTTACTAAAAACACCTGTGACTAAAACGTAGTTTTAGTCTTAGCGGGTCCAAAAGGAACTCTTCCATTCATCCTCCCTGTTAGATATGGATGAAATTGTAAATGCCCTGGAGATTCAGTTGAATATCCAGTGAATTCCAGATTGTTATCCAATTTAGGGGTTCGTAACACTGCTCTACAGCCAAAATGCTTCTGAAATAAATGTAGTCAAACTTTACTAATTCTGGGTCACTGAGAACGAAAATGATGCTTAAAATTGTTGATTGGCTCTAGTTTTCAAGACATGCTATTGGGTCAGTATATACGACCCTTGACTTGGGAATGGCGGAGGAGAAGTGAGTTATAAAGGGAAGGGATCTCAATTTAAACCAGAAATGACTAAAATACATCTTTGACTGGATCTATGAATAAATCTATGACTGGGTTTGGACAGTACTTGCTTTTTAGGCAAAGAAATGAATGATGCAATCTGAAGCTGGTATTGCGTCATACATGATATGAATTGCATCATGTTATTCCTAGAAGTCATGGATGATGCAATCATAATGAAGCTTACATCACTCTGCTGAACAAATTGCCCTATATCAGCTCTAGAAATCATACAGTGTTGTGCTCTATTTGTCAGTGTTTGATTTTGCAAAGGGACACATTTCTGTTTAGCCAAAGTGAGCAGAGATGCCTCGTACTTGTGTGAACAGTGCAGATAACTTCTGCTGTGTTTGTGGTGAAGTGACTTTTGCATCACAAAAGCGCAGTATAACCACTATGGTTAAGAAAGCCTATCACCTTTCTTTTGGCTGCAAAATTGGAGATCAGGACAAGAGGTGGGCCCCACACATATGCTGCAACACTTGTGCAACAAATCTTCTCCAGTGGTTGAACAGGAAAAGGAAATCTATGTCTTTTGCAGTGCCAATGATTTGGAGAGAGCCAACAGATCATACCAGCAATTGTTACTTCTGCATGGTGCCGCCAGTTGGGAAAGGTGTGTCAAAGAAGAAAAAGTGGACTGTGCATTATCCAAACATTCCAGCAGCTATACGCCCAGTACCCCACGGAGAAGGACTGCCGGTTCCTGATGCACCAGAATCATTCTCACTTGAGTCAGACGAGGAAGAGGAAGAGGATGAAACTTCTGGTCCTGAACCATCAATGTCACAGGACCCACATTTTCTCCCATCCTCCTCCTCTGAACCACACCTCATAACACAAGGTGAACTGAATGACCTTGTCAGGGATTTGGAACTACCCAAGAGTAAGGCAGAGCTTTTGGGCTCCAGACTACAGCAGTGGAATCTCCTGGCAGGTGATGTCAGGGTTTCCATGTTCCATGACCGTCCAAAGGAACTTGTCCCATTCTTCTTCATGGAAGGTGATCTTGTAGCCTGCAACAACATTGATGGTGTGATGGCAGCCCTCAACATCGTTCACGATCCAGATGAGTGGAGACTGTTCATTGATTCATCGAAGACGAGTCTTCAAGGTGTTTTACTGCATAATGGCAATGTTTTGCCATCAATTCCAGTTGGTCATGCAGTCCATATGAAGGAAACCTATGACAACATGAAACAACTTTTGAGGTTCATAAACTATGACCAACATCAGTGGCAGCTTTATGGCGATTTGAAGGTTGTTGCTCTCTTGCTTGGTCTGCAGACTGGATACACAGGGTACTGCTGTTTTCTCTGCGAATGGGATAGTCGTGCAAGAGATTCCCACTACATCAAGAAAGATTGGCCACTCCGACAGTCATTGGAGCCTGGGAGGAAAAGTGTTCAGCATCCACCACTTGTTGAATCAAGGAAGAGTTTGTTACCACCCTTACACATCAAGCTGGGTCTGATGAAGAACTTTGTCAAGGCCATTGACAAAACACAAGCAGCTTTCAAGTACCTGCGTGGAAAATTTCCAAGGTTAAGTGAAGCTAAGATAAAGGAAGTTGTCTTTGGTGGTCCTCAGATTCGTGAACTTCTTTGAGATGATGCATTTGACCATGCACTGTGTGGCAAGGAAAAAAAGGCATGGAAAGCCTTCCAGTTAGTGGCAATCAATTTTCTCGGAAACAACAAGGCAGACAACTACAGGTTGTTGGTGGAAAACCTCCTCAAGGCATACAAAAGCCTTGGTTGCAACATGTCACTAAAGAGACATTTTTTGCACTCTCATCTAGATTTTTTCCCACCGAACTGCGTAGCAGTGAGCGGCAGTGAGCGACGAGCACGGTGAGCGATTTTACCAAGATATTGCAACAATGGAGAAATGCTATCAGGGCAAATGGAGCCCATCAATGCTTGCAGACTATTGCTGGACAGTGACAAGAGATGCTCCATTTAATGAATACAAGAGACAAGCCAAGAAGCGCTGAGTAGACACTGAATAGGACTAAACTATGTACATAATAGTTTTTTGCCCTTTGTTTCATAATAAAATTTATTTATATAACCCCTTTGCTGATTTTTAAAGTGTTACATAAACAGGACAGGTGAAATAGTATCATGTAAAGCAACCATAAACACATGAAAAGACCTAGGTTTACAATTTATGATTAAAACTCTACTATCTACACAATATACATAGACATAAAATGTAAAAACGTAAATATCTTAGAAACAGTAGCCAATCAGTTGTTTTAATTGTCATATTTGAATTCAAAACATCAAAATACATACTAAATAGCACATTTTATCTCTGAAGCAGACGACTTCTCAAAAATTGTAGACCAGTGTAATCAACAAAGAGGTGAAGGCTGCCATCTTTCTTTTTTTCAAGAAGGACTGGGGCATCAGCTGGTGAAGTCAACTTCCAGGTAAATTCTCAAGTCAGGTTCTCTTGGAGACATTCTCACAATACAGCCAGTTCAGACTCCGACATTGCATATATCCACCCAAATGGTATATTCGTCCTTGACTGAAGTTCTATGGGGCAATCGTAGTCCTGCTGTGGAATAGGCTTTCTGCATTCTTCTTTTCAAAGACATCAGTGTAGTCATGGTATCTGGGGGGAAGTTCCATAGTTTTCTCTGTAGATGTTTCAAAGTGGGCTACTACACCTAGTTGAACCTTCTTGGGTCTGGGTTCAATGTTTATTGATCCCTGGCCATTCTGTTGGTAGAATTCTGATGGGAAAGTGACCTTCTGTTCTCAACAGTGAATGTGGGGGTCATGAAGGGTTATCCAGGAGATGCCAAGCATCAGGGGAAAATGCAGGGAATGGATCACTCTGAATTGTATTGTTTCTCTGTGTCCCTGATTAACAGCTTTCAGGGGGACAGTCTCCTTCACAACTGGATCTGAAGACAGTGGAAAACCATCAATAGTTTCAGTTGTGTCTGGCATGGCCTTGTATAGCAGGGTAATCTGTAGGGCCAAAGTTGTAACTGCATCCATGTAATTGCCCACTGTTCCTGAGTCTGAGGGCCTGTTGGAGGGGATTCCATTGGGGTCCCCGGGGATGCACAGCTGGATAGGCACCTGCACGTTGACAGCCTCTGGATGGGCTCAGGGGACATCTCAATGAGTACTAGGATACAAGGAAGTTGTCTTGTCTCAATGCCCAGGCCAGTTCCTCCCACTGTGCCTGGACTGGTTTGTTTTCCTGCATTCCTTTGTGTTCGTACTGGGGAGACTGAGATGCCGTGGCCTGGTTTACCTCAGTAGAACAGGTCACACTGATGGCACCATTCCTTTTCTTTTGGTGTGAATTGTGATGAGCCAGATCGATTTGCATTGGTTTGGAGGGCAATAAGGAAGGAGAGGTCACAGTACACAGTTAGGGAACCTCATTTATCTTCACTTTGTTCTCGCATCCCCGAGAATGGTAAGATCCACAATGTCATTTAGGCCCATAGTCATCTCTATGTGAGGTGGTTCATCTTTGATTTCTTCCTGCGAGCCCTATCAGACCTGGTACAGCTGCATTTCTTTGTTCCACTCTTTATCCATTGTGAGGAGGCAGAAGTGTGCTGCATAGGAGGCCACTGTGCCTTGCCCCTGCTGGAGTCTTCTCAGAGCGGCCTTAGTCATTTGAGCTCAGTGTGGAACAGCGAAGATGGTTGACATCGACTAGAGAAGGACATCCCCATTTGACAGCACAGGGCTATGCCCTTCCAGCTGGAGTGAGGCCTAGTCTAATGCATCTCCTTTCAAAAGGCTGATTACCAAGGTCACACTGGTCTGGTCAGAGGCATAGATTTGGGGATGCATTGGAAACTGTAGGCGGCATTGGTTCATGAAACCCTGGAACTGTTGGTGTTTCCTGTCAAATCATTCAGGCAAGGGCAATGCCCTGCAGGCTATGTTTGCAGCACAGTATTCTCAGTGCTGAGTTGCCTTGCTTGCTCATGCAGCCACTGGTTGTCCAAGGTCACATGCGCAACTGGGCCTGCAGTGCTTGATTATCCACCTGGAGACAAAGGGCCCATCTGCGCAAATCTGATGAGTCTGGTGGCTGTGATGGTGCTGCTTGGTCCATCCTTCCCAAGTCAGGCTTCGTCCCATAGTGTTATTGTGGCCCAAACAAGCTGGCATGGCCAGATTGTGAGTGACCAGACCTAATAGTCAGACCCAGAGTTTACAGTCATGAGAGAGTAGTCAAGAGTCGGCTGGATCAGGATACCAAGATAACAGGAGACAAACTGGAGATCAGAAACTAAAGTTGGGAACCAGATTCAGGCTGGGTCGGGATACCAGAGTGTGAGAGGCAGGACTGAAGGTCAGGAACCACAAGTCAGATGTCAGGAGTCAAGGTGGGTTGCGATGCCAGGAAATCAAGGAGCAGGAAGCGCAAGATACACAGTCTGGAAAAGATTGAAGTCCATTTTTTTGAACAGCTTCCTTTTCCTGATGCTGGCTTAAGTAGGGCCAGTGGGTCAATCAGCTGCTTTGGGACTTTGCCAATCAGATCTCAGTGGCAGAAGCTCGCATGGGGGCTGGGCTTCCTGGCTGCCAGGTAAGCCATTGTCAGCAGGCTGCCAAGTGGAGGGTTTGAGTGTGGCTGCTCTCTTGAGCCCTATGGATTTGAGATCCATGGGTCATGACAGGTTAGATTTTGGAGGACAAAATGACAGCCACAAAAGAATAGAACTGCAATCATCCAGTCTAATTTTATTCCAGTTTTAAATACAACATAAACTTAAAATTAAATTTAAAAATAACATTACATTTTTTTCCAACTTGAAATAATAAAAACAAATCACTAATTTTCATCTGCGAGCACCTCATTTGGTCATGAGTTTTAGCAATACCAAGCAGTGTGTGTGTGTGTGTGTGTGTGTGTGTGTGCGCGCGCGCACGTACGCGCATGAGAGAAACATCAAAATCGATTCCATAGTAATAGAAACGGACAAGAAGAAATCTTCATAATTTTAAAAGGCACATACTGCAGAAGGGATACATGTCTGGTTTACCCTTAAAAGGGCTAAGGGAATTTCTCTTGAATTAAAGGTCAGTAAGAATTAAATTTACTAAGAAATTTTAAGAAAGTACAGCCATAATATATGGAAATTACTTTTACAACTGCCACTGGCAATATAATAGCAAGAGGCATCTTGCATGAAGTTACCTTTGCAGTTCTAATAGCTGGAAAGGATAGTTTTATTCCTGTCAGAGTGGTAGGTAGAGAGATTGGATATAATTATTTCTGACTTTACCAAGCAATATAACAAATGCATCACAAATATTTTTTCTAGGTTATTTAGGATTGTATAGAAATGTGCTCACAGAACTGCATACCCGCCTATTAGGTTGAGGGGAAAATAGCTAACATTATGTTATGTATTTCTATGTATACTTCGCCACTCTGAGGGATTCTGAGCCTCTGTGTATGCTGGGGGCACTTTTCTAGGGTAAGGTCGGATTTTTGGGATGAAATCTTGGCCTGGTTGAAGTCAATTGTGAAATTCCCATTGACTTAATTGAGGATAGGATTTCACTGTGGTGTTCCTAGAGTGTATTTTTCAGTCTAACTGGGTGCAAATGTAATGATAGGGTATTTTGGTATTAATGCTGTTAGTCTCCCCTCCCTGCATGTCAGCCAAATACTTCCATGAATCAGAGGATAGTATAACATATTATTCTTAAAGCTTTTCAGGAAAATCAATACCCAGAGTCAAACCAAAAACTGTAGTATGTGAACCCTGGGTCTTCAGACTTCCAGTAGTGCTGTTGCCCTAAAGAGAGAGTGTACTACTTTTAGGGAATAATACATTAATACAAAATGAACAAGCGTTTCAAACAACATTTGGAAATATTCAAAATATTTTGTAAAGAAAGCTTATAGATAGCCAAAACTTCCAGGTAATCCTCACTTTACAGACTCCCACTTATAGACGACTTCTTCTTTCTATACAAAAATGCATTATATGTGTGGGAGGAGTAGGTGGTTAATGATGACCAGTGTTGAACAGTTGTCAACTCCTTTTTTAGCTTGCACAGTTTCTAAAAATTCACTTCACCATTTATAAATGTGTTCATAATTTGATTAGTGGTCTCTGAGTATGTTCCAACAAACTATTTGCTCTGATCACTGATTTGAATCTTCACTATGCGTGAAATTCACCCCGGGTGTAGAAGCAACACAAAACCTATGAGCTGCTTATGTCCCCCTTAAGTACTCAAAATAGTTAACAAGTAGACTTAAATAGTAGATAGGCTTTGTGCTGATTCTGCAAACAAGAGTGAATTTCATCTTATTTGTATTTGCTTTATGTGGCTCCAGTATAGGAAAGCACTTAAGGCATAACAGGTGAATGGGACATGAGCACATGTTTAAAATTAAGCCTGTGATTAAATGCTTTCCTGAATCACGGCTTATGACTGGTTACTTAGGTCATATGATATAGTTTCTGCTTCCTGATTTTGGCTTCCATACATTTCAATAGTGAATATTCATACCTATTCTCACAAAAAAGTCTAGTGCTTTTCCCCCCTCATAAATTTTTGCTAACCAATATTTGTTAAAACTTTAAGTAAGAGTACTCAGCAATATCACTGATTTTATCAGAATTTACATAAAGTACCAACAGTCTAGTGTAAGCATTTTACTCCAAACGTACCCATCAAGCACAAATTTTAAAAAATAATAATTCATATATATACGTTGTATCTAAGTGAAATTATCAAGTGCTATATAATGATCAAAGGAAGTCTGTACATTAATCAATAAAAATCAATATAAGCAATATCACCAATGAAAATATATTTCATTTCAATACTATTTAATGTATAAAAAGTAAAACCAGAAGCAATTCTGGCTGAACTATTACCTAACATTACTAGCTGTAAGCATCTGACACATCCATTTTCAGAATTTTTGACCTTTACTTTTCAGTGTTCTAAGAAGCCTGAAGGCAGAGGAAGAATCTCAGAAAACACATATTTTTGTTGTTATAATCCAGTGTGATCTTAGCTAGGTAAAGTAGGTTTTTCAGGGACATTTTTATCTATAAAGAATCACTTGAACAGACCTAACTTTCTCTGTCCTGCCTGACTAACCAAGCCAGAATCTAAGGGGAAAAAAATTAAAAGCAGTGCCCTTTATATAATATTTCTTTCTTCTCTCTAGCTGGAGATAGAATTCTTTCTTTATCATTTATGGCAGATACTGTAGCATGATAATTATGATATTCTCCTTGGAATTGTTTTGCTGGCTTCTGAAGACTTAGGGCGTGGTATCCTTGCTGATTTTATAATGGGTCGGACTGAACATCAGAAGAGATCATCTTGAGGATCTTTCAGTGTGGAAATTAGTCAAGGTTCTTGCCTTCTTTTCTGCTAATACCTCCAGCGTGGAAACATGAAGAGCTTGATCTGTTTGTTTAAACTATGTCAAAATTAGAGCTGGGCAGATTCTGCAATGTTAGAATTCAAGTATATGAACACAAATAGTGGTGCAAATTTGGATCAAAATTGTGAGAATTGCTGTTCATGATATTACTATCTGTGCCCACATTTTTCCTACCCCTGCCAGCATCCTTCTTTCTAGGATCCCAGCTAGCCTTTGCTGTTTTTTCAGAGCGGGCCCATTCACTCCCACCCGTCTCCTAAACTCTTCAGTGAGAAACAGTTTGCCATTCTTGCCCCAACACCACACGCACACTGCTTCATTAGGGTTGGAGGGTGCTGATGGGTGAAATCTAATGGGGTCATGGCAGCAGTTACCTTGGTTTTTCCCCCAATACACGCACAGAGCATTGAGAAAAATATTCTCCTTCTCACTATTAGCACCACTCATAGGAATTACAAACCCTGATGTCCTTGTGAATTTTCCTAAATGTGGATATGCTTCTGGAGTCTGTAGTTCCAGCTGATAGCAATAGCAGTGGAGATCCCATTACACTACTTCTCACTGCTCTGTGTGTATGTAATTGTGGCAGGCCAGGTACTTCCACCCCTTAAAACCCTATGGGATTATGGACCTTGTGGACCAATTTGTGGACCAATTTGCCAATGGAAGCAATGGGAGGAAGGAACTATCCACTGTGCTCCCTAAGGCGCTCAAAAGAGTGGAAGCCCCGCACAGCATTTAGCAACACTGACTGTGGACTTGAGGAGAATCAAACGGGGGCCTCCAGAAAATGAATGTGAATCCAGATTCAAATTTGCCCACCCAAAGTTTGAGGGTGCTTAGCAACAGTTTTGGTTCAGGCTTTCTCTAGGCAAAATTATTTATTGGCAGGTTTATCTAGCTCACAACCATCACACGAGTTAAAAAGATAGCCAAATGGTGTGATACTAAGAGAAAGGGTGAGAAAATTTAGGGTCAATATCACAAAAGGTATTTTTTTAGCTGAAGTCTATTAGAATAGTTTCTGTAGGGAATAATTGTAATAATTAGCAGTAGTATTTATATAGTGTTTTACCTTTCCAATAATTTTACAAACATTGCTAATTTTATCCTCAAAAAACTCTGTTTAAGTGTTAAAGTAAGGAAGTGATTGTAGCCACATTACTTCAGTTATTTAAAACTGGACTGGCCAAACCATTTAATGCATTGGTGGGAAAAATCCTACATTGTCAGAAGGAATGGATTAAATAATCTATTAGCCATTTCCTTCTCTAAATTCTGTGGTTTTATGAAATATGTCCATTTTAAGATTCAGTTCCTCCATAGACCCCAGGATAATACTATTAGGAAGCCACTATATCCCACCGGAGAAAATAAATTTGGCTTAATATACAACTACAACTACAACATGACCTGGGCTACTAGTAATGTTAAAATTTTAGACATATGTCCCTGTAACATATTTTTAAACTTTTATTTCTGTCGCAACAGTTCTTATAGCTTTAATAAGGGCAAAAACTTGAAAGAGCAGGACTGGAGAAACAAATAGAAATTTAAAATACTGAGTATTCACTAGAAAATAAATATTGTAGGGAATAGTCCTGAACAGGCAGGTGGAATGGTCTATCTGACCTAATACATTTTTTCCATCTCTAATTTCTTTCTATGATTCTATGAAAATTATAAGAAGTTTTGAAATAGGGCTAATTGGATGTGGTGATTTTATCTCTCAGCAGGAAATTTGGTTCAAGAATTAGAATTGCAAAATTGGTGGGTGCATTATGAGAATTTGTACTTCCTTTAATGCACCAGATGTTGGTTAATTCTGGGGCAAGATACCAGGAAGGTCTAAACATCTGTAATATAGGAAGTGCAGGCTGGTCATCACCACCTTACACCAGTTCATATCCTCATTAAGATCCCATGAACTATGGTGTTAAACAAAAGTCACAATTTGATTATTGTTTAACTGCAACATATCATATTTTCAAGGTAATACTTTGTTCTTGCTTGGTAATGTTTTGTTCTTGTAAAAGCAAATGAAAGATTGAGTTAAAATCACAATTCATGACTCATAACAAGTTATTTAGGAGATGGTAACCATTGTAGCTTGACATATACATTATAGTTTTTCATATGTCTAGGTCACACAGTAGTGAAACAATATATTTCCAGATATTGAGGATCAAGCTGAACTCATTTGTGTGAGTAAGAGGTTTATTTTATTTTTATTAATTTTTTAGAAAATGTAGTTATGGAAAAAAGTAATTCTACAGTCATTTCAAATTCCTCCTTAGAAATACTAATTCAAAATATTTCATGTGTGAATGTGCAGGAGAATTTATTTGGATCACTTTGTTACAAGGCCTGCAGAACTGTGAATGCTGAAGCACATCATTTAAATCCATTTATTTTTCACAGGAGATTCATGATGTGCAAAACTAATCTGAGACAATCTGTTTTAATATTGTCTGTAGGCTGCATGTGCGAAAGACCCAGAACTGATAGTTTTGTCAGAAGCACCTTAAAAAATCAATGTACAGAGAAGATTTTTTTCTATGAATAACAGAAGGCAAATAAATAAAATCAGTATGTTTAACCTATTAAAAAGGTTTATAGAAATATATAATTACAATTGCTGCAACATTACCTGAATAAGTTCAGGTCGCTACATTTGATTTTTTTTCTGACAGCAGGTGGAAACAAAGACAAAATTACAATACCCTGGGTTAGATTCTGGCCCCCACTCCAGCTGTTTTGTTGGATACATTAGTTAGCCTAGCCACCCAGTTTAGTCGGGGAAAGGGGACATGGTTGGAGTGTTGCTGCACTCTGGCAAGCCTCAACTGCCAGAATGGCCCTTTGGGGCTATTGCAGCTTGGCAAAAGCAACCCCAAATCTTCTCTAAGTGTTATCATTACCTAACTAGCCCCACCTAACCCCAAATCAGAGAGCAGGGATAGTGTAAAGTTGGGATATAGGCACCTAATCCTTCCTCACTCCCCTGTCAGACCCTGCTCTGAGCACAGATCAACCAGACCATAAAATTGGGCTCAATTCAACAACCTTGGTGCCTTTATTCTAGTCTGATTTCAGGTTCAGCAGCAAAAGTCCATCCAACTTTGCTGCCATTTCCCTTTGTACTGTCTGACAGGTGGGGACCATTTGAATAATAAGTTAACCCTATGTGACCAGCTTGATGACACAACACATATGGATGCTACAGTTTGCAGTTTTGTGTGCCAATTAACTTGGGTTAAACATAAGGGGGCTTGATCGCAACATGAGGCATGTCCATAAGGAACAGAAACACAATAACCAGAAGGGTAGAAAATATCTGGTTTCTTTCCAGGACCACTTGACAAATGAATGCCATGGGAACGTTGACTGAAATAAGGCTATCTTTTGTGAAATCTTCTGTTTTCTTCTTGGACTCCAGAACACCCTATTTAGCCCTTTAATTAGAACAGAACTGGCCTACAGCCACCAAAAACACTGGGTAAAGGAAATCCCAATGGTAATATATGTCCTACAGTCTGGGTGTGTCCAAGAAAATACTTTATAGGAGTGTGGCTGCTACTAAAAAAACCAATGGATTAAAATACAAGATTAGAAACCATTTACTACATCTGCAAGAAATTTGTGCAGTGCCTTCCTCAGAGATATGTGTATACTATTACCATCAATCATGTTCATTTCTATTGATGTTCATTTCTACCTAGACAGTCTCCTCCTTAGTATCTCATCAATGAGGCAGGCATTTAGGAGTGCATTTAGGACATTCGAGAATCTAGTCAGATATTATCAATAGAGCAGTGTTGCCCAGGAAATCGTACTGTACAGTTAAATGGGCATTCATTTTACAAAGGCAATATTTTTTTCCTTAAATTTTAAAATGAACCATGAATGTTCCTGCTCTCACCCTGATGCTTCCATTTTATTGGATAATACTTCAACTTGCTTTATTTCTTTTCCACTAGTGATGAATAGGACTTTAATGGTGTCCAAAGAGGGAAATATCTTTAGTGCTAAAGAACTAGAACTCTTTCAGTTCCTGGAATATCACTGGCATACCAATACCATTGATCTTGTCCCAGGATTCGAACCGCCTCCCAGCAGTGTTCAAAACCAGTGTTGAAGTCAATGTCTAGAACTGACCCATAGCCAGTTGACCCTTTCCCCACGAATGCCAATGATCCTCCAGGCCAGGCTTCATGCCAACCAAATATGATAAACATAATAACACTTTCCTAAAAGAATTGGGTCTAAATCTGGCCTTCTCTCATCACAGATTAACTGGCAGTAATGAATAGCTTCTGGCTTTCAAGTGTTGTTGAGTGAATAATGTCTGGTGCATTTGCCAGGGTACAGTCACTGCATTCCAGTTATGTAATTTATTTTTCTCTGTGGGATAAAAAAAAGGCAGGTAGAATAGCAGCACGATCTCTGGAAGATACAGAGGAGGAGGTCTGAGCTCTCCATTGGTAACTGAACAAAGCTTGCTTGTCTGTTACACAAGCTAATGGTTGAAATGTAGCCCCTATTAAAAGTCTCAGGTGCTTTAGATGTCAATGCATTTGTATTCTCTCTGTGCCTTAACTTAAGTACACTGAAACATAACTTTAAATAAGAATCATTCCAACTGGAAAGTAATGGATTTGGTTGTTTTCATACAATTTGGCTTCCTTAAAAATCTCAAATTTCTCTTCTACTGCAAATAGTTTTTTTCCCCCTGAGTTTCTAACATAGCAAGGATGACCTAGTAGTTAAGACACTAACACAGGATTTGAGAAACCTGTGTTCAGTTCCCTACTTTACCACAGATTTTCTGGGCATTTCACTTAGCCTCTCCGTGCCTCAGTTTCCCATCAGTAAAATTGAGATAATACTTTCCTACCTCACAGGGGTGTTGGAATAAAAACATTTAAAGCTTGTGAAGTGCTTTGATGGGAAAAGTGCTATATAACAGTTAGGTTTTATTATCTAATCTAGTACTGTGATTCACTCATTTGCATGCCTTAAATGCATCAGTAAAGATGGACATTTTGATTTGGAAGGAATTTAAGACACATTTAAGAAATGTGTGTTTGTCCTAACAGCATATTTAAGATCAAAATTTAAAATCTAAGCCAGGGATGGGCAAACTGCGGCCCATGGGCCAGTTCCGGCCCACCAGCCGTTTTAAGCCGGCCCTCAAGCTCCTGCTGGGGAGCAGGGTCTGGGGCTTGTGGGGTCTGAGTAGGGTTGGTGACCGCTCCACACGGCTCCCGGAAGCAGCGGCATGGCCCACCTCTGGCTCCTATGAGTGCCAATGGACCCACTCCAATGCCCCCTCCAGCGCTCCAATGGGAGCTGCAGGGGCGGTGCCTGTGGATGGGGCAGCGTGCAGAGCCAGCTAGCCACGCCTCCACGTAGGAGCCGGAGTGGGGACATGCCACTGCTTCCAGGAGCCATTTGAGGTAAGCGCCGCCCAGAGCCTGCACCTCTGAGCCTCTTTCCACACCCAAACCACTTGCCCGAGCCCTGATCCTCCTCCAAACCCCTCAATCCCAACCTGGAGCACCCTCCTGTACCCCAAATCCCTCATCCTCAGCCCCACCCCAGCAGTGGCGTAGCCAGGTTTAGAGCACAGGGGGAGCGACGGCGCTATAAAAAGGCGCCTCCCCGCTCCACCTGTACTCACCCGGCAGCGCTTTAAAGGGCCCGGGGCTCCAGCCGCTGCGGGGAGCCGCTGGCCCTTTAAAGCGCGCCCCCCCCCCCCGCCCCACTGCCGCAGCTGAGCTGGGCTGGGGTGCTTTAAAAGGCCGGTGGCTCCTGCCGCTGCGGGGAGCCGCTGGCCTTTTAAAGCACGCCCCCCAGCCCAGCTCCAGCAGCGGGGCTGGGGGGGGTGCGCTTTAAAGGGCCAGCGGCTCCCCGCAGTAGCAGGAGCCACCGGCCTTTTAAAGCGCCCCCCCCAGCCCAGCTCTGGCAGCGGGGCTGGGGGGGGGCGCTTTAAAGGGCCAGTGGCTCCCCGCAGCGGCAGGAGCCGCTGGCCTTTCAAAGCGCCCACCCCCAGCCCCGCTTCCGGAGCTGTGCTGGGGGGCGGGGCGCTTTAAAAGGCCAGCGGCTCCTGCCGCTGCGGGGAGCCGCTGGCCCTTTAAAGCTCCCCACGAGCCCGGCTCCCACAGCCGGGCTCGGGAGGCGCCTTAGTGCCGCTTCACCTCACAGGGGGAGCGGCCGCCCCCCCGTTTCCCCCCAGCTATGCTACTGCACCCCAGAGCCTGCACCCCCGGCGGGAGCCAGCATCCTTTCCCACACCCCAACCCCTTGCCCGAGCCCTGATCCTCCTTTGAACCCCTCAATCCTAACCTGGAGCACCCTCCTGCACCCCAAATCCCTCATCCTCAGCCCCACCCCAGAGCCTGCACCCCCAGTGGGAGCCTGCATCCCTTCCCACATCCCAACCCCCTATGCCAGCCCTGATCCCTCTCCTGCTCTCCTAACCTCTCGGTCCCAGCCCAGAGCACCCTCCAGTACTCCAAACTCCTCATCCCCAGCCCCACTCCAGAGCCGGCACCCCCAGCTGGAGCCCTCTTCACCCCCCCTCCCCACCTCCCCTGCCCCAGCCTGGAGCCCCCTCCCGCACCCTGAACTCCTCATTTCTGGCCCCACCCCAGACCTGCCAACCCAGGGCCGCTGGTCCACAACATTTTGACACCTATTATGCCCCCATGTCCCCTCACTTGGGCCAAAACTTTGAAAGTTCTCAATTCTGTCTTCTTCCTGTTCTACTCCTCTCATGGTACTGCTCTGCTACCTACCACAATAAAGGAGAACTAACAAATTAAAATGCCTTGTTCAAAAATGTTAAGTAACACTTAACTTTCAAACGCCTGAACAGCAAATATAACTTTTCTTGTTTGCATAGTAAACACTGGCATTTTTATCTGTTTGAATAACCAAACTGGTACTTTCTGTGCCTTCTTGGTTGCAAAGATTTGAACTGCTTCTGCTTCCTGAAGGTCCACAGTCTGGGCCAGCTCATGCTCTATTGAGATCGTTTCAAGGCCGACCAGCCTCTCCTGTGTCATTGTGGAGCGTAGATGTGTTTTTATTAACTCCAGCTTGGAGAAGCTGCGTTCTCCACTGACAACTGTTACAGGAAGTGTTAGAAGTATGAGCAGAGCAACAAAAGCATTTGGAAAGAGGGTGGTCATCTTATTTGTGCACATATATTCCAGAACAGCCTTTGGAGTTGATCCTGATGAAATGTATCATGAAAGAGCTTCAGTTCATCACCTAAATCACTCACATCAATATCATGCATGTCATCATGTGTCAACACTGTCTCTAGTCCCCTGCATTGCTGGTGTTGGTCTTCTTCAGGTATAGTGAGGAGTTTTGGAATATCATACAACATCCCAAATATACTGCTGTGTTCCTTGAGCAGCACGAAACGTTCTTCAGCTGACTGTATTGCACAATCTAGCACCTGGTTAAAGAATTCAACTTTGAATTGCTGTTTTGGGTCCCTTATGGGATTATCCCATGCCTCGTAATCAAAATGTCGTCTTCTTCAGTGACTCTTGTATTTTTGAATGGGTGGGAAAATAGCTTCAGTGTGAAGTTCCTCTTCCAACTTCTGTGCACTCTTCAGAACATTTTGAAATCCCTCATCTGACTGGTAAGACTGTACGTATGACTTTGCTTTGTCCAGTTGTACCATTGCTCCAGATATATCAAGGTCAACACCTTGGAGTCTCTTGCTTACAACATTTATTTCAAACAGTATGTCATGCCACAACACTAAGCCATACAGAAATTTGAAGTTATGTATGTTTTTGGTGACTCCATTTCCCTCTGCCACTGTTCTCCCATGAACAGTTCCTGTCATAGCATTATCCTCCATAATGACAACTATGGCATCATCAGTCTTCCCAATTTGGTGTTTGATAGGCTTTATCGCCTCCACTCGATTTTCCCATCATGTGGCACTCAGTGGTTTCAGTGTCAGAGAGGATGTTCCCAGATGTTGCTTCAAAATTTACCATCGATGAGTTGATGCAGAGAAAAATACATAGATGCTTTGAATTACATTAAAAAATTCAGCATCCTCACTAGAAGCTGATGCTGCATCACTGACCACCAAGTTCAATGAATGAGAACTGCATGGGACAAAAAAAGCTCGAGGATTTAACTCTCAGATCCGTGTCTGCACTCCTCTGTTCTTTCCTCTCATGTTGGCACCATTATCGTAGCCCTGACCTCTCATATCAGCTATCGCAATTCCTGTATCTTCCAGCTTTTTAAGAAGCACATTTGTCATACCAGCTCCTGTAGTATCATCAATGTCAATAAATTCTAGAAAATGCTTTCTGACAATCACCGTTGCAGGGACATTTTCACTAGGTTCTGTTGTTGTTACAAAACACACCATTAAAGTCATTTGTTCCATATGGCTGATGTCAGGTGTACAGTCCAGAATAACAGACTAATATTTTGCTGACTTCAGATCTGCCACAATCTTCTGTTTGACTTTTGTTGCCAGTAACTGTATGATCTCATTTTGAATTGTTTTTCCAAGGTAGTGGTGAGTGTACATTTCTTGGATGGTGACTCTTCTTAGATGCTCCTGGAGTACAGCATCAAACTCAGCCATCAGCTCCACAATTTTAAGGAAGTTTCCATTTTTTGGCACATACGCAGTGCTAGGTTTTGGGTAGCAAGCATTCTCACAATGGCAATGAGCCTTTTCAGAACATTTTGCCAGTAAAGAGACTCTGATGCAATCTTCTCTTGGTGCTTATTATCTATGGTGGCCTTTAACCCCTTAGTCTCATCTCAAGCTCTTTCCACCTATGGAATGCTCTGTGGTGATTTGCTGCCTTCTCATGGCATGCCAGATTTCTAGCCAGATTTTTCCAGTCCTTTGTTCCTGTAGAACCCAATGTGGCTGGAACATTAGACTGGAAGAGTTTGCAACAAAAACCAGTATGCAGCATTCTGGGTTTTTGAGTACATAAGCCATGGCCTCTCCACTTTGTCACCATTGCGGATTTCACACCAGTAATGTGTTGGATGGAAAATTCTATTTTCATTGTCTTTGGGGAACATGAAGTTTTTCACTTGCTGTGTCCCATGCAGTACAAGGAAGACCCTCAGGCTACGGCTCAAGTGGGTCCACAGTCCTGGATCATCTAGCCTTAAGGAACTAAACTCAGCAGCAGCTGTTCCTTGCACCTCCACCACACTCTTCTCTAATCTACACTTTTCTTCAGGAATGTGCATAGTTACATCCATTTGAGCTGGAGATATGGATGCTATAGTAGCTGCCAGGTCACCTGCACTCTGACTAACTGGAAGATCAGGCATCTCCTCACCACTCACATCCTCACTGAGGCCGGAAGGCTCACCATGAACAGTTGTGTCTATGTATCTCAGGAGAGTTCCTTCCTGCTTATATAGAAATGCTTCCTTTGCTTTCTTTCTTTTTTCTGAATGCTGCCCCAGAGGAGCATTTTCTTCTTTCACTCATGACTGCTGTTCTGTGCCAGCTATAGTGGCTCTCAACACTCAATTGAAGGGGACAAATTAGCAGGCTGGTAGCAGGGCCTGAGTGAGGGAAGATATCAGCGTCTTCAGGGCCTAATTGGCTCCTTTTACCTCAACTGACTGCCTGTTCTCCTCAAGTGGGTTCAGGGAAGCAGCAGGAAACAGAAAGCTCCCTGAGAAGCTGGTGTTAATCAGTCCAGGCTCCTGGGGGTGCTAGAGAGGTACATCAGAGGCTCCTCCTCCTCTCTCTACCTGCAGCTCCTGCTGCTTTCTGTTATTCCCTCTCACCTTTTCTCCTGCCTGCCTGTTATGTCTCTTGTGCCCTCCTTCCTCCAGCACAGCACTTCACCATCTCTGTGCATCTAGAGCAGAGAGAATACATATGCACCAGCAGCAAACACAAGTTTCTACACTCTGGGCCCTAGTCCCCCCCGCCCTCCCCAGTCTGGCACCTGAGGCAGCCACCTCAATTCACCTCATGGTAAGGCCAGCCCTGTCGCACCCCCAACCAAAGCTCTCACCCCCTTCATACACCACAAACCCAATTTTGTGAGCATTCATGGCCCACCATACAATTTCTATTCCCAGATGTGGCCCTCAGGCCAAAAAGTTTGTCCACTCCTGCTCTCAGCTGTCTAAATGCTATGTACAGTTCGGTAGGACAAAATTATGGACTTCAGAACTGGAGAACAGCACAGCACTATGAGGTATAAGAGAGCCAGCCTGCCAAAGTTTTGTTTAATAGGTCTTCTTATAACTGAGAATGGTTCTATAAAGAGTAGGATGTTAACATAGCTCCATGGAGCAGATGACAAGTGAACTATGGTGGAACCCTTGCTAATGGTCCCCTGATAATTGTAGCCCCCTCAAAAGGCTCATTAAAATCTCAGTCGTCATGAGAATTCTTCCATGTGAAGTCCCAGTGTGGTGTGTGACCACTTTTTATAATGGCATGAAAAAAGTAACCCCAAGGTGGCTATTAGGAAAAGTTTTCACTGTATTTTATTAGCTGCTGCCTCCTCTTGTACTCATCCTTAGCATTTGAAAGTCATTTACCTTCACAAACAGTCCATTCAAACTAAACAAATAGAAATCAATTACTTCTAATGAGATGTCTTATGTGATATGTTGCCTATGCAATTTTAGTTGGTCCTCTGTTTCCTAATTACTGATTTAGTCTTGCTGCATTCCCTTGTACCAAACACATACACAGTTTTACCCTGAGCGTGATGGATACACACAAGAAGAATGTAAACATAAAGGCCAGAAATACAGCTGCTTCTGAGGAACACTCAGTGCTGCTCAAGTTGGGAGGTTGCAGACATCACTTTAACCTTCCTTTGAGCTCCCTGAGCATGGGATACTAATGCCAGGGCAGCTCTCTGGCTGCTGTAATTTCCTATGTTCCCAAGGAGGTTTTATGGCAGTTGAGGATCACTAGGGCTTCTTTTTCCAGGCCAAATAACCTGCACCTTCTACAAGGAGGTTGGTAATGCTGTTCTCTGTGTAGCCATCCCTGCTCCTTCCCCATCCCTGGCTAATATTAAGCAGTGTTAGGGTTACTCTAACTTATGCTGGACTGAAACATTTATAATGGGCAAAGATGAAGCCCAGAATTGGTGTGGCATAGGAGGAGTGTCCCTGGCATATCCACTTTTCTCCAGCCACATCCCTTTTCCCTGGTATGATGGCAGTACAGCATAAAAGCCCTGTGCCAGTTCTATACCATCTAGTGATCCTGCTACACTCAGGTGATCCCCCTGTTGGGTGGGTGATCCTCTGTGGGATAGGTACACTGCCTTTAGGGCAACTTTGCACCAAGAAAAAAGTGCAAACCTTCCCTGGCACAGAGTGAGTTTGCAGAATCCTGCCTGTATGCATTGCTTTCCAAATGAAGGTCATTTTATTCACATGACACAGTTTTTAGTTTCTGTGTGCTGGACTGAACTGATACACATCTAAGTAACATTTTGTATGAGACAATTTAAATGTAATGGATTGCAGGAAATGGGAATAATTCATTCTGATTGGTCTGCTAATGGTCCTTATCTAACTGATACGAATCACTAATTTCAGCAAAAACTCATTTTCAGTTAATTTTGTTCACCAAAGGCAAAACTGATAGTTTGTGCTGCTGTTAGCTCCTTTCCATTTCTTCTGGAAGACAGCACATAGCAGCATGCCAAAGGAGAGGCAATATGGCCATGAGGATAAAGCACAGGACTGGACATCAGGAGATTTGAGATCTGTTTCCTATTCTACTACAGGTTCCTTTGGGTGAGCCACTTAGATATTTTTTTCATTGGGGGGAGGGTGATATTGGGGATCTAAAGTAGATGCCTGGATTTCAAAGTTACTAAACAACTGCTCTTCATACAAACTTTGCAGAAGTGGGGCGTGATGGTGTCATTAACCACAAATCTGCCAGTAGGAGTTCCACAGAATTGTGAGTTCAGAATTTAGATGAGTAATAGCAATATGGATCTTTGCTAGCTCTCTTAGCCATTAAAGAAGCGGTAGCTGGGAGAAGTACCTGAGGTGATGAGCTTTATTACCCATTTCCGTCCTCACTTTAAACATGTGATAAGTGGTGACTGTACATTAATGTAATAATATTGCCATTGCTTGCCCACTTATGGTGCTTTTCGTAAGAAAAAAATGTCATCCAGTAATATGACTAATCTTCAATAATACTTTTATTCAAAAGATTCCACTCTCCTTGAAGCTAATAATTAAAGTTAAAATCCACTCTCTGTTTTTACAACTCATTGCCATTTGTGTCTTGCAGGTTAACTTTTTATGTTTTTGGGAAATCAGAGATAAACAGGACTATTCTGCATTCACAATAAATATGCTGCCCTCCTTAATACTTGGTTTATTAATCTATTAATGGTGGCCTTCTAGGGATGTTCTCTTCTTCCCTTCTGGTTTGGTCACTATGTTACAAATCAGTGACTTATGAATTTAGCCTTGGGCTTACAGGTTTCAAAAGGTTCTCACCACATGTTCACTCCAGTAACAATTAAACACATTCCACTATCTGTAAAATGAGCATTCCATAATGTACTTCTATGGGAGACCAAACACTTTTGAAATGGAGTTTTAAGACATACTGTTACTGATGGCAGAAGACAGTGTGGTCAAAATATACTCTCCATTCATTGAACGTTCCCAGCCCACAGATGTGGGCACCTAGATACACTGATGGGCACTTTAGAAATGTGGGTGGATTGAACAGACTAGGTATCTACAGAATACAATTTCTACAACATACACTGTCTTTATTTCCTGGCAATGACACTTAGAGCTGATGGATTTTAGCTTGTTTTTTTCATCAGGGAATTTATAACACAATGTACAATGATCTTTCTTGTTGCCCCTTCTGTGATATTGATCATATCTGACAGATCTAACCTAGGAATGTGCAAAGGGGGTGTAATGACATGTGTAATCTCAGAGTATTTGGTATATAGTATGCAAAAAGACAATGGATTGGCCAGTGTGCATATGAATTTTTAATTTTTGTGTACTCTTTTATCCAAAGGTAGGACTCTACTACCTTTACTCACAAGGAGTAGTACTTTACTCAGTCAGACTATTTTTGGGGTAAGGTGCATAAATGTGATAGAACCTGCTGCCAAGCATACTCCCAGGCTCCAGTACTTTAGATTAGAGCCCTGTGCGGGGCTCTTTAATCCCACTTCCACCTGCTCCCACTATTATGGCAGTGGGTCCTGTGGGACCCTCAGGATCCCAGTCCCACTGCAGGTCTCCACACTAGCCACACTCAGGGCTCTACTTTAGATAGTACCTATAGCACTGTCTCTTATCGCCAGTCTGATCTCACATTCATTATAGTTCTGCTGCTAGTCTAAGAGCACATTAAGTTGAATGATGCATATTTACAAGGACTTTGTAACATCTTTTGTGCAAGCTCTCCTAATGCATACATTAAAAAGCTTTTATGGGGGAAATACCGCAGAGACTCAGCTGGAGTAATCTGGCATCGGTCTGTTTGTGTCAATGGAACATTGCTGATTTACACCAGCTAAGGATCTGCCCCACTATTTAGAAAACTTCTATAAAAATGAGCTAAAATGTCACTGGATCCCATTCCATTTTCCTCTTTCCCCCCCTCCCCAACCGTAGATAATTCACATTCAGAGTATTCCGTTTTGTAATGACAATAAGGCCCCAGTATGGAGGATTCTGTAGGGGTTGCACAGGTCCAAAATTGTGGGGTTGAAGCACAGCCCCTCTATAACCATTTCTCCAGCCTATGGACTAGAATAGCATCCAGGTCCTCTATGCAGGGACTGGAAAAGATGGACATTAATCATAAGACTTAGCACTTTCCATATAAAGCACTTAATGTCCATAAATATCACAGCATTTTGCAGAGATGGGATAAGCCTGGTTATCTCACTTTGGCGATGGAGATAGAATTGACCATGATCTATCCCAACAGCCCTTCTGCATCAGTTTACTCACAGCCATTGTAAAGCCTACTTCCTCAGTGCCTTTGAAATTTGTAGGCCCCACTACACTTCTTCTCCTGCAGCCATGCAGTCACATGATAGGTCTGTGGCAGAGCTCGGGTGGCACAATGGGCTATACATGGGCCATCCATGTTGAAATTTCCTATTACTTTTTTCAACAGTACTTCTTTCATGTTAAAAGTTTCACTATGGGCATTTTGATTCTCCCTCCCCTCACCCCTCCTCCAAAAAAGGTACAGAGTAGTCTGTCAGGAATGGCCCCTGTGCCCTTTCCCCACTTGCGGAGATATTCCCCCAGCAGGTTGGCAACCTCCCTGTAGGTGACGCCAAAGGTCTTGCATACACCCCGGAATCATTTCCTTTATGCCTCAGGGGTCAGTTCAAACTTCAGCAGCAAAGCCTGTTTGAACAAGTCATAGTCCCCCCTCTCAATACCATCCATTTGGCTGAATGCCTCTATGGCCTTGGGACCCAGCAGGGGGTTAGACAGCAGAGCCTGTCTGCGGGGTCAGTCTGGTTCAGATCACAAGCCTTCTCAAAGGCTGTGAGGTAGGCATTAATATCCCCTCCCTCCTTAAACTGGGGCAGCAGTTTGGTGTCTAGATTCCCTGCAGAAATGGCATCTTGGGGCCCTTCCCCACTTACTCCCCGGCAGGCGCTCTTGGCTAAGCACAGACTCAAGATAAAAACAATTTCATGAATTAGATACCAAAGTAAACATTTAATTTCCTGTTTGAACACTGTGATAGGATTTTGAGTTTAGTGGTGGAACTAACCCATGTACAATTTTCAAGTCGTATATGGGGGGTTTCCACACAAAACCCATTCGAAAATTTGAAGGCACTGCTGTATGGATGCTTTCTGCATTCTTCTGGTCATTGTTTTGAAAAAGTAATCTTTTCTGGCATTTCACAAATGCAAACAAAAAGGCAAAAGCATGCCATAGAGCATAGATTCTTGCAATTTATTTATATTGTCTTTGTCATATTTCTGGTCAGCTCTTGCACAAGTTAATTTTTGTGAGCATTTTGCTTTCTAAACAAATTGCAGTAGATAAGGCAGGTTTGGGTAGCAGGTGTGAAGAGGCATAAAGACAGAAGCAATATGGAAGCAGAAAGATGATAGAAATACTGCAGCAGCTAGAGGAGGAGGAAAATGGACTAAAATACACTAGTCTGTCTGTTTATCCCACAGATTTCCTGATGATTGATTTCTCACTATGGTGTCTTGGCTGTTCAGTGTGGGCTATTAAGTTGGACGTTAGTCTTTATGGAAAGGTCATGTCCTGAGTAATGAATGTAATACCTCAGCTTTAAAAAGGCTGCAAGAAGAGAATAAGAAATAAGGATGAGGGTGTTATTTGATTTAAAGAATTACCTTCTGTAGATCTTATGGTGACCATTAAAATATCTTATGCAATGAAATTTTATTTTTAATAAGTAAAAATAGAAGTATCATTGTGGTATTTACTAAATGTGCTATACTAATTTATTGTTCAGTTATTAGAAATAATTGTTCTTGTATTAGTGGGAAAAGAAATGTTGCCTCTTTCCCTTTTCTACATTTTAAAGGGTGTGTGTTTGTGTTTTACAGTCCTGGGAAGTCAATACAGTTTATTAAGAAAGATGACTTTTCTTTTGTTTTATTTTTTAATGCCTGTGATATTTGAAACAATGGCAAAATGCTAGCTTTTTATATACCCTGCATAATTCTTGTCTGTTTGCAGCAGGAGGTTGTACAGTATCCACTACAATATACATTTAGAACAAAGAACTAAACCTATAGGCTAATAGGATGTGTGGCAGCATTTGTCCTTCAGATGAGGAGGGGAAACATTTCACTTCAAGCCAGATGGGTTATTAAAGGACCCCACCTGCTAGACATCACAACAGAAGGACTCTTTGCATTTGAAGGTGTCCCTAGCTTCTACTTACCGTTTTCATAGCTTCAAGTCTGTTACACCTTGGCACAAATACAAAGGATTATAGGTTACAGTGTAGTAGCCGTGTTAGTCTGTGTCAGCAAAAAGAAAATAAGAAAGAAAGAAATACTTGTGGCACCTTAGAGACTAACAAATTTATTTCTGCGTAAGCTTTCGTGGGTTAGAACCCACTTCATCGGATGCAGTTTAATCAAAGGATTATGTTTGTGATCATGCAGGCTGTGTATACCAGACAGGATGATTCTAAGATGAGGATGAAATTGGCATACTGCAGTTCATATTTGAGCAGAGAAAAGGCAGAAAAGGAAAATAGGACACATTCCCCACATTAAAAAAGATAGTGCAGTGTATGCAAGCAGTGCAATCGATGTTAAGTGAAACAATTTCTTCACATTGTTCTGTTCCTCACTTGAAGCGCTACTTGATCACCACTTGGGGTCATGACAAAGGATTTGGTTTCAAAGTATTTAGACTATAGTGGTCTACAAGATTTCCAGGGGTGATGCAGAAAGCTTTTTCGCCACATACTTTAATCACATATGTCTTTGTTTTAGTTGGCTGCTGCTCTCCATCATTCACAGCAGGTGTTGATATTGGGCTGCCCAATGCCACTGCTGGAACTCGTGAAAAGGGATCAATAAGGAAGCAGTAGAAAAGGGATTAACATGGAACTACAGGTCAATTTGTAGTTTCTTACTAATATTTACTTTGGAGTCTACCATTCCAGGTGGTGATAAAGGAAAACAAAAAGCATACAGCATGGAAGAACTATTCACAGCTAGAATTTGGGCTTTCAGACAATTTTAGCATTGATTTGATATGGATTTGGCTTTGAGGCCATAATATGAAGATAAAGAATAGGTTCCTCAACACTGACAAAATACTGGGTTATATCATTTGGGAAATGACAAGAGAGTGTTGTCATTATACTTTGTTACTGGAATGATTTTAAAAGAATGAGACATGTAAACTTAGGAATTAAATGAATGCAAATTGCAAATTATATTAGTAATTGTGGCTTTTTAGTAAGGGTGAGGCTACAGTGATCTGGAGGCTGGACATGAACTACAATATTACCTTTGATGGGGCGTTTACTGTTCCAAAAAACGCATATATTGTAATTGTTCATAAATACTTTTATAAAGTGAATGTAATGCTCATGAAAACAGACAGACCAATAGACTTGAGAAGGGAAGTCCTCTGTTTATTTGCAGGTCTGACTTAGAATTAACAGTAGCAGTGAAAACTTCCTCAAATTGGGCCAAATTCTCCCCACATTTACACTGAGGTAAATCCAGGATAATTGGAGTGAAGTTAATGGATTTACTGAGTATTCACATCTCTATAACAGACTCTGCTCTGGCCTGTTGCCCTGCCAATGTGTCTTTCTCTTGGGTCAGAGAGACCACCTCTAGAAGCAAGAAGCTTACTCTTTCTGTCTACGAAGGCCTGGAGTCCTCTGCTATGCCTCCCAGTCAGAGTACTTGTTGTGGTAGTGGTTCTTGCAGTTTTAATTGAGATCACTGGAAACGGGAGTGAAATCACCCATTCGTTTCACATAAACAAGTATATAGCTGTCAGACCTCATCAGCTTGTGCTCAGTACCAACCTAAAAGAGATTTCAATAAGTCATCCAAGGGAAAGACTTTATATTCCCTTAGAAATCTACTGAATTCCGTATACACGTTGGGACAGATCCTCAGCTGCATCAGCGCTTTACAAGGCTCAGCTGGGAGTAGAGCCACAAAAATGGCTTTACATGTCATTTATGCTCTCAGATTCTGAGACTGGCAGGGAGCCATTTCAGCCCCTGGCACAACTCAGAGAAACCTCATTGATCTGAAGGCCAAAAGGAATCACTGTACTCCTCTAGTCTGACCTTCTGTATAACACAGCCATAGAACTTCCCTGAATTAATTCCTGTTTGAACTAGAGCGTCTCTTTGAGAAAAAAAAATCTAATCTTGATTTAAAAATTGCTGGTGATTGACAATCCACCCTGGGCCTTCCACCACGGTCATTGGTAAGTTATTCCAATGGTTTATTACCCTCATGGTTAAAAAGGTGTGCCTTGTCTTTAGTATGAATTTTTCTGGCTTCAGCTTCTGGCCATTGGATCTTGTTATGCCTTTGTCTGCTAGTTAGAAGAACCCATTTTCAAATTATTGTTCCCCATGTATGGAGTTAAAGGGTTGACTTGATCACAGTCTAAACCTTTCCTTTGATAAGCGAAATAGACTGAATTCCTGGAGTCTGTCATGATAAGGCATGTTTTCCAATACTTTAATTATTCTTGTGACTCTTCTCTGAAACCTCTCCAATTTATCAACATCCTTCTTGAATTGTGGACACTAGAACTGGGCACAGTATTCGAGTAGCAATTGCACTGGAGTCAGATAACCTCCTTTCTCTTACTTCAGATCCCCCAGTTTATATGTCCAAGGATGGCATTGGCCATTTTGACTACATCATTGCTTTGGAAGCTCATGCTCAGCTGATAATTCACCATGACCCCCAAGTGTTTTTCAGAGTCACTGCTTCTCCGGATAGATTTCCCCATTCTATAAATATGATCTGCATTCTCTGTTTGTAGATGTATAATATAGTTTTACATTTGACTGTATTAAAACATGTAGTGTTTGCTTTCACCCAGTTTACCAAGTGATCCAGATTGTTCTGCCCTCATCATTATTTACTAGTCTCCCATTCTTTGTGTTTATCTGCAAACTTTATTAGTGGTAAATCCCCTGCAGGCTTCCCCAATTGCAACCAGCTGACAATACCCTAAGGTAAGTGGTCCCCAAACTTTTAACCTCATGACCCCTCTTACTCCTGTAGGGTCTGTGCCCCCACCCCCACACTCCCTGGGGCTGTGGCCAGGAGCAGGACATATGGACAGGGGTAAGGGGGCAGAGGCTGGGACCCAGAGCACGGGGCCAGCAGCCAAGGCCCCAGGCATGGGACTGGCAGCCGGGGCTGGGAGCGGAGCCCCAGGTGCGGGGCCAGCAGCCAGGACAGCAGCTGGGACCCCGGACACAGAGCCGGAGCCTGGGCCAGGCGTGGAACAGAGTGGTGCTCCCTCCCTGCCCCCCCCCCCCGCACCCTCCAACTTTCCTCAGCACCGCCAATGGGGGGGTGTCCCACAAATTGGGGACCTCTGCCTAAGGGGATCATTCTGGCAGAAGCACTCCCAGCCACACCTCCTTTGCCTTGGCCATGTCCCCAGTTGTAGTGGGTGGGAGGAGGGGTAATTGTAGAGATATCTATGCCATCTGTACAACTACCTGAATCCCCAAGGAACTGTTTGACATGGCTTTGTGGTTGCACTGCACCAATAAAATGGAGCAAAACAGACAGAATGGGTCTAAGTACCCAGAACATTTGTTTTAAAAGTTTATGGAAGCAGAAAAAATCCCAATCTTTTCCCCTTATAATATATTATTTTTCCTTGATTCCAGCTCCACTGGTATGTTAAAGAAAAACTTTTTCCATTCACACAAACATAGCAGATCCAAAGAAATTACCGCTGAAAACTTAATTTATATAAATGTAGAAGCCTTATTTTAAAGCAGTTTTACTATAATGACTATTGAGATGTATTTATCTTTGTTTTAAAAAAAAGGTTGAGAACTGCGATACTGTGTGCAGTTGCAATTTGCATAGTATAACAAATCACAATGGGTCTTTATGTGCTCTTTCCGTTATCCTGGAATTATATGGGAGACTTTTTTATTTTTAATGAAGTCATGATTTAGAAGGGGGAAAAACAGTAGTGAAAACAGGAACTGAATATTACAGTTTGGTTTCTTTCTGTGCCTTTAAATGAAAGGAGCTCTGTGTTTACTATTCTGAGCTTTAGACACTCCAACCATCTGTTTCATTAATAGGGATGGGAGAACCTTGCAAAGTTCCAGCCTCCATATTCTATCAAAAATTCCAACCCATAGTATTCTAAACCCCATAGAGTGTCTTTTTAAAAGTGTCATAAAGCAAATTGGAAAAAATCTAAATGCATTTTAAAAATATACCAGATTCCTGAAAGTCCCCTGTAAATTCCCATCTTTGAAACAAAAGCACAGTCATTTATGTTAAGAAGTATTTAGTGCCACTTTACTATATCCCTCTGAAATCTATAAACTAGCCCACACGGAAGGAACCGAGCTGGTTTATGTAGTTCTGTACAAACAGATAATCCCTTGCCTTGAATCTAAAAATGGCTTTGGACAAATATTATGATCTGGTATTCAAAGCATGAAAAGATATATATCCTCATCAAGAGAAGACATATTTATTCATTCATTTTGTGTCGTAGGGGGTTGCTGTTTTGCCTTGATGATTAGATTTTAAATTAAGAAACCTTGCTCTTATAGTTAATGAGGATCAGCAGAGAACTATTGAAACAAAAAAAAATCTTTATATGTTAAACATCAGATATTTGTTGATGGCGGTTTCATTCAGTCACCTTTCAGTACATTTAGAAAGAATTCAAAATCACAAAGATGAACCAGGTTTAACTTGATGCTGCTAGGAGAACTAAAATGTGTTTAGTCTCTGCATATTAATTGCCTTGCTGTTTTAAAGGTTACAACAGTCACTTTCTCCCAGGGAGGTCATAGTTCTAATTTAATAGAGGTTTGTGAATTACAGAATATTATAGAGCCTTTGCAATGGACTGCAGAAACAAACCCAGCAAGATTTATTCTTTGATTGACAAACCCAAAAAAGATAATAAAGGGGTGTGAAAAAAGAACTAGACCGGTGTAGAAAAAAATTGTTCTGTCATTTATGGATTAATAGGTTCTTTCTTTGGTGTTAAATAGAAAAGAAAAGATAGTGCTACTTTTATAACTACCATGCCTGTCCTGACTAAAGTTTTCATAAGTAAGCCAACATGAAAGGATCTTTTTAGCAATGACAGTATGATTCATTTTGTAGTAAATTACAGTAACTGTTTCAAGATGAATCCAAGTGCTTATAAAGCACTTGTTGGCATTAAATACTAATTAGTAATTGCTAATTAAATATCAGAGAGTGATTTTGGTGAGAGTGCATTTCACTAAATTGTAGCTAATCTTGCTTTAGCATTGACAGCATTTATGACATCCTAATTCAAATTATATATCCTAAATAGGGAGTTTTGTCCCTTGTTTGAAATGTATTCCTCTCAAGGATGTTATGTGATGTTGCTTTTAAATCTTGGCATAGATTTTCTGTACATAGTTGGGATTTTACTATAGACCATGACATGGAAATACAAGTGCTACTGAGTTTAGACACTGCCATTTCTTGTCTGATTTCTTTTGTTGTTGTTATGATTCTAGCCATGTGTATTTGGAAGTATCTTGTGGACACTTAAGTAACAGCCAGAGCCAGGACAAACATATCCTTGCTCCCTTGGAAAAGCAGTTCAAATGGGCCATGTTTGCAAAGCCCAAGATTCAGTAGAATTACTTATCCTCCTCAGCTCTGCCATATCATCTGACCAAAAGTTTTAGATCCACAGGGTGAGCCTAATGGGGAATGTGTCCAAAACTGGTGTGTATTTTTTTCCTAGGGGCCTCAAATTTTCTCCACAGAGGTCTCTATCGGCAGACAACAACTCTTATCTCACACCAAGGGGGCTCTGGATCATAAGTGGTGAATGTTCATCATTTCAATCAGTCCCTGGGTGATGGGCCCCCAGTGGTTTGTGGCCCTCATTTGGCAACATTGTCTGAACTGGCCCTGATTATTAGCTTAGAAATGGCAATGTGTTACTCTTTTTTAAAACTCAGGACAGTTTTGAATTGATGTGAGGTGGTGTTAAATCAATGGTTTCCATTTGAAAATGTTCAGCTGTTCTAAAGTGTTCATTCTATCATTCTGATCTCCAGTTACATGATAGGATAAGCTCTCTGCAATTTTTTAAAGCAATGAATGGCTATCCATGGTAATATGGACATAGTGCATAGTTTAGAACCCAAATTGTCCCAGTCAGCAAGGGTTAGTGTGATGCTTCGAGTAAGCTGGTATCAGAAATGCAAAACTAATCAGAGTGTTATTTTTTTTAATTCATGTTGTTCTAAGTTGCAAGACAAGTAGCAAATATGGCATGCTTTATTTTTAAAATCTAATAACTATGGTATGGGGGGTGAAAAAAATAGCAAAACAACTTTTCATAAAATCTCCAAGGAAGGATTTGGAATCCGATTTGTTCAGATGAAGTCTGGATGCTCAGGGTTGAATGGCTGAGGATTGACCTGCTATCTTTCTTGTAAATATCTTTTGTAGAATTGGATTGAGTGTAATTTTTGTTAGGGTTTTCAATTTTGTTTTACTTATTTTTCATTTATTTTAACTGTTGCCACATACTTGTCTCTGTACTGTACAAAGATTAAAAATTGCAGAACTGCTCAGTGCTGGACTATTTTGTTCAATGCCAAAAGGATTCTAAATGAATGTGCAAGGGATCATTGTCCTCAATGAAAGAACTGATGTCCTAATTCTTCCTGTGTGTTGTGGATACACAGTATAATAAGAACATTTGGATGAGGGTTTTGTTATGTTACTCACATAAAGATTGATCAAATTTGTGAAATCTTCAACCTGCATTGCTTGTTGGATATTGGGTTATTCTGAAAAAAAGAAATGAATTTTTTTGCCATCACACATGGCATCTACAGTAGTGGGAAAATGTTCCGTGGCTTTAACTTTTGCATTGAAGACATTTAGTTAGGACTATGACCTTTTACAAAAATAAATTGAAGGAGAAAAGAAGAGAATATACGTTGTGAATATGTGGATACCCCATAGCTAATTCTGTGGCTGGTGAACTAAAATTGTCTCTTTTGCCTTTTAGGTTTTCTAAGTACTGGAGACCAAGCTGCAAAAGGCAATTATGGATTGCTTGACCAAATCCAAGCTTTACGATGGATTGAAGAAAATATTGGATCCTTTGGAGGAGATCCAAAAAGAGTTACTATTTTTGGATCCGGAGCAGGAGCATCCTGTGTTAGTCTGCTAACACTATCTCACTATTCAGAAGGTAACGATCCTCTTGGTAAAATAAAGGTAAAAAAGGATCCTTTAAAACCTAATGCAATTTTTTTTAGACTGAAATGCAAGGCAATTGACACCCTCAAGTAGAAACTCAGAATTATATACCAACAAGTTAAATGAAATACATAGTGGCCAGTATTCCAGCTGATTCTTAGTAAACCTACATTATGCTTTGTACTATGGCATGAAATCAAAAATAAAAATAAAATTCAAAATTTACATTGAAAAGCGCCTCAGGAAATCTAAACTGTCTGGTCTATATTAAAATTTTCCATTTTCTCTTCTATCAATAGTCTGTCCTACTTGAACTAAAATGGGGCAGTGAGTCTTCTTTTTGCAAGACGCCTGTCTGTGCACATCAAGCATACATTTTAATGTCATAACACAATGCAATTTTGTACAAAAAAGAGTAAGCCACACAGATGTAGAGTCTCATCCTGCAGTCCATATATATGCATGTAAAGCTCCTATGGGGTTGTAATAAAAGTTTGAGCTGCAAGGCTTTTGACCCTTGAAAAAAAATGCAGTAATGTACAGTGCAGGTATTGAATTGCTCTACAGAAAGATTCCAGTAAGTATGATCAATAATACTGTACAAAAAATTAGAAAAAGACCACAGTTCTCTAAAATATTTTATCTATTTCTGCCCCCTTGCTCCTCCCCCTGCTTCAACACACAGAGGAGTCTATAGGATAAAACTATCTAGCAGGGGATAATTGTAGCACGTATCATAGCAAGCATGCTTTATTTGAAAGTACCTAAAATTATTGCACATATTGGTACAAATAGGGCATAATGAGTAAAACTGGGCTATAAACTATGCCAAAAGCAAACAGATGGAGTGATGAAAACCTTCGCTGATCACAGCCTTGACATTGTGTAATTTGTGCAGTAAGTAATAATCATCAAGTGTATTAATCACAGTCAGTTTTCACCATATATACTTCTGGGTATTTGGAGCTAACTTCTATCTTAGTCATTTCTAGTGCACAAATCATCCACAGTATGTAAGTGCTTTGTAATCTGTATACACACTCTGGCCAAGGCATTTTAGGTTGGAGACTCAAATAGGACATTTCAGTGTTCCCACTAGGAAGAAAAACAAACAAACAAAAAAACAATCAAGCAAATAGAAAAACTTATGGGGAAAGTTCCCTGGTATGCTCCAACTGCTTTGCTACACTCTGACGGCACACAGCAGCATTAAATCTGGGTCTGTGGTTGCTCTGTACACCAGAGAATAGCAAAGCAACCAGAATGCACCAGGTGAATCTGGCCCAGTATTTTCAAATCCTTTCAGAAAAATGCAAATAGATTCTAATTTATGAGAATAGTCAATGATAACAGGAAAATATATGTAAGCCGGTAATGAAAAATGATGTCAGTGCAGAAGGATCCTGGAAATCAAGCCTATTAAACTGATTTTAGCTGAGCATATTTTTTTCAAATTATATGATGCCTGGATTCTGTGAAAGGGAAAAAAGAGTGCATAATTTTCCTTTGACCTTTAAACTAGTGAAGAGCATATTTATGAGAGTCACTTACATGCAGAAGAGAATATGATTGTTTGTAGCTGGCACTCCTTACAAGATTAAAAATGTTAAAGAACTACCACTGCGCTAAAACTGGGGTATTTTTGTTCAAGGTTTAGGGTTATTGTGAAAAATATATTTTGTCTTTGAAATGCTCACCTAAAATGTTCATGCTTTAGATGTATGACCATCAAGAAAAAGTGAGATTTTTAACTAGAAGCCTATTAAAAGCTACAGTGAAAAGGAAGAAATTAGTTAAATTTAAATTAAATTAAATTTAAAAAGTTAAATCAGTGGAAATAGAACTGAAATACAGGAATCTTCATCCTTTCAGTATCATACAATCAAACTATTCTTTGCTTAGTAAAAGCAGGTTTTTTTATATGTAATTTCATTTGCATTTAAACAATTTGCACCTGCAGGTTTGTTTCAAAAGGCAATCATACAGAGTGGAACAGCCCTGTCCAGCTGGGCAGTGAACTACCAGCCTGCCAAATACACTCGGATATTGGCAGATAAAGTGGGCTGCGACATGCTGGATACCACTGACTTAGTTGAATGCCTTCGGAATAAGAACTACAAAGAACTCATTCAGCAGACCATCACTCCAGCCACGTACCACATTGCCTTTGGGCCTGTGATTGATGGGGATGTGATTCCAGATGACCCTCAGATTCTAATGGAGCAGGGAGAGTTCCTTAACTATGACATAATGCTAGGTGTGAACCAAGGGGAAGGCTTAAAATTTGTGGATGGCATTGTGGACAACGAAGATGGTGTTTCCCCAAATGACTTTGACTTTTCCGTCTCCAATTTTGTGGACAATCTGTATGGCTACCCAGAAGGGAAGGATACACTCCGGGAGACCATTAAATTCATGTACACCGACTGGGCAGATAAGGAAAACCCTGAAACACGAAGGAAGACCCTGGTAGCTCTGTTTACTGACCACCAGTGGGTTGCCCCAGCTGTTGCTACAGCTGACCTGCATGCCCAGTATGGCTCTCCAACATATTTCTATGCATTTTATCATCACTGCCAAAGTGAAATGAAACCAAGCTGGGCTGATTCAGCGCATGGTGATGAAGTTCCTTATGTGTTTGGCATTCCCATGATTGGTCCCACTGAATTGTTCAACTGCAACTTCTCCAAAAATGATGTCATGCTCAGTGCAGTAGTTATGACCTACTGGACAAATTTCGCCAAAACTGGGTATGTTTTGCATCTTATAGCCTTTTTCATTCATATGATTGTTCTGAAATACTGAAGTATTCCATTGTAATGGTCACAAATGATGCATCTTACAATAGAGTTACAGCACTAATTGGAATCACTAATGCAGAATACTGCTGTAAAAAGGGCTTATTTATACTAATTATATTTTTAAACTAATATTGTCTCTATTAAACTAATTATACGTGAATTGTACTTTCTATTAAAGTGGGACTATTAGTAAAGAGGTAAATGTCCTTGAGGTCAAAAGAGCTCAGCAAGATGCTGTAGAGCAGAGGAATTGTCTTTTTTACTGCAAGAAGAAATTGTGATGTAGATCATACTTATTCACTAAGAAATTCTCTGGTTTTTCATAAAGGGAAGGGAACTTATTGGAGAAGTGGGGTCAGGAAGATGCGCATTGGGAAGATTTTTTTCTTTGGGAGTCAGAAAAGGAATAAAAGTTAATTTATTGGGATCTAGTAATCAAGAAAAGTCTCACACAAATCCGTTTAGGTGGGGTTGGGGGGAAAGGTTTTACAAAAGGCTGGTTACTAGACCATAGAAAGGCATCAATGTTATGCAGATATTACATTTGTAAACACTGAAGAAAGGACCTTCAAAGCAACTTAATCTAAGAGGCTATTAATAAATCCTGTGCACTATGCCTTCTTCCTGTAGCATTCTTTTAAAGAATATTTTAGTTAAAAAACAAAGGCTCTTTTTGTTAACTTTGACTCTTTGGTACTAAATTAAAATATAGCTACTTGTGGCACTGTAAATCTTTCCAATGAACATTCAGGATTGGTTTCCTGAAACTGCAACTCTACTGCAGTGCAGTGAACAGTCTGCAGCAATATAGGAACGGCTCGGAGATGCCTAGCGTTCTAACATGCAGCAGCTTAGCAGGTCTGACGGTCTTTAATGAATCCAAATGACATTCTGGGGAAAGCAATTTTTGCAGTCTTAACAAAAACGTGGAGCATGAACTGAGTCAAAAATAAAATGCTGCATACAGGTCGCTTTACTGGCTAAGACAAGACAAAACCTTTTGTTGCACTGTTCACTAGACAAACAGATGTTTTTGTATGTGCGGACTGTGTAGTACTGTGGTGACAGTGAATAGGTGATAAAATATTTAAGGTGTATCTGGCAACAAGAAATCACTGCCACTGGGATGTTTGGACTGCTCAGGGGGAAACTGACTTAACAGACTGTGTAATCTATATGATGGTGTGCTATACTGCTCGCTGCATTGCATGAACTTGTGACAGGGCTCAGAAGCAGATTTTTTCGATGGTTAGATTTTTATTAGTGTGGATAAAACAGCCCACATACATATAGGGATTCAGACCCTTAGAAAAATACCTCAGAAGAATTATTATGTAGGATGTCAAGACCTCTCTGTGTGGATATTATTTATAATTATTTTATTATTATTTCCATAGAATGCAAACAAATCAGACTGTTGTGATTATTTAAGCCTTACAAGAGCTCCTCACTGCTCCATCTGTCACCGTTACTCATAATTGCAAGGCAGTTCCTACACTCTGCTGCTGGAGAGCTGATTTTAGCAGAATATGCATACCATTGCCCAGTCCTCCAGCTGTGGACTTACATTCATATTGTACCTCCTAAAGACTGCACCAGTGCTTCGGAAGGATCATTAATCATTTCCAAAGCACCCAACTGATAATATGCTTAGTAAATGGAAATGAGACTGAAATACAAGATCTATTCCATTGTGGATTTGCTCCTTTACAAGCAGTCTGAAAAATTGATGATAAGTACAGCCCTGTAGCTATAAAATTCCAGGTGTCCTGCAGAAGGGGAACTTCTTTGTTTTGTTTTAACAGAAACCCCAATGTTACTCCATAGAATCCATCTTTTAGAAGAAGACATTTCCTGGCAGATAAATGGAAACTTAAGCTCTATGACTATATTTGCTCTGCACATCCAAATGAAATGAAAAGGAGAATTTCCTGTGGCAGGGAAAAATAGCATTTTATAGGCTATAAAACTTCAAACTGAGATTATATAGGGGACTTATTTTAGGTAACTAGTCTCCTATTCACCCTCCCACATACAATTTGGATTCCAGGTGTGCAGTCAGCCTTAACACATCAGAAGCACCTGATACGTTTCAGATTTTTGTTTTTCAGTCATTGTTTTCCTGCTTTATCCTGATATTATTTGGGTGCTTTGTTTTTGTGCCCACGCCAACAAATATTGAAAATCTATTCACTGTGAGACTATAACACTGCAGGTTTCTCTATAGCTGAACCTTAAACATTAAAACTGCAGCCTGTTTTAAAAAAAATACTTCTAACACTCCTCCCATCCTGGTTGACTCTCACACTGTGGCAGTATCTAGGAACTGACTGTACAATTACTGCTCAGTTAGTACTCTGAAGGGCTGTGCTGTGCTTCTAATTGACACACACCACCTGCTGCTAAAAAACACACACACTGTTTAATGGGTCTACTGCCAAGGCTAGGTTTGGAGGAGAGGTCAATACTGTAAAATCACTAGGTGTCAAAGACACAGCAAAAGGCACTGTACTTTTATTGTGTTTTACTTTGAAGTCAGTAACTGAAGCTAGAAAACAAAAGGTGACAAATAAAGTGACTGTTTAGTGTTGAATGGCTCATGCTTGAAATGAACACTTGGAAATTGCAATTTTCTGATGGTCCATTTCCCTTTCAGTGCTAAGACTATAGTTTTTAGCCTTCATTCATCATCATCTTGGCCTCTGAATCTACTCACCAAAGCTATCTCTTACTGAAGACATCCCTTAAAAATGTGTGGGTGTGGGTGTGGGTGGGGGGAGGAATGCATTGTGGAATATATACAAGAAGCTTTGTTTGGGGGGATCACAATTAAATATTATTTTAACTAACTTACACAGTGTAGCTATATAAATAAAACTATTTGCATGAGATTTTCTTTAAGATCTGCTTTTATGGTTTCATCATGCTGTCCTTGTACAATCAGAATTCTCATTAACTTTAGTGGGAATTTTACATGTTAAAGGAATCAGTTATATCATTCAGGCTTTATCACATCCTCCCACTGTAAGAACAGTGGGAGTGGGATAGAAGGCAAAGGAATTGCTGTAAGGTGATCCTGTCATAGACTACACCTTTATTTCCCCCTCTATGGTCCACCATGGAGCACCTGTTCTCATGCTTCTGGTTCCTCAGCTATCACCTCTCTTGAGTGGAGACATGCATCTCCCTCCCTCCTGATCGGGTACTTCCAGGCTACTCAGTTCCCTCACTACACTGTGAATTCCCCAGTAAGTCGATCTGCTTTGCCTTCTTCTCAGAGCCTATATACACTGTAATTGCCCATAGTTAAGTTACCGCACAGCTCTTTCTAAGCAAGCACTTTTATTCATAAATTAAAAGCATTACAGAGAAAACATTAAAAGAAATACAGCAACCTACACACATGCTAATAAGCATACCAGAGATCACCCCAGCTCCAACAGGGGCTGTGGTCAGTGAACAGTCTTCAATCCCCCTGCCCCACACAGGGTTTTTCCTGTGGGTACAATTTCATAACACATTTTGCTCAGAACAAGAACACTAATGGAAGTTTAGTGCCTCGTTTATACAGCCTGGGTCTTTGATTTGGGAATAGGTAATTCATAGACAATGGATCTATCCTTAGGGTATAGCTTCAAAAGTTTGGATCCAGAAGAGGAAAGTTGCACTCCTTTTCTCCCAAGTATTTCTTATGAATATTTCTTTCCCATTCAATCAAAAAATCATTCTTTTCTGGACCATTGTTTAAAAGGGTAATTTGAAGCTCATGACTCTTCCTAGGGTTCACATTAGTCATCTCTCCCCTTAAAGAAGTTACATACAGTCCCACAATAATACATCAACATTTGACTTTATAATACAATGAACTCACAAGATACATAAACTTAGTTCAATAAGGTTTGCCCAGGATATTGCAGGAAATGACCATATATGTCGTAGAAGCTTCCTGAGTTTTCTTTGAATGCTCCACTGCAGGGAAGGGTTGTCAATGCCAAAGAGGAGGCATGGATAGAGCTGAGTTGATATTTTAGTTTAGGAGCCATGCTGAAAAAAATAATTTTGGTTTGAATTGAAACTTTATTTTTTTTAATTGATGAAATGAGAAAAAATATGCATTGCAGGCTGAACAAAATATTTTGTCCAATCCCAAACAAAAAAATCATTTGTTTCTATTCCCTTTGGGTTATGTTTAGCTGGTTTTCACATTTTAAAATTAGCTAAATTTATTAACAAAACACTGTTCCAAAATGAAAATTTGAAGTGTTTAATTTTAGAATGGTCAAAACAAAACTTTTAATTTCAAAATGGTTGAAATTAACCATTTTGCCATTTTCGGGGGGGGGGGGGGGTTCAGACAAAACTATTTGCTGAATTAAACCCAGATTTGTGAATAGTTTCAGTGCCCTCCAAAATGCACTTTTAATTAATTTACTATTTGCAAAAAAAAGAAGAATCTCCTAGCTCTAGGCATGGAGTCTTTGGGTACCTCACAAGTACTCCTCTTTGAGGTAGTGTTGGTACAAATGGATATCCATTCAGATTGGCTGATTGAGATCCATTGGGGTACATTCTGCTGAGTGATACTGCCTACTTCCTGCCTTCCCCAGCAGCCCTCTCTTGCCCCTCAGGAACTATTTCCACCTACTACATATGACACAGAGGAGAGTCCTCAGGGAACAGGCATTGGAATCCCCCATTTTTACCTACCTGCCCAGCTCACAGTCTTCTGCTTCCCTCTACTTATGTTAGTGGAGAGGAATGTAAAGGTGTCACAGGGTGACTGGTTCCTTTAAGAGGGAATGGGTCCAATTCACCTGTGACTAATTAGTTGCCTCCCAATGGGGCCCGGTCATGGGCATCTGGCCTCTATAAAAGATTGAGACAGTAGTTCAGAAAAGGGAACTGGAAGGAGCAGCATGAGACCTGAGAGAGCCACAGATGTGAGCTGGTAGTGAAGAGAACTGGGGCAGAGAGAGACTGGATCAGAGCTATTTAGAGAGTGATGTGGACAAGAGCTGTCAGAGAGAACTGGCCAGACCTGGGAAACTGTCCCATGTAGAAGACTCTTGAAGAGGACCCTAGGTGAAGGAGAAGAACCAGATCAATCACTGCAAACCAAGTCTAAAAACTAGAGGGTTGATTCTGGAGGGTCCCATGGGAATGGATAGAATTTGCAGGCACAGGGACCTCAGGAGTGGAACACTACAGGGAGCCCTCTTGCATAAGATATCAGTTGAGGGCTTCAGGAAAAGGATTGCAAGCAGAACCTAGAATTGCCAGAGGTTAAGGTCCTGGAATAGGGGAAGAGGAACAGGGGAATTAAGTGGTTTTTTGACTCTTGAGTGAGGGACCTGGAGATGGTGACACTGGAGTGGGGTTGGAGGCCTGCTCTATTTTAACATGTTGTACTTTGAGGGGGTTGAGAATTTTCTTACTTTGAGGAATTTTCTGAATGTTTAAATTGTACTAAGAAGTTGTGCCTGAAACCAGGGCTTGAGTTGGTTTCTGAGAGGGACATCATTCCTTTCCTGGGCAAAGGGAACCACTCTACTTGCCTCTGAGAAGGCCTCAGCTGGAGTACCATGTCCAGTTTAGGTCACTAATATATAGAAAAGATATACAGAAACTGGAAAGGATCCAGAGGTGAGCAACAAAGATGATGAACGGGATGGAATGGAAGCTATATATGAGCAAAGGCTTAAGGAACTCTGTATGTTTAGTTTAGAAAAGAGGAGATTAAGAGGGGATAGTGGTCTTCAGATACTTGAAAGGCTGCCACAAAAAAGATGGAGAAAAGTTGTTCTCTTTTGCTACAGAAGACAGGACAAGAGTTTATGACTTCAAACTACACCATAGCAGATTTAGATTAAATCTCAGGAAAAACTTTCTAACTGTAAGAAGAGTAAGACAATGGAAAAGACTGCCTTGGTAGCTCCTTTGCTGGAGGTTTTCAAAAGGAGGCTGGATAGCCCTCTGTGTTGGATGGTTTAGATACGACAAATCCTGCATCTTGGCAGGGAATTAGACTAGATGATTCTGACCCTATGATTCTATGAGTCTATGAAAGGAGGTCACCATTCTCTGTAGTGGAGAAGTTGGAAAGCTCAGTCAGCCCTGGGGAATGTAGGGGAAACTGAAGTGGGACTCGACTGTATCATAGTTGGTTGGTCACAGGAGAGTGCCCTGGCAGGTGTGAGCCCTGCTACACCAGGCATAAGGGAAAAGACACTGGTTTCCCTACTGAACACCTTGTGTAATAGGTCTGCAGAAAAATAGTAGTAAAACACTTTTCCTAAACTCTACCAAATTTGAAACAAATGATAATTTGAATGAATAGATCTCTCTGTGTATAGGCCAACCAGTAGTAATGCCTATTATTAAGGTGGCTTGACACTTTACATTATCAGATCCTCAGATTTCAATTCCTTCTAGCATTTATAGTTTATTTTGAATTCAAATCTTCACTATTTTTTACAGAAGATTTGTATATCGCTTAGCCGCTAATATTTTATTTCTCTCTTTGTTTGAAGATATTGGTTGATTCCAGGTCTATGTTATTGAAATAAAGTACAATTATTATTGTTTTGGTTTCATAAAAAGACACAATAGCTGTCAGAGGCCAATATTATTAAGAGGTTTCACAGGAAAAATGAGAAGTGTAAAGAGTAAACTCTTTCACACACACCCACTTGAAGCAAAACTTGTTGAGAGGAAGTACACTTTCAAGGGTGTTTTTTGCCTTTCTATTAACAAAGAAAGTGCAGTATTTTTGCAGCACATGTGCAACTGCAACAGTGGCACTGAACTTCAGTTGCAGAAATGCATTTTGTCATCTAGCAAAGTCACAAAGTGCCACAAAAGAATGAAACATTTTTAGACTACAAAAGTGCCTGTCATAAGTTTATTATAAGTAACAGTTAATATATTAATGAAAACTGCTAGATTAAAGTTACAATTTAAGCAGCATTATGTAGAGCTCAGTGAGAGATGGGGATCCCTGCCAAGTTCTCATTCTATTGGTGCTAATACCCAGAGACATTCAGTAGTGTTTCATTGTGAAGCCTTCCGTTATCTTAACTGGCTGCCAGAGCTTCAACTTGTGTGCATGTGTTATTTTGCTCCTGCATCAGCCATCACATCATTGCAAAGACATTTATTTCATGACACTTGAAAAGCAAGGTGCATGTAGGCACTTTGAAGAACTGTGCATCAAGAACTGTAGGCTGGGCATCACTGAGCTACCGTATATAACTGGGGCATAAAGGCAGGAGTCACAGCTCAGAGAGAAGGAAAGTGGAAGGGAGTGGTGGATGAATTCTCTGCAATTTCCCTATCTGGAAAGGTTCACAGTTTGAGTCAGTGCCGCAAGGAAAATGGCTAGATGATACAAGAGAGACTATTCTCCAGATACTGACCTGAAGGTACTTTGGTGGCAGACATTCAGTTTGAGAACATTTAGTGTATAGAAAGAATTCAGAGTGAAAACACTTAAAAATAAGCATCATTAGTAGAGAGCAAACACTAATCAATAGTTATATCCTAGCAATTGTATGAAAAGAAGAATGGGGTCTAGGCTGAAGCACAGGATTGGGAACCCGGAATTCCTAGCTTTGTCACAGACTTTGTATGTAACTTTGAGCAAGTCACTTGGCCTGCCTGTGCCCAATCTTTCCCAAGCTGAGACACCAGGGATACTAATACTAATTTACCATTAACTTAGAGGGATGTTGTAAACCATAATTCATTGAAGTGTTATGAGAGCTTGGCTGGAGAAAGTATAGAAACACAGAAAAGCATTGTTCTTTTATTACATTATTATGTGCATTATTCATGAAGCATTCCAGTAGTTTTCTTTGTTTCATAAAGCCATGGATGAGCTTCCAGAAATTCTATAGGCCAAAAGGTCAAATGAAAGGCGAAAATTACAAAACAGGAAGTGGAGGGACAGTGCCAAGTGAAAGGTCCAAAGTCAAGTGAATGGCTAATTGCCAGGTGAAGCCAAATATGAAGATCCATGAGCTGTGCACATGTGTGATATTATGTCCCCCATCCAAGCCTATGGAATAGCTTCACAAAGGTTATTTCAGACTATTTTACGATATGGGCAAGAGTATACTCATATCAACAATTTTCCATCCCCAGCCCACACTCCTTCACACTGGCATGTAAGGAGTTCCTACAGAGTGGGGCAATACTCCCCTACACACTCCCCAACCCTTTTCATTCGGAGCTGGAGGATGGTATAGGAGTTTTCCCCTTACTGAACACACTCTTTGTGGAGGGTGAAGGGATGAGGAAAGGGATGGTTAGTGCAATCGAAAAACATGCCAGCTTAGCTCATTTACACAACAATAACATTACCTCAGAAATGACACTATGAAGTAAAGTAGTCCATCTTGCTGGTATTTTGGAATTTTATGGGTAAAATCCTGGCCCATTTGAATTCAATGACAACATTTCCATTACTTCAGAGGGGTCAGGATTTCACTTTATTGTCACATAAAAAGAATGTGTCTTCATTTACATACATAGAGGGTGGGATGGAGTGGAAGAATAATAGTAAACATATCCAACCCATGATCCCGAGTTTCATGCGATGTACTGAGTGCTCTCATGTCCCTTGGGTTTAGTTCTTTGAGCACACCTAACTTGCACCGGTTGGCTTAATTTATACACCTTCTGCACCTACACTGCAGAACATGGCCCAGGATTTTTAAGGCTATGAATTGGAACAGTGCATGCTTAAGAAAGAGGATAGAAAATATGATGCTAATTTCCTGCTATAGCTGTTCCAGGCTTTTGAGTTTCTAATGGGGAAAAATGACTTGTGCTTTTATAATCTATGTAAGCTTATCCAGGTTTTAGAATTCTTGTCTTGTGTCCAAAAGTACTGTAGTAGATATATTGCTTCAAGCCAATGCCTACTTGTCTGGATTTGCCAAATCCTCCTCTCTATTCTTTGAGAACAAAAGGAATACTTTATTTCCTTTTCAAATACATGTTAGAATTCCTCAAAGTGGCAGCACATTGAAATCTCTTGCAGTATTGCTTGGAAAGGGAAAGCTCTACCTCAGCTTCAGAGAAGGAGTAACAATATGGGATCAAATTGTGGCTCGTAGATATTACTTAAAAGAATAAAATCTAAAAACTTCTGGAATACCCAACATATATCAACATACTACATCCATGCAGATGGCAGGGATGTGGTACAGAATAATATGCAAAAAACCCCAACACAAAACAAAATTAGATTAAGAATAATTTTTTAAATTATATTTTACTTGATTGAATTCAAGGGTAAATTCCCCCTGGTAAGCAGGTGAATAGAAGCATCTTTAGATTACTAAAGATAAATGCCAGTGTAGGTCTAGCACTAAGGAATAACACTTTTTGAACAACAAAAGAACCTTGGGAACATTTAATTATCTCATGGGCATTTAAAAAAAGAAAACAAAAAAGCTTTTAAAACTGTAATATTGGATGAGGGAATTCCTGGAACATAGATAAGAGCACATTAGAAGAAAAGGAAAAAGATTAGATTGATTTTTTGAAAAAGATAAACTAATGCATATGGGAATGAAGAGAAGAAATGTCAGTATAATGCGCAGAAGATGCATTATATACTTTAGTATGATATCTTATAAAGCACAGACAATATTATTTGCCCTCTGAAGGCTGAAACCCCCCCAAAATGGAATATCTAATTAGCTGTTATACTTAGATATAGCATTCATGTTTCAAAGGAAGGAACATGCATGTTATTGCTAAAGGGTTTGCGCAGATTCAAGTTATTATTGTTTTTGGTTCTTTTTATTTTAATTTCCCCCTGCTAATTTAAAGATGGATATGTCATTTTAAAAAAGTCAAATATGAACAGATTTATACTGAATGGTCAATATATTTTTAAAGTTTTTGTTAATATCAGATAATGTTCTTAAAATATAACACTGGAAAGATGGTAGAAATACAAATTTAAATGTTAGGCTGATCAGATTTGCTATTGTCCCCTTAGGGATTAGCTCAGAGCTCCTGTAAAAGTAGTTGGGCTATTACTAATTTCCCTCCCTGCCCCCATCCTAAGAAGTTTGGACAGGGTCAAGTCTGTGATGCTATATTTAGTAGTGTAATTCCTTAATGCAAATGATAGAAAGATTTGCCACATCTCAATTCAAAGTTTTTCCCTCACTTGTTTGGTGAAAAGGGGGGCTAATGGTAGCATAAAGCAATGTGTATATATAAATAGTTAGATTTTTTTCTCAGTTATGTGTTAGCCCTATATCACAACGATTTGAATTATTTTATACCAACACAATTATTAATTATTTTTATTATTATTATTATGTATCATACATTATTATTTTATGCCAACATAAAAGCAGATCCTTAGCTGATACATCTTGTCATAGTTCCATTGCAGCAGCCAGAGTCTGGTTGCCATTAAAAATCAATCTTTAATAACCACACAGTGCTACCTGATACCCTGAAGCTAAAGTCAAATCTTGAGACATCCTGAGCACCTACAACTCCTGCTGCTGAAGGTGCTCAGTACCTCTCAAAAATTCATCTTTAGTGCCCAATCCTTGAAGCCAATGCCAAAATTTCAGTTGATTTCAGAGGGAGTAAGATCAGGTCCTATTTTCTATTCTATATATAGGTAACTACTGTAATAGCTCATATTTCCTATATAGTAAATGTTTTTGATTTTTTAATGGCACCACCGCAGGGTTACATTTAGCTAACCGTCTTCAGTTTCTGTTAATTATTGTCAGATAAAACAGAGTTCATTTCTTGATTGAGTGTAATATTGTTTTGTTTTTACTGTTGTAGAGATCCAAACCAGCCTGTTCCACAAGACACAAAGTTCATCCATACAAAACCCAACCGTTTTGAAGAAGTGGCCTGGTCTAAGTATAACCCTAAAGACCAACTCTATCTGCACATTGGCCTGAAACCCCGAGTTCGGGATCACTATCGAGCAACAAAAGTTGCCTTCTGGTTGGAACTTGTACCACACTTGCACAACTTAAACGAAATATTTCAGTATGTTTCCACAACAACTAAGGTGCCGCCTCCTGATATGACCTCATTTCCTTATGTCACCAGACGTTCTCCTGGAAAGTTGTGGCCAGCGACCAAACGCCCAGCAATGACACCAGCCAACAATCCTAAACACTCAAAGGACACCCACAAAACAGCCCCAGAGGATACAACTGTCCTGATAGAAAACAAGCGAGATTACTCCACTGAGCTGAGTGTCACCATCGCAGTGGGCGCATCCTTGTTATTCCTTAACATTTTAGCTTTTGCTGCATTGTATTACAAGAAAGACAAGCGACGTCACGAGACCCACAGGCGCCCCAGCCCTCAGAGGAACACAACCAATGATATAGCGCACATACAAAATGAAGAGATTATGTCATTGCAGATGAAACAGCTAGAGCACGACCACGAGTGTGAATCGCTGCAGGCACATGACACCCTGAGACTAACCTGCCCACCTGACTACACTCTTACTTTGAGGCGGTCCCCAGATGACATTCCACTAATGACACCCAACACCATAACCATGATTCCAAATACATTAACAGGAATGCAACCTTTGCATACTTTCAACACCTTCAGTGGAGGACAAAACAGTACTAATTTACCCCATGGACATTCCACCACTAGGGTATAGCTCTGCCATTTCCCCCTCTTACCCCACAAGCCACTTGGAAGAAAAAGAAGAAGTAGAGAAAAAAGCATTCACCACTGAACAACTTGTTAAAAACAAAAAGTAAACGTGAAGGGCAGTCGTTATTTTCTTACTGATCCTTCCCATAGAAACTCTCTGATATTAAAGATCAGCTTCAAACCCTGTGAAATGTGAAACATGTACATTGCTGTTATGATACTGCTTTAAGATCTCAGCCACTTTGATTGAAAGTTGATGCCAGAAGAAATCACTTGAAAGGATGTTGTGAGAGTAACAAACAGAAGCAGAATCTTCTGGAACACAGAGCCAGTGACTGTACAGTTTTTTAATATATGAAATTAAAAAAAAACACCACACCAGTTCTTTATGTGCCATACCATGAATGGCCCTTGTTAAAACAAAGACATCACCGTGGGCTTTTATCCAGCATAAGAAGCTGTAACCAGAAGGGGGAAATAGGATTTTATTATTAAAAAAAAGAGGACTATGCAGTAAAATACGTATAGTTCTGTGCAAAGAGATGACTTGCCAGCCTGAACTATATTTAAAGAAACTTTGTAAAAAGTGTACATAGCTGTGAGTTTAAAAAAATAAGCTTTTATTGACGTTTTCAGTTTGAAAAGAACTTTTAGAAATTGTGCTTTCAGTTGTGACCTATGTGTATATACATTAGTCATATCACCTGTTTCCTCCAGACCAAAAGGAGGATTTTCTTCTTAATTACTAGTGGTGAACAAAGACATGAGTTTTTTCTAACATGTTTCATTTATAGGAGGACATGGTGTCATACACAGAATACAGTTGTCTGTGTGACCTGCGTATTTTCCCTTACAGGTTACAGAAGTGCATGTTAAAGCATTTTTAGGAGACAGTTGTTTTTTAGATTTTTTTTCTTTTCTTTTCCTTTTATTTTTGTGTTAGCCTTCATTAAATTGCAACACAGAGATGGATCAGAAAATGGAAATCATGTTTATTGTTTTAAGCTTGTTGAAATTGAGCAAAGAAACAACAATACGAGTCCAGTTTTGTAGTTCTTGGTTATTGTAATACATTAGGAAGACTTGCTTCACAATCTAGTGCCCTGACAAATGAAAAGAAAACCTGCCTCTTGGTCAGTTGTTTATGAGGAAAACTAGTTCAATATTCACCAGCAGCTGCAGAAGAGCTTTTGCTGAGGAAGCACCCACTCAGCTTTGCCAAACAGAGGAAAAATGAAATTTGACAGAGGAACAGGGTGGGGGTGGTTTGTTTGGGTTTCTAAAAGTGGAAAGATCATGACTGATCTGTATGAAAAGAGCTTTTTCACTCAGTATCTCATTATTGTGATCAAGAGTGCACCTGTCTGAAAACTCTATTTTTGCTGGTTAATTATATAGCAGTGACACAACCAATCGATATTGCTGAGAGCTAAAAAGACAGGTAGCTAAATGTGCTCTGTGTGAATTTATATGAAAATTCTGGACAGCTTCATTGCCAGTAAAAGGTTAAATTATTATTCTCCCCTGCCCTCCCTTAACTGGGGAACTAAGGGCAAAACAGAGCCGTAGCACAAGAGGCTCAGCAGTTCCATTTAAACAGCTGATTCAAGTGTGAAAAGCTCGACATGAGTTATTAACTGATGAAGGTTGTTTATATTTTGTCTTTAGAAAGTGACTGCATCATCAAGAGATAGTAACCAAAGATATTTGAACAAAGTTGCTCTGCACTTGAACATGACTATCCCAGATGTATTTTGTATTTTTATTTCAGTACCAAACTGGGCACGGCACCGTCATATTGTCTGTCCCATTCAGAACCTAACACAAGATGCCTTCTACCTTTGTGATAAAACACTTTGGAATAGCCAGCCCGTGAAATGATATTGTAGACAATGATATCAAAATCTGTGGGCTCTGCACAACTCCTTGCTGTGTGTGCATGGCAGAGAAGTGGGTTCTGAGAGAAGTGAAAAGAGATTTAATACAGTAAAAATGCATCATATGACCAATCATGTTTTATACTTAAGAAGACAGATATGTTATACAGATTAGAAAGTGTTGAAGCAACAGTCCCAACCTGCATCTAGTAGCAAATAGAAACATTTCTTCTTCACTGATCCATCCCGTAACGTTTATTAAAGCTGACTCTTTACCAGGCCATTTCCACAACCTATGTATTGCCTCAGCTGAGATGCAGTAGTTCATGACCCTAAAAAAAAGGCAGTGATGCGTGGCATCATAACCAGTTGGGTATATTTGTAATGTGAATTACAGTATTTGTTTAGTACTTCCAATTGTCTTCTGCTAGCAATATGTACAGTAATGTGTCAGGCTTGTGACATTTGGATAAAAAAGTTCCTGTAAGTGAATGATTTTAGCCTTTAAAAATAATTATGATCAAGTCTATTTAATTATTTAATACATCTGAATTGGCGTATGATTTATAAATGGAAAAGATTTATAGAATCTTCATAGAGTTCTATAATAATGATAACAAAATATACTTGGCAAAGAAAAGAAAACAAGAACTTTCCCAGGCTTATAGTCTTGACCTTAAGAGGCACGCAGGGTTTAATGGTTTATTTTGTTATTGTTTTGCAATTTTTTTTGTTTTTGCCTTAAGTAATGATAGAAGATATATATGGCTGGACACATATGTATAAACTTTTCAGCAGCATTTTTAATAATAAAATATCACAGTATTTTCTAATGTTTTGTGCAAAGAATTATGTGTTCATCCTTTTTTTTTAGTAGAAAAGAATTTTTTTTAATCCCCTTTTAATGATCCAGTGTAAATGATGCCTTGATATACAGTATAACAGTATTCAATTAGCAGAGGTTTCATTTTAAGATATTGAGTTGACATGGCTATTAAAGATCTATAAGCCTATTGCTCAGGAGAGTGAACACCTGCTTTGACACTCAGATGGTGGAGATATTCTAGAAGAGAAAGATCCATGTGTTTATCTCTATGGATCCCATTGAACTCTGTTTTGTGTGTGTTTAACATTCTCACAGATCAGAGTATTCTAAGGGAATGCATAGCTGAACTGCCTCCCATGTAAATTTAAACTTTAACGTGAAAAAATTGTCTCCCAGATTAGGATTCAAGATAAAACTATCTGTATTAATTATTACTGCCTCTGTGTCTGCATTGCAATCAGATTGCAGCATGTGTAGATATACCTGAGCTAGCTTTGATCTAGCTAGTTCAAGTAACAATAGCAATGAAGCCATGGCAGCATGTTCTATACAGGCCTACCTGGTACCCTAGGTATGTACTCGAGCATCTAACCCATACTGCCACAACTTCACAGCTCTTGTTATTTGAGCTAGCTAGATCAAAGCTAGCTCAGGTATATCTCTATATGCTACATTCACACTTCTCATTGCAGTGTAGATAAAGTAACCATTCATATCTGTTTAGAATTAGATCTTTAGATTTTTAAAGCATAGTGTATATATGTCAAAACAAGTGCCATGCCATCATCCATATATATTATGGGGTGAACACTAATGGCATCTTCAGATATAGGCATTTTATTACTCCTGTCAAAAGATAGGTGAACAAATATAGTTTCCCCTTTTGTCGTGTTAAAATTTGTTTGTTACCCAGGTTTCCTGTCACTGGAGTGATGAATATGTGGGCAGGGATGGTGTCCCTAGCCTCTGTTTGCCAGAAAGTGGGAATGGGCATCAGGGGATGGATCACTCGATGATTACCTGTTCTGTTCATTCCCTCTGGGGCACCTGGCATTGGCCACTGTCGGAAGACAGGATACTAGGCTAGATGGACCTTTGGTCTGACCCAGTAGGGCCATTCTTATGTTCTGGCAATTAGATCTGGGTGACTACAGTAAAATATTGTCTTTAAATATTTGTTCACATTTCTAAACACAGTCAATTCAGCTGTATTTCTGCCCCTTTCATTTTGTTTGCTTTCTGTAATGATTCTGTTGAAAATCTTTACTGACAAATGTTCTGTGCATTTTGAGCATATGTTGAAAAGCAAATTTTGAATTAGTAACCCCTCAGGATTTACATCAGGAGCCAGATACTAAAAACTATGCAAGGTGAGCAGAAACATACTATATCCAATCAATTAAATTTTGAATGTAGAAAGTCTTTGCAAATAAGCTACAGATCAATAATTATTCAGCAAATATATCTGTATGAGAAATAACATCAGGAAATTCACAGTTTGTTTAGAGACAATTCAGAAAGAGAAAGAGAGGCTGAAATTGCTAAAATATTATTCATTGTGAATTGTTCATCCAAAATTTCTGGTAATCATTCAGTAAATAATCGTATTTCTAGCTAAACAGTTCTCTGCTAAAAAGATGGGATGAATGACCTTCTGAAGCTAACCAAATATCAGTTATTTTTATTGTTAAGAAATATAACAAATGAGATTGGTATGTTCCTATTTACACTTTGCTAGACTATGACAATCCATGGTATTTAATATCATAGACGCAACACATGAAATAGTACCATGACAGCTATATGCTTGTTTCAGTTCTGTAGTTTTGCAAATGTCTTGTTTAATTTATGAAGAATAGTTTCTCATGTTTTTACCTGAGGCTATTTGACTCACTCACATTTGAGAGGCTTACTATCTCCAAAGGCCATAAGTGGAGCTGGTCAAAAATTGGAATTTCTGTCCCACTGGAAATTCTGGTATTTCAACACCTGTTTTCATCACAAATCAGGCGGAAAAGTCCATGACAAAGTTTTGTGCAGAAGGGAAAGTTCCAAAAAATTCAATTGGAAATATCTAAACATTTTGTTTTGGTTTGTTGAACTGAACTCAAACAGTTTGTTTTGGTTCAGTTTGATGTTGCAATCCACCTGCCAGGGCTGCTACTCTGGGAATTGTATTTCAGGTGCCTCGTGTCCTCTCAAGTGATCCATGACTAAAGTTATCTATTTAAAAATAGGTGCCTGATCATAAGCTGTGTTAAGCTAATGCAAATCCATATAAATCAAAGTGATGTTTACTTTAATGATCTGGTCAAAGATTAATTAAGAATAGAGAGAGAGAACATTAAAACATACAAAGGCATATGCAGAACCTGTTTAGTCTGAAACTTCTCAAAGTTCATCTACATCAGGTCATTTTAGCCCAGATTTTCAACTGTCAACAGGATTTTGGCTTCTAAGTGTCTAAATCCCTTTTGAAAATGAAATGTAAGCTACTAAATCAATTAGACATTGCAACGCTGACACATCAGTATCTAAATATCTCTAAAAAGCTGGGCCTTTAGTTTTAGTTACACTGAATTAAAAAAAAATCTTTCATTTATAGAGACCACATTCTTTCTTTCCTCTAATCCTTCGGCAGGTCATCCTGAGTGACACATAGTCTTTGGCTTTTAATATCTTGAGTCGTCCATTTTCTATACCTGACTCACAGCCTTGTTATTCATTTGAGGCTTCTTTTATGTGATTGGCTTGTCATATTGGACACTGCTCTCTCAAGATGTGTTCCGAAGGATCTTTCCTGCCACATCCATTGTGTTTGTTCCTAAATCCACTCTGGATTGTACAGATTTGGGTAAAAAGTTTCTGCTTCTGTTTTCTTGTTCCACTTTTACTATTAAAAAAAAAATTCCTATGACGGTGTATTCACACAAGAATGTTTCTCATCTCAGAAAAGTACCCTATTCTAAGGGCTGCCTGCTCTTTTGCTGGTCTAACAGGCATGCTTTGATATGTTAATTGTTTTAGCTGAAGGTGCCAACCTAGAGCCAATTTATTCTGCTTTTACAGATGCAGTGTTTTTATAATTCATATTATTTATTCTTAACACGCTTTCTTCTCTGCATTATATTGCAGACATGAATAGATTAAGTTAGGCTGCCACATCATTGCACTGCAAGTTTCCTCAAAGCCAAAAAGGAACTTGTTATCCTTTTCTAGTTAGATGTGGCTAGTAATACTATATCATGCTAAACAAAAAGTGTTTGTAAAATACCCTGCACAAGGAGTAAATTGACATAAAGAGGGCAGCTGTGCAGCCTTCTGCCTTGTGTAATGGAAGCTGTTGGACTCAGAGGATACTGACTCCTGCTGGTACAACCCTTCTGTTAGTCTGACCTATGTCATACGACTGAGGACAAGCAATAAAGCATCATCTCTTACCAGCCCTCTTCTATATATGTAAGGCCCTCGTTTATAACACAATTTCATGGACTGCCTGGAAATCGTGAAATTAGCCCAATACTTTGATTTTTCCCCCAGTAGTGGCTAGCCAGAAGTGGGCATCCCCAATGAGGCTATGGCTGCTTGTGGGGGGTTAGTGAGCTGGTCACATCCAGGAGAGGACAGAGCGTTGCAGGATGGAACTATCCTGAGGAGCATGGGGAGGTAGTATCCAACCACCAAGCACTGCCTCTGAGATTGGGACCCAGCTCGCTTTGCACTCAGCGTCGGCCCAGGCCACCAGAGAGAAGGGGGCAGGAATGACAATGTGGCAATTAGAAGCTCTGACCCACCCCACTCCACCATAGCTCCTAGCAGGTCTTGTGGAGACACCACCGGAGCTGAGACCAGAATCCATAGCCCACCACATCCAGTGAGCTGGGCTCCAATCCTTGTCCAAGGCTGGGCTGGCCAGAACCATGTGATGAGACATCCTACAGCCTGCGAGGTAGGACTGGCCCACTACCTCCCTGCCCCTCTCAAGGATGCTACTGGCCCAGTACCCTTTATGAGCAGCCATGTCCTCAGCTGAGATGTCCGCTTCTGCCTACCTGCTGTTGGATAAATTACAGCGGTTCTGGGAGACTCAGCAGCCTTGCATAGCCCATGACATGATACTGGTGTTACATTTTAAAACAAAAATCCCTGATTTTCTGAGGGCTTTGTCTATATCACACCTTCATTGCGTGGTGTCAGGAATGAAACAGGCAAAAAGCTTGTGTGAATTAAAGGGCTGTTCTTTTGCAAGATATTCTCACAGTGGTATATGCTTCCAGAATACTGACAAAACTATGAAGAGAACTCATCAAACTGAAAATGAAATGCTAGCCATTGTTTTTGGTTGAGATGTGTTTCATCCTTGGAAACCCCATTATAGAATGGTTGTGCGAAGCACTGCTTTCAGAAAATTATCATGATATTGCAAAAATACATGTGAAAAGCAGGTAAGGACTTTCCTAAAGAGGCTGTGCTTTCAAGAGTGCCTATAAACAGGTCAAGAAAGGAACTGCAGGAAAAGGAACTCAAAGTAAACATGACTGTAGTACAACTCATTTTTGAAACAAAATTTGACAAGCTCGATGTAGAAATAAGTTTGACCCAGCCTTAAAATAGTTTGAGAGTAATTCTAGATGGATGGCCAACAGAAAAAAGGACAGGTATGTTTAAGGTTTAAATTTTATTGGGGCTACTGAAATGGAATTACTGCATATAAGAGCTCGTAATGGGATTCTTCACAAAGGACATTATGTCAGAATGCCAGACTGCATGGGATCGGAAATATTGAGCATAATCCACAGTGCCCATGTGGGCCTTCATAATTGTAAGATTAGAGCCTGAGATGTCCTACTGTAGCCAGGCAATAATGCTGCCATAGAAGATAGTATGGCTAAGTGTGAAATATGCTCTAGGTGGGTTAATAACAGATAACGACCCACAATCCACAAGTGGCTCATTTTAGCAAATCTCTTTGATATATCTTTTCAAGCACATCATGTCAAGCCAGAGTTCTGTACAGTCAAAAAGTCAAGGGGCCAAAAATCAGTAGTTTAGGTCACAAAGGCAGTGGAAACCATCCAGAAGTCCCCTCTGAGGGAGTCGCTGGCATAGGAATGCATAAAGGTGGCATAGCCCACTCCTACACTTTCCTCCACAACCATAGTGTGTATTAGGAGTACAGAGGGGGAGTGAGTGGGCTGTGTTATGATCTGGAAATTTACCAGCTGGCCTATGGGCCATAGGGAACTATTGTCAGCTGCACTGGTGCAAGTTAGAGAAGCCGCCAGGCTGGTGCTGGAGCAGACAGTCAGGGAGCGTTAACTGGTTGTTGAGTCTGAGCTTCTCTTTTCCTCTCTCCTGGGTTGTTTGAGAGGGAAGGAGGGGATCTGTCCATTTCTAGGTGCTCCTTTAGGCTGAAGCAAAGCCAGATGAGCTCTGTGGGGTTCCCAGCAGGGAAGAAGACAATGGAGCAGCCAGAGCTCTCTGTGGTTCAGTAGGGGGCCATTTGGGAGCTGCTGAGCAGCTGTAGCAGGAAAGGGAGTGCAGCTGCTCATGGGATGTAGGGGAAGGTATGGGAGATATTGGAAAGGCAGGGCCTGCTATTCATAGGTGTTGGAACTAGGGGGTGAAGGGTCACAGGGGGTGCTGCTGCACTCCCAGCCTTGAAGTGGTTTCCATTACATACAGGGTTTACAGTTTGGTTCAATGTCTCTCAGCACCCCCACTGTAACAATTGTTCTTGCACCCCTTCCTCTATTTCCTCCCTGTAGTGACAGGGGTGACTCAAAACACTTCTATTTTAAAGTCTTAGGGCATGGCTCAAGGGACACATTTTTAATTGATAACCATATACAAAGTTTCTTCACAGTTGCCCCTGAAAGCCACAATATAGGGTTGCCACCTGCAAGACACAGAAAACCTGGCCACTAGCCACCTCCCACACCACCACCAACAAAAGGGTCCTATTGCCAATTATAACTAGTAATTAAAATATTTTGAGAGCCATTTTACATTTACACACACACAAAACCCTCCACAGTATGTGTATTTTTGTTGTTTTATCATTTTACTTCCGTATCCTAACAAAGAGCTGCTGTCTGAACTATGGGGGTATGAATTGTAGAGCGCTCTAACCTGTCTCAAGTAAAAAAAAAAAGGAAATTAAATATTTTAACAGGCAAGTCAGCATAAAAAACCAATCAGGCCAGTTAAAAACTAGTTAGGTGGCAATCTTAAATCTAAAGTACCCAGGCCATAGGTTGGACACCACTAGCACTACCCTGGATTAAAACACCATCATCATAAAAAAATAGCTCTAACATATTCAAGGGATCCATACTTAGCAGTGTTTTAGAGTATTGCAATACACCTCACAATCTGTCCCTAGGTTCACTGGTTCAAAGACTTACAGACAGGACAGAATCATAGTGCCAATATCAAACAAGCTTTTTGAGCCAAAAACAATTAACCCTGCAGTAAACATGAAAGTTGTATATGCTTGAAAACTGCAAAAGAAGAAATACAATAGCAAAAATGCCAAAAAATTATCCCCAGTGCTAACAAGAGAGAAAGTTAGTTTTAAAAAAGAAAATGGCTGGTAACCTGCCAAGAAATGTCATCTATGTAGCATCTTGCATGGAACTTGGAGGGAAGAGCACATTTTGCAGGAAGGAAGAGTTTGGAGGAGGCACCAAGATGAGATCAGATTAGTTAGTCTACATCAGGCCTGCACAACTCGTAAAGCAGCGAGGGCCATATTACTCCAAAGAAAACAGCTGAGGGCCGAAACCCCCCGGCCTCGCGGAAACACCTCCCCCCCAGCGCCGCCCGCCCCACGGAAACAACCCCTCCTTCCCCAGCGCTGGGGTGTGGAAGCCTGTAGAGGGGGAAAGAAACAACATGCATAGGGTGACCAGATCACAGCAGTAAAATAGGACCCGCCCCCTCCCTGCTCAGCCCCACCATCACACCCCTCTTCACCCGCCCAGGGGTCACTATATTACTGCACACAACAGTCAATCAATGCAGTTATAGATAAATCTCTGCATTATGCATTTTTGTATAACTTTTATATGACTTTGTATTGAACTTTGGTAATATGTTATAGCGGGCCCCTAAGGTAGTATAACTAAGGTAAAAGAAAAAAGTCTTTTTGCTAGAAGTAGAATAAGATCTTCCTCCCCACTTTGTATTCAATTGCCCTGTTGAATGAATGAGGTGTGAATGAGGAAGGCATGGAAGGCAGGCACCTCCAGACAGCTGCAACCCTTGGAGAGGGGATGGGAACCAGACCAAGGACAATCAGACTTGTCAAGTGGGCTGACTAGAGAAGAGCAGACATACTGACGGCCTTGGGGGTTAGAAGCAAGCACCCTCCTTTGGGAACACCCTCTTTGCAGCATTGGAACAACCCCCAGCCCAGAGACAAGCAGTAAAAAGGACCAACGGACACAGTCCCAGATTTTGGGCCGCACAGTGAGCCCACCTACTCCCCCTCCCCCCGCAGGCCGCACAGTGAGCCCACGCGGGCCGCATGCGGCCCCTGGGCTGCATGTTGTGCAGGCCTGGTCTCCATGTACACGGATAAACTTCCAGACTACATTTGCACCACTTTTGTCAATAGTTGCTTTAATAAACAGCCAGTTAAATAAGAATGGAGTTATCTCATGTTCTTACCCAGCATGTGGTACATGAAACAATCAAAACCAAGGTTATATACCATAAGCACACCCCGGGACAGTCCTGCAAAACACATGTAAGGAAAAATAAGATTGACACTAGCTGTCTGTTTCTTGCAGTCATCCAAAATGCTGCTGTCAGTCACTGACAATTATTAAGAACAGCAAACACAGGCTCCAGGTGGTAAATCTACTTCAGCAACAGAAAAGGCCATTACAGAGGGAGCTGGTTAGAGAACAAGTGGGTGTATGATTAGTCGTTGTGTGTTAGCAATAGTAATTACTGACAGATGTAAAATAAGAAGCAGATGATCCATTCATCTGTCGATGGTGCACCTAAGCTCCATTTCTGTATTTTACTAGTGAGTAAACTGGCTGTGGTTGTTTTTGGTTTATATTATATTTATAGTTGATTCTGCAACCAAGGAAGAAAGAAAATGAAAGTTGCCACTGGATCCTGTCCCCTACCATGTGACAGGTGTATGAGTCTTTTGCAAACCTAACCCATTCCATGTGAGTAGGGACAGAAAATACACATTACTGTAGCCTTCTGGACACCCACAACTCTGAGCCACTCTGCTTCAGCAAGAGTAAGTTTTGCTGACATTTAGACTGTGTCAGCTCCCTGCCACACCAGTCTGTCTTTCAAACTAGCAAACTCCTCAAGATTCTCTCATCCCAAACCTTGCCTAGCAGGTAACAATCAGTAATCTCCAGCCCCTGTGCTCCTTGGAGATCTTTCTCTCCAATGGACAGCCCCTATCACTGTACATTCAAAGAAGATACTGATGTTGCTGTTTTTTTAAAGAATCAGTACATTTCAGATTTTTAATTTAACTTGGGTAAACAGACCCCTCCCTTCAAACACAGTGCTAAATTGATTTATAGTAAAACAAGTTTATTGACAAAGGACATAGGTTTAAATGATAACAAGCAGAAGGAATGAGGATAGAAATGGTTACAAACAAGTAAATGTAAAAATATGCATTTTAATGGCTAAGACTTAACAAGCTACAGTCTTTGTTCAAGGTAGTTTCCTCATCAATCTTCCTTTCCCAGAAACTGCCAGTTAACTTTTAGCCAGGATCGCCATAGAGTCCAAGATGCTGTTTATGAGAAGGATAATCCAATGTATTTCTGTGGGTCCTTATATCTTAAAATTGGCCTTTGTTTCCAGGTTCAAATTGATCCCTCACAGGTTCAGTTTCCTGTATCTTCTGGGGGGCCTGACTCCATTTCGATTAAAGTGCCCCTTGGTATGTTCCAATGTGATGCTTCCTCTATAGTTTTACAATGTAAATGTTCTCTTCCTGAAACTTCTGATGCAAATGAATAGCCTACTGAATTTGGCCACACCTGGTTTGAAGTGTTGGCTTCTTTTCCTTGCCTTGAGAAAAACCTGTTTATCAACACCCCCTGATGTGCCTGGTTTAAATACATTTTAGTCACAGTCTTTAAAGCATGCTACCACTGAGTATGCATAAATCCACACACACACAGCACTGTCACATACATTTCGCAATGATACTGTGGACCAATGTGTTATTAGTTTTCATATGATCTCTCAAAAGGCATATATTTTGTACAAATAACATTGCAGTAGTGCATTGGGTCTGAACACAGGGGTGCCTAGCATCACAGTGACTTAGTGTCTTGTTGGTCATTTCCACTATAAATCAGCAGAACATCAACAGTTACTTATGCTCAATATCAGATCAAAGAGCCAGGACATGATTCTTTGGTAATCTGAGGGAATCAGGAATGGAAGTCTTTCAAACACATATGTACAAATAGGGGAATTGAAAAGGGCAGAGTTTTGCATATTCTCTATTAAGCTTTGCATATTCTCTATTCTCTAAGATCTACAAAAACCCTTGGATTGCCTCCTAAATTGAACATGCTGTGATGCTGGAGGTTGGATGGCTCCCATCTTTGCTCTCTAGGTAGTCACAGATCTTGCTGAAACCATTGGTACATGCTAGCTGCTGTTCACTCTATCTAAATGAGAAAACAATTAAATACCCCTTTGTTTAGTGACAGTGGAAACAATAGAAGCTGCTACCCAAAGACTGGACTGAATGCAAATGTAGATACTGGTATTAGTCAGGGTGTCTGGGGTTGGGGGTTGCCAGAAGCAGTCAGAAAGCAAGCAGAAAAACATAACAGAGCAAGAATTCAGCTTCTCTCCAGCTCATACCTTGCCTTACCATTACTAATTCAGCTTCTCTGCAGCTCCTGGCTAGCCATGCGGCCACTACCTCCAAACAGAACACAGCCCCTTGCTGTTTCATGACCTTACGTGGCCAGGAGGAAGGAGATATGCAGAGTAGGAGGGTTTTCATGGGAGTTCTAGTCACAGTCTAAGAAGGTCTATCATAATAACAATGTTTTCAGATCACAGTAACAAACACCTTTTTCTATAGCTATCAAGTCCATACTGACCCTTCCCACTTCAGGATTGCTCTGTTATAGTAAATTCTTCCCAGGATGCCTTTCTCTGGAGGAGAAGAGAGGGAGGAAAGGTTTGGTCCTTAAATTTGGTGGAGACAAACAGATGTTTATCTAAAATGGTAATTTTGTGACTGTTTGCTGTTTCTGCATCATCCTCCTTTCCAGCTGATAGAAAAAATCTAAGGTAAAAGATGATAAAAGTTAAAAAGCCTTTCTTATTCCTGAGGAGATGATATATTATCTCATAATAAATTATTCCCCCTGCCCCGCAAACATTCCTAAAACTTAGAAAGCAATGCAGACTCAGGTTCAAAGAACAATTAAATTAACATGTATTTTCCTTTTTTATAAGAGAAATAGATAATTCATGAAACAGTTGCCGAAATAGTGCTCTGCGTTTTTCCTGATATATATTTTGAGGGAACATCATAGTCTGCTGTTGCCCCAGGAGTCAGTTAATATGTGTTTATATCTGGAGCTTAAGCAATAGGTGTGAGAAAAATTTCTAGGTGTTGAGAAGGATATGCTAAAACTTCAGATTCTGTGAAAATACAAATGTGATTTCATTTTATAAAATGAGTACTCTAGAGGAATGCAGGTAAAGAGAACCAAAATTTTTGCTGGGAGATCAATTCATATATTCTACTTTAGCACAAGTAAATGCTATAATAAATGACATGCAACTACAGGACCTGTCTCCTAGCACAAACTCTCCCAAACCATTTTCTTGTAAATAGAACTAGCATTCTCCTCCCTTTCTCACCAAGTTGACCCAATTGCATGTTTATCAAAAAATTCAATCTATCAAAAACCAGAAGTAGCTCCTGCCCTTGCCTTATAGGATATAGGATTATTATTTCCTCCCTAGGTGTTGCCAGGTTCCAGTGCCAGAAAAGTAAAATTATCTTCAATGGAGCATTAATCACAGAGCACACATATAAGTACATCACATTTCTCGAATAATGTATGACCAGCACATTTTAATATCCTGCATAGGCACCTACATATATATAAAGTTTTTCACCATATTACAGACACAAATACAATTGATGACGACATGAGGTCAGTTCCTCAGCTGGTGTAAATTTTCATAGTTCCTTGAGTGACAAAGGGGGTGAAGTAATATGTTTTATTGAACCAACTTATCTTAGTGAAAGAGACAAGTTTTCAATTGATTAAAAATTTCTATTAAAGCTAATGTTAAAATGATATAATACACAGGTTGAGAAAAGAGTGTGTGTACATCCAGGTATACACAGAGCTCTTCTTCAAACTTGGGAAAGGTATTCAGGGCATCACAGATAATGCAAGATGGAACACATTTTTTATCATAAGTAGTTAACACATATTGTAGAGACAATTCAAGGTGAAGCGGCCTGTAAACACCTCTAGAGAGCGAGGACAAAAACGGAAGGTTAGTGGGTTACAGATTACTGTAATATACCTTAAATCCAATCTCTTTATTATGATCATGATTTTTAGTATCTAGCAAAGTTATGAATTAAAGGTCCCAGGCTCATAATTTGAAGGTGTTGTGCAGATTTCCCTTGAGGACAAGGACTGAGAGGTCAGATATGGAGTGAAGATCTTGTGAAAAGTGTTCACCCATGGGTTATAGGGAGTTTTTGCCTTTTATCATTTTTCTGTGTGAGTTCATTTCAGAGCATGCTGATTGTCTGGTTTCACCCACATAGTTATTATTGGGGGATTTAGTGCACTGGATGAGGCACACCACATGTTGTAATAAGCACATGTAGGACCCATAGATCTTGAAAGATATGTTTTAGGAGGTATTGATCATTGTAGTAGTGTTGTTTTGTTTCGTTTTTTCTTTTCCTTGTTGGGAGCGTAGGTGGGAAGGCTGTGACAGATACAGAGGCAGCAATGGTAGTGTCCCAAGGAATGGAGGGGTCAATGAAGATGACTGTATGTGGAACATACATAATGTAAATTATCCTGGAGCAGGTACCCAAAAAGAGCTTTGTTTTTATGAAGTGCCACCTGATAGAGCTGATGAAAGAGAAGACTTGAGGTTTGGAGATGCAGGTGGGAACAACTGTTGAATTTTGAAGGGAATTGGAGCAGATGATGGAAAGGAAGGCACTATGAGGGTGAAGGGAAAAGTCAAGACTTGAAGATGCAAGCTGGACTGGAGAATTATGAGGGTAGACTGCTTGGTGAGGAAAGTGGCCGGTGGATGCATGTGACTATGAGAACCAGGCAGAGGAAAAGACTAACTGATGAAGGAGAAATAGATCTCATGAATAGGTGTGCTGAATTGGAAAATGAAGAAGGGGCACCTCAGGCAGTAACAGAAGGTGAGAGGGTAAGGAAGAAGAGAGGAGTGGCTAGTCCTAGAAGAAAAGGGAAAGGGTCAATGGAGATAGCTGGAGTTCAGACGCCCAGAAGGATACAGGATGACTCATACAAGATTGCCAGGGAAAGCAAATGACAAGAGATCTTGCAGGCATAAAGAACAGGAGGTAGGCCATACAATCACTTTGACACCAGGAAGAGACAGGTCTACGTGATTGGTGACTTCCTACTAAGGAGAACAGACAGGTCTGTCATCAGACCTGATATAGAGAACAGAATGGTGTGCTGTCTTCCGGGAGCTAAGATATCAGATATGGACCTGAGGCTGAAGAGGATCGTAATGGGAGCAGGAAAGAATCCGCTCATTGTCCTTCACGTGGGAACAAATGATACTGCTAGATTCTCGCTAGCACATATCAAGGGAGACTATGCCAGGATGGGGAAGACTCGTGAAGAAATGGAGGATCAGGTAATCTTCAGTAGGATTCTACCTATTCCTAGAGGAGGAGAATGAAGGCACGACAAGATTATGATGATCAAGAGATGGCTCAGACAGTGTTGCTATAAGGAGGGCTTTTGGATGTTTGACCACTGGGAGGCATTCATGGACAGAGGACTGTTCTCATGGGATGGACTCTACCTGAGTAGGGAGGGAAATAGACTTTTGGGATGGAGGTTGGCACAACTTATTAAATAGCAAGGATTTTTAATGAATCTGTAAACTCAGAGGTCATCACTAATGACTAATACAGTACCTATTTTTTCAAAAGGGTGGGGGGGAGGGGGAGGTTTGATCAACTAAACTACAGGCCTGTTAGTTTGATCTCAATTATTTACAAGGCCTTGGAACAAATTCTGAAAGAGAAAGCAGCAAAGGACAAAGAGGTAAATGGTAATTGGGACAAAATACAACATGGTTTTACAAAAGGTAGATTATGCCAGACCAACCTGATCTCCTTCTTTGAACTGAGTTTTTAGATAAAGGAAATGAAATAGGTCTAATCTACCTGGATTTCAGTAAGACATTTGATACAGTTCCATATGGGAAATTATTAATTTAATTGGAAAAGATAGGGATTAATATGAGAATTGAAAGTTTGATAAGGACCTGGTTAAAGGGGATACTAAGTTGTATCGACATTGTCTTTCCCTTGGATCCATCAGTTGCGTAGAGAGGGAGGTTCTGCTGCATGGGCAACAGCTGTTCCTCCATATCACCCTGCCCTGGCTTGCGCCCTGGAGAGGACACTCCAGCCCCCATGGGCGCATATCCATCGTCTCTCGAGACTAATGGACGCCGACAACAACAAAGGGGATACTACAACAGGTCATACTGAAAGGTGAACTATCAGGCTGGGGGAGGTTACTAGTGGTCTTGGGACCAATCTTATTTAAAATTTTTGTTACTGACCTTGGCACAAAAAGTGGGTGTGCGCTAATAAAATTTGAAGATGACACAAAGTTGGGAGGAGGACCAGAATATCATACAAGAAGATCTGGATGATCTTGAAAACTAGAGTAATAGAAATGGGAAGAAATTTAATAGTACAAAGTTCAAGGTCATGCACCTAAAGACTCTCAACAAGAATTTTTGCTATAACCTGGGGATGTATCAGTTGGAAGCAAAAGAGTTGGACAAGAAGTGAGGGTGTGTAGGTATGGGAGAGTAGATGAATGTATGTGGATTGGTGGTGCAGAAAGTAGAAACACAAGTCAGGAATGTATGGGGCGGTTAGGACATAAAGGAAAAAAAGATCTGTAAATTGATGGAGAAAGGAATGTGAAAATGACTTGGTTCTGTACCCATTGAACTCACTAGGAATTTAGTCATCACCTTCAACTGGTATAGGATTAGGTTGAAAAAAAGAAAAAAAGGAAGACGCAAAAACAAGAAAAGGAAAGCATAGAATATTGAGAATAAATAAATCAGGAGGTGAGCATAGAATAGAAAGAAGAAATAAGGGTAGACTTTGTCCCCAGAATACCTTCTTTATGTCCTATACAGGACCTGTGTCCCCGCTATATGGGAAATGGCAAGAACAGATGGGAATCCCTGACACCTATATTTTTTCCACTTAGTTTGGACAATAGCTTCCCATGACAGTAGGCACTTTGGTAGTGTGTTTTGTTTGTTTTGTTTTTTAAGAAAACAGGACAGCAGCTAAAAATAAATTCAATTCTGTTCCTGGCTGTTTAGTGATTCAGCATTCCATTGAATTAACTCATCACCTACTTTTGAAAACTGAAGTCTTTTGTTTAAAAAATAGGTTATGGAAGCATATTTAACTTTTTATTGCATTGAAAGGTTCTAAACTAGCCTAAGCAACTATCCGTCTGAGAGGTAGGGACTGGAAACATGCAGCAGAACCAGCCCTTTAAGTGTTCTAAGAAAAGAACAACTTCCATAGCACCTTTCTTCAGTGTTTTTATAACACCTTCCTTTAAAGCCTTTCATGAATGCCTCTTCTTATTTTCACCCTTTGGCTCTACGTGACCTAGATTTCTTATTGATGGCAGATTCAGCCCTTCTGCAAACCATTTAATTACTGATTCTGGAGTATTCAATTGTAAATTTTTCTGCACTATCTATATACTGTTAGAAGGGAATAGAAAAGTATTACATCCATGAATACAGAGGTGCTGCTATTCCACAGCACAAGAGTAAACCAATAGTCAGTAAGTATTACATATCTCCTTCTGTGCTTTAACTAGATAGGATGTTACCCATCTCTTCCCCTGTTCCAAAGTCTGTCTCTTGAGCTCAATATGTAGCAATTTGTGATTTTAGCTCTGGAGGTCCCCATTTCAATTTCTGGTATTAGCCAAGATGGCGGCCATCACACAAGTGCTGAAATATGTTTTATATGTTTCCTTGATACTTTTTTTAAGGTATAATCAAGTAGACTAATTTACTACAAACTGTAAAAAATTAGATATTCTCAACCCATACAACTACAGAGACTGTATTATCATCGCCATCAACAAGCTAACTTGCAGCATCCTCAAAAAAACCCTGACAAAATTAATGAAAATTCAATCAATACTCTACTTTAAAAACAATCATATCATTTCATATCACCTTTTTGCCAGAAGCTGGGCATGGGCAAAAGGGGATGAATCACTTGATGATTACCTGTTCTGTTCATTCCCTCAGGGACACCTGGTATTGGCCACTGCTGGAAGACAGGATGCTGGGCTATATGGACCTTTGGTCTGACCCAGTATATTCTTATGTAATAATCCATTGGCTTATGTTTACTACACAAACAAACACTTATTATCAAATGCAAAATAGGGGAAGATATTTTTTCTGATTTATATCTCTGAGAAAATTTTTTGATACAATCTATCTCCTAGCATTGAACCTTAGCCCATACTGTATGCCGTTACCACCACTAAAAAGTCTACTGACATGTCATTTACTGATACTTGACACAGCAGAATTTGAGAGAACTCATTTATTTCCTATTTGGTGGCACTACTTCCTTAAGTATGGTGAGTTTGTGGCTCATAGTTTCTTAATGTGTAATATTATCCTGCATTGTTTAGCTTAAACAGTTAAACTTTTTAAACAATTTAATTTTTCAAATATTAGAATCCGAAATTATTTAGAATCCATAGAAAATACTGAGTTACGCTGGCTAAACCTAAAGCATAAAACCAATAAAGAAGTGTTTACTTTGGAGCCATTTATCTTTCACACCCCTCACGAGATATAGACATTGAAAAATAAATGAAAAAATCCTGTCCTTTTCATTTTGAAGGAGAAAAGAGATTTAAGTTTGAGTGCCATAACTCATTTTTTGCATTATCCTCATGCAACTGGTGGCTTTGAGCTTCTTAATTCAGTTAATGCAGAATAAGGAAGTCAGAACATCAAAGAAACATAATTAAGGAGAATGTTTTATGTTTCATATTACTGTGGTCATCTATCCAAGCAAAATTTCAAGATTAAAGTGGCCAAAAGTACTATTTGCATAAATCTCTTTAATATGTTTTTAAAAGAATTTTGAGTATATCCTTATATCCTCAAAGCTGAGGACGACTATATTTTTATATATATGGAAAAGATGAACTATGCTACAATTCTAGCAAGGTCAGATTCTGAAACATTGACTTCTTGTGTGCATAAATAAAATGATGGTTAATAACTTATTAATCAATATTTCTATTATCTGAACTGCTTTGGTTTCAAAGTATATCAGACACAGAAAAAGAGAAATGCTAACAGGAAAATTCAAGTTAACAATGGAGCACAGTTGCTGATGATGGTAATGAATAATTGATGCTGGCTAGTGTGTCGGAGACAAAAATATTATTTTTTAACTGCTGAAATTGAACCCTTGACATCATTGGAACTATGTTGATTTATAACAACTGAGGATTTGGCCCTCAAAGAGCAAGGCCTGGTCTACACCTAAGCTTAACTTGACCTACATACATTGCTCAGGGCTGTGAAAAATTTCACACCTTGTGTGATGTAGTTAGGTCAACCTAATCCACACTGTTGACACAGCTAATTCAATGGAAGAATTTTTCTATCGAAATTACTACCACCTCTTGAGGAGATGGATTTGCTACAGTGACAAGCAAACCCCTTCTGTTGCAGTAGTAAGTGTCAACATTAAACCACTATAGCAGTGTTGGTGCTGCAGTAGCACTTGTAGTGTAGACATATCCCAAGCTACTTCTGTTATGGTGTGGTTTTCTAAAGGTCTTCAAACTTTTAAATATCTTGTTCCCTTCAGCAACTCACCATGGTTCCATACCACAGGCTGTAAACGTATATTCTTTTTATACTCTGCAAACATTTCACACATATTTGCTGTAACAGAGAATGGTCAGAGTAGCACCAGGAAACAGAAATTTGTATGGCTTGTAGTCAAGCTTAAACTGACTCTGTAATAAGTCTGAAGAGTTCATTGGTAGAAAACGCTGAAATGGTTTTGTGGTTATTTGGTATTTCAAGGGGGGGAAAAAAGGGGTTTTCAAAAGTAGTGCTAATGGTGCTATTGTAAAATTCAAAATGCTCCAGGTGGGGAAGCTGAGCCAACAGACTGCTCAAAGCTAAATGAATGTTCTCAGTGAAATCATGGTTTTATTGATTTTGAGGTATGTGAGATGATAGGACAGACTTCAGTTCTCTGTGTGTGTTTATTTATAGGCAGAAGCATCAGCCACCTTCACATGTCCTGTTTACACCCTACTTACACAAGAGACTGTTCTATGAGCTCTGTGCTTATGCGGAGGACATCTGAGCTATGGAAAGAGAACTATTGTTGGTAGATGTGGTGGTGAGAAGAGAGGCTAGGAATCACTGGGGGAAAGAATGGTGGAGAGTTACCGCTAGAAGGCAGAGGAAAAGCAGTGGGGGAATAGGGCAAAGTAAGAGAGTTAAAAGTAACGGATGAATGAGAGAGAATTAGGGGAAATATCAGAGGCTGGTAGTAAAATTAGGGAAAAGAAAAGATGGAACAAAAGATAAGGCAAGAATTGAAGACTGGGAGGAAAAAGAATAGGAGAAAAAATGCAATGAGTTAAAGATGTTACATTCTCTCTCCCACTCATACATCATTGTTGTCTCTTTAGATTGTAGTATGCAGTGTTGTTGTAGCCATCTTAGTCCCAGGATATTAGAGAGACAAGGTGTGTGAGGTTATATCTTTTACTGGACCAACTTCTGTTGGTGAGAGAGACAAGCTTTTGAGCCTCACAGGAGGAAGAAGAAGAAGAAGAAGAGCTCTGTGTGGTTTAAAGGCTTGTCTCCCTCACCAACAGAAGTTGGTTCAATTAAAGATATTACCTCATTCATGTGGTTTTAGATTGTATGCAGTCTAAATCGACAAACTGTATACACACACATCTGTATAATGTTGTCCAAATTACATTATTTAATCTTCATGAGATTCCAAAGGTGTCTGATGCAGGACCAACCTTGCTACCCTTTAAAGGGGTACAGCTGGTGCCCCCGTCCAGCCTCCTCACAGTGGTACGGGAACATATGGACACCTTCTACTCTTCTCCCTACCTCTTGTGTGGGTTGTTTGGCCATGGAGGAGTATGAGTGGGGCTGATGGATCCACAGCTGTACAAGCCCTTGTCTTCTGTGGAGGAGGTGCACAATGGAGGGGCCACAACAACAGTCGGAGGATGAAAAGGCTACTTGTTTTGTCCACTCTGGAAACATAAGCTTCTGTGTTTAGTTCATGATTGAGCCAATAAGCTTTACATTGTATTTTATTTTCCACGTGGCCTTTATCTTTGGCTTCTGAATTTATACTTTTAGCCTCGTGTTTTAACATTCCTCAGTCACCACATCGTATTATTTTCTCAATTGGCTGAATTCTGTATTAATTTCCAGTCTACTGTTATTAGTCGACTGTTCCATCACTAATTGATTCCTTTTTTGGCTAGCATTCTTAATTCCACTCAGGAAAATCTCACATACCTCTCTTTTGAATCTGTATTCCTGCTTTATAATGATACAAAGTTTAATTATAGGTGTGGCTGGTAGCACTGCCTATTATAAAGGTTTCCCGACACTTCCCTATTTTCAGTTGCTTAAACTTTGCTAAACGTTAACCATTCGGTCTAAAATTTTCCAAGATGGGTGTCTGCCTGAGGCTGATTTTTTTTTTTGAACATTTCAGTCAAAATGATTTAGCTGTTTCTGAAAATGAGAGTAGCAAAAATTGTTTTATCCATGTTATTTTTTTCTTTGGCAACCTTTCCTTTGAGAAGCTCTAGTTCTAATTTGGGTTAAATGCCTTTCTCGGCATCACATAAGAACTATGTGGCAGAGGCAGGGGTAGAATCCAATTCATCAGGGCAGCATTCAACTGCCTTAAGCATGAGACCATTCTTTCTCTTCCTGCAATCCACTGCCTCATTCACTGCACACCTTCCAGCTTCTGCAGTCTCCTTTACCAAACAACCTTGATACATTCCCAGAGCAGATCCGTTCTGTGTACTGAAAGTGACTGAGGTGCTGTGGAAAAAATAGAATGTGATCATGTAATTAAAGATGGTATCATAATGCGTACACACAAGGGGGCCAAATTAAGGTTGCACAGGCAACCTTAATTCTGGGATGTCCTTATTTTTGTGTGCTTGACTTTGCAATAATGTTCTTTTAAACATAAGTATTGTTGTGTGTATGTATAAGTAAATACATGAGCTTCATTTTTATACTATCCTTTCTTGATCCCTAGAAGTTCACCGTGAACTCTGAATTTTTAGATCTATTGTCCAGAACCAAAAATGGAGTGGCGAGCTTGGGGTTTCAAAGAGCTAATCTACAGCAATTTGGAAATTCCACCTGCAGCATGACAAGTCATTTACACCTAGAACCAACACACATTCCTATCTATTTGTGATACTTATATGGCCCCAAACATTAGAGTAACTTAGCATTTCATAATCATTACTGTATTTATTCTTTGCAAGTTCCAGAGGGGGAAACTGAGGCACAAAGAGACTAAGCAAGTTATTTGAGATAAGGGAGCAGGGAATTGAACATAGGTTTCTGAGTCTAAGACTAGCACTCTAAACACTGGACTTTCCTTCCTTCTAACTCTGTGTACATGACATATTTTTTCAGTGCGCCCCCAAAATAATAGCATCTATATGAAACAGTTTGCTCAAGAAACCAAAGCTTTAAAACCTGATACTGCACAATAATATTAAAGAAGGTTATTACATTATTTCACCAGGCACCCTGGCTTGTGCAACTTCTGATTCTACACTGCTTTGCACTTGTTCCTGTTGATTAGTATTAACATATCTCAAGGTTTGGTGCTTACTGACATACACATAACTCTCGCCTCCGTTTGAATATTCTGTCTGAATCATCACATCTTGAATGATCTGATTTCAAAACCCTTGAAAAATAAACACTGCCTTTAATTTAATTCCAGCTGCACTTGACCTCACTCTCTCACATTAAAAGAGTGTCTCTGTCAAACGTCATTTCTATTTATTAGATTGCTGCACTTCTCTCTGGTCAATATGAAGACTTCTCAAGCTATCTCCACAGCAACATAAATATTTATAGCAGGATGTCTGGGGTGCAATAAACATCTTCAGCAAATAGTACTTTTGGCTGGGGAATTCTGTTTGAATAGTAATTAGCAGAGCTAAGCAAATCATTTGCAATCAATAAAGAAGCCATCAATTTCACTTTTTTTTCCTGGTGCTTAAATGATCCCAAGGTCATGATATTCATATATTCATCATGATGATGATGTAGAATTATTTGCAATTTTTGTGAATATCCATTAGCTTGAATAGCTTGAATATTTAATATTGAAACTTTTACCAACACAGGTGAATATTAAGGAAAGTCATGTCAATTAACTACTGGAAGGTATTGAGATACTACAGTAAGGTGAGATATAAGAACCTGTTTAGCATAGAACAGAATAGTTACAAAAGTCACAGGATATTGTTTCCTGATTTGAAGACTTCTGTGACAAGCAAAAACAGCATATATTTCAAATTTGGAATTGTATGTTTAAATGTACAAAATTATATTTCAATAACCAAACTTTTCATATACTCACATACTCATGACAAAGAAGCATGAAAGGATTAACAAAACAAAAACAAAAAGCAGCCACATCCAAATTTGTTTTGGAATTTGAAGGAAATTGTGTGGGAAGCCTTTTCCTTTGTTCTCTCAGTTATTGTCATAGGTCAGTCAAATTAATTCTACTGAGATACAGAAAGTTTGAATTTAATTTAGGCTTCCACATGGAAGGCTAATGATTCTTGAGAAGATGTTCAAAAAGCACAATTAGTATTTAGGTGCCAAATTCATTGGGGATGTCATTTATGCCTTTGAAAGTCACCCCTAGAAGTTCAATTACTCTATAAAACTATAGTACAATTAACTCCTAGCTCAACTGATGTTCATAATGGATCTAATCCTTCTCCTATTGAAGTCAAATGCAAAACTCCTATTGATTTCAAAGGTTCCAGGATCCAGCTTGTTGTGCATACCCTCTGTATAATCAGATACCTTTGCTTTAAAAATATTACTTTGGAACCTGTTGATAAATTGTATAGTCAAATTTTTCACCACACTTTGGTTCATTCTGAAATATATATAAGAGATCAAATAATCAATTTCAGTCAGGTTTATTGCTCTAAGCCAATAATAATATAAGTACAACCAAACTGTTCTATACAATAAGTCTCTGGGAAGCCGTCTTGTACAGCAATGTTTCATTCACCATATGCAGAAAGTGTGCTTCCAAAGTTACACATTTAGTTTTTATTATTTATATGATGATTTTACAGGTTACACATCACTAAGATCCAGCCCATCAGTTTGTCCCAGTTTCATACTTGCGGTTCTGTTCCTTCCTTAACATTGTTTTGCATACTAGCTTTCTAGGTACTGATCCGTGAGATCAGGGTTTGGGGGGGCGCCCTCGGTGGCAGGCGGCTGCCTCCTGCCTCCCAGCTCTACGCCTCAGCGGCTGAGCGTGGAGCCGGGAGTCAGGGGGTGGCTCGCTGCAGCTGCCTCCTGCCTCCTGCCTCCCGGCTCTGTGCTCGGCTCAGCAGCTGAGCCTGGAGCCGGGAGCTGGGGAGGTGCTGTGGGCGGGAGGTCTGCCACCGCCCGAGGCACGGGGCTGAGCTGCCATGAGCGGGGGGGGGAGCCGCCTGCCATGGGCAGGGGAGCCAGCTGCCGCATGGGGAGGAGGGCATTAGCTGTGGGGCTGCAGGGCTGGTGCAAGAATTTTCGTCTAGGGCACAAAACATCCTTGCACCTGCCCTGGTGAAAGTATTTCCCTGTCTTGTACTAAAACATAGAAGGAATGTATCTTCATTTCGACAAGTTTCCTAGCTGCTTATGACAAATACTTACTACAGCAAATGCAAGGTGTTATGGGATACTTAGTATAAGTGAACAGGATTATGTTAAAGGCCAATTTAGGCCACATTGCTGTTATAATAGTTGTGCTTAATGTTATTGGTGCTTAGTGCATACGTACATTATATATAGAGAGAGATATAGATATATACACAAACACACACTCGACAGAATATATATAGTCGCTAAGCCCCTGCTTGACACTGTAGCTCAGTGGGCTAGGTTACCTCTATTATATTCCCTGCTTTGCATTATATTTTACTTTATTATATTCAACAGTAATTCAACCAACCTGCAGGCTTGTATCCTGTAAGACTTGGCTTCAGTAGTTAACATGAGGCTTGAGGCCTATGAACTTTGGCATAGATAAACATAAGTAACCCATACGTTTTGGGGGAGCCGGAAGCAGAAAATGAGGAGGAATTTTGTCCATAAAGACATCAGCCAACCATAGAAACATGAACTAACACCAGCTTCTGAAATGTTTTGGACGGAACATCCAACCTCCAGAGTGCCATGGCAATGAACTGACATGTATGATAAGGGGGCAAAATCATAAATATATTAACCTATAGAAAAAGGATACCTTAACATTGATAAGGGGAGGAAATACAAAGAAGGAAGAGGGGAGAAACCCCTGCTGAATATGTATTAGAAATGGTAACATCAGCATAACATATTATAAAAGTGGCATCCCAGGGCAGTAGGAGAGGGAAAGTGATGTAGCCCTGGGAGGGGCCAGAATGGGGGTGTCATAAATATGAAGGGAAGGGGGAGAGGGTCTGATGCAGTGCTATAAAAGCCTCTTTCCAGTAAAGGGTTAAGAAATGCAGGTAGCCAGACTGACACCTGACCTGGCTGGCATCTGACCAATAAGGGGACAAGATACTTTAAAACTTTGGGAGGGGGGAAGGTTTTAGTGTGTGTCTTTGTCTGAGAGAGGGTGATCTTGGAAGACAGAAGGAACCTACAGAAAATCAAACCTCCCTTTTCTGAAGTAAGTTTAGATAGCATAGCGTATAGATTTCTGTTTATTTTTGCTTGGTGTATCCCCTGTGTTAGAAAGGGCAAAGGGGGGGTGGGTGGTTATTCATGGTTTTCTGGAACTTTAAGGTTTTGTCCAGAGGGGGAAATCTCTCTGAGTTTGGAAATATAGTGTCCTGTAAAATAGTTACCATCCTGATTTTACAGAGATGATTTTACCTTCTTTATTTTTAATAAAATCCTTCTTTTAAGAAGCTGACTGTTTTCTATGGTGTTAAAACCCAGGGGGTGGGTTTTTAGATCACTGTGTAACCAATTGGTTGGGAGATTGTTCTCAAGCTTCCCCAGGAAAGGGGGTGTACAGCTTGAGGAGGTATTTTGGGGGGGAGGGAAGTTCAAGTGATTCCTTTCCTGGATTCCTGTTAGACATTTGATGGTGGCAGCGAGAAGCGTTTCTTGGGGTGCAGGGAATTTTGTACCTTGGGGGGTTTAACCTAAGCTGGTAAAAATAAGTTTAGGGGCTCTGAATGCGGGTCCCCACGTCTTTACCCTAGAGTTTAGAGTGGGGAGGGAACCCTGACATGGTGGCAGAGCGGTGGGATATATTGAACCAGAGATTTTTTTTCAACCAGACACAGGGAGTTTAGAATTTTTTTTTCTTCTCTCTGACTCTTCCCTGTGCTGCTGGAAGCAGGGAGGGGGGGAGGGGTTAAGCTGCTAGGAGCTAGAGTATCTACATATGAAAGCAGGTAGTTAACCCCTACAGGGAATACCCAAGCAAGTTTTTTTTTTCTTTTCTAACTCTATCGGGTTAAGACAGATTAAAAACAGAAAGGCTAAGATGACTGCCAGTGAAGCAGCTATTAAACTTGAGATAGCCCGGCTACAAGCTGATGAGGAGGAGAAGAAACATGCAAGACTGCTACAACTTAAACAGATGGAGATGGAAGAGAAAGAAAGAGAGAGGAAGCATGCTGAGGAAGAGAGGAAGCATGCTGAGGAGCAGAAAGAAAGAGAGAGGAAGCATGCTGAGGAGGAGAAAGAAAGAGAGAGAAAGTATGCTATGGAGAAGGAGAGAGAGAGGAAGCATGCTGAGGAGGAGAAGGAGAGAGAGAGGAAGCATGCTGAGGAGGAGAGGAAGCATGCTGAGGAGGAGAAGGAGAGAGAGAGGAAGCATGCTGAGGAGGAGAAGGAGAGAGAGAGGAAGCATGCTGAGGAGGAGAAGGAGAGAGAGAGGAAGCACGCCCTAGAGATGGAGAAGACCAGGGTGGAGCGGAATCTACCGGATAACACTAATAATCCTTCCCCAACAACCCACAAATGGGAGCGACTATGTCCACCGTATGATGAATCCCGTGATATTGCTGAATATTTTCTCACCTTTGAGAGACTATGCAATCTCCATCACATTCCTGATGATCACAAAATGACCCTATTGGTAGCAAAGTTGACTGGAAGTGCTCTGGACATATTCAATGACATGCCTATTGATGAGGCTTCTGACTATGAGAAATTCAAGGATTTGGTTTTAAAACAATTTCAAGTTACACCTGAAACTTACAGAGTAAAATTTCGAACCCTTATCCGAGGGCCTGGACTAAGTAATGTAGCTTATGTAAACCGGATAAAGGAGCTGTTAAAAAAATGGGTCAAGGGAAGGAATGTTACTAGCTTTGAAGGAGTGTGTGATTTGATGGCTCAGGAACAATTCCTGAATATGTCCAAGGATGATATAAGACAGTGTTTATGGGATAAGAAAATGGACTCAGCAGACAGCCTTGCTGCTTATGCTGATCAATACGAACAGTCCCAGATCAGCAGAGGGGCAAGGAAATTTGGCACACAAGGGGTGCAGGAAGCAGAGAGGAACAACCCTGGTCATAGTTTGGGGAGATATCAGAAAGGAAAACCCGAGACCACACCCCCTCACCAGGAGCAGCCCAAGGCCCCACAAGGAAAAACCCAGATCCCTTATTGCCCCACCACCCCATTCTCCAGCAACCCACCTCGCCCCACTGACCAGTCAGCTGGGCGATGTTTCAAATGTAACGAATTGGGGCATGTGAAGGCCAACTTCCCCAAGAACCCCAACAGAATATAGTTCATTGCACCGGGGTCACACCAAAGGTCCTCAGGCCCAGATGCCTCCCAGATACCCTTGGAACGAAGGGAAACGGTGAGTGTGGGCGGAAAAAAGGTTACAGCGTTGAGGGACACCGGAGCACAAGTGTCGGCTATCCACAAATCCTTAGTGGACCCCAGCTTAATCAACCCAGAGGCACAAGTGACAATTCAACCCTTCAAGTCCAACTCTTTTGATTTACCTACAGCCGTGTTGCCTGTCCAGTACAAGGGCTGGTCAGGAAATTGGACTTTTTCAGTCTATGATGATTATCCCATTCCCATGTTGCTGGGGGAAGACTTGACCAATTGTGTGAAGCTAGCCAAGAGGGTGGGAATGGTCACCCGCAGCCAGGCTAAGCAAGCTGTCACACCTAGCTGTGTTCCTGAGACTTCCACCAGAACCCCATCTGTACTACCAGAGACCCGGATAGAGGTGGTGGAACCGGATACCCTGCCAACGACTGCAACAGCCGTCGTAGATCCAATCACAGAAACCCGACCCAAGCCAGTCTCGGAACCGAAACAGGCGAAGCAACCAGCACCAGAACCATTGCCAGCACTGAGTCCAGCGCTTGCAACCCCATCTACAGTGCCAACACCCGAGGGCACCACCGAGCCTGCAATGGCAGCAGCAGCCAATAACTCAATACAAGAGGCTCAGCCAGAGCCTGAATTACCACATTGTGCACCAGCGGAGAGCGGTTCACAGTCAACGGAAACAAACCCATCACCTGCATCGCTTCCAGAGGGACCCAGCCCAGGTCCACAACCCAGTGAGGAACTGATGTCTCCAGCATCTAGGGAACAGTTCCAAGCCGAGCAGGAAGCAGATGAAAGCCTACAGAGAGCTTGGACAGTGGGACGGAGCACCCCACTGCCTCTCAGCTCTTCTAATCGATCCCGGTTTGTTATAGAAAAAGGACTTCTATATAAGGAGACTCTTTCTGGTGGACACCAGGAAGACTGGCGTCCTCAGAGACAGTTGGTGGTTCCGACTAAGTACCGGCTAAAGCTCTTGAGCTTAGTCCATGATCATCCTAGTGGTCATGCTGGGGTGAACAGAACCAAAGACCGTTTGGGAAGGTCATTCCACTGGGAGGGAATGGGCAAGGATGTTTCTACCTATGTCCGGTCTTGTGAGGTGTGCCAAAGAGTGGGAAAACCCCAAGACCAGGTCAAAGCCCCTCTCCAGCCACTCCCCATAATTGAAGTTCCATTTCAGCGGGTAGCTGTGGATATTCTGGGTCCTTTTCCTAAAAAGACACCCAGAGGAAAGCAGTACATACTGACTTTCATGGATTTTGCCACCCGATGGCCAGAAGCAGTAGCTCTGAGCAACACCCGGGCTAAAAGTGTATGCCAGGCATTAACAGAGATTTTTGCCAGGGTAGGTTGGCCCGCCGACATCCTTACTGATTCAGGAACTATTTTCCTGGCAGGGAGCATGAAAAGCCTGTGGGAAGCTCATGGGGTGAACCACTTGGTTGCCACCCCTTACCACCATCAAACAAATGGTCTGGTGGAGCAGTTTAATGGAACTTTGGGAGCCATGATACGTAAATTTGTAAACCAGCACTCCAACGATTGGGACCTAGTGTTACAGCAGTTGCTCTTTGCCTACAGGGCTGTACCACATCCCAGTTTAGGGTTTTCACCATTTGAACTTGTGTATGGCCGCAAGGTTAAAGGGCCATTACAGCTGGTGAAACAGCAATGGGAGCGCTTTATGCCTTCTTCGGGAACTAACATTCTGGACTTTGTAAGCAACCTACAAAACACCCTCCAAGACTCTTTAGCCCTTGCTAGAGAAAACCTAAAAGGGGCTCAGGAAGAGCAAAAGGCCTGGTATGATAAACATGCCAGAGAGCGTTCCTTTAAAGTAGGGGACCAAGTCATGGTCTTGAAGGCGCTCCGGGCCCATAAAATGGAAGCGTCATGGGAAGGGCCATTTACGGTCCAAGAACGCCTGGGAGCTGTGAACTATCTCATAGCATTCTCCACCACAACTCTCAAGCCTAAAGTGTACCATGTTAATTCTCTAAAGCCTTTTTTCCCCCGAGAATTGAAGGTTTGTCAGTTTACTGCCCAGGGAGCAGAAGACGCTGAGTGGCCTGAAGGTGTCTACTATGAAGGGAAAAATGACGGTGGCGTGGAAGAGGTGAACCTCTCAATGACCCTCGGACGTATGCAGCGCCAGCAAATCCAGGAGCTGTGCACTAAATTCGCACCGATGTTCTCAGCCACCCCAGGACTGACCGAACGGGCATACCACTCCATTGACACAGGTAATGCCCACCCAATTAGAGCCCGACCTTACCGAGTGGCTCCTCACGCCAAAACTGCTATGGAACGGGAGGTTCAAGACATGCTACAGATGGGTATAATCCGTCCCTCTAGCAGTGCATGGGCCTCTCCCGTGGTTCTAGTCCCCAAACCAGATGGGGAAATACGCTTTTGCGTGGACTACCGTACGCTAAATGCTGTGACTTGCCCAGACAACTATCCAATGCCTCGCACAGATGAACTATTGGAGAAACTGGGACGTGCCCAGTTCATCTCCACCTTAGACTTAACCAAGGGGTACTGGCAGGTGCCGCTAGATGAATCCGCCAAGGAAAAGTCAGCCTTCATCACCCATGTCGGGCTGTATGAATTTAATGTGCTCCCTTTCGGGCTGCGGAATGCACCTGCCACATTCCAGAAACTGGTAGATAGTCTCCTAGCGGGATTGGGAGAATCGGCAGTTGCCTATCTTGACGATGTGGCCATATTTTCTGACTCATGGGCCGAACACCTGGAGCATCTCCAGAAGGTCTTCGAGCGCATACGAGAGGGAGGAATAACTGTTAAGGCTAAAAAGTGTCAAATAGGCCTCAACAGAGTGACTTACCTTGGACACCAGGTGGGTCAAGGAACTATTAACCCCCTACAGGCCAAGGTGGAGGCTATCCAAAAGTGGCCTGTCCCAAAGTCAAAGAAACAGGTCCAATCTTTCTTAGGCTTGGCCGGATATTACAGGCGATTTGTACCGCACTACAGCCAAATCGCCGCCCCTCTAACTGACCTAACCAGAAAGAACCAGCCAAATGCGGTTCAGTGGACTGATGAGTGTCGGAAGGCCTTTAACCAGCTTAAAGCAACACTCATGTCTGACCCTGTGCTAAGGGTCCCGGACTTTGATAAACCGTTCCTAGTAACCACAGATGCGTCCGAGCGTGGTGTGGGAGCAGTCTTAATGCAGGAAGGACCAGATCAAGAATTCCATCCTGTCGTGTTTCTCAGCAAGAAGCTGTCTGAGAGGGAAAACCACTGGTCAATCAGTGAGAAGGAATGTTACGCCATTGTCTACGCTCTGGAAAAGCTACGCCCATACATTTGGGGATGGCGTTTCCACCTGCAAACCGACCATGCTGCACTACAGTGGCTTAATACCGCCAAGGGAAATAACAAAAAACTCCTTCGATGGAGTTTGGCTCGCCAAGATTTTGATTTTGAAATACAACACATTTCAGGAGCTTCTAACAAAGTGGCTGATGCACTCTCCCGTGAAAGTTTCCCCGAACCAACTGGTTAAAATCGTCCTTGCAATGTGGACAATATTGTTTAGTCTTTATCCAGTTATTAGTATATTTGGAGATTCATGTGTCTTATTACTTTGTTTTCTTTTAGAGCTCCAGGAAGAAATCACAGCCAGTGTTTCACACTATCGGTGATTTGGGGGGCGTGTCATAAATATGAAGGGAAGGGGGAGAGGGTCTGATGCAGTGCTATAAAAGCCTCTTTCCAGTAAAGGGTTAAGAAATGCAGGTAGCCAGACTGACACCTGACCTGGCTGGCATCTGACCAATAAGGGGACAAGATACTTTAAAACTTTGGGAGGGGGGAAGGTTTTAGTGTGTGTCTTTGTCTGAGAGAGGGTGATCTTGGAAGACAGAAGGAACCTACAGAAAATCAAACCTCCCTTTTCTGAAGTAAGTTTAGATAGCATAGCGTATAGATTTCTGTTTATTTTTGCTTGGTGTATCCCCTGTGTTAGAAAGGGCAAAGGGGGGGTGGGTGGTTATTCATGGTTTTCTGGAACTTTAAGGTTTTGTCCAGAGGGGGAAATCTCTCTGAGTTTGGAAATATAGTGTCCTGTAAAATAGTTACCATCCTGATTTTACAGAGATGATTTTACCTTCTTTATTTTTAATAAAATCCTTCTTTTAAGAAGCTGACTGTTTTCTATGGTGTTAAAACCCAGGGGGTGGGTTTTTAGATCACTGTGTAACCAATTGGTTGGGAGATTGTTCTCAAGCTTCCCCAGGAAAGGGGGTGTACAGCTTGAGGAGGTATTTTGGGGGGGAGGGAAGTTCAAGTGATTCCTTTCCTGGATTCCTGTTAGACATTTGATGGTGGCAGCGAGAAGCGTTTCTTGGGGTGCAGGGAATTTTGTACCTTGGGGGGTTTAACCTAAGCTGGTAAAAATAAGTTTAGGGGCTCTGAATGCGGGTCCCCACGTCTTTACCCTAGAGTTTAGAGTGGGGAGGGAACCCTGATAGGGGGCCACTACTGAAGGTGAGGAAGGCGATGGTGATGAGAAAGATAATGTCTAACATTTCAGGTTTTTCTGCCAGGGATGGTGTGAGTATGGATGTTCAGATGTACTTTCTGTATTATCTCTATCCTTTGCTGAGTTAGAGTGTGTGTGACTTTGCTAAATATATTAATATATTATTTATTTGTAAATATAAAAGAGTTCTTATAGTGTGAGTGTTGCACCTGTGCACATCGGGGTTTCCAACTATACAGCAATTTTAATACTTGATTTTGGGACAAGAACCTGACTACACTTAAGGTGATAACTGGGACTTTTTATTCATAATATATAGATCGGGCTACAACACCTTGATGATTGTCATAGTCAAGGCGACACCTTTTCCAAATTAAAATATAAAGCAGTGGTGAGGGCAATTCCTATATTTTTAACAAACTATATAAGCAGCAATAAAGCAATGTGAATACTGGATTTTGATGCAACAAAATAAAAACAAAATTACTCATGACACACACAATATAGGACAGTATACATGACATGTTTCACAAACTTACAATTAAAGATGAACGGTGCCAAAATTGCATTCATAACTATACAAAATAAGGCACTAAGAACTTAAAATTTATTAAAGGAATGCATTTTTGAAAAACAAAAACCAGTAAACAAAATAATTAAATATTTAATTAAGCAAGTTGTTACCTTTCAATTTAAAACTTTGAATATTAATTTATAAAAATCCCTTTTAAATTGTTTGCCCACTTTGTTGTATTAATTTAATTGATTTAAGGCCGTTTCCATTTCTTCATGTTACTTTCATCTTAAGAATTGTATAGACGTAAGAAAAAGCCATGTTTCATAGATTAGTTAGTGGCTACAGTAAGAGGCAGAGTTGGAATTTTGTTGCTTGGTAACCATATCTTCAAGAAAGTTAAGAGTATCCTCAGCTGTTGCATTCCTGAAGGATTAAATTATTAATTTACTGGACTTATTTAAAGTGAAGTTTTTACCGTAAGCATTTCGATTATTTGGGTTTTTTTTTCAGTTGCTCTGTCTCTTTCTGTGATGGGGTGAAGTGAGGAGAAAGCAATTTAAGAATGGAGGGAGATATAAGCCAAGAAAGATTAATTTAACTCTGTGAGGGCATTTTAAAGTACAGGTAGCAGCAGTGAGTTCAGAGAACTTTGCCAAGTGAGTTATAGAAGAGGAAAACAAAAGGTTAGGAAGAGCAGCGCCAACATCCCTCGTATGGGTGATCTGTGCAACGTTGCGGTGATCACTCACTCCTTCTGCATTCTGACATGCCCGGACACCATGGTGAGGAACATCGCAGAAATTGCCATGCGGGATGTCATCAAGAAGTGAATCACCAGGACCCCATCCAACCAAGATGTCGCCACCTACCTGAGCAGCTCACTGGAAGGCAAATTTGGAAGAGACGGGGGAGACTTTGCTTCACTCTGGATTCATGCCCGCAATGCTACGCAATGACTGGAGAAGTGTATCAGCTGCCACTCGACATGTGAGGAACGCCAGGAGCTGGGAGTCCTGGTGCCACAGGTGAAGAACACAGACCACACACTCCGAAATCTAGAACCTTGCTGAGAGGACCCTGAAGGATGCCATCTGCTGCCAGTATGTGGAAAACCTGAAGTGGAAGCTGGACCAGGGCAAGGCATTCGAAGTGACATGCAAGTAGAACTCCAGAAAACACTTCCTCCCCAGGGGCAGCTTCACCAACGAGGGCCGGAACAAGATAATCATGGTGAATGTCACAGTGCCCTTCAAGAACAGGACCCTGGCCTTCCATGACGCCCAAGCTCGAAAGGTGGGGAAATACTCCCCTCTGGTTGACACCTGGAGAGCTAAGGGTTACCAGGTTCAGACAGACACACTAATCATTGGAGCCCTGGGCGCATAGGACCCCAGTAATGAGCGAGTGTTGAGAGAATGTGGAATTGGTCAGCGCTATGCTCGGCTGATGCAGCAACTCATGGTGTCGGACGCCATCAGGTGGTCGCGGGACATCAACATAGAACACATCACCGGACATTGGCAGTCCAGGAGAGATGAGCTGGAGTGCCGATGAGAAGCACAGTGGGGAAAGTAACTGAAATACTTTCCTCGTGGATTGTCTTTTCCAAATGGGCAATATACCCTAAATGCTCAAGTACTGAGGGACAATCTACACTCATTCCTATATTTGCTTTCTACAACCAACTCTCTGTATAACTTTTCATGAGTGATGTTCTCGAGTATTCAGATTCTAATATCTAAACTGCATTGTTAAATGTATTCACCTTAATTTGGGTTATTGCTGATTATGCACTATAAATATATACCTTATGACTTTTTGAAACAAACTTTGTATTGTGGATAATCTAAGCACTCTACCCAGATGTATGGACACTCTTTTCTTAACCTGTGTAATATAGATAGATAGATAGATAGATAGATAGATAGATAGATAGATAGATAGATAACATTAGCTTTACTAAAATGTTTGGCTTGAGAAAGGGAATGGAGTTCAACGAGTTAGAGCTGGGAGTTGGAAATCAGTACCTCTGATTTTTCTCCCATCTCTGGAAGCAGGGCCGGCTCCAGGCACCAGCTTTCCAAGCTGGTGATTGAGGCGGCAGGCGAGAATGGGGCGGCAGTCCGAGTCCCGAGGTGGCAATTTGGCCGGTCAGCTCTTCCCGCCGCCTAATTGCCACCGTGGGACTCGGACTGCCGCCCCAGTCTCGCCTGCCGCAGTGGCAATGGGGCGGCAGGTCCGCTGCTCTCCCCTTGCCGTCGTGGACTGGGACTGCCTGCGTCAGGGGCGGGGCCCCACCCCCGACACAAGCAGACGTAGCGGGGCCCCGCCCCCGACGCAGGCAGGCATCGGGGGTGGGGCCCCGCTACGTCTGCCTGCGTCAGGGGCTGGGCCACCGCCACTGCTTGGGGCGGCAAAATTGTGAGAGCCTCCCGTCTGGAAGGAGAGTGGAAATTGCTACCTCTCCCCACAAAACCTGAATTTGTACTCCAAGTACCTACTGCTTTTTTCTGCACTTTAGACTGATTACAGGAATGTTCTTTCTTGTCATGGTTAACTGTTTTGGACAAAATTCATACACATTTTTAAGATTCTTAGCCTGTCTTTGCTTGCCTAATTTTTCTCCCTCTTGTTGGCTGCATCTTGCCTGACAGTCTCCTAGTCTTCCCTTAATTTCTTTTAAAGCATAGGTAAGAGGGATACTGCAGTTGTTCATGCCTTCCACTTGCTGGTTTATTTCCCTATTTTGATCTTGTTCTAGTTTTAAGTTCTTTGTCAGCTCTTTTACTTTATTGTTTAGTGCCAAACAAGTGAAGCAAAGTGCTGCAATACTATTTTACTCCTTATCTTTCCTTTCTTTTTCTTTTTACTCCCCCCCACCACTCCATTTCCAGTTTAAACAAGTGACCCCAAGGAGTCATAATTTCCTCTCTTTTTATTCTGTGTCTGGCATTTAGCTAAGAAAAGTGCTTTAATCTTTATATATACTTTAAATGTGGCTTTTCACCCAGGAATTTCTAAAGGGTTGGTGTTTAGTCTGAAGTACTTTATCATGCACTATCTATAAAACCAGTTATTTATAAAAATCCCCCTACCTTACCAGGCCTGGTCTGCCCCAGATGAAAGAGTGTACTTGAGATTAGAAAACACTATCATACCTCCACTTACTGACCATTATCCCCCTTCAAGCCATGAGGTTACAACTCCACACAGCTTGGTTTGACTGACATTTTGGATAGATAATTCCTGACTGGCTCGCCAATTGGTATTAATTGAACCACACTTTGGTTCATTTGAAATATATTCAAGAGACGGAATAACCGATGTCAGTCAGGTTTATTGCTCTAACCATAATAAACCATAATAAAATAATAGAGTGAAAAGGTTCTATATGATACCAGACTCTGGGAAGTCAACTCATGGAGCAATGTTCCAATTACCATACACAAAAGGGGTTCTCCCAAAGTTACATATTTTAGCTGGTATTATTTATATGATGATTTTACAAGTTACATGTCACTAAGATCCAACCCATCAGTTTGTCCCAGTTCCGTAATTTCTGTTCTGTTCCTCCCTTGATTTTATTTTAGATACTAGCATCTCAGGTACTGGTCCGTGAAGGTATTTCCCTGGCCTGCACTAAGACATAGAAGAAATGTATCTGCTTATGCCAAATGCTTGCTTCAGCAAATGCAAGGTGTTATGGAATACTTAGCATAAGTGAACAGGATTATATTATAGGCCAATTTAGGTTATATCATAACATTTGTGGTTAATATTATTGGTTCTTAATGCATACTTATAGATATATATCTCTATCTCTATAGAGAGAGAGCATATATTAATAATATGTATAATCCACACTATAACTCTATATTTATATCTCTATAGAGATGTAGATAAGTGTGGATAATACATATTATTAATATATGATCTCTCTCTCTCTCTCTCTCTCTATATATATATGATCTCTTTCTCTCTCTGTCTTTCTGTGTGTGTGTGTGTGTGTGTGTGTGTGTCTCTCTCTCTCTCTATATATATACACATCCAGAATATATTTGTCAACAGGACATATAGTTACTGGTATACCATTAGAGGCTCTTACACAATGTTTTTTTGTTTTGTTTATTTTTGCTGACATAAACTTAGAGATAGGACTGGAAAGTTATGGCTGCTACCATATTTAGAACATGCCATATTATGCCTGGATATCATATCAATATTGTTCTGCATCTGAGAACACTAAGCACAGCAGGATGCGTGAAAGATGGAATTATCTTAACGCAGAATTTTTCAGAATGGCAATGTTGTTTTATTTCAGTCTTCAGTATTTAATTCCATTTATTAACAGTGTACATAAAGGAAAATCATAATATCGGATCAGCTACTTCAGTGGCATATTCCATTGTGTTAACAGCGAGTATGCATCTATCGTTGTTTCATGGATCACCATGAAATATGGATCACTACTTTAAAGGTGTGGAGTCTCAACTTCTTCCACTGACACCGATGAAAATGGAAAATATTTTGGATCCCTAAAAACAGGCTACTTATTATAATTTTAAAAGGTAAAAATTATATTATTAATTTTTATTATTATGAATTTATATTATTGCAGTACCTTGTCATGGACCAGTACCCTGAGTCATGAACTGGGACCTCATTGTGCTAGGTGCAGTACAAACATGAAACGAAAAGACAGTTCCTGCCCCAAAAACCTTAAGGCATGATACAAAAGATGGACAGAGACAGACGGGGCAGAACAAGGAAACAACGAAAAACATATTTGGTCAGTGTGATAGGCTGTAGTTTCAGCACACCAGCAGCCTAATGATTGTCAAGGTTTTTGTAGGCTTCAGAGCAAAGTTGAGTATTAAGGAGGATTTTTGAAGGAAGATAATGAATTAGTTTTGCAGGTGTTTACAGGGAGCTTGTCCTAAGCATGAGAGGTAGCATGAGAGAAAAGTGCTTGTTTGACAATTTAACAGGTGGGTGATGGAGGCTGCATCACTGGCCAATTGCAGGTGAGAGCTGACTTTTTGCTAGTTAATGAGAGATGATAGGTAGGGTGGGGATAGGTTCTGAAAGGTCTTGAAAATGAAGACACGTAGCTTGTTTATTGTAACAAATACAAGAGGGAGCCAGTGAAGGGATGCAAATAAAGGGGTCATGGTGTCAAAATGGTGGGGTAGGAAAATGACCTGTGCAGCAGAATTCTGAATGGATATCAGTGGGACAAGATTACATCCGTCAAGGCAAAAGTAATTGAGATACGAGTAATTGAGATACGAGATAAGTGATAAGAGACTGGATGAGTGTTTTAACTGTGTAGATGGTTAGGAAATGCCATATCACAAATGAACTCACACAAAAAAAAGATAAGACAAAAAACACCCTATCACTTATGGGGAAACACTTTTCACAAAGCGATCAAGCCATACCTTACCTCTCAGTCTTCATCCTCAAAGGAATCCTGGACAATACCTTCAAAAGATAGGCCTAAGAACTTAATTACTAACTCTGATGGACACTAAAAACATGGACTTAAGAGAGAGACTGGTTTTATGGCTTATTGTAATGATTTGTAACATACCCGACTGCCTGCTAACCTTTAGTTGCCCACTGTCTCCTAGAGAAGTGTTTCTCAAACTTTTTGATACCAAGGACCGGCTTGCTGCCTTCCTAAACTGTGACAGGGAGATCTCAGGGACTGGCATCACTCTACAGACATGTTGCTGAGAAACACTGTGCTACAGCGTATCTGAATCCCTTATACTTAACAATCTTTCCCAGCTTGAATTTAGCTCAGACACTCAGCTTTCTCCAGACCTTAAGAAGAGCTCTGTGAAGCTCAACAGCTTGTCCCTTCCACCAAAAAAGTTGGTCCCATAAAAGATATTTCCTCACCTACCTTGTCTCTATCATATATTAGAGATGTTATGCAAAAGGAATCTGCAAGAATTGGATATACCCTGGATGTGAGGACCTAGAGAGAGGTCCAAATCAAACATGATGTCCAGGTTATGGGCTTGAGCGACAGGAAGATAATGTCCATGATGATCAAGAAAGGAGAAGGGGGGAAAGAATAAGAATTCTGTTTTGCCACGTTGAGCTTGAGCTGACACCTAGGGCCGTGGCTACACTTACGAGTTACAGCGCAATAAAACTGCCTGCTGCGCTGTAACTCACTAACTGGCTACACTTGCAAGGCACGTGCAACGCTGTATCTCCTCAGATACAGCGCTGCTTGTACTCCACCTCCCCGAGAGGAATAACATTTGTTGCACAGTGGGTGGAACGCTGGTGCTTCAATGTAGCCAGGGAATTCGTAGTAACTTACCTCCTGAAGCTCCCTTTGTTTTGAAACGGCACTTCCGGGTTGGAGTTCAGAGTTCTGTCTGGAGCTGCTTTACAAAAAAAAAAAGCAAACAGCTACTGTTTGCAGGCGCGGGGGGTGGGGTGGGGGGTCCGTTAGGAATGCTGCAGCAAAGTTGGCTTGGAGAGAGGTGGGGGGGGGGGGGTCGGAAAGAACGGCGGGGCGGAGAGGAGGGGTCAGGCTCCGTTTCCCCGAGTTGTCTTTTATCTGCTCTTTAAAAACAAACAAAGCCCCTGCTGCTTGCTTTCAGTGATTGAGAGAGAGGCAGGGGATGTGGAGGTGTGTAAACTTAGGAGCTAATGAGCTGACACTCTGTGGATACCCCAAAAATCCACTCTCTCTCCCCACACGCTTCCTGTCACACACACCCTCACCCCCCCATTTGAAAAGCACGTTGCAGCCACTTGAATGCCCATAATGCACCGCTCCCAATACAGCTGCAAATGCCTCAAATGTAGCCACGTTAGTGCGCTGGCAGCTGCCAGTGTGGACAGGCTGCAGCGCTTTCCCTACTCAGCTGTACGAAGATGGGTTTAACTCACAGCGCTGTACATCTGCAAGTGTAGCCAAGGCCCTAGACATCCATGAGGAGATGTCAGAGACACAGGCTGAAATATTAGTTTAGACAGGAGACAAGTCTGGAGTAGAAAGATGAGCATGTTTGAATCTCCCTAAAATACCTTTTCCAGTCAGCCCATTTGACTCATGTTGAAGAAGAAAAAAGCATCATAGGTGCAATTGTGTTTGTGTACCAAGTTTTAAATCTGTATCTAAGTCTAAACTACTATAATTTACATCTTCTCAATCTGTATGTTACACACTTCCTATATGCTGCAATTTAGTGTCCCTTCAATGTACTCAGATTAACTTCCCTTATCAAGAACAATTTAGACCATCACCATCCACAAACTTCCTTTCTTACATATCGTCTTTGAATCTCACCCACTGAATATGAGCTGGTTTGACTCACAGCTGAGGGGTTCAAAGAGAGGAGTATAACAACAAATGCAAAGAACAGGAAGGCTTTACCAGGTATAAATTAAAAGAGGACACCTTCTATTTTAATTTATACTTTCTTTTGGCTTATCAGTGTATACATTACATCAATTTAGATGAATTAAACAATGAAACTCACTGTATAACCATACATGAGTATAAAATGGTCAAGGGTTGAGGGAAGGAAAGGAAGAAAATGGTGGGGGCCTCCATAAACTGAACGTACTTGATTCTAAAATTGTCAATACACATTCTCACAAAACAAAAAACACAAAAATGCGTTCCTTTTCAAAACCTGTGGAACAAGAAATGCAATTTCCAGCATGTTTCCAAAATAGTTTTCTATTTTCCAGCCAGTTTAAGTATAGGGTAAGATCCTTCATGGGCAGGAGAATGAAGAGGAGTATGGAGCAATGATTTGCTCTGTGACTAATACACACCCACTAAATGATACTGCTCAATAAACAACTATTAACATTCAAGAAAAATAAACAACATTGTTACAAAGAACAAGTTACGCCAGATAAACACGTCTCTTTGAATAGGCAACTAGCCAGCCATGGTATCCTCATAGGTGGACCCTTGCACCAACTCGAAGTCCCACGGGAGTTAATGGCAAAATCAGTGAAAAAAGGGAATGTAATAGATATAATATATGTAGGATTTAATTAAATATTTCATAGAGTGTTTCATGAAACTTAGCTGAAAATAAATTCAGATTGGTTGTCATACTGATTAAAAACATCGTAAGATTCTTAAATAAGGATAATGATAAACAGCAATATATTGATCAGAAGGAAGTGTCTATTTGGGTGTCTCAGGATCTAGCAATGTAAGAACTCATCTTATTCAGTCTTACAATATTAGAATAATTTTCTAGATAACTGAAACTCAGGTTCAAATATGCCATTGACGATAATGTATTTAGAACATTAACTGTTTCAATAAAGGTTCTTAGTCTTCGAATATATTCTGTTTACTGTTTATTTGGCCAAGAGAGATGGAGAGTGGGTTGATTAAATAAGGAACATTGTGCTACTGAACCTCTCAATCAGAAAGAAAAAAAGAACAGTCTGCATAGCAACAGCAATAGTAACCACAATGAGCTAGATCTTCAGCTACTGTAAATTAGCACTACACTGAAGTCAAAGGAACTATATCTATTTTCAGCAGCTGAAGATCTGGCCCTTTAAGTCTACTGTCAGTGTTTCCTCCCCACTCTGAACTCTAGGGTACAGTCGTGGGCACTCTCATGAATGACCCCCTAAGCTTATTTCTACCAGCTTAGGTTAAAAACTCCCCAAAGTACAAATTCTACCTTGTACCTTGAAAAAAAAAAAGTAATTGCTGCCACCACCAACTGATTTAAACAAAAACCAGGGAAAAGGACCACTTGGAGTTCCCCTTCCCTCCAAAATATCCCCTCAAGCCTTTACACCCCTTTTCCTGGGGAGGCTTGAGAATAATCTCCTAACCAATTGGTACAAAGTGATCAAAGACCCAACCTCCTAGGTGCAGGATGAAGTGGAATCTACTTTGCCTCCTACGTATGCCTCCAAATTTCATTCTCTGTACTCAGAGGCAGGATAACCACCCAGGGCTTGTTTTTCCTGTGTGCTACTTCCCTGTGTTCATCACAACCCTTTGTTAACATCTGACTTCGTATGTAACTGGACAACTATTGTGTTAGCTTACAATGTTTAATTAACATCCTGACAAGGAGATATACATTTCTTACTTCCTGTCCAGAGGAAAACCTGTTTTCATACAGACTTTAAAACCGTATTTTCAGTATATATAAATACCTTCTTAAATAGCATCTGTATATACATTTCACAATGATATTCATGACCAGTGTGAACCCAGCTTTCGTTTAGGATCTCATATGGCCTTTTTTGATAAATCAGACTGTACGTACCAGAAGCAGGATATTCTTGCCAGTTGACATTAAGGGGTTCTTGGGTCACACCATAATTCTGTAAACCTTCTGCCACTGGAGCCCCTGTGCCAGTAGTGATTTATTCTTGTCATCTTATTATGGTCATGATCACAACTGGGACTGGATGCAACAGGCACTTCCACAGGCAATAAATGGTCTCTGCTGAATCATGATACTGGTATTTTGAAAGGCCAGAATGAGGCAATCAGTCAGGTCTTGCTACCATGGATAAATTTTACCTTTGCATAATGATATTACATTATATTAATAATGTGCAGGCTTGGTCCTAGTCCTACATGCCTGTCTTGCATAAAACCAGGTATTACTTTAACATTGAAAAAATATGACAGATAAAATAACAGACTTTTGCAACAACAAAACAAAACCAAAGACTTCAATTTCTATGGTATTCTTTTGAAAACTGTCATTTCTCTGTAATTCAGAATGGCATTGCCATCAACTATGCAGTTGCCACTTGCCCTCTAGCATGATTTGATATCCTAATGAAACTTGGTAAAAGGATGCAATATTCTAGCTGTAGTAGCTATGCCCAGTGGACGGGTAATTTAAAATGGTAATAAAAATAGTTTCTCTTCACTTGGATGATGATATTTAGCAGGGAGTCTTATTATTAGAATTCCAAATCACCTTGATAAATTGGAGAATTGGTCTAAATTCAACAAGATGAAATTCAATAAAGTAAAGTGCAAAGTACTTTGATTAAAAAAAACAAATGCAAAACTACAAAAGGGGAATAACTGGCTAGGTGGTAGTACTTCTGAAAAGGATCTTGGGGTCATAGTGGATCACAAATTGAATATGAGTCAACAATGTGATGCAATTGTCAAAAAATGCTAATATCATTCTTGGGTATATTAACCAGAGTGTTGTATGTAAGACATGGGGTGGGGGTAATTGTCCCACTCTACTCAGCACTGGTGAAGCCTCAGCTTGAGTACTGTGTCCAATTCTGGGTGCCACACTTTAGAAAAGATAGTGACAAGCTGGACAGAGTCTAGGGGAGAGCAACAAAAATTATCAAGGGTTTAGAAAACTTGACCTCTGAGGAAAGATTTTAAAAAAACATGTTTAGTCCAGAGAAAAGAGGAGTGAGGGGGCACCTGATAAGTCTTCAGATATGTTAAGGGCTGTTAAAAAGAGGGCTGTGATCAATTGTTCTCCAGATCCAGGGAAGGTAAGAGAAGTAATGAGCTTAATCTGCAGTAAGGGAGATTTGAGTTAGATATTAGGAAAAAGTGTCTAACAATAACTATAGTTAAGCACTGGAATAGGCTTCCAAGTAAGCTTGTGTAATCATTGTAATTGGAGGTTCTTAAGAACAGGTTGCAGAACACCTTTTAGGGATGGTCTAAGTATATTAGTCCTGCATCAGCACAGGGGACTTGGTGACCTCTGAAGGTCCCTTCCAGCCTTACATTTCTATGATTCTATATCTAGATTACATTGCTCTAGTGGAGTTGGGAGAAAATTTTGCTGAACACTCAAAGTTTTCCGTGCAAAAAAATAAATATTTTCCAACCAGCTCTTGTTATTGACTGTGTGAGTTGCACCAGAGATAAAATGAGAAAGTCCTAGGGAGGCAAGTGAGGAGATGAGTTGATGATTTGCATCTGAGATCTTGTCAGCATGGATGTTGAAGTCTTCCAGAAAATACAGCAGGTGCTCTCCACAGAGAGACACAAATGTTTATGTATGTCCCTAAGTTAGAAATGTAAAAGACCTATGTAGCCATCTAATCTAAGTCTTCACCATGGGCGGCGGGTATCAAAGGCTGACCCTCCCCAAACAGCCCTGCATGGCCCTGCCCATGCTCCACCCTCAGACCCTTTCCTGCTTCGCACCGTGCTCTGCTGCGGCTCTTCCTTCTCCGGCCCCGGGGTGGGGCTCTGGGCCAGGGACTCTGGGCATCTGGAGCCGGTGCTTGTGCTGCCCGCCCACCTGGCACTCAGGGGCTGACAGCACTGGGGTCCGTGCTGCCCGCCCAATGCTGTGGGGCTGGGCGGGGTGCCGCGCTGCTCATCCAATGCAATATGGGGCTGGAGACAATCGGGTGGCCCAGGGCTGGTGGGGGGTGGGCCCTCTGGGCTCTGGTCAGGGAAGGGGGGCTGGAGGCCCGGCAGGGCTGGGCTGGGGGTTATCTTCCCTGAGCCCACGGTTCATCCGCCACCCATGTTCCCCACCAATATGTTTCTAAATTATGGGTTCTAACATGCAGGTGGGCAAGGAAGAGAAGAGTGTATGAGGAGCTCTGCTGCTTAGGGGACACTCATAATTCCCCCTTATGCTCCCAACAGAGAACACAATCCCCTTGAAGTGTTAGGAATACATATCAACTCTGGAAATCCAAAAGGTCAGTATACGGTTCACTCTGTCTCACTGTTTTCTGCACTTTTCATTGGTCAGATTAAGAAAATCAATTATTTAACAGTACATCCTGTCTGCAAAATAGTAATGGTCTCTCTTACCTTTAGCTTATAAAGCTTTAGACAGTAAATGTACATTACTTTGTTAGTGACTTTTTGAGAGAGAGAGAAAATATGCATTAAAACTGCCCCCTTCCAAGTGTTCAAGTTAATTATTTAGGCACAAAAAAGCTTTGACTCAATGTCATCTCTCAGGGCTGGTCTAGGTTTAGTTGGTCCTGCCTCAATACTGGGGCTGGACTTGATGACTTTGCAAGGTCTCTTCCAACCCAACATTTCTGTGATTGTATTCATATATGTATTTTTTTTTGGAGGGGAAATGCCATCATTTCTCTGTGAAAACTTTATATTTTCTCAAATGTGAAAGTAATTAAAATGTACAGTTTATGTATGAAAAACTTGTTTGCCATATAAAGGGTGCCAATCCCCTCCCCTCCTTTCACTTTAGAAGAAACAAGCAATAGAGAACTTTATTTTGGTTGGACCTTTTGTTATACTTGCATGTCCACATGTGAAGTTGATTTAGTTTGGTGAGAGCAATAATGGAGTAGCTTCAACCAAATCTCAAGAGAAATCTAGCAGTTCCAGTATTGCTGAAAGACCAGGGCAAGCTTATAATGTGTTGGGAACAGCTATTTACTTAAAGAATGCAGTGATATTATGAATCTAAAAGAAAATAAGAAAGAAATACTTGTGGCACCTTAGAGACTAACAAATTTATTTCAGCATAAGCTTTCGTGGACTACAGTCCTCTTCGTCGGATGCATGGAAAGGAACACTCAGTGAGAGGATATTTATACAGTCAGAGAAACATGAAAAGGTGGAAGTAACCATATCAACTGTAAAGGGCTAATTAATTGAAAGGAACTGTTATCAGTAGGAAAGAAACTTTTGAAGTGGTAATCAACATGGCCCATTACAGACAGTTGACACAAAGGAGTTAAGGGTATTTAACGGGGTGGGGGTGGGAATAAATTCAATTAATGTAATGACCGAGCCATTCACAGTCAATATTCAGACCTAAGGTAATGGTATCTAGTTTGCATATTAATTCCAGTTTAGCAACTTCGCGTTGGAGTCTGTTTTTGAAGTTTTTCTGTTGTAAAATTGCTACCTTTAAATGAATCTAGAGACAAGTACTGTATATCCATATTGAGTAGTAAGCAGCAGATTGATTGCTCCCTTCGGGATGCTTTTTTAAAAAAGAGCAATGATATGAAAAGGGAAATGCCAGGAGATTTATATCATGCATTTGAATCTCCAGATAAAGGGAGATATATAGCATGCCAAGACTCTATAACCATCTGTAACAGACCATGCAGGATCAAATGAAAGCCCATTGGGGAAGGGGACAGATAGGATTTGGTGAACTATTGAGACTAGCACTATTCAGTAGGACCTCATGCATATTGTCATTCATATTACCTGTTTAATTTAACTGTCATGCCTTAAGAGTAGAGCTGGGCAAAAATGCTTAGACAAAACATTTTTTTCCATCAAAAGTGCCATTTATTCTAAATCAAAATGTTTTGTGTTTGGATGAAAGTTTCATCAGGAAGGTTTCTCAGGTCCAGGATGGAATTTTTGTTTGTTTGGGGGAGAGGGGTATGGCAGGAAAGGAAAGGGAAGAGGGATACCAGAGTTCAGTATAGCCAATTGCCTCATGGTTAGGGGTAGTGCCTTGGACATGGAAGACCCACATTCAAATCCCTGCTCTGAATCACATGACTTTTGAACCACTTGACTCTAGATTCTCTCTCTCTCTCTCTGGCCCAGGGAATATTTAATTATTTATACAAAGTAGAACTGCTCCAAGAGAGTGGGTGGAGAGAGAACCCAGTGATTAGGGAATTAGCCTAGAATATGGAAGATGCAGGTTCAAGTTCGTGATCTCAATCAGGCAGAGCAGAAACTTAAATTTGGGTCTCTCACACCCCAGGAGAGTAACCTAACCAGTGAGTAGCTATTGGTTATTCTGGGTAGATGTTTGTCTCAAACCCAGGTTTCCCACACTCAGGTAACAGTTGTTACCATCAGGCTTCACACTTGGACACATTATTTCGTGTCATCCCTCTAGCTGCTTCCAATCTGATCAGTGGCTTACATAGTTTTGAGCCGGGTCACAGCTTTAGCCACCGTTGCAGGGTTGTGATCCTGCAACAAAACCGATGAACCTCTGGACACTGAAAAATTGTTCCATAGCCATTAGTTCTCAAATACCCTTGCAGGTGAAGGGTCTTTTCCCCCATACCCATTTAAAGATATATCCCCACACCTGGTCTATTTTCCTTAAAACCTCCTCCCTTCTGTTTACAGATCCCTCCTGATTTCCTTTACAACCCCATATATAAAATAACAATAACTAAACATATCACACATACTCCATGGTGTTTTTTTCATGTTTTCACAAAACGGTCTCTTTTTCATTCCAAAGCACAAGGAAAAGAAATGTCAAAATCTCAACATTTTTTGCAAAATGAAATTTATTTTTTGTTTTCTGGTCAGCGGTACTTATGAATTCTACGTGGTAATAATATGAGGTGGCTATTGCAGTTGTCTTAGAAAGGCCTTATGTGTTTTAGCACATCATAGGATACTCCATATGTACTCTATAAGCCATGTCGGATGTGTAAAAAAACATGTTTCCCATGGTTTGAAAATACAAGAAGTACAGAACCATTTACTTTATATTAATATACCAAGATTCTCTCCCTTCCCATCATCATGAAATTTGGCAGGAGTCTGAGTTGAAACTGACTTGACTTTAATCTTGCTTTTATGGGAATAGTCTGGCCATACCCCAATATTTTAATACAGCTGCATAAAATGCCCCTCAAGTTTATTGAAATCATACAAACTGCCTCTAAATACCCTTTCTGTTCTTATCAGGCACTCCAGAAGTGTCAATCATCAGACACAAACTAACCATGTAAAGGCTGAGCAATGAAAAGGTCTTTCTTTTGTTGCCTTTCGTATATCATTGTCAAAGCAAAAGAAAAAAAACACAAGTAGAAACACGAGATTGGCCTTCATATTTTTATTCTCTCCCGAATGGTTTTATATGATATTTTGGAAAGCAAACACACACAAAATATGGAAGGTCCAGTATTAAGATGATCATTTAGCCCAAACTTGAGCAACTGTGTCTGTCTCCAATTCCGTGCAGCATGGAGGGACACAAACCCACAGAAACCTTACTGAAGAGGGACAGTAATCAACAAAGAGGCTAAAGGGGAAATAGTCTGCCCAGCCTTCCACTGGCAGCCCTTCCAGACACATGATGTACAGCAGGTGAGCCAAGCAAAAGAAATCAAACAAAGCTGTGAGATTTTCTAATGCATCAATTCAAGCTAATTTCCCAATGTATATTTACTAATGTTTTGCTAAATTGAACTTTATCAAGTCTCATGAGTTGTAGTAGTTGGAAGGTATGTACCTCTTATAGGTCTGGGGGAAAAGAGCGGGCCTAAGCTTATCTGGGGGTGAGGGGGACGGAGGGGCCACTGGAGCCGGGCCATGGATAATTATGAGGGAAAACAAATGAAAAAAAAACCAGAGATGGGAGCACAGTCAAGGGTTAATAATGAGGGTTCTAGAGGGGGATACCAAGTAGAAAACCCCAGACAGCATGCACTGCTCCTCAATGGCATCTAGGGAGTCAGTGGATGCTGCCTAGAGGAATGCTACCCAGAGGCGTGACTGTAAGGGAACAGAAATAGGCTCCACAGTCACAGAGCACCCGTTCATCCAGCTTCCTCCTCCTGGCATGGTGGATCGCCATCTTGGCCTGCACCAGGAGAAGGTTGACGAGGCGGTCCTGTGATGGTGGGGTGTGCCAGGATCAGGTGGTGCAGCAATAACCTCAGTAAGAAGCTCTGGAGGAGCTGGAAGAGGGGCTTCAACCTAACACACTCTACATAGATGTGTGCTAGGGTTTCCCTCTCACTAAAACGGGGCAGGTACATGCCCATTATCATGGCTTTTTGACGGAGCCACCAACTAATATCCCTGGCAGGCTGTGAGACCACAGTGGAGTACAGAAAAGTCCACTGGTGTTCCTCATCTTCCTCAGCTGCCATTTGGAGTCAGGGTGGGAAACAAGGGCATGGAAGTGGCTGCTATGAAGCATGAGTGTGTACAGATGTTTCCTGGGCGTGGTTCAGAGGTGGACTGACTGGACGGTGCTCAGGCAACAGACTGAGTGTGGAGGCAGCTTGGGAGGCTTGCGGTGCAGGGGCCTGCTGACAAGGTTCAGCGATCCAAGGATGAGAGGTGGATGGGGAGCTCCCTCCCTCAGAACCAGATCAAGGAAAGCAAAAGAAGAGGGAGGCAAAGGCTGCTTTCACCTCCTCAAGCACCTGATGGGGGACATGCAGAATGGACAGCCTCATGCTTTGGCTAAATGGTACAGGGTCCACCTAGTCCCTCTGATTGTGATCCAGGAGGTCTTTGACTTTGGTCGTACCAGCTAGAACCAACCTCTGGTACATCAAGGGGGACTCTGCCACCTGCACATGTAGATGGGGGTTGTGTAGCAGGGGCTCTGCAAGGAAATCCTCCCTTTTTGCAGCCATTATGAGCGTGGTCCCCAAAACCAATTTTCAGGTTCTGATGAGGTCTGTGCAAAGGACTGGCAGTTCAGAGTGGTCTCGGGGGAGACCTTACAGGTGGAGATAAAAGAGCTGACGGTCACATTGGAGCCCTCAGATATAGTGGAGGAAAGTATGTGCCAGTACACACCATGCCAGACTACTTGCACTGGAAAGTGTGTTGTGAATGAAGGAGGAGACTGTGGGAAGGGATGGTTTCATGAATAAGAAAGCTGATTACTGCTCTGGAGAACTGGAGTCCATCCATGTCTCTGCCACAGAGTTCCTGTGATGCTGGGCAAGTGACTTAAACCCAGTTTTTCCACAGGTGGGCACTATTTGGGGTTTCCTTATTTTCTGGGTGCTGGTCTTGAAACTCTGGGGCCTGATTTGCAGAAGTGCTGAGCACTCACAGCTACAATTGAAGTCAATGAGATCTGTGCTTTGAACTCATAAAGTGCTATATGATGCTAAGTACTCTGAAAAATCAGGTCCTATATGTCGCAGATTGGACACCCAAAATTAGTAGATACTTTTGACCGTAATCTTTCTGTGCCTCATTTTCCCCTTCTGTAAAATGGGGATGTTAATATCCTGCATATCTCACAAGGGAGGTGTTGTGAAAATGAATGTGTTGTTATTTGTGAAGCAATGAGCTGCTATATTGATAAGAACCAAGAAAAGTCCATGAGGAAATTAATAAAATTGTCTCTTCAGAGTAAGGTTTGAATAGTGTGCTCGATATAAGGACTTGGGGGCACACATTGAACAATGAAAAGAAAACCAAATATTGACTAGTTGCTCAATAAGTGAGCACTATCCAGCCTGTGCACTGAATGAGGCAGAAATCCCACTGAAAAAGTAGTCTGTGATCATGTATCACCATAGATACCCGCAAGGGGGTGGAATTAAGGTTGCATAAGCTATCTTAATACTAGGCTTTCCTAACTTTTGAGTGCTCAACTTTGCAATCTTAATAATGTTCCTTTAACACAGGGGGTTTTGTGTGTAATTATACTTATATTACAGTCGTGTTCACAGGCTTCAGTCAGAATTAATTGTTTAATTAATTGTTCTAGTTGCTGTTCAAACACATTTGAAATACGATCCTGGCCCCCAAAAGCTTACAGTGACCCATGGAAAGGTCAGATGAGAGGAATACAACAAATACATACATTTTTTTTCTTTTCCTCAGGATGTGTAGTTTTGGAGCTAGGCAGCGCTTAATTTGTAATGAAAGAGGTTCCATGGCTCAAGCAATTCTTTTACTTTCATAACTGATGCAGCAAGCCAAGAGGTGCCAGGGCTATGGACTGCCAAGGCTAGAGGTGTCAGGGCTCAGCCCTGGCACAAATTAAATGCTTAAGCTAGGTTTCCTGTGAATACCTAGTAACCAACCAACTATCATTTCAGGACATGAACTTTACCTTTGCTATGTGTCTTTGGTCTCACAGTTCAGAGGAATAATATGGCCAAACAATTGCACTGAACTACAGCATTGTCTTCCCCTCCACACAGGTATATGCATATGGGGAATGATAATTTTGTTGGCATAGTGATTTTGAATAACATTTCAAGAATTTCTTGCAGTTATAGTAATGGGACAGTTAATTGCTAACTCTAGTAAAACCCATTAAAATAAAAATCAGTATACTCTATGGTTTTGGGGGGGAGGGAATCTATTTATCTATATTTTAATTTGTTTCCATTTAATTTCTCTTTTTTTCTTTCCCAACTGAAATATTTATTTTCTCTTGTTTAATCCTCATTTTACATTGCTTTCCCTTTCGCTGCAGTTTCTGCATCTAATTAACATTTCACATCTCTTAATTTCTTTCCTGGATTTGAGTAATTTAGTCCTATTAGCACTTCAAAAATCAGAGTGAGAACTCTGAGCAGATTGCTTAATTGCATAAGTAGTTAATTTACTAGTACAGAGAAACTCATACATAGTAAGTAGTCTTTAACCTTTTAAAATTTCTTATAAAGATTATAGTATGAACATATTACAAATCTTTTTATACTAATTGTTCTTTGCACTCTTATGAGATGAAACAGAAGGAGTTAAAATAATTTATTTTTGTACTTACTTTCTTCAAAGGCTTGTGTATGACGAATACAGCACGGTTCCCCTAAGGCTGTATCTCTTCATCTAATACACTCTGAAATCATAGCTATCTATCACAGTCTTAGCTTGACAAAGAGAGATCCTCTAGAAGGATGTTCATAGTCAATTCAGAGGCTTGGCAGTATCTGTTTTACACCTCCTGGGAAGAGCCCTGTCAAATGTCTAACCTAAATCTGTATCACAAATTACAGATTGTGTTTTCTCTTCTTTGTTAGACTTTTACTTTTGTAGCTGACTGATTTTAATTTTATAAGGAGATTGTGATAAGGGCCTTGGCATCCAAATGTGAAATGTCTATTCATCAGTCTTTTAAAGGAATAATGTATGGGAACAGCTGCACAAGTAAGGAGACTGGGGTGACTTTAAAGTCGTAAAAGGGCTAGGACCCAATCCTGTCAATGAATCCACATTGTCACTTGTGTGGAGTCCTGTTGCTTATGGGATCATGACCTTTGTCCTTCTCTAGATTCTAAGCTGATGTAAATAGGCTTAGGTCCCCTAAGGCCCAAATTTTAAATGTGTTTAGGCATTGCTCCGCTCAGCATTTCTAGGTCTTATTGACTTACACAGCAAAATTCCATTTTCAAAAGTGACTAAGGCCCAGATCCTTAAAAGGTTTTTTGGTGTTGCTCTATTCAGCATTGCAGCACACTACTCCTATGAGACCTGACACATAGTGGAATCCTCAACACTGAGCTAGGCAGCCAGGCTCCCATATCATACATGGAGAGAGCAGGGACTTGTCCAAGGTAGACAGGAGTGAAATGCAGGGGAGAATGGTGGGGACAGGAGGAGGGCTTAGGTTCCTAAGTGGTTGACCTGGTGTGCCTAGCTTACTGAAAGGAGATAGGTGCATCCCTTCTTTGGGATCCTCAGCCACAAACCCTCTCCTGGAGTTAGGTAGCCCAAGCTCTAGCAGCTAAAACCTTTTATCTCTGTATCTCTGTTTTCTGCTTATGTTCAATACCTCTCTCATGCTTGCCCTATGTTTCCCTGTGCTCATGGTTGTCTTTTGAGTAGGTACTGCACTGCCCTCTGCCCCCAACCCCATTTATTGGTGGTATCCATGACTGGCCCTTTTGTTTCAGGGTCTAATAGGTAATATGGCCAAATGCAAAATTGGCAATACATTCTTGGAATGTACTGGAGACAACTTTTAGTTTCTGACAGTGGAGGAAGTAACCAAAGGGATGGCCAATCAGACTTGATTCTGACCAACAGGGAGGAACTGGGAGTGAATCTAAAGGTGGAAGGCAATTTGGGTGAGAGTGACCATGAAAGGATAGATTTCATGATTCTCAGCAAAGGAAGGGGTGAGAGCAACAGAATAAGGACAATGGACTTTACAAAAAGAACACCTGGTAGTAAGATCCCATGGGAAGAAAACCTAAGGGAAAATGGCATTCAGGAGAGTAGGGAATTTCTCAAGGAGACAATATTAAAGTCTCAATTGCAAAATATCCCAGTGTGACTGAAAGATAGGAAGAATAGTAAAAGACCAATATCAGTCCACCAGAAGCTATGGAATGACCTCAAAATCAAAAAGGAATCATAAAAAGAATGAGACATCGACTAATTTCTAAGAAGGCATGCAAAAGAATTGCACAAGCATGCATGGATAAAAATCAGAAAGGCTAAGGCACAAAATAAATTACAAGTAGTAAGGGACATGAAAGAAAAGATTTTTTGAATATATTAGCAGCAAGAGATAGATGAAAGAACATACTGATCCTGTGCTTAGTGGGGAAGAAGAGCTAATACATCAGGAAGACTGAAGTTTTTCAGGCCTATTTTGGTCAATGGTGACCATATACTCAGCACAATTAATATTAATAACCGGGGGAAGGAACACAAGCCAAAATAGGGAAAAGATAGTTAAAATAATACTTAGATAAATTAGATGCATTCAAGCCATCAGGGTCTGATGAAAATTATTCTAGGGCACTTCAGAGATTAGCTGAAGCAATGTCAGAACAGTTAGCAATTATCTTTGAGAATCCATGGAGGATGGGTGAGATCCCAGAGGACTGGAGAAGAGCAAATATAATACCTATCTTTAAAAAGGGGAGCAAAGAGGACCCAGTGAATTATAGACCAGAAAGTCTAACTTTGATACCTGGAAACATATTGGAACAAATTATTAAACAAGCTAATTGTAACCACCTAGAGGATAATAGGATTACAAGGAATAGTCAGCATGGATTTGTCAAGAACAAATAATGACAAACCAACCTAATTTCCTTCTTTGACTGGGTTATTGGCCTATGGGATAGGACATGATAGATATTGATTTTAGTAAGGCTTTTGACACAGTCCCGTATGACATTCTTATTAACAAATCTGCAAAATGTGGTCTAGAGGAAATTACTGTAATGTGGATGCACAACTTGTTGAAAGACTGTAATCAAAGAATAGTTATTAATGATTCCCCATCAAATAAGGATGGTGTATCTAGTCCAACAGGAGTCTGTCCTGGATTGGGTAGTATTCAATGTTTTCATTAATGTCTCAGATTATTGAGTGGAAAGTATGCTTATAAAATCTGAAGATGACACCTAAGCTGGGAGGGGTTGGAAGTACTTTGGAGGACAGGATTAGAATTTGAAATGACCACAACAAATTGGAGAATTCAACAGGATGAAATTCAAAAAAGACAAGTGGAAAGTACTTCACTTAGTAAGGAAAAATCAAATGCACAACTACAAAACGGGGAATAACAAGATAGGTGGTAGTACTTCTGAAAAGGGTCTGCGGGTTACAGTGGATCACAAATTGAATACGAATCAACAATATATGCAGCTGCAAAAAAGGGGTAATAGCATTCTGGGTGTATTAGCAGGAGTGTTATATGTAAGACTCAGGGGATGACTGTCCTGATCTACTTGGCATGGGTGAGGCCCCAGCTGAGAACGGTGTCCAATTCTGGGTGTCACACCTTAGGAAAGGTGTGCGTAAATTGGAGAGATTCTAGAAGAGAGGAACAAAATGATAAAATATTTTTAAAAAACTGATCTGTGAAGAAAAGTTTAAAGGACTGGGCATATTTAGTCTTGAGAAATGAAGACTGAGGTGGGACCTTATAACAGTTCTCAAATATGTTTAGTGCTGTTATAAAGAGGTTTGTGATCAGTTTTTCATGTCTACTGGAGGTTGGAGATGAAGTAATAGGCTTAATCTGCAGCAAGGGAGATTTAGGTTAGATATTAAGAAAAACTTTCTAGCTATAAGTGTAGTTAAGCTCAGGAACAGGCTTCCAAAGGAAGTTGTGGAATCCCCGTCACTGGAGGATTTTAAGAACTGGTTGGACAAACACCTGCCAGGGATGGTCTAGGTTTACTTGGTCCTGCCTCAGCACAGGGGGCTGGACTTGATGATATCTTGAGGTCCCTTCTAGCCCTACATTTCTGTTATTCTATGACTCTGTCTCTCCATTCATTGTATAGGCAGCCTAGGTGCCTAACTGAGGCTTTGTGGATTACAGTGTTGTTCCTGTGATTTTCTAGGCATCTAAAAGTTGAGTGTTATGACACTCAGTGTCATACTGCCTAACTCCCTTTGTGTATCTAGCTCTAAGTACCTTTGAGAATCTGGGCCTTAGGAGCCTAAATTCGGTTGACTTTCAATGAGTCTTTGTCACTGGTCCTGCCCCATTTAAGTCAATGGGTGCAGGATCAATCCCTTTATTCCTCATACTTTCTGTAAATGCATGAGTCACACACCAAGTAGCCTGGGAAGCGAGAATGTCAGACAGGCTTGATGTCAACATTGTTTTGTGGATAAACTCCTAGGAACAGCCATAAAGGCTTACAAATTAGGTCTTGCCCTCTACTGAAACTAAAATAATCACTTAATATTTCTAGATATATCAGTTCCAGAAGGAAACCCACATTTGCTGCTAAACTCTAATTTCCAAGGAGGCAGTAATTTTAAATGTCTGTATATCCACTTCAGAGGCTCTTTTTACATAGTTTCTACTAGATTCTTTAGCTATTTTTATTAAAAAGGCAAGTGATCCCATATACAGTACTTCTGTAAAATATTAAACAAACATTTAGGATGACTGATTCACAAATAGTTTTCAGAGAACATTTTAGGCATTTCCAGATAAATAAAACATAGAAAACAATTCAGGTACAAAATTATTGTACTTTAGATATATGATAGACCTTTGAAATATGCATAATTTTACTGACTGTTTCCTTGAAAAAATATTTTTAGAGTAACAATGAAAATGGTATTAGAACTGCATCAGAGTTACTCATATAGTTCAAAAATACATCCCATCCCTCCCTGGGGGGATGCAGAAAGGTGAGGGGAACTTTGAAAACAAGGGAAACTTAATTCAAAATGAGCTACAACATACGGTGTAGGGCAATCACTTTGCAGACACTGTAATTTGAGGTCTTTTTCAATATAAAGGAACTGCAGCAAAGAAAATGGGAGATCAGGCTCATACGTCCAGCTGAATGATTTAGCAAAAATGTGGTCTGCTTGCACAAGCTTTATTTTCCATGTGTCCCATTTTTCAGAGAACCAACGGGGGAGGAAGACTTCTCTATAATGAGTATTTTTTCTCCTGTGGAGCTCTTTGCCCGACTCTGTTGGATCAAAAATGAACCTGACAGCCACAGAGGAGCATTATTTTCAATATTTAGAATTAATCCAGCTCAGAGCTGGATTAGCAGGTCTGCAGAATCTTTGGACAGACCACCAGAGCACAGTGAACAATGTATATAATGGAAATCTCTGACATTATTTCTGGTCCAGATATAGTCTCTTGTCTCTTCAAACTCACAAACTACAAAATAGAGGGCACGATGCCTGCTGGCAAGTTAGCAAGGCCTTTGCCAAAAGTCACAGATGCCAAATAATGAGGAAGTTACATGGACATCTTGGTTTTGCATGTAGAATTACCTTTTTCAGAGATTATTTATCCCTGCCAGCTCTGTAAAATTGCCAGATCACATGCTCCTATAACTGAATATGCCATTAACCCTTTTAAACAGGTCAAATGAAAATACCTAAATCATAAATAAAATAGTCTAGTCACAGTTCTGCTCTGTATCTCTCTTTTAGTCTTTTGAAGCTCAGCATTTCAGATTCCCTTCCCAAGATGCTACTATTTGTACAGCACTATGGGTGTGCATGACACTTCACAAGTAAACTAGAAATGGCAGGCTTATGCCATGAGGAGCTTAAAGGAAATCTAAGCGGCATATCTTCACATCTGCCTCCACATGCAGAGGACACTTGGATTTAGTGAAATCCTGGCACAGAAGACCTGCAAACAGAGTATCACTGTGAACCGTCCATTCTCTCCTTCCCTCAATCCCACATAATCCTTCTGGGGGTTGGAGAAATTTGTCATGGTTTGAGCTAGAGAGACAGCTGCAGATACTGTATCACATCCGTCTCTTTTATAGGTAAATGAATGCTGTCAGTTTTAACTGACCTGCTTTTTCCCTCTACAATTTGGAACCCTTCGTTGAAGGGGAGGGATTGTGGGAAACCAGCTTTTAGGATGCCTCTTACCACATCCATCCTGAAGTAGTCATGTTGACAAAGAGCCAGAGAGGGCCAAAAAAAAAGGGCAATGCTAAAGCACAGGACTTGTACTGCTCCTGATCTAACCTCTTTCATCTGTGATTCATGGGTTTTGGAAATCAACCTTAGCCCTGCAGACTGAAGAATTCCAGGGAAACTCTGAAAGTCCAATGCAGGAAACACTTCATAGTGCTTTATACCAATGTACATGCCCTTTGCCCAGACATAAATAACTATACAAAGCGCAAGGTAGTGAAGAACAGAATAGTATAGAATATTTTTCTGATATGGTCTAACACTGGCAGTGAAAATATCATGAGTTATGGTTATATATCTTGTTAGCTCCTCATTTTGAGGTGGTTGTTTCAATTGTTTTGAATTATAGAAATAATTGAGTGTTTGGTACATATTTTAAGGTTTATTTTGACAGCTTACTTCTCCATTCCTTTATGTTCATTCCTCCATTGCTATGCAGCTATGTTTTGAAATGTTAGGTTAATTTCATGCATGGACCTCTAGACTTTTTTCTTCAAAATTTTGAATAAATATTAAATATTTAACAGTGGTTATTTTTTAAGAAATTTATTGCAGTATTTAATGTTTCTTTGGGCTTGTTTTCACTACCCGCCAGATCGGCGGGGAGCAATCGATCTATCGGGGATCGATTTATTGTGTCTCGTTTAGATGCGCTTAATCGATCCCCGAACGCGCTCCTCGTCGACTCCGGAAATCCACCTCGGTGAAAGGCGGAAGCGGAGTCGACGGGGGAGCTGCAACGATCGATTCGCCGCCGTTCTCACGGCCAGGTAAGTCGATTACGATACGCCGACTTCAGCTACCTTATTCACGTAGCTGAAGTTGCGTATCGTAGATCGACTCCCCCCCCCCCCACCGCAGTGTAGCCCAGGGCTTTGTGTGCTTCTGTCTGCCTATTGAAATCACATTCCATTTAAATCATAAATAGGTTTTAATACTAGTTTGTGCAGCAGATTGTTTGAAAGAGCAGAAATAGCAAAATGTTTAGGAATCCACCATGATTGCTAGATATTAGTGTCTGTTGTTGAAGGTGATGGAGGAAAAATAGTATGACAACACATAATAATTGTCATCAAACTGTGGTCCATTTCCATTGCTATTTTTTTTCTAGCACTGGAGAATTCCCACAGCCTAAGGTGTGCTCAGGTGGTTTATAGATATCACAGTGGTTCTTGAGTCACCTTCCCACCCCCTGCCAGCACAGAGGGCATGATCAGGAAAAGAGGGTGTGTCTGGGGCATTTTTGCAACCAGATGATCTCTAATTTATGCCAGGGATCAGAATAGCTCTTGGTGGTTTCAGGATCACAGAGACATAAAAGTAGCTTAAAACCACCTTTGCAACTCCCGCTCTAGACTTGATTTGAGGGATCCTCAGTCAGACAGAAGAATCTGGCCCTTTGGAAGTTCATTTTAATATAGGAAAGTTCTTCATGCCAGCAGGTTTGATGAGAGAACCCTTTTAAAGACAATTGTGTATTCCAGCTGAACCAGTCCATGTAAGGCTTCTCAGATGCTTTAGAACAGGTAGATTATAGTCACCAGGAAGACCTCTGGGTAACACTGAAAATAATAGAATTGTATATTTACTGCAGGTCCAGCTAGTTTTCTTTATTTTCCTTACACTTATAAACCACAAAATACTGGCAAGTTAAGAAATCGTTTGCTTTAAGACAAAGATGCTGAATAATGAAAAACATACTGACAACCTTTTTATATGCAAAACAGATCCTTTAATTTTTTGTATCTTTTTATTGGATAAAGGATATGTATCTTTCTATAGTAAGGTTTCCTGAATTTTAGCATCCTATTAATTATTATTCCTCAATTGCATTGTACAGTAGTATCATGTTTTACCCACTCCCATGGAAATCTAATACCTTGTATTGTGGTTCCATTTCTGTTCTTACTATGTGCTCTTTCTTGCCAGATTTCTGAGAGCATAAATGTGATAAATCATACTGTATTGCTATGTTTTTCTAAGTCTAAAGTCTTTATTTGCCTGAAGGTCTTTTGGAACTGTTTTGTTTCAGACAATCCAACTAAGGCATCAAGACTAAAGGTAATAGAACTTTCAACAGATGGTGGAGAGGCTTTGAAATTTAAAGGATGCCTGGCACCGGGCTTGTGTCTTGTAATAGATGGTCTTGAAACAGCAGAACAAAAAGAAATGCACTGCTACAGACTAGGGACCGAATGGCTGGGCAGCAGTTCTGCAGAAAAGGACCTAGGGGTTACGGTGGACGAAAAGCTGAATATGAGTCAACAGTGTGCCCTTGTTGCCAAGAAGGCTAACGGCATTTTGGGCTGTATAAGTAGGGGCATTTCCAGCAGATCGAGGGACGTGATTATTCCCCTCTATTCGGCACTGGTGAGGCCTCATTTGGAGTACTGTGTCCAGTTTTGGGCCCCACGCTACAAGAAGGATGTGGATAAATTGGAAAGAGTCCAACGGAGGGCAACAAAAATGATTAGGGGGCTGGAGCACATGACTTATGAGGAGAGGCTGAGGGAACTGGGATTGTTTAGCCTGCAGAAGAGAAGAATGAGGGGGGATTTGATAGCTGCTTTCAACTACCTGAAAGGGGGTTCCAAAGAGGATGGATCTAGACTGTTCTCAGTGGTAGAAGATGACAGAACAAGGAGTAATGGTCTCAAGTTGCAGAGGGGGAGGTTTAGGTTGGATATTAGGACAAACTTTTTCACTAGTAGGGTGGTGAAGCACTGGAATGGGTTACCTAGGGAGGTGGTGGAATCTCCTTCCTTAGAGGTTTTTAAGGTCAGGCTTGACAAAGCCCTGGCTGGGATGATCTAATTGGGTTTGGTCCTGCTTTGAGCAGGGGGTTGGACTAGATGACCTCCTGAGGTCCCTTCCAACCCTGAGATTCTATGATTCTATGATTCTATGAAATGGTATAGTGTGGTAGTGAGTAAATTGCAATATCACATTTAAGTGGGGTTATTTTGTTTTTACATAGTGCTTAGCTAGCTAGTATCAGAGGGGTAGCCGTGTTAGTCTGGATCTGTAGAAGCGACAAAGGCTCCTGTGGCACCTTATAGACTAACAGAGGTATTGAAGCATAAGCTTTCGTGGGTGAATACCCACTTCTTCGGATGCAAGCAGTGGAAATGTCATTTCCCACGTATTCACCCACGAAAGCTTATGCTTCAATACCTCTGTTAGTCTATAAGGTGCCACAGGACCCTTTGTCACTTAGCTAGCTAGTGTTTCTCCTAGAGTGGATGATAGACATGATGAAACAACACTGAGCAATCCCAGATTCCCTTTTTATTTTGTTTTTTGGCTTAGATGCAAAGACACTTGAGCCCTCTACAATTATGTACACAAAATAAGTAAACTAAGCCAAAGCAAAATTTATTAATTTGATATTTCCCCCCTGGTTGTTAAACTGGCTGCCATAGAAGATTGTATGGAATCTAGTAGAAGAAGTGTCTTATCAAGAAGAAATAATAGCAGAAGTCTATTATTGGATCTGGTCCTCTTTGAGCCAAATTTCTTTCACATCTGTAGGCTCCACAGAGGCACACTGCTGTTAGAATGTAGGGGATTTGAGAGTGATTCTATAGCCCAGTAAATTATGGCACCCACCAAGGCGGTAAGAGCCACAGGCTCTAGTCCCCCCGCTCCAGCTACTCTTTTATTATTTAGCCAAACTGGAACAGCATCGACAGGAAAGATTCAGAGAGGCCTCTAGCAGAATATTCCATAGGTTGGTGGTTAGACCACTTGGCTGTAAGGTAGGAAACCCCAGTTTAAATCTTTTCTTAGCTGTCCGCCTGAGTGGGGAATTGAACCTTATTATCCCACCTCCCAAGCAAGTGCTCTAACTACTGGGATAAAAGGCCTACACTCTGCATCTCCTCTAGCTTAACTACCTTTGTAGGGCTAGGCCAAATATACTATATACTGCATGGCAAATCCTGAGATGTTTTCTCAGGCAACACCCCCATCTTCGCCAAGAACTGAGTCAAAACTGACTTAGGATTTGGCTGTCTATTTCATTTATATATAACTGAGGGTAGCAAACCCTACCTACAGAATATGGAAGTATGTATAAAATGTAAACAAAAGCACAAACAAAACAGATCTGAGGAATCTGAACTATGTAACTCAATACTCCTCTGAATGGATGTGTAATGTTTTCTAAAATAAAGATAGTTTAGAGCCTAGTGTAAATCACTGCAAAAGGCTCATTATTTAAGAGCTGCTTCACTATAAGAAGGTCAAATGTGCAGTCAATCAGCCTTCTCCCTACAATTGTGGTTTTAAAGGTGATATCTGAGCCATAGTAGGCACTACTGAAAACTGAAGGTGTATTGACGGGATAGTGAGGTGTAACAAAACTATACCAGTAAAGAATCAAGTAACATTTTCAAATAGAACGAAGACTAGAAAACATTGTATAGAAACCTGAAATGAAAAATAATTAATTTACTTTGTACAAGGTACACTTTTATTATACACATTCTTCGAAAAATCATCTTCATCTTATGCAGAATGTGTTTGTGCTAGTTATTTTGGCACAGAGGCATTAACTCACTTCTTCAGTGCATACTGCAGTCAGTGGGCTAACCACTGGCCTCATTTCCACGGTGAAAACACTATCACTTGTTAATTTGTTACTCTTCTCCTGGGAAGGTGGGGTAAATGGCTTTTTGTGCCTGGACTGGTGAACCATCATAACAATTTCAAAAGACCACATAAACTGAATTAAAACCACTATACACAACCCAAGAGCCTGATTCTGCTCTTATTTTCATGGATGTAAATTTAGAAAAGTCCAGTGAGAATGAGGAGGGCAGAACTAGAATTTGAAAATCAGTCTGGGAAATCAAAGAAGAGTGGGATAGTATCAGGGTATTTTTTGTTTAAAAACTAAAAGTTTGGAGGATTCTGGGATAGTATCTCATCTCAGTGGTCTTGTCCACACTAGGAAAATACATCCTTTCTTAACTGAAATTAGCTCCACCGAGCTATCTTAATTTGAAATCCCACTTAGTACAAAGATAGACACAGTCTGACATCTTTATCTCAATTTAAACAGGGCCAATGGTGTCATAGGGTGGCTCTAACTTGACTTACCAAAATAGCTAGATGAAACTAACTTGACCAAAAACCCCCCACATTTCTCTCCACCCCTCTACTCTAGACAGGACCAGTAAAGATGGCATAAAAACATATATAATCCTGAAATTGATGGGAGCTTCTGGGTACCCAGAATTTTTTTTTTTTTAAATTAGACCATTGGTCTAAGTACTGTGACGGGGCAAGGCCAGATGGCTATAGCAAAGTGGTGAGGAACCAGTATGTTAGCCCCAGGCTAAGCAAATCACTAATACCTTGGTAACCAAATGGCAGTTGCTCCAGGTTAATCAAGACACCTTGGGCCAATTAAGATCCTTCTAGAAAAAGCAGTGGAGATGGCTAGATTGATTGGGTCACCGGAAGCCAATCAAGGGCTGGCTGGAACTAGTTAAAAGCCTCCCAGTTAGTCAGTGAGGGGTGGATGTCAGGAGCTGTGGAAGGAGGTTGCACTATTGGAGAGACACCATATCAGGCACGAAGAAGGAGGCCCTGAGGTAAGGGTGAAGTGGAGTTGGAGGAAGTGGGGGCTGCTGTGGGGGAAGTAGCCCAGGGAATTGTACGTGTCCTATTTCTAAAAGGTCAGCTACCATAGCTGATACTATTAGGGTCCCTGGGCTGGAGCCCGGAGTAGAGGGTGGGCCCGGGCTCCCCCCCTTTTGCCTCCCCCCAATTAATCACCAAGACTGGGAGACTACAGAGACTGTGCAAGTGAGGGTAGCTTCTCCTCACCTCCCTTGCTGGCTTATGATGAAAATGGCTCAGTAGGCTGTGACCCTTGCCTCTAGAGAGAGAAGGGCTGCAAGGAGGGTCACAGTGAGCCTCTGAGGCTAGCATAAAATCTGCCAGGAAACGCAGGATCCACGGAGACAAGGACAAAGCTTTGTCACAGTACCTAGAGAATTACAATGTTTTAAAAATATTGGGTTTACTGTCCTGCAAATAGATCTTACAAAAAATACACAAAGGGGGTCCACTGTGGCAGATTATTTTGTGTATTTAAAAAAGCAACAGGCCAATATCCCAAGTTACTTGGCTAAATGATCAAAAAAAAAAAAAAAAAAAGCTAGAAGGCAAGCAATAGATGAAACTTGAAACCAAATGTTGAAACATTTAAAATATATTTTCCTTACTATAATGGAATATTGGCTAGCAACAGAGGCTAAACATGCCTGAAACTAGGCTAATATTTGTACCTATATCTATAGTAATTGGGTTTTTTTCCATTCATGACAAAACATTTCCCTTCACCCGCCCCATCAAAGTTGATCTCTCCTCCTTCAGTATTCCCATCCTTTTAGTCTTGTGCCCTAAACCATGTTCCATCTGACTCTCTATGGTACCCAAATAACCTCTGGAACCTATTCACGTTTAAATTACTCAAGAGATGTGCATGCCATAATCATTATATGCCACATCTATTAAAAGATGTGTAACTAACTGAGGAATGAAGTCCCAAATATTTAGGCCCATTTTCAGGAGAGAAGTTAAACATGTACTTAAATCCAGGTATAGCTGATCTTTACAGTGGAATGTAAGCCCTATTCCTGAATAGGAAAGCTTTCCTGAATATGGGCCTTCTAGGGTTGCCAACTTTCTAATTGCTTAAAACCAAACACCCTTGCCTCATCCCTGCCCTGCCCCTTCCTAAGACCCTTCCCCCTCTCCTGCCCCTTCTCCAAGGATCTGCCCCCACTCACTCCCTCCACCCACCCTCTGTCGCTCCTTCTCCCCTGCCCTCACTCACTTTCACTGGGTTGGGGCAGGGGTTTGAGGTGTGGGAGAGGGTAAGGGGTCCAACTGTTGGTGTGGGCTCTGGGGTGGGGCCAGAAATGAGGAGTGATGGGTGTGGGAGGGGGTTCCAACCTGGGGCAGGGAGTTGGGGTGAGGGAGTGGGTGCAGGCTCGGTCTAGGGTGTGGGCTCCGGGGTGGGGCCAGGGATGAGGGGTTTGGAATGCAGAAGGGGGTGCAGGCTCTGAGGGTGAGTTTGGGTGTGGGAGGGGGCACAGTGCTGGGATACGGGGTAGGAATGTGGGAGGGGGCTCAGGGATGAGATAGGGGGTTGGAATGTGGGAGGGGATTTGGGGTGTGGGCTCTGGGAAGGAGTTAAGGTGAGGGAGGGGGTTCCAACCTGGGGTGGGGGGGTTGGGGTGCGGGCTCTGGCTGGGCAGAATTTACCTCAGGTGGCTCCCAGTCAGTGCTGCAGCTCCCGGAAGCGGACAGCATATCCGGCCCCTAAGTGCAGGGGCCAGAGGGCCCTGAGTGCTGCCCGCTGGTGCTGCCCTCACAGCTCCTATTGGCTGTGGTTCCTGGCCAATGGGAGCTGTTGAGCTAACACTGGGGGCAGAGGCAGCATGCAGAGTTTCCTGGATCACCTCTGCACCTATGGGCCAGACATGCCGGCCGCTTCTGGGAGCTGCACTGGGCCAGGGCAGGCAGGGAGCCTGCCTTAGCCCCACTGCATCGCAGAACAGACTTTTAATAGCCCCGTCAGCAGTGCTGACCGGAGCCACCAGAGTCCCTTTTCTACTGGGCGTTCCAGTCGAAAAGAGGAGGCCTGGCAACCCTAGGGCCTTCCCTTATGAAAAAGAGACTTAAAAAAATACCCTCTTGTTTCATGTGCTTGAATACACTTTGTGCCTTCATCCATATTTGTGTCCCTATTCTCCTCCCTGATTATACATTTGCAAGGTGGGAGAAATTCACCCTGTGCAGAAGACCAGCGCAGAAGACCGGCACTTTAATGCCACTTAAGCCCTATTTTGTGAACTTAAGTAATGCATGGGCCTTGTGCTGATCCATTTGCAAAATGGATGAGTTTGACACAATATGGGTAACTCCCACTGATTTCAGGAAAAGTCACTCAGGGCATGTCTACACTGCATTGGGGAGTGAGCCTTCCAGACTCATGTTAGCGGCGATTGTGCTAGTGCTCTAAAGTTAGTTGTGCAGACATGGCTTTGATGTTGTGGCTTGGGCTGAAGTTCAGGCTCTGAAGCCATGTCTACACAGCTATCTTTAAAGTGCTAGTGCGAGTCTTTGGACCTGGGCTGGGAGGCTCACTTCTTGATGCAGTGTAGACGTGCCCCCATATCCTAGGAGAGAACAACAAGACTCCTTTATAACAGGAAGCTGCTTTGCTATACGGGCAGTTAAAATATAGGAGAGTAATTGACTACTTAATTATGAGAGCATAATACATTGCTTTAGTACTAAGCAAAAATAGAAAGCACCAAAAAAGCAGGATATTCCAGCTGATTCTTATAAACATATCTGCCACTGAGTCATCGTGTCTCTTAATTTACTCACTATTTACATTTTAGTAATAAAATAGAACAGAAGTTGTCACCAATATTTAAGAACATATCAAATGGCCCAATCATTCTTTATTAGGTTAAATAGGTCCATTTCCTAGACAAACCGCAGCATTGCAGTTTGTGGTGCTGTTTAATTAACCTCCCAGCTCTGATGAACTGAAAGGGTGAATTAGTGCTTCAAGGGGAACAGCACATAATAAGCCCCTTTAAAACTACTTGAGTAGCACTAATTACATCCTGGTTTCAGTTATGCTAATGAAGCTCTGAGGGGACTGTACAGTTAGGAATCACAAAGAAATCCTGTAACAGTCAGTGCTGGTTATGTAGTGTCCACTTGGAAATCCCTCAGCATCCCTTTAGCAAATCTCCAGAGCACTGAACCATTCTCCTGCAATGCTTAGATCACCATGATGCATCATCTTGTTTTAACAGTGATATACAGTTTGGGTCACGGAAAGTAAGGGAATCTGGCTTTATAGCTGGAAAAGAACAACAATATCACAATTAAATTTTTTGGAACTGTCTGACACTTTCTCAGTCATAGTCTTTCTTTAAACTATACAGCATAAACAAAATACAGGATTATGTGGTATAATGTGTGGTGTGTTAAATCTGGAGTTCAAAGGAATTATTCTTGATATACTTTGGGGTATTTGAGAACTGAGGCCCTGATTCCCCTTTCATTCTCACCAGCAGAAGAGGAGAATCAGGCCCAGAATTTGACTCAGAGTAGATACTCTCTACTCTTTAAAAACAACCAGGAGTCTGGTGGCACCTTAAAGACTAACAGATTTATTTGTGCATAAGCTTTCGTGGGTAAAAAACCCACTTCTTCAGATGCATGGAGTGAAAATTACATCTGTAATTGTCATCTGTAATTTTCATTCCATGCATCTGAATAAGTGGGATTTTACCCACGAAAACTTATGCCCAAATAAATCTGTTAGTCTTTAAGGTGCCACCGGACTCCTTGGTGTTTTTGTGGATACAGACTAACCCGGCTATCCCCTGATACTCTCTACTCTTTGAACTTTCTAAGGTAAATCAGCAACTATGGTGGGTTCCATAACAGCAGCGTAGTCAGGTACAGAGTACAGGGGGAGTGGAGCTAAAAAAGCGCCTCCCCTTGTACTCACCCAGCGGTGCTCTGGCGGCACTCCAGCTGTTCGGTGCGGCACTTCAGCGGTGGGTCCTGTCCCTTCATTCACTCCGGGTCTTCAGTGGTACCCGCCACTGAAGTGCCACCAAAGACCCAGAGCAAGTGAAGGACTCACCGCCGAAGTGCCGCCGAACAGCTGGAGCACTGCTGGGTGAGTGCAAGAAGTGGCGGCTTAAAAAGAAGCGGCGCCTTTTTTAGCTCCGCTCCCGTTTAAAAGAAGGTGCCACTTCTTTTTAAGGCGCTGCTTCTGCTCAGAGGGGGAGCGGCCGTTACCTCCACTCCCCTCCGGCTACGCTACTGTTCCATAATCAAACATACTCAACTATTAACAGGTGCCATGACTTGCTAAGATTTTTTATTTATTTTTGCAACAGAGACTCCCGACTTTCTCATTTCTATGGCCTAATTGAAGTAGACAGCAAATATGAAAGTTAATTCTAGCTAGGGTGCAGACACTACGGTTGATTCAAAAAAAGAAAAATCTAAAACACCTTTGTCTTTCTGTACTTTATTATAGAGATTTCTGTTAAGAACCTTCCCCTCCTCTTTTGGTTTCCTGTTACAGAGTTTAAAAAAACAATGCACAAATCATCATAGGTTGTGACTGATAGACAGGGATACATAACCTTTTACAAGTTCTAAACAAAAACCAAGAAATGTTAAGGCTATATTCTATCTGGATCTAGTGCTAAAACAGTCCACATGTAGAGAAGAGGAAGAGAAGAGAATTGTTTAAAAGGCTGTGTCTACATGGAAACTTAGGATGCAGCAAACGTGGGTACTAAGAAATTACAGGAGCTAGTGCCGGCTGCTTCCTGGGAGTCGCACGGTTTGGTGGCTAGCAGGGAGCCTGCCAGCCCCGCTGCCCGGTGCCACCAACCGGACAGTCAATAGCCCGGTTAGTGGTGCTCACTGGAGCCACCAGGATCCCTGGTCACCCTAAGTTCACAACATGCTAGTGAGCACTAGACTTTAGACCCCTCAGGTGCAGACTAATGCATCATGTAGACAAGCCCTGAGAGAGTTAATATAGTTCAGTAGCTCTCAGTGATCTGCTTGGTGGTTTCAAGAAATTCTATTCTGTTCTTTTTAGGGTGCATTTCCTTTCATTCTCAGCTTACCACTTTTGATGAAGGATGAAAACAAATTACATCTCCACAGAATACATATTTTAGTCTGTACAATTGTGTCATTTGTTAAAATTATGCACTTTAAGTTCTGAAATATTTAGTCATGCCTAGGAAACTTTGGGTGAGATCTTGGCCTCATTGAACTCAATGACAAAACTTCCAATCAGTAAAAGGGGCCCAGAATTGATCCTTTCTCTCATGACTTTTCAGATTATGCTGAAAAATGCTCCCAGGTGGGAGGCTGCTGCCCTGAGGCTTTGAAATTACTAATATTTTTCTGCTGCTCTTTGAAGTGGTTTTCCTAGCAAGAGTTTAAACAACATTTGATGGGAATGGGTAGAAATACTGAATTATTATTTTATTAAATATACGACTTTTACTAGAGCACGTTAGCAAAAAAAACATGGTGACAAACATGTTTATTCCTAAGCAAGCAAGTTATCCTTGATACAATCAAAGAGTATGTCTATACTGCAATCAGGAGGTGTGATTGCAGCGTGTGCAGACATACCCAACTAGTTTGATTAGGCTAGATATCTAAAAATAGCTTGTGAGCTGCAGTGGCACAGGTGATGTCATAGGCTTGTTGGTACAACCTGACTAGAACCTTGGGTATGCAGTCAGGTGGCTAGCCCTTGTCACTGCCCAGGCTAGTGTGGCTTTGCTGCTGTTTTTAGTGTACTAGCTTGATCAAGGTAGCTCAGGTATGCCTGCATGTGCTTCAATCACACCTCCAAAGAAAATGGAGAATTTAAAAGGGAGGACAAAAAAAGCACTGACATGAAGCAACTAAAATTGATAGTTCAGTCAAAAGCAATACACAAGTCTGCTGCTTTCTTACCCTTCCCCCATCTTCACTTTCATATGTAGCCCTTTTACTAGTAGTCATCATTCAATAGTCAGGGAAATCAAGAGCATAGAAAGATTCATTTCAACTTTCTAGCCTCTCTTCTTTGACTGACACTGTAGATCTTCAATCACGCTTGGTGTAAGGAGCTGTCAGGACTGCGCATCACAAAACAAAAAAATTTTTTAGATGGAAATCCTCTATGGATCAGTTATGGTTGCTCAAATAAATGGAAGGACTCTGGGGTTTTTTAAATAGCTTTTATTTTTAGTGATTTTTTTTGTTAAAAAGAAAATTATACAAGTTATTATAAAAGTACAGTCATAAAACAGTAAAATTTTGTATAATCTGAGTTATAATATTTAGTAAATGGTAGGAAAAACGAAAGGATCCATTCTGATACCAGTACTCACTATGGTACCACCTTACTGAGTAAGAGTATTCCTAATGAAGTCAATGGAGTTAAGCACCAACTAAATGACTGGAAATGTACACAGCCATAGACAGGATAACTAAAAGCCATCAGAGGCTCATGCTTCATATACAGGAAGACATTTTTTGACCGTGAATGTTTCTACCTGAGTAACCGGTGTATCTAAGTAGTAAGGTAATATTTAGACATTTTTGAATAGTCTAGTGTTGCTTAAAGATGTATGGGAACTTTCTGAATGATAAAATATTCAATAATTGTAACATTCAAAAACAGTCATCGTAACACTGTAATTTCTTGAAGATCCTGACCAGATCTTATGGCAAGTATGCTCTATCTGTTTGATTTTTAAATTAAACAAATATTTTTTTCTGCTTTCCATGGTTTTTTTTACATTTTTAGTCCATCTAAGTCAGGGGTCTCAAACTCAAATGACCACGAGGGCCACATGAGGATTAGTACATTGGTCCAAGGGCCGCATTACTGACATCTACCCCCACCGCCCTCAGCCACTCCCCCACTCCACACCTTCCATGAGGCCCCGCCCCTTCCCCAAAATCCCCACCCCAACTCTGCCCCATCACTGCCCCCAGGGGGTGCAGGAGGGGTGTGGGGTGTGGTGGGGGCTCAGGGCAGGGAGTTGGGGTGTGGGGTGCAGGAGGGCTGAGGGGTGCGGCAGGGGGTCAGGGTGTGGCAGGGGGCTCAGGGCAGGGGGGTCGGGGTGCAGTAGGGGTGCGGGGTTCAGGAGAGTCTCAGGGCAGGGGGTCAGGGTGCAGGAGGGGTGCAGGGTGTGGCAGGGGGTTGGGGTGCAGGAGGGGTGCGGCAGGGGGCTCAGGGCAGGGGGTCGGGGTGCAGGAGGGGTGTGGGGTGCAGTGGGGGATCGGGGTGGAGGAGGGGTGTGAGGGTGAGGCAGGGGGTCGGGGTTCACGGTGTGGCAGGGGGCTCAGGGCAGGGGGGTCGGGGTGTAGGAGGGATGTGGGGTGCAGCAGGGTCTTGGGTCAGGGTGCAGGAGGGGTGCAGGGTGTGGCAGGGGGTTGGGGTGCAGAAGGGGTGCGGCAGGGGGCTCAGGGAAGGGGGTTGGGGTGCAGGAGGGGTGCGGCAGGGGGCTCAGGGCAGGGGGTCAGGGTGCAGGAGGGGTGTGAGGTGCAGCGGGGGATCAGGGTGCAGGAGGGATGTGGGGGTGAGGCAGGGGGTCGGGGTTCACGGTGTGGCAGGGGGCTCAGGGTAGGGGGTTGGGGTGCAGGATTGGTGTGGGGTGCGGCAGGGGGTCAGGGTGCAGGAGGGGTGTGGGCTCTGGCCCAGCATGCACTGGGGGCAGGTTCCCTGCCTGCCTGCCTGCCCTACACTGCCCTGCCCGGCCCCCGCGCTGCTCCGGGAAGAGGCCGGAACCTGGGGGAGGTGGGGCACAGGGGTCTGTGTCACTGTTGCATCCAGGCACCGCCCTCAGTAGCTCCCATTGGCCGCAATTCCCCGTTTCCGGCCAATGGGAGCTTCTGGGGGCAGTGCCCGGACACAACAGTGACTCAGACATCTGTGCCCCTCCTCCTCCAGGTTCCAGGAGCTTGCCGGAGTGGCGCAGGGGCAGGGCGGCCAGGCAGGAGCCTGCCCTGCCCCCAGGGCGCGTTGGGTCGGAGCCGCTGTATGTAAACGCTGCGGGGGGCGGGGGGGCCGCGGGGAGCTCACAGGCTGCAGAAAATAACCCCGTGGGCCGCATGTTTGAGACCGCTGATCTAAGTTGTTTCTCAATATTGTCATTCAACCCATTTAATTTACCTCTGGAATTAAATATTTGTAGTCTGATGATGAAATACTGGCCCCATTGAAGTTGCTGGATTGGTGCGATGGGATACAAGAATCTCACATTGTCACAGAAGGGGTTAAGGAGCAGTTCTGGTTACCGATGACCACATTAGTCAATGTCCTTACTCGCACGAGTAAGGACAATGAGAATTGGCCAGATGAAATTACAGTCTTTTTTTCCTGTGTAGCACTCTATTACTTTTAGGACAGTTTCAGGTATGCTATGTAAAACGACCACCCACTTCACAGTGGAATGAGCATCACCTTTTTAAAATTATTGTCAAAAAATTAAATGTTTCTTTAGATGAAACAGGCTAGCCTGGCTTTCACTGAAACATGGCCTCATCTACAAGAATCTTCCACTTTCCAGAAGCGAAAGGCAGCTGGAATAAACTGGCATAGCTTTATTCATGTTGAAGGAACTGAGCCAATTTACAGTAGCTGAAGATTTCAAGATCATTCACTGTGATTTTTGTGTGTGCCCTGTATGTTAAAACACTTTTTATTCTGCTCTACCTATCCTTTCTGTATGCATAAAGTTAAGTTTCATTCATCTGTTTGCTTCCTTTGGGAATTACTGCATGTTATTTTATGGAAATTTCAAAATCCTTTAGCAGATGTTGAATTCCACCATTATTCTTAAGCTAACTGTGCCAGTTTCAAATAATAGCTAAGTGGGAACCTTCCATCTCATTGTTCTTTTCCTGTATTGGCTTAATTGGTAGCCATGACAAGCGAATCTTCAACAGGCCAGTTAAACTATCTTTCCTGGACCCTTTGCTCTGATAACTAGGGTGACCAGATGAGAAGACCTGAAAATCGGGACTTGCCGCCCGAAGCTGTTGAGCAAAAAAAAAAAACGGAAGAGGATCAAAAATCGGGAAGGTCCCGATTTTATCGGGACATCTGGTCACGCTACTGATAACACAAATCAGGTGGAGCACACCAGCAAATCTGGTCCCTTGTTTTCAAAAACAACTGAGTTGTGCTGTTCTTCATTGGATCAATCATTCACGTCACAATGACAATTGTTATGTCTTCTTTTTCTGCTGGTTTCATGCTGATGTATCATGTATTTATTGTCAGAACTCAGCATGTAATATGTGAACAATGCTGGCATTCCTCCATCCACCTTCTTTTCCATTAGTTTATAAGTTTGAAAACCCTGTGTTGTTTATTTGTTTTTAGCACCTCTTCTGTGCTTTTGTTTTGTTATTCCCCTAATACATCTGTGCCTTCATTCTGCTGCTTTAGTTCACCAATAATTTAGCTTCTGCTGCTTGCCATACATTGTATAATTAGTGTATTCCCATTGCTTTTCTTGTTACACTAACCTTTCTGTGTGCTATGGTTTCTCACCTCCTTGCCCATAAGCTAGCTTTATTTTTCTATCCACATCTTTTATGTCTTCACTCTGCTCCTTTTGTTAGTAATTAACTACACATAGTAGTGTTCCATTGCTTTATTTTGCTCTCACTTCCAGAGATGAGTTTAATTTACTTTAAATCCTGAGTTTGATTTAAAATTCACCTTCTGCTCTATTTCCGTAAATTCCATCACACCTCATAACAAAAAATAAATAAAATAAATACCCATTGGTTTTGGCCACTACATCTACTTTTAATGTCACAATCCTTTTAGTTAACTCTAGGTGGGTTCAAACTGTTATTACATATATATTTAATTGCACTCCATATTTTTAAATGGAGGCAAAAGTGAATTCTCAATGGTCACACTGTAATTGAGTGGTAGCACCATGAATAGAACTCACAAGTCTTGATTCTCATCCAGGAGTTTTGTTCAAGTGTCTTTTTGGTAACTAAGGCCCCAGCCTTGCACTCAGTTCTCCTTCTCTATCGATGCAGATCCCCAGTGATTTCACTACCATGGCATATGTATTTATTTGTAATAGAATCTAAAGTGAAAAATCAAAGTAATTAAAAGTGAAAGAGTAACACATGACTAAACTAGATACTGTGCAAATGCCTAGCAAGCCAGGATAAAGCTTGTGGTTACATCCTATAGATTTTTACAGGATTCAAAGCCTTATAGTTCACAAGTGCTTGTATGGTCCTGCGTGAATCATGTAGCTTCCTCCAAAGATAGTTCTGTCTCTGGAAGTAATAACCTCCTTTATTTCCCTTGGTTCTCTGTGTGTATATAGCTCTTGGGATTTGGGCCACAATTTTCAAAGCTGGGTGGCTAAATTAGGCATTTGAATACATATTCAGGCACCTAAAAATGGCCTGATAATTTTTTATTTAAACGTGACGTACAGGGGAGATGCTGGATGCTCAAGACTTTAAAAAATCCACTAGACAAAGCTTGTTTAGGTGCCTACATATGGACTTAAAAGCCTAGCATTGACATCTACTTTTGAAAATCTTGGTTGGAGAAATTTGACTCAGATGGTTTAATAGCCATGACTGTTTTGCTTAAAAATCAGTTCACAGACCGTGGTTGTACATTTTATGCAGTGTCAACAAGCAGTGCAACATGATCCCCTTTCTCCTCTCTCTATTGATTTCTTTTAAGGATAAACACATATTCGAGCTTACTACTTAAAATTAATATGACAATATAAAATGTTTTCATTAGCTACCTATCTTATACTTTCTAAGTGTCTCATTTCATGTCATCCATCTGTAAACTGGTAGTCTCTGTCACTCACATTATAATATGTCTGCTACAGAAGTGAAATAAATCTTAGCTCATGGGAAAGAAGGGTGAGCAGTTTTGCTGTGTGGAACAAGCTAAGTTAAATAGCCCCCCCTCAAAAATTCAAAACAACCTTTTCTTTGGGTTAGGGTGTGTGTGTTTTCATCTGTGTACAGAATGACTTAGATTAATAGGAAGGGATCAAATTCAATCTTGGACTACATTAAGAGGATTTGTGTGTGTCTCAAAAGTATTACCCATTTATAAGGCCTAGATCTGGTTTAGTTTGCAAACAAACCAGATCCAGTCAATATTACCCAGCTCCAGGAATATTTGCTAGTTTGGTAGGGATGCAGGCCTTATTTGAAAGTGGGATTCTGCATGCATGACATCCCCCCTATTAATAAAAGATTCTTCCTATTTTAGTCCATATTGAATGTTCTCATTTAAAACCCACATTCAGAGGAAAGAGAACCCATAAAGCTTCATGAGATTTACCTTGTGCAAATTCTGGTTTATGCTCATGTCATGGAAGAGGACATCTATATACAAGTCAAGCTGTAACCCTACAGATCCTTGGGCCTGCTCTTCTGCATAACTCCCCAAATCCCCATCCTTTCTGGCTTGTCTCAGGAACTGTTCTACAATCATGTTCTGTGTCCCTTCATTAAAGAGGGCACACATCACATAGTAGAAATTACTGCCATAGAAGCAGCATTAGGTCCTTGGATGTGGGGGTCAACTGAAATACTATTAGGTGCCTGGGGATCATTGACACAGAATTGCAATACAATATCAGACCAGTGGTCCATCTAGTCCAGCGTCCTGTCTCTGACAGTGCCCCCTTTCCAGTCCCTCAAGTGTTCCCCTTTTAATTAGCAGGCTAATGACTTCTCTGCTCTTTAGGGTGGGATCTCACTATCCAACAACTCTCTGACTGGGTCTCCAGATTACACCTCCCTGGATACCGACAGTGCTACCTAGCAGATACAACTGTTTGGCCCCTGCCAAAGTTCTTGTTTGGAGGCCTGTTGACATGCAGTGACAAAGAAGCAGTTTCTCCCAAATAAAGTATGATTTATTTGCCCAAATGGTGCACAGTACTTAGAGAGGTAGACTTACAAATAAGAGACCTATATGCATGTTGTTTACCCACCCTAGCATTCCCCTCAAGCCCCTAGGAAGATATGACTTAGCCTGGGTGTCCATTCTCCTTGGGTACAACGTTAGAGTTTACTTGCTGCAAACCCTAAATCTCAAGTGTCACCTTGTCTATGCTTTTGCAGTGTGTAGGGTATGTGTAGCTTCATGCCTCAGTTAAAAGCTTCCCACTGCCTCCCTCCCTTGCTGCCAGGATCTTTCACTGTGTGATCTGTGTCATTGTTTTACCCTTTCTGGGTTCCTTAACAATCCCTCCCCCAATTTACAGCCTTCTTTGATTTGACATTCAGGAAGCTGAGAATACCAAGTTGAACGGGGAAACATAATCATGAATAATACAAGCATTTTCCTCATTTGTCAGTCAGCACCAGATGCATCTGAGGAAATGCAAGAAACCCATTCTAGAATGTTATGGAATAATCTGCCCATAGGGGTGACCTTCCTAACCTTCTTCAGTTAGAAGTTACTTCAGGCCCTGAAGCATGAGGTTTATAACTCTTCTATAAAAAAATGTGTCTGCTGTGATAGTAGATGAATATCTAATCCTCTTTTGAATCAAGCCCTTGACCTGAACAACATCTAGTGGAAATGAGTTCCACGAGCTAATTTTTGATTGGTGGTAGGTTTTTTTAAATGGTTAGAGAAGTTTCTTTTTATCAGCTAAAATTTGATGCCTTTCAAATTTATTGAACGTCCTCTTGTTTTCATATGTGAGATAGGGCAAATAGGACTACCTACTTTATTCATTAATTTGTACACCTCTATCATAATCCCCTTTTATTAATTTCCTCTACAAACTTAACAGTCCCATTCTGTTCAGTCTTTTTTGACATGGAAGCTTTTCCAAATGTATAATTTGTCACAGAATATTTTTTTCCTGTGGAGGAAGCCTATAGTAGTACACTTATAAATTGTGATTTGGATGAATATAGATTTCACTGTGTGATTCTTTCCACTGAGAAATTTTACCTCATTCTATTCTATGGAATCTTTAAAGTATAATATTATTCTGTCCTCTTCCCAGTTCCACTTCTATGACTAAATCTCCCTTCCTGTATGGTTTGCCAGTTATACAATATCTAATTTGTCATTCTACCATGTTCCAAAAATGTCTTTTGTGTAAAGGGCTCTTTCATTGTGAGACATTCTAGTTCATCTAGATACCAGTTGCACAACTCTTTTTCCCATTGAACCTTATTATACATACAGTTTTGCTGATTTCAGCTCACTGTGAGCAAGGGTGGAACAATTGAGCCCTTAGCTTTTTTAAAGCTTCTCACACTGGTATATAGATGTTAATAACTTCTGTTATTGGCTGTCTGACTAACTCTACTTAATTCGCTAATGTAACACCCTGTTACATTTACAGACTTTACGTTTGTGATGTCAACCTGCCCCATCTCCAGTTCATTGTGATTTCTGTCCCATCCTTCATGGGAAAGAAATATACCTCTTTATTACTAACATCCCTAACACACATCTTTGTCTGATGTCAGTGCTCCTCTGCACCAGCTGACTCAGAGCTCCTATTTAACTAATTCCACCAAACCCTGTTAATTTTTTGTGCTAGCTAATTTTTTGTTCCACTCCGACTAACGGGCGTGTGTGTGGTGGTTGTGACGGGTTCCCCAGAGTGCAACCTGGTACAGGGGTACTGCTGAGCCCTCTGGCTTTCCAACCTGAGCTCCCTCTCACTTTGTGATGCTGTGGCAAGCTACAAATCTCTCCAGGTACTGCACACACAGACATCCACGGGCAGGGACACATCCAGCTGATCTAAATGAATGCTTTCACTAGCCACTCGTGAACCAACAATAGAGAGGTTCCAGCTAATTCCCCACAGCTTCCCAACTTAGGAACCCAGAACTGTACTGTCTTGCCCTGGTCAGAAGCCTGACCAGTGTACGTTTATTACCCAGGCCGCCCCTTCCTTAATGTGGAAAGGACATGAACCAGCTCTTGTTCCTGAGCAGATTTCCCCAAGAACTTCAAGCAAAATACACTGCTTTAGGTAACATATAAAAACAGGTTTATTAACTACAGAAAGATAGATTTCAAGTGATTTATAAGTAGTAAACATACAGATCAAAGTTGTTACCTAAGAAATAAAAGTAAAATGGAAATCTGAGTTCTATAAACAAGACAGGATTTTAATCAAGCAGTGTCTCACCCTGATGTTATAGTTCCTTTATACACAGCCTGGGACCTCCTCCCCAGTTCAGCCTTTGTTCTCCAAATATGTTTCCAGATGTTAAATTGCAGGGGGGTGGGGGAAGGATAAAGGCCAAATGATAATGTCACTTTCCCCTTTCATAGCTTCTTCCAGCTTTCTGGAAAGATCTTTTGCTATGATGTGAGTCAAGCAGTTTACATTGCCTGTGTGCTATCTCTGAGAAATCTCCATTGTATTTTGTACCTGGGACAGTCCTTCTGAATGTGTATTCCTCTTAATGGGCTATCATCAGTGTTTGGCTGCCCCACTGTTGTACCTGAAAGGCTGGTTGTGGGTGTTTCCAACTTCATAACATATTTCAGTAATATACACATAGCAAAACTGCATAATTGCACATATAATGATAGAACATATAATCCAACAGGATATTAATGTTCAACAGATCAAGATTTTCAAAATGCCTCACAAGGCATACATTGTACAAAGAATATCATAATCATATCATCATGGTAAATAGGGGAGTGTCAAGATGTTGCTTTGGGTTACAGAGTTGATCGGTTGGGTTTTTAATCTCTTCTGAAAAAGGTGGTCTCGTTCCTACATACTCACCATGATGGAGCACATAGTGCTCATGTGTATGGGTTTCCATGGAATTTGAGGGACGAGAAAGCATCCTCCTTTGACTCCACTTGCCCAAGGAGTCTAAATATAAAGTGGATTCTGGGTACCAGTATGTAGTTCACTAAACTGAGGACACAAATTCTGAGTGGATTGAAAATTCACTTGACTGGTGTCATGTATTACAATAAAAGCCCCTTTATAGCTACTATAATCTTTTATGTCTGAAATACTTCCCCCTGTATTAAAATGAAATGAGTTCTTTTCATCTCCATTTTCACCTGACCTTTTATTTTAGGAAGTAGAAACAAAACCAGAAATCACACCACCTCAAATACAGTATAATACATTTCTAAGGATCCTGCATTCTGATTCTGAGAAATGAAGGCAATGCTGTTTATCCAGCATGCGATGTGTAGAACAGTTTGTTTTAGGTTATCTATGTAATGAGATTCCAGGAATGTCACTCTGTAGCTCCGGAGCCTAAAATGTCTGAGTCAGTGGGAAGAGATGGAAACAGTTACAAGCATGGTTGAGGACTCTTTTTGTTCAGAATGTCACCAGGTTGAATCATCAGTGGGATTCATGGCCTGTTGCCATCTGATTTTTGAGTTCTCAGCCACTGTGACTTTAGGAATTACACTTGTGGAGTTTACAGCTACAATAAGCAGGACCAGATTTAGGGGCAGGAGATGCAAGCAACCGGGCTTGGGGTGCTGTTTTTGTTGTTAGCAACAAAAGGGAAAATATAATGTCTGAAGTAAAATGTTTCAGGTATTCTTTATGTGGATTTATTTTTCACTAACCCCCCTAGAATATTCTGGACCTTTATAGAATCTTGTGGAACATTCTAGACTTTCTGAGAACTACATTTTTCTCAAACCTCCTAGAACGTTGTCAGCCATGCCCTCATAAGGGGCCGGGTGTCACCAATCAGTTGGTAAAATATAAGAGCAAAGTGAAGTGAGAGCCCAGCTTCAATATTGTGAACCTTGTTTTATTGTGTAATTGGAAAGTGTACATGTGCTTTAAGACTTGAAGAGCATAAATAGCAACTAATAAAGGACATATTTACTTAGATGACAGATATCTATTGAACTCCTATCTATGCAACCAGGGCCGTGGCTCTGGGACGGGGGCCGTGGATGGGAGTAAGGGGGTTGAGGCTGGGACCACAGATGGGGGTGAGCATGGAACCCCTGGCGCAGTGCGGGTGTGGAGCCAGTAGCCGGGGCCCCAGGCACAGTGCTGGCAACCGATGCCAGGAGTGGAGCAGGGTGGCACTCCCTCCCTGCCTCTCATGGGGGCTGGCCCAGGCCCCAGCTCTTCCCCCCAAACATTCTTTGATGTCCCGCTGAGGGGCATGCCCTACAGATTGGGAACCTCTGCCTTAGGCAGTAGTGATAGTCCCAGTACGGAAGATTACTAAGTAATCCTATTACTAAGTAATTAGCAGGTTTCCCTGAAGATAAGGAATAGAAATATGATGAAAGTGATGGAGAATCATCTAGTTTTCCTGGCAGTGTAAAAAAGATTGATGATGAAGAATGTGGCTCACATGAAAAGGAGAGAAATGATAAAAAGAGAATCAACCCTGCATGATGACAGAAAGATCAGTGAGAAAAACTGATTGATTTGTGGTGTGCCATCAGATCTTGCTTTTTGGATGACGATTCTAAACTCTACCAATATTGATCATACAATTTTGAATGGGCTGGGCAAAATCGAAGAAACAGAAGCGACCCTTCTCAAAGTTGCACTGTGAAAGAGTGCTCGAGAACGGTGAGAAACGGAATCGCCATTGGCTAGTTTACTCAAAATCAACCAACAAAGTATTCTGGTTTTGTTGCCAAATACGTGGCAAGAATGCCAAATTATTGCTTGCTCTTTCTGGATACAATTACTGGCATAACTTAGCTGATGCTCTGAAGCAACATGAAAAGTTGCCTGGCCATCTTATGGCCTACTCCAAATGGATGGAGGCTGAATCCAGGTTTAATAAATGCATAGACCCAGAAAACCAGTGTTTTGTTAATGCAGAAACCCAGCACTGGAGGAATGTGCTCTAATATCTTATCTCAATTACCCTCTTCCTTGAAAAGAATAATTTAGCTTTCCAGGGCTCATCAGATAAGTTGTTCACGGAACATAATGGTAATCTCCTTGGTTTGGTAGAGTTCCTTGGGAAACACGATGATGTCATGCATGAGTATCTATGTCGAGTAGTTCATAAAGAAGCTATGGACCATTACAGCAGGAAAACAATTCAAAGCAAATTCATAAACCTTATGGCAAGGAAGGTTCTTGATAACATATTGATGCAGAGCAAAAATGAAGTACTATACCCTAATAATGAACTGCACTTCCGATATTAGTCACAGTGAAACAATGCTGTTTACGGTAAGATTTGTTGATGACAGGGATGGCTGAATCCAAGTAAAGGAACACTTTACTGGTTTTCTGTCTGTGGGAGACTCTACTGGAAAAGGCCTAACAGAACTGTTTATGAATGTTTTCAATGTAAATAAAATAAAGCTTCAGGACTGCCGCAGCCAAGACTATGACAATGGCGTGAACACGAAGGGAAGAAAGAGTGGTGTCCAGGCAAGGATCCTTGTGCTGAATCCACGAGCTTTCTTCAGGCCTTGTGACTGTCATTCCATTACCTTGGTTGTGTCAGACACAGCACCATCTTCTTTAGATTCAGTATCTGTCTTCGGAGGACTGCAAATGATATACGTCCTGTTTTCAGCATCAATCATCAAGTGGAAGATCCTCATAAACAATGTTACAAATCTGACCATAAAGCTGCAAAGTGACATTCATCGGGAGATCCCAGTGAGCTACCAAGTGACTGAGGTTTACGATGCCCTGATGGAACCAATGCAGTCAAGTAAATCTGAGGCCGGAATCCGACATGAGACAAAAAGCCTGGCAAACCAGATCACTGACTTCAAATTTCTTCTCTCAATTGTGGTATGTCATAATATCCTGTTCCAAGTAAAACTTGTAAACAACACATTACAAACTCACTTGATGGACATCACGACCGCTACTACTTTGATGAGAAGCTGCCTTGATTTCATTGTGGCCTACAGAGACAACGGATGAAGGTGTTATCGCTAGAATTTGTCTAGCTTCAACTTCCAGCTATTGAATCATATTATACCTTCTCTCCTAGACCAAAGAGCCCCTTATCAAATATATGTTTCTCCTGTAGGTGCTTACAAACTGTGATCAAGTCACTCCTTAACCTTCTTTCTGTTAAGCTAAAAAATTGAGCTACCCGAATCTATCACTATAAGGAAGGTTTTCTATTTAATCGTTCTTGTGGCTCTTCTCTGAACACTCATCAGTTTATCATTATCCTCATGACTGGAAAAAAGCTAATGTAGTGCCCATCTTTAAAAAAAGGGAAGAAGGAAGATCCGGGGAACTACCAGCCAGTCTGTCTCACCTCAGTCCCTGGAAGAAAAATGTAACAGGTCCTAAAGGAATCAATTCTGAACCACTTAAAGGAGAGGAAAGTGATCAGGAACAGTCAGCATGGATTCACCAAGGGCAAGTCATGCCTGACTAACCTAATTGCCTTCTATGATGAAATAACTGGCTCTGTGGATGAGGGGAAAGCAGTGGATATGCTATTTCTTGACTTTAGCAAAGCTTTTGATACAGTCGCCCACAGTATTCTTGCCAGCAAGTTAAAGAAGTATGGGCTGGATGAATGGACTGTAAGGTGGATAGAAACTGGCTAGATGGTTGGGCTCAACGGGTAGTGATCGATAGCTTGTCTACTTGGCAGCTGGCATCAAGTGGAGTGCCCCAAGGGTCGGTGCTGGGGCCGGTTTTGTTCAATATCTTCATTAACCATCTGGAGGATGGTGTGGACTGCACCCTTAGCAAGTTTGCAGATGACACTAAACTGGGAGAAGTGGTTGATACGCTGGAGGGTAGGGATAGGATACAGAGGGACCTAGACAAATTAGAGGATTGGGCCAAAAGAAATATGATGAGGTTCAACAAGGACAAGTGTAGAGTCCTGCACTTAGGATGGAAGAATCCCATGCACTGCTACAGACTAGGGACCGAATGGCTGGGCAGCAGTTCTGCAGAAACGGACCTATGGGTTACAGTGGACAAGAAGCTGGATATAAGTCAACAGTGTGCCCTTGTTGCCAAGAAGGCTAACGGCATTTTGGGCTGTATAAGTAGGGGCATTGCCAGCAAATTGAGGGACGTGATCATTCCCCTCCATTCGGCATTGGTGAGGCCTCATCTGGAGTACTGTGTCCAGTTTTGGGCCCCACACTACAAGAAGGATGTGGAAAAATTGGAAAGAGTCCAGCAGAGGGCAACAAAAATGATTAGGGGGCTGGAGCACATGACTTAAGAGGAGAGGCTGAAGGAACTGGGGGTATTTAGTCTGCAGAAGAGAAGAATGAGGGGGGATTTGATAGCTGCTTTCAGCTACCTGAAAAGGGTTCCAAAGATGATGGGTCTAGACTGTTCTCAGTGGTAGAAGATGACAGAACAAGGAGAAATGGTCTCAAGTTGCAGAGGGGGAGGTTAGGTTGGATATTAGGAAAAACTTTTTCACTAGTAGGGTGGTGAAGCACTGGAATGGGTTACCTAGGGAGGTGGTGGAATCTCCTTGCTTAGAGGTTTTTAAGGTCAGGCATGACAAAGCCCTGGCTGGGATGATTTAGTTGGGGTTGGTCCTGCTTTGAGCAGGGGGTTGGACTAGATGACCTCCTGAGGTCCCTTCCAACCCTGAGATTCTATGATTCTATGATCCTTCTTGAATTGTGGCCACCAGATCTGGATACAGTATTCCAGCAATTGTTGCACCAGTGCCCAATAGAAAGGTAAAATAACCTCTCCGCTTCTACTCAAAGTTCCCCTGTTTATGCATCGAAAGAGGACATTAGCCCATTTAGCCACAGTGTCTCATTGGGAGCTTGTAGTCAGCTCATTACCCATCGTCACCCTCAAGTTTTTTTCAGAGTCACTACTTCCTAGGGTAGGGTCCACTATCATGTAAATATGGCCTACATTCTTTGTTCCCAGATGTATGTGTACATTTAGGCATATTAAAATACACATTCCTGCTGGATGTGCAGAGTTCCTTCAACTCTCCCTGACAATGGGAGTCAAGGGAATCCAGCACCTACCCAGTCACACCAATGGAAATTGGTGTACCTACCTGGTGTCTGAATTTTTGCATTGCTGGGAAAAGGCTTTCAACAGTATTTCATGGGAAATGCTTGACTTGCAGTGGAGAGAAACATAGGATCAGTTTATTACCTACCGCATGCTTTCAAAAATAGCTTTTTTTGTTTGTTTGTTTTGTGTCTGTTTCCCCTCCCCTTCTTCCATCTGTGGTCGTGTCCTTCAGGGAAATACTGGATTTAAGTAGTGGGAGGAGAGTTCATCCATAATCTGGCCCAGGTTGTTCTTTATTTTTCAAAAAGTCTAAAAAATTCAGAAATTAATAGTAAATACTTTTACCTAATTGTTTAACTACTTGAAATAAAAAATCTCTCCCAAGCTGCACTATTTCTATGGATTTAATCAGACGTGTCAGAGGGCGAGCAATACAACTACTTGCTGGGTTTCATAGCTGAACTTTGTTACGTAAGTTAATTAGAAACAATGTCTCATATGTCCTTGCTTTAATAATAAATAAATAAAATAAAACCTGGAAGTAACAATATTCCCTTGACCTAAGTGGTCAGAATAGAAATTATAACGGTTTCTGTTTTGTTTATATTACCCTAATGGCACTGGACTTCTTACAGGACAGTGTCTTTCTTAGAAACCTTTGTTAACCTAAAATTCCCATTGCACTATATATAGCACATCTGAAAAATCAATGCAGATCATTGGAAATATCACACAGAGGGATACAGTACATAAAATATTTTTCTTCCTAATTATTTTTGAATAATAGCACAAATGTGTGAATCCTGCTCTCTATCTCTTTCATCCCAGAGCATGTTTGCCAACATGTGGAGCAGGACAGTGTCATTATTCGTTCTAGTCCCTGGCTTGTTCCTCCATCAAGCCCAGCCTGGTCATATTCCTACATAAACGGTCCCACCATCCAGTCAGTGAATGACCTCTATGTCAGACTGACCGTGGCTGTGTTTGCATTATTTGCTTTTATATCCTATTATCTATTTGCCTTCTGCAATGTCCCTACCATCATAATCTTTTCTATTGTAGCAATCCCATCCCCTGATTTCACATCCTACTCTTCTTCTAGCTTCATTTGTCTTTCCACTTGACACCTGTCATCTTTTGAAAAACTCTCATTTCTACTGCCCCCAGCCTTCTGATGTCTATTTCACTTAATGCAGCTGCTTTCAGACCATGCCATAATACTGTTGTACATTGGTATGATAAATTTTGACTTTGGTGTCAAACATAATGTTTTTATTAGTCCATAATTTCAGTTCAGCACTTTTGTCTAAGGCACATCTTCTTTTAACCTCATCCTTTCTGAAACCGTCAGTGCTGATCAAACTTCCTAGGTACACATAAGACTCTACTTGTTGTGACTTCACCACTGCTACATTTTGACACTTGATTTATTGTCCCTTTTCCAAGATGCAACCACTTCATCATCTTGGTATTTACAATAGGTCCAAATCCACTACACCAATTTTCCATGTAGCCAAAAGTATTGTAACTAATGCAAATGTCTGCCAATTGTATGGATCCTGAAATCCAACAATAATTTGAAATGTACCTGAATTATGATGAAGTCATGCTTTTTTAAACTATTTTATCAAATGTTTGTCTAATAGCAAAATATACTGATTTTTAACTTCAGTTATATTTGCCTGCATAAAAAATGAAGGATTGGGCCCACATAAAAAATTTATGAAAATTAAACTGTGCTAGTAGTTTTAACATTTTGGTAGAAAAATTCTTGCCAATTCAATTTATTTCAAACACAACGCTATATTAAGAGAATTGTAGGGAATAGAGATACAGATAAGAGAACAGAAGAGTAAAATATAAGAGAGAAAAAGAAAAGTTACAGTCCCCATATTTCTTTGTTTCAGTTATATAACACATGGCATGTACTTGTATCTAACACAGTGCAGAGCTACAGTAAGAATCTTTCAGCAGCTGCGTTGTCATTTTTGTCAATGAGCTTTGATAATCGGGGAGAAATCAGACAAAACAAAATCAATTCATTCTAACAAGTGAGCAACACTAGCACCGTGGAGATACAGCAGCATGAGCCCAATCCACTCTTCCAGATCCAAATACCCTGAACTTTGTTACAAGGATCTGAACTCAGATCTGAATTTAGCAAATAACCCCTGTGTCCTTATAATGGACTGCACTGAAACCCCGGTTCTGAACTTTGAAGGCAGGATAGGATGAAGTATTTGAAATGTGGATCCAGGTCTGAATTTCAGGGACTTGAGCCTATATCTGAAACATGTACATCTGAATTGCTTTACGGTAACCAAGAACTGTACTTATTCCCTGTATAAACTGTCACATTCGGTGTTAAACACAATTAGATGCTTTCAGGAATCAATTAACATTGGCCAAAAGCTATTAAGCAAAAATAGAAGGCAAGAGGTGTTTTTAAAAAAGACCAGTACGTTGTGCCAAGTGGCCTTTCTGATGTTCCTAAAATCTCTTACATTCTTTTAAAGGACAGCCCCTACTAACAACTCTTTGTTGTGTTTTCCCCAAGATTCTTTAACAATTCTCCCTGCTGAAAATGTAAAACTAAATCAATCAGGCTTGCATTTCTGTAACTAAGCAATTTTTTGGTGTGGGCATGCAGGTTTCACAGCAAATGGAAAAGTTTGCTAAGACAAACGCTTCTTCTAATTATTTTTTTCATGTGATTAATTCCAACGTAGCACAGCCATCTTTTTTGATGAGATAGATAGAGGCACTCCGGGAAGCAACAGCGAAAAATAGATCTGTTGTGCATCTCCCACGTTAGATCAAAGGACTGGGGTGAGTGGATGGTTCAGCATGTAAACACTCTCAAATCCAGGTGTCAATCAGCATTCATGAGCTGACAAGCATTGCCAGTGTCAAGGCTTACAAAAATCAGAAGATTTGAAGCCCAGTAGTTCTTATAGTAAATAGTGAAATAGAGTTCCTTGATGCAGAAATGAATAATGAAGTGCTGCCAAGACTACAGTCACATGTCCTTTTTTTTTTTTCTTTTTTTTTGGAAGACATCTAGTCTGTAGAGTTGCTATTTTCTTGTTTTACTCTATGGAGAGCTACAGCTGTTAGGAAGTTTACATTTTTGCTTTATAACACTCTGAAAGGGAAGAATAATATAAATGATGCAGTTTAGAAGTAAGACACCATGAGTTAGATCCACAAAGGGATTTAGGTGCCTAACTCCAAAGTTTAGTTAATTAAAAGATTTGCCCAGCTGCTGCCTCAGCCTGTAGGCATCTAAATTCCTCAAGTACCTACATTTCCATCAATAAGATCCCCTAGGTGCCCCTGCCAAGCATGCACGCAGCTGCATTACTTCTGAGGCCCAGCACCTATCTCATGCCTAAGCCCTGGTGGGATGCTTAAACTAGGTGTTCTTCCATTTATCTCATCTGTACAGCCCATAGGCATACTTGGAGGCCTCCTGAGAGCCCCCCACAAAACACAGCCAAGGAGGTTCAATTCCCCTCTCTGTCTGAAAGGACCAGAGACTTCAAGCCAGGTCTTCTACTTCCCATGTTGTGCCCTAACCATTAGGCTATAGAGTATTGTGAGGTGGGTCTCTCACTTCTGTTGAAGTTGTTCCACTTTGTATAAAATACTTCACATTAATTTGGACAGGGACTTCAACCTGACTCTCCCACAAGGCAGGTGAGAGCCTTAACCATTGCGCTATTAGGGGGTAGGGGTGGCAGGGGGAGCACACCCATCCTGTCATAAACCAGGGTTTAGGCAGTCATGCCTAATGAGTCAAAGCAGTGGATGTCAGGAACCAGATGTCAGAGGTGGAGACACAATTGGGCATCAAGCCAAGGGCCAGAGCTGAAGTCAATAACTAGGGGGTGAAGTTATAAGCAGGGATCTGGAACAAGGCAAGGTCCAATGTCGCAGGCAGCCAGAGGTTCACCTAGTTGCCTGGAAAACTTCCTGTGCCTCCTTCTGGAATAAATAGTGAGTCTGAGGCAATCAGAGGAGGGAGTTTGCCTCTAATTGGGAGCTTTGTGGGCGGTGGCTATGGTGAGCTAGGGTCCACCAACCCACTCTCCCTGCTAGTACCAGCAAGCTGCTGGGTGATGACTGTGATCTGAATGCTACTGAGGGACCCATGCACCTGGGTTCAAGGTCTGTGAGCCCTCATGCATCTCTTCCTCTTTTTTTTAATCATTACAAGAAAGGGCTGACCTGGTTTAGGTGCCTAACTCCCTGACTGGGGTGGTATGTGGTACTCACCCTTATCTTTAGTATTTCCTGTTGGCTAGCTTAAGTGGCTACCCATGTATTGGATGGCATTTGTGGATCCTATGCATAATATAGGGAGCTTGGGCTTCTCCCTTGGGGCTGTGAATAACCTTGCATGCCTAAGTCCCCTTAGCCCTATTTTGTAAGTGACAGCAGGTGTTTCAAAGGCCTCCTAAACAAGTGGTTATAGATTTTTATTAATATATATGCAGCACCCTTGAAATAGGTCTTGAAAACAGCTTTTGATATAGACTAAATTATATAGGGCAGTCACACAACTTAGCTAAATAAAATGATCTGTATGAAGAATATTTGCCTAAATTTAAGCTGAATTTAGGAGACAAAGCAAGTTGTCATGCAATTATTTAGGATCTAATTAGAAAGGTCAGATTCAATAAAACTGTGTTTGACTTCTCTGAGGTATGAGTAGCAGGGACAAATGTAGCCATGTGAAAGATCAGAGAGTGACTGCATAAGTATGAACAGGTTTATACAATTTAAAACACATTTACTTGGTGAAGAAATATTCTAAGCAGATAATAGTCTGGTGGCACCAAAATATAGGGTGAGATCCTTTGCATAAAAGTGATGGAGTGGTACAAAGAAACCTAAACGTCCTCGTTCTGGCTGGGGATGGATTCCCCCAAGAAGAATACTGTGAGAGACTGCCATAAAACTGCCCCTAGAATTGAAAGTCCCAGGATAGGGAGCATTCTGGGGGCCAGGCTGACGGCAGGAGGGGTATGTGAGAGGCAAGACCACAGCGTGCAATGATACAGCTTATAGGGGAACCCAAGGAGTCTGCCATAAACCACACAGGCCCCTGCATCTGTGTAAATTATACTGGGGGGCTCTGGAGCCGCTCACAGTCGGGAGGGTCCTAAATGGCTTAAAGCAACCAAAGCCCACATCCCCATAAAATGTGAGTTTTGTGCTGCATCTCGTAATAGCACAACACAGAATATCTCTGTGACGGGGTTGGGGAAAACCCCATCCTGTGTGGGGAGAGTGCGCCCACCTCTCTTAGGGACTAAGGGAGGGCATACGTATCTTATGTCTACGTCCTTCCCAGCCCAAGTCCACAAGTTTGCCCTTATCAGCAGGGCAGTGCAGCCTAGTGGCCAGAGTCTATAATTTCACCCTTGTCCTGAGCAATAAGGCCTAGGGGCTAGTGTTCGTCAATCCGCCCCCTTCTCTCAGGGCAGTAAGGCCTGGTGGCCCAAGTCAATAATCTAGTACCTCTAGTACTACTGCAGAGTAGTAAGGCCCAATGGCCAGAGTCAGGAAATCTGTCCCTTCTCGCAGGGCAGTAAAACCTAGTAGCCCAAGTCAATACATTTGCCCCGTCTACCGGGCAGTAAGGCCTGGCAGTCAGAGTCAATACATTCGCCCTTGTCAGCAGTGCCATATGTTATAGCGGCCAGTCAATACATTCGCCCTTGTCAACAGGGTCGTATGGTCAAGCAGCCACTGCCAGGCATAGGGGGAAGGGTGGCACTCCCAGCAGGGGCGTCTGGGCCCTCCCTCTCCACCGGACCCCAGCCCAGTTCCCTGTTAGTGGTTGTAGCGCGAGCCATTGAGTCAGTGAGGAAGGCTCAAGGTTCCAGCTCACTCACCGGTCCGCCGTCTGATTCCCCTGGGCTGCTTCCTGCCATCATCCCTGCTGTTATGGTCTGGGTGTCCCTGTTACCTCTACATTCTCTGGTCTGCTAGTGATATGGCGCCTCCGAATCCTGCGAGGCCTCCAGGGTTGCCTTGGCGTCTGCCTGGGCTGCAGCATCCCCGGGTCCTACAGTCCCATGCTTCTGCTGAGCCTTGGGTGGAGCACGTCATTCCTCCATGGCAGTCAGCCCCAACTGAGCTGAGCTGCTCTCTTTTATACTGGTACACCTGGAGCATGCCCAGTAAGGTAAAGGGGGTGTGGCTTCTTCAGCCAACAATGTAGGGTTAACCTCTTCCTGTCCAGTGCGGGGCGAGTGTGCCCCATCACAATCACCCCTAAATTTTAAATCTATTTCCACCATAACTATAGGCTAGGTTCTACCACCTTTTATCATGATGAGCACTACCTTACTCTGATTTCACTGGAAGTACTTGTGGAATAAGTTCTACTACTATGTGTAAAGGCAGGAGAATATGGCCTCGACTTCTGTGTTTTAAATTAGAGTGAAATACATTGTCAGTGCCACCTGCAGGCAGTACCAGTGAAACTCCCAATATCACTTATAGTTTTAAGGCCTCTAACCACAACTTTATGAAACTTGTTAGCCTCAGAGAAAAACTGACTCCTATTAATCAAAACTGTTTCTCAGTTGCCCTCACTCTTTGTTTCTCTTGTATATGGCCCAGTGCTCATCAGCCGGGGAAAGTCTCCTTCCCAAAGCTGCAAGCCTGACCTAGCATTCCTCCCCTGCAACATCTAGCTCACCCATGGTTGCCTCAGGTCCATGGACATTAGTAAGGTCCCACACCATGTATGTAAATTGATACTTGTCTGTAATCTTTTTATTTAATACCATCCACCCTGAGACTTTCTGACCCATCCTTGACTCTCCTGCAAGGGATTCCAGTTGAAGGCCACAGAACTGCCTCATGCACACATTCTTAGTCATAAGCATCAATTCAATTTATGTCTGTGCCTGCTGGCCTCAGATCCAATACAGGAAAAAAGTTGCTATGTTTTTAATCATTACTCTTTTTTTCTTGAAATTTATTCTTTTTTGAAAAGTTTTAGCCACTCTATAAGTGGGGCGAACAACAGAAACACATTTTCATGATTTTTTTTTTTTTTAGGAAAGTTCCACAAATGTTGGCAAAATGTTGTAAAATGTCAACAAGTTCTGCTGCTAACATCTACTTCCAAACCTTAGGATGTTCTCAGGGCAAGGCAAAAGCTTCAGGCAACTTTGAGCACATATATTAGAGCTGGTCAATTAAAAAAAAAATTTCAATGAATTTAATCTTTTTAAAATGAAAAATGTCTTTAATCAAAATGAAAGTGTTCATGGGAAAGTTTAATTTTGATAGAAATTGTGTTTCCTTTGTCAGAAAAAAAATGAGGTTTTGGTTAAATGTTCTGTTTTTCGTTTTCAAAAACTGATTTTTAAAAAATTGATTTTACTGAAAACATTATTTTTGGTTTCCAGTGTGTGATTTCCCCCCCCCCCCCAGGGCACAGAGCCTATAACTTCATTAAATTTGGGTAGCTTTTCACAGAGATGGCAAAATGAACCTTCCTTATACAAGGACCACACCTCTGCCAAATTTCAAGTCCTTGCTCCACAGCCTGGAAGTGCTAGAGCTTCTCAACGAAAAGGTTGCCAGAATTTTTTTACCAGGGGTAAAACCATATATTTTTTTCCTAGCTTCATTCTCAGAAACTGGTGAATTGCTTTGGCTGAAAATTTTACAAAACTTTCTGTCTGAGACAGACTGTGTGTGGGATTCACAAAGGCATTTAACTCCCGTTGATTTCAGTGCGAGTTTGGCACCTAAATCCTTGTGTGAATCCCACTCTGGGCTTGTAAAACTTAATCTCAGTTAAAGTCTGACAAAGTTATATGCAACTGAAAGCATGGTCTCATTATGTGAAGTGTCAGAGAACCTATAATAGGTATTATTTAACTCTTATATAGCATTTTTCATCTATACATCTCAAAGTCGTTTGCAGTGGTTAGTATTATTAACCCTATTTTATGGATAGGGAACTGAGAAAAAGGGATGGGAAGTGACTTGTCCAAGTTCACCCAACAGACCAGTAGCAATGTCAGCAATTGAACCAAGGTCTCCTGAGCCCCAGTCTAATGCTCTATGCTCTAAGCTATACTGCCCATGCACACTTGAAAAGCCGGGGGTGTACAGATCTTCTCCCCTTGTATGTGGAAATCTGTGGCATTCAGCTATACAGTCATTGCCTGAGTGTCTAATTAATGTGCCTGTCAATTACTTTTCAGATTAATTAAACTGTATGGACCTCTTATGGTAAGTAGTTTAAGTCCTCAGTAACCATCCTTATTCTTAATGTACTACAGTCTTATTGAAACTATTTCTGAAGTACCTTTATGGTCTTTTTAATTTAATTATGTATACTTTGTAACATGATAATTTTATGCAATCAAATGTCCAATTTTGAATTTTTCTTGCCTGCAAAGTGACTGGAGGATGCTCCATTTCTGTGTACAGTCATAAAGCTTAGTACAATTCTTGTCTCCTGTATTTACATTATTCACATGAAGAGTCATATTGTTCCTGACCGTTGCATGGGAGCAAGGAGTATTTACTTCCCCAGTGCACCTTGCACAAGGGTTGTGAATAAGGGAGAAGAGAGAGAGAGAGAGAGAGTGTGTGCTTCCTTCATGTACTCAGTGCCCCAAAGAGGGTGGGAAGGATGCCCCCTCTCTGCCTCTAGTGGCCCACATATCAGACCATGAATGCCTATAAAGGCAGGCTGCGTCATCTCATGCTCTCCGCCCTTGAGCTTGAGATAAGGCACTATCTTTTCCTAAAATCCTCATGGGAGAGTATAGCTCTGCCCAAGCACACAGTCCCACCCTAATCCTATGACTATATTATCTGTATAACATATACAGTATATGCTATTTATATTACTTCATCCTGTAAACCTGGTTTAGGAAGGGCTTTTTCCTCCTTTTATTGTTTTTAATCTAATATCGGTCTGTTTGCCTTTCCTTTCTCTAGTCATTTCCATACACATTCCTGTTTGTGTTCGATAGAAGAGATGCTCTATGAATACTGTGATCTTGTCTGCATGCTACTCCAAAGCAATGCGAGGTGCATTTGTATTCCTACCCCTGTTCCATACTGCCACATTGGGGGTTTGTGGAGGCACTCAAGCTGGAGAGTAGTACAGTATAAAAGGGTTTGTCCACAGTACAGAATTAACTTGAATGAAGACAGCAAACTAATGTCAGAATGTTCTTTCAGGGCCCCTGGACCCTTCAATCCACTTTTCAAGGTGAATTTAATGAAGATAATGAGAGTTTGAGGTGCTGGACACTTCTGAAAAGGTGCTGAGCATCAGGCCCTAAATTCATGAATAAATGATGTCTCAACACCACTGAGGTACGCTCAGAGTAAAACAGCTAAGTTATGTCTTTGCTGCTGCCATCTGTGAAAGCTGTATCCTCCTTTCATTTTGCCACACAATGTGTGAGCAGGCACAGATTTAGGATTAGAGCCCAGTGAGCAAATGGGATGGCCTACCACAGCACTCAAGTGGAATGTCAGCTATAGTGAGATGTAGGTTGAACTTTTTCTTCTATTTCCCCTCAACATGCACACTCTCCCCCTGCCAGGAAAAGAACTGCCCATTGTTGCTTAGCTTCCTTCCAAGCCAGGGTGACTTGGGTTTTCCCTCAAATAAGGTAAAGGGGGGACAGTTAGGAAGTAGCTGCATGTGGAGCCTGTAGACAGGCAGGCAGGGCGGAAAGGATGAGGGGCTGAAGCAGAGCAAGGGGTAAATCTGGGCTGGCAGGAAGGAGGAACTCAGAATGAACGCAGGAAGAGGCGTTTAGCTGGGCTTTCAACAAATGGCTGTGGTGCTCCAGTAGCACTCCCAGCTCTTTATTTCTGTTAAGGCAGAGGGCCCAGTCAGTAAAATGCCAGCTCTACCACTTCTTAAATGTGCTGCGGTAGTTGAAGAAATAACATTCCTTCTCAAGGTAGGCTTCCAGCACTTAAGATGCAAGAACGACAGGTCCCTGTTCCTTTTTCTGCTTCCTTCACCTGATCAATGTCAAAAAGCCAGTCCTGGAGAACCCTATGGGAATATGTAGGAGAAGGTGAAATATAAGAGCTCCTGCTGGGGATCCCTTATGAAAAAGTCCTAAAGACCTTAATAAAGAATTACATGATATCTGTAGAATATGAGAATTCTTCTACAGCCCGCTCTCTCTCTCTGTGCAAAGTGTGTATATATTTACATACATAATAGAGAGAGAGAGAGAGAACTATTAAATTCCTTGAGATGACTTAAAAATTCTATAAAAAGATAGATATCTCAATCACATTCTATAGGTTTTGTAGTGATTCCTATTCAATTTCTATAGAGCCACATTGGTTTCATACCTATTAAATTGAATAGGACTTTTTCTGCAGTGTCTTTTATACATCTTAGATCTTTAATGTACCATATATTGCTATTTGGCAGGGAGAGCGTCCTGAATTTTCTGTTTTTCAGTTTTCCTTTCTCCTCTGTAATATTCTAAAATTGCATAGGCATTTCTTCCATGCTATTGCATAGTTATTTTTTGAGTGGGTGCTTAGAATGTGTTCCATGTGGTGGTGTTCCATCTGTAGATCCCTTTTCTACACAAACAGCAGATTGCATTGCTGCTGTTCTTTGGAGGGAAAAAAAAATCCTACGCTAATGGCATTGTTTGTCTTCACAAGTTCTTCAACGTCATGTTCTTCTGCCTATTTCCACCCACCAACCAGTTTGATCGATGTCTATCTTATCCCAGATTTATCATTAATGATTCATACTTTCTAAGATCGAATTTCTACTGATTTTAAAAAAAATACTAACAGATGCTGGTTTTCCTTGCAAGAACTGTAAAGTTATGACTCAGGCAGATGTTATTCATTAATATTCTAACAGACTCTGGCTAAGTACATGCAACTTTTTTTAAAATTGAGTAAATGATTAGAATAATTATAATTAAAGTGTGCAAAGTATTCCGAAATAACTTGAATAATCAACTAATTGTGGTTTTCAGTGGTCCATGAAATATATGAATAATTAAATCTTCACTGCACATCTAATTTCAGATTTAGAAAAGATATCTGCTCTCCAAATGCATGTGTTTAGCTCCTCTGAAACAGAAGTACACTCTACTTCAAATGAGTGGGGATCATGTTATGTGGCTTGAATCCTTATTTCACTGCTAGATAGTAAGACGTATCATATCAGGCAAATGCTTAAATATAGTGGGGAGTATCAATTTTTTGTGTCTTTTCAGATATTGAAGCAGGTAAACAAATTGTTATTTTGGTGGGGAATTTGAAAATTGATTAATGCTTGCATATCTTTCTAACCTACAAAGCAGTTTTATTTGACTTTATGTTGAGTGTCAGAGTATTTCCAGCCTGCTATTTTGTCATTCAGTGCACTACGTCCTTACTTTAGCAAAGTATTTAGGCCTTAGTTCCCAGAATTAGGCACCTAAATCTCTAGCTTAGATGACTAAATTCCAAATTTGGCTCCACAGCAATCCACATATCTTTTGCCGAATCTGTTAGGTGCCTAAATTCTCTCAGTGCCTAAGTACATTAACTCCACACTTAACATAGTCCTGGTTAATGTTGTTTCGTTGTCACGTTGCTGATCTATTAGAGAACATAAGCGTTTAAAGTTGCGCAATGTTTGTTTATAACATTGTTTGGCTGCTGCCTGCTAGCAGGTGGGAGCTTGGAATGAGGGTGGGCCGTCAGCCCCACCTATCAGCTCCCCTCCATGCCCCCAGGCACCTCCCACCCGCTAGCGGGCCCCACGGATGAGCAACTCCCCCCTCCCTCCTCCTCCCACCCGCAGCAATCAGCTGTTTTGTGGTGTTTAGGAGGCTGAGGGGGAGAGGGGAGAGGGGAGGAGAGAAGATGTGGTGCACTCGGGGGGGGACGAGGTGGAGTGGGGGGGGCCTGTGCAGCCGTGCATGTGCCGTCCAGAGGAGGGAGTGGTGCGCTCCAGCAGGATAGGGTGGGTTAGAATCATAGAATCATAGAATATCAGGGTTGGAAGGGACCTTAGGAGGTCATCTAGTCCAACCTCCTGCTCAAAGCAGGACCAATCCCCAATTTTTGCCCCAGATCCCTAAATGGCCCCCTCAAGGATTGAACTCACAACCCTGGGTTTAGCAGGCCAATGCTCAAACCACTGAGCTATCCCTCCCCCCATCATCATGTTCCGTTTCCGCAGGGAAGTGTTTGCAGCCATTGCCATGTGTCTATTGTGTCTCCTCCCTCCTGACTCCCTCGGTGCTGCCTTGTAGAGTGTGAGGCTACATTAACAACAATGCGTTAACCCTTGAGGGCTCAGCCAAGTGCTAGTTCATCATTTAGCAGCAAGGCATTCCTTGGGAAACATCCCACCTTATATCAACACGGTTGCTTTAGGAGAAGCTCAGGGAGCTCATGAGCAGGTCCACAGACAATCCTCCAATTAGAACTTGTTTAAAACTGATACTATGTATGTATATAATGTCTTTTGTCTGGTGAAAAAAAATCCCCTGGAACCTAACTCCCCCATTTACATGAATCCTTATGAGGAAATTGGATTAGCTTAACATCGTTTCGCTTAAAGTCGCATTTTTCAAGAACATAACAAGAACATTAAGCGAGAAGTTACTGTAAAAGTTGTCTGAGTGCCTATGTTTCTGTCTCTGAGCACGCGCACTGATGCCTTCCTCTAGGCATCCAGAGGCCTATCTCCTACCTATGCCCCAGAGTGATTCACAAACTGAGGGAAGATAGCTGTTCAGCCTCCTGAGTCATGTGTGTCGCCTGATCTGGTATATGTCCTCTGAGCACCGCTACCAGTTCAGATCCCATCAAAGTAGAGGTGGAGGCAGTGCCTACCTTATAACTTTTAGCTCAGAAGCTTTTCAGCGCTCACCTGGAATGGGTTACACCGAGGTTCAATTCTCCCCTCTCTGCCAGAGGGCAAAAAGTATTTGAACAGAGTTATCCCACCTCTGAGTTCTGTAACCACTGTGCTTTTAATATTCTGATCTGGGGTTCCCTCAAACTCTCCTGTAGAAGCTGTTGCACTCAAATAATGAAAGAGTGACTGGAGCAGACGGTCTGGACCCTTAGGGTACGTCTATACTACCAGCCAAATCGGCGGGTAGTAATCGATCTATTGGGGATCGATTTATCGCGTCTCATCTAGACGCGATAAATCAATCCCAGAAGCACTCCCCGTTGACTCTGGAACTCCTGCTCAGCCAGAGGAGGAAGCGCAGTCGACGGGGGGATCAAGCCTGCGCCACGCGGACCCGATGTAAGTAAAATTACTTTCGATCTAGGAAACATCAACTTCAGCTATGCTATTCTCGTAGCTGAAGTTGCGAATCGATCCCCCCCCCCCCACAGTGTAGACCAGCCCTTAGTGTCCCACCTCCCAAGTAGGTGCTGAAACCACTGGATGACAGAGTCATTCTTTAGATGTCTAACCCCAGAACATGTTTCACAGTTGTGAATTTAAAGCAGATTTAGGCATCCAAATCCCTTTGAGGGGCAGGGTTTAGGACCCCTGCCCTCAGCATTTCCTATTGGCTTAAATTATGCAGCTCCCCTGCTCAGCTTGCTGGTTTATGTGAATCCCAGTCTTTGGCACCTAACCTCCCTTTGTATAGGGAGCTTGGGGGCCCAAGTTGGGGCTATCAATTCTGCTAGCCAGCAGGTTCCTTAAATTTCAGCCATTGCGATGCTGTGCCTAAATCTCCAATGTGGACCTAAACCTTTCTGTTTAAATTGTTGAAAAAATAGACATTTGTCCCAAAGTTTTGTTAAACATTCATTATTCCTAAATTTCACAAATATGTGCCAATCGTCTCGGTACTCGGCTCATATAATATGACCACAAAAATCATAGTGAGCCAAACTTGGTGCTTTTCATTAAAATTATTCATTTTTTAAAACTGTTCTGCCCTATTTACTGTTAACTTGTTGTGTCAACAATACATATGAAAGAGTGTTTTTTTTTCTTTTTTTATCCTTCAGTGAGAGAAGAATAAAAGCCCAGTGTCTTAAAAAAAACCAACAGAAACAAAGAAAGTTTTGCTCGTTATACAGTATTGTCATTTGTTGATGATCTAGCCCCTGAACCAGGAATACTTACTTACAGTTAAGCATGTTTATGTGTATTGCCCCATTGAAGTCAATGGGATATAAATTGTCTCAGGGAAATCAATCGGATGATTCATTTACTTAAACTTAAGGATGTACTTAAGGTGGGCTCCATGAAAAGACTTAGGCATTGCAACGCTGAGCGTCATGGCACCTAACTTTTAGGTGCCTACAAAATCACAGGAACAACACTGCAAACCACAAGGTGGAGTTAGGCTCTTAGGGTATATCTACTGCAATAAAACACTCGTGGCTGGTCAGTGTCATCTGACTCTGGTTCAAAGGACTGTTTAATTGAGGTGTAGATGTTCGAGCTCATGCTAGAGCCTGGACTCTGGGACCCTCCCCTATTTCAGGGTCCCAGAGCCTGGGCTTCAGCCCAAGCTCACAAGTCTACACAGCAACATCCATATAGCCTGAGCTCAGATGCATGAGACAGCTGACACGGGGCAGCCGTGTTGTTTAATTACAGTGTAGATAACCCTTTGGCTCCCTATACAATGAATGGGGATCCACAAAAAAACAGCATTCTACGTGGGGAGTCACCTAAGCTAGCCAATGGGAGATGTTGATGACAGAGGTGTCTGCTAAGCCCTGTCCCTCTTTCTCTGACTGTTCCACTGTGGATAAATATTCAAAAGATTTGCCACTGGGAAGACTGTTGATCAAAGAAGAATCATAAAAACAAAAGATAAAGAAGACTAATTAAGTGATCTAACTCTAGTTCATCTCCCTGAAAAATGCCAAATTGTTATGTGCCGTTCACTTTCCAGGAGTTTGTCTAATGTAGTTTTAAAAATTACATAGGAACAGGCATCCACCACTTCCTTCAAGGGATTGCCTAATACAGTGTTGTTATGAAGAGTCTCCTGATATTTAACTTACTTATCATACTGTATCCATTCTTCTAGTAACTCACCCTTGTATTCTCCAGAATAATTCTCCCCACTCCTTGATATTTATGCTCTTTGGATAATTGTAGACTCATGGTCTCCCATGGTCACTACTTCCTCAAAGTATCATTGGCTTTAAAAAATGGACATTTCACAACAGTTGCCAGAAAGACCAAGTGAGATGCAAAAGACCCCTGAATGCAAATAACTAGTCTCAAACAGCTAATGCAGAATCAGGACTAGTAGGGAGATGAATAGATGCACAAGTATTGTCACATTCATTGTACTGGAAAAGTAATGAAGCAAACATTAGTAGGTCATGAAAAGAAGGTTGCAAGATGAGAGATGAGTGCCAGCATATAAAGCTGTTGTGTAGCCTTGACACAGTGACTAATTCCTGATCTGATAGTATTATTTTACACTTGGCTAGAGGGGGCACAAGGAGTCCAGTTATTAATCAACAGGAGCAAGGGATCCCAGACTATATGCAGATATTTAAGAGTATGCTGTGTATAGACCTAGCCATTGGTTGGACATTGACCATGTTCAGGAGGAATGTTTTCAAAACCTTTCTATAGTCATATGCAGAGCACCCAAATTCAAGGGGCAGGCAGAGGAGGATTTGAAATGAAAGCAGAGAGGGAGAGATGTGCAGGTAGTGGGGATGTTGATTGGAAGATTGTGCTCAGTTTAATGCTTAAACAAAAAAGACTCAAACAGAGCATACACTTTGGGATTGATTTTGCAATGGTGAAAACAGTGATATCAGTCATGAAGGCTAGCTTAAGACAACAGTAAGAGGAAAGAAATAATTTGTATAGCTTCAGCCTCCAGCTATTGCAACATTATTCATTTGTCTGCTATATTAAAGAAACTTCAAATCTACTCCTTGTGCATGTCCTTATAGACCCTGATCAAGTTACCTCTTATCCTTCTCTTTATTAAGATAAACAGATTAGTGTCAATTGAAGGACTGGGTTTTCCTGTCATAGAATCATTCCTTTAGCCCTTTTTAAACCCTTTCCAATTTGTGGCCGTTCCCTTTAAAGTGTGGACACTAGTACTGGATAGTATTCCAATAATGGTCTCACTCATGCCATATACATTGGTCATAACAACTCCTTACTTCTACTTAATATTCCCCTGCTTATACACCCAAGGATTTTGTCAGCCCCCTTAGCTACCTCATCACACTGGAAGCTCATGTTGAGTTGGTTAGTCACCATGACCCCTAAATCTTTTTTTAAGTTACTATTTTCAAGGACATAGTCCACGATCTTAAAAGTGTGACCTACATTATTGGTTCCTATCTCTATGGCCTTGCATTTTGCTGTACTATAAGGCATGTTGTTCAAGTGAGGCCAGCTTTCCATGTGATCCAGATAGCTCTATAGAAGGGTCCTGTCCTTATAATTATTTACCACCCCATCAATTTTTGTGTCCATCTTCAAACTTTATAAGCACTTTTTATATATTTAATTCCAGATCACTGATAAAGTAACTAATTTTGGTGGAACCCCATGTGAAACACCCCATCAGATGACTATTCCTCATTTCCTTTTGGAGATCTCTCAGTTGGCTAATTTTAATATATTTAATATGTGCAGCATTGTTTTTTGTATAGCACTTATTTTGTATTCAGAAGTCTGAATACATGAACACAATTACCTTTGTCAGCCAAACTTGTAATCTCAATCAAAATACATCATATTAGTTCGATAAGACCTATTATACATTAAAACATATTGATTGGCATTAATTATTCTTCCATCCTTTAATTCTTGTTGATTGCCATCAGCCTTTCCATTGTTTTGCTGAGGATTCATGTCAGTCTACATAACCCATTTATTGTAACCCAGATTATTCCATTTACTTTTTTTTTCTCTGTTGCATATTGGAACAAAATTAGCTATTTTCCTGTTCTCTGAAACGTCTCCAGAATTCAAAGATTTGTTTGAACTAACATCAATGGCACAGAGTTCCCTTCAGCCAATTCTTTTAAAATCCTTGGGTGTAAATTGTCCAGTCCGGAAGATTTTTTAAATGTTTAACTTTAGTAATTACTGTTTAATCATTCTCCCTAGTTTCTGTTGGAATAGAAAGTATTTCATTGTAACTGTAAGTTCTGAATACTTCATCCAGCTTCTTTAGCAATACAGAAAATATATTTATTGAACATGTCTGCCTTTTCTTCATCATTAACCATTTTAAGGATCCCAGTCCAATAATAGACCTGTACCATTGCTAGAATTTTTTTATTGTCATTGACACTTCTGGACATATGTTTTTATTTATTTTTCCTGGTTTCTCTTATCCATTGTCTGCATTTTATGACTTTTATTGTCTCCTTTTCCCCATATATAATCTCTCTCTCTCTCTCTGTGTCTATATGGATTAATATTTTCACTTACCATCCTTCTTAAACAGGATGGCTTTTTAACTGTCAACCTTCTTTCATGATTGAGGAATTGTGCGGGAGGTGTGGGGGGAGGGTTTGGCTGTCTGGTAAAGTGTTCTTAATTATTCACATTGGGAGGGGAAAAATCAAATTGTTTTCAGCTTTGAGAAACTTGCCTTTTAAAGCTAAAAGTAATTAATTAAATGTAATAAAATGTTAAGGACTATAATTTCTTTGTGTGTAACAAATGTAATTAGGACTGATCACTTGCACCAAGGCAACCACTCATCTTTATCTAATATTAGGAAATATATCATGACTGGGGGTGGGGACAAAAGAGTTTTGCAAGATGTTCTGAAGGTAATCAGACTTCGACTATTTTGGACCAAAGTAGAGGGTTCCAAGGTAGTGGGACCCTTACAGAAAAGACCCTGCTAACAATCGCTTCTTGTTTATACCAGCATTTATAGCCTGTGCTCCCCCAATTAAAAAGGTGAAGGGTAAAATTTGACTAGGTGACTTAAGATCCTAAGTGCCTTTGACTTTCAAGGAGACTTGAGTTAGATCCTAGAGGTTAGATCCACAAAGGGGACTGAGACTCAGTATTTCCATGACTAACTTTTAGGTGCCCTTTGTGGATTTAGCCAGAAATGCCTACATTTTTTGAAAATGGGAATTTGGCTCCTAAATCACGTAGGTGCTTTTGAAAATTGTCCATTAAACTAATTTACACTCATTGCCCATCCCATTACCGCTAAGCCTGGAAGTGCATTAACCTGCTACTTAAAACAGCCCTTTTATTACAAAGGGTCCTTGTGACCTCTCTCCCCTTGAGAACAACATCAGGTCCTGAGATGAGATCAATATGCTTGCAATGTACCAATAGGGTCTTGATTATTTTAGTCTCTAAGGTGCCACAAGTATTTCTTTCTTTCTTATTTTCTTTTTGCTGACACAGACTAACACGGCTACTACACTGTAACCTATTTATATATAATGTGTGTCTGCTAGTGATAAGAGATTTCAATCCCATAACTGGTTGTGATTAAACTGGGTATGGAACAGTGATAGATCCTGGTGGTTCAGTTCTCGAAATGACAACCCGCTTGGCTTTTGACATTGTGTGCCACTAAGGGCTTGTCTTCACTACCCGCCGGATCAGCGGGGAGCAATCGATCTATTGGGGATCGATTTATCGCGTCTCGTTTAGACGCGCTTAATCGTCGACTCCGGAAATCCACCTCGGTGAAAGGCGGAAGCGGAGTCGACGGGGGAGTGGCAGTGATCGACTCGCTGCCATTCTCACGGCCAGGTAAGTCGATTACGATACGCCGACTTCAGCTACGCTATTCATGTAGCTGAAGTTGCGTATCGTAGATCGACACCCCCCCCAGTGTAGCCCAAGGCTAAGAGTTTCTCTCTCATGGACTCCTGGTTTACACACCTTAACAACCATCTCTGGACCCTGTATTTCAAACAATAGTTATGCCATGAAGGAAATGTGACAACATCCTCATCAGAAATCACTCCACAGTGAAATCTCACTGGGTCTTCCGCAGTGCAGAAGCACCAGCAAACTCACACCATAGACTAGTTGTCACTGAGCTCTCACTACATTTTCCAACTCCACGCAAGCCAGACATCCACCAGTAGTACAATTTCCAGTGTATGAGGATCCTGTTGAAGCCATGAAATACACACAGGCTGTCAAGGATCACATACATAACTTTGATACTCAACCAGGCAATGTGGAGATCACCTGGCATAGTACCTATAACATTGTATCTCCTGCTGCCTCTGAAACAATGAGCTTCAGATGGTTGTGCAAGAAACCTTGGCTTTCTGAAGAGGTCTCTGATATATTACCAAAAAAGGCAAAAGCATACATACAGGGAGATGTTCAAGAACATAAATGATTGAAAGGCATTATCCGGGCCATAGCAAAACATGGACTGTGAGGTTTACATCAATTCCCTGGCCAATGAAGCAGAGGACTGCCTAAAGCACAACAACCTGCGACCTTGCTATGGAGCTCTCACATGTCTGTCTGACAGCTGTAAAGAGCTTTCTAATATTGTCATCATGAAACCAGATGGTTCTCCCTACTCCTCGATAGATGAGGTCCTGGACCTATGAAAAACATGCTGAAAGTATGCTCAACCCTACACCTGCTGATGATCAGAGCTGTGTGACCTTGCAAACTGCGTGGCTGTAGACCTAAGGATGAACAGTGATTCTCTCTCACTTGAGGAAATACAAAAGGTCATCCATAAGTTATGGGATTGATGTGCTGGTGGAACTGATGATATTCCAAGGCACCTTTGGAGCAGTTCGAGGTGAACCAATGAGCAATGGCCTGCATTAACTGTTCTTAAGAATGTGAGCAGAGGAAAAGTACCAACAGAATGGAAAGACAGCATCATAGTGTCTCTGTACAAGGGCAAAGGGTCTTGCACTGAATGCAGCAACTACCAGCAATCTCTTTATGATTGGTTCCTGGAAAGGTCTTCAGTCATGTTCTGCTTGGTAGGATGCAGCTGCTCCTTAACAGACATTGTCATCCACAGTAGTCAGGCTTCACTGCTGGGCAGTCGACAATGGAGACTGTCCTAACCCTCTGACTTGTAGCTAAGCTGCAACTAGAATTTAACTGCCTGCTTCACAAGGCATATATCAACATCAAAGTTACTCTTGATTCAGTTGATAGATCAGCTGCTTGGCTCATGCTGAAAGGTGTTGGAGTTCCAGAAGTTCTGCTAACTCTTGTGCATGATCTTCATGTTAGAACTGATGCGAGAGTGCACATTGGTCCATTGCTTTTGCTGTGTTTCTACACTACCTCGTGTGTAGCAAGGATGCAGTCTTGGAACTATACTGTCATGCTATCAACTGGATATTAGGACTTTCCCCTCTATGAGGTGGAATGAAGGTTGGTCAAGAAGGATTCACTGACCAAGATTACACCAATGATGTTGCCTTGCTTGTGGAGAAGTCAGAATTTCAGACCCACCCTTCAAGGTTTCTAAGATACCACCCACATTATGGGGTTGCATGTGACAGAAGACTGGAACCTCAGAGCTGAGCCATCAAAACTCTTGGTGCGGGTGAGGTCAAACATCATGAAGCGTGTTGATGATTTCATCTACCAAGTCTACAAGCAGAGTTCAAACAGTCACAGGAAACGGGACATCCTTTGACAATAGGTCTTACTGTTTATGGAATGAAGTCCATGTCTCACTTGCAAAAACGTCTCTGCATTGAGACAAAGTTCAGGATCTATCAGACTTCCGAACTGCCTGTATTGCTAATATGAGTCAGAAATCTGGAACCTCTTACAGATAGACTTGGAGTGAATAGAGGCATTCCATATGTACCATTGGCACCAAATTTGGAACATAGAGCGATACAATTTCATGTGTAATGCCATTATCTCATAGAAATCTGGACTTCTTCTGCTCACTCACTGCATTCAAAACAGTCAATGCATGCTCTTCATCTTCAGCCATGTCACTAGGATGGACAAAAAGTCAAAACCACCCCAGAACACTGTGTTCTCAAACTCTCCATTAGTGTGCAAAGAAGTGCACACAATGACCCTACTTGGCACTGCCTGGGGGGCCACCCCAGAGGTATGCAGGACTGAGCCAGATCTGAGAACTTCACTTTATAATGCCTGGTGTGATGCCATCAATGGTGGTCACTTTGGCTCATGCAGTGGTCCTCAGAAGACTGTGTTTGATATATGTGTGTATGTAATATGTTGCTGTTGTCATCTAAAAATATTTGCTTTACTGTGCTCACTGGTGGTCTGAGATAAATACAGTTAACATGGAATTACGTTATACCTCCTGTGACACTCTGTACCTTGGGGGAGTGTATTGTAACCCCCATATCCTTCATTTTCATATAACTGTGATCTCACATATAAAGCATGCCTTGTAAGGTATCAGGGGAAAGGTTATGATCTGCTGAAAGTCATTTCTCTATCCATATATGTGTATCACTAATGCATATGAAGCTATGAGAATTGTTTTGTATGGTGGTGATTAAAGCATGCTGTAAGTTGGGGAATCAGCCAGATATTAGCTCCTCAAAGGCAACAGCAAGGAAAGTAACCAATGCCCGGGTGGGATGTCAAATAGCCCATCAACAGCCATTGTCCAGCAAGGGAGCTACAATGCAATGACTCACCTGCATGAGGCCCCACCAGGGGAATTGCTCAACCTTGCTTAACAAGACTCAACAATGCCACACAGACATGCCTGGACTTGTGTTCTACAAGCACATGGACTGAGAATATAAAACAGGCAGAGTGGACACATACAGGGCCCTTCTCCTGAAAACAACCAGGACACTGAGAAGAAGACAAGACTCCCACACAGGAGATTGGCCCAGGATTAAGGAACAAACCTGCATATTAAGAACGTCAATATCCACTGGGGTGAGAAAAACCGCTTAATCTAGTTGCTGCCCAGTCTAATAGGGTTGAGAGTTTAGACTGCGTGCTTATATTTTATTTTATTTTGGTAACCACTCTGACTTTGTTATGCTTTGACTTATAATCACTTTAAATCAATCTTTATATCTAAAAAATCTGTTTTTTTATTCTACCTGAAGCAGTGTGTTTGGTTTCAAGTGTGTCAGAGGCACCTAGAGTGACCAGATGTCCCGATATTTGGGGCTATTTCCTGTATAGGCTCCTATTACCCCCCACCCCTGTCCCGATTTTTCACACTTGCTGTCTGGTCACCCTAGAGGCACCTCTTGGGATAACAAGCCTGGTTCATATCAATTTTTTTGTTAAATTGATGAACTTATATAAGTTTGCAGCATCCAGCGAACATAACTGGACACTGCAAGACAGAGGTTCCTAGGCTTGTGTCTGGGACCGGAGATATTGGCTAGTGTCATTCGCTTGCAAGTAGCTGGGAGCAGCTTACATGCCAGAGGCTGTGCATGAACAGCCCAGGAGTGGGGGTTCTCACAGCAGAGCAGGCTAAGGCTGGCTCCCAGAGTCAAGAATTGGAGTGGCCTAGCAGATCACTGGTCCAGACAACACCAGAGGGGAACGTCACACCTCCAGACTAGATTTTTCCCCCCTAAAGGGAATTCAAAGATCAACCTTTTTGAGTAACTAGAAAGCTTTTACCATTCTATAAATTATGCTTCTGCTGAAGAGAGTGAAAATGGTAGTAATATTGCCCCTTTATAAATTGTATTAAACAAGTGACATTCATTTGAACAGGGTGGTATGCCATTGAGTTGGAAGTTCAGGAGTTTGGAAAGCAGGCTACATGATAGCTCTCTAAAAATTAATTGGATATATTTAGCCAAATACTTGTTATTCTTGTACTTCAGTTTTAAGTAGATTTCTGCATTCAAAGGAAGAAGATTTCACTATTTTCATTGGCCAAACCACACAGTCTCTATGCAAAAGAATAAATAGACACAAATCAGATGTCAAGAATTATAACATTCAAAAACCAATCGGAGAACACTTCAACCTCTCTGGACACTCAATTACAGACCTAAAAGTCATAATTCTTCAACAAAAAATCTTCAAAAACAGACTCCAACAAGAAACTGCAGAACTGGACTTAATTTGCAAACTGGATACCATTAAATTAGGCTTGAATAAAGACTGGGAGTGGATGTGTCATTACACAAACTAAAAACTATTTCCCTATGCTATTTACACTGTTACTCACACCTTCTTGTCAACTGTTTGAAATGGGCAATCCTAATTATCACTACAAAAGTTTTTTTTCTCCTGCTGATAATAGTCCACCTTAATTGATTAGACTTTTTAGAGTTGGTATGGCAACCCTCATCTTTTCATGTTCTCTATATATACATCTTCCTACTGTATTTTCCACTCCATGCATCTGATGAAGTGCGTTTTAGCCCACGAAAGCTTATGTCCAAATAAATTTGTTAGTCTCGAAGGTGCCACAAGTACTCCTCTTGCTTTTTACTATTTTCAATGTTTTTTTATTTTCTTTTAGAGAGTAAATGTCAGTATACTATAGTGTTATAACATATTCTGTGCCTGTTTTCTGCTATGGTATCCATGGACACTATTGAAAGAACTGCAGGAATTCAATTAAATTTGCTTTGCCGTTCATTGTTCCCTAATGGATCTTCATAATTTGGAAGAATTTATAAGTTTGAGAGGTTCAAAGCAGCCTCCACATTAAACTGTTCATCTCACAGAATTCTGCTATCCTACCACATCTGCAGATCTTCAGATTCATGTCTTCTGCATTTGTGGTGGCAGATCCCAAAGAAAGGAAGTATCTGAAAGAGGTGTATTAAGAGAGGAGGAGACCATTTCTTGGTCATTTCTCATTCTCGATGGCTGTTGGAATAAAAGTAGCTCTTGGGCTTCTTCAAATGTATTCCTTAACAGTGTAATTAGGCAAACTTTAATAAATCTTCCAGCAAATTGAGGGGTCTAAATTTAAACTCTAGCCTTCAGTGACATGATCTGAATTTGTGACACACTCTAAAGATTCAGGTCTATTAACCAACAATACATGGCACTTATCCATGCATGATTTTTCCTTCTGTGTCAGATATAATATCATTATTAATTGGATTAATCCAAGTATAACTTAGCAGAAGTTACTAACAACTAAAATATATATTCTGCCTGGCAACAGAAGGTTGTTTGGTTTTTTTGTGTGTGAGCCTTTTATGCTTTGACTTGTGAGCTAAATCCTTCCTTTGTGTAATGATGTGCAGCTCCATTGACTTCAGTGCAGTTGCACCTGCTTATATCAGAGGTGATTTTAGTCCTGTAGTTTTAACAGGCACTGTGTAATAGGTGCTGGGTGACAGCTGCTTTCTATCTGCCCTCTTTTTTTTCCTACATTCTTTTCCAGGTCTGCAGTTAGTTTCCACAGCTGATGCCCATTACCAAAGTGTTGAATCTGCATGAAAAAAATACTCATTAAGCATATTTCAGTTATGTCTGGTGCTTTCTAAACAGAGTTGCATAGTAACACATACATCATGCTGCATCTGGGTTTAGAATATGTTTCTATAGCTTGTGATGGATGTAAAACCGAGAACTAGCTTTTCCCGTTAGACAAACAGTTACAAGATATTTATAGTTTGCATATTTACTGTCCAAATAATTTCTTCTATAGTTCACACTGGAAATACCCCAGGAAAGACTAATGCTACTTGTTTGGCTTTCTTTTCTTTTCTGTGGGAGTATACCTAGATATTGAGTGCATACACTTCCTTTCATTTCTTGGATGCATATAACTCATACTGATGGAAGCAAAATGTGGTTAAGACAGAGTACTGAAAATCAAGAGAGCTGAGATGTGTTAGTGTAATGCCTAGCACAATGGAATCTGGTCTATGTTTAGTGTCCCTAGGAACTACGATAATATAAATAAATAATTTCTATTCCCAACTACCACTGCCTCATTATATGACCTTGGAAAAGCATGCAATTTAGGGCCAAAATTTCAAAGAACCCACACACATGCTGTGGAGCTGGTAAATACCTACTGTTCTGTACCTACAGGTTGGGTGACAAAGTTCCTCCTCTACCTTGGTGAGTCCTGCGCTTATTGGCGGATTTTGATCACCTCAGAGATCTTCCCCTCTGGTAGAACCCACAGTCAAATTCCTCCTGTGTCTGATCATGAGTTGGGAGGTTTGGGGGGAACCCGGGCCCACCCTCTACTCTGGGTTCCAGCCCAGGGCCCTGTGGATTGCAGTTGTCTTTAGGGTTTCCTGTAACAGCTGCGTGACAGCTACAACTCCCTGGGCTACTTCCCCACGGCCTCCTCCCAACACCTTCTTTACGCTTACTGCAGGACCTTCCTCCTGATGGTCTGCTGATGCTTGTACTCCTCAGTCCTTCAACTCTTCTCCCTCTCAACTCCTTGTGTACCTCTTGCTCCCAGCTCCTCGCACGCCACACCACAAACTAAAGTGAGCTCCTTTTTAAACCCAGGTGCCCTGATTAGCCTGCCTGTCTTAATTGATTCTAGCAGGTTCTTCTTAATTGGCTCCAGGTGTCCTAATTAGCCTGCCTGCCTTAAATTGGTTCCAGAAAGTTCCTGCTTGTTCTAGTGCAGCCCCTGCTCTGGTCACTCAGGGAACAGAAAACTATTAATCCAATGGCCAGTATATTTGCCTTCTATTAGATTTCTGTATCCCACTTGTCTGGGTCTGTCACAGTTGGTATAGCATTTCAGAGACTCGGGGGGCGGGGGGGTGGCGCTTCTCTTTTACTTCTGAATATGGTTTTCACTTGGATTTATCTAGGACCATATTTGCTAACTTTTCAGGTACATTGCAAAGCCTTCTCTCCCCCTCAGATTTTCTGGGTGGGGTTTGGAGGGTATTTATGTATAGAAGATCATTTATATTCCATTGTGTATTTTGATTTCTGGGACAGATAACCAGAGCACAGGATGAGAGCCAACAAAGATCTTGGTACATTTAAAGACATATTCTCTCCCAAGCTCCCCTTCCATACATGAGACTCCATGATGCCCCTGGTCAATGTAAATTGCCTCTCACATTGGCGTAAAATGTATAGCTCAAAGTTCCCTATCAGAAGTAAGCTTCAAAAGTCAGAGTAAGCTTCAAAAGCCAGGGGTCCATGCTGGGTCTTGTAATAGTCAATCTTTTCCTTAATTACTTGGATTATGGAGTGGAGAGTATATTCATAAAATTTGTGGATTACACAAAGATGGGAAGGTCGCAAGTGCTCTGGAGGACAGGATTAGAATTAAAAATGACCATGATAAATTGGAGAACTGGTCTGAAATCAAAAAGATGAAAATTAATAAAGTCAACTGTAAAGTACTGCCCTAAAGAAGGAAAAATCAAATACACAATTATAAAATGGGGCGTAACTGAATAGGTGGAAGTACTACAGAAAAAGTTCTGTGTTTATAGTGGATCACAAACTGAATATGAGTCAACATGTGATGCTGTTGCAAAAAAGGAAAATTTTGTTCTGGAATGTATCAACAGGCATATCATATGTACGTGCCGGGGGTAATTGTCGTACTCTACTTTGAACTGGTGAAACCTCAGCTAAAGTAATGTGCCCAGTGTGGGGTGGCACACTTTAAGAAGGATGTGGACAGCTAGGAGACAGTACAGAGGAGAGCAACAAAAATGATAAAAGGATTAGAAAACCTGACCTATGCGGAACAGTTAAAAAAACCTCGGTGTGTTTAGTCTAGAGAAAAGAAAACAGAGGACCTGATAAGTCTTCAAAGATATTAAGGCCTCTTAAAGAAAACAGTGATATATTGTTCTCCATGTCCACAGAAGCTTGGACAAAAAATAATGCACTTAATATGCAGCAAGGTAGATTTAGGTTACACAGCAGTAAAAACTTTCTAACTCTGAGGGTAGTTAAATTGTGGCATAGGCTTCCAAGGGAGGTTGTGGAATCTCCATCACTGGAGGTTTCAGAACAGGTTAGACAAACATCTTTCTGCAGTGGTCTTGGAATACTTGGTCCTGCCTCAGCATGCGGGGTTGGACTAGACGACCTCTTGAGGTTCCCTTCTACCTCTACATTTCTGTGATTCTATGATTCTGCCTGTCCCTCCAATAGGGCCTAAGCTTTCCTAGACGTCACACCTATACATCTTAAGCTCTGTGAAGGGGAAAAGCAGAAGCCTAGTTTAATGCTTGTAGCAAGTTCTGAGCTGTAAACTTTATGCCCACATAAGATGCAACTGGTCTAGCACTTCTTAACAGGATAATTGTAGTAATGTGAGAGGTTGGGATATCTCAGTGAAGATATAGGGAAGGTGTACTAGAGCCTATCTATTTGAATTTTGGGAAGGAGGATTTCATTCCCCCTCTTCCTTAACTCCTGCATTAGCTTGCATCACATAGACAATAGCATGGCTTTGTGAAATCGCAATTACGTTCTAAGACTCTGATCCTGCTAAGAGGATTGTGTGATTGGATCCTGTGCCTGCCCAGAAGCCTGCTCAGTGGTATCAATGGGATTCTGCACTAGTGCAAGGGCTAATCCACTGGAATTTATTGAAGTATCCAGGCATAAGTGGGTGTCAAAGGGGTACCTGGTAGTAGTACAGTGTAGATCCTAGACCATGTGCTGGAGAAAGCCCTGTTTGCTCTTGACTAAACATCAAACCTCCCTTCGAGAGGGAGGAGTTAACCCCTAAACTGTACACTTATCTCAACAATAAAGCCACACTTCTCTCTGAGTAAGGGCCCTGAGGCTGCATCAAGGATGATTTCCAGAAAGACACCCTTATGGGCAGATACATTCTCCAGCTATAGTACAATGTATCCAGTCCATAGCACCTAAACATTAATGCTTCCTGGCCCATTAAGGATCTGAACATCCCCAGACCAAACTCTCTATCCTATGCAGGGTACTAACCAACTCTTTGCTGTAGTCACTGATGCTAGAGTCTGATGCAAGTTTGGAATGCTTAGTTATGATTCATGCTATCTGCACTGTCCATCCCCATCATTGCTGGGTTCGGCTGAAATTCCTGTCTGGGTTCAGCTTATCTTTAGATCAAACCCCTAAGCCAGCTGGTCTCCAGCCAATTCCCCATCATTGTTTCAATGTGACATCCCACTCCTCCAATGGAAATCAGGTTGCTTGTTCCCAATCCCTTGTCTTTTTTTTGGAGTGACTCTCCTTCCCTCCAATTGTAGCCAATCTTCTGCCCCCAGCCATCCCCCACAATGGCAGATGGGCTGGTGACAGGAAGGCAGGGGGGATGGTGCGCTCCTTGCCCCTACCCACATAGAACTTTTATGTGGCGGAGAAGACTTTATACAACTCCACAGTTGCAGGGGGAAAAAAAAGAAAGAAAGAGAGAGAGAGATTGGAAACCAGGTTTAAGAAGAATCACACAAGAATGTAAATAAGATATAGTAGAGCATCCACTTCATCTCTTCTGATACAGGTTTGTTTAGCAGAGTACATTTTCTAGTGTTTTTCAATACTGATTTAAAAACATGGTGGTGGAAGCTCAGGTTCTAAATAGTTTATATATATATATATATATATATATATATATAGGTAATAGAATCAACAAAGGGGAGGCTTTGAGGGATATTCTCTCCCAAAGGATACCTGCATCTATTCATTTTCCCCAAGTATTTAGGTCAACAATCCTCCTATACTGAAAAGAGTAACAAGGAAAGAACTAATCAGAACAACTCTGTGAAATTAAAATTCTCCATGAAATCAACCCTAAGCATTGACTGCCACAGCAGATAACCCTGGAACGCTTAAATTAAAGTTCCTGAAGCTCAAATATTTGTACCAGAAAATCCCCATTTAAGTTGTCTAATGGATGTGTGTGTGTGACTAGTGAGGAATGGGAAGGGCAGTTTAGTGGAATGAGAAAATTATGTCTTGTAAAATAGTCTCCGTGTATCATCAGTGAAATTTTGACTAAAATTAATCCTACATGATCCAAAGTAAACTGCTAGGGAATCATAGCCCAGTGTCATTTTTGTTAATAATCTTATTCAAATAGTTTGTGTGCATGTTTTATGGGGAAGAGGGGAGGGAGGAAATTATATTCTGCTGTCTAATGAGGCCATCCATAATTCTTAAACAGATAAAATGAGAAGGTGCTGAGGGTATCATTTGTTGGACTCGATAGAAAAGGCATCTGTTATCAGGTAATTTTGAAACATAAATTTTAACTTGAGTGTCACTGTTCTGGGGGACTTCTCGTGCTACATACTTACGATATGTCTTTGAAGCTGATGAGGGCAAACATTTCCCTGAAGGAAATTTACAAATTACTCAGTGTCTTTCACAGAAGCAGCATGATCTGAAGAATATAGGTCAATAATGAAGGCTATGTAAGTATTTCAGAAATATCCCAAGGTTGCCTGAAACTATTTCTTCTGGTCCCCTGTGTTAGGTTTGATCCCCAAGGGTTTTGGCTTCCATTCTTGTTGGGTTACAGTTAAGTTCACCCTTGTGGAGTGAGCCAGCACAAAGCCTATGCTCTACTTAATTTCTACCTGTGCCCTTAAATGAGTCATATGTCTTGTGCTGGCCCTCTGCACAGGGGTTCATTTCACTATGAGAGAATCCAACTGCTATGATACAATAAATCCTTGCATTTTTTGATTAAAAAGGAAAAATGCTATTTTTCTCTCTTTTGTATCTCTACAATAAAACTAGTCTTTATCTCATGTTTTCATCCTATTAAAATAGCTTAAATCTCATCCACCTACCCAGCTTTTTCTCAAGGTTCCATGTTTGTCTCCAGACAAGAGCAGAAGTGCAGCAGAATGACTGAAACCTTCAAAGCCTCTTTAAAATGATTGAACATAGTAAACACCTTATGGCCATATTTATATTTCCCCATTACACAATTAGGAAATAGTTTTCTGTAGACTGAAAGGCTATATTGTTACTGATCTTCTTCATCTGGTGGGAAAAAAAGTTTATCTCTAGCAGACAAGAAGTAAGAAGCCAGTGTTTAACTTGTCCAGAACCCTTCTCTGTGGATTAAATTCGAGCCAGATATAGAACTGCCATCGCAACAATGAGAGGGGCCCAAACTTTCCTGGATGCAATGTTCCTTGAATAGTGGCTGTCACTTTAAAAGGGTGACTGTCTCCTTTAAGAGTGAGCAGGGCTAGTGACCTGTGACTAGTTAGCTGTTTCCAATTAAGTTTAAAAGAGGACATGTGGGCTCAGAGGGGTGGGATACTTGATGAATCAGAAGAGTCGTGAGAAGCAGAAGTAGCCAGAGTTCCCTGGCAGGGGAGACAGTGTGAACCTGCTGGGGACAAAATAGCTTTCAGAAAGAAAGCCTTGGATGATGGTGATCAGTGAACAGAGCATGGAGGATTCCTGCAGGAAGGACTGAGAGGTAAAATGGAAGTTCCCCTGAGAAGTGTAGCCAAGGGTGGACTGAAGAACTGGTTTTGCTAATTTGGCCTATGCTGGAAAAATAGAACTGCCTGGAAAGAGACTCTGGGTTTGGCAATGGGTTCTGTGTGAGCTGGGGAGACTTGTGATGGGTTCCCCCTGGGGTGGCACCTGGAACTGGAGTACCACTGAGCCCTGTGACCCACCAGCCCGGGCTCCCTTTCATGCTGTACTACTGTGACAAGCTGCAAAGCCCTCCAGCCTGTACTTTCACTAGCATTCAAAGAGGTAGGGACATACTTAGCTACAGTTACATGCAGGCTCTCTAACCACTAGCTTCCCATTTTAGGACCCCAGAGCAGTACCATCCTGCCCTGGTCAAATCTGGCCAGTATATGGTTTTCATACCTGGTCCATCTCTCCCTCGATGTGGAGAGGACCATGCACACTTGTGGTAGCCAAGCTGAGGTTTTCCCTGGACACCTTAGTCAAATGCACACTGCTTTGGATTAAAACATAAAATAAATGTATTAACTACAAAAAGATAGATTTAAGTGATTATAAGTGATAGTAAACAGATCAAAGCAGATTATCTAGTAAATAAACAAAAATGAAAATTGAGCATAATATTGTAGATAGGTATGATATGAATTAGCAAATTATCACCCTGAATGATAAACAGGCTGGCAGATTCTTAAGGCAGAAGCTGCCTTTGCTTTGCAGCTTAGGTTTCCCAGGTTTTCATACACAGACTAGAAATCCCTTTAGCCTGGGACCATCACTTCCCCCAGTTCAGTCCTTGTTCCTCAGGTGTTTCCAGGTGTGTTGTTTTAGTAAGAGTGAGGTCCCACCATGATGTCATTTCCCCCTCTTATATCTTCTTCCCACTTGCTGGAAAGCTCTTTTGCTGTGACCTGGTTCAAACAATTCCCACAGTATAGAGCTATCTCTGAGAGATTTCTATTGTACATAGTTCCTGGGGTAATCCTTGTGCTTGTGTGCATTTCCTCAATAAGCCATTAACATTGTTTGGCCTTTTTACTGTTGTACCTGAAAGGCTGCTTGTTTGTGTTTTCAACCTCACAACATGTTTCAGTAACACATACCTAGCCAAACTTCATAACTTCACATATGATGATAGCACATACAATCCAATGAGATATTAATGTCTAGCAGATCAAGACTTTTAGAAGGATACCTTACAAGGCATACTTTCTGCAAAACATATTCTAATTATATAACAACGGTGAATAAGGGGGTGCCAAAGTGTCACACTGCTAATCTGCCAAGATGCAAAATTTAGTTGAGAAATGTTCTTACAGAAATTATTGAATTGTAATTTGTGTGGGGAAAAATCTGCATACAAGAATGCTGAAAGGAAATTATTCTCTTGAGAATAAACACAGTACATCTTATTATTAGCATTGTTGCCCCTTGGCCCAAGTGATTATCCAGTAGTTGGGGTCCTGCTACTTCGTTTCTGTTAGGATGAGAAACTGATTATACGAGATGGGTTTTTCTTTTGTGAAACTTGCTTATTTACAAAGAATGTATGCAAACACTTCTTTCTTTGAACACAGAAGGAACAAACAGGAGGCAGTTTACTTGTTTAGAAATCCATGCATGCTTTCCGGCCAGTCCTGTGACTCTGCTTCCTCTCAGAACCATGGTGCCAGTGCTTCTCGGGTGTTCTTCTGGCTTTCTGCTTCTAACACACACACGTCATTCCAACCAATTAATGCCTGAGCCCCTGTGTTAGCAATCCATCCAAGGAAACTCTTGCTTATTTTCCCAGAGATAGTTCCTTTCCAGGACTTCCCATGAGGCCCCAGTGCCATAGGTGATGGCTTGTTTTGTTTCATCTATCTTACTCTTCAAAGGAACTTAATTGCTTCTTCCATTTAGCCTGAATGAAGGGTGGGAAGCATGCTGCTCAGATTTTATGGGATCTGTGTTTGCCTATAGATCAAAGACACACTTCCTGGAAGCCTTTTGACATCATCCAGCATAACAGCATAAACAAATCCTCCTGCCTCTTGCAAAATCTCAACTGTTCTAAATGCGCCATTGGGGACCAAGGCCTTGGAATGATCAGGAACTATGCAAAAGAACTACAGTCAGCTTCGATGTTTAAAATTGTGAACATCAAAAAATACTTGTCGCAGCCATAAGACTAATGTGTCTGCAAAGTGATTTCAGAGAAGCTGCTGTGGATGTGTTGTCACTTTAAAGGTTTGGATTTAAACGGGTTGTTAATTCTGAGGGAAAATAATATTAATTTTAGACATTTGGCCTATCAGTATGAAACAAAGATGTCTAGGTTCCTCCTATTCTGTCCTTCCACATAGATTATATTCCATAAAGTGTGATGTTCTACTGTCATCTATGAATTTACTCATAAAGACCCTGATTCAGGAAAATACTTAAGCATGTGTTTAAGCTCAGAAGCAGCCCATTGAAGCATTCCTCTAAGAGCCTCTTTCATCCCCCCTTCCCTTTATTTATTTTTTTAACTTTCTCCCACACCATCCTCACTCCTGCATTGTGGTGATCACTCTGTGACACCTTATAGCCCATAGTCATCACTTTCATATGGTTATGATACATTTTGTACAAAGTATGCTTTGAGAGATCATTTGCAAACTCATGATCTGCTTATTATCCTGTTGAAATGTGTGAAACATCACTGCATGTAAAATTATAAGATTTTGCTATATGATTGTTACTGAAATATATTGTAGTTTTGGGTAACGCTCACAAGCCATTTTCTCGGAGAAAAAAGTCACACGATCATGCCAGCAAGGTGTTAAACAGCCATTACCTACTTAACTCGCCATCCACCGGCAGGGGAGAAGGTATAAACAAGAAATTTACATTTCATCCCAGAGACGGTTCACATTTCATGTACATGGAGAACTGCCCGCTTCTTAAGTACAATGTCACCTGAAAGTGAGAACAGGCATTCAGATAGCACTGTTGTAGCTGGCATTGCATGATATTTACATGCTAGATGCGCTAAAGATTCATATGACTCTTCATGCTTCGGCCATCATTCCAGAGGACATGCTTCCATGCTGATGATGCTTGTTAAAAAAAATAATGCATTAATTAAATTTGTGACAACTCCTTGGGGGAGAATTATATGTCTCCTGCTCTGTTTTACCCTCATTCTGCCATATATTTCATGTAAGAGCAGTCTTGAATGATGACCCAGCACATGTTCATTTTAAGAACACTTTTACTACAAATTTGACAAAATGCAAAGAACATACTAATGTGAAATCTCTAAAGATGGCTACAGCCCTCGACCCAAGATTTAAGAATCTGAAGCGCCTTCCAAAATCTGAGAGGAATGAGGTGTGGCGCATGCTTTCAGAAGAAAATCAACCTTCTGCAAGTGGCATCTGATTCAGATTATGGAAATGAACATGTGTCAGTCCGCACTGCTTTGGATCATTATTGAGCAGAACCTGTCATCACCATGGACACATGTCCTCTGGAATGGTGGGTGAAGCATTAAGCGACATAATCTTTAGTGCATCTGGCATGTAAATAACTTGCGGAGCTGGCTACAATATTGCCATGCAAATGCCTGTTCTCACTTTCAAGTGACATTATAAACAAGAAGCAGGCAGTATTATCTTCTGCAAATGTAAACACACCTGTTTGTCTGAGCTTTTGGCTGAATAAGAAGTAGGACTGATTGGACTCGTGGTCTCTAAAGTTTGACATTGTAGAAAATGTAGAAAACATCCAAAATATTTAAATAAATGGTATTCTATTATTGTTTAACAGCGTGGTTAATCGTGATTAATTTTTTTAATCGCTTGACAGCCCTAATTTCAAATAGTTTAGCATTTCAATATGAATATTTTACATACTTCTATTTATCCTAATTTTGCTTTCAAAGTCTTATAACTGTTGGGGTCAGAAATAAAGATTTCTGCATATACAATACCAGGTAACGAGATATGCTGCTTATAGCAAAAGTTTGGTCATGGCCATATAAAATAATAAATAATATTTATGAAGTGTACAACTTCATGCAGCCATTCATTTAGTTAATGTCACATTGCAAAGCAACCTTGTTTCTTCCATAAAATAGTTAGATTATTCAACAAGCAAACAAAATCTGAGACATAATAATGTCTTCTTGAGCAACTAGCTGTAATTCTCTAGCTCAGTGCATGGTGGCACACTGTAATACCAGAAGCTTATTACAGCGCAGCAGGAAACACAGCGTTTGTTAACACCAAGTGATGAAAGCACATCTACTGGGAAGAAATAATTCTATTTGAGAGGTATGAAAAGCAGTTCCATGAAACTGAAGAAGATCAAAAGCTGGACTAGCGTGTTCCTCAGATCCATTGGAATGTTATGCTCTAAGAGGATGTTTGTTACCAAGTCACTCAAATATTTGTCCAAGGTCAAGTCAGAAATCTAGCATCAGCATGATATCTTGCTGCACAGCATATGAAAATTCTGGGCCTCAACTTGCTGTCCAGGTCAGAAGGATGGTGCTCTCTAGGTGAAGCACTCAAAATTAATCTAAAGTGTGCACACTGTTGGAATAATTGGGCCCACAAATATACCCTAATTGTAAGCTCAACTGAGAAAAATGAGTGAAAGTTCATAAAGCATTACAGTAATTTGTAACAGTGTTGATGGGAGAAAGTTCAAAAAGACAGACTGATTTAGTCCAAACCAAAAATCTTACTGATGTAATTCAAGGAATGTGTTAGATTCAAGCTTACTAAACAAGACAAGTGTGGGATTGAAAATCAATGAGCCAAAATTGGTGTGTTGGAAATTAGGCTGAATTGATGGATAAAATGAAGAGATGGGCTATATCCCGCCATACTCCCTTTTAGGGTTCTTAACAAGAAATACTTTTGGGAAGAAATTAGTGAAGGCAAAGAAAAGGGGGACAATTACTGCATAAAAAGGGGGGAATGAGCACACTTCACCATCATGGCTGTCACCGCCACTGTCTTCTGGAACCCCAAAATCTACTCTAACATTATTGGGCCTTCATTGTCCTAATCTTGAGAGATGTCGTGCCCAGACATTGGGCCAGAGAGCGGGATCCAGATGACATCAACATCTCTTCTGGAGCCCATACACCATCTGGGATGTAACTCTGTGTGCATGAGAGTTTGTGTGTGTGTTAGAGAGAGACAGACATGGACACACACCCCACCCTTGTGTGTCCTTTTCCTTCGCAAACTTATTTCTTTTCTTTCCTATCCCTCTCCTTTTTAATTCCTGTCTAACGAGTCTGGATGAGTTTGCCGTGAGTGTATATTTTGTATCACTGCTGAATATGAACTGTAACGCTTTATGAACTTTCACTCATTTTTCATAGTTGAGCTTATAATTAGGGTATATTTGTGGGCCCAATTATTCCAACAGTGTGCACTTTTTAGATTAATTTCACTTGCTTCACCTTTGTATCATCTTTTTTCTATTCAGATACCTTGGAAATGCTGTGACCAAAAAGGCAACTAAACACAATGTCCTAAATAGCACAATGCCGGTACAAGTGTGCCAGGTCTGAGACTGGCTAGTAAGACCAAGTGCTATGCCTGTGTTTTTCCAGTTTTGACATTGTAAGTAAACGTCACCACAGAGATATCAACATTAGAGACAGATGCTGCATTTTCTATCTGTGTTGTTCTTTTCTCTCCTCATTTGCATGTGTTTGTCTTGTTTTGTTTTCTAGGAAGCAGGATCTGGACTTAACAGCAACAACAGCTCCAGGTCTAGCTCAGAAAAAATAACTTTTCCTTTTCCCTAAAAAATACAGTTATTACCATCTAAAAGACTGTCAAATATGGGGACATTTCCTTCTAAAATTTCTCACCATCTAAGGCAGGAATCGGCAACCTTTGGCTCTCGGCCCGTAAGGGAAATCCGCTGGTGGGCCGGGATGGTTTGTTTACCTGCAGTGTCCGCAGGATCAGCCAATTGCAGCTCCCACTGTCTGTGGTTTGCCGTTCCAGGCCAATGGGGGCTGCGGGAAGTGGCCAGCAAATCTCTCGGCCCACAACGCTTACCTCCAGTAAATGTAAACAAAGTTGTTTCTCTTAGCAATTGGCTGAACAAGAAGTAGGACTGAGTAGACTTGTAGGCTCTAAAGTTTTACATTGTTTTGGTTTTGAGTGCAGTTATGTAACAAAAAAATCTACATTTGTGAGTTGCACTTTCATGATAAAGAGATTGCATGACAGTACTTGTATAAGGTGAATTGAAAAATACTATTTCTTTTGTTTATCATTTTCACAGTGCAAATATTTGTAATAAAAAATAGTATAAAGTGAGCAGTGTACAATTTGTCTTCTGTGATGGAACTGAAATCCATATATTTGAAAATGTAGAGAAACATCCAAAATATTTAATACATGTCAATTGGCATTCTATTGTTTAACAGTGCGATTAATCACATTTAATTTTTTTAATCACGATTAATTGTTTTGAGTTAATCATGTGAGTTAACTGATTAATGGACAGCCTGATTTGAAATTCAACTTTTTTGTTCGTTGTTATGAATTGAAAATAGATGTATTTTTCATGAAAAAAATTGCTAAGGATTGCAATTATTTTTTAATCACAATGGGTGAATGAACCTCTTTTCTGGGCAAGGATGGAGTTTACATCAGTATCATATGAAAATTCATGGTTTTGTAAGTTTTTTAATGGACAAACAGCTATCTCACTGAAATTGTGACCAGACAATATTTTTTGAGGGGGAGAAAGGATATAAAAAATTACACATGTTAAGATATGGCAAAAATGTCTCGCAAACTTCTACAAAACAAAGTTGTAAATTTTGTCCAACCCTGAAGACGAATGTTAACTATGCTGAGAATGAGTGAGAGATTTTAAAAATCATATTTTTTATTATCAGAGGGGTAGCCATGTTAGTCTGGATCTGTAGAAGCAACAAAGAGTCCTGTGGCACCTTATAGACTAACAGACGCATTGGAACATAAGCTTTCGTGGGTGAATACCCACTTCTTCAGATGCATCTGATGAAGTGGGTATTCACTCACGAAAGCTTATGCTCGAATACGTCTGTTAGTCTATAAGGTGCCACAGGACTCTTTGTCGTTTCTACATATTTTTATTGTAACCTATGCGTCTGCTAGTACTACTGCTACTATCTCTTCTTTTATTTCCCAATTTGTCACCTCTGTGTCTCTTTCAAATGAATGATCTGCTTCAGACTTTCTAGAAGTCCCTCTCACAGGTATTTTGCAGGAAACTCTATTTTGACCACAGGAATCCATTGAAGGTCACACTGGCTCACTGTGCCCTTAGAAATTCAGTCAATGAATGACAGATATTCTGCCTTTCTAATTACTTTTGAAGCTCAAGTCTGCGGTGAATGGATTCTATGGAATAGGTGTGTAGTCCATTGTAGGGGAGAAATCATTTAAGATATTGGAAATCTGATTCAAAGCCCAACATAAGAAAATGGACTGCATCACTAACTGAAACTGCTGTGTAGGATTTGTCAATTGTGGGACACTTCATGATGTTAGAATATATATTAATTAACACAATATTAAATGCTCAGGGACAAAATCTCTAATCAGATCTGGTCCCTTTGTATCACTCAGGAGAAGCAAAGAGATCAGAAACTGGCTTCAAATAGCCAACAGAGGACTTATTTAATGTAGGTGAACTCCCTGGTGGCATATATGTGCCAGCTATGGGCCCTGCACCTGTCATCCCCACCCACTGGGGTATAGGGGACATATCTGGGAAAGGAGGGAGCAGGAGGTAGGGCAAGATAGTTCTCCACTCTGCTATGCTCATTTTCCACAGGCATAGGGTCCATTAAAGAACCCTGCACCAGTGGTGGATTAGAGCATCTCTGAGGGTGGGATTCTAAGTGGCTATGACTCAGGGACCCGTGGTGCCAACTGACAGAGGACACAGAGGGTCATTAGGGTTTTATAGGGGTCTCCTGGGTCAGATATATGCATTATAGTTCACCTAAGAGTGGCATGTGAGTTTTCTGCTCAGAGCCAATTGCCCACTGGTCATCATAATCATTGTAAAATGTAAGCATGGAAAATATTTAAGGAGTTACGTATTTATTCTGAAAATTATGTTCTTAAGGTCTCAGAGTTAAAGCAGGTCACTGGGAGCTGTTCCTTTCAGGCAGGAGGTAACTGACACCTATCTCCCTGTTTGGCCATTCCTGTATCATTTGCCTCACACTAGGCCTATTTGCAAACTGACCCAGGTGTGAACTAAGACATTGCAAAATCTGCAAGAGACAAAATCCACAGAAATAAACAAACAGCCCGGGTGTCCTCTTTGTGAATAATGACAAGGGATTGCTCTGGTATATCTTGGAGTTCAAAGAAACACACCGAATCTTTCACCTAGGAGGCAAACTGACAGTGTGTATGTCTCATGAAAGGAAAGTCATGGCCTGCTTGGCTGTAAAGCCCTGCAAGGATTCTGGTGAGCAATACTTGGTGAGACATGACTATATGACCCTTGCGGTCTCTTCTAGCTCTATGATTCTATCTTGTTAATTAAATCTAGGCTCTAGAATGCCTGTTATGATTTTATATATAATCTTTTGTTTCCAATACTTCTACTTGCCGCTACTTGAATCTCTGTGGCTTGTCAAATAAACTCATACTTGATTTCACTATAAACAAATCTAAGTGTTGTGAATTAAGTGGAGAGGTGATCTGAAGTGAAAGTGGTAAACTGGGGTGTACTGCTTCTTTGGAAGCAGCAGCTCAATGAATATGGCAAGTGTCCAGTGGACCAGGGATGGGTGCTCCAGGGAGGTGTTTGGAGGGCTTGAGGGTTGGAGTGTGCCTGTCACTAACCTGTAGAGTGACAGAAGGGCCTGTGAGGCCTAGAGGGGAGTGCTTGTGTTGTCTGTGGCCAGGGACATAGGGGCGCTGACCCAAGGCAGGCACAAGCAAGATTTCCTCATGCTAATGTCAGGTAGTAGAGAGGTGACCCTGAGAAGCAACACAGTGGCATTCCAAAGAATCAGGGGCGAACTGGTCCTCTGATGCCTTTCAACCATGCTGAGGACAGCTTTAGTGCAGGAGGGAACCTGAGCTGCTGTGTATGCAAGGACATGTGTTTAACATTATGTCAGCTGGTTGTGGTTGCGGATGTAATGTTAAAATGATGTCATAAAGGGGGAAACATCAAATATACCTTTAAAAATCAATGTAATTTAATCTGGGATCACAAATGCTAACATTCTCAATTATAAATTTATATAGTTATAATGTGACATCATCCGGGGGGAGTTAAGGTTGACTGAGTATCTTAACTGTTCATTTCTTACTTTAACACGGTTGGATTTAAGTTTAATATTAGCTCTGATTTTTTCCTATATTTGTTATGCTTGGTTTGAGTGTCATTAAAACATCCCTGTAATATTTTTTTTTTTTAGTGTTAAATTGCCAATACAAACTCTCAACCTTGACATAGTTTTTGTCTGGGAATGTTAATGTGAAGTAGTCTATTCTGTGCACAGTGCTGCACTCCTCTTTTCTTTAACCTTCTTTTATTTGATTGATTGATTATTTAAGAGATGTAAAATATATTTAAGATCCTTTCTGGCTTTATCTGTAGAATTAGTCTTTACTAATTATATTTAAAAAATCCCCTGTACTGTAGATCAATACAGAATATTACAGATTTTTGGGGAGATTAGCTTTTTCAGCATGGTTCTAGATGAATAGTTCTGGAGGTTGGAGTCCTGTATTTAATCATAAAAAGAAGGATCCTGTAGCACAGGCTCCTGCAGTGCAAGCTTTCCCACAATGCACCAGTATGTCTTCTCCAAGTCCGGGCTGAGCCACTAGGATTGATTGGGTAATGTTGCTGCCACCTAGGACACTCACGATGGTGGTGTCTTTGTGATGTGGGGTTATTTAGTTTTTATACTTTCCTGAGTGTAAGGAAATGAAATGTTATGCATATTTTTCAGTAAAACAAAAATAAATATTTTGTTTTTACAGAAGAACAACAGTATTGGACACAGCTATCAAAGAAACAATCTGAAACTCTATCCTTAATACCCTAAAGTGCCTACAAGATCCCAAAATACTATAGTAGGTAGGAAATAATCATTCAAATAGGCCTTGTTTCACTCCAGCTGTTGCTTTTCTGCTATTTTTTTAATCCCTTGATAATATCGGATCCAGCTGCCTGTGATTTCTATTTGTTAATCTTATCGGGAGCTGCCTGTGAGACCAAATGAGTGTCAAAAAGGGAAAGAACAGATAGCAGCTTTCTTTCTGTTTTCCACTTCTTCAAAGCTGTCGTCTTTGGTAAGTTTAGGCTGAGGAAAGCTTCATTTCTTTTGGGGTGGGTATATCAGATAAAATTCAGTCCCTAGTAATAATGCCTCCTGCTTTGCTCTAAAGCTTGGAAAAATATCTTCCAATTATCGAAACTAACAGTGCTTTCATTGTTTTTGCTGTTAAATGTGATACCTTGACTTTATATGCATAGACATAAAAAGAGTGTTCCCAAAGCACAGAGCTTTTTTTCCTCTTCAGTATTTCAGTGAAACAAACAAAATGAGTCATGAGACACCAGCGATTTGAGTAGCATTCAGGCTGATTTTCCCCATCCAATCTGAATCACGTCAGAATAAAGGTTAAGCTTTTCATCCTTTCCTGAGCTATTTATGTTATTTTTAAAAGATCCAAACTGATATATTTCTTCCATATTTCATTCAGAATCATATCTTTTTGTGACTGTTTGAATTGTTTTTTTTCCTGAAATTGATTTTCTTTTGAATCTCCTTTTTATCTCTTATTTCATATCTTACATGGGAAATCCCTTAATCTTTTTTCAAGGGCATCCTAGGACGACAACAATGATCAGTGAAAAAATGAGTTTCTAAGAAGCCTACTGTCTTTTTTGTGTACTATATAAATACACATGCACACAAAACCATATATATATATAGAATGCATTTATATATGTAAAATATATGTACATTCATATATGTGTATTATATGTATTTCGCAATATTTGTAAATAAAACAACCAAAATTTCTGCTTATAATTATTATTTTTACATATTACGTATAAATTCTCGTAAACATACATACAGACATAAATATACATGTATGAATGAATAATTGCAAACCTAAATAGAGGTTGTTTAATTTACAAAATATTACACACAATACATAATAACCATGCAATGTATGTATTAGCCACATATTTTATTCCTTGTATACAGATTTATGAAACTATTTTAGATTATCATCATATTTCCAATATTTCACACAATACAATTGCTTAGGCTCATGCCCTGTTAATGCTTCAGTTAAGTTGACTGATGTCATATGAATCTCACTTTAATTTAAAACAGTCAACTACATAGAGCCAACGTGACTTTTATTTAGGTGACTGCTCATCCTGCTCTTAAGTATTAAGAGAAAATATGATGACACATGCCATTAATTCAAGAGCAAAGGATGCATCATGGAGAGTCAATGCTGGAGATTAGATATGTGCTGAAATTCATTCAAGTAACAATGGAACTGGTTACACACTAGTAAACTACAGAAAGGCCCATACAACTTGTAGGAACACTTCTGACATATCCAGCTGAATTATGTGAGCACCAAAAACCTTCTCTTTCATCTTCCTTACCCACATGAGTGTTCATAATTTGAGGTAATAGTTCACAGGCTCTCTTCTAGCTGTTATTGAAAGGAAAATACCTCCTCTTCTAGGACAGAGTCTGTAGGTGGGCATTACTTTAATAACAAATAATTAAAAGGAACAGGGCCGAGGGAGAAGATAAAATGTTGATCATTTTTTCCTGTTCTTTTTTCCATTGAAGACTTCAGGAATATTGTATCCAAATACAAAACCACTTTGTATCACATTACTTCTGTTTTTTTCGATTGAATTCTCTTTCTCTCATCTCTGTAGAATGCAGTTCCTTCTCTAACAGTCTGCTATCTAAAGTGACACCTGCTGATTCTGATAGAGGGCAGTGGGTCCTGTTAATTAAAGATGATGCTACCCCACCATGAATGTCACACATCTCTGTAGTGTGGCTGATATCACTTGTGGACACTGGTGGAATCCTAGTGGGGCTGCAGCTACTCCAAACCTGGAGCCTATAGTATATATGGCTACCACCAGGGGATTTCTGACCCTGCAGCACATAACTTGCTGGCGGCAGGGAGAAAAGGCACTGACAATATATGGTTGTTTGCATATCTAAAGTGAAAGCTCCAGGCCTTGGTATCCCGTATAAGCCTGTATTATCTGCTCTATGCCTCCTCCCTCTGCTGTCTGCAGTTCATTCCCAAACCAATGATAAACTCCCTGGTCCACACTTGTCCTTCAGCATATAACAGCATTTCCCTGCAGCAGCTAAGATGCTCTGCTGTTATCCTCTAATAGCCTGAAACAGACAGCACTGGAGTAGAGTGGAATGGATCAGGGTATTCTTTGGGTCAGTTATAAGCTAGAGAAGGCTGTATAGTAGAAAAGAGGGAGGAAGAAGAGTCGAGAGAGAATGAACAGAGGGAGAGATTAAGTTTGTAAGCAGAGATCTCCAAAGACACAAATGGTAGTTAGGCATCTACCTCCCATTGAAAGTCAATGTTCCCATTAGGTGCCTGAATGCATTCAACAAAATTACTCAAGATAGTTAAGTCCCAGGCAGACTACAAAGAGCTACAAAGGGATCTCACAAAACTGGGTGACTGGGCAACTAAATGGCAGATGAAATTCAATGTTGATCAATGCAAAGTAATGCACACTGGAAAACATATAATCCCAAATATACATATAAAATGATGGGGTCTAAATTAGCTGTTACCACTCAAGAAAGAGATCTTGGAGTCATTGTGGATAGTTCTCTGAAGACATCCACTCAATGCGCAGCGGCAGTCAATAACGCTAACAGAATGTTGGAAATTGTTAAGAAAGGGATAGTTAATAAAACAGAAAATATCATATTGCCACTATATAAATCCCCGGTAAACCCACATCTGTGAAGATTTGGTTGCTCCATCTCAAAAAAATATATTGGAAATGGAAAATGTACTGAAAAGGGCAACAAAAATAATTAGGCGTATGGTACAGCTTCCATGGAGAGATTAGTAAGATTTGGATGTTTTATCTTGGAAAAGAGATGACTAACGGGGGATATGATAGAGGTCTATAAAATCATGACTGGTGTGGAGGAAGTGAAGAAGGAAGTGTTATTTACTCCTTCTCCTAACACAATAACTAGTGGTCACGAAAATTAACAGACAGCAGGTTTAAAACAAACAAAAGAAAGTATTTCTTCACACAACACACAGTGAACCTGTGGAACTCTTTGCCAGAGGATGTTGTGAAGGCCAAGATTATAACAGAGTTCAAAAAAGAACTTGATAAATTCATGGAGGATAGGTCTATTAATGGCTAATAGCCAGGATGGGTAGGTATGGTGTTCCTACCTTCTGTTTGCCAGAAGCTGGGAAAGAGTGACAGGGGATGGATCACTTGATGATTACCTGTTCTTTTCATTTCCTCTGGGGCATCAAGCATTGGCCACTGTCGGAAGACAGGATACTGGGCTACATGGACCATTGGTCTGACCAAGTATGGCTGTTCTTACGTTCTTGTGGTTTGAAATTTATACTTAGGCATACTTATTTCCAGAAAGAAATCAATGGGACTCTGTTAGTCATTGGAATAACCTTTACAAAGTTGAGACTTGAGAGGGGGAATGTAAATTAAATAGAAATTAACACTTGTGGGGGGAGGAAAAACAGTAGCATAGAAGAATACAGGAAATGCAAATGTGAAGAAAGAAAGTGGAAGAACAAAATACAAAAGAATAACAAGAAATTAAGTTACTGTAACTATCTCTTAGTTGTGTTATCAATGGGATATGGAACTAGCAATCTCATCACTGAAAGGAGGTGGTCAAAATTTTAAAAATGTCAAATTCTAAAGCTAGGATCCTAATTCCATATTGAGGCACCTGAATAACTGGCTTAATTTTCAAATGTTCTGAGGGAGCTTCACTCTACCATTAAAGCTAAAGGAGCAACTCTGTTAACTGGTATGAGTAGTAGACTCTTAACCTTTTATGTGGATTTTTACAGTTTGGGAGAGAATGTGGCTCTTTCTATACACTAGTAGAGCAGCTCAGGAGTTTACTCATAAAATAATTTTTTGATGGAAAATTCAGTTTCTGCAAAATAAAAGTTTTCCATGGTTCCACTCACATTGAAATATTTCAGTTGGTTGAACTGAACTAAAACCTTTTGCTTTCTCCTGTGAACTGGACTCCTTGGCTGGACTATATCTCCTGTATTGCAATGTTGCCTCCACTCCAAGTGGCATAGTGCATCAGGGAAGCTACGTGACTGCAGATGCATCACATGAGATGTATTCATTCCAGGGATCCTAGCCCATTGGGAAGAATGTGGACATGAGACTCCCAAACTGACTCACAAGAAGAAATGCAGCTCCACAAGGAAATGCATTTGAATGTTCAACTGACTCCAAATGAAATGTTTCACCATTTACAAACTGAATTTTTGAACTATTTCAGTCCACAAAAATATTGATATGGAGGAAATAGTTCAGAAACTTTTTAAGGAAGTTGACCAAATGTTCTAAAGCTTAACATAGGAGACAGCATATTTTGTGGGACAAAAATAGTAGCCTATCTGATGTTTAGCTGCTATTCTGCAGCACAATAATATGGAAACGGCACTGATATGCCCTCTTATCACACTTCTTTGGTCCTAGCCACCTGACAGCTCACACATAGACAACCATCTGCAACCTTCTGTTAAAGTTGCTCCTTGGCTTTCATGAAGATGGCCTATTTCATCATGTGTGTTCAGAGTTTTCCCTTACACTGATATATTTTATTGATGTGTTGAGCTGAGAGAAAATCAGAATTTCTGTCCCATGTGACATTCTCATATTTCAGCAAAAACAACGAGGAGTCCTTGTGGCACCTTACAGACTAACACATTTATTTAGGCATAAGTTTTTGTGGGCTAGAACCTGCTTCATCAGATGCATGGAGTGGAAAATACAGGAGCAGGTATAAATACACAGCACATGAAAGGATGGGAGTTGCCTTACCAAGTGGGAGGTCAGTCTAATGGGACAATTCAATTAACAGTAGGATACCAAGGTAGGAAAAAATCACTTTTGTGGTGTTAATGAGAGTGGCTCATTTCAAATAATTGACAAGAAGGTGTGAATAACAGTAGGGGGAAATTAGTATTGGGGAAATTAGGTTTAGGTTTTGTAATGACCCAACCACTCCCAGTCTTTATTCAGGCCTAATTTGATGGTGTCCAGTTTGCAAATTAATTCCAAGTTCTGCAGTTTCACATTGGAGTCTGTTTTTGAAGTTTTGTTGTTGTTGAAGAATTGCAAGTTTTAGGTCTGTTATTGAGTGTCCAGGGAGACTGAAGTGTTCTCCTACTGGTTTTTGAATGCTATAATTCCTGATGTCAGATTTGTGTCCATTTATTCTTTTTCTTAGAGACTGTCCGGTTTGGCCAATGTACATGGCGGAGGGGCATTGCTGGCCCATGATGGCATATATCACATTGGTAGGTGTGCAGGTGAACAAGCCCCTGATGGTGTGGCTGATGTGGTTAGGTCCCATGTTGGTGTCCCTTGAATAGATATGTAGACAGAGCTGGCATTGGGGTTTGTTGCAGGGTTTGGTTCCTGGGTTGGTGTTTTTGTTGTGTGGTATGTAGTTGCTGGTGAGTATTTGCTTCAGATGCTGTGTATTATACCTGCTACTGTATTTTCCACTCCATGCATCAGATGAAGTGGGTTCTAGCCCACAAAAGCATATGCACAAATATATTGGTTAGTCTCTAAGGTGCCACAGGACTCCTCATTGTTTTTGCTGATACAGACTAACAGCTACCACTCTGAAATCTGATATTTCAATGATTGTTTTCATTCTGAATCATGGCAAATTATTGAAAAATATCCACAAACAGGAACCAGCCTCCCTCAGGCAGGTGGTGTAAATACCTAAGCCACTTCTTGTGGCAATGAGTTCAGCACCTGCCTCGCTCCACCGAAAACAGTTGGAGGAGAAGATACCCACCACCATAATTGTTAGTCCAGTGGTTAGAACACTCAGCTGGGATATGGCACTCCCAGGTTCAATTTCCTTCCCTGGCTTTAGTTGATCACATTCTTAGGTGCCTATCTCTCCCCATTCATCAAGAAAGAGCCTAGGTGCCTAACTTGGCTGTGTGAATTTCAGTGTTGTTCCTTTGATTTTCTAGGCACCATGATGCTGAGCATTTCAATGTCTAAGTCCTTACATGGATCCCATCCTATCTCTCTATCTGTGGTCTACTAAGACTGCTATGCTCAAAAAGAATGTTTTGGCTAACAGAATAGCAGGTGAAATACATGGGAATGAGAGGTGAACCTTAATCAGCAGGGGCATGGCTGATTGTGGAACAACTTACCAGGGTTATTTTCAGAGTAACATGTAAAATCCACTCTTTGTAAAACATTACCTTAGTAATGAAATGCATGTTATTTGTATGGAGAGTAGACAATGAGAAGTAAGAGGTAAGGAGAAAAAAATCATAAGTAATAGAAGCTGTAGTTTGGAAAAGGAGGAGGAAAAGTCTATTCAATTTGTCTTTTATTTCAGTATCCAGTGCCTAGATTCTCTATTAGAAATGACAGAGAGAAATGACTCTATTGGATGAATAGTGATTTCCCCCAGAGCCTAAAAGTGCTTAAAAACAGAGATAAATGCTGTTAGATTTCCATTATGTGCTAGCTATATACAGGTTAAATATAGTGAAGGAAAAATGTTGTGTAGATCAGTGTTTCTCAAAAATATTTTAAAGCCTTTTCCAGATAAAGCATGCCTAGAGGCCTTCAAATGTTCACAATGTAATCCATTATGTTCCACAGTACATGTTCACTGAATTTAAAGTCAGAATCTGTTCTAAGATTTTAACCACAGCAGTACAAACTTGTAACTGTGAGCCAAGGTTTTCACTTCTTGTACTAGACTAATATTAAAAATTACATATAAAATAATCGGTAATATTGGTTAGAATTAGTGAGGATACATTGTAAACCCTTTAAAAGATTATGTTCATTCACTCCTGCAATCAAGGAGTTCATACTGGCACTACAGTGTTAAAGCCTCAGCGCAAAAAGCCTTATGACTCACGTTGGGGTGGTTTTATTACAGCGCTGCAACTGAGGAGTTTTGGTGCAAAAAGTGGCTTGTAAGTGTAGACGCCACTGTTGTTTCAGCACAAAAAGCTGACTTTTAGCACAAAAACTTGCAAGTGTAGACCAGGCCTAAGGTAGCCAGTTTTCTATTGCAAGGAGAAGCCATGTTTTCTTCATCTTTTCACAGTCAGAGGACTTGACCTGGCATCTCTCAAAAGGTACGTTTTTATTCACCAACAACGTACATAAATCTTGTCAGCTATTTAAAAAAATGCTTTTCTGCCTGTGGAACAAACAAAGGAGCCACAGATGACTCATACTCTCTTCATGCCAGGAAGGAATTTTCTATAACAGTAAATGCTACTGCTTTAATCTGGAAATACTGAACTCCAATATTGTTTTCATACCCTGTTTTGTATTGGCCAGAACATCTCCCTGTGATACATTACAGGGACTTGGTGATGTGGTTAGAGTCCGGAGAGTTTCCCCGTCTAACGTGCTGCTACTTGGAGGCAGTTAGCACAACCATGGACTTTACAGTTTTGTTGCCTGTGAGCATACACTCCTATAGTTTCAAAGTCAGACTGGTACCTTACATTTCCGTGACAAACTTTGGTGTGATACTGCATAGGACTTAATATTCTGTGATGTCTTTTTATAGCAGGCCTGCACAACTCGTAAAGCGGCGAGGGCCATATTACTCCAAAGAAAACAGCTGAGGGCTGAAACCCCCAGGCCCCGCGGAAACACGCCCCCCCCCGCCAGTGCCACCCACCCCGCGGAAACAGCCCCTCCTTGCCCAGCGCTGGGGTGTGGAAGCCTGTAGAGGGGGAAAGAAACAGCACGCAGAGGGTGACCAGATCACAGCAGGAGAATAGGACCCGCCCCCTCCCCGCTCGGCTCCACCATCACACCCCTCTTCACCCTCCCCCAGGGGTCACTATATTACTGCACACAACAGTCAATCAATGCAGTTGTAGATAAATCTCTGCATTATGCATTTTTGTATAACTTTTATATGACTTTGTATTGAACTTTGGTAATATGTTATAGCGGGCCCCTAAGGTAGTATAATTAAGGTAAAAGAAAAAAGTCTTTTTGCTAGTAGAATAAGATCTTCCCCCCACTTTGTATTCAATTGCCCTGTTGAATGAATGAGGTGTGAATGAGGAAGGCGTGGAAGGCAGGCACCTCCAGACAGCTGCAACCCTTGGAGAGGGGATGGGAACCAGACCAAGGACAATCAAACTTGTCAAGTGGACTGGCTAGAGACAAGCAGACATACTGACGGCCTCGGGGGTTAGAAGCAAGCACCTTCCTTTGGGAACACCCTCTTTTCAGCATTGGGACAACCCCCAGTCCAGAGACAAGCAGCAAAAAGGACCAACGGACACAGTCCCAGATTTTGAATCTGGGAGATTTGCCCCCCTCCAGCTACTGACTCGCCGCTCGCCTTGTCACCTCTCCTCCCCCAGTATAAAGCCTCGCCTCCACTGCCCGCCCACTCAGCTCGTCATCCCCCACCCCGCTCAGCTCGCCTACTCACCCCCCCGCAGCCCACTCACCTCCTCAGCTGCCGCTGCCGCCAGCTCACCAGCTCCCTCCGCCACCAGCTTGCCGTCTCCCCCCGCCACCAGCTCACCTGCCTACCCGCTGTTGGCCTCTTACCTTCTGCCGCTGCCCCCGCCCCCTGCCGCTGGCTCACCCTCACTCCCCAGCCTGCCACTGGCCTCTTCACCAGCCTGCCGTCCGGCCGTTGGCTTGCCCCAACCCGCCGCTTGCCTACTCACCCCCAAGCGGGCCACACAGTGAGCCCACCTACTCACCCCCACCGTGGGCCGCACAGTGAGCCCACCTACTCACACCCCCCCACGGGCTGCATAGTGAGCCCACACGGGCCGCATGCGGCCCCTGGGCTGCATGTTGTGCAGGCCTGTTTTATAGGGAAAACTGAATGGACTATACAAATGTTGTAGTCAAGGTTAAGATTAATATTCATGTACCAGCTGATTGAGTATGGCAAGCTGGTGGGAAGGGCCATCCTATGCCTTGCCACAATGTTACTTTGCTGCCTATGAGATCTGTCTGTCACCAATAAATATAAAGTCCTATGCCAGCCTGATAGCCTCTGCCTGACCCTCAGACCCTTTCACAGGGCTGCTACATGCACTTTAGTGACATGGGGGAGACAATGTACACAGGCCTCCTAACTGACAGCAAAGCCCCAGAAGTCTTGCTCACATTGTGAAAATTTTACAATGATTTCCCATAGCTGAGAACAACTGTTAGCAATTCTGGGAGTCCTAAAGGGTATTGGTCACTACTTGTATTCATAAACAATTGGTTCATGTAATTATTAGCCCGCACTCTGCTATTGTCATCATTATGTTTCCTTCACACTCCTTATGTTTGCTTTGTCCCCCTTGAGGTCTGAATTGTGGGGGCTGGAGCTGTGCACTTGTAGGAAAAGCTGAGAGCTGCCATAGTACATCACACCAGTGTGACTAAAGTGAGGGGCTCAGATACTATGGTGCGGTGGGTTTATAATATCCAAGCTAGATATGGATCAAGTGCATGAATAGTTCCATAGACAAAAACGTGATTACTCACATGGTCAAAGATAATCACATGTTTAGGTGCTTTGCTGAACCATAGGATGGCTAAGAGGTTAAACTAGTAAACTAGGTATCTAAACAAAACTCATTGACTTACAGTGACATAAAGCAACAAAAAATGTGAGTATTTTGTGGCACTAATTTGGCAGTCGTAAAGGATGGTAAAGTGAGGAGGAAAGAGTAAATGCATGTTTTTTAGATGTCAGAGGAATTCTGTTAGACTTCAAAAAATGTGGAAAAGCCAGAGATTTGCAGAAACCACATTCTCTGTGAGCTAGGGGGAAGGCCCATGCAAGCATGAGCAAGGAAGAACATTTAAAATAAGTACGTCCTTATAAGACAAGATTCCTTATCTCTCTGCTAAATATTTCTCAGTTTGTTCCTTGGTGTTAGAAGTAAGAATCTGACACTTTCAGAATATCTGGGTATAAGAAAATAGATTTTAAATGTCTCTTATGTAGCCTCCTGCAGGTCTCACTGAACATTCTTTTAACTATACTGAGAAAAATGCCCTGGAAAAAGAGCGTTTTATAATCTCAAAAATTCAGGGAATTTCACTTCCATGAGGTCATCAGGAACTCTTATTTATCTGTAAGAATGGAGATGATACCTGGCCTGATCCAGGGGCCTGATGAACAATGAGGGCTATCTGAGAAAAGATGCCAGAAGGGGTGAATAGGATGAGTGAGTCTGGGATCCAGTTTCCCTGGAATTTCATAGCATCAATGTTGTTGGTATTCATCAGCTGCAGGTTGTCTATTAGGAAACTCACATCTTTACCTAGGTCATGTAGCTGTTTGTTCAGATAAGATAATTCCTACTCCATCAACTTGTTCCATCCCACAGTCATAATGGCGTGTGAATAAGTGCTTGAATTAATTCACGTGCTATGACTTAAAGCCATTCCTCCAACAGCACAGATAATATTGCTTGTGTGTGCTTATTTGTAATTTTGTTTCTGAGGCACCTTCCATGTGTGACTTCAGTTTCGTGTCCTTCCTAGTTCTCTAACCCAAAATTCTTCTCAAGACATATCTCTGTCTTTAAATTTATTCTGCTTCAGTATTTGAAATAGTTAAAATTTACTTATAGAAAATAGATACAAGAGTCAGATCACTGCAATTTGGTGCACGGTCTCTGCCATGTATCAGCAAGACAATCAGCTCTACTTTGTCCTAATTAGGACTCAATTGGACTATTGTGTTCAGTTCTGAGTGCTATATTTCAGGAAAGGTGTGGACAAGTGGAGATAGTCCAAAGAAGAGCAACAAAAATGATTTATTACAGTGTAGTAGCCATGTTAGTCTGTGTCAGCAAAAAGAAAATAAGAAAGAAAGAAATACTTGTGGCACCTTAGAGACTAACAAATGTATTTCAGCATTCGTGGGTTAGAACCCACTTCATCGGATGCATGGAATGGAACATACAGTGGACAGATATTTATACAGTCAGAGAAACATGATAAGGTGGAAGCGCCTATACCAACCTTAAGAGGCTAATTGAGAGGAACCATAACAGCAGGGGGGGGAAAACAAAACAAAAAACCTTTGAAGTGATAAACAAGATGGCCATTGCGGACAGTTGACACACAGGTCTACCACAAAACCTGTCATTTTTTTTTTATGTCTTGAGGTTGATCATAATCAAAGAAGGGAAAGTAATTTCAGACAGTAGAATAAACTCACAGTTCTAGTAGATCAAAACAAAATAATTGGCTGTGTTATACAGTGAAAATGTGGAAGATCTGATGAGATATCTTTGGACATCAGATTGCACCAGCTGTTGATGATTAATATGGCATTTTGAAACCCACCCCTGTGAGTTATAACATCATGATGGTATACACCTACCAGTTTGTTCTGTATAGTATGATCTTGAATGCTTAAAGAATATTAGCAGAAAATATTCTAGTTGCTTAGTATACATAATTATACTTTTGCTTTGATATGTTGAATGAGGAGTGGGTGTTTTGGAGCATGACTCATTTTAATTATTGTTAAGAGTTCATTTTTATAGGCACAATAATGTAGCTGTTTCATTTAAAATAAGCCAAGAAGGGAGACTATGGAAACTGAATTTTAAAGAAGGGCTCTCAGTTTTGCATATTTTTTATTTGTTGCACTCTGTATTCCCTCAAACCCCCCACCCTCCAAAAGAGCACTATTTTTGCCCCAGTATGTGGTCTCAACTGCCAGCAGAGATTTCAAAACTGTCCCCTGGATTTTAAAGATTATTTTATACTGCCACTTCAGAAGGTTGCAGATTTGCTCCATACTAGCCAATACTATAAACCAGGATGTTTGAAGAATTGTATGTATAATGGAGACAATAATACAAGGCAGTTTTATTGACACTTGATTATTTTTTCCACTAGATTTCAGTATGTTTATCACTTGGTCCATTATAGTTTCTTTCAGTTGAAGATGGCCAATGTGTACCACTTTATAGTCTAGCTGTCTTTATCTGTAGCCATGCCACAGATATAGAAATCAGGTCCCACTATGGTTTTCTGGGGGGTTTCTAGCCACCAGTGTTGTCATTATCAAATGTTTCAAGGGATGACTACAAAGGTTCCTCCACTATCTACCATATATCCTGTAAACTACTTCCTGTAAACTTAGAGAAACAAGGTGGGTAAGGTAATGTCTTTTATTGGACCAAATTCTCTTTATGAGAGGGACAAGCTTCCGAGCTTACACAGAGTTCCCTCATCCCAGCTGAGTGTCCTAACCACTGTGCTGAAGGTAACATATATTAAAATGTGTTCAATTTTTTAATGAGAGTTACAAATTTCATATTTCCAGAAAATCAGTTCTACATAGATCTATATATGGAGAGATTGTTTCCCAATGTGGGACATAAGTCAATTATCCCACTCTTTTATTTTGGCATTTAAATTATCATTTTATATCCTTAAAGTTCCAATTCACATGCTGAAGTTCAGGGTAAGGATGTTTGAAAGGAGAGGGGACCCAATGCTATCAGTGTCGAAATACAGCCAAGTGAAAAGAGAGCTACATCAAAAAGAGACTGGAACATATGATCCTCATGGTATCCCTTAGGTCTCCACTGAGAGTCCAAGAAAGTAGTGCATCTGGGGACTAAACTATTTTGTAATTCATAGAGGTAGCAGATAAAGTCATAGCCCCATTGAAATCCAGTGGGAGTTTTGTTAATTTCAGTGGGAGGAGGATATATTTCTGTGTCCTCAAACCAGGATTGAGGTACATTGATGAGGCAGTATAGGACCCTGCTACTGCCCAAGCAAGCTCTGCCTGCTTGGTAGATACAAAACTTCAGTCTCTAGCAAGTGTAAATATGGGACCTTTCAGAAGTACTATGTAGAAATGAACAATTTTAGAAATAAAAAGGATAAATTCTACCACTGAAAGAATTCATGAGTGCAGGGGACTGGACTAGATGACCTCTCGAGGTCCCTTCCAGTCCAATGATTCCAAGATTCTATGATTTTCTTTATTTGTAGTACTTGTGTTTTATTTTAATGAATATGTAAGAGATTTCTCTAAAAGCATTTGAAAAATATTTCCTTGCTATCCTTGAATGTATTGTTAAATTTCCACCACACAGAGAACAGAGGTTAAAAGAACTTATAAGGGAGCACCTCTTGTGATAAATGCACACAGTATGTCAAAGAGGCAAAGGCCAGATTTCTATATATGAACTAGTAACCTTTTAATATAACCAAGTCACTGTTGAATTATCCACCCTATATGTCTTGGGATTTTATTTTAATCTTATAAAATGCTTTGACTCTGACCTTTGCATGCAAGATAAGTCAAATGTGATGACATTATCACATTCTATATTTTATTATTTCTATATTCATCACAACTCTTCATTGTATGAAACATTATATCTATCTTTTTTCCTTCAATTGCAATAAAACATTAAGCAAGTCTTTGCAAGCATTTATTGGGACTCCATAAGGCATAATTCTTCAGAATGGAGGTAGTTTTTAGATTCTAAAACCCTATCTTTATACTTCTACCTATAGGCCTGATCTAATACCGACTGAAATCACTGGGAATCTTTAAACTGAAATCAATGGGTAAAATCCTGGCTTTATTAAAGCCAATGGCAAAACTCCTCACTGACTTCAGTGGAGCCAGGATTTCTCTCCTTGAGTGTTGGATCAGTTGAATTCAAGGGATGCTGTATGAGGCCCTGTGTTTGTGAGTCTTGTGGGCTTTCAAAGGTGGTGGTTTTGAGGTGTGGGAATCATAGATGTAAAGGAAAAGAAGAAAACAAGAATCCAGTAGCATTTCCAGTGTGGCAGTGGATAGAAAAGTGGAGTCAGCTGGGAAAACAAAAAAAAGTAAAAATAATGAAGCAATACTAGGAGCAGAGACTTGCGGTCAGCATTAGTGTGTCACGGATGGAATTATGTCTTCTTTTAATTTAATGATAATGAGCAATAACATACAAAAAATACCAACAGGAGTCCCCACTCCATGTCAACACCGGAGTCCTTCAGCATCCCCATTCACAAATAAATAGGACTTTTCTACCCTCTGGACACACACATACTCCCTCACTTCCTGGAAATAGGTCATAAAGTATCCACACTCTTATTTCATGGAAATTGAATGGAGATGGAAGAAAATCCTCTGACTGCTCCATAGGTCAATATCCCTATAGAACTGCATGTCATCTCCCCGCTCCCATTATACATAAATAAAGACCAGAGAGATGGATAATTAGCCTTCATGAAGGATTCTGTCTAATAACAAGATCAGACTGCTTAATGTATCATAATCAACTTCAGCCACCAAGTCAACCATCACAGTGGGTAAGAAAATGACTGAACTATCTTTGGAATGTTTTAGATAAATTATAGTACTGTGTCATTTTTGTTACTATGTCAGTGAGTTGTGATTTAACGAAATAGTGGCTAGAGAGATTGGATAAATGGAATATTCTTAGTAAGTAATAGCAAAAATATATGGATGTTTTCTTTCATTTATTTACCTTACCATCTAGTATATATTTAGACAGAAAAGAATGGTTATACTAGAGCATGTTATGGTGCTAAGAGATAAGTTATTTTCCTTCCTGTCAGAAATGTGAGCTATTTTTACAGGTAAAGTAGGCAAACATACACCATGTGCCTTGTACATTTCCTCTAAATAATGCTTAGACTATTTTTAAGATATTTTCAGGAAGATTTTCTCTTTCATTTAATATTGAAAATATTATTTTAGAATTAGTATGGGGTTTATACATTTTGTGGATTAAAGGACATAGTTTTGTAGAGAAAGTAAAAAAAATGATTTGATTTAATTATCTCTTTTTCCATGGGGGACTTTTCTGTGAATGATTGGAACATTATCTTATTTGAAACTATTTTGTGAAAATGTTCAGGCCCAGATCCAAAAAGAGAGTTAGGCATGGTGATGTTTAGCATAGCAATGCCTGCTTTTAGACACATAGAAAAGCCTGAGTTAATCATCTAGGCTTCCTATGGAACGAAAGGGGAGACACAGGTGCCTGAGAATGGGATACCGAAAAGCCAGAATGCTAGGCAGCTTCCTGACTAAGTTGGCCATTGGGAGATGCTGATGAGAGGGGGGGTGTCCTAAGCCCCATCTCTCTCTGAGACTTGTGCACTTAAGTCTGGACTAGAAGAAGATGTCTCTCTTTACTTGGCATCCACAACCATGAATTGTCTCCTGGAGTTAGATGACTAAATTGTTTTTTGCTGTTCTCTTAATCTGTGCTGTTGAAGCTTTTCCACTTTGGATAAATACTTAAATAGTCACTGGGGGAAGAGATGGGGAGAGGAAGAAAATGAATGAAGGAATATGACTTCATAGCCTGATGGTTGGGATTGTTACCTTGGAGGAAGGAGACCCAAGGTCCAGTCCCCCTCCTCCAATGACTATTTAAGTATTTATCCAAAGTGTGACAGCTTTAACAGAGAAGATTGAGGGAGCTACACATTCAAATATTATAGCTCAGTGGTTAGTTCACTCATCTGAGAGGTAAGAGACCACTATCCAAATATTTTCTCCACATCCTGGGTGAGTGCTCTAACCACTGGGCTAAAGGTTATAAGGGAAGCTCCTCCTCCTCTGGATAGATTTTAAATAGGCCCTGATCCAGCATGCATGCTCTGCATGTGCCTACGAGATCAGGATCCACAGGCAAGATAGGCATTTCTCTGCCTGTCTTCACCTGGTCTGAAGGTACCTTTTGAGCTTAGGCATCCAAATTCCTAGGGTGAGTTGTAGTATACATGTTTAGAAGCAGAAGTGTAAGGGACTTTTACAGTGAAAATTTAGCCAACTGTGTTTAGGGTCCTACAGGATTAGGCAGCAGCTGAGTGGAGGGTATTGACTACTGTAGCACCTAAATCTGGGTAACTAAGTCCTTTTGTGGATCTGGATCTCAGTGCCTAATTCTGGGTCTGCAGTTCATTCAACAAGTTTGTGCATATCTGTAATTTCAAATTTCTGCATACTGATTAGTTGCCTTAAGTCATGTACTGTTATTTAAGATGGGGAGATGACTTATGTACCTAAGCAAAGTACTGTTAATTGTGAATTGCACAACACAGCAGGAACTTCAAAATTTGAAATATTGAAATATGCACTATTGGGTGATTATGTACCTTGTAAATCACCTTGGTGTATATTTGAGCCAAAAAATCATTTAAAAATATTTTTGCTAATAAATCATGAATGTTCAAATGTTTAGAGAAAACACACTCAAAGATGCTCTAGATATAGTCAAATCAAAATTAACTTACAGAGCTTGGGATGGTGTGTATCGACCCCTTACTGGCAACCCAGGAGTTAGCCCATTGTTTTGGACCCAAGAGGCCATGCTCTCTCTCCCTTGCTCGGCATGCTCCCAGTGCTGGGAGCATATAAAAGGAAGCAGCTCAGCTCAGGGTGGCTAAAGAGGAGAGCGGTCGTACACTGCAGGCTGCTGCCAAGAAGTCACCAGGTCTCTAGACCATGGAGGCTGGACATCCTGACTATGTCACGGGATACCAGGCAACCATGGGGCTGAAGGGGATGACAAGCCACTATCAGCGAAGGAGACACCAAAGCTGGAACAGAGGGTAGGAAGATATCCAGAGGACATGCTTGGGGATACGGAGACCTGAACCCTGCAATGGGGTAACTGGCTTATAAAGGCCCTGGGTCAGAACCCATGGAGTAGGTTGGACCCGGGTTCTTCTACCCTCCCTGCACTTGCCACTGGGCTATACTGCTGTCAGAAAAGGCAGCGCCTTGGACTATTGCCACTAGGCACTACCACTGCTGGAAAGGGTGGCTCCTTGGAGTGTTGCTGCTAGGTGCTACTGCCACCAGAGAGAGTGGCTCTTTGGACTCTTGCTAATTTGTTCTGCATGAGAAAGTGGCCTCTTAAACTCCCATCGCTGGGCACTACTGCCCTGAAGCACAATGGCACTGGGACTCCTGCTGACCCCTTGACAGAGTTGAATGAATATTCTTGAATATTTTTATTCAAGTTCTCTATAGTTCTTTCTCTTGCCAATACTAAAGCCTGCCAATCACAGTGACAGCTGATATTTTTATGTTTATCTCATAGGCCAATAAATTGTGTGGATGTTGATGTTTTGCCTTGTGGACATTAGCGTTCTCAGATTCCTTGGTGACTTTCCTGCTCGATGAAAGCCATGTCTACATCTCAATTATGTCAGTTTACTCATCTCTCCAAATTCATGACAGAAAATAACATGTACTATATAGAATTAATAAACATTTGAAGGCCTGCTTTTCTATTGTTCATGTTGAAGAATACAGCAAAAATATAAATATGTAGCAATTGATGGTATTTTCTCATTTACAAACCATATGGTACAGCTGCTGCTTCTGATCATGAATTGACATTATCCAAGCATTAAGGAAGCCACATAATGGGCTTTGGGATTCTGTATTTTTTTAGGTCATCAAGAATATGATGTTTAGATATTATCTGAACAATGAAGCTTTAAAATTTTTGATTGAATATTGTGTTATGGGTTATTTGCATGAAGGACTCTTGTGAATCAACTATTCTTTTTTTCATTGCTCTGGAAATCTACACTGCACATTATACATGTATTTAGAAATGTGCAGAGAGGAGCTCCAAGTGTCAAACATGAGTTATTTCAAGCAGCCCCAACTCTCAGAAAACAGCAGTTTCCTTTATTCTGGGGGTTGATTCTGCTATTGCAAATTTAATAACTCATCCTTGACATTTGGTTCTCCATTATACCTTGTGTGAGATGCAGTGATTTCTCTTGAGGAGTCATAGAACTACATTCTTTACCTTTGAAAATGCTTATTTCTAAAGCTACTATGTGTTGTGGAGAGGTGTGGGGATTAAAATGCTCTCCAATCTCTGATTCTGGTGAAATAAAGTGTCTCCTGTGAGGAGGAATCTCCCACTTCCCGACTACCTTGAAATTTCCATTTTGGGTGCCTAAATGAGTTACCCAGCAAAGGCTTGGTGGAATAGAAATCAGAAACTGAAAACAAGGTATATATCTAAAATGGCATGCTTATCAGAGAAGATTTACCTGATTCTAAGGGGGTTGCTGAGCCCTGGGAAGGGTGAGATTCACCCCCAGGGAAAAGTAGGTCATGTTTATACTGCTGTTCTCTGGTAAGGACACTGCTACAGGAGAGGTATTTTAACCTGTTGCTAGGGCGAAGCGCTCTGCTTCTTGGGAGATGCTGTGAATTAACACATCCTTTTCAGTAAGTACCACTTGCTTTGTTAGCTGGCTGCTGGCACCTTTGGAGAAACAGGAATTCTGGACTGCTTGCATTGCTGCCTACCTTTTCTAGGCAGATTTTCTACTATAAGGGCCCTCCACCCCACCATTACAAACCAGCACAAGTAACAGAAACTGCAGTTCAAAACCCTCTTCACATCTGGCACTCTCTGAACAGAGAGACCAAAAACTGAATGGGACCGGACTTTGAAATATTTCCTCATTCCAATAAGATGGAAATCATGGTTGATGCACTGTGGTGGTTTAGTGTGAGAAAGCATAGAATATCAGGGTTGGAAGGGACCTTAGGAGGTCATCCAATCTAACCCGCTGCTCAAAGGAGGATCAATCCCCAATTTTTAGCCCAGATTCCCCCAATGGCCCCCTCAAGGATTGAACTCACAACCTTGGGTTTAGCAGGCCAATGCTCAAATCACTGAGCTATCCCTCCTCCCCCTGCTGTGCTGCTCCTGCTTATTCTGTAACCCTTTTGTGGCTAAAGAGTTTCTGTCTCTAAGGATCATATAAAATATTTGAGTGTTTCTATTACTAATTAAACAATAAGTCACCAAACTCCTGATTGGGGGATCTCTTTCCCCCCGTCACTACATTATATTATGCAGCTTTATCAATAATGGGTTTTTTCTTTTGTGCTCTTTCACTGATTTTCATTTCAAATGGAGAAATTTCATTTTGACTGGAAAAGACAAGGAACTAAAATGATTTTTAGGATCAAGGTTTCTCATTACACAAATGATGGTAAAGCATTTGACATCCTTCTGCCACACTCATTGTAATAGTCTTGCATAACTGTAAAATTGGCAGGACCTCTGCTGTATTAAACATGAGCAGAGCTTTCTTGGGTAAATACATTTGAATGAAGGAATTGAGGGTCTTCTGGGCACTTGCATTGGATGAATAAAGTTCTTCAGTCTCTCACAAACCCAGTAAATAAACACTAGAAGGTTGATATCTGGTAATTCATGTACAACATAATTATTTCAATCAATGTGCCCTGAACTTGTTGACTCACGAGAAATGTCTATGGACATTTCTAATGACACCAAGGATAAAGTATGTCTCTAGTTGTCTCACCAACAATCTCCTATCATCAGCCTTGTTTCAATTTCTGTTTCTTTTCTCTATCTTAATGGCCTCAATCCTTAACAGAATCCACTAGCTGGGAATGTAGATGCTCACACAGAGTCCCATGAAGTCAGTGAGACTCAATATGGCTCCACCTTCATAAGTATCCCTGCAAGACTGATGCTAAAGTGATATTCTGCTTTTACTTTCTACTTTATTCCCCAGTCACATATTCGGTGAATCACTCCAGAATAAAGTTTCCACACATTTAACTGGGGTTTCCTTCTTGTTGCATCTGGCTCAATATTGGCTCTATCAAAGCCAGCCCATACTATAGATACTAGTCTTAAATATTTATCTCCTGAAATGGATAAATGGTCCTTTTTTGGAGAGAGAGGTTCTTTTCTTCTTTTTCAACTCCTGAATGTATTTTTTCTTTTGTTTTCTTCATTTGTTAATTTTTGTACACATGGGCCTCAGTCTGATTTATTCTAAAGCCCTTTTAAACAGCTATATCAGTGCAAAGGGGTCATAATATGGGTGGATGTGTGATTTATTTGTAACCTATTGGTATGAAGTTTAAATAAGTGTCAGGCCTTTTGTATTACCTGAGTGACTCATTTAATCAGATTGTTAGCTGAGTTACTGGTAATTCAATGAACAAAATATAGAATATAATTTACAGATGTGACTTACCTCCCCACAATGAAATCCTCCATCCTTTCACTTCCATGCTTCTAGCTCCCCCCCAAAAAATCCTAACAAGAGTTATCCATCTTTAAATTGAATGTGCCCAATAATAAAGGAGTAGAAATTGTTGCTGAAGATCACACAATTAATAAATCAGGCTAAAAATAATGATTATGTACATGACAGTGTTAAAAAAAAGACATACATGCAGAAAACTGGAAATTTCTCAAGTAATTCATCATGTTGTGAGCACCAAATCTGAAATTTTACCTTGGAAATGACTTGGACAGCTCTTGTTTTTTCCTCCCCAAAAGATATGCAACCAGCAGCACACATTCCATTTGACATAATAGATATAGTGCACTGAATTATTAACATTATTAGTTCCATCACTTAACCATAATGGGCCCGATGGCACTGTAAATGCAAATTGAACTAGATTTCAGATTCTGACTGCTAAGCTTCAAATTAACTATGGTATGTTTTCCAGGAATAAGAAAACACTGAAGACATCTCTTAGCAAATAAAGAACTTTGCTTTCCTTTACTATTTACCAGTAGAACACTGATGTTTCACTTCTACATGCTGAAGGGAAAACAGACAAACTGTCTTCTTACTGTGATAAGCTAATTGGGAAATTTTAACTTTTTATCTAAAGACTGAAAACACTTCAGTTTTCAACAACCAAACAATCAAGCAATCAGCAGTGTTTGGCCATCTGCTGGAAGATTATATCAATGCCCTATGCTATGGTTCCTGTCTATGGGCTCAGCCAGCTTTTAGACAAGACAATTTTTTCAGTGCCAAATGATTTTCTACCATTAATGTATATAACTCTTAGGACAGATGTGAACTTTAAAAGTATTGTAGTTGTTTTTTAGGCGGGAGGAGAAAGGTGCTGAATTAATATCTATCTATCTATCTATCTATCTATCTATCTATCTATCTATCTATCTATCTATCTATCACCCACTGCGCTTTTTAGTCCCAGTAGTGGAGAATAATGCCACTAGAATTGCTTATGAATTGATGTAATAAGTTGTGAGGAGCATATGAATAAGTTAGACTATATTATGGTCCAATCAATATAACATTTAAATATGTCTGGATACATTTTACAACCTGACACTGCAAACCTTACTTTTCACAAGTAGCTCTGACTCTGGCTTGTGGAAAGACTATTCATGGGAATCAGGGTATTTGTTGTCTTCCCAACATTCTAGGTAATTCACATAAATGAAAATAATAGTTAGTCCAAAATGTAAAATTAACAATGTACTCATCAGACTACCAGTATGACCACAATAAAATACACCCGCCCATGTAATTATAACAACCAACAGTCTAGATTGTATCTCCAGCCCAGCAACTCCCTCAATGGATATGTTCTCTGAATGCTCGAGGGGAAAATATATATGTATATCTGTCTACACTCTCTATTCTGTGACCAGGGTAGCATACCTTTACTTTTAAAGGGCCCTATAGAGCTCCTGGACTAGGGGAATTCTCCTTTGACCCCTTGTGGATCCTTTACAACCCTTACATGATGCCCACGTGGTGTACAGGAGATGGGGAAGTGTCCAGAATTGCTCTGGATATTTCTTTTGTTGGCAGGCTGGGCCTCCATCAGACCTTGTCAGTATTTGAATTCTTTCTCCTCTCTGATACATTTAGGATTCATCTTCTCCCACTCAATTGCACCCAGACCATGCAGCTGGAATTGGTCTTACCCAGTGACTCAAACAGTTCACAAGTGTAAAGGAATAATGGTCAATAGCTCCCAGAGTATGGTCAAGCCCATAGGTCCTAAAACCAGAGTTTAAAAAGAGGGTTAGGAAATTTTGGAATTAAAATATAGAAGGCAAAGGTAGGAAACACAAAGAAAGAGTTAAACCAGGAAACAGCCTGTTCTTTGTGGCTCTGGGAGAGCAATTGACTGGCAGGATGTTTCTTCACTTACCCCAGAAAGATGGAAGTGTTTTTCAGTTAAAGTCTTGTCCATCTTAGAAATCCTTGGGCGGGGGGGCGGGGGTCTAGCTTTTGTAAACATTTTATCAAAAAATGGCATGTACCAACGTATTCAAATACAAAATTAATTTTGATCCATGTCAAAATGTCTGTTATCCTTTATCCCCAAACTAAATGCGTTCCCCTGAAATATTAGTATCATTATAATATATCTTCTGACTCACTAGGGGTGGAAATGAATGTTTTTTTGCCACTAAAAATGTGGGAATTATTTTCCAGCCAAGGCAAATCATGGGATATTATATACCCATATCAGATAATCTAATTACCAGCTTGCTTTTCCCTCTGTTCCCCATCCACTTCTTTTGTGACATGATTTTGATGACAGCTACCTTAAAAACAGGAAGACTAGAAATTAATGTTTCATGCCATCTGAAAGCTTAAAATCCCAGTTTTCAAATCATGGGGGTTTAGTCTCCAACTCCAGTAGCTATAATGTGCTAGATTACCTAATTGCAACTGAAGGGTGAAAACAATAGTATTTCTGAATATGTAAGAAATGCATTAATGCCTAATAATTGCTGTAGTTTGGAACTCTTACAGCCCCCCCTCCCATTATGATCTTATGTAGGTATAATATAATTACATGTATGCAATGAAACTTTTCTGTGTGTTAAATTATTCAAACTCAAAGTGAAAAGTATACACAGTAATATCACTAGCAGAAAGGACTGTGATAATTCAAAACTGTAATCCCTGTTGAACAAAAGCAGAAGTTTCCATCTCTCAATTTTTTATGTTTTTCTAGTTTTTATTTTCCTGCTAGGAATATGTTTTCTGTGCCTACTTCTCTGCCCGTAGCAGTGTTTTCAGCAATCCCACTATGTCTGATGCTCTTTAAAGGCTTCATGCAAATATCTACGTGGGCTGTTCTTGAAAGCCAAGCTACTTAACAAAGTGATCTTTTATCAAAGCATTAAGCTGTTAATAAATGAAGAATGTTCATCCGCAGAAGAGCTTCAAAGAGTGTTTTGATGAAGATGAGCCTTCTTTCTCTTTTGCAGCTGTCCTTGCTTGTGGAGGGGAACTGGCAGGACAGATCGGGACTGTTGCCAAAGGAGAACGAGTAGGAGGAGGTGGGCAAGGTTTCAGTGCAGGTGCTCCTTTAGAGCTCGCTGTTTGATTATATCCTAAACTGTATCTATGAAAATGAGTCTGTTTTGTTCTTTTATGTGATCCTGGGCTATTTTTAAACCTGATAAAAAACATTTGCACTTTTATCTCTAATTTGAAAACAAAAATTAAAACAGCCAAAGATAGTGACCAGCAAAAATCTATGACAATGTATTCCTGTAAATCAGAGCCTAGACCTTAACCAAATGCCATGTACTAGGAATTCTTCTTTCACATTTAGGTTTAACCTCATTTCCTACCTTCCCAGTCACTCTCATGAGGAAGAGGCAGACTCTGCAGTTTAGTCAGCATAACATATTACCGAATGCTGAGATTCAAATGTAAATAATGTGAAATAAATACAGATTGAAAGACTAATTGTTTTTTAGAGAACCTTGCCCTAGAGGTATAAAATTAAGTGTGGGTAGAAATGGGCAGTTTAACTGTTGAGTATTTTCACCAATTGAGTTAAATGGAGCACCAGTTCAGTAAATCGAACAATAACCTGCTTATTCACACTGCTACATAGGAATGGGGGCTATGCTGAAAGGGATTTTCATTTTAAATAGTTTCTTTAGCTTGCAATTAATGCCTTTGCTCTCAGTACCCTCTGATCTGCACTTCCACTTCAGTCTTACAATGTTTCTAAGGCATATGACACTAGGGTATATTCAGTTTCAGAGTCAAGGGAAACAAGAAACCTTTTCTCCAGACTGGAAAAACAACAAAATAATTATACCCCTCACATCATTTTAATAAATTGAGTATTTCTTTAAATATTATTAGAGATCAATTGGAATGGAAACACTATATCTACAGGTTTCAGATGCCTGCTTAAAAATGATCCCTAATAAACACAACTACCAACAAAACTTGGTCAGTCATTTGACTTGCAAAGCAGCTATTACCTGCAAAGCTCTCATAAAATAAATTAATATCTGAAATGTTTGGAGCACTGGATAGCACCATGAAATTATAACATACAATCAGAGTTATAACAATAAAAGGATTAGAATCTTTGCAATTTTGCTGCCCCATTGCTGCTCCTTTGCACTGCCCAAGGGAGCAGAGACTGGCCATTTCCCTGTATCAGGGAATTGTCCTGGCATGCAGAAGTCCCCAGGAGGCAGAGAATGGATGCAGCTAGTTCCTATGCCACACTTCCAACAGCTCTGCTTCAGGGGCCATGTTGCGGGTAGGAAATAGGAGTGGTAGGAAGATGATAGGCTTAAAATACTCTCAGCTAGTGTCCACTACAGCAAATTAAAGGATCCCCAGGCTGCTCATATTGCACCGGGGCTTTGAACATAAGAACATAAGAATGGCCCTACTGGGTCAGACCAAAGGTCCATCTAGCCCAGTATCCTGTCTTCCAACAGTTGCCAATGCCATTTGCCCCAGAGGGACTGAACAGAACAGGTAATCATCAAGTGACCCATTCCTTGTTGCCCATTCCCAGCTTCTGGCCAACAAAGGCTAGGGATACCATCCCTGCCCATCCTGGCTAATAGCCATTGATGAACCTATCCTCCAGGAATTTATCTAGTTCTTTTTTAAACCCTGTTATAGTCTTGGCCTTCACAACATCCTCTGGCAAAGAGTTCCACAGATTGACTGTGTGTTGTGTGAAGAAATACTTCTTTTTGTTTGTTTTAAACCTGCTGCCTATTAATTACATTTGGTGACCCCTAGTTCTTGTGTTATGAGAAGAACTAAATAACACTTCCTTATTTACTTTCCTCATAACAGTCACAATTTTATAGGTCTCTGCCATATCCCCCCTTAGTCATCTCTTTTCCAAGCTGAAAAGTTGCAGTCTTATTGATCTCTCCTCATACGGAAGACGTTCCATACCCCTAATAATTTTTGCTACCCTTTTCTGAACCTTTTCCAATTCCAATATATCTTTTTTTATAGAATCATAAACCTGGAAGAGATCTCGAGAGGTCATCTAGTACAGTCCCTCGCACTCAAGGCAGGACTAAGTATTATCAAGATCAGTGGTAACTCGGTCCGCGGATTGCTCAGGGTAAGCCCCTGGCGCGCCAGGCCAGTTTGTTTACCTGCTGCCTCCGCAGGTACAGCAGCTCGCGGCTCTCACTGGCCGCGGTTTGCTGTTCCCAGCCAATGGGAGCTGCGGGAAGCAAAGCGGGACGGCAGGTAAACAAACCGGCCCGGCGCGCCAGGGGCTTACCCTGAGCAACCCACGGACCAAGTTTGGGAACCACTGATTTAGACCATCCTTGACAGGTGTTTGTCCAACCTGCTCTTAAAAATCTCCAGAGATGGAGATTCCACAACCTCCCTGGGCAATTTATTTCAGTACTTAACCGCTCTGACAGTTAGGAATTTGTTCCTAATGTCCAACCTAAACCTCCCGTGCTGCAATTTAAGCCCATTGCTTCTTGTCCTATCCTCAGAGGTTAAGGAGAACAATTTTTCTCCCTCCTCCTTGTAACAACCTTTTATGTACTTGAAAACTGTATTCATATCCCCTCTCAGTCTTCTCTTCTCCAGACTAAACAAACTCAATTTTTTTCAATCTTCCCTCATAGGTCATGTTTTCTAGATCTGTAATCATTTTTGTTGCTCTTCTCTGGACTTTCTCCAATTTGTCCACATCTTTCCTGAAATGTTGTGCCCAGAACTGGACACAATACTTCAGTTGAGGCCTAATCAGCTTGGAGTAGAGCAGAAGACTTATTTCTCGTGTCTTGCTTACAACACTTCTGCTAATACATCCCGGAATGATGTTTGTTTTTTTGCAACAGTGTTACACTCATGACTCATATTTAGCTTGTGATCCGCTATGACCCACAGATCCCTTTCTGCAGTACTCCTTCCTTAGCAGTCATTTCCCATTTTGTATATGTGCAACTGAAGTTCCTTCCTAAGTGGAGTACTTTGCATTTGTCCTTACTGAATTTTATACTATTTTCTTCAGACCATTTCTCCAGTTTGTCCAGATCATTTTGAATTTTAATCCTATCCTCAAAAGCACTTGCAACCCCTCCCAGCTTAGTATCGTTCGCAAACTTTATAAGTGTACTTTCTGTGCCATTATCTAAATCATTGATGAAGATATTGAACAGAACCAGATCCAGAACCAATCCCTGCAGGACCCCACTCGTTATGCCCTTCCAGCATGACTGTGAACCACTGATAAATACTCTTTGGGAATGTTTTTCCAATCGGTTATTCACCCACCATATAGTAGCTCCATCTATGTTGTATTTCCTTAGTATTTTGTATGGGGAGACCACATCTGCACACAGTATTCAAGAAGTGGGCATACCATGGATTTATATAGAGACAATATGATATTTTCTGTCTTATTATCTATCCCTTTGTTAATGATTCCCAACATTCTGTTCACTTTTTTGACTGCCGCTGCACATTGAGTTCATGTTTTCAGAAAACTATCCACAAGGACTGTAAGTGCTCTTTTTTGAGTGGTAACAACTAATTTAGACACCATCATTTTGTATGTATAGTTCATAGGCACCAACTCCGTGGGTGATCCAGAGCCATGGAAAAAAAATAGTGGGTGCTTAGTATCCACCGGCAGCCAGATCGCCCCAGTCCCCCTCAGCTAATTTAGACCCCATCATTTTATATGTATAGTTGGGATTATGTTTTCCAATGTGCATTGCTTTCCATTTATCCACATTGAATTTAATCTGCCATTTTGTTGCCCACTCACCCAGTTTTGAGAGATCCTTTTGTAGATTTTCGTAGTCTGCCTGAGATTTAACTATATTGAGTAGTTTTGTATCATCTGCAAATTTTGCCACCTCACAGTTTACCCCTTTTCCCAGTTCATTAAAGAATATGTTGAATAGGACTGGTCCCTATACAGACCCCTTGGGGACACCAGTATTTACCTCTCTCCATTATGAAAACTGACCATTTATTCCTACCCTTGTTTCCTATCTTTTAACCAGTTACCAATCCATGAAAGTACCTTCCCTCTTATCCCATGACAACTTTCTTTGTTTAAGAGCCTTTGGTGAAGGACCTTGTAAAAGTCTTTCTGAAAATCTAAGTACACTATATCCACTGGATCCCCCTTGTCCACATGCTTGTTGACCCCTTCAAATAATTCAAGCAGATTGGTGAGGCATGATTTACCTTTACAAAAACCATGCTGAATCTTCCCCAACAAATTATGTTTATCTATGTGTCTGACAATTATGTTCTTTACTATAGTTTCAATCAGTTTGCCCAGTACTGAAGTCAGGCTTACCAGCCTGTAATTGCTGGGATCACTTCTGGACCCCTTTTCAAAAATTGGCATCACATTAGCTATCCTCCAATTGCATGGTACAGAAGATGGTTTAAATGCTAGGTTACAGACTACAGTTAGTAGTTCTTCAGTTTCACATTTGATTTCCTTAAGTACTCTTGGGTGAATACCTTCTGATCCTGGTGACTTATTACTGTTTAGTTTATCAATTTGTTCCAAAACCTCCTCTAATGATACCTCAATCTCGGACAGTTCCTAAGATTTGTCACCTAAAAAGAATGGAATTCCCCTCACATTCTCAACAATAAAGACCAATGCACAGAATTCATTGTGTTTCTCTACAATGGCCTTATTGTCCTTGAGTGCTCCTTTAACATCTGGATCATCCAGTGTCCCCACTGGTTGTTTAGCAGGGTTCCTGCTTCTGATGTACTGATTTATTTATTTTTTGCTATAACTTTTTGAGTCTTTGGCTAGCTGATCTTCAAATTCTTTTTTGGCCTTCCTAATTATATTTTTACACTTACTTTGCCAGAGTTTATGCTCCTTTCTATTTTCCTCACTAAGATTTAATTTCCACTTTTTAAAGGGTGCCTTTTTGCCTCGCACTGCTTCTTTTACTTTGTTGTTTAGCCACAGTGGCTCTTTTTAGTTCTCTTAATATGTTTTTTAATCTGGGGTATGCATTTAAATTGAGACTCTATTATGATGTCTTTACAAAGTTTCCATGCAACTTTCAGGGATTTTACTTTTGGTGCTCTACCTTTTAATTTCTGTTTAACTAACCTCCTCATATTTGTGTAGTTCCCCTTTCTGAAATTAAATGCTAAAGTGGTGGGCCGCTGTGGTGTTCCCTGCCCCCACAGGGATGTTAAATTTAATTATATTATGGTCACTATTACCAAGTGGTCCAGCTATATTCACGTCTTGGACCTGATCCTGTGCTCCACTTAGGACTAAATCAAGAATTGCCTCTCCTCTTGTGGGTTCCAGGACTAGGTGCTCCAAGAAGCAGTCATTTAAGGTGTCATGAAACTTTATATCTGCATCCTGTCCTGAGGTGACACGTACCCAGTGAATATGGGGATAGTTGAAATCCCCCATTATCACAGAGTTTTTTTTTTATTTTAACAGCCTCCCTAATCTCCCTGAGCATTTCACAGTCACTAACACAATCCTGGTCAGGTGGTCAGTAATATATCCCTACTGCTACATTCTTATTATTTGAGCATGGAATTACTATCCATAGAGATTTTATGGTACAGTTTGGTTCATTAAGATTTTTACTTCATTTGATTCTACACTTCCTTTCACATATAGTGCCACTCCCCCACCAGCATGACCTGTTCTGTCCTTCCGATATATTTTGTACCCTGGTATTACTCTGTCCCATTGATTATCCTCATTCCACCAAGTTTCTGTGATACCTATTATATCAATATCCTCATTTAATACAAGGCATTCTAGTTTGCTCATCTTATTATTTAGATTTCTAGATGTGGAATATAAGCATTTTAAAAACTTGTCACTTTTTAGCTGTCTGCCTTTACATGATGTAATTGAATGAGACTTTTTTTTTTATTTGACTGTTTCTCATCGGATATTACCTGTATTTTATCATCTTCCATCCTCTCCTCCTTACTAGGACATAGGGAATCTACATTAATAGATCCTCCCCTAAGGGATGTCTTTGTACGAACCATGTGTTCCTCTGCATCTGTTGGCTTTCCCCGAACCCTTAGTTTAAAAACTGCTCTATGACCTTTTTAATTTTAAATTCCCTTTAATCTGAAGGGAATCAGGGACCGTAAGTGGCTTCTTAGTAGCTCCAGCCCTCTGTGCCACTGCATGTAATCTCAGCAAACCAGAGAATCTGTTCCCTATTGTCCAAATTGTAGGTTGCATATTTCCCTAATTCACTGACCAGAGAAAGGAGTAAGTCAAGTCTTTTATGTCACAAAAATAGTTTTATAAAATAAAATAAAATATGGATTAGTTTTGCTTTAAAAAGGTCCTTAAGGACTTCCATTCTGATATTTATCAGACCTTTTAGAAGCCCCATTTTATTATAAAGCAGTAGTCTAAACTGACTTGTTTAAGCACAGTATACTAGCTGTAAAGGTCTTTTGTTTCATTTTACTTTGGCTTATAGCCAATCAACTCTTTTCATCTTTTCATGCTTGGATTTTTTCTCCTATATTCCCTCCTTCTCCTGCCATTTTTGGCAAGTTTTTGATGTTTGTATGTTTTTGCTTGTTTAACCATCGGAACAATTTGCCATGTTAGCATCTTCTGGTCAAGAGGTAGGGAGATCCCACCGGCACCAGTTGCCCATGAACAATCAGAGACAACAAAGAAAAAGTATAACTAACCTACTAAATCACCATCAGATTGCCAAAATATCAGCATTCCCATTTGCCGCAATGAGAAGCTGCAATGATGCATTCCTGCCACTGTGTTATTCAATGGGAGGCTCTCAAAGGGCAGCATCCCCCAGACACTCATATGATCTAAGATGGGATCCTCAGCAAACAGTGTTGATTTTTATGTACCCTGAAGAAATACAGATGAATTAAAATAAAAGTAGAGTGAGAAAATACTGCTGTGAGATGAGTACCTACATCTCTACTTCATTGTAGTATCTAATTTAAGGGCAGAACGTTGAGGAAAACTGTCATGCATTCTGTAGGTAGCCTTTCATCTTTCCCTTGGGCTTTAGTTGCTCTCCACAACAGGATCTAATCTGGATATTTTTCTTTGTTTACTTTTCAGTGTCTCTTTCTCTTGGGCTCTCTCTCCCCCACAGTGGGGTCTCTAAATAAGTTGGAGTGCCTGCTAAATGATCAAAAAAGATGGGGGGAAGGCATTACATATGGGGGTAATTGCAGTTATATTTTAATAGCAACTTTTCAAAGGAGGGGAAAACATTGAGTTATTTTTAATAGTGGGTGGGAGAGAGAAAGAGATTTATATTAAAGTGGAATGGGTTCCACAGCCTACAAAGAGGAGATCAGAGAAGAGCAATGAGAATGATTAAATGATAGGGAAAAGTGCCGCATAGGGATTGACTCAGGCAGTTCAATCTGTTTAGTTTAACAAATAAAAGGTAAAGTGGTGATTTGATCACAGTCTATAAATATCTACACGGGGAAAAGAAATTTGATAATAGATGGCCCGTTAGTCTACCACACAAAGATAGAATAAGATCCAGTGCTGGAAATCAAAGCTAGACAAATTCAGGTTAGAAATAAGGTGCAATTTTCTTTTTAACAGTGAGGATAATTAACCAACTTACTAAAGGTCGTGGTGGATTCTTCATCACTGGAAAGATTTAAATAAAGCTTGGATGCTTTTCTAAAATGTATGTTCAACTTGAAAAAGAAACTAATTCAGGAAAGTTCCATGGTGGGGACTATACAGGAGTCAGACTAGATGATCACACTGGTCCCTTCTGATGTTATAATCTGTGAAGGAGAGGGAAAGAAGACAATTTAATAAATATAGCGCATAAACCAAGAACTGGTCAAATTTTTCTGTTTTTATCCAAAAGAAGTGGATAATTTTTTCCTGACCATCTCTAATAACAAATGTTGTCTTGTACTTATGCAGTTTGGGATCTCTATTGCCTTTAGTTCCTTTATTTATACAGTAAATCATAAGTCTGTTGCAAAAGATAAGATAAAAATCCACATTATTGTTAAAATTGCTAGGAAGAATAGGCAGAGGTGCAATCAAATGTAACCCAAGAGGGAAGAGAGTTTATAGTACAGAATGTCCACTGACTACCAAAAGCTTTGCACAGGGAACAGAAATAAATTGATATTGATAGGTGGGTGCTAGATGAGAGACATATGTGCACTCAAACAAGCTGCGTCAGGCTCATTAAAATCCACAAGGCTTGCTTGTATTTTATGTGCTCCAAGAAAGGAAAAAGACAAGATTGTGTGAAATTCCCAGCCTCCCTCTCACACATGGCATGTAAAAACTGCCATTTATATTTTAGTGACTGATCATTTTGGTAGTGCTCAATCTGTGTACTGACCCGAATGAGGCCATCCTTTGTTTAAGCATCACAGTATTCTTTTAAAGCGGAAGGATGAATGACAGCTTAGTTACACTTCCTATTTCTGTCTCTCCACCTCAGTCCTAGTCAATTAAAGTGCCCAGTGGGTAGCTTATTAGGGAGTCTTTAAGCATGAAAGTGATGTGTCACAAGGAAGAGACCGCAGGGGGTGTGCCGTGGTTCAGAGGTGATGAAGCAGAACAGCAGTTGCAGCAGAATGGCTGATTGTTCCTTTAATAGGGCTTGTCAAAAAACTGAAATGCAGATGTTATATGGTGAAGAAACCAGATTTTATCTCTAGCTCTTCTGATAGTGCCTATTTGAGTAGGTTGGTTGTTTTGTTTTGTTTTTTGGTCTTGTTTTTGAAACTATGAGGAAAAATGAAAGGATGCTTAAGAATACATGATAACAATGTGGAGCTAGACTGTGGGGCCAGGCGATGTGGTCAGAGAAGGAAATGAGGGTGTTTAAGGCACCCCTTTCTCCTGCAGCCCCCATGCACACTTACACCTGCAAGGCCTTTTCAGACTTTGGATCTAAGTGTGCAGGGCAAATTAGGAACTGAACATCTACTATTCCCTCAGGCTGGTGTATATGGCAGCCTTGGCTCCACCCGCCAACATGCCAGTCCAACAGCTGAGTCCACGCTGATCAAGTGGCAGAACCCCACAGGGGAAAAGGGGATTTTTGAGGTACAATACCTTCCCTGTGCTGCTCTTGGATAACAGCTACAGGCCTCCCCTCACATAGGGTAGACTGCAGTTGCAAAACCCAGCCTTGATTTTGTTTATTGCTTCAGTCTATACCATAAAACAAGTGACATAGCACAGACAAAATGTATTTAAATTATACAGGCCATATTCTCATATGAACAGAACTCTAAGGTTAATAGACATGATATAAACCAAAACACAAAGGCTACAATACTAAATTGAATCCCATCTGAAGGAATTATTTAGTACAGGAGTATAAAGACCCTCTGTATGATAGATACAAATCATGATTCCCCCATGACATTTCCCACAATCACTAATTTCCAAAATAAATTCTTAGACTATAAATGAAATAACACACATGATAATGGATGATGTAGATACTATAGTAACTCCACTACACGTTCTGGACCCTTGGGCCAGGTCTATACTACAAAGTTTTATTGGCATAGCTATGTCAATCAGGGAATATAAAAAATTCACATCTCTTAGCCAACATAGCTATGCTGGGAAAGCCACCAATGTAGACATAGCTATTCTGACAAAAAAAAGTTTCCTTAATCATAGTTATTGCTGTTCAGGAAGGTGGTGTTACTATATTGACAGAAAATCACCCTTTTCTTTGAATATGATGTGTCTACGCAAGGGTGCTCTGCTGGTATAACTATATTGGGACAGCTGTATCAGAAGACCCTGTGAAATATAGATTGGCCCTGCCCTTGGATTATTCTGTTCTGCTTCTACATGTGTCACCAAATTGAGCAAATACTGTAGCTGCAAGATGTACAGTTGCGTGATCAGTGGACAGCAGTCATAGTCTGTTAATCTTGAAATAATTAATTAGCAGGATTAACCTCTTATTACTAAATTCACCATGGGTCAAATTCTCCTCCTCAACCCATGAAGAGGGACTGCACAAGACTTATGCATCACTTAAGTGCCACTTAAGGCCTAAGTTAAGAGCTTAGATTTTATTCAGACACATTGTAAAAAGAGGGGGAAATTTCTTCCTATATGAAATCAAGTAGTGCAAAATATTTTACCGTTTCATGGGGAGATGGGAGTAGGTGGAATAGAGGGTTATAAACATGTTCACTGAGTCCTGAGGAGAATTGGACAATCTAATCATAATAAACAATTTGGTTGGTAAATTTCACCTTTTCTCTTCTTGTTAATTGTTGAAGGCTAAACTTTGATGTATTGCAAATTTTGTCATTCAGGATTATTCAGTGAATGCTAATGTGAAAAAAATACATCTATGTGTTGCTACCACTATAATTTCATTATTGTTGCTGGCTGATTGTTTGTCTTGGCCACCTGATATTGTTTCTGTTCTCTGATTGGATGCATGCATCAGTGCTGCAGCTGGGAAGTCATTATATCACTGAAACTCTGACTGCCTCTTCTGAAGATATTCCACTGAAGATGAGAACAAAACTGAAATTATCACTCACTTTCTCAACCTTAATAATTGGGGAAAAGAGAAAGAGGAAGATGTGACCCAAAAATTATCATTTGTTGTCTGCATTATGATGTTCCTGCTATGAGACAGTGGAACAGAAGAGAAAGTGACTCGGAGAAAAAAATCACTCATTTGATTGCCAGACATCAACACTGCAATCTGCTTGGTGAGAGAGATTATATGAAGTGACTCTTGTATTAATTCAGGAGGTTATCAATATGTCAAGTTGGTGTAGGGTTACTGTATACTTCTAGGAAATCTTTAAAAATAATCATTTTGATAAACTGAAGGCACTGCAAGATAACCAACACAGTTCAAGAAATAATAAACTAATCTGCTGTGCTTCCTAGCTGTCTTCCCAAAGGAAAAGGAGAGATTTGCCATTCTCTTATTACTGTAATATCATTTTAAGCATAAATATACACTGCACTTAGCTACCAAATGATTTGAATAAACCATCTGTCTATATTGTCTTGATTTGTTCAGTTACATTTTTGACATCTGATTTTTTAAAACAGAAAACACAAAAATATTGACTTTGTTTCTGAGCTATTTGATCAGAACACCAAATTTCTAAAAATCACTTGATGACTTGGCATTTTACACACAAAAAATCATTCCTGGACACACAAAACAATCTCATACTAGAGTGCATCATACTTTGGGGGCTTGGCTTATGCTTCAAATCTAAATATACTTGCTTTCCAACAATCCAAGTGAAAGTGCTGTTGTTAAAGCAAGCTATGCCAAACCCATTTATGTCCATATTAGGTGACTGTCTTTCATGTTTCTGAAGTTGTCTAATGCATTCACCAAGATTATCCAAAAGGAGATATATGAGCTTCCATCTCATTTTCAATATCCAGAATTATGCTACTATGATGTTCTTCAGAACTTCTCCTTTAATATCCTTTCTCCCGTCCTCTTTTTGCTGCTGTTTTGGTTGTTGTAGGGAACCAGATTGTCTAGTTTAACTAAAGAAACATACACAAACACTGAGATATATTTGTGTAGGACTGCTCCACAGTTTTAAGGTGGGGAAATAAACAGTAGGAACCTAGTGGATAAATACAGTATAATCAAGAATGACACAGTTGTATGTGTTGTATAGATACTTGAAGCTCTGCTATTCAAGTAATAATTAAGATATTCCTCTAGCTACATGTTCCCCCGTATTCAAGCCTGTGTGAATCATCAGATTGCTGCAGATACTGCAATTCATAGTGCTTTGAACTGACTGAAAATTTGAGTCTTTAATGTGAGTGACAAGCATAAGAGCTAGAAATATTTGTAAGTGAAAGTTTAGGTTTTTGATCTCTGTTCTGCAGCAAGGGATGCATTTTGTAGCAACAGAAATGCAGACTATATGGACTGATGCCACCTGATGATTTTATCATGAGTTTTTCATCATTTAGTTTATTTTTAAAGCCCCAGCTCCTGGAATCTTATTTTTTTAAAAATTCAATAATCTGTGTAGCCCTCCTGTTTCAGGAGACAAGCTTGAAAACATGACCTGAGTGCACCTAAAAGGCACAAAGACCAAAGAGAAATAAAGTTAATCACACACACACACACGCACACACAAAACCACACTCCAATCATTATTTTAAGCCGATTTTATGACTTTTGGAGGGCTTGCCTCATGAGTTTTTAATACCCGGTGTTGGCTAGAGTGATATAAGATCATGCTTAGAACATTAAGATTTAAAAACAAATCTTTCTTTCAACATCTACATCATTACTATATTTACAGAGTTTCTACAATAAAAGTATCAATAACAAAATACTAGAAATCGTGTGGCTAAAGTTAGGCACTTAAAAAAGTGAGCTGAATATCCAAAAGTGCTTACGCGCCAGATCTCATATAGTTATAAATGGGAACTGCTCTATAACTCCAAAGGGGTTTCTTTTCTAGGTGCCTAACTTTAGCCACAAGTGTTTCCTTTAATCTCTAAACTATATAATACCGCAGTGACTCTACACTTAAGTCTTTCTTACTCAACTGTCTTCATATGCTACTTCATATACTGTCTACTTTTTACCTGATTTGTGGAACGGATGTACTGAATGAAGACAGAGAAGAGGATCAGAGTTTAGGAAGTTGTTAGAATGTGTATTATAAATGTTGACATGTCTATATTGTTATCAAATGCATAAATTGTAAGAGTAATAGTATATTTGTGTTAATTGCTGTATATGTACATTTTGTACTTTTTAATGCTTACTTTTAAAATGTTAATATTTTTATATAACATGTATAAGGGTTCTATTATATCAGTCTTAATTATAATAATTATGTTTCAGTAGGATATTATAAAATCTGGAATGTAGGGTTCATTCAGGTCATGTTTACATGGAGACATCCAGGAAAATTAATCTGAATGAACTAAAGGTGTGTGTTTGAAGTGGATTAGTTAAACTGCAAGAAATCTGTGTGAATGCTGTTATTCAGATGCTGTTATTAAAGTGGCATTTAGACTCTGTTGTGGATGCTGTTATTAAAGTGGCATTGATTTGATTTAGACTAATTCACTTTGGAAGTGAATTAAACAAAATCACATTTAATTCTGGAGGAGAGTGTCCACACAGAGATTTAATGCTATCTGTCTAATCCACTTCAAATTCACTTTAGTTCATTCAGATTAATTTTCCTGGATATCCCAATATAGAAAAGGTCTAAAAGATGTGTTCAATATGCTCAGTGAATATCTTCCCCTTGCACTGAAAGAGATTTAAAAAAAGATGACTCTTGACAGTAATGTTTTAAAGTACTCGGAATTACTTTATCAAGTAACTATCTCCTATAGAAGAGTACATGTTAATAATTGTCTTCTTTCCAAGATAAATAGGCTTGATCTACTTCCCTTAAGCCCAATGCAACTTTTGTCACTAATTGCAATGGCCCTATAATTATATCTTAAAATATTGCACAGTAAACATATAATTAGGGTAAACAATTAAAAAACCACTACCACTTAGAATATGTATGGCTTGTAAATTAAACTCAAACAAAGCTTTCTGAAATAACATTTTTGTTGAGGAATGCAAAATATTTTTTTCAATTCTCTGTCTTCCAGTTATTGCAATGATGAAAACAATAAAATATAATGCTCCAATTGCTTATGGTATGGTACAATTATAAAACTGCAGTTTTATCATTTTTAGTTTTAAATTATTAATTTTGAGCAGACTGGGATTTTTAATTAACACATGAAGTGGCTTGTTAAAGCTGCCGACCCACATATAGTTTATAATAGCAACATCAAAATCACAACAAAAGTTACTAAACTATGTCCTTTCTAAATGATAAACTTTTTAAAGTGTTCACTTAAAACCTTTAAAATCCCAAGTTTTTTTTTATTTTCCTAGGGCAACATCATTACAACCTGCGCAGAAACCAAATAAATTACAATTGAAAAATAAAATGATTAAATATTTTTCTTTCTTTGTATAAATAAGAATATCCATTATGCCCAAAGCACTACATAAAAAATAAAGATTCCAATTCTTAACTGATTCCAGTGGAGTCATTTCCCTTTCTACAGCATTAGTTAACCACTTGATTAAATAGTTTACACTACTGTATAAGAATGAAAGTGGTGGCCAGCACATCCCTCAGCCTACGCCACTTCCCGCAGCCCCCGTTGGCCTGGAACGGTGAACTGTGGCCAGTGGGAGCTGCGATCGGCCGAACCTGCGGATGCTGCAGGTAAACAAACCGTCTCGGCCCGCCAGCGGATTTCCCTGATGTGCCGCGTGCCGATCCCTGATATAGACCATGGGAAGTCCCGCCTCAAGGGATCTGACAGGCAGCAACCTCATGACTCCTGATTGGCTCCCTAGCCTGTATAAACCTAGGAAGAGTTCCAAGAAGTGTCCAGGCATCTGTGTGGGTCTTCTGTAGCAGCCACGACCAGTTCTGATCCCTGCTCCTGAACTCCTGGCTTTGACCTTGGCTTGAATTGGATTTTGCCTCCTGACCTGGACCCTGAAACCTGACTTGGATTTTGACCTTTGGTATTGACTCTGGCCTGGAACCTGAGTATGAACACTTGTACTACTCCCAGCCTCAGGTTTGCCCTTGCTCTGACCTTTGGTCCTGACTTCCCTTGTTGGGATACTGTCAGTTTGCCTGGACCACCCTAGGCATGAAGTCCTATCCTGTGGGGAACATGGAAGCACCCAGATACTCACTGCCCATAATGTCCCCAAATGGTACTGGAGATACCTGAATGGTTTGGTTGCTCCCAGGAGGAGTTCCCCATGCTTCAAGTCCAAGTATCACATCTTCCAACGGAGAACCAAGCTTGGTGTTGGCAATCTATCCATGATGAAAACGTTGCACTGCAGACCCAGGTGGCACAGCACACTGCAGATAACCAGATGTTATAACAGCAGGCAGCCTGGCAGCAGGATGAGAGTGCTGCCCTATGGGCATGCACTGTGCTGCGTACCTGGACCCAGTCCCCCTCCCAGAATATTTTAATGGGGACCATCAAAATTCAGGAGGTTTATTAACCAATGCTGCCTGATATTTCTGCTCTGCCCCCGGTCCTACCCCACTGACCAAGCATTTGGTCTTGTCTACACTAATAAGTTTCTGTGCAGTAAAGCAGCTTTCTGCATTATAATTCCTGAGGTGTACACACTGCCAAGCCACTTAATGCGCAGAAACTGCGCAGTTGCAGCGCTGTAAAAAAACCCACCCTGACAAGTGGTCGATTACGGTGCTGTGATTGCTGTGATTGGCCTCCAGGAGGTGTCACACAATGCCTGTTTTTCCCTCTCTGGTCATCGGTTTGAACTCTACTGCCCTGCCCTCAGGTGGCCAACCGTCATCTCCACCCCGTAAATTCCTTGGGAATTTTGAAAGACCCCTTCCTGTTTGCTCAGTGATGCGTTCAGTGGTCTCAGTGCATCTTTCCAGGGTGACCATGCCTGCTCCATGCACCAGGCGATCTCCCACTTGGAGCAATGCCGAGCTGCTGGACCTCATCAGCATTTCGGGAGAGGAGGCTGTCCAGTCTCAGCTGTGCTCCAGCCACAGGAATTATGATACCTACGGACAGATTTCACGATGCATGACAGAAAGGGGCCATGACCGGGACACACTGCAGTGCAAGGTCAAAGCGAAGGAGCTGTGGAATGCCAACCACAAGGCATGAGAGGCAAACTGCCTCTCTTGTGCTGCGCCGATAAGCTGCCGGTTCTACAAAGAGCTGGACGCAATACTCAGTGGTGACCCTACCTGCACTGCAAAGTCCACTGTGGATATTTCGGTGGCTCACATGCCAGTCGAGAGTGGACTGAGCCAGGAGGAGGAAATCTTGGACAAGGATGTGGAGGGGTGGGAACCCAGAGGCAGAGGATGACTTGGAGAGCAGAGATGCATGTAGCCAGGAGCTATTCTCTACCCCGGAGAAGGCTAGACAGTCACAGCTGTCGGATCTGGGCAAAGCGCAAACAGGAGAGGAGGCCCCTGGTAAGTGGCTCTGATTTTGGGAATTGCTGAAGCGAGTTGCTGGGGGCAGGAGGTTTGCAGAAAGCAGGCTTGGGTCTGTATGATGCACATATCACCACATGCCTAGTCTGAGCGGCAGAACAGGTTGTTGATTGACTTCCTCGCTTCAGGGGAATCTGCCTCAGAGATCTCCATGGAAACTCTAGTGGAGATACTCGGCAATCCACTGCAGCAGGTTCCTCAGCAGAGCTGCTTTGTTTCTTGCCCCAGTAAGGGTAACTTTCCTGCACCACTCTGCCATCACTGTGGGGGCCGGGGACATTGCTGTATACAGGTGAGCCGCATAAGGGCCAGGGCAGAAGCCGCAGTCTTGGAGAAGACCCTCCCTTGATTCCCTGCTCACCCTCAGCAGCAAGATATCTTCCATAATGAACACAGCCTGTGGAAAATGTGAGGACAGGAATAATTATACAGCCCCCCCCCCTACAGTCCTCGCTCTCCCCAAGAGCCACATGCCCAGTGTATAGTATGGTCCTGGAACACTGGATTTCCCCTGCCCTTGTGGCTACTCACCATTGTGGGGGTCTTGTGGGCCATATGTGCTTGCCTGGGGTCAGCCAGTTAGTGACAGGTATGTGAACAGTGGCTGCGTTTTAAATCACCGAATCAGTGGTCTGTGCGTTACAAACAATACTGCTTCTGTAAAATGTTGCATGTTGGCTTCACAGATATGACCTTGGGAGCCCAGCCTCCCTCTTTGTTATCGCTGGCTGAATGGCTGTGCAGAATTAGAAAGCAGCCACGAAGAACTAAGGAGGACTTTCTGCGTGAGGTCATGATGAACTCTGCAGCCAAAAACCAAAAATTGAAGGAGTGGCGGAACAACGAGAAAAGGGACCGAAAGGAGAGCACGGCGTGCCAGAATGAAGCCACAGAGTGGCTCTTAATCATTATGGAGTGCCAAACGGACACACTTCAGGCACTACTACCACTGCAAACCGAGCAGCTTCGTGCCTGTCCTCCCCTGCAGCCACTGTCACAAAATTCTTTCCCATGCACCCCCCAGACACCGCCAACACACTATTATCAACCTCCTGGCTCCAGTCTGTACCCACAGCATTCCACTCCTCCCCCATCACAGTCCACACTCCCAGTACCCATTGCACACCACACCCATCCCTTTGCGGTTAGCCCTACTAAAGTACAGTACCCGCTGCACTGTACTCCAGAGGAGAAGGTTGGATATGATACCTGGATATACACAAATCTTTAACCGTCCCAGGACCCCACCTCCTCCTGGGACCCTCCCTTCCCCCATTCCCCAGAGTGATTATGTGGTTTTTGTTTGTTTGTTTGTTTCTCTCCTTCGGTTGTTGTTTTTTTAATAAAAGAATTGTGCTGGTTTGAAAGCAATTTTTATTCTTTTATTGATTTTATTGAAATCAAACAGAGCCCTTCAAAGCACCAGGCAATTTTCTTAAACCTTCACAGTGCATCGTCTGTACCAATCACAATCACCTCCTAGTATTACAAGCACTGCACTCCCGAGCATAGCAACAAATATTAGTGGCTTTTAGTTTCAAATTGCTGCCTCAAGGCATCCCCTGATCCTTATGGCCCTGTGCTTCTCCCCTCTAATAGCCCTGGTCTCTGGCTGTTCAAATTCAGCCTCCAGGCACTGATCCTCAGAGGACCAGCCCTGAGTGAAGCTTTCACCCTTCCCTTCACAAATATTATGGAGCATAGAGCACGCGGCTATAAGCATAGGAATATTGTCATTGGCCAGGTCCAGCCTCCCATATAGGCAGCACCGGCAGGCCTTTAAATGGCCAAAACCACACTCAAGAGTCATTCTGTACTTGCTCAGCCTGTTGTTGAACTGCTCCTTGCTGCTGTCAAGGTGCCCCATGTATGGCTTCATAAGCCACGGCATTAAGGGGTAGGCAGGGTTTCCCAGGATCACTATGGGCATTTCGACTTCCCCTATGGTGATCTTCTGGTCCAGGAAGAAAGTCCCAGCTTGCAGCTTCCTGAACAGGTCAGTGATCTGAAAGATGCATGCATCATGCACCTCTCTGGACCAGCCTGCGTTAATGTCCATGAAACACCCACGATGATCCACAAGCGCCTGTAGAACCATAGAGAAATACCCCTTCAAATTAATTTACTCAGTGGTTAGGTGGTCTGGTGCCAGAATTGGAACACGCATGTCATCTATCACCCCTCTGCTGTGAGGGAAGCCCAGTTGTGCAAAGCCATCTACAATGTCACACATGTTGCCCAGAGTCACGGTCTTTCGGAACAGGATGTAATTAATGGCCCTGCACATTTCTGTCAACATGAGTCTAACGGTCAACTTTCCCACGTTGATGATCCTCACTATGCCAGCTAAGCAGAGACTGCCCTGAACGAACTCCAGCAGGGGTAGGGACCGGACTTTTCCTATGTCTCCCACTTTCGGCAACTAGTATCTGACACCGAGTAGACCAAAGTGGCCCAATTCTACCAATTCTGATGGGGACTACGCAAGGAGATTAAGGATGAGCTAGTTCACATGGAGGCCCCAACCAATCTAGGTACCTTTGTAAACCTTGTCATATGCATCAACAATAGGCTCAGCAAATGACATGAGGAAAGGTAAAAGTCAATTTTACCACCCAGCTGGTGCCTCTTGGTACCTATCTCCAACCCAGACCATGTGTGATGGGTTCCCCTCCTTTAAGGTGCTACCTGATATACTGGGATACCACTGAGCCTGCCCGTTCCACCAGCCTGGACCACCTTTACTGTGTCTTGCTGAGCCAGGCTCTTAAGCCTCCTCTAGCACACACACACACAGGCAGGGCCACACCCAGCTGCAGAAAGACACTGAGATCAGTGCTGGAAGACCCAGCTTAAGGGACTTGCCCCAGCACTCAGATGCCCACCTCCCTTGGAGTGCAGACCCAAAGATATATTGTCTTGAGCTCAGAGGTACACAGATGACCATACTGGCAGGGGACACCTTTCCCAGGCCGGCAATTTAAAGGGCCCGGGGCTCCTGGCAGTGGTCGGAGACCCTGGCCCTTTAAATCACTGCCAGAGCCCTGGGGTTCCCAGCCGCTGCTGCAGCTATCACTACCATAGGGCTCCATCAGTGATTTAAAGGGCTCGGGGCTCCAGGCCACCACTACTGAAGCCAGAGCCCCAGTCCCTTTAAATCGTTGCCAGAGCCTGGGGTAGAGGTGGCGATGTAAAGGGCCTGGGGATTTAAAGGCGCTGCCCCTTCTGCTTGAGGCCCCATCCCTTCCAGCTGAGCTCCCCCCACACTTGCTTGGGATCCCGGCAAGTCCCTTAAGCTACTTTTACCCCTGCTTGCACTGTATAGAAAGATTTGCACAGCGTAAGCTCATAAAAATTCACCCTCTCCCTCATTGTGAAGAGAGATATACACAGCTTCTTGCCCCCCTCCCCCGATATGGATTGCAAAAACTGGGTTATGTTATAAACAAAAAATAAGTTTATTAACTACAAAAGATAGATTGTAAGTGATTATAAGTGATAGGAAACAGAACAAAGCAGATTACCAAGCAAGTAAAACAAAACATGTATACCAAGCTTAAGATCTTATAGAGCCTGGTTTCAAGAAGTAATTTCTCACTGTAAATGTTATTTTAGGCAAGTTGCAGAGTTTTGAAGCTTAGAGTTCCTGTTATTTCTTCTTACAGACTGGACCCCTGTCTCAATCTGGACTCACCCCTGCCTTTCCCTTCATGTCAGTTCCATTTGTGCCTTCAGGTACTTTCAGCATTCCTTTTTCTTGGGTGGGCAATGGAGAAGGGTCCTGTTTGCCTTCTTCCCCAGCTTTAAATACAATTGACATAAGGCAGGAATCTTTTGTTTCCCAAACTTGATCTCTCCCTCCAGTTAGTGGAAGATTACTAGAAGTCCAATATAGTGTTTAGTGTCAGGTGACAGGACCACCTGACCTACTATTGTCACAGCTAAATCCCAGGACAACTCTCAGGAAGAAGAGAGATTAGTATCTTCACAGTCTTATTGTTTCTTTCTAATGGCCCGTCAAGGCTGATGTCCTGTTGTCTGGTGGATGTCTCCCAAAATACACACCCAGTTGTGATTGTTACATAGTCCATATTCCTAACTTAGACACAGAAATGATACATGCATGCAAATTGGATAATCACATTCAGTAAATAATAACCTTTCCAATGATATTGTACATGAGCCATCTTGCATAAGGTATATCTTAGTTATGCCATATTCATACCATAACCATATTTCTATGAAGAATACAGGGTGTAACGTCATGCCATGAACCCATGCAGTCAGATAGCACCCACTGCCATTTGACCCTGAGAAAAAAGAGCACCATCGCTGCCACGGGATGTGTTTCTATTTTGGAGAATCCAACTATACTCCAAATTCTAGCACAACACAGTTTGGGAAACAACTGTGCCCAGTCCTGGTAGCGTGGGTTGGCCTTGGTGAGCCCCAAGATAATGCCCTTCTACTCCTCACCAAGGCATGCCCCAGGCCTGGTGAGCACTCCCTGCACATTCCAAGTTTGCCTCCATGTTCCAGGGGAGCCGTACCAAATTCCACCATAATGGGCACTGGTGCATTCCAGGGCAGCAGACAGCATCATTGATGCTGATACTGGTGAAGCCCTGGGTATTCCAGTTGAACCAAACGCTGTCCCTGACCTAGTGGAAACTATAGATCGCTCAATCCTATCATGGAGGTCAGTGACACAGGAGACAGTGCCTCTGGTAGTTGCCATTCAGGACCATAGGGAGGTCCTTCACTTCCAAATGATCCTTTCACCATACTTCCCAATAATCCTTGGAATTTCATGGCTGTTGGCTCATAATCCACACATTGTTTTCATGAGCACCAGGTTAGCTTCTGCTCCAAGTTCTGCCAGCAAATTTGCCTATGTTTGCCATCTGATAAACCTCAAAACCAAGAAATATCCCCGGCCATGGGTCAGGTGGGACCGGCATCAGTGTTGACTGCAACACTAACTCCCAAGTACAGAGACTATGGAGACATCTTTGAGAAGAATGCAGACATCCTACCACCATACTGGGATTGTGATTGCCGCAAGATGCCATTTATCTGTATCTACATTCAGAACTCAAGTTGGCTGCTCTGCATTCCTATCTCCAGGCGAATATGGCCAAGGTTTCATACAGCTGCCTACCTCTGTCACTGGGCCCTCTGTTCTGTTTTGTTAAAAAGAAAGATGTAACCCTGAGTTTATGTGTGTATTACTGGGCCCTTAGTCAGGTACTCATCAGGAATCAATACCCCTTCCACTCATCCCAGAACTACTGGACCATGTATGACAATATGGTTTGGATCCAAATCAGGGATGAATGGAAGATAGCTTTTCAAACCCAATACATCCAATAGGAATACCCAGTAATGCCATTTGGCCTCACAAATGCCCCTGCAACTTTCCAGCACTTCACAAATGAGATCTTCAATGACATCCTAGACCAGTACATCATGGTCTACCTAGATGATATCCTCATCTTTTCCGAGGATAATGAAGAACACACCCAGCACAACTGGTCAGTCCTAAAATGACTCTGCCACCATGGCATGTACGCAAACACGAAAAAAGTGTAGCTTTGACCAGTGCTTCATGGAGTTCCTGGGCTACATTCTGTCTCCTCAATGGTCTCCAAATGGACCTCCAAAAGGTGGAAATGGTATGGACCTGGGCACCCCACCAAAACATCAAGGAGCTGCAAGAGTCCCTGGGACTTGCTAACTTTTATAGGTGCTTCAGCTCCAGGTTTTCAAGCCAAATCACTGCACTGACAGCGCTTCTTCAAAAAACACCACTTTCACCTTGTTTCCAGAGGCCCCAAAAGCATTCGATCAGCTCAGTAAGACCTTTACCAGTGCCTCGATCCTAGTTCATCCTAGTCCTGCACAACACTTTATTGTCAAGACTGATGCCTCCAATGTGGCAACTCGGAACATACTTTCCCAATGGCATAGTCCCTAACAGTACCTCCACCCTTGAACCTACTATTCCTGGAAGCTCATTCCAGCCAAACAGAATTATGAAATTCTAGATAAGGAGCTTCCAACCATCAAAAAGCCTTTGAAGAGTGGCACCATTATCTGGAGCAGGGGTCTCAAACACATGGCCCGCGGGCCACATGCGGCTCGTGGAGCACTTCTCTGCAGCCTGCTGAGCTTCCCGCTCCCCCCCCACCCCGAGTTACTTACTGAAGTTCCGCCGCCAGAACAGCTGTCTGGTGGCTTTGCGGTTTCTGGGAGGGAGGGGGGAGGAGCGAGAAGTGCGCACACAGGGGAGGGGGGGGAGAAGAGGTGGGTCGCCAGGCTCCCCCCGCCCCCCTTCCCAGTTACGTCCTATGGCCGCCAACTCCCCTCACCCCCGCCCCCCCCAGTTACGTTCTGTGGCCGCCAACTCTCCTCACCCCCGCTGCCAGTTACGTTCTGTGGCCGCTAAGATCGCTAAGATCCCGGTTCCCTCTGCACTGCTCCAAGGTTCTATCTTTACCCCCAGGCAGTTCCCACCGCCAGAACAGCTGTCTGGTGGCTTCGCGGTTTCTGGGAGGGAGGGGGGAGGAACGGCGAGCCACGTGCTCAGGGGAGGAGGCGGAGAAAGGGTGGAGAAGGGGCGGGGCCTAATGGAAGGGGTGGAGGGGGGGCGGGGCTGGGGGCAGCAAGGGGGCAGGATCAGTGATGTGGCCCTCGGGCCAATGCACTAGTCCTCATGCAGCCCTCGTGGTAAGTTGAGTTTGATACCCCTGATCTGGAGGGTGCTCAGTACCCAGTACAGGTATACACAGATCATAAAAGTTTGGAGTATCTTGGCTGAGTCAAAGCGCTGAACCAGAGGCAGCTTCACTGGGTCCTATTCTTCCAATGCTTCAATGTCACCATCATGTACCAACCAGAACAAGACCGCCGATGCCTTGTCCGGAAAAGGGGAATATGTTGCCACCTGGAAACCTCACCTCATGAAGTTGCCTTGCATTCTTACGCCCCAGAACTCTCTGATGCCAAAATTCCCCGAGACCTCATGCCACTGATCCACTCAGACAGAGAAAAGGAACCTCCTCCCAAGGAACTTGAGACAGCAATCCGGGGGCAACACCAGATCAGTATGGCTTACTCTATGTTAAGGGCCCCTTGTATGTTCCAACAGGACCTCCCCCAGTTAGACGTACTGCATCTCTTTCATGACTCACCATTAACTGGCTATCTGGGGTGCCTCAAAACACATCATTTGGCTTCCCACTCCTTTTGAGATGGCCCCAAATGCGCATGACAGTCCACACATATGTTGATTCCATGAGACATTCACCCTCACCAAGACGCTGTGCTAGAAACCCCTCATACCTTCTACGACCCCATCTAGACCCTTGGTGGCCATTACCCTGGATTTCATAGCTGAGCTCCCCATGTTTAACAGGCACCCTATAGTTCTCACTGTGTTCAACCAGTTGACAAAAATGGCCCACTTTGTCCCCATTGCGTCCCTGCTATCTGAAGAAATAATGGCCGAGCTCTTGCTCCTGATTGGCTCTCCATTCTATATAAACCATCGGAGTGTTCCAGGAAGTGTCCAGGCAACAGTGTATTTCTTATGCAGCTGCTATGGTGACCATTTCTGCTCCCTGCTCCTTAACTCGTGGCTGTGACTTGGCTTAACTTTGGCTTCACCTCCTAGCCTGGACCCTGAAACCTGACTCAGATTCTGACCTTTAGTATTGACTATGAACTCCTCCACTACACCCAGCCTCAGATTTGCTCCTTCTCTGACTCTTGGTCTGAGTGGATCCTGAGAAACAGGAAGTCTGTAGCAGAGCATGGAATGGAATAGGTCTGCCCAGATCCTAGCTAATGGCCTAACCTCTGTATAGTCCTTCCTCTAATTCTGTCCTTCACATTATACTGAAGACAGTGGTATTTATCCCTGAATAATTACAGGATCAACCCCAATAATAAAAATAACTTGCATTTCTATATTTTCATCCTGGATGATCCTAAATTGATGCATGTACCATGGGACTGATTTTTCTTTAAAAGGCACTATAACCAATATTAATTTTTGCAAACAATTTTTCATGCCTCCTACACTAGTCCATGGAGTTGGCTGGGCAGTAAAAAGAGAGTGTGTTGAAGCATCCATTAGGATGATGCAATGTGGACACTCTTGTTATTGACTGGGATTTTCACAGGGACTTAGGTACCCAACTCCCATGGAAGTCAATGGGAACTGGGTGCCTAAATACTTTAGGTCTCTTAGAAAATTCTAGCTGTTATTTTATTTGTGTCACAGTAATACCTACAGGCTCTACTCATGATTTCTGGCGCTGCTAGATGCTGGACAGACGCATAATTCGTCCCAGAATTCAGATTGGTGTAATGTGGTCTGTACAAACCCCAACAGAGATCAGTGGCTACCTGCTACAATGGGGACTCAAGGAGATTTTGTTGATACAATAGTCAACTATTTGCACTTTAGAAAAAAGTGTGTGTCATACGACGTTAGGCAACATTCAATCTAAATTTGAAATAGTTCTAATATTTCCTGGTAAGGACTAAATACAAAAGTACAGGCTATAGATGAAACGAAATATCAGTGGTCTTTGAATGCCTTCCTCTGTTGATGTCATATAGATGTAGCAATCATTAGCACTTATTTCTTCAAACCTCCTGTTCTCAGAATTATTGAAGATCATTACCCATGTACAAACTGAGGCTTCTTAACAATCAATTAAGGCTTAATTTATCATTTTTTCTTTCTCCTGAAGTACCTTAATAGTGTGTTTGGGGTCATTATATTATATTCTCATAACTTCTCTATTGTTTCTCATTATGTGTGGGTAACTCAGCTTTTTCATAACACAGCTATTATGTGTTAAATAGCACTCATAGTAAAGTGGGCTTTGCTAGTTTTAAACCTCACCAATTGAGGAGGCTCTTCTCATGTTGTTTCATGACTTCTCATTGACACAAAACAAGATTCAGGTACCTCATGATAAAAGACTGTAGCTTTATGCAAGGTAGCTGGAAATCAGAAAAGATATTCTCTTTTCTAAGTGCATGAAAAATCAAATGTAGAGTTCATTAATATGTCTGCAAAGGTAATCTCAGATTGTGTAAATTGACAATACAGTTTCTAGACACCGCACTGTAGGGTACATACTGTACATCTCACAGTTGGTGGTTGTTAATGTTTCTCTACACATCTAATACATCTGTTTTTTTCATAGGACCTTTTAAACAGAAATATAAGAAAGCATTTCTTAAAGACACTATAACAAAAAATTAAGGGAATATTCTATTTAGAAATAATTCTACATAGCATATTCTGTTTTATTTTTTCTTCCCTTATTTCAGCATGAAATGACTTCCTGCCTCATAAAGAGCAGCATGAAAAGACTGCAGATGGTTCCTTTGCATTTGTCATAATGCTCTGTTCGTTACATATCTGGCCAAGATTTTTCCAAAAGAGGATCCTAAAAGTAGACTTTTCAATTAATAATCAGGCTGAGACTTTCCAAAGGTGCCTAGGGGAGTTAGGGACTTAGTGGCCTGGTTTTCAAAAGTGATGAGTATCCAACAGCTCCCATTGACTTCATTGGGACCTGTTGGGTGCTCAGTACTTTGGAAAATCGGGCCACTTATTTAGGACTCTAAATATAGCATAGAATCCTAAATTTAGGATCCCATTTTAGAAAATCTTGGTCCCTATATTAGTTAAAATGTCAGAATCTAAGGCTCTTGAGTTCCAAAGAAGAGTAGCCACTAGTAGCACATAAACTGTCCAGTTTTCATGCCAATATTTCTAGGAATGACAGAACAAAAACAAAATTGAAATCTCTGGAGATATGAGTTTGAGAATCATCTGGCCCTCTCCTAACCATAGAGAATGCCTCATGCTTTTTTATAAGAGCATAATGGCCATTTTAAGCAACAAAAGGGACTTATACTTATTCAAACGTTTTGGGTTTTTTTCTCTCAGGCACTATGGGGACTTTATCAATGGAAAATAGGGAATGTAGGCACCTACAGGGTTAGGTGGTAGCTGAGGATGGGGGTTGAGGACCTAATTTTGGATTTAGGCACCTAAAATTGCAGGCACAAAAATTCCTTTGTGGACCTAAACCTTTATGTCTAACTCAAGATCAACTGTTTCTGTTTCTTTATGCACTCTTCCCTCTCACACACAGAGCCGGCGCTACCATTAGGCAACCCTAGGCAGTCACCTAGAGCACCAGGATTTGGGGGGTGGCATCTCAGGTCCCTCGGCAGCTGCCGGCTGGGGACCTCAGCAGCCTCTCCCGCCACCGCCTAGGGTGGCAAAAAACTGGCGCCTCCCCTGCTCACACACATTAGTTCTAATACATTTTTCTTGGTAACGGAGAAGACAAGGGACTTTCTATGTTATGGACTTTCTATGTTAGGAACTTTTCATACACTGGGCAGAGTTGTATGGAAAAAGCCCTTGGTTAGATTTCTGAATCAACACCACAAAAATCAAGTGGACAAGATATGGTACATTTTCAGGCCTGTCTCTCTAAAATCCATTTTATTTTGGAGTATGCCGAGTAATTTCAAGACTTTCTAAAGTAGACTAATTTCTTGTGGTGGTTCCATGGTTTTTGGCAATAATTACCCATTATATAGTATACAACTTTCATACTTTCAGTATTTTAAAATCTTTGCTGCCAACCAGGTGACTGGAACAATTAAAAATTGCTGTGCTTTTGGGGAAACATTTGAATTTCTGACACGATCACAGAAGTTAAATAAATGTAATATCATTTCCTATCTTGAAATCTGATGAAACTTTTCAGTGCTTTTTATCCTTTTCATGCAGTTGTGTGTCTTTTTTTACCTTTCTTTTTAACTGAGCCCTTTCCTGTACAAAGCTTGGAGAAAATGAGGGTAAAAATGTTTACTGGCCAGCTAACATCCTCTTCCCTCACCCAATTTTAAGCCTTCAACTAAAAGTGCAAATTCTGCAGATTATTCATTTTTTGTGGTAGGGGGCACATATATTCATATGCAATCACAAATATGTTTTTCCACCTATAATAATTTAAATTTTTAATCTCAGGACAGAATGCACAGAATTAAAAATAGCAATTAAGTTAGTAATATAGACTGATAAACCTGATTTGTTTTCCAACCATTAAGATCTAATAAATAGAGAATAACCCAGAGACATGTACTTAAATTATGTCAGTTTGATTCTACATTTAGTTCTGATTTAGAACCATATATTCCAGGGCCAAATCCTGAATTGAGCACAGCGGGATCCATTGAAATCCAGGAGAAAAAGATCCGTATCTGACTAAATGATGTTCCACAGTTATTAATTCAGCCTCGGGGCTGCAGTAGCTTCTGCAAATGTTAAACTTTCCATCTATAGGGGAAATGGCTTGGAATACATGGAAGCACAACCACCAGTTCCCTTTCTGATGACAGCACAGAAGGAGGATGCTAGGAGAACTTTAGTCTACATAGCCTTGTCTACATTAGGGTAGTTGACCTATAGGGTACTGGGAGCGCACAGCCTCTACTGTGGTACCTGGAATCCTCTCTTCAACCACATGGTTGTTCCAGAGTACTTCTGCTGCAGACTAGGTCTTCTGTGACTATGGCACAGGATTTGCCCCGTAGTGTTTATTGAATTGGAAATATCGAGTCCATAAATCATTAAAAAGTTTAAGGGCTTGAAATGACCATCCTGGCTTTTTTTAAATAATGGCTGGGGAAAAGAAGACATCTCTACCTTATCCATAGATGCATTAGGGTATGTTGCAAAATTATGTCAGTCTATGATATACATATAGGAAGCTAAATTTTGCTCCCTACAGATTGATTTCAGGCTGTAAAATTTGGTCCATTATATCTGAAACATTGCGTGCATTTTTAAATGTGTTTGGCAAAATAGTGTACCATCTTGAAATTTCACTAGCTTAACTCATTATGATTGTTGGCTACCTTGTCACATTTCATTATCCCAAAATTAAATACCAACAATTCACAAAGATGTGAGAACCTAAGGGGAGAAGCAGTGTTAAGTAGAAACAATTCCAGCTGACTGACTCTCTATATAAATATTGTTGTAATGTTATTCACCTGAGTACCTAAAGGTAACGTGAAAACATGCTGGATTTAAATGGACACAGTAGTGCCACTTGCAAGTTCGATGCCTTGAGTTCGCTACACTAGAGAACAGGCTTCATCTATTAAGAATTTACCATTCATCTATTAACATTTACCTGCCTTCTCCTCCATGGAGGAGGAGAAGGCAGAAAGTCATTCAACTCTTTCTATATTGTACAACACTGTTTTTGATTATGTTTGGCAACTAGTGGCATGGGGAAAATCCTGCTATAATGAGTGTTCTACAATGTATATATGTAAATAGGTAATTAATAGATGGTGCTCAAGAATGTGGACTAGTTAATGGGTTTTGTAGGACCAATACAACTTTTTTTATTGTTCTGCACTACAAATGGCTTCCTCTGTGTAGATGTTTACAAGGTGCTCTTACCACATGTCCTTTTTACTGATAGACTCTCAAGATAGGGGAAAGTAGAGGTAGGCAATCTGGCAGTAAGTCTTGGACCCATTTTAATTCTATTCTATACAGCTTTTTATACTGTGCTTATCACCATAGTATCTGATTGCCTTCTAGTAATGTATTAAACAGCATAACTAAACATCTGTCACATGTTGTTTGTTTTCTCATCCTCTCTTCGGAGGGAGAAGCATGTGCAGTGGACTGTCTTGTTTTCTTATGTTTTGTTTTTAAAATCTAAATATACCTGTTGCTATGTGTCTCTGTTAGAAAAGGGAATATCAGAGAAATGCACTTTCTACTTGAAGTAGAAAGTCGTGAGGTTTGCAGTGGCCCTTGGTTCCTGGTGGAATTCATTTCATAGTCTTGGAACAGCCCCCAGAGAAAGTTCTGTCTCCCTCACAGATGAACTTTAGTCTTATTTTTTTGTTTCATTTTGCCAGAGGCATGTAGCTGTCAACCACAGTCTTCATTCCAGAACTTCAGGCTATCTTTTAGATATCCTGGGTCGGGATCATAGTGCGCTTTCAAACTAAGGGCTCATACTTTGAGCCTGAGTAAAAATTCTATGAGAAAACAGTATAGAGAAGGGAGGACACGTTTGATATGTTTATGGTAGCTTCTGTTTGAGAAGTTGCACTTCTGTGTTCCGATCAAGTTGGAGTTTCCTAAGTGCTGAAGCCTTCTTGAGCAGGGATATTGCATTGCTGTAATCCAGCCAAGAGGTGACAAAGTGAGTCACTGAGGCCAGAATGGGACAGCATTTCCTAGCCAAGAGGAAATAGCATAAAAGTGTCACTTGTGGATGCTGCTATGTGAGAGCTCAGCATCAGTGAAGAATCCAACAGTATTCCTAGACAATGGACTGAATTGAGCAATTGTGGGTGTGTCCCTTTTTCCAGCTGTGACTTCATGGCTGCAAGCTCTTCAAAGTACTTTCCTCTGTTCTCCAGCATCACCTCCGTCTTTCTTGGATTCAGCTTCAGAAATCTGTTCATACATGAGCTGATCTCATTCAAGCACTGGGCCATCTTGGTAATAATGGTGTGGTCTTATGTGGTGAAGGATAGGTCAGGATATGTCAGGGAAACTGGGGGATGAGGATGGGAACATACTCTGGAGGATATGTTTCTCTTGCTCTGTAACAAAGTATCATATGCCAAATCTAGCTAATGCTACACAGATACAGTGAGTCAAGAATCTACTCTTCCCATGCCAGCACCCACACAGGGTCATTGAGCATTGGCAGTTATGTCTGCCAGACTTCTTATGTCTCTTTAACTGCAAACATACTGGGAGACTATCCTTCTCTGGTGTGTGAAGAAGTCTAAGGTTGGAGGGTTGGGGAGAATGCTTCTTATGTCCATATCCAGTGCCCCACAGCACAGGATTTGGCTCTAGTGTCTGACAGTCAGTGCATTATCTCTCTAATTTGAATGGTATTTGTTAAAGACATTTCAGTGATTTTAATATTTTACCTAAAAATATTATGCTATCTGACAGGAATCAGATTCCAGTGCTGGAGATGCTCCTTAAAAGAGGAATGTTTTCTCAGACACATCCAGAGAGGGTAATGAGTGGAGGGAAAACCTTTGGAAAATATCAATTAATTAGATTCCTTCTGTTTTTATGCACAAGGCCAATGTGTACTGGACTTACAAGGCTAAACAACTGAGAGGTTCAAATACTTCTTTGAAATGGGTTTAATACATATTTGAAATGCAACCATGAAAATTAGAAAACCATTACAAAGCCTGTGTCAAGGGATAAGAAACATTATGAAATATAGTATACAGGTCACTTTTAAAACTGGTCAGTTTTGCCTTAGGAAGATATTATTTACTTAACAATTCAGATTTAAATTTAAAAAATAAATATTCAGTGGGCTAGACACATTTAGGAACTCCCCCGGCATCCACCCTTCCCTAATGTCCCAACTCACTGAAGGCAGCAGGACAGTAGTGCCAGTGTTGCTCCTGGATGGGAAAGGTAAAAAAAAAAATCTAATGGAACGTTTTCCCATTGAAATATGGGGGTTTATCAAAATCAATATCTTTTGGAGGAAAATAAAAAATTTAGATGAAAATGTGAAAAAATATTTTGGTTAGGATCATCATTAGCATCTGCAACCACTCTAGCTACCACACTGCCTGTGGTCATTGTCCTTAATGCCCTCATTCTCTATTGGCCCTTCTCCCTGGACCTAAGAACACCTAGCGCAGTATTCTGTATTCTGACAGTGGCCAATGACAGATGCTTTAGAGAGAATGAACAGAATGATCATCATGTGATCCATCCCCGGTCATCCAGTCCCAGCTTCTGGCAGTCAGAGGCCTAGGGACTACTAGAGCATGGGGTTGCATCCCTGACCATCTTGGCTAATAGCCATTGGTGGGCCTATCCTCCATACATTTATCTAGTTCTTTTTTAAAAATCCAGATATAGTTTTGGCCTTTGAAACATCCCCCGGCAATGAGTTCCACAGGTTGATTGTGAATTGTGTGAAGAAGGACTTCATTTTGTTTGTTTAACCTGCTGCCTATTAATTTAATTGGATGACCCCTGGTTCTTGTGTTATGTGAAGAGATAAATAACACTTCCTCTTTCACTTTCTCTGCATCATTCATGATTTTATAGATTTCTATCATATCACTCCTTAGTTGTCTCTTTTCCAAGCTGAACAGTCCCAGGCTTTTTAATCTCTCCTCATATGGAAGCTGTTCCATACCCTTAATCCTATTTGTTGCCCATCTCAGTAACTTTTCCATCTCTAATATATTTTTTGTGAAATGGGGCGATCAGACTTGCATGCAGTATTCAAGGTGCGGGTGTACCTTTTCCCAATATTTTCTAACATTCTATTACCATTTTTGACTGCCACTGCACATTGAGTGGATGTTTTCAGAGAACTATCCACAAGGACTCCAGTGCTCTTTTTTGAGTGGTAACAACTTATTTAGACACCATCATTTTGTATGTATAGTTCATAGGCGCCGACTCCGTGGGTGCTCCATGGCCACAGAAAAAAATTAGTGAGGGCTTAGCATCCATGGGCAGCCAACTCCCCCCATTTCCCCTCAGCACCTCCCCACTGTCAGTACCCCGCTGATCAACTCCACGACCTTACTCCCAGTGCCTCCCTCCCACCACAATCAGCTGTTCCACTGCATGCAGAAGGAACTGGGGAGGGGGTGGAACTGGATGGGAAGGTTGGGGTGGGGATGGAGCAGCAATGGGGTCTGGAGCAGAGCAGGGGGCAAAGGGGTGTTTGAGCACCCCCAGGGCAAGGAGGAAGCTGGCATCTGTGGTTGGGATTATGTTTTCTAACGTGCATTAATGTTCATTTATCAAGATTGAATTTCATCTGCCATTTTGTTGCCCAGTCATCCAGTTTTGTGAGATCCCTTTGTAACTCTTTGCAATCAGCTTTGGACTTAACTATATTGAGTAATTTTGTATCATCTGCATAGAGATTATATTTTCTAAAATACATCACAGCCTCTCAGCCATGAGACCCTGTACAGGACAGTGCTGAGCCAGGTTGAGAGAGGATTATAAACAGTAATTCTCCCACCTGCTTTGCAATGAGACAAGTGGCCCCTGCTGGCAGGAGGAAAAAGCACTGAAAGTCTTTAAATAGCAATCATGTGTTGGTCAGAGCTGGAAGTTTGAGGGAGATCAGAGATGGTGTTGTCCCCCAGCTGCAAACTGTTAGGGAAAATTTGTCTTTCTCCCCTCCCTCAGTAATGCCTATAAACCTGGGCCCTGAACAACATCAGCAGGTCTCATTGAGGAACCATAAGGCTTGAAGATCCCAGGAAAGCAGAGTGCGTATCTGTATCTGACTTTCTAGTTTTGTTATTCCTGTATGTTTGTTTCATTAGGATAAATTTCAGTTGGAGCTACTTTTTTTGCATCATACTGTTTCAGGGGAGTGGGCCAGGAAATCAAATGCCATTAAAATATAGAACAAGCAAACAAAAGAACATAAAATGTGGAAAATTAAAATCAACTAAGCTGCTGAAGTACAGTAACTTCTTGTTGAAGCATTAAAGAAAGAATCATGTAGTTAAGAGTCTTTGGCAAGTTTCCCTCAATTTCAAAATATTTGTTAAAAAAACCAAAAACCCTTCATTTGGCAGGAATTGTGTTAAACTCCAAGGCTAACATTTTTCTTATTGTGCATTTTAGTCATTCCCGCTTGATATCCATGATCAGTCCTAGTTCAACGGTTGTGATGCAAATAGACTTTCAACTGCCTTCCCAGGTATTCCAAATAAAAGTACCATGACCTCAGTCGGAATGTTTCCTTGCAACTTTGTTGGTTCCTGTGCTTAAAGAAGTTTGAATTCTCTCTTTTTAATGGCTTGGACTTGGTATCATGGTTTCAGCTGGTTGATATTTGATGAAAATGAAAGCAATGCTTAAGGGATGAATGTCAGTGAGCTCTTGAGGTTCGAAGGATTATATGTTCAGCTATGGTGGACTGCTTGGAATAATTGTATATTAAAAAGAAATCAATCAATGGCGTCTTAAAGGGAGATGCTATGCATTGTGAAGCCACTGATCAGCTCTGAAGTGTAGAAAGTACACTAACATAGTAGTTCTCAGCCAGGGATATGTGTATGTTTGAGGGAACACAGAGGTCTTTCAGAGGATACATCAACTTATCTAGCTATTTGCCTAGTTTTACAACAGGCTACATAAAAAGCACTAATGAAGTCGGTAAAAACTAAAATTTCTATGGCAATGACTTGTTTCTACTGCTCTGTTTGCTGTATACGGAAATGTAAATACAATATGTATATTCCAATTGATTTATTTTATAATGATATGATAAACATGAGATAGTAAGCAATTTTTCAATATAGTGTGCTGTGTCACTTTTGTATTTTTATATTTTATAAGTTTTTAAGTGAGGTGAAACTGGGCGGTACACAAGACAAATCAGACTCTTGAAAGGGGTACAGTAATCTGGAAAGGTTGAGAGCCATTGCACTAGCAGATGAGCCATTTTACATTTACAGACCTGTCTGCCTTACAGAAGCTTCTGCTTTAGGGAAGCCTGGAGGTCCCTTACCTTTCAGAGTGGATGCTACTTCGCTTAACTATGGAAATAAAATGAATGAACTCAGGTGGAAAAACTGAGAGGAAATTATGTCAAAGCAACTTTGCTTCAAATGTATAAATACTTTTTTTTACACTGTTCCTTGTAACTGAGGGATAGGTTGTCCATACTACTTAAGAAAACCAAACACATAACCTTTAGTTACTTTAAGCCTTCTAAAAGTAAATGTAAATAGGTTTTAGCTATGTGCTATGTACACATACAGAAATGTATACAGTATGTGGATTTTACTTTATAATCCACATAATTCATTACATGAAGATATTCTTAATTGTTTTAACCTTAGATTGTATGGCATCTTAAGGACAGTGAGACACTTGTAAAACAGTTGTAAAAAAATGTGCTAGCTTTTTTAAAAACACCATGAAGACACAATGTAGGACAAGCCTTTTCTCATTCATGAGTCAATTCCAATTATTTAAAACTGAGTTATCTGAAATTTGGATTGTCTGAAGTTCAGAAATATTATTGATTTTATGTGTATAAAATCAATCTTCTAGTATTGCCTCAAGGCACGAGGCAGAATCAGGGTACCATTGTGCAAGACATTGTACAAACCATCCATGCCGAATCGCGCTTACAGTCCAAATAAACCAGACTGACATTTTGCTCTATGTTGCCTAAAGTACAGCCGTAGTTATTTCTCCAACCACCCATCAAGGCGTGGCTGCTAAAGTACTCCAGCACGGTGACCCTATTTATCTTCCTTCAACCCTTGCTAACTGGCAGAATTAATTTTCTCAGACAGTTTATTACCATCTCTTTTCATTATACTCCTCATTGTCTTGCTCTTATCTGCATTTCCAACTCTAGGCATTATCTGTAATCAAACTCCTACAAAATGAGAATTTATCTTTTCTGAAATTCCAGTGTACTGATGTATGTACATGTTCCTTGAGGCATATGGATAATAGAGGCAAGGTTTTGTAAATTGACATAGAACCATTGAGCTAGACTGATTTAGACTAGTTGAGGATGTGCCTTTAAGGGTTTAGAACAAGGCCTTTTCCATACAGAGAATTTTTTTTTCAATAATTGGCTTGCCATTTTTACTAGAATCAGTGCTGACAACTTTGGTCTGGATGTGGGTTAGGTGACCAGTCAGCACGAGGGAAGGGTCAATCTGGGGGCAGGGAAAAAAAGGTAATACTTAGAAGTTGGAATGTTTTAACCCCCTTCTACTACACACACCCTGAGAGCCTTCTCCATTCATAGAATATGAGGTTTGGAAGGGACCTTAGGAGGTCATCTAGTCCAACCCCCTGCTCAAAGTAGGACCAATCCCCAATTTTTGCCCGAGATTCCTAAATGGCCCCATCAAGGATTGAACTCACAACCCTGGGTTTAGCAGGCCAGTGCTCAAACCACTGAGCTATCCCTCCCCCCACAATGCACCTTTCTCTTTCATAGCTCCTGTTTCTTGCTGCCAGCCTCCAATAGCCTCTCGCTCTGAAAACTTGCAACATTCCCCTCTGTCTTGTACCACTTATTTGTTGCCGTCATCACAGATCCTAGCAGATCACCATTCTTTGTGCTGTATCAAAGGCTAGTTTCTCCTTTCCTTGTTCACATACTGTGGTAAGTTATTTATAAATGGCCACTCTCTTTCTAAAATAATGAATTTAATTCTCTTACCTTTTACATCAGTGAAAGAGGATGCCTAGGAGATGCTTGGAAGTTAAACCTGTGACTTGTTTTGATCATAATACATTAGATGTCTCTGTTGTTATAAATTGTTACCATACTGAGATGCTTTTCAAGTTGCTTTCCTGGCCATTACATAGCATTCACTTCAGCATCATGTTCATATTTCTCATTTGGCTATGTAATCACAAAACATTGCTTCTAACTGGAAATGACATCTTGCTCTTCCTTAGACAATACCATCATCACTATATGACCACTAAAATCACGTATAGTCCCAGCCCAAGCTAAATGCCCGTGATCATTATACACTGAAGAAAAGCTGGGGAAATATCACTATTATGCAAAAATATGGCATACTATTCAATGATTAAATTCATTTCCATATATATGCGATAAATATTTCAAGATATAATGGAAGGGGATATGGGAAGAATTTACATATGTTCCACAGGCAAACATCCTGCTAAATTGTCAAGCAGATTTACCAGCTGAGACTGTGATGTTTCAAAGATTCCTAGGTGTCCAAATCCCCTAGATATCTCTGAAAATCATAGCTTAAATCATGGCCTAAAGTTACTTGACCACCCTTGGAAGATTACTTATATGTGTGTTTTCCAGGCTAAAAATACGATGTGTGCTTTCTTGCTAAAGCTACGATGATTTACTCACAATAAAGCCATTGAATAACTCCTTTCTATGAGGGGAAGTAGTAGTAAAAAACTACAAAGCCAAAGTCTGTGCACTGGGCAAAAGTGCTGAACTGTTATGTCATTAGAACCAAAGCAGAATATTTGCAACACATTCACACACAAAAGCAGGTTGTCAAAATTGGAGACAAATGACTGTTGAATCCTACGATACTCTTCCCACCTTTTTTAGCAAATTAAGGTTACCATAAGTACCATTAACATTGGCCGTGCAACATAAATTACAAAATGGATGGGCAAAGCATGGTAATTAACCATTTTCAAATTAGTACCCACCTAGAATACATGCTACTTAAGATAAAGTTTCGGGAGGGAGGGTTATAGAGGCTGAGGAAATTAGCATGTTTCATTGTCACTGTATACATTTAGATTCCTTTTTAACCTGTGGGAGTTCCCATCACTTTTTACACATGTTAGCTGCTTGGATACCTAGCTGTTTATGACCTGCACATCTTGGTATATAGAGCGTTTGACACATAGGTTTGATAGCACAATGTAGGTCAGATCATGCAGCCATTTTGCATCATGTTTTTTTGTGTGACTTCTCATGGGATGACATAATACAAGCCTTACCAACTAGAAGGAAGTTCCAGATGCTATTAACCATTAAAAGCCAAATTCTGTGATCCATATTCAGGAAAATTCCCACTGGCTTCCATGGGGGTTTTGTTTGATTAAGGAGGGCAAATAATAAAATATATTTTAGTCAAATCAATGGGAGCTTGAGAATGGTAGGAGTGAAAAGTGATACCAAGTGGAAAATAATAAATTATACTACTGGATGTTAAGTAGAATTCACCATTGAAATCAATTCAATCTGCCTACATATTACTTTAAGTACCTCTTCACTGATCCCTTTTATTTTCCTAATGTAGTTACCACAGCTCATGGAAACCTGTTTGATTTAAAGTCTGCCAGTCTCACAAGCATCCTTGTTTCCTTTCCTGTCATCTCTGATGCCATGAAAAACAACATCATGGGTGTGTCTACACTGCCATTAAAAACTTGTGGCTGGCCCCGTGACAGCTGACTTTTGCTCTCAGGACTCGGGCTATGAGATTGTTTAACTGCGGTGTAGACATTCAGACTCGGGTATAGGACCCTGTGTGGTGGGAGGGTCCCAGAGCTCAGGCTTCAGCTCGAGCCCAAACAGCTACATTTCAATTAAACAGCCTTGTATCCCAAGTTCTCTGATTCTGAGTCAGCTGGCATGGACCAGCTCCGGGTGTATAATTGTTGTGTAGACATACTCTTTGAGGCCTAAACCCAGTCTGCCTTTTCTCATATCTTAATGATGCTCAAGATTTGGGCCACATATGTTCCGTCCCCAAAATAATGTTCGGAACAAAAAATATATACAGTACATTTGCTTCTAAATAGCATCTCAGTTGCTTGCTTGGTTACTGTTCTTAGAGCAGTTAGACATGCACAGTTGGCTTAGCCAGCACATTCAGTTGTTGCCTGCAGATACTTAAGAGCAGCTTCCACTCAACAGTACTTGCTCATGAGCACCTGAGGGCAGGATCTAGTCCATTGTTTTATTATTTGCTCTTTCATTTGTTCTTTTTATATTTCCCAAATTGATGTAAATGGCAGTGAGCTTGTACACTTTAAATAATGTACTTAATTCTGTAACAGTTATGGTCAGTTCTAGAATTGTTACTAGATGTATGATGATGCAGCAGGACACAGCAGGTGAGTATTTTTATTTCTGCAATTTTTTTCAAATGCATTCATGCTTACTGGGGGCTCTTATGTAGTTTTGAATTGTATTTAAATCAGGCTGGTTTTAGACTTGTAATTGTGGGGATTATGAGGGCCAGATCCAAAGGCTACTGAAGACCTTATTAGTTATTATTTCATGGGTTCTATCCTCTAGCCAGATGAGTGATTAATGCAAATGCTCGTTGGCTCGTCTCTCTTTCCTTATAAAGGAGATTGCTTTCCTTATGGCACCTAAGGCCTCCACTCTGCACCTCCCTTCCAATACAGAATAACATTGTGTTGATGAGACTAGATAGTTTGATTGTTACAGCATAAGAATGTTTTGGAGTTTTGTAGAAGTGTTAATGATGAGAATTAACAACATGATTAGTTTTTATTAGGGTTATTTATAGTAGTACACTAAGTACAGTAGTTGGATTCTACTAACTAATGTTTTATTTGAATTTAAAAAAACAAGGAGGTGAATGGAAGATATATTAGTACAAAAGATAAGGATAAGCAACCTGAATGGAAATAAAACTATACTGTCAGTGATACATTGGCTAGATTAACATCAGTTATCTGGTATCAGAAAACACCAAAGGAAACCAAGTTGAAAGCCTATATTTAGTGGAACTCCTTGAAACAATGTGACTGCTTTAGATCTTCTTGTCTTGCATGCAGACCTGATCTGTGCACACTGTAATTCCCAGGTCTCTCTCTCCTTGGAAAACTCTACAAACTCTGGACTGTTGAAATTACCTAACATGGAGTCCCTATCTCACCTTTTCCAACATTACACTATAGGTTGGGAAATGAACCCAGAATTGTATAGCAAGGGGTAGCCTGCAGCTGCCTGAAGACAGTGGCCATGTTAGCTCTAAGCCCTACCCATTTGCATGCCTTCTCAGAGCTGTGTTGATGACAGTCCTCCTGCCCAGGACAAAATAATAGCTGATGTCCCTGAAGTGTACAACAGGGAAATGGAAGCAGAACACATATTTAATACAATGCTACAGTAACTTCCTCTGATTTATGTTACTAGTGTAAGCAGAGTCAGGATGAGCTCTACCCTGACATCTGGTGGTGAATTGTGGAAAGGGACTTCAGGGGATGATCTTGTTTCAGGGGATGATCTTGTTTGCATGGACACACCCACCCTGCCTAGCATGATGGGCCGCTTGCCCAAATGGTCACGTTGACTGCTGTAGGATCCCCAGTTTTTCTGTTAGTGGGGCAGGAAGAATAAACTGTTGTTATCCTGATTGGGTGAATCAAGGACAGTAGCCTTTTGTTATGATGGAGGGACTCGCCATCAGCTAAGCAGCACTTGCTAGGCAAGGGACATGGGTTCCAAAACCTAGTGAATTGAGAGAGGCTGGGGACAGGTATTAGTACCTGGTGGTTTGGGTCCCTTGTGAGGGTCTGAGATACCAATTACATCTCTCTCCATTGTAGAATATCAGCTCTAATATTGAGTTTATTGGGAGTCTGGTTTCAGGCTGCTGAGTTGAAATCACTCTGGGCTAAGGGTGCAAATGAGCACTAAGACTCCCCTTAGTACAAGCTGAAATCACTAAAGAGCTAAAAGTATTCTGAGCTGAAATCACTGAGCACTGTGTTGAGTAGAGGGGGAGCCTGAAGATATATTGCTGAGTGGCTGGCGGAGGAGTTGGCGGGACAGCCGGTGGAGCGGAGCTGCCGACGGAGCGGAGCAGTTCGTGGGGACAGTTGGAGTGGCTTGCAGGACGGCTGGTGGAGTGGAGCAGTTCGTTGGAGTGGCTTGCAGGATGGCTGGTGGAGTGGAGCTGCTGGCAGGGCGAAGCAGTTTGCTGGACAGCTGTAGCGGCCCATAGGACGGCTGGCGGAGCAGAGCAAAGCCCCACGGAGGGGTGAGGCCGTCAGCTTCGAGGCACGTAAGGTGCCCCTTACCTCTCCCCTCCCCATTTCTGCCCAGACTGGGGAGGGTGTAGCACTCTGCAGATGAACTTTTGAACTCTGAGACTGGACTTTTGTGTTCTTGGACTTTTGGGGACTTTGGGTGATTTTTGGGTTGCTGGACTCAAGAACCAAAGGGACAGGACATGGCCCAATTGGCTGGTGTGGGTCTTTTTTCACAGTTTGGTTTATGAATCCTAGTTGCGGTGTTTTCCCAATTTAATGCTGGTGTCGTTTACCTGCTGTTATTAAAGATTTTCTGTTACACCGAGGCTCTGTGCTTGCGAGAGGGGAAGTATTGCCTCTTCGAGGCACCCAGGGGTGTGTATAAGATTTTCCCAGGTTACTGGGTGGGGGCTCGTGCCAGTTTTGCATTGCGTTGTTGAGAAGGGAACCCCTATGTACTGAACCCAGCCCTTGCTGCTGTCAACTCGTCCTGGCAGAAGGGTTACACTAGAATATAAGCTTTTGGGGAATTCTCTCATCATCACTCTCTTCCCCTCTTTTGGCCTGCTGAAAAGCTCCATGTTGAAATCCCATCTCTATCCCCAATTATTTTTGTTTTGAAGCACATGACTATTGACTGAAGATGTGTTCATTTTTCTTGTGTTTTTTTTAAATGATCCAAAGTGGTGTTATCTGTGACTTTAGCAAAGCAACAAAGAAGCGAGCAACTGAAAGCTCGAGTACTTGCTTATTTAAGCCATTAGCTACTGATTCCTCCTCCTCTTTCTGTTACCTTGGAAACAGAAATTGGGTAAGCAAAAAATAAGGTAAGAGTTTTAAAATACTGACTTTAAAAACTGCTGCTTACTTCATTTTCACAGATGTGACTTCTGTTTTGTCAGCAGTAGGGATGGAAATGTTTTGTAGATTTACATGGTATATTGCTCATCTCTGTCACTGCTGCAAATGTGGGTGTCAGACATTTGATGCCGCCCTCTGTTCTGTTTGCACACATCTTTTCAAAATAAAAATGTCTGATTAAAGAGCGCTAGAGAGAGAAAAGGGGATGAGAGAGCAGCCAAAGCCAAAAGCAGGAAGCAACACCTCTCTGTCACATTCAGCTGCTGTGTGTGCAGTAAAATTGCCAATGTGGAAGAATCACCTACAGATGTTAGGAAACTAATGTTTAATATGGGAAACAAACAAAACAATTTAATTGTCCTTGCACTCAAATTTAAAATAAATCAAATAACAATATATTTTTAAAATAAAAGATAACACATTTCAAGTAATGCAAATACACATCAGTTATTGATGAGTAATCAAAGATTTAGTGGTTTGTGTCAGTGTTTAAAAGCATCTAAACATCTGGATGCTTATCTGAAATTTATCTGAACCTTGATCCAACAACAATTATTGCAGATCTTGCAAGAACAAGATTTCTTAGCACTTCCGCTTCTCGTTTCTGTCTGCAATACTGAGACAATAACTTTTTTGTTAGCACGTCTGACCTGGGCCAAAATTCAATAGTGTAGTTGTGTAAAAATGGAGAAAAATCGCATTCGAATATTTCAGAATTTGAAAAATGTTTATATTCTAAAAATAGGCATGAGTTTGGGGCTCAAAGGAGGCAGAAGTGGGCTTCCTGTAGATTTGAAGGTATCTACTACATGAAAAAGACTGCTTATGTAACTTGCTCGATGTTTTCCAGCAAAGGGGGTTGAAATCTCCCATTGCAATTATTTGACAATCTGGCAGGGCCATCTTCATTTAAACTTCTCTAGTGGCAAGTGCAAACCCTATTGTGTTGTTTCTTACATACAGTATAAATGCTCTCTACATAAATGTACTTCGATGGCTTCACAGTTCTAAGATAGGTGATGGTACTAAGGGAAAGGGATGGGGCTGGAAGTTATGTTACTGACTGACAGAATGGAATGCAACCTAGCTTCCCTTAGAGCAATTTGAAAAATGATCTCAAATGGCTCAATTCCTTTGCTGCCTACAGGAAGTTTAAGTGAATCTACCTGGATAGCCATTGCAACTCTGGAGCAAGGAGGTCCTTCACATCAATAAACAGGAGAGACATCTATCTGCACACTCCCATATAAAATACCTGCACTTTACCCTGGGCCCACAGCATTTTCAATAGGCTGTTTTGCCCTTTGGTCTTTTCTTCATTTCCACTGTTTTTACATAGATTAAGATAGTGGCAGCAGCAGCTCTCTGCCACTACATTTTAAAACCTCACCTCAATGATTGAGGACCTGTCTATCTGAGCACGTACTGAGATGTAAACCTCCAGCATTCTACTGTTTGTGTGGACCCTCCTGATGCACACTAAGAGTTCTGTAGTGTGCTTTGATGTACTGCTGTTTCAGACGCTGGTACAGCAAAGTGCACTAGGGAACTTTTAGTGCATATCAGCAGACTCTTAGTGTGTGACACACTGGGGTGTTGTAGGCAGCAGGTGGACCCCAGCAGTTCCCCACCGCTGTGGGCAGCAGGGGAATCCTCACAGCCCCCGGAGTTCCTGGTCCCCAGAGAGGACAGGGGGATCCCCACTGCCCCCAGACCTCACAGGTGGCAGGGGGATCCTTGCTGCCCCTGGCCCCTGTGGGCAGCAGGAGGACCTCTGCAGCTCCCTGCCACTGCGGGCGGCAGGTAGACCCCAGCAACTCCAAGCCACAGGTTGGAGCCATTAGTGGTGGTGGCCCCACACCTGCCCAGTGGATTCCCATTTTGTCATGGATATTTTTAGTATTTTCCATGAATTTTTCTTTATTGCCTGTGACCTGGCCCTGACTTTTACTAAAAATATCTGTGACAAAATCTTGGCCTTAGTCATCACTATTGCTGAAAATCTCTTGGGGTGGAGAATCTCTGGGGGAAGGGGAGAGAAGTGGTCTTTCATCACACAGAAGATGGTCCCCTAGGAAGCCAGTTCTACATGTCTATTTCTCTAAGTTTCAGGCAGTGAGTCTGGCCTTCCTGATGAGGACCGATAATATGGCAAAAGTGTCTTATGCCAAAATCAGTGATGGTACTAAGGGAAAGGGATGGGGCCGGAAGTTATGTTACTGACTGACAGAACGGAATGCAACCTAGCTTCCCTTAGAGCAATACAATTGGTTGGGATGTTTGATAATCAGACATGCTGACTAAACTGAAGAGGCTTCCTCCCAGGTGAATGAGGGTTGCCTCCAGAAAGTCAATGAAGCATGCTATACTCCCAGCTTTTGGGGGATCCTGGATGACTTTGATCTTGCTAGCCATGAACTGGCCCCATCAGTTATGGCTGACCTGATCAGCTGAAGACCACTCTGATTCTTCATCATCAGGTTCACAGTACAAGGCAGCACAGATTCCTTCAAAACTCTGAAGCCTTCTAAACTCAGTGTGAGTCTACCTCATTAAAGGAAATCCCTAAGTCGCAGGGTCTACAATAGACAGCAATATTCACTATGTTAAAATCTCTGAAGCTTTCAGCTAATGGCTTAAGACTACTTGGGGAAAGCTCCAGCTCCGGGGCAAGGAAAAAGATAGAGAGCTGGTTCCTGCTTTATAGTTAGAATTCCTCCAATAGGTTAGAGAAAAGGGTGGCCCCCAAACCCTGAGAGGGCAAATGTCTGCATTTGGAGCAATCTTGCCTTCTATGGGGTTTCCACTGTGCCTCATACACTAGCCTCCAGATCTATGAGGAAGGCCAAAACACTTCTGTCTGGCTAAGCGCAGAAGCCAACTTGGTTCCTGTATAGATTCAGCTTCCCTCCCTCTGAACCTAAAGCCTAATTTTCTCTGTTCTTGTTTTTAACGTAGCATTTATACTGTATTATTTGGGACTTTAAGATTCAGTCGATATCTTGAAGAAGGAAAAATACCATCAACCTGGAAGGAGTCGAATACCATCTTGCTGCACAAGAAGGGTGACCGAGAAAATCTTAAGAACTACCACCCTATATGCCAGCTCGCTCACATCTACAAGCTCTTCACAAAGGTGATAACGAATCGACTTTCGCAGAGTCTGGATGAACAACAGCCGAGAGAGCAGGCAGGGTTTCGAAGAAATTTCAGTACAATCGACCATATATTTACCCTTAGCCAGCTCCTAGAAAGAGCGAGGGAATACAAACTCCCGCTGTGCATTGCTTTTGTCGACTATGAAAAGGCCTTCGATAGCGTTGAGTTTAACGCAATATTAAAGGCGCTCACAGAGCAGGGCATTAACACTAAGTACATTAGTTTGTTGAAGGAAGCGAATACTGGATGTACAACAGACATTACTCTCCTTGAAACTCCCCTCCGCATCCCAATTGAGAAAGGCGTAAAGCAAGGAGATACAATTTCACCGAAACTATTCACCGCCTGCCTCGAAATGGTTATGAACAAGATCAATTGGAGGAGTGGTGTCAACATAAACGGAGAGAGATTATCTCATCTCAGATTTGCAGACGATATTGTACTAATTGCCGAAAGCACCAACCAACTGCAGAGCATGCTACGAAGACTCGACAAGAAAAGTAGTCAGGTCGGCCTGAAAATGAACCGCTGCAAAACGAAATATATGCGATCAGACGTCTTACGAAAAGCCCGAATAACGGTAACAGGAGAAGACATCGAAGAAGTGGAACAGTACATATATTTGGGCCAAGAAGTTAATATGCGCCAAGACCTGAACGGAGAACTCTCGCGAAGGATTCGGGCAGGATGGTGTGCGTTTAATTCCATCAAGGACGTCCTCAAAGGAAAAACTGACAAGACCACATGTAAAAATATTTTCAATTCAGCAGTGCTGCCAGCCATGCTGTATGGCAGTGAAACGTGGGCACTGACGAAGAGAGAAGAGCAACGGCTGTTGGTAGCTGAAAGGGCAATGGAACGAGCTATGTTGGGAATCTCCCTTCTGGATCGTATACCAAATGAAATCATCAGAGAACACAGCGGTGTGAAAGATATTGTCGTGGAAAGCAGACATAACAAGATACGATGTGCGGGCCACACAGCACGGCTCACGGATAACCGGTGGACCGCAATCATTGCTGAGTGGTACCCGCGAGAACAGAAAAGACCCCCCGGTCGGCCTCCAAGAAGATGGGAAGATGACATCGTTAAACGTTTCGGACGAACATGGAGAAGAAAGGCAAAAGTGCGAGAAGAATGGCAGACGTGTTGTGATCGGCGCAGTCTTAACGACAGCTGAAGTCCGATCGATCCAGGTGATCCAGGTGATTATTTGGGACAGGAATGAGTAAGATTTAGTAGCACTCTCTCTTGTACATACCCTTTCCTGATTTTTCACAATAAGGTGTCAGCCCCTGTGTGTGATCCCTGGCTTTACTGAACTTGAGTTTTAGTTCTCCTTCTCAATCAGTTCCACTTTAGTCTGAATTGTGTACTGCTAAGCATAGCCTGCACTCTAGATAGGAGCAAAAAGAGGATTTTGCTTCTATTTTTTCAATTCACTTTCTGCAGAGGAGACCCTCAGTCTGGAAGTTGCAATAATCCTGTTTTGCAGTTTGTTCCATTGGTTCGTTAGCACAGGGGTGGCCAACCTATGGCTCTGGAGCCATATGTGGCTCTTCAGAAGTTAATATGTGGCTCCTTGTGTAGGCACTGACTCCGGGGCTGGAGCTACAGGCGCCAACTTTCCAATGTGCTGGGGGGTGCTCTCTGCCCCCCACTCCACCCCTTCCCGCCCCCTCCCTCGAGCCTGCCATGCCCTCGCTCCTCCCCCCCCTCCCCCAAGAGCCTCCTGCATGCTACAGCTTATCAGGAGGTGCGGGGAGAAAGAGGGAGGCGCTGATCCACAGGGCTGCCGGTGGGCGGGAGGCGTTGGGAGCTGGGGGTGGGGAGGGTGCTGATGTGGGGCTGCTGACGTATTACTGCGTCTCTTTGGAAACAGGGCCAGCTCCAGGCACCAGCTTTCCAAGCAGGTGCTTGGGCGGCATTCAGAATGGGGTGGCAGTCCGTGTCCCACGGCGGCAATTCGCTCTTCTGAGCACGGCAGCAATTCAGTGGCAGCACTGCCACTCTTTCGGCAGCGGCAATTCGGCGGCAGCTCCGCCGCTCTTTCAGCGGTGGCAATTCGGTGGCAACTGCTTGGGGGGGCAAAATTGGTTGAGCCGCCCCTGTTTGGAAATGTGCATTGGTAAATTCTGGCTCCTTCTCAGGCTCAGGTTGGCCACCCCTGCATTAGTATCTCAGGCTATGGAAGCTTTCAACCAGGGATTCAGTGTGGCACTTCAGAAAAAAAAAACAGCATGAAAGAGTGACACTACATGAGCCGGATAGAAGAGGAGCAAACAATGTCGGTTCCTGATGTGGGGGTGTGACAGACCCAGACAAGTGGGATACAGAAATCTAATAGAAGGCAAATATACTGGCCATTGGATTAATAGTTTTCTGTTCCCTGAGTCACCAGAGCAGGGGCTGCACTAGAACAAGCAGGAACTTTCTGGAACCAATTTAAGGCAGGCAGGCTAATTAGGACACCTGGAGCCAATTAAGAAGAACCTGCTAGAATCAATTAAGAGAGGCAGGCTAATCAGGGCACCTGGGTTTAAAAAGGAGCTCACTTTAGTTTGTGATGTGGCGTGCGAGGAGCTGGGAGCAAGAGGCACAGAAGGAGTTGAGAGGGAGAAGAGTTGAAGGACTGAGGAGTACAAGCATCAGCAGACCATCAGGAGGAAGGTCCTGCAGTAAGCATAAAGAAGGTGTTGGGCGGAGGCCGTGGGGAAGTAACCCAGGGAGTTGTAGCTGTCACGCAGCTGTTACAGGAAACCCTATAGACAACTGCAATCCACAGGGCCCTGGGCTGGAACCCAGAGTAGAGGGTGGGCCCGGGTTCCCCCCAAACCTCCCAACTCCTGATCAGACACAGGAGGAATTTGACTGTGGGTTCTACCAGAGGGGAAGATCTCTGAGGCGATCAAAATCCGCCAATAAGCGCAGGACTCACCAAGGTAGAGGAGGAACTTTGTCACAGGGGGGTTCTTGCAGAAAGTGAATTTACAACGTAAGATAAAAATACTCTGCTTCTATGATCCTTCTGAATGTAAAAGCATTAATCAAGTGTGTGATTGCTATAGGCACAACCATGGTGTTAATGTTCACCTCACACCTCTATTGATAGTGCACACAATGCAGAGCTGGGCATGTTTAACTGAACTAGAAAAGTAACTTGAAAAGTAAAGGATGATTGATTAAACAGCACCAAGGCATAATAGCTTAAAGTACACTTGTCATATTCCAAGAAAATTCTGGAAACAACAAATAGATACTTGTCAAAACTTGTCATTTTTATGCTTCTGCATGATGACAAAATGTGAGGTGTTTTAGGTGTCTCTTGTCAAGAGGATGTAATTAATTATTGTTACATTAAGGTAGGGTTTTTGCTGAGGAGATCAACAGCTCTGTTTCTCTCTGCAGGGAGTGTGTTTGTTTGGAAAGGTTCTTTGCCTTCCTGAGATTTTCTCATCAGGTTCTCTCCAGGGGTTTCAAAGCAATCATCCCCCTTCTCAATATAACCAAAAGTAAAACAAAAAAAAATGCCCACTAAACTATGTTTGGGGTTCATTCTCTCAAATGGGTAGAAATGTTCTGTAACCCAGAGTTTGCTTCCCAGGCTTTGTTTATAAATTATGACTCTGTAGACTACACTGAAGCAGTATCATTAATCTTAGATGGGACATCATAGCTAATTAGGTGAAATTTAACAATGTGGAGCAAATGCATTTTCTTTGCTCTGTGTAATCCTGATAACATGGTTAATGTATCATAAAATACTTCATATACCACTCTACAGAGCATGCTGATGATCATTAATACATTTCTAAAATAAATCTGCAATCTAGATTTGAAGTTCAGCGATTTTCCATTTGCCAGAGACAGGCCTACTGCAAGTGAATGCAACTCTATCAAAGACATTGGTTTAATTAGGGCTCAATCTGGGGCTATGCGTTTAGGTTATCATGCTTAAAAATAGGGCATGTCCACATGATGAAATTGGGCCGATTTTATAGAAGTCGATCTTTAGTAACCGATTTTATTCAATCGATCGTGCATGTCCCCACTAAGTGCATTATTTCGGCGGAGTGCATCCTCGATACTGTGGTTAGCATCGACTCACGGAGTGGTGCACCGTGGATAGCTATCCCACAGTCCCCCCTGCCCATTGGAATTCTGGGTTAAGTTCCCAATGCCTGATGGGTCAAAAACATTGTCGCGGGTGGTTTGGGGTACATTTCATCAGTCTCCCCTCCCTTCTCCCTCTGTCTCTGAAAGCAACAGCAAACAATCGTTTTGTGCCCTTTTTCCTGGGTTATCCATTCAGACGCCATAGCACAGCAAGCATGGAGCCCGCTGAGCTGCGCACTGCTGTTGTGAGCATTGTAAACACCTCATGCATTATCCTGCAGTATGTGCAGAGCCTGGCTAGGAGACGCCAGCATGACGTAGGGTGACCAGACAGCAAGTGTGAAAAATTGAGATAGGGCGTGGGGGGTAATAGGAGCCTACATAAGAAAAATACCCCAAAATCGGGACTGTCCCTGTAAAATCGGGACATCTGGTCACCCTAGCATGAGGAGGACATGGAGACAGACATTCCTGAAAGCTCGGGATGTGGCAGTTGGGATATCATGGCGGCATTGCTTATAAAATCGACCTAAAGTGGCTAAATTCGACCTAACCTCGTAGTGTAGACCAGGCCTCAGAAAATTTTTTCCAGTGCACTCAATACTCAACAGCTCCCACTCTTCTTACCTGGGGTTTTTGGGTGATGAACAATTTGGAAAACTGTTATAATTCTCCAGTACTTACTCAGGCAAAACTCCCATTGAACCCATTACAAATTTTGTCTCAGTGAAAGAGCAATTCCCAAACTTTTTTTATTATATTGAATTTGAAGTGAAATGAAACACAAGAAAGGATATACTTTAAAAACATATTTTATTATTGTAAATTATAAACTGTTATATGAAACAGTGGTCCTCAAACTATGGCTTGGGACCCCAAAGTGGGTCACGACCACATTTTAATGGAGTTGTCAGGGCTGGCGTTAGACTTGCTGGGGCATGGGGCCAAAGCTGAAACCCGAGACCCACCACAGGGCCAAAGCCCAAGGGTTTCCGCCCTGGGTAATGAAGCTTGGGCTTTGCCTTCGGCCCCTCCGCCCAGTGTCTTGTAGGAATTTTTGTTGTCAGAAGGAGGACAGAGTGCAATGAAGCCCTGCATTAGAGTTTGTGAATCCCAATTTGGATTGTAATATGATCCCCTTTGAGTTGGTGCTCAGTGCAAACTTTTATTCAGTTGCTTTAGTAACTTTATTTTGCCTTATTATGCTAAACTTTCATTTTTTGATTACATCATATACCAATTATTTATTGTTTTTATTAAGTGTTGGATGAGAGTTAGAAACACACATTTTTATACTTTCAAAAGAGAATCACCTTGGATATTTTTCTAAGAAACAGCATGCAAATGCAACAATCCTTTATCCTGAAACCTTTTAAGCATCATCAAAAGAACACATTGTGAGTATGATCATGTTCTGTGTAAGTAGGATATTGTCAAGATAATGGAAGTGCAATTTTTCACTGATCAGGAACATGCCATAGCTATTTCAATGATCCTTCTGGAATTATAATAGGATTCCCTGAAGAAACACTATGAGACTAATTGATACTGTGCAAGTCACAATCGATCACAGCAATTCAAGTCTACTAATATAGTTTACACACACACACAAATATTGGGACTATCTATCTACAATCACTTCATTTTTAATTTCTACCCTACACATTTATTTATTTGAACTCCAAAGAAATGATAAAGTGTTTTACCACTTCAATTATTTTGCTATTGTTGCTTAATTTTTATACAAATTGTATCTGCTACAGAGCTGCTAAATTAACACTATATATTATCACAATTTCATTAACATTTAGTATACATGTTAGGAACTGAGAATTAGCCACTGTTAGTTAGTGCTTTCATGGTTCCAATGGAAATCATTAGAGGAGTTTGTTTGTTTCATTTCTCCTCCCTTCCTCCTCCATTAATTCAGAATGGCAGTGATAAAAGCCATGTTGGGAATGAATTATGCCATCTTGTCAATGGCATATCATGCATCAGCTCACTGCAGTACCTCCCTTAGAGCATCACACCAATCTTCTGATGTCTGCTCTCACAAACAAGACAGATGCACAAGATGATTACAGGACACGACTACGTCACAGAAAGACAAAAAGTTTGGCCTCAATACGCCAGTTTAGCTCACAATTTATGTCTACAAGTTTATGAATTTAGGACCAGCTTTGATCATTTTCTGTAAAACACCAGTCTCTTTTTATCTGCTCTGAGATTAACATTTTAATTCCTTGGTAAATGTTGTTCTTTTAGACTGAATTAATTCCCGCCCCCGCTTGAATTGATAGCCATTATGCAATAGTGAATATTCCCTGTTAGTCTTTTGGTTGAAAAAAAGAGTGATTCATCAAAGTAAGAGGGTATTTCAATAGAAGATTCTAAGATAGATGAATGCAATTGAAATATATTATATGTTAAATAAAGTTAAACATTCTAGAGCAGGGGTCTCCAAACTTTAGGAGACGAGGGCCACATTAGATTTTTCTTTAGGAGACGAGGGCCCTGATGCCGAAATGCTGCCGGGGCTGCGGCAGCGTTTGAGCTGCTGCCGACGTGCCGCCGAGCAGCATTTGAGCTGCCGCTGAAGTGCCACCCAGGCGGCAGCAGCGTTCGAGCTGCCGACAAAGTGCTGCCGACGCGGCGGCAGCAATTGGTTGGGGGGCCAAACAAATTGAAGCCGTGTGCCGGATCCGGCTTGTGGGCCGTAGTTTGGAGACCCCCATTCTAGAGCAGTGTTTCTTAATGACTCATCCATGGATTGGCTCCGATCCCTGAGATCTCCCTGACACAGTTTAGGAAGTCAGCAAGTCAGTTTTTAGCATCAAAAAGGTGAAGAAACACGGCTCTAGAATGATCTTATTCTATACATGTGCATATGGCTTGTTTCTCTTCTCACTTAGGCCGCAATCCAGCACATGCATAAATTTATAACTTGTCACCCCTAGAGTCGTTTTTTTATTTCTACATGGGGAATTACAGACCAGTGACCCTTATATTTGATGAGTCAGTTGAAACAATATTTAAAATAAAAAAATAAAACTGGGGTGGTTAGAGATTTTTAGATAGGCGCCTCTCAGATTTTCAACATTTTTTTTTAATAAATTGGAAGAACTAACCATTGAAAATTTGTAGTTCAATGGGATGATGGCCACTGTGATGCAAGTAACTCAGTGGATTCACTTGAAGGGCTTTATGGTCCTCTGACCATAGTGTGAGAACCACTTTGCTGTTCAATACTTTAAAATCTCTTTGAAGATTATATCTTTTGAGGATAGTATAGGTGGTGAATTTGATAAAGTAGAAGGATTAAATAAAGAATTGAAAGTGGGTTTTTTGTTTTGGTTTTGCCAAAGTTTGATTTTTATCAAAACATTTGCAGATACAAAGGGTAATAATGTTTTTTTAAAGGTCCTGTAATATCTTTAATAAACATCCATCCAGCATGTTTGCTTTGAAACAAGTTCAATGATGTCAAAGGTGGATGGGGGAAGCCACAAGCAGAAATGTTCTGATTTTAGGTGTGCTTGATAGACAGAAACAGATACTGTAAACTGAATACTCTAGCTCAAAAGTGATCCTTGCATTTAAAATTTTCCACTAGTAATGCTTTGTGACATTTTACAAAGCGAACTAGTCCTGCGAGAACTATGGTTGTTTTATGTCAGGTACCTGCAGCTCTCAAATGAACACTAAAATGGCACTCCATGTGGAGGAATCCTTCACCAGACAGCTTGTCTCTGGTGTCATGTTAGTGAAAGATCACAATTTCAAATATTTGTTAGGAACAGAACCAAACCACTGATCACAGAAACAAATCAGAGTTGTACCCATCAAGGAAACAAACATGTAAACTGACATAATTTGGACTGAGAAGACGTATACTGCTTTATTTTTGCTTGTGGGTCGCTCTACTAACCTGAACAGAAAATCCTACCAATAAATCCCTTTCACTGTGTCTTGGGTTGAAATAGGAGTTTCACCTGTAATATTAAAACCAACAAGAGAAAACTGCTCCTCGGGTTTTGCAGCACTGATTTTTTCAAAAATGTATGTATGCAATTACATGTGCAAAGTTGCATGTTCAACTGCATGCTTAATTTGGCCACACAATTACCAGAGTTGTGCAAATTATTGGTTATTTGCACAACTACATGTCTAAATAACCGGTTATGAAGGCATGCAACTGGTCGCTTGCAGGTTTAAATGTGACTTGCATGTGTGATCATATGCAAATTAAGTATATAATTACTCATGCATTTTTACATAAGTATTTTTTTTAATCAGGCCTTATTGCCCAGATTTTTAAAGCTATTTAGATGTTGCTCTGCTCAGTGTTGCAACATTTCAGTGATTTAGGTGCTTAAATCTCATTTTCAAAAGGGATTTAGGCACTTCAGAATCTAAATTTCACTGACAGTCGAGCTCAGCAGCATCTAAGTAGCTTCAAAAACTTGGCCTAGATGTTTAAGCGATATCAAGGCGTTTTTTTGCCAAACAAAACAACATGTATACTGCAGACTAGTGGACGAAAGGTGTGGCTGTAGACATTCAGAATGAGAGTTCTGTTTCTACCAAGCTGCTGCCCTGATAGCTCTTTCAGACAGATACTGTAGCTTGTACTACAGCTGTAGTTGCACTTCCTGCCATCACAGCGACCCCAGAGCAAGGGGTTGCTGTGAGTGTTGTGGTATACCTGACTCCTTTAGGTGTCTAGTAGCCATTCTGTGCACCACAAGCTCAGAGGCAAGAGCTGAAGGCAATCCAAGCACTAGCCTGCAACTGTAGCCCTCAATAGCTTTCCATAAACACTCACTTTGAGGAACAGAGTCCAGTAGTAGGGGCTCCTACTGAACCATTTTCCTGCCTGTAGCCTGGCATCCAGTATGCTTCCAGTGCAATTACAAATGAACCCCTGCCAGCAACAGTGTTTCTCTGACTAGCTTTCAGGCTGCTGGTCTTCCCTCCTCAGCAAGCAAGTTACTTGTTTGTTATTTAATCAACTGCCTAGACAGCTGTTATTGCCTTTTAAGAAGTAAATCACTATATTTGCTAGTACTTGCATTTGTTCTGGGGAGTTTTATGGTTTTTCTCCTATGTAGCATATGACAATGTAGGTTGTTATAGCTGATTAAATGGCTTTAATTAATATACAAGTTAGATGAGATTGCCTGCCTCTGCCATTGGACAAGTCTGAGGGGAACAACTCAGCAAAGATCCAGACAGAATTTCAAACATCCATCCCTTCAACCCCCCTGCTTTGGGGCCAACTGTAGGAGCCCAGCTCCTCTTCAGTTGAGCCACCGTTGGCTTTTATACAAAACACCTAATCCTTTCCTAGCAGAAGGCCAATCTGTTACAGGAAGTTACAGTACTTCTTGAGATCTTCACTACATGCATATATATTTCACCTTCACAGCCACCCCGCTTTTCCTTTATTGGAGAAATGGATGTGACCAATACACATTCTGGGTGAAATCCACTTGTCGCATAAAGCTCATGTAATTGCAGTCTATTTAGGAGACATGTGGTGGGTCTGGAAGGTGAAACTCAGACTTTAAAGCCAGGGGGCATGGCTGCAGAACAGTACTCCTAATGGTTATGACAATAGCTTAGAGGCTGAAGTTGTAGCTGCTGTCCTTCTACACTACTTGAGTGGGACACTTGGGTAACTGCCTAAATGTGGATCCATGGCCTTCCACTAGCCTGCTCCCATCCCTGTTCTGTCTCTGATGAGCTGTCAAAAAGACCCTTACTGTAGTAACATTAGGGATGCCTACATATCTCGGTTCAGCTGCTTATTTGTGACCTCCCATCTGTAAGTCAGATGTGGACTCAGAAGCTGTGGAAGACTTCCTGCTGATCTTATTCTCTGGATCAATTTCACCCACAGACAGAAGTTCGTCCTAAGGAGAAAAATGCACTCTGCTCCCTGTGGGGGAATCCTTTAGGTAGGGCATTCACTGGTTCATGAGCAACAAAAGCATTTCACTGTTGAGTTGTCCTTTTCAAAACAAATTCATTGTAAAAATTGTATGATGCACTGCCTCAGATGCTGCTTGTTTGTTATTGAAAGGTGATAAATAAATAAAAGGCTTTTTAAAAATGCATGATGCTTTCATTTGTTATTTTCTAGCCTGATAAGAAGAAAAACGGCATAAATTAGTCAGAAAAAGCATTTTGCTCTTGTGCAAAGTGTCACTTTCCCCCCACCCCCATGGTCTCTCTCACTTTTCCACAGAAAAAAAATAGAGTGAACTATTTTAATTTTGTTTGTGGAAGCAAGACAACAACCTTCATGTGGTGCTCCTATAAAGTGTTGGTGGTTTTCGTGCTTTGTGCAAATTCACTAACATACCAATGTCATCAACTGGCCACTGGATGTCACACTACCAACCTCCCAGTGAAAGTAGTAATGATTATATTTGAGGCAAAAACCTCAAAAGCCTGGTGACTGTGGTCACCAGGCACAAATGATGGAGCACATCATATCTGAATGTCCCCTTCATTCTTTGGCCAGGGGCCTCGATGTACATTCACCAGTTCACTGCTGTAGAAATGTTCTGGCTGTCAAATTTAGATGTAAATTCGTAATCGTTGCTACCGACTCAAGCCATACAAAAGAAGAAGATTTTATTTCTTATTCACTGATAAGTGGTCAGTAGGAAGCATTTGACTTCTGCAGAGGGCTCTTCATTTGTTGAGGAAGAAACTCATCACCACTAACAAAGGATGTTTCTACAAAGTCAGGTGGGGAGTAAAGCAATAATCTTTCCCTAAACAGTTTTTGAACTGCTGTCAGGAGGTGGTTGGTGGCTGAAGTACAGTCCTACCACCCGCTTCACTTCCCATTAGCTACATCATTGCAGCAGATTTTCCCCCTGCTTGTATTAGGTGCTTGTAGACCTCCTGCAATGGCCCTTTGCTGACTTGGAGCTTGTGTGAGGAAACTGGGAGAGGCCACCAGTGTAGCAGCCAAGCAGTGATACCTAAAATATCTCCCGCCCACCATTGAAGGGGGTCTCTGTACCAGTCACACCAATTGAAGGAATTTATAGCAGAGGACAAGTCAGGGGAAGTCATAGTGCAGTCCAATGATGCTGACACATGGTTCAAATACTGTGGATGGGCTGTGACTGCTATTTAAGACCATAGCTTGAATGAGCAGCTGCTGGAGGCTGCACTGCAGCCCTGTGCCTGGTTCCGTGCTGGATTTCACCTCCCCAACTCCCCCATCCGTCTGCATATCATCTTCATAAAGCCAGATTACTTGGCCTTGATGTGGATCATACCAACTGACCATAAGATATAAAATATAAAGGGGGATCTGCATCCTCAGGGCCAAATTCCTTGCTGGTGTAAATAGTGACGTTAATGGAGTTAATCCACCAGAGAAAATAACACTCAAATATCGCAAAACATTTAACAGAAAATAAGGAGCCAGCTCTTCAGAGCCATTATGCACTTTTTGTCCCACTCCTTCCTGGCCAAGGGACTGTAAACTTGCCCTAATTGGGCAGCTGGGGATGCCTCCAGTGTGGGGTCTTCCCAAGTAGGGTGACCAGACAGCAAATGTGAAAAATCGGGACAGGGGGTGGGGGATAATAGGAGCCTATATAAGAAAAAGACCCCAAAATCGGGACTGTCCCTATAAAATCAGGACATCTGATCACCCTATTCCCAAGTAGTACATGGTCAGCATTGCTGGCTCTGTTTCATTTCTTCCTGCTTCCCCCTGTCACCCCCCAGCATAGGGATCAGAAGGATATTTTGCTCCCTGTGCATGAGTGTAAAAGATGGCATATGGTGCAAGTCAGTGGAGGATAAGTCCATTTGCTTCTGGACTCATTTGCCTATGTATTTTTGAACAGGCTGAGTAACATGCTCTGTGTATGTTAGTACCCTAAAAATGCATTGCCAACACACAGAGTTAGAATTATGTATCAATGCTCAGAAGGCGGTTGGGAGGCATTAGCTCTAAGGAGTAGTGAAGCTTTCCCACTGTTTGACGTCCATCTGAGAGATTTGGATAAATTCCATGATTATCTATTTATCTTGCAGGCAGCACATTTTCAATGAGATACGTTTGGTTGATTGTCTGTAGGTTTCCCAGTTTATCTAATGAGTTTTGCAATTTATTGATATGAGAAGAGCAGAATGGCATGCAAAACTGACTGTAACAGCATGAGTCAAGGGAAGTGGTGCAGATTTGAAATAAGAATTATGAATATTTGATGTGGGCTGGTTTAACAAATTAACTTGCCAATGTGCTAATTTAACTGCTTACAGGAGCCTGGATATCTGATAAGAGCAAGACAAGAGCAAATTCAAATCACTTCTACTCAAAGTCCTGCACTGGCAGGATTCCACTGAAGGATTTTCATAAGTGAGCAGAGCCACAACAATCCTGCTTCTTCTAAATCACCTCTGATAAACAGTAGAAGTGGAATAAACAGGGAAGAAAAAGGGAATGATGGGCCAGATCTTCAGCTGGTGCAAATGGGAACATATCCATTAACATTTACATCACTTAGGGATCTTGCCCTGAGACAATCCCTTGCACTTGCAAGTCCCATGCAAGACTCCCCTCTGGGCTGCCATAGATTTGAATGGCAAGTACAAGGCCCTGTTGTGCCTAAACCAACCAGAAAGCATTTTGGCTTGGCTTCAGCCTGCTTCTCCTTTGCTGCAGGTAATGGCTAGAATCAGGCACTGTGCTCCACTATGCTCCCCATCCAGCCTCTGTTTAAGGGCACAAAATAGGGATGGTGGAAGTTCCTTTTTTGTGTACCATGAAGAGCCTGGCCAGAATTTGGTCCTAAGCTTGCCAAAACACAGTTCATTGGGACTACTTGGCTACATAAAGTTCCTCAAATGTTTAAATGTTGACAATGTTACTGAGTTTATTTGCCTTTTCTCAACACCTGTAGAAGAAAATAGTGAAATAAAATTCTTTCTGGAAATATGTAGCTTACAATTTGAAGAAGGCGATAGGTTTGTAGATGCATAACTGAGGACAACATTTCACCAGTAGATTGATTATTATAAGTGATGATATACAAGCATGAAAAACATCAGGTTGGCTACAACATCATAAACTACCTTTTGAAGGATGGCAACTGAAAAAAAAAAAGACAGTGTCACCTCATCAGTTGGTATAAATCCAATTAGTTCAACTGACATCTTACTTCCCCTAAGGATCTGAACCCATGTTTTTACTTTTGTGGCAGGGACTGTGTTTTACTATGTGTTTCTTCATCACAAACCTCAATGAGATGGGCTAATATGATGCAAATAAGAAGAAATAATAAAATAAGCAAATTTGATATGAAAATCTTAATACACATAGAACATAAGTCATTTTTGTCCAAGTGGACCCACACTACAGGGACTACATATAACAAAAATGCAGACTGATAGATTTGGACTATACAACCCAAGAGAAATCACATCCAAATATACAGCAAGGAGACTTCATGAAGCTGTATTTCCAAGAGAAAGAAAAATATCCGTAGATTGGGATCTATAGCACACATCCTCTAATACACATGGATGGCGAGCTTTAAAAAATGATTGTAGAAGCGCTTCAGCCCAAATATATCAAATTTGTATCTTACTTTTTTCACTCAGTGACTATTGGAAGGCAGGCTCTTATAGTTTCACTCTTCTCTCTCCTTCTGCCATTGAAATAGGTTTTAAATTCCATGAAATGACCCATGTCACTTAGAAAATACTGGATCAGAGGACATATATCAGAATGACAATGCGTGTTGTCCTTCACCTTTAAATTTGGGTATTCTTTCATTTTGTATTAAACTTTATAGCTCTTTTCCACATAGGATTTTTTTTTTAAATCCCATATTACAGTGTCCTCTCTCTACGAATGAAATTACCTGTGGTAGGAAATGAAATTGTGGGAGATATTTCTGCTAGATTTCGATGTATTGATCTATATTTTTAGCAAGGCAGGGATTTCATAAAACATAGGAATGTAGGGATTGCCATACTGGATCAGATGCAAGATGGGAAGATATATGATAATCTGCCACCTCCACCCTGTTGGGTTTCATCCTGATCTCTGATAGTTATTGGCTTCAACCAGGAAGCATGAAGTTTAACTTTAAAGTATGATATTGGATGGCTCAGATTAACCATGTAATTGATCTTGATCCCAAACTCCCCACAGCTTCAAAGTGGATCATTTTAAAACCATGCCTCACACCTTCCTGTCTTTGACTGCACAATGAGTGGGATTTCAGGTATTGCTTAATGTCTTACCTACTTGCAATGTAAGCATTATTTGCCTTCTCAGTGATCAGAATAGACCTGGGAATTGGAATGCTTCCAAAAACATTATGTTGATATGGTTATAATTTTTTATTTATGGCTTTATATGGAAGAACAGAGAAGCTATCTGCCTTCCCACTGTCGTTGTGCTGTATGTAGGCCACAAAACCAGCTGAGATTGTTATTTTTGCCCCATCAGTTAGAACCGTCAGCTGAGAAGGCAGATATGATTTATAGTGGAACAGAGGCTGACAAAGCCCAGCTGGAAACATTTATACTACAGTAGCTGAAATGTAAAAAATTAGGTTAGAGCTGTAATGCAAAATTTAATCTATGGCATACAAATGGAGCTAAGTAATTCATTCTCATGCGCTGCCAGACAAGTGCCTGAAAATAACAATGTTTGCATCTTCTTTTTTGATTAAAGATGCCAGTAATACAGTTAAAATATAAATGAATATTCCCCCCCACATACACACTCACACACACACTCCATTGCAACTGAAAATCTATTGCTAACTGTAGGTGGTTTGATGGCCAGTGAGACATGAGTTATCAGTCTTAGACTAGTTCATAGTGGACAGGTGTCCACCACATCACAAGACCTTCACAGGTGACATTTGTTGTTAAACCTTGTTGACCAGCTCAGCAACCATGACATATTTGTATTGTCATAAAGACTGAAAAAGAGACAAGACTAACATTTAGTACGTGATTTAAATCCACAAAAATGATCATTCTGAGTTAATATTACAAATTTAGTCTGAAGTATCTTTACTAATTGCTATTTTTCATAAAGAGGTTAAACATCACAGACCAACCAGCATATAGATACAGTGAGACCTTATAAAGTTAATTTAACTTCTGGTTTTGTGGTTTATTTTCCATTTCTCTCTCAGAAAAAAAAACAAATACAAATAATTATTTTATAAGCCAGTGAAATTTTGCATGAGTAGCGAGAGTTGGATTTCATCCACAGAATGATGTAGCGAAGCACATCATGAGATTCCATGCAGGAACTCTATTATAATATCTCATGCTATCAGATGACATCAAGAGAGCACAAAATAACTTCAATGAGGCAATTTGGAGAAAAAAAAATGGTGTCATAGACATATTATCTTGTGTGTATCGTAAAAACAGTTTATGTAATGCAAACAACGAATGCTGATTTGAATGGTGAACCATTCATCTGCAACCTAGTTTGGGCAAAACTGCTTTGGGGATTTTGCTGGTGGGGAGAAATAACATTTTGGATCCAATTATAGAGCTGCTTAAGAAATAGGGGTGGAAAAATTTCCAGATACATTCTTGAATGCAGTGGACATAGAAGGTAACATGTAAATCAGCCACACCATAACAGGTAATTATACCACTTAAGTTCTTGAACACCATGCACAGAGTTTATTTCATGCATCATTCACAACTTATTTCATTAATGTCACAAAGATACATAATCAACATAAAGAAGACAGGAGATGATACTGTTCTGAAAGTTAGGTGTATTAGCCTAGGACTTCACTTTCACATTCACCACTGTTTATTCACCCTTTAACCCGCATTAAAAGTATTAGGTGGTGGGGTTTTTTCAGTGTCAGTCCTAAGGTAGTTTGGTTTATTGTTTGCTGTGGACATGGACATTTTTGGACATCATTTGAAATGAAATAAAGAGATATGATGTAGAGGTACCAAGACAAGTTACTCTCACTGAAGTATCTTACATCAGACATTGTACTCATGCTGCTGGTTGTCTATCCTAAAACCCATGATGTTGCTGAACAGCATCAAAGCTACACAATCATTTGTTCATCCCCTTTACTATAGAAGCTCTTAAATTAAGAGCTATTTTGATACCAATACAAAATGAATTTGGAGGATGGGATACTACCAGAGACTGTGTAATTCTGGTACAAAGTGCTGTAGATTACAGATGGAGAGTGCAGAATCTGACAGTTTAGAATATGAGGGGAAAAGATGTATGGCATATGGCCATATGGTCATACAAATGTCACTTTGTCAGTAGATTATCAACATAGCAGCGAAGGGATTATGATGACATATGAGTTTCTAATCTCTGCTTTCCTTTCCACCCCACAATGTAACCGTAGCTTACATTGATAAATTTAGGTAAAACAAAACTTCAATCTTTTTATTTGTATTTTTGAATTTTTATCTTTGTGATCTGGCAATGGTTCTGCATCTGACCAAATAATATTTTGATGCAACCAGAGTCACTCATTTTTGTAGATTGTGATCATCAATATTTACCCGAATCTTTCTGAATATTTCTGTTTCATACACCTGTTGACCATACTCACTTTTTGGTAAAGGAAAAAATATAATGTTTTTTGAAGCCTAGCCCCAGTAGTGACTACAAAAAGGTCCTGTACCTATAGTCCTGTGGAAATTTACAATTCTACCTGTCCTACAGTGTCAGTTCCACTGAATTACATTAAGATACTTATTTACTGCAGGACAGGTGAAATTTTAATACTCCAGGACTCTAATCACGTGGCCTGCACTGTGTGAACCTCAGATTCTAATATATGGAGTACACAGAGCCTGTGGCCATTGTCCTCCATCATTTTCTGGTAGAAGGAATAGCTCAGCTTCTATTTATTTATCTATGTATTTATTTATTTTAAATGCCTTTAGCCCTTCCTTGAACTGATGTTATGACATGGAAATATCCTGCAATATCCTGAACAAACCTTACTGAATTATATTAAACCTTACTGAATTAAGTTTACGTATCTCAAGAGCTCATTGCATTAAAATGCAAATGTTTATGTAGTGTAGGAATCTATGTAATGAAATGATTAATATAAACCCTGGGTAATGTTATGCGCGTTAAAGGACAATTTGAAACCATGAGAACTTTTATAGTTAAGTGGATTTCCCAGGAAATCTCTAGGGGACGGTATATGCAAATGTAACCCCTCCAATTAGGCAAGAACTCAGCCTTTTGAAGCTTCACCCTGAAGAGGGGAACTTTGTCCAGTGATCACCTGTCACATGAAGACAGATCAAAAGCCCATATGGTATAAAGGAGTGCTGCATAGATTGGACTTGTCCTGAGCCAAGGCACTTACGAACTTGTAACCAAACCCCACAAAGAGGTTTTTCTGTGAAGGGCCCTTCACCTGCCAGAGCCCATGTTGCAGTCAGAGTGGTCTTTGGTAAGCTTATTGATGTGTGTAGGATGTTTTCTGTTTTTTTATTATTTTTTGTCCATAACTCGACTTCTACCTTAAGAATAAATGGACTTGTTTAGAAAGGGCTGTGAGATAACTGTGGGCAATTACAGTGTGTATAGCCACTGAGGAGAAGTCAAAGCAGGCCTGTTTAGGCAGTCTGACTTGCTGGGGAATTTACAGTGTAGGCAGGAAACTGGGCAGCCTGGAAATACCCCAGTCAGGAGGGAAAGAGATACATGTCTCTGCCCAAGAAAGGGATGTCTGGAAAGCTGGAAGCCTGACTGTGGGTGCCTTTGCGGGACCACAGAAGAGGAATATAAGTTCAGTTGCCATGAATTGTAACATATGAAAACCATCATAAATTGGGTTTTGGGTTCCAGAAGAACTATAGCTATAAGTCATTTAATTTTGGGGAAGACCTCAGATCAATTCTCTGCTGCAGATTACCTGTTGTGTCTCATTTTATGCTTAGATTGTACACTCTTCAGAAAAAGTACAATCTCTTTGTTATATGTTTGTGCAGTGACTAACACAATGGGTATGAAATGTCTAGGTCAGTAGTGGGCAACCTGCAGCCCAGAGGCCACATGAAGCCCATCAGGATAATTGCGAGACATTTTGCTGATGTTGACCGTCTGCAGGCATGGCCCCCTGCAGCTCCCAGTGGCTGTGGTTTGCCATTCTTGGTCAATGGGAGCTGTGGGAAGCAGTGGGCCGCAGGGACGTGCTCTTGATAGAAAGTGTGTGTTACAGTTTTGTTTTATATGTAACCTTTGTTTCCATTATTCTTACTCACTATCTCTTACATTTTGAATTTTTGATAATAAACGTATTATTGTTTCCACTGCAAATATACTCAGTGCCCCGGTATTAAACAAGCAGCTGCTCCTGAGTTTAAACATATAAGCTATTGTGTACACTGTTCCCTTGGGGACAGCAGATCTGGTATTTCTGTGAGTGTTCAGTAGAGAGGGGGTGGGCACTAAAGGGGAATGCTTCAAAGGGATCCAGGGACTGGGGTGCACCCACTATTAACTTGAAAGGAAAATAAGGTCCGGCAGAATCCCCAGGAGAGTGCTTGAGCGGATAATAATCTGGTGGTTTCAGGGAGGTGAGACCCAGTTAAGCACAAGCATGTATCCCTCATGCTGGAGGCAGAGGAGTAACAAGGTGAGTCACAATCCTGGGTACCCCAAGAACCATCACAGCTACCACAATACAACAATGAATAATAATAATTAATGGCTGGTTGCCTGAAATTAAGCCAGCTTGTCTCCTGGGCAACCTACCTGACCACTGGCAACAAGATGGGGCATCTCAGTAGCATGAGAGGCAGCATGATCTAATGGAATGATCCTAGTCCAGACATTAATTCTGTCTGTGGTGTTTGGAGTTGGTCAAGGTATAGGGCAATTTATTCTAACTTGGGTGTCCACTGTGCTCCAAAAACCCATTGTGTAGGCATCATACAAATATATAGCAAATGGCTATCTCTCCCACAAAGACCTTATAGTCCAAAATCTATTCTACCAGTAGACTACTGTATTTTTTTTCACCCTTTCCACTGGGAAACCAGACCTATTTACTGCTTCTCTTGTGCTAGGTAAGAGGCTTATTTCAAGGTAATTTTAGAGGAAATCAAAGAGTGATTTGTTTTTCTAAAGACACCATTTTGTTTTAAAAGTAATCATCTATTTCCTAGTTCCATTTCATAATTTAAATGATCCACATTCCCAATAATTTCAGTCATAATTGAGTGAACATATTTTTTAATTTTCTTTTTCTTTTTATGTCCATGCTTCTGAGTATGGACATTTCATCTCATTTCAGTTTGAAATTTGCTGTGTTCAAGTAGTCCCCTGGGGACAGAGATCAAAACAAATGAGGGGTTTTTGCGGGGATACCTGATTTTCCAGTGTACAACCTTAAGATGCTGCTACCAGTTTTCTAATAATATATTTCAGAGTTATTAAAAATGGCATGACCTTTCTTTTCTTTTTGACATTTTGGGGGTTAATTATGTTAAACTCAGTACTAACAGGTGGCTGTTGCCCTCCATCCTCCACCTACTTAGGAGTTCTTGACATGAAAAGGGAATCAGAACATTTATGAAGAGATTTTATGTATTTTTTTGGTATAATATCATAAACACTTACATGCCTGCAGGGCCATCCCTACCCATACGCAAAGTACGCAGCTGCATAGGGCACCCCACTCTCCTGAGGACTGCTGCAGGGCTGGGCCTGCACTCCCCGGTGGCGGGAAGCGCAACAAGCCAGCTGCGCCGCCAGTCAATGCTGGGGAACGGTTCCTCCCTGCCCTCCAAGCCAGCCTGCGGAGGCCTTGGGTCAGCATCCCCCCACCCAGAGGCCTGGAGCCCCCCCCCACACCCCATGGGGGGGCTGCATAAGGCCCCAGAATAGCTAGGGATGGCCCTGCATGCCTGATATCTTTCTTTGACGAGATAAATAATTTTTTACACAAGGGAACACAGTAGATCCAACCTAACTGGACTTCAGTAATGTTTGCAGAGTTGTATCCATGTTGGTCCCAGTATATGGGGGGACAAGATGGGTGAGATAATACCTTTTACTGGACCAATGTGAAGAAGAGCTGTGTTGTATCTCTGTGTAGCAACATAAATTGGTCCAATAAAATATATCATCTCACCTACCTTGTCTCACTGGACTTCAATAACGCATTTAACAGGGGACTACATGGAAAAAGTATTAGTTAAGATGGAAATTAATACAGGAATCGGAAGATGGGTAAGGAACTGGCTAAAAGGCAGAGAATGATTGGTTGTGCTGAAAGGAGAACTGTTGGGCTGGATGGAAGTTTAGTGGAGTTCAAGGATTGGTCTTGGTTCTGATCTTATTTAATATTTTAATTAATGACCATGACATAAGAAGAAGAAGCGTGCTAATGGAAGTTGTTGATGACGTACAGTTGGAAGGTATGATCAATACAGAGAAAAATAATTATTTCAGTATTAATCCACACTATAGATTGAATTTTCCCCTATTTACGGAATTTCATTTAATACTTCAAAGTTATACCTTGGTTAGGTTTTTGTATCTTTCAATATTTTTCCCTTATTATGCCACAACATTTCTATACTGCAACAATCATTTAGAAAAAAACAATGTAAAAATAAAATCCCTTATAATGATGCTAAATGTAGGAAATATAGTCTGTAAAATTTTTGATTATACCTAATACCTAATTTCATATCTTTCAGGGCTTGCAGTAGGTTATGATATTACATTGGAGGAACAAGACAGATTATTCATGTGCAGAAATGTATCTCTGATTTCTAGGACAGATGAATGAACAGTTTATAATTTGCACTGACTACGTGGTTTGGATCTCTTGGGGTAACAGGCAGTTTGCCTTATTTGGCCTTCAGTGTTCTGGGTCTCACAGCAAGTTCAAGGAATAACAGTTTATTGGATATATAGTTCTATACTCCTCTCTGACTCCTGGTTAACATGTAGGACATAGAGCATTCTGCTCAGGAAAATGGTAGTAGTTATTCTTGTCTGACACCTGACACTCTTAAGCTAGACCAAGGGAGATGGAAGTTTCATCCACAAATAAATTATGGGAGTCCTTGGTTTGAAAGTCTAATAATAGAAGGAAGATTCCTTTCCAGGGGAACATGTACTTCAACTTTAGCTTAATTGATGGTTCCCAGATGAGATGTGGGATGTGCATATTGACTCTCACTGTCTATAGAGCCAAGAAGTAGTGAAAGGTATGGAATTGGAATATGCATAGGGATAATTAGTGATGATCTTAGGTTCTGCAGACAATTAGAAGGACACAGAATCATAGAATCATAGAATCTCAGGGTTGGAAGGGACCTCAGGAGGCCATCTAGTCCAACCCCCTGCTCAAAGCAGGACCAACCCCAAGTAGATCATCCCAGCCAGGGCTTTGTCAATCCTGACCTTAAAAACCTCTAAGGAAGGAGATTCCACCACCTCCCTAGGTAACCCATTCCAGTGCTTCACCACCCTACTAGTGAAAAAGTTTTTCCTAATATCCAACCTAAACCTCCCCCTCTGCAACTTGAGACCATTACTCCTTGTTCTGTCATCTTCTACCACTGAGAACAGTCTAGATCCATCCTCTTTGGAACCCCCTTTTAGGTAGTTGAAAGCAGCTATCAAATCCCCCCTCACTCTTCTCTTCTGCAGGCTAAACAATCCGAGTTCCCTCAGCCTCTCCTCATAAGTCATGTGCTCCAGCCCCCTAATCTATCAAGCATTCTTACAACTACAATACCCACCTGCTGAAGTGAAAAAACAGATTGACAGAGCCAGAAGAGTACCCAGGAGTCACCTACTACAAGACAGGCCCAAAAAAGAAAATAATAGAACACCACTAGCCTTCACCTTTAGCCCCCAACTAAAACCTCTCCAGCGCATCATCAAAGATCTACAACCTATCCTAAAAGATGATCCCTCACTCTCACAGATCTTGGAGGACAGACCAATCCTTGCTTACAGACAGCCCCCCAACCTGAAGCAAATACTCACCAGCAACCACACACCATACAACAAAAACACCAACCCAGGAACCTATCCTTGCAACAAAGCCCGATGCCAACTCTGTCAACATATCGATTCAAGTGATACCATCACAGGGCCTAATCACATCCGCCACGCCATCAGGGGCTCATTCACCTGCACATCTACCAATGTGATATATGCCATCATGTGCCAGCAATGCCCCTCTGCCATGTACATTGGCCAAACCGGACAGTCTCTACGCAAAAGAATAAATGGACATAAATCTGACATCAGAAATCATAACATTCAAAAACCAGTAGGAGAACACTTCAACCTCCCTAATCACTCAGTGACAGACTTGAGGGTAGCAGTGTTGCGACAGATTAACTCCAAAAGCAGACTTCAAAGAGAAACTATTGAACTCGAATTGATATGCAAACTAGGTTGCATTGCGTCCGGATTAAATAGAGATTTGGAATGGCTCAGCCATTACGTTAATTGAATCTATTTCCCTTAAGTTAACGATCCTCATTCACACCTGTGTGACCATCATGTTTATCACTTCAAAGGTTTTTCTTCCCCTGCTGTTATGGTTCCTCTCAACTAATTCGCCTCTTAAGGTTGGTCTATGCACCTCGACCTTATCATGTTTCTCTGACTGTATAAATATCTGTGTACTGTATGTTTCATTCCATGCATCCGATGAAGTGGGTAACAACCCACGAAAGCTTATGCTGAAATAAATTTGTTAGTCTCTAAGGTGCTACAAGTTTTTCTTTCTTATTTTTGTTTTGCTAATCATTTTTGTTGCCCTCCGCTGGACTCTTTCCAATTTATCCACATCCTTCTTGTAGTGTGGGGCCCAAAACTGGACACAGTACTCCAAATGAGGCCTCACCAGTGCTGAATAGAGGGGAATAATCACGTCCCTCAATCTGCTGGAAATGCCCCTACTTATACAGCCCAAAATGCCGTTAGCCTTCTTGGCAAGAAGGGCACACTGTTGACTCATATTCAGCTTTTCATCCACTGTAACCCCTAGGTCCTTTTCTGCAGAACTGCTGCCCAGCCATTCGGTCCCTAGTCTGTAGCAGTGCATGGGATTCTTCCGTCCTAAGTGCAGGACTCTGCACTTGTCCTTGTTGAACCTCCTCATATTTCTTTTGGCCCAATCCTCTGATTTGTCTAGGTCCCTCTGTATCCTGTCCCTACCCTCCAGCGTATCAACCACTCCTCCCAGTTTAGTGTCATCTGCAAACTTGCTAAGGGTGCAGTCCACACCATCCTCCAGATCGTTGGTGAAGATATTGAACAAAACCAGCCCCAGCACCGACCCTTGGGGCACTCCACTTGATACCGGCTGCCAACTAGACATGGAGCCATTGATCACTACCCGTTGAGCACGACCATCCAGCCAGTTTTCTATCCACCTTACCGTCCATTCATCCAGCCCATACTTCTTTAACTTGCTGGCAAGAACACTGTGGGAGACTATATCAAAAGCTTTGCTAAAGTCAAGAAATAGCACATCCACTGCTTTCCCCTCATCCACAGAGCCAGTTATCTCATCATAGAAGGCAATTAGGTTAGTCAGGCATGACTTGCCCTTGGTGAATCCATGCTGACTGTTCCTGATCACTTTCCCCTCCTTTAAGTGGTTCAGAATTGATTCCTTGAGGACTTGTTCCATGATTTTTCCAGGGACTGAGGTGAGACTGACTGGCCTGTAGTTCCCCGGATCTTCCTTCTTCCCTTTTTTAAAGATGGGCACTACATTAGCTTTTTTCCAGTCATCCGGGACCTCCCCCGATTGCCATGATTTGTCAAAGATAATGGCCAATGGTTCTGCAATCACATCAGAGAGAACAATATACTTTCAAGACATATTTAACATCTATACTTCTTCAAGTACAATGAACAGCCTAGTCTTCTCATGTATAGTAACTTAGCATTTGTGAGAAAGTATCTAAAAAAGGTAAAATAAATTTAACGAAAGCTAACATTATTTGTATAGTTCTTTCACCTTGCTATTAATTTATTTTAGGATCTCTTTCCAAGATTTTTAATTCTCTCGAGCTGATGTGGTTTCTAAAGGATCTGGCTTCCCTCTTTCTTTGCTTCTGGCTTGGAAGAAATCAAATTGTCCCAATTAATTTGTATTTGATGTCACTCGACAAATAAAATAAATGAATTTTACAATCTTCACTGGGGACCTCTAGTTGGAAAAAGGCAAATAATGGAAAAAGGAGGTGAAAAAAATGAATGAAGCAGGAAACCACCTATGATACTCACTTTAAGCACATGCTGTCTGGTTGGCTTGAATTCCTACCCTTCACAAGACCCATTTATTTGGTTTCCTGGTCTACTTTTCTCTTTTTACCTCTGAATTAATATCTATCGTCACCCTTCCCCTTTAGTTTTGTCACCTGTTCTGTACATTTATCAACTTTATTTTGACTCAGTTATTCTTTCACCACATCCTTAATTTATTTCCCGTTAGCATGGGCTAGATCATGAAACCCTTACTCATGAGGCTGAGCATTTAATCATATACTTCCATTAAAGCCAGTGAGTCCACTCACATAAGTGCTTGAGAAAGGGCTCCATCATCTGGCTCTATATTTTTATGCCCCTTATTTTTCATTCTCACAGTGAATGTGCTTTCTTTCTATTTCTGCTCCAATGATCTTTTTTCCTTTAAAGGTCATAACTGAAAGAGACATCCTAGACCAAATATGGTTGCCAGCTTTATTTTCACGAAACATACTATTTAATGCATCTTTTTTGTTCCACTTGCAACCTACGTGTTGCTGACACAGACAGTCTCCCCCTCAACTTATGTTCTGTACTTAGATTTTAGCTGCCAGTTCAGCTTGTTGTTTATTAGGAGCAGTTTTATACTGCTTAATATAAATGTATGTATTCTTAAAGAAGAACTTTACTAACTGCTCCATAATGAGAAACTCTGAACACTCATGAATAGTCCACTGGGAAGACTTAATGTTTAGGAAAACAACCGTTCAGAAAGACTGAAGGATCTCTCACAGATTATCTATTCTAGTGTCATTTCATATTAGTTTCAGATGAGATTTCCCCCCTTAATTAATCGAGATTATAGAATTTAATATAAAAGTATACCCCACTACAGAATTTTATAAGATTAGGAAAAAAAACTATTAAGGATTTCATGGTCTATTATATTCCTTAGGTTTTCAGAATAATTTCGTTAAAACTCCCTAAAATATTCTATACAATAAAACTTGTCAATGAAGGATAAAATGAAGAGAAACTCAAAAAATTCTCCTATGTTTAAGTTTGGTTGACTATTTTGTTCCCAAGATTTTGAAAGTTTCATATAGTTTTTCAGACAATTGGGAGCTTGAGCGAATACAAAAACTAAACTGAAAAACACTTCTCATTAAGATTTTTTTTTCTTAACCCATCAAAATGGCCTCTTGTAATAAATAGGTACTTTTCATTATTGCCATAGCAGCACATGCATCTTCTGATTATATTTTTAGGTATCAAGCATATATTCCAGGTAGAGTGGGAACCATTAAAAAGTTCAGCGTGGTATGACATACCATTTTAAATATAAGAAATACTGTGGTAAGTTAAATCATGCAGTATGATACTTAACTTTTCATTGACATCCACTATACATGGCAGTTATTGGTTTATGATGTTTGATATCCCAAAAAATGAATTAAAATGTGTCCATGCGATAAGTGATTTTTGATAAAACATGCTCTTTACTTGCAAATATGAATAAAGTTGGGCATTTTAGTATGTCACTCCCTTCCGATTGCTGATATTTCCCTGATGTTCTGGTTCCCTCTAAATAGAATTAATGAGTTCAGTCATCTTCAAATTTCATTTCTTTATTTCACCATAAAGGTTATTTTCTGGTGGCATAAAGTAATGGATTGTGAAATTTTCAATCTCTTCCACACACACACACAAGTCTCACTTACAGCAGTTCTTCTGCTTTTCATGCTGGAGAAAGAGTTTAACCTAAAGTGACTAGATCTGACACAAAAGCCATACCACATGCATTTTGCATTTATTTCATTCAAATTAATCTTACACTGCCACAAAACATTAGAATATCAAATTATCTGGAATTACTAAACCATCTGAAAATGGCAGGTATAGTTAAAAGAAATGTAGTGACAGACTTTTTTCCAAGGATAACTTTTTTCCTTGCATAACTCTTCTGGGAGGTCTTGATTGCAGCAAAAAGGGCTGAGTTCAATTTTCTGGAAGGTTTCACGAAAGCCTTAACTAACTCTGTCTAGAAATCCCGCCCTTGCAGAAACCTAGAAAACTATAGCTACCATCCTTGGTGTCCCTGATGGGAAATACTTCTCCACTCTCAATCACTGTACCCAGGAATTAAAATAAAGAGAACTTTATTAGGGGGAGGGGTGGCAGCAGAATAAATTTGGGAAAACCAGAAATTATTAAACCAACAAATATATGAGGTAAGACTCTGGTCCCCCAGAGGCCTTAACAATGGTCTAGCCCCTTCCCTCCTCCACACCCAGTTAGTTGTCTTGGGTTGGAGAAGCCCAAGGAACCTGGCAGGTCAGTACTGTCTGGGCTGTTCTGGAGGCTCTGCCACTTGAACTGGCTGATGTGACTTCAGCATTAATTGCTTGGTAAGGAGCCCCACACCACAGTCCTGTTGGTAGGCTGCTGCTCTCTCTGCAGCTTCATCAGAAGACATCTCAGCCCTGCTCCAGGCACCACCATTCTGTAGCATCTGATGTCTTGAAGCTGCCACTGCCACTCTGCACCATCTGTCACCTTAAACCTGCTGCCACTCCCAGCCTGCACTGTCCCCTGTTCTGCAGCAGTCTCAGCTCAGCTCTTTAGAGAGAGATCCATGGTATCTAGGACTCTTTAAAGAGTTCTCACCACCAGAAAGACCCTCCCAGAAAAAAAATAGCAACTTTTTCCCTTCTCTCTCTTCCTTCATTAGCTTTGTCCAGGCTCTCTTACCCAATTGTTCCTGACAGCAGTCTCAGTCAGGGTTTTGAACCCAGGAACATTCAATGTCAACCTCTTGTCCTTGTCACCTCTTCAACAGATGCTGGCAGAATGCTCCCTCTCCAATGGAGCTTTCTACCTATCTGTTTTTCTTAAGTAGCTCTGGGCTGCTCTTCTCCCATTTCACCAACAGGTGACAGAGAGCTCCCTTCTTTTTAAGGTGTCAGACCACTGGGATTACACTTGCTTTCAAATCCCTTCTCCATTATCAAGATGAGGGAGCATTAAACCCAGGTTTTCAACATCCCACATAAGTGCTTTAACCACTGAGATATAGTATATAAGGGAGGTGGTGGGACCTCCCTCTGGACATTTTGTGGATCTAGTCCTTCTTTTCTTTGATTTTGTCAAAATGCCTGAAGATCCAAAAAAAGAATTGAAGAACAAAATAAAACGTTTAATTTGGACAATACCAAAACGTTTAGACTTTTTCCAATTCAGTCTAAACTATTCCTCAAACTCAACATGAAATCATGAATAGTTTGGGTCACCACAAAACTGCATTTTTGGCCAATAAACTATTTATCTGTAATAGTATCCGGCTCTATTTGAGCGCACAAGTTTCATTGACTTTCAATACCAGTGGAACCTGTGCTGCTAAGTCACTTAAGCACTTCTGGATATGTTTGAGGACATCTTATAGAATTTAATATAAAAGTAAACCCCACTACAGAATGTTATAAGATTAGGGGAAAAAACTATAAAGGATTTCATGGTCTATTATATTCCTTTGGTTTTTAGCATAATTTCTATAAAACTCCCTACATTATTCTATACAATAAAACTTGTCAATAAAGGATAAAATGAAGAGAAACTCAAAAAATTCTATGTTTAAGTTTGGTTGACTATTTTGTTCCCAAGATTTTGAAGGTTTCTTATAGTTGTTCAGCCACTTGAGAGCCTGAGCGAATACAAAAACTAAACTGAAAAACACTTCTCATCCTTCCTGGCAGGAATGGAAACAAAGAAATTCCCAGGTTAATCCTTACCATTTGCATATATTCTTTAAAAAAAAAAAAGATAATCCTCCATGGAGAAAGCAAATCTTGCAATCCACAGATCAAATAGTTTCCTAGTAGCAGTGGGACAAATCTGCTCCTTGGAAAGGCCCAGGACAACTGGGGAGCTTCATCTGAAATGACCCCCTCGCCCCCAATTCCATCTGCTTCCCCTAATATCCTTGAGCCTGCTATTTTTCCCAAAATAGAACTATATCCATCAGCTGTGAAATCCTCACTGTATATGACTTTACACCCACCCACCTACCTGAGGTCACACTTCTGATAATGTAAATCCTGCCTTCCACCACATCACTGTGGTGGAAGGAATGCTTGAGAGTGCTCAGTGTCCTCTTGTTAAACCTTCACCACCAAAGGAAAGTAAGGGTTAGTTCTCTGCTTCTGGTGAAGTTCACCACGTTTCTGGCTATGCTCTGACTCAGTCTCCCAATAAGAAGTTTACTACTCAGCCACTTCAGCAAGCCTGCCACACCAGCAGAGGGATTTTTTCAGAGGGTAAACCTTTCAGTACCTCTCAGCATAGTGGATGGGGAGGACTGGGTGAGAGATTCCATTACAGGAGGCCTGTGCTTTAAGCACCTAAAATAGCAGATAGTGGGAGAAGGTAAAGCCTCTGGATCCTTGTTTTTCTTTGAAGGGGAGACACTTCGTTTTCAGATACCAAACCCACATGTAGGGCCCAGGCTGCCAAAAGCTCCTTTGCCTAGCCAACCAGTATCCTCTGCCAAGCTCATACTCTCCACTGGGCTTACTTTCACTCCCAGACCTTATTATACTTATCTGACAAGTTGGTGCCTCTTTCAACAGCCTTATCTATTACCCATAAAATCATTTTTTCTCATGGTTCCTAAGATGGTTTCTAAAATGTCCTCCTACACTAAAAAAATAATGAAAACAATAGTGGCTGTCATTCTACTGAAGGAGGCAGCTGCACCTAAAGATTCTGTGGATAAAAAAATTGAGCCATAGAATAAATCAGAAATAACTTTGCTGAAGTGAAGTTACAGCTGAGTAAAACTAGAATAAGTGAGAGGAAAAGCAAGCTCTGAGTAGTTATGCGTTTAGAAGTCAGAGATATCCTTATTGATATCTAAGGATATAAAGCCTATTTCCTAAAACAATTTAGCTTTCAGCTACTATTTTGATGTCAGATTAGATATTTATTTTCAGTGATGCAAACAAATTTGAAAGCAAGTTTGATGTATCATAAATGAACGGGCTATTATTAATTATTATTTTAACTAGTGTTGTTTTATTTTCAAATAAAAGTCATTAGTGCCGAAAGTATACTGGCACTACTTAATTCTGAGGTTTTATTCTGTACAGCTACTAAGGAATATATATTGCAAATCACAACACAATAATTCTAAACAGAAAACAAAAGAGAACTTAAAATATTATATTTTTTTCAAAGAGTCCAACATCTTAAGCCTACAATTCTTCCTTTGTTTTAGTTTTGTAGGCATCTTTATTTCTTTTTAATCTTTTAACAAAGCATGTGCAATAATTTTTCATTTGCAGGAAGAGACCTTGTATTTTATGATAGTGTCTTCATTTTATAGCATCCACTTTTGTAAACATATTTTTGGCAAGTAAGATGAGCCAATTGTTTGAACTTTCACATGAAATATGCAACGTTTTCACAATTTACAAGTACCAAAGTTTCATTTTTAATGTCTATATTGCTTCTTCTAAGAGAGAATTGAAATACCCTATTATGAGCCTTACTGCTTGAAACCTGTCTCTTCCTAAAACTGTCACAAGCTAGTGAATCACAGTCTATTTTTAGGGAGGACAAGCCATGAAAAAATGTGTACTTGGGTAACATGGTTAAACCTAAAAATCTTTGTTCCTGAACCAGGCTACGATGGAATGTATAAACCCCACTCTGGTTAGCCATGGGATTTAACAAGAGCCTGAGTCTAATTAAGCCACTGAGTAGTACCTAAAAGTGTGTTAGACATAAGTAGTGCTCAAACCCACCTGGGTGGGAAAGGGGGAAGCTGGGTCTTTAAAAAAGATGGAGCACAGGGCTGTGGAAAAAAAAGACCTATTGAAAGGTATTTGGGAGTTTTCACTCTTGAGCTAAAGGCAGAGTGAAGTCTGGGAGGTCTGGATTGAGAACCAGAAGGCACTGAGCTAAGAGGTGGCCTGGGGACAATGAAGCCTGGTTCCAGAGATGGGCTGGCCTGAGCCAGGAGGAACCCAGAGGCAATGAATCCCAAGAAGCAGGGATGGTAAAGCCTAAGAGGCATTTGGACTGAAGTGTGAGGGGCTACAATGGGAGAGGAAAGAACTCTTCAGTCACTTCCTTGGTAGTAGGGAGTGGAGAGGCCTGAGGGGTGCAGAAAGGCTCCTGTGGAATAAGGAGGAAGCCTGTGATGGGGAGAAGATACCTTGGAAGACACAGGATTTGAGCAAGCTCCTGTGGCTGACCTTGATACAATGGCAGGAACCAAACATCTGGGGTAAAGCCCTGGGAGCTACTGATCATTATAAAAAGCCCAGGCCAGGGGCTGGGGAAAATCCCTGAAACCAGACAAATGGTAGGCAGGAGTCCAGGGAGGTAGCAGCAAACTGTCTGACAGACCAGATCTTGGCTTCTCATCCCAGTACTCCTGGACTGGAACACAGCAAAGACTGTGGGCATGGGTTCCTTTACCTGCCCCTGTGATGGTGGCTTGAATCCCTCTGACATAAGGGGTTAAGAACTTTTGAGACCCCTGAGAGAACAGTGTGAGGTCCACTGGGCTAAAGACCAAATGTAAAGATATTGGATTTTCTGTTAGACTTCTTGTAACCCTGGAAGGGGGAGGGGACGGGGGAGGAACTAAAACATGCCCTGACTGGTGGACTGAATCATATGAAGAGGTGGATCGCCACAGGACTGGAGAGATTGCCAGCAGGGAGCGTTAGAGAGGAAAGAGCTGCTATATAATGCTCAGCCACAAAGAGTGTGTCAGTGGTGAGTCCACTCTACAACACATGCTAAGAATTTAGTGGTTCCTCTAACACAGAACCTAGCTCCAAAACTCCTATTCCCTTAGACTTTGCAACACTTGGGATTTCAAAATTAACCTCTAAATATGGCCTCTTCAGCTCAACACTAGTATACACTGCAGTATCATTGGTGCATTTTAAATGTCATGCATTACAGTTAAAGCTGGGCCAACTTTTTCAGGCAACTTTTTTCAACAAAAATGCAGATTTGCATCAATTGAAACATGTAGAAAATTTGTGTTGAATTTTTCAAATGACTTCAGTCAAAAACAAAACAAATTCCAAAAGTCAAATTTTCATCTCTTCACATTTTCAAAATGTAACATTTCAACTTAGATTATAAATTACTTTTTAAAAAAAAATACTTCAATTTTTTTTTCAGATAAAAGCCTCCTGAAAACCAAACAATTGTTTTGGGTCAAATGAAATATGATTTTTATTTTATTTTTTATTTCAGCCATTGAACTGAAAAATTAGTGGTATAGCTCTCATTAAATACACAAAGGCATTTTATAAACATATAATATTGTAACCATCTGAATTGCTTACTTCCAAAAGAACGTAGTATGTAAGGAATTTCTTCATTTCTCTGTTTATTTGTTTGCATCTCCCCTGTTTTAATATGCTGCAATCTATTTACTCTTTATGGCAAAGTATGAAATATCCAATCTATAACTAAGTAGTACAAACTTCAATTAAATAATTGATTTACTAGGTACTACTTACTTCATCTTCTACTCCAACCAATTTGTAATACAGTATAACACAATACTGTATTATCTCCATGAAAAATAAAACTTGTTTGAAAAGAAAGAAAGGGGCACATACTTTTAGAAGTTGAATAACTTCTTTCATTTAACTGAAGACTTGGAGTGGAGTCCTGGTCTCAATGAAGTTAATGGGAGTTTTGCCACTGACTTGAGTAAAGTCCAGCTTTCACCCACGTTCTGAACACAGTTTGGTAAACTCAGTTAATGAAAATATCTGTTTAAAAAAGAGGTATTTTTAAGCTTTGAGGGTGTAACTAGATAGGCTGCACACTTTCCTCCCTCTTTTGTCTTATGGGGAAAACATAACTTATAAAGGAACAACTGAAGGATGTTCTTGTTATACTAGAGTTCAGCATGATAAACACTCATTTTGCAACAAATTTTTCTATAATTTTAACCCTGAATAAAACAGAGGCCTTATATTAAATTTATAGTTGGTAACATAGGTTTGTACTGAGCTCCAGCCCTTGACAATCCAATTATGTATAAAAATGGATCCAAGCTCCCTGCAAACCTCATCAAGGAAAGCAAAATTTTTCCACTCAAGCTCCATTAGGACAGAGTATTATGCCTTAATCCTTGCAATTCAAGTTTCCTAATGTGAGCCTAAAGCTAGTGCTTAAATGTTAGTTTGTCTTTAATCTTACTTGCTATTCCCTCCCATAAAATGTCACTTGAGTGAACGCTTATCAAAAAAAGAGCTCTATACGTGTATGATGTCAGCTGGCCCTTTTTTAGTGTCTTGAACTGTGAGGATGAAGTTATGATCAAAGGTGATTAAAGTACCATGTGATGGGGAAAGAATTTTGCAACAGTGTTGTGTTACTTTTACACAACTAGATTCAGCAAGTTAAGGTTATCTACATTAACAGAATTTGCAGGTCTTTTCACTGCTTGGGTCACAGTCCTTTTGCATTAATTTCATAGTGGCATGTGTAATCTGAAATTTCCTTCACAGTGATGCAGGAATAGACACAAATATCTAATTATACATTTTAAAAAAGTAGATGCTCAGCATTTCTTTTAAAGTGTTGATGTGTTATTTTCCACCATGTCAGGAGATAATGTGATCCCATTCATGCTGACCAGCATAAATTATTGCTAGGATTCTGAAAATAGGTTTTGCATAAACTTTGAAAGTACTATAGGAGTAGGCCCCATTGGCCTAAGAGAGATTTCTTATTTCAAGGACATAGCTGGGAAGTGACCAAAGCACTGCTTGAAATGGGCTCAGACAGGGCATTTAGTGTGCATACATTGGGAATCAGGTATATATAACTGTCACGTTCAAGTTTTTCATGAACTTATAATGTCTGCATGTGATGCCACTTTGACTTCCCACATGGTGTATGTGGCATCCACAGAACTGGAGGGCTCCATGTGAAGCTGCTTCTACCTTTTACCTCCCAGAAGCAGGGGAGGAGTTCCACCTGCCAGTCATTGTCACTAGCTTGAAAAGGAGATGAACAGGCGAGTCCCCATCACTATCCCCAGGCACCAGGATAGAGAGAGGATTGTTCCACTGGCTCCCAGCCACCCAGTGCCCCTGTACAGAAGGAAGCAGGAACAGGACACAAGGCTGAAGATTCTGTGGTGTCCCTCTACCCTGGGTTTCTGGAGAAGGTGAAGAGGATGGAATATATATGAGGAGCCTGCAAAAGGACTAGAGTGGGAAGCAGTGAACTGAACTGATTTAGCAGGAGTTTTTATCAGATTGAAATGATTCAGGAGGCCAACCTGGTGGAGCTCAGGATCAGAGCCTAAGGTTGGAGCAGGTGTACTAGGCTGACATCCATGTGTCATATGTGTTACTTTCCTGAACATAGTCTTGTTTGAGCTATAGGACTCTGTTTCCCTTCCTATTCCTTGTTGTATTGGTTAATGTCCAAACGCACGAGTTTCATGTCTATTCAGCTGTGATCCCAGCATGCTACCCCTCAAAATGAGAGCTTGATATTCTTCTGGACTTCAGTAAGTAACAATCTTGTGAGTGGTTCTCAAAACTAGCACTGGGACTGGTACAATAATGTCAGTCTGCAAATTGACAGTAAAATTGACAAACTAATAGTAAATTAATAAAATATAAAGAAATGTATAGAATTGTGAACTGAACCTTTAATGTATTAGCAATATTCTATATCCTTGAATGTGAATGTGGCAAAAACTAGAAAACAATATTATAAAGGATCAGGCACATTTGTAGCAAAATTAGAGTACCTTTGATGATAAGTTTCTTTATCACCATTTTATGTTCTCATCAGATAAAGTCTCAGGGACTAGAAATATCATGTTTAGATTTATATCTGTGTTTCATCGGGAGAGAGGATTTTGGATTTGAGCTAGAGTACTTTCCTATAGAATGTGGTTCTGCCTTGCATTTTGTATCTTGATGATTTCACCCATGTGAGCGTATTGTAGCTATGAATATAGCTATAGTACCTTATGTGGCATCTAATAATCAAATCATTTTTTTAATGTGGATTTTATGTTGTCAGGGTGATGAAAGCTGTAATCAGAATTAAAATTGAATTGGACTTAATGCAGCTGTTCTACTTGTAAGACTCAAACTGAAATTTGCAAGTCTGAATAACTTTTCTGCAACTATGACTCATATGCACAGGTCAGAAGGGGCACACCAATGTTTGACAGACAGATTTATCTTAGCTAGCTTTTATTTCATTTTCTTAGCATTCTCTCTGAAAATGTTGGTATTGCTCATAGAGCACTCTGTCTCCCACCTGTTTATAGATGAGTCCCCTTTGAGAGAGAGTGCTGATAACAGGAACTTGATTCTAATTAGGAAACCATATATTGAAAAAAAAAACTTATTCTAGCAAAACAATTTACCTAAAGAACTCTTCAAGGCCACATTTGCATCATGCAGAAAAGATTACCTGGCACTCTGAAATCTATATGCATACTGTGGAATTTGGAAGTTTAAGAACTGTGGTGATTGAAGTATGATATGGAAAATTCTGGGCTGCCAGAGTTCCAAAGGCTTGTCAGTTGGAAACGGTTTCAAGCTGGAGCTGGATCGGACACTGAAATGAAATGAGGCTGTATGTATCTTGTACACAAGGATTCTCTCACTGTGCTAACTCAACTATCTGGTGTTTATTTTCTAATTGTTCTGATCCAATTAAAATGTTTATATTTAAATCAAAAGGTGTGATTGGCTGATTGGATTTTTGGAAGATATTTCCACTTGTAAAGCAATGATCATTTTTTAGAACTTTCATGGTTATAGTTCTAAGTTGTAAAAATGTGTTCATACACCTTTGTTTTTTAGAGTCTTCACAAAATATATTTTGGACATATCCTTGTTTCCCCCCAAAGGCTTAGACTTTAGGGAGGTTTTTGTGGAATAGTGTTTCCATACTCCACAAAAATCTACCTTCTTGGGAATGTAATGTGATTAGAGATTCCCACATGTCAATACAGTTCTGGCTGTGAATCAAATCAATGTTTATCTTTCTCTATCTTTAGATTGCCTTACTGAGGTGTTGATTGAACGATGAGGAGGACTGCTGTTGCAATTAACACTAAACACGAATTGTTAATTGGCTTTTTTGAGGCAAATCGGGACTTTTCTTCTGCTATCCTCTGTGCTTGATATGAGTTCATACGTGGAACAGGACTAGTGAAAATTAACTGTGGAGGGCCTGACACTTTAAAAATTCAATCTGTTTAATTTATGTACCTACAACACAAATTAGAATTTAAATGGAGTTAAAGGAAATTATAAATGTGTTTATAATGTCGGCTGTATAATTTGCTCATTTGCTAATTAGATTAATTGAATTTGGTATCTTACATTTGAACAAAAATAAATAAATCCCACAACCCAACAGCCTAGCAATGATCATAGATACATGATCCCTTTAGGGAACTAATTCAGAATGCATGTCTGAAAATTCTTCTAGTGCATTCTGTTTGTGTTTGGCATTGTTGGCTTTATTGAACTGGCATGCTGAAAGAGGAAGCTTTTCAAACTGCAGGGAAGTGGGGAAGTCACAACATTTATGTCAAGATGGGGGAATCTTGACATAAATGTCAACTGTGTTCATTATATTGTGTCTGTGCACAATTCTGGGGCATCAGTCTTGCAAAGACTTAAGCATATGTTTAACTTCATGTAAAGCTAATCATGTGTCAGTTTTTCCAGGATCAGGGACCTGGGCCTGGATCCACAAAGGGGCTTAGGCCTTGCAATGCTGAGCTTTTTGGTATCTAGAGAATCACAGGAGCAACCATAGAAGCGACAAAGGGTCCTGTGGCACCTTATAGACTAACAGAGGTATTGAAGCATAAGCTTTCGTGGGTCAATACCCACTTCTTCGGATTGACCCATGAAAGCTTATGCTTCAATACCTCTGTTAGTCTATAAGGTGCCACAGGACCCTTTGTCGCTTCTACAGATCCAGACTAACACGGCTACCCCTCTGATACTAGGAGCAACCATGCGATCCACAAAGCCTGAGTTAGGCACCTAAACTTCCTGCACAATAATTGAGAAGAGATAGGAGCCTAAGACTGGGATCCACAAAAGCATGCTATCTGGGGAGCTGCCTACACTCTCCAATAGGATATGCAAATGAGATGGGTGTGTCCTATACCCTGTACCTCTCACAGAGTTGGGGGCCTCGATCTGGGATGGAGGAGGTGCTGCTGTCTGCTTCCCATCCACAACTGGGAATCCCTTTTCTGGAGTCAGGCAGCATAGTTTTCTGAGGCATTTCTTGTGAGAATGTATTAGGTCAGTGGTGGGCAACCTGCCCCCCACAGCTCCCAGTGGCCATAGTTTGCTGTTCCTGGCTAATGGGAGCTGCGGGAAGCGATGGCCAGCACATCCCTGTGGTCCATGCCACTTTCCTCAGCTTCCATTGGCCGGGAACAGCAAACCGCGGCCACTGGGAGCTGCGAGCGGCCGTGCCTGCGGAAGGTCAATGTAAACACTGTCTCGCGGCCCTTCAGTGGATTACCCTGATGGGCTGTGTGTGGCCTGTGGGCCGCAGATTGCCCACCACTGTGTTAGGTGCCTGCCACACTGCACAAAATAGCCAGAGGAGGGAATACTGGTGCCCACCTCATAACCTTTTAGCCCAGTGGTTACAGTACTCACCTCGGATGTAGGAGAACCAGGTTCAATTCCCTTGGGAATAAGGGGTAAGAAGATTTGAATAGGTTTTTCCCACCTCTCAGAAAAGTGCTCTAACTATTGAGCTATGGGATATTCTGGTGGGGGAGGAGGCTTTTTCAATTTCTCCTGTTCAGCCTGAGGTAAAGTGATCTCGTCTGTCTGACAGTGGTGCATCTTCCTGTTTAGCACAGCATTTGTCACCTATGATGGTCTGTGGTGTTTGTTAAGGCCTATTTGAATCTTGTTTGATTAATTAGTGTCTTGCACTGAACTACAGATCTTACAGTTGCAACTCTGTCAAAAGAATATGTTGTGGACAATGCACTGATCTATTTCATACTTGGTCGATGAATTATTGATTTTTTAAAAGTGCTAGTTATGCATGTGTTAAAATACCCATTTCCACCTGTGTCTACCTACTGTCTTACATAATCACTAAGAGCTTGATTCTGTAAGGTGCTGAATGCCCTGACCTCCCATTAAAGACAGATGGAAGCTGACGGTGATCATACCTCTTCAAAGCATTCAGTACTTTGAAGCAGCATCAGACCTTTAGAGCTGTGACAGGGTTCCCAGGGTACAACATGGACTGTGGGACCACTGAGCCTGTCCCACCAACTTTTGCACTGCCTCCCACACTGTGATGCTGTGACAAGCTACAGAGATCTGGCAGGTACTGCACATACACAGACATCCATAGGCAGGGACACACCCAACTGAGTTACATGAAGAATGCTTCTCTCAGCCACTCATGAACCAACAATACAGAGGCTTCAGCCAATTCCCCCCAGCTCCTCAGCCTTGCACCTGTAATGTTTTGCACTGGTCAGAAGCCTGGCCAACGTAAGTTCATTACCCAGACTGCCCCTCCCTCGATGTGGAGAGGACACACACTAGCTTTTGTAAACTGAGCTGAGATTTCCTAAGCTCTTCAACCACAACACACTGTTTTAGGTAAAATATAAAACAGATTTATTAACTACAGAAATATAGATTGTAAGTGATTATAAGTACCAAGCATAGAGACCCAAATTGGTTGCCTAAGAAATAAAAGTAAATTCTCAATCTGAGTTCTATAAATTAAACAGGATTTGAATCAACCTGTCTCTCATCCTGACAGATGGCATAGTTCCTCAATGCACAGGCTGGAACCCTTTTCCACCCTGGGACCACCCTCCCCAGTTCTAAGTCTTTGTCTTCCAGGCATGTTTCCAGGTGTTAAGTTGTGGGGACAGTGAGGCCAAGTCATGATGTCACTACCTCTCTTTTATAGTTTCTTCCAGCTTTCTGGAAACATCTTTTGCTATGTCGTGGGTCAAGCAATCTCCATTGTACATGTGCTCTCTCTGAGATGGTTGTTGGGAGAGTGGATTCACTTCAATGGGTCATCTGCACGTCTGGCTACTCCATTGAAGTACCTGAAAGGTTGGTTGTGGATGTTTCCAACCTCACAACATTTTTCCGTAACACACACACAGCAAAACTTCATAACTTCCCATAGAATTATAGCATATATAATCCAACAGGATATTAATGTTCATCACATCAAGACTTTTAAAATGCTACCTCATAAAGCATAATTTGTACCAAAAATCATAATTATATGACAGTGGTCAATATCAAGGTTCCAGGGTGCTGCTTTGAGTTATAGAGTGCCACAAGAGCACTTGCTAATTAATGTCCTAGCTACTCAGAATCCTGGATAATACAACACTTAATTATCCTTAATTTCTATGATATTGTATGGAATTAGCTTTAGGATGGTTTTCAACTCTGGAGGCTGATTTATCTTCAATTCTTGAATCATGTCAACTACTCAATGTTCTCACATGAAATATCTGATTCTTAGAACTGTAATAAGCACCAAAATGTAGTCTAATAATAGTAAACAGGGACAGAAACACATTCAAATGTAGAAAAGCTTCTAGCCAATGATAACTGAGAAACTATATTGGCACTGATAGTTAGCAAGTATTTTTCATATGCTCCGTTTCTTTCATTGATGTCATGTTTCAGTTAATGAGGTCTACTTTGGGATTGTGTTCTTTAAAATCACTGCTCTCTCCGCCTTCCAAATCTGTACATACTCAAAGCTGATGGGCCTGATTTTCCTTTCGAATAAAGCAGAAGTCAGTGGAGCTACACAGATATAAAATTAGTTAGAGGAGTGTGACGGGTTGGATCACAGAAACCACCTGGCGCTAACCAACTGATGTGCCAAGATTACTTCTGCCCCTGCTTTCCTGCCCTGGCACCTTGGGACTTCAGAACCCTTCCTGGTTTGAGTCAGACCCGCTAGCATGCTACAAACCCAGACCCAAGTCTGAACCACGTCCCCTAACAGCTGTAGGCTTGGTTGGAAGCAGCTTAAGAAATGTTCCTGTCTTTAAAACTCAGATGCTCAACTCCCAATGGGGTCCAAACCCCAAATAAATCTGTTTTACCCTGTATAAAGCTTATACAGGGTAAACTCATAGATTGTTTGCCCTCTATAACACTGATAGAAAGATATGAACAGCTGTTTGCCCCCTTCCCCCAGGTATTAATACATACTCTGGGTTAATTAATAAGTAAAAAGTGATTTTATTAAATACAGAAAGTAGGATTTAAGTGGTTCCAAGTAGTAACAAACAGAACAAAGTGAACTACCAAGCAAAATAAAATAGAACACACAGGTCTATGTCTAATACAACGATAAAACTGAATGCAGATAAAACCTCACCCTCAGAGGAATTTCAGTAAGCTTCCTTTTACAGACTAGTCTCTTTCTAGTCTGGATCCAGCAATCACTCACACCCCCTGTAGTACTGTCCTTTGTTCCAGTTTCCTTCAGGTATCCTTGTGAGTGGAGAGGCTATCTCTTGAGCCAGCTGAAGACCAAATGGAGAGGGTCTCCCAGGGGTTTAAATAGACTTTCTCTTGTGGGTGGTCACTCCTCCCTTACCCTGTGTAGAATCCAGCTACAAAATGGAGATTTGGAGTCACATGGGCAAGACACTTGTCCATGCATAACTCAGAACTTACAGGTAGCAACCATTGTTCACATGCTACCTTAAAAGTCCTCAGGTAGACTTCTTATGTGGATTGGAGCCTCCCAAGATCCATTGTCCGTTAAGTGTTTCTTGATTGGGCACTTAACTTGCACATTCCTTTCTCAAGAAGCTGACCAAATGCTTTATTAAGGCTACTTAGAAATCAAGCAAGTACACAGCCAATATTAATAACTTCAAACACAAAAATGATACATGCATACAAATGAAAGGAATAGATTCAGTAGATCATAACCTTTATAGAGATATGTTACATGACATATGTAGCATAAAACATATTCCAGTTATGTCATATATATATACATTCATAAGCATATTTCCATAAAGCCTTACGTGGTTCACCGTCATAAGCAGAATCACACTTTAGCTTTGAACCTTTACATATGCTAAACTTGCATAATTTCCCCCCAGTCCTTATATTTTAACTCCTGTCACCATGCTCTGACCCATCCATGCTAGTTCTGTGCTTCTTCTCCTCCTGTGATTCTCAGATGTTCTCTTCTATTTCAGTCAGTCACACTACCTTCTCTCAATTGACTCTGTCAGCAGTCAAATTCTGGATGCAGGTTTTAAGTGGATAAAAGAATGGAGATATTTGCGAGAACTTGATAAACAGACAGATGAGGCTGTCATTATGGATGAGAGTTGAGAAAGGGATGATGTGGTGATATTGTCATTGTTCCCGAGGTAACTGCACTTCTAACACCTTTATGGTGTACTTGAAGGTGCCTCCTCAATGTCATAGGCCTCTATCACCTTTTTCATCTGTTTCTCTTCCTCCAGAGCAGGGATTTAGGCTGCAATTTGCTCCTGCAGCTTATTGTGATCACCCTAGCCAGTTTGAGTTTAGTTCAGCATCTATTATCCTGTTCTCTCCCAGGGTTTGACAGGGTTTACCAATGACCACCCAATGTTTGCAAAGCAAAGTATTTATTAAGAATCAATAGCATTAGAGAGAAAATATATTGAAAAGAATATGCAGCTTAAATGCATGCCTCTCTTACCAGGTGCCACCCATCTGGAAACCCTGACAGGTTTCAAAGTCTTTCAGACTGGAGTAGGGTGCATAACTGATTTTGTTAAGGTCACTGCCACTTCTGGGTGAAGAATAATAAAAGCCATTAATAATTTGTACCTGAACCAAAACCAAAGTTTTGGATGTTTCAACTAATCATTAAAAGTTTACAGAAATTTTATTTTAGATCAAACAAAACATTTTAATTCAATTCAAAATTAAATGTTTTTGTTACCAGTATTTTTAATATTTTTTTTTAAATAAAAGCAAATTAAACAAACGGCCAGATCCACCATCAGAAGAGGTAACTTTCCAGATTCATAACTGGTGGACTAGTGGGTAAGGCTCTCCACTTAGATGGGAAAAACCCAGGTTTGAATCCCCCACTCTTGAGCATAGGCTTGAACCCAGTTTTCCCACCTCCCCATTTTGTGCCCTAACCACTGTACTATCAAGCATATTTTTTCTCAAGCGCTGCTGCTGAAGCTTTTCCACTTTGTGGAACTGATCATTGGAGCAGGACTCAAACTTGGGTCTCCCATAACCCAGGTGAGTGGCCTAATTACCAGCCTATAGAACTACTCTCTCTAGCCTACAGATTATTCAAATATTTTATACAATGTGGAACACACCTGTCTGGGAGGCTGGGTATGTATTCAGGCTGCTAGCCTGTACTGTCAGGCAGACCCATCCCTAGTGGGGTGCGGGGCCCGGGACAGAAGTTATGTCAATTCTGGGACCAACCGCACCAAGGGCAGGTAGGGGAAGCTGGGGGAGGTGGTGTCTCCCCAAAGAGCCAGGCTTGGCCCTGCCTACACTCCACCCCACCCCTCCAGAGCCCCACTTTGGTGGCGGCGCTTGGCTCCAGGGGACTGGGGCCATGCTTCCTGCCTTTCCTGGCTGGGGAGGCTGCAGCCGCACCATCCTGCACTCTCCCAGGGCTCTCTCCCTCAGGTGGATGGGACAGGCCTGGGGGTAGCTTCCCCCAAGCCAGTAGTTCACTGCCCGTGCAGCGCCAGCCAAAGACAGAACTCAAGGCTAAATAGCCTGGGAGCCGTCACCCCGATTCACCGTCCCCTAGGGATGGCTCTAATGCCAGGCCATCACTGCAATCATTTTTCAAAACAGCTAGATCTAAGCTATCTTGGATATATCTACATACCGCTGTCACACCTCTGATTGCATTATAGACATAACTTTAAGAGCATTCTTCTAAGTAAGAAACAATAGTGGATGTATGTAAAGAGAAGTGTTGTGAAATACCTTGAATATGGAGGCAAGAATCTCTCTGTGAGTCAGTACTTCTAGCTTCTTTTCACAGACAACAATCTGACAAGGGTTTGTACCCATACAATGGCCAATTGCTTTGAATTTAGCACTCTTCTCCATTTGCATTTGATGAATTATTTAGTTACAGGGATATACATAATGTAAAAGGAATAGATAAGTGAAAACAATACAAGTAACTTTACATTAGTATTCATGAAGTTCTAACATCTTAATACGCTCTTACATGAATGCACACTTTGATCTAGGGTTATTTAATTACCAGTCATACATAATGTAAATGTAATGTAATAGTAAACAACAGGAGATAGGTGAAAGCAATACAATTAACCTCTCCTCCTTTGATCTGTATTAAGGCATATGTGAATTGGCCTGAATATATACCAATACATTTATCTCTTTGATATTCACATACAAGTGAATTGGCCTATGGCTCTGGTCTGAACTGGTCTGTCAGCATCACAACTACATTACAACCTGTGGGTCTGATTACAGTGATGTAGATTGCAATAGTGCTGACTGGTTGTCTGCCTTTTTTATGCTATCTTGTTGTCTGGACACCACGTTGCTCAGAGAAAGTGGAAGGTTATAAGAGAAAGGTCAAGGAAGGCATTGCACAAGAAGAGAATTAGGCCACAATATATACTTTCCCCACAGTAATATATAAATCAGTACCGAATGGACCAAAAGTGGTATGAACATCATGATTCAGGCAGTGGCATTGAGGGAAACACAATTCTTTGGATTAATATAGTTTTTAGGAGTAGATCCATATTTCGGGTAGTACAGAGTGGAGTAAACTTCTGCAGAAATTATTAGTTGGTACTAAGAATAAACCACAAGCTGCTCCCAGATCAATACTTTCTTCACATTAAACACCATAACTTCTATTCACATCATAATAATCATAATACACAAATAAAAAACAAATACCTAACCTTGCTCTAAATTAGCCTAGCATTCAAAATGCACACATTAAGACTTAGCAAAACCAGATGCTAGCAGCACCAAAACAGGAAACTCAAAAGCATCCCTCTTTTCCTCTCCTGTGACTTTCAGCTTCTTAGAATTTGAAAGGTAGGACTGCATGAGGAAAGGGGAGAATGGGAGAAGGATACAATGAGTAATATGGAGAGGATAAAATTGAAACCTAATTCAAATTCCAACGCAGCTGTCATAAGTTAGGGAAATTAGTATGAGCGGCAATTTTCTGCTCCTATAAATTGTTAGCTTCATTGAAGGCAACAACTGTTGATGTTTCCATTAAATTCAATGGTATTAGGACAGTTTATAACAGTTGAGGACGTTTAGGAAGAAAAGGCCATATTTTGACATAATGTAATAAACTAATGAATGTTCATAAAACCTAGATGCCATAATATAGTATTCACATCTGTTTCTCCATTTGCCCATACACCTAATTCCTCTCAAGTACTTCATGCCACTACAGAACACGAAGCTGCATGAACTGACTACAGATTCCAATTCAGTAAGATCAGAAGAGATAGTAAGGTGAAAAGTACAAGAATACTAGAGTGAATTTTCTTTCCAGGCAAGAAGATGGCCATATCAGTTTTATTATCAATTGACAGCTTTGTACGCTACTATCAGTGATTAGGAAACTAAACACTGCTCTGACTTTAATGAAGCTATGACACTCTACACCTTCTGTAGACCTGTCCTGTGATATTTAGGAGAATTACCTTGAGTACTAAAGACCTACAACAATTAACAGTGTAAACAAGGAATAGCTGTTCCATGTTCCTGATAAAATGTTTGTTTGAGCAGCTCGTAATATGTCTGATATGATTACATGATTATATGATTACATTAATCATTATTTTGTCTTTAAATTCTCATTGAAACAAGATTCTGTATAATAGTAAAATGTTATTTAAACCATAGTGACTAACACTGCAATCTGACTTGGGGCTGAATTAGTTAAGACCCTGAAATAAAGCTCATGTCCTCTTGTGACTAATGAAGACAATGACATTGCTGTACAGACTTGATTTATTTTAAATATGCAAATAAAAATACTGCACCTTGTTTTAAATAAGATCATAGCAATTTGAAATGCTAGACATTTCAGAGTCATATAACATTCAGTTTTAATTTTAAGTTTGGCACTTTTAGGGCAAGAAACAGTTGTAGGCTCTGGCCCCCAGTTCATGGGAAATCTGAGATCCATTGCAGATTCCATCTACCCCCAATACCATTTCTCACTTGAGATTATTGGGCCTGGTTCTTGGCTTATGTCAGTTTGATAGCGGTATAAATCTTTTGATTACTATGGAGCTACTCGTGACTTATACAAATATGTGAGTGAGAACATAATTGGCCCTTTTGAATTTTATTTAGGAACGTGCTGTAAGAACTGTCATACAGGATCCGAGTAGTAGTCCATTTAGTTCAGTATTTGACCTATGACTAGTGTCAGATGCGGCATAGAAAAATGTAAGATACACAATAATGGAGAATTATGTAATAACCTGCCCAAAGGAGAACCTGCTTCTTATCCTTAGGCAGTTAGTGCATGACATTTCCCCTGCACCATAAGAGTTTACATTTGTATCCTATTGGACATAACTGTTTTATAATTCAAATATCTAATACTTTTTTGAACGAATTATACCCTACCCTTGTACGTGATATGGCAATGTATTTAGTGGGTTAATTATATATTGTGTAGTTGTTGTTTTGTTTTGTTTGTTTTTAAAAACACCCACACACCAGTTCTAAGTTTACCATTTAACCTGATTGATTATCCCCTTGTTTTTAGTAGATAGATAATTATGAATTTTAACTTTTCTGTGTTGACTATTATATTTAGAATGTTATGCCCACTCATATTTGTCTCCAGTAAAGTCTGTCTTCTCATTTTTGTATATGAAAGTATTATAATCAATGTTGTTACCAGTCTTTGCAGCATTTCTATTTCTCCATTCTTTATTTTTGAGAGGTTGATGAGAAGGGAACATACTGTTCTCGGTGAGGATGTACCATCAACTTAATATATTGGCATTATATTTTCCATCCCATGCCTCCTACACCTAATAACCTTTTGTTTACATTTTTGTCCTTTGCTACATTTTGAGCAAATGGTCTTTATTGAGACATTCAGTGTTTCCTGGATTTAAACATAATAAAAGTTGTATTTTACCCTGGAGGATTCCAAAACACTGTACAAACTATCTATACAGAGTGGAACTGAAATACAGAAATGTCAGATTAGAGAGCAGTAACTAAACAGTGGAAATGAAGCAAAATTCACAATAATATGATGAATATTTTGTATGTATCAGTGAGACTGGGGCATACGCTATCAAATAACCCTTCAGTTTAAACGCTATACTTACTACCTCTTCTGGGTTTGCAAAGATCCATTCTACAATCTCAGATTCAGGGAGGGATTTCTGTTTGTACAACATGAGGTGTGGTTTTTTTACCTATTTGTGCCATATTTATGCCTATTTATGCCATATTTCTTTTCCCAAGGTCAAATAATACATGGGTATGCAGTATTCATAGCTGAACAGAAGCCTATGCAGTCAGAGTGATGTGTACGTGCATTATATCTTTACACCTTCCTTACCCCAGATGCACTCTCTAATGCCTTGATGGGACATCCTTCCTTTCTGCACCATCGAAAGTATAGCTCTTTATGACCTGGGGGAAGGCGAACAAGGGGAAGAATTGCTAGAATGGCTGAATATTTATTGCTATTAGGAACTCACAGCAGCAACTCCTTTCCTGCATGTTAATGAACTGACTAGCAACTCAAACTGCAATAGAATAGAGGGCAATCTCTGGAGTGAGCTCTGCAGTCAGGTTGCCTGGAGTCCCATTAAGTCTAGAGTGGATACATTCCTTACATTGCAGCTATATTCACAGTACCTAAAGAGAACCATTTAAACTGCCCTAGATATCATGATACATCTATATACCATCTCTGTCTGCTATGAAGCAAGACATCAAAAACATTTTAAAAAATCCCTCATGCTCTAGTGCCCTAGAGGTCGTTTGATCTCTTTAGAATGTTAATCATTAACAAGAATTAGGCACTGACAAAAGGATATTGGGAAGTAATCAGAGATTATTGTTGCCTACAGCTGAGCAAACCACATAGGATGTGCTTTAAAAAAGACTAATACTTAAAGTTGTCATTTGAAAGCCAAGAAGAGAGCATTAAGCATTGTGCAACTCTTTAGCTAGATTGAACATAGATGATTGTCAAAAGAAAAATATATAAGCTAAAGCACTGAACTAGCTCTGGGTAGGGATGCTATTATGTTTGGCCACAGGAACTCAATTTATCTGTGTGGATGAAAGCAAAGATGGTTGTCCGAAGCAATACAATTCAGCTTTATGAAACATTATACAGTGTGGATCACAGAGTGGAGAAATGAGAAAATGGAGTGGGCAATCTCTATGAGGAAGGGTACTGCTCTCAGAAACCTGAGAGGGAGGAGTAAAGTGCTAGCTCCTGGCAGGCTGCCTGTCGTAGGTATGGAATAGGCATATTTCCATTTGCTGGAATGTGTTTAACAGGATGCATGAAAGATTTTTGCACTTGTTCGTTTCTTACTACAAATAATTATCTCAGTGAAAAGATGGAATCACAAATTGGTCTTAAAATATTTACAAAGCTGCTCCTTTTGGAGTATTATTTGCAACTTTCTGAGGTGAGGGAGAGTATTCTCACCCAAATTCATCATCACCTAAGTTGACATCAAACATTTGAATAAAAACCCTGTACTGATGGAATAAATATCTAAACTATACCTTTTTATAAATGTCCAATATTAAGCTTTCAGCCTGCAAACACTTATGCACATGCTGAACTGTAAACATGTAAGAAGTCAATTGGATATATTAGATTTTAAGCATTTGAGTAAGTACATGAGTCTTTACTACACTGGGACATTAATCCCTGATGCAGTTCCATTGGAGCCAATGGAAAGACTCCCACTGATCTCAGTAGGAGCTGGACTAGGCCCAAAATGCAGACTCTCAAATGGAAGTAATCTAACCCTTTGCCCCCTCTGTCCCCACATGGAATATCATTGCTACATATTGAGTAGACTGTATTATCAAAACTCTGCACCAGCACTTGAACCAAAATGTGTTTTAAACATCTCATTTGGTGCATGTTTTGTAACAAAGTGAAATTAATTTTTAACCAAGGTTGTAAATGTCAATTGACCGTATTTTATTCTTAGAGATAGGTGCATAAATCAGACATAAGCGCTGTGGCTCTGAATTATGTACATGGATTGCTGATTTCCTGTTTTTAACATGTACTAGATAGAGGTAAGTGATTACACACATTTAGTCAGTGTTATGTGCCTTAGTAATTAACTTGAACATTTAAAGGGGTCTGTTTTAATGTATATTTTCTCTCCCCCTTATAAAAACATTAATTCTAATAAAACCATGCACATTTACTATCTAAGATGTAAAGACTATGGGCAAGGGAGACCATTACTATTTTGCTAAGAGGATGTACCATTAAGTAATTAATGTTCTTAATCTGACCAATGAAGAGTGCAGAAAATAGTGAAATGGACAAACTGAACAAATGAACCTTCTTGTGACCTTATTGGTTTTTGGAGTTGCAGAGCATCACTAACACCTCAGGACTGTGTACTCTGATGAGAGCACAAGGGGGAATTATGAGTGTTCCCTAAACAGCAGAGCTCCCTTTTCCCCTCTTCACTGCCTTGAACACCTGCTCATGAGTAAGGCTGTGAGTTCCATTACTTTCCTGGACTTCTGTGACTTCCGCACCGGACGCTGCTGTGGCAGTCTCGGGCCAGTGTGTCCCCCTTCCCCAGCAGCAGCAGGAGTTTTGGTGGGGGGGCTGGAGGTTGGGGCACAGGAGGGGGTGAGGGCTCTGGGAGGTGCTTACCTCGGGGGGCTCCCCGGAGGTGGTGACATTCCTCAGCTCCTAGGCAGATGGGCCAGCCAATGGGAGCTGCGGAGCGGGCACTTGGGGCAGAGGCAGCACGCAGAGCCACCTAGGAGCTGAGGGACAGGTATATCACCACTTTTGGGGATACTCGGAGCCAGATAGGGTACCTGCCAGCCCCACCAACCCTCCATCCCAGCACCAGCGGAGGTCCTGGGCCATGCACTGCTGCCCTCCCCCCCACAAGCACCTGAGGCACCCCCTGGGCTGCCCCACCCCAGAACCTGCTGCACCCCTAGGCCACGCTCCCTCAAGTCAGGGGTATATAGAACAAGTCATGGACAGGTCACAGTCCGTGAATTTTTGTTTACTGCCAGTGATCTGTTCATGTCTTTTACTAAAAATACCCTTGACTAAAACGTAGTCTTACTCATGAGCAGCCAGAATATGGCTAATAATTTAGAAAATGATGGGGAGATGGACTAAATGACTCAGTAGGCCTTTTACTTCTCTAACTTAGGGCTGTATAGAACTCCTTGTGTCTAACAGTGGAGAGCACCTGCTGTTTTATCCTGGGAGACTTTTCTCTGTGGAGAAAGAAGTAGTTCGGGACTATTTAGAAAAGCTGGACGAACACAAGTCCATGGGGCCGGATGCACTGCATCCGAGGGTGCTAAAGGAGTTGGCCGATGTGATTGCAGAGCCATTGGCCATTATCTTTGACAAATCATGGCAATCGGGGGAGGTCCTGGATGACTGGAAAAAAGCTAATGTAGTGCCCATCTTTAAAAAAGGGAAGAAGGAAGATCCGGGGAACTACAGGCCAGTCAGTCTCACCTCAGTCCCTGGAAAAATCATGGAACAGGTCCTCAAGGAATCAATTCTGAACCACTTAAAGGAGGGGAAAGTGATCAGGAACAGTCAGCATGGATTCACCAAGGGCAAGTCATGCCTGACTAACCTAATTGCCTTCTATGATGAGATAACTGGCTCTGTGGATGAGGGGAAAGCAGTGGATGTGCTATTTCTTGACTTTAGCAAAGCTTTTGATATAGTCTCCCACAGTGTTCTTGCCAGCAAGTTAAAGAAGTATGGGCTGGATGAATGGACGGTAAGGTGGATAGAAAACTGGCTGGATGGTCGTGCTCAACGGGTAGTGATCAATGGCTCCATGTCTAGTTGGCAGCCGGTATCAAGTGGAGTGCCCCAAGGGTCGGTGCTGGGGCCGTTTTTGTTCAATATCTTCATCAACGATCTGGAGGATGGTGTGGACTGCACCCTTAGCAAGTTTGCAGATGACACTAAACTGGGAGGAGTGGTTGATACGCTGGAGGGTAGGGACAGGATACAGAGGGACCTAGACAAATTAGAGGATTGGGCCAAAAGAAATCTGATGAGGTTCAACAAGGACAAGTGCAGAGTCCTGCACTTAGGACGGAAGAATCCCATGCACTGCTACAGACTAGGGACCAAATGGCTGGGCAGCAGTTCTGCAGAAAAGGACCTAGGGGTTACGGTGGACGAAAAGCTGAATATGAGTCAACAGTGTGCCCTTGTTGCCAAGAAGGCTAACGGCATTTTGGGCTGTATAAGTAGGGGCATTTCCAGCAGATCGAGGGACGTGATTATTCCCCTCTATTCAGCACTGGTGAGGCCTCATTTGGAGTACTGTGTCCAGTTTTGGGCCCCACGCTACAAGAAGGATGTGGATAAATTGGAAAGAGTCCAACGGAGGGCAACAAAAATGATTAGGGGGCTGGAGCACATGACTTATGAGGAGAGGCTGAGGGAACTGGGATTGTTTAGCCTGCAGAAGAGAAGAATGAGGGGGGATTTGATAGCTGCTTTCAACTACCTAAAAGGGGGTTCCAAAGAGGATGGATCTAGACTGTTCTCAGTGGTAGAAGATGACAGAACAAGGAGTAATGGTCTCAAGTTGCAGAGGGGGAGGTTTAGGTTGGATATTAGGAAAAACTTTTTCACTAGTAGGGTGGTGAAGTACTGGAATGGGCTACCTAGGGAGGTGGTGGAATCTCCTTCCTTAGAGGTTTTTAAGGTCAGGCTTGACAAAGCCCTGGCTGGGATGATCTAATTGGGTTTGGTCCTGCTTTGAGCAGGGGGTTGGACTAGATGACCTCCTGAGGTCCCTTCCAACCCTGAGATTCTATGATTCTATGATCCATGTTGACAAGGCCTCAGACATAAATCCTCAACTCATCTCCTCACTTGCCTTCCTAGGGCTTTCACATGGCATCTCTGGTCCAAATCATACAGGTGATAATTAGAGCTGGTTGGAAAATATTTTTGTTTTTTCATAGGAAAAACAAATCTCACAACTGTATTAGAGCAAAGTAACCTTCCTAGCCAGTATTTTAGAAATATAGAGCTGGAAGGCACCTTCAGAGTTCACCTAGTCCAGTCCTCACTGCTAAGGCAATACCAACTGCAGCTAAACGATCTGTTTGACAGGTTTTTGTGTAACCTGGTGTTAAAAACTTCCAATGACAAGGATTCCACAACCTCCCTTTTATTGTGAAATCTGAATACAATAAGCTCTATCTAGACCTTTAACAATATTTTGAGGAGTTGACCCAGGATCAAGCTGGAACCAAAAGTTTAATTTTTTAAACACACACACACACACACACACCCCTTTGATTGAAAAGCATATTGATAAGAAAACAACCCAGATTAAAAGATGGGGCAGGAATTTGGACAAACAAATTGATCTGGATGAGTGGGTCTTTTTATGGGAAAGGGGATATACATCTTCAATTCATGTAGCTCATAAAGAACTCTTTTTATAAGTTGCTGTATAGATGGTATTTGACTCCAGTTAAGATCAATCATATTTTTACTACTAGGGAGGCTCTCTCTTGGACGAGTTGTGAGGAAAGGGGGAGCATACTTGCACCCATGGTCCTCATGTCCAGGAATTGGACAGTTTGGGGAGGAAATTATTAAAGAGAGTCATCTCATAACAAAATCCCATCTTCCAAAAGATCCCCTGACCTTCTTGTTTAATGCTCCAGTAAGGGATTTATTTTTTAAATAGAGCAATAAATGTATTTCTTTTTTATTATTAGCCACAAGACTTTGTATTGCATATTATTGAAAAAATTGACTTCTCGTATGGAATTGTGGTATAGTACAATATGGATTGTCCTTGTAATGGAAAAGTTTTCACATCAAGTATGTACAAAAGAGAAGTGCCAAAACTAGGATAAATATCTGGAAATTTGGTCATCCTTTTTAGCATATTCTGAGGAGGACGGCTTCCCAGTCAGGAAGCCAGAATCTTTAGACAAGTGCTTTAAATATTAACCTGATCCTGAATAAGTAATGTATGATGTAGTGTGTTAAAATTTTATTGTAACTTTGCCTTAATAAAAAGTTTAAAAATAAAATCATGTCTACAGCTCCCACAATACATATACATACACATCTACCATGCTGATAACCATATCAAAGAAGGAAATTAGGTTGGCATGATTTATACCTGACAAATCCATGTTGTTGGCTATTACTTATCACCCTATTATCCTCTATCCTCTAGGTGCTTGCAAATAATTTAATAACTTGTTCTAGTTCTGTTCAAGGCATCAAAGTTAAACTGACTGAAATTCCTGAGTTGTCTTTGTTTCTCTTTTTAAAGATAGATACTAAGCTTGCCCTTCTCCTGTTCTTTGGGACCTCAGCTACCCTCCATGAGTTTTCAAAACAATCACTCACATTTCAGAGACTGATGGAGCTAGTTACTTAGGTACCCTATGGTGAATTCATCGGGCCCTGCTGACTTGAATGCGTCAAATTATCTAAATATTCTTTAACCAGTTCTTTTCCTATTCCAGCTTGCATTCATTCCCCCTTGTTAATGTTAATTGTGTTAAGTAGTGGGTCAGAATTTACCTTTTTAGTAAAGATTGAAGTAAAACAGGCATTAAATACCTCAGCATTTTAGATGTTGTCCATTATTAGATCTCATTCCATGCTAAGAAGTCGACCTAAACTTTTTTCTATCTTTCTCTTCCTCCTAACGTGTTATTGACCCTCTTCTTACTAGCTTCTAAGTCCCCTGTTATGCATAACTTATTTTCTGCCTTAGGTTTTCTGATTTTTTCCCTATATGCTTGTCCCTATGCACTACACTCAGACTACTTATATGAAACACATAGATTGCAACCACACTCCACACACAAGCTGATAATTATGTCATTTTATGCTTATACAAGGGGAACATAAGCTACTTACACCCCAAGCCATCCCATCCGAGGGAAGGTTGGCCTAATGTGTAAGAGAACAGGGAGGAGAAGATCCACACCAGCTCTATGGAGGGGAACACAGAGGGGAATGATGTAAGTGGATCCATCCTCTTCCCCTCAGCAATCCTCCAGTTTAACTTGGTCCTGTCTCTAACCTCCCACGTGGAAGAAACGAGAATCGTACCTAACGCTGCAGTGACCATTGCAGCTAGGGACGTGGAGGTGTGTAAAAGGTGGTATACAGGGAGTTGGGATTGGTATCTGTAGGGGGGCAGCTGCCCCACGTCTGGAGAACAGGGGTTAAAAGCAAGCTAAGCTGATTGGGGAAGGAGCCACAGCTGTGGCTAGTTCAATTAGGGCCCAGCTGGCCCTGATAAAAGGTCTGTGGGACCAGGAGACAGAGGAGTCTCACTCTAGCCCTGGAGTGGGAAGGGCTAGCTGCCTGGGAGCAAGGTACCTGAAGCAGAGCATTGCTGGGGAAGAGGGCAAGAGGAGCTGCTGGGGAGCTCCAGCCTGGTAAACTCCAGGCTGCAGGCCTTGGTGAAGGCCTACAGAGGTACTGGAGCTGCAGAGGTGTAGCCCGGGGATAGGAAGAGGCAGCTGGTTCTACCCCAGTGCCAATGATGAGTCGCCATTAAAGACTGAAATCTGCCCCAGTGAGCAGGGGCTAAATGATTACTGGCAGTAGCCACTGAGGGTTTAGAGGGTTGGGAGTTCCCCTTGGAGGGGCGACCCAGAGCAAAGGGGTACTGCTGGGGCAGAACCCCAAGGTAAATGGCACCATGGTCTCGGAGTGACATGGGGCATGAGGCAGGCGAGCCAACAGCCAGCAGAGGCTGTGAGGCTGGAAAAGAGCAAATTCCGAAATGACCAGCAGAGGGCGCTGCACCAGTGAGTCTCAACCTCGCTACAGTATCTCTTTAACTACTCCTTACACTAGCTTACACCTCTTCAGAGCTAGATACACCACTGTTCTGCTATTTAAGAGAGTATAAGTTGGTATGACATCAGATGCTGTGGAGATGGAAGAAGCTGTGGGAAGATGTAAATTAAAGTAGTGTGACGTTAAAATGACTTGAACCTAGTGCAGCTCTCTGGTGTGGAAATTCCATCAATTTTGATTTCTTTAGACATCAGCAGAGAATGGATGGATGTAAGTCCAAGAAAATCTGAGGGTCTAAGTTAGCATAAAGAGGGCTAAACTTGGTTGTATGTGTTTCTGGCATTTTTTGTTTATGTAGTAAGTGTTTTCATATGAGTAGAGCTGGTCAACAAAAATCAGACTTCTCATTCCATGGTAAACTTGTTCTCATTTTGAACCAGGATGAAAAGTCAAAGTATTTTTTTTATGCATATGAAAGTTCTGAAAAATTTCTATTCTGAAATGTCAAAAGAAAGTGTTAAGACATTTCAAATTGAAATGAAACATTTCAACATTCCTCAATCAAAATGTTCTTTTTTAGGTCAATTTAACATTAATCTGTTTCCAAATGAGCTGTCACATTATCTCGTGGGAGTTGTAATTCAGGTGCATCATGCCCCCATTCTACTCTATGTACTGAGATTGCTGGCTGGACTACATCTCCCATGACTCATCATGGCCACGTAACTCCCATGATACACAACATGGGCTCAACCAGAGGGAAGACTCATGGTCCATGGTCAGCCTGACCAAAATAAATAAATAAAAACCAACATTTCAGCCAAACTGATATTTTCAGGAAAGTGGGGGTGGGGACCTTGTTTTTGCAGAAACTGCATTTTGTGTCAAAACATTTTGATGGAAAATTTCCAACCAGCTCTCCATACAAGTAAGAAGTTGGCTTGAGTTTATGAAATGTGAGTGAGTAGTAGCTGTTCTCCTTTCTTATTTAACTGTAATCTAGTGACTGCCTTTATACCTCTATATTTTTGATACTGTCTTCAAGAACCCAATCCTCCGATTTTGTACATTGGGAACTTTAGGAATGCAAATGATGCAGGAGCCTGGCCCATGCAAACTTTATTTTATGTAGTCTAAACTCTTTGTTTTTGTTTAGTTTTATAAGCAATACACTTGCTGCTTGGCAACCTCTTCATACACTTTAGAACAAGATGTTGTTTCACAAGTGGTTTTCTCTAATAAAATAGTAATGGGAAAGACCAAAAAGCAGTTCCTCGTTATTAATAGATCAAATGGATTGTGTTTTGTTTTTCTTAGTGAAAAGGGCTTCACTATCCAAACACTTGTCTGTTACCCACGGGTTCTGGTGATTTATCTTATCTCAATATTTTCTACAGCACTTTCATGTAAACGAACATATCTAAAATGGTATGCCCTAGGAAAAACAACCAATATAAAGTCAAATTTTATGTCCAAGGATTCAGAAGAGCTGACAATATCTGCCTCAGTTGCAGAATCCAGGAGGATTGCCAAATTCTTTTATCTGTCTTCGTGGCCTGATATTGACTGACATTAGACACAGGAGGGTAGAGAGAGGCAATTTTTGAGAGCAGGAGGTAAAATTAGCTGGTAAATTAGCTGGTAAATTACAGGTCCTTACAATAAGCCTGTCTAATAAGTCACTTTTTAAAACATTTATTATGAATGCTAGATGTGTGCCCGTAGTGCAAAGTGTTTGTCACAAAGACTTGAAAACTCAAAGCGGTAAAAGAAATTCATGGCACAATAAAACAAGAAATGCATAAAAGTTGGAAAAATAAACAAACATGCTTTTCAGTTAGAGCTGAAATTCTATTTGTCTGTGTTTTATTATGAAAGAGAAGAACAATAAAAGTTGAGCTTATAGCCCACTAGAGGATTTCATGCCAAAGCCGGAGAATCTAAACTAAAGAATTTAGAGTTGAAAATCCATTAAAATAAATTAATATCGTACAACAGTTGTATCTTCTAGTGGTAAAATAATTACCTTGTCTATGAGTCTCACTTATATATTTTTTTTATTTAAAGAGCCAGATCTTCAGCTAGTGTAAATGGCTCTAAGTACTGTGGCAAAAGTTGTAAGCTGAAATCTTATGAAGGGCAAGTATATTAACAGAGTAAGAATGGAAAAAAAATATGTGCTGTAAGATCCAGCCCTCAATACTGAAGCAGTCTGAGTTCCAGAAATATAAACACAAACACATGCCACCGCCTTTTTCACTTCAGCATAGCTTGAGTGGCAAATATTTCTGTAAGGATTAAGATTGATGTCTTTGTAATTCTCCCATTGAAGATGATTCTACTGCTATTTCTGAGTGCATGGTATTAGTATTCCTTATAATTAAATATTGTCTTTGTGTTTCTCAAATTAAGACATTATAAGATAAATAAAGATGATGCATATTCAAGACATATTGTCTACCAAGGGAAATGCAAACTTTTTATGACAAAAAGATCACTTGGAATCTAATTGTGTATGCAGTTGATGCTTCATGACTCACTATCTCAGATGCCCACCAGATACATTGCTAAAACTCTGAGCTTTCTGAAGTATGTTGACTACCACCACTTGACTGACTCAACATATTTGTGTCATGTAGCATTAAGAATCAGCCCACAGATATTCTGATCTTAAGTTTCTGTCATCTTGCAACAATCCCTTCAGTTTATCCTTCTCAAAATACAAGTTGCACATGTTACTGTGTATTGTAATTTTCTACACACTGAGGAGAGAACCATTGTCTGCTGATTACCTATTCTTGGAATGTGAAAATCGAAGGCCCACACTGTATAAAGGGGAGATTGGTTTATTAATGTATGTGCTTGTTCTGTGTAAAACATCTTATGAACTTGTAACCATAGACAAATACCTTGATGGGGTTTGAAGGACTGACTCCTGCCAGAGCTACTGCTGGAGTTTGGGATGTGGGAGGGGGGTCTTTAGAAAGCTGATTAGCATGCATGTAGATTCTTTTATGATTTTAAATACATTTTCTCTGTAATGCTTTCACCAGAAGAGTAAATGTGCTTGCGTAGAAAGGTATGTGTGATAATTTATATCTTGGGCAATTATGCTTTTTATAGCCTGTGAGGAGAAAGCAAAGAGCAAATGCTCTCCTGTTTAGGCAGTCTGGTCTGCTGGGGAAAAACACACACTGTAGGCATATAATTGTGTAGTCTGGAGAAACCCCAGTTAGGAACAGAGAAGTAGGTCTCCGCCCAAGAGAGGTGACAGTTGGGAGGATTGGAAGCCTATGAGTGGGTGCCCTTGCTGAATCACAAACGGGAATACAAGTTCAGTTGCCTTGAACTGTGACAATACGCACAGGGTTCGTGGAAGATCCAGGTTCAGATCCCTGCTCTAAATCAGGAATAGCAGGGACTTTAACCTGAGTCTGTCTCCCAGGTGAATGCCATAACCACCAGGTTCTAGAGTCAACCTCCCTTTCTAACACAATGAATATTTAGTTATGTATACAAATCGGAGCAGCTTCAGCAGGAGAGATTGAGAGAGGTCCACCCTTCAGTCATCAATAGGGCTCAGTTTCAGTTCAATGAGGAAAGGGAAAAATATTTTAAATCTCAAAAACTAATAGGATGAGAGACCCATTTCCCGCCCAGCTCAGTAATGAAGTAGATGGATCATTTGTCTGGTCCAGTATGACAATTTTCAACTTCAAATGTTCCTGATAAAACACATTTAAATTTTAGGAAGAAGGTAAGCAGTGTCAATGAGAACCATGAGTTACCAAAAATAATGAAAAGCTACAGTCTCACATCCTTGATGGCAGGCAATGCTAAGAAAATGTTGCAGTTGAATATGCTTTGTCAGTTAATCACAAAGTGCACAATAAATCATGAAAACGTATGATCTGATTCTTAAATACAAATCTTGCATCTGTACACAAGCACAGATCCATCACTATTGAAAATGCACTGCTGCTGTTGTCTTGGGTTTATAATTAAATGTACAATATTTTTAATTGAAATCCAGATAGCTGTAGCTCATCTGCTGGGACATGGACTGATATTGTGCAGCTGAAGTGAGTGCCAACACTCTCAGAAATCAAAACTGTTCTAAACGAAAATAATCTCCATTACACCAACACAGACATAATTGCAATCCAAACAGCAATTTCATACAAATCAGCAATTTCAAAAGTGGCCACTTGCTAAAAATCTTAGGACTTTTGTCATGGGGAATTAAAAAAATGTTTCTCTATTTGTTAATTCTTTTAATAGTTGAAATAATTATGTGCTTATTTTTAGATGAAGCAGTGAGCCACTATAATGATAACCATCAAGCTTAAAATATGCCCAGGGCAGAAGAGCGGGATTCCAGGCTTGATTCTTGGATTCCATTTCTCCAGTCTGTTAGGGATGGGTAACTGCAAATATTTTATAACTATAGAAATGAAGGATCCATATTGTAGAGAGCTATTGTATGTCCCGAGCCATCCAGTTGTCTCCATACCTACATTTTATGATATAATAATTTCTTTAATGTGATAGCCATGCTCTTAGGCATTAAGGACCTGATCCTGCAAACATGTACATGTGTGCTTTAGTTAAGAGCTTATGTAGTCTCACTGAGTTTCCTGGCATCATGTACATGCTTAAAATTAAGCACATGCATAAATCTCCATCAGATCAGGGTCTAAATGTGTGTTGCTGTTGTGATTTCTGTACTCTTTTGCAGCATTACAAAGATCCTGCTACAATACTGAAAATCTATGTATGATGGTCATTTGCCCCTTCATTGAGAAATTATCTAATTATAAGGAGGCTCAGTAAATTACTTTTCCTGTTTTCATGACTTGTAATTGCTTGCCATATTGATTTTCAAGTTGACAAAAGGAATTAACTGTGTGGACTTGAATAAAACTAAATTTAATAAGAGAGGAAAAAAAAACAACATCCTTCATGCTTCAAGAATTTGCAAAAGGCCATTTCAGATTTCAAATGCTCTTCAAGCTACATTATAGCAGTGACTGAATGTAATGTCAAAAACAAAAGGTGTGCAAATCGCCTGACACTTTATTTGTCCTTTTTTGTTAGATGTAGATTATGTAATGGAATTGCAAATACATATATAGAGTAGGAGCAAAAGATTCTGTATCTCGGATGAAGCTGGATATATTTGTGATGGGTTGCCCCCTTTTAAGGTGCCACCTGATGTACTGAGGTACCACTGAGATCACCTGTTTCACCAGACTGGGCCCCCCTTTAACCTGTCTTGCTGAGCCAGGCTCTTAAGCCTCCACTAGCACACGCACAGGCAGGGCCACATCCAACTGCAGAAAGACAGACACTGAAGTCAGCTTTCGGAAGACTCAGCTTAAGGGACTTGCCCCAGCACTCCGTTGCCAACCTCCATTGGAGTGCAGACCCAAAGGATTTTGTGAAATCCACCCCCTCCCTCAATGCGGAGGAGGGTATGTGCAGCCTTCCCCCCCACACCCCTGACCCCATTATGAATTGCCCAAACAGGGTTTCAGAATAAACAAAAACAATGTATTAACTAGTAAGAGTAGATTTTAAGTGATTATAAGAGATAGCGAACAGAACAAAGCAGATTACTAAGCAAATAAAACAAAACACACAAACAAAGCTTGATTCACTAAAGAAACAAGTTACAAAATGTAATTTCTCACCCTAAATGTTGAATTAGGAAGGATGCAGAGTTTCTGTAGCTCAGAGTTTCAGTTATTTCTTCTTACAGACTGGACCCCTGACAGTCTGGATTTACCCCTTCCTTTCCCTTCAGGATAGTTCCTTTGTCCCTTCAGATTCTTTCAGCAGTCCTTCTTGGGTAAGCAATGGAGGAGAGTCCAGATCAACACTATCCCCATCCCCTTACAGTGGAAAAGTACTAGCAATGTCCAAGGTGGCATTTTGTATCAGGTTACAGGACCACCTGACCTGGTAGTGTCAGAGCTACATCCCAGGATGCCTCTCAGGAAGGAGAATGATTAGTTTCTTCATAGTTTTATCGTTTCTTCTCATTGGGCCATCAAGCCAGCGTTGTCTGGTGGGTTTCTCCCAAATAAACACACAGCTGTAATTGTTATAGTCAATATTCCTAAATTTAGATACAGAAATGATACTTGCACACAAATTAGATAATCACATTCAGTAAATCATAACCTTTCCAATGATATCTTACATGAGCCATTGTGCATAAATTATAGCTTGTTGTGCCATATTCATATCATAAACGTATTTCTATGAAGAATATGGCATGCAACATCAAAATATTTTTTGGGGAAGGGGGAATGCTCACTTATTTCCCTTCCCTGAGGCTGCCTAAACATAGGGGGTCACTATCTGCTCCCTTTATAAAATCATGTAATATATCTTGTACAATATATGTACAAGGCACTGGTAAGACTTCATTTGAAATACCGTCTAAAAGACTAATCACCCAAATTCCAGAAGATAAACTCAAACTGGAACAGGTGCAGAGAAGGGCCATTAGATCAGGGAAATGAAGAGCCTATGTTACAAGAGAAGAGTAAAAGTCTGGCCTATTTAGCTTAGCAAAATGAAAGCTGATAGGGGATATGATTGCTCTCTCTAAATATATCAGGTTAGTAAATGCCAGGGAGAGAGAAGACCTATTTAATCTAAAGAACAATGATGGCACAAGAACAAATGGGTATAAACTAACTGTGATAGGTTGGTATCACAGAAACCCCCTTGGAGCTGCCACCTGGTGTGCCAATACTACTTCTGCCCCTGCTTCCCTGCCTTTTCCAGCTTGGGACTCCAGAATCCTGTCTGTTTTGTGCCAGACCCGCTGGTCTGCTGCAAACCCAGACCCAGGTCTGAACCACATCCACTAACAGCTGTAGGCCTGCCTGGAAGCAGCTCAGGAAGTGCTCTGGCCTTTGAAACCCCGGTGCCCAACTCCCAATGGGGTTCAAACCCTGAATAAATCTGTTTTACTCATAAACAGTTTGCCCTCTATTTCAAAGATAGAAAGATATGCACAGCTGTTTGCCCCCCTCCAGGTACTAACATGTACTCCGGGTAACTTAATAAGTAAAAAGTGATTTTAATAAGTACATAAAGTAATATTTAAGTGATAGTAACAGACAAAACAAAGTGAATTACTAAGTAAAATAAAATTAAACACGCAAGTCTATGTCTAATCAAACTGAACACAGATTAAAACCTCACCAGTTCCAGCAAACTTCCTTTTACAGGCTATAGTCCTTTTAGCCTGGGTCCAGCAATCGCTCACACCCCCTATTGTCTTTGTCCTTTGTTCAGTCTCTTTCAGGTGTGTCCTTGGGGGGGGTGGACAGTCTCTCTCTTTAGCCAGCTGAAGACAAAATGGAGGGGTCTCCCAGGGGTTTAAATAGACTTTCTCCCCTGGATGGATGCTCCTCCCCACTCCCTGTGTAGCATCATGTTACCCTGGAGTTTTGGGATCGCATGGGCAAGTCACATGGCCATGCACAATTCAGTAACTCGCCCAGTGACATTCTTGGCCAAGCTCAGATGTGGATTGGTGTCTGCAACTTCTTTTGTCTGTTTAAGAGTTTCTTGATTGGGCTCTTTACCTGCACATTCCTTTCTTAAGACATGATCCCATGCTCTTACAAAACCAGCAAATGTATAAAACCAGCAAATATACAACCAATATTCATAACTTCAACTACAACAATGATACATGCATACAAACAGGAGGAATAGATTCAGTAGATCACAACTTTTACAGAGATATGTTACATGGTACATGTAGCATATAACATATTCCAGTTACATCATATATACATTTATAAGCATCTCCCCATAAAGTCTTATGGGGACACCGTCACACTAACCATGAATACATTTAAGATGGAAAGTAATGGAGATTTCTAACCATCAGAGGAGTGAGGGTCTGCCTTCCAGTAGGAGTAGTTGGGGGCAAGAAACCTAACTGGTTTTTAAATGGAGCTTGATAAACTGGTGAATAAGATTATATGATATGGCTCCTTGTATTCAAAGAGGACTGGACTCAGTGACTCAGGAAGTCCCATCCAGTCTTATGTTTGTTATGGCCAAGATTCACAAAGGTACATAGTTGCTGTGATGCTGAGCATTGCAAAGCCTAACTTTTAGTAACCACACAACCTGAGTTAAATGACTAGGCTCCCTGCAATTCACAAAAGCAAGAATTCTAGGCAGGGAGCCACCTAAGATAGTCAATGGGAGATGCTGACAAAAGGGCTCATTAGTCCCAGCTGTCTTTTTGAAATATGTGCTTAAGTCTGGGCTGCTGGGATGCACCTATCTCTGCTAGTAATGCATGAGTGGGAACTGAACTCTTGGAGTCAAAAGGCTTAGGCTCCTAAGGCGTTTCTTGTGAGAATTACATAGGCAAGTGCCTAACTCCACTCAAACGGCTGCAGGGTGGTGGTGGAGTGTGCCTTATAAATTAGCCCAGTGGTTAAATCACTTGTGGGAGATGCAGGTTCAATTCCTTCACAGGCAAAGGGGATTAAGGGATTTGAATAGATGTCTCCAGATGTTCAGAGATAGCTCTGAAGTATTCTTTTGTAGGGCTCTCTACTTGAAGCTATTCTACTGTGGATAAATAATTAGTCATCAGGCCAAAGAAAGCAAAAATGACTTGGTAGCCTGGCAGTTAGGGCACTCACCTAGAGATGGGAGACCCAAGGTCCATTTCTCCTGCTCTAGTGACTCACCCATTTATTCCTTTGCCCAGATATTGAATGGGACCCAGAGAATGGCCTCTGAGTATATTTATTGGATCAGGACCCACAGATGAGTTAGGTTGCCAAATGCCTGTCTTCCCCTTGTTTGGGAATTGCTCTGGGGATTAGGTTGGAGATAGGTGCCAGGACTCCTAGAGTGAGGCAGCAGAGCACGTGCCTGGAGGCAGAAACTTAGATAGGGAATTTTAACCCTGAAAACTTGGGCCATGTCTACCCTTAAAGTGGCACAGCTGTACCAATACAACTGTGCTGCTGTAAGAGCACTTGTGTAGCTGTATTATGCCAATGGGAGAGAGCTCTTCCATTGACGTAATAAAACCATCTCAACGAGTAGTGGTAGCTATGTTGGTGGGAGAGTGTCTTCCACCAAGAGCGCTGTGCACATGAGCGTTTATGCCGGCAAAATGTATGTTGCTCAGGAGGATGGTTTTTTCACACCCTTGAGCGACAAAAGTTTTGCCAACAGACGTACGAGTGAAGACATGGCTCTAGGGGCTGAGAGATTTTAGATGACTGCGGGATTTGTTGGGAATTGGCGAATCGCAGTGCACCCTAAAACCGGTAGTCATCTAAACTCATATTTTAGGTACCTAAATTTGAGGTTTAGGTGCCTAATTATCTTTGTGAATCCAGACCTATGTTCTTAGCTTAGTTCTTCTAAATCCTGAGCTATTTAGAATTAAACCTGTCAAATGATCAAAAGGTTAAATATTGCTTCCACTTTCAGTCAGGCTACAAAAAAGTGTCAGGAATGCAACATAAATGTGCTTTAAATTTCACCCTAGACCTCCTCTATCATGCATGCATTGCTTTTGCTTACAGGAAAATTACAAAACTGAAATACTATTGTGACTATTTTGTTCACCTATTTGCAAAATTGGTAAAAAGCCCAAACTCACATGGTGATTTCCCCATGACACTTTTCTGGTAGATCTAATGGATGTTTTAGCCCAACTCACGAAAGCCTCGACCTAACATTCATTGGAGAAATTTCTCAGGAAGCTAAGTGGACAAAGTCACATCAACTTTGCCCAATGTTACTTTTTTAATAAAGCATTTTTAGACATATATGATTTTAAATGACTTTATAAACAAAACAGTTTAATCTTAATAAATGAATTGAAGTGCTTACAATTAAATGTTGAATAATTGTAACATGGACATTGGTATGGTTTTGTTTGCTACACATTTGCTAGAGATAATGGTTAAAGAGGATTATTTTATTCAACTTTAAATATAAAATTAAACTGCCTTTTCCCACTAAAATACAAGTTTATTTGAAAGGGTAATGCCTCCTTGTCCTCAATTGTTTCTCTAATTACCAACTCAAAGCTGTAGGTTTTTCCATTTGTTTTGAATAAGGGCTTTTAAAATTCCACTGTAAAATAAAAGTACAGTCTTTCAGAACTATTTTCTTGAGCTTAAATAGGCACTGAATTAGATGTCTGTAAAACAGTTTTTCACGCAGAGAGGCCCATTGAAGCCAAACTGCTAGTAATAGCTAAGATTATTTTAAATACAAATACTATTGAAAGTCAAGGTCAAATGAATAGTGTTCAAGTCTTTAAGAACAAAATTCTAGAGTTTTGTTTAAAAATCCAGACTACAGACTCAAAGGTATTTTTTTAGAGTCCTTACGCAGAATTTGCTAAAAGGAGCTTGTTATTTGGGCTACAATGCATCGTTAAAAACACATGGAAGTATATACATATACACGGAAGTCTATATCATCCCCTCCTGGTGAGGCTTGCCCTCTTGCTGCTCCTAACCTACTGGCAGCATGACTCCTTCCCCTCTCGCTCAAGAGGGGGTTGTTAAAAAGGTCTCAGGCAGCCCTTGGTTGGAATCAGCTGATCCTAATTGACCTCAGGTAATTCCCTCCCAGCTGATCCTAATTGATCTCTGGTAACCCTATCTCAGGGGAACCTGATTGATCTGTAGTCACCCCTCCTCAGTTGATAGGGAGGAGGGCCTTTTAACCTTCTGGGACTGTTTTCTACCCCCTCCTTGCTGCCCTGAGTTTATCACACTAAACAAAATATTAACATTTCTGATTTTTTTACGTGTTTTCACCTAAATTGACCAATACCTTTGATGCCCCCCCAATTTTTTTTTGAAAATTTCCTATTTGTAATAAAATCAATTCACCCAGCTCTACATGAGCTCTACATAATATCAGCTGGGGTGCTTTAGCTCAAGCTGCAGCAACTCATGCTCTTAGCTCTGGGGTTTCCTGTTTTAATCCCAGGTGTGTTGATCAAACTGGTGGCTTTGCATCAAGTTGTTCCCGAGATTGAAAGTGCATTCCCATGGAACATTTAGTTGTGTAAACCTTTGAAAATTAACCATCAATGGGATTTAGGCTCCTAAATGGCTAAATCCCTTTTGAAAATGACAGGCTCTTAAATTAGTTAGGCATTGCAGCACCAAGCACAACAATGCTTATATGACTTTAAAAATGTGAGCTGTAGCAAATATGTACTATATGGTGCAGTGCTAATTATAGTTGGTGTACCCAAATATTGTTCTATAAATTATGTATTATGTATACTCAATAATGTATAATGTTAACTACTAATGTTTCCACAATGTCAAATTTAAAAAATTCATGTAAAAGTTTTATGTTGAAGGGAGTAAGAAATCACAGTCCCATAAATAAATAGGGGAAAATACTAGAGCTAGGGAAAATAGATTTGCCTCAAAATGCTTCTATTTAAAAAGTGAAAAACCATCTGTTGTGGAGATGGATAATCTCTGTGTGCAGCTAGATGTTATAATGTGTGTATGGGTGTGAAGTGAGGTAGGTCTGAATGTTAATGTTGTATTAACTGGTGATTTGTGTGTGCATGTGTGTTAGATGGGGCAGGTAGCATTGTCTATTATAAGCTTGTCCAACACTACCCATTATAAAACCCTGGTTTTAGTTGCTTATAGCTTTGCCAAAGTTCAACTGTTTGTGCTGAAATTTTTCACAGTGGGTGTCTGCGTCAGGTTTTTTGTTTTGTTTTGAAAATGCTAGCCAAAAACAGTTCAGCTGTTTCTGAGAACAAGTGTAGGGAAAAATATATATATATTTTTTCTGCTCACGTTAAAAAAATCTGCCAACATTTTCTTTGAGAAGCTCTAGTGCCCCTCTGGCTTTGGAACAGGGACTTGAAATTTGGCAGGGTGGATGACCTTTGTGTTACAGATGTGACATTTGTGAGCACTGTGAAAATCCACTCAAATTTAGCCAAGCAATAAGCCTTAAAAAGAGCAGTCCACACATACTCAGAGACTTGCTTCACAGTTAAATTCTCCAAGGCTCTGCTCATGCTGCCCTTGCAATTGCAGATCTGGGTTGGATACTGGAATTGAGAGCAGGGAGACGGTATCTCCTATGCTCAATTACTCCCCCACTGCTGGCTTTCAAGGAGGAGGAAGAAGGAGGAAGCTGTTTCAGATAGAGAGGGGATAAGAGCTGGACCTGGACGGGGGTGACATAGTAGACTGAGGGTACGTCTATACTACAGAATTAGGTCGAATTTATAGAAGTCGATATTTTAAAACCCGAATTTATGGAATCGATTGTGTGTGTCCCCACTAAAGAGCGTTAAGACCATGAGGTCGATTGACTGTGTCCACAGTAGCGGGGCTAGCATCGACTTTCGGAGCATTGCATTGCGGGTAGCTATCCCACAGTTCCCGCAGTCTCCGCCGCCCATTGGGATTCTGGGTTGCGATCCCAAAGCCTGATGGGGCAGAAAACATTGTCGCTGGTGGTTCTGGGTACATGTCATCCCTCCCTCCGTGAAAGCAATATTTTTCGCGCCTTTTTTCCGGGGTTTCCGTGTTTGCTACGGAAGCCTGCTCAGCTCACAATTACCGTACATCTCCAGCGTACGCCTGGACATTAGGTCTAGTGGGGATTCAGTCACACTATAATACGGGCAGAGGGATAGCTCAGCGTTCTGAGCGTTGGCCCGCTAAACCCGGGGTTGCGAGTTCAATCCTTGAGGGGGCCATTCTGCCTGAGGCTGGTAGTCGCGGGACTACACAGCAGGAGCGCCTTGCCTTCTAGCTGCAGATGGTGCAATATGCCATAAGTGGTCGCGGGACCACACAGCAGAAGCTCCTTTCCTTCTCGCAGCAGATTGTACAATATGATTGGTATTCGTGTGCTCCTGGCCGGCGGCCTATGGTGTGGCTGGCCGGGGGCACTTGGACATAAATGGGAGTGACCAGAGTGACTCTGGTCATTCTCCTTTTTACGTTTTGTTTAAGGGAGATTCAGTACTGCCTGGAACACGGGCGGAGGGATAGCTCAGCGGTCTGAGCGTTGGCCCGCTAAACCCGGGGTTGCGAGTTCAATCCTTGAGGGGGCCAGGAGCTGATGATGGATATCAAGCATATTGTACCATCTGCTGCTAGAAGGGAAGGCGCCTCCTTGCTCACCGCATATTGTACCATCTGCAGCTAGAAGGAAATGAGCCTAACCCTTGCTCCCCCCTCCCTCCGTGAAAGCAACTGAGGGGGGAGCAAAAAATCCTTTTGATGGGACTCCATCATGGTCACCTCTGCTGATGAGATCTGCGCTCACCTGCAGCTCACCACGCTGGCCAAACAGGAAATGAAATTCAAAAGTTCGCGGGGCTTTTCCTGTCTACCTGGGCGGAGCATTGGAGCTCAGACTGCTGTCCAGAGCGGTCAAATGTTGCACTGTGGGATAGATCCAGGAGGCCAATACTGTCGAATTGCGTCCTCACTAGCCTACATCGATTCGGCAATATCGATTTAAGCGCTAATCCCCTCGTTGGGGGTGGAGTGGCGAGATCGATTTTAAGAGCCCTAGAAGTCGATGTTAAGGGCTTCGTCGTGTGGACGGGTGCACGGATCAATCGAAATAACGCTAATAAATTCGACCTAAACTCGTAGTGTAGACCAGGGCTGAGAGACAAGGAGGCTAGGAGGTGGCAAAGGAAGAGTGAAATGTGACCAGAGAGTTGGAGTGTTGAGGAGACTGGAACTAGCTGGGAAAAGAGATGGAGACAGAAGCCATAGAGAGCAGGTGATGGCTAGGAAAGCATACTGGGGATTCTCCCCTGCTCTCAGTGCTCCCCTAGTTGATGCCCAGGCACATGGAAGAGAAGGAAGTAGCCTGACTGCAATGCAGAGGGGGTGAGGAATTGAGGAGGTGGGGAGATTAATACAGGAGAAGTAGATAAAGACTCTACCACTGAGTGCTTTAAGTAACAGTCTATTTATTTTCAAAAGAATTTCTGTTGTAATTGTCTGCACTCCTCTTGCTGTTCTCTTTAACATTCCCTCCAGCCCATCCATGCCAGTCCTTAGTCTTTTTCTCCCAGCTCCTGCTCCTCTTATAGAGACTGAGTATCTGCAAATATTTCCCCCCTTTTGTTTCAGTCCCCTCCAGATTTCTTCAGCATAGTAACTCCCAGCCTTGCACCTGACACTTAAGTGGCTTGGAAGTCTCATGAAATATCACACTCCTTGTGTTTTTATGAGTGGAAGAATGACTATCTGGGCCCTATTACATTTGGGTGGTGCCATTCGTCAGTGATTAGGTTATTAGTTAAGAGACCTGAATTCTAGTCCAACCTCTACCTAACTTCCTCTGTGAACTTGAGCTACTTGTTTTCCTTCACTGTGCCCCAGGTGTCCTGTATATAAAAGGGGGAAACTAGGGAAGAAGGTGGGGATAGAATTTTGGGAAAGAAAGAGATTGAGATCATGCCTATTGTGAGGGACAGGAGAGAAGTCATAAGGAGATCAAATGAGCCTGGGGCAAAGGGAAGCGATAGATGCAATAGAATCCAGGACTTGCTTTTTTGGATGTAACAAATAAATAGGGGATGAATGTAATTTACACTTACGTCAATTTACATCACCCTGACAATATAAAGAGTTCTAAAAATGAGTGTAAATGTATCTTCTGCACACTTCAAGGCCCCTTACCACTATCAGAGAAGTGCAAAGTTAATGACATGCAGGCTCACAAATGTTTTTCCATCTAAATGTAGCTGCTAAGATCAAGAGTTACACAAATTAGCACCAATCTGCTATGCACCACATCTTCATTCTAAATTTTTCCAGTGCTGTACCTATGATAGCAGGGTAGCCAATAAGTTTTTCTGTGAAAGAAAGAAAAGAGAACAAGATACATAATTGGAGGCTGATAGGAAAAATGAAGATAAAAGAACAGGTTTTTTCAGGTATCCTTTGAGGGTGGTGAGGCTATATTTTGAGCCAGCTGAAGACCAAATGGAGGAGTTTCCAGGGGCTTAAATAGATTCTCTTGTGGGTGGGCCCCCTCCTCTCTCCTATCCAGAATTCAGCTCCAAGATGGAATTTTGGAGTCACCTGGGCAAGTCACATGTCCATGCATGACTGAGTTCCTTACCAGCCAGGCCACATTCCTGGGAAAGCTCAGATGTGGATTGGCGTCTCCAAATTCATTGTTGGCTTATGTGTTTCTTAGGAAGCTGATCAACTGCTTCACTGAGGTTATTTAAAATTAAACAAGTACATAGCCAATATTCATAACTTTGAATACAAAAATGATACATGCCTACAAATAGGGTGAATATATTCAGTAGATCATAACCTTTACAGAGATATGTTACATGACATATGTAACATAAAACATATTCCTATTATGTCATATTTACTTTCATAAGCAAATTCCCATAAAGCATTACGGGGTGTAACGTCACATTTAGTCCCAGGATCAAAATCACCACCACATCCCCAGCACTCAGCGGTGGGATAAATCTTAATTGCCTCTCTGATACAAGGATATCCCCTGTCTTGTTTCTTTCTTGTACATATACACTTTGATTCTCCACTGAGAATCTCATGTAAATTGCCTTGCATAGAAAATGGCACTTTCTGTTTTTGTATTTTTTTTTCTGTCTTAACTTTGCTGATGTCATTTTTAATAGTTTGGCATGATAGCAAGGATTTGAAGTTGCAGTAAATATTGCTTTGTAGTATCCATTTACCCATTGGAGATGGAAGTGAAAGCCTTATTGGGTATCGGATAGCAGTAGGCAAACTAAAGGTGGCAAGGAATGCAAAAGATTTTTCTCTTATTTCTGTGTGTTAAAGGTTTTGGAGTAGGTGTGGAGGGTCTTGATGTAATTTTAACTGTCGCTTCATAAAAAGTGCATTACTATATAATAGATACATATTCAAAGATACATATTCAGGATATAATATTAATATATACAAAGATGGCTGCTACAGGATTTCCCCTTCATGGCAAAATGTTTTAGTAAATTGATTGCTGAATACATGTTTCTATTGGGGGAGCAACAATTCACCCTATTATTATGGGAAATCGACAGTATTGAATGAAATGTCTTTCTTCCATGAGACTCCATGGAATATTTTTTTAATCACTTTTACTCAGCACTAGAAGACACAGACCTAAAAATCAAAATAAAATTAAAGAGCAGAATAAGTACTGAAGCACTGGGAAGCAATCCTCAGTGCTTCTTTAATGTATCATACAGGTTCATGGTGGATCACACCGTGGACAATGCCTGCTCTCCATCCTATTTAGACATTCACTCATAAATTTGCTTTTGATTGACCTTTTATTGATCAGATCTAATCTACAAGCTTCTTTTGTTTTTCTTTATCATAATTATGCTTTGTGCAAATTAAATATAATCACTACAGATACAGCTAGTAAAGCTGACCTGGTTTTACCAAGTCCACTAATGCAATAATTCTGTAGTAGGAAAACTACTCAGATTTCCTGGAATGGTCCCTGTTAAATTACCACTACATTCATTTTTCCAATAAACATATTTAAATTCAGTGTATATTTGTGTGAACAATTGATTACCATGAAAAGCAAGAGGTAGGGCCCATAGAACATATCTCTTTTCCTGAATATAGTGATATTGCTTTAACATTTTTATTTCATTGTAATGTCAGCAGTACAATACGTATGAAGAGGATCAGCAGTGAGAAGGTTAATCTGTCTCTTGTTTCAGATCAGTGGTCAATAAATGCACAATGTGAAAATCTTACGAATACCCATCTATTAGTGAACACCTGTTAAAATAATGGGCTTTTAATTAAAGGTGTGTAGGTAGTGCAATACCCATAACCTGTTTCTATACACGCTTACTAAAAAAGAACCAACTGCATTTTCCAGAGAGTGAGATCTGCTGATTACTGACAGTGTGAAGTACTAATATCTAATTAGCTGCTAAAGGGCACACCACACTTCTATGTGCAGCTGAAAGAATACTCAACATTTGTATTCATGATAAATGTATGCTGCTACCTTTGCCACCTTACCTCCTAGTCCCTCTGTAGCATACAGCCTTTCAAAGTGTTGATAGCCACCTGCTTAAATGTTGATCTTTCAAAATATACTGCAACACTAATTCTAAATTACAGAAATGATTCAAAGGCATCTTAGGAAAATGACACTTTTTATCTGACCTAGACGGAGAATCTAGCTATTATCCTGATAATAATATAGCACTGGGATTTAAATCTTTATATGTGTTTTGTGCAAAGATAGTCACTCCAGCACTTACACTCCATCCCACGATCTCTTTAATAGGTGCTGAATATTTATGGAGAAGTGTGTTTTCAATATATGAGAGAGAGAGAATTCACTTAAGGTTTTTGGGGAAGAAATCAAACACACAGTAAATTACACCTCCTCCCCTTCCCTTCCCTTCCCCCATCCCCCAGGTTATGGTCTAGATTCTGGTACCTTTATTCACCCTGATTAGAAGTCTACTCCACTAGTTGTTTCACTGACTTCACTGTGACTTTTCCACACGAGTAAAGACACTATTCCACATGAATAAAACTATTGGCATCTGGCCTCATATTTGCATTCACCCTTTAAATAAAATCACAGCTCTAAACTGTAACATAGGCACACCGATAAATATGCGCATCTCATCATTACTTACAGCTTATCACCATTTTTTCCAGTAACTTTCTCATGAAAATTTACTAACACACTATAGGGACAGGAAGGGGAAGGAGGAAAAAGAGAACAGTTAGCAATTTAAAGGCAAGGTCAAAAGACACTTTCATTGCATTTTGGCAGATAATGTAAGTGACAGGCAAGTAATCAATTTAAAACAAAATGTCAACTCTTCATAGTCAGGTAACAATTATCTAAACCATCTTCAACCGTATTTCCCAGCAGCAGCATCTTCATTTAGATGAGCTTCCTTCTGACCTAATTGTGTTAATAATACTTCGTACATTTCAATTTCGCTGAAGCCAACATGGAAGCTTGAAAGCCTGATTAAATGAATTAAGGGGACAGAGCCAACAATGTTGTTCTATGGCTACAAGTTGTACCAACAAGAAAAAATAAAATAAATCTAAACATTATATTACCCTTTCTTCACTGTATCATAGCCATACTATATAGGGCTGCATCCTTAGCTGGTGTAAATCAGCATAGTTCCAATCTTCAGAATGTATGTATGTCCATTTATGCCTCCTGAAGATTTGCTGATTAGTATTTTCCTGCTCTCACAGGAAGAGGGCTAGATTCACAAAGGAACTTAGGTGTGGTAATGCTCAGCATTATAATTCTAAACTTTTAGGTGCCTAGAAAATCACTCTGGTTCAGAAAACCTGAGTTAGGTTTTTGGGCTTCCTGTACAATGAATGGAAGGACATAGGTGCCTGAAAATGGGGTCCACAAAAGCCAGCATGATAGGCGGTTCCCTTCCCAAGTTATCCAATGAGAGATGCCAAAACAAGTGGTGTGTCTTCAGTTCTGCCCCTCTTGGGGTGTTCGCAGCCTATATCTGATTTGCATTTTCATCTGTGAGCCCTCATCTAATATTAGGCACCTAAGGTGTTTCTTGCAAGAACCTGGGGGTGGAGACCCTTCCTCCTACCTTTTAACCCAGTGTTTGGATACTCATCTGGGATGTGGAAGACCTATCCTCGGAAGTTCAAGTCTTCTATCTGTCTGAAAGGGGAAAAGATATTTGAACTGCTATCAGCGATCTTACAGGTGGGGGCTTTAACCACTGGGCTACAGGATATCCTGCTCTAGGCCTCCGTCAATCTCTCTTGTTGAAGTTGTTCCACTTTGGATTAAAGAGAGAGAGAGAGAGAGAGAGAGAGATGCTTTTGACTTTTTCAAAACACTTTATAAAATCAGTAAAGAAACACAGTAAAAATAAGAAAATGAAATGCAAATTCAAAAATAATTGCCCATCCCCAACAATACAATAGCCCATCCCCAAAAGTGCATTTCCAGTAGTCCCACTCAATACATTGATCCAAATCACTAAAGAGTATAATATATAAAATCCAAATGAAAACATAGAATTATTAAACATCTGCAAAAGAAGAACATCAGCAACCCCAGTAACAATTAAATTACATTGCATTCTTTTTTAAATGACCATCTTTCTTTGACCCAAAATAAAGTTTGCAAGGCATACCACAGACCTATTTGTGAACCTATACTTAACAGTAAAAATAAATACAATAGGAGAAAAAACAAGGGAGAATAACTGAAAAATAACCTGAAGTAAAATAATGGCCTGGAACACACAAGAAACATGTGAAAAACAGTACTATGTCACAAAAAGGACATGACACATGACATAGACACCTCTGGAGTCAAACAATGTACAAACACTTTCATGGCAATAGTCCCACCCCAAAAAAATCACCTAAGTAGACTCTATATTTCATTATTCAGTAATTGAATGAAAGAGACAAATCTTAACCCAAAAGCACAATGGGTGCAAAACAAATATTCATGATCTATACAATCACAACCCTTCTCCTGATTAAGGGAAATCAACCCAACATGTATATCAAACACTTCTGAGGTGAAAATTACAGCCCATAAGAGGAAAATTTTATCAGAAATTGAGCTGTTGGGGATGCAATGGGTCTGATCAGGGTGCATGACAGAACCAATAACCGTTTTCAGTCTATTTGCAAAAAGTTTATAGTTGGAGAAAAGCAGACATACTGGTCTCCAATTCTTCACCTCCCCAAATTACCCTTTTGCCTAGGAAGGGGGAACAAACACTCAACAACAACTGAAGGGGAATACCTTCTCTCTGTTGCTCTCCTGAAAAACATGGAGCAAGACCTGTCCAAGAAGGGTTCAAAAGTCCTTATAAAACTCAATAGGCAAACCTTCAATACCAGGTGCCTACCTTGGAGAAAAGCCATTTAAGGCAGAAGAACAGAACCTGACACTTTCAGAACTGTCAAGTCTGTCCATATCCAATGTTGAGATCCTAGGAAATTCCTCACAGAGCTGCTGATTCTCAGATGGATTCACAAGCTCTGTGGCATATAGGTCGAGAAAAAAGTCACAGCAAAGTTCCTAAATCCCAAAGGATCCGAAAGCACTTGGCTCAACAACATCTTCAAATGACCAATCATCTTCTGTGCTCCGTGTTTCTTTTCCAGACTGAAGAAAAATGGAGTAGATGCATCTATTTTAGAAAGGCCCTGAAAATAGGCCCTAACCTTTCTCCCCTGAACTTTGCTATATTACAGGTCCTGCAAGAGCTGTTTTTTTAAAATATATATTTCAAGCTCTCATGCAACTCAACATGAAAGGCTTTTTCAAATTCCACCGTCCCCAATTGTAACTCCTTCATACTCTGACAAAGGCTTACGGATACCTGCTGTGTGTAATGCTGGGGAAAAAACAAAAACAAAAAAAAAACACCCAACCATTTAATATTAACTTTACCACTTCCTACCATTGCCAACAAGGGGAAAACATCCTGTAAGTAACCCAGGTTCCCCCCAAATAATTGAAAGAATCCTGAAAGTGAACATCTTGTAAAAGATGCGTGTTAAAATGCCAGTATGGATGACAGTCTTGAATAGAAGGAAGAGAACACAAATAAGACCAAATCCTGATCTGAAATCCCACTAGTGACAATAGAACTAGAAAGCAAACAAGACAAATGATAAGTAAAAACATAACAAAAAATGGTCCAAATGAGCCATAAAGAAAGAGCTGGCTCTTAACCAGGCATACTGCTATACATAAGGGTGAAAATGTTGACACACGTCAGTCAGGTCAGAAGCCTGTAATAGAGTTGCAAGTCACTGAGCAGACAGTGAATGCCATTCTACATGATTCCTATCCAATCTTTCATTAAGAGTACAATTAAAATCCCTGACCAAAAAATTAAAATGTGATTTAATGAACAATTTTTAATAAGAGCACCCAGCTCTAAACACACACACACCCCATGTCTACAGTAGAAACACAGACATTAAAAAAAAATGGTGATACTGCTCAAAAGTAGCTTGAACTGTCATTAAGTGTCCTGGACCAACTTCCTGCACAACCACCGAATCAGGCTTTGCTCTGTCTGCAAAGTGATTAGCAACTGCAAAAAAATCTCCTGTCTCCACACAGCAAGCTTATTGGTTTGGTTGCCTACATGTGAGTGCATCTCTTGCAAAAATGGAATGTCTAGCTTTTTCCTGGGACAGGTACTCAAAAATGCCCCGGGATCCATTCACATTCAGAGAGCCACATGCAAAATTATCCATCAGACCAATACTCATCAGAAAAAATAAGGAAAAGTCAGATACAGACAAACAAAAGAAAACCCCCCAGATTCTCCCACGTCCATTAATCCGAAATGTTTCCACTCGTCAAAAAGCCAAGCAGTTTGGTCACCAGTTTTTTCAATCTGTACCACTTCTGTTTAACAAACTTAGACACACATCTCATAGTATACTGAGGAGACAACAAAAACAAATTAAGGTCAGGAAACCAATCTACCACCTCTACTCCATGTTTTCCCTTAGTCTCCTCCAGAAACCCATCAATAATGTCCGGGATATATCCTGTGGCATGGAGCTTGAGACCCAAAGAATCTGAGTCTGTGATTGCCCCTTGCTCTCAGACTCAGTAATTACTTACCTTGTGTGGGGAGGGTGGAACAGCAGAGAGAGCAGAGGGAGGGGGTTTCTGTGACCATAAGGGCAAAAATAATACCTGTGAATTCTCCATGCCCCAACCAAAGAACCTCCCTCAGCAGCACCCCAACAGTGTGCTTCCCAACGGCACTGATTAGACTAGCTCACTTTGCAGTGCCCTCAGAAATTGGGGTCTCCTACTCCTGCAATGGCTGTTTTTTGCTTTGGGGTTTTGCCAGCAAGCCAGAATTCACAGGGAAGGAAGCAGAGTCCATAGCAACAGGCTCAGTCTCCATCTTGCAGTCAGCCTCAGGGTGAGAGCCACTGAGTCAGGAGCCACAGAACCAGTAATGTCATCTCCCCCACATTGTAAAGGGGGCACTAATTGCCCAGAACAAACATCTCAAGATACATCTGGAGCCTGTTGGGACCCTGTGCATGCACACCCTGTGCTTTACTCTCAGAAACCTCCACACTCCCTTGCATGAGGTCACCATTCCCACGGGCAGCCTGCCAGTTAGAGCACTGATTGACCAAATGTGTCCGACTTCCACAATGAAAATAGGCCATGTCCCCAGTGGCAACAAACACAATGTAGCCACACTCCCCAGTAGGGTGACCAGACATCCCGATTTTATAGGGACAGTCCCGATATTTTGGGCTTTATCTTATATAAGTGCCGATTACCCCCCCACCCCATGTCCTGATTTTTCACAGTTGCTGTCTGGTCACCCTACTTCCCAGTCCCAAACTGCAAGGAAACTTCAGAAGTATTGTTAATGTCATATAAACTGCTTACAAAAGGACAAGAAATGCCAAACCTCAGGGGCTTTACAGCCCACAAGAATTTTCCTAACAGGGCTAGTGATCTTACTATGATTCGTTACCTTACCATGACTCTAGGCAGCTGCTCATTTCCTAAAAAGAGGAGGAAAATTAGAGCTAGTGACTTTAACAGCAGGTGTTGCGCAGGGCACTATAAGGACAAAAACACTCTGTGCAACACTCCCCTCCACAACCATCCACTCAACAATGCTTAGCATGTGAATACACACAACAATAGCCTTGCTCATGCAGGAGGCATACCTCACATTTTAAAACCCAATTGCCTTCCCTGCAGCTAGAACACACATTTCCAGAAGCAATCTGGAGGCAAAATCTGCAAAACTCCACAACAACCTCAGGACTTTGTCCCCCTGGCCATGCCAGCCCAGAGGGCAGACAAAAGCTTGATAAAACAAACAAAATCCTGAAATTAAACCCAAAGCAACTACAAAACTAAACAAACACATAACCCCCCCCAAAAAAAACCTCATTTCCCCAACAGAAAGAAGCACAGAGAACAGTGTGTACTCACTCTCAAAGATCAGAGAGAGAGAGAGAGAGAGAGAGAGAGAGAGAAATATATATGGATGAAAATGACTCTATGATTTTGTGGTCAGAGCACTTATTTGGGTGACGCAGGATCCAATCACCCTACTCCAATCACTCTTTATTTATCTTCAGTGGCACAGCTTCAACAGAAGAGGAGAATATCCCATAGTCCAGTGGATAGAACATGCCCAGGAGAGGTGTCGGATCCCTGTTCATGATCCCTACTCCTCATTAAGTAGAGGGAGTATACTTACCACTGAGCTAAAAAAGTTATTAGGAAGCTCCTGTTTGAGTTGTTTTGTGTGGAATTGGGTGGCATCTGAACATGTCTACTGGTTGGGCTATACAGGCTAGTTAGGTGGAGGAGCACCTATCTTCCCCAGGTTTGTTGCTCTCACTGGGTCTTAGACAGGTAAGGCTGTAGAGCTCATGCTCAGAGGCAAAAACTTAGGTAGATAAAGAACTTTAATTTCAAAAATGTAGGGGCCAAATGAGTTTAGGTACATGCAGGATTAGGCAGCAGCTGAACAGGGACTTTGTCAATACCAGTGGCATTTAATTCTGGTATTTAGGCACCTAAATGGGCAGTTAGGTGCCTGTGATGGGGCTCCACTCACTACCCTGGCACTTCCTGCTGGCTGTCTTGGGGATTAGCTCTACAGGTCATTATGGCCTTTCCCAATAGTGCCTCGCCCACCATCACATCTGCTCTAGGACCCATGTGACTCGAAGGACCACAGCATCCTCATCATGACACAGCCCTGTGGCCTGTGTCACAATCTGTGTTCCCACCTTCCAGGGTCCCTGCAGTCAACTGTACATCCACTCCTGTAGTTGTGAGTGGGGGGACACCCGGGCCCACCCACTACTCCAACTCCCAGCCCAAGGATCCTGTGGATAGCAGCCACATGCTGTGTCCTCTCCAACTCTTCAGTACATTTACCTGGGCCACTTCCCCACAACTCCAGCACCTTCTTCACCCTCATCTTAGGGCCTCATCATGCCAGTCCTAGCAGCCAGACAGGAGTTCCCTTTTGCTCCCCTGTTCCTGCCCAGCATTGCACCACCAGCAAGGCGCCCACTACCCCTCCTTCAACTCCAAGGACTAACTGATCCTGCTCTGCCCTGCAGCTCTTCTTATAAGGGCCTGCTGAGCCCTAATTAACTGCTCCTCTCAGTGCCTCTCCTATTGGCTGCTTCCTGTGCACCCTCCCTAGGGCTCTGTTAATGCCTTCCATGCTATTGTGGGGCAGATGCTCTATCATAGTGACTAAGTCCCTTTGTGACTGTAGCTCAGAATACCTATAATAAACCCAGTTGTATGGACAAAGCAAGCAATGATTTAACCTGAAGAGATTTGAGAGTTACGTGGAATATCCAATGGGATTAAAATTTGATAATGGAATTTAAAGAGGAAATATTTTCATATAACTACTCCCCTTTCTAAGATTCTGGAACACTTAGCTCCCGATTTTCATTTAGACCAAAGCCACTTTACACCACTCTAGGCATGTAAAGGGGCCTTAAATTGGGTGTAAATAACTTTATGCCCTCATTAAGGGCTCCTTTTGTTCCAAAAGTGGTCTTAGTATAAATGAGAATCCTCCCCGCACCAATATTTTTATATTAGTAGATTTTATAAAGTTTTCCTTGATCTCCAATTTTGATGTACAAATGTGTTCTTTTATTAACTCCTTCCAAGAGATATAGTACTGTCTTTTTCAACTTGTGCTAATCTTTTCTCTAATATATTTTTTAAGGTTCTACATTCCAGAACTAACATATTTTAGGAAACTGGATCCACCTCTTTCAAATGAATCCAATTTCAGTTGTAGGCTTTGAATGCCTGCTGGAATTGTTTCTAGTGAATCTGTTCAAGTACCCTTTTGAGGTTTTTACCCTCTTTGAGGTTCTGCGTTGGATTTGCTAACTGGACAGTCTATAGCACAGTAAGGGTTAGTGAAAACCACAGAGTGGATAGGATGAGAACATACTTCTGAAATCACTAATCATAGAAATGTAGGACTGGAAGGGACCTTGATAGGCCATCCAGTCCAATCCCCCGCGCTGAAGAAGAACTAAATATTAGTTAGACCTTCCCTGACTGTTGGTTGTCTAACCTGTTTTTAAAAACCTCCAATGATGGAGATTCCACAACCTCCCTAGGTAATTTGTTCCGGTGTTTAATTACCCTTGCAGTTAGAGAGTTTTTCCTGACAATTCCCTTTAGTATCCTGGTAACAGAAGATGAAACATTCCTCCCCCCACTCACAGAGAGAGAGAGAGAGTTCTTCCCTGGTGGGTTTTCTGCCTTTTTCAAAAAGGTGTAGACAAGGAAGGGAAGCAAAAGAATCCTTCCTAAAAATATCTAGTGTTATGGTCCCTTGTGTGCCACCTGATTAGCACAAGGGGTCATAAAGGGCTACAAAAGAATAGCAGAAACTTCCCCACTTGGAGAGGAATTCTGCTAGTGCATGTGTGATACAGGTGGATTCCTACCTTGTATCTCCAACTCTGCCCAGTGTAGGGTGTGCGTCTCAGGGGAGAAGGTGTGAAACAGCAGAGCCCTGCTACACCAATCTTGCACTAGTGCAGGGTCTGTAAAGCATACGAGTCTGCAGTCATAAGGTTTTAAAGAAGAAATAAATCACCAGCTATGAAAATTCAATAATGGGCAGCACTGGAAATCTGCCCCTAAATCTGAAAAGAAGAATATTATGCACATAAAATAATTAATTTGTAGTCAAAGATACACAGCTAAAGTGTGAGAGACAAAATAATAATCAAAAATAGCCCCTATTTCTTTGAAATAATTTCCAAAATCTCAACAAATGAGACCAAAACAATGACACTAATATGTTTACAAGAAGAAGACAGGCAGAGCAATAGAGAAAATCCCTCAGTTCGAGCAAATCCCTAACACAGCATTCTGGTACATATTTAAGGCATGAGTTTTAATGTGTTCTCCCAGTGCTGATGTTACTCTCAGGCAGGACCAAGTAGAAGGAGCTATTTCATTAATAAACACAGTGTTTTTCTGAACTTTGCACATAGGTAGAGTTAAGTGTGGAACAGATATGATCCACAGTATTCAGTATGACTTATTAGCTTTTAGGTTTTTTCCCACACCACTTTGGTGAGAATTTTGATAGCCTCTAATTAATCACTGGTGTTATTAAGAACCTGAGAGTAATGTCACTTCTGTACTATGATTTCCACAGCAACTAATTATGATAACAAACAAAGAATGATTATTTTAGGTGGAACATAAGTATCAGGAGGAACAAACTCTTCAGGAATGTGGTTTTCATGTAAATATCCCTATTAATGAAATACAGAGGAAGAAAAATACAACAAATATGATATCTAGCACAAAGAGAATGGTCTCTAAATAGAATATTTTAGAATGTGAAGTGAAGAACTCATTCAATACAGTTGCAAGGGATATTATTCAAAAGAGCCTGCTCAGCACTGACATTGTACACTGAAAGACCCATTATGGTGTATTTTGTCTTAACAATGATGAAAAAGCAGAGTAGCGCACACTGACCTTTTGATTCAGTGTGATTCCAAATAAAGTGTCTCATGTACTTTCATCTTCATTATAAGGTGCTATACAACTCTAATAGCTCCTGCAACCTAAAACAATGCGAGGAATGGAAATAAAGGAAATGCCAACTAGAGCAGGGTGAAATTTTTCGATTGACTAGTTTATTCATTGAATTTTATATGAATTTGCTGAATAGGTTTGGCCAGATATCTCTTTGGTGAGGCTAGAGGCACAAAAAAAGAGGGGGGTTCACTTTGTGCTCAGTGGTTAGGGTACTTACTGAGTTGTAGAAGAATCATGTTCAAATCCTCACTCTAAAGCATGGATTTGAAGCTATGTTTCTACTGGCTTAGGTGAAAACTCCAATCATCCGTCTCTACCATATTTTAGGGTGGATCATTCTCAAACTCTCCTATTGAAGCTGTTTCACTTTGTATAAATAAATAAATAAATATTCATTGGGGGAAAGGAACTCGTCTTCCCCCCTCTCCCAGGGAGATGTTCTAACCACTAGGCTATAGACTCATTGTCACTCTCTGACCCAATGACTATTCAAGTATAGTATACAAAGTGGAACAGCTTTATCAGTATATAGGCTTGTCCCACTATAGCCTTGTGGCTAAGTCTCACATCTAACAGGTGAAAGATTCAGGTTCAAATCCCTACTGCAAAGCAGTGTACCCCAGCATAGCTGAATGCCCTAATCAGTGGGATAAAGGGTTATGAGATGCAGTAGCGTAGCCAGTGGGGGAGCAGGGGGAGCAGTCGCTCCCACTGTGAGGAGAAGCGGCGCTTTAAGGCGCCGCCAGAGCCCCGCTGCTGGAGCCAGGCTGGGGGGGGGGTGCTTTAAAAGGCCTGCGGCTCGCTGCTGGAGCCCCGAGCCCTTTAAAGCGCCGCCGGGTGAGTACAGGGGGAGCGAGGAGGTGCCTTTTTATAGCGCCGCTCCCCCTGTGCTCTAAACCTGGCTACGCCACTGATGAGATGGGTAGATTCTCCCCCCACTTGGCTTTGTGTATTGAGCCCTTTAAAATACCCTGAAATAAAGTTTTGTTTGATCCAATATGGACTTTTAGATTCACTGAAAAAAAATAATTATTTTCAGATTCTGTTTGACTCAAATCAAAACCTTTTTCAATTTCTTTTTGGAACTCTGACTAAAAGGAAAAATCAGTTTTTCACACAGCTGTACTCCAGACTAACAATCAAAATGGTACTGGGGCTCAGACAAACACTGATAACAATATATGAAAATTCACAATTAAATAATGTTAGGCATGAGATCATGTCCAGTATATGATGCAATCTCTAAGAACAAAGAAAGGAGTTAAGAAATAACACCTTTAATAAAATTTCTATACTTTGTCATACTCATGTCCTAGCCTTCATATTATTTTATTAGTATAAAGTGATTGTTTTCTTGTTGTGCTTTAGAAATGATTGGCAATTTCCTTTTTTTCAATATACAACTAGTATTGAAAAATAGGAATGCCAGATGTACATATTTAAGCAAGTAGAGTAATATCATGGCAATTTCATAGATTCTAAGGCCAGAAGGGACCATTCTTATAATCTACTCTGACTTCCTGTATAAATCAGGCCATTGAACTTCTCCCAAATAATTCCAAGACTGTATACTTTATAAAAATATCAAATCTTGATTTGAAAATTGTCAGTGATGGAGAATCCATCACAAACCTTGGTAAATTGTACCAATGATTAATTTGTCTGTTAAAAATTTACACCTCATTTCTAATCTAAATTTGTCTTGCTTCAACTTCCAGCCATTGGATTGTGTTATACTTTTCTCTGGTAGATTGAAAAGCCCATTATTAAATATTTGTTCACCATATAAGTACTTATAGATTGTAATCAAGTTACCTCTGAACCTTCTCTTTGTTAAGCTAAGTTGTTTGAGCACCTTGAATCTATCATCATGTTTTCTAATCTTTTAATCATTCTCGTGACTTTTCATTGAACCCTCTCCAATTTCAATGTCCTCCTGGAACTGTGGACACCAGAACTGGACATAGTATTCCAGCATAACTTGCACCAGTGCTAAATACAGAGGTAAAATAACCTCTCTACTCCTACTCAAGATTCTCCAGTTCATGCATCCAAGAATTGTGTTAGCCCAGGGCTACACTAGGGGAGGGGGTCGATCTACGATACGCAACTTCAGCTACGTGAATAGCGTAGCTGAAGTTGGCGTATCGTAATCGACTTACCTGGCCATGAGGATGGCGGCGAGTCGATCGCTGCCACTCCCCTGTCGACTCCGCTTCCGCCTTTCGATGAGGTGGATTTCCGGAGCCGACAGGGAGCGCGATCGGGGATCGATTAATCGCGTCTTAACGAGATGCGAAAAATCGATCCCCGATAGATCGATTGCTACCCGCCGATCCGGCGGGTAGTGAAGACAAGCCCTTAGCCATTTTGGCCACAATCTCACACTAGGAACACATGTTCATCCAATTATCCACCATGACCCCCAAATCATTTTCAGAGTCACCGCTTCCCATGATAGAGTCCCCCATCCCGTAAATATGGCTTGCACTCTTTGTTCCTATATGTATATGTTTATACCCATATTAAATGGCTTATTATTTACTTGCACCCAAAATCTATATTGCTCTGTGTAAGTGACCTATCCTGTTCATTATTTATCACTCCCCCAATTTTTTTGATCAGCAAACTTGATGAATGATGATTTTATGTTTTCTTCCCAGTTACTGATAAAAACGTTACATAGCAAAGGACCGAGAACCAATCCCTCTGGGACCCCAAAAGAGACATAATCTTTCTATGATCATTCCCTGTTTACAATTACTTTTTGAGACCTACCAATTAGCCATATTTTAATCCATTTAATGTGCGCCATGTTAAATTTATATTGTTCTAATTCTTTAATCACAATGTCGTGCAGTACAAAGTCAAATGCCTTACAGAAGTCTAAATACATTACATGAATACGACTACCTTTATCACCAAGCTTGTAATCTCATCCAGAAAATATATCAAGTTAGTTTGACCAGGTCTATTTTCTATAAACTCATGTTGGTCTGTATTCATTGTATTATCTTTCTTTAATTCTTTATTAATTGAGTCCCATATCAGCTATTAATTGAGTCTCATATCCATTATCTTGCCTGGGATCAATGTCTGTCTGACAGGCCTGTAATTACACAGGTCATCCCATTTACCTTTTTAAAATAGTGGCACAACATTAGCTTTCTTCTAGTCTTTGGAACTTCCCTGTTGTTCCAAGACTTGTTTAAAGTCAACATCAACAGTCCAGCAAACTCCTTAGCCAATTGTAGATAAACACAACTTTATTACTCTCATATTTTAGCTACGCTTAAAACAGAAGGCCCCATGCATCGATCAGGAAATTAATAATGGGATATAGAGCCTTATATTTGAGTCATACCCCTGAGAATCTGGACTTAAGTGTCCACATCACAAAAACTACTACTAAAGTTGGTACTCATTCTCATCCAATAACAAGGTGGATCCAAGAATCTAAGAAGATTCTATGATCTTCGCAGCAATCAAGGGGTGGAAAAAAGTTTCTACAGGTGTCTAGCGAGCTGAGTTCCTGTTGAAATGATTCCTTTAATGCTACTGGGATTTGTAATGTATTATTCAGGATGTTTTAGGGCACAGGGAAATGATTCAGTGCATTTTTGAGGATTTAAATATAAAAACCTAACAACCTGTATATAATTCAAAGTTCTCCTGTTCAATTGCCCTAAACTCAGATGTTAAAATCCTGCATTGTTATTATTTGTAATACAGTGGCCTCAGGGGTGATTTGCAGCCCAGATAGACAGACACACACTAGCTCCACTTGAGCCAGCATGCTAAAAAGAACATATTGTGGCATAGGCTAGCCACCCCTAGGTCTGAGCGTGGGTGGCTAGCCTGTGCCAAGCTGGCACCTGTGTGGCACTATCCAGACTGTTATTTATAGTCCACTAGTTTGAACTGAGCTATTAGGGTAAGTCTACACTGTGTTGTAAACCAAGGTCGGTGGTACCATGACTTGTAGACTCTGTGTTTCCAAGCCAGTGCTTGAGCGTCCACACGGCATTGTAAATCTGGGTTTACAATTGCTGAAGTCAGACTTCACAGCCATGCTAACACATCCATATTGCACTGCACAGACTTTCTGATATCAGGGGAGGGGCCAGGGGCTAGCCTCCCCTCATGGGAGCTCAAGGGCCAGGCAGGACGGTCCTGCGGGCCGTAGTTTGCCCACCTCTGACCTAGATCTTGAGTGCTTGCTGACCTGAGTCACACTGATATTTGTGTGTGGACAGAAGTGGAGCTTGGACTTATGTCTGACTCAGAACCTAGGCTTAGTTTGCAATTCAGTCATATTCTTTAGGGCCACAATTAAGATTGGGGCACTATTGTTCTGATACAAATATATAATAAGAGATGCTTCCTGCTATGAAGAGCTTACAATCAAAATAAACAAGACGGACAAAGAGTGGAATGGCAATACTATAACACCAATTTTACAGAAGGGGTCAGAGTCACAGGGAAATTATGTGATGTGCTCAAGATCAAACTGGAAGTCTGTGGTACAGCCAAGATGTGATCACAGATTTAAGTCCCAGTCCAGTGTCATTGTTGCTTAATTATCCTTGAAGTTAGCTACCAAGTTGTAAAGAAGTCCGGCATGTGTCATTGAGTCTGTGGGAAGAAGAGGATTTGAACAGAAAATGAAAGAAGGACAGGGGGAAACACTATCAATAGCCAAGCTTAAAAGGAATCAAATGACAGGTTTTGTATGTGTAAATGTTTTTGAGTTACCAGTAAAGCCAAATCAAAGAAGGAGTTGATTTAAACATTAGACCCAGTGCAATGCCCATTGAAGTGCATGGGGATCTTTTACTGCCAGTCTTTGTTGGACTGGGCCCTAACTCAAGGTCTGCATGTTTTGTCAAGGACAGGTTAGGGACTCAGCTCATCACACATCCAGTCTCAAAGAGCCCATGGACTGAATGGTCAATAAGACTGAACTACTTACTCACCACTTTAGGTGGTCTCGCTAAGTCAGAGCTGAGAGAGAGTGGTAGGTTAGTGGAAAAATTCTGCACTTATATTGCCCATATTTTAACCTGTTCTGTGGAGAAACGCAGGATTTTTGTGCCCAGGGCTGTCAGTGTGGTACCTGTCACCAGCAATATAGTCACACTAAACATTGAAATGACCTAAAAAATTGCAGAGCTTTCTTGAACATATTTTTATAATCCAATAGAGACTTTGACCAAGGTTTAGTACTACATCCCTGCCAAAGTAGGGTAAGAACAAGCATTACCTGCATAGAGTGATTGTAACAGGTCTTCTAAAACAGCTCTAATATTTTTAATCCAAAATAATTGCCTGAAGCCAAGAATATCTCATCAATTTCTTGAGTAAATTCAACGTTGAAATTGTCAGAGAATATCTTTAAAAACTCACTCGTTAAAATGTAAAACTGTACTTATGCTTCTTTTACATAAGCTTTACATTTCCCCCCTTCATCTCCCCCAGTCCCTAATATGTGTGATTACTGTCTTATACCCAGTCACTTCTGCCACCATGAATTACTGCATTTTAAAATGTTTATGTTGCCATGGAAATCCATTGTATAAATACATTGGGTGACATGATTCTTAGCAAAATAAATATGAAGGGTTAAAAGTACTTCATGAACCTACTAAAGGTGCTCACTATAACTTTCAATAGAACTCAGCAGCTGAAAATAAACTGTACGACGTTGGGTCTAGGTCAAATAGACCTTTTTATGTTTGTTAAAATATGTTTTTCTAAGATATTCATAATCAGAGAAAATGCAATTGACCTAGAAATGAGGCACATGTCAGAAGCAAATTTACTTTAACTAAGGCCTCCACTTCATTACTTCTTTAATTCAATAAGCCAAAAAAAATAATGGGGTTACCTAAGTGGACCAAAAACTGAGCACATGCATATGTCTTTGCAGGACTGGGACTTTGGTATGTCCACTTCTAGGGCTATGGCTAACCACCACCATCTAGCTCACTGTGATTTTCAATAATTCATAATTACATAAATGTAAATATCCCTAATGAGACTTTTGAAACACTAATTATAATTATTTATTAGTACTATGTTAGCATCAAAAGGCCCTAATTAAGGCTCAGAGCTTACTTGTACTAAGTGCTCCAAAAATAAATAATAAAGAAACAGTCCCTGAGCCAGACAGCTTACAATCTATGTGATCCTGCAGCATCTTGCACAGGGACTGACCTCTGGGCTTGTTAAATGCACCAGTGAAGTCTGATAAAATAACAAATGTGAATCTTTGTAGATGTTTTGCTTTATCACACTAATTTAATTTAAAATACTGAAGAGTTCTAGTTATTACTGCTATTCATCATAATTATTATCTTGCAGTAATTAAAATGTGTTAGGCATCTAATGCCTAATAATAAGGAGAAAGGATCTCTGAACCAAGGATCTATAATCCCAGTCCCCAGTACTAGTTTGAGAACCACCTGGGCAGACCATTCAACTATGCAGAGCACTACAACACACCAGTTAGCCTCCCTGTAGGTGCAGGAATCTGCTCATGCAATTCTCAGTGCAGGATCAGGACCTAATTCAAGGCATGTCTAGAGCTGGATGTTTTTGTTTTTTTTCAATTTACATTTGCTTTTTTTCCCAGAGAAAGAATTTCATATTTTCATTTTGGTAGAAATGTTTTGGGTTTTCACTGAAAAAAAAAAAACCCAAATAATTTCATTTAAAATGATTGATTGCTGGTTAATTTTTTAATTTCTTAGTACAATTTTCAGTATTTTTGTTTCAATTTTTAGTTTATGAAAACTTTTTCATCAAAAACAGACTTTGAAAATTGAACATTTTTCAGTTTTTCATTGACAATCTGGAAAATATATGTGAGAAATCTGAAAGAAAAGTTGTTTGTAAAAATATCATGCAAAAAATAATTGACTCTTTTTGATCAGTTATAGACATGATATGGGAAGAAGAGTAATAAAACTGCAGGAATGTGTAGATTAAGGATGGACAAAGGGGAAGAAGTCAACCAGGGCCACGGGGGGCCATATAAAAAGAGCTGAAGAGGAGTAGTCAGTTGCTGCTTGGAGCAGGAGAAGAAAGGGCTGCAGGCCTGGCTGCCTGGAAGAGCAGCAAGGCCACGGACAGTTTGCTAGCAGGAACCAGGGAGCATTGATAGTGCTCCTGGCTGGTTGAGAGGACTGAGTAGGGACTGAGCCTGGGGAGGGCTGCAGGAAGATAGTGTCTCCAGGGAGGAAGCCCTGGGGATACAGCCCCATACCAGGGCTGGCCTATTTAAAGACCACAGTCCAGGGAGGACTAGAGAGAGACACCACCAGATGGGTACTGAGATAAGCCCTGGTGGACCATATACCCCGAAAGGGGTTTGTGCTGGTTAACATTCAGACAGTGTGACTTGGCCAGAGCACAGTGTCACTGAGAAACCTGCTTGAGAACCACTGAAAGGGGTCATCGGAAATAAAGAATGCAGACACGCCCAAGCAGAGGGGGCACTCGTGATGGGTGGGTGCCAACCCTGTTACAGGGGGGCGCAAATGGGCTCTGCGGGATAGGGAGGTTCCGATCTACTGGCTGGGGGGGCATGGCTGAGCTCTGGGGATAGTGAGTTCAGGTGTATTGGGTGGGGGAGGGCCTTGCGACTGGGCTCTGGATGGAAGGGGTTGTGAGTGTCTGCCCCTCTGGCTGGGCTGTGGGGGTGGCGGGGGGCAGAGAAGCAGGGACTACGTTTTCATAGGGGTTACTTTAACTGTCTACACCTGGGGGGATTTTTTGGTAATGATGTGATTATGTAATTTTTGTGACAAATAAAATTAGCAAAATTTTGAAATATTATGTACTGAATTTTTATTTTTCATTAGGTGGGTCTATAAATAAAACTACTCAAATGTTTATTGTGTGTGTGTATATATATATATATATATATATATATATATATATATATATATACACAGTGTGAAAGAAGAAAAATATTTTTTTTCATTCTATAATACACTTGAAAATTTAGCAGAACACTTATATCCAGCCTTTATGTACTAAAACAAACCAAAACCAAAACCCACCAAACACACCATTTTGTTCTCCTGAGGTGCTATGAAGTGACAGCACGGAGAGCCACATTTCCCTTAATGATTGGCATCAGGTCATGAGCAGAGATCTGTCAATGACTTGTCATATCACCTAATGTCAAATGACATACTGACGCCTCAACACATATCCCTAAATAGATTCATTTTACCAACAAATTGCATGCCAAAATCTTGACCCAATCAACATTCCGACCACTGTCAGTCAGTCAGTATCTATTAGTTCAAATGCACTTCCTCCTTGTGATGATTTAGATCCACACTAGCATCTGAAATATAAAGAAAAATATTACTAGACATCAGAAAACAGAACAAAATTGCTACGTGTTGCTGATATAATAATACTAACATACAAAATACCAGTCATGCTAAATGTTGTTTGATGTAGACTGCAGTAATGATTGCTTTTCTCTCTCTTTGAAAATTAATGACCAAATTAGACAAAATAAGTAAGAATTCCCCTAGGTTCCTCCACTAGCAAAAATGAATGTGAAAACTGCAAAACAGAGGATTTACCAATCATTGGGAGATAAAGAAAGAGAATAGGAGGACATATCTAGCTTGTGACATTTACTGTCTCTCTTCCCTATCATCTTCTGCTCTAAAGATGGTCTGAGGGTTCCAGTAGCACTGGTTTTATTGCTCATATGCATGAACTATTGTTTCAGCATGACATTTTACAGATTGTTTGACAATTTACTTATTGGAATATGATGAATATATGTCTGAACATAGATTAGAAAGAAATGTGATATATCTGGAAGTCTTTCATCAAACATCATATTGACCTATTTGCAAAATACCATTCAGCAATGTGACAAGCCAAAATTATCTACCATCTACTTTAAATCACACACAAAATATTAATTTTGTTTAGATCTATATAACAGATTAGCTACATGAAAATATTTGTAAATAAGCACCTGATTCCCTTTTACTAGAGATTGATTAGTTGTCCTCTTCCACTAACTGTTTTGCTGAACTTCAAGGGCAACCTTTTCACCACTGCTGCTAAATTCTTGATTTATGCAATTAGTTCTAATGAGATTGTGGTGTTACCAGTGGCCACAAAAATGATACATTAGAATGTACACATGCTAAGACAATAATGAAGGAGAGACTGGTGCATGGAGTTAACTTGTGGCCTGGGACCTAGACGGAGTCAATTAAAAGGAAGAACATACTTTTATATGGAAACTTTTACCATATTGAGAATAATTTGTGAGATTTTGTCTTGTCAGTACCACAACCTAATCTTGATCGGGCCTCACAATAGAACCTTATTCTAGCCTCAATACTAATGCAGATAAAAACATCACCTCTGGACTATATAGTAATAATGAGTAACAGCCCACAACTAAGGGATTCAACTTTGGAGAAAACAGGGGAGAAAAAAAAAAGATGTGGAATGAGAACTATGAAATTAATCACATTCTGTTTTAGACATATAAACCAAGGAACCTGTTATGCATTAAAACAAGATAATAGTGACACAGCCGAGTCTCCCACTGGTGCCAGTTTCAAAAAGTGGAATTGAAGCACTCAAGGTCCTATAGAGCAACAGGGAGCTGCACTGATCCCTGGTGATTTCTTTTTGGCTACTTCACTTCCAATATTACACATAGACCTTATATAATCCACAAACAAATGGCTCCTTATTGATCTGTCCAGTTAGGGATGTTGTCAGAAGTTTCCTTACCACAAACACAAGAGCAAAGACACTCAATATTGCTAAAACTCAATTTCAATGTATTCCTTCAACAGTTAGTTCACTCCCATGAGATTAATTTGGGATGTGGAGTTTCCTTAAATCCCCTACTGGAGCACTTCATATTCAGCCATTTGATGCCGACTGATATAGAAGTACTAAAGATTAATAAAGTCTAAGCTTGGAGCAGAAGAGTGACTGACTTATTAGGGTTCTGTCAGTCACTGGAGACGTTCATATATGCAAGTCATTTTGCCTTTTTGTACTTTTCATTGTCTGTTTCTTTAAAAAAAAATCAATGAAACATTAATACAAAAATCCATTGATAGGCATATTTAGAGGCCATACTTAAACTTTGGAATGCAGTATTGATTGTTTTGGTGATTGATTAAAAAATCCATTCCATTTACCTCTAATTGTACAAAAATTTAAATGAATCAATACTAAATTATTTAGTATCTAAACAACCCAACATTAAACTGTACTTGTAGCAAATTATAGCCATTCATATCCTTTCAGGCAATAGTCTGACTAAACAGATACATTTTATTCCATGTCCCAAAGTTGAGCATACTGTGTTAAATTCTACTTTCACACCAATATAAACATGGAAAAAATCTGTGTTGCCTCTGAATCAATGTGAGGGTGAACTCCAGAGTCATGGAACCTACAATGAAAATCTTGCGCCACTGAGCCCCCAGAAAGCAGACCCAAATCATACTGCTGTTCTTAAGATCAGTATCCACTCTCTGAATTGTATTGGGAAGCACCTAGGGAGTGAGTGCATTCCTTGAAGTACCGATGTAATATATCCCCTGCAGCATACTGTTAAGCAAATGGACCAGTGTGTACTTCATTAGTTGTAGCTTCTGAATAGTGCTCCAAGATAGTTCCTGATAAAGCACATTCAAATAATCTGATCTGGTGGTAACAAATCCATGAAGAACTGTAGTAAAGTCCACATGAGAGAGGAAGTATCTCAATGTCATGCAAAACAAAGTCAGAAAAAGGAACTAGCCAGTGAAATAACCTGGAATTCCAAGAAGGTGGCATAAAGAGTATTGTAACCTGCAGAGTTCATTATAAAGGGTTGAGAAAATCCTCAGTTCCAGGGGGACACCATTCCCGCCCCCCATATGTTAGATACTTCCACAAACCACTCAGCATCACCTCTCTATCCTGGGGATTGAGCCTCAGGCAAACTTGCTTACATATGTCCCTCTCTTGTAGGCATTTGGAACATATCTTCTGGGTTCAGTGAAAGAGGCACATAGTTCTATCATTTGAATACTAATAGTACTGTAGCCCATATCACCTACCTTTCTTCCAGCAGTATTATAGAATAGAAAAAAATGTTTGCAGTGTTGATGTAGCTGTGTTGGTCCCAGGATATGAGAGAGAGACTGCCTACAACATGCGTTACACATCTGCTTAACAATATTTTCCAGCTTGTATTTAGCTCAGACACTCTTCTTCCTTCCCAAGACCTGAAAAAGAGCTTTGTGTAGCTCAAAACTTCTGTTGGTGGACAATCCAAGTTGATCCACTGAGGGTCCTATTCCCTATGAACTTATCTAGTTCTTTTTTAACTCAGTTATACTTTTGGCCTTCACATCATCTGCTGGTAACAAGTTCCACAGGTTGACCGTATGTTTTGTGAAGAAATACTTCCTAATATTAGTTTTAAACCAGCTGCCTGTTAATTTCATTGGGTGACCCTTGGTTCTTGTGTTATGTGAAGGGGTAAATAACACTTCCCTACTCATTTTCTCCATTGCATTTATTATTTGATAGACCTCTATCTTAACCCCGCTTAGTTGTCTCTTTTACTCTCGCCTCATATGGAAGCTGTTCCATATCCTTAATAATTTTTGTTGCCTTTCTCTGTACCTTTTCCATTTCATATATGTCTTTTGAGATTTGGTCATGAAAACTGCCCTACAGTATTCACAATGTGGGTGTACTGTGGAACACGGCTGCTACTCTGAACCCTTTCCTATTGTTTTCTAACATCGTTAGCTTTCTTTATATCATCTACAAACTTTGCTATATCACTATTCACCCCCCTTTTCCAGATTACTTCTGGGGAAATTCTGCTCCACTGCATGCATGCATAATTAATGATTCATGCAAATTTTAATTTTTTTGTGCAGAAAAAAGCTTCTGCTGAAAAGTTGCTGCAGTTCCACCTTTTGACTACCAGGGGGTGCTGTAGCAAAATAACACAGCAGCAGCTTCAAGCAGAAAATAAGTTCTGCAGTTCTGCTTTTTGCCCACCAGAGGGTGCTGTGGAGCTAGAACACAGCAGCAGCTCCCAGCCAGCTAGGGAAGAGAAAGAGCCTGCAGAGCCTTCTTCACAGCGGGCCAGGTCAGGAGACAGGGGCTATGTGGAGACAGACAGTGTGGGGTGCTGTGGGGGTTGTAAGACAGGGGCTCATAAGGACTAGTGGAGGAAGACATACTGGGGCAGGGGCTGAATGGGAGTGGAGGCACAGGACCACAGTGGGGAGGGAGGTGCAGGGCCACGGTTGCAGAGCTACATAGGGATAGAGGGTACCTGAGGGGGGGGGGCACAGACACATGGGGATGGAGTGGGGTGCAGGGCCACATGGAGATAGGGGGAGTGGGTTTTTGAGTGGAGGTGGAGGGACATGTGGACAGGAGGTGCAAGGATACATGGGGATGGGGGAGTGAGTGTCTGAGTGGGGGTGGAGGGACACATGTGCCTGACTGAATGGGAGAGGCTTGGGGTCAGCCGGGGTCTGCATGGGGGAAGCTCCCTAACAGTCCCTCCCAATCTCCCCAGAACCTATTCCATACTTTTCCCATCCATACCAACAACCCTCCAAGTTCACACCCAGGCTCCTTCCCAGAAATTATTTCCCTCTCTCTCAGCTCCTCTGTTACCCGTCACTCCCCCAAGCCTTTGCACTGCTTCTGGGAGAGTGCAGGAAATATGGTTCTGTATTGGAGGAATAGCTCGGTGGTTTGAGCATTGGCCTGCTAAACCCAGGGTTGTGAGTTCAATCCTTAAGGGGGCCACTTAGGGATCTGGGGCAAAAATTGGGGATTGGTCCTGCTTTGAGCAGGGGGTTGGACTAGATGACCTCCTAAGGTCCCTTCCAACCCTGATATTCTATGCATTATCAGTTTAAATGCATTATTACTCAGAGTTCTGTATTAATATGCCTAGTAAGGAAGCATTTTGTAAAAAAAACCCACACATTTTCTGAATCTTTTTTTGTTGTCTATATTGTTACAGACATACTTGCTAACAGGTATTTTGAAATAAATGACCAAAACTAATTGAAATTGGTGTGATTATATAGTGTTATTTTGACAAATAAAATATGCAGAATTTTGCAGAATTTGAAAATATTGTGTGCATATTTTTAATTTTTTGGTGCAGAATTCCCCAGATCATTTGTGAATATGTTGAATAGAACTGGTTTCAATACAGATCTATAGAGGACCCCCACTATTTACTTCTCTCCATTGTGAAATCTGACCATTCAGTCCTACACTTTGCTTCCTGTCTTTTAACCAGTTACTGATCCAGGAGAGGACCTTCCTTCTTATACCATGACTGCCTACTTTGCTCCAGAGCCTTTGGTGTGGAACCTTATCTGAAAGTCTAAAAGTCTTATCTGAAAATACACTAAATCAACTGGATCACCCATGTCCATTTGGTTGACAAAGAATTATAATAGATTGGTGAGGCATAATTTCCCTTTATAAAAGTTGTCTTGACTCTTCTCCAAGATATGTGTCTGATAATTCTGTTCTTTATCTCTCCTAACTTGTCCCTCTCAAACAGAAAATATGACAGATTGGAAGCCTGTGAAACACCATGATAGAGAGGACTTGGATGGATGAACAATTATCCAAAGATCCCTGTGGGGACTCTCTGAAAGGAAGAAATGAAATAATCCACATGAAACTCCAGCCTTCCTTGCAATCTTCAGTGAAGTCAATGAAACCTTGTCGCCAGTGGTATCAAAGGCTGCTGACAAATCAGCATGGATTAAACAGCAGAGAATCATTGCCCAAATGTGAGCAGTACAATCTCTGTACTGTGCTCAGATTGAAAACCTAATTGATTGAGAAGAAGGAAAACTGAGGGTACCAGATGATAAATTACCTTATCACTTCTTTGTTTATAACTATGCCATAAAAGGGAAGGAGAGAGAGAGAGAGAGAGAGAGATACATCAGTGAGGTTGTCAATGTCAAGATAGTTTCGTGAGCAAAAGCTTGGTACTGGAAAGCTTTCTCTTGTGGAAAGTAGACACCCCTACCCTTTGCTAGGGAAGCAGTACTGATTTCAACCAACTACAGACCCAGTACCCACTACTTAGTTTTATTAGCCATAAGGAACATGAGTTCAACTCCCAGATAACAGCTTGAAGACACTCACCCAGCCAATCCATCCAGAGCCTAATAGTGAAACTCAGCCCTCTTGACATGCAGTAATGTATCTACCTCCGTGGAAGCTTCAGTACAAATTTGATACAATTCTTCCATATAAGAAAGAAAACACCACACATCAAGAACTGTTCTACATTTTTTGTAGGCAGTTGCTGTCTGGATTCACCAAACTGTATACTAGCTTTAATAGTTCTTCTGGATAAGGCTTTATAGATGCCATCATCCATATATATATTCCAAAAGAACAGAGGACTAAGCTTAGTAGAAGTATGGTTCTTTCCATTCATAAAATGATATGTCTAGATTGATTTTCTTAATTAATCTCACAATTTTGTGAGAGCAAGTTAAAATGTCACTTGAAAAAGTGAAAGTAAAATAATTTTTCATAGGGTTAAACAAAATGTCAAATGAGAAACTTGTGTTTGACTTGATTTATGTGTAGAACATTTCACACAGAATTAGTATGTGCGCACTGGTATCAGAATATCGAGTGGATAGTTCAATGCAGCTATACCATCTATCACAGTTTCTAATGATGATGCAGGACCACAGGAAGCAGGCAACATAATGACTTTCCCGAAAAAGAAATGGCTGCTAGATGAAAAGAGAATCATCACAGAAAAAGAATAAGTGCTTAGAGGGGTTTAGCTCCATATGATAATGATTTCCTTGCCCTCTGATATCTTGCCCCTGAATGCTTCAATCATTCTTATTAAAAGACCACAAATACGGAGTGAATCACAGTTATATAAACTGCTTTAGATTAAAATACTAAAATCTTACAATAGCTATTTTAATGTCATTACAATATTTTTCATTGGTTGATTTGGATGAGAAAGGTGTTTATTTTTGTTTTTTTAAACAATATGTTCATAATGTTAATATAGAGTTTTCCTCTTGTAATATTAGAAACAATTTCGTCAATCTTCTTCAATTGTACAATTTTTCCTCTCTTTAGGAGTTAAGCTAGTTATTTTTTTTCATATAAAATACTAAACTTGTAGTCTGTGACTGTCAATCACATAAGAAAATGTACAAATTAGAAAGCTACTAATTTGGGGCAATTATATGCTTTCTTAATTACTGATTTGAGTAAATCAAGATACAATAATTTGAACGCTGTGGGTGAGAATACACTATATTTCTATCCAACTGTTTCTGTTACTTCATATAACATTAATATTAATGAATTTTGATAATCAGAATTCATTTCTTTTAATAAATTGACATTCAATTAATGATGAAAAATTATCACGTTTTAGTCTCAGAATGGAAAAACTACTAAAAATTAATCAGAGAAACCTCTAATAAATCTTGTATGGTATGGGGTGGAGCTAACATCTAATATTTTTCTATGTGTACAAGCCATTCGGTCCTCATTTGTTAAGGTAACCCTTTACTACAATTTTTCAAGATTTCAGTGGTGGGGGTGGTGTTTTGGTTTTTTCATCTTCCTTTCTAAATCTTAAGGATAACAGCAATATACCTGGGAATTTGGTAAGCAACATCACACCAGAGCAGAGGTTCTCAAACTGGGGGTCGGGACCCCTCAGGGGGTCATGAGGTTATTACATGGAGGGTCGTGAGCTGTCAGCCTCCACCCTAAACCCCGCTTTGCCTCCAGCATTTATAATGGCGTTAAATATATTAAAAAGTGTTTTTAATTTATAAGGGGGGTCGCACTCAGAAGTTTACTATGTGAAAGGGGTCACCAGTACACTAAAAATCCAAATCATTCTAACCTTACTTTGCATAATTGTAGATCCATTGGAATTAATGGGACTGGTCTCCTTAATAAGATAAAAAAAAATTCCCTCTATTGTTCCAAAAGTATTCAGCAAACACATTGTACAAAGTAGCTTTATGTTTGGTAGTTTTGTGAAAAGGTAAAATGGTGCAGCATTTTGAAAATTAAGTTTAGCAAATTTAGGGCCCAGTCCAACTATCACTTATCATAGAATCATAGAATCTCAGGGTTGGAAGGGACCTCAGGAGGTCATCTAGTCCAACCGCCTGCTCAAAGCAGGACCAAGCCAACTAAATCATCCCAGCCAGGGCTTTGTCAAGCCTGACCTTAAAAACCTCTAAGGAAGGAGATTCCACCACCTCCCTAGGTAACCCATTCCAGTGCTTCACCACCCTACTAGTGAAAAAGTTTTTCCTAATGTCCAACCTAAACCTCCCCCTCTGCAACTTGAGATCATTACTCCTTGTTCTGTCATCTTCTACCACTGAGAACAGTCTAGATCCATCCTCTTTGGAACCCCCTTTCAGGTAGTTGAAAGCAGCTATCAAATCCCCCCTCATTCTTCTCTTCTGCAGGCTAAACAATCCCAGTTCCCTCAGCCTCTCCTCATAAGTCATGTGCTCCAGCCCCCTAATCATTTTTGTTGCCCTCCGCTGGACTCTTTCCAATTTATCCACATCCTTCTTATAGTGTGGGGCCCAAAACTGGACACAGTACTCCAAATGAGGCCTCACCAGTGCCGAATAGTGGGGAATAATCACATCCCTTGATCTACTGGAAATGCATGTGAATAGCCTTACTCACTTGAGTAGTCCCTTTGAAGTCAATAGGTTTCCTTGCATCGGTAGAGTTATTCATATGCTTTGCACAATCAGGTACTTATTTGAAGTTGACTTAGCTCTTGGTAAGTCAATTTATTCGTTGGCTATGACTATGAGGCATATTGCTACAATTTTTCAATATCAAGTAGAGCTGAAAAAATATCTGATTTTCTGGTTTGGTGGCCAAGCCAAGGGAAAAATACTGTTTTGGGTTAACCAAAATGAAAATGTTTTTAATGTTTTGGCAAATCAAAAAGGTCAAAAACACAAAAACAAAACCCAACACCTTTTCTTTTGGGTCAACCTGAAATGAAACATTTTGTTTTGATAGAGTTTTTAAATGCAGTTTTTAAATAAAGGTAAGAAATTCTAAAACAAAACATTTTTCTGAAATGACATTTCTGATTTTTTTCAACCAAGACAATTCACCAGAATTGACCCAAATTGGCATATAGTTTTGATCAATCTGAAGTTGCACATTTTTTTGCTGGAAAAAGGTTTTGTATTTAAAATTTGTTTCAAGTGTTTGTATATGAAAACCAGTATTTTGAAAAAAAAATTGAGAATTTCTCCTAGCAATACTATTCCACTATTTCTGCCAGTTAAAACCTGGTGTATGTGTGGATGCAAAATTATGAATTTGTCCAACACAGACATGCCATTTTGCAAAGACACTTCACCATTCCTCATGAACAATCTCAAATATAGATTCTCAGTGTCCTTTTGCCCCCTCTAACATCTCTGCAAATCAACTGGGAGATAGAATTCATCATGAGAGGTTTCAGAGTAGTAGCCGTGTTAGTCTGTATCAGCAAAAAGAAAAGGAATACTTGTGGCACCTTAGAGACTAACAAATTTATTTCAGCATAAGCTTTCATGGACTACAATCCACTTCGTCGGATGCATAGAATGGAACATATAGTAGGAGGAGATTTATACATTCAGAGAAACATGAAAAGGTGGAAGTAACCATACCAACTGTACAAGGCTAATTAATTGAAAGGAACTATTATCTTCTTCAGAAGAGAGCTGGCCAACATTTGACAGTTCATTTCACCCTCCCTTTTGTACTGTCTTTAGTTGCTACAGAATAAGATCTTAAACAGATACCTCTGGACTTCTGCAAAAATCTTTTTTGCCTAGCTTTCCAATTCTGCAGAGCGCTGGAGATGTCAATATCTCCCAGCATCATTATCTCATATTCTTTCACATTGCGATAAAATGTTTCCACTGTGGAAGGAGTATGCAACCTTATCATCACTACCTTAATTGGCATATCCTGTCCACAGCATACAGATCAGATATTTTATTTGTATCTATGACATTTAGGGCCAACTTTTTAAAGAAGAGGGTGAATCTACAGAAATGAACACAGAGCTGTCCTGTCCTCAAAAAAACAAACAAAAAACAACAAACCTCTTGCTTTTGTACATACAAGTGGCACAAAATGGATAGAAGTGAAAGAAAAGTTGGAATATAGATTAGCAAAAAATATCCATTTGTGCCCAAGAGTAAATATGTTGGTGGGTACTTTGAGTTAACACACATTTTGGGTTTACTTGCATCCCCTTCTTCCGAGAATTTGGCCCCTTGTGTTCAGTCCAAGAAAGCTCCACTGCCCACTGAGATATTAAATCTGCATACCACATGGGACCCTACTTGTGACCAAGATTCACAGCCTTTTCTGATGTGTAAGATACAGATATATCTGGGGTCGTACACTGAGCCAAACTATTTTAGTACAAATATGGCCCAGTATGTAAAGGGGGAAGAAACCAACACCTTTGCACCATAACTGGAAATAGTGGAGCTGCTCTAAGGGCAAGAATTTGTGTAAGTGAGCTCACTGCACTCATGGTTTGCACTTTAGAGCTCATGTTTCATGAAAAATATCTTTAAAGGAGAAAAAGAGCAGGAAAATTAAGTCTCAGAATTCAGAAAGACAAATGGATCACTTACACCAATCAGGATTTTTCCCCTGCTCTATATTATGTATTTTCTAGGTATATTATACAAACTGTTTTTCCTATAAACCACTGGCAAATCTATCCCAAATAGATGAAATAATCTATTTTTGACCTATCGGGCTCACTGCAAAATCCCTATGTTTACATGGGCATTGACAGAGGTCGGAGTAAGTTGAGAGTGGGATTTCTGCCTGGAGGAAAAATGCAATGGAGTGGTGTAAGCTGCATTAGTTACATGATTAGTGAATAAATGGTGTGTGGCAGAGAGAATTGCTGCTGCTTTGTTCATTTTTTTATTTGTATTTCCTATGTTCTTCTATATATGAACATATGTCAAGGGTACATAGAGTTTTGGATGGGCACATTTTGATGTGGAGTTTTACCAAAAGACTAAAATCTCAAAAAGAAGGACACTTGTATTTAGAAGAAGCCAGGGATTTCAATCAGCATTAATAATAACAATATCCCTGACCAATAGCTGTCCACGGGTAGCTCCCCAAAATACAAATAAACCATGGGGATGGTAGCACTGTTTATAGTAACTCCTCTTGAAAAGAATGTATAGAGAAAGGCTTGGGATTGGGACTGCAGATGAACACAATGGACATAAATCATGGTAATCAAAGACACAGAAAGAAGAGTTAGGATTATAGATGGTAGAACTTGAAACAACCACCTACTGTCTCAGCAAAACAATATAAATGTTTCCTGGCTAAAAGAGATTGTGGTTTTCTTCCCGCCGTCCCCCCACTCCCTCCCTTCAGATACAAAGCAGATGAAAAGCAAGAAAGAAAATGAAAATGAGAGTAGCCTGGAGCACATTGGGCAAGATGCAAATCATCATGAAAAAAAAATCACTGTCATTTTTCCTAAAGAGAAAATTGCACTGCTGCCCATACATTACCTGTGAAAAATAGAGGACTTCAGACTCCACGGCTATCAAGCTGACACTTTTTGTGAGTACTAAATCTACTGCATTTTTGTAAAAATAGAGAGTTTTGCTTCAACTGTGTATCCTTGTTAAAGTCTCAAGGACACTCAAGGGCATGGCTTATCAGTAAAATCAATAGATCCCAAACTTGACTACCCAGAAAAGAATGAAAATGGTATACCTTGGAATATTATGGATCATAACAATTGGAAACAACAAGGGGTGCATGAAAAAGTAAGAAAATAGTAATTAACATTTAAAAATCAAATCAGATCACCAGGAAGACAGTGATAAATGAGAGACACTAGAGGTGAAATGCTGGTCTCATTGAAATCAATGACAACATTCAGATTGACTGGGAGTGGATTTCACCCCAAAATGAGCAAGATGAATTATAGTAAAAAGACAAAAAAAAAAACAAAAAAACCCCAGCCTTGGAGAAAGGAATTAGGGAATTTGCGAAACCAGAATGTACAAAGTCTTAAGATAAAACCATAATTTGAAGGGTTGGGAGCGGCTGGCACCTGCATCTGTTTCAAGCCATTCATAATTCTACAACATAAATTTCTCATTTTGATTTAGATAAAGCAGAACTCTGTCTACTATGTGTGGAAAAGCAGTCTGTACACTATTTTTTATAACCACAGACATAATATATCACAAAGGTTTCTATCATCAGGTGTGCAATGTTGGTGCGCACTGTTGAACAGTTGCTGTATTTCACCCCAGATATGTTTGTATTTCAGAGGTGAGTGAAGTGATTTCCATCCCTTACCTACTGTACATGACAAGGTGTTGTGAAGAGGATTAATTTATGTTTGAGTCCTGTGGCTGAAAAGTGCTATAGATGTGCAATTGCAAATGCTAATTATTATAATCTAGCATTAAGGTTTTAATTGACCAACAGTAACGTACAGATATCCTATGCTAACTTCACCAGCTGACTTGTTTTCGCCTTCTTTGTTTTAGGCAGTCTTATTGACATAATTGTGATTTTCATCACAATATTAGGCCCTGAACCTGCCAACACTTATGCACACTTGTAACTTGATTCAAGTGAGATGTCCACTGTGTTCTCAGACCCTTCATTAGTATCATAGCAATGTAGAGCTGGAAGGGATCTGAAGAAGTCAAGTCCAGCCCCCAGTCCTGAGGCATGACTAAATAAGCCTAGAATACCCCAAAATATGTTTGTTCAACCTGTTTTTAAAAACCTCCAATGACAGGGATTCCACAACTTTCCCTGGAAGCCTGTTCCATAGTTTAGCTATCCTTATGGTCAAAATGTTCTTTTCCCCCTACCAGCTAACATATATTTCCCTTGCTGAACATTAAGCATATTACTTCTTGTCATAGCTTCACACGGAGAACAATCAAAATAAATATTTACAGGTAACTGACTTACCTGATAGAATGTAGATGAATGCAATATATTGTTAGTAGGTTCACAAAATAAAATATGAGCAGAGTGAAAAAGTTCCCTTCCTCTCCAGAGAACAGATTGCATCTTTGAGTTCCACAGCTGAAAATTGCATGGAGCCTCTATTTTAGCCATGTTTTTGTTGTGTTCCCTTGACATCAGCAAACAGTGAAAAAGGACAAGTTCATAAAGTGTCGAGCTATCCTTTGCTTCTACCTCATCCATTTTCATTCTGTTTAATCACACATTTAAAAGAAACTCAGTTGTTCTCTGCCCTGCTCCTCAATGAGCACACACCTTTTCAAGTACTGAAGTACAGAATGAAATCTGGTGAGGTGCCTTCTACCTAATACCAAGAGCCTGATTATTCACTGCCTTGCACCTTGTGTAGTAATTTACCTTTTTGCATGGTCAGTGTAAAACACTATTCTTCTGATTAGGTAGCATCTTACATCAACTTTGCACAGGGGCAAATGACTACATAAGACAGAAGGTAACAGAGAATTAGGCCCTGAGCATTTAAGATTCACAATGAAGGGGCAAATAGATCTCAAAAGGGTGAAAGAACCAACTGGGGCTTTAGCCATGAGTCCCTGTGGCAGAGATATTGTTGTGGGTGTGTTGGAGAAGGAGGTAAAAATAAATTTCACCAGGCCAATTAAAAATGGATGTGCCATACAGCTGGGTGAGTGATACAAACAACAGATAACGATGATTATTGATGAATTATGGTGAGAAAGAGGAAAATAATTGTGCAAATATAATTAATGTTTGCATTTTTTCTTAAAGTTTGGGGATCACTATGATCTTCAGGAAATCCTGTGGATGACAGCAAGTCTGGGCCTTCTTATGTATGCTTGACATATAGAGTAATACCAGGCTCCTTGGAATCAGGTTCTTACACTGCAACTGGCAACACGCGTGTTAACCGCTAAAACTGACAACTTAGGGAAAAAACCAAAATATATACCTGACTCTATTTGACTTTTGTGCAGCTATGTAGAGGGAAAAGGAGGATACAACTTTGCTGAGCGGAGTAGTCTGAATGGGTCTTTGTGCTCATTCACCTGTATGGCATGGAATTTGGAGAGCAATTGTGCCTTCTAAGAATTGGAAACTCAAACTGGGCTCATTCATTCTCACACATCATCACCAATGATAAAGATTCTGCCAGCCAAATTCTGCCCTTAGAAACACAAGTCCAAAACCATTGCCTTCAAATTTTGCCCTCAGGTACGTCTGTGAAACACAATTAGCTTTCATTGATGAGTACAGCTAAGGGCAGAATTTGAAGAAAACTGGGTTGTACTTATGTCATTTAGGGTGTTATTTGGCCTGTAGATTCTTTGCTGCTCGTGATGCTTGTGGTGTACTGAACACCGTGTTAAAATTACAAAATATTACTATAAGAGTACAGGGTTTCATGGTCCTGTTTCTATACTAGGGGGATCTGTAGAGAAGCTTGTGATCTACGGTCTTCTGCAGTCAGCCAGCAAACTGCCAGCCTAGAACAAGGTGAGTTGTTGTGCCTCTTTGCTCCAGCCAGCTTTGTCTCTTTCTAGGTTTGGTTCTTGCTGTGTTAGGGTTCTGGATTTTAAGATATAAAGTAATGTTATTTTATTTCCAGAAAGATAAAACTCTAATGACTCTCTGTGTATGCTGTGAATTTAACAGTGGTGATATATCACCCAGAAAGAAACCAGCTTGATGTAAATCATAGGGTAAGTTTGAGGATTAAGTAGGGAAATTGCCCTAGTCTGCTGAGCATACTGGTGGAAGCAGGGGAGGGAAGAACGCGTGAAGTGTGCAACAAATTAAAAGTTTGTGGTTTTGGCTAGATCCTGAGCTCCCATAATGTTGGATGGATTCTGAGCCTTAAATGAACTGTTAGTTAAAACCTAGTAAGCACCCATTAAGATCAGTAGTGATATTTTATAACTCTCTTGCTTCAGTCTCTTCATTGACTCAAGTATCTTGTTTAGTCTAGCAACATTAGCAACTGTAAGCAAGGGTGCAGCATCACCAGAGGTAGCAACAAGGTAAGTGTTAGTGTTGACTGGGCTCAGGCATTTTTACCATTGCTCAAAGCAAGTTATGCCACAGAGTGCTGTGTCACCATTACTGGCAGTTCTCAAACTAAAGGGACTCATTTTGCAAGTACAGATGCACCTACCTCCACCCCCCAAAAGCCACAACATTACATTCTGGAAGTTATCATGTAAAAAAACTCCAAAAAAACCCAACCTGGAATCAACTCACTGTGGAAAATCCTTAGGGAGAAATTAAAGCCTTGGAATTTACAGATTTGGGACACCTATAGATTTATTTTCTTTGTCCCTGGTTAACTTAATGGAAAAGGTTCTTTGTCCCTGATTATCTTTGAAGGAAAAGGTGGCTAAAATATCACATGTTAACTAAGTCTTTGAGAAGCAGATCTTGTGTTGCTTTTTCATAGAACATCTCACAATTGACTGCATTGTTTGTAAACAATTAAACAGCCTGCTTATAACCTGAAATGTTTGGGGTACTTTTTGCAGAGAGGGAGTCCAGTGCATTACATATTACAAAAAAAAATATTGGCCATAATCATAACTAGTGTATATGGGAATAGCTCCATTAGCTTCAGTGCAGTTACTCTAACGTACAGCAGCTAAAAATGTGGCCCAATGTCTTTAGCCTGGGTTGGAACTAAAATTTAGTAGAGGCTAGGTTGGTAAAAAGGATAGTTTTGTAGTTAAGACACTTGTCTAGGGTTCAGAAGAATGGGTTAAATTCCTGGCTCCGCCAGACAGGCATGTCACTTAATCAAACTGGGTGAAATTCACTCCCTTGAAGTTGTACAGCAGCAGATTTATGCACCACTTAATGCCTATTTTGAGGGCTTAAGTAGTTCATAGGCCTTGGGATGACACTCTTCATGGGTGTGAATTTAATCCTCTGCGTCCCAGGTCCCCACAGCTGAAAAGTTGGAGTAATACCTCTTCCCTACCTCACAGATGTGTTAATGGATATAAAATTCATCAGGATTCATAAGGCAGTCAGACACTACAAATGTATGGTGCTCATATGAATTCCTAGATTGCAGATGTTGCATCCCTTACCTAGATGTTGCATCCCACATCAGTAACCTGATTGAAATTAATGTTCTGCTAGTGTGAGAGTTGCAGGAGTCAGAGCCATAGAGAGTCATAAGGCCAGAAGGGACCACCAGATCATGTAGTCTGACCTCCTGTTGTTGACCACAGGCCAACAACACTATCCAGCACCCACACACTAAACCTAACAACCGAAATAAAACTAAAGCATTACAGCCCACAGGAGACTAACTGTTACATGTCACAGTCAGGGAATAGGTGGAACCAAGGTGCACCAGTGCTCAAGGCCCTCAAGGTGCCATTTCCCAGTGGCAGGGAAATGATTAGGTGAGATACCCTGGCAAGTGACTTGCACCCACACTCTGCAGCGGAAGGTGAAAAAATCCCCAAGGTTACTGCCAATCTAACCTGGGGGGAAATTCCTTCCCAACCCCACATAGGGTGATCAGTTAGACTCAGACATGTGAGCAAGAACCAAACAGCCAAACTCCTGAGAGAGAGAATGCTTGGTGCCATCTCAGAGTCCTGGCCTACCCCACCCAATGTCCCATGTCTAGTCGTGGCCATCCCTGATGCTTCAGAGGAAGGTGATTAAAGAAAAACTCCTCCCAGAATACATTGTGAGAAGTCCCTTCCTGACCTCTGCCAGTGGCCGGCTGAAACCCTGACGCCTGAGCTTTAGGAACATAAGACATAAATTGGAAATTATCCCCAATGTCCCCTACCATCACAAACAACTCTGTCATATATTTATCCAGCTCCGGAAAGGTAGCTATGTGTTTAAATCATTTTATCAGAAGCACAAAGCCTGATCGGTCAGTCCTGGGTATGTCTGTAATATAAGCATGAGAATACAGTACTGGGTACCTTCATTTTGCAAAATCACTAGTACTGTGCATTTTATGAAATATACCTCACACACACGCCTCTTAGCCTACAGTAATGTGACGCAATGTATTTCATAGAATCTCAGGGTTGAAAGGGACCTCAAGAGGTCATCTAGTCCAACCCCCTGCTCAAAGCAGGACCAATCCCCAATTTTTGCCCCAGATCCCCAAGTGGCCCCCTCAAGGATTGAACTCACAACCCTGGGTTTAGCAGGCCAATGCCCAAACCACTGAGCTATCCCTCCCTGCTTTTCCCTTTCATGCAGTAGCACTGTTTGAACTATTGTGATTCTCACAAGTTTAAATATTCTGTCTTCCCCGAGAACAATTCAAGGCCATCAGATAATGTGGCAGCCATTCATTTTGCAACAAAGCACATGGCTCAGTATCAGAAAGATGAAAGATCTAGCACTCTTGACATTTCTTAAAACAATTCACAGCCTGTTGCTGATATTTCCCTGAAATGAATGTGCTGCCTTTCTTTACTCATTTCTCACTGGCTTTCCCTTTACATAGAAATCAATTTGACAAGAAGAGTGCACTTTGTAAGGAGCATAGTGTAACCTCTACTAGGAGTTTGCCAGCTCATCGAACTCAAGACTGAGCCTCTAGGGGGCCCTACCAAAAGTGGTACAACTAAGCCCTGGGCTACACTAGGGGTGGGGGTCGATCTACGATACGCAGATTCAGCTACGTGAATAGCGTAGCTGAAGTCGGCGTATCGTAATCGACTTACCTGGCCATGAGGACGGCGGTGAGTCGATCGCTGCCGCTTCTACGTCGACTCTGCTTCCGCCTTTCGATGAGGTGGATTTCCGGAGCCGACGGGGAGCGCGATCGGGGATCGATTAATCGCGTCTTAACGAGACGCGAAAAATCGATCCCCGATAGATCGATTGCTACCCGCCGATCCAGCGGGTAGTGAAGACCTGCCCTAAAATGACTGCCACCAAAGTCCTCTGACCCCATTCCCAGCATTCTTTGAATTAGAGGTAGGGACAGAGAAACTTGAAACTCCTGCTGAACAAATAGGAAGGACTCTCCATGGAACAATCTGGACAAGCAGGCCACTGGACCAACAAGCAGCCAGGGATGCAGAGCCCCCAGAGAGGGGACAGCCTGACTTTACACAAAGGAGAGAACGTTTAGTTTCAGTTTTGGTCTGGAAGGTGTGAGGGAGACAGCACCTCTCAGGGAATCCCTGCTAAACTTGCACTCCCTCCAAAGAGAGTTTTTTGCATTTCTCGGAGACTCTAGCCGCTTGGATAAGGCAGTCCCTTTAGTGACCAGCATCTAGAGAGAGAGAGAGAGAGATCCAACTTGGTACCAGCTACCAAGCTCCAGCTGAAACCCCAGAAGGATTCCAGACAGAAAAACCAGCAAGCCTGGTTTGGGTCAGGAGAAGCTCCACCTAGATATGAAGACTTTTGTTCAAGCCAGCCAATGTCACAGTACTGCAACACTTCTTCTCAGGAAACCTTGACCTTGCACCTCAGGAGAGTGCACTTTAGTGAAGAAGTGGGGTGGGGGTGGATGAACTTCTGCATATTGAGAGTTGAGGAAATGATTTATTTGTAAATTCACTGGCAAAAACCTATGCTAACACAGAATTAAGGTTGCTTGGTTGTATGCCATCTCCTTGCAGAAGTTGAGTTAAACAAAACTCAAACTTCTGAAACCCAGGAAATGCACAGTTGTGGTTTTCCATGCAACTTTAACTCTGCCCTCTTTCAGCAAAGCCCCATTACATCCCATTAACACACACATCTTTACTCTGCCATCCCCCACAAATAATGAAGTGTACAAGCTCTTCACCTCTTTTTACAACCCATTCTCTCCCACCCACAGGATTCCATATAATCTATTACATGACCAAAAGGAGTGGGGAGGAGGGGGAAGTTTGCCCATGCTACCTTTCCTTTGTTTCCCTAGAGCTGGCAAGAGTCCATGGGAAATATTTACATACACTCCAGGTGCAGTCAGTGTGTTAGGTGTACCTACACTATATGGTGGATGAGCACCTTAACTAGGCATTTCCTCATTTTCTTTGAACAGGAGAAGATATGATGTTAGTAGGAGTTAGTAGTCATTTGGCAATCGTACATATGACCTGCAATTTGCATACCAAGCCAGCCACCCTCCTTGCCTCTGACCCAGTTACAGAGTGCCCCCTCTAACCTGGCCCTTTCCCCACTGATGTACACAGGCCCCCAACCACAGGCAGGAAACCCATCCCCCTGAAGTCTCCACTCATTCACATACAAATGTTTCTATTGCTGTTGCTTCCCACACTCCTATGACCTGATTTACATGCAGGGCCGGCAACTACATATATTCTTCCAGCTTTCTGTGGGGTTTTTACTGCTACCTCCCTATCATTCACTCAAAGTGCCCATAAATGTGTGTCCAGGAGTATGTTCAAATCACGTTGTGGCATGGATGTACCAATGATTCAATGACCCACCTTCAAATCTACACATTCCTCCACCATCATTCCCACAATTCCTGTATTTTGGGGTCTTTCAAACAACGCACTTCCCTCTCATTTTGTCTCTACTGACTGAAAGCTACCAGCAGTTTATATATCTTTTCTCAGCATTTAATCCTTTTTACCCATTCATCTCAGTGTGAAGTCCTCAGATGAATGAGAACACCCCATGGAGATTAATACAATCTGAAAAAAATAGCTCTGAGACATGTGAACTACTCCCTCCCATTTAGTGGGTGTTTCCATCCCCCTCCTGCATGATTCAGAGGCTGTAACATGCATGAAGTATTCTCATTCTCAGTTCTGCACCCAAAAGGGACAAATCTTCCACAAATCCTGGCTTATATGGTGGCACAGAGGAAGCCTCAGACCCTCCCAAAAGGGTAAACACCACCCAAACTTATTTCACATGGAGGGGTGCAAAGAGAGGGGTTCCCAACCCCTGTAGACAAACATAGACCCCCTGGATCCTGGCAAACATACTGGGGGCAGAAAGAAACCCCCAGAGCAGTAAGGCCCCCATATCCCAGCTTCCATGGGAGGTAGGAAACATGGCTCAGACCCTCCTAGAGGGGCAACAGTTCCCCCATCCCCGCTGAGATGTGGGACCACACACTGGAGGAAGAATGTGAAGCTGACAGGTGCCCTTGCCCTTATTTTCCCCCATCCTCTTGCTACTTACCCCCATGTTCCCCTTCCCAGTGTCTCATCCATCCACTCCCCTGAATGCCCATGCCTTCCTCCCTTAAGCTCCCAATCTTCTCCACTTCCCTAAAATCCATCCCCATTTATCTGCCTTCCCATAAGCCTCCTCACCTTGCTGCAACCTAAAACCCCTCTCACCCTATTACCTAATTCCTCTGCCACCTAATACCTCTCCCATCACGAAGCATTCACATGTCTATTTTCCCCAGAATACTTGATTACATTCTCCCCAAAATAAAATTGCCATCTCTGACACACAAATTGTAGCAACCTTCAGCCATTCAGTGTGCAATTCCTTTTGTCTTAGATTGGGTTTGTGACTAAGTCATCCTGAATTACATTAATTGAAGGATGAGTTCACAGCCATCAGTTTCAGTTGGATCTGTGATTCATTCAGTCATTAGTACTATTCGTTTTAACAGCACAAGGCAGCAGAAGGCAACCAGCTTTGTCGGGGAGGAGCTGTAACTACGCAGTCAAATGACCCCAAATTTGGATCCTGTGCCCCTGTGAGGTACATCAAATGTTAAAGCAATCTGAGTGACCATTTGGATTTTAGAACACTTACAAGAGTTAAGCTTTAATGCATATAAAATGGCAGGAATGAAACCCTGTATTTGTTTTGGTGTCTGTTTAGTTTTGTTTCATGCAGGCATTGGTGCGTGTATACTATCAAAACATTTATGTCTTCTTCAATGTTGATTTCAATTCAGGTCCCCAAAGATTTTTAGTGGCCACCATGAACTACCTTGGGTGAAAGTCAACAGATTGAGACCATTTTAACCCGTAATTGATCTTTAGCTCTGCACAAAAAGCAGAAACAGGAAACCAACCAAACAAAAGCCAACCAACCACAAACACGGGTTTAAATAGCCCCAAATTTGTGTCATTAATTGTACCATGGACCCCTGAATAGGGGACCTCCCAGCAGGGTGTCTACATCCACTGTCCCTTCAGTTTGGAGCATGGACCCTATAATTAAAGTGACTTTGATGGCTTGTCTCTCCCCTTGTCGACCTTGGGAAGCATCCTGCTGCAGTCCCAGGTTCCTCCAGGGAGGGCAACAGTAAGTCTGGTGTGGCCAGAAACCCATGAGGTCTCTGTGCTGCCGTCACTCAGTTATTTATTAGGCTGGGAGCTCTTAAGTCTCTTACACTGTCTTCTTTAGCCAGGGAGATGGTACTTATTTCCTAGTAGCTGCCTTGGCTGGCAGGCTATTAACTCTTCCTCTCAGCTAGCTCCTGCCTCTTTGCCAGTCAGCCCCAGACTGAGACAGGATCTCACTTTTTTCTCTCCACTCCAGACCTGGCATTCACTGCAAGTATAATGGGGAGGGGCTAACTGGGCCCAAAGGATCTCCTTAACCCCTTTTATGCTGGTGGGCAGTTTCTCTGCTTCATTACAGGTGACTTGTGCTATTCTGCCACCCTTCTAATCAAATTGTCTAGTGCTTGCAGACGAGATTCCACCAAAAATGAATTAATTATTATTTCTTTAATTTGTATATTGCAATAGTACCCACTGACTCAAATCAAGATCAGACCCCATTGTGTGAGGTGCTGTACACACATCTAAGAACACAGTGCCTGCCCTGAAGATCTTACAGTCTTAGTCCTGGCCTGGTCTACACTACCAACTTGTGTTGGCATAACTATGTCTCCTGAGGGTGTGGAAAATCCACACCCCTGAACAATGTAGTTATACTGACCTAACCCCGATATAGACAGTGTTATGTCAAGAGGAGGGCTTCTTCTGTTAGCATAGCTACTGCCTCTTGGAGAGGTGAAGCACCCGTAGCTCTAGGTATCATCTTTACTAAGCACTACAGCAGTGCAGCGGCACAAATGCAGCATGCCTGAGAGAAATGCTAGGTATCTTTGAAACCTGAATTGTTACTTAGCAAGTAGATTTTTAAAAGAGAAACCCACAGTGAAACATATGTTAAGGGCAGCGGAAATCGTTTTACTCAGATGTGCCCTTTTTCTAAAGTGAAAGGTATATGCTCTAAAACCCACCATATATAGTTCACCAGTAACACAGAGGGAAATAAAACTTCCTAATAGAGAACTTTAATAAAATTTAAACATTACTTGCCTCTCACTCCCGGGTTATTTTGTTTTGAAACGAAAACATAAGATAGAAATTAATGGTAATGCTTGAAACCTAGAGATAAAGTGGAACACTGAAAGGTAGAAAGCTTCCAAGAAAAGTCTCAGAGGAGAGAGGCCTAATTATCTGATAGGTATTCTGTTGTCCTATTTATTCCTATGTCCCAGTTCTTACTAATTTTAGAGTTGAAAATGACAACAGAGATACAGACTTATAACACGTATTGCCGCTTAAACAGTATTCAGGTCAATGCAGAAAATGATCTGAAAGACAAAGCAATATGAGATAAAATGTAGGTCTACTTTTTAAAAAAATCTCTGAATGGGACTGATGGACAGTGACTGACAGGAGATCTGAGACATTTTATATGGCGTGAGATACACAGCAAAGAACCGATCTGTTGTAAAAATGTAGTCATGATTTCTAAAATTTGTTCTAGTTATGGTACTATATGGCCCTCATTACTGCGCTGAGTGTCTCACAAGCTTTAATTAATGTATTTATACTCATAATGTACTGGGTGAAGTAGGGAAGGGCTATTATGCCCATTTTATAGATGGGGAATTGAGGCCCGGAGAGTAAAGGGTAAGTCTACTTTCAAGCTGGAGGTATAATTTCCAGCTTCGGTAGATATATACGTGCCAGCTTTAATCAATCTAGAATGCAAAATATTGAAAAGTAGATGTAATAGTTACCCCAGTAAAGTAACTAGGATCATGGGTGAAAATGTACTCAGGTCAGTTAGTCCAGCCTGCCACAGATTCATTTCTATTGTTAGCATGCTTGTACATGTATATCTGCCTGAGTTGGAAATTGCACCTCCAACTTGGAGTAGAGGTGTATCTTAACTGACTTTCCAAGGTCATACAGGCACTCTGGGTAGAGATGGGACTTGAACCCAGGTCTCCGAAATCCAGAACTCTAATTACTAACCCATCCTTCTTGCCTAAGATTCTTTTACCTAACACTCTTGCAATTTTTTTTCTTTTGCACAAATGTTTCAGGAGGCACTTTTATTCATGTTAGTATAGATATCTATGTACAAATTGATGTATTAACATACCAGTGAGCATTTTCATGTGTGAACAAAGGTATTTGTGCCAGAAGTTACTATGCCCAGCCACATTATCAATATATGAAATTATTTAAATGATAGTGTGTCAAGAGAAAATTGATTGTAAAATCTGCCATGCAGCCAAACTGGTAATTTCAACTTCTTTAGCTGTTCCTCTTCCAGGAAGGAATCCAATTACTTTAAAATCTGGGATTTATGTACTTGGTCAAATATAGTGTTTCTTCTTCTACAAAAGAAAGCAGAAAGATATTTAAAATATCGTAAAATTCTTCAGGCCTTCCTCTCTCCTTGGTGTGTTTTCCCCTCTCAGGTGCTCCACGTTCTCCTCCTAAGAGAATTAATGTTGTTTGGTGAAATTCCCTCCTGTGCAGAGGGCCACCACAAGCCCAAGACATCACCTAAGTGCCACTTAATCTTGCCAACGTAAACTGGTGCATGGGCCTCATGTTAGCTGTCTGGACAGGGTAACATGCACCCTTAGTGATGTCTCCAGGCACTTCTCTTGTTTATAAAAATTACTTCGTCCACTCATGAAGCAGAAACCATGTATGTGATGTAAGTAATCTGTCACATGTCCTTTATACCACATTCTGAATGCTCAAACACTCGTGATGAAGCACTTATAACCATGCAAAAGCCTAAATACACCAATAAAAACTGTTGACCAGAGAATTAATAATTATAAAAATTTAAAATCCATGATAAGTCATGGATATTTTGGATGAAAATCACTCCTGTGCAGAGGGCCAGCACAAGGCCTCTTAAGCTCTCAGATACTTAGAGTAAGCAGTGAGTAATTCTTGAGCTGGCCTTCAGCAGCTAATAACCCCTCCTTCCCACCCCCCACACACACATATTCAGAAAAAGGTCATATACAATGAGTAAATTGTTTATAATTAACAGTTCAATCTGATCTAATTGGGCTCATGAGTTAGAGAGAGGGTATGGCCTCAAAAAAAAAAAAAGTAGAAACCATCCATCCTCAGGGAACCTAGGCCCCACCCCTGCACTAATAGATATATCACTTAACAAGCATTCTTTTCCACTTTTAACCTCCTCTCTCCCACAAGCAACAGGTACATTTGTTTGCCTTCTTTTTATAGAAGGGAAAATATGACTTGTTCTAGCTTCACCTACCGAGTCAGTACCAACATCTGAATTAGAACACAGGCCTCTTATTCCCCCAGGTCTGAGCCTAATCTTCTAAAACACAGTGCCCCCACAGGCAAGTCTCTTGAAGATTTGGAAGCCAAAGAGCATTGCATGGATGGAGAGCTAAAACATATGGTTCTTTCAGGTTCATCTCAATCTTGTTCCTGCCCCCCCACCCGCCCCCCACTCAATATTCCATCCTGATAAATCAACTATTTCATCAATCCATTTCTTTACCTGCCTTCATAAAAGGGGGGAGATCCTGACTTCTAATTCCTCATTTGCCTTCCAGAATAGAAACTTCTTATCTTTTTTGGATAATATTAGTCTATCGAGTTTTCCTAAATACAACCTCTTATTACACTAGGGAAACTTTCTAAATATTTTCTTCCTTACTAACACTGGTTCAACTTTACTAGTGTTATTGATCCTGGAGAGATTCTTAATTCGGTGTTAATTAGGTCTGTTCTGAGCATGGGATGGTGTTGAAAAGAATCGCAGCACAGTAGGGACCCAAATATTAGTACAGCCAGTGTAGAGGGATAGGTGATAGGAATAGCCGGATTTTTAAAAAAGTCCCTAGTGAAAGAGGGCCACAGATCTGCTGTACTTTCAAAAACATCTCTTCAGCTCATATGTCACTTTAATGTTGACTTGCTAAGAGAAGCTATTTCAAGCCCTGCTGTTTTTAAACCAGCTGTTTACTTTTCTCTGACCCAGGTATACTTTATAGTCCCAGATTAGCAGTGACTTCTTCATTCTCTTGAGACCTGCTCTTGTTTATGAATCTTATTAAGCTCAAGATTTACCTCTGCAAGATTTCTTACTGCCAACAGCCTTCTTACTCTCTGCTACAAGCCAAACAAGTACGGTATGATTCTCCTTTGGTAAATATACCCAGTGCCCTTGCTTTTGCCGTTCTAAAATTCATGTTTGTATTTCTTTCAGCTCTCACTGTGCCTCTAAATCCAGCAGTTCTTGAAATACCGGGACAGGGCCACTCTGCTACTTTTTCAGTTCTGCTTCGACCATCTCTCTCCCCAACTACAGGTGACTATGGCAAATATACAATGACACAAAAATACAGGTTTTTACTATGTGAGCAAAATATTTTTGCTAATGTTTCACTGAAAATTTAGTCCAAGGTTTATTTCTGACAATTTCTGCCTGAGGTTTTCCTCTAAATTTTGTGGTTTAAAAAAAGCCAAATTTGTGACAAGTTTAATATTAATATTTTCTGTGTTTATAATAAAAACATAAAATCTATCTAAGCTTTCAATAACAGGATATTAGGTCCTACTATAAAGTTCCATTTGTAAATATTTTATAAAAGGTTAATATATGATTATAAATGTTACAAGTATGTTAAGACATGAGCAGTATGTGTTATAAGCACAACAGTAGAAGATGTTACGGATGTTATAAAGCATGGCTCTAAGCAATTTATTGACTTATGGGATTCTGTAAAAATCTGTAACAATTGATTAACCATATATGAAAATACCTACTAATCATGTATTAATGATTTTGATTTTTTAATTAAATGTTAATATAAAGTATGACTGAATATTAAGTCCATTCTGTGTATCCACATCACACTCATTGTCTTGGTGGAGTGCCTCCTCACTAGCTGCACTTGTATCGATGCACAGAGCAGTGCACTGTGGGTAGCTATCCCACAGTACAACTAACCAAAGGGTGTTTTTGGAAGGTCTTGCAACACCTCATGGGACCAAAATATTATCGTGGGGACATGGCTTCATCCTCCTTAGATGCACTTTCCTCCCTCTCTTCTTCCCTTCCTCCGCTGATATCCCCTGTAAACAACCCATGTTTTTTCATGCCTTTTTTCAAAAGCTCGGCTTAGCAGCGCATTCGCCATAGCCCGAGAAGCATGGACCCTGCTCAGCTGTAAACTCTTGTTGTAAGCATTACAAACAGTGCACACCTTATTCTGCAGTATTTCCAAAGCCAAGAGAGGAACCACAGCATGGAACATTGCAATGTCACGCAAGCAGTCCTGCTGAAAACCATAGAGTGAAACAATTTGCAGTTACTGCTGGCAGTCATGCATCCACTGATCACAGTGGAGCACCATTTCTGGTCTCAGGAAATAAGCACTGATTGGTGGGACTGCATCATTATGCAGCTATGGGATGATGAGCAGTGGCTGCAGAACTTTCAGATATGGAAGGCCACTTTCCAGGAACTTTGTGCAGATGGGCAACCTTGATTACATTGGCCTCAATAGCACCACAAAAGTGATTTCCACCCCTTCTTTTCAACTGTTGAGAATAGCCCACTTCCACCTTAATGGAATTGGCCTGTTAGCACTGACCCCCCACTTGGTAAGGCAACTCCATCTATTCATATGTTGTGTGTTTATATCTCTCTATTGTATTTTCCATTCCACGCATCTGATGATGTGGGTTTTAGCCCATGAAAGCTTATGCCCAACTAAATGTGTTAGTCTCTAAGTGCCACAAGGACTCCTCGTTGTTTTTGCTGATACAGACTAACACGGCTACCACTCTGAAACCTGTTACCTGTAGTTTGTAACCTATCATTTAAATCAGCTTCTGTACAAAACAACTGGAGGATAGCTAATGTGATGCCAATTTTGAAAAAGGGCTCCAGAGGTGATCCCGGCAATTACAGGCTGGTAAGCCTGACTTCAGTACTGGGCAAACTGGTTACAACTATAGTAAAGAACAAAATTGTCAGACATATAGATGAACATAATTTGTTCAGGAAAAGTCAACATGGTTTTTGTAAAGAGAAATCATGACTCACCAATCTACTAGAATTTATTGAGGGGGTCAACAAGCATGTGGACAAGGAGGGTCCAGTGGATATAGTGTACTTAGATTTTCAGAAAGCCTTTGACAAGGTCCATCACCACAAGTTCTTAAGCAAAGTAAGCTGTCATGGGATAAGAGGGAAGGTCCTCTCATGGATTGGTAACTGGTTAGAAGATAGGAAACAAAGGGTAGGAATAAATGGTCAGTTTTCATAATGGAGAGAGGTAAATACTGGTGTCCCACAGGGGTCTGTACTTGGACCTGACCTATTCAACATAGTCATAAATTATCTGGAAAAACGAGTAAAGAGTGATATGGTAAAATTTGCTGATACAAAATTACTCAAGATAGTTAAGTCCCAAGCAGACTATGAAGAGCTACAAAAAGATCTCACCAAACTGGATGACTGGACAACAAAATGGCAGAAGAAATTCAATGTGGATAAATGCAAAATAATGCACATTGGAAAACATAATCCCAACTATACATATAAAATGAAGGGGTCTAAATTAGCTCTTACCACTCAAGAAAGAGATCTTGGAGTCATTATGGATAGTTCTCTGAAAACATCCACTCAATATTCAACAGCAGTCAAATGAGCAAACAGAATGTTGGGACTCATTAAGAAAAGGATAGGTAATAAGACAGAAAATATCATATTGCCCCATATAAATCCATGGTATGCCCACATCTTGAATACTGCGTACAGATGTGGTTGCTCCATCTCAAAAAAGATATATTGGAATTGGAAAAGTTTCAGAAAACGGCAACAAAAATGATTAGGGGTATGGAACAGCTGACAGATGAGAAGAGATCAATAAGACTGGGACTTTTCAGCTTGGAAAAGAGACAACTAAGGGGGGAGGGATAGCTCAGTGGTTTGAGCATTGGCCTGTTAAACCCAGGGTTGTGAGTTCAATCCTTGAGGGGGCTATTTAGGGATCTGGGGCAAAAATCTGTCAGGGGACAGTACTTGGTCCTGCTAGTGAAAGCAGGGGACTGGACTCAATGACCTTTCAAGGTCCTTCCAGTTCTATGAGATAGGTATATCTCCATATATATTAAAATATGATTGAGGTCTATAAAATTATGGGTGCTGTAGAGAAAGTAAATAAGGAAGTGTTATTTATTCCTTCTCATAACACAAGAACTAGGGGGCACCAAATGAAATTAATAGGCAGCAGGTTTCAAACAAACAAAAGTAAGTATTTTTTCACACAACACACAGTCAACCTGTGGAAATCCTTGCCAGATGATATTGTGATGGCCCAAGACTACAATAGGGTTCAAAAATAACTAGATAAGTTCATGAAGGATAGGTCCATCAATGGCTATTAGCCAGGATGGGCAGGGATCATGTCCCTAGCCTCTATTTGCTAGAAGCTGGGAATGGGCTACAGGGGATGGATCACTTGATGATTTCCTGTTCTGTTCATTCCCTCTGGGGCACCTGGCATTGGCCAATGTTGGAAGACTGGGCTAGATGGACCTTTGGTTTGACGCAGTATGGCCATTCTTATGTTCTTAATGGTGTTCAGTTTGTCCCTATGCTCATGTTTTAGTCTGACCCTCCAAATGGTCCAAAATTTAATTAAATAAATATCTAAGCTTTGCTGTCTCCATCTCAGGCTATATCTGCACGGGGATTAAAAAAACCCATGGCTGGCCCGGGTCAGCTGATTTGGGCTTGGGCTTCAGGACTGAAAAAATTCACTCAAAAAATCCGTGCTTGGTCTGGAGTCTGAGCTCTGGGACCCTGCGATGAAGGAGGGTTCCAGGACTCGGGTTCCAGCAACCCAATAAGCAACCCAAACCCAAATGTCTATATAGCAATTTTTAGCCACACAGCCCAAGCCCCGTGAGCCCAAGCCTGCTGAGCCAGGCTAGCTGTGGGTCTTTTATCCTTGTGTAGATGTACCCTCAGACATGATAGCAGGAAATGGGATTTTTGAGGGAGTCAGCAAGATACAGTTCAACTGTAGAGAACAAATCTTTACCGCTTCAGGGGGGCATGAGATGCAGCGCCAGAGGCCCCTACAACCAATTTAGGGGTGAAGATAGAAGGATCAAGCACCCCTACCATCCCGAGAACTGCAGTAATTCAGGAGGGGGCAGTACAGGCATCAACACCAATTCTTCCCCTCCATGCACATAGTAGGGACAGGGATATGCCCCTCTTTTTTTAGAAAGAGAGGCAACAGGTGAGTGGAAAAAGAATAAGCAACCCAAACTGTAGTGGGTGGGTGGCATGATGGGAAACGGGGGCTGGAGGAATACACATTTCTCACTCTATCCCAAGAGGGGCTTCAATGATGAAAAGGTGAAGAACCATTGAAATACATTTTGACACCAACTTGTATACTTGTCTCTTCAGATATCCAGTTTGCTTACAGCTTTTGCCTTTCTGCAATTTCTTCTTTTAATGCGTGTGGATTTAAAGACATGAACTAGAATCAATTTTTCATAGATAAACCTTAATAATGATATTGGTGTCCTAACACCGAAGAGCTTTTTTCATAAAAAAAGATTATATGTTTTATTAGAAAAGACTCCTTAATTTTAAATACCACTTGTCTCTGCTGATTTTGCGGTTAAATCTATTTCCTACAAGTGTTCTCATGAGAATGCAGGAACTGTTATGCTGGTGGTATTCAAAGTCATTTAATTCAGTATACTGCCTCTGAGAGTGGCCGATATCAGAAGGTTCAAAAACCTCTAGCTGACAATTATGGAATAAGTGCTGCACATGTAGACAAGCCCTCAGATAGTGACGAATAGTGCCATTTAGGCACCATTGTCCTTTCAGATGCATTAGTATTGTTGGAAATTAAGGCAGTAAGGCCACACGATACATAGCAACTAAAAAATGTTTTATAATGTTCTGAAAAGAAAGTGGAGTTAATAATTCATAGAACAGGGGAATGTGCTGTTCAAATGTAGGGATATTTGGGTAACACATAATGAAGAAGAGGGAGATTTGGGGAAAACAGAAACAACCAGATTTATTTTTTAAAATCTTATATTTTTTCCCCCAGGAAGCATTTAATTCTATCCACGTGCAAAACTCCCATTGACTTCACCAGAACCAGGATATCATCCTTTATATCCTCAAACATCTGTTCTGAATATTGCTGGGCAGGAAATGGTTTTCCTGTCCCACAAGAATATTCAAGATTTCAACATTTTTTCCTGACCCAAATCAGGAAGAAGTCAAAATCTCAAATTCTTGAAAAAAAAAAAATTGATCATGTCAATGTAAGCATTTTGTTTCGATAATTTCAAAAAGATTTGTTTTGATTTTGATCTTGTACTTATTTAAATTTTGACAATAAATTAATTTAAATGTGAAATCATGTAATTTCAGTCTGAAGAATGGAACTTTTCATTTCAAAAAATGTTCAAATGGGACATTTAATCAATTCCTAAACTTTGTTTTTTTCCAAAAAAATTGAAGTGGGATATTTGTTGAAACTGATCTTTGCCTGTGAAAAGTTTCAGATTACATTAACAAGAATTTTCTGATTGAAAAAAATGTCAAAATATTCCTAACCAGCTTTAGTTCTGAGGTGTTTTTTTTTTTTACCTTCCTTTTATTGCTTCCTAAGATAAATATCCTGAGCCAGGCTTAAAAGAATAAATGATAGTATCCAATAAGCATAGAAAGAAAGAAATACAGAAGGCAAAAGAAGTGTGTGTTTTTTTAAAAAAACCCTGAAATGGATTGGATGCAAAAGAAACAGAAAAGAAAAATAGGAACAATACAGAAAAACATATGAGGGAAGAGAAACAATATTATGTAAAACAAATATAAAATATATGACATGTACATTGTAGTTCCAGATTTAAATGAAAAATACAAACACACCCGAATGATGGCAAATATGTGCAATGGTAAGGCAGCTATGTCAAAATAGGTTCCAATGTAGCAATAGTAGTTTTGGAACAAACTTTTTTGTATATATATATTTTTGGCCTATTAAAAAAAAGAATAGTAATTTTAAATGTTTCAATGTCGGGGTATCTACTTCAATTTAAAGGAGCCTTCTCCCGACACCCACCCCAAAAATAAGGTTCCTTTAAAATCTCTATATTTGGACATCTAAAATCACTGTTGAAGATGTAGTTCTTCCAGAGCAATAGACATCTGACAAAACATGCCACCAATGATGCAATGATATAATAAAGATTTTTTTTGCAGTTGATTAGATTTATTCATTTGTTCACATTAAAACACACGCCCAAAGCTATCAGTGTACAGATATAAACATCACAACATTCAGTAAAAATTCTAGCCATTCCTTCTATGTCAGTTTCAAAGAAAATCTTTATAAAGATACAGGGCTACTCCTTGGAATCTAATGATCTGTGAGAAAAGGATGGAATGACAGGGGAAGTGGCTGTGACATGGTAAATGAGCCAATAGAGGAAAATAACAAGGGTGAGCTAAGAAATGAAGAAAGAAATACATATCTGAGGGTGAGACATTTAAGCAAAGAAAAGTCCTAACCTTGTTATTGTGAAGTTAAGCACCCTCAAGAGAAGAGATAGTCCTGTACTGGGTGCAAACTTTGGTGTATCTTGGGTTCAGATCCAGATCTACACTTCCTGGCATGAGCCCATCTCTGACAGGAGTAGTCAAAGGCCAACCAGGATGCCCCAAAGCTTCCACCTTGAAATGCTCATTCTTTCATAGTTACAATGTTTTCTCACATAAAAAGTTAACAGAACTGAAAAAATAAATCCATGTGAAGCATGTTTTCACATCGTGGATCAATCAATATCCTTAACTCAAGGCTGTTGTGTTAAATGATTGAAAAATCACTGCATTGTGTGTATGCTGAAATACACAGGCAGTTTCACTATGTGGCAAATGACTCATTCTAAAGACTATAAGTAAGTAGTGAACTATAAATATAGACTATAAATAAGTAGTGAACAATGCATGCATGCATTCAGAATGTCACACAATATGTGCCCATTATTTAAGTGATGTTGAAAAGAGCCATTTATTCACTGACATGGCCTTGTTTTGAATGAAAAAAAAGGGTAATCAACATCAAGAGCAGGGCCGGCTCCAGGCGCCAGCCCACCAAGCACATGCTTGGGGCAACACCTGCGGGGGGGGTGGTGCTCAAGGGTTTGTTTGGTTTTTTTAAATAAATTTTAAAAAAACCCCAATCTTCCCAGCCGCACTCCCAGCCGGGGGAGCGGGGCGGCGGGCCTGCCGCCCTCCCCGCCGGAGCCCCGGCTGGGGCAGCGGTGCCACGGACCCTGCCGTGCTCCCAGCGGGGCCTGCCACCCTCCCCGCCGGAGCCCCGTCCAGAGCAGTGGGGCCGCGGAGCCTGCCGCGCTCCCAGTGGGGCCTGCCGCATTCCGCGCCGGAGCCCCGGCCGGGGGGGGGTGCCGCGGGGCCTGCCGCCCTCCCCGCCGGAGCCCCGGCCGGGGCGCCAGCGGGGCCTGCCGCCCTCCCTGCCGGAGCCCCGGCCGGGGCGCCAGCGGGGCCTGCCGCCCTCCCCGCCGGAGCCCCGGCCGGGGCGCCAGCGGGGCCTGCCGCCCTCCCCGCCGGAGCCCCGGCCGGGGCGCCAGCGGGGCCCTGGCCGGGGCCACTGGGCGGGGCGGCGGGTGGCTTTTTTGCCTGGGGCGGCAAAAAAGCCGGAGCCAGCCCTGATCAAGAGCACACCAATAAAAACTAATTATAAGTATGACATTAAATATGTGAGTGATGTGTCAGTAACAAGAAGTTACAGCTTACAGTTACATCGGTAGATCTATATGTCTCCAAGGAGCCTACATCACATCCTCATGAGCAGGTGGTATTTTCACTATGAAACTTCTCCAAGCCAATCATCCATAAAACAAAAAAGATATCACCTAATAGCTGACAGCTTTCACATCAAGTTCAACTTGAAACTAGACGAAGAGCTGATAAGGCACCATGCAATGGGTCATATCTGGGTCAACTCACCTCCAGATGTTGACCACTGAAAACTGTCAACACTGTTTTAGCAACAGGCACAATATTTTTTGTCAGCAGTAGATTTTCAGAAGTATTTTTTCATGAAAGGAAAAAGAATGTGCATAACACACAGTAGGATAGCATCAACCAGTGCTAGAGGAGCTCTTTTATGAGCTGTTCAAGATGTACACACTCCATGCCATTGTAAAGTTTTACCAAATAAAAATAAATCCAACATTGTTTCAAGATCACTGGGAGAATGAGTGAGGATGGAAGGATTAAAGAACCCAAGATCTTATTAATTTGTTTGTAAAAACTAGACAGCCTGCCAGGAGCAGGCACTAGCTTAGAGGAAGCTTTATAACTTGAACAATGACACTTTTTAATAATGGGCATGCATTGTCCCCAGCTGGAGCTGCTGTTGGGATTGGATGGCCTTGCACTTTTCCTTATGTGCTCCTAAGGGCAGCAATACAGTCCCCTAAAACACATGTTCAATGTACCCTACATACCTGCCCAGCATTTGTTCATGTAATGTTAGCAATGGGCTCCACTCAGGAAAGGATCTCTTGCTTATACACATACTGATGTTGTTAAGAACATCAGTTCTTATTGTAGGTAATTAGGAAAAGATATAGATCAGTTTCACAATTGATAGCTGAAATAAGGGAGCCAGTAGTGAAGACACTTATTCAGTATCTTGGCATTTATCTAGAGAAGAAATTAATCTTTGTGAACTATATTTATTCTCTAATTTTAAAAAAGGCATACCCCAAACTCAGGCCTCTTTGTTGGTTATGTCGGTCAGTCAGAGGGGGCTGGCATAACAATGATTCCCCCTGCCGCTCCCAGATCTGCAAAACATATCACTGAAGTACTGTAGATGTTCTACCAAATTCACTATAGCTGCACTGAATCCAGTTCAACAACACTGTGGGTATTATAATTCTTTGCTCACCATCCTGACAGATACCAGATTTTATTACAGGAAATAGTATTTTCCTATATGCTCCTGATCCTAAAAGAATTTGTATAAAGGCAGTTAAGTGTTTCTATTCACCTTCCTTATATAGGACAAAGGGCATTTGTCTAGCTGTGCAAATAGGTGAGGAGCAAAATTCCTTCTCAACTCCAGCAGACAACATTATAGTAATACTCATAAAATCTCATAACTTTGTAACTTTGACATAACCTTCACCACCCTGTGACCTCTCTCCATCCAAAGCTACTGAACCCCCTCCACTCCCCTTCCCAGCATTTCTCCTATTCAACCAATCAATAACAATGAGCGATCAGGATGACACATACTCTAAGGCCAGAAGGGACCATTGTGATCATCTAGTCTGGCCTGCACAATGCAGGCCACAGAACCTCACCCACTGCCTCCTATAATATACCAATACCCTCTGGGTGAGTTACTGAAGTGCTCAAATTATGATTTAAAGACTAAATTGCAGATAATCCACCATTTACTCTAGTTTAAATCAGTAAGAGACCCGTGTCCCATGCTGCAGAGGAAAATGAAAAAAACCCAGGATCTCTGCCAATCTGACCTGGAGGAAAATTCCTTCCTGACCCTGAGTATGTGGGGAAGACCCACCAGCCAGACACCTGGGAAAGAATTCTCTGTAGTAACTCAGAGTCCCATGTCCCCACTGCAAATATTTGCTAATAGAAGTCTCAGATGGACCACATATAAGGCTACGATTTAGTCACGGAGGTCACAGCAGTCACGGATTCCGTGACTTTACCGGTCCTCCATGACTTCTAGGGCTTGAGGAGGAGGAGGCAGGACGGTGCAGCCCTGCCATGCTGGAGCTGGCTGGAACCAGGACCCTGCAGGCCCAGCCCGCGGCTTCCTCCAGGGGCTGAAGCCGGTCCGTGTGCCTCAGCTCCATGGCTTCCGCCGGGACTTGCAGACCAGGCCCACGGCATCACAGGCTTGGCTGGGACTGCAGATAAAACAGTGCAGCCAAGCCCTGTTGCGTCCTGACTCCCGAGCTTGGCAGAGGCTGCGCGCCCCAGCCCTGCAGCATCCCGGGCTTGGCAAGGGCTGCAGCTGGAGCTATGTGCCTCAGCCCTGCGGCTTCCGTAGGGGGCTGCAGCTGGGGCTACTTGCCCACTTTGCGGCTTCCCAGGGCCATGTGCCTACCCACGCTGCGCCCAGGGCTTGTCAGGGGCTGCAGTCGGGTCCACGCAACCCTGTCCTGCAGCTGGGCCAGCTCTGGAACTGGGGCTGTGTGCCCCCGCCCCCATGGCTGTGCCCTCCGTTGCGGCCACTTGAGTCAAGGCTGTGCTCCCTGCAATGGCGAGTGTGGGGGCTCAGCCTGTCTGTACCCGCAATGGAACTCCATTCCACCCTCTACCTAATCCTGCACCCCCCAGTTATTTTTAGTAAAGTAACGGACAGGTCACGAGCTCCATGATTTTTTTGTTTTTTGCCCGTGAGCTGTTTGGGACTTTTACTAAAAATAACCCTGATAAAATCTTAGCCTTAACCACATGCCAATGTACACATCATACCATCCCCTCCATAAATGTATCAAGCTGAGTCTTTAAACAAATTTGTGTTTTTTGTCCCCACTTCTCCCCTTTGGAAGGCTATTCTAGAATTTCACTCGTCTGATGGTTAGAAACCTGTGTCTAATTTCAAGCCTAAACTTGTTGATGGCCAATTTATATCCATCTGTTCTTGTGTCAACATTGGCACTTAACTTAAATAACTCCTCTCCCTCCCTGGTATTTATCCCTCTGATATATTTATAGAAAGCACTTATATATTCCCTCAGCCTTCTTTGGTTAGGCTAAATCACCATCCTGACATCAACCAATACACACAGGTCTTTCTCCTCCTCTGTTGCTTCCAACTGATATGTCCCCTGTTTATAGCAAAAACTCTTGTTGAGAGTCCCTAGGTGCAAGACCCTGCACTCTGCACTGTTAAATTTCATCTCATTTCTATTACTCCTGTTTCTAAGGTTCTCCAGATCTTTTTGTATGAAATTCCAGTCCTCTTCTGTATTGGCAATACCTCCCAACTTTGTGGCATCCACAGATTTTATTAGCCCACTCCTCTTTTGTGGCAAGGTCATGAATGAAAATGTTAAATAAGCTTAGTCCCAAAACCAGTCCCTGAGGAACTCCACTAGTAACCTCCCTCCAGCCTGACAGTTCATCTTTCAGTATGACCCATTGTAGTTACCTCTTTAACCTGTTACTTATCCACCTTTCACTTCTCATATGAATCCTCATCTTCTCCAGTTTAACTAACAATTTTCCATGTGGAACTGTATCAAATGCCTTACTGAAGTCCAGGTAAATTAGATCTACTGCATTTGCTTAGTCTAAAATAATCAGTTATCTTCTCAAAGAAAGAGATCAGGCTGGTTTTGCACAATTTACCTTCTGTAAAACCATGTTTTATTTTATCTCAATTACCATTTACCTCTATGTCCTTAACTATTTTCTCTTTCAAAATTTGTTCCAAGACCTTACATACAATTGAGGTCAAACTAACGGGCCTGTAGTTTCCCAGATCACTTTCCCCCCTATATTAGCAATTCTCCAGTCATAGGGTATGACCCCTACATTTACAGATTCATTAAAAATCTTTGCTCTTGGGCTTGCAATTTCATATGCCAGTTTCTTTAGTATTCTTGGATGCAGATTATCCCTACCTCCTCACCTCTGATTTGGTACCATTAAGCTGTTTGAGTTTGACTTCTACCTTGGATGTGGATGAGACATAGTGTGTGTATGGAGGTGGATGGGGCAGGTTAGTGCCTGCTGTGGGTTTCTATGCCTTCTTCTGAAGCATCTGGTGCTGGCAACTCTCAGGTAGATGTACAGCTTAGGTAGATGTACAAATTAGGACTGTCAAGCGATTAATTGCACTGTTGAACAATAATAGAATACCATTCATTAAAATATTTTTGGATGTTTTCTACATTTTCAAATATATTGATTTCAGTTACAACACAGAACATAAAGTGCACAGTGCTCACTTTATATGTATTTGTATTAAAATATTTGTGCTATAAAAACAAAAGAAATAGTATTTTTCGATTCGCCTCATACAAGTACTGTAACACAATCTCTTTATCGTGAAAGTTCAACTTATAAATCAGAGGGATAGCCGTGTTAGTCTGGATCTGTAGAAGCAACAAAGAGTTCTGTGGCACCTTATAGACTAACAAACGTATTGGAGCATAAGCTTTCGTGGGTGAATACCCACTTCTTCAGATGCACATGTTCATTTTAAGAACACTTTCGCTGCAGATTTGACAAAACACAACGAAGGTACCAAAGTGAGATTTCTAAAAATAGCCACAGCACTCAACCGAAGGTTAAAGAATCTGAAGTACCTTCCAAAATCCGAGAGGGATGAGGCGTGGAGCATGCTTTCAGAAGTCTTAAAAGAGCAACACTCCAATGTGGAAACTAGAGAACCTGAACACCAAAAAAAACCAACCAAAAAACCTTCTTCTGGTGGCATCTGACTCAGATGATGAAAGTGAACATGTGTCGGTCTGCACTGCTTTGGATCGGTATTGAGTAGAACCCCTCATTAGCATGGGCGCATGTCCTTTGGAAAGATGGTTGAAGCATGAAGGGACATATGAATCTTTCTTGCATCTGGCACATAAATATCTTGCAATGCCGGCTACAACAGTGCTATGTGAACACTCGCTCTCACTTTCAGGTGACATTGTAAACAAGAAGCGGGCAGCATTATCTCCTGCAAATGTAAACTTGTTTTTCTGAGTGACTGACTGAACAAGAAGTAGGACTGAGTGGACTTGTAGGCTCTAAAGTTTTACATTGTTTTATTTTTGAATGCAGTTATTTTTTGTACATAAGTCTACATTTATAAGTTGCGACAAAGAGTTCTGTGGCACCTTATAGACTAAAAGATGTATTGGAGCATAAGCTTTCGTGGGTGAATACCCACATCTTAAGATGCATCTGAAGATGCATGTCCATTCCAAAGGACATGCACCCATGCTAATGAGAGGTTCTACTCAATACCGATCCAAAGCAGTGCAGACCGACGCGTGTTCACGTTCATCATCTGAATCAGATGCCACCAGAAGAAGGGTTTTTGGTTGGGTTTTTTTGGTGTTCAGGTTCTGTAGTTTCCACTTTGGAGTGTTGCTCTTTTAAGACTTCTGAAAGCATGCTCCATGCCTCATCCCTCTCAGATTTTGGAAGGTACTTCAGATTGTTAAACCTTCGGTCGAGTGCTGTGGCTATTTTTAGAAATCTCACTTTGGTACCTTCGTTGTGTTTTGTCAAATCTGCAGCGAAAGTGTTCTTAAAATGAACATGTGCTGGGTCATCATGTGAGACTGCTACAACATGAAATATATGGCAGAATGCAGGTAAAACATTGTAGGAGACATATATTTTTCCCCAAAGAGTTCTTCTTTATTTTTAACATGCCTGTTTTCTCAACCATTTGTGATCCAATAATATCAGCCAGCAATGCCTACTCTGCAGATTCCTGCACTGTTTTATCAAATAGAAATGAGAAGTAAACAATCTGCTGTTAATGAACAGTGGGCTGTGTCCACAGTGCCTGAAACCAATATTCTTTAATGCATCATTACTTTATTGATCTCCATCTGTAGACTACAGATAGAATTGCATGGTTCAGATGACAATAATTATTTCCCTAACAAAACTGTATAGCATGATTTACTGAATACATTCCCTTAGAAATAGCTCAATATAAATTTCTGGCAAAAGAGATATTTTACACCAAGAAATCAGTTCTCAGAGGCTTTCAGTAATGAAGATATGTAAGTGCTCTTGTAGAATGGGTGCAGAGGAATGACCTAAAGCCATGTTATTGCATCAAAGCACCCATTTCCATGCTGGGTGTTCATTAATCTGGCAATAGACCAGCCTCCCTTGCAGCTGATGTGAAAAGTATACCCTGTCCTATATAATGAATTACATCTCTCTCATTTTCTCTCATCCTCATGAAAAAAAGAGAGGCTATTGGTGTCCTGTTTTCACAACATTATCGCTTACCTTTCTGTCAGTGATATATTGCATGCAAGTGCCAGTGTCAAATACCCTAGGAATGAATAACAATTTAATTGCATGGCTACAGTATCCAGAATCTCTGCATTTGTTAAAATGTGGGGGGCACAGATTTGGGGTACAACTTAATGTAAATAAAAAGGAACTAATTAAGGGTCCAGTCCAGCATTAATTATACCCCCTAAACTCCCTGTGATGGGGCATCCACTCCAGACGAGGTTGAAAGTGGTTAAGGTAGCCAGGCAGGCCAATTAACTCTACTGGGTGCACCTGGAGGAGGAGCCAGTGAGCATGCCACTAATTAGAAGTAGGTTCAGCTATGCAGGAACAGGTGGGGCTAGTAGAAAGCCTCAGAGCAGTGAGCAGCAAGAGGTTTGCAGGAAGGTAGGCTGCAGTGGAGGGAGTTTGGAGGCTGGCAAGTCCAGAGAGCGGGGAAGCCAGATGAGTAGGAAGAAGCTTAAGGAAACAGCAGAAAGGGGTCAGACTGTGCAGAAAACATGGCTGCTTTGTATAGGGTCCCTGGGCTGGAACCCAGTGTAAAAGGTGGGCCTGGGTTCCCTTCCCCACCACTGGGAAGTGGTAAGGGCTTTGGAGACACCAGCCAGACAGTGGGTCTGGAGGGACTTTGACTTCCCTAGAAGGGGAGGCTCTTATTGACCTGGCTGGAGGGCCATGCCGTGAAGAGGAGAATGCACAGAGTTAGCAGAGCCATGTCATGGGACAGGATGGGAGAGACACCACTGGGGGAAGAATGCAAGTCTGGCAGAGCTAATTCCCAGGATGGCCAATGGGAGGTGCTGCTAGTAGTGAGTAAACCCTGTGACACTCCCACTGAGACATATAGACTCTTCCCCAAATAATTTTGGTAGCAAAAGGTGGCAAATGTATAAAAAATATAAACTAAACAATGTGCTCAGGGACAAAACACTTATAAAAGTGGTTACCTGTTCCAGTGTGGCTGGCCCCTCTAATGAAGTAAGTCCAGCTTGCCTGTGCGAGAACAGACACTCCAATTTTGCCAGGTTACAGGGGTGTGGGTCAGCACCTGGGGACTATACAGAGCTAAGGGAGACCCTGTAATGGAGGAAGACCCAGGAAGACAGAGGCAGTAGGAGTCAGGGACAGGGGAGAGGTGCCAGAACTAGAAGGTGCCTAGGAGAAGGCTGAAGGCAGGGGACTAGCAAGAGGGGTTTGTTATCTAACTCGCCAAGCCAGAGAGCTAGGGCAGGAGGCTCAAGCTGCTGGTGGCAGCAGCAACAGCAACAGGGAGGGACGTGCCTGCTGGCTCTAAGCTGGAGAGCTAGAGCCAAGGGACAGAGGGGGCTGAAGGAAAAGTAGCAGCAGAGGAGCTGACTTGAGGACCTCTCTAGGGCTCGAGAGCTGGACCCAGAAAAAACACAAGAGGGCCGGAGGAGTGAGGGATGATCTCCTGGTAAGCCTGATTTCCCAGCGGGGGGTTCCCTGTTAAGAAGAGTGGTGTTGCACTCTGTCTGGAATGGCTGAAGTGGCTGTCCTAGTGGCGGGACAGAAGAGGGCTGATAAGGTGCCTAGATTTAGAAGAAGTTCATGGCATGTGGTATGTTGGGCATTGTGTCATGGGATTTTAAGGACTATATGCACTAGAGTGATAAGTGGATTATGTTTAGGACTTTTGGTATGCACTGTTTGGGTCAGGTTTATTGTAACATTATAGTCCAAGAAACGTATTGTTGAAGCCAGACAACCTGAAGTGGAGTATTTGTGTTACCTGAGAGGGGAAAGTGAGAAAGATGCACTTGTGGTGTGGCCTTCAGCAAGAGGTTTGCTCCAGCTGGGGCTGCTTTATGACAGCACTGAAAGTAGTATTTGGATTGATTTCATTGGTATGGACAGCAATCATGCTTATTCTTGTGCACATACAGGCATTTTCAGGACTTCACCTGGGTTAACTCACTGAAGTCAGTGATGATATATGGCTTTGTATCATTTGAATCTAAGGGCTTGTCTTCACTACCCGCCGGATCGGCGGGTAGCAAATCGATCTATCGGGGATCGATTTATCGCGTCTCGTTTAGACGCGATTAATCGATCCCCGAACGCGCTCCCCGTCGACTCCGGAAATCTACCTCGGTGAAAGGCCGAAGCGGAGTTGACGTGGGAGCGGCAGCGATCGACTCGCCGCCGTCCTAACGGCCAGGTAAGTCGATCTACGATACACCGACTTCAGCTACACTATTCACGTAGCTGAAGTTGCGTATCGTAGATCGACCCCCGCCCCTCTAGTGTAGCCCAGGGCTTAGGCCCAGATTCACAAGGCCCAGATTCAGGCACTACAATCCATAAAACTCCTGCATGGCTGCCACCTAACCCTGTAGGCACCTAAATTTACCTGGGCATACATTTTATTTGCCAAATTTCCCTAGGTCCCTAAGTTTCTGCCTCTGAACATGCACACTACTGCTTCCCTCTAGATGTTGAGATGCTTATCTCCAACCTAAGCACCAGTAGGGTTCACAAACCAGGAGAAAATCGGCAAGATAGGCAGAGCAGCATATGTGGCCTGAATGATTAGACATGCTTAGAGCATGCCTACCAGATTAGACCCCATTAGAAATCCATGAGGAGGTGAATAAGGTGATGACACTTCATAATTTTTAGCCCAGTGGTTAGAGCACTTGCCTGGGATGTGGAAAACCCAGGCTCAATTCCTCCCTCTGCCTGAAATGAAGAGAGGATTTCACCAGGGTGTGTCATACCTCTCAGGATTGTGCTCTAACCACTGGGCTAAAAGTTGTAAGATGGGCACCACCCCGTCTTTCTCCACTTTTTGTGGAATGAAACGGGTGTCTAACTCATTCTCGCACAAAATGATAAAGGTGCCTAACCACTTGACTCTAGGAGCGGGGTTCCCGGCTATGGATTGCAAGCAGAGATAGGTGCCTCCCTGCAGCCTGGACTTAAGCACCAAAGTCCCTGAAAGAGATGGGGTTTAGGACACATCCCTCTCATTGGAATCTCCCATTTGATTGTTTAAGTGGCTCCCACCTAGCATGCTGGCTTTTGTGGATCCCGGTCTTAGGCATCTGGCTCTCCCTATTGATTATATAGGGAGCCTAAGTGCCTAACTAAGGTTTTGTGGATCCTATTCAGTGGCAGAACAATGTTTTGGACCTGCGGAGTGAGGAGGTAATGGGACATTGGTGGTGCTATCTTCGATTATACCTATTGACTTACTAATTTCAAGCATGTTATCATGCCCATGTATTTCACATCAGCTGCAAGGAGGACAAGTGCTGGTGGCTCCACTGCCCACTCAGGTTTGGCCCCACAGTGGGGGAGGGGTCAGGACCAAAACTGAGTGAGTAGCATCGAAACCTGGTGCACGGGGGTAGTGGTGCTGCTCATGTTTGGCCACGTGTCCTCTCTCTCATGTGCCATTGCTGTTACTTATTTATATTATTGCAACACCTAGGAGCTCCAATCTTGAGCTAGGCACTAGACATGTTAACACAACCCAGTTGTAAGCATGTAATAGTCTAGGGCAATAGGACTATTCGTAAGTAAGGCCCTACAAAATCACAGCAGTGAAAAAACACGTCATGGTCCCCCGTGAAAACAGGCTATTGCAGGGGAGACCAGATTTTACCGAGCTGGGCAGCTGGAGAGCAGTGGCTTCTGGCCAGGAGTCCAGCTCTAAAGTCAACTTTGCCACCAGTAGCAATGGAGGAGTAAAGGTGGCATGGTATGTGGGGGTTTGTCACTTTTTCTGGGGGGGTAGGGCAGGCCTTATGGGTGGGTGGGTGAGTGAGTGACTGCCCAGGGCCCCTTTAACTCCTGAGTGCTGGGCCTAGAGCTGGGGAGGGGCAGGTTTGGGGGCACCCTAGCTGGGGGACTCCTACTTTGATTCAGACTCCAGCTGCTAGTCCTGGCTGGGCTGGAGCGGGACAGGACTTCCTTTCCCCTTGCACACACTGCTCCTGGGGCCAGGTTAGACCCACCTCCTGCAGCCGGGGAAGGTTCCTGGAAGTACCACAGCTGCTGGCTGGGAGCCCAGCTCTGAAGGCAGTGCCTCTGCCAGCAGCAGCACAGAAGTGAGGATGGAATGGCATGGTATGGTGTTGCCACCCTTACTTCTGTGCTGCTGCTGGCAGTGGCCCTGCCTTCAGAGCTGGGTTCCTGGCAGAAGTAAGGGTAGCAATACCATGACCCCCCTACAATAGCCTTTCAACCCCCTTTTGAATCTGTGAAATTTCAGATTTAAATATCTGAAACTGTGACATTTACTATTTTTAAAATCCTATGACTGTGAAATTGACCAAAACGGACTGTGAATTTGGTATTTCCTATTCACAAGCTTCAATTATGTATGTTGCTGAATTGGGGCATCATATCTGAAGAGCTGACCAAGGACTTAGGACTTGATCCCTCTCCCGCTGGAGCCTGTGTCAATGTTTCTATGGACTTTAATGAATGTTGGATTGAAACCTTACAGTAAATTAAAAGCTTTTAGGACAAATGACATGCTCAGTAAGGCATGTGCCTATATAAACATGAGCTGCTTCATAAAAGAAACACTAACACATTTGGACAAACTGGACCATAATGTAAGTTCTCCAGAATTAGAACAGGAAACGTGAAGAGTTTTGTTTATCAGCTTAATCCCAGATCACGTCAAGCACCTACATATCAATGTTCAAAAGACCAACATGAAGTGTAACATCTTTAGAGCTGGTCAGAAAAATGAGAACTCTCTTCTGGGGGATAGTTTAAACAATGGGGGGAAAAAGGAGATTTCACAGGTTGTTTTGTTAGTTTCAAAACTGAAACATTTTAAAATGTTTCACTGAAAAAAACAGACTAAAAAGGAATGTTTCACTGAAAACAAACAAAAAACCCCGAAGTGTCAACCAGTTCTAATAATCTCCGTTAGAAAACAATGCTAATGAAAATAATGCAGCATTGGACTAATTTATCCAGGTCATTGATTAGAATAATAATTGTCCACAGAATGCCAATTTACTCCAAGCTTTTGTGTTAGGTCTATTCTTAAACATCTCTACAACACAACAAAACATCTCCTTCAGGTATTAAAGTCAATCAATAACACTTATTTGGCCAAGTAAAATATCAAAAATAGGCTACCAGAAGATCTGCTCTTGCAACTCGAACACAACTATTATTTGACTAACACTTTTCTCTCTGTAGTTTATCTTGCAGCTGGTTACCACCTGCTTCAACAGATTGTGGTGGGTGACACAATAAATAATGGAACAGCTCATATTATAGACAGTAGTGTTAAGTAACTGGAATATATTTTGTATCATTTAATTCATATCTCAGATAGGGCCTTAGGCATCCTAGAAACCAAGATAATGCACTATGAGTTCTGATTTGGATACACTGGGAGGCTTGTCATGACTGAGCAAAAGTGCTTAAAATAAATGGGATCAAGGCAAGATGATAGTTGATCTATTTACAAAACAAATACAATTCAAAACAGCTGATCAATTGTAAAATAGATTTGAACTCGCCCGATACTTATTATTTTTAGTGCTTTCAATCATGCAACATTTCTCACAGAGTTTAGATGAAAATGACAATCAGGTGCTTGAGCGTCTCTTTGTCATAGTTTAAAGTTGTCTGATTTCATTCTTCAGTGTATGCAGCCTTTTCATTAGATCAAATACAGACAGTATTGCTATTTTTTTTTTATAGTGGAGGGGTTTAGGGTCTACAACATACCACAAGACTGTCAGTCTTTAGTTGTTTTTTTTAATATCAACTTCTTTATAGAGGGAAAAAAATCAGTGCCATAAATTGTATTTGATTCAAACAGTTAAACAAAATACTCTGTTCAACCTTATGATTAAGGCAGAATAAATAATTTATTGGCTATTAATATATTGATTCCAATAATGAGTTTTTATTTGAAACATAGATTGTTTAATATGGTTTCTGGAAGGTCTACAACTCAAACAGACTGCATACTGTAGATGACATTAATGACATGTCTTATCATTTGTTCTATCCAGAGTAAATGAATTAAAGTTTAGTAACGAAATAGGGCACTGAAAACTCTACTTAGCACTTAGGACTTGAACTGAAGCCCACTGAAGTCAACAGGATCTCTCCCATTAATGTCAGTGGGCTTTCAAGCAGGCCCACAGTTCTGGATAACTTCTGTGTAGATTGATATTTCAGTTGCACATTCATTCATATTTTTTCTGTACCAATATTTCTATCAAATTTCCAGAGGTTCTAAATAGACACCAAAAATGCCTTTGCTTGGATCAGCAACCAGATATTTCTTGAGAATATTTAAAGATTTTCTTTTAATGTGCAATAATACAATTGATATGCATATCCCTTTTTGTTTTAGAGTGTCTATTCAATATAAAGTATCAGGTGTGAAAAAACACAGAGGTTTATAAGTTTTCTCTTGCCTTCATACTAAAACACCTGGTTCTCTAGCTCAAAACAGTCAAGGCTCATGCTTTTAAATTGAGGGTAATGGCAAACACATGCTCAGACAGTTCTGTATTACATTAAGGTTACAAAGTCAGGCACTCACAAGTTAGGCTCCTTTTGGCTTTTTGACTCAATCCTGCCCTGTTACTATTGTCCTCCCACCACACCCTTGCTCCTGTTCCCCTCTCCCTCTGTTTCTATCCACCTGCCATATCCCCAGTCTTGTCCCCTTTCTACTATCCCTATTCTTCTGTTATCCTCCAGCTCCTGCCCTCTTCTCCTTCTACTCCTATCCAACCTCACTCTCTCATGGGTCTTGTCCCCTTACCCTTCTGTGCACTCTCTCATCCTCTGCCTCCTGCCCTGCCCTTCCCTTGCCAATTACTCCCTCTGCTGCTATCCATCCTCTCCCACTCTGCTGCCCCCTCTTCCACTTTGGCTGTCACCCTAACTCCTGTCCCTCACATCATCATCTGCTCCTATTCCCTCTCCTCCTCCTCTTGGCCCCCATTACTCACACCTATGCTTTCCAGGGAGTCTGGGCACCAGCAGCAAGGGAGCATTGAGAACGCAGAAGAGACTGTTTCCCTGCTCTCAGTTCCTGTGCCCAGTGCCACCTTGACCTCTTGGCACCAGGAGGACTACTTGCAGCCCTGGGATGGAGCATGCTTAGTGCAGATGGAATTTTTGGAGAATTCATAACTCTAACAAACCTCTCCTGATCACGTGCAAACAGATTTTTCCCCCCAAAAGTTTATTACTTGGGCAAATGTGAACAGATTTTCACAGGAACAAGCAAAAAGGCAAATCCTCGACATCAAGGTCACCCTTCCTCCCCCCTGCCAAATTTAAAGTCCTTGATCCAAAGCACTAGAACTTCTCAAAGGAAAGGTCACCAGAACTTTAACATGGGCAAAACAAACTATCTTTCCTTAATCTCATTCTCTGAAATGCCTGATCATTTTTAGTTGAAACTAATAAAATAAAACACAACACAACAAAATAAAATAAAAATCAGCCCAAGGCTGATCCCTGGCGTGGAAGATTTCAGCCCAAATGGTTACAGATTGGCAAAGTTATAAGCAACTGAAAACAGGAATTTATAATAGAAGCTTATAGCAACCGTATTAATAGTGGAACTATCAGCTCTGTGAAGAAACTGACTGATACACTTTTGTTTGTTACCAAATCACAGTCTTAAGTTGTGTAGTGTGTGTGTTTGGTTAGTTGTAGGGTTGGGGTTTTTTTGGTTGTTTTTTTTTGTGTGTGGATGGCATTTGGGGTTTAGATGGAGAAGAGGAAGTAATTGTAGGAGTAAGTAAAAGTGAGGAATGCAAGAGGGAAATTAAGGGGGAGAAAGGTGAGGAGGGGAAAAAGTGACACAAAGCCCTGGTCTACACTACGAGTTTAGGTCGAATTTATTAGCGTTATTTCGATTGATCCGTGCACCCATCCACACGACGAAGCCCTTAACATCGACTTCTAGGGCTCTTAAAATCGATCTCGCCACTCCACCCCCAACAAGGGGATTAGCGCTTAAATCGATATTGCCGAATCGATGTAGGCTAGTGAGGACGCAATTCGACAGTATTGGCCTCCTGGATCTATCCCACAGTGCAACATTTGACCGCTCTGGACAGCAGTCTGAGCTCCAATGCTCCGCCCAGGTAGACAGGAAAAGCCCCGCGAACTTTTGAATTTCATTTCCTGTTTGGCCAGCGTGGTGAGCTGCAGGTGAGCGCAGATCTCATCAGCAGAGGTGACCATGATGGAGTCCCATCAAAAGGATTTTTTGCTCCCCCCTCAGTTGCTTTCACGGAGGGAGGGGGGAGCAAGGGTTAGGCTCATTTCCTTCTAGCTGCAGATGGTACAATATGCGGTGAGCAAGGAGGCGCCTTCCCTTCTAGCAGCAGATGGTACAATATGCTTGATATCCATCATCAGCTCCTGGCCCCCTCAAGGATTGAACTCGCAACCCCGGGTTTAGCGGGCCAACGCTCAGACCGCTGAGCTATCCCTCCGCCCGTGTTCCAGGCAGTACTGAATCTCCCTTAAACAAAACGTAAAAAAGAGGATGACCAGAGTCACTCTGGTCACTCCCATTTATGTCCAAGCGCCCCCGGCCAGCCACACCATAGGCCGCCGGCCAGGAGCACACGAATACCAATCATATTGTACAATCTGCTGCGAGAAGGAAAGGAGCTTCTGCTGTGTGGTCCCGCGACCACGACCATTTATGGTATATTGCACCATCTGCAGCTAGAAGGCAAGGCGCTCCTGCTGTGTAGTCCCGCGACTACCAGCCTCAGGCAGAATGGCCCCCTCAAGGATTGAACTCGCAACCCCGGGTTTAGCGGGCCAACGCTCAGAACGCTGAGCTATCCCTCTGCCCGTATTATAGTGTGACTGAATCCCCACTAGACCTAATGTCCAGGCGTACGCTGGAGATATACGGTAATTGTGAGCTGAGCAGGCTTCCGTAGCAAACACGGAAACCCCGGAAAAAAGGCGCGAAAAATATTGCTTTCACGGAGGGAGGGATGACGTACCCAGAACCACCAGCGACAATGTTTTCTGCCCCATCAGGCTTTGGGATCGCAACCCAGAATCCCAATGGGCGGCGGAGACTGCGGGAACTGTGGGATAGCTACCCGCAATGCAATGCTCTGAAAGTCGATGCTAGCCCCGCTACTGTGGACACAGTCAATCGACCTCATGGTCTTAACGCTCTTTAGTGGGGACACACACAATCGATTCCATAAATTCGGGTTTTAAAATATCGACTTCTATAAATTCGACCTAATTCTGTAGTATAGACGTACCCAAAGAGTGACAAAATTGGGTAAGAAAAATGGAGGACAAAACTTGCAGTTATAATATCACATGGGGATATATGTTTGCACGTTCGGTTTCCATTAGCTGCCATTAAGTTTGGTAATTTTTAAATATTGCTTTTCTTCTACATGACAAAGCTGAACTGAGTTTGAATCCAAGTATGAAATAGAAAATCAAACCCAAGTTGAATGAGAGAAGACACTTCATCATATAGTTTATGTGCTTTTATTATCCCACTCTCTCCAGTTTTGCCTTTAATCAGATTTCTCAGCTTCCTGCTAATTTACACCTGATTCTATATGTATTCCTGGCACCTACCTCCCACTTTTTGGACCCTTTTCTTTATTTAGTGTATCTGCTGTTCTTTTATATGGAGCTTTCACATGCTCCTCAGCCAGAATATATTTAACTGCAATTTTCAGTGTTGTGATGTATTCTGTTAATAATATTTTGCATGGAATTTGCTAACAACAAAAAAAAACCCTCAGAAATCAACAAGTGTGTTCTATTTTCTCTTTTAATCTCCAGAGTCCTCAGAACAATAGAGTAATCAGCCATTGTGCATCAACAGGAATATTGACTAATAATGCAATTAACACAGTTGATGTGACTGCATTAAATCCTAATGAAAGTGTTTTTTGGTTTATCTTGAATTGGGTTAGGTTTGTCCTTCCTACAGCAAGTATCACCAGGGGATTGTGCAGCTGTGCTGTAGAGCATTGCAGAAGGCTCATTCAAACTCAGTCTGGAGAATCTGAAAGAAGAGGCTCTAAAAATCCTGATTTTACATAGGATACTCACTATAACCCTCACTGATATTAACTTCCCTTCCTTGCTGTTGAATAATAAGGCCTGATTGTCCCTCTAGCAAAAATGCTAGATGATATCATGAAATCTCCATGATAGTTTCTTCACAGAATCATTATCTTGTGGGGTAGCCCCCAGCAGAATAAGCGGAGGTTCCTACTCAGAAGGTCTCCTGAAACACCAGGGCTAGACTAGGGCCATCTTCATATCTGCTTAAGGAACATGATGCCATTCTCCAGTCCCTGGCATTGTGTGGTGTCCTGAACCCAGCTCTGAGAGTCCCCAGACACATCCTCCACCCAGTATCTGCTGAAACCTAATCAGCCATTAAGCTAGTAGGACTATAGCCTCAGCCAAGGCACCACCTCTGGGAGCTCTGATTGGGGGATTGCTCGGCTCTACTCATTCACCCAACCATGCTATTTAAGCCAAAAGGAGGCACAGGAAGTTTTGTCTGAGCAACAAGATGAATTCCTGTTGTCTGCCTTTTGTTTCCAACCCTGTTCCTGATTGTCTCCTTGTTCCCACCTCATCACTGCTTTTGCTCCTGTTCCCACTGTGCTCCTGCTCTGTACTTGATCCTTGCCTCTCTTTCAGTTCCTATCCTTGCAACTTGCCTCTAGTCATCAGTTACCAGTCCTTGCTCCAACTCTGGCCTCTGGCTTGATCTTTGACTCTGGCACTTGATATCTGACTTCAGCTCTGACTCTCAGCTTTGGCTCTTGGTTCCGACTCTGGATTGACCCCTGGCTCTGGTAATTGGCAATTGACTCTGGTGCTGACCCTTGGCTTTGTTCCCCAACTTGGATGCCTGCTCTGCCCACTTGACAAGACCTCTGCTCTGACTACTAGGCAAGATTGTCTACATCCTGGTCCATAACAGGACTTATGTAGAGTCATACTATAAAGGGTTCTGCAGTAGCTCTCGGGGGAGGGAGTCCCCCTTAAAGGGAGGATCCCTAATGCTCTGATCTCCACTGGGACCAAGGGAAACAATGTGTCCCACTCTCAGCTCCCTCCTTGACTCACCCACTCCACCTCCAATCTGCTAGTAGCTCAGCAACCATAGCCCTCTGACTCAGGTCATAGCCGTTCTACTTCATGAGGATACTACTTCATCACCTCTAGCATTCTGGGATGATCCCAAGGCCTATGTAAGATTCCTGGCTCAGTACCTTTCATTTGCCATGAATAGAAAAACAAACAAAAATCCTAAATCCTTTCTGATCAGAAAGAAAGGTGACATTTCTTCAGGAATGATAACTGGGTCTTTCACAGAGAGGTGAGGAACTAGCTTATACTGCATAAAGCAATCCCCTGAACTTATCCGACTGTTCACTTTCTTTCACACTGTAGCTTTGGGGAAACAGAACAAGTTAACATGGGTTAAAGGACAAGAATGAAAATCACACATTTCCATGGGTGGAAAAGGGTGACCGTTCATGTTAGTTCCCTAATATGCATGTGTCACCATGCCCTGGGGAAGAAAAGAAAGCAGCTGCACTTCTGCCTTGTTTCAAACCTGGGATATTTATGTATAAAGAAAGTTAAATAACCACTTGCTGATCTTGTGATTTCCACACACACCCCCTTAGGGGGTAGAAAATTCCCTTTTGGGGGTTTAGCAGGGAGTGATAGGTGGAAGAATGAAAAACACAGTTAAAAACTACAGAGATAAAATCGCAGGGAGGGTTTTTTATTAAATGAAACAGAAAACAAATCCATTGTGACTCAATTCCTAAACCTGGTTATTCCTCAATCATAGAACACCACATATTGTCCAAAATGAGGGGAGGGGGAATGTAATTATGTAAGTAAATCCCCAAAGCAATAATTATGTCTTCTAATTAAATAGGCCTATAACATTTTTGTATCTGCCCCTAACCTATTACAACCCCATTCCAGATTCTCTAAAAGCAAGCATGATGAATGCTGATCTGGTTGGCTAGGATACCACATCTTAAATGCGGAATTCAGCTGCTCCATCTACCATGTACCTTTACTTCCTTGGGGTCCCATCATTATGATTCAATAAACTGACAGCCTTTTTTCATAAAAAAGAATATATATTTCAGGATAGAGTTTAATTTTGAACTGCAAATACAAGAAGGAAAGATTATTTTTTTAATCAGCCATGTTTCAGTCTGTTTACTATTATTTTTTTATCCTCAACCTATGACCTTTTATGATAGCTAAATAACAAATTACATAGTTTCTGTGAATTGTATGGGCTTTTTGGTGAGATTCTAGTTATTAGCTGTTAATTAGATCAAGCCCAATTTCTCTTGAGACCAAAACAATATTGTAATCCAGCCTATAATCTATCATGTCCCTTTCAAACTATCCCTTTCTTCCAGTTTTGTTCAAATGTACCACTTTGCATGTGAGTCACAAAGCAAAGGAAGCCCGTTATTGTACAACACACAATTCAATGCTGTGTATTTAGTGGAGTAGCTCAGGTTTATCTTTCAGCTTTATACTTATTAAAAAATAGAAACGTAAAAGCAAATATATATAGGCATTCATGGGAAAGGGAGCAAGGTATTAAGACTGTGGAGATGAGCTAGCTGTATGTGGTGCACTGGTGGTTCATTAAAAATTGCTGTGTATCCAGGTCGGAGATTCCAATCAAAATTCTCTCTCTCTATATATATATGTTGTGACAAAGTTCTTCCTCTACCTCGGTGAGTCCTGCGCTTATTGGCGGATTTTGATCACCTCAGAGATCTTCCCCTCTGGCAGAACCCACAGTCAAATTCCTCCTGTGTCTGATCAGGAGTTGGGAGGTTTGGGGGGAACCCAGGCCCACCCTCTACTCCAGGTTCCAGCCCAGGGCCCTGTGGATTGCAGTTGTCTATAGGGTTTCCTGTAACAGCTGCGTGACAGCTACAACTCCCTGGGCTACTTCCCCACAGCCTCCGCCCAACACCTTCTTTACGCTTACTGCAGGACCTTCCTCCTGATGGTCTGCTGATGCTTGTACTCCTCAGTTCTTCAACTCTTCTCCCTCTCAACTCCTTGTGTGCCTCTTGCTCCCAGCTCCTCGCACGCAACCTCCTTCCACAGCTCCTGACATGCGCCCCTCACTGACTCACTGGGAGGCTTTTGACTAGTTTCAGCCAGCCCCTGATTGGCTGCAGGTGTCTCAATCAACCTCCCTGCCTTCTCGAAAGTTCTTAATTGGCCCCAGGTGTCTTGATTAACCTGGAGCAACTGCCATAAGGTATCAGGGATTTGTTTAGCCTGGGGCTAACATACTGGTTCCTTACCACTTTCCTATAGCCCTCTGGCCGGGAAGGAGGTAGAGGACTGCTGCTGCTGCTGCTCCTCCTGCTCATCCTGCTGGGGCTGCTGCTAGGCCCTGGGCCCTCCCAGCTGCTGTTTGCTGCTACTACTGCTGCTCTAGCTTCTCCCCTGGCTGGGCCAGACACCCCTCCCACTACTCTACTCTCCGGTTGCTGGCTGCCTGGCAGCTGAACCCCCTCCCCCCCCCCAACACCTTGGTTGCTGCTACGCCTGCTGCTGCAGCAACCCCTTGGGGGGAGGGGGCCTGCTGGCCCTCTCCCCAGAGGAGGGGTGTGAGGGGCTCCTGCTCCAGCCGCTGCTGTGACCACCACCACCACCATCGGTGAGGGGTCCTGCCTGACCACCGGACCACCGCCTGGAGTTGCTGCTGCTGCCCTGTTTGCTGCCAGGAAGCTGCTGGTACCCAGAGGAGGAAGACCCGGAAGACCGTCGGCGGAGACTCTGCAGACCACCGTGGAGGGGGCCTCCAAGAACTGAGTAATCTTTCAAACTGTGCTCTAGTGGTGGGGGTATTGACTGTGATTGTAGGGGCACAGGGGGTGTGGCGCCGAGCCTGCCCCCTGGTCCACCTGTGCCCCCCCATAATCCCCACCACCACCGCTGCCCCCTCCACCACCTCTGCTGGCTGCTCACCATCTGCCTTGTGCTACGGCCTCTGGACTTAGCTGCTTCCATGGCCCGCCACAACTTTTAACATCATTTGGGCCTGCAGTGGCAACCAGCCCCACCCATTGACTTTGTGCAAGCGCACGTGGGTGCACGTGCCCCCTCCCATACCCCTTGGACTGAACCTCTTCCCCCCAGCAGCACGTCCCTTGCTTTGTCCCTTGCCACCTGCCCCATTTACCCCTTGCAGTTGTTTGCCCCCCCCCTTTTTTTTTTTGGTCCCAGCCCCTTGCTATTTTCAGTTTTGCCTGCCCCGCCCCTCTCCCTCTACAGCCTTGTTTGTTTGCCCTACCCTAGCCCTGAAACCAGTCCCTTGTTTTTCTGCCCCATTCTTAGTTGGTTGTCTCCCTCCCCCTGAAGCTCCGTTTGCCCTGATTAGCCCCCCGCTTTCATGCACCCACACCCCCTCCCATGCGCTTGTGCCCCTCCCCTGTTTAATTTTGACCCTATCTCACTGCACCCCCATGCTGTTATATCATCCCCTCCCCTAGTGCAACAAGAGGAGCCGGATTTCCCATCTTGTGTCGGTGACTGAACCCTACCCCCACACTAGTCCGAGATAACCCTGAACCCTGTCCCCACTTTTAGTGCCCTCCTCCCCTGCCTGCAGCCTGGCGGAGAGGAGTGGTCACCCCAATTCCTCTCCCCGCCCCCTCTCAAGAGTTTTCCCTTCCCCCCCTGTTCATCATGGCAGGTGACATGGAGGGAGGAGCCCCTCCAGACGGCACGGCCGCCCCTCCTCCGCCTGTTCCCCCGTCACCCTCCCTAGCCTCCACCTCGACCACCGCTGCCGAACCACCTGCTCTCGCCCCCGCTGGGGCACCGGCAGTGGCGGACATTGAAGAGACCTCCGCTGCTGCCACGTCCCTCGCCCCCCATGATCCTGGGGGAGCCCCCCCAGCCGGCAGGAAGGGCCAGGGTAAAAAGAAGGGTAAGGGCCCCGCGACAAAGGCCAGACCCTCCATGGCAGAGGCAGCCACTACTGCTGCGGCCCTGCCACCGGCCGCGGCGCCCTTCCCTGCTGTTCCCTCTACCAGCTCTGCGGGTGTCCCACCCCCGGCCCCCAGAGCGTACGCCCAGGTGGCGGCAACCCCCCCACCTGCCGCAACGTCACCTAACCCGCCCACCGCCTCAGCTACCATCTATAGCGGCCGGGGCCCCTTTCCCACCTTGACCAGGAGGCATGGCGTCCGTTGCCTCCTGGTACCCGCCTCGCCCCACGTAGAAACGTATGTGCGGGCGTTGGCGAGGGTGGTGGGGCCCACGGCCATCGTAGCGGCCTCCAAAATGTACGGGAAGGTAGTCTTCTTCCTCGCATCGGAGGCCGCGGCCCAAGAGGCGGTGGAGAAGGGCCTGGCGGTGGGGGGCGTGTTCGTCCCATTAGAGCCGTTGGAGGACTTGGGCGTCCGCCTAGTCCTCACTTCCGTCCCTCCCTTCCTCCCCAATGCCGCCCTGTTACCTGCCCTCTCCGCCCTGGGGAGACCCATCTCTGTAGTCAGCCCTCTCCCACTGGGCTGCAAAGACCCCGCCCTCCGTCACATCCTCTCGTTCCGCCGGCAGGTGCAGCTCCAAATGCCGCCGGCGGCACGTGACGGGGAGACGCTCGAGGGGTCCTTTATGGTCCCCTATCACGGGGCCCGTTACCGGGTGTATTATTCCACGGGGGAGGCCCGGTGCTACCTCTGCCGGGCGATGGGACACGTCCGGAGGGACTGTCCCTTGGCCCGGCAAGGAGGAGCATCCGAGACCCCCGAGCCCCGGCAGGGCGTCGGCCCCGTCATCGCCGGCGCCCCTGTATGCCCGGGGCCCAGAGCCGCCCCTCCTCCTTCCCAGTCTACCGCTGTTCCCGCTCGGGCCCTGGGAGTACCTCCCCCAGTGAGCCCAGATGAGCGGGAGAGGCCCACTGTGAACAGTCTGCTGAGGCCTGTGGAGGAGGGTGAGGCAGGGATATCGCCGGGCGTGGGAGAGGGCCCGCCCCAGAGAGACTTTTCTCTCCCTTATGCTGCCCCACCACTACCTCCCCGAGTCCCTAAGAAATCATCCCTCCCCCCTGACCCGACCCTTACTAGCCAGCCCCCAGATGATGCCATGGAGGGCTGGGCCTTAGTACAGGGGAAGCGGGGCAAGCGGAAGGCTCGAGCCCCGCTCCTTTCCACCGATGCGGAAGCCCCCCGGAAAACCAGGAAGGGGGGAACTGATGCCGAGTCTTCCGCTTTGCCCCCGAGCGGCTTTAGTCCGCCAGAACCGGCTGGGAAAGACGTGGCAGCACCGGAAGGTATTACCGCCCCTCCCTCGGGAGCCCCTGATGGAGCCCCTTCTGCCCCGTTTGTCAACCCTGCACGCCCCAACCCGAGCATCGCTTCAGGTGCCGGCGGGGAGAACCCCGGGGTGGCAGAAGGTGACCTGCCCTCCATCTACGAGGAGATCGAGGCCCTGGGTCTGACCCCAATCACCCAGGGGGAGGACGACCCTTTACCGGCAGGCCTCGATCTCAATGACCTCACCCCGGTGCCCCTTTCCCCCCTTTCCCCATGCTCCCTCCCCTTGACCGCCGGTTCCGCTCCCACCTCCGAGGATCCCCTGGGCTCTTCCACCTGCCCGGTCGCAAGTGACACCTCGCTGACGGCCGCCAAGCCTCCTGAAGCGATGGCCGGTGCCCTGCGGCCGGGACCCGAATCCCAGGGGGTACCCCTCATTGGGGTGGGACAACAGTTCTCCTTCCCAGGCGGGGACCCCGCAAATATCTGTCCACCTCCCGATGCCGTGGCTGTAACACAAACCATCATGCTAGAGCCCGGCATCGTGGGGGGTCCCCTTCCCAATTCCCAGATCCCTCAGCCACACCAAGAGAGGCCACCTCCCAGTGGCCCAGCTCCTGCGGCTCAGGATCCTCTACCCGTTCCTCAGCCCGGCCCTGCTCATGTCCCCCTCCCTGCCCCTACTTCTGATCCCTGCCCCGCCCCTGATGCCATCCCAATCTCCCACACCTCCCATGATGACACTGCCGCCTCTGGGCCTGTCTCCCTCCCCTTCTCGGAGGATGGCCCCCAGGGAGCGGCCCCTGTATTTCCTCGTCCCGACCCACCAGAGGCTGCTCTTCTCCCTCCGCCGCCTCCCCCAATTAAGCCGATTTTCGGATTGGGCCCTAAGGTGCTGGCCCAGCAGGAGCTGCGTCGAGGGTCCGCCCCTTGCCTGTCAGTTTCGGTGGGCCATAGGGCTGTGTCCGGGGCCCCTTCTTTCGATAGCCGGGAGCCAGTAACCCTGGCCCCCAATACGCTGCGAGAGGAGCTGCGGGAGTTCCTGGAGGACGTCCGGGGCTCCCGCAACAAAGTACAGCTCGCTCTCCAGCGATGGGGGGATTTCCACCAAATCCTCCGGGCCGCGAGGGCCCTCATGGGGGAGGGCAAAGGGACTGGGAAGCAGGCCGCCACGGCCTACCAACGGGTCCGCCTTTTCCGTGACTCACTACTCGCCTACGGGGTGGGTCACGGATTGTTACGCGGCCCGATGGGGGCCGTGAGTGACTCTGCCAGCAAGGATCCCCTCCAGCCCTCCTCATGGCATCTCTCCTCTTCGCAACATTGAACACCCGGGGCTGTAGGATGGGTCTCCGCAGGAGCCAGGTGCTCTCCTTCCTTCGGGAGGGGGGGTACTCTGTAGTATTCCTGCAGGAGACCCATACAGATCCAGCCGCTGAAGACAGCTGGCGGCTGGAATGGGGGGACAGAGTCTACTTCAGCCATCTCTCTGTTCGCCAGGCTGGAGTGGCGACCTTGTTCTCCCCCGACCTACGGCCTGAGGTGCTGGGGGTTGCCGAGGCTGTGCCGGGCCGCCTGCTGCACCTACGGGTCCGTATGGAGGGGCTCGTGGTCAATCTCATCAACATCTATGCCCCGACACCGGGCCCGGAACAACTTCGTTTCTATCAGCAGGCGTCCACCTTCCTCGGCACCTTGGATCCTCGCGAGTGCCTGGTCCTGGGCGGGGACTTTAACAACACCCTTGAGAAACGGGACCGCTCGGGGATCGAGCAGTGCCCGGCCGCCGCGGACGTCCTCAGGGAGATTGTCGAACATCACTCCCTGGTGGACGTCTGGCGCGACCACCACCCGGACGACAGCTCAACCTTCACCTTTGTCCGGGTGGAGGCCCATCGGTCGCACCGCTCCCGGTTGGACCGCATCTATTTATCACGTTTTCACCTTTCGCGGGCCCACTCCTCCAGCGTCCGGCCGGCCCCGTTCTCTGATCATCATCTCGCTACCGTGACGGCCTCTCTCTGCGCGGAGAGGCCGGGGCCGGCCTATTGGCATTTTAATAACAGTTTGCTGGAGGATGTGGGTTTCGTGGCGTCCTTCCGGGAGTTCTGGCTGGCCTGGCGAGGGCAACGGCACGCCTTTCCCTCGGCGCGGCGATGGTGGGATCTAGGGAAGGTACGCGCCCGGCTCTTCTGCCGTGACTACACCCGGGGCGCCAGCCGACGGAGGGATGCGACGATAGGGCAGTTGGAACGGGAGGTCTTAGAGCTGGAGAGGCGTCTGGCCGCCAGCCCTGAGGATCCATCCCTCTGTGGGGCGTGCCGGGAGAAGCGGGAGGAGCTCCGGGAACTCGAAGATCATCGGGCCCGGGGCGCCTTCATTCGATCCCGCATCCGTCTCCTTCGGGAGATGGATCGCGGCTCCCGCTTCTTCTACGCCCTGGAGAAAAAGAGGGGGGCTAAGAAACACGTCACCTGTCTCCTCGCAGAAGATGGCACCCCCCTCACGGATCCGGTGGAGATGTGCGGGAGGGCCAAGGCCTTCTACGCGAGCCTTTTCTCCCCGGATCCGACCGATCCTAACGCTTGCAGAGTGCTCTGGGACGAACTCCCTACGGTCAGCACGGGCGACCGAGACCGGCTAGAGCTGCCTCTCACTCTGGCCGAGTTCTCGGAAGCCCTCCGTCGCATGCCAACTAATAAATCTCCGGGACTGGACGGGCTGACCGTGGAGTTCTACCGCGTGTTCTGGGACGTCCTCGGCCCAGACCTTGTCACCGTCTGGGCCGAGTCCTTGCAGGGCGGGGTCCTCCCTCTTTCGTGCAGGCGAGCCGTGCTCGCCTTATTGCCGAAGAAGGGGGACCTCCGCGATTTACGGAATTGGCGTCCCGTCTCGCTCCTCAGCACGGACTATAAAGTCGTAGCAAAGGCCATCTCGCTGCGGCTCGGGTCCGTGCTGGCGGACGTGGTCCACCCAGACCAGACCTACACCGTCCCGGGCCGCACCATTCTCGACAACCTGTATCTGGTCCGGGATCTCTTGGAGCTTGGGTGTAGGGATGGTCTGTCGTTCGCCCTTCTGTCTCTGGATCAGGAGAAGGCATTCGACAGGGTGGATCACGGGTACCTCCTGAGCACTCTGCGAGCGTTTGGCTTTGGGCCCCAGTTTGTGGGTTTTCTCCAGGTGCTGTACGCCTCCGCAGAGTGTCTGGTCAGGCTCAACTGGACCCTGACCGAGCCGGTCAGCTTCGGGCGAGGAGTACGGCAGGGGTGCCCCCTCTCGGGCCAGCTGTACGCTCTGGCGATCGAGCCCTTCCTTTGTCTCCTCCGCAGGAGGTTGACGGGGTTGGTGCTCCGAGAGCCGGAGCTGCGGCTGGTCCTGTCGGCATACGCCGACGATGTGCTCCTCGTGGTCCAGGACCCGGGCGACTTGGTGCGGGTGGAGGCTTGCCAGACGATCTACTCGGCGGCCTCCTCTGCCCGGGTCAACTGGGTCAAGAGCTCTGGCCTGGTGGTAGGGGACGGGTGGCAGGTGAGCTCTCTCCCACCCGCGCTTCAGGCCATCAGGTGGAGTGCGGGTCCGCTGCTCTATCTCGGCGTTTACCTTTCTGCCACGCATCCATCCCCGCCGGAGAACTGGCAAGGTTTAGAGGGCAGGGTGATAGAGCGGATCCGGAAATGGACAGGACTGCTCCGATGCCTCTCCTTTCGAGGGAGAGCACTGGTAATCAATCAATTAGTCCTGTCCATGCTCTGGTACCGGCTCAACACCCTGGTCCCGGCCCCGGGTTTCCTGGCCAACCTCCGGACGTCGATTCTGGAGTTCTTTTGGTCAGGACTGCACTGGGTCTCTGCAGGGGTTCTCCATCTTCCTCTGGAGGAGGGTGGGCAGGGCCTGAAGTGTCCACACACTCAGGTCCATGTCTTCCGTCTCCAGGCCCTGCAGAGGCTCCTTTATGGTGCAGGTAGTCCGGCGTGGAGCGTATTGGCGCACGCCTTCCTGCGCCGTTTCCGAGGGCTCCGATATGACCGGCAGCTCCTTTATCTCCATCCGAGAGGTCTTCCGCGAGACCTCTACGGGCTACCGGTCTTCTACCAAGACCTCCTCCGGACCTGGAAGCTATTCTCAGCGACCAGGTCCGTGGCGGCCACCGAGGGGGCAGATCTCCTCGCGGAGCCCCTGCTACACAACCCCCAGCTCCGTGTGCAGGTGGCGGAGTCCCCCTCGGTGTGCCAGAGGTTGGTCCTGGCAGAAGTCACTAGGGTCGGAGACCTCCTGGACTACGACCGGGGAGATTGGCTGGATCCCCTGACGCTTGCTCAGCGCATGGGGCTCTCCAGACCTCGTACTCCCCGGCGCGTACTTCAGGAGGTGAAGGCTGCTTTGCCGCCAGCTGCTCGGGCTTACCTCGACCGGGTCCTGCGAGAGGGTACGCCCCGCCCTCCCTTCACCCCAACCCCTCCGGACCTTTTTATTGGGCCCCTGCCCCGTGGACCCAACCGGGTCCCCTGTCCCTTCACGGTGAGCCGGCTGCACGAACTGCAGCCGGTCCGCTTCCAGACCGCGCCAAGGAAACATCTATACACGCTCGTGCTCCACACCCTTCATCTCCTCACCCTCACGTCCCGCCCCGATACGAAATGGCGAGACCTCCTGCCACCTCTAGAGGGTGAGACGCCCCGGTGGGCCAGCCTTTACTCCTCCTTAGTCCCAAGGCCCGCTGGGGATGTCAGTTGGCGGCTCCTTCATGGAGCCGTGAGCACGGGCGTGTACTTGGCGCGGTTCACCCCTATCCCCGACACATGTCCCTTTTGCGGTGTGAGGGAGACCCTGGCGCACATTTATCTAGAGTGCGCCAGGCTTCAGCCCCTGTTCCGGCTCCTCTTAGACATTTTGTTGAGGTTTTGGTTGCACTTTTCCCCTCACCTTTTTATTTATGCACTTCCAATCCGCGGCCCCACAAAGTCACGGGACCTCCTGGTCAACCTCCTCCTGGCCCTAGCTAAACTGGCCATCTACAAAACCAGGTTGAGGAGGTTGGCCGATGGAGGCTCCTGTGACTGTGGGGCCTATTTTCGATCCTCTGTTCGTTCACGCATCCGGGCAGAGTTCCTCTGGGCAGCATCCACTGGCTCCCTTGACACCTTTGAGGAGCAGTGGGCGCTGTCCGGGGTTCTCTGCTCGGTGTCCCCATCTGGTTCGCTTTGTTTGACCCTTTGACCGCACTCCCGTTCCTGTTTTTTTCATTTTTTGTCCCCCGGACTCACTTGGTATCCAGGTCCTGTGGATCCCTCCCCTTAGGCTGAAGGGGGGGATCCTTTAGCAGTGGGCGGGCTTCGCCCGCCCACTTCCCGGATCCCAATAAGAACATACTGGTTCCTTACCACTTTCCTATAGCCCTCTGGCCGGGAAGGAGGTAGAGGACTGCTGCTGCTCCTCCTGCTGGGGCTGCTGCTAGGCCCTGGGCCCTCCCAGCTGCTGTTTGCTGCTACTGCTGCTCCAGCTTCTCCCCTGGCTGGGCCAGACACCCCTCCCACTGCTCTACTCTCCGGTTGCTGGCTGCTTGGCAGCTGAATCCTCCCCCCATCAACACCTTGGTTGCTGCTACTCCTGCTGCTGCAGCAACCCCTTGGGGGGGGAGGGGGCCTGCTGGCCCTCTCCCCAGAGGAGGCGTGTGAGGAGCCCCTACTCCAGCCGCTGCTGTGACCACCACCATCTGTGAGGGGTCCTGCCTGACCACCGGACCACCGCCTGGAGTTGCTGGAGCTGCCCTATTTGCTGCCAGGAAGCTTCTGGAACCCAGGGGAGGAAGAACCAGGAAGACCATCGGCTGCTGAGGGAGCGCAGAGACTCTGCAGACCACCGTGGAGGGGGCCTCCTAGAACTGAGTATGTTTCGAACTGTGCTCTCGTGGTGGGGGTATTGACTGTGTTTGTAGGGGCACAGGGGGTGTGGCATAGAGCCCGCCCCCTGGTTCATCTGTGCCCCCCCAACCCCCACCACCACCGCTGCCCCCTCCTCCACCACCACCACCTCTGCTGCCTGCTCACCGTCTGCCCTGGTTCCTGCCTCTGGACTCAGCTGCTTGCCTGGCTAGCCAAGCCCGTTTCCACCTTTTGGGCCTGAAGCAGCGGCCAGCCCAACTATTGACTTTGCATGAGCGCACGTGGGTGCACGTGCCCCTCCCCATACCCCTTGGACTGACCCTCCCCCTCCATCAGCACACCCCTTGCTTTGTCCTTTGCCACCCGCCCCATTTCCCCTTGCAGCTATCTGGGCCCCTCTCCTTTTTTGGTCCCAGCCCCTTGCTAGTTTCAGTTTTGCCCGCCCCGCCCCTCTCCCTCTGCAGCCTTGTTTGTTTGCCCTGCCCTAGCCCTGAAACTAGTCCCTTGGTTTTTTGCCCCATTCCCAGTTGGTTGTCTCCCTCCCCCTGAAGCTCCATTTGCCCTGATTAGCCCCCCGCTTTCGTGAACCCACGCCCCCTCCCATGCGCTTGTGCCCCTCCCCTGTTTAGTTTTGCTCCTATCTCACTGCACCCCCATGCTGTTATATCATCCCCTCCCCAGTGCAACAAGAGGAGCCGGATTTCCCATCTTGTGTCGGTGACTGAACCCTACCCCCACACTAGTCCGAGATAACCCTGAACCCTGTCCCCACTTTTAGTGCCCTCCTCCCCTGCCTGCAGCCTAGCAGGGAGGAGTGGTCACCCCAATTCCTCTCCCCGCCCCCTCTCAAGAGTTTTCCCTTCCCCCCCTGTTCATCATGGCAGGCGATATGGAGGGAGAAGCCCCTCCAGATGGCATGGCTGCCCCACCTCCGCCTGTTCCCCCGTCACCCTCCCTAGCCTCCACCTCGACCGCCGCTGCCGAACCACCTGCTCTCGCCCCCGCTGGGGCACCGGCAGCGGCGGACACTGAAGAGACCTCCGCTGCTGCCACGTCCCTCGCCCCCCATGATCCTGGGGGAGCCCCCCCAGCCGGCAGGAAGGGCCAGGGTAAAAAGAAGGGTAAGGGCCCCGCGACAAAGGCCAGACCCTCCATGGCAGAGGCAGCCACTACTGCTGCGGCCCTGCCACCGGCCGCGGCGCCCTTCCCTGCTGTTCCCTCTACCAGCTCTGCGGGTGTCCCACCCCCGGCCCCCAGAGCGTACGCCCAGGTGGCGGCAACCCCCCCACCTGCCGCAACGTCACCTAACCCGCCCACCGCCTCAGCTACCATCTATAGCGGCCGGGGCCCCTTTCCCACCTTGACCAGGAGGCATGGCGTCCGTTGCCTCCTGGTACCCGCCTCGCCCCACGTAGAAACGTATGTGCGGGCGTTGGCGAGGGTGGTGGGGCCCACGGCCATCGTAGCGGCCTCCAAAATGTACGGGAAGGTAGTCTTCTTCCTCGCATCGGAGGCCGCGGCCCAAGAGGCGGTGGAGAAGGGCCTGGCGGTGGGGGGCGTGTTCGTCCCATTAGAGCCGTTGGAGGACTTGGGCGTCCGCCTAGTCCTCACTTCCGTCCCTCCCTTCCTCCCCAATGCCGCCCTGTTACCTGCCCTCTCCGCCCTGGGGAGACCCATCTCTGTAGTCAGCCCTCTCCCACTGGGCTGCAAAGACCCCGCCCTCCGTCACATCCTCTCGTTCCGCCGGCAGGTGCAGCTCCAAATGCCGCCGGCGGCACGTGACGGGGAGGCGCTCGAGGGGTCCTTTATGGTCCCCTATCACGGGGCCCGTTACCGGGTGTATTATTCCACGGGGGAGGCCCGGTGCTACCTCTGCCGGGCGATGGGACACGTCCGGAGGGACTGTCCCTTGGCCCGGCAAGGAGGAGCATCCGAGACCCCCGAGCCCCGGCAGGGCGTCGGCCCCGTCATCGCCAGCGCCCCTGTATGCCCGGTGCCCAGAGCCGCCCCTCCTCCTTCCCAGTCTACCGCTGTTCCCACTCGGGCCCTGGGAGTACCTCCCCCAGTGAGCCCAGATGAGCGGGAGAGGCCCACTGTGAACAGTCTGCTGAGGCCTGTGGAGGAGGGTGAGGCAGGGATATCGCCGGGCGTGGGAGAGGGCCCGCCCCAGAGAGACTTTTCTCTCCCTTATGCTGCCCCACCACTACCTCCCCGCGTCCCTAAGAAATCATCCCTCCCCCCTGACCCGACCCTTACTAGCCAGCCCCCAGATGATGCCATGGAGGGCTGGGCCTTAGTACAGGGGAAGCGGGGCAAGCGGAAGGCTCGAGCCCCGCTCCTTTCCACCGATGCGGAAGCCCCCCGGAAAACCAGGAAGGGGGGAACTGATGCCGAGCCTTCCGCTTTGCCCCCGAGCGGCTTTAGTCCGCCAGACCCGGCTGGGAAAGACGTGGCAGCACCGGAAGGTATTACCGCCCCTCCCTCGGGAGCCCCTGATGGAGCCCCTTCTGCCCCGTTTGTCAACCCTGCACGCCCCAACCCGAGCATCGCTTCAGGTGCCGGCGGGGAGAACCCCGGGGTGGCAGAAGGTGACCTGCCCTCCATCTACGAGGAGATCGAGGCCCTGGGTCTGACCCCAATCACCCAGGGGGAGGACGACCCTTTACCGGCAGGCCTCGATCTCAATGACCTCACCCCGGTGCCCCTTTCCCCCCTCTCCCCATGCTCCCTCCCCTTGACCGCCGGTTCCGCTCCCACCTCCGAGGATCCCCTGGGCTCTTCCACCTGCCCGGTCGCAAGTGACACCTCGCTGACGGCCGCCAAGCCTCCTGAAGCGACGGCCGGTGCCCTGCGGCCGGGACCCGAATCCCAGGGGGTACCCCTCATTGGGGTGGGACAACAGTTCTCCTTCCCAGGCGGGGACCCCGCAAATATCTGTCCACCTCCCGATGCCGTGGCTGTAACACAAACCATCATGCTAGAGCCCGGCATCGTGGGGGGTCCCCTTCCCAATTCCCAGATCCCTCAGCCACACCAAGAGAGGCCACCTCCCAGTGGCCCAGCTCCTGCGGCTCAGGATCCTCTACCCGTTCCTCAGCCCGGCCCTGCTCATGTCCCCCTCCCTGCCCCTACTTCTGATCCCTGCCCCGCCCCTGATGCCGTCCCAATCTCCCACACCTCCCATGATGACACTGCCGCCTCTGGGGCTGTCTCCCTCCCCTTCTCAGAGGATGACCCCCAGGGAGCGGCTCCGGTATTTCCTCGTCCCGACCCACCAGAGGCTGCTCTTCTCCCTCCGCCACCTCCCCCAACTAAGCCGAATTTCGGGTTGGGCCCTAAGGTGCCGGCCCAGCAGGAGCTGCGTCGAGGGTCCGCCCCTTGCCTGTCCGTTTCGGTGGGCCATAGGGCTGTGCCCGGGGCCCCTTCTTTCGATAGCCGGGAGCCAGTAACCCCGGCCCCCCATACGCTGCGAGAGGAGCTGCAGGAGTTCCTGGAGGACGTCCGGGGCTCCCGCAACAAAGTACAGCTCGCTCTCCAGCGATGGGGGGATTTCCACCAAATCCTCCGGGCCGCGAGGGCCCTCATGGGGGAGGGCAAAGGGACTGGGAAGCAGGCCGCCACGGCCTACCAACGGGTCCGCCTTTTCCGTGACTCACTCCTCGCCTACGGGGTGGGTCACGGATTGTTACGCGGCCCGATGGGGGCCGTGAGTGACTCTGCCAGCAAGGATCCCCCCCAGCCCTCCTCATGGCATCTCTCCTCTTCGCAACATTGAACACCCGGGGCTGTAGGATGGGTCTCCGCAGGAGCCAGGTGCTCTCCTTCCTTCGGGAGGGGGGGTACTCTGTAGTATTCCTGCAGGAGACCCATACGGATCCAGCCGCTGAAGACAGCTGGCGGCTGGAATGGGGGGACAGAGTCTACTTCAGCCATCTCTCTGTTCGCCAGGCTGGAGTGGCGACCTTGTTCTCCCCCGACCTACGGCCTGAGGTGCTGGGGGTTGCCGAGGCTGTGCCGGGCCGCCTGCTGCACCTACGGGTCCGTATGGAGGGGCTCGTGGTCAATCTCGTCAACATCTATGCCCCGACACCGGGCCCGGAACAACTTCGTTTCTATCAGCAGGCGTCCACCTTCCTCGGCACCTTGGATCCTCGCGAGTGCCTGGTCCTGGGCGGGGACTTTAACAACACCCTTGAGAAACGGGACCGCTCGGGGATCGAGCAGTGCCCGGCCGCCGCGGACGTCCTCAGGGAGATTGTCGAACATCACTCCCTGGTGGACGTCTGGCGCGACCACCACCCGGACGACAGCTCAACCTTCACCTTTGTCCGGGTGGAGGCCCATCGGTCGCACCGCTCCCGGTTGGACCGCATCTATTTATCACGTTTTCACCTTTCGCGAGCCCACTCCTCCAGCGTCCGGCCGGCCCCGTTCTCTGATCATCATCTCGCTACCGTGACGGCCTCTCTCTGCGCGGAGAGGCCGGGGCCGGCCTATTGGCATTTTAATAACAGTTTGCTGGAGGATGTGGGTTTCGTGGCGTCCTTCCGGGAGTTCTGGCTGGCCTGGCGAGGGCAACGGCACGCCTTTCCCTCGGCGCGGCGATGGTGGGATCTAGGGAAGGTACGCGCCCGGCTCTTCTGCCGTGACTACACCCGGGGCGCCAGCCGACGGAGGGATGCGACGATAGGGCAGTTGGAACGGGAGGTCTTAGAGCTGGAGAGGCGTCTGGCCGCCAGCCCTGAGGATCCATCCCTCTGTGGGGCGTGCCGGGAGAAGCGGGAGGAGCTCCGGGAACTCGAAGATCATCGGGCCCGGGGCGCCTTCATTCGATCCCGCATCCGTCTCCTTCGGGAGATGGATCGCGGCTCCCGCTTCTTCTACGCCCTGGAGAAAAAGAGGGGGGCTAAGAAACACGTCACCTGTCTCCTCGCAGAAGATGGCACCCCCCTCACGGATCCGGTGGAGCTGTGCGGGAGGGCCAAGGCCTTCTACGCGAGCCTTTTCTCCCCGGATCCGACCGATCCTAACGCTTGCAGAGTGCTCTGGGACGAACTGCCTACGGTCAGCACGGGCGACCGAGACCGGCTAGAGCTGCCTCTCACTCTGGCCGAGTTCTCGGAAGCCCTCCGTCGCATGCCAACTAATAAATCTCCAGGACTGGACGGGCTGACCGTGGAGTTCTACCGCGTGTTCTGGGACGTCCTCGGCCCAGACCTTGTCACCGTCTGGGCCGAGTCCTTGCAGGGCGGGGTCCTCCCTCTTTCGTGCAGGCGAGCCGTGCTCGCCTTATTGCCGAAGAAGGGGGACCTCCGCGATTTACGGAATTGGCGTCCCGTCTCGCTCCTCAGCACGGACTATAAAGTCGTAGCAAAGGCCATCTCGCTGCGGCTCGGGTCCGTGCTGGCGGACGTGGTCCACCCAGACCAGACCTACACCGTCCCGGGCCGCACCATTCTCGACAACCTGTATCTGGTCCGGGATCTCTTGGAGCTTGGGTGTAGGGATGGTCTGTCGTTCGCCCTTCTGTCTCTGGATCAGGAGAAGGCGTTCGACAGGGTGGATCACGGGTACCTCCTGAGCACTCTGCGAGCGTTTGGCTTTGGGCCCCAGTTTGTGGGTTTTCTCCAGGTGCTGTACGCCTCCGCAGAGTGTCTGGTCAGGCTCAACTGGACCCTGACCGAGCCGGTCAGCTTCGGGCGAGGAGTACGGCAGGGGTGCCCCCTCTCGGGCCAGCTGTACGCTCTGGCGATCGAGCCCTTCCTTTGTCTCCTCCGCAGGAGGTTGACGGGGTTGGTGCTCCGAGAGCCGGAGCTGCGGCTGGTCCTGTCGGCATACGCCGACGATGTGCTCCTCGTGGTCCAGGACCCGGGCGACTTGGTGCGGGTGGAGGCTTGCCAGACGATCTACTCGGCGGCCTCCTCTGCCCGGGTCAACTGGGTCAAGAGCTCTGGCCTGGTGGTAGGGGACGGGTGGCAGGCGAGCTCTCTCCCACCCGCGCTTCAGGCCATCAGGTGGAGTGCGGGTCCGCTGCTCTATCTCGGCGTTTACCTTTCTGCCACGCATCCATCCCCGCCGGAGAACTGGCAAGGTTTAGAGGGCAGGGTGATAGAGCGGATCCGGAAATGGACAGGACTGCTCCGATGCCTCTCCTTTCGAGGGAGAGCACTGGTAATCAATCAATTAGTCCTGTCCATGCTCTGGTACCGGCTCAACACCCTGGTCCCGGCCCCGGGTTTCCTGGCCAACCTCCGGACGTCGATTCTGGAGTTCTTTTGGTCAGGACTGCACTGGGTCTCTGCAGGGGTTCTCCATCTTCCTCTGGAGGAGGGTGGGCAGGGCCTGAAGTGTCCACACACTCAGGTCCATGTCTTCCGTCTCCAGGCCCTGCAGAGGCTCCTTTATGGTGCAGGTAGTCCGGCGTGGAGCGTATTGGCGCACGCCTTCCTGCGCCGTTTCCGAGGGCTCCGATATGACCGGCAGCTCCTTTATCTCCATCCCAGAGGTCTTCCGCGAGACCTCTACGGGCTGCCGGTCTTCTACCAGGACCTCCTCCGGACCTGGAAGCTATTCTCAGCGACCAGGTCCGTGGCGGCCACCGAGGGGGCAGATCTCCTCGCGGAGCCCCTGCTACACAACCCCCAGCTCCGTGTGCAGGTGGCGGAGTCCCCCTCGGTGCGCCAGAGGTTGGTCCTGGCAGAAGTCACTAGGGTCGGAGACCTCCTGGACTACGACCGGGGAGATTGGCTGGATCCCCTGACGCTTGCTCAGCGCATGGGGCTCTCCAGACCTCGTACTCCCCGGCGCGTACTTCAGGAGGTGAAGGCTGCTTTGCCGCCCACTGCTCGGGCTTACCTCGACCGGGTCCTGCGAGAGGGTACGCCCCGCCCTCCCTTCACCCCAAGCCCTCCGGACCTTTTTATTGGGCCCCTGCCACGTGGACCCAACCGGATCCCCTGTCCCTTCACGGTGAGCCGGCTGCACGAACTGCAGCCGGTCCGCTTCCAGACCGCGCCAAGGAAACATCTATACACGCTCGTACTCCACACCCTTCATCTCCTCACCCTCACGTCCCGCCCCGATACGAAATGGCGAGACCTCCTGCCACCTCTAGAGGGTGAGAAGCCCCGGTGGGCCAGCCTTTACTCCTCCTTAGTCCCAAGGCCCGCCGGGGATGTCAGTTGGCGGCTCCTTCATGGAGCCGTGAGCACGGGCGTGTACTTGGCGCGGTTCACCCCTATCCCCGACACATGTCCCTTTTGCGGTGTGAGGGAGACCCTGGCGCACATTTATCTAGAGTGCGCCAGGCTTCAGCCCCTGTTCCGGCTCCTCTTAGACATTTTGTTGAGGTTTTGGTTGCACTTTTCCCCTCACCTTTTTATTTATGCACTTCCAATCCGCGGCCCCACAAAGTCACGGGACCTCCTGGTCAACCTCCTCTTGGCCCTAGCTAAACTGGCCATCTACAAAACCAGGTTGAAGAGGCTGGCCGATGGAGGCTCCTGTGACTGTGGGGCCTATTTTCGATCCTCTGTTCGTTCACGCATCCGGGCAGAGTTCCTCTGGGCAGCATCCACTGGCTCCCTTGACACCTTTGAGGAGCAGTGGGCGCTGTCCGGGGTTCTCTGCTCGGTGTCCCCATCTGGTTCACTTTGTTTGACCCTTTGACCGCACTCCCATTCCTGTTTTTTTCATTTTTTGTCCCCCGGACTCACTTGGTATCCAGGTCCTGTGGATCCCTCCCCTTAGGCTGAAGGGGGGGATCCTTTAGCAGTGGGCGGGCTTTGCCCGCCCACTTCCCGGATCCCAATAAGAACATACTGGTTCCTTACCACTTTCCTATAGCCCTCTGGCCGGGAAGGAGGTAGAGGGCTGCTGCTGCTCCTCCTGCTCATCTTGCTGGGGCTGCTGCTAGGCCCTGGGCCCTCCCAGCTGCTGTTTGTTGCTACTGCTGCTCCAGCTTCTCCCCTGGCTAGGCCAGACACCCCTCCCACTACTCTACTCTCTGGTTGCTGGCTGCCTGGCAGCTGAACCCCCCCCCCCCCAACACCTTGGTTGCTGCTACTCCTGCTACTGCAGCAACCCCTTGGGGGGGAGGGGGCCTGCTGGCCCTCTCCCCAGAGGAGGGGTGTGAGGGACCCCTGCTCCAGCCGCTGCTGTGACCACTACCACCACCAGCTGTGAGGGGTCCTGCATGACCACCGGACCACCACCTGGAGTTGCTGGAGCTGCTGCTGCTGCCCTGTTTGCTGCCAGGAAGCTGCTGGTACCCAGAGGAGGAAGGCCCGGAAGACCGTCGGCGGAGACTCTGCAGACCACCGTGGAGGGGGCCTCCAAGAACTGAGTAATCTTTCGAACTGTGCTCTAGTGGTGGGGGTATTGACTGTGTTTGTAGGGGCAAAGGGGGTGTGGCGCCGAGCCTGCCCCCTCGTCCACCTGTGCCCCCCCATAACCCCCACCACCACCGCTGCCCCCTCCACCACCTCTGCTGGCTGCTCACCATCTGCCTTGTGCTACAGCCTCTGGACTTAGCTGCTTCCATGGCCTGCCACAAACTTTTAACATCATTTGGACCTGCAGTGGCAACCAGCCCCACCCATTGACTTTGTGCAAGCGCACGTGGGTGCACGTGCCCCTCCCATACCCCTTGGACTGACCCTCTTCCCCCCAGCAGCATGTCCCTTGCTTTGTCCCTTGCCACCTGCCCCATTTACCCCTTGCAGTTGTTTGCCCCCCTTTTTTTTTGGTCCCAGCCCCTTACTAGTTTGTTTTGTCTGCCCTGCCCCTCTCCCTCTACAGCCTTGTTTGTTTGCCCTACCCTAGCCCTGCAACTAGTCCCTTGTTTTTCTGCCCCATTCTTAGTTGGTTGTCTCCCTCCCCCTGAAGCTCCGTTTGCCCTGATTAGCCCCCCGCTTCCGTGAACCCACGCCCCCTCCCATACGCTTGTGCCCCTCCCCTGTTTAATTTTGACCCCATCTCACTGCACCCCCATGCTGTTATATCATCCCCTCCCCTAGTGCAACAAGGGGAGCCGGATTTCCCATCTTGTGTCGGTGACTGAACCCTACCCCCGCAGTAGTCCGAGTTAACCCTGAACCCTGAACCCTGTCCCCACTTTTATTGCCCTCCTCCCCTGCCTGCAGCCTAGCAGGGAGGAGTGGTCACCCCAATTCCTCTCCCCACCCCCCCTCTCAGGAGTTTTCCCTTCCTCCCCTGTTCATCATGGCAGGCGATATGGAGGGAGAAGCCCCTCCAGATGGCATGGCTGCCCCTCCTCCGCCTGTTCCCCCGTCACCCTCCCTAGCCTCCACCTCGACCGCCGCTGCCGAACCACCTGCTCTCGCCCCCGCTGGGGCACCGGCAGTGGCGGACACTGAAGAGACCTCCGCTGCTGCCACGTCCCTCGCCCCCCATGATCCTGGGGGAGCCCCCCCAGCCGGCAGGAAGGGCCAGGGTAAAAAGAAGGGTAAGGGCCCCGCGACAAAGGCCAGGCCCTCCATGGCAGAGGCAGCCACTACTGCTGCGGCCCTGCCACCGGCCGCGGCACCCTTCCCTGCTGTTCCCTCTACCAGCTCTGCAGGTGTCCCAACCCCGGCCCCCAGAGCGTACGCCCAGGTGGCGGCAACCCCCCCACCTACCGCAACATCACCTAACCCGCCCACCGCCTCAGCTACCATCTATAGCGGCCAGGGCCCCTTTCCCACCTTCACCAGGAGGCATGGCGTCCGTTGCCTCCTGGTACCCGCCTCGCCCCACGTAGAAACGTATGTGCGGGCGTTGGCGAGGGTGGTGGGGCCCACGGCCATCGTAGCGGCCTCCAAAATGTACGGGAAGGTAGTCTTCTTCCTCGCATCGGAGGCCGCGGCCCAAGAGGCGGTGGAGAAGGGCCTGGCGGTGGGGGGCGTGTTCGTCCCATTAGAGCCGCTGGAGGACTTGGGCGTCCGCCTAGTCCTCACTTCCGTCCCTCCCTTCCTCCCCAATGCCGCCCTGTTACCTGCCCTCTCCGCCCTAGGGAGACCCATCTCTGTAGTCAGCCCTCTCCCACTGGGCTGCAAAGACCCCGCCCTCCGTCACATCCTCTCGTTCCGCCGGCAGGTGCAGCTCCAAATGCCCCCGGCTGCACGTGACGGGGAGGCGCTCGAGGGGTCCTTTATGGTCCCCTATCACGGGGCCCGTTACCGGGTGTACTATTCCACGGGGGAGGCCCGGTGCTACCTCTGCCGGGCGATGGGACACGTCCGGAGGGACTGTCCCTTGGCCCGGCAAGGGGGAGCATCCGAGAACCCCGAGCCCCGGCAGGGCGTCGGCCCCGTCATCGCCGGTGCCCCTGTATGCCCGGTGCCCAGAGCCGCCCCTCCTCCTTCCCAGTCCACCGCTGCTCCCGCTCGGGCCCTGGGAGTACCTCCCCCAGTGAGCCCAGACGAGCGGGAGAGGCCCACTGCGAACAGTCTGCTGAGGCCTGTGGAGGAGGGTGAGGCAGGGATATCGCCGGGCGTGGGAGAGGGCCCGCCCCAGGGAGACTTTTCTCTCCCTTATGCTGCCCCACCACTACCTCCCCGAGTCCCTAAGGAATCGCGCCCCCCCCCTGACCCGACCCTTACTAGCCAGCCCCCAGATGATGCCATGGAGGGCTGGGCCTTAGTACAGGGGAAGCGGGGCAAGCGGAAGGCTTGAGCCCCGCTCCTTTCCACCGATGCGGAAGCCCCCCGGAAGACCAGGAAGGGGGGAACTGATGCCGAGCCTTCCGCTTTGCCCCCGAGCGGCTTTAGTCCGCCAGAACCGGCTGGGAAAGACGTGGCAGCACCGGAAGGTATTACCGCCCCTCCCTCGGGAGCCCCTGATGGAGCCCCTTCTGCCCTGTTTGTCAACCCTGCACGCCGCGACCCGGGCATCGCTTCAGGTGCCGGCGGGGAGAACCCCGGGGTGGCAGAAGGTGACCTGCCCTCCATCTACGAGGAGATCGAGGCCCTGGGTCTGACCCCAATCACCCAGGGGGAGGAAGACCCTTTACCAGCAGGCCTCGACCTCAATGACCTCACCCCGGTGCCCCTTTCCCCCCTCTCCCCATGCTCCCTCCCCTTGACCGCCGGTTCCGCTCCCACCTCCGAGGATCCCCTGGGCTCTTCCACCTGCCCGGTCGCAAGTGACACCTCGCTGACGGCCGCCAAGACTCCTGAAGCGACGGCCGGTGCCCTGCGGCCGGGACCCGAATCCCAGAGGGTACCCCTCATTGGGGTGGGACAACAGTTCTCCTTCCCAGGCGGGGACCCCACAAATATCTGTCCACCTCCCGATGCCGTGGCTGTAACAGACACCATCATACTAGAGCCCGGCATCGTGGGGGGTCCCCTTCCCAATTCCCAGATCCCTCAGCCACACCAAGAGAGGCCACCTCCCAGTGGCCCAGCTCCTGCGGCTCAGGATCCTCTACCCGTTCCTCAGCCCGGCCCTGCTCATGTCCCGCTCCCTGCCCCTACTTCTGATCCCTGCCCCGCCCCTGATGCCATCCCAATCTCCCACACCTCCCATGATGACACTGCCGCCTCTGGGGCTGTCTCCCTCCCCTTCTCAGAGGATGACCCCCAGGGAGCGGCTCCAGTAATTCCTCGTCCCGACCCACCAGAGGCTGCTCTTCTCCCTCCGCCGCCTCTCCCAACTAAGCCGAATTTCGGGTTGGGCCCTAAGGTGCCGGCCCAGCAGGAGCTGCGTCGAGGGTCCGCCCCTTGCCTATCTGTTTTGGTGGGCCATAGGGCTGTGTCCGGGGCCCCTTCTTTTGATAGCCGGGAGCCAGTAACCCCGCCCCCCCATACGCTGCGAGAGGAGCTGCGGGAGTTCCTGGAGGACGTCCGGGGCTCCCGCAACAAAGTACAGCTCGCTCTCCAGCGATGGGGGGATTTCCACCAAATCCTCCGGGCCGCGAGGGCCCTCATGGGGGAGGGCAAAGGGACTGGGAAGCAGGCCGCCACGGCCTACCAACGGGTCCGCCTTTTCCGTGACTCACTACTCGCCTACGGGGTGGGTCACGGATTGTTACGCGGCCCGATGGGGGCCGTGAGTGACTCTGCCAGCAAGGATCCCCTCCAGCCCTCCTCATGGCATCTCTCCTCTTCGCAACATTGAACACCCGGGGCTGTAGGATGGGTCTCCGCAGGAACCAGGTGCTCTCCTTCCTTCGGGAGGGGGGGTACTCTGTAGTATTCCTGCAGGAGACCCATACAGATCCAGCCGCTGAAGACAGCTGGCGGCTGGAATGGGGGGACAGAGTCTACTTCAGCCATCTCTCTGTTCGCCAGGCTGGAGTGGCGACCTTGTTCTCCCCCGACCTACGGCCTGAGGTGCTGGGGGTTGCCGAGGCTGTGCCGGGCCGCCTGCTGCACCTACGGGTCCGTATGGAGGGGTTCGTGGTCAATCTCATCAACATCTATGCCCCGACACCGGGCCCGGAACAACTTCGTTTCTATCAGCAGGCGTCCACCTTCCTCGGCACCTTGGATCCTCGCGAGTGCCTGGTCCTGGGCGGGGACTTTAACAACACCCTTGAGAAACGGGACCGCTCGGGGATCGAGCAGTGCCCGGCCGCCGCGGACGTCCTCAGGGAGATTGCCGAACATCACTCCCTGGTGGACGTCTGGCGCGACCACCACCCGGACGACAGCTCAACCTTCACCTTTGTCCGAGTGGAGGCCCATCGGTCGCACCACTCCCGGTTGGACCGCATCTATTTATCACGTTTTCACCTTTCGCGGGCCCACTCCTCCAGCGTCCGGCCTGCCCCGTTCTCTGATCATCATCTCGCTACCGTGACGGCCTCTCTCTGCGCGGAGAGGCCGGGGCCGGCCTATTGGCATTTTAATAACAGTTTGCTGGAGGATGTGGGTTTCGTGGCATCCTTCCGGGAGTTCTGGCTGGCCTGGCGAGGGCAACGGCACGCCTTTCCCTCGGCGCGGCGATGGTGGGATCTAGGGAAGGTACGCGCCCGGCTCTTCTGCCGTGACTACACCCGGGGCGCCAGCCGACGGAGGGATGCGACGATAGGGCAGTTGGAACGGGAGGTCTTAGAGCTGGAGAGGCGTCTGGCCGCCAGCCCTGAGGATCCATCCCTCTGTGGGGCGTGCCGGGAGAAGCGGGAGGAGCTCCGGGAACTCGAAGATCATCGGGCCCGGGGCGCCTTCGTTCGATCCCGCATCCGTCTCCTTCGGGAGATGGATCGCGGCTCCCGCTTCTTCTACGCCCTGGAGAAAAAGAGGGGGGCTAAGAAACACGTCACCTGTCTCCTCGCAGAAGATGGCACCCCCCTCACGGATCCGGTGGAGATGTGCAGGAGGGCCAAGGCCTTCTACGCGAGCCTTTTCTCCCCGGATCCGACCGATCCTAACGCTTGCAGAGTGCTCTGGGACGAACTCCCTGCGGTCAGCACGGGCGACCGAGACCGGCTAGAGCTGCCTCTCACTCTGGCCGAGTTCTCGGAAGCCCTCCGTCGCATGCCAACTAATAAATCTCCGGGACTGGACGGGCTGACCGTGGAGTTCTACCGCGTGTTCTGGGACGTCCTCGGCCCACACCTTGTCACCGTCTGGGCCGAGTCCTTGCAGGGCGGGGTCCTCCCTCTTTCGTGCAGGCGAGCCGTGCTCGCCTTATTGCCGAAGAAGGGGGACCTCCGCGATTTACGGAATTGGCGTCCCGTCTCGCTCCTCAGCACGGACTATAAAGTCGTAGCAAAGGCCATCTCGCTGCGGCTCGGGTCCGTGCTGGCGGACGTAGTCCACCCAGACCAGACCTACACCGTCCCGGGCCGCATCATTCTCGACAACCTGTATCTGGTCCGGGATCTCTTGGAGCTTGGGTGTAGGGATGGTCTGTCGTTCGCCCTTCTGTCTCTGGATCAGGAGAAGGCGTTCGACAGGGTGGATCACGGGTACCTCCTGAGCACTCTGCGAGCGTTTGGCTTTGGGCCCCAGTTTGTGGGTTTTCTCCAGGTGCTGTACGCCTCCGCAGAGTGTCTGGTCAGGCTCAACTGGACCCTGACCGAGCCGGTCAGCTTCGGGCGAGGAGTACGGCAGGGGTGCCCCGTCTCGGGCCAGCTGTACGCTCTGGCGATCGAGCCCTTCCTTTGTCTCCTCCGCAGGAGGTTGACGGGGTTGGTGCTCCGAGAGCCGGAGCTGCGGCTGGTCCTGTCGGCATACGCCGACGATGTGCTCCTCGTGGTCCAGGACCCGGGCGACTTGGTGCGGGTGGAGGCTTGCCAGACGATCTACTCGGCAGCCTCCTCTGCCCAGGTCAACTGGGTCAAGAGCTCTGGCCTGGTGGTAGGGGACGGGTGGCAGGCGAGCTCTCTCCCACCCGCGCTTCAGGCCATCAGGTGGAGCGCGGGTCCGCTGCTCTATCTCGGCGTTTACCTTTCTGCCACGCATCCATCCCCGCCGGAGAACTGGCAAGGTTTAGAGGGCAGGGTGATAGAGCGGATCCGGAAATGGACAGGACTGCTCCGGTGCCTCTCCTTTCGAGGGAGAGCACTGGTAATCAATCAATTAGTCCTGTCCATGCTCTGGTACCGGCTCAACACCCTGGTCCCGGCCCCGGGTTTCCTGGCCAACCTCCGGACGTCGATTCTGGAGTTCTTTTGGTCAGGACTGCACTGGGTCTCTGCAGGGGTTCTCCATCTTCCTCTGGAGGAGGGTGGGCAGGGCCTGAAGTGTCCACACACTCAGGTCCATGTCTTCCATCTCCAGGCCCTGCAGAGGCTCCTTTATGGTGCAGGTAGTCCGGCGTGGAGCGTATTGGTGCACGCCTTCCTGCGCCGTTTCCGAGGTTCCGATATGACCGGCAGCTCCTTTATCTCCATCCGAGAGGTCTTCCGCGAGACCTCTACGGGCTGCCGGCCTTCTACCAGGACCTCCTCCGGACCTGGAAGCTATTCTCAGCGACCAGGTCCATGGCGGCCACCGAGGGGGCAGATCTCCTCGCGGAGCCCCTGCTACACAACCCCCAGCTCCGTGTGCAGGTGGCGGAGTCCCCCTCGGTGCGCCAGAGGTTGGTCCTGGCAGAAGTCACTAGGGTCGGAGACCTCCTGGACTACGACCGGGGAGATTGGCTGGATCCCCTGACGCTTGCTCAGCGCATGGGGCTCTCCAGACCTCGTACTCCCCGGCGCGTACTTCAGGAGGTGAAGGCTGCTTTGCCGCACGCTGCTCGGGTTTACCTCGACCGGGTCCTGCGAGAGGGTACGCCCTGCCCTCCCTTCACCCCAAGCCCTCTGGACCTTTTTATTGGGCCCCTGCCCCGTGGACCCAACCGGGTCCCCTGTCCCTTCACGGTGAGCCGGCTGCACGAACTGCAGCCGGTCCGCTTCCACACCGCGCCAAGGAAACATCTATACACGCTCGTGCTCCACACCCTTCATCTCCTCACCCTCACGTCCTGCCCCGATACGAAATGGCGAGACCTCCTGCCACCTCTAGAGGGTGAGAAGCCCCGGTGGGCCAGCCTTTACTCCTCCTTAGTCCCAAGGCCCGCCGGGGACGTCAGTTGGCGGCTCCTTCATGGAGCCGTGAGCACGGGCGTGTGCTTGGCGCGGTTCACCCCAGTCCCCGACACATGTCCCTTTTACGGTGTGAGGGAGACCCTGGCGCACATTTATCTGGAGTGTGCCAGGCTGCAGCCCCTGTTCCGGCTCCTCTTAGACATTTTGTTGAGGTTTTGGTTGCACCTTTCCCCTCACCTTTTTATTTATGCACTTCCAATCCGCGGCCCCACAAAGTCGCAGGACCTCCTGGTCAACCTCCTCCTGACCCTAGCTAAACTGGCCATCTACAAAACCAGGGTGAGGAGGTTGGCCGATGGAGGCTCCTGTGACTGTGGGGCCTATTTTCGATCCTCTGTTCGTTCACGCATCCGGGCAGAGTTCCTCTGGGCAGCGTCCACTGGCTCCCTTGACACCTTTGAGGAGCAGTGGGCGCTGTCCGGGGTTCTCTGCTTGGTGTCTCTATCTGGTTCACTTCGTTTGACCCTTTGACCGCACTCCCGTTCCTGTTTTTTCATTTTTTGTCCCCCGGAATCACTTGGTATCCAGGTCCTGTGGATCCCTCCCCTTAGGCTGAAGGGGGGGATCCTTTAGCAGTGGGCGGGCTTTGCCCGCCCACTTCCTGGATCCCAATAGGAACATACTGGTTCCTTACCACTTTCCGATAGCCCTCTGGCCTTGCCCGGTCACAATACACAGCAAAGTACAAATCTGATGAACTAACTTACTGGTTAACAATATAAAAAAAAAACATACTGTTTCCTTACCACTTTCCTATAGCCCTCTGGCCTTGCCCGGTCACAATATATATATATTAGAAGGAACATCCCTGGAGTTTGAATGCTGTTAAGTTGCCCCTTTGCTGAAAGGTCTATGGTTGGAGGGGGATCCCTATTATATGGATGATGACATTGCGTCCATTTGCAATTCTTTTGGCAGCTTGTTCTAAAGCCTATGCTGGATATCACATGACCTCCCACTAGCCCCTTAAATTGTGTTAGTTGGAATATCTCTCTAATACCTTTGACGGACCATTACAATTACCTTGGTGTTCATCCAAACACAGCTGCAAGAACTTTGGTTTTGTTGTTCATAAAGAAAGTTAAACCCTCCCCCATGTGTGACAGCAGGACTGAAAAAGTGTTTGTGAGGGTCAAGCAACCCAAACATCTTTCCACCACCTCCTGTTCGAACCTCCCTAAACCCTTGAGCATGGGAGCCTCCTCACACCTGTCCAACTCTTCCAGAGGACAACTTTCAGTGGGGGGCCCAGGGGCCTAAGTGGTCCCTGGAGCTCTTAACAACTTTTGAAGGTTAAAATGTAAAAATCAGTCTATTTCAAGAGCAATTGTTGTAATTATGTCGTCCTCCTCCCCAACCAGTAGTGCCTGTTCTGTACTGCCCCCAAATCACCTGGCAGCTCTCACTCCTCTCAATAGCATGTCTGTGGGCCCCCACCTGCAGAGAGTGGAGGAATCAGAGAGAGGAAGAAGGATGTGGGCAATTCCATGCCCCACCCCTCATCCAAGTGTTGTCCCCCACATCCCCCCAATCACCTGTGTTGGTATTTCCTGATTCAGACACACAGGGATCAGCAGGGGAATCCCACTCCCACCGAGTGCCGTGGTGACTGACAGTACCATGACCAGTCACAGCTCTTCTGTGAGGGCAAAGCTTTGAAGCAACCTTGGGATTCTCTTGGAGCATCAGCTGCAGCCAGTCCTCAGTGCTCATGTGGGCCAACCCACAGTTCATTTGCAACCCTTGGAAACTGCAATGCAGCTCAGCCTGAAGTTTGGGCAGGACTCCCCAGGATTATGAGGTAGGCCCGCCTGCCCTAAGTGGCACCCCAGTTGTGAATGTGTTCAGGTTTTTAAAAGTGCACAGTGGTAGTGGGGGAAATGGTCCTTTGGTTCTCCCCTTCCCCATCTCTGGTGCCTCCCCTCCACTGTTGAGTTTTCCCAGATGAGATGGCATGTAATAGCAATGAAAAAGCTACAGTTATGTAGAAATGATACATATTCAGGGTACACTGTTACTTAGATACTATGCACTGAATTTCCTCAACAGGATATTTCCTCCCTAACCAAATTGCCTAACTTTTTCTATGTATAATATACCATTATAATTAAACCTTCATTTTCTCCTTCTCTCTATATTGTATTACTTTCAAAAGTTTGATTGTTCCAGTCACCATTGGGTTTTCAGTGTTGTTCTACTGCTCTCATTTTCATTTCTAATGTTAGTTATGTTCATGACATTTAAAATCTTTTCCTTCTTTCCATGCATTTGTTTTCTTAAAATGTATCAGTACAAATTAAACCATAGTAAACATAGCAACAATACCTCACAGGAAAGAACCTGCTACGATAATTGTGAAATCAGAATCTGTCACTGAAAATCATACAAATGTAGGGCTGAAAGGGACTTGAGAGATCATTTAATCCACCCTCCCACACAGAGGGAGGACCAAGTATACATAGTCCATCCTTGACAGGTGTTCATCTAACTTATTCTTTAAAAACTCCAATGATGGGGATTCTACAGCTTTCCTGGGAAACCTATTCTGATGATTAACTATCCTTAGTTAGAAAGTTTTTGCTAATATCTCACCTAAATCACTCTTGCTGCAGATTAAGCTCATTATTTTTTGTCCTGTCTTCGGTGGACATTAAGAACAATTGATCACTGTCCTTTTTATTACAGCTCTTAACATAATTGAAGAGTATTATTAGCCCCCTCCCCAGTCATCTTTTGACAAGATTAACGTGTCCACTTTTTGTTTGTTTTGTTTTTTAACCTTTCCTCAGAGGCCAGATTTTCTAAATCTCTTATCATTCTTATTGCTGTCCTCTGGATTCTCTCCAATTTGTCTACATCTTTCTTAAAGCGTGGTGCCCTAAACTGGATGTACTTCAGCTGAGGCCTCACCGATGCCAAATAGAGCAGACCAATTACATCCCATGTTTTATCTATGACATTCCTATTAGTACACCCTAGAATGATATTAATATTCTTCATAACTGCATAAGCAATTTCTGATCTACTATAACCCACAGATAATTATCTGCAGTATTACTGGATAGACAGTTATTTCCCCATTCTACTTGTACATTTGATATTTCCTTCCTAAGTTTAATGCTTTGCATTTATCCTTAATGAATTCCATCTAGTTTACTTAAACTGAAGATTTGGTTTAATCAAGGTCACTTTGAATTCTTCTGTCTTCTAAAGTGCTTACATCCCCAGATACACCTTGCAGATACTCCCAGCTTGATGTCAGCTGCAAATCATATAAGCATACTCTCATTCCAAGTCATTAATGAACATATTAAATAGTATCAGACCCAGAACTGACCCCTGAATGACCTCCCCCCAGATACACCATGCTAATATGACAGCAAACAATTCATAAACTTTTTGTTCATTTTTTTTCAACCAGTTGTGTACACATCTAATAGTAATTTAATTGAGACCACCTTTTCCTAGTTTGCTTATGAGGTCATGTTGGAATGTATGAAAGTCTTACTTAAATCAATATATATCATGTCTACTCCTTTCCTCTCATCCACTAGGATAGTTACTCTGTCAGAGAAGAAATTCGATTAGTTTGGCATGATTTATTCTCTACAAATTCATGTTAGCTATTACTTGTCACCCTATTATCCTCTAGGTGCTTACAAATTTATGATTTAAGAATATGTTCTAGTATCTTTCCAGGTATCAAAGTTAGCCTGAATAGTCTATAATTCCATGGCTCATGGAATTATAGACTATTCCATGGTTCCTGTTTTTATAAAGATAAGTACTATGTTTGCCCTTCTCCCCTCCTTTGGGTCCTCACCTGTTCTCAGTGAGTTCTTGAAGATAATCACTAATATTCTGAGATTGTTTCCACTAGTTTCTTAGGTACCCTAGGGTGACATTTATCAGGCCATGCTGATTTCAGTGAATTTAAATTATCAAAATATTCTTTAATCTGCTCTTTCCCAACTCTGGGTTGTGCTCCTTTCCCCTTGTTGCTATTATTAACTGTGTATAGCATATGGGCACGAATTAACTTCTTAGTGAAGACTGAAGCAAAATAGGCTTTAAGCACCTTAGCCTTCTTGATATCCACTATTAGCTCGCCTTCCCCACTAATTGGTGGACCTACACTTTTCTTCATCTTTCTCCTGCCCCTAATATATTTATAAAATTTCTTACTATTGCCTGTTATGTCCCTTACTAGGTGAAACTCATTTTGTGCCTTAACCTTTCTGATTTTGTTCCTATACACTTGTGCTATTCTTCTGTATTCATCCTTAGCAATTTTTCCATGTTTCAATTTTTTTGGAGGATTCCTTTTTTATTTTCAAGTAATAAAAGAGCTCCTGATGGAGCCATGTTGACCTCTTGCTATTTTTCCTATTCTTCCTTCATATCTGGATAGTTTGCTGTATTGTCTCTGAGAAACTGTCGTGTCCCCTGAACTCCTTTTTCCCTTAGATTTTCTTCCCAGAAGACCTTATCTACCAGTCCTCTGAGTTTGTTAAAGCCTCCCTTTTTATGTCCTTTTTTCATGTTGTTCACACTCCTTCCTCTCCTTAAAATCATGAAATCTATTATTTCATGATCACTTTCACCCAAATTCCTTCCACCTTCATATTTGCAACCCATCGTTCCGTGTTAGTCAGACTTAAGTCTAAAATGGCTGTCCCCCGGTTACTTACTGCACTTTCTGAAACAAGAAGTTATTGCCAATACATTCCGAGAATTTATGGAGACTTTGTGTTTTGCCATTTTACTTTTCCAACTGATGTCTGGGTAGTTAAAGTCCCCCATTATTAGCAGGTCTTGTGGTTTGGATATTTATTTTATTTGTTATAGAAGTGCCTTATCCATCTCCTTTCCCCGATTTGCTGATCTAGAGTAGACCCCTATTAGTGAGGGTTTTAGTCCCCATTTTATCTTCACACAGAGATTTTCAACTGGTCTGTGTCTCACCATCTTCTTGATCTCAAAACAAATAAATACATTATTGACATATAAAGCAGCAAGTCTTCCCTTTCCCCCACCCCGCTTGTTCTTCCTGAACGAATGTTCCAGTCATGACCATTATCCCACAAAGTCACTGTGATGTCAACTAAGTAATAATTTAGCTTGTATATTAAGATTTTCAGTTCTTTCTGCTTATTCCCTATACTGGTTTTATTTATACTTGAAATATTCAAATTACCTATTGAAAAAATTCAGGAAAAACATCAGATGATGGCTGATTAAGTGTGGGTAGTAAAAGGGGGTCTGTATGGCATGTGGAATAAAGTATAGCAGTAGAAGGCACCTTTGTACTCAAATAGTTGTGTGCGCACTAGGAGTTGGGCTGGTATAGATATTTTCGTAAAACAATAATAATCACACTTCTAATCAATATAGTTATATCAATACAAAAAGCAGAGTAAACCAGACTTTTCCACTGGTGTAAATTGAATAGCTTCACTGAAGTGAATGGAATTACATTGCTGTAAAACTAGTGTAAATGCCCATTGCTTGCTCTTTAATACCCATTTTCCACGTTTTCTAAACATCTTCTTCCCATTCTCAATCCTCCAAATGTTGGAATCAGTGTGGGAGTAGGGGGTGGCAAACACGGTACTAGACCCTAACAGTCCATCTCTCTAGCAAACACACAGGACTGGAACTCCAACTGGGGCAGAGCCAGAGCCCCAGTATAGGCAGATAATATCTGTGGCTGCTGTACACTAGCTATTTATTCACAGATTCCTGGGTTCTATTCAGCAGCATAGGAAGAATCTGGGGCCAGTCAAGCTTGCCAGCCTTTTACACCTTTGGCACCGAGGAGCACCAGATGCCAGCAGTTTCCTCCACCATGTAGCCTCTAGCGCTTGCCTACGCTCCAGGCTTGATGGAGATAACAGCAAGAAGCAGCAAGAAACCTTCAGACCGTATAGACAATCAGACCCTTCTGATGTCACATTCTCCAGCCATGCTAACTCTAGGTTCCCCAGGACGCCCAACAATTCCAACACTTCATTGACTCTGGTCATTTATATAAATTCTAATGCCACCAATTGCTTCCCTATGCCAGTCTCCCAATCATCAACATCCTGATCCTCATCACTATTTCTCCTCCTTCATAATTGTCAATCCCACCCCTCACCTGATCCTTCTTCCCTCCATCTTCTCCTTTTCTCTTAAATTCCCTCCTTCCAAAACCATGTGTTTCTCTTCTGTTTATGCTCTAACCCTTTCACAGCAATAAAGTTTCAGAATAAACAGGTCATGTTACGATTAAATATGATGTGCATTATCATTAAGCTTACTAATGATTTTGTAGCTCCTTTTGGCTGGTCATTTTGATGTTGATTCTCCAAAGATCTCTTCTTATGAGGAATTCTTTGCAAGATCAGATCCTTTGACCTTTGGGGCAGGGACCATGGCAATTTTATGTGTCTAACATTTTGTGATGTTCAGTGAAACAAACACTAAGCAATAACATTAATACTAATAATTTAGATTGCTCTTGACATATACCCATGTTTTTACCTTTTGCCATTTGGCCTGGGTGAAAAAAAATTATATGAATTGAAAGTTGTGATATTTAGATTTTTTTTTTATTTACCAGTAGGAGAATAGCACTTTTATCTATGAAAACTGCATGCTGCTTGGCAAGAAAGAAAACAAAGTTGTACATCACAGTGAAGAAGGAGGAATAATTGGAGTTAAAGGTCAAAAAGTAAATGTAGCCTCTTTAAGTTATAGCTTTGATCTGATTCATACCAAAGTAATAAGCAGTGCTAGCACTTTTAATGGAGAGAAGGCCAAGAGGGAGGGAAGTTTCACAGGCATTGGAGCGAAATCAGCAGGAATACACAACATCTGAAAAAAATACTACAGATCATCTTTTTCCTTTTGGTTCTTATTTGTCTTTTCATGAGGAACAAGGATTTTATATTTGTTTTTAATTCTTTGATAGAAGTGGGAAAACATGAGAATCTTATATTCAAAATGGTTTGAACAGTGCCAATTCAGATAAAACCTTCAATTTTCTGAACCAGTGCTGCAGTGTTGGATCCAGTGTGGAATCAAAAATCCTGTGACCCTACTTTGGAGTTTTGCGCCCATGGAGGAAATGCTATGAGAACTCTCATAACTCATGAGGGAGTCTGTTTTTGGGAAACTCGAGCGTGATTCTTGTTTCATTGGTGCAATTGCATTCCAACTTTATTGTAATTCCTCCTGGTTTACACTACTGTCAGAAGAGAATCATAGTCTTCATGTTTAATTTTTCTGACTCAGGCATAGGTCCTCAGCTGGTGTAAATCATCCTAGGTCCATGGAGTAATGACAATTTACACCAGCTGAGCATCTGTTTGAGGATGTTTCAGTTTGGGTAAGCCTGGGTAAATTCTGGGTAAGCATTAAGGACTTAATTCACTGATATGCTATGACTATTTTGCATTGACCCAGCTATGCAAAGCAACTTTAAATTTAATTTGACTGCTAGCTTAGCCAATCAGTTAATTCAGCAGTTTTTAATTGCTGAGGGCGAGGGGAAGGGGACAAACAGCTAGATTGTACTAGTGAATGTAGCTTTCAGATTTTTGTGTACTTAATTTTTTCAAACCAAACTGAATCTCTGAATGTATTGAGATTCACTCCTGACTGATTTAACTTAGATTGTAAATTCCTCAGAGCAGGGATTTGAAATGTGATTTGCCTATAAAGTGCCATACAAGCCTGTAGTGTTTTAAGTGAATAATAAATAATACTAATAGTTAGGGGCTATTTGGTTTTGCTGTCAATAGAGATTTCAATGCACCACTGAAACAAAATTATTGCAGTATTTGTCCAGACAAAACTTTCCACAATAGCAGTTACAGTTCTTGCTTCTATTTTTTTTTTTAAATTTCTGTCTTGCTTACTGGAATTAGGGAAATACGTTATATTTATTTCAATGCAGTTTGAGGAAGAGGCTGCTAGAAGGATCAAGGCTTTTTTATTTGTTTTTGTTTTGTTTTTACAAATAACAGGACAAATTTTGTTCTCATTTACACCAGTATATGTCCAAAATAACTCCACTGAAGTAGATGTTTTTACAATGGACAAGATCATCAACTGGTGTAATTCTATAATGAGTTACACCAGCTGAAGCTCTGTTCCACTACGTCTATACTGCTGTAAATAAGAGGGAAAATTGGCTCTATAGTTTAGATTCTGCTCTCATTTACAGTCCTGGAGTAACACCATTGTCCTAAATGGGTCACTCTACTTTTACATCAGTGCAAATATAAGATGAACCTGAGTCCATGTTTGTATCTGTGTGCACATTCTGTGTGCTTTCTCTGGCAGAATGTTTCCTATCTCACTGCTATAGACAAACTAGTATGGTTGCAACAATGCAGGGCAGCAGTATCTCCCAAGTCAAGGAAAATTGGGTACTTGAGTTGGAACAACTACCAGTAAAACCTGTTTTAAGCAACCACCAATTAGGTCAAATAAAAACAATTGTTTAGTAGAGGTTTATTATTAAATGAAGGTTGAACTAAAATTCAGAGGCTATATTATAGTGGTTAAACAGAGTTGGCCCTAAGTGGAGACATCTGAGTAGCTGGAATATGAATCGTATAACACCCACTTTGGAAAAAGAGTATCTACAGTTTTAGAAAACAATTTTGTAGACTTTATAAAGGGTACTGCCTTTTCTTGAATTAATTTTAGGCTGTTTACATGATAAAATTCACTGCAATGTTTGTCTCCTAATGTAAACTATAAAAACACCATGACATGGAACCATCATAGCTGTGGACCCATTTAATAGACAATCAGGAGAAAATATGATTTGTTCATTATGTCTTTTCCCATTATAGTGTGTTATATGAAGCAAGGATGATGAAACTTTTTAGTCAATTATGGAAAAAAATACATTTTCCACATTTCTCTTTCCTCTTCATAATATAAATTAATGATACATTTTTCTCCTACTGACATTTATCACACATACACATTTGTATTTATTGTAGTGCAAGTCTTCAAGCCCAGTCTCACCCTTGTATTGAGTCTTCCAGCATGAAATAGGAAAGCCCAAAATTAGTTTTGGTTAATGAGGAAGACAATTTCCTGTTCAATGTAAATAAATGTGGCATATTGTGTATCTTTCTGCTAGTGAAAACCACATTAAAGAAAATTGGTTGCAGCTATGAATGTGTCTGCTCTCCAAGTCACTGATCATACAAACATTTATCATGACTCTCATGTAGCTGCAAATGGTACTTCAAACAATAAAGTCTTTAATGTTTATGACGAGGACTAAAACAGAATAAAAAGCAACTAAACACTTATCATGCCCTTTTGAGTATCTCAGGATCTTTCATCCTTTAATGTTCTCATTAGAGACAAAGTAAGACCAATTCTGGTTTCAAATAAAATGGAAGTGTAAATAGCAACATAGCTGTGTGTCTGTGAAAATGCCCAGAACATTTGAAAGTGCCCAAAGAAGTGTTAAAATGTTCAAGAAAGTCAAAACTGTACGAGACTATATACATTTTCAAACCCTTAATTGATACCTAATTTGCCACATTTATCTAGCAAAATGCATATGCAGGGCTAACTGAAAGGCTGAGTATATTCTGTCTTTCCATTGTTGTCAATGAAGCTTCAGCAGAATGAAGCACGGTAATAGGTGCTATGGAGGAATATAGAGCTGGAATAGTCAGAATAGTTATTAATATCCTCTAAAACCAGTAGATCGTTGTGAGAATGAAACCCCTCAAAGCTTTCTTGTTTCTTGTTTTATTCTTATGTTGTTGGGGCTGGGACTATCGTTTTGTTTTGTACAGTGCCTAAGATAATGAGATCTGGGTCTGGATGGGCAGTGTGGTTTAGTAGATAGGGCACTGGGATTGGACTAAGGGACTGGGGCTTTATTCCCATTCCTGCCACTGATACTGCAGGGTTGCCAATGTTCATAATTTAGACTAAGGACTGGACCCAATGACCCAGAAGGTCACTACCAGTCCAGTGTTCCATGACTAGAGCTCTTAGGTGGTACTGTAACACACACAGCAAGAAATATTAATGGATTGTGTATCGTATGTGCTCACTTTTAAACTGCCTTGTGGTTATTTATTGTTAACTCAGGAGTTAACTCATTTGCACATTGAGATAGAGGGTTGATTTGACTGTTCATTGTACTCCACTAAATCATTTTTCCCAATATTTTGGGTATGACATATTGACTTTCTTGTGTGTGTATGTTCTAAGAATCCATATCAGGAGAATTGATTTCAGAATCCGTATATACATGTTTATTTAAAACAAACAAACAAAAAAAACCAGACTTGCTCATATTCTGCACTTTGTATTGATTTGAGTTCCCTGCTTGCTTAATACATTAAATGTAAGAAAAGAAAGCAAATTACGCACAATAAATAACGTGTCAAACAATGTACTATAAAGTATCACTCAGCAGTCTCAGTGCAAACTGCTGAGTGAGAATTTTCAAAGGAAGCCTTGACTATATTTACTTTATAGAAAATAAACTGGTGAATAAAACATTAAGATAAAGGAGTCCAATTCTGAATATTTCCTTCTGTACTAAAAGCAGGCATTTGTTTAGCTTTAATTTTCACAGATACAAAACCTTAAACCTGTGTTTTAAATACCTAAAAGACAAATATAAAAAAGATTCTGCTAGCATTGCTTATACTAATAGGAAGTGGAAAGTATCAAACAGCAGAATGTTTTATTAAACTGGTTACTTTTTCTAGCATAAATAAATGCATAAATTGTAATTTGGTAATACAAGCAAATGCCACTAATATGTTGTATACCTTAGGGAACGAAAACAAAGATAAAGTAAAGATGTCATAAAGCTGCTAACTGCTCAGAATCCAACACCTCTGGCTTGAGTTCCTGCTGGATTTGATGCTAATAGTGGGAGGACATGACCATTATTCACAAGTCAGGATCAAAAGGTTTAGTGGTTCAATTTAGTTTGGAAGAGCACTCTAAGCTTTCTGGGCCTGATTCTCCTCCCACTTCCAATGGTATAAATCAGAATTCATTCCATTAAAGTCAATAAAAGGAGAAAAGAATCAGGTGCCCTCTGTGTTTATCCAAACCTTAATTGAACCTGAGTTACTGAAGCTCTTCGCTCTGCCAGAGTGGGCTTGAAAATGGACGAGAACAGACTTTGCCATGGCACTTTATTTCTCATCTTAAACAAAAATGGGAATTGCAAATATGAAAGATAACTGGAGTGGAGGGGAAAGATGAAGAAAGATTTTTAACCCCCCCAAATAGACCATATTTTGGTCAGGTTTGGGGCAAAGGTTTGAATTAGTTCCTGTTGCTGCAATACTTTACATGTGTCCCTTTTACTCACTTTCTGCAATTGTTTCTTTAATATGATTAATCAGTTGGGCTATTAACCAGTGGCCTGGCTTGGTGAGGTAACAGCAAAGAGGGGCAACTTTCATCAGTCTAAAGAGACCCTCAATTTGTATTTCTGTTAGACTTTGTCTTATGTTTTGGGATGATTGTTTGGATGCCTCGCTGATTACTTGTACACTATGTTGTAGCTGTGTTGGTCTCAGGATATTAGAGAGACAAGGTGGGTGAGGCAATATCTTTTATTGGACCAACTTCTGTTGGTGAGAGAAACAAGCTTTCGAGCTTACACAGAGGTCTGAGAAACTCACTGCCCTGCACTTTAAGTAGGGTGGTAGGGGGAGGAGGGTTGTCTGGCTGTCCGGGGGAAGAGGGCAATTCTGGCTTGGGGGAAGGAGGGGAGACGTAAAACTGCTGGAAAAGCAATCAGCATGGTCGATGACTCACCACCTAGGAATGAGAAGTTTATAAAGGTCAGCATGGGCCTGGACCCTCCCTTCATCGCTCGGAACAGGCTGAGGCTCCTGTACATGGTTTGCTGCAGGACCACATGCAGTCAGACAGTGAACGGGGATAGGAGAGCGGGGGACCCCTTCCCCATTTCAGGACATAAAAGACAGGCAGGAATTGGACATAGTAGCAGGGGGGAGTGGGCACAGGTTCCCTGCTCCATAGAACCCCCACGTGGAAGCAGTCCAGACGGTGAGCAGATACAGCAAGGGGGCAGCAGTCCCTTCACAATTTCAGGACATAGAAACAGGGAGAAGTTGGAACATGGTGCAAGGGGGGAGCAGAAACCCCATGTGTTCAGCTTGGAGACCTGTTTAAAAAAACAACCACAAAACCCATACTTCCCTGCCGCAACTGCAAGGCAGCAGGGAGTGGGAGGGGGCATAAATAGTGCTCAATCCACTCCCACATAGAGCCAGACAGTGTCAGGTAGGGGAAGGCAGGACCCCCCGCTCCCCCAAATCAGAAAGAGGGGACTGGAACCAGCACAATTTCTCATATAGCCCATACAGTGGATGGGAGAGAAGAAACCTCCCACTGTCCTCTGGCAGGTAGGAGAGTGCTCTGGGCAGCTCATTTGGGGTCTGGGCATCCCAAAAGGCAGTCCAGACAGTTAAAGGGGGAGGAAACCTTGCTGTGGCAGGGAACGCAAGGCCCTAGGGGATTACCTCAGACCCAAGTGAGGTCCCCATAGAGGGCCAGAAGAAAAAGAAAGAGGGGGAGGCAGAGAGCAAGGCAAACTAAAAAACCCCACATACTTTCCAATCTGGGAAAGCAGTGGTTGGGCTGGACTGGGGAAGTGGAAGGGGGCTACAAGCCATTCCCTGTTTCTGTCAAGGATGGAGAAGGGGCAGGAGCTGGTAAGCAGTCCCAGCATGGCTCCATGGGGACTCAAAAAGGGGAAAGGAATGGGTGCACAAAAGGAGAGGCTTAATTCTCCTTTTCCTCTTGCACCAGTGGAATGGGGTAGCAATAGGAGAACAGATTCACAAACAGAGGTAGACTTGATTAGAGGGGGTATAAGTACATGAAGGAAAAGAAGGGGAGGGGCGGGCCCCTCCCATAGTAATTGCAGTGTGCATGGATGTTTAGGGAATCATGGTGCAGTTTTTTCCTGCTGTATCCAGAACACAACAGATGGGGGGAATTTGCATTCCCCCCCCCCCCTGCAGTTAGTTTTGTTACCACAGGAACCCAGAAAGTAATCAAATCACACACAGGACAGACCAAGTGTGATTGGTTGGACCCAGGACGAGCCAGGGGCAGAGTCCGTACAGCAAGGGCAAGTGGCTGGAGGAGCATGGGGTAGTGCACGAGAGTATCAAAGTCAGCCTATCAGGCTTGGGGAAATGGGTGTACCAGGTGTAGCATTTGCTCACCTGAGTGCATTGGATTGTCACAGATGGCCTATCAGGCTTGGGGAAGTGGGGGCTTTAGGTGCAGCTCTTGCTCACCCATCAGAGCTCATGGAGTCTGATGGGGGGCTAGTTAGCATGGAGCTGATATGATTAATTAAATGTATTATGTATTAGGTTGTTTCCACAGCACTACAGACTGTACAAAGCGGAACAGGTCACACAAATCCAGGACATTCCACTCAGGTGATTTCAGGAGCAACAGTAGACACACAGGGCAGGGATCACCATCCACGAACCCAGGCAAATGCTGTTAGGACAGTCCTTAGCGTAGGACAGTTGTCAGTGTGGTCCAGAGATCAGTGGCACCACGAACGTAGCACAGCTATGAGAAAAGTTTTAATGAATTCACACAATTTCAGGAGCAGGAAGGCTAGTCAGCAATGTGGCCCATTACAGAGGACCAGGTGCTGCGGTACATGCTGTCATTGGCAACCCATCAACTGGCATCCTCCAAAATCTCGAATTGTCTTTCGGCCATTACATTTGTCAGTAGGCTAAATGGCTATCTTGCAGGGGTTTCTAAGTTCGAAGGTTTTTGGCAGGATGGTCACATAGCGGTGGACCCAGGGAGGATTCCCGTCATCCCATCAGGGTTTCCTCAGTCAGGGACCTCCTTCATATCTTCGGTGAACAGGGAAGTGGCCAAATTCTTGTTGCCCTTGGTGGAGGACAATAATTTCATATCCTGGCATATTCTATAGGGCACCGAAGTTATTTTGGGAGGATGGGGTGCATCTGTCAGACTCAGGTGCTGCCATATTTTTGGCTGATATAAAAAAGGGCATTGGGAGATGTCTGGGAACCCGGCTGGGTGTGGGGAGGAGGCAGCCAAGCTAATGGCTGGCACCTCCTTGTGGTGGATGTTCAGTGCAGGTACTCCATAACTGAAGGCACAAAAGAACGGATAAATGGCTTGGAAAAAGAATTAAGGAGAGGTGCTTGGTAATTGAGCAAGCTGGGGGCAGTTGGGGACTCCTTTGATTGGTACAGCAGGGAGCCAACCCACCCCCCATCATTATAGTCCACCTTAACCCCTCCTACGAGTTGGGGTGGTCGGTAAGGTCCCGTCAAGGGAATTGCTGGAGGGACCTGGATGAAAGGGGGGGGCTGGTGGAAGCCCCCAAAATTGGCTGGAATCAGAGGTTTCCAGCAGTGGATTTGCTGAAGGGAAATGAATGGAAAGGGTGGCAGGGGCTGAAAAAAGCACTCCCCCTCCCCCTCCCCCCCAGTGAATTGTGGGGATTTTCACCTGCACTGCACATTTTATCCACCAGGTTAATCCCAGACATGTAATAATAAAATTGTGGCCTGATTAAACCCATATCTAATGTCTCCTGTCATTCTTTTGGCATAGCCAGACAATAATAGAGTATCACTGCTAAGTACAAGGTGGAACAAATTGCTTAGCATAAGTAGTTAACACATGTCAAGGGACCCTTAACAGGCCACTTCACCTTGAATGGTTCCTTGAAATGTTTGAACTATTTGTGCTAAACAGTCTGTTCCCCATTGTGTTTAGCACTGACACTCTGAGTTAGTTTCGCAGACCTGAAGAAGAGCTCCGTGTGACTCGAAAACTTGTCTCTGTCACCAACAGAAGTTGCACCAAGAAAAGATATTACCTCACCTACTTTGTCTCTCTGATTACTTCGCCACTGTTCAATGCATTCTTGTGCTTGCTTAAAGTTTTTTCTGGTTACTAGCCCCTTGGCAACTAGCTTGCAGGCAGCAGGCCTTGGTGTAAAGTGTCTGTCATAAATGAGGAGTTATGTGGGGGGCATTTTTAGTTCCAGCCCAGAATAACATAAGAGTGTGGCAGATACCAAACACCAATACACTCTCTGAAAGTGAATAATCCCCTCCCTCAGAAATGTATCGAAAAAAAAGTATTAGTGATAGCTACCTTCAGCCATCATGAAATCATGTGTCTTCAGTAATCGCAGTTGTGAAAAAGATAGCGGTTTTCTGAACTGCAATGCAGGAGGGAAATTTACAGGCGTGAACTTCTCCTGAGGGTGCAGGCAACTATTTGTTTATAAAAAGTCAAGAGATGTTCTGATCTCCAGTAGGGAGTGGGTAGGCAAACTTCCCTTCAGTAATTCCCCAGTGAGGCACATCTATGGAATTTTAGGGCTGGCCCACACTAGGGGAGGGGGGAATTGATCTAAGATGCGCAACTTCAGCTACGTGAATAACGTAGCTGAAGTCGAATATCTTAGATCGATTTCAAAAGTACTTACCTCTGGTCCACACGGCAGCAGGCAGGGTCCCCCGTCGACTCCGCTTACTCCTCGCGCGGAGCTGGAGTTCTGGAGTCGACGGGGAGCGGCTCTGGGATCGATTTATCGCATCTAGACGAGACGCGATAAATTGATCCCAGAACATCGATCGCTACCCGCCGAATCAGGCTGGTAGTGTGGATGTAGCCTTAGCAATCTCCCATGTGCAGAAGCTCATCTTTGATGCATTCTGATTTTTTTTTTCAGGCTCGATTAAGCTGTGCTTTAACTTCATCTTCCCATTATTGCTAATTCTTAAAGAAATAATGCACAATATGGGTTAAATCTTATTTATCTTCTCATGCAAATAGTCCCATATATGTTAATTTACATTGTATATGAGCAATTAAAAGTTTTGATTTTTAAAGACCCTTGCATTTAGCACCAGTCAGAATCCAATACTCCATATGCAGCTTTCCAGCAGATTCTCTAAAAATCTAATTTGCCTGACTGGGCCTCATGTTCTGAATGGCCAAGTCTGGTAGTGGTACAACTGACTCTGGCAGCATAAAATCTGGCCCAGTGTCACAATCACAAGGAATATTAAGGTCCTGATGGTAGTAGCTCTGCAGGAGGATGATGTAGGTCTACCTATGTCATTCTTATGCGGTGGTTGAAATAGTGGGGGTTTCCAGGAGGCTGTCCTTTCATAGCAGCATAAAAGAAATAAAGCAAATGACAGAATCTGTCCCCATGAGTTCCCTCTAAATCAGGGATTTCACACCTTGGTTCACAGCTTGTTCAGGGTAAGCCCCTGGTGGCCAGGGAGATGCTTTGTTTATCTGAGCGTCAGCAGGTATGGCCGCTCGCAGCTCCCAGTGGCCCTGGTTTGCCGTTCCCGGCCAATGGGAGCTGCGGAAAGCTTACCCAGAACAAGCAACAAACCAAGTTTGGGAACCCTTGCTCTAAATTGATCAGTTAGGCTTAATTCCACAAAGGAACTCAGGAAGACATTGCAATGCTGAGCATTGCAGCACCTAACTTTTAGGCATCTAGGCATCTAGCCTTTCAGGGGAATCTACAAACGGTTAGGTGCCTAAGCTCCTTATACAAGGCATGGGGAGAGATAGGTGCCTAAGAATGGGATCCACATAAGAAAGCATGCTAGTCAGGGAGCTGCCTAAGCTATCTAACAGCACACCAAGGAGGGGAGTGTGTCCAAAGCATCATTCTCAGTGCATCTAGCACCGAGGTCCAGGTCAGAGGGAGGAGCCAATCTTTGATTAGGATCCACAGCTGGGAACCTTCTCCTGGAGTCAGGCATCTAAGGTGTTTCTTGTCAAAGCAGAAGTGGCATACACCTAATTCCACAGAAAACAGTTGGGGAGAAAGCAGCCTACCTTATAACTTTTAGCCTGGTGGTTAGGGCACTCACCTAAGATGAAACAGGCAGAAGGGAGAATTAAATGGGGGTCTCTCACCTACTGGGTGCATTTCTCAACTCCTGGACTAAAGGTTATAAGAAAGACCTCCTCTTCTCCCCAAACACATATCTGTCTTGTGTGAAGTTGTGTACTCTAGAAACAACTACTGGAGCAGGCTGTGTAGGTGAGATAGGAAGAGGAATGTCTTTCTTCACCTGATGTGGGGATCTTGCTGGGGTTTATCTGTGAAACTGGCATCCAAGCATCTAGACTGAGGAATTGTGCATGTGCCCAGTGGCAGAAATTTAGGCCCCTGGGGGACTTTTACCACAAAAATGTAGGCATTGAGGGATTTTATGGGGAGGGGTGAAGTCCTCATGCTGGAAAGGTATAAATACAAAACTGTCCAACAAGAGGCCTATTTTTGAGCTGAGAGAGGCATTAGATGGAGTGAGAGAAGAGAGCACTGACAGAGGGTGGAAAGAAGAGTATGGACCATGTTAATCACAGAGGAGAGCAGGCTGGTGAATTAATTACTGTTAGTGGACTAAAGTAAAAAAATACATTAAATAAACCAATTAAAACAACAAATTTAAAAAAAAGCTTCAAACTTAGAGTGAAAGATTAAAAAAAACCCTGTCTAGTAGTCAGACACGGAGTAAACTAGGGGAAATGGAAGAGGAGGAACAGATTAGTCCCAATTGGGGCTAGCAGTTATTGAATGGAAAAGAGCATGTACAATCACAAAGAAGAGAGTACACAATGACTTGCATTGTGGTCAAGTGGCATGACAAGCAGCCAGGGCTGTCCCTAGGAGAGTGCGGGGGCCCAGGCGGAAGTGACAGATTCGTCTTTTCCATAGGGTGACCATATTTCCTATGTTGAATACGGGCCCCCTAGTAAAATTACTTGTATTCAAGCAAGTTCAACAGCAGTCAATCAGAACTTCGCAGTTCAAATTAACATCAAATTGACTGAGCCCCTGTTAAAAAGAAATACTGTGTAGTTGGATTCTTTTCATTTGTCGTCTTATCTTTACGGCTATAGGATTCACATGGAGAGAGGTGACACACAGACACTCCCGTACACCTCTCTCATATGCGGGAGAGAGGCGGGGAGGCGACCAACCTGGGGTGCTGCTGGCCACCGACATAACTCAGCAGCCTCCTGGCCACTGGCTACAGCCCAGGCAGGAAGGGTTTAAACCCTAAGGATGCATTGTGCACCAGGGCCCAGGGCACCTGACTGCATGGGCTTCAGCCATCCCAAATCAAGAGAGGTGGCTCATCAGGAAAAGGTGCCAAGGAGACTGAGAAGCACCGTGCTCCCTGGGAGCAGGACCCAGGAGGGTGGGGCAGATGAAGAGGGTATAAGTCTCTGTATGGGCAGCTGCTGTGGAGCCTGCAAGGTTGGGGCAGGAACAGGCTGGAAATCACTCCCCCCTCCCCTCAACCACCACCACTCCAGCACTTAGCTGAGGAGCAGAGAGGCTTCCCCATGCCAGGACTGCGCAGGACTGGCACATGTTGGGCTTGGCTCCTCCTGCCTAGCACCCTGGGACAGTCAGTCTTGGGCTTTCCTGGGGCGCCAGCCCAGCCAGAGGCAGTGGGGGAAGGAAGGAGCCTGCCAGCCAGGGTGTTGGGGAGCTGAGCACTCCAACCAGGATTTGCTGCACAGCGCTGAGAGCAGGATGTGCCCTGCCATGGGGGATATGGAGGAGCAGCAGGGTTGGTGGGGGGAAGGGGCAAAGCAGGGAGAGGACACTGAGAGAGGGAGCAGGTAAAGGGCCGATGGGTGGGCAGCAGAGGCGATACATAACTGGCCCCTGTGTGGCACCTACCCGCACTCACCATCCACCGCAGGTCACTGGCCAGAAATGTGGTGGGGTATGGGGCCCTGCTGGCTGAGAGCTGGCGCTCATCAGGGGCTGTGCTGAGGCACCAGCAGGGGGAGTGGACACCCCTGCACCCAGCAGTTTTGCCCTGCCACCAGCCTTGCACACCCACCCCCATTGTTTTCACCGGAACCCCGCCATTCACAGCTGGTGGGTGGGTGGCTGGCGAGCAGGGATCCAGCTACCAGCAGGACCCGCCAGTACTGATGGGGAGGGAGACAGAAAACACAGGACAATTTGCCTGTTTTTAAGAAAAAGTTCGGACACCTTCAGGAGGGCTTAAATACAGGACTATCCCTTTAAAAAAGGGACATCTGGTCACCCTGGACCAACCGCATCAGCCAGTCACACTGGCCCGCGGGGTCTGGAGTGGTCGCTCCGATTTGCCCTACCCAAGGGGATGTCTCTGCAAGCAGCCCATGGTTCTGAGAGCTGGTGTGCCAAAGTCACTGAATTGATGGAGCAAACTGAGGTGAAATTATTTAGAGTGACAACATATGAAAGCATTTTGTAATGGGGCCAACTGAGAACTGGCTGTGCTTTTGACCCCTGTTGAGTAAATTGGTCTAATAGCAGGATGGAACCAGTGAAGTGGTATGAGGGGACATACTCCCTTAGTTGAGACTACTTCTAGTGTGAGTAGAAGAGGGTGAGCATTCCTTATGCACCAAGGAGGTTCCTCGAAGAGATGAAAGACAGTTAGTAGATATATGCAGGTGGTAGGCAGGGATTTGATCATTAGAAAGAGTGGTAGCTGGGTTTGTGGTGACTGTGAGGACCATGGCATGATTTGCCTACTGAGTACCAAATGTGTACATACAGGCTAGAATCAGGACTGGAGCCCACTTGTGTGAAGTATGGTAAACATATGCGAAGTCATCAACTAAGGGAAAAGAATGCATACTACATAATTTAGGTGACCAGTCACACTGACCAAAACATGAATTCCAAATATCAAATTCTCTAAGATGTTCTCACAACAAACAATTTTGAAAGGCTGTAGACACAAATAGGTCCATAAATGCTAAATGTTGAATTATTAAGAAAAATGAAAAAAAATCATAATTAAGTCGTGTTATTTTCAAAAAGTAATAGGAACAAATCTGACAAATTAATTGTTGGCTATATAGATTTGGGTTTAATTTCCAAGTCATTATTCTCTGTGCGGACAAAATAACAAGAACGAGAATGATAATTAAGCTTGGGACTGAGGGATCCCTTGTGTAAAGCAACTTTCATCAATGGATTTACACCCAGGATTAAAGTGGCCCTATATTTCCTACATGTACCTACAAATCTAACTAATTAGATAATTACTTGTTTTCAATAAAAAATATAATTGTCTTGCAAGGGAAAAAAGTGATTCAGTAATGACCATGTATACACTAAATGTCCAGGTGCTGCATCTCAGTTAATGATCTCTCTGTATCACCCTTCCAGCATCTTTTGTTTCTTTCTCATTTACAGAGCTGTCAGGAGAGTATAGATTAGGTCAGATCTGGCAGAGATGGAAAACAGATCTGCCTGACTGTATAATAAAGACTGTGGTGCTCTTTCCTGCTTTATAGTCAGGTTACTTCAAACAGCAGCTTGAAGAAGTAGAAAGAGAATCAGATTTATACTCCCCTAGATACCACCTGAATTTGCATCACAAATTTCAAATATTCTCACCAGCAAACTGATATCTTTAGAGTAACCTCTTTCTAGCCTATGATGAAAAATAACTTTAAGAGCTGTTAACCTCTGCATGCTAAGAGGCGGGAATTCTAATGTCTCTTTAACCAGCAGAATTGGTAGCACACTGGTATTTTAAAAGAACAGATTGCTTATGCCAGTGTTTCACATGACTAACTTAGAAAAAACAGATTGTGTACTACTTCTTTTCCATTTCAAAGCTCAGTTACAAGCTGAAGAGTAGTAAAAGGTAGATATATACAACATTTCAAGGAAGATACCTGAGGAGCATAGACACAATCCCACTACTTACTGTGAGTGTTGACAATATTTCTTTTCATATGCAGCAATTCTGCACACAAATTTGTAAATTTCACTCTAAAAGAGTCTGTTTAATTTCCAAGTCTAAAACTCCAAAAATATTTTATTAAAGTCATCACATTTTTAAATTAATTCTAAAATTATATATGTGTGAATTTAGTGCTTATGAGAGGTATATGATTGGCAACCATAAAGATCGAAACCCTCAGTTTATCTACTGAACATGTACAGTTACGTTTCCCCATGCTATCTAACCTAAGGTCTTGTCAATGAGCAACTCTTTACTGGGCTTCTGTTTATGGACAAGATAAGCTAAAAACATAGATTCTGTCCAGCCGTCTGGGTCCTGATATATGCTGGTTTCTTAGCATGCTCATGGCACCACCCTTGAGGGTAGGAAATTTCTTACCTCCAGTTCCACCCTGTAACATGCCTCTTGAGAAATGTGTTCTCACCAATCATGGCCTATACAGAACCAGTATCAGGGCAATAATTAACAATGTTAAGATTCAAATACATTAATACCACTGTTAAGAGCAGCATGTAGAAGCTATTTTCAGTGCACAACAACAACATCTGTATTGGTCCTATAAAATTAAGGAACAATGTGCCTCATTCTTGAGTGCCATATTTACATATACAGTCTTCCAGAGCACTCCAGTAACAATCACCACAGCCCTACCCACCAAGGCTCGCTGCAATACAAAACTGAATAGTGAGTGTCTGTGTTTCTTCATCCTTGTAATGGCATAAGCAGAATTTGTTAAGCATTATCTGGGAATGGTGGAAGTAAAGCAGTGTGGTCAACTCTTATGATTTTAACATAGATCTCATGATATTTAGTGTTTTTTTCTTAAAATTCCAGCTATTGGAGTCAGGTGACTACATGAGAGTTTCAGCTTTCTTTTTTTTTTTAAAGTTTCCAGCTCTGATTGTTGCAGAGAAAAGTTTAAAAACATGATCTCAGTGCACCCTAAAGGTTCAGAAACCAGAAGGCAAATTAAAAGAACACAAAATGTATTATTAAAACAAACAAACAAACAAAAAACCCCCATGATTTTCAGGGGTCTGACTTGTGATTTTTTGAAGATTTGAGGTAAGCAATAGTGGCTAAGTGACATGTCCTGCAAATTTCCACTTAATTGCTACCACAAGTGAACTTTTTTTAATGTACAAATCCTCAAAGATTACAGTTAAGTAATCATTAACTTGAGGTATTTATTTAGGTAATTCAGTTTCCCTCAATCTCACAGACCTTGGGAGACAGGCCAGTTCTTGCTTACAGACAGCTCCCCAACCTGAAGCAAATACTCACCAGCAATTACACACCACACAGCAAAAACCAACCCAGGAACCAAACCCTGCAACAAACCCCGGTGCCAACTCTGTCCACATATCTATTCAAGGGACACCATCATAGGACCTAAACACATCAGTCACACCGCCAGGGGCTTGTTCACCTGCACATCTACCAATGTGATATATGCCATCATGTGCCAGCAATGCCCCTCTGCCATGTACATTGGCCAAACCAGACAGTCTCTACGCAAAAGAATAAATGGACACAAATCTGACATCGGGAATCATAACAATCAAAAACCAGTAGGAGAACACTGAAATCTCTCTGGACACTCAATAACAGACCTAAAAGTGGCAATTTTTCAACAAAAAAACTTCAAAAACAGACTCCAACGTGAAACTGCAGAACTGGAATTAATTTGCAAACTGGACACCATCAGATTAGGCCTGAATAAAGACTGGGAGTGGTTGGGTCATTTCAAAATCTAAACCTAATTTCCCCAATATTAATCTTCCCTTATTGTTACTCACACCTTCTTGTCAACTGTCTGAAATGGGCCACTCTCATTACCACTTCAAAAGTTATTTCCCCCCCCCCCTTGGTATCCTGCTGTTAATTGAATTGTCTTGTTAGACTGACCTCACACTTGGTAAGGCAACTCCCATCCTTTCATGTATTTATACCTGCTCCTGTATTTTCCACTCCATGCATCTGATGAAGTGGGTTTTAGCTCATGAAAGCTTATGCCCAAATACATTTGTTAGTCTCTAAGCTCCCACAAGGACTCCTCATTGTTCTTCCTGTACAGTCACTTTTCAGATATTGGGGACTGGTGTTAGCATTGTAGACAATTATTAGCTAGACAGTCCCTTTTAAGGACCTTAGCCACCTAATCAATGTAAGAGATTATCACAATTAAAATGTTCTTTGACTTGTGCCTGAGACAATAGAGAATCTGTGTGAAAAAATACCATTATAGATCATGCATCAGAGTGACAGGAAGTGCCCATTTCTTTGCTTATGGTGCATATGATATCAGATCTGTCAAAAAAACAGCGGAGCAGATCAGTCATAACCTGCACAGCCCACAACCTTCACGTTCAATCCCCCAATAGGCTCCCAAGTGTCTGAAGGAACACTTAGTAATGTGACAGAGGACAGCAGGGAGCCATGGGCACCAGCATTGCTAGTCTATAAAACAAGCAAAGGATTTTTCATCCCTTCTCTTGTTCTAATTCTGTGTTATTGAATTTGAAACAATGGAGAGCATACAACAGTGGGAAACTGTAACTTGCGTTACCATTGTTCTGACATCTGGGTTAAACTAATAGCTTTTGAGTGGCCTGACTCTTTCTAAGCAGGAGAATTAATAGCTTAATAAGGAGACCTTAGAACAGTTTGTTTGAAGGTTCCCCGTAATAAAAACCCAACAAAAAAGGGATCAAAGTTGTGGATTTGGCCAGGGAAAAATATATTGTTGAAATAATTGTCCTTTAGGGTGAAATTCACCCTTAGGAGAGGGTCAGTACAAGGTCACATACCACTGAAGTCCCAAATAAGCCTTTAAATTAGAGTTTAAGAAGGAATTATGCAGAACATAGGCTCTCTCCTAGACCTCTGCACAGGGGTGAATTGCACTCATAGTGATTATTCCTATTAGGTATTTGATTCTTCCCTCATAAAGGTGTCCTGTGATGTAGTCTGACGATGGTGCTATGCCTAGCCTATCCCAGGAAGCACCTACTCCAGCACCTGCTTGCTCATGGAAATGGATTCAGATGCTTTGGCAAAGTTTAGACTATTTAAATAAATTAAATGAAAATAAAAATAAAGAGGACATCAATCTTGACTCATGCAGATGTTGATGGGCAGAAAAGATGATCACATGATGGTGTTTTTTTGGAGCAGTAGGAAGTCATCAACAAAAGGAGAAAAGCAGAGGAGGAAGATTGAAAGAGAATCTCAAGAGAGACGTTCCAGTCAACAGTTTTAGGCATAGACACATATGGGGTAAATGATGATGGAGACATTAACATCAGTTGTCCCAAGACCATAAATGAGAACTCGGATGCAGTCCATCTTCCATCAGCAGAAAACTATGTATAATAGCAATAACTGTCATTTCATTCCTTCCCAAAAAGATGGCTTCTATTCATTCCATATTCACAGCCCTTTTTGTTTAGTACTGTGAAGACAGTGATAAAAAACATCACCACATGCAACCCATTAGCTGCAAGCAAGCAGTATAATTGCAATTTAATGTATCTTTTCTGGACTAATTTACACAGTTTGCATAGTTATAAAATATTATTCATTATTACTATTCTTATAAAAATTCATTTCTATGGTAAAATTTATCTGAATATAAAGCTAGGGAAGAATCAATGCTAAATAAATACTTCATTTTATTACATATAGCAATGATTGCCTGATATTTCATTACTCAGATTAACGAGGCAAATTAAGCAAGGATGTATGACATAAGCATAGGAACATGGACGGTTCTCTCCTCTTTTTTCTCCCATTCCCAAGTAACTGTAGGAGTGAAATTTCAATACAGCACAACCCTTATGCTCACTTGTGCAACACAACCACCAATAATAGTCACAGGGCTCACAGAGGGCTTGGTAAGTGATCAAAATGCAGCCTCAGCAGCCCACGTAACATTCTTCCTTCTGCTCTCAGGTGTTGTGGAGCATACATCAAGGATCAATATCTATTGCAATATACTCAAGTCCATGTAATTTCACTTCAGTAGGCATTTCCATCTTCCTTTCAGTCTCACAAAAGCACAGTCAATTTGCATCTTGGCACAACTGAGGTGGTAGTTGAATTCCCATCTGTTGACATTTTCACAGTCTGGGTATAACTTGTTCAGTGAGAGTAACAAAAGTTAGTCTTGGAACAGAGTTATCATCGATATCTCTGCTGTGTGGTGAGAATTGCATCCCTGCCAGTTCCTTCTTATACAAACTGGAATTCTTTAACATTTTGGCACCATGCACCTTGCCAGCCCGAGCCAATGTTTACCTTCAGGAGATGGCCTGTGTGATCCCCCATAACCAGCCACACTCTTCTGCTCATGAAGTCTCATAGTTGCAGAACTCTCTGGCTTCAGTGTCCTCCAGTACATCTAATACTGTTACACTGGTAACCTTGAATATGTGGGGCAGTATCACTTGCTTTATTGGCATGAACGGTTCTCATTGCGGTCGGTCATACTTAAAAAAAACAAAACAAAACTATGCCACAGTCTGGTGATTGTGGCGGTCTCCAGAGTGTAATGGCAACTCATTTGTCCATAGTGACAACAGTTCTCAAATTTGTGTATTTTTCTCCATAAGGCATGTGCCATCGTTACACATAGAAAATCAAAGTGGCCTCAGTCATCTGCAGGTGCCTTGGTTAGTTTCTCTTGATCCAGGCAGCTAAAACATTGTTCCACAGTGTTTTAGCTGCCTTGGCCTTGATTTTGCTTTCTTCTTGGTTTAATTTGCAATGTAGATGGACATAAACCTGTGCATACGTTTCTGATTCCTTTTCAGACACCATCTCAGAATGCACTTGTTCTGTTACCATTTTGCCTTCTTCTGCTTCCAGGTTCCCAAGCATCAAAATCTACGGTTGGAAAGAAGCAGCAACCTGCAGTGACAGGGAGCTTCACAAAATCCAAAAAGGTGGGTTTGATTCTCAAGTTGAAACATTGTGGGTGTGAGAGAAATAACGTATGGGAGAACACAGACATGGTGTGAACTTTAATTATTTGTATTTCAAAGGAAAATGCATATTATGTTTCAAAGCAACTGTCTATTTTTCTATGGAAAGTCACTAAAGGTGACCTTTTACCCAGTTAAGATACAATGGTTACTTTCCTAATTCTTTTCTTTGAAGAAATACTGAAAGGATATGTGAGAGGTGTGGGGGAGTGGTTGTTTCTGTTTGGCCATTAATTATTTTTATATACCTGCTGAAGCCTTTCTCCTTATATTGAGGCCATATGTTACCCCATACCTAGTTACCCCGGAGAGGAAGGCAGTGGGTAAGTACCTCAAATTGGTTTTTCTATTCTTGATATTTTTAGGGTTTGTTGCTACAATGCATATTTTAAAGAAACTTCTGGCTTAAGTGGCATTTTCAAAATGATGTTTAGGACAATACTTGCCCAGATCAACATGGTTAAAACACATTGTCTGTACCGAGTGTACTGAGTGCATCCCTGTTTTGCCCATAGGAGGTGCTGCAAGATAGAGTTATCCAGAATCATCAGCCATAAAGATGAAAGTAAAGGCTTTGCCTTTCAGGTCATCAAGCCATCTCAGTAAGACTGTTCCGGAAACCATGTGATTGATCACATCCTGGTAAGGAAGTCACAACATCAGCTCCTGGCTACACCAGCCTTTACTAATCTCCTTGTACCCAAAAACATCCCACAGGCATGAACTTCTGTGCTGGTCCTTAATTCCACCTCCTGCTTCCATTACATAGGAGCCTGAAGAGTTTGACCCCTTTTTATCTTAAGTACCTTATTTTTCCTTTTTGTGTGTTTATTAAGTGGGAAACATCCTAGCTTTTTATTATTTTAGGGTGTGAATATGTGTGTATGAGCACCAGGAAAGACCACCCTGGACGACGCCAAAAAATAATCCCCAAGTAAACAGCCCTAAACTCTGTCTTCAAATGGTTATCTTGGGCAAGCGTCCGAAAAAAAACAACAAAACAAAACAAAAAAACCCAGAGCTGTCAGCTGTATGTATTGTTCATTGAGAAAGCTGCTAAACTTCCTGTTATCAGAGTGTCTTGTTGAAGTTTGTAATCTGTGTTGGAGAGAGGGGAAGGAAACTGACATTAAAGGAGAAAACTTCAATTGGCTTTTGAGGCTATGGTGGAAACTATCGTTTGGTTTCTGTACTAAAATATTCACCTGGCTAAGCGTTGATATCAATGCTGTGTGTTAATTCCGTAATTGGGGTTACAATGAAATGGACACCTACCTGCATTAATTTCCTGTTTTAGGATTTATAAGGATCTGCTCTATTCATCTGGTGATTTGACTAATTTGAATATTGAATTCTAATATTGTTGCTAACTTGTCTATTTGATCTGATTTTGACCTCAGTTTGATAATAGTCTTGTGTAATCCTTATTTAGTTCAATAGGATTTACTGTAGTTTAGCTTTAGTGATAAATTTTCTTGACTTTATTTTTATTTATTAGTTTTAATCCCATATATAAAAGGCATATTGGATCATATTTCTTTCAATACGCAACGTAGGCCAGAACTGCTGAGGATTTCTGCTGGGTGTAAGCTGATCCACCTAAAAGTCTAGTTAGTGCTCTCTAAATGAACACTTTGGTTGTCTCATGGGTTGTGTGTAAAAATCTCATAATAGTGGCAGAAAGTGATAGGTGGTTTCTGAGAAAATACCCATAGTGGTTGGTGCAGGCAGGTGCTGATGAGAAACTGTGGAATGTGCTCAAAATAACTCAGTGCAGTCATAAAATCACAGGCAGAGTACTAGGTGTGGATGCAAAATCACTAATATGGTGCCAGAAAAGCTACTGTGTGGACAGAATCCAAATATGTAAATTGTAACTAGCTAAGATGACTGCATCTAACTGGTTACAAAATCACAGTTGTAGCATGAATAAGGCCTCAGACCTTGACCCGGATGGGAATTTGCTCCAATTCCAGCAACTGGTGGCTGGCTGCTTGTGTAACTGCACGGGTGAAAACCCCAACCACAGAGCTGGAAAGCTTTGCTTTGTACTGGTGGAATATTCCTTTTTTTTTTTAAACCAGGGATTTCAATTGCTAATACAAAGGGTTAATCACAACCAACTAATACATTTTTAAATATTGCCTCCCCTATGTGCTAAGTGGTGTTCAACAATGTGTCATCTAAAAACTCTTCTATCACAACTCTCTTTCCCAGTGTAGACAAAGCAAGTCTGTGTCCAGAAACTTTGCAGTTTTTGCAATGGAGTCTTGGAAAGACTTCATTATTTATCCCCTCATATTCTAATACCCATGGTGCATATTTAGCGTGTAACTCCCACTGCTGGGAGTGTTGAGGCCAAATACCAGTCACCTCAATCTCAGTTTGAAATGGTGGGAGCTGACTTTATATTTCACAATTTTTGCAGTTTATTTCTCTGTTCCATGTGATGTGGCTGTGGTGGGATGTGTGCATATGTGGTGTGCAGTAGGGGTTCGAGAGAGAACAAATGACTTATGGAGTGTGTATGTAAGAAAAAGAAAGAATGAATCCTGGGAATTTAGAGCTAGAATGCCTTGTTAAACTAAAAACTATGACTATTTGAAAAACCTTGCTATGACTTTGTGTAGATTTTAGAAACTGTTTTGTAAAATGTTCTATATAACTACTAGAGCTGTCAAATGATTAAAAAAAGTAATTGCGATTAATCGTGCAATTAAAATATAAATGTTAAACAATAGTAGAATACCATGTATTTAAATATTTGTGGATGTTGTCTACATTTTCAAAGATATTGATTTCATTTACAACCCAGAATACAAAGTGTACAGTGCTCACTTTATATTTATTTTTGATTACAAAAATAACTGTAAAAAACAAAAGAAATAGTATATTTCAGTTCACCTAATACAAATACTGTAGTGCAATCTCTTTATAATGAAACTTCAACTTACAAATGTAGAATTATGTACAAAAAGTAACTGCATTCAAAAATAAAATATGTAAAACTTTAGAGCCTACAAGTCCACTTAGTCCTACTTCAGCCAATTGCTCAGACAAACAAGTGTGGTTATAATTTGCAGGATATAATGCTGCCCACATCTTGTTTACAACGTCACCTGAAAGTAAGAACAGGCATTTGCATGGCGCTGTTCTATCCGGCATCGCAAGATATTTACATGCCAGATGCGCTAAAGATTAATATGTCCCTTCATGCTTCAACCACCATTCCAGAAGACATGCATCCATGCTTATGACGGGGTGCTGCTCAATAACGATCCAAAGCAGAGTGGACCGACGTATGTTAATTTTCATCATCTGAGTCAGATGCCACCAGCAGAAGGTTGACTTGCTTTTGTAGTGGTTCGGGTTCTGTAGTTTCTGCCTCGGAGTGTTGCTCTTTTAAGACATCTGAAAGCATGCTCCACACCTCGTTCCTCTCAGATTTTTGAAAGCACGTCAGATTCTTAAACCTTGGGTCAAGTGCTGTATCTGTCCTTAGAAATCTCACTTTGGTACCTTCTTTGCGTTTTGTCAAATCTGCTGTGAAAGTGTTCTTAAAACGAACATGTGCTGGGTCATCATCTGAGGCTGCTATAACATGAAGTATGTGGAAGAATGCAGGTAAAACAGAACAGGAGACATACAATTCTCCCCCAAGGAGTTCAGTCACAAATTTAATTAACACATTATTTTTAACGAGCATCATCAGCATGGAAGCATGTCCTCTGGAATGGTGGCCAAAGCATGAAGAGATATATGAATGTTTAGCATATCTGGTACGTAAATACCTTGCAACGCTAGCTACAAAAGTGTCATGCAAATGCCTGGTCTCACTTTCAGGTGACATTGTAAATAAGAAGCAGTCAGCATTATTTCCTTTATAAACTTCTTTGTCTTAGCAATTGGCTGAACAAGAAGTAGGACTGAGTGGACTTGTAGGTGCTAAAGTTATACATTGTTTTGTTCCTGAGTGCAGTTATGTAACAAAAAAATTTCTACATTTATAAGTTATACTTTCACAATAAAGAGATTGCACTACCATACTTGTATGAGGTGAATTGAAAAATACTATTTGTTTTATCATTTTACATTGCAAGTATTTGTAATAAAAATAATAATATCAAGTGAGCACTGTACACTTTGCATTCTGTGTTGTAACAGAAGTCAATATATTTGAAAATGTAGAAAAACATCCAAAATATTTAATACATTTCAATTAGTATTCTATTGTTTAACAGTGTGATTAATTGCAATAAATTTTTTTAATCACGGTTAATTTTTTTGAGTTAATCGCATGAGTTAACTGCGATTAATCGATGGCCCTAATAACTACACAAGTAACTTAATGATTCAAAGTTACTGTTCCCTTCTCAAGGGTACACTGTGTGTAATTTTAAGCCTAACCATTCACTTCTTTGAAGTCCCTATGGGTTTCTTCTGGAACCTAATGACTTTTTGACAGGAAAGACAACTTGACAGACAATCCAGCAAAGGAGTTACATGATCTTTAGACTAAGTAATATACAGTGCAACCTTGTTTAGTTCCATTATCTCCCAGTGTCTTATAACATATTGCATATATTTAATTAAATTGGAAAAGCTTCAACAAGAGAGATTGAAAAAGACCTACATAAGAATATCCTATAGTCCACTCATTAAGGCACTTGCCTGAAAGGTGGGGGAAACTCTGTTCAAATCCTTTCCCCTAATCCTGGGTGAGTGCCTAGATAATGACTGGGCTAAAGGTCATAAGGGAGGCTTCTTCCTGCACCTTCCTCCCCAACTCCAGTCATTGTGCATGTACCAAATTGGGCCCAGTGGAGAAGATAGGCAGGTGAATGTCTGTTTTTCTCTTATTTTGAGCTGGGTCTTAGGCATGACATATGCATCCAGACACCTGTCTGAGGCTGCAATGTGAATGGTCAGAGGCAGAAACTTAGGTGACCATGGAACTTTTACAGTGAAAATTGTAGGCACCGAGTGAGTTGATGCACCTGTAGGGCTAGGCAGCAGCCAAGCAGAGGATTTGTGGATCACAGAGGTGGCAAAAACTAAAACTTAAGCATCTAAATCTGGGGTCCAGGTGTCCAAGCCCTTTTGCAGATCTCCCCTTGAGATATATTTCCAGATTTTATCCTCAGCCCATATCCAGCTGCTACTTGTAATCACTCAGACTGAACCAGAAAAAGGATAGTGAGTGTCTTGCATTTTGGAAGTATACTAAATCACCTTTAAACTAGCTTTTACTATATTCACCTTTATTCATCAATACATTTATCTGGCAGATTTTCCAAAACACTCATCCCTGGTCTACACTTAAAATGTAGATTGATCTACCTAAGTCACACTCAGGGATGTATGTGCCAGTTAAGCCAAACTAACCCCCAGTGTAGATGTGGCTAGGTTCATGGGAGAATTCTTTCATCGACCTAGCTACTGCCTCTCAGGAATGTGGATTACCTATCCAGACAGGAAAACCCCTTCATTGATGTAGGAAGCCTCTACATTAGGGCGCTGCAGCTGTGGTTCCTGTAGTGTAGACATATCCTCAGCATTGGCCTAACTCTGCTTCCATTGAAGTCAGTGGAAGTTTTACCATTCACTGCAATGGGATAAGAATCGGGCCAATACTGCACATTTGAAAATCCTACCCTTAAAGAATTCATTGTTATATCTTTATTACAATCTTAGTATTGAAATGTAACAAGTCTCAGAATAATGTTAGGGTTCAAAATGCACCACTGGCATACAAAAGAGGTTTTTTTTTAAAGGGGTCATTTTTTCTTGTGTCAGTCACTGTTCTTATAAAGTTAGAGGAAAACTAACAGTGCCATGTAACTTCATAATGGAAGAGCAGAGCAATGTGACATTACAATGTGGTATATCCTAGGCCTTTCATTTCACTAAGAGCCAGCTGTTCAGTTGTTCACTTTCTTCACTTCACAAGGCAGTAACCATTATATTCCGAGTGCTTAGGGCACTCGGGAGACTACTCCCTGATAGCTTGATATTTACTGAGAACAGCAGCATAGTAAATGTGGCCTGCATTAGTTAAACATAAACAGAAGGAGTTAATAAGGGATTTTTATATGCTTGTGTATGAGGCAAGAAATGGAAATTGGAAGTAAAGTGAAAGACTAAGCTCATGTACCCAGTTTCTGGGCTGTTCAGTGAAGCTGTTTAATAATAAATTCACGAGCACTCAATTTTCCTCATAGTATTAGATTTTATTGCAGTGGTTGCAGAAAATAAAATGAGAGCTGGTTAAGGTCAAAGCTCTTAATATTATTGTCCTCATCATATTTTCTACATATGTAGCACATTTCATTTGATCTCAGTGTGCTTCACGAGCATTAATTAACTAAGTCACATCACATCCGTGTGAAGTAGGAAAACCATTTCAGATGGGTAAACCATTTCATAAAGATGTTAAGGTCAATGATTGTAAACAGAGCTGTAAGTGTGAAGCACAGATGAAAATCGGGCCACTTATTTAAGGACCTAAATATGGATTTAAGAGTCTGTATTTATATACCTGTTTTTGAAAAATCTATCTTAAAGATCTTGCCAAATATCATCTTATCAGTAAGCATGGAGCTGGGACTAGATCCCAGGAATCCTGACGTAACCACTTGCTATAACTTCCTATTTTTAGCTTCTGTCATTCTAGTAAGTTCTGTGTTTAATCGTCCCTTCTTGGAGACTTTATTTTCACATTTCTTCAAATATATGCTATACATTTGAAATAATGTATATTGTCCACTGAACCTGTTTGTTGAAATCAGACATGCACTGCATTCAAGGTTTGTTTCATGCATAACTTTTCCAATCATAGAATGGAAACAAAAGCTTTTGAAATGGCAAAATATTCTTCTCTGATTGACACTGAACATCTATATTACATATTCTACACTTGTGTATGTGGAACATCCATTGACATTCATGTAAGTTTTGGGACCTGCACCATATGCAGCAGACAGTAGAACCTTGATAACAACTGGGGAGAAGTTTGTTGTAAATATAACACCTATATTCCCAATCTAGTACAGACTTTAACCCAATGACACAATTGATATGAGTGAAGTTACACGCATACATAAGTGTTGGAAGGATCAGTGATCTAGATAAATCATTTAATAGACTTACAATGGTTGTCTTCTATTTATTTCTTAGGCATGTGCTTAACTTTAAACAGTAATGCCCCCATTGAGTCCAATGGGACAAAAGAAGCATAAATTAAAGCATGTGTATTGCATAGTGTTTTTAGGAATGGGGCTTAATAATTCTGACTTCACAAAAATAATTGTTTGTGCTCCCAATGTAGGCCTCATCCCACCACTTAAGCATTACAATTTGATAAAATTAATGCTATTGGGCTGAAAATAATCCATGTGAAAGCAACCAGCACAATTCCTATGCACCACTGCAGTCCCACTTTTTGAGGGTTTTAAGTGAGATATAAATGATGTATAGGCCTTAGGCTAGCTTTCTCCCCGGGGTTGAATTTCACCTCTGGGACATAAGAAAAGATGCTTTTGTATAATCCTATAATACATCTATTGAAGTTATTAAACAAAATAGGCATTTACTCAATTACCTGTCAACATAAAGGAGAAGAATAATTCTTTGGAAAATAAAACAGGCTAAAGTATAATTTGTTCAGTGGTGAAGTTGCAATTGGCAGTGTATAATAAACAAAAATAAGGATAGTCCTTTCCCTACACTGCTTACAGTCCAAAGGCCCAATTTTGCATAGGGATTCATTAGTACATACCATGAGTAAGGCTACAATTATGTCACGGAAGTCACGGATTCTGTGACTTCCAGAGAACTCTGACATTTTGTGCTTCAGCCCCATGGCCACAGGGCTGGCGCTGTCAGGCAGTAGGGGCTCTCTGAAGCTCCCAGCTGCCATTCCCAGATCTCCGAGCCGCGGCAGGTGCTCCTGCAGTTCCCAGCCGCCGTGAGCAGCAGCATTGGTGGGTGCTGGACCCCCACTCCCGATTTTGTGAATTATTTATAGTAAAAGTCACGGACAGGTCACAGGCTTCTGTGAATGTTTGTTTATTGCCCATGACCTGTCCGTGACTTTTACTAAAAATAATCATGACAAAATCTTAGCCTTAACCACGAGCCACAATGGAGTCCCATTAACTTCACTCAGTGAGAAGGATGCAGGGGTACCAATGGATCCCATTCCAGGATCCTAGGGTCCAGTCCTTCAAACATTTATTACCATTGACTTAAATGAAGGAAATCAAAATATGGTGAAAATTCAGTATTTTGTTTCTTCTGAGTCCTCAGTCCTGCAAAAACATCCATTCAGGCAGACCTCTGCATCTGTCCAAAAGCTCTTGTAGGACCAAGCCTTTAGTTATTACCAACTCTCTTGTTGATTGTGTCATGGGAGAAAGAACATATGCAAAAATATTTTATACTTCAGAGCTTATTTTACAAACCAAGGAGAGAAGAAAATATCCTTTTAAACTACAAAGGAAAAAATGTGTGACATTATCTTGCATCACTGGAATATGGATGCATAAATGGTGCTCTGAAAGACTTTAATGGAAAGAGCTAATATAAATGGTTGTTTTTATTTCTGACAGGCAAGCAGAGCTGTTAACATACAGCAGATAAAGGATGAAATCCTGAAAAGCTATTTAGGTCTATAAATTGGGATAATTCCCTAAGGCAATTAAATAGTTCTTGGTGAAAAACTAAGTTATATTTTCTTAATCAAGCTTCTCTTTTTGGCAACTATTCTTAGAATGTTAGCAAACCCTCCAAAACCACAAACCCACCCAACCCTAAACAAACTCACTGAACTTTTAGACTTAGTGTCTAAAAGTTTAATATAATTTGCTTATTTTAAAAAACACGTATAAGGCACCAATCCATCAGGTTGTTCAGTAAATGCAAATCTCTATAAATTCAGCACAGGAATGGGAACCAGCAACTCCTGGGTTTTGTTTCTAACTCTGCCACACCATTGCTATGTGACCTCGAGCAGCTCTTGCAGCTCCTTTGTACACGTGGGTGGCTGGTATCATAGTCTGGGGGAGGCTGTGCATCCCCAAACAGCCAGGTTTGACCCTGATCATGCCCCACCCACGGGCCGCCTCCTGCTAGTTCACCTGCCCCTGTGCCATCAATGTGATCCCGGCTAGGGCTTGGAATGGGGCTGGAGCTGAGGCTGCACCGCCTGCCCAACACTCCGGAGTTGGTGGGGCTGGGGCCACACCACCTGCCCTCCCCGCGCTCTGGGGCTGAGGAGGCTGGGGCCGGGTCACCTGCACACCAGGTGCTCCAGGGCTGCGGTGCTGGGACCGCTCCACCCACCCTCCTGGTGCTCCAGGGCTGGGGAGGCTGCAGCCGCTTGCCCTCCTGGCACTATGGGTATGGGGGCACTAGCCTGAGGCAGGGGTCGGCGGACGTGGTGCAGGGCTCTGGATTTGGGCATGGGGGTGCAGAAGGGGTGGGTCCTCAAGCTGAAGGGGCGGATCTGGGGGCTAGCCTCTCCCAGGGAGTGGTTCACTCACCAGCCATGTCTACACCTCAGTTCAGTGGCACCAATTGCGGATGGGGCTGATGGGACCAATGCCTTCTTCCCCAATTTTTTGTGCTTGCTCATAGTTCCATAGGTATGGCACTGTGGGAGGGTGGGCGGAGGCATGGCCCGACAACTTTTAAGCAATGGTCTTGTACTAAATCAGTACTGCTGCTGCCAGAGTGGGCCAGAGCATTGTTCTGGCTGTGTCATTGCAATGCCAATGAAATTTGATCCAGACACCGCTGCTTCAATTCATTTCATTAAAATCGGGAATATAGTACTGCCTTGCAGGGGTACTGGACAGTTATTCAATTACAGTTTGTAAAATGATTTGAAGTATTAAAGTTGAAAAATACTATAAAAGTCCCAACCATTATTATTATTATTATTTTATTACATTAAGAGGCGGTGGTGAGGGGAGTTGCCTGCACAGTCGTTTTTTTAAATAGGAGGAGACAATGGCAAGAACACAAACATCACGATACCGGAAGATTCTGTCTAGTCAAGTGTTCTGTCACAGTTATCCACTAATATGCCTACTGCGGACAGTTAATGATTGACTGAGGGCTAATATCACTTCTAAAGTTCTATCCTATTTTCTTTATTATTTTATTATAATTATTAATTTATTTATTATTTAAATATCTCTGTTACCTTAAAACCTACGGGGCACTCTGTTGTTCTGGAGAGAGAGAGAAAGAGAGAGAGAGAGAGAGAGAGAGAAATGACCAGTTTGGAGGAGCTAACAATCTAGTGTAATTTGGAATGACACTTTTAATATAGATGTTAAAAAATAGGGAAAATCACAACTTTTTCATTTTTTCCCCTTTTTTCAAAAAGTAAAATTGACAAAATTTCAAAATATAAGCTGCTTCCTATTCTTAATACTCACTCTAATGACTAACGTGTTTTTAACCCTACTAAGCTCTTTGCCTCACTACTCTCTTGGGCCAGTCTATTTAAAACACATTTTTATTCATTTCTATTATATTTGTTTATATAAAAATATAAATATATATATTTATATAAAAATATAATAGAAATGAATAAAAATGTGTTTTAAATAGACTGGCCCAAGAGAGCAGTGAGGCAAAGAGCTCAAAACTCAAAATGCAATAAAGAATCAAGAGATCTCTAGAAAAATTCATAAGGTGCAAAAACTGGTCTACAAGGTTGACAAAAATCTTGGGATTTCAGCAAAAATTAATGCTACACTTTAGTGGTACATTGGTGCCTCATCTAATGAGGCCATAGAGTAGGGAGGAGAAGGGGGTATGGCGGCTTCCCAGACATGATCCTTCCGAACCTCAGGGCTGCCCAGAAAAGGAACCCCCTGTACTTCCCCCAACTGAATTTGAAGTGAATGGGGACAGCAGGTGTAACAATATTTTTTTTTACAGTGGTGCTTTAGAAAACAGAAATACTGTAATATAAAAATGAGAAAAGAGCACTGTGCCCAGAAAAATGCACAAATATGATTAGCTGGCATTTCAGCAAACATGAACATTTATTTTGCCTTTCTGTCCTCATTTGAAATTTCCCAAAGTTGTTAATCATGGTCACACATTTTTCCTATTCATGCTGAGACCACACAGCATGTGTTGGACTGGTTTTGTCAGCAGGCAGCAGCATCACATAAATTATGATCAGCTCGGACCAGAGGGATCCGATTGTATAGAAACCTTGGGCCAATTTCTCAGCTAGTGCAAATGGAGAGTTGAGCTCACTTACTGCATCAGAAAATTTAGCAAAGTCCAAATTTATCTAGTACTCAAAGTTTTGAGTAGTTTTACTTTCTGTCTCTTAATATTTTTAATAAAAATACATCATATACACAATTAATTCACATTTTTAGGCCCTGATCCAGTGGAGAATTTAAGCACACAGGTGTATAGAATTTCAGGCCAGAAGGGACCATCAGCTCATCTAGCCTGCCTCCTGTATAACACAGGCTGCAGAATTTTACCCAGTCAACCTCTGCTGAGCCCCATAACTTGTATTTGACCAAAGCATATCTTCCCGAAAGGCATACAGTCTTGATTTGAAGGCATCAAGTGATGGAGAAGTTAAGGTACAGTATATCACGTCCACTGCTTTCCCCATATCCACAGAGCCAATAGAAGGCAATCAGGTTTGTCAGGCATGGTGAGGTGCCATGGACCTAGGCCCATGGGTTCCCAGGCAGTGCTCAGACTGTGGCCACCCAGCAGTTCACTGAAACCAGTGGAGAAGGGGGTCTGTGATGCTCTACCTCATAAAGGTCTGCCAACCTCCCAAAAGCTCCTGATTGTGAGAGATTTCCCACCCAACAAATAGGCTGGGATGCAATACTTAAGCCAGAAAGAGGCACAGGAAGTTGTTTTAGCAACTAGATGAATGTCTGTCTGTCTGTTATTATGTACTTTGTCTAATTGCCTAACTCTTGCAAACTGCTTGCTCCAGGTTCCTACCCTCCTTATCTCAGACCCCTGTCCCCAATTCCTGTTTTCCTGCCTTTCACCAAGTCTCTGCTCCTGTGCTTACTCTGTTTTTGACCCCTGATTTGGCACTGTCTCCAGTTCTCGCCTTTGGCTTTAGCACCTGACTCTGACCATGGTGCCTAGTCCCTGACTCTAACCATTAGACAGACTGCCCATGCCCAATCCCTACATCCATTCTTTATCAAAAACAGAGCAAATAAATTAACCGAATGGACATCCAACATCAATATTACACATCATAGCTTGAATGCAAGAGTCAAAATAAATTGGAATCTAGAGGGATTCAGACTTTTATTATACCTTAGAATAGTTCAGAATACTGTGCCTGGTGGTAAAATGAATTTTGACTGTGAGGATTGTACTAGCATGCACATTTACTTTTTAAAGTGAGGCATTACAAGCTCAGTAGAAATCTGCATCTCACATTACTTATAATGAACTGGATTTTTTATTCTGTTTACAATTCAGTTTGTGGTACAGTTTGTGGTACAGTTTATCAGTTTTATTTATATTAAAATGATAATCCAATCCTGGCTCCATCACATAAAATATAAAGCCGATGTCTGTTATCACATTAGGATTGTGATGCCAGATCTCAGAACTAGTACCACTGTATTTACTGGGTACAGAAAGCTAATGACGGTGGCAAAAAGAGACTTAGGTTTGTTTCCATTGTACCCTGGATCTTCTCATGGAGGCATCAACCTCACCTCTTCCACCTGGTGTCTCCATCCAACTTTGCTAATATGAGGGGAAATGTCACACATGGCACCACCATTTCCTGCCATGAAATAGGCCCTCAGCAAAAAAATCTACACACCATCAGTCTCCTGAGAATAAATTAATAAGAAATTAAAGTTTTGAGAAATTAATTTATTTTTCTGAAAAGTCCTGAGCAGGTGGGGATCAAACTCCTTTACTATTAACATCTGCTCTTGCTGCACTAAGTAGTGATAGCCCAAGACTGATTTTGACTCTACTTCTTCGAGGCAAACACAATAGGTTCATGGTGCCTTCACTGAGAACAGACATCACAGTTCAACCAAGAATATAATTACTCCCTAAAATAAAATAACCCTAGTGAACACTCAGATCCAGAGTTTCCAGTATAATCTGGCTGCATTGTGCTGCTCCATCAGTGCAAAGCAGCTGCAAGCTTGGTTTCAGTAAGCTAAATTTATGGCTGCTATTTGTTGCCCGAATAGCACAAAGTATTTGGAGCAAACCAGTGAATCCACTGATGAAACAAGAATGGACTAGAGTCTGAATATATGTTATCTTCAAGTTGAACCACAGCATTTGTAGATACTGCAACTGGGCAATGTGAAAACCTGGTATCTGTAATATATCAGAACCTAATATCTTGGGGGAGAAATAGCCTTCTCTCAAAATGAATAGTGCCATTAATTTCAGAGAGATAAATTGATAAATGTAACCATGGTGCACATTTATGCATCTTACTCTGCTAACTGATAACTATTTTAACTCATGCTGTTCAAAAGTCACCATCACTCTATCATCTCACAGAGCATTTTGCTCTTTATTATCAGTTCTGACTGGGAGGTTTTTGACTGACTTGGAGTTCAATGAGAATTAGACTCCAAGAGACAGATTTTAAAAGGTATTTAGGTGCCTAAAGATGCAGATAGATACCTAGTGGGATTTTGAAAAGTACCTAAGCAGCTTACACAACTAACTCCCACAAATCCCACTAGGTGCCATCTTTAGGTGCCTAAATACCTTTGGAAATCCAGCCCAAAGTGTCTTATTACACAGCTAGTACATATTAGGGTTGGTTAAAAAATGGGAAAAAATTTTCATTAAAATTTCCAGAGCACAATTTGTCTCTTAATTTGTTGAAAAATATCTAAACTTTTTAAGCAGCTCAAGTTTACGTATCTAAATTTATTTGATAGTAGAGGCATAAATTTCTCCTACATACTGTACTTGTCATCACAACTTACAGTCACATCATATATATGCCTCTGTTTGTAGTGTTGAACAACATATTTAATGGTGGTATGGGAAATAAGGTTGCCTTTCCTCCCACATCTCCAATATACATTGTAGTCATACATCCAGGCTAGATCCAAAGCCCACTGAAGTCAATCAAATTCTTTCTATTGCCTGCATTTGGCTTTAGTTCAGGGTCAAAAATCACACTATTTCATAGGGTATTCTGAATTGTATTATTTTAATCTAGCTTTGTTTGAAGTACAATGTATGTAATTAAAATTGCAGTGTGATTGTCTTGCTTTAAGTTACAGTCTTACTTCCAGTTTTCATTTTTCCTTCAGTTTTTGGAATGATTCCAGTCAACAATTTGTTAGTTTTCACTGGATAATTTTATTAAATGAGTATATTTTAGAAACAAAATGGGACTGTTTCCATGAGTCTATTAAAAAATTGACCACTGACTTTTTAGGTCACTTTGGGAAGAAATTAATGAGGCAACTATAAAACTAAAAATATTTGGGTTTCTGGAACTAGCTGGAAGTTGGAATGTTCTGGTATATATAACTTTTGGGTACGTCGGTTATATAATGCTATTAGTTATAGTGACATCACTTTCACAACACTGAACTCAGAAGTGATATTTCTAGGAATGAAATAATTGAAAATGTCATGACCATGTCTCAAAGCCTGTCTAAATTTAGGAAGATGCTTCCATTATAAAAGGTACCTAAATTAGTTAAAATGGTGTAGCTGAGCTATCAGTATTTTTGTAAGGGTATTTGTATGTTTAGACATAATGCCACTTTATTTTTCACATCTGAAGTAGTTACTTGTGTCTTTAAAATGTCAACAAGGGAGACAAAAGTTTGAGTCTCTTCCCTTTAAATAAAGGGACCTTTACCAAATAGTTGAAAATTTCACCTGAAACCTTTCCCCCCCAAAATAGTCCATTCTCCTAGACATGGCAAAATTATTGACTTTCCAGCTATTTCTGAGTCTTCAGTGGCATGGAGGAAACTCCTTCACGTAGGGAATTTTGTATTTTTGAAATCCCGTTCAGTGTTTACCCATCTTTCTGACAATCTCTCAGCCTAAGCACAGGGATGCTATGTAGCCCAAGACCACCTCATTGACATAAGACTTTGTATCCATCAGCGCTCCCTGCTCCTCAGGTTCTTTGACTCCTTATGCTGGATTGTGACAGAGGCGACTACATGTTCAAAGACTCTCTTGACTGCCTCCTTCCACATCAGGAGGATTTCCTTTACTGGAATGTGATCCAAAAGGCCAGAAAGACTTCCAGAAGCTCTTATTGGAGGATACCCTCTGTTACAAAGACATACAGATCTATCCCCTATAGGCAAGGAAAACTATAACCAAGTGCACACGTGTGTGTGTCATGGACCACATGTCTCAATCAAATGCAGTGATTGGAAAATCTAATGGTACAAGAAATTCAATTATTTCTAGACTTACCCATTCCAGAAAAAGTAGATATGGGGAGGAGAGAGGAGATTCTGCGACTATAGTGTGAGGCCAGCTATGAACACTGAATGGATAAGAGATGTGGGAGACCCAGAGAAAGGAAAGTGTATGAGTGGGAAGAAGGTAAGGTATGTGTGTGGAGTGGAGGGAAATAAAGGAGGGAAGGGGTGAGAGAAAGCTAAAGAATGTGGGGGACAGAAGGTATTGAGAGACAGGATAAAAAATTAGACCAATGGAAGGCAAAGCCAAAGAGCAGTAAAGAGAAAGGGAGATAGAAGAGGGAAAGAAACATAGGACAGTTAATGGTGGGAGGGGAAAGGATAGAGGACAGAAAATGATAAGGTACTGAGACCAGAAAATGAGAAGAAAAGAAAAAAAAAGAAGCATAATATTGAAGGAGATTGAGAGACAGGTGTGAAGAAATAGAAGGGAAAAGAAAAGCAAGTATAGAGAATGGTTAATACATTTAATTTAAAATGTACTTATTCATCTCCCTACTTTTCAGTGTCTTTGAAGGGCAAGTGACTCAAAGGTATGATTTACAGAGATTTATTGTGATTAACATTTTATTCATTCTTTAAAAGTAATTAAAACCAGATGATTAATGAAAGAAAACTGACAAGGGATACACAAATCTCCTCACGACAGAATACTTGTCAGAGAAATACACTACCACCAGAGAAATGAAAGAAAAAAAGAAAATATTTTATAACTAACTTTAGTTAGGTCCAATATGCATAAATATGAGTTTGGGGCCAATCCTGTAAACCCATAATAATACAAATACAGTAACTTTATTTTCTATGTACGTGTGTTGTTCCATAGATGTCAATGGGAATGTTTCTACGGGCAGCTCTTCACTACCCGCCGGATCGGCGGGTAGCAATCGATCTATCGGGGATCGATTTTTCGCGTCTCGTTAAGACGCGATTAATCGATCCCCGATCGCGCTCCCCGTCGGCGCCGGCAATCCACCTCATCGAGAGGCGGAAGCGGAGTCGACGGGGGAGCGGCAGCGATCGACTCGCCGCCGTCCTCATCGCCAGGTAAGCCGATTACGATACGCCGACTTCAGCTACGCTATTCACGTAGCTGAAGTTGCGTATCGTAGATCGACCCCCTCCCCTAGTGTAGCCCTGGGCTACGAGTAAAGTTACACACATCCTTTTGTTTGGAGGACTGGGATTTTTGGATTTTGGCCTATGAAGTGATGAACTGAAGAGCAGTCTATTTACCATTCACATAAGAACATAAGAATGGCCATACTGGGTCAGACCAAAGGTACATCCAGCCCAGTATCCTTTCCACTGACAGTGGCCAATGCCAGGTACCCCAGAAGGAGTGAACCTAACAGGTAATGATCAAGTGATCCCTCTCCTGCCATCCATCTCCACCCTCTGACAAACAGAGGCTAGGGACACCATTCCTTACCCATGCTGGCTAATAGCCATTAATGGACTTAACCTCCATTAATTTATCCAGTTCTCTTTTAAACCCTGTTATAGTCCTAGCCTTCACAACCTCCTCAGGCAAGTAGTTCCACAGGTTGACTGAGTGTTGTGTGAAGAAGAACTTCCTTTCACTTGTTTTAAACCTGCTGCCCATTAATTTCATTTGGTGGCCCCTAGTTCTTATATTATGGGAACAAATAAATAACTTTTCCTTATTCACTTTATCCACATCACTCATGATTTTAAATACCTCTGTCATATCCCCCTTAGTCTCCTCTTTCCCAAGCTGAAGAAAATCTATTTATCATCAACAGTAATATTTTTTTTCAAATTAACTCCTTCTTCACTTACTGGAGCTTCTTACTGGATATTCCTGTGTTAGTAGGAACAATTTGATAAGAGTATTACTGGGGAAAAAATAAAAAGTGTTTGTATTTTTTTTCTTTAATCTTAGTGTAAATAAAACACTAAGATTAAAGAAAGCCATGATCATTAAAGATCATGAAAGCCAAGAGACAAACATTCAGGGCACAATGCCAATATGCTTCTTTAATTTTGGGCAGATCTAAAACATCAGAAAAATGAAAATAAATTCCATGTCACCCTGATTCGGAGATATTTTAAAAAAATAGTATCACAAGAATTTTTCTTTTAGGAATAAATGAAACTCAAATGCTTTAGGTGCTAGTAAACTTACTACCAGCCCTAATTGCAAATCCACAGACTCATGTATCTCTTTAAATACAGTTCACTCCTCTTTTACTGATGATAATTTTTTTTATTTAGCTATATAGATAAAATCATACTTTCCAGTTTCCAGTAGGGGGTGATGAGTTTTCCCTTTGCATCTCCTGATTAATGGGAAGTGGAGTGATTCTGCTGATTTATATATATTATGCTGCTTTGATGTATTCAGTGTCAGGAAACCTCCTTATGTTTCAGGAGGTGTCTGCACTAGGCTTTTTTGACTTAAAAATATTTCCCTCTATTGCTATCATCCATTCAGCTCCACTGGTGGGAGCCCTACTACAGATAAGGCTTCAGGTGGACACTGCCTCTATGCCACTATTTGGGCTACTGCTGCTCAAATCAGGTCTAGCTGACACAATGGTTAAAACACCAGTGGCTCCCTGTGTACACTAGTACTAAGGGCAGAGGAATTGCAAGGTGATAGTAACAGTGGGATATTTGTCCTATCATAGACATCTGAACAGTTCTTGTTGAATAGTTTGTGTAAATACTACTTAAAATCAATAAAAAGTGACCAGCATTGGCCCTAAAATACCTAATAGAATTTGTCTTTGAGGTTAAGATGGAGATGATCCTTTTCTGCACCTGTATGATTTGGGAAGTTCATTTTTTCATAACACCTCTGCAATCCCACTGTATTCAACTTATTTGTAGAGTTGGTCAAAAAAGCCAATTATTTTTTCATGGGAAATGTTGAAAAAATGGTCATTTTCAACATTTCTCTTGATTTTTTTTCAGTTTTGTAATGAAAAAACAAAATTGAAAACCAGAACATTTTTGGGTTTGGAAATCCATTTTAGGTAGAATTGTTCTGCTTTTGGTAACAACTAGTTGTAATTTAAAAAACATGTTTTTTTGGGGGGAGGGGAGTGTTTTTTATAAAACCAAATATTTTTGATCCAAATAAAAAATTAAAAACCCTCAAAACTGTGGGTCAAAATTCCATTTTTAATGGAAAAAAATGTTTCAATAAAAAAAAAGGTGACCTTCACAATTTAATTGGAATTTGCTAGTTAATTATTGATGATGTCAATATAAAATAGCTTACTCTCTCCTACTGATGTTGGCCCAGTAGGTCTAACAGGAATAGAAAACAGAAAAAAAAAACCTTATTCTTGCTACCAAAGTAAGCATTTATGATTTGGCATAAACACCACTGAGAGGATCTCCTTGAAAAGAAGGTGCCCTTTCTACCCAGTCTGTTTAAGAACCACACTTTAAAATGGGACAAAGAAGTGATGTTCATGCATTGCAAACTACATGTGCTACTCTTCATGGTAATGTGCCTTTGCTTTTCCCTTACAGTGAAGTAGATCATCTATAAATGCTGTAAATAAACTTGGGGAATCAGACTCTTCATTGTACAAATGGCTTGTTTTTCTTTATTTTATAATTTGAATTGTCTCTGCCTGTAGTAGATTGTTTTCAGCTAATTCCATGCAGCTGTTACTAAATTACAGTCTGCTTTCCAAGCCCACTGTTGGAAAGGAAAACTAGCTCTATTTAACCATTAATCTGACGATGTAATGATCTGAATGAAAAGATGAATTTTTTTGGCAATTCTTAATTATACATCATGGAGCCTGTGCCAGCCAATCAGGCTGCTGGATGGCTTAAGTTTATTTACGGATTAAAGTTAAAGACAACATTTCATCCAGTCACTATTTAACTTACATATATATATATATATATATATATATACACACACACACAGTATACTTCTGTAGACATAGTCTTCTTTCATGAGCTGCAATATATAAAAAGCCTGCTCTCTAAGCCAATCCGATTTTAGTTACCTAAGGGTAAAATATACTCATGTACAAAGAAAAACCCACATTATTTATGCCCTTCAGAGGTCGTCTCTTTTGCTTTCTCTGATCATGGGTGGTAGTGAAGAGGCCACATCATCACATAAACCTAGGGACCAAAATTCCCACGGAGACGATGTTGAGCAGCAATGGCTGATATTCCAGCTCATATGGTTGCAGCCTGACAACCTGACTGCTACCTCTGATAACTATTTTAAGATGTCTACAGAATTCTGGAAAGTTTGAAGAACACGTTTTACTGGCCTGATGGGTATTTTGTGGGGAAATTTTTTAGCAATTTCACCTTGTGTAAAATTTACAAAAGTGCCTAACTGATTTAGGAACCTAAATCACATTGATAGTCAGTGAAACTTAGGCTCCCAAAGCCCCGATTTTTAAAGGTTATTTAAGTGTTGATCAGCTAAGCATTACAAGGCCTAAGTAATGTAGATGGTTAAAAAGTGACATAGGCATTTAAGTTCTTCCCTTTCCCTGGCCCTCTTGGCTCCCTCAGCCCAAAATGCACATGGAGATTGTGCTTGGGTGGGGAAGAAGCAACAGGGGAGGAGAAAAAGTTATCTTTTCACTCCAGCCCATTGACTGTGCTACCCTACAAAGGAGGTGTAGTATGAACTGTGATTTCCAGATACTGTAGGGCTTGCTGATTGCCAGTTTGGGGGATCAGGGAGAAATTTTTGCCTCAGGGTAACATTGACAAGGTGCTAGGTGGTTTTTGTTTTTGTTTTGCTTTCTTCACAATATTCTGGTGGTTGGGTTGTAAGTGAAAACAGAGAAGGGACAGCAATTCAAAAGTTTTAATTTTAATTTTAATAATTAGAGGACATAATTTGTGTCAGCTTCAGTATGGATGTGGGGCTGGAGAGAGCCAACTTCCAGTGGTAAACATGAGGCCCTGTTACCCTGTAGGAAGAAAGGGAAACCTTGAATCTTCACAGCCTGAGGTACCCTCATTTCCCTTCATTACGGGAGGGTGAGCAGATTCAGAGGTGGGCTTAGGGATTATGTTTTGAAGGGCCAACCCTTCATACTGGTTATGTGGCATGAGGCCCAAGTAAAAGCCTGGTATTTTTGAGAGGAGAGTTACCCTCCTCTCATTAAACATTATAAAGTTACAAACTGTCACTTTAAAATCCATTTCTGTGTCTGTATTTCATTTTCCAGCATGTCCTGGTTAGTACTAGGGAGTGAAAAGAAAACGTGGAAAAATAGAGAAAATACATTAATTTGAGGTGTAACCTTGTAATTATTCACAAGTTCAAAACTGAGTCATAAGTAATGGTTTAAACCCAAAGCTTAATGAATTGTACAGAACCACTCTTTCCCCTTCTGTGTAACGTCTCTCAAATTTTCATGCTGGAAAGTTAAATTTCCCTTTCTGAACACTAGCGGAGAATTTTTTTTTTTATGTAGACAGTGAATTTAACAAAAATCCTAGGTTCCATTTGTCTCTCAGATGCATGTTTGCCCAATTCATCTTTGAAGAAAACTTATTGGAAAGATACTAGAATAACTGTAACATCTTGTTCTTTTATGTTCTCACAAGTACTCAGCTCTGAGACGGATGGAGATGTCAGTATCATCAGTCTGCACAGATAGTAATTGTCAAGGTGATGGGGTAATGCGCTCTACAGGAATTTGATTGCCAAAGCACACTAATGTGTTGCACATTAATTGTTCCATGTAGACCATAATGGTGCGCAGAAAGGGTTCCCTAGTGCGCATTCATGTTGTACTGTTACAAGCAGCACTATGTTAAAACACACCAGCAGGGTCTACATGGACCAATTAATGTGCAACATGTTAGTATACCCCCATTGAACACATTACACCACCTTGTTGGCAAATCCTTAGACTCTCACATGCTATTGTAACAGTGAGTAAAGCTCCCTTGTAACTAAGGAGAGGTTTTTCTTTGTCTGACAAGTTAGTTACATACATAACAACATTTTAAAGAGTATGAAAAGAAATAATAATGAATGAGGTTTTTCTGTGATCTCACTAAATATATGAACAAACAAACATACCAAAAATTACAAAGAAAAAGTGGGAGAGGATGGTTCAAGAAATTCTATGGGGTACATGGAATGTTTCACTGATAATGTGTTCTTTCAAATTGTAATGATCAAGGTGTGTTACCATGCTACCTCTTGGCTACATGGTGGTATTTGTCCAATTCCCAGTGAATTATTGTTGTATTGAAAACATCACACTAATTGGCAACCTCAGGCTCAGTTCAATAGAGCCCTTATGCACGTGGTTAAAATTAAGCATGCTGAGTACCCAAATTTTAAATACAGAGAACTCAATGAACCAACAACAACTTAAAGATTAAATAAAGTCAGGAACTGCTTTTCAGTAAGGGCTAGTCCCATGACAAATTTCTGTATTAATTCCTAACCTGTTCGTTCTTTAGAGATGTTAAAAAGAAGGTGTGACGGTGTTCCCCATAAAACTTTATGGGGAGATGCTTATAAATGTATATATGTAACTAGAATATGTTTTATGCCACATGTGCCATGTAACATATCTCTGTGAAAGTTATGACCTACTGAATTTATTCCTCCTGTTTGTAGGCATGTATCATTGTTGTGGTTGAAGTTATGAACATTGGTTTTATATTTGCTGGTTTTATGCATAGCTTTTGTAAGAACAATGGACCAGGTCCAGAGGAAGGAATGTGCAAGTTAAGGACAAGTACTTAACAGACAAAAGAAGGTGCAGACCCCAATCCACATCGGGGCCCCAGTCAAGGATGCAACTGGTTAGACTGGTTAGGGCGCATGGACAGGTGACTTGCCCATGTGATCCCAACACTCCAGGGCAACTGGATCCTACGCAGGGAGAGGAAGAAAGGCTATAAAAGCCCTTGCAAGACCCTTCCATTTTGTCTTCAGCTGGCTAAAGGGAGAGGCTCTCCACCCCCCCAAGGACATTCCTGAGGGGAACTGAACAAAGGACAAAGACACTAGGGGGTGTGAGCGACTGCTGGACCCAGGCTAATTCTACAGCCTGTAAAAAGGAAAATATCCGAATCTGGTGAGGCTTTTATCTGTGTTAACTTTGAATAGACATAGACATGCGTGTTTTATTTTATTTTACTAAGTAATTCGCTTTGTTCTGTCTGTCACTACTTGAACTCACTTAAATCCTATTTTCTGTACTTATTAAAATCACATTTTACTTATTAAGTTTCCTTGAGTACGAGTTGGTACCTGGGGAAAGCGAACAGTTGTGCATATCTTTCTATCTTTGAAATAGAAGGCGAACTATTTATGAGTTTACCCTGTATAAGCCTCACCAGATTCGGATATTTTCCTTTTTACAGGCTGTAGAATTAGCCTGGGTCCAGCAGTCGCTCACACCCCCTAGTGTCTTTGTCCTTTGTTCAGTTCCCCTCAGGAATGTCCTTGGGGGGGTGGAGAGCCTCTCCCTTTAGCCAGCTGAAGACAAAATGGAAGGGTCTTGCAAGGGCTTTTATAGCCTTTCTTCCTCTCCCTGCGTAGGATCCAGTTGCCCTGGAGTGTTGGGATCACATGGGCAAGTCACCTGTCCATGCGCCCTAACCAGTCTAACCAGTTGCATCCTTGACTGGGGCCCCGATGTGGATTGGGGTCTGCACCTTCTTTTGTCTGTTAAGTACTTGTCCTTAACTTGCACATTCCTTCCTCTGGACCTGGTCCATTGTTCTTACAAAAGCTATGCATAAAACCAGCAAATATAAAACCAATGTTCATAACTTCAACCACAACAATGATACATGCCTACAAACAGGAGGAATAAATTCAGTAGGTCATAACTTTCACAGAGATATGTTACATGGCACATGTGGCATAAAACATATTCTAGTTACATATATACATTTATAAGCATCTCCCCATAAAGTTTTATGGGGAACACCGTCACAGAAGGCAAGGTGTTCATTTGTTTGTCTGTTTTGGAAAAGTGATTTTTGCTGGTGTGTGTTTTTTAATCTCCTCTAATTCACAACCAGCTGAATCATTTTCTAATCAAGGCTAGCAAATTCAATTATGGAGAGTGGGGGGAATTTCTGCCTGGGAAGGTAACATTTCAAATACTGAAAATAGATTATGTATAAAGTGGTATGCAAGCAGCATCCCACTATACATACAAATAGGATTTAGGTATTCATGTATCATGACTTTCTATGATATTAGATATTTATTTTGTCATTCATCATGGATGGAAATCATGCCTGCGGAGAGGGCCAGCTTGAGGTCTATAGACTGTCCAATTTTCCCTTTAAACTAAATTATAAATGGGACTATCTGGAGCATAGGCCTTGAGCTGCTCCTTGGTACATGGATGACTTTCCCCCATAAGCAGTGAGTATAAAACTGGAAGTGGTGTTTCAAGTAAATGTTGTGCCAGACATTAGCTCTTAAAACAGGTTGTTCTTGAGACAGTGAGCCATTATTTCTGCTTTGCTTATAAACATTAAAATTCCATTCCAACAAAATGCCAAGAAGTGTCACATTATTTCACAATAAATGCCTGGCAAATATGTGTCAGCACTGCTTAATTATCAGCAACATCAAAGAGTTTTCCCATTGGGATGCTTTTCTATTTGGAGTAAAAAGAAGGGCCAAATCCTGAGTCCCTTTTCTAGCAAAACACCAATTGATCTCAGTAACAGTTTGCTGGTGAAAAGACAGAGTAAACACTGAGTAAGGACATCAGGATTTGCCCTCATGAGACTGAAAAGTGGATCATCAGCTTGCTGTGGTTTTCAGAAGTCTGGGCATCCTGCAGTACCATGTATGTTTTTTCAGAGAGTTTAGCATACACTGACACTTTGCTGAGGACTGTCTTGCAGGATTGGACTTTTTTTTGTCAATTCAATATGCTTTTAACTTTATAGTTATTCTTTAAAATTAAATAAAATAAAGGCCATTTAGACAGTCTGCTCCGGCTTCCTTAACAATACAAAATAGTACAACCTGTAGAAACCACTGTGCCAACTCCCCTTTGGCTTTCAGAGAGTGATCTAACCAGTGTACTGCTTTGTGACCAGTTTGGGTGTCACATCCTACAGGCTAAGAAGCATTCTGTTATTTGCCTCAAAGCAAAGTAAACTTTGCATAATATAAAAGTTAACTATTTTAAACAAACATGCACCGAAGAACTGGTAACCAACCATGAGAAATAGGTTTTTCAGAGACATCTTAGAGTGAATGTGCAATGATCCAGGACTGACACACTTGAAAAATAAAAAGAGCATGATTCGACATGCAGTCTTATAGTGGTAGGTCATCTTGTTCTAATGTGTAATCACACAGAGATAACAACAAGAAATGATAATTTGTAGGGTCACAAACTTTCAGACCTTTATTAGCTCTCGCCATCAGAAAAGATGATGTGTCAGAACTGTATCTCGCAACTAGCATCTCCTGAAAGCTCTCATGGCTCTGCTAATCTCCTAATTTCTATCACATAGATTTGAAGATTGCTTTTTTGTTAGTGTCTGTACTTCAAGTGCTGTGTATTTAATGTTCAGTGGTTTATATGTATTCATTAGACAATTCATAATCTCTTGTAAAATATGCATAACAAATTATGAATAGATGTGACTATTTATTTAAAGAAGCCATTTCTAATCACTTGTACAACTCCTATTATGATGCATAATATTTGTAAGTTCTTTCATATGTTATAAAAATAATAAAACAAGTCCATAATATTTATCAACATATTGAGTTTTTTATAGTGACTATTTAATAAGCTATTTATAATTAAATGCATGACCCAGAGGAAGAGAATGGCTGCAGTCCAATGCTCGAGCAAAATCAAACATTAAAGTCACAATTCTGCTTTATTACCTTCATTGCAACCATCTTCAGTCTGAAAGCCTGCTCCTGTACTAGGATTAGACTCTAGAGTAATGAGGCAACTCATTTAAATATGAACAAAGATGTATAGGCTAAAAATTAGCCAAAGAAGATCTGCCAGTGACAGAACCTCAGGGGAGCCTACTTCAGTCCTCAGCCCTCAGAAGCCACTGTATTCTGAACTCCCACTAAAACAGAGGTTAATTTGGTTTGGACTACTCCAGCACTTTGATCTAAATGACCTGCTCTTGTACTCTGGTCCACACATTGCAGTAGGCCATTTGGTCAGAAACATTAAAGGCTTATATGAATTGCCCAGTCCTGTGTGCTCTGCTCAGCTCTCTCTAAACTGCAGTTCTGTTCACATCTATTTTCCCTGTCTTCCAAGGGCAGTGATGGCAGTAGACTTCTTAACTGATTTTTTCCCCCACCCTGATTTCAGACATATGTTAACACTGGGAAAGAGACACCACATGAATCTTGGTAAAATAGATATTATGAAATACTTTTACAATGTTATTTGGAATTAAGCAGACACAGTCTTCAGTTGGACCATTGAATTTAGGATCAAACAGAGTAACACAAAAACAAAATTCCAAAGTCATCAATTAGTATATTTTTATGGATAAGCTTTTGTGAATTTCTCTTTCCCTTGTTAAATTGCAAGAGGCTGAGTATATTAAAATACATTAGAAAGTAGTACTAAAATATCAGGCCTGATTCATGCATGCATTTATCCCAGTGAAAAGTGAGTGCAATACAGGTGAAAAACACTACCACTGGGAATGGTGGGGATTTACACTTACTTTGCCCGGATACAAAATAACCACACAAGGTGCAAGGCAGTGCTGAATCAGGCCAGGTTACATATCTATCCTTCATGTCTACTTCTACCCACTTGAACTTTAGCATTACTATGTGCTGTAAAGAAAGGTTATAAGTACAGATGAAAGAAAAAAATAATATGTAATCATATGGCTAAAGATCATATCATAATGCATACACAGAAGGAAGCTGAATTAAGGTTACACTGGCAACTTTATTTTTGGCATTTTGTAACTTTGCAGCCTTAGTAATGCTCCCTTTACATACTGTTTTGCATGTAATTTCCTAGGTATTTAAAAAGAGGAAACTGAAATAAAAAAGGAATTCCATCATGTGACATCATATTGACACCCACATGGGTCATCAGCAGGGTGGCAAAATCTTTAAATCCACAGCACAGACCTCTGTCACTTGAACTAATGAAGTAAATGAGAGCAGTAGTTTCTTGTCATCCTTTATATGCCAGCTCTAGAGTTTCAATGAGTTTCATGGATATTGGCTGACAGCAGAGGAATGGTAAAACTTGGGAATCTTGAATTCCATTCCTGGCTCTGGAGGAGAGTGCTCTTTAGTGGGCATGGACCCTTTTTCCCCAGCCCCTCCAACCTGTCTTTGATGCAGTCCTCTAGCATCTCCACCTTAACTCCTTGTCCCACTCCCATTATCCTCATCTAGCCAGTCTCAGTTTCCACTTCTCATGCTTCCCATCCCAGTGCCAGTCTCTTTGCACAGCCAGTCCCACCCTCCATTGCTCCAAGTTATTTGTTCCAATCTACTCCCCCCTCCATTCCCCATAGGCCCTGGATCTTGTTGCCCCTGTATTTGAATAATAGGCAACTTCCTCTTCCTGATGCCTGGGCTCAGCAGGTTGTGGGTGAAGAAGAGAAGGATTCCTGCTCTTGATGTAGGTACCTGGACTGATACAGCCCACAGCAGTCCAGAGATGCAATTTCAGGGAAAGTCCTGCTCAGCCCTGGGCTGAAGCATGCTCAGTACAGACAAAATGTAGATGTTAATTTTTCTGTCTCCACTGTGTATGTGCAAACAGTGATTTTTTTTCAGAGGCTCATACATAGGCCAAACTTGGGCAGATTGTCATTGGCATGGGAAAAGGCACATCCCTGAATGGAGTCCACCCCTTGTGAAATTTAAAATGCCTCTTCCTGAGCATGGGGATGCTGGAGTGTCTCAAAGAAAAGGTTCAATTTTTTTAACATGTTCAAAACAATGTATTTCCCCCTAGAGTCATTCTAGGAAACAGCTGAACTATTTTGTCTAAAATAAAAAAAAAAAAACAAGTCAGTCTGTGGTGATACCTAGTCTTGAAAATATGAGCCCAAATGGTTTCATTTGGCCAACCAAATTATAAGCAATCAAAACAGGGTCTTATAATAGGAAATGTTGGGCAATCTAATAATAGGAGGTGCCACCAGGCCCACTTTTAAAATACAGTGAAGGTGCTGGTCACAACTATTAAGTTAGGGTTGAGGTGATGCCAGAAAAGGAAAAATATAGGGAAAAAAATGTGTGTCTTTAAAAATCAGTTTAATCCAATTTCAGACTACAAACAGTAAAATGCCTTTAATCAGAAACATATGTTTATTGCACAATATCACTAAAAGGCAAATGTAAAGATTTTTTGGTGCCTTAACTGTTGATTTCTCAACATGTTTGAATTTCTTTTACGTGTACCCTTAAACCTATTTTTCCTGGGTTTATAATACTTGGTTTTGTGGTACTCATAATATCCATGTGATATTTTTCATACTTAAATTTTGGATACTTACTGTCAATCTTGATTACATCTTGTCTGGGAAGATATGTTACTTTTGCATTACTTAAAAGTTGTGAAGGGTGTTATATCAGATAAATTAACTAGTTTTGATACTTGTCATAAATACCTGGTAGAGGTACAAAAGTGTAAGGAATACATAACAGCTGAATTAAGGGGGTGTAGTAGAGCTGGTTGGAAAATACTGGGAAATATCCATGAATTTTTTAGAAAATTTCCATATTTTTTCACTTAAGTTTTTCTTTGGAAATTTCAGCTGTTCTACTTCTTGAGGTTCCTTCATTTTGCCTTTCTGCCCTCCACCCCCATGTTTCTTAAAATAACTAGAGCAGTTTGGATTTTTTTGCACAGAAAGTTTTTTTCTTGTTGTAATTGGGCCTTCCTTCAAAAATTCCACAAAAATCTGTTCCCATTGTCAAAAATAGCTGGTTCTTTTGCAAAAAAAAAAAAAATGTTTTTTTTTACAATATATATCTTATAATAGCTGTACAGTTTCATTTGTCCAAAAATGTGCTGTCAAGAAAAAAAGATTTTGATACCCATTTAAGATTTTCAGTATAAGAATTGAAAAAAATCTACAAATTTTTTGAAAAAAAGCAAAATAGGTTAGTTTTGAAACAATAGAAAACTGAACTTTGTAACAAAAATAAATATAGGTTTTCATTTTTTCAACTAGCTCTAAAAATAACGGTGTTTAGTTAATGGCCTCTGATATTATTAATACCGGCACCTATTTAAAACTTTAGCTCCAATTTACCAAAGGTTTTGGTCTGGATACAGTCATTGGGGTACCTAGTGAGCCTTTTAAAAAATTCACTGGTGACATAATATTGGATAGAGCTGTGTGAGAGAAAATGGTACAAGGATTTTTGATTTGCTGTGTCATTAGGCTGACATACTGCAAATGAAATCCAATGCAGACAAATTGGAAGTGACACACACAGAGCACAGTACCTGAAAATAGGAACAGAATCAAAGGGATTAAGCTGGAGCAGGATGGATTTATAACAGCCATCACACATTTTATTCTCTAAGTAGAGGAGAGAAGGAAGCAAGACTGGTGTTCATAAAGCTAACAAATGGACATTTTAAAAGCAGATAACACATTAATGATTTGTTAAAATGGATTAGTCCTGACCCTTCTACCCTTTATTCCTGAATGGAGATTTTCCCATTACACATGTAAATGAGGCACAACCTGACAAAGGTTGTAGAGCCACTCCATGGAGGTATTCATGGCACCACTGTCTGGCACTGTAGGGTGGGGAACACCAGTGTATTTATGTCATATCAGATTCTCTGTCCCCTCCTGCTTCTTGGCCTCTTACTCCTTCACCTCCATTGCCCAATGTGCAGTGACACTCAGGGTGCCCCTGTTGATCTAGGTTTCATGCTGCATAGGGGATGTACAACCCCCACAAAACCAATACCTTTCTTGTATCACAAGATTGCATTGTATTTAGTGCCACTGAGTCCTCCATGGTTGAAGCAGTGAAAGCTAGGCTTGCCGTTATGGCCCTAGTCCTGAAAGGTCTGAGCCCTAGTCCTGGCCTGGCCAGAAAGAATTGGCTTCTCCCAGTGAGGTGTGTTGCTGTCTGGCTGCAATGGGCAAACACCCAGAGAGATCCCAAAAAGGCCAAGGAGAAGACATGAGTTGAAGGGAGGTCAGGTCATGGAGCCATTGGTCCATTTAATAGATATGTGTTTGATTTGTTTTGGTATTTTGGCATTACATGACAAAATGTAAGTAATTCTATTTTTTGAATAGTTGGAAATGTGTCTTTTTATATTATTATGATTCAAATAATGCTCATCTTAAGAGAACAGTCCCACTGATTTCAGCAGGAAACTACTCATATGGGTAAGGTGAGATGAATTTGGCCCAAAATGATGAGAGGTCAGGGAACATTTAGAATGACCTGCATAACATACTTTTGACTTCCCCAGTAATATGGCCAAGCTAAACTTATGCCTATAAAACCACTGTGTATAAAACCCTTCTCTGTGTGTGTATGTTAGTAAGAGAAAAAAAATAAGACATTGGTCCTAAATTCTCTTAAAACTGTGTTCTGTATTCGCTTGAATTCACACATGCTCCTTTTTGACCCTCATATTAGTAAAGTGGCTTAGCAATATCACACATCTCTAACAAAAGCTGTTAGTAACTGTGAGTTTTAATATACTTTTAATCATGAATTGCAGGAAGCACAAAAGGAAAAGACTTATCATAGAGAGATATATCTTGAGGGCAAAGCAAAACATCTCTAGTCAAAACTGCTATTTTCACTAATATGTTTCACTAACATCATTGTATGTATATTACAGCACAATGAATATGTGTTCCTCTATCTGGATAAAAGTCTCTTCAGGTTGAGGGCTCACATAAGGTCCTTTGCAGCATTTAAATTCCATTTATGCCCTTAACTTTTGGTTTAACTGACCCTAAGGTCCTTGGGAGAATTTCATCCATTATGTTCTCCAGAGTATTTGCTCACTTATATCCCATAACTGCCTCCTGATTCTGAAAAACTTTGTACAGAATGTGAGTCACTTTCTTGTTCATGGAGCTCATTTTTAATTGGCTCATATTTTTTCAGTGTATGTGCTCCAAAGGTATAGAAATATGATCCTTTGTAGTTCTCCTTTGACAGTCTGATGAAAATCTTTCAGCAAAATTCTGAAAGCTTTTACCACTCAAAGAAAAACTCACCTTTTCAAAAATTGTTTTGATTTGGCTACTGTATATGCTACATGTCAATTTTCTTTAGTCATTTGCTTTAATGTAGCAGGTTTTTAAATAGCTTAGTTTTTCTCCCATTTTTATTAGTGTATTTAAATTCTAATCTCACATTTTAACTTTCTTCCTTGATGCTGCTGTCTTGTTTGAAAACTGTTCTTCCTTTTCCAGAATACATTGAAATAGCAGATCCATTGTTAGGTTTGTTAACACTTGGAAACTATAAAGAAAAAAAATGTAGAAATGTTGTCATTGACAAACTAGATTTCTACTAAGTGCCTTCAACTCAGCTTAACTGTCAATATAATTCAGTTTCTTTTTCAACCTTATCTAGAAACTCTTGCCATAAGGTTTGATTTTGTCAGCAGATACACAGAAAAGGATAAATTCCCAAGCTGCTTGGGAGTTCATTTACTGTTTATTTTAGACACTTTGGATGTCAGCCTCTCAGTAGTGATGTGTGACCTTTCTACAACGTTGCTATTCTTACTAGAGTGGATTTAATTGCAGAGATGAACTTTAACTTCTAAAGAGTCTTAATCCAGTTTTTTGATGCATACGTCATTAGCTTTCTTGTCCTTTATCTATTACAAAAAATCCTATTAAAGTTCAAAGCTAGCTAGATGGGTTTTTATTATTTTATCTGAAAAAAGTGCAAGGTATTGTGTAATATAATGCAGTCTTACATTTTTTTTTCCTTCAGAGAGCATTTGATGATATTGTTATGATGCACTCAGGTTCTCTCTTAGTCACATATAAAGGGAGAGTTTAAAAATCAACATAGATTTCTTCATATGAGGAAAGGTCACTCTTCCAATGCCTTTCACTGTGGTGCACAAAAACAAATATCGTAAGATCCAATAAATAAGGCTTTGCATCTATTTTTGTGTTCTTAAATGTTTAAAAAACATTAATTGGCTAACATAAATAACATCTGTCAATAAACAGAATGCAAGAGCAAGAACACGTTTCTAGGATATTTGTCACTTTGGACCCTATATCTACTCAGTCAGTAAGCATAATCAATGTCTGCACAAGATGCTTAATCATCAACTGTGTGAACTTTCTACTTGAATTGATTAGTCTAAGACTAGAATCAAAGGAGCTAAACACTAAAGACTCCCATTGATTTTAACAGGCTATGAGTATAACTGCATGATCACATATTTGCAACCCTTGTCCATACCTTCCCCTGTTATTAACCAATTTTTACTAGAACTCACTTCTTTGTCTATATTTTAGATTGTAATCTCTTTGGAGTAGAGCCCCCTTTTAATTTGTAACAGACCTCATTTGCATGCACTCAGGGGACATCTACACTGCAATAAAAGTGACTCAGGCTCACTGGGTTTGGACTGCAGGATTAAAAGTTGTGGTGTAGATGTTCAGGCTGTGGTCAGACCCCGGGCTCTGAAATCCCCAAAAGGGGGGTAGGTCTCAGAGTCTGGGCTCCAGCTTGAGTAGGAGCATCTCCACTGCTGTTTTTAGCCTCACAGACTTAGTCCAGTGAGCCCAAGTCAACTGATCAGAGCTCTGAGACTCGGTGCCATGGATTTTTTATTGCTGTGTAGAGGTACACTTAAGGTCTGATTCGAAGCCTATTAAGCCAAAGGGAATCCTTCCATTAGCCTCATTGAGCTTTGGATCAGGCCGTCAATGAATATATAAATAAAGAAATTAAACGAAAGTTCACTAAAAGCTCTCTTTCCTATATAATCTAATAGACAGCGAAGGGATACTCAGTTTGTCACATAGAAATCCTTACTGGTATTCTGACAACATACTATATATTATGAACTTTAATTATGTATTTTATGTGTTTTTATTATCCTGAACATACTAGTGCTATAACAAAAGCCAAAGCTATAAAGCTTGAATGCTTAATTGAAAGCATATAGTAGAGACTATGGGCATTTAAAAATACTGGTTTTGTTTGTTCATTTATACAAATTTCAGATGCAAGCTCTAGCTGAAAAGCATGGTCTGATGCTATTCATTAGTATAAAAAGTTACATTATCATCACTCCTATCAGGATATCCCTGCTAATATACTCACATTGATTGTGCAGTGAACTTTCTTTCAACATAGCAAATAATGTTGAATTATTAACAGTGTACACTTCCAGCAATTCCGATAGGTCTCCTTCAACTCTTGGGTTTCCTGGTCATAGTAATACGTTATTGTGACACATGACCAGAAATATTAACGTTTAGATGCAACTTGGGTGAAATAATGTCATTATGTCTATATGCCTCCTTAAAGTTTGTGGTAAACTGTCTATAAACTGCTTAATGGATAATTATTTTATTCCATGTAATTAATTACTGGTGATCTTTTGGAAACAGGAGGTTACTTCAAAAGCCTGTTGTTCAAGCACGGACTCTGCACTGCCCAAGAACTGTGTGAAGGACTCTTGGGACCTGATCCTGTCATCTCAAATCTGCTCATGCTTAATCAGGGGAGCAAGAGTTGCAAGATTGAGGTCATCAATTTCATTTGGATCACCCTGGTATCATCACTGAACTTATGGACTAATTCTAAGAACTCTTTGCAACTCCAAAGCTCACCATGTCTATTATGAAACTGTTCTCATCTCCGAACTGTTCTCATGTCGGTATGTATAATGATCCTTTAACCAACACTCTCTTTTTTTTATAAATAAATTTTAGTTTAGTTAATAAGAATTGGTTGTAAATGTGTATTTGATTGGATCTGAAGTATTCATTAACCTGGGAGGTAATGTGTCCAATCCTTTGGGATTGGTAGAATTTTTCATATGATGAACAAGATTTTCAGTAATCTCCTTTATATTTGAATTGGCTGTCTGGGAGGAAGCCCAAGGCTGGGTTGCTTTAAATGAACTGTGTTTTGGCTTCTGTGTAACCAGTACGGTAGTATAGAAGCTGTTTTGTTGCTGGCTCAATGAATTTTAGTATTAAGATAACCACAATTAGTTTTGGGGGATTGTCTGCCCCATTCTGTGCAGTTTACCCTTATTGAGCATCCTCAACGTGACCCTAGGGATCCTGATCACAGTTACAGACAGGAATCATCATATTTGACATTTTACATGAGTAAACTGAGAAGTGACTGGGAGCTAACCTTTTGGGATTTTGCTGAATACGTCTCTTGAATTCCATTTCTATCTATGGATTGGGAATTACTTTGTAAGTGATTTTTTGTTTGTTTATTTTGTTTATTTTGTTTGTAAGCCTTTTTGTTTTTAATCCGGTCTTGTTTTCTAAAGCAATTTTTTAAAATTAGTGTTTGCAGAATATTTGGTTTTGTGTAAAGATTCCCTGTTGAATCCCACTGTTCTCTGCATTCAGAGTCATTTCTGAATGCTACAGTAGTATTGTCTGCCCTGGAAGAGTGTAAATGTTTATAACAAATTATTAAAAATTGGCTATAGCTCTCACTGCTTAGTATTAGGCTTGAAATGTTTTAAACATTCATTATCTTTTTAGCTCATAGCACATTTAACTTGGCCTCACTATGGGCCTTTTGCATTTTGCATTTTACATCACTTTCCTCTCCATGTGAATCAAACAGGAATCAAATGTGAAAGCCAATCTGGCTGAAACAATAGACATCTGTGATAAAACTGACACAAACAGAATACTATGAAATAAAATTATCAGAAAAGGACATTTGGGTGCCAAGTTTAAAACATATGCACTGCAGCAGAAGTTATTCAGCTTGAAAAGCAAATGCTCTCAAAGACTTGATGCTAACTCAGATGTGAGTTCAAAGTCCAACAAGGGGATGAGTTTTGACCCTACAAAGGATATATGGATTGTGTTTTAGGGCACATGGGAAAGTCACCTGCTTACAAGGGGTTTATGTTACCTAGCCATTTCTTCAGCCCCTATACAAGAAATTTAAAGATAATATACCTAAATGGATATAAATAACTGAGAATAGGAGTCTTGTAACATGACATTTTTTTCCATGGAGTCCAAAGCAGTGACAAAGTTATCACTTACAGAGAGTAATTCCTTTCCAAAGAAACACAGTTTATTCTCACTTTGGATGACATAGGATTTTTTTTATTTTTAACATTATTATCCAATGTCAATTCTCAAGTACTGCAGCAATACACAATAATAAACACTTGACAGGATTATCTTGGTATAACTCACTTAATCATTTCCCTGCCATTGTGGGTGGGGGTCTTGGGCACTCATGCACCCCAGGCCTTCCTATTCTCTGCCTGTGACACCAGGGCCGGCTCCAACTTTTATGCCACCCCAAGCAACAAAAAAAACCCAAGCGCGGCCCCGCCAAAACAAAAAAAACAACACCCCCCCCAGCGCCCATGGAAACACCGCCCCCCCCCCCCACAGTGTTGCGCCGCAAACAACCCCCCCTCCCCCAGCTCCTCTCCCTGATGGAGCGCCGGCGGGAGGGCGGCAAGCCCGGCCACTCACAGCCAGCCCCAACAACCCCCTCAGTTAAAAAAAAAAACCTCACCTGAGCGCTGGCCCCCCGAAGGTGCCACCCCAAGCACGTGCTTGGTAGGCTGCTGCCTGGAGCCGGCCCTGTGTGACACATAATAGTCTAGTCTCCTGTGGGTTGTTGTAATACTTTGGTCTAATTTTGGTTGTTAGTGTGCAGGTGCCGGGTGGTTTTGGTGGCCTGGGATATACAGGTAGTCAGACTAGATGATCAGGTTGTCCTTCTGGCCATAAACTTGATGACTCTAAGATGACTGTGCTGTTGATTATCTGAGGAAGGAAAAATATTTTTAAATAGTTCTCATATAGATTAGATAAGCAGCATCCTGCTAAAGCTGGTATTATTTAAAGAAGGAAATATTTTTGCCATTTAGAATTATTACAAAGAAGGATTTTTAATATAAAAATCCATCCTCAGCTGCACAAAGTTTGCATTTGGTGCAGGCGAGGAGATGTAGGGAGAAGGAACACTCTTCTTCTCTATGATTCTGGGCTAGATAGGGGCTAAAATTTAGAGCTACCTCAGTGTTGCTCTACATTACCCTGGCTTCAGCCAGAGGAGGGACCAAGGACTGAGCCTGTTATGTTTTGAAAAGTGTTATACTCCCTAGTGCTTTACCGAGAGAATATTTAAAGCTGTTGTCCTTCCCTTCACAGTACAGTCCTAAATGATGCAGGGCCATAGAACAACTACAAAAGAGATTCTTTCCAGAAATATTTTTTTTTTGTTTTAATGGGAAAGGTTTTCGGCAGCATGTCACCTGCCACCATGTCACATGGCTCAACACACACAGCTCCTCCCGTGAGAATGGAAGATGTAGAGGTCAATTGCCTTTGCACCACTCTTTCTGCCTTCTCAGAACCATAACACCTCTTTTCACTGGTCCAAGGAATTGACATGGAGGCAAATAGAGATTGGGAGAGTTGGGGTCGTAAAAGGTAGGCCAGAGGCTAGAGGGCTGAGGGTACATATTATCCTTCCTTCTGTTCCAACAGATATTCCCTAGGTCTGTATCATCTTTTGCACCAAGTTCACTTCCTGGTGGGGACTGGGGATCCCAGGAGCAATTGCAAACAGTGTGTCACACTGTCTAGAGTGGCTCACAACTGTGAGTGCCTATCTCAGGTCAGACTTTCAGAAAACAAGGCAGACCCCCAAACTGGTGATGTGTTCTACAGTTCGATTTCACCAAGCCAGTACCAAATGTGAACTCCTGGATTACTATACCAGTCTTGCCATCGAGTCACAGACAGTCCCCTCAGACTCTCCAGTCTATCTTGCTACCCAGACAAACTGGACTTTGTGATTATGGTCATTTAAAGCAAAAATCACACCACATCAGATTTATCCCAGTCCCAAGAGGACAGTCACTTACCCCAGATCAGTTGGTACTCCAGATCTTACACCAAAGTCAGTGCTGACAGACAAATAAACATATATTAGAGTTATTGAGAGGTTAAAGCAAGTAAAATATATATACAGGTGAATCACAGTTTGTAACTCCAAATAGTGTCAGTAATGTAATAACTAGTTTCCCAAAAGTCTTTCAGGGTACCCAGATTGCCTCTGGGGATCTCCATTTTGCATCTAGTAAACTTCGCTGTAAGGGTCCAAGCACCTCAGAGATGAAGGATCTTTCTTTGAATCCATTCTTATATCTTCTTCTGATATAAGAATATATCTTCTTCTTGGAGACAAGCTGACAGTGTCTCTACCAACATGGGCTTTTCCTTTGATGACAGTGAGTGAGGAATGCACTTAGTCTTTTGACCTCCAACCATCATATATAATGGCCACTTGCTTTGAAATTAGCATTTTCTATCAAAGTCTTTAAGTCATTCATTAGCATTTCACAAGATTTCTTTGATGGGTTATTTAGTTACAGAGGTATACACAATGTACATGTTTGCTATTACATTATAACAGGAACAAATAGGTGAAAGCAATACTAATATTAATTTCACTAGTTTTCATGAAGTTTATAAACACCTGAATATACTCTTACCTTTACACTTATTTTGATCTATACTAATACACAAGTGAATAGACCTGAATACACTCTAGCATGACCTGGTCTGCCAGCATCACACAGGGGAAGTCCTGGTGGTGCAGCAATATTAGAAGCACGCTGTCAGCATCCAGGACCAAAGACATCGGGACAGAGAGCTGGTAGAGTGGCCCTAGGCTTCCATACACATGGCTCTGATTGCCCCCTGATCACTTGGGATCTGCATGGGGCTTAGAGATGGGTCCCACAAGCTGTTTCATGGCAGTGGGGCAAACCCTTCCATGCATCAAATATTTGCAAAGGAACTCTGTGAGGTTCCACATAATCTGTGGAAATGTTTTTCCTCCCTAAAAGCCCTCTCCTCTGAGTGATCCAGTGTTACTGTTTGTTTTGCTTTTCTTTTCTTTTGGAGTTGGCAACATATCTGGCACATAGGTACTACCACAGGGAATAGTAGAATTACCTTGGGTGAACTTTATTGCTATTTCTAAACACCGCAATATGCATATCGTTATCATCAGAATTCTACTTCTTCTAACAGAACTGAATAACTACAAACCAATGATGAATGAGAGATTACACAGTGATGACTCATTCCAGTCATTCAATTTCCCGCTGTGCATATTCTGCATTACATACATAGACCAAAAAACATTACCAATTAAATAATGGAAATACTGACCGATGGTGTTTAATTTTACCCCACTGAAAGATGTGTGGTTTGAAATTAACTCTGAACAGGGCCAGGCCATAAGGATAGACACAAGTACAAATACTACCTGATTCCTGTGGGAGTTGGATTAAGCCCTTCATGAACAGCACACATTTCATAGCATTCCGAACTAAGGGTGATGGATTCTGTCTAAAAGTGGGGAGGGGAGCATGAGGCCTCATCCTTGTCGTGGTCATGACCCTCCTCTTCCCCCTGAAGCCCCGTCCCCCAGCCAATCCAAAGGCTAGAGCTTGGATGGGGGTCCCGAGAGCAGCCCCTAGTCTATGTCCCCATCCCCGGGCCCCCACCCAGGGCAGGTGGAGAGTATATGGCTACTCACAGCTGCCTGTGTAGCTTTTACCTTGACCTGACTCCAGCTTCTGGCCTGGCAGCAGGGCTGAAGACCCAGAATTGGGACATGGTAAGCACTGCTCAGGTAGCTGTGGGGAGCTGTGGACCATCCTGGGGGCTGCTCTTGGGCAGGTGGAGGCCCGGGCTCCCCACAGCTTCCCGGACACTCCGGACCGCTATTACGCGGGTTGGGTTCCACTTCTAGCTTGGGCAGGGCCTTGGGGGGAAGAGGAGGGGCAGGGGGACTAGCCCATGGTGAAAAGTGGAACAGAAATGGTCCCTTGGCCCCCTCCCTATTCCGGAGCCCCTGGTCTGAACTCAGAATTTCCTTGCAAAATGGAGGCACAGAGAGATATTTTGTATTTATTTTATGTATTTAAATTTTCAGTTGGTGAGGGGTTGAACAACGCCTCCCACCCCCCAAAAAATATTGTAGATGAATTTTAACAAAAATGATGCTGTTTTCATTGGTGGTCAAAATTTCTCCAAACCTCTCACGAATATTTCCCAGTCAGCAATATTTATAACATCAAGAAGAATACCTATCTTATGCTGTAAATGGCCTTTAACATAATATAAGGATATATTACCGTGAAATCTTAAAATCAGCAACACCCCCCAAACCACTAACCAGCCTAAGTTGATTGAAATTCTGAGAGGATGTTTTCCCCAGAAAGTATTTTCAAAGGAAAACAGTTTTCATTTTGTCTGAATCCCTCTCCCCTTTTATTTTATTTTTGATTAAAAATTCAAAAGGAAAGGGAACATTTTGTTTTGAAAACAAAATATTTATTTTTTTTCTCCCTTCCTTTTGCTTTTTAAAATTTCCCCTTTTTCTCCACTAAAAAACTGGGGTGAGTGGGTCAGGTAAAAAAATGTTTAAAAAATGAGAGATGGTAACACTTTCCATTGGGAAAAAGTTATAAAGTGCAATAAAGTGGATCCGCACTAAACCTTAAAAAAAAGTGCACGTGGGAAAAAATAAACAGGTGAGAGAAAAAGTTACACTCCCAGCCCTTTTCTCTAATAAGGAAAATGTTAAACTAAGGATATTCCTACCATTACAGAATGGAAAATTGGGCAAAAACATTGAATTAAAAATCCTTTAGAGGTTTCTTTATAAAGTTTTTAAAGAAATATAATTTAGCTGAACAAAATATTTCAGTGAAAACTTTCATTTCTGATGAAATTCCATTTTTCAATGACATATTGTTGAAAATATTTTGACCAGCCCTAGTAACTCCTCTGTTAGGCTTTGGGTAAGAGATGCTCTTTTTTAAGGTAGAGGTGAATCAAGTATTGGATGATGATGGCCAGGCTTATGAGGGAAAGCATACATTAATAATGGGTAGTAGGCATTCAGCTAGGGGAAAGGTTCAGAAGGCCAGAATTGACTTCTAACTGCCATTGCCTTCTGTGGGATTTGCGTGTGAAGAGTGCATTTACGGAGAGAATTTTGTTAAACAAAACCTGACTAGTACTGTGACATTTATTATGTTCTGTGCTATAAGCTGAAAAACATTCTTACTTACCTGAGGTCATTTTTTCTAGGTCATTAGTTTTTTCTATAAACTAAAAGCTCTTGTTTAAATATTGCAATTTATTCTAACCTTTAAAACATTATTTTTGAATCAGGGTCTTGAGGATGGCATTAGACGCCTACAACCTAATGGTGGGCAAGTTATTACCTGATTGAATGTCAGTCATCTGGTAAAGATTTTTAAAGGTCACTGACCTTATATTATTGATCTGTTCCTGGTTGATAACTTCATATTGAAGATCAGCCAAAAAAACGGAAGGAAAGGATTATGTGGACTGGAGACTGGGGAAGGAAGGAACCTCTCTGTTGCAGACTATTGATCAGGAAGATAAAGGTATCTGTGCAGCACTGGCTCTATCTGACATTAAGTCTGTCAGGTAAGCTGCCAGCGGAAGATGCACATGGAAAACCCCCAACCCACAAGATTGCAGGTGTTCAGTGACAAAACAACTGAGTGCTCAATAATAACCCCTCATATGGCAACAATGGTCATGAGTGAGGGTAAACATAAACAGGGGTGGGGAATTTAGCAGGGAAATTAGAGCGCAATTATTGGGCCAAGACCAAGACCAGAATTGCCCACCTGGGGAGGAGGAGGGCTGATGATTACAATAAAGGGGAAATGCAAAAGGATCTCGGCGCTCTCTCCTCAGGATGTGGGGGAGGTGACCCAGTGGTACAGCTATGCTTCTGCAGGGTGTAGCTGAGCTTCTGCTACAATAAACACAACCCATAACCAAAGACTCCAGTCTCCATGTGTTCCTGTGAGTGTGTTGGTCGTGCCTGAAATACATAATGGACTCCCCAACAGTATCCCCAACATTTCCCGTTACAGGTGTTGTTTTGTGATCCACCTCTACCCTAAAAAAGAGCATCTCTTACCCAACACCAAACAGAGGAGTTACATGGGCTGGTCAAAATATTTTCAACAAAATGTCATTGGAAAATGAAGTTTCATCAGAAATGAAAGTTTTCACTGAAAGATTTTGTTCAACTAAATTATGTTTTTAAAAAAACTTTAAAAAGAAACCTCTAAAGGATTTTTAATTCAATGTTTTTGCCCAATTTTCCATTCTGTAATGGTAGGAATATCCTTAGTTTAACCTTTTCCTTGTTAGAGAAAAGGGCTGGGAGTGTAACTTTTTCTCTCACCTGTTTATTTTTTCCCACATGCACTTTTTTTTAAGGTTGGGTGGGGATTCACTTTATTGCACTTTTTAACTTTTTCCCAATGGAATGTGTTACCATCTCTCATTTTTTAAACATTTTTTTACCTGACCCACTCACCCCAGTTTTTTAGTGGAGAAAAAGGGGAAATTGTAAAAAGCAAGAGGAAGGGAGAAAAAAATAAATATTTTGTTTTCAAAGCAAAATGTTCCCTTTCCTTTTGAATTTTTAATCAAAAATAAAATAAAAGGGGAGAGGGATTCAGGCAAAATGAAAACTGTTTTCCTTTGAAAATACTTTCTGGGGAAAACATCCTCTCAGAATTTCAATCAACTTGGGCTGGTTAGTGGTTTGGGGGATGCTGCTGATTTTATGATTTCACGGTAATATACGCTTTAAATTATGATAAAGGCCATCTACAGCATAAGATAGGTATTCTTCTTGATGTTATAAATATTGCTGATTGGGAAATATTCGGGAGAGGTTTGGAGAAATTTTGACCACCAATGAAAACAGCATCATTTTTGTTAAAATTCATCTACAATATTTTTTTGGGGGGTGGGAGGCGTTGTTCAACCCCTCACCAACTGAAAATTTAAATACATAAAATAAATACGAATTATGGAGGCATGGATCAGCATTCATTTCACACTCCCTGTCAGTACCCAGCCTGGGCCGGGGAAACTAATGATCCAACCAACAGACCAAATTTGGTGATGAATCCTGGTCACATGCTACCTGAGGCACGTTGTGCGTATGCTAAGAAGAATCCAAATGATTAGGTAAGGCAAGAGGGTATCCCATGCTGAGAAAGGTCATTAAAAGCCGAACTCCCTCACCCAGGGCAAAATTTTCAGATAACACATCTTTTCACTGAAAAATGCAGATTTGGATCAACTGAAACCTTTTGCCAATTTGTATGGAATTCCCTCAAATTGTTTCAGTCAACTCCTCTTCCTGTCCCCCCAAAAATCAAACCTTCCAAACATTTTGTTTAAATGTTTTCTCAAGTAAATGTTTTGGTGTTTTGAAACAAAATGATTTGTTGTTTTTAATTTCACCTAAATGTTATTAAAAATATTTTGAAAATTAACAAAAAAAACCACTTGAAAATGAAACACCGTTTGAACTATTTTATTTTCAATTCAGTTACCAAACTGAAAAATCAATTATTTGCACAACTCTTCCTCCACTCCCATCTTCAAAAATAATACAGGCAAATACAACAACAACAACAAAAATCACCGCTTTATAGCTGCTTGCGGGAGAGGAAAAGAGTTCAGACAGACAAGTTCCTGTCTTCCTGAACTCTGCCAGACCTGATGTTTGTGACAATCTGCTTCCTCATCTGCAATAACAGTACCAATGGGAGTACAGCTGCCAAATAGTACCTCAATATGCCATCAAATACCAACCCTTACCTCACTCCCCCCAAAAAGTTTGGGTAAAAAGATGTGCATGCAACTTGCCCTGGAAGTAATCAAATTCATATTTTAGATAAAAGCAGAGGTGAAGGGGTGGGAAAAGAATCCAAAATAATGAACGGCTTTTGGAAAACATACTGCTAGTAGCTCCTTTTTTTTATATACTGTGGGGTCCCCAATTTGAATGTCTCTGTTAACTCCAGCTGTGGCAGGACAGCATAGTGAGAGAAGCTGTATCTCAAATAGGCAGGTCCCTGACCGTTTATTGACCAGTTCTCCAATACACTTAATTTCTAAGATTCTTGAGTGTACCCAATGGCTTGACTTCCTCTTATCCAATTACCTCCCATCTGCAGTCTGAGTTTTGTTCATTCCACTCTCAGCTGATTTATATCTCTTTCCTCATAAGGAAACATTAGACAGCTTGAACCTTTGCATCTCCCTCCAGGAGAAATTTCTATTGCTCAGTATGTGCCATCAAAATCCTATTGAACCCAGGGAGTGAATCTAGCTCAAAGATCGTAAACCCTTCAAGGCTTGCAATTTGTCTTCTTCAGTGTTTTTAAAGTGGTGGTGCTAAATAAATAATAATAACCTATAATCAGTGCTTAATTTTTGCCAGGGCTGACCCCTGGCAGTCTAAACTTGACAGTTCATAGTCCCAGCACCCCTGGGCTTGCTGCATCAGTTACGAATGTAAAACAAAATTGCTTGAGCCCCAGCACCTAATTGCTTGAGCCCCAGCACCTCTTTCGTTACAAATTAAGCACTGCCTACAATAGAAAGTGTTCAAGACCTTCTGAGGCATGCAAAACTCTAAAGTGAACAGACATATTCATAGGTTTCAGTGTAGTAGCCGTGTTAGTCTGTGTCAGCAAAATAAAAATAAGAAAGAAAAACTTGTAGCATCTTAGAGACTAACAAATTTATTTCAGCATAAGCTTTTGTGGGTTAGTACCCACTTCATCGGATGCAGGGAATGAAACATACAGTAGACAGATATTTATACAGTCAGAGAAACATGATAAGGTGGAGGTGCATAGACCAACCTTAAGAGGCTAATAAATTGAGAGGAACCATAACAGCAGGGGAAGAAAAACCTTTGAAGTGATAAACAAGATGGTCACACAGGTGTGAATGAGGATCGTTAACTTAAGGGAAATAGATTCAATTAACGTAATGGCCGAGCCATTCGAGGTCCTTATTTAATCCTGAGGTAATGCAATCTAGTTTGCATATCAATTCGAGTTCAACAGTTTCTCTTTGAAGTCTGCTTTTCGAGTTAATCTGTCGCAACACTGCTACCCTCAAGTCTGTCAGTGAGTGATTAGGGAGGTTGAAGTGTTCTCCTACTGGTTTTTGAATGTTATGATTCCTGATATCAGATTTATGTCCATTTATTCTTTTGCGTAGAGACTGTCCGGTTTGGCCAATGTACATGGCAGAGGGGCATTGCTGGCACATGATGGCATATATCACATTGGTAGATGTGCAGGTGAATGAGCCCCTGATGGTGTGGCGGATGTGATTAGGCCCTGTGATGGTAGCTCAAGCCCATAATCAGTACTATTCCTGCTTTATTTCTCTATCCCATAATGTTTTGGGGTTAGTGTGATGATACAGCAATGAACAATCGTATAAAGCATTTTCGACCCTGCTTAGCAAGCGATGCTCCCCAAACTTTGTTGGCAAAATTCGGGCAATCAATGAAGTTTGTACAACTCTATTTTATCTGAAGAAGGGCAATATCTTCAACTAGATGAATTAAATTCCATTTAAATTCCATTGTAGTTGTGCTAAAATCTGGAAAATGCTACAAATGGCAGCAATTCCCACCAACTTGGAAACCCATAAGAACCAGTCAGATGCAAAGAATCAAAGCAACTTTCCCATGTTTACAACAATTTCTCATACTAATCTATCTGTACCCAGTGTAATACTGGAAAACAAGATGTCTTACAACACTGCAACATTTCCCTTGCTGATGATAATCCTGCCTTGGAAGTTCTCTGGCAGATTGGAAACAGGGTAAAAATACTGCTGGCTACTTTGCAATGACAGCTGGATGAAGTCATTGTAAATACTGAAGATAACTTTCCATATGGCAAGAATTTCCAACTGCTTATTTGATGCTCACCAGTGTACTCTCATTAGTACCCAGGGGTGCATAACTTTATTGCATGTGATTGCTTGTTTAGAAATTCTTTTGTGTTAGGTGGCCCTGTAATATGTTACATCTAGAGATGGGTCCAAGTCATACCAATTGGATCCAGATGCGGATTTTTGAAAACCAAAGTTGGGAGCTTTTGGAATCTGGATTTCCCCCTAGCCCGTTTATAGAGACAGGAGCCGAATACAAAATTCAGATCCAAATTCAAATTCAGTTTTCAAATCCCAAATTTCAGATCCAGCCTTTTAAACTGGCCCATGAAGAATTTTGTCAACTTCTATCCAAGACTGATATACTTGATTTTTGAAATAAATATATTAAATGCTCCTTTTGGCACTTGCTTAGTACCTGTATGATGTTTGAACAGGAGCGAGAAACCTCACAGGTCTTGGGCAGTTCCAGAGTTTCTGTTGGCTGAGCTCGTTTCATGGTACTGCTGGTGAGTGCCTGATTCCAGCTCCTGTTTAGAGATATTAGAGATCAGACATATTAATAATTAATTTGAATGAATAAAGGCTATGCCAGCAAGCACACTAGGTCATGTGACCACACAATCCCCAGTGTGTCAAAAACCAAAAGTTCCCCCCACATCAGTTCCACCTGCCCTCCATGTCTCAGGGCTGCCAGGCATCTGGTTTTCGCTAAAAGTCCAGTCGGAAGTGGAGCAGGGCTAAGGCATCTTCCTACCTGTCATTGTTCCACATGGCTCCCAGAAGCTGCCAGCATGTCTGCCTTCTAGGCATGGGGCAGCCACAGGGGCTCCCCACACTACCCCCACCCCGAGCGGCCAATGGGAGCAGTGGGGGTGGCATCTGTGGGTGAGGGCAGTGCACAGAGTCACCTGGCCTCCCCTGCGCCTAGGAGCCGGACATGCTGCTAGCCACCTGAGGTAAGTGCCGCCCAGAGCCCATACCCCTAACCTGCTCTCACATCCCAACCCCCTACCCCAGCCCTGAGCCCCCTCCAACACCCAAACTCCCTCCAGGAGCCTGCATCCTACACCCCCTCCTGCACCTCAAACCCCTCCCTCATCCCTGGCCTTACCCCAGAGCCCACATTCCCGGTTGGAAACCTCATCCCTCCTGCATCCCAACCCTCTGCCCCAGCCGGAGCCCCCTCCTGCACCCTGAACCCCTGATTTCTGGACCCACCAGAAACTCCCTCCTGGAGCCCATATACTACACTCCCTCCTGCACTCCAAACCCCTCATCCCTCGCCCCACCCCAGAGCCCGCACCCCCAGCCAAAGCTCTCACCCTCTCCCACACCCCAACCCTCTGCCCCAGCCCACTGAAAAAGAGTGAGGGTGGGGGAGAGCAAGCAATAGAGGAATGGGGGATGGAGTGAGTGGGTGGCAAGGCCTGGGAGAAGGGGCAGAATAGGGGTGGGACCCCGGGGAAGGGAGGGGCAGGGGTGGGGTCTTGGGGCAGGGGTGGGGCAAGGATGTTAGGTTTTGTGTGATTAGAAAGTTGGCAGCCCTACTCAGGTACCCAGGTGGTGCATCTGAAGACATGTTGCAGGCTTGCAAGGTGATGCTGTTGGAAACACACTTTATTATATTAGGAATTGGCAGGGCAGGTCTTGATGAACCAGGTAGATGAAATCTCTTTCACAGATGCAATGTGCCTTGATGCAAAATTAAACCCTATCTGTCTAACTATAATACAGGGCTCTCATTCAGGTTTCTTTTCAGCTGAGCAGTCAGGAGACTGATACAGACAAGCAGGCCCTCCCTGGGGATTGCTGGAGAGGGATCAACCCACCTGTTCCCTTCTGGAATGGGGCTGACAGTCTTTAAGGCTTGGAACCACTGGTTCAGTCGTAAGCAGGAAGGCTCTCTGATCCAAAATCCCAGACCTGGTGTGAGCTGACTGCAGGGCAGGCAGGCTGTAGGTGATGGCAGGAGAGATGGGCTGTCGCCTCCTGTTGCTGGCAGAAGGAACATATTGTCCCCTCCTGAGGCTTTTCTGCAGGCGGAGATCACAGTTAGGCCAGCTGCTAGGCTGGGAAGTGTTGTACAGGCCGGCTATAGGGAGACCTTCTCGCCTCTCCACTCCATAGTTGGTCTATGCCCTGTACAGGGAAAGCTGTGCTATTAATAGCCTCCCTCCTGCTTTCTAGGGCATCTGGGGCTCTGCACAGGATTAGAGTCTGCTTGCAGTCTGCCTGGCTGCCTCTGCCTTCTGATTGACTGCTGGGAACAAGTACTGTCTCCCCTCTGTTGAGGGAGAAGGGTTGCCAGGGTGACTGAGGGATCACCACCCCCCTTCCCTTCCCTCCTGCTTCTGGGGAACTCAATGGTGCAGGGCTCCAGAAGGGGTGTCTGTTCTCCCTTTGCTAACAGTGTGGGGCTGAGGATATTGAAATAAATATAAATATAGTAAATAGACTATTTTTCATTGTCTAAATTAAATCCCCAGTCTCTAAGATCCTTACAGTACATTGATTTTAATCAAGTCAGGCTTGTCAATTATGGGACTGATCCAAAGTGCATTAAAGTGCATGGAAATCTTTCCATTGACTTCTATAGGCTTTGATTCAGGTCCTAAATGGTTAATACCTGAGTTATATGAAATTATTAGTTAAAACTCATATTTATTTCTTTTATCTTTATGTAAAGATGCAAGGGGACTGCTAGAGGGATTATTGCTACTAAACTAATGAAAATAAATGTTTTGGGTTTTAAGTGCTTAGAACACGATATACAGTCACAGAGTTTAAGGCCACAAGGGACCACCAGGTCATCTAGTTTGACCTCCTGTAGATCACAGGGCACCAACACCACCAGCAACCACATACTAAACCCAACAATTGAAATTAGACCAAAGTATTACAGCCCATGGGAGACTAGACTATTTTGCACCACATGAAGAGAATGGGAGGGACCCAGGTGCACCAGTGCCCGAGGCCCCTGCAATGGCAATGAAATGATTGGTGTATACCCAGATAATCCTGGCAAGTGACTCTCACCCACATGCTGCAGAGAAGAGCACCCATGCCCCCAAAGTCACTGTCAATCTAACCTGAGAGGAAATTCCTTCCTGACTCCACATATGGTGATCAGTTAGACCCTGAGTATGTGATTAACAACCAACCAGCTATGTGCCTGCGAAAGCATACTCGGTGCTGTCAAATGTCCGATCTCCAGCTGTAACCATTCTTCATGCTTCAGAGGAAGACCAAAAAGAGGAAGTCTTTGTGAGACAGGGACATTTATGTATCAGTTTAGGAACCTGTCATTTAGTTTGTTGTTTTGTAAAAAAATCTCAGGAATTAAAGTAAGGGGATGCAAAGAGGCCAACCACCAACCTAATAATTCTGGAAGAATCCATTCATGCCCAACAAATTGGGGGATCCTAAGGAGCAGGAAATATTGGCTTAGCAAATACATATGGCAGATGCCATAGAAACCTTGAAACATTCTATACAATGTTCCATGCCAACCATAAACTGTTAAGTCGCCGTGCCAGTGGCTTCAGCAGCTCCACATTACAAGCTGTCATTTTTTTAACAGTAAAAATGATCTAGTAATAGTCTAAGGTTTCACCTATGTGATCTACCTTTCACAGTATTGCTAGCAAATAGATTTAGACAATGCTGTGTTAGGTATGGGCAACTACAGAGGATAACATAACAGAGGTGGAGTCATATGGACTTCCACAGTTTGATCATTGGGAATACTGCCTATTTCACCTACAGTCAATAATTCCTACTCTGGTAAGTACTTCTAATTAGTTGACTTGCACCCAAAGACCAAAAAAGCCTTACGCAAACAGTATTTTGGTTTGCTGTAGCAGGGCAATACCAAATGTTGCATCCACAAATAATAAAATAAAATAAATAACATGGATAATAAACAATTAGCTAATATAGAATGTTTTTCATCCATACATTTCAAAGTGGAAAATGTAGACATCATCCAAAGCCTACTGACTGGTTGATATTTTTCATGAAAGATGGGGGGGGGAGCAGAAAAATGGCCTTTTTCCAACAACTGTGTTTTTTTTTTTTAATTGTTGACTGTCATTTTTTTTTATTTTTCACAAAAATAACAAGACTTTTAAATCTCTTTTCAATAAAAAACCACCCCGCTTTAATGTGAGCTCTCTGCTCTTGTAAGCATTACAAGAACATTGCATGTCCATCATACTTTTCAATAGTATATCTAACGCAAACACTATTGAAATAGTTAGCAATATATTTGTCACCAAAAAGTGGGCTATTGCTAAATTGAACATTTCAAGAACCACGTCCATAACACTTGTGGAAGAAAAAAAAAGATTTTGATAAATGAAAATTAAGTGAATTTGGAACACTTTAAAACACAAACGGCTTAAAAATTCCAAAGTTTTTACAAAACTAGTTTTTCATTTAAATTGTCCAGGACTATAGGGAAGGTCTTGTGTCTGCATTACCACCGCCCAGGTCCCAGACACAATATTCCTTTCATAAAGGATTCAGACTGCTAAAATCCAGCCTCTTCAGAGATTATCTGGATATACTAGTAAAAGCTTTGACACTCAAGTAGCCTTTCTTTGGGGTCATAAGCCAATACATAAATTCATGTAAAAAAGAAATTAAGATACTGTACATCAAAGTTACTCAACAGTTTCTCATTTATAACATTTTGGGCCACTGTATTAATTGTAAAATTTACCATGAAAAAGGCTCATGAAGTATAATGCCTGCCAACTTTGTCAAACAGCATAACTTACTCTATTGTATATATCCCAATAAGAAGAAGATGATTGCTCACTTGCTAAAACAGCTTTTAAAGACTAGATGTGGAGTACTTGCTATGAAATGTCGGTCATGAAATTGCTATCTTTTTCTATTATTTAACCTAAAGATATTTAAATTAGGACAGATGTGTGTGTGTGTGTGTGTGTGTGTGTGTGTGTGTGTGTGTGTGTGCAGGGGCGGGGGCTGTTGAACTAATGTGGAGTTAGGAGTGATGCACTGTAGACTTTCTTCATTCTGAGGCTTAGAATAGATAATATTTCATCTTAAAACTGGGTGTTGTTTGGGAAAAATATCTACTTGCTAAAGAAATTATTATTTTTCAGCAGTGCCCAACTTCTTAGTATCTATATCACAATATAACTTTTACAATAGTTTAATCAACATTCAAATATTTGATAACACCAGTAATGGGGCAAAGTCATAACAGTCTCTGGAGGGAAATATAACAAAAGCAAAGCTATCAATATACAAACGAGAACTTTGCTGTTCATGATGTTCCACGGTATAACAAAATAATTTGCAAATTTGAGAAATTTCACTGATAAAGGACTTCATTTGACTGCATTACCCAGATATCAGTTACTCTTCTTTTAAACAAATATCTTTATTTATTTTGTTGTGAGCTGACACCTTTAGATTTCAAAATCATTTTAGCACATTCCAGTTGGCAAGTTTTATTTTAAAGATTAAGATGACAACAATGATGCCTTACAATTTTAACATTTTCTAGCTGGAAATTGTTGTGCAAAATTCTTCTGTAATTATAGTTATAGTATCATATTTGTGAGTTTCACAGTTATAGTGGACAAGTGTCCAACAGAGAATGTTTGTGTGAATGTTTGCAAGTGAGTGAATGCATCTAGTAGAACTGGTCAGAAGGTCCACTAAAACATCCCTTATAATAAAAACAAACAAACAGGAAACATTTGTTTTTCATGCAAATGTTAGCAATGTTTTTTTTTCTTTGTTGGGGCACTTTGCACAACATTTTAAATGTATACAGGCCATAAAACCAGAAGCATCACCCCAGTGCAAGGATATAATGTGTAAGTGGTATAGAGACTCATAATCAACCCCATTCCTCGCTGCTGGAGTATGAACCATGGACATGTGAAAAAGAGAGTATCCTCTCTTATTGTGCAACATTTTTATACTTGCTTTGCATGGTTGCAGAGAACTGAGCAAAGTGAGAGGCAGCGGAGAATCAGTTGCTAAACATTTTAGATGATTTGGTCAAGAGATAAGAATTTTACACCTCTTGTCAAATTTCAGTGCTTTCATTCACTTTCATAGGAGAGGCCAATATTGTGAATGACAGAATACAAAACATGGACAAAACTCAAGAGATGAGTTCTTGATGCAATGGAAACAGTACCATTTCAGCATGCAGGGGGACAGAGACTGCATAGGATTTTCTGATGTCAAAATGCAAGGGGATATTTTTGAGGTGGATTTGTCAAGATCGAGGGATCCATGACTAAACAGATCCATCATTCGGTCTAAGTTTGGGGGACGAGGGCTGAACATAGCAGATATGGGCTACTGCAGTTCTAAAGCTGTAATAAAGACTACAGATTGCCCTTGGAGATGTCCTCCCCCCACATGTCTGTTTATCTTCTCAATACACATTTACTCAGGCTGTGCACCAAATATAGGATTTGACCGTCAGACCATTTGAGGTACATCCTCACTGCAGATTTTACCCAGGTCCAGGCATAGGTACCTGGGTTAGCTAAGCCGACTTGCAAGCATACGCTCTGTAGAGCTCTGTTCCAGAGTTTAACAATGTCTTTTTCCAACCTACATTCATCACATTGCACAAATTCTTTACAATCTTTCACTGTAGCACAGTAGGTGATGTTCTTAGAATGCCACTTTGTTAGCAGCAAATCATACCATTTGATCTTTTCTGTTTGTTTGTTTCGTGGTCAGTAGAATGCCACTGAAGTTCAAAAGACTCAGGAAAACCTCTGTAAACATTCTATTTAGAAAAAAAATCTTTCGACAATTGGTGTTATATTTTCTGTTTTATCTTTATTTGTTCTTTATTATTCAGATAGTTGCAGGATCTTTCTTTCTTAGTAGTTCTTGCATACAATTTCCAAATTCAATTCTCTGTTTCTAACATCATAGTAATTTCCACAGCAATTTATTATGATGTCACAAATAGAGGATTTTGCCTTCTGATTGAGAATAGTAGGAAGATGTGTGATTCCCTTAGGGAAATTTTTTTTTTAAATGCAAATATCCCTAGGGGAAGGGAAGAAATACAAGAAATATTGTACAAGTAGAAGTGTCTCTAAATATAAGGCTATATTCACCAGTATGTTCTAACATTTTTGCACCACTCTAGGGGTGCAAATCAGGATCAAACCCTAATGAAATAATCTGGGTTGGCAGCATCCTTGCATTGCTAAATTAGTACAGAGAAGCCGGAGTGAATTTGTGTCTCTGAAAAAATTTCAGAATATTTTTTCATTAGACCACAGTCCTTCAAAAACTTACACGTGTACTTAACTTAATGGGACTGGTCACGTGCTTCAAGTTAAGCACATACATTTTTCTTTGCAGGACTCAGGCCTTAAAATGTAATGTCTGTGGGACAAGGACTGTTTGTTGTTTGTGGTCATAAAATCATATAATCATAGAAGGTTATGGTTGGAAGAGACCTCAGGAGGTCATCTACTCCAACCCCCTGCTCAAAGCAGGACCAACCCCAACTAAATCATCCCAGCCAGGGCTTTGTCAAGCCGGGCCTTAAAAACTTCTCAGGATGGAGATTCCACCACTCCCTAGATCCATTCCAGTGCTTCACCACCCTCCTAGTGAAATAGTTTGTCCTAATATCCAATCTAGACCTCCCCCACTGCAACTTGAGACCATTGCTTCTTGTTCTGTCATCTGCCACCACTGAGAACAGCCTAGCTCCATCCTCTTTGGAACCCCGCCTTCAGGTAGTTGAAGGCTGCTATCAAATCTCCCCTCAGTCTTCTCTTCTGCAGACTAAATAAGTTCCCTCAGCCTCTCCTTGTAAGCCATGTGGCCCAGCCCCCTAATTATTTTCATTGACCTCCCCTGGGCTCTCTCCAATTTGTTCACATCCTTTCTGTAGTGAGGGGCCCAAAACTGTACGCAATACTACAGAAGTGGCCTCACGAGAGCCGAATAGAGGCGAGTAATCACTTCCCTTGATCTGCTGGCAATGTTCTTACTAATGCAGCCCAATATGCCTTTAGCCTTCTGGGCAACAAGGGCACACTGTTGACTCATATCCAGCTTCTCATCCACTGTACTCCCTAGGTCCTTTTCTGCAGAACTGCCGCTTAGCCAGTTGGTCCCCAGTTTGTAGCAGTGCATGGGATTCTTCCATACTAAAGTTCAGGACTCTGCACTTGTCCTTGTTGAACCTCATCAGATTTCTTTTGGCCCAATCCTCCAATTTGTCTAGGTCACTCTGGAGCCTATCCCTACCCTGCAGCGTATCTACCTCTACCCTCAGCTTAGTGTCATCTGTGAACTTTCTGAGGGTGCAATCCATCCCATCATCCAGATCATTAATGAAGATGTTGAACAAAACTGGCCCCTGGACCGACCCCTGGGGCAATCCACTTGATACCAGCTGTCAACTAGACATTGAGCCGTTGATCACTACCCATTGAGCCTGATGATCTGGCCAGCTTTCTATCCACCCTATAGTCCATTCATCCAATCCATACTTTTTTAACCTGTTGGCAACAATACTGTGAGAGGCCGTATCAAAAGCTGTCCTAAAGTCAAGGTATATCACGTCCACCACTTTCCCCATATCCACAGAACCATTTATCTCATCATAGAAGGCAATCAAGTTGGTCAGGCGTGACTTGCCCTTGGTGAATCCATGAAGACTGTTCCTGATCACTTTCCTCTCCTTTAAGTGCTTCAGAATTGATTCCTTGAGGACCTGCTCCATGATTTTTCCAGGGACTGAAGTGAGTCTCACTAGTCTGTAGTTCCCCAGATTCTCCTTCTTCCCTTTTTTAAATATGGGCACTATATCTGCCTTTTCCCAATGTTTTTGTTTGTTTGTTTGTTTGTTTGAGTTTTATATATATATATATATATATATACACACACATTGTCTAACACAATGGGGCACCATTCTCAGTTGCGGCCTTGTAGGGAGCCAGGGTGGCCTCCCTCTGAACCAGAAGGTAAAGAGCCACTCTGTCATCCTGAATGGGCGTGGCGAGGCCAAGCTTACTCCACCCCCCAGAAGGGGAGGGGTGGAACAGGAAGTACAAAAGGTGGGGCCCTTAGCCCAGTCAGGGGAGCACCAGGGAGGGAGACAGACCCAAACTGCTGGTTGTTCACCGTATACCCTGATGCTGAACCAGGGGATGCCCTGGACCAGGGGAAACCTGACCTTGAGGAAGGACTCAGGCTACCAGGACTGCCGGCCCCAGAGTACCCCGAGGGACTGGAGGAGCCGGGCAGCGACTCGAGCCAGAGTGAGCCCGACCCTGAGGGTGAGCTGGAGCTACCAGGACTCCTGGCAGCTGAATATCCTGACGAGGTGAAGGAACCAGAGGGACCCACTAGAGAGACCAGGTAGGAAGTAGTCCAGGGGCAGAACTGGACAGTGAGGTAAGTCAGTAGTTGGTCAGCGTGTTGCAGATGGATCCCCGTTGACCCAGTGGTGGGACCCATTCCTCCCTCCACTGACAGGGCCCTGGGCTGGAACGCAGTGGAGTCATGCGTTCCCCTACCCCCTGCCACCCCGCCTAGGGTGGCAGAACCCTGATAAAGAACTCTGACTATTGCCGGTGCTCCCCTGCCTGAGGGGGGCATCTCTGACTCTTGCCAGCACTCCCCTGCCTGAGGGGGGCATCTCTGACTCTTGCCGGCACTCCCCTGCCTGAGGGGTGCGTCACTGACTCTTGCCGGCACTCCCCTGGCTAAGGGGCACATCTCTGACTCTTGCCAGCACTCCCCTGCCTGAGGGGCGCATCTCTGACTCTTGCCAGCACTCCCCTGCCTGAAGGGTGCATCACTGACTCTTGCCAGCACTCCAGTGTTTCGTCAATTACGGCAGCACACCTCCCTCCGCTAATTCCCTGTCAACGGAGAGGTGTGACCAAGGCCTTTCGGTGAGGCAACAGCTCCCCACTGCCCCGCAGCAGCTCAGCGGACCAGCTGAGACCTTGCTACACGTGGTGGAGAATGTGGGCAGCTGACCCTATACCTGTGGTAAGGGATTAGAACGAGGAGGCCTCTGAAGCTCCCCTAATTGAAATATGGAGATGGATAAGCTTATCAAGTTCCTGGCCGAGAGCCAGCAACAGCAGCAGTTTGGGTCTGTCTCCCTCCCTGGTGCTCCCCTCACTGGGCTAAGGGCCTTTTGCACTTCCTGTTCCATCTGTCCCCTTCCCAGGGGTGGAGTAAGCTTGGACTGGCTCCGCCCACTCAGGCTAAGAGAGTGGCTCTTTACCCTCTGGTTCGGAGGGAGGCCACCCTGGCTCCCTACACGCCTCTATGCACTACACAAGAAAAAATAAGAAATAACTGCACTGTATTAAGCCTTCAGAGACTCTTTAAGACAGGACTGTGGGCCAAGTCGCCAAAGACATCAAAATTCATAGCTATTTATAAATGGCTAAACAAGCATATTATTATTTAACGACAGAAAAGTATCTTTTATGCTATTGACTGCTCACATGGACTTTGTATTATGTCAAAAATGGATTCAGTGTTGTATTCCTGATATATTCTGTGAATTATAGTGGTATTTAACTACTTTGCTCCTGTAAGCATTGTATTAGCAGCCTTTTAAACTCCGTTTCATATGAAAACCACGTAATGGGTGGAGTGTCTTTACGATAAGCAAACCAGTGTCAAGATAAGTTCGTGGTGGGGATGGTGTGATGAAACTCTTTACAATGGTATATAGCTAATCTATGACTGCTAGTAGCAAATATCCCCAATGAGATACTAGATGGGGAGGGCTCTGAGTTACTCCAGAGAATTCTTTCCTGGTGTGTGGCTGATGGGTCTTGCTGAAATGCTCAGGGTCCAACTGATTGCCATATTTGGGGTCAGGAAGGAATTTTCTCTCTGGTGAGAGTGGCAGAGACCCTGAGGGTTATTTGCCTTCCTCTGCAGCATGGAGCACGGGTCACTTGCAGATTTAAACTACTGTAAATGGTGGATTCTCTGTAACTCGAAGTCTTTAAGTCATCATGTGGGGACTTCATTCACTCAGCCAGAGGTTAGGAGTCTATTACAGGAGTGGGTCCACGGGGTTCTGTGGCCTGCAGTATGCAGGAGGATTACATGATCATGGTAGTCCCTTCTGGCCTTTGAATCTAATGGGCTAAGAAAAACCTGTTATTATGAATAGAACTATATATATAACATTGCGGTAACAAACTTTCTACTAGTCTGTGTAGCTGCAGCTTGTGACTACTCTGTCCCGGACTGCTTTGTTTCTGGCCCCAGGAGGAAAAGTATCCCAGGAAACCCAAGGACTGCATGTAGGCAGGGTGGCATAGAGCAGATGAGGCTTGATTTTGGGCCAGTGGATCACAGGTTTGGCCTTGGTGGTGGTAAGGTGGTGAAGCACAAAGGAGATATGAGATACAGTATCCCTGAGGGAGAAAGCCAGCCCCCTGCAGACCTCCCAAGCACACAATTCAATTGCCTGCTTTCTAGGTTGTAGGGAAGTTTTACCCAATAAGAGAAAAAAAAAAAAACCCTTCCCAAACAAGCAAACAACCCCCTATATACAGGGAAGTCATTTTAAAAAAACAACAACTTTAAAACTCTATACACTAAACAATTTCATAGAACATTTTGACATTAAACCTAAAAAAAATGGATTAATTGTTTTGTGTGAATTTTTCAGTAGATATAAAAGATTTAAAAAAATGATAACACGTAAGACTGGGGACTTGTTTATCCAGATCCTCAGTGAGTAGTAACATTCTTTAATAAAACTTTACCAATTTGCACCCGCTGAGCACCTGGCCCCATTGATTGAACAGAGAGACCAGGATTACAAGATCCTTTAAATTATTGTACCAGTGGGCCCTGACGCTGCCATGGAAGACCTGCTTTCATGGCTGTGGGACAAAATATAGAAGTAATCACCGTGTGCCTTTAATTCTCTGCCAAAGCTTCCGGCAAGCCTGACAGTTTGGTTCCAGTTGAGAAGGGATTATTTAGCCAGCCAGTCAATTGCTGTGCACCAAACACCTTGTTGCAGCATCTAAAATAGAAATACAAGAACTTTAATTGTCCGTGTTATTTTGGCAGGACTATAATAGGAGCTCTATTCTTGGTGAGGTTGCTTTATGTAAACCGAAACATTCACAGTAGTATTCCAAAGGCTGTCTTTCTTCAGGAAGCTATCTAATCAGGGACAAAGGAGAGGGTTCAGTTTCCAAATCGGAAGCCAGGCTGTGACTATCAACACAAATCCCCGAACTGTTACTCTTGACCTGTGATGGATTTGAAATAGAAGTCTATGGGTGAAGGGAACTGTATTTTTCTCTTCTGCCTTTTTAATGCCATCTCCTATGTGTGGAATAACCTCCCATAGGGTGACCAGATCGCAAGAGTGAAATATCAGGACACATTGGCCGAGCGGGGGAAGCGGGGGGGGGGAGAGGAGAAGACGACAGACACACGTGCACAATCCCAACCGGAGCCATGAGAGGAGGCCCGCAGCCCTAGGAAGCTGCAAGAGGGGTTGTACAGTCCCTGCTGCAGCCCGCACCACAAGCCACAGGGCAAGGACTCATGGCCCCAGCTCCAGCCCCCGGGGGCACAGGGCTCTGGCTCCAGTCCCCGGCCGAAGCCGCAGGACAGGGGCTCAGGATCCTGGTTGCAAAGTCAGACCCAGTTGCAGGGGAGCGAAGGGTCCCAGTTTTAGATCTGGCTCCCACCGCAGTTACAGAGGGGAGGCCCACAGTCCTGCCTTCAGCCCCAGCTTCAGCCACTGGCAGCTGAAGCAAACTATGGGGCCAGCCAGGGGCAATGGGGCATGCATGGCATGGCCAGAGGCACACTGGTCTGCCTGACCCTGTGCTACCAGCATGCCCTTTCCTGTTGGGGGTGGGCCCATGCTGCGGGACACAGCTCCCCCGCCCAGTGTCCCCTGGATCCACTATGCCTTGCACCCCCTGAACCCACAATGCCCAGAGCCCCCCCACAACAAATGCACAGTGTTGTGCACACCACCACCGCTACCCAGCACCCTCCCACCCACAGCCCCAACACAGCTGCCCAGCACCCCACACAGAACCCCCCCACTCACTAGTTTCCCAATACACACAGATTTTCCCTCCCTCCCAGTGCCCTTCCCCACAACCCCACCACCACAACTACACAATGCCCCACACAGACCCCCACTGCCCAGTGCCCTGACACACACAGATCCCCCCCACTGCCCAGCACCCCCAAAAGGCCCCCACTTCCTGGCACCCCAAAACACACAAACCTCACCCACTGCCCAGTGCCCTCCACACACCTCCCAGACACTCACCATCACACCCTGCCCCCTTCCCTGGCCACACTCACCAGCTCTGCTGGGACGTCTCTGGCTCCGAGGGTCAGAGCTGGGAGGGGAGTCTCCAGACTCTCCATGTGCTGCTCCCGCCACAAGCACGAGCTCCGAAGCTCCCATTGGCCAGGAAAAGCGCCAATGGGAGCTGCCGCGGAGTGGGGCTTGCAGGTACCAGCAGCACGCAGACAGCCCCCCCCCAAAAGAACCAGAGGGACCTGGGGGCGAGGTGGGGAGTCCCGGCCGGCGGTGCTTACCTGGGGCGGCTCCCAGCCCGGGAAGCATCCGCAGGCAGGTGTCCTGGGTTGTGTGGTTGTGGGTCGGGTCGGGAGGACGCCGGGGGGAGCTATCTGCCCGCTCCCGGCACCTGCAAGCCACGCCTGCAGCACGCCACAGCCGCGGAGACCTCCTGGCCAGGGCTGCCTGCGTGCCTGTGCCGGGCGGCTGCGGGTCGGGGCAGTGCACGTGGGGGGCTATCTGTCCGGCCCCACTCCCAGCGTGGGGCGTGGGGCACCTGCAAGCCCCGGGGGGGCTATCTGTCCAGCCCCGCTCCCGCTGCGGGGGGTGGCGCGCCTGCAAGCCCCACGGGGGGCTGTCTGGCCTAGCTCTTGCCATGGGGGCGCCTACAAGCCCCGCTGCACCACTCCTGCAGGCACAGTGCAGCAGCCGCGGAGACCTCCTGGCCTGCGGTGCCGCTGCTTCTGTGCCTGCCGGCTGCCCTGCAGGCTCCTGCCGGTGGGCGGGCATCAGGAGCTGCCCCGGCCCCGCCAGAAGAAGCGGCGCCGGCGGCAGCGGAGCTGCGGTCCTCTCGGACCTCTCCAGACGTCCCGATATCGGGACAAAGGGCATCCCAACCGATGCAAGGTCGCTACGTGGGACAAGTCCCTTAAAATCGGGACTGCCCCGATAAAATCGGGACGTCTGGTCACCCTAACCTCCCATAAGCTAAATGCCCTCCTGTGCCCTTCAAGTTCCTCCGTAAAATTCACCTATTCTGCAAAGCCTTCCTATGTTGAACTCCCCATCAATGCCATTCTATCTTCTTTTATTATAACAACTATGTTTACATGCATCATTTTTACCTGGATAGACTATGTTCTTTAAGCTGGATCTTTCTCTTTATATATCACGTGTATAGCAGTACATAAGTAGTATGCAATAGCCATTTCCTTTCCCATGAGCCATCCATGCACACTACAAAGAAGGAGATTAAAGAAAATAAAAACAACTCTGATTTAAATAAAGCCAAAATACTAAAAAGAATTTTTTTTTAAATTTAATTTATTTTTAATTACCTTCTTCCCAATTTCTTTTAATTTACTTTTTATGTGTCATTCCTTCCTTGCCTATTTTCTCTCTTTAAGGCTATTTCCTCCTTCACTTTCATAATACTTGTCTTTGTGTGGAGGAGACTGATGATCAAAATGGAGTCACTTTAGATAAACAAGAAGTACATCTTTACTCCGTCTCATGAATTTATCAATTGAAATGACAATTCCATTGGAAAATCGATATATAGAAAGCAAGAGATATTTGAGTTTGTCAGGTAAACTCAGGAAAGCAGACCACTTCACAATCCCAAGCTTAACTGAGGAGACTGCAATATGATAGATTTCAATTATATCTTGCAAAGCAGACTTCTCTCCACATTCACTAATCCATGTTCTCCTCTCCACATGTTCCCTCTATCAATCACATCACCACCAAAAAAAATCACAAACGATAGTAGAAACTAACTATTTTCCATCTTTGGCAAAAACAATGAGGAGTCTGGTGGCACCTTAAATACTAACAGATTTATTTGGGCACTCTTCGTTGTTTTTGTCGATACAGACTAACACGGCTACCCCTCTGATACTTGGCATCTTTGGCAGTTGTCCCTGTGTTTTCTTCTATTTATGAACAGTTCAAGCTTGCAGTGTATCTAAATCTTTAATGTTCTAGACCATCTGCTGTGCACTTTGTCAGGTTTGCATGCATTTTCTAAACAGTGTCACTTGAAAAAATAGTCTGATAAAATATTATATACTTTTCAAGAATGAGTTGAAATAACAAATAGTCACCCAATGTGAAGTATAATGGTGGTATACAGAGGTGTGGCCAATATTGGAGGACAACATGAGTATCAATGCATTTCACTTCCTACTTAAAGCTAGAAATTGTTATTAAAATGTGGTTCCACCATGAGATCTTAGAGGAAATTATATGGGATTCTGCAGGTAAGAAACTTCATGTGCTTACTCTCCTGGGTCTCCTATGTTCTTAGTAATACAGGATTGGCATAGCTGATCAAGTCAATGTTTCCTCTAGTATAATATCCCATCTCTGACACTGGTCAATATCAGATGTTCTAGAGACAGGTGTAAAAAGCCCTGTAGTGGAAAATCCAGAGATCTTCAGCTACATAGGTGTGTTCAGAACACTATGTCCACTGTACCCAAAGCCTACTTTCTGCTACCTGTATTAGCAGGTTATCTTTATTTTCCTGTCTCCATCATGAAAATTTCACTTCAGTAATGAATATTTGAATATGATACAAAGTGTCTGCTATTCTAGAAGTTCCCACCCTCTTTTCCCAATTTTCAGCAAATGGTGTTTTCTGGTCCAACTAAGATTCTAGTTTTTGGCTTATTTACTTTATTTACCAGGGTATGTTTTTTTCTTGTTCAGTGTTAAGCCCCAACTCTGCAAATTACACTCGTACTAGATTTTACATACAAGTAGTCCCATCAGGTTAAGCACATGCATACCTGTTTGCAACACTGGGGCCTAGTTAGTTAGTTACTTTTTTTTAAGCTACAGAAGCATCACATAGGGATTGTATTTCACATTGTGTTTTACATGTGTCTTGTGCTTTGGACAGGTGTACTTTATAAAACCATTATAAATAAATAAATAGATATACAAGTATGAGCATATTTGGCACTCAGATATGTATTTATAAAACAACTGCCTCTGATTTTTCTGTTGGGGAAATCTGTGCCCTGATAGATATAGTAAATCAATACAAATACTACTAATTATTACTGCTGGATATAACCTACTGTGGGAAGACAATTTACAAGTAAGGACCACGATTTTTTATTACTTTATGAAATGACTGTATTTGTTTTCAGAAATTGTTTATGAAAAAGGAGGGCAAGAACTGACGATATGTATTTGTATAGATTAGGTGTCAATCTTTAACTTTTCAAAATTTTGTGTTTAATTTTATTGTGTGTGAATGCAATCTACCAATGGATTCTCTTGTATTGTATTTTATTGAATGTTGTATTATGTAATCATCCTATCTATTGGTAAAAGGTATTTTTCCCATCCCTATATTTGATTTTTGAAACTGTGCACCAACCTTATTTATTTGTCAATATGTTCTTTCAAAATATTAGTAATTTCTTTCCTTCCAAATGTGCATATGGAAGTACTCTGATTCCCCTATAAGGACCACGCTTTCCATTGTGGCATTCTTTTAATTGACTTCAATAGTCTTCAGATCAGGCTGTGAAATATCTGTGGCCAAATATCCTTTTATTGTAACATCACAATTTATTGTAAGCTTTATTAGAGAACAAGATCCAGAATCAATACTGACTGGTAAACTGATCCTGAAATTTGAACACATTGTTATCCAAACCACACACTGACAGACACTCTAAAGCAAAACTAAGGTTAAATACATTTATTTATATGTATGTATATATATTAGAGTGTCTGTCAGTGTGTGGTTTGGAAAACAGTGTGTTCAAATTTCAGGATCAGTTTACCAGTCAACATTGCTTCTGGATATATATATATATATATAAATCCTGCATTAACAGACCATGGAACCTTAATCTTGACACTTTGTGCATATACTTTACAGAAAAGTTTTAAATACCTGATCACGGGCTTGTATTATTTCTCAACTAATATATTATTTTACTTTTTTCCAGAAGTTTAGATATATATTGGTAGTTTCTTGTAATATTTTGTCATTAATTTATACCTATACTAATATTATTGTCATAACATTCTGACTGAGGTTTGAGGCCTTAAATGGGAGACAGTAAGGTGGTCCCAAAATTCAGTTGAATTGCAGGATCAGGGAAAGCTGTTTATATTATAAGTTTTCTTCCTACAGTTAACTGTGATTCTAAACAAGCTTTGAATTTATATATGTGCCAGTGATTTTACACTTTTATTCAGTATTATATACTTAATATGTAGAATGTTGAATATGTACAGGTTTCTCGGTACTTTTCTCATCAATTATTTAATGAACTCTGGAATTCACACAATAAGCAGTATATAAAGTGTTCATTTAACTAAAGACTTTATTTTAATGCTTGTGCACAAGCAAAAGGGCGCAGAGTTAAAGTTGTTCAGGCAACTTTAACTTTGTTCAACCTTACCTTTGAATGTGTAATCTTGAAACCTTAATATATTGCTCACAGAGGAATTTTTAAAATAGAATTTACTTTTAATATTTTCAAAGAACAAAAAAAATAAACAAATCTTTAAAAGGAGTTTAATTTCACAGGGCTTTGAAGTTCCTCTCATGTGATTAGTAGCTAGTTAATAATAGATTTAAATTCAGTTATCTGGAATTGTTTGACTGGAACTCTCTAGAATGCCTGGTCCCACCGCAGGAAATCCATTCTCTATGCACCTTAGAAAGTCATTAGAAAACAGTCTCTCTCCTGTGATCCTTTAAGAGCCCTGCAGCTGGGGAGAGGCCTTTCTCCTGGATCCACAAAGGAGCTTTGCTGTTGCAATGCATTGCAACACCTGACTTTTAGGCACCTAGAAAATTGTAGGAACATCACTGTAATCCACAAAGCATGAGTTAGGTGTCTACTATCCCTGTACAATGAATGGGGCAAGTTAGGCGGCTAAGAAGGGATCCACAAAAGCTAGCACTCTATGTGGAAGCCATCTAAACTAGCCACTGAGAGATGCAGACAAGAGGGGTGTGTCCTAAGCCCCATTGTTGTCATAGAGTTATGTGCCTAAATCTGGGCTGCAGGGAAATGCCTATTACTGCTTCTGGTCCACAGCTGGGAATCCTCTCCTGGAGTCAGGTGGCTTTGGCACCTAAGTTGTTTCTTGTTTCCTGCTTTAGTCCACACAAAACTCCTGGGGGAAAGGAAGAGGAAACCTCCCTTATAAATTTTAGCCCAGTGGTAAAGGTACTCATCTGGGGGAAAGGATTTGAACAGGGGTCTCTCACTTCTCAGGCTAAGGGATATTTTGAGGAGGGTCTTGCAGAATTTCTCTTGTTAAAGCTATTCCACTTTAGTTAAACAATTCATTAGTTAAATATTCATTGATGGAAAATCACTCTATAGGGGATTTGATGGATTCAGCCACAGAAACTCCCTCAAGACTGTGACTAGATATGCTGGGATACTGAGAACAACGCCAGAGAAGGCTTCCCCCACCAGAGAAGACTTCCCTTCACACCTGTCTTGCTGAATAAGACACTCCACTCATCTACAGCACAGACCAAGAGGTTGGGCCCCCTGCAGTTCACCGAAACTGAGATCCTCTCAGTTTGGGGGCTTCTTAGTTAACAGAGATTTTCCCAGCACCCAGTATTCAGTCTTTCTGGGACCCTAAACCCCAAATAAATCCATTTTACTCTGTATAAAGCTTATACAGGGTAAACTCATAAATTGTCCGCCCTCTATAACTGATAGAGAGATATGCACAGCTGTTTGCTCCCCCAGGTATTAATTACTTAATCTGGGTATAATAATAAGCAAAAGTGATTTTATTACGTATAAAACGTGGGATTTAAGTGGTTCCAATTAATAACAGACAGAACAAAGTAAGTTACCAAGCAAAATTAAACAAAACACGCAAGTCTAAGCCTAATACATTAAGAAACTGCATACAGGTAAATCTTACCCTTAGAGATGTTCCAATAAGATTCTTTCACAGAGTGGACTCCTTCGTAGTCTGTATCCAGCAATCACTCACAGCCCCGTAGTTACTGTCCTTTGTTCCAGTTTCTTTCTGGAACATCTCTTGAGGGTGGAGAGGCCATCTCTTGAGCTGACTGAAGACAAAATGGAGGCGTTTCCAGGACCTTTTATATTCTTTCTCTTGTGGGCGGAAACCCCTTTGTTCTCCTGTGGAAAATCACAGCAACAAGATGGAGTTTGTAGCCACCTGGGAAAGTCACATGTCCATGCATGATTCAGCTTTTTGCAGGCCGATGCCATTGTTTACATGTTAGTTTGAACATTCCCAGGAAATTTCAGATGTGGCTTGGCATCTCCCAAAGTCCATTGTCAGTTAAGTGTTTCTTGTTTGGGCACTTACTGAGAATAGTCCTTTCTCAAGAAGCTGACCAAATGCTTCACTGAGGCTACTTATAATCAAATACATTGAGATACAAGTACATAGCCAATATTCATAACTTCAGGTAGCAAAATGATACACACACACAGACAGCATAATCATAACCAGAAAATTACAACCTTTCTATAGACACCTTTCTTGACTTCCTTTGTACGAGATTTGGTGCAGCTATAGGACCTTGGTTGCAACAATGATCTCTACGGTCACTGTTCTTGTCAATAATGTCACAGGGGGAATGAAGTTGGATCTCCCACAGCCTGAAAGAATGTCCTAACCACTGGACTGAACGTTATAAGGGAACTCAGTGCTTCTTCATCCTGGTTGATTTGTGCAGAGTTAGGCAGCCTCTGAGCATGACTATCAGATCAGGTCTTTCAGGTAAAATAGGAGAAGGAGACCCTATCTTCTCTAAACTTGTGGATTACACTGGGGCTTACATGTGAGATAGGCAAGAGGGCTCCTAGAGTGAGGTCACACTGCACATGCCCAGAGGCAGAAATATAGATGGCTAGGGATCTTTTATAGCAAAAATTTGAAGTATCCACACATGGTTAGGCAGCAGCCTTCGGGAGGTGTTATATATCATGGTGGTGCTTAAATCTGGGCGTTACTTGCCTTTGTGGATCTGGGCCTTTGCACCTTCTTCAATTATAGTGCTCCAAAGATGCATTGGGCAGCTCCCGTTTGCACAGCTATCAGAGGGCTGATGTATGCTGGGAATATAACATTGGCATAGCTTTGTCTCTGAGGGATATGAAAAATCCACACTGCCGAGAAATGCAGATATGCCAGCCTAACCCCCAGCGTAGACAGCATTAGGTCAACAGAAGAATTATTCCATCGATGTAGCTACTGCCTCCTGGGGAGGTGGATTATCTACATGGATGGGAGAACCTCTCCCATTGGTATAGGTAGTGTCTACACTGAAATGCTGCAGCGGCGTAGGCACAGCACTGCAGCTGTGCTTCTGTGGTGGTTTAAGTGACATTACCTAATACTCTGACCCAGGAAAACACTTGGGCCCAGATTGTTAAAGGTATTTATGTGTTGCTGTGCTCAGCGTCATAACATCTAACTAATTTAGGAGCCTAAATCTCATTTTCAAAAGGGACTTAAGGTATGTCTACAGTGCAATGAAACACCCACGGCTGACCCACATCAGCTGACTTGGGCTCAGGTTGCAAGGCTATAAAATTGCAATGTAGAAGTTCTAGCTCAGACTGGAGCCTGGGCTTTGTGATCCTGCGAGTCCAAACGTCTATAGAGCTGTGTAGATAATTAAAGCCCAGATCCCATCAACAATCAATGGGATTTAGGTTCCTAAATACCTAAATCCTTCTTGAAATACTACTCACTAGTTTAATGTTATGCACATGCACATTCTTTGCAGGATCAGGGCCTACAGAAAAAAAACCCAGAAACAAATATTTGCTGGATTGCAGCCAGAATTAGGAACATCTCTCCTTAAACATCCTTCAACTTTATCCGTGCTCTCACAGAGTATGTGTACACAGCAATTAAACACTCATGGTTGGCTCATGTCAGCTGGCTCTGGCTCAGGCTGCAGGACTATGAAATTGTAGGGTAGATGTCCGGGCGCAGGCTGGAGCCTGGGCTCTGAGATTCTCCCCTGTCACAGGGTTCCAGAGCTCAGGCTAGCCCAAATTTTTACATCAGTTTTACAGCCCAGTAGTACAAATCCCATGAGCCGGAATCAGCGGACATGGGCCAGCCATGGTTGTTTAATTGCTGTGTAGACTCCCACTTAGACTCCCTTAGACTCCCACTGAAGTCAATGGAGGTTCATGCATACACATCCAGTTGCTTGATTTGGCCCTTATTTCATTCAAACCATCTATAAGGAAAGTATCTGATGAACTCTGCCCACATCTCTCAGATTTTCACTGGTCCTCTCAGCTGGCACTTTTTGTTTTCCCTGGAATCCCACACCATAGTCCACACTCACTTCATCAATGGATTGTATCATATTTATTTTCTCTCTAATGATATTTTAACAAAAAACAAATTTGGCTGTCTGTGAGTTATTTCCTTCTCACAGAAATCAGTGTTATCGCTTCAGATCTCCCATAGGGCCAATCTATTTTTCTTTCTTCCCTGAATAAGATATTTCCTATTCACCCCCACAAGGCAATCACATTAGATGAAAGCTTTATCTTAACATTTCTGCCTCTAAACATGCAGTTGGCTTTGAAGTCCAATGAAAGTTGCAATCTGCCACAAAATATGTCCTACTATTTTCTTGTTAGCTTAGGAGACATTATGAATGTAAAAGAAAATTTGGAGATGGTTCATCATAATGGATTTGTACAATTCTAACAATCTTGTTAATCAGCTTTCAGAATTCTGAGAGGGATTTAATATATCTTCTGGGCATAATGTATATTATTATTACTATTAATTAATTATTAATTATTATTTTTATTATTTTCTAAATGTATTTTCAAACTAGATTGTAAGAACCATTTTGGAGAATATATGAAGTTTTTCTTATACCTTTGTGACCTGGAAAAAACATTCACTACTAATTCTGGATACACTCATAACATAGCCCTTTCTTCGTAGTTTTTCACAGGAAGAATTTGATGTCTTCATGAAAGAGAAAGTTGCATGTGTGCTTTTACAAAGATCATAGTTAATTTCCTTATCTGTACCTCACAGCCCTCTCTCATGTGTATTGTATACTCCTGCTACTTTATGGGCCAGAGTCACTACAACTGTTGTAAACCATGAGCATGATTCTGGGAAGTGGATAGTTTGCCTGGGTGGGAACTGTGGTGACACAAATCACCAGCAAATTTTCCTCCATCAAGGGGCATTCGGCCAGCCAACACAGATATTAGAGTGTCCATAGCAGGCAGGGCAATCTGCTGATTCGCTGCATCGCTGCTGCACATTTTTTTCCCCATGATATATAAGCCCATTGTTTAGTTGAAATGTTTAAATTACTGTTTATCATTTTCAAAATAAGATGTATTCATAGAATATGAAAATTATTTTCTGACTTTGGAAAAATTAGCCAAGTTCCCTGTATCTGCTTTCTAATGAACCATACACTATGAAGCAAGCATAATCCTGGCCACTTTTCATCTCAGGAGTGCATGCATTTGATGAGCCGATTCTATTTATGCTCCCTTTGAGAGGATTTTAATCCACCTCTTTTCTCCTCTCATCCCATACTTATGAAGATATAGAGCCAGATCTTCAGTTGCTGGAAATCATGTAGTTCCATTGATTACAGTGAAGCTATGTCAATTCACATCAGATAAAGATCTAGCCCATCATTAGCACTAGCACTAAAAAGAAATCAAGACACAGAGCAAATAGAAGCAGCAGCACTGCTTCTTAGCAAAAGAACAGAGGGACTTTCCTGGAGTGTTCTGTCTAGCAGTGACGTCAGGAAGGTTATCTCAGATGATTGTATGAAGCGCAGTTGTAGCCGTGTTAGTCCCAGGATATTAGAGAGACAAGGTCGGTGAGGTATTACACCTCCGACGATTGGAATTTTATTTCTGCTAGCAAGAAAAATCCACCCTGTGCTAGTGCTACCTGTGCTTTATGTAAAAAAGATACGAGTAGAAGTAAGGTGACTGTAAAATTGAGCACTACTCCTAAACTGCTCAATATGGGTTCCCTTCCAGCAATTCTATCGCCAGCTTCCCACACTTCAGAAATGGTTGCGTCTGATATGGAAGATCGGTCTGGGAAATATGAAGGTAATAATGTGGTAAACTGAATTGCTCTCTCAGATGCACTCTTTGCACTTATAGATTTTGTGATGCATTTTCAATTCCATTTCCTTGTTCCAAATCTTGTTTCCTCTTCCTTTCCTCTACAGTAATAAAACCCATCAGAAGGAGTGAGTATAACTGTGCTGTGACAGCTAAACCCTTGAACGCTTCTCTAGCTCTGGGCCAGATATTCAGCTGGTGTAAATTGGCACAGCTGCATGGAAGTCAGTAGACATAAATGAAGTCAGTGGAGCTATGCCAGTATACACCAGGTGCAGGGGCAATGGGAGTCTGCAGGGGGGACCAAGTGAAAGTGGTTGGAACTCAGCAGGGAGGGGTGCAGGGGAGGTGGGGTTCATTTGGGTGGGGGTCCAGGTGTAGGTGGTTTGGGCTCAGTGGGGAGGGTGTCTGGGGATGCTCATCGGGGTGATACAGATCCAGGGGAGGTGGGGCTTGTCAGGGTGAGGGTTTGATGGGCCTGCTTAACAGTGGAGCCCCAGCTGCTGCCAAGGGGATCCGCATGCTGGGTTCCCGCTTCCCCTATCCCCTTCTCTTCCCCATCCCATGCCCCTTCCGCACCACTCCATCTCCTCCCCAGGCTCCCAGCACAAGCTGGCAGAGCAGAGCGGGTTGGGGCTGGGTCGCTCCACTTCCTGCTGCCCGGTGATTGCAGGGCGGGCCTGACCCCTGTGGAAGTCGGTAGAGGGAATTTGGATGCAGGCCTCTATATCAGCAAGAGTCAGGCTAACTCTAGCTGTAATAACGCGAGATTTGTAGAAGCAGGGCTCACGTCAGAAGCGGGTGAAAAGGCAGCAGAGTAGAGTCAGCGTGACCCAACCTTGAGATAGCTATGTTTTGAGAACAGAAGTGAGAAAATACAGGAATGGGCAAGACATAATAGAAACAAACTGTTGATCATTACTGTATGTAACAAAAAGTATAAATGCTTGCCTTAATTGTTTACCTTTTGAGAGACCTGCCTAGGAGGGGGAAACCCTGTGTCCTAGTGCACTCTCTCCCTCTGTGCAATTGCTTGAGTTAATAAAATGTATCTGCCTTGCTGCACCCAAAGAAAGAGTGAGAACTCTGTTTTTCTCCAACAATTTGGGGGCTCGTCCGGTACTAGCTGGGTTCCTCCAGCACCCCGCACTCCCGGGACTGGGGGGAAGGGAGGAACCACCCCCCAGCACTCTCTGGTGGTGCAGCTGGGAGCTGGCGGAGCGGAGCGGGCTGGGGCTGAGTTACTCCACTTCCCGCCACCCGGTGATTTCAGGGCAGGCCTGACCCCTGCTGCAGTCCTCAAGGGAAGGGTGGAGTAGGGGTGGGGCTGTGGTGGTGCAGAGGTGGGAGGAGGCAGGGTGGGTACAGAGCAGGGGTGGGGTTGGGGCAGAGCAGGGTAGGAAGAGGTGGGGCAGGGGTGGAGCAGGAGCGGGGGCTTTGGAGAAGAGGTGAGCTTTCCTTGCCGACTCAGCCGGCCAGGGGATTGGGCTGGCCTGGGCTCCTTCTGACTCTGGACCCAATGCCATGATGCCATTGGTAAACTCGGTGCTGGTAATGTGCAGGGTGGACTGTCAAGTTTTCCCAAAGTGCACCGTGTCCAAAGGGATAAAGAGGCCACATTTTGGGAGGGTGTTCGGAAATCTGGGGTATAGTGTATTTCAGGTCTGTGAGCTTCAGTGTGGACAGAAGAGCCACAGGTTTGAACCTGGGTTAGAAAATTTTGAATTTAGGGTTTAAAATCAGTCCAGATGCTCAACCGGGTTCTCTAACCCAGGGTCAGATGAATTGAGTCCCACTAACCATTCAATATAGACATACCCATAGAGCTGAGGCTCTGGCTGCTGATGCTATCAGCAGTGGTGTGGCTGGCTCTGCACTGAAGAACACCTGGTCACCTTCTCCTTGGCCACCCTGCTCCCCTCCCCTGCTCCGCGAGTGCAGGAGCTCAGTTTTGATTGCTGCCCGATCTGTACCAACCTGAAGGCTGAATCATGTGGAGTATACATGCTGGGCTGTACCGCTGGGCTGCCACTGCAAGCCACTCCCAGCTCTGAGCTGCCCCTCCAGGCACTAGTGCAGCCCAAGCCTAGAAGTCTACACTGCAGTGAAACATCCCCACAGACCGAGCCCCGTGAGCCTGAGTTGGCTGGCATGTGCCAGCTGTGTGTGTCTAGTTATGTAGACATACCCCCATTGGATAACTTAGGCAGCTCCCCAACTTGTGTGCCGGCTTTTGTGGATCCCATTTCAGGAACTTATCTCTCCTCATACATTGTATAGGGATCCTGGGCACCTAATTCAGGCTTTGTGAATTTCAATATTGGTCCTGTGATTCTCTTGGCACCTAAAAGTTAAGCATCCCAATGCCAAAGCCCCTTGGTGAATTTGGGCCTAGGCCATGCGTAGGGAGCAAGCCCTAAATTGGTAGTAACTATTCATTAACTCACCATCCCTACTGCATAATACCATCATGTTCAAGTCAATGAAAGGGTAACATCCCCCAAGCATTATGCAGACATTACATAAATACCTTCCATAAACAAAAAAGGCAACTGTTATACATTCTTTTCAAAATGTACCATTGATACTTGGAGGATATTGCTGTCGGGATTTATAGCTCGTGTGTTGGTTTTGTGTCTCTTCTCCTGTAATCCTCAACGCCCAATTTTATGCAAAAAAAGAATGGGAGGGGACATGAATTCCTCAGGGAAACTGGGAATGGGGTATAAGTCCTTTATCTGTTGTTCATTAGTTTTTATCCAGCAGCTCCTGAAAGCTGTTAACTAGCACTTAGTGACCTACATGAAGAGTAGGATGAGTTCAGCGAAGCTACTAATGGGAAATGTTCTCATTACAAAACCCATCATCATAATGGATAGCACTTGACATCTTTGCTGGCAGTCTCAACAGACACTGAATGGGCATGGAGACGGAATTACCACCTGACCCCTCCAAAGCAGGGTTAAGGAACATCAGTGAAGGGAAACTTGCTCTACCCCTGCCAGGTCTGTACCTCCTTTGTGGATAGAAGTTATCCATTGCTAATGCTGTCAGTAAGTGCTGATTACTATTCTATTTTGCTCAGGTTCTTATACCTCCTCATCACTGCAGTACCTGAGCAGCTTCCAGTAATGCATTAAGCAACATAACTAACATCTGTAATATATGGTTGTTTCTCTTATGGTGAGTGGTGTTGTAGGGTCAAGCCCAATCTCAACATATGGTTCATAGATAAGCAGACAGTAGAGCTCTAATTAAAGGTCAGTAGATTTCAGTGGGACTACTCACAGTAGTAAGCACTACTCTTAGTAGTGAGTGTTTGGAGGCTTAAACTGTTTGCAGTCCTGATATCAACACTGGGTTAACAGGGTGGACATTTTAAAATTGACTAAATATCAATTTAGTCTGCTAGAATCTGTGTGCATTATGCTTGTTTTAAATTTATCTGTTCAAGTGCTTACAGGGTTAATTTGTGAGCGTCAGGAATGGGCTGCACCAATCAAATGGCACTTTATTTGTAATTGTTAGTTCACTGTGAAGTAAACTGTGAAGTATTGATCACTATGATTTTTTTTTTTTTTTGGTCTTCTGCTGCTTTAATTTGAAAGTGAAATTGCAACATTTAGCAGGCTAGTTAATTAATTAGTACCAAGCTGACTGCTGAGTAACAGTTTGTTTACTTTAAGTACTAATTAAACTGACAATGAATTACCCATGTGTCTTGTTGAAATGGTTGTTCATGACAGAATTTAAGCTCTCTAGTGGAAAACTGGTATTTCTTGGGGGAAAAAAAGAAGTTTGGGGGATTAATATTCCTAAAAAATGATATGCTGTCATGGACTGTATACTGGTCTAAACATACTGAAACATTTTTTTTCTAGACTGCTGCGCTATCATCTTATCATGTACTATAGTTTTGTGCACCTGATAGAGAAATTCTTTTTGACTCCATAAATACAGTACATGTTGCCATGACAACTGTTATGCTCTGCAAATACACAGATTTTTGCTTTGTATCTCAGCAGTTTGACTCATATTTAAAATTGATTAGCTGCTAAGCGTGGAAGAATGTATTTAAAGGTTCCTATTGTGCATATCACCTGCCCACCATGTTTTATTTATTATTATAATTATTTTAATTTTTATCCCGGTCACTTAGAGAGCTTTTCATGCCGCTTCATATTAATGAGTGATTAGAAGTAATATTTTAGCTTCCTGTTGGGAAGGGTAAGCATAGGTATCCTGTAGTGTAAGCTTCAGGTTTTGATGGAAGTACATGGAAATGGTGGCCCTGCGGCTCATGTCCAACCATACCCAGACAGAAGGAAATTGGGAACTACATCTCTGTACCTTCAAAGGTATGCTGCCATTCTTCATGAGATATGACAAAGTATGCAAGATGGAGTGCCATCCACTGCATCATCCACTGGCTAAAGAAATGCATCATCCACTGGCTAAAGTGCTCAAGGAGCTACAGCAAGGAAACTCTGTTGTGAAGAAATCATGTGGGAAGCTCAACCAAGTGAACCCTGATAAAAGCCAAGACTGGCTTAATGGCATAGGAAAGGAAGGAAGTGGAATTGTAGGCATCACCAAGACTCAGTCAGCTTTCAGCAGATGGACCTTGTCTTGCAACCTGAGAGTCCATAATCACAGCAGACACCAGAGCCATGTTCCATGTTGGCTTGGATGATCAACTTAATCACAATGTCAAAAAAAAGGCAACGAAGCAACATGACTGTGAAGATGAGGATGTGTTCTTATGCATACTTCAAAGATTCAAGGTTTGCTCTAGGGAAGAACCAACCACTTCATTTCAAAATATTGAAAGAAAATACCTGGCTACTGAAATCATACAAGACACACTGCTGAATGCAAAGATCCAAGAACATGTGCAACTGAACATCTCTGATGCAAGAGGGAGAGCCTTGATGTGTATACATTCATGATGCACTGCCAAAAAATAACGCTCCATTTTTTCCATGATGTCTGAAATGGAAAAAGAAGTCAAAGGAAAGGCCTCAACTGTGCAGGAGGACAGAAATATTCTTCAGCAATTTATCACAGATTAGGAAGCCAGCAAATTTTGAAACTTGAGTTAATGCCTGTCCCTTTGAAACTAGAACAGAAAAATGTCAGTCTAAGAACTGACACAAAAGCAATACTGGGTGATGTACTGACAGCTGATGTCCACTGCCCACCAGCAATCACACCACTGGGAGAAACTATCTTGTGATAAATGCACAAGCTTTGGTACAAGCCACCGGAAAGCCATCCAGAGCCATAGAGAAACGTTTCAGGCACATTTGTAAAAACAATACTTAGGACTGGATTAGACTTCCACAGAATAGACATTGTGTTTCACATGTACTACAAGGAACCTATTAAGGGTGGTACAATGCAAAAATGCTCAGGTGGCATAAGACTCATCTGAATAGTGGTGTTAGGCAGATATGTGCCTTTTCCAAATTTCTGGGTGAATTTCACTGAGTTTCCAGAAAAAAAGGTGGACTTTGCAATATAATTATCTGAACGACTAATGACACCAGCACCACATGATACAATCATCATTCAGGCTGGTGGATTTGAGGTTAAAGTATGGTGACTAACAGCAACAGTTGACACTAATCAGCTGTGTGCTTATCAGGAAGAAGCAGCCACAAAGAAAAATTTTGCATTGTGTCTACAATGATGCCGAGAGTGTGGTTGTTGCAGCTAGGGGCACTGTTGTGTTTATTCTTATGCTAACTTACTATAGCAATATGATAGGGAGGCAGCTTTGGATGAAAGCTGGCACATCAAAGGAACCAAAGTACTTTCCTATTCATGCAAACTGTGGGAAATTGCAATAGGGGCTCACTGCTCTGGAAACTCTGCTCCCATTTCATGTCTTGAATGATTGTGATGCTTCCTCTTTTATTGTTGGATACAGCAAGAAGACCTCATGGGAAGTTGTTTAGCACCACCATCAGTTTTTAACACACCTAGGACAGGATGACCTGGACTCTGAGAAGGTGAAAAGTGCAGAAGAGTTCATTTTAAGATGTATGGATTGCCAGAGGTCCACAACAATGACAAAGTAGGTGCCACTTTGTTCACACACTTGTCATCATCAGAACTTCTATCCCCAACAAGCGATGCTCTTTTCTTCTACATACAGAGACCTCATTAGCGGGCATTAGTTTGGAGATAGGCCTCCTAGAAATACATTCTTTGTGTCACTGCAGAGCATGGCACAAAAATCAGCAATGCAGGTGCAGGACAGCACAATTGTCCGACTATTCTGAAAGAAGGGCAGGAGGTATCTGACATGGGTTTAATCAGGTCACAACTTATTATTAGATGTCTTGGACTACCTGGCAGATAAAAATGTACAGTGCAGGTAACGCCATGTTTATTCCATAATTACCCAGGGGTCTTTTACCAGCTCCCCCTCCTTTTCCATCCAAATCCCTCCAGCAAATTTATTGCCTAGACCTTACCATACCTGGGGGGCTCCCCACAGCTACCCTTCTTTCTCCATCCAGGTCCCTCCAACAAATCCATAGCCGGGACCTTACCATACCTGGGAGGCTTCCACTAGATCCCCCTGTTCCATCCAGCTCCTTCCAGCAAATCCATTGCTAGAACTTACCATCCTAATGTGGCTAAAGTGGGCTATAAGAATGGGGGGTTGCCTCCCTGATGTACCAATCATGGGAGTCCCCAACCATCCCCGTTTATTCCTTTAACAAACACCTCTTTGTAAGTTCTTTTCCAAGCCTTTTATCCGGTCACTCTGTACCTGCACTGGACATCTGCCCTACACTTAAATAATGAGATGAGACATATAGCCTACTGCCCTTCATGCCATGCATGAACAGAGCCCTTCCTGAACCCACTGTGGGGAAGGTAAAAAAACTCCAACTGCACCCAAGCCAGTGTGGTGGTAAGGGAAAAATTCCTTCCCAACCCCTCTAAAAAAGGGGTGGCTAGCGTAATGCCCACAGCTGGCATTGGCCAAACCTGGTATTATACCACATAAAAGGGAGGGAGGGTGGGTCCGTCTTCAGACTGCTCCATGTAAAAGGGAGGCTTCAGGCCCAAGGCTGCCCCCTTTTAAACCCTGAATTCCTAGGGGATGAGTCAATGACCATGCCTATCCCTTTTGAAAGTTTTCATTTCTCCCACCCCAGGCATAAAGCACTGTTCCCTTCACTCGGCCATCCAGCCAAATACCCCCCAACACCGCTTAAAGGTTCAGGGCAGTCATTCGTTTTACAGGAGCATGTAAATGTAGAGCACTGGAACAAGGTTCTGTCAATGCACCCAACCCTTGGTTCTTAAGTATAGCATTATCAAATAAGTAGATGTCATAATAAGTGACCTAATACAATGTTAATTCACTCTGCCACTGTACGTGAAATATTTCTGAAATAGTACATTAAAATGTGTGCTTAACTTGTGGTCATTAAAATATTTGACTTAATGTTCAGTCAAGAAAATATTTTAACTTGTTTTAAAAATAGGTGTTTTTAGATTGTGTGGCATTTTTGATAGTTAAATCAGCTTGCATACTTTTATTTCAAGTTGCTAATGTACAAGTTATAAATATGCTTTTTCATGGTTCTATAATATCTTAAAATATTTCTAGCACCTCCTGAAAATGACAAACTAAAATTCAATAGCTTTATTAAAAGGTTGTGCATATTATTTGATCACTTTTAGTACATTCTACAGCTCATTAAGCTCCAACTGAAGTAAATTAATCCTGAATGAAAAGATTTATACTTCAGTGATTTCCATGTGTTATGTGCTCCCTTTGTTGAGACCTTTGTACACAATATACTGCTTAGTAACAACCATGTTTAGATTCAGCACAGTCTAATTATCTTTGAAAGACTTGTTACCAACCTTTAACAAAAATATGCTTTTTATAGTTAACTTTCCTGAAAATTCAAGTAGTCCATGTGGCAAGGAGATGTTTGGTGAGATAATGAAGGGAACAGTGTTAGGAACAGAATTATTTTAAAACTTCATAGATTACATGGAAAAGACAGTAAGCAGAGATTAAATGCATTGTTGATACTAATTTCAGAGGCATAATATACCCCTGTGTCTACACCCTACATGCTATTATAATAATATTTGTACAAAGTATGTATTGTAAGGTAACATTTGAAAACTCATATTTTGCTGGTCAGTATTGTCCTGATAAAATATGTGTGGCAACATTGCATGTGAAGTTATAAGATTCCACTACATAGGGTTATTAAGTTCTGCATAATTTGCATTTAAGTAGTAAACAGAGTCATCAAGCAGGAAGGGGAGACAAAGAAAGCTCAAACAGGTGAGAATAAAACAGTAGAGAACATTATTCTACACAGATATTTTGTCTCCTGGTACATAGCAGGAAACATTTTTTTCAAAAGCGAGATAAACTATAAAAGGGAGGGGCAAAAACCTTAAGGGGCTCCCTCCCCCTCCCTGCCCATCAATTCTCTCACACCTGAAGCACCAAAGGAAGCCTTCATTGGCTTCTGGGAGAATGATTCCTTACCTACAGGGTTGGTCAGTAAGACTGCTGAAAGCATATGGTGAGAAACTTTGCTTGAATCTGATATAGTTTGTTAGACTTGGGACTAGAAGCATTTTAACTTTATTTTCTTGTCACTAGTTCTGATTTTATGCCTCATTTCTTGTACTCACTTAAAATCTCTCTTTGTAGTTAATAAACTTGTTTTATTGCTTTATATAATCCAGTTTGTTTAAATTGAAGTGTTTGGGAAACTCCATTTGTGTGCATATTATATCTATTAAAGAAATAACAGACTTTATATAAGCTTGTATTGTCCAGGAGAGAGCTGGGCAGTACAGGACATATATTTCTGGGGGGAAATCTACCTCTGGGAGTTTTGGAGTCACCCTGCAATAAAACTGAGGCTGGTATGAGCCAAGGTGTGGCTGGCTGGCTGCAGCACACACACACACACACACACACACACAGAGCTACTGCCAGCGAGTGCCAGGGATGGGCAATACTGAGAATACCACACTCAGGGCAGACCGCAAGAAACAGGGCAGACAATCCACCAAAACTGGTGGTTTATTCTATAATTAGATTCACAAAACCAATAACAAAGGAGCTTCCGCTGTTCCACACTGGTTAAACAGAAGCCAAACAGTCCCCTTTAGGCATTCCAGCTCTTGGCTCCCATCCAGGCAACCCAATCTAATATAGTGAGCACTTACTGAAAACTCATTTCACCATATGTAAGGTTCTTTCTAGTCCCCAAGGATCAGACACATATCCCCAGATCAATATGAATCTCAGATCTTACCCTATCACACTGTCAGCTAATCCTTAGTAAACTAACCAAAGATTTATTAATAAAAGAAAGTAAAAGAAGAGAGTTATAAATGGTTAATAGATCATATGCATACAAATAATTGTGAAGTCCTTATATCAGGTTAGTAGCAGTGATGGAATAGACTGCTGGCTTGCAAAAGTCTCTCTGATAACTTCCAAAAGATTGGAAGGTCCTCAGTCCATAGTTCAAGATGTTCCTTGTCAGTTGCAAATCCACAGTCCAGAGAATTAGAGCAGGAAAGAGGTAACATGAGATGTTTCAGGTATCCTTTCATATCTTCTGCCATGTGCATGGAATTTTACTGTCCCAAACAAAGCCCACAGCCTCCGTGTGTGGAAAGTTACTGGCCCAAGATGAAGTCCAGGAACACATGAGGATATTGTGACGGGTTAGATCACAGAAACCCCCTTGGGACTGCAACCTGATGTGTTCTGACTACCTCTGAGTCTGTTTTCCCTGCCAGTTTAGGACTTCAGTGCCCTGCCTTGTTTGAGCCAGACATGCCCGCCTGCTGCAAATACAGACCCAGGTCTGAACCACATCCCCTAAAAGCTGCAGGCTTAACTGAGAACAGCTTAAGAAGTGTTCCTGTCTCCAACACTCAGATGCCCAGCTCCCAATGGGGTCCAAACCCCAAATAAATGTGTTGTACCCTGTATAAAGCTTATACAGGATAAACTCAGAAATTGTTCGCCCTCTATAACACTGGTAGAGAGAGATGGACAGCTGTTCCCCCCTCCTCCCCACCAGGTATTAATACATACTCTGGGTTAATTAGTAAGTAAAAAGTGATTTAAGTACGATTTAAGTGGTTCCAAGTAATAACAGACAGAACAAAGTAAATTAACAAACAAAATAAAATAAAACACGCAAGTCTAAATCTAATACAGCAAGAAAGTGATTACAGACGAAATCTCACCCTCAGAGATATTCCAGTAAGCTTCTTTTTCAGACTAGCTTCCTTCTAATCTAGGTCCAGCAATCATTCAGTCCCCCATGGTTACTGTCCTTTGTTCCAGGTTCTTTCCAGTATCCTTTGGGGGTGGAGAGGCTATCTCTTGAGCCAGATGAAGACAAAATGGAGGGGTTTCCAGGGCCTTTTATATTCTTTCTCTTGTGGGTGGTCCCTCTCCCTCCCCCTGTGTAGAATTCCAGCTACAAGATGGAGTTTTGGAGTCACATGGGCAAGTCACATGTCCATGCATGACTCCGAATTTTACAGGTGGCAGCTATTGTTCACATGCTACCTTGAACATCCTCCTTCTTATGTGGATTGGAGTCTTCCAAGATCTATAGTCCGTTAAGTGTTTCTTGATTGGGCACTTAACTTGCAAATTCCTTTCTAACGAAGCTGACCAAATGCCTTACTAAGGGTACGTCTATACTACAGAATTAGGTCGAATTTATAGAAGTCGATATTTTAAAACCCGAATTTATGGAATCGATTGTGTGTGTCCCCACTAAAGAGCGTTAAGACCATGAGGTCGATTGACTGTGTCCACAGTAGTGGGGCTAGCATCGACTTTCGGAGCATTGCATTGCGGGTAGCTATCCCACAGTTCCCGCAGTCTCCGCCGCCCATTGGAATTCTGGGTTGCGATCCCAAAGCCTGATGGGGCAGAAAACATTGTCGCTGGTGGTTCTGGGTACATGTCATCCCTCCCTCCCTCCGTGAAAGCAATATTTTTCGCGCCTTTTTTCCGGGGTTTCCGTGTTTGCTACGGAAGCCTGCTCAGCTCACAATTACCGTACATCGCCAGCGTACGCCTGGACATTAGGTCTAGTGGGGATTCAGTCACACTATAATACGGGCAGAGGGATAGCTCAGCGTTCTGCGCGTTGGCCCGCTAAACCCGGCGTTGCGAGTTCAATCCTTGAGGGGGGTCGCTGAGGCTGGTAGTCGCGGAACTACACAGCAGAAGCTCCTTGCCTTCTAGCTGCAGATGGTGCAATATGCCATAAGTGGTTGCGGGACCATACAGCAGAAGCTCCTTGCCTTCTAGCAGCAGATTGTACAATATGATTGGAATTCATGTGCTCCTGGCCGGCGGCCTATGGTGTGGCTGGCCAGGGGCGCTTGGACATAAATGGGAGTGACCAGAGTGACTCTGGTCATTCTCTTTTTTACGTTTTGTTTAAGGGAGATTCAGTACTGCCTGGAACACGGGCGGAGGGATAGCTCAGCGGTCTGAGCGTTGGCCCGCTAAACCCGGGGTTGCGAGTTCAATCCTTGAGGGGGCCAGGAGCTGATGATGGATATCAAGCATATTGTACCATCTGCTGCTAGAAGGGAAGGCGCCTAACCCTTGCTCACCGCATATTGTACCATCTGCAGCTAGAAGGAAATGAGCCTAACCCTTGCTCCCCCCTCTCTCCGTGAAAGCAACTGAGGGGGGAGCAAAAAATCCTTTCGCGCCTTTTTTCATATGGGCGCCATATTGCTGACTCCATTGTTATCCACCCCCCGCTTCTGCTGCCACTCTGCTGTCCTGCAAACAGCATACCAGGGAAAGCATGGAGCACGATCAGATCACCGCGGCTGTTCTCGCCGTTATGAACACCACGCGCATTGTCCAGGAGTATATGGAGAACGAGAACGAGGAGCTGCTAGAGCTACAGCAGGCGAGGAGGTGACAGCAGCGCCCTGAGGACAGTGATGAGGACATGGACACAGACCTCTCTCAAAAAAGGCCCCCCCGCAAGGTGGACATCATGGTGTTAATGGGGCTTGTTGATACAGTGGAACGCCGATTCTGGGCCCGGGAAACAAGCACAGACTGGTGGGACCACATAGTGCTGCAGGTCTGGGATGAATCCCAGTGGCTGCGAAACTTTCGCATGCGTAAGGGCACTTTCATGGAACTTTGTGAGTTGCTTTCCCCTGCCCTGAAGCGCCAGAACACCAAGATGAGAGCAGCCCTCACAGTACAGAAGCGACTGGCGATAGCCCTGTGGAAGCTTGCAACGCCAGACAGCTACCGGTCAGTCGCGAATCAATTCGGAGTGGGAAAATCTACAGTGGGGGCTGTTGTGATGGAAGTAGCCAGGGCGATCACCAAGCTGCTGGTACCAAGGGTTGTGAGTCTGGGAAATGTGCAGCTCATACTGGATGGCTTTGCAGCAATGGGGTTCCCAAACTGTGGAGGGGCGATAGACGGAACCCATATCCCTATCTTGGCACCGGACCACCAAGCCAGCGAGTACATAAACCGAAAGGGTTACTTTTCAATAGTGCTGCAAGCACTGGTGGATCATAAGGGACGTTTCACCAACATCAATGTGGGATGGCCGGAAAAGGTACATGACGCTCGCATCTTCAGGAACTCTGGTCTGTTTCGGCTGCTGCAGCAAGGGACTTTCTTCCCAGACCAGAAAATAACCGTTGGGGATGTTGAGATGCCTATAGTTATCCTTGGGGACCCAGCCTACCCCTTAATGCCATGGCTCATGAAGCCATACACAGGTAGCCTGGACAGTAGTCAGGACCTTTTCAACTATAGGCTGAGCAAGTGCAGAATGGTGGTGGAATGTGCATTTGGGCGTTTAAAAGCTCGCTGGCAAAGTTTATTGACTAGGTTAGATCTCAGCGAAAACAATATTCCCATTATTATTACTGCTTGCTGTGCACTCCACAATATCTGTGAGAGTAAGGGGGAGAAGTTTATGGCAGGGTGGGAGGTTGAGGCAAATTGCCTGGCCACTGGTTATGCGCAGCCAGACACCAGGGCTATTACAAGAGTACAGCAGGGTGCGTTGCACATCAGGGAAGCTTTGAAAACCAGTTTCATGAATGGCCAGGATGCTGTGTGAAAGTTCTGTTTTTCCCCAGTAATGAAAAGCCCCGCCCCTTCATTCACTCTGCTTCCCTTGACCCAAACCGCCCTGCCCTCCCCCCCGCGATCACCGCTCGCAGAGGAAATAAAGTCATTGTTGCTTAAAAATCATGCATTCTTTATTAATTCGTAAAACAAAGAGGGGGAACTATGGGGGTAACTGCCACAGTCTCCCGGGATAGCTGGTGGAGGAAGGGAAGCACCAGGATGGGTGGTGGAGGAGGGGATGAGGGAAGGACAAGGACACACAGCACTTTAAAACTTATTGAATGCCAGCCCTTTCTTGCTTGGACTGTTCTCTTGGCTTGAGTGGTTGGGTGCACGGAGGCTGCCCAAACGCGTTCTTGGGCGTCTTGGGGATGAGGTTATGGGACTCGGGAAGGAGGGCTGTTGGTTACACAGGGGCTGTAGCGGCGGTCTGGGCTCAGGCGGCCTTTCCTGAACCCTACGCCTTTCCTCAGCCATAAGCCGGAGGATTTCCGTTTGATCCTCCAGTAGCCTCAGAATTGCATCCTGCCTTCTCTCTGCACGCTGACGCCACCTACTCTCTTCATCACGCCACCTGTCCGCGCGATCAAAATCTGCCTTCCTGGACTCCGACAGTGTCTGCCTCCACGCATTCTGCTGGGCAGCTTCAGTGTGGGAGGATTCCATGAGTTCTGAGAACATTTCATCTCGATTCCTTTTTTTTTTACTTCTAATCTTCGCTAGCCTCTGGGACGGTGAAGAAGGGGGTGGTGTTGAAACATTTGCAGCTGCGGGAGGAAACAAACGGGAGAGGAGTAGTTTAAAAGACACATATTAGAGAACAATGCTCCAAACATTACATATCACATGTGCATTTGGTCCAAGGTTGCACTTTGCCTGTTATATTGAGGGTCTGCCGGTTTGGTGTGAGAGATCACACAAGCAGGTCCGGCGGGCAACAGAATTCGGCTTGCACACAGCCATGGTAAGCCACAGTCTATAGGCTTCTTTAACCTTCATAACGTGGGAATGTTTTCAAACAGCAACCCCCTCATTTCCCATAACAAACAGCCTTTGGGCTGGCAATTTAAAACTGGTTGGCAATTGAAAAGGGAGGGGCGGCGGTTTTTGGGTTAACGTGCAGCGCGAACCTAATCGACACCCCCCACACACACAGACACACATCCAAGATGTTCGCTGTTCCCCCTCCCCCCACCGCGTGGGTCACAGCGGGGAAGATTTCTGTTCAGCCACAGGCAAACAGCCCAGCAGGGACGGAGCCCCTCTGAATACCCCCTTAATAAAATTCCCCTATTTCAACCAGGTGACCATGAATGATATCACTCTTCTGAGGATAACACAGACAGATAAAGAACGGATGTTGCTTGAATGCCAGCAAACACCGGGACCATACGCCGCCATGCTTTGCAAAGCAATGATTCCAGACTACGTGCTACTGGCCTGGCGTGGTAGAGTGTGTTACCACGGAGCACAGGATAAGGCTGCCCTCCCCAGAAACCTTTTGCACAGGCTTTGGGAGTACATCCAGGAGATCTTTCTGGAGATGTCCCCGGAGGATTTCTGCTCCATCCCCGAACATGTTAACAGACTTTTCCAGTAGCTGTAGCTGTACCGGCCGCGAATTGATCATTAAACACACTTGCTTATAAAACATGTATTAATTAACAGAGGTACACTCACCAGAGGCACCAGAGGTCCCTTCTCCTGCATCGAGCACGCCTTGGGTGGGTTCGTAGGGTACTGGCTCCAGGGTGACAAAGAGTTCCTGGCTGTCGGGGAAAAGGGCTTCTCCACTTCCTTGCTGTGTCTGGGCGCTATTTTCAGCATCATTATCATCATCATGCTCCTCTGTGGTTTCTGATGATCCACATACGGAGTCATACCACATGGGTGGGTCAGTGCTGGCTGCACCTCCTAGAATGGCATGCAGCTCATCATAGAAGCGGCATGTCTGGGGCTCTGACCCAGAGCGTTTGTTTGCATCTCTGGTTTTTTGGTAGGCTTGCCTGAGCTCCTTAATTTTCACGCGGCACTGTTGCGCGTCCCTGTTGTAGCCTCTGTCCTGCATACCCTTGGAGACTTTGGCATATGTATTGGCGTTTCTTCTTTTGGACCGTAGCTCTGCTAGCACGGTTTCATCTCCCCATACAGCGATCAGATCGCGTACTTCACCATCGGTCCATGCTGGAGCTCGTCTTCGGTTCTGGGACTCCATCATGGTCACCTCTGCTGATGAGATCTGCGCTCACCTGCAGCTCACCACGCTGGCCAAACAGGAAATGAAATTCAAAAGTTTGCGGGGCTTTTCCTGTCTACCTGGGCGGAGCATTGGAGCTCAGACTGCTGTCCAGAGCGGTCAAATGTTGCACTGTGGGATAGATCCAGGAGGCCAATACCGTCGAATTGCGTCCTCACTAAGCCTACATCGATTCGGCAATATCGCTTTAAGCGCTAATCCCCTCGTTGGGGGTGGAGTGGCGAGATCGATTTTAAGAGCCCTAGAAGTCGATGTTAAGGGCTTCGTCGTGTGGACGGGTGCACGGATCAATCGAAATAACGCTAATAAATTCGACCTAAACTCGTAGTGTAGACCAGGGCTAAGGCAACTTAAAATCAAACAAGTATACATCCAATATTAATAACTTTGAATACAAATATGACACATGCATACACATAGGATGCATATATTCAGTAGATCATAACCTTTGTAGAGATATGTTACATGGCATATGTAGCATAAAACATATTCCAGTTATGTCATATTTACATTCATAAGCATATTCCCATAAAGCATTGTGGGGTGCAACATCACAGATATCACATGCCTTTACATGCTTTGCTGAATCACAGGGGAGAGGCCATTGGCTCCTTGTGGACTGAGACGTCCTCAGGAAGAGCTATCTGGACATGATGGGTTTTTTCAATGGCCCATTGTTGGAGTGGAGTGTCCTTGATAGGCCATCAACACTTAGCTATCTAGTCCTAATGTAAATTCTATCTTTGAGGTGTTACCCAGGAATACAACAAAGGTTTAAAATACAAGTACATAGCCAGTACTCATAACTTCAGATACAAAGATGATACATGCATATAAGCATGATAATCATACTTAGCAAATCATAACGTTTCCATTGGCACCTTAAATGGCATACTTTCCATAGAAACTGTGTAACAGTGGTAACAACAGTGATATAAATGGTCATCTTTAATCATACAGCATCACAGCTAGGAGTGACTTGCATGCTGGAGGCTTTTTGTGAGCAGTCCATGCTGGAAGCTACAACATCAAAGCATTGCAAAGGGCACCCTAGGTTACAGGGCAGGGTGACACAGCTACTTATTAGTCAGGATTATATATGTGTAACACAAACCCTCTTTCACCTTGATATCTGGAGGACATCACTTCTTAAGTGACTTATAGTATTGAGAAAAACAACATTGATTACATATATTTTTGTCACTTACAATATTTAAGTGTGTTTATTTCTCAATTCAGTTATAATAAGTATATTATATGTTTTTCATCCTATGTCAGATGCTTTTGGAACTGAGGAAGTATGAATGTGTATGGCCCAATTACTCTGAATATGTTATGTGCCACACTCTGTGTCCATCCACAGAAAATGAGAGTCTTTTACAGATCCTTGCTATGGATCCTGGCTCAAGCTGTAGTGACTCATGAATTTGTTTGTGGAAATGACCTGGTGTTCAATCCCTAGGATTAGACAGGATAGTGGCCATCATGGAAATAGGAGCTCATCTAGGATTTGAACTGCTGTGGGACCAAGATGATTAGGACAAGCTTTTTCCGTCCAGAGGAAACTTATGTTCGTGTAACCCACTGGTCATTGTATGCGACCTATGCCTGATCCATAGAGAATGGGAGTTGTGGCTACAAGCATGACCTGTTAGCTCAAGCTGTAGAGATTCTAAATTTTAGCTCTGGAGGTTCACGGTGTCATCCAAGATGTCAGCTGTCACACTGGTATGCTGCAATAGACAGTGATTTAAATTGTGAGAGGCACATTCTGTATCATTTGAAAAAGTCAGAAACAAATCTAAAGGAGACAAATTTTACTTTTATTTTTATGGAAAGTGCATACCTTGGCTGCCTTAACTTAATCTATTTTATTTTGACTAGATTGCGATAGAAATTCATGGAAGCTATTAATATGTAAATCTGCTATTTTTTAAAAAGTGTATTTTTAGAGGTAAACTAAGTATGAAAATTCATCTGTGAACTGTTGAGTTTCACTGGGGTGTTTCAGCCTTCTTTATAAAAATAGTGTTGAAATTCAGCTACCTGTTCTCTTTAGTGGATACAATTTCTGCCTGCAGAATATATGAAATTTTTATACCCACAATGAATTGCAGACACAAATATTAGCATTTGACTGTTAACTGCCTGATTTGTGCTAGGGTTTGTGCCCACCATTCATGTTTAAGCCCATATTTTGGAGGTATAAATGTGGAGGCACCCACATTTTTATAGTATTCTGTTTAGTAGACAAAGCCAGAACAAAATCTTGTGGTTCAATGTTGACGTCAGAAAAAACAAATCAATCTGAAACAGGAAGTGGAGGGAAAGAGGGTAATTTCTACAAAGTAGAACATTCTATGACCTGTGTTAAGCAGGAGGTCAGACAAGAGTATTATAATGGTCTTTCTCCTGGCCTTAAACTCTATGGGTCACTTCAGGGCTCCTCAAAGATATGCTGGCTGTATCTATTATTTGTGGCTGCTGAGGAGCTAGCAGAGCTGTTGTATGCTCTATCTACACACTCCTGTCCCAAGTTCCAACATACCCCTTGCACCAAGAGGGGGAGGAATGAGTGGTGTGGAAAAAACTATGTTTGTTTGGCACAACTTGAATATTCCCCTGGGGTAAGACAGGGTTTTCTCATCACTTTCTGTAACTAGCCTGGAGTGGTGTTCTGTGAAAGAAGTATTAGCGGCTCATCATAAGTAACCTTTGGTCATATTTCCTATGTATTGGTATACATTCTGGGAAGTAACAACAGCCATTTTCCCCTGAGTTATGATTCCCACATACTGGTTTAAATAAAGCAAAAATAAGTTTATTAACTATAACATATAGATTTTAAGTGATAAGTGCTAGCAAACAGATCAAAGCAGATTACCTAGCAAATATACAAGAGATGATACAAGCAGGCTGCAGATTCTTAAAGAGCAAGTTACACTTCCTTACAGCTTGAAATCCCCAGGTGTTTCATTCACATGCTAAACATCCCTTTAGCCTGGGACCATCACTTCCCCAAGTTCAGGTTTATTCCTCAGGTGTTTCCAGGGGAGCTGTTGTAGGGAGAGTGAAGTACCATCATGATGTCATTTCCCCCTTCTATAGCTTCTTCCCACTTGCCGGAAAGCTCTTTTGCTGTGACCTGGGTCAAACAGTTCCCATTGTTTATAGCTATCTCTGAGATGTTTCTATTGTACACAGTTCCTGGGGTAATCCTTGTGCTTGTGTGCATCTCCTCAATAAGCCATCAGAATTGTTTGGCCTTTTTACTGTTGTACCTGAAAGGCTGCTTGTGGGTGTTCTCAACCTCACAGCATGTTTCAGAAACACATACATAGCCAGACTTCATAACTTCACATACAACGATAGCACACACAATCCAATGAGGTATTAATATCTAGCAGAGCAAGACGTTTAGAATGATACCTCACAAGTACAAAAGAGATCCTAATTACATGACACTGGTGAATAAGGGGGTGCCAGGGTGTCACTGCGGATAATAGTTTTCTCTGGCTCTCCAACTTCTTCTGCACTGCATACATAGTGAATTAATAGGCACTGTGGGATTCACAAGTGGAACTTCCAACTTTAGATTCTTGAAACCCCCAATCACCTGCCACTTAATTTCATAGTTGTCGAAGTTTCCACTAGTAAAGTCCCCATGGCACCTAAATTTCTGCCAGTGGGTCTGTGCACAGTCATCTCAATGCTGAAAGCACCAAGTAGCTCAGCACCTAACACATGCCTAAGCCGCAGTGGGATTCACAAACTAGGCATTTTCTCAAAGTATCTTGCCTGTGGGACCCAATCGGGGAGATCTGCTTTAAATCAGCCTTTGAGCATATCTTTCATATTGTGCCCTCCTCCCCTAAAGGAGGTAATGATTTTGGCAGTCCCTCCCTTATAATTTTTAGCCCAGTGGTAAGAGAATGAATCTACAATGTGGGAGACCGAGGTTCCACCCCCTACTTCATATACAGCAGGGATTCAAACCCATCTCTTTTACCTTTCAGGGGCATGCCCTAACCACTGGACTATGGGGTATTCCAGGGTAGGGCCTTCTTATTCTCTCCTGTTGAAGCTGTTCCATTTTTTTTACAAACTACTAAAATAGCCTTTGGAGCAGAGACTACAACTTGTTCTCCAACAACCTATTGATCCAACTACTGGCCTAAAGGTTATAAGGGAGGGTGGGGCACAGGTGGGACAGCACTACCTCTTCCCCAGCTTGTCTTGAAAAATATCTGAACTGGCTTAGGAACCTTACTCCAGGAGAGGGTTCTAAACTATGAATCCCAAGTGGAGGGAGGGAGGCACCTACCTCCCTTTGAGGGTCCAGACTTAGGCCACACTCTCTCCTTGGAATTTCTTATTGGCTAAATTAGGACGCAACCCATTCTGCGTGCTGGCTTCTATGACGCCTATTCTTAGGGACCTCTAGGGCTCCCTTGTACAGTGAGACTGGCAGCCGAACTTGGGGTTGTGAATTCCACCAAACAGCAGAGTGCCTAAAAGTTAGGTGCTGCAACGTTCAACCTAAGTGTCCCTTCAGAAGCTGTACTCAGTCTCTCATTAACATGCATGATCGTCAAAGCTAAAGGAATTAGTGGCGTATCCATTCAGTGGCAATCTTTCTAATGACTTTGGTGGGCACTGATCAGGCTTTTATTGAATCCGTAACTTAATAAAGGGATGTATATCTTGACAAACAACTCACAGCACATCACATTGTTTTTAGGAAGGCATCAGTGTGCTTTCTGAATTTCCCTTTTTCTTGATTTCCCCATCTGTAAAATTATGATGATAATCTCACTGGTGTTACTGAGTAAATTGTCAAGAATAAATACTGTTACCACTGTAGCTGAAATATTTCTTCTAATTCCCTTGAAGGGAAATGCCTTGAATTTTGAAAATATTGAGGTTTGCAAACTGAAAATACTTAGTTACTTAGGGCAACAAGCAATATTATAGATATCATGGCTGTGCCTTCCTTGCATTGACAGCATGAGGATTAAGTAGTAAATGTGCAGTAGTTTTAAGAAAAAAAATCATTTTACAACTAACTGTGAAATTACAAGCATTAATTATTTTTTTAAAAAGACTTCATGACCTAGATTTGTAGTGAATATAGAACCTGCATCTTTCTAACGAGAGAGAAAGGACTGATCTAAACAAAACCAGATCTGATGAGGAGTAAGTAGGATGAACACATAATAGGCTTGTTTGATTTTTCTCTCTTCCTTTTTAAATATAGTTCTGTCATGACCAAAAAAAAAATGAGAGTGCTAACCTACTTTCATTTCTTACTAGTAAATTGTGTTTACAGTAAGCTTACAAGCTCGTAGCTGGTTTCTTCTTTTTGCTATTGTCCAAGCATTTAGAAGAGAATGAAGGCAGTTTTTCAACCCCCTTCTCCCAAAAAAAAAGGTCATAAATGAAATGGAATGCAGCAATGCTGACAACACTTTAAACATCTATCGGAGGCCTTTTAAGGGCTGTTTGCTCTTGAGTGAAGAATTACCTATTAACTCTGAAAGAGGTTGCAAGCTGAATAAACACCATCTAGTAGGGTCAGTACTCTAAAGTTTAAAGCCATGCAATAGAAGAACAGAAATGCCTAGGTAGATTGGTAATGTACTGTATGTCTAAATCTGACTGAGCAGAGTGCTAGGCACTAACATGAAATGGCACTAACAGGAATAGCAATTTTCAACAGTTTTTCAGCATGGATAAAGTAAAAAGAATAAAGGGGGAAAAACACATTTCCTAGGTTCAATTTGAAGTGAAAATAAAACACTACTCTTCTACATTGCCTCACAAAGATTATATGTGGTAAATAAATGGTATACCTCAAAGCAAGTTGATGGCTTAGGGGGATGTCACTAAGATATAGCGGGCCAAATGCTCAGCCTCTCCAAGGTCACAAAGGGGATTGAAGATGCCTTAAGGCAGCAGCTGTGGATTCTTTGGCATAGGGGCATCCTCAGCAGCAGCCATATGTCACCAACCTCTCCCTGCACTGATGTAAAAGCTGTTCCAGGGTGGGCTGAAAAGGGAGAGAATGGGGATGTGCCTGGAGAGTAATACAGGTGCGTGATCCTGGCTGACAAAGTAGCTTCCAAAGAATTGCCACCAGCTGGTACAAATTAGAGGAGTTATGAGGTTTCTCTAGCTTTTAACTGGACCAGGTCTGCCCCCTGGTAGTAGTCAAAATGATTGCGATGGTAAAATCCTGTAAAGCCAAATATTCCCACCAGTGACATCAATTGGTGGAGGAGTGTGAATGCGCCCCCCCCAAAAAAAATGGTTTTTCCCCTTGTTCAAAGTTCCATATGCTGAAGAGTCCGGGGCCAGTTTTCAGTGACTGGTGTTGCAACAACCTGGTGCCTGGATTGTCTGTTCTTGTACGTCGGAGTGCAGGGGAGTCCGACAGGAACTCAACTCCTGGTGGGGCTGGCTCACATACTGTGTGTGTAAGAGGGGAGATTCCCCAGCTGAAGGAGACCTCGGGTCCCTGCAGGAGGAGGGGGTGAATTGTGTCCCTGATGGGAGGTGATGGTGGCACAGACCAGTATTTCCCTCCTCCCCAAAAAATATTTGAATTGGCACCACTGGTTGCCCACTCTCCCTGTGTTTGCTGAGCGCAATTCTATTATACCCAGAATCATTTGACTCAGGCCAGTTGTAACTGAAACTTGTTTCTTGTGGCTATTCAGAGATGTGGCACAAATACCTTCTCAACTAACATATTTGACCAAAGCACAGATGGAGGAGTGTGGGAAGGCTTGCATAGGACCTACTACTGTGATACACAGACTTTATTCCACAGGTCAGTTAGGCACATATCATTAATACTTATGGGGTGCATAAATGTCATGTTTATTTATCTAATGCATTCATTGTTGGAAGAGAGCAATACCAATGCATAATTACAAGTAACTTCTTTGAGTAAATTAATTGTGAGCTCTCTCTGTTTCAGGCTCTTAGGAGAGAATTCAGGGACTGCATTCCCAATTGGAATTAATAATTCCCATTTCAATGATTTATTGCCACTAAAATGAGAGTCATTCTTCTCCTTACACAAGACCTACAGGACCCTCCAGGGGCACCACAGTCTAGAAGCAATTTATGAATACTCCCACTGCTATTCTGATTAGTACTATAAATAATACAGGATATTCAATGATAAATATTTGAAATGAATGTTTTATATTCTCCCAACCTGACCTTCCTAAGTGCTTTTGAAAGTCAAATCTTTGCCTTGCCTCAGTTCCTGAGGGGAGAAAATATCTGATAGATAAACTCAGCAACTAATAATGTTTTTTTGTAAAGTAACTCTCTTTCTAGAGACAAGTGTATGATAATTTGCCTTCATATCTAGATCAATGGTGCCAGGTTATTATCCATTTACATTGGTTTCTGTTTGCTTATTTTATCACTAGGCTATCCTCAGTGAGAAAATTAATGACAAATGCAAATTTTATTTTCCTTCACTTTGTGGCAAAGGGGTTAGAATTAGATAATTGTGATAGATTGGACAGTTGGCACCGTATCTGACCTTTGTTTTGTTTTCATGTGTTATATATAACATCACTTCCCCTTATTAGGAAATGTTTACAGAGCAGGGAATTTAAAAAAATACTAACATACAAGTTCTTAAAAATAATCTGTAAACAAATAGTAGTTGATGCTTTAAACAGCTTAAAGGATGAAATTTTGTGTGTTTTTTTCTTAGATTGGATTCCATTCGCTTTTACTATATTAAAAACAACTGATTATAGCTCATAAATGATTTTTCCCCAACTTCTCTTCGTAAATATCCTAAACTTTTCATCATTGTCAGATTGTGATACTGCAGCAAGACAGAACGTCTGAATTATCTGAGTATGTTTATTTTTTCTTCAGTGATGTCTCATGTATTTTCCTGTAAATTCTCATACAGTTGTTGTTTAGGTTCCTCGATTTATACTTATAAGTGCCAAATTCTTTTTAAGGATTCTCTTCTAGGATATACTTGGTATTTTATTGAGATGGGTGGTATGATTACTTATTTCTTCCAGTGATGTCAAATATATTAATCTTTCCTTCAGATCCAGTACTGATACTGCCTTAGGCTGCTAAGGAGTTCTCTTTTAAATTTATTAATATGCATACTGTTTGTCACTTCATTCATTTCAGTAGGTTCTTTCAAGATAACATTCAGAGCTTCCTGGAAATTGAAACATCTTTTTTTCTAGATCTTACTAAGCTTTGTTCCCAAGCTTTACCCATACTGCAATCAGCTAAACCCCTAATTTTAGTGCAGCGGGATTGGAATACATTTTATTAAGTAAATGGCTTTGTTCCTTTCTGATTCTTTATATTTGTCTATGTTTAAGAGTAATTTTTATTGTATTGTCCATTCTGTTGACAGATTATGATTTCTTTTATGTGGATGATTTCCCTTCGTATGTGATTATAGGAATTATTCTACTTACCTCTCAAACCTATCAATTCTTAGTTATATCTGTCATTCTTATGTGTTTATAACAGTATGTTTTCTCTTTCTACTGTAACCATGAGAAATTTCTTTAATGCTACCCAGGGATCTATTTTCACAGGTTTTGTAACTGTAACTGTGTAAACGGCAATATTGAAATAGGCTCTTGAGACTGAAAATGAATCTTTAAAATATCTGCGAGAACGAATTCCATAGCAGGGATAAATCCAGGATGACAGATCCAGTAGGAACAGGTAGTGATTACCGGCTAGTGGGCCTAACCCAGGCCAATAATGCCCAGTCGTACAGGCTATAGACACAGTAAAACCACCTGCTGTCACTGTGGGGATGAAGTGGCTCCAGCCCTACCAGTATTTCAGCGGGGGTAGGGATAGCTCATTGGTTTGAGCATTGGCCTGCTAAACCTAGGGTTGTGAGTTCAATCCTTAAGGGGGCCATTTAGGGATCTGGGGCAAAAATCTGTCAGGGGACAGTACTTAGTCCTCCTAGTGAAGGTTTCTCCCTCCTCCTTATGACACCCTTTTAGATACCTGAAGACTGCTATCATGTCCCCTCTCAGTCTTCTCTTTTCCAAACTAAACAAACCCAATTCCTTCAGCCTTCCTTCATAGGTCATGTTCTCTAGACCCTTAATCATTCTTGTTGCTCTTCTCTGGACCCTCTCCAATTTCTCCACATCTTTCTTGAAATGCGGTGCCCAGAAATGGACACAATACTCCAGTTGAGGCCTAACCAGCGCAGAGTAGAGCGGAAGAATGACTTCTCGTGTCTTGCTCACCACACACCTGTTAATGCAGCCCAGAATCAAGTTTGCCTTTTTTGCAACAGCATCACACTGTTGACTCATATTTAGCTTGTGGTCCACTATAACCCCTAGATCCCTTTCTGCCGTACTCCTTCCTAGACAGTCTCCTCCCATTCTGTATGTGTGAAACTGATTGTTCCTCCCTAAATGGAGCACTTTGCATTTGTCCTTATTAAACGTCATCCTGTTTACCTCTGACCATTTCTCCAATTTGTCCAGATCATTTTGAATTATGACCCTATCCTCCAAAGCAGTTGCAATCCCTCCCAGTTTGGTATCATCTGCAAACTTAATAAGCGTACTTTCTATGCCAATATCCAAGTTGTTGATGAAGATATTGAACAGAGCCGGTCCCAAAACAGACCCTTGCGGGATTGTCAGGTGGGGAAAGGGGTTTGAGCCTGGACATTCTGTGGAGGGGGACTGAGGCAATGGTGTGTAGGAGAGTTGTGGGAGGAGGAGGACCTGATCTTAGAGGGGGGATGGGTTGCCAGTGTTGAATGGAGGGAAAGGAGGAGATAAGTGAATTGGTGAGTGGGCTATTGGAGTGTGAGGGAGAAATGTGGTAGATTGTTGGTGGGTGAGTGGATGAAGGGGTGAATTGGATATATGTGTGAATAGGTGTGCGGGGTGGGAGATGAGGAGAAACAATAGGAGAGAGATCAGGACAAAGAGTCAGATTGGTTTGGGGGGTAGTAGGAGGGGAAAGGGGAGTAGATGACACAACACCACTAGGACAGGGAGGAAACAATGAAGGGAATTGTAGAGGGATAAGACTGTTTTTTCTCTCCCCCCTTAATATATAACTTGTCTCAGTTTTACAGTCTAAAAGGGAGTGGATAGTTCAATAGGGGGCTTCTTTTTGGTCCCACTCACAGTCAGTCTGAGCTTTGCAAGAAAGTACTCAATTGATAAAAACAATTCCTTTCTGTGCATCCAAATAATGACAATGCTAATCACAATGGATTCCTGGACCATGACTGGGGCTCCAAGGTGTTACTGCAATAGAAATTAATAAAAATAATAACCCAGATAGAGTCATAAAGAAAAATTATAAAGCATTTTTTAAAATCCTAAGTATGAGCCATTTCTCTTATTTCTCTATACTTCTGACATGAGCGTATCTTTATAAGCTGATGTGAATGTGGCAATGTTCAGGGCAAAGAAAAAAAACTGGAAAAGAAATTTAAATGCAATGCAGAATGCTTTAATGATCTTCAAAGATGGCTCATAATCCCTTCCCGAAATTGTTTCAAACAATAAAGGAAGTTTATCACAGAGATCTGAGCCATCTAAGTGATCAGAAAGAACCATCACTTTAGCACTGCATGATTTAATGTTATATTCACAAATCTCAGGTATTCCTCAAAGAATTATGCCATTCCTAATCAAAGCACCTACAAGGGTGCTGTCAGATACAGTTCAAAGTTCATTACGTCTCCCTTCCTTTTTAAAAAACAAAAACATGTTCTCTTCTGAAGAGGTATCTTTGAGAGCTAGGTTTTTGAGTGTGCTTACAATTACAGCTGATCAAAAACTCAGAATTTCCATCCTCTGAGAAATGTCAATAATTTAACACGGAATACAAATAAAGAAAGGAAGAAGAAGAAGAAGAAGAAGAAGAAGAAAAGATAGTAAATATACATTCTGATTCACAAACATACTAATGGGACTACTCATGTACACAAAGTTAAGCATGTATGTAAGTGTTGACACGTTTCGCGCCCAAGAGTCAAAGTCAAAAATGCAATCTAGTTTCCTTGTTTTTTTCAAATGATGACTGACCCACTATCCTACAGTTTCTCTAAATAAGTCAGCCCATTGAACCTCTCTGCCTTGGTTAATTCACCTGAAAAATGTGATGGACAGATCATAGCAGTGAATTAAATTAACTAGTTCCATAATAATTCTATAAGGGGTAGTATTGTTAATTATATTTATTATTTATTTCATCTCTCTTTGACAGGGTAGTAACATCATCTGTTTTGGATGGGTAATATAAACACTTGCCTAACCCAAAGCATCTTGCATTTTTAATAAGAAATATTATGAGATGCCCATTTCTCCTAAAACATGGTCTTAAATCACTGAATATAGTGATCTGAAAGTATGCAATTCTCAAGAGTACAAGAAAATATGCAAAAACTATTTATGGTTTACACTTACCTGTTTACTTCAACAGATACATGTCATATCAAGTAGTAGGTAACCGTCAAATGATTTGGTGTTTTACTTTGGTTTGATTGAACACCAATTTTTAAAATGTCTTAGAGGGACACATTAAATCCTTTATTAAACTGGGGATCACAAAAATGAATTTTTGTTTGGATACAGGACAGGTGAAAATCTGGGGTGACAGATTTGGATAATTGGAGTTGAGATACTTGGGTTTACTTAAACAGGCACAAGTTCAAATGCTCAGACAAACTCTTGAATTCCAGAAATCTGCCAAACTGAGCTGACAATGTCATGAGAACTGGTTTTCTCATGACATTTCCAGTATTTTTTGCTCCTTTCCTGGTCAGACATAATGCAGATCTTCTGAGTTGCATTTTAACATCTCTGATTTTGTTCCTAGCCAGAACTAAGAAAATTAAAGTTATAGTTATTATTTACAAAAATAACCAAACTCCTTTTCTTCCTTCAATAAGTATATAATTTGATTTTTGGAGATTGGGTTGGGTTTTCTTTTACTGCACTTGCTTGGACCTTTTTAAAAACTCAGTACAATCAGTACACAAGACTTTTCCAGTAGTTTAAATTCTGCTCTTTAATCAAACTAACTGCATCAGTTGTGTCCTTTTTTTGGGCCTTACAATTTGTATAACAAGAAGCTCAGTTTTATGCTATTAGAATTAAATACACTTCAGAGTTTTTGACATGCTTTCAAAAACTGATGGTTGAACATATATGTCTGCCTTAGAATATATGTTTTCAAGGGAAAGGATAAAGGAGGTTGTTACACAGGCTGCAAAAGATGTTGAGACACTTTGTGTGTATTAACAATTCATATGAATTCTATTACTTGCTGACATCCCCCCCCCCCTTCTTTTTTCTCTGCGTCTCAATAGTAAGTGAGCTACCAATCTGGAGATAAAACACAGAGGATGAACTCAAGAGAAAAAAATACTGTCATGCTGATATAGACATCCAAGTGTAAACGAAAACCCTAAAATGAATATAATGCAATGCATGTAAATAGCAAAAATTGAAAAATCCTCTGCACATCAGCATAACTGTCATTCATAGCAGATGTGCCATCTTAACCCTGACTGACACAATTCTTCAAAGAAATTTCAGGATTGCCAATTTCCTCCACATAAGACACAAATGACTAGGCATTGAACTTTGAGCATGAACAAAATGTTAAGCCTTTCTGAGGTACAATATTTTTATACAAATGTGCAGTAAATAAATATAAAACCTAATACAAACTTCTCTATGTAATGCAGACAGAAGCACACATTGTTTAGTCAGCTCTTTATTCAGGTTATTTGTCTTACCATAAAAGGATTGCCTTTTAAGGCAATGGTTCTCAAACTTTGTACTGGTGACCCCTTTCACATAGCAAGACTCCGAGTGCGACCCCCCCTTATAAATTAAAAACACTTTTTTTATATATTTAACACCATTATAAATGCTGGAGGCAAAGCAGGGTTTGGGGTGGAGGCTGACAGCTTGTGACCCCCCGTGTAATAACCTTGTGACCCCCTGAAGGGTCCCGACCCCCAGTTTGAGAACCCCTGTTTTAAGGCCATGATTCTGCCCAGCCGTGAGGAGTCGTGGCTATGATAGCATTTTGATACACATCAGAGAATATTTGAATATGTTTGCTCTAACTGATGCTATTTTGCTACTATTTTATTAAAACTCTAAATTATCCTTTTTTATTGATTCATTAAAGTCCTTCTGACCCTTAATAGACAGTTTCTGATCAGTACAAGAGTAACATTTTATTCATTTTTTAAATGATTCTTACTTTCTTCCACTGTTTTCTACTTTGAAAGGTCCATGCGACTATTACTGGCATAATTTTTCTGCATGCTGTGATTGTAGATTCATCCTAACTGCATTGGATTATATGATGTTGATGAACCATACAGGGAAGTCCATATTTCTTCTCTTTTGCATGTATGAGGTATCTAAACTACACGGCTGTGTAGGCAATGATAAATACTAGAAAGTAAGAACACTGAGGGTACGTCTATACTACAGAATTAGGTCGAATTTATAGAAGTCGATATTTTAAAACCCGAATTTATGGAATCGATTATGTGTGTCCCCACTAAAGAGCGTTAAGACCATGAGGTCGATTGACTGTGTCCACAGTAGCGGGGCTAGCATCGACTTTTGGAGCATTGCATTGCGGGTAGCTATCCCACAGTTCCCGCAGTCTCCGCCGCCCATTGGGATTCTGGGTTGCGATCCCAAAGCCTGATGGGGCAGAAAACATTGTCGCTGGTGGTTCTGAGTACATGTCATCCCTCCCTCCGTGAAAGCAATATTTTTCGCGCCTTTTTTCCGGGGTTTCCGTGTTTGCTACGGAAGCCTGCTCAGCTCACAATTACCGTACATCTCCAGCGTACGCCTGGACATTAGGTCTAGTGGGGATTCAGTCACACTATAATACGGGCAGAGGGATAGCTCAGCGTTCTGAGCGTTGGCCCGCTAAACCCGGGGTTGCGAGTTCAATCCTTGAGGGGGCCATTCTGCCTGAGGCTGGTAGTCGCGGGACTACACAGCAGGAGCGCCTTGCCTTCTAGCTGCAGATGGTGCAATATGCCATAAATGGTCGTGGTCGCGGGACCACACAGCAGAAGCTCCTTTCCTTCTCGCAGCAGATTGTACAATATGATTGGTGTTCGTGTGCTCCTGGCCGGCGGCCTATGGTGTGGCTGGCCGGGGGCGCTTGGACATAAATGGGAGTGACCAGAGTGACTCTGGTCATTCTCTTTTTTACGTTTTGTTTAAGGGAGATTCAGTACTGCCTGGAACACGGGCGGAGGGATAGCTCAGCGGTCTGAGCGTTGGCCCGCTAAACCCGGGGTTGCGAGTTCAATCCTTGAGGGGGCCAGGAGCTGATGATGGATATCAAGCATATTGTACCATCTGCTGCTAGAAGGGAAGGCGCCTAACCCTTGCTCACCGCATATTGTACCATCTGCAGCTAGAAGGAAATGAGCCTAACCCTTGCTCCCCCCTCCCTCCGTGAAAGCAACTGAGGGGGGAGCAAAAAATCCTTTTGATGGGACTCCATCATGGTCACCTCTGCTGATGAGATCTGCGCTCACCTGCAGCTCACCACGTTGGCCAAACAGGAAATGAAATTCAAAAGTTCGCGGGGCTTTTCCTGTCTACCTGGGCGGAGCATTGGAGCTCAGACTGCTGTCCAGAGCGGTCAAATGTTGCACTGTGGGATAGATCCAGGAGGCCAATACTGTCGAATTGCGTCCTCACTAGCCTACATCGATTCGGCAATATCGATTTAAGCGCTAATCCCCTCGTTGGGGGTGGAGTGGCGAGATCGATTTTAAGAGCCCTAGAAGTCGATGTTAAGGGCTTCGTCGTGTGGACGGGTGCACGGATCAATCGAAATAACGCTAATAAATTCGACCTAAACTCGTAGTGTAGACCAGGGCTGAGATTGCAATACTGGGTCAGGATCAGGGATCCATGTGGTCAGATATCCTGCACATAGGAATGGTCAGTGCTTCAGAGAAAGGCAAAATTTCCCATGGAGTAATATTGTATTTATGTCAGGCAAATCTTCCTGCCACCCAAAGGCAATCAGCTTATTCCCTGAAGCATGATATTTGGTTTCCTTTATCATTAACTACATATGTTACTTATGGTTTTAAAAATTATTCTGCCCTTTAAAAAATCCAGTCACAATATTTGTCTTTCTCCTGGGGCAAAAAAAGAAGAAGAAGAAGGGGAAAAAAAGGAAATAAGCACAGGTTGACTATATGCTGACTTGATTGATATGGGACAACACAAGCAACTATATTACCCACCACTAGGCACATCATTGTAGACCAGAAAGCCAGAAGAATAAAATACAGAAGGAAACAATGTGCAACTCTTGATCTAGGTGCAGCATGCACAAGTTATGCCCCAAAATCTGGCTAGGATGCTTCAAATCCACATGCATAGGCATCACTAGCAAAAACAAAAAAACAAAAACAAAAAAACAAAAAAACAAAAAACAAAAAACCAAAACCCTACAAACAAACAAAAACATTGCAGGGATTGTCAACTGAACTATGTATGGGAAGATAAAGACATAATTTCCTAACTATCAGCCCATCAAGACATTAATCCTTCCATTTCCTATTCACTTTCTCTCCTTCCCATTGGTACCTGTATTCCCTACCATGCTTGGAACATTGACAAAAACATGTTTATGCCTTTTCTTTTTTCACGTCACAGCTGTTCTTAGCTGGGAGCAGATGTCACTGAGAACAGCTGATGAGTTTAAGAACAGGAAGCTACTTCAGGGTCTTGGGAAGTGCTGCTAAGCAGAACAAAGGTATCTAGCACTACTCAGGACCTTGCATAAAATATGGGGAAAGGAGACCCGCATGGTCCATTATAAATACCACCTTTGTCTGTTAGGGTGATGCAAACCAACTATTGGTTTACTCTATCCTTAATGAGACTAACTGTCAGTTTCCATAGAAAAGAAGTGAGGCTTGCTTGTGTTAGTTCCCAAGAATTCTCTTATTTCTTTTCTTAAAGCTAAGCATCCTGTCAGTGACTTTCCTCTTTTCAGGAACAGTTTTTATTGTTACCTATCCATGTCAATCTCTCTCTTTCACAATTCATTCACTTTAGACAATTGAAGAATACTATCTTGCTTGTTGATTTACTGCTCAAGTTGTACAGCTGTATCAACAGTCACTGGTTAAGGAAAAAAAGTGACACAGAAAGCATACATACATTTTTCTTCACTAAGTACATCAGCCAAATTAAAGTTATGTACCACTTTGACAGAAAGGGTTTTCCAATGCTATTTCTACTGCTACAAACATATCTGAAAGGAAGATATACTGTACACACACAAGGCAGATGTACAGTGTTGTACTTGAAGGTTGTTGGGTTTTTTGTTTGTTTGTTTGTTTGTTTGTTTTGTTTTGTTTTTGTACTGACCAAGTGTTTACATTCAGAATCCAGAAATGTTAAACAATCCAATTAGCCTAAGCAATATTTAAGCTCCCTTTGGCCCTGGAACCAGAGGGTTTGCTTAGAAGTCTGATAAAAGAACTCATCCTAAAAGAAAATGATGACAGTTTAGAGACATACTTCACACAGTTTAATGAAACTTGTTGCAACCAATGGTTTATTTTTCACAGGTGTCTGATTGGTCTGAAGATGGAACAGTGCACAAAATCAGCTTGAGAACTGCTATGAAGCATGACAAAGAGGTTTTAGAAGCTAGTTAGACTTTTATATTATTTTCTCAAACTCATTAAGAGCTCTGTGTTAAATAAAGGGTAAACATTTTTATAAAGAAATACAGCAGGTGCTTTTTGATTCTTCAATAGCTAGCATTTAGAAATTAACTTTTCAAAATGAAACATTGTGAGCAAAAAAGCCTCATTAATGGGTTTTTAAAAAAATATGTGCAGATTAATGTTGCTTTCTTAGTAAATGAAAGATTTATCAAACTGTGTAGCCAAAAGACTAACATCTAGAGGGTCAGTCTTTAGGATTAAGACAGGGTTCTGGAAGAGGAAAGTTTATAAAATAGCAGAGAGAAAGCAATCCCATAGGAAGAACCCTGGTGGAGTTGGTCCTGTCTGCCTGCACCAGAGAAAGTAAAAGCAGGAGGTATGTGCATAGTAGAAAACTATTAGCTGTGTAATGGCAAAAGTGTTGGACAAAGCCAATGAGCAGTCCATGGGGGCTAGCTCAGTGGTTTGAGCATTGGTCTGCTAAACCCAGGGTTGTGAGTTTAATCCTTGAGGGGGCCATTTAGGGATCTGGGGCAAAAATTGGGGATTGGTCCTGCTTTGAGCAAGGGGTTGGACCAGATGACCTCCTAAGGTCCCTTCCAACCCTGATATTCTATGATTCTATGACCTTTGCATCAGAGCAATCCCAGCCATGGTTTTCAGTCATTAAGTTATGCTCTAATGAGAAACTAGTTACCCAAGAAGCCAGTGATTATATTTAGCATTTCACGTGAGACATGTTGTTCTTCTACATTTGGGTTGTTCACTTTTTTCCTTTGAAAGATGCCAAGTGACATTTTGTGCAGAAGCTTGAATTGAAAGTTTGTAGATAGACTCCTCTATAAAAACAAACAAACCCAGAGCTTTCTGAACCCTCCATAGCTGAATTCTTCACCTTTCACCCGTGATTTGTACTTGGCCCAGAATGAGTGTACAGCTTCTACTCTGATTACAGTATGCAACATATACTATGTCCTTGTGCCATTACCCAGCATATGATCTGGACTGATGAACAGCTGTGTCCCCTCAGTTCTCCAATCTAGAATGTCATTTACACTAGTAAGTTACTCATGGTATGAATGCTGCAGCCAGCCAGTCTTGAATTACACTGCAGAACAACATCAGCAAGCTCCCAGTCCCAGACTTTCTCCCAGAAATTTACATCTTGTACTGTCCAGTTTTCTCCTGGATAATACAAGATCATATATAGTCCATCATTTTATTCATAGAAATTGATATGTACAAATCCCATTATCCCAAATGAATCTTCCCAAACACTTGAGTCCAAACACACTCATTTAGATAAAACAAACAAATAAATTTATTGACTATAGAAAGATAGATTTTAAGTGACATGAAAGTCTGAACTGGATACAATAAAATAAAGGTAAAACTCACCTGATGCCTATCTTAACAAGCTAGGTGAATTCAAAGCAAAGTCTCTTTCACCATAAGTTTCAGCTGTTTTATTGGCTGAATCTCTTTCAGTCAGGATCCCTCCCCAGTCTAATGCTGCTTCCTTTGTTCTTCAGGTGTTGTGGATTCCATGGGTAGGTAGAAAGAGAGAGATAATTTGTGGCATTTGCTCTCTCTTCCTATAATTCTTTCTCTTCTTTGAGAATCATCTCCAACACAAGTTCAAGTGACAGAAAGTGGATGGGAACCCCCAGCTGTTTCTTTGTCCAGACGTAGATTTTTGCTCACATCCTCTTTCCTGCCAAAGAATGGCCATTTAACCAGGTGATGGTTTGATGGTTCATTTCATTTTGTTGACACCTGGCAGAGGTGTTGGTTAGCCTTTTGTCTCTGAAGAACTGGTTTGTGACTATTATCCAGACTTGGAACATGATAGCAATACCATACAGCAGAGAATTATAACTTCACATACAATGTTGCCACACATATTTTACTAGGAAAACAATGATCAGCAAATTATGAGTTTTCAAATGATACCTTACCAGGCATACTTTGTGCATAATATATCATAGTCTTGTAAAGGGGTGAACATAAGGTTACACCATGTCACAGTCCTGTTTTTGCCTTGTCTAGTTTAGGTTTACATTTTGGAGATTGAGAATAAGTCATCTTATTTATTTGGAAAGTACCATGTGTGTATAGCCCAGAAAATAAATTACTTGTATTAATAAACTAATATATAACAACATAGTTCATCATGTAGGAAGACTGGATTTCATAATTCCCTTTCACGTTGTATGCCGTGGTAATATTCCAAAAAGCGAGTAGGATCAAGGCCACAGCTATGGAAACCCAAAGGTAATAGCAGTCTTCATATTATGGAGCATAACTTGTCTGGGACTCAACTAATCCCTGTATCTTTTCTCAGGAAAGAAAAAGGATATCACTCAGACAGCTGAATTAAACACAATTAGTGTGTGACTTCATGATTGAGTTTGTCATATCTATTATTTAATGCTAAAAAATTCTACTAAAGACAAAAAGTCCAACTTTTTAAAAAGCGCCCAGTGATGCTGGGTGCTGCAAAATTTGGATTACTGACTTGATAGACCTTGAAATTATCTGATTATCAGAAGATTAAGCACACTATAAACAATTAGGTCTCTTTAGAGTGTCTCAATCAGGCACCCCAAATCACTAGTTATTTCTGAAACTCTTGAGTATAGGATTCTGATTTTTAGAAAATGGCCTTCAATTTTGTGGATGCAATTTTGCACTCACAAATTGCTTGTATAAATTAGAGTATTTACATACCTAACCACATTACTTGATGGACACAGTCAACCATTTGGATGTCTAAAGGATGTTATGCATGCTCCCAATTGGTTGTGAGTGCAAAATTCAGGATGAAGTCAGAGTATTTCTGAGTGCAAAACTGTGTCCATTAAAAAAATGGCTGAACTAAGGGCCTTTGAAAGTCAGTGCCTTAAATCAGATTCTACCCTCCTCTGTGTATGGACTTCACTAGGAGTTGCAGACATGTATTCAATACAGAACTGATCCATTAAGGGGGAAAACATGCATATCCCTGGGATGAATGATAGGTGGGGGGGACACAACCTTGAGTGAGGCTGGCTTGTGTACCCACTGGTGTTTTATTTCTGGTGGTGGGAGGATTCCATCCCCTGGTAACCAAAGAGTGCCCCTGTGTCAAGCTCTTGTGCCCAGGTTTGGGGGTGGGTGGGGAATGACTTTCCATTTGCTATAGACTATAAACAGGACAGTAATCTGCAACACAACATGAGGGCAACTAATAGAAAGTTACTGGAGTTCTGTGTTAGTTCATTGTAAATATGGAATTCAACTAATGAATTGCACTAAGCAGCTCAATAGTCTACATCTGTCCCTCCTTAATAAAGGAAAGTTGATATTCTAACCTGAAATTTTCCTATACTATTTTTTTCTTAAGTGAAGTACTTTATGTTTACTATAATAGAGCTATAGACAGAGATCATGAATTTCAACAGTGATGGGTTTTTTTCTAAAGTGAGTATAGCTGTCTCTCAACTCTCAAACATTTGTACTACAAAGCAGGGACTTTTTTTTATGGAGACTATATGAAAACAAGTAGAGCAAAGGCAAGTACTTCAAAAACAAGGGGAAATGGATTGAACTCTGCTCCTCTCATGCTGGCATTGTCAATTGTAGCATGATGATGCAATCCCCTGGAGAAGAACAAGTATAAATTTAATGCTGAATATACGAAAATGGCCCATTATATGAGTTTTACCTCTGCATTTTGGTTGTTTTCTGCTCAGTTGAGCAGTGGCACAAGAAAATTAATGTAGTGGCACTGAAGAGGCCACATACTGTACTCATGCCAGATTGAGAAACCTGCAGGAGGCTTGTCTGCGCTGTGAAGATGAGAGTTTTTCATGGATATATCCTTCTTATTTCAGGTATCTAACTCCTATTTATGTTTTTCTGTAACAATTATGTCTGGATTGGGCAAGGTAATATACTGCTGTGAAACACTAATGGAAACATCACTGACCAGGGATTCAGCAATGCTTGCTACTGCAAAGTGCTGCAAAGCACACAAATAGTCCTGGAAGGTCAGACAGTGTGGAGGGTGCAACAGTCTATTTTGCTGTCCTTGAAGAAGTACTGCTTAGAGTGATTGAGAAAATGATGGCCAAGGATGCAAATCTAGAAAGGGATTTAGGCATTGCAATGCCTAACTTTTAGGCGACTTGAGAAAAATCACTGGAATCCACAAAGGCTGAGTTTGAATGGGAGTTAAGAATGGGAGCCTCAAAAGCCAGCATGCCAGGGGCGCTGCCACCTAGCTTGCCAACAGTAGAGGGTTGTTTCCTAAGCCCTGCCCTCTTGCAGAGAGTTAAGCATCTCTGCTTGGGCTGCACAACTGGGAGCCCTATCCTGGAGTTTGGCACTCACGCGGTTTCTCACAAGAACAGCAGTGGCACACGCTGAACTATACAAAAAATAGCCAGTGTGGGAGGCCTCCCTAACAATCTTTAGTTCATTGATTAGGGAAGTGGAGTGAGGCATGCTTTGAGAATACCTAGTGATTGGTCTCTGGAGGCGAGATAAGCCCCAGCAGGAGTCTCAGACAAGGTCAAGTTAGGCATTGCCCCACTTTGGTGTGAGATGGACAACCAGTCACCTACGCTGAGGCATTGTGCGCCTGCCCAGTGGCCAAACTTAGGCAGTTAGGGGCTTTTATGGGGAAAATGTAGGCGCTGAAGGATTTAAGTGCCTTCAAAGTTATTCAACAGTTAAACAGAGATTTTGAGGATCTCAGTGGCACCTAAATTATGGATTTAGGCACCTAAAGTCAAAGTTAGGTGGGTATGTCCCTTTGTGGATCTGGCCAAGAAGCCTAGTTGTAGCCTGACAACATTAGTTGTACCTATATGTCTGATTACACTCTTCAATAATGGTTTATCCTTGCTCAGTACTTCACCATATAGGAAACTGCATTAGCGAGAAATATATAGTGAAAAGATATGATAATTGGTCTGGCTAGAAAATAAAAAATCCATTTCTCAAGAAATGTTTGAGGTTAAAGCCTTTGTTTCCATTCCAATGCAGAATGAAACCAAGACCTTTATTTATTTATTTATTTATTTATTTGAAAAAAAAAAAAAAAAAAAAAAAAAAAACCAACCCAGAAATCCTGAGAAGTCAGTTGAGCAGGGCACTAACCTACAATGTGGATTACCAAGATGCAAGTACTTGCTCTGAATGAGTAAGAACATGGATGTGAACCTGGGTGTCCCACTAGGACATTGGCTATTCTGAGGCAGAGCTCTATCTCTGATCAGAAATTCCATCCTGGACCTGAGAACTCATCCTCATGAAAGTTTAATCAAAACAGACATATTTCCACAACAACAACAACAACAAAAACATTGTCAAAATATTGCTGGCCATATCTACTGGAGAGTACCAACACCAGATTAATGTCTGAGTTTTTTGTTTCGATTCTTTTAAACATATAAAACCAAATCTTTAAAACCAAATCTTTTCTAGAGATGTACAGAATCTTCATTTCAGTGTGCAGAGGATTTTGAAAACTGGACCAGGTCCTTATAACTGCTACTGGGGCCAGAGAAGTTGTGGGAGAACTTCCCCTGCTGGCGCAGTGTAGGCTGGTGCATATTGCCTTCATTGGTCCCCCTTCCCAATCACTAATGCAGAGTGTTTTGGATGTATGAGGGGGCATGTAAGGAGAGGAGGGAGTGTATACGAAAGTAAAAATGATCCAGGGACTAGTTCATTAATGTGGGATGTAAGATACCAAGGTTCAATTCTCTATTTCACCAGATTTTATGTGACCTTAGGGCTAAATGCTCCAAAAAAGTTAGGCTCTTAAGTTCTATTAATATTAATGAAAGTTAAGAGCCTACGTCCTTTGGAGCATTCAGGTAGTCTCTTCATGCCTCAGTTCCTCCTCTGTAACACAGGGTTCGTACACTGCCATCCCTCACAGGAATGTCGTGTGGATAAATACATGAGTCATTCAGATACTACTGTGATGGAGACCAGCTAAGCATCTTAGACGGATAGTCAGGTAAACCTGCCATGAAACAGAGCAGCTCTTTTGTCAAGGACTGTGCAGAGACCTAGAATCTGGAAGGTGCAAAGGTGCCTTTAACTTAGTCTCAAGCTGTATCTTTTGGGTTGTGTTTCCCCAAGAAATCTAGATCTTTATCTTCAGTTTTTATCTTGATGTAAGAAGTGTAACTCTTGAGCTTTCAGGATCATTTTAACCGCTAATGTAAAGTGGAACTTATCTGAAACTGTTGAGCTGAACTCATGTTAAAAACAGGCAAAACTGCTCAGTTTAGCCCATGTCCATCAGCATTCAGCCCAGGTTCACACAAAGCTAATGATCCGTAATGAACTGTTAAGTAAAACCTGGGCTGAGCTTCAAGTTAGTAACAATTCCTGGTGTAACTGATTTCTCTATGGAAATTTCATAGTTCTAATTATTTCCCTTGTAATTCATGTTCTATCCCATTCAAACCTATCAAATTATAACAAATGAAAGAGAGAAGAAAAAAGAAGACATGAAAATGTAATATCCTAGCACAGAAGAATTGAATTAGTGATGTGAAATGTTAAAAGGACCTGCCCAAGTTTAGTCTATATATTTTGGTTTTGTTCTTAAATGGGATTTCCCCAAATCCCAATAGCAATTATTTAAATTTAGCATTAGGTTTCTGTTCCAGAAGAGTCAGCAAGTTTCCATCCATTTATTCACTCTTATCTGTCATGCCAGCTACTGTTTTCTATATTTCTTTCTGTTGGGTAGTCTGGATTTTTTTTCTCGCAGGGTTTTTATAAAAGGTGAATAGACAGTTCGTAGATACCTACAATTCCTGCAGTTTGATTTCACTTTCCAGCTGACAGGACCCACAGGCCGCCACCTTTGGCAGGCACCCCTGGCCGACACGCAGATCAGCTTGCCAGCTGCTGTGATCGCTGATGATTAAAGTTTAAGTTGCAGGCCATGGTGGAATGAATTAAGTTACCTTTACCACAAAAGGAATTTTTTGATACAAAATAATAGAAAGGATTAAGATGTTGGGGGGTGGAGGGGCATGAGACTATGCTGTAGCTTTCAATGCTGAATTCTTTACTTCTACCACTCATGCTCCTGACCTGCAATTGTTAACAGCCATTAGTTCTGGTAAAATAATGAGACTCCTTTCAGTTCTGGAGGAGGGAAAAATTTCAAAAGCACTGTGATGTGAGAATCACGATTGGTGACCAAGATAATTAGCAGCAGGTACTGCACATTTCTTTAGTCTCCTCTCCTGCTCCTGCCCAAATAAAAAAAAAAAAAATCTCCATGTCCCCCTTTCAGTAATGGTGAAGCAGAGGAGGTATTGCCCTTCTTTGTAAGAGTTGGGGAAAAGCGAGAAGCATGGAGGTAGGGGAAATACCTTCCTAACCTCAACCCCCAAAATGAAGTTGCTTCAGGGAGGAGCAGGAACTAGTTAAGCTGAGAATGCTGGTATGTCAGGGAGAAGGTGGTAGCGTGACAATCTATAAACGCTCACGGCTGATAGCATAGCAGTCTGAGGTGCATTTGTAGTACAGCCATGAAGCAGTCATAGGCTAAACAACAGCCTTTGGACTAAGAAATTAGATAAACATTACTTAAATAGCATGGATTGATCACATCTATTTTATCAAGGAATCAGGAAGAGGGGGCAATAAGCTGAAAAGATATCTAAGTAGATATGTAATTTGAAGCCTCTATCACCTGAAGCGTCCCCTCAAATCATCTTGTTCTTAAGGGTAGGTGAACTGGTTCTAATTAATAAAACCCCACTCTCTTCTGAACTATTGTCCCAAGACAGGAACCAAACCTGAAATGACCCTGAAATGAAGAACGAAATGAAATGAAACTTTGAAAAAAAATTTCCATCCCTAATTTTCAGTGTGTATGTGTGTTTGTTTTTAACTTTTATGTGCCAACTGAGTCTGGAAGTGGAAGGGTCAAAATAGAGCAAGAACACCCCACATGGAAGTAAAAAGTACCACGTCTCTTAAGAAAACTTCTTTTCTCAAGATACCGTGTCCAATTATGGAGAGTTAGTGTGTCTATATATTTGAATGCTCTTCCCACCCAATTCAAGCCACAAAGCCTAAAAAGGTTCATCCATCACTGCTCCCCCACCCAATAGGTTTGAAATAGTAATTAATACACCTCATTTTATTTAATGGGAAAGGAAACCCATGGCACTTGTGGCTAAACTATGGATTTCAGTGAAGTGAAAGGAAATACTGAAGGCCTGATCCAAAATCCAATGTGAGTCTTTTTGTTAACTTCCATCATGGGATGTGAATCAGAGTGCTACTTGTTTTCGACCTTGACAGAGGGCTTTTTTAGCACCTCATAGAATCAGAACATTAAGCATTGACTCTGCTTGTCTCTGGGATATATATCAGACTTCTCAAACCTCCGGCCTATCTCTGAAAAGTATTTTGACTTGAGGTAACAGTTGACAGCAATGTAGCTGGACACTCAAAAAAAGCCCTTTCAGAACAAATTTTCTTCCATCTGATCTTTTACCGCTTTTGTATGGTAATTAGGTTAAGTGACTCCATTCCAAATATTAAAAAAGTATGTTTTGTTCATTTATTAAAGGGAGGATGTTACATTAAATACAATTGTACTGATGTTACATTAAATATAATTGTACTGAATTTCATTCAACTCTCTACTCTGTACAGTCCAATTAGCTGACTCAGAGCACAGTTAAAGTGTGGTTTATGAAACATTACATTGTCTCTTCAATATCCTTCTCACCTAAAAAAAACTATAACAATGGAGCTTTTTGAAATGCAAAAAATTAAAGTTATTTTCCTCACTCCCTGCACATAAACTTCTTTGGAACTTGATCTTAAAATATGACAGGTGTTAGAAATGTAAAAATGGATTAAGTCAGAGACTAAATTAATTTCCATGATTACACTCACTGATGTGATCTGGAAGTGTTTGAAGTCAATTGTTCAGCCATTCCACAAAGTAAATTATACAAAGAGTAGCATGGAGGCATAAACTGCTAAAGATTTTTAGCTATGTAAGTAAAAGAGGGTTTTTCCTCCTCCAGAATGCATTATAATGCATGAAATTCTGACTATATAGTTTTCATTACTATTGATTTGTCCTGTCAAGATGCCAGTGTAATTTTATTGATTTGTGGAATAACACTTCTTACAAAACTGATAGACTAGGCTTTGCACCTTGGTTTTATTTATTTATGTATTTATTTATTATCATCACTACAATGGGAATAAGTACCAGCTGTGCTTCTCCTCTTTAAAATAGGAGTGTTAATAATTTTCATCTAGAATGTAAAAAAAATACTTTTAAATAAGCGTGCAAAATACAGGTAATATGCCAAGCCACTTACTTGTCAACATCTCATTCTTAATTGTTTTGGGACATACTGTACATTATATATTGAGCTGTATTCTAGTTATAGCATGCAAAGTGTGTTAGAGGTGCGCTAATGGGAAACACTGTACCATACGGCCTCCTTTTCAGAGTTGCTGAGCATCCACAATTCCAATTAAAGGTGACAGAGTTTGTAGATACCCAGCACTTCTGAGAACATGGTTATCATTGCCTTATTTACCAGGTGATGTTCAACAATGGAGTGGTTTAAACTGTTCAGCTGATAAGAAAGTAATTGGAAACTGCTTGCTTCTGCTTCAAGCTGGAAGTAACCAGAGTTTGTTGGCTTGTAGGAGAACAAGCTATGTGGAGCTGATGGGTTTCTTTGACACCAGGAAGTGATGTATCAGTTCATTCTTGGGTTCTTTTCAGAGATGATCACCCTAAATATTTACTTGCTGTTGTGGCCACCTCTTCTTTACCATCTCTATATATGGATACTTAAGCAGGTTAGAATTTGTTAGGTTGCATCAATAAAAGGGGTTGGGGTACTGTACAAAATCGACCCTATCTCCAGTAAACTAGCAGTCAATTTGTCAGGCCATCCCTGTGCACTTTGAAAATTACAGGGACCTTCTTTTCAGCTTCATTCAAGGATTCTGCTTTCTACAGTCTCCAGTATCCTAAACAGATGGGCAACAGTGACTGCTATCTTCTACTGTACTGTTCTCAACACTGCATCAGGCTCACCGAACCTACAATTATTTTTCTAGCCATCAGGATTTAGGAATGTCCAAACTGTTCAGATTTGGGGTCTTTAGAACACCCTTTAACTTCCTTTTCTGACACTTCAGCAGTAAATTACAGATTATAGTTGGCTGTTTCCCCTTTGTGCTGAGTGGGAGCCCAACATGCATAGTTGACCCATTCTAAACACTTCAATGATAGCTTTGGTCTGGTATTTGAAAGCTCCTGGTTGGGATCTGTTTTCATGGTTTATTCCTGTTTGGCATTTAGAAGTCCCTGCTTGGGCCTGTGGCTCTGAAGATCTCAGGCATAGAAATTGTGGATTGAGACCAGACTAAGGGTATATCTACACTACAAGCACTACAGCACCACAGATGCAGCACTGCAGCTTTGCCACTGTAGTGTAGAAACTACAGGAACAAAAGGTGGTTTTTTTTATATTGTTGTAATACATCAACCCTCTTGAGAGGTGATAGCTAAGTCAACACAAGAATTCTTCCATCATATTAACTGTGTGTACAATGGAGGATAGGCTGACCTAACTATGTTGCACAAGGCATGACATTTTTCATAACCGTAAGCAGGTTAAATGACTTAAGTTTTAGGTGTAGACCAAGCCTACATTAGCCTCTCTAGAGATTTTCCATAGTTTGGGAAAGATGATCCTTGAAAAGAGGAGAAAAATAGATCAATTTGTGTGGAGAATAGATTTTTTCATATGATCACATAAGAAAAAGTTTCTTGTAAGGCTGGGGTTAATTTGAGATTACCCACAAAAATTGCCTTTCCCTGCCACTATCTGACCCATGTGTGTGACCCTGCTGTGGCTACAACAACAGAGTAAAGGTCTTGCTACAAAGGAAGATGTCAAGTCGAGCTGAGGTGGTTTTGGCTTCTATCGTGTTCTGAACCATCATGAGGACAGGGGCTGGTTTTGAGGCCAGGCTGAATATGAAGCAGTTGCCTAGCATCAGTTCCTCCTTCATGAATTCTAGGAAGTCTGTGAGATGTGACGCGTTGGTTAGGAATGCTACAGTAGAAACCATATCAGGGCAAAATGCACCGTACATCTGTTTCTCAGATAATTAAGTGAAAAGAAAGTCATTACTGAATACAAGATGACCCCTACTTATAGGGGTCTGCTATGATTTTTTGTGCCTGGCCAAAGCTTTAAATTAAGGATGGTCACAATTTGAAAAAAGCAATAAAAATAATTTGTGGAGTTCACAAATTTTCAATTAATTTTTTAAACAAAATTAATGTAAAAATAATTTTAAAAAGTCTGAAAATGGTCACCCTAGTCCTCCTTTTTAATAGCTATATTTTAATTACCAATAGAATAAAATGATATGGCTTTATCTCCCGATGTATAAAACACGCACAGAGCAATTCACATAATGTTCCTTTGTATTACTGCTTGCTCCATTACTGTCCTGATAGCTATACATTACCTGTAATCCATTACTAGTTGTATGTTCCCATGTTGATCCAACTATGGAGTTGTGTAGCATCATTTGTCAGCCTAAGTAACGTCAAACTGCTAGTAATACTAAGTGATAGCTCCAGTCCGGGCTTATGTGGATAGTCTCACAAGATTGTTTCTCAAAAGACTCAACCAAATCCTCAAGACTCAACTTAAACAGATCCCAAATAAGAAAAAAATATGCTTCATTGAGGGTCCCTCAACATTTGTTTGCAAGCAAAGTTTTTTTTTTAGATAGTTCATTCCAAGTATTCCATTTTCATGGAAGAAGGCAGCAGCTTTATAGTAGTAGTAGTAAGTCTACAAAGACAAGGGATGAAATCCTGGACCAATTGAAGTCAGTAGCATTGATTTTAATGGAGCCAATATTTTACCCTAGGTAGTGATTCTTATACAGCCACATGAAAGTATACTAATCAGCAAGATGATCAGTTAGGTCAGGGGACAAGGAAGTCAACAGAAGATTATCTCAGTATGCCAGTAGATCAGGTATCATTCTAAATAAAAATAGAGATGGTCCAGAGCAATGGTAGAAAGGGAGATTCTTGAAAAAAATTGGTAATATTTTAAATCCGCCCCTCACTAGAATTTTTGCTATATATCACTAGCCTAACACTTAGCAGTTTGGCAAACAATTAAAGTTTCTTTTTCTGAATGCTAATTAAGAAGCAAACTAACTCTAGTTTTACTGATAAAGAAATAATCTGAAGTTTTTTATATGGAATACCATATGATTTCATTCAGAATAAAGCAATACAAACCCCAGTTGGAACAAAACAACTGTTTAGCTATTCCCAGCAACAAAGCACTTTGCAGGAACAGCATGAGGACTTTTGAAAGCTCCTAAAATCATTTGATGAATGAACTGACATATTCTACAGCTCATGAAGTCACCAGGGCATTGCCCATGAAGGATAGATGGAAGAGGGGTATAGATACATCTATTAAGGATGTGAGAGTTCACCGAAAAAAAATCTGTGGACCCAAACTATCTTCAGTAATGTACACTTCAAACTGACCATACACTAAATTGTAACTTCTGCATATGCAGGTACCACCTTGGGTGTACTGAATAAGATCATCCCTAAGAACCAATAGATTGCCCTAGATACCACAAATATGAAATCTTCTCTCTCTGTCTCTTTCATTGGGTATCATTTCCAGTTACAGGTTTGAATTTGTATACTCTGCATGATCAAAATGGCTAACTAGGTCTAGTTTGCTACTTCCTGGGAATAACTGAGCAACTGGACAAAGTCCATGATTTTTTTAAAGCCTTAAAGTTAGCTAAGCAAAGCATTATATTGCTATAGATGAGAAAGTATTGTAGACACTTCCGAGATTGTGACATATTACCATGGATATTTCAAAAGCTAAGAAGGAAGGAAAGGTACAATCTGTACAGTTATGCAAATTTTTATTGCTTTTATGAGTTTGGATCAGGTATTAACAAACAGGATAGTTTAACTATATATATACAGGTTTCAGTGTAGTAGCCGTGTTAGTCTGTGTCAGCAAAACGAAAATAAGAAAGAAAAACTTGTAGCACCTTAGAGACTAACAAATTTATTTCAGCATAAGCTTTCATGGGTTAATACCCACTTCATCGGATGCATGGAATGAAACATACAGTAGACAGATATTTATACAGTCAGAGAAACATGATAAGGTGGAGGTGCATAGACCAACCTTAAGAGGCGAATTAGTTGAGAGGAACCATAACAGCAGGGGAAGAAAAACCTTTGAAGTGATAAACAAGATGGTCACACAGATGTGAATGAGGATCGTTAACTTAAGGGAAATAGATTCAATTAACGTAATGGCCGAGCCATTCCAAATCTCTATTTAATCCGGACGCAATGCAACCTAGTTTGCATATCAATTCGAGTTCAATAGTTTCTCTTTGAAGTCTGCTTTTGGAGTTAATCTGTCGCAACACTGCTACCCTCAAGTCTGTCACTGAGTGATTAGAGAGGTTGAAGTGTTCTCCTACTGGTTTTTGAATGTTATGATTCCTGATGTCAGATTTATGTCCATTTATTCTTTTGCGTAGAGACTGTCCGGTTTGGCCAATGTACATGGCAGAGGGGCATTGCTGGCACATGATGGCATATATCACATTGGTAGATGTTCAGGTGAATGAGCCCCTGATGGCGTGGCGGATGTGATTAGGCCCTGTGATGGTATCACTTGAATCGATATGTTGACAGAGTTGGCATTGGGCTTTGTTGCAAGGATAGGTTCCTGGGTTGGTGTTTTTGTTGTATGGTGTGTGGTTGCTGGTGAGTATTTGCTTCAGGTTGGGGGGCTGTCTGTAAGCGAGGATTGGTCTGTCCTCCAAGATCTGTGAGAGTGAGGGATCATCTTTTAGGATAGGTTGTAGATCTTTGATGATCTTGGAGGACAGACCAATCCTTGCTTACAGACAGCCCCCCAACCTGAAGCAAATACTCACCAGCAACCACACACCATACAACAAAAACACCAACCCAGGAACCTATCCTTGCAACAAAGCCCGATGCCAACTCTGTCCACATATCGATTCAAGTGATACCATCACAGGGCCTAATCACATCTGCCACGCCATCAGGGGCTCATTCACCTGAACATCTACCAATGTGATATATGCCATCATGTGCCAGCAATGCCCCTCTGCCATGTACATTGGCCAAACCGGACAGTCTCTACGCAAAAGAATAAATGGACATAAATCTGACATCAGGAATCATAACATTCAAAAACCAGTAGGAGAACACTTCAACCTCTCTAATCACTCAGTGACAGACTTGAGGGTAGCAGTGTTGCGACAGATTAACTCCAAAAGCAGACTTCAAAGAGAAACTATTGAACTCGAATTGATATGCAAACTAGGTTGCATTGCGTCCGGATTAAATAGAGATTTGGAATGGCTCGGCCATTACGTTAATTGAATCAATTTCCCTTAAGTTAACGATCCTCATTCACACCTGTGTGACCATCTTGTTTATCACTTCAAAGGTTTTTCTTCCCCTGCTGTTATGGTTCCTCTCAACTAATTCGCCTCTTAAGGTTGGTCTATGCACCTCCACCTTATCATGTTTCTCTGACTGTATAAATATCTGTCTACTGTATGTTTCATTCCATGCATCCGATGAAGTGGGTATTAACCCACAAAAGCTTATGCTGAAATAAATTTGTTAGTCTCTAAGGTGCTACAAGTTTTTCTTTCTTATATATATACACAAGCTTATATTTGAATAAAGAAATAATTTTAAACTAATTTTAAACTAACATATATAGAGTACATGTAAATTAGCTTATGTGAATCATATGTCATAATGAAAATAGAGCACGGTTCTACTGTGGCTTTGTTAGCCAGCTTTGTGTTATAGAAAGAGGGAGGTGTCGCACCTGAGAAGCAGTTGATAAAGGCAGTTTGACTAGGGAACAGAAGCAAGTAGAATGTCTCCATGGATCCAGCTTGTCACTAAGGCTAGCAAACAGGACAAGAACATGATCTCAACCCAGTACCCTCTCCCTGAGGCCAGCTGAGGGGAAAAGAAGTAGAAGAAAGAGCAGGTAAATAGATGTAGAAGTATGTAGATGCTGAAGAGAATGTCAAGCAAATAACCCAAATAGATTCAGCAAAAGATTTAACCAACAGACAAACTGTCACACATGCCATGCTCATCCCTATTGCTGTTTTTGCCACTCCCAGAAATGCCACTTCTGAAACCTGCACTTGAAAGAATGAATATCACTGGATAATGCTGGTGTGTTGATTCTAGAGCATGATGTGATTCCTAAAGTACAGAGGTGATGTGAAGATGGTTATTTCAGTCCTAGGCCTTCACGTATAGAACAGTCCACTGGAAACATAGCATGAAAATTTTATATCTATTTTCATATAGAATATATATATATAATATTCTAAAATCAGATAGAGGCTAAAATCTGAACCATTTACCAGAGTTTCCCTATTTGTTTTTTTCTGATGATGGTGAGGGATTCAATAGTTAGATAAATGGGAGAAATCCAAGCCAACCCACATTTGGTTTTGCAAAAGCAAGCCAACCAATGGAGGCCTTATATAACTAAGCCCAGTTTAACCATTCTCTACTCAAGAATGTATTAAAATGGAGGTCAAGGTTTTTCAAGCTTGACTAGTGATTTTAGGTGCCTCAAGTTTTCGGTTCCCAGACTAAGGCACCTTGAAGAGCAGGCCCCATTAAGATATCTCAAAATAAACATATAGAACAATGAGCCACTTGGGAAAATCTTAGTCTCATATTGTCAAAACTTTTGTCTGACAATATAATGCCAAATACATAAACAATTTTTTTAATGCAGAACTTTCATTGCTTTCTCCATTAACAAAGTTTGCTTCTGTAGGTTCCCACTGATATTCTAAATACAAACTTGTCATTAAAGCTGAGATTTGTTTTGCCAGTTAATTGTATTTCCCTTTAGTGACAGATTATGCTTTTTTACATCCGAGCACATTTCATTTGTTTTATTTGTTACAGTATTTTTTTCTTCAATTAAATTATATGTTTTACTTCAGGGATACAGTGGGTCATAAGAATTAAAGTTACTTGCCAGATGCCATGGTGGACTGCAGACGAACAGCATTTTCCCTTCAGGCAGAGTATCAAGAAAGCTGGGGGGTGGGGAGGGGGAGGATTAAAAAACAAGCTGGGTAGTACGGTAAGTATTGTGTGCATAGGTGACAACTCCATTGTTGCTTCGGGGCTGGAGCACCCACAGGAAAAAATGGTGGGTGCTGACTACCCACCAGCAGCCTCCCAATCAGCGCCTCCTTCTCCTTCCCAGCTCCTCCTGCCTTCCGCAATCAGCTGTTCCACGGCATGCAGGAGGCACTAGGGGGAGGGGGAGGAGTGAGGGCAGGGCACGCTTGGGGGAAGGGGAGGAATGGAGCGGGAAGAGGCGGGGTGGGGGTGGAGTGGGGGTGGGAAAAGGCAAGGTGTGGGTGGGGCCTTGGGGGAAGAGGTGGAGAGGGTGCAGCATCTGGGGCAGAGTGGGGGGTCGAGTACCCCTCGGCTCATTAGAAAGTCAGCACCTCTGATTTTGTGTATTTAATTTTACAGACTGTGAATGGTAGTGTAGGACTACTTATTTGTTTAATGCCTGCTACTTGGCTAGCAGATCATCTACCATGCTCATCCCCTGTGCTCTGCTTCTAATTCACCCCTCCTTCAGTGGATGGAGCACAGTGGTATCCTTAGCCAATGTGCTGTTGTTATTTAGCATTAAGCACTTACTTTAGGAGTAGCAGTCATGCTAATGGCATCAGAAGGGTGGCAAATGACATCAGTAGTATGGCAGGGATAAAGCATGCATCCTAGCCAGAAACATTTCTGAACTTTTTGTCAATGCCTGACTAGACTGATGGAAATGACATCTTTGTGCTGATGTAAGAGGCACCTTAATGTGCACCAGTGAGGGAGTGAATTCTATGCATACCAGCATGTTGCACACTAATTGGTCTGTGCGGATCCTGCTGGTGCACACTAAAAGTCCCATAATGCATATTACTGTTTCAGACAGGACTATACTACACTAATATAGTGTGCACTAGCAAGGTCCATGCAGGCCAGTTAGTGCACCACATGCTAGTGCGGAGTGCACATTAAAACTTATGCCCCTGCTGATGCATACTAAGGCACCATGTGGACGAGCCCTTTCTGATTGCACTATTTTTCAGCTCGTTTGTACTGAGTTCTTTTTGGGCTGAATGCTGTTTTCAATACACAGGCCTATGAACTGAGGAGACCTATGTGGTAGTGAAGAAAAGGAAACCCCTCCCCGCCCTCCCCAAGATATGCAATGACAGCAAAGATACTGAATTTCAAAAACTCTGATTTTGTACATCTCCATGATCTATGCCCTAAAATGACCAGAAATAAGCAATCTTGCAAGGTGTTAAGCATTCTAGCCCCATTCCAACTAAAAGCACATTAGCATGTGCACAGTCCCATTGAAGCCAATGGGGGTACACTTGTACTTAAAATTAGGCGTTTGCTTTGCTGGGCAAGGGCCAGAGTGCTCAGCAACCCTTTGAGAAGAGTGAATACTGCAAAAAATGTCCTCTGAATATCTCAGTGTCTAAGTTAATTCATATTGGAAATGTTCACGCTGTATTTGCAGCTGCTTTTGGCAGTGTTCATGCTCTTTGTGGCTGCTTTCCATGAACATGCATAAGATCATGTTTTATCACCACATACCTATGTGCATGCATCCCTGAACTTTTGAAAAACTGGGACGTCAAAACTGGGACTTCCAGAATTCATACTCACACTGGGGTAACAACTTGGAGGAGGTGAACAATGGATTGAAAAATCAAACTAATACCCCTCAAGCAAAAATGTATTGATAAAAACCTTGTATTATTCTTCAGTGAATGCTGACACAAAGAAAATATCACTTTCTTTTTTTGCTTAACTTTCCTGTTACTCAAATTTCAGTGAATAATATTTCTTCTGCTTGAGAAAATCAGTGCCAGCAAATGTCATCTCCGAAGGTGCAACACATCACAAAGTAGGCTATTCAGCATTCTGTGTAATCATGTCACTTTATGAAAAACTTCAAAGGTTTCTCGAGGACTTTGAGATGATAACACAGAAAAGAAAGCCTTTATGGATATGCCTGTCAATCTGCCAAAGCCCAAACGTGGGACAATACATGACAGATACCTCCCCCCCCCCCACCCAAACAAACAGATTAATGCATGAAACTTTAAGTGTTGTGTCATTAATTCCTCGGTTGAACTAACTTTATACCTCACTTACATGAATCTTTGTTTCTCATGTAAATAATTTGCAGCAGTAAAAGCCTAGATATTCCAAATTAATATGGAGTGTAGAAGCAACAAAGGGTCCTGTGGCACCTTATAGACTAACAGAGGTATTGAAGCATAAGCTTTCGTGGGTGAATACCCACTTCTTCGGATGCTTGCATCCGAAGAAGTGGGTATTCACCCACGAAAGCTTATGCTTCAATACCTCTGTTAGTCTATAAGGTGCCACAGGACCCTTTGTTGCTTCTACAGATCCAGACTAACACGGCTACCCCTCTGATATGGAGTGTAGTTAACTTTGGAACTAAAATGAGTTATGTCACTCAAAAATGCAGTACAGCTACTATTCCAGAAAAAACAAGGAAATACACTAAAGTATACAAAATCCTTTCACAAGAGATGACACTTGGAGATATCTGTTAACTTTCCCGACAAACCATCCAAGCCATTCATATTCATTGAAAACTGGGAAGATATGTGCATGTATGGATAGCAGTGTTTGATACTCCTGGCTTCTTGTGGACAGAGAAGGAGAAGTGATATGGAAACGTAAGAAGCCTGGATTTGTACATAAGGCCTGGAACGATGGCACTCACATTCTGTGAGCTAATTGAAAGGACTAATGCCCATTGTTTATTTCCCCCCTTCCTGTTGCTGATTGTAATGTGCTGTGGCAGATAGGTCATGTCAAAATAAAATGTTTTATTCATTTTGGCCAAAAAAAAAAAGGAATAATGATAACAATGAGAGAGGAAAAGGATTCAGATTAAGACTATTTACTAAATCTTTTGTTGTTTCTAGGCCTTAAAAAGATCAGAACAGGAATTCTAAGTGAGATCAAAGAGCTAGCTGACCATGCTGTAGGAAGTATTAGTAGGAAAATCAAGTTAATGGCCCATTGCATTAGACCAATAAGTTTCTGTAGTCTGACTAGAGATGTAGGAGTTCATCCACTGCTGGGTGATCCAACATTTGAACTATCATCATAGTTTATTATCTATGAAAAAAACAGATTTTTATCTGGAGAACTAAAACTTTCCTAAAATAGTAAAGTGATCCAGTAATTTCAAATCACTTTACACTACATGAAGCCAGAACTCTGATGACTTTCAAACTTAAGTGCTTATAAAAATGTCTTGAGTCCCCCAATAATTTAAAACCTTTCTATGCTGCATATTTGAACTACACTAGTTCCAAAGTGAAATGCATTTTAAAATGTGAAAGATTTTTCTCTACCTTTAAAATGCTTTATACCATGTCACTACACAGACTATTCAGAGCCAACAGCAGAACATTTCAAGGTATGAGGAGGAAGGAGGAAAGTCCAGTGTGGGTCTGATCTGTAATCCGAAATATGTAAACCAATGACATTTCCATTAGTGTCAGACAGGGAGATCACTTTCTTAATTAGAATAGTCTACTTAGAATAATGAGTTGTTCAAATGATGTAATAAACCATGAGAGCAAAAAAAATGGGTACAGTTATAACAATCAGAAGTCTGAAACAGCCTTACTATTAGTTACTCACACTTTTTAACAATATGCAGTATACCAATAAAAGTATGTTCTCATAACCCCAGTGATTATGTAACTCACTTTTATGTTTTAGTATGTGCATGAAGCTGTAGCCTGAAGCTTCTTTTAGAAGGCTTAACTGTTGGGCCATATGTTTCTACTATACCCTTTATTTCTGGAGGTAAACTAGACTCTTGGTACACTTGCTTGCTGAAGTGCCATCTGCATAAGTGGTCGTAATCGACTTCCTAGTGGACAGCTATTCACATCCAAGGCAAAAACCTCAATCTTTTGAAAATGGGAGGTAATAGTGGTTGGTAAACTGAAGTAGGAGTTTTGACAGTTGGACATGAGTTTCCTCCCAAGTGGTGAATAGGGAAATCAGAAGTATTATCTCACTAAAGCTATCATGAAAGTAAATAAATAAATAAAATACCAGGGTAGCGGGCATTCCTGGGTAAAATGGGGGATAGAGGAGATTGGAGCTGAACCACACTGTAGTCCAGTTTACCATGGCCACCAAGGGAGTCCCTAAACTGTAGCTGGTGTAACGTAGGGTATACATACTGCAAAAAAGGTGTGTTCTGCACTCAGATTACATAACCTGCTATAGCTAACTCTGATTAGCAGCTCAGGTTCAAACCAGGGTCCCCTACACGTTAACATGAGTTAAATATACACCTTATCGTGCAGTGCGATCATACCCTTACAACAGCTCTCATTAAGAAAATGTTTGACCTTTGGCCTTCACACAAGCAGAAAGTGTGTCTTATTTTGGATATAGGGCAATTCCTGTTTCCTGTCCAGAGATTTGTAAAAATCTCCTGCATTGTGACTCACCTCTGCTCTTAGGAAAAGGTGATTTTTTTTCAGTATGCCATAAAATATTGTTATGGTATGGAGGCCAGGCTTGCACTCTGCTCCAGATAGAACAAAATTAGTGTTAGGGCCACCATATGCTTGTTGCTGTAAAAACTTAGCACAGTATGAAGATACATTCTCTACTCTAAATAGCTTATAGTCTCAAAATACTGTGGTGTTATATTTTAAGTCTTGCTTTAATATTTTGGATATTAGCTATAAACCACTATGTCTTCTAGCCGATATATTTTACTTTAAGAAAAATAGTCATAACTTTATAATAACTTTTTGCCTTTGTTTCGGTCAAGAAAAAGAAACTAAATAAATCCAAAGATAAACAACTTCAAAACAATCCAGAGTCATTTAGCATGCATGACACCCTTTTCAAAGCACCCTTTTCAGGACACCCTTTGTATATGCAGCATGCAAGGAATGTTCTCCTCAGCTGCATTAAATGTTGAACCCCATAATTCTGGTTTATTTTGAGCATGGTATGCTACTTTATTTTAATTAATATAATGTTTAGATTTGGGTAGCGCCTATTTGTTTCCTTGGCATTAGTAGTTGTAGTAGGATTTACTGTACTCAGATGCAACTCTCTCCTCCATTTGAAGTATTGTTTCTTTTTTGTGCTGCTCTCATTATAGATTATATACCACATTAGTGATAAAACCATGCATCTGCAGTCACTTACATTGACCTGTCAAAATGGGTTTGTGCCAACTCCACCAATGATAGAAGTAATTTTTAAAATTGCCTCCTGTATAATTCATGTCGCACAAAGCAAAGTACACCATCTATTTACTTTAGATAGTTTGGCAAACTGTACTGAATGAAACAATGTCAATGAGAAATACAATATAGCTCAAATGGAACTATATAAGTATTGAATAATATATTCTCCAGTCATTGTTTTATAAAATTAAAGTTGTGGATAGCAATTTTGGGTTGTATGCTCCATATGAAATTTAGCAGAGTTGTCAATCAGAAGGAAAGCTCTCTGGGCTAGACTTAATACGACATTCTGGTGGTTTTGAGGTACTAGGATCTGCTGTACCTTCTGCCCCTGTACTGGTGCAACCCAGTATAACAGATCCTTTTTCATTATGAAGAAGGCTCCTGGTCCCTGGGTTTTCCCTTCCACGGGAACCCCATCTATTTCAGTCACCTCTTTCCTAATGTTGTCGTACCTTGGGTCTTCAGCCTGGTCCCGTCCAAAATTTCCTCTCCCTGGGCTAATCTGCCCAAGATCTAGGGGGCCAGTCTCTGTTGCCTCTACTGGTTCAGAGGTGTTAGGGTGAGGGTCAGACTTGGGTGCTTCTCCCTCCTGGGCGTCCTCTTGTTCAGCTGCTCGGGTCCGCCTACCTATGAGAGCGACCCTCTGGCTTTGGGTCAGTATTCGGGTTCCCAAGGCCTTAGCTGCCCTTATTTCCTTTTTTGTCTTTCTACCCTGTCTGGGAGTGGAGAACAAATCTGGGGATATTTCAGAGAAGATTGGGGGTTGACAGTCCACTGAGGATGCCTCACTAATTTCAGGGTTCCCCTCTTTCTCCAATCCCCCTACTGGGAGTAAGTTTCCAAACCCTGGGAAGTCTCTCCCTATGAGCACTGGGTATGGGAGTTTAGGGACTACACCTGCTGCTACCTCAGTAGTGTTTCCTTGGATCTTGATTTTTACTGGGATGGTGGGGTAGTAACTGACTGTCCCATGGACACGTTATCCCCGTACGTTTAGCCTGCAGCAACTGACTATGCTTCACGAGTCTCCCTGAGATTAGCGTGATAGCACTCCCCGAATCAAAAAGTGCTGTGGTCTCTACCCCATTTAATTTCACTGGTCTGGTGTACATATGTGGGGTTAGTGAGACCCCCCACAAGGTGGATTAGGGAGCATGGGTCTGCCCAATTTCCCAGGTTACTCTGCATAGGCTCCTCGGCATTGGGACACTGTGCAGCTATGTGTCCCCACTCCCCGCAGGCATAACATCTGTATGGAACCCTAGGCGTTCCCCGGTCTCTTGGTTTGGGCAGTCTAACATCACGATCTTCTTCCCCCTCAGTGCTGCGACTCTTTATGGCCTCTGGTGGGCCTTCAGCCCCTCTCTTTTTCCATCCAGGCCCTCCTGGTGGCCCAGTCACTCGAGCTCTAGGTCTTGGTGCTGCTAGTTTAACCCAGGGTTCTACTTCCTTAACTGGTCGGGTCAGCTCCCTTGCCATCCTTTGCCTCTCCACCAGTGCAACCATCTCGTCATAGGCGGAGGGTTCGTTCTAGCCTACCCATGCACGAAGGTCTGGCGGTAGTCCCTGTGACGGGTTGGGATCACAGAGACCTGCTTGGTGCTGCCACCTGGTGTGCCAAGGCTACTTCTGCCCCTGCTTCCAGGCCTTTTCCAGCTTGGGACTCCCGAATCCTGTCTGTTTTGAGCCAAATTCCACTGATCTGCTGCAAACACAGACTCAGGTCCGAACCAAGTCCACTAACAACTGTAAGGCTCCTGGAAGTGCTCTTGCCTTTGACACCCAGGTGCCCAACTCCCAAGGAGGTCCAAACCCTTAATAAATCCGTTTTACTCTGTATAAAGCTTATACAGGGCAAACTCATAAATAGTTCGCCTTCTATTTCAAAGATAGAAAGATATGCACAGCTGTTCCCTCCCTCCCCCTCCCCAGGTACCAACTCGTACTCCAGGAAACTTAATAAGTAAAAAGTGATTTTAATAAGTACAGAAAGTAGGATTTAAGTGATTCCAAGTAGTTACAGACAGAACAAAGTGAATTACTAAGTAAAATAAAATAAAACACGCACGTTTATGTCTAATCAGACTTAACACAGATATAAACCTCACCAGCTCCAGTTTTCTTCCTTTCACAGGCTGTCAAACTTCTAGCCTGGGTCCAGCAGTCACTCACACCCCCTATTGTCTTTGTCCAGTCTCTCTCAAGTATGTCCTTGGGAGGTGGAGAGCCTCTTTCTTTAGCCAGCTGAAGACAAAATGGAGGCGTCTTGAAAGGGCTTTTATAGCCTTTCCCCCACTCCCTGTGTAGCATCATGTTGCCCTGGAGTTTTGGGATCACATGGGCAAGTCACCTGTCCATGCACCCTAACCAGCCCAACCAGTTTCATTCCTGACCAGGCCCAAATGTGGATTGGGGTCTGCACCTTCTTTTGTCTGTTAAGTGCTTGCACTCAACCTGCACGTTCTTTTCTCCAGACATGATCCCATGCTCTACAAAGGCTATGTATAAAACCAGCAAGTATAAAACCAATATTCATAACTTCAACTACAACAATGATACATGCATACAGACAGGAGGAATAAATTCAGTAGGTCATAACTTTCACAGAGATATGTTACATGGCACTTGTAGCATAAAACATATTCAAGTTACATATATACATTTATAAGCATCTCCCCATAAAGTCTTATGGGGTACACCGTCACAGTCCCCTCATATATTGGTCGATGACCAGAACCTCTAGTATCTTTTCTGGACTCCGGGTCTCAGTTTGCAACCATTTTCGTGCGAGATGGATGAGATCATACAACTGGGACCGCGGGGTTTTGTCTTCGTGATACCTCCACTCGTGATACCGCTGGGTCCACACTGCGGTCGTTACCCCAGATCTGGCCAGGATCTCTGCTTTCAGCTGGGGGTAGTCTGCTGCAGCCTCTTCAGGCAGATCATAGTAGGCCTTCTGGGCCTCCCCACACAGGAATGCGGCGAGGATGCCAGACCACTGATCTCGAGGCCAGGCCTCCCGTAGGGCTGTCCTCTCAAAGGCCAGGAGATATGCCTTTATGTCATCCTCCCCCGTCATTTTCTGCAGGCAATTGCTGGCCCGTATGTTCCGCGTCCCAACATGGCCGTGGTTCATCTCCATAAGGGCCTTCACTTGGTTTACTAATTCCGCAACATAGTACGGTCTTGAGCAGCTTGGTCCATCAACAGGAGATTTGTCTCCTGCTGCAGCTGCACTGCCTCCTGTTGGGCAGCTGCCTGGACAAGGGTAGCCTCCTGCTGGGCAGCCATGGCTTGTATCAGTGCCCGCACTACGTCTTCCATTGTGGTGAAAAGAAAAAAAAAACCCGCTCCCCTTTTTTTTTTTTTTAAATAAACACCCTCCTTCTTCCGCCGCACTGTGCACACCAAATCCCACCCCTGACACCAGTTGTGACAAGGTTCCTCCTCTACCTCGGTGGGTCCTGCACTTATAGGCGGATTTTGCTTGCCTCAGAGATCATTCCTTCTGGTAGAACCCACAGTCCAGGTCAATTCCTCCTGTGTCTGATCAGGAGTTGGGAGGTTTGGGGGGAACCCGGGCCCGCCCTCTACTCCGGGTTCCAGCCCAGGGCCCTGTGGATTGCAGCTGTTTAGAGTGCCTTCAGGAACAACTGCACGACAGCTACAACTCCCTGGGCTACTTCCCCATGGACTCCTCCCAACACCTTCTTTATCCTCACCACAGAATCTTCCAGCAGTATGCTCTCTCACTCTCAGCTCCTAGTGCCTCTTGCTCCCAGCTCCTCGCACGCACACCACAAACTGAAGTGAGCTCCTTTTTAAACCCAGGTGCCCCGATTAGCCTGCCTTAATTGATTCTAGCAGCTTCTTGATTGGGAGCAGGTGTTCTAATCAGCCTGTCTTCCTTAATTGTTTCCAGAAAGTTCCTGAGTGTTCTGGAACCTTCCCTGTTACCTTACCCAGGGAAAAGGGACCTACTTAACCTAGGGCTAATATATCTGCCTTAAACCACTCTCTTGTAGCCATCTGGCCTGACCCTGCCACAGCACACAATATAACGGTGAAGGGGAGATATTTGGTCGCACGCTGAGGAGATTAAGGCTAAAGCCTCACTTTATTTAACATCTTCCTTAAATATCTGGAAGAAAAGATAAACACTACATTAATTAAACCTGCAGATGATAACAAAACCTGCAGTGAAGATGCCACACTAATAGAAAGGGATCTGAAAAAGTCAGAATTTTGAGCAAGAAACTAAACAATGGGATAAAACCTGGGAAAACACAATTTTAGCATCTGGGGGAAAATAATCCCAAACCACAGCTATTCAGTGGGGGAGAGAGCAGTTATGGAATGGAAGTGAAATGCTGAGAAAATAATAATGCTAAAAGCAATTGATGGGTTCAAAGATCTCCAATTTCAGGCATCCCTATCAAAGATAGGACTGAATGTATCATGAGATACAAGGAGAAAATACAGAATTACAATAAGGCAGTATAAACAGACAAAATCCAACTGAAATGAGGGTGGGTTTGGGGTTCCAATGATCATCAGGTCTGTGGAATTTTGCTAGAACTAGGTAGAAATTTTTTGCACAGACCCTTTTCATCAAACTTTTACTGCCATGGGGACCCAATACTGATGGTGCGTGCTGTCTTTGGGGATGTAGTGACCTGACTACCACCCCCCAGCCTGGTGGAATTGACAAGTTGAGAGTCTAATGTGAGAGCTAATTGGATGCTGCTCTTCTTTAGGGAGATACTGTGGAGGGCCACTATCCTTACCCATCCAATTATAATTTTATACCAACTGAGGAAAGGGCCTGATTCTACCCTGTAAGCAGAAGCAGCTGACGAGCAACACTTCCATTTTCATTACAGCTGCTGTTACGCTGCACCCCATATTCTTCATAAAATATTGCTGTGATATGAATGTGGCATACCTAAGATGTTTCATGAGGGATGGGTCATGTGAGTTATCATTGGAAAGGTTATGATTTTCTGAATGTGATTATTCAATTTGTATGCATGTGTCAGTTCTGTATCTGAAGTTAGGAATATTGACTATGTAGCAATTACAACTGTGTGTGTGTACTTGGGGAATGCCCACTAGACAGTAGGCAATCAGCCTGAATGGGGCATTAGGAAAGACAATAGAATGGGTCTTTGAAGATTCTAATCTCTCATCTTCCTGGAGTTACTTCCTGTGGACATTACAAGTAAATCTTGTCTCATGGTGGCTTTAACACTGCAAGGTCATGTGATAATGACGTGGTATGGAGTACCACCTTGAACACTGCTGGTATTTTTCCACTGGAAACAAAGGATTCCTGCCTTATTTAAATCCTATTAAAGGTTGGGAAGTGAGTCAATCAGGAGTCTTCTCCATTGCCTCCCCGCCCAAGAAGGAAGACTGCTGAAAGCACTTGAAGAAACAAAGGAACTAAGCAGGGAAAAGCAAGGGCTGAGTCCAGGCTAAGGCCATGGCTATACTTGCAGATGTACAGCGCTGCAAGTTAAACCCATCTTCATACAGCTGAGTAGGGAAAGCACTGCAGCCTGTCCACACTGACAGCTGCCAGCGCACTGTCATGGCCACATTTGCGGCACTTGCAGCAGCTTTGGGAGCGGTGCATTATGGGTAGGTATCCCACAGAACACCTCTTCCCATTCTGGCGCTCGGGGTTGTGGGAAGGGGGCATGGGGTATGGTGCATTCTGGGTCCTGTCCCAACCCCCCGTGATGCATCGCTTCGTATCCCAGCAATCCCTGTGTTTCCGTCCACATTTGGCGCCATCTTTCAAGGGTTTCTTTGCAGCGCGATCTGTGTTCTGTTTCGGTCCGTGGGAAATGGACCCCGAACTGCTGAGGAAAATACTGACGAGTCTCGCCAGCACGTCACGTTTGGCAGTCGAGCTCTTCCTTAAGATCCAAAGTGACAGCAAGGAATCCGACGATGACGATGATATCGACTTGCATAACGCGTACGACACTAACTTGCTTGTGGCATTCATGAACATGCTATGCACCGTGGAACGCCGCTTTTGAGCTCGGGAAACCAGCACAGAGTGGTGGGATCACATCGTCATGCAAGTCCGGGATGATGGGTGCAGAACTTTCGGATGAGAAAAGCCACTTTCATGGGACTGTGTGAGGAGCTCGCCCCCGCCCTGCGGCGCAAGGACACGAGATTGAGAGCTGCCCTGATGGTGGAGAAGCAGGTGGCTATTGCAATCTGGAAGCTTGCAACTCCTGACTGCTATCGATCGGTAGCGAACCGGTTTGGAGTGGGAAAGTCGACCGTTGGAATCGTGCTGATGCAAGTTTGCAAGGCCATTAATCGTATCCTGCTCAGAAGAACCGTGACTCCGGGTAATGTGCAGGACATTGTGGCTGGCTTTGAACAAATGGGTTTCCCTAACTGCGGCAGGGCGATAGATGGGACGCATATTCCTATTCTGGCACCACCCCACGTAGCATCCGAGTACATTAATCGGAAGGGGTATTTCTCCATGGTTCTCCAGGCGCTTGTGGATCACCGTGGGTGTTTCATTGACATTAATGCAGGCTGGCCCAGAAAGGTGCATGACGCACGCATCTTTTGGAACACTGCCCTGTTCTGGAAGATGCAGTCCGGGACTTTTTTCCCAGACCGGAAGATCATGGTAGGGGAAATTGAAATGCCCACTGTGATCCTTGGAGACCCCGCTTACCCTTTAATGCCATGGCTCATGAAACCCTACACAGGGATCCTTGACACCAGCAAGGAATGGTTCAACTACAGGCTGAACCAGTGCCGAATGACTGTGGAGTGTGATTTTGGCCGTTTGAAGGGCCGCTGGCGATCTCTATATGGGAAGCTGGACTTGGCTGAACACAGCATCCCCACGGTTATATCCACGTGCTGTACCCTCCATAATATTTGTGAAAGGAAGGGTGAAATGTTCACTCAGGCATGGACCTCAGAGATTCAACACCTGGAGGCTGAATTTGAACAGTCAGAGAGCAGGGCTATTAGAGGGGCCCAGCGTGGGGCTGCAAGGATTAGGGATGCCTTGAGGGAGCAATCTGAGGCTGAAAACCACCAGTAATGTCTGCTGCCCTGCACAGCCCTGAAGTGAAGTGGTTCCAGTGTTATTAGGAATCTGTCTTTGCTAAGCTGATTTGTGTTTGCTAAGCTGACTTGTGTTGCCTGTTTCTTTCCTGGGCTGAGGTATCTTTTACTTTATGCAATAATAAAGACTGTTTTCACATCCATTTATTAAAGAGAAAATACATGTATTAAAAAGAAACACAACTGCTTGTGAGACAGAAAGGGCAAGGGGGTGGTGGGTGGTGTGGGGAATGGTTCAATCACAGGTTATGGTATGTCCTGCTCTCATACTCGGCCTTCCTGTCTGGAGTGCTGTGCAATGAGTGCTGCACTTCAGGACGTCTATAATTCAGGATGGGGGTTGAGTGCAGTGGGTAAGGGTCATAGTTTCCAGTGCTGGGTGGTGAAGCTACAGGTGTTGGAGGCAGCTGGTGTGGGCAATAAGAACCTGGATGTTGGGTGAAGTGGGCAGGAGGTGACATGGGGGCACAAGGCAAAGAGTTTTGGGACAATGGCTGCAGGGGTGGGGGCGGTAGTGCTCCGCCTGCATGGCGATGAGCACCTGGATAGAGTCCGCTTGGCACGCCATGATGCTAATCAGTTCCTTTGTGCTTTCCTGCCAGAGCTGCACACTTTGCCGCCGGTGCAGAGTGTTTTCCTGGCGGCGCCTGCTTTCGCTCTCCCTCCACTCCCGAGCATTTTGATTCTCTTTAAGAGATTGGTTCATAACTTCCTGCAGCATGTCTTCTTTCATTCTTCTGGGCCTCTTCCTGAGCCTTTGGAGTCTCTCAGCTGGTGATAAGACGGACGGAGGAGATCTCAAGGTTGCATCTGTGAAGGCAAAATGCAACACTTAACAGAGGCAGCATTGTTTTATGCCAGACAGAGCAATGATTCCCCCACTCTTAAGGAGGGCACACACAGTCTACAAAACAGCACAATTTTCCCGTCCCAAACAGAGCGCACAGAACCCATGGGAGCCCCAAAATGGTGAGTAAGCACAGGGTCATGGGGGATTGTTTGTTTCACGGATGTACTGTCCGGTGGGTTTCTTGTGTCTTGGGGAAAGCCAAAAGTTGCAGGGGGAACCTACACTGAACACTGTCCCCACATTTCCCACAGGAGTTCATCCTGGAATATATCTCGCTGTTGAGGGTGACCGGGGAAGCAAGGGAGGGTCTTCTACTGCAATGCGGCTTCCGCCCTGGCCCATATACAGCTTGCCTTTGTGCAGCAATGGTCCCCCCGCCCCTCGCGGCACAGTGGCACGGACACGTTAGCCTGACTGGGACAAGGACCACAGCTGCTCTCCCAATAAACCTGCACAAGCGCATTGCCCATGCTCTGGATGAGATTTTTGAAGAGATTGCAGTGGCCGATTACCATGATGTGATAAACCACATCAATGCGCTCTTCCGCATCTAGGCATGCATGCAGCCCAAACCCTCCTCGCCCAAGGAGCCCACACTGAAACAACTCCTTCCCGAAAAAAAAGCTGCTTACCGCGAACCTGCTCTTCTCTTTCTCCTCCACCACGTACCAGCCGCTGCGACTGGCTCCCTTGCGACTGGCTCCCTTCCTCCTGGCTCGAGAAGAGCTCCTGGCTGCATGCCCCCAGGGAGTCAGGGGTGTCTCCCCCAGCCCCAGCACCCTCACTCCTGCTTTATTCCACCCCCTTCTCCTCCTCTCCTTCCTCCTCCTCCTCCTCCTCCTACCGCTCTCCCATGTCCACGGTGGTGCTCGGAATAGAGGTGGGGTCACCCCCAAGTATCTCGTCCAGCTCTTTGTAGAATCGGCACGTTGTGGGGGGAGCATCCAAGCGGCTGTTTGCCTCGCGGGCTTTGTGGTACGCACTCCGCAGCTCCTTTACTTTTATCCTGCACTGCAGTGCATCCCAGTCATGGCCCCTTTCTATCATGGCCCTTGATATCTGGCCGAAAGTATCCAAATTCCTCCAGCTGGAGCGCAGCTGGGACTGGACAGCTTCCTCCCCCCAAACACCGATGAGGTCCAGCAACTCGGTATTGCTCCATACTGGGGCTCGTCTGACATGTGGAGGCATGGTTACCTGGAAAGATGTGCTGAGAGCACTCCATGCCTGGCTGAGCAAAGAGGAAGGGGATATTTAAAATTCAAAGGGAATTTAAAGGGTGGGACTGGAGGTTGGTCACCTGAGGCCAGGGCAATAGAGTTCAAATTGATGACCAGAGTGGCTAGAACAGGCATTGTGGGATACTTCCGAATACTTCTGGAGGCCAATAAGAGCACATTGGGTGGCCACACTAGAGACGCAGCGCACCTGTGGCAGCGCAACAAACGATATTCCTCTCGGGGAGGTGGAATACCAGCAGCGCTGTACGTGCGGAGATGAAGCGCTGAACGTGCCTTGCAAGTGTAGACGGCAGTGAGGTACAGCACTGTGGGCGGTCTTATTGCGCTGTAACTCGTGAGTGTAGCCAAGGCCTAAGACAGGGGTCTAGCCTGTGAAGAGAAATAACTGGAACTCTAAGCTTCAGAAACTCTGCAACCTGCCTAAAACAACATTTAGAGTGATAAATTACTATTTGTAACCTGGTTATTTAGTGAATTAAGCCGAAGCTGCATGTTTTGTTTTATTTGCTCAGTAATCTGCTTTGTTCTGTTTGCTATCCCTTATAATCACTTAACATTTCCCTTTTATAGTTAATAAACTTATCATAGAATCATAGAATATCAGGGTTGGAAGGGACCTCAGGAGGTCATGTAGTCCAACCCCCTGCTCAAAGCAGGACCAATCCCCAACTAAACCATCCAAGCCAGGTCTTTGTCAAGCCGGACTTTAAAAACCTCGAAGGAAAGAGATTCCACCACCTCCCTAGGTAACCTATTCCAGTATTCATCACCCTCCTAGTGAATTTTTTCCCCTCATATCCAACCTAAACCTCCCCCACTGCAACTTGAGACCATTACTCCTTGTTCTGTCATCTGCTACCACTGAGAACAGTCTAGATCCATCCTCTTTGGAACCCCCTTTCAGGTAGTTGAAAGCAGCTATCAAATCCCCCCTCATTCTTCTCTTCTGCAGACTAAACAATCTCAGTTCCCTCAGCCTCTCCTCATAAGTCATGTGCTCCAGCCCCCAATCATTTTTGTTGCCCTCCACTGGACTCTTTCCAATTTTTCCACATCCTTCTTGTAGTGTGGGGCCCAAAACTAGACACAGTACTCCAGATGAGTCCTCACCAATGCCAAATAGAGGAGAATGATCACGTCCTTCGATCTGCTGGAAATGCCCCTGCTTATACAGCCCAAAATGCTGTTAGACTTCTTGGCAACAAGGGCACACTGTTGACTCTTATTCAGCTTCTTGTCCATTGTAACCCCCAGGTCCTTCTCTTCAGAACTGCTGCCTAGCCATTCGGTCCCTAGTCTGTAGCAGTGCATGGGATTCTTCCGTCCTAATGCAGGACTCTGCACTTGTTGAACCTCATCAGATTTCTTTTGGGCCAATCCTCTAATTTGTCTAGGTCTCTCTGTATCTTATCCTTACTCTCCAGCGTATCTACCATTCCTCCCAGTGTAGTGTCATCTGCAAACTTATCCTCCAGATCATTAATGAAGATATTGAACAAAACCTGCCCCAGGACCGACCCTTGGGGAACTCCACTTGATACTGGCTGCCAACTAGACATGGAGCGATTGATCACTACCCGTTGAGCCCGACGATCTAGCCAGCTTTCTATCCACCTTATAGTCCATTCATCCAGCCCACACTTCTATAATTTGTTGGCAAGAATACTGTGGGAGACCGTATCTAAAGCTTTGCTAAAGTCAAGGAATAACATGTCCACTGCTTTCCCCTCATCCAAAGAGCCAGTTATCTCATCATAGAAGGCAATTAGGTTAGTACGACTTGCCTTTGGTGAAATGCTGACTGTTCCTGATCACTTTCCTCTCCTTTAAGTGCTTCAGAATTGATTCCTTGAGGACCTGCTCCATGATTTTTCCAGGGACTGAGGTGAGGCTGACTGGCATGTAGTTCCCTGGATCCTCCTTCTTCCCTTTTTTAAAAGATGGGCACTACATCAGCCTTTTTCCAGTCATCCGGGACCTCGCCAGATCGCCATGAGTTTTCAAAGATAATGGCCAATGGCTCTGCAATCACAATCACCAACTCCTTTAGCACCCTCAGATGCAGTGCATCTGGCCCCATGGACTTGTGCTCTTCCAGCTTTTCTAAATAGTCCTGAACCACTTCTTTCTGCACAGAGGTGTCTCTATCCAGAGCAGGACTTGGCCATATTATCTTACTTCTAAGAGCTTCCTCAGCTGTAGCAGTAACTACTGTGATGGGGCAAGGCCAGAGGGCTATAGGAAAGTGGTAAGGAACCAGTATGTTAGCCCCAGGCTAAACAAATCCCTGATACCTTATGGCAGTTGCTCCAGGTTAATCAAGACACCTGGGGCCAATTAAGAACTTTCCAGAAGGCAGGGAGGTTGATTGAGACACTTGCAGCCAATCAGGGGCTGGCTGAAACTAGTCAAAAGCCTCCCAGTGAGTCAGTGAGGGGCGCATGTCAGGAGCTGTGGAAGGAGGTTGTGTGTGAGGAGCTGGGAGCAAGAGGCACTAGGAGCTGAGAGTAAAAGGGCGTACTGCTGGAAGATCCTGTGGTGAGGATAAAGAAGGTGTTGGGAGGAGTCCATGGGGAAGTAGCCCAGGGAGTTGTAGCTGTCGTGCCGTTGTTCCAGGAGGCACTCTAAACAGCTGCAATCCAGAGAGCCCTGGGCTGGAACCCAGTGTAGAGGGCGGGCCCGGGTTCCCCCCAAAACTCCCAACTCCTGATCAGACACAGGAGGAGTTAACCTGGACTGTGGATTCTACTAAAGGGGAAGATCTCTGAGGCAAGCAAAATCCGCCAATAAGCGCAGGACCCACCGAGGTAGAGGAGGAACTTAGTCACAACTGGTGTCAGTGATGGGATATTGGTGTGCACAGTGCAGCGGAAGAAGAGGGGTGTTTAAAAAAAAAAAAGGAGCGGGTTTATTTATTTATTTTTTCACCACAATGGAAGACGTAGTACGGGCACTGATACAAGCCACGGCTGCCCAGCAGGAGGCCACCCGTGTCCAGGCAGCTGCCCAACAGGAGGCAGTACGGCTGCAGCAGGAGACCAAGCGCCTGTTGATGGACCAGGCCGCTCAAGACCGTACTATGTTGCGGGAACTGGTAAACCAACTGAAGGCCCTTAGAGAGATGAACCATGGCCATGATGGGACACGGCACATACGGGCCAGCAATTGCCTGCAGAAAATGACAGGGAATGATGACATAGAGGCATATCTCCTGGCCTTTGAGAGGACAGCCCTACGGGAGGCCTGGCCTCAAGATCAGTGGTCTGGCATCCTCGCCCCATTCCTGTGCGGGGAGGCCCAGAAGGCCTACTATGATCTGCCTGAAGAGGCTGCAGCAGACTACCCCCAGCTGAAAGCAGAGATCCTGGCCAGATCTGGGGTAACAACTGCAGTGCGGGCCCAGCGGTATCATGAGTGGAGGTACCAGGAAGACAAAACCCCGCGATCCCAATTGTATGACCTCATCCATCTCGTACGAAAGTGGTTGCAAACTGAGTCCCGGAGCCCAGAAGAGATACTAGAGGTTCTGGTCATCGACCAATACATGAGGGGACTACCACCAGACCTTCGCGCGTGGGTAAGCCAGAACGAACCCTCCACCTATGACGAGATTGTGGCAATGGTAGAGAGGCGAAGGACGGCGAGGGAACTGACCAGACCAGTTAAGGAAGCGGAACCCAGGGTTAAACTAGCAGCACCAAGCCCTAGATTTCGAGTGACTGGGCCACCAGGAGGGCCCAGGTGGAAAAAGAGAGGGGCTGAAGGCCCACCAGAGGCCATAAAGAGTCGGCGCACCGAGGAGGAAGAAGATTGTGATGTTAGACTTCCCAAACCAAGAGACCGGGGAATGCCTAGGTTCCATAAAGATGTTATGAATGTGGTGAGCGGGGACACATAGCAGCACAGAGTCCCAGCACCGAGGAGCCTATGCAATGTAACTTGGGGGATTGGGAGGTCCCATGCTCCCTTATCCACCTTGCGGGCATCGCATTAGCCCCGCATAACTACACTAGACGGGTGAAGATAAATGGAGTAGAGACTATAGAGCTTGTGGACTCCGGGAATACAATCACCCTAATATTGGGGAAGCTGGTAAAAAGTAGCCAGCTGCTACAAGCCAAACGCGTAGCAGTGACGTGCGTGCATGGGGCCATAAGCCATTACCCCACCATCCAGGTGGAGATAGAGGTTCAGGGGAACCCCACTGAGGTGACAGTGGGTGTAGTTCCTAAACTCCCGTATCTTGTAGTCATTGGGAGGGACTATCCAGAGTTTGATAATTTACTCCCCCCGGAGAGGTTGGAGGGAGGTGGGGACCCTGAGGGCAGCGACTTGTCACCGGGGGAATGTCAACCCCTGATGTTCGCTGAGATTTCTCAGGATCTGTTCTCAGTCCCCCAAAAGACCCAGAAGACAAAAAGGGAGAGGAAGGCTGCAAAAGCTTTGGGAACCCGGATCCTGACGCAAGGCCAGAAGATCGCCCTAGTAGGCAGACGGACACGAGCAGCCAGAGAAACTACCACCACAGAAGGTGAGCCGGAGGCTGGCCCCGGCCATGATGGAAGTGAGCCATTGGAAGCAACAGAGGCTGGCCCCTGGGAGCTCGGGCAGGTTAGTCCCAGGAGAGAGACTTTCGGGCGGGACCAGGCAGAGGACCCTAGATATGATAACGCCAGGAAAGAGGTGGCTGAGATAGATGGAGTACCTGTGGATGAGAAGGTCCATGGTCCAGGACCTTACTTTATGGTGAAGAAAGATCTTCTGTACCGTGTGGTGCAAATGCAGGAGCAAGAGATACATCAACTTCTGGTGCCACGAAAACATCAAAAAGCCATATTGAGCCTCGCCCACAGTCACCTATTTGGCGGACACCTAGGGGTAGAGAAAACCCAGGCACGGATCCTGCGGAGGTTCTTCTGGCCAGGAGTACATGAAGATGTCCGACGATACTGCACCTCTTGTCCGGAGTGTCAGTTACATAGTCCGTGCCCGCACTTCCGGGCTCCTTTGATACCTCTTCCAATAATAGAGGTTCCTTTTGAACGCATAGCCATGGATCTGATAGGGCCCCTTGAGAAGACAGCTCGGGGCCACCAACATGTGCTTGTTGTACTGGACTATGCAACCCGGTACCCGGAAGCTGTTCCCCTATGCAACACGGCTTCCAAAACCATAGCTAAGGAGTTAGTACAGATCTTTGTCCGAGTTGGGCTACCCAAGGAGATATTGACTGATCAAGGGACACCTTTCGTGTCCAAGTTGATGAAAGATCTCTGTTCATTACTCCATGTACAAGCCCTACGGACCTCTGTATACCACCCGCAAACAGATGGCCTTGTGGAAAGGTTCAATAGCACCCTCAAGGCCATGATCAGGAAAGTGGTGAGTCAGGATGGGACAGATTGGGATACCCTATTACCTTACCTCATGTTCGCCATCCGGGAGGTTCCGCAAGCCTCCACAGGTTTCTCTCCATTCGAACTATTATACAGGCACCACCCCCAGGGCATATTGGATATAGCAAGAGAAGCGTGGGAAGAGGAGCCAAATCCAGGAAGGAACATAGTTGAGCATGTACTACAGATGAGGGATCGGATAGCCCGAGTTACACCTATTGTACGACAACACTTGGAGAAAGCACAGGAAACCCAACGAACCCATTTTAACCACCAAGCAAAGCTTCGACAGTTCCAACCAGGGGCTCGAGTGATGGTCCTGGTGCCCACAGAAGAAAGTAAGCTGTTGGCCCAGTGGCAGGGACCCTACGAAGTGATCGAAGCCGTGGGAAAGGTGAACTATAAGGTGCGGCAGCCAGGCCGCAGGAAACCAGAGCAAATCTACCACATCAAACTTCTAAAACCTTGGCACGATTGAGAGGCATGCTTAGTCACCCAGGAGACCCTTCCCCAGGAGGATAACTTACACGAGCAAGTAAGGATATCACCTGACTTGACGCCGATACAAAAGATTGAGGCAACTGACATGATTAATCGCAACTGAGATGTGTTCTCTACAAAACCGGGGCGGACAACTGAGACCTATCACCATATCCGCATGATCCCCGGAGCCAAGGTAACATTGAGACCCTACCGAATCCCAGCAGCCAAAAGAGAAGAAATGAAGGCCGAAGTGAAGAAAATGTTAGAATTAGGGGTTATTGAAGAATCTTAGTCAGTGGTCCAGTCCAATCGTTCTAGTGCCTAAACCTGACAGTACCACAAGATTCTGTAATGACTTTCGCCGACTGAATGAAGTATCCCAGTTCGATGCATACCCCATACCACGCATCGACGAACTGGTGGACCGACTGGGTAGTGCTCGATTCTTGACTACACTGGATCTGACAAAAGGATACTGGCAGATTCCCCTGACTAAAGAAGCTAAAGAAAAGACAGCGTTCTCCACTCCGGATGGGCTATTCCAGTACACTGTCCTCCCTTTTGGGCTACATGGGGCCCCGGGCACATTCCAGCGCCTCATGGATAAGCTGCTGCGCCCCCATACTAGTTATGCAGCCGCATACCTAGATGATGTCGTCATCCATACGCCAGACTGGGGAACCCACTTGGAGAAAGTTGAGGCAGTACTGCGCACCTTAAGGCGGGCTGGACTCACTGCTAATCCCGCTAACTGTGCCATAGGGCTAGCAGAGGCTAGGTACCTGGGATATATTGTAGGAAGGGGCATAGTAAAGCCCCAAATGAATAAGCTAGATGCGATTCAAAACTGGCCCCGGCCAACCCGAAAGAAGCAGGTCCGCGCGTGCCTAGGTGTGGTAGGCTACTACCGACGTTTTATTCCCCACTTCGCTGCTAGGGCAAATCCCCTAACGGACCGGGTGAAAGCCCGAGGTCCAGACATGGTGAAGTGGACCGATGCAGCAGAGGGGGCGTTCACTGACCTTCGGACGGCCCTTTGTAATGACCCCGTACTCATAGCCCCGGACTTTAACAAGGAATTTATTTTACAAACAGACGCTTCCAAGGTGGGGTTGCGGGCGGTTCTGTCACAAATGGTGGGAGAAGAGGAACACCCGATCCTCTACCTAAGCAGAAAGCTTCTCCCAAGAGAACAGAAATACACAATAGTTGAGAGAGAATGCCTTGCTGTCAAATGGGCTATGGAGACCCTACGTTATTACCTCTTGGGCCGGCGATTTACTCTTGTGACGGACCATGCACCCCTCCAGTGGATGCAGCAGAATAAGGAAAAGAATGCAAAGGTCACCAGGTGGTTCTTATCCCTCCAACCGTTCCAGTTCCGAATACGGCACAGGGCTGGATGCCACCATGGCAACGCTGATGGTCTGTCAAGAGCACACTGCCTGGCGTCCCAAGTTGCCCAACTCCGTTGTGTTGAGCAGAGGGGGCAGATATGTGACGGGGCAAGGCCAGAGGGCTATAGGAAAGTGGTAAGGAACCAGTATGTTAGCCCCAGGCTAAACAAATCCCTGATACCTTATGGCAGTTGCTCCAGGTTAATCAAGACACCTGGGGCCAATTAAGAACTTTCCAGAAGGCAGGGAGGTTGATTGAGACACCTGCAGCCAATCAGGGGCTGGCTGAAACTAGTCAAAAGCCTCCCAGTGAGTCAGTGAGGGGCGCATGTCAGGAGCTGTGGAAGGAGGTTGTGTGTGAGGAGCTGGGAGCAAGAGGCACTAGGAGCTGAGAGTAAAAGGGCGTACTGCTGGAAGATCCTGTGGTGAGGATAAAGAAGGTGTTGGGAGGAGTCCATGGGGAAGTAGCCCAGGGAGTTGTAGCTGTTGTGCAGTTGTTCCAGGAGGCACTCTAAACAGCTGCAATCCACAGGGCCCTGGGCTGGAACCCAGAGTAGAGGGTGGGCCCGGGTTCCCCCCAAAACTCCCAACTCCTGATCAGACACAGGAGGAGTTAACCTGGACTGTGGATTCTACTAGAGGGGAAGATCTCTGAGGCAAGTAAAATCCGCCAATAAGCACAGGACCCACCGAGGTAGAGGAGGAACTTTGTCACACTACTCAGAGAAGTCTGCAAGATGAAAGCCTCAGTGGGCTCTCCCCAGGCAAACTCCCAGTCAAACTCCCTCTGTTAGCCTCTCCGCTGCTCGCTGCTCAGCTGGCTCGCAACTGACTGCCTTTTTATAACAGCCAGGCCCACTCAAGGCCCACCTGGAACAAAGCACTTCCAATTATTATTTTTTTTTATTTATTCCACAACTCAGTTTGTGCAATTTTTAACTGGGGGTGGGGAGAAAGAGGTGTGCATATCTCCCTCCACGTTGAGGGAGGGGGCGATTTTTATGAGCTTACGCTATATAGATCTCTATACAGTGCAAGACAGTATAATTTGGGGTTTACACTCCAGAGGGTGTGTGCACAGGAGAGCTGGGCATTCCCCTAGCTGAGCCCTCCCACAGAAAGCTAATCGCGGACTCTGTGTGATTCTACAGCTGGGTGTGTCCCGCCCTGTGTGTTTGCTGGAAAGGGGCTTAATAGCCTGTCACAGCAGCACAGAGTAAGGGAAATCTAGGCTGGTAGGACAGGCAGGCTCAGTGGGACCCCAACACATCTGGTGGCACAATGATAGGGGAGGGGGTCCACAGCTGCTATTATAATTATAGGCACAGGCTGTGACATGCAGTCAGTCTTAGCTAAATGGTGAGGTTGCATAAAATATCAGGGCAAAACTAGGGTTGCCAATTTTACATGTCAGACATGTAAAGTGACATGTAAAGTTTACGTGACATGTAAAGTTTTAGACATTGACATTTGATAAATAATATTTGATATATCAGCTTCTGTGGCTTGAATTATTCCTGTTAACCATAGACTGAGCTAGAGGGCTGTTATACAGGGCCAAACCTATGTGCATTGATTCCCTAGGTCTTAAATCCTTTGGATATCACTGTCACAATCTGGCCAAGTCCTGCTCTGGATGGAGACAACTCTGATGTGGGTAGGGGGAAAGAACTGGGATGGGAGGGGACTTAGATCTGAGGAGGACCCAGGTTTTGTAGGGAGAACTAGCACTGGCAGGGCATCCTGTGCACTGCACAAGGCAGGATCATGATCATGTAATTACAGCCTGTATCATAATGTGTACACGCAAGGGGCCAAATTAAGGTTGCAGAGGTAGATAGCCATATAAAGCCACCTGGCTGTGATGTTATTGGGCTCAGGAAATTAGTTTTCTACTCTGGTTCCCAATACACTAGTAATTGCCAGTAGTACAGTAATAATTCCTGCACTATATGTATTTAATTTGTGAGGAATTTAGATCTTTTTATTCTGATTTATCATTTGCTTCCTATAATAATTCAATTGCCAGATCATGTACACTTCACTTATTTAATATCTATAAAATCTCTACCTACACCCTTAGCAGCATTAGTCATTTCCTACCTTGATTACTGTAAAGGCCACCTACCCTTTACTCTCTACTATTAGATTACAATTTATTGAACATTTCTGCTTATACATTAGAACCTTGGGTTGAGACTGAACTGGGGATGTGCAGCAAAATTCCATAGTCATCTTTGAAATTCTCAACTCTGTCCTGTAGTCCTTACTCAAACACAACTCCCATTAAAGCAATTTACCAATTGAATGTTTAGTTACCTAATTTAATTTGACACCTAACACTTCAGTGATTGTGAAAAATATAGGGCCAGATTTTAAACCTGCCTGAGCATTATGTATGTAAAATGCATGCAAAAATAAGGCTCAAATTATGTGCACTTTGCCACAATTGTGTGACCTCTTCAGATATTTAAATGGCCAGTAATGCATCTAATTTCAGCATACAATTTGCAAATCTGCACTATGCAATTTTGAAAAGGCAAAGTATTCTTTTTGTTGTTGGTCCATGCCTAGATTATCTTTAATCTCCACTCCATCCTCAGTGCTTAGTGGTCCCATTTCTTCTTTCCTTGTTTTCTTTTTATTTATATGGCTATAGACTCTTTTACCATTGACCTTTCCAAGGTCCATTTCTGCTTGTCTTTTGGCTGTGCCCACTTTTCCCCTACACTTTCTGTCCTCCACAAGGTAGCTTTCCTTGCTGATCCATCCCATCTTCCTTTCTTTGTAGTCTTTCTGCTTTCTCTTAATAACATGTTTGAGATGCTTACTCATCCAGTTTGGTCTGCAACCCTTCTCTATGAATTTCTTCCCCTTGATTGGGATACTGGCTTTGGATAGCCTCCCAAGGCCTGTGAAAGTGAGGGATCATTGTCCAGGATGGGTTGAAGATCCCTGATGATGCGTTGGAGGGGTTTTAGCTGGGGACTATAGGTGATGGCCAGTGGTGTTCTGTTGGTTTCTTTCTTGGGCTTGTCCCGCAGCAGGAGGCTTCTGGGTACACATCTGGCTCTGTTGATCTGTTTCCTTACTTTCTCGTGTAGGTATCATAGTTTTAAGAGTGCTTTGTGAAGATCTTGTAGGTGTTGGTCTCTGCTTGGCTGTAGACAATGGACTGTGTGGTGTGCTGGGATGGAAGGTAGGCATAGCGGTCGGTAGGTTAAACAAGGCATAAAGGTAGGCATAGCAGTTGGTAGGTTAAACAAAGACTGTGAATGGCTAGCCAACTACAAAAGCAGTTTCTCCTCTCTTGGTGTTCACACCTCCAGATCAGCTGCTAGCAGTGGACCTCATCCTCCCTGATTGCATTAACCTTGTTATCTCAAACCTGATTCTGGCCTGCATATTTATACCAGCCTCTGGAAATTTCCACCACATGCGTCTGACAAAGTGGGTCTTCGCCCACGAAAGCTTATGCTCCAATATATCTGTTATTCTATAAGGTACTACAGGACTCTTTGTCGCTCTTGCAGATCCAGACTGACACAGCTACCCCTCTGATAACTTTCAGAATGGAACTCTCTCTTATGTGCTCAGCCCTGCCTATGTATACATACTTTTACGTTTATATATTATATTGCACATAAAGGTCTCCAGTAGAGACACACACACATACAGTTATTTATATCATTTGCTCTATAGACTATTTATTCATCTTATTCTAGTTTAGCTTAGAAGCCATTGTGTATTTATTCAATAATTGTTTATGACAGCTCCTGCTTTCTTATTGTCGGTGTGCACACATGAATGCTATAGCACATGTTCTGAATATTGCATGCAGTCAGCAGTACATTTGCCTTTCTTGGCATACAATTATAAACCAACAAAGTATGTATTTTTCTTTGGCCATCAGTAAATAAAATAATTAATGAATTTTTATCTGTGACATGCAACATATGTGAAGACACTGAGGGATAATTACCGAATCCAAAGCCTATTGAAGTCAATTGTGAGGTTCCTCTAGTCAGACTCCAACTGACTTCAGTTGGCTTTGGATCAGACCTACGTTTTTATAGAAGTATACAGGGGAGTCATACCTGCATTTCCTAATAGGTTTTAGTTGAGTTCCTTCTGCTGCTGAAGACAATGACAGAACTCTTGTTGACTTCAATGGATGAAGGTCCACTGTTTGTTATTATGTTTCTACCCCTGACTAATAAGAATCCTTCTAAGCCTTGATCTTAAAGCAGAAAAAAAATACCCTTTTCAACATACTAGGTGTTTTTCAGAAATTGATGGTTAGCACTTAAAACTTGATCCTGTACAACTGAAGTCAACAGGAGTTTTGACTCAGTTGAAAATAGGATCAGATTCTCAGATATCAAGCTGATAGGCCCCCCAGAAAAGTAATCAGAGACAGGAAGTGGAGGCCTGGTCAGTACAACTGAACTCTGATCCATAAATTACCTTGTAAGGGATTTTGGTTTTAATGATAATTATATTAAATGCCAGATTGGAGTTTCTTTCTTTTTTAGGTGTGCTTTCTGGAAAGTTTTGAGGACAAGAACACCACTTTATTTTTTTTAATCTCCCAGATCCCTAGAGTAATTTTAGCAGTGAATATGCACTACTAAGCATATAAACCATTTTTCTTTCATATATATATAGGCATGTCTATGTGTCCATGTCTATGTTAGTTTAAAGCTTCTAAAATATTTACTGTTGCTTGAAGCATATTGAACCTTCATTTAGTAAAGACTAAATTGACTCTCATTTGCATGTTACAAGGTGAACAAGAACTCCATATTGACTTATTTTGGTAGACAACTGTTGTATATAACTGGAATCTATACAGGTATAGACATTTGTTTTCCAAACTGGCTACTGGTGGAATTAATAAACACTCATACTGTACAAATCAATGAAGGATTCATTTAACTATTTAGCTGAGGTCTCTTTCTATTATTGTGTTGAAATAAGATTGCCTAGCATTCTGTCATGCAGGTTTTAAAATAGCTGAAACTCAACCAACAAGAGAGAGGTGCTAAATCTAAAACATGATTAATAAAGAGAGGAGGAAAAAAGACAGATTGCAACAGCATTACTTGGAAAATACTATAATCATTTCATGGACTGGTATTTCAGATCTTATTGTGAAAAATGCTTTAAGAGGACTATGAGTATGTCCATTAAATATACCTTTAATAACAATTACATTTAATAACCATTATGTTTCTTATTGAATGGCATTTAATCATAGTAATCCTTCATACTTAAATCTTGTTAATTTGATTAATACTCATGTAAAACATAGATAAGTTACATTAACAATTTTGGGTAGGTTGTGTATATTGTTACATTTGTAGCATATTATTTATCTTCATTAAAAGGACGTTAAGACTTGGTTCTAATGTGATATTAGACACTTTGCTATGTTTATTCGTACACCCATCGATACTTAATCAGAGTTATTTGTCAAGGGTTACATTTTTAAATGGACTTACACCACTATATCAGGCTGATGCATATGGAATAACAGGGTTAAAGAGGTCATTGCACAAACTGAGTATTCTAAGGAAGGTAGCACACACATGTTCTTAGATTGCAAAAAGTTGTGCCTGCCAGAGGCTGCAGATATGGACAAGAAAATGCCTCCACCATGGCACTTTGAATCAAGGGCACTTGTGCACAGGTAACCAGCTGTCCCGCATTGCATTGTAAGAACAGTCACATTACACAGAACATCCAGATTCAAAGCAGCAGACAATTAGCAACAATCTGAGGCTGTCTGGCAATCCAGCCACAACATACACACTGTGGCCAGGTTTTGCTTACAGAGAAGGAAGGTAGGAAGGCAAATATGGTGATCACATCCCTGCAGCCCGCGCCACTTCCTGTAGCTTCCATTGGCCTGGAACGATGAACTGCGGCCACGGGGAGCTGCGGGTGGCCATCCCTGCGGACAGTCAATGTAACCACTGTCTCGCGGCCTGCCAACTGATTACCCTTATGGGCCACATGTGGCTGGAGGGCCACAGGTTGCCCACCGCTGATATAAATTCTTCACTACATGAAAAGTTTAAGTAACTTCCATCTTGCAATACCAACTAGAATCTTTCTAAGTAAAGGGGCAAACTAACTAGATGGGGTGGGATCTGAGTTACTACAGAGAATTCTCTCATGGGTGTCTGGCTGGTGAGTCTTGCCCACATGCTCAGGGTTTAGCTGATCACCATATTTGGGGTCGGGAAGAAATTTTCCTCTGGGGCAGATTGGCAGAGGCCCTGGGGGTTTTTCGCCTTCCTCTGCAGCGTGGGGCATGGGTCACTTGCTGGCGGATTCTCTGCATCTTGAAGTCTTTAAACCATGATCTGAGGACTTCAATAGCTCAGACATGGGCTAGAGGTTTATTACAGGAATGGGTGGGTGAGATTCTGTGGCCTGCGTTGTGCAGGAGGTCAGACTAGATGATCATAATGGTCCGTTCTGACTTTAAAGTCTATGATTTTATGAGTCTATGAGAACTGATACTCCCCATGATAATAGTCTAAGAGTTCATGTTTTGAAGGCTTCTATCATTTTGAGATATTTCCCATACTTTTTCAAGTATTTAGTTAATATTTTTAGCTGAAGTTTTCAGACAGGGTTAATTAGTGATGTATATCTATAACACCACACTCTAAATTAGAGCTTCCCTCTCAGAGAATGATTGAAATAACAATAATAAAAATAAATAAATAAATAAACAGGGGGTGAGGTCTGACCTCTAAAAGTTATGTCCATGGCTTCACTGAAAATCAACTTCCACCAATGGACTAATTCCATTATAATCAATGAAGTTACTCTGGATTTACACTAACATGACTGAAGTGGAATTTCATCTAAATTTCTCCAGAAGGAGATTAAACACATTTGGCCACATTCTCCATTCAGTTATACTGGCTTTACATCAATTTGACTATTCACTTCAGGGGAACTACTCACGCTTCAAATCAGTAGAAATAAGATAAAAATCAGGACAAACGTTGTGAAGCACATGAAAATATGGAAACAATAGTATGTGACTAAATTAAAGAATTAAAGAATGTGTCATAACATATACGCACAAGGAGGCCAAAATACATTTGTCCTTTCCTAACTTTGGAGTGTTTGACTTTGCAACCTTAATAATGTTCTTTTAATGGAGTGGGTTGTAGTTTGTTTGTTTGGTGTGTATGTGTGTGTGTGTCAATTTTCCTACATTTTTAAAAGAGCAAACTGAAAAAATAAACAAACAGAAATTGCATCATGTTGATACCCACATGGGTCATCAGCATGGTTGGAATCTCTGGATCCAACATATAAACCACTGCCATTTCAGCTAAAGGAGTAAGCAAGAAGAGTAGTAGGTTGCCATCCTCTTTGTGGACCAGCACTGGAGGAAGATGAGACATACACTTTGCCAGTGGGTTTCACAAATATTTGCTGACAGCAGAGGACTGCTGAGACTCAGGGCATGTCTACACTTACCCGTAGATCAACACTGCTGCAATAGATGCAGCGAGTTTTGATTTAGCGGGTCTGGTGAAGACACGCTAAATCGATGGGAGAGCACTCTTCAGTCCATTTGTGTACTCTGTCTCCCAGAGAAGCATAAGGGAAGTCAATGGGAAGCGTGAGGGAAGTCAAGCTCTCCCATCGACACAGCACAATGTAGGCACCGTGGTAAGTGGATCTAACTACGTCGACTTCAGGTATGTTATTCACGTAACTCAAGTTGCGTAATTTAGATCGATTTATCATGGTAGTGTAGACCCCTTCTGTTTCAACCCCTCTAAATTATCCTTGTTCAAGTCCTCCCTCTTCTCCACATTTGGCTCCTTGATTCAGTCTCCTTTTCCTGACCTAGCCAGCCCGACTGTCTATTCCTTAGGCTTCTCAATCCAGTCCCACTGTCCTTACCTAATAAATCCTAATCTCATCCTTAAGACTCTTCATCCCAGTCACCCTCTCTACCAAGTGTCCTAGTTCAGTGTTCTAGTCCACAGAGTCCAGTTTCTCCCTTCTTGTCTCCTCATCCAATCTGTTCCTCTCCCACACACTGGACTCTAGTTGCCCTTCCCTCATCCCTGTTTCACATCCCCAGAGGCTGCTAGGTCCAATCTCCTTATACAGGTTCTTCATCCAATCTCTGTGCGTCCCCGTCTCTTTGTCTCAGTTCTCCTGCCTACCCCAGCTCCTCATCAGATCTGTATTCCCTGTCTCCTTTCCCCCTCCATCCTACTGGTTTACAATCCAAGTCTCCTTACCTAACCAGTCTGAGCCTTCTCTCGGCTCTTCATAGGATCTCAGTTTTGCCCATCAATACCTTCAGGTTCCCCTCACACACACCAATTTCTTTGGATTCCCAGTCACAGTTGCTTTGCCCAGTCAATCACAATCCCCCCCATACCCGTAACTCCCAGGTTCTGTCTCACCTCCTTTAGAGTATCCAGTCTCAGTTTCACCCTCTGAGGCTTTTTGTCCCAATTTACTCCCCATTCCCCTTGCAGGTCCTGTTCTTTTCCCCTTATGAATTCAAACCAGGCAGCTTCCTCATCAAGGTGTGCAGGTGTGTGTGGGGCGGGTCATTGAAAGAACAGGAAAGACAGTGTTACCGAAATATCGGGTCCGCCTAGCTGAGAGCCAATAACAGCCAGACAGGGATAAGGAAAGAGAAATACTTTATTCTGCAAAATAAGGGAAGTCTGTGCCAAGTGACAGAACTTCCCTTAACATAGAAATTACAGGTCTTTTATACACACTGAGACAAAGCCCTGGTGTGTTAACATTTGATTGGTGCATGCTAGACCTCGAATGTCTGCTATCTGGTCAGTAAAAACTGGTATAGAAATAACTATCTCAGCTGGAAAACACTATTCTTGTGTAGGCGAAGGACAACTGTAAAAATGCAAGGTCTTGCGTAGGCGAGGCGTCTACTTCCACCTAGTGGTCTCTGATTACCATGGCTGCTGACTGATTATGACTTTCACAGTCCCCCCTCGGGCCTGACAAAAAACCCAAATTGTCAGGCCCGTTCCGCAATTTACGATCAAGTTGAAGGGACAGATACTGGGTTTTCCCTCGGGTAACAGAGCTTTTGGTGACAGCGGTACACAGACATTTTGCACATTGTAACATTACCCAAATAACACATAGAAAGAAAAGAAAAAAAATAATCCACTTCACAATTGTTCGGAAAAGTCCTGTAAACCATGACCCAAGGTCTGGGAGCAGATCCTCAAAACTAAAGGTATGATCGAGGGATACAGCGTGAAAAACAACAGCAGCATTCTTAATAGCTTGCAAATCCTTCTCAATTAAGCCAGAGTGATTAACATAAAAACAGCATTTTTCCCCAATGCGAGCACAAGCACCCCCCAATTCAGCATTCATAGCATCTAACACACGTCTATTTTGCAATATCACCTTTACTATTTCATCAATTTCTCCTTGTAACTTTTGAAAAACATCTATGGAGGCATTAGCTATTTTCTCTAATTCAACAGAAATATTTACAACAGCCTTTTCTAGCTCTACTACTCCCAACCCAGGAATGAGCGCTCGAACAAAGGAATGAAACCCCGTTTGCCTGACCACGAGGGGATTCTCTGCACGCTTTGTTCGAGTCCTTATGGGGGGGTTGAAGAGCCTATAAGAATAGCTTCCCAGGTTAAGGATCTGACTTGAGTCTAATGTTTTATTTATTTGGACATCTGGTATTACTCGGGCCACACCACATCGACCCCGCCAACCTGGGGGAAGGGCTTTGTAGGCACTGTGGCCACAGATGAAATACAAGCCAGGGGTCTCTAAGTAAAGGGTAAGGGTACTTCCTGCAATTCGATGGCGCCAGTCCACCCTAACATCCCGGTGCTTAGAGTTACCCAGTATTCGGTCTTGACACCTCCAATGGGACACATTTAAGTGGCCTAGGGCATGAGTATTATTCAGGATGCCCCCACAGTAGGTAACAGCAAATAAGGTAGATATGAAACCTGTAAGTGTTCCCAGGTGTTTTGGACAACCAGAAATCTTTTCGAGAGATGAGTGAGGCAACAGAATGCCAGAGTGAACATCCAGATAGTATGTATGTGTTTCATTTATGGGGCCTAATGGGCGGAATGACGGAAGCCATTGCCCCTAATAACGCATGCCTGTTGATTTTACAATTAAAGCCCTTTGCTGAAGGCAAGGTGTATTCTGGGCTTTTTTTTTGAAATTTTAAGGGGTAAAGGGTCCCATTTCTAATATCAAACTGAAGGGTTTGGTTACAGGCCTCAGGGGGGAGATAACCCATTTCCCTCCCAGTTCCTTGATCATTCCCAATACAAAGGGGCGATTTAAATCCAATCCCAAGGATATCAAAGAGAGGGACCCCCCTTGCCGCCCAGGAATAATGCCAAATCTCAGATGTTTTCCCATAGTTATTGTAATGGTGTTTCCCAACCCACACCCATTCAGTTTTCCGTACTACCTGTATGGAGAGTACTTCAGAGAGGTTTGCAGGTATACCCCATAGCCCTATTCCTTCTTCAGAACGGGTATGGTGACACAGCCAGCAATCAAATAAGTGTCCCAATGTGGCCAGTCGTTGCAGGGACCTGGCTGCTGGGTGGGGGTTGGCATGTAGAAAGGGCAAAGTTAAAAGAAGTAGCCACTGTATTCCTGGCTGCGAATTCATAATTATACAGTCTCAGGATTTAGTCCGTCTGAACAAGAGTTTCAGTCCTTCCAGAGGTTCAGTTTTCCAAGTATTGTCTGCTTCTGGCTCTTCCGGGTCGCGGTGGGAAGAGCTGGCGGGGCTCCCTCGAAGTCCGGAGTCGTCTGCTTCTGGCCCCGGACTAGGGGCTCGCTTGACTCGGGTGTGGTGAATCCAAGTGTCTCGTTCCCTCACTCGAATGGCAGTGTGGGAGGTAAGAAGGACTTGGAAAGGGCCCGCCCACCGGGGTTGGAGAGGCTCGTGCTTCCACTCTTTTACATAGACCCAATCCCCTGGCTTGATCCGGTGAGCAGGCACATCAGCGGGTAGGGACTGAAATTGAGCTGCATACCTGTTGCCAACTCACATGCTCGGGTGAGTGCTATTAATTCTGTCGCCTGGGCGGGCTGAGGTGGAGGGTCCCAGAGGCGCAGACTGTAATACCTCAAACTCAGTAGTTACTGCAAATCCAGATATGCGTTGGCCCTCCACGACCCGCACAGAGCCATCTGTGTACAGTTCCAGCTCAGCATTTGGAATGGGCACATCTGAAAGATCTGGTCGGGGTTTTTCTTGATGTTGCACTACTTGAAGACGAGTTCAGGTCAGCTGTTCTGCTCTCCCGGTCTCTGGATCCGTCCATGTAAATGCAAAAATATCCCAGCTGTCTTGATCTAGAGGAATACTGAAAAAGGCATTAGACAAATCTATTACAGAATAGCAAACGGTACCTCCTGGAATGGCAGTCAGGATCGTATAAGGATTAAGTCCCACATTGTGTTTTGCTTGTACAACCTTATTTACTGCATGTAAAACTTGGACAAATCGGTATACCGGTTTCCCATCTGGATCCATGTCAGGTTTTCTTACTGGCAGGATGGGAGTATTAAAAGGAGATTTGGTACGAATAAGTACCCCCATCCGTAGGAATGTACTGATAAGTTCTTGAAGGCCAAACAAAGCTTCTCGGGAGATGGGATACTGACGAATCCGAGGAATTTCAATGCCTGCTCTCAGGGTTATTTTTACTGGATCTGTCTGTAGAATTCCCAAATCTGCTTTTGAAGTGCCCCATAGGGAGGCTTTCACCTCCTGTCTGAGTTGCTCGGGTATGTTCATCGGGCCCATAGGCAGGATCTGGTCCTCCGAAGCCTGGGTCAACGCAGCACATAGTTGGGGAAGCTGGCGTTGAGGTAACCGGACAATGATTTTATCATCTGAAAAGAAAATCTGAGCACGTAGTTTACACAAGAGATCTCTGCCCAAGAGATTAACCGGAGAGTCTGGTGCTAGCAAAAATGCATGGGAGACAGAGATATCAGAGATTTCTACAGTAGCCTCCTGTAATACAGAACAGTCAAATGGCTTTCCGCCTATACCCATTACCGGAATGTTTTCGTTTGTGAGGCTCCCCTTCTTTGGCTTGGTAGTAACAGTAGAAAGTGCAGCTCCAGAATCCAAAAGGCAAGAATAAACAGTTCCTCCCAAAGTTAGATGAACCTGGGGGGTCGCTGGAGGAACAAACATAAGTAGTAAAATCATTTGAATAGGTGACAAGAGGACCCCCTGGTCGTTGTCATTCCTCACTATCAACGGCGTCTGTTCTTCCCACAGCCATTTGTTGCTGCGGTCGGTCTGGCCGGCGGGGCTGTCTCCCGGTACGTCGGTTTGGACACTCCCTCTTCCAGTGACCAAGCTGCTTACAATAGTTACACATATCATTGGCACGACTCGGGGCCCCCCCTTTTCCGTTTTAGGTTGCCATTTGGGGGGTCCCCTCCACCCTCCTTGTTTCTCATTTCTATTTCCAGCATTTACAAGGGCTGCCAGCATTCTCACCTGCTTGGTCTCTTGGATATTTTCCCTTGTGTGATATACACGGGTGGCCACACTTACCAGCTCTTCCAGGGACTTTCCTTCTGATCCCTCGAGACGCTGCAATCCCTTCTTGATGTCCGGGGCTGACTGAGAGATAAAAATAAGCCGGACTGTGGACTGTGTGTCCGCGGCCTTGGGGTCTATGTTAGTATAAATACAAAATGCTTTACAAAGTCTCTCATAAAAGTCGGAAGGGTGCTCTTCTTTCCCCTGCACAGTATTATGGACCTTTGACCAGTCTAGAGTTCGTTCCCCTGCTTGTTTTATACCTATTAGGATATAGTCTATAAATCTTTTTAGCTCCCTCATGTTGGTTGGATTGTTCGGATTCCATTGGGTCGGATTGATGAGAGTTATAAAGGCACGTCTCATTAATGCCTGGCAGTGATTTGTAGATTTTACAGCTTCTTGGGCACTTCTTGGCCGCCAGCCAGGTCTTAGCGGTGAGCAGTGTCTTATCTTCTTTTTTTTTGGACTGAGCTTCCTAGTTACATTTAACTCGTTCTGTTCCTTTTTTTCCTTCTCGGCTTCTTTTAACCTACAAAGGAAATCTTCACTCTCCACTCATACCTTTGTCCAAAAAAAATAATAATAAACATATATACATTACAGCATTATATAATACTTTAGTCTTATTATTTAATATACCAGGCGCAATGGAGTTTAGTAAGTTGGAATGTCAAAGGAGCCGTACTCAGCCAATCAGTTCCCAGGGCTGGCCAGCTCTGAGTGCAATGTTGTAAAAAGCGTTTCCTTAACATCCCTCTTTGAACACTGGCAGTGGCCATTTACTTAACATATAGTCTAAAGGACTGTCCTTAGAGGGTTTGCTCTGAGATCCACCCATCTTTCTCCTGACACTCAAACAGAGAATTAAACAGAAAAACAGAGGGAATTATGATCTAACAAAACAAAAAAAAACAGAACTAGTACAGATTTCCCTACTCACACTGACTGCTACAGGGGACGGGACAGAAGGATCTCAATTCAACCTCAGCGCTTCATCGCACGCTATGGCTTCCACTCTGAGGAATTATGAATGAGAGGCTCAGTCCCACCCACACACCCAACATCCAAGTGAATGAGACAGAAAATATTAACCAGTTAACCAGAACCAGAACCAGAACAGATAGTGTTTCCTTATCCTATTAGGACTCACCTTATCGGAGCACGAACCCCAGGGGCTGCGGTGAAGTCAGAAAGAGGGGCTAAGCACCCCGTTGGCGCCATTCCTAGTTCGCCGCAGCCATCCGGAGTCCAATGTCCGAGCTAGGTAGTCCCATCTGGGTCTACCGAAATATCGGGTCCGCCTAGCTGAGAGCCAATAACAGCCAGACAGGGATAAGGAAAGAGAAATACTTTATTCTGCAAAATAAGGGAAGTCTGTGCCAAGTGACAGAACTTCCCTTAACATAGAAATTACAGGTCTTTTATACACACTTAGACAAAGCCCTGGTGTGTTAACATTTGATTGGTGCATGCTAGACCTCGAATGTCTGCTATCTGGTCAGTAAAAACTGGTATAGAAATAACTATCTCAGCTGGAAAACACTATTCTTGTGTAGGCGAAGGACAACTGTAAAAATGCAAGGTCTTGCGTAGGCGAGGCGTCTACTTCCACCTAGTGGTCTCTGATTACCATGGCTGCTGACTGATTATGACTTTCACAACAGGTTACCTGCACTCAGTTCAGAAGCCCAGAGCAAGACCCAGATGGCCTGGATCAGCCCAGAGCTGCAATTATAGGGATAGTCCTGCTGAATCCCAAGTTAGAGCATACCCAGTGCATATTGAATCATCAGGGAATTTATTTGCTAAAATCTATGATATCTCCACTGAATATGCGTGAACTGCAGTTTTTCAAATACTTATAACTGGCCAAAATGTGGATATTTTTATGGCAATAGCAAAAAGCTAATTCCTGATCCCAGTTTGATGCCCCCGCCAAGTTCAAGTCCCTGCTCCAAAACACAGGAGAGTTACAGATTTTTAAAGAAAAAGTCTCAAGAATGTTTTAACATGGACAAAGGAACATATTTTCCCTACCCACATTCCTGGAAATGGCTGAGCTATTTTGGCTGAAATTAAAATTTTTAAAAAGAAATAAAATAAAAACTGTTTGAGCCAGACACAGGACTTGGAACATTTCAGCCTAGCTGGTTAAAGTTTGGTAAAGTTCTAAGCAACTGAAAAGAGGCTTGTATAACAGGCAGTGCCCGCCAACCTGAACAATAGGCAGTACTACCAACTCCACTATAACAATTAACCTTTTCTCTGAACTCCTTCTAGTTTGTCCATAACGTTCTGGTAGTATGGTGACAGAAAATAATTCAATAGTCTGATTGCAGTGGAACCATATAGAAAAATACTGGTATGATAAAATTGTCTATTCAGCTTGATGTTTATGTGGCTTTGTTGCTGCCTTTTCATGTTGCAAACCTATCTGTAAGTTGTTTACCATGAGTTTTTGCTTTTCAGGTGTTTCTCTCTCATGAAATATCTGTGTTTCAGATTTATTCACCCACAATTTCATTGACTCCTCTTATGCCAAGGTGAATCTCATCCCTTTCCTTCTCTCTCTCTCCAGCCACCACTCCATATTTTGTCCATGGTATTAATCTTTCTATCTCCTTTTGCATTATATATTTCTCCTCATTGGTATTTGCATTTCCTCAAAATTTAGCATCATTCTTTAACTTTGAAAGACAATATCTTCAGAAACGAGTGCATGAATTATTTGAGATCTGAAAACCATGCCTTGCTATGAGAGATGTAAATACCTAAATCTATTTTACTTCACAAAGAGAATGTTAAAAGGTGCCTTGCTCATGATCGATAATCATCAGCTCAGGGACAAGAGATCTGATATTAGAGGGCTCTTCACTCAAGCAGGCAGAGGCAAAGCAGGATCCTAAAACTATATGTTGAAGCTATAAAAAATCAAAGTGGAACTAGGCAAACTTTTAACAGTGAGATAATTAAATCATTTGAAAAACTGACCAAGGGATATGAGTGGTAGATTCTCCATATTTAAATCAAGATTGTTTTTCTAAAAGATATACTATAGATCAACCACAAGTTATTGGTCTGGATGCAAGAATTAGTGGGTGAAAGTCTATGGCCTAAGTTATGCAGCAGGTCAGACTAGATAATTGTAATGGTCCTAAATCTGCAATATCTGCAAAGCTCAGAAGAAACCCCGCCATCCCTTCCCCCTTTTTTATCATGTCTTTAATAGAGCAATTTGTGGGGGGCACAGGTACACTTGCATATGGGCAGCTGCAAGAAGAGGACCCAATTTTGTAACTAAAAAAGTAAAAATAAAGCGTGTCTGGCAGTATTTTTTCTTTATAAATTCACATTGCTTATTTGCTCACATTAACATTTTCCTTCAAATATCTGATTTTTTTCTTAATACTGGCTCTATTCTTGTACTAAGGGTAGACAGATAGATATTGTAATTTAATTACCAGGATCACTCTTCCTTCTACTTTTGTAAGTCAGTACTACATCTACTTGCTCTGATTTCTGGTAACTGCCCAGGTCTCATGACTATTCAAAAATAATTGTAAGTAGTACTGTAGGTTTGTGAACCAATTCTCTTAACAACACAGGATCCATATAACCCAAATGATTCATTTGCACAGGTTTGCGTTACCCACGTTGGTCTTTGACTGCTCTTTATTTCCTGGTTGTCCCTAGTTGTTCAGAATTTCCAGAATAGATAATCTATTTTATCTCATTTATTGAAAAAAAGTAGCTTTCAGTATCTTCTGTTGATACAAAGGATTTTGATCTACTCTGCTTTGTTTCCAATCACAGCAGTGAAAAACACTGCTTTACCACCTTTAACAGAAAATGGGGGGCGGGAAACAAACTATAATTAATTGAATTGGTAATAACTAAGGTGGTAGCAGTAGACGATAACATTAAGATGAGTTAACAAATAAGTATATATTAAAGAAGGAAAGTGATGTTTTATAGTTAGGGCCCTAACAAATTCCCAGTGCATTTTGACCAATAGGATTTTAAAAATCATAAATTTCATTATTTCAGATATTTAAATCTGAAATTTCATGGTGTTATAACTCTAGGGGCCCTGATGCAAAAGTGGGTAGTGAGGGGTTGCAAGCTTACTTCTGTGCTTCCGGGGGTTGCCTGAGGAATTGGCTACTCCAGTGGCCCAGGGACTGCAACCGGGGCCACCAGCAGCCACTACCGGGGGCTGCCCGGGGAAGCGGCTACTCCGGGGACCCAGGCACTGCTGCTCAGGTGGTCCCTGGGGCAGGCGCACCGGCTGCTGCTTGGGCGGTCCCCAGGGCTAGCTTCCCGGGGCCATCTGAGTGTCCAGTGCAGCTGGCCCCGGGGCAGCTCCAGCAGCAGCTGGTGCGCCTGGCTGCAGGGCCACACCAGCAGCGGCTGGCATGGCTGGCCCCGGGGACTGCCTAAGCAGCTGGTCCCAGAGCCGGATGCTTGGGCAGCACTGGGGTCAGCCACACTGGCCCCCGCAGAAGTCTCTGAGGTCTCAGAAAGTCACGGAATCTGTGACTTTGCAACCTCTGTGACAAGCATGTAGCCCTATGCATTATAAGATGCAACAAACCTACCTGTGTGCGTATTTAACATTCTATATATTATAAGTGTACAAATATTTACCTCTGCTTAAGCTATGTATACCCCAGATAAATATTTTATATATAAACATATTTCAAATAAATGTGTGTCACTAGCAAATAAAGCCTGATTGGTTCATCGTGAATGATGTTCATTCTAGTGTGAGAATCAAATATTACTAGTTTATTAACATAGCTGGCACTTGCACATAGAGTGAAATGCATCCTGAGACTAGTCCAGTCACATTGGCAGTTATGGCTTGTAGTTAGAGCAATGTGGATAATGGATTTTACATTGAGCTGGATATTCCAATTTTTTTTAAATTTTCATTTCAGTTTATCAAAAAGTAATGAAAAATGTTTCTTTTTGATGAAATCAGAAATGTTTTTATGTCAACTATTTTTGATTGTTGTTTAAATGTACTTCAATGAAATTTCTAAACAAAAAGGCATTTTGAACCAAATTTTCAAAATGAAATGTTTTAATTTTTTTCAGATTTTTTTCCCTCCCAACTGAAACAATTTGGCAAAGCTGACATGAATTTCAGTGTTTCTGAATCAGCATTTTTGGACAAAAAAAATGTTGCCCAGTTCTACTTGTAGCACTTAATGCTAGTTTTCAAGCAATTTGTAGTTTGGATTTCTGAAGATCTTGCAGTCCTTAAACCATGAAAGCCTCCATCGATGAGAGCTTTACATGTATAAGGACTGCAGGATTGGTCTGTTATGGGATAACTATCAAAGAGCTGCAGTTTCCTGAAAAATACAAACAGAGTCAATTTACTTGTTCCCCTTTGGAAATCAATTAAAAATATGGCTCTTCTTCTTGTCGAACTCCTTTGTATATTCTGTTTTCATATTTTGCCTTTTTTATCTCCTTTCTACTGCATGATGTTAAAATATGACTATATTGCTGATGAAAAATAGATTGTGCAACCCAAGGCATACAACAGGTACTTTCTTTAGGCACTGAACACCTGACCTACATTTTTAAAGTACCAGGAAGGTCAAATTACCCTATTACCTTCTGGGTATTTGAATTATAGCTAGGCAGCTAAGTGGGTAATCCTAGCCGATATTCCTGACCTCTACCTTTCAGGCTTTGAATGTTCTTAGTTTCCTAATGTTCTCTTGCAGTTTTAATTATTGCTGCATGTGTTAGATTTATCTTTATGAAACACTGAATACTTTATTTATTTGACTATAGTTTACTACAGGTACAGGTAATTGAATTATAAAGTTTCTTCTCAACATTTACATACATGAGTGGAGGGCTATAAAATAGGATTGTTTTTCCCAAACAATGTTGAGAACAATTGACTGTTTTGTTTTATTTCTATTCCCTTCTGCCCAGCAATCATTTCAGTGATGTTTTGGACATGCAAATAGCAGTAAGTTGTTTAAATAGGAAGCTATGGTCTCATGGATTGGGCACAGGGCTGTGCATCCAAGGACTGAGTTCTCTACTGATTTGCAATATGAACTTCAACATTTTACTTAACTTCCCTGTATATCTCAGTTTCCTAATCTGTGAAATAGCAATATCTATTCACCTTTGAAAAACACTTGAAATATTTGCATAAAATGATGCATATATGCAAATATTTTAAAATAATAATCTGCATCTGTTGGAGTTTCCAATTTTGGTTGCCTTGCATATAAATATAACTGGGCAAATTAGATGCATGATTTTGTCAAGGCATCATGGTCTCAAAAAAATTTGAACCAGACTACCTATAACTTGGGGGCTATAGTTCAAATATCTAGTGCTATATGAATGAATACATTGCCTGACTCTTTTGCTAATATCAATCATAACATCTCCTAGTTTATTTATTATTAATTAATAATTATTAATCCCCTATACTGCATGCTTTTGCAAAGTTTTCCAAACACAATTCTAATGCAAAGTACAGTATGCATGATCAAAGAAGTTTTCAGAATCTATCTTGAATAATGTAAAACACTCGATGTATTTCAAAATTAATTGTATTCTTTCCAGTAAAAAGCCTCATGCAGAACTGAACATCTGCTACAAGTAAAAAGCAGTCATTGGAGCTAATCAGTTTTTTTATTAATCCTGTTCATTAACAAATATGAGATAAATTTCCACAATCATAGGTTCATCTAGATAATGTTCTGGAGTAGTCAATATTACTGTATAGTAAGAGTGAACTGATACCATTGCATGCATTGCCAGCAGATCGAGGGAAGTGATTATTTCCCTCTATTTGGCACTGGTGAGGCCACATCTGCAGTATTGCATCCAATTTTGGATCCCGACTACAGAAAGGATGTGGAGAAATTGGAGAGAGTCCAGTGGAGGGCAACAAAATTGATTAGGGAGCTGGGGCGCATGATTTATGAGGAGAGGCTGAAGGAACTGTGCTTATTTAGTTTGCAGAAGAGACGAATGAGGGGGGATTTGATAGCAGCCTTCTACTAGCTGAAGGGGGTGCCAAAGAGGATGGAACTAGACCAAGGGCGGGTAAACTTTTTGGCCTGAGGTATTGAAATGTCACTTGACTAAATTAACTGCAAAAGCCAGTGAATAAACTTTATATCATATGAGATTATTGATAGTATGAAACAAGCAAAATATAATGTTTCTTTGGTTTCCTCTTTGTATTAAGTCACATGCCACTTTTTCCTTGGCCTTCCAATAAGATTAAGCTAATGTTAATAAATTTGGGGTTTCATAACAAACAATTGTCCAAGGGACGGTCTCTATACAGTGCCTGATAGAAGACAATTAATATTTATTGAGCTGTGCCATCTTAATAAATAAACAACTGATCTGGAGTGTTCCTTCTGTGCAAAGAGTGGTGTGATTAATGGAGACACTTTGTGGTGAACTTTCAAAGTGGTGCACAGGGATCAGCTAAAGCATGGTGGACTGCTTTGAAATGTATCCCTGCCTTAAGAATGTTTCACTGTAATTTGAAAATCGCTATTTAAATTCATTATTTTGAATTAACAGCAAAATTTTTCAAACTTGTGTGCCAAAGTAAAGCTTCTAAATCCATACCTACACTCTTAATTAAATGTTCAGCGGTGCTGGGAATCAGCAACTGCAGCTGAAGACAATGGGAGCTGTCTACTCTCAGCAGAGCTTCCTGGAAAATGGAATTTCCCTGTAAATTTTCCAATCTGAAAAAGTTACACGAAAAAAGTGAAGAAAAATGAACTAAACATCATTCATGCTATTACAACAAAAGGCAAAATGGTGAGGAAAAGAAAAAAAGGGGGACAAAAGAGTAAGACCATAAATACAGAAGTGATGGATTTTGATAGAATACCAGAACATTTCAAAAACTTGAAAAGTGTTCCTGACACGGTTTGATTTAAAAAAAAAAAACCACAAATTTTGATGGGAAAAGTTTTTATTATGAAAAATGGCAACAATCTGTACTTGAAACACCTATCCTATGCTAGTAGGGAAGAGAAGCTGGGACAGGCGCATAAAAGTTGTGTGGTAGAGTTGAGAACTGGGTCACAAAAACTGAAGGGCACAGGTAGTAAGAGTAAGACTAGTAATCCTTCTTTCTTGTCCAAAATCCAACTCTTAAGTAATGTCCTAATCTAACAAACACCTCTTCTTTGGTATAGTGCTTACTACTGTGAGCAATCCTATTGAGTTCAGTGTGGCTACTCATGTAAGTAAGGTTACTGTGCATATAAGTGGTTGAAAGATCAATCTCTAAATTAGCATTTAGTTTCAATTTTTTAACGGCGAGAGTAATTAACTATTGGAACAATTTATCATGGGTCGTGGTAGATTCTCCATCACTGACAACTTTTAAATCAAGATATTTTTTTAAAGATATGTGCCAGGAATTATTTTGGGGAATAGTGTTATAGAGACGGTCACACTAGATGATTACAATATAGAATTCCTCTTCATTCCCTGTGCTAAATGATCCTTACTTACCTCACAGGGTATTGTGAGAAAGAATAAATATTTGTAAGATGCTTTGAGAACTTTATCCAAAATAGGTGTGAAGTAGTATACTATTACAATACTATAATTACCTATACAGAGGAATAAACTATCTAGAACCTGGTTAGCTGTCAGTGATTTAATTCAATATCCCACAAATTCTGCTCTTAGCTACACTTGTGTACATGCAATAAATTCACTGACTTCAATGTAGTTATTTCAAATGTATAGTATTGTAAACAGAAAAAAAGAAACTGGTAATGCATGCATTTTTTCATTTTCTGGGATATAATACCAAACAAATATAAAATAGTGTGTTTTTAAGAAAGGAATTTGCAACTGATTCAATAATTACTTAAGTACAGTAGGCAGAATTATTTTGGAAAAGTTAATATTGTGGCTGGTAGAATACAAATACAATTTAATGCTATGCAGTCTGAAGTTATATAAATGAGGTAATCGGAAGTTAAGAAGAAATGAGAACTGCCCCCCAACAAATGTAGAGAATTAATTTGAACGTTTATAATCTGTTAGTTTTTGTTAATTAAAAAGGTTAATTGTTTTGTATTCTATTAATATGGAAAGAATACACTTGCAATGGTGACATTTCATGAGCAAAACAAAACAAAAAGCATATTTCAAAAGCTCCCCTTGAACTTCTACAATAGCATAATTCCAGCTCTGTTCATTATTAGGGTGTCAAACACATATGTCTGTGTTATACTGGCTGGCACATTATTTAGTGACTTCTGGGCCTTTTTCTGTAAAGTTGGACAGAGAGAATTGTTGGCTTCCTGCACTGCAACATGAGGAAAATAAGGGAAATAATTACATTAAAGAACAGTTCCACACTGAAATAAAACTAAACTATGTAAAAATGGAACATTCTTACGTAACAGATAGATTCCCCATGTGGGTTCATACTTATATCTGCTTGTGTTGGGGCTAGAGCCTGAAAGTAGATCACTTAGGCAGATCTCTGCCCAGGCAGAGCCCCACTGAGTGACCAGGGTGATACATTCACAGGACCTAGCTCTTAAGGCCAGTTTTTGGAAGGCATTTAGGTGCCTAAAGTTGTAGATAGGTGCTTAGTGTGGATTTCAAAAACACCTAACTCCCACTGAAATCAGTAAGAGTTAGGTGCCTAGCCAGGTGCTTTTGAAAATCATGTTAGGCACTTATCTTCATCTTTTGCTTGCCAGAGACCTTTAAAAATCTGGCCCTAAGTGACTAAAGTAAACTGTAGTGTTTTTTTACTCCTTTTAAACCTGCACAACCACCATAGATTTGAGAGCATGAGCTGGATATCCTTCCTCTTTTCACATCATCAACAGAATAATTTACTAAATCCAAGTTACAGAATAAGTCACTTGACAATTATGCAAATATACTGAAAATAATTGGGCTGCACAAGAGTACATAAAAGTATGATTGGGCCTACAGAATCTTTATTATTTTTAATGATGCATGAATGTTGGTGATGTATGGAAGAATATATATTCACCTACACTCCTCCGCTTCAGACTGACAATTAATATAAATATCCTTTTACATATTAACTTAATAATGTTTGATCTGAAGGTCATTGACAGACACTTAACATGGAACCTCATTATGCCATTGTTTATAGTCACTTTTCATAGAGAAACTTCAATTTACTAGCACATATCGGTCCAGCAAGTCCCATTCCTATCATTTTTCACTTGTGGTCTTTGGAACTTTGTATTTCTGAATGGAACATTTAATTAATACTGAAGGAATAGTAGTAACTGAGGATATATGTATATATATTATTACCCTGTATGTATATGTATATGTATTTTTATTAGGGCTGTCTAGCGATTAAAAATGAATCACAATTAATCACGGAATTAATTGCACTGTTTAAATAAATGGTATTCTATTATTGTTTAATATTTTTGGATGTTTTCTACATTTTCAAATATATTGATTTCAGTTACAACACAGAATACAAAGTGTACAGTGCTCACTTTATATTTATTATTTATTGCAAGTATTTGCACTGAAAAAACTCAAAGAAATAGTATTTTTCAATTCACCTAATACAAGTACTGTAGTGCAATCTCTTTATCATGAAATTTGAACTTACAAATATAGAATTATGCACAAAAAACTGCATTAAAAATAAAACAATGTAAACATTTTATTGCCTGCAAGTCCACTCAGTCCTACTTCTTGTTCAGCCAATCACTTAGACAAACAAGTTTGTTTACATTTGTAGGAGATAGTGCTGTCCACTTCTTGTTTAAAATGTCACCTGAAAGTGAGAACAGGCATTCTCATGGCACTGTTGTAGCCGGCATTGCAAGATATTTGTGCCAGATGCACTAAAGATTCATATGTCCCTTCATGCTTCAACCACCATTCCGGAGGACATGCATCCATGCTGATGATGGGTTCTGCTCGATAACAATCCAAAGCAGTGCTGACTGATGCATGTTCATTTTCATTATCTGAGTCAGATGCCACCAGCAGAAGGCTTATTTATTTATTTTTGGTGGTGGTGGTTTGGGTTCTGTAGTTTCCACATCAGAGTGTTGCTCTTTTAAGACTTCTGAAAGCATGCTCCACACCTCGACCCTCTCAGATTTTGGAAGGAACTTCAGATTCTTAAACCTTGGGTCGAGTGCTGTAGCTACCTTTAGAAATCTCACATTGGTACCTTCTTTGCATTTTGTGAAATCTGCAGTGAAAGTGTTCTTAAAATGAACAACCTGTGCTGGATCATCATCCAAAGCTGCTATAACATGAAATATAATGGCAGAATGAGGGTAAAACAGAGAAGGGGACATATAATTCTCCCCCTAGGAGTTCAGTTACAAATTTAATTAATGCATTATTATTTTAATGAGCGTCATCAGCATGGAGGCATGTCCTCTGGAAGGGTGGCTGAAGCATGAATGGTGGGCATTCATGAATGGGCATAGGAATGTTTAGCATACCTGGCACATAAATATCTTGCAATGCCAGCTACAAAAGTGCCATGCAGATGCCTGTTCTCACTTTCAGGTGACATTGTAAATAAGAAGAGGGCAGCATTATCTCCTGTAAATGTAAACAAACTTGTTTGTCTTAGCAATTGGCTGAACAAGAAGTAGGACTGAGTGGACTTGTAGAGTCTGAAGTTTTACATTGTTTTGTTTCTGAGTGCAGTTATGTAACAAAAAAATCTACATTTGTAAATTGCACTTTCACAACAAAGAGATTGCACTACAGTACTTGTCTCAGGTGAATAGAAAAGTACTATTTATTTTGTTTATCATTTTTACAGTTCAAATATTTATAATAAAAATAATATACACTTTGATTTCAATTACAACACAGAATATAATATATATGAAAATGTAGAAAAAAATCCAAAATATTTAATAAATTTCAATTGATATTCTGCTGTTTAACAGTGTGATTAAAATGCTATTAATTGTTATTAATTTTTTAATCATGATTAGTTTTTTTTAATCGCGTGAGTTAACTATGATTAATCAACCGCCCTAATTTTTATATGTGCACCCAATTCTGATTAACACTATCCAGAACTTCAAGTTTAGACAACAGCAACTGCTCTGCAAATCTGAAATTTAGACTCTTTATGAACCAGCAGCCAACTAAAATTTGGCTGCTTGACAAATGAATTTATATAAAATTAACCAAACACACAAATGACAATTGTGCGCTTTAGGGAATGCCTGATAGCCAATCCAGACACCTTGACACTCATTTGAACAATAGGCATTGAAGTGCAAGTAGGGTTTACAATGTGTGCCATGTAAACATCAAGCTGAGTGTAGACTGTACCATAAACATTTATTGGACACTAGTGGTGAAACCCTAGTCTGGGTGAAGTCAATGGCAAAACTCCCATTAACTTCAGTGGCTCCAGGATTTCACCCTGGAAGTCTTTAGGACTGGTGCTCTCCATTTCTCACTGAAAAACATACACTCCATTCTCCCTGTTTACAGTAACTTTCTACTTTTCTAAAGCTCACAGTTGTGATCAGTTTTTACTTCTTTTGTAGATTAATTCAGTACCACCACAAAGTCCATGCACCATTCCAAAATTTTAAATCACATACATTCAATCAATGTCAAGTAATTCATGTTTAGACTGAAATAAGTTCAAAGTCTTCTGTTTAACTGTGAATTTTTACAAACAATTCCAACTGTTCAAATTAAAAAAAAATCAATGTTCCCGTAGCCATCTCATAGGCTGAAGAATCTCAAGAAGGCACGTGACAGTTAATAGACCAAAACAAATATTATAAATTTTGGAATATTTTTACAAAGCCACTCCTGTTATTATTTTATAGAGGACAGCATATTGATTCTAGAACAGAACAGTTTTCCTTTATTCATATATAAATGTGCCTATATATTTTAAGAATCATGATGATACTGATTTAAGAAAATACAGTTTAAAATAATTATGATTATCAGGTTGCGGCAGTGCCTAGGGACCAGCTGAGTACAGGGCCCCATTACAAGTACAAACATAGAATAAGAGACAGTGTTTGCCCAAAGAACTTACAGTTTATAGATGAGGTAGACAAAGGATGGGAAAAGGAGTATAAGATACAAGCAGTGTAAACAGCAGGGCCGGATTTCCAATTAGGCACAGTAGGCACATGTCTATGGGTGCCGGCGTTCTCTAAAACCTTACCTCTCTAAAATTGTGTGCAACACAAAGGTCTCCTGTAGGCAGAGGAGGAGGGGGGGGGCTGATGATGATGATGTGCCTAGGGGCGCATAAGGTGTAAATCCGGCCCTGGTAAACAGTGAGGTGGCAGCAAACATCTTATTAGTTCTGTGATTTTAATGTTGTTATTTAAGACCTTTCAATGGGGTTATAGTAGGATTAACTAGATAGAAAGATAAAGGAAGGGACGAGATTAGCAATGATGTGGAATGGGGTGGAGGGGTAAGAGCAGATAGCCAATCAGCACAGTGGACAATGTTCAGAGGGAAAACTGCAGAAAGCAGACTGAAGACGTGATCAGTGTCTTTCAGTCCCTGCTTAAGCAACTGCTCTGCCACCTTCAGTACCTGACTGGCTCCTCCCTTTAATTTCTTTCCCAATGGCTCCATGGCTGGAGGGAAGCGGGGACACCACATAGATCCTAGTGCTCCTAGAGCAGTGTCTCTCCTGCCCAGTTCTTGATCTGGGGAGTAATGGGGAAGATGGGTGGCATCAACTGGCCCCCCTGTTACCTCCTTCCTTCACAAATGAAGGGATACCTTCTTGAATTGCTTTGTGAAGCTGCCCTGCAAGCTTCAGTCTCTGGCCAGCTTCTTCCTACAGTTTCTGATCCCAAAATTATGGAGATCCATTGTAATAACTTTATTGGAGTTACACTTCAGTGAATTTTGTACATGACTCAAAACACAGTATAATCAAATTAACCATGGACTTTTACTGTATCTGAAGGTTCAGATGAAAATAAGTAGGTGAATATATGATTATAGAACTCAGCAAGGGAGTTAAGGAAAATAAAAGACTAATTGCTTTTACGGTGTTACAGTGAGTATTGTGTTATAGTGGGATTACCTGTTCTTATGCTGCATAAATTATAACATAATTATTTCATCTACACTGTATATGCTGTTCAAGTAATGTGCAGGATAAATGATGTTAGGCAGTATTCCTCTTGTTTTTATGTGTACTGGTAAATCAATACTTCATTACATTATTAATAAAAAAAATAAGGGCAAGTTCTGCACTCCCTGACATTCATGGAACCTTTGATTTCAGAACGAAAATAAGAAAGAAAAACTTGTAGCACCTTAGAGACTAACAAATTTATTTCAGCATAAGCTGTCGTGGGTTAGAACCCACTTCATCGGATACATGGAATGAAACATACAGTAGACAGATATTTATACAGTCAGAGAAACATGATAAGGTGGAGGTGCATAGACCAACCTTAAGAGGCTAATTAATTGAGAGGAACCATAACAGCAGGGGAAGAAAAACCTTTGAAGTGATAAACAAGATGGCCACACAGGTGTGAATGAGGATCGTTAACTTAAGGGAAATAGATTCAATTAATATAATGGCCAAGCCATTCCAAGTCCCTATTTAATCCTGAGGTGATGCAATCTAGTTTGCATATCAATTCGAGTTCAACAGCTTCTCTTTGTAGCCTGTTTTTGGAGTGAATCTGTTGCAACACTGCTACCCTCAAGTCTGTCAATGAGTGGTTAGGGAGGTTGAAGTGTTCTCCTACTGGTTTTTGAATGTTATGATTCCTGATGTCAGATTTATGTCTATCTATTCTTTTGCGTAGAGACTGTCCAGTTTGGTCAATGTACATGGCAGAGGGGCATTGCTGGCACATGATGGCATATATCACATTGGTAGATGTGCAGGTGAATAAGCCCCTGATGGCGTGGCGGATGTGATTAGGCCCTGTGATGGTATCACTTGAATCGATATGTTGACAGAGTTGGCATCGGGCTTTCTTGCAAGGATAGGTTCCTGGGTTAGTGTTTTTGTTGTATGGTGTGTGGTTGCTGGTGAGTATTTGCTTCAGGTTGGGGGGCTGTCTGTAAGCAAGGATTGGTCTGTCCTCCAAGATCTGTGAGAGTGAGGGATCATCTTTTAGGATAGGTTGTAGATCTTTGATGATGCGCTGGAGAGGTTTTAGTTGGGGTTTAAAGGTGACGGCAGAATAGTATGATTAACCTAGTGTTGGTGAGAGCAAATAGGAATTCTGTCCTTCGGGAGTGACTTTTGCACACCTAGTAAGGAAAGTGTGATATGCTTTGTCAGAGACCATGCATACTGCCGTGGAAATGGATGCAGTCCTCACACAGAATTCCAACCCCAACTACCTAATTCTTGGAACAGTGAGGATGATACCATCTTATCCTTACTGCACCTTCCTGTGTAGAAGAAAAAAACATTTTCCATTCAGTTTAATACTTGCAGGGTTTGTTAACTCATTTCTATATCTTGACGTGAAACCAAACCCCAACATTTTCCGAATGCATTAAAATAGGGTGTGCATGTACACACACAGGGGTTGTGTGTCTCAAAAGAATGTGACTTTAATATTCACGCTATTGCCATTTGATTAGTTTATTATCTTTTACCCTTTTCCATATGTTCTGTGTTTTCTAAAGCATTGTCTGTATCACGGCATCATTTCATTTGATACAATACTGTTAGGATCGAATAGATAATTTAAAAGAGAATACACTATTTTATATTATTTCGGGTAGCAAATCATTTAGAGTGAAATTCACCCCTGTGTGGTGGGACAGCACACAGACTGTGTACTACTTAAGTCTCACCAAATCCTTATTTTGAGAGTTTCTATCTAAGGTAGTCACAGGGTCCCCATCACCATAGTGTCTGAGCACATTGCCATCTTTAATATATGTATCCTCAGAACACCCCCAGGAGTTAAGGGAGTTCTATTATTCCCATGTTTTTTATGGACTGGGAACTGAGGCACAGGCAGACTAAGGGCTGGTCCACACTAACCCCCCAGTTCGAACTAAGATACGCAACTTCAGCTATGTGAATAATGTAGCTGAAGTCGAAGTATCTTAGTTCGAACTACAAGGTACTTACGGCGGGTCCACACACGGCAGGCAGGCTCCCCCGTTGACTCCGCGTACTCCTCTCGCAGAGCAGGAGTACCGGTGTCGACGGCGATCACTTCTGGGATCGATTTATCGCGTCTAGACAAGACGTGATAAATCGATCCCAGAAGATCGATTGCTTACCGCTGAACCCGGAGGTAAGTATAGACGTACCCTAAGTGACTTGCCCAACATAGTACAGGAAGTCTGTGGTAGAGCAGGGACTCAAACCCAAGTGTCCTAAGTCATAGGCCCTAACCACTAGACCATACTTCTTGTCCCTGTGCTCCACCGGGGTGTGCACAGGAATTTAAATTTAACCCTTTTTGGAAGGGCACATTCTGCCTCCCCCCTGCCCCCATAGGAGTTTTCTCCCCCTCCTCCCCAGCTGGTCCCAGGAGGCGCTCGCTTTTCCCTCCCGCATCCCGGCCCTGGCAGGAACTCCATCTACCCTCCCCCGCCCTAGTCCCGGAAGGAGCTTGCTCTTCCCTGACTCTGGGGCCTGGGGCTGGGGGCATTATTGGGGTCATTCCCCTGCTCCCCGCTCTTGTACATGCCCCTGTACTCCAGCAGGGCATAGGCCTTGTACTGAAACTCTAAGCAGGAGTGAATTTTATCCATATAGATTAAATGCAGTTTAGGTCATAGTGCTTGGTAGATTACAAATAATTAAATGTATATTTTTACCCACCCACAAATTGTATAGCCGTCTATGGCCCTTATTCTGATCTCATTTATCCTCCTGTAAATCAGGAGTAATGCCACTGAAATAAAGATTAGAAATAGGCCCTCAGCTCTCTACTTATAAATCACTTGTATACAACATTGATTTTCATATGATAGGAGGGTAGGCTGTATAATAGATTAGATCATATGATGAATCATAGAATGAATAGGTATGACAGTACTTGATTTTTCTTCATTTTTGTAAAATTGCTTTTTAATTGTTCATCAAGATGAAGAACAACAGCCTAGCATGAACCATCAAATACTGAAAGTTATAAGGGTAAGAAGATGTATTGTGCGATGTAGTATTTCTGTAGATAGATGTGTATTTCTAATACAGCATGTTTAGAGATGGCACAAGTCTAATGAGCATTGAGATCTTGGTTGTGCTTATGAACCACTGGAAAATGAAAAAAAAATTACCAGAGTCATATCAAAAGGATGGTATGAATCACAAGTTGTTGAATCAGTGACATCTCATCTGGTAAGCAATTAGCTTAATTTGCAGAATCCCTGAAAGTATTCTAAATAATATATTGTTTGAAATGAACACATTTATTTACACACAGCTTGTGGAGAGATCATGGTCTCGACTTGCTTCCAGGGTGGTGCATTCCTGGGGGATAACTTGGAAGGAACAAAGGTCATGCCTTTAACAAACTCTTGGAATATGAAAGGTTTTAAGCATATTGGCTTACCGTAATTTTGTCATGATATAGCTAGCTGTGTATCCTGATAAACTCAATTTGCCTGTTTGCAAGAAGCTGGGAATGGGCGGCAGGGGCCGGGATCACTTGATGATTATGTGTTCTGTTCATTCCCTCTGAAGCACCTGGCATTGGTCACTGCCAGGAGACAGGGCTAGATGGATCTTTGATCTGATCCCATATGGCTGTTCTTATGTTCCTAATGAACCTGATCCTGCAATGGAGGTCAATGGGGCTCGATGCAGGCATCGCAACCTGCCTACAAACAAACAGTTCACTGCTGAATCAGGGTCTATAATTGTAATACTCAAAGGAGTTAAAAACAATGGGTCTGAACCTGCTCAGACTTACTCCTGTTTTACACAGCTGATTCCAATAACTTAAATGGAGGTTACTCTTTATTCCCACCCTTGGATATTAGCTTAGAACTAAACTGATAGAGTGCAGGTGTTCCATATTGGTCTTTAGGTAGATATTTGTCTGAATTCCAGATGAAAATTCTGATATTGGGACCCATTAAGTTTTCAAACACCTATTAGAAGCCTAATAGTCAAAAGTTCCCAGCCAATGGGAGCTGCGGAAAGCAGTGGCCAACACGCCCCTGCAGCCCACACCACTTCCCACAGCTCTCATTGGCCAGGAATGGTGAACCCCAGCCACTGGGAGCTGCAGGCAGCTGTGAAAATATAAACAAACCATCTCACAGCCCACCAACGTATTACCCTGACAGGCCGCATGTGGCGTGGGCTGCAGGTTGCCCACCAATGGGCTAAACCGACCCTAATTGCAGGATGAGCCTCTCTGAGAGGAATAAGGTGATTCCAATACAACAGGAGAAGGAAGTTGCCGTGAAAAGGAGATGCTCTGGAAACTGCAGCTATGTCCGTAGACACTACAGGGAGCAAGAAGGCTCCTCTAGGGGCCTGAGTCAGCAGGGAAGAGCTCAAGAAGCAGGATAGAGAGAGGAAAGTTCTCCAGGTAGGAAGGCCTTGGAGACACTGCAAAGACCAAGCTTTAAAGGCCTGTGAAGAATGGCAAACTCCAGGCAGGAGGTGCCTGCCAGCAGAAAGAGTCTCTCAGGGAGGTGAGACTGTGCCCATCTGAAGCTGGGATGAAGGCTGATTTTGTGTTCTATTTTTGAAATACTTTGTGTTATTTTGGATCATAGGAGAGAGCCATTGAACTGGGGTTAGGGCCGAGAGGTGCAGTGTGCACCTGATGACTCCATAAACTGGACCCCAGGAGTGGATTGTTTGAACTACCTTTGAAGTGAGTGAGTTCTTATACGTTCCTGAAGATGGAGAAAACAGAGGCCGGGTGCTGTAGACTGACCTCTGTCCATGAGGGAGTGCTTGGGATGCAGTAGCCCGTGTTACACTCCTGAATTACACTAATGTGAGTATGATTGCAGACTCACTGTCTTAAACTTGTGTGTAAATGTACAAACCAAATATAACTCCAGAATAAGCTCTTTAAACGTTTCAGGACACAGCAGCCTAGTTTAGTTTTAAAAAAACAAAAATAAGGAACATTTTATACAAGAAAAGGTAAATCTTTTTAAAATAGATTTTAATTGATGCCGAGTCTTTATAGAGAACTGGTATAACAACATTGCATCATAATTAGAGGTTCAGCACTGACATTCCCAAACGTCTGTTTCACCAAAATCAGTGCTACATTTGCAATGCATTTTTTCCATAATGTGCCCTAATGGCAATAGTAAGTTTCTAATAAAACAGAATAGGAAAATAATATCTAAATCATATGTTCTCCTTTGTGAGGAAAAGCTTGAATAACTATTGGTATAGGACCATGAAAGCTTATGCCCAAATAAATGTGTTAGTCTCTAAGGTGGCAAAAGTACTCCTTGTTCTTTTATTGATATAGGTTCTTATTACCACCTAATGCTGCAATGATCAATCAGTTCAAGGGACTGAAAGTAAAAACCAATAAAAATACACCATAAAAGGCTAGTACATTGTTTTCACTTTATTTTTGAACTGACCTTCTTCTCGTATGTCAAAGCCAGTTTAGTGTGTGTTTCCTCCTGTATGAAGAATGCATTGAAATGTAGACTGATGATTGGTATAAACTGCCTTTGTTACAGCTGCAAGTCCCAGTCACCTAGTTAGGTCCAACACAGAGGACCGAGCTACAACATTTGAATCCATATCATGCTTTGGATGAACATGTTCTCAAAGGTCTAGAATACTTGGATATAGATTATGGGTTGTGTCGTATCTCTTTGTCTATAAAGAGGCTAATGTCTAAAATCTAAGATTATCACTCTAGTTTTATTGTTATTGGAGTGAGACAAGAAAAAACCTAACAAAACATGCTGACCTTGTATAATAGTGAATTAGTTAATTTCTTATCTGGCTGCTACTTGTACAGTATTTCTAATGTAAAGGAAAATAAATTTTGAATGTATAAAAGTTAATAAACAGGCAGGTCAATGTTTGCACATAGACTGATTATCTTTTTATCATGGAGAGGATTTCAAAGTTAAAAAAAAAACAAGGTAAAAAAATGAGGAGTATTTGTGGCACCTTAGAGACTAACAAATTTATCTGGGCATAAGCTTTCGTGGGCTAAAATCCACTTCATCAGATGCATGGAGCGGAAAATACAGTAGGAAGATGAAAAGATGGGGGTTGCCATACCAACTCTAATGAGACAAATCAATTAAGGTGGGCTATTATCAGCAGGAGAAAAAAAAACTTTTGTAGTGATAATCAGGATGGCCTTTTTAACTATTGATTGAAATGACTTTTTCTGTGAATCATATTAAAGAACCAAAACTGCTCACTTTCTGATGAAGAAAACTGACATCATGCTGCTTAGATGGACAAGGTGGATGAGGTAATATCTTTTATTTGGACCAGCGTCTGTTGGTGAGAGAGAAGCTTTTGAGCTATTTAGTCATTTAATAAATAATCACACCTGAAAGGCAAGAAAGAAACAAAAATTGCTTTCATCTTTTTGTTGTATGGAGCATATTTGCGACTTCCAAGTTTTAGAAAGCATAAAACTCACAATATACTTTGCTTCACAATACTGTGATTTTAAAATAACTTTTATTGAAATATGAATAAACTTTTTGTTGCACAACGGTAACTAGGAAATCAAACATTTTCCCTGTTAAATGTGTTTCAAGTTCAAGGGAAATATTAAAACACTCCACATATCTAATGAAATCCTATTGTGTCTCTTATATTACATAAGTTGTGTAAAGAATCCACTCAGACAAGGATCTAAATAACCATGTTTACTAATTATGCACATCATGCAAGGCCTGGTACAGGGAGGGATGGAGGGCTCACAAGCCATTTAAAGGGATTTCTAGCCAATTTCTAAACACTATGGACCAGATTGACAAAGCATTTTAGGTACCTAAGTCCCAGTTTTGGCTCCACTGTGGTCTACAAAACTCCCACCAAATGCTGTTGGCACCTAAACTCTTGTTAAACCTAAGTTTTCAGAGGAAAAGTTCTCTCAGCATTTATGTTTTTTTCCTCTGAGCATGCACACAGCTGCCTCTCTCTAGGCATCCAGATACCTGTCTCCCAGGTGGGGAAAGAATGGTGTTTGGCTACCTAAGTACTGAGCAGGGCCAAATCCAATAGGCAAAATCTTTATAAGGCCCATAGCATGTGCACATTTTTTTTTAAATATAAGCATTTGTCAATAGTTAAAATGGTGCTGAGAGAGGAGCACCCTCAGAATTTTTTCACATGTTACACACAGCTGAACTGCACTAATCCCGCAGTGGCGACTCAGCTCCTGTTTTGTGGGACTGGGTCCAGCTCCCTACTCCGGGCACTGTGACCTGGCCCATGGAGTTGCAGAATCACTCAGGTTTGGCCCGGTGGCCCATCTGCCAATGAGGCCACTGGGCTAAACCCAAGTGATACTGCAACCCTGCACATTAGTTCAAATGCCACTTTGGGGTCCCTGTCAAATAGAGCACCCAGGGCAAACTTCCCCTTTTGCCCTGCCCCACAAACAGTGCTACTGCCAATGGTACACAGGCATAGCTATGGGTACCACTGAATTAAGATACTGTATATTTTCTATAATTAAGATACTCTATATTATGCTACCAGCACTCCCAGCTATCTTCGCGACACCACTGACTTCCTGAGGAAACTACAATCCATCGGTGATCTTCCAGACAACACCATCCTGGCCACTATGGATGTAGAAGCCCTCTACACTAACATTCCACACAACGATGGACTACAAGCTGTCAGGAACAGTATCCCCGATACTACCACGGCTAACCTGGTGGCCGAACTTTGTGATTTTGTCCTCACCCACAACTATTTCACATTTGGGGACAATATTTACCTTCAAGTCAGTGGCACTGCTATGGGTACCCGTATGGCCCCACAGTATGCCAACATTTTTATGGCTGACTTAGAACAACGCTTCCTCAGCTCTCGTCACCTAACACCCCTACTCTACTTGCGCTACATTGATGATATCTTCATCATTTGGACCCATGGAAAAGAAGCCCTTGAGGAATTCCACCATGATTTCAACAATTTCCATCCCACCATCAACCTCAGCCTAGACCAGTCCACACAAGCGGTCCATTTCCTAGACACCACTGTGCTAATAAGTGATGGTCACATAAACACCACCCTATACCGGAAACCTACTGACCGCTATACTTACCTACATGCTTCCAGCTTCCATCCTGGACACACCACACGATCCATTGTTTACAGCCAAGCTCTAAGATACAACCGCATTTGCTCCAATCCCTCTGACAGAGACAAACACCTACAAGATCTCTATCAAGCATTCTTACAACTACAATACACACCTGCTGAAGTGAAAAAACAGATTGACAGGGCCAAAAGAGTACCCAGGAGTCACCTACTACAAGACAGGCCCAAAAAAGAAAACAACAGAACACCACTAGCCGTCACCTTTAGCCCCCAACTAAAACCTCTCCAGCGCATCATCAAAGATCTACAACCTATCCTAAAAGATGATCCCTCACTCTCACAGATCTTGGAGGACAGACCAATCCTTGCTTACAGACAGCCCCCCAACCTGAAGCAAATACTCACCAGCAACCACACACCATACAACAAAAACACCAACCCAGGAACCTATCCTTGCAACAAAGCCCGATGCCAACTCTGTCCACATATCGATTCAAGTGATACCATCACAGGGCCTAATCACATCCGCCACGCCATCAGGGGCTCATTCACCTGCACATCTACCAATGTGATATATGCCATCATGTGCCAGCAATGCCCCTCTGCCATGTACATTGGCCAAACCGGACAGTCTCTACGCAAAAGAATAAATGGACATAAATCTGACATCAGAAATCATAACATTCAAAAACCAGTAGGAGAACACTTCAACCTCCCTAATCACTCAGTGACAGACTTGAGGGTAGTAGTGTTGCGACAGATTAACTCCAAAAGCAGACTTCAAAGAGAAACTATTGAACTCGAATTGATATGCAAACTAGGTTGCACTGCGTCCGGATTAAATAGAGATTTGGAATGGCTCAGCCATTACGTTAATTGAATCTATTTCCCTTAAGTTAACGATCCTCATTCACACCTGTGTGACCATCATGTTTATCACTTCAAAGGTTTTTCTTCCCCTGCTGTTATGGTTCCTCTCAACTAATTCGCCTCTTAAGGTTGGTCTATGCACCTCGACCTTATCATGTTTCTCTGACTGTATAAATATCTGTGTACTGTATGTTTCATTCCATGCATCCGATGAAGTGGGTAACAACCCACAAAAGCTTATGCTGAAATAAATTTGTTAGTCTCTAAGGTGCTACAAGTTTTTCTTTCTTATTTTCTATATTTTCCCTGTACCTAGAAATAACTGTCATATCTTAGATATGTCATATCACCGTGTGGTGAAAAGTTAACTTTTTAAAGGGTCTTTATATCAAAGTCAAGTCAATTTACCCAAAACAAGTCTCTCTTTGGCCTTATTTGCACTTCCACTATCCTAGAATTAAAATATGGTAATTCAGAACTGATTAAAACATACTTTTGCACAAAATGTGCAATTGGACTGTGGAACTCATTGCCACAGAAAGTTGTTGAGCCCAAGAACTTTGAAACTTTCAAAAAGAGGTTTGATGCTTATATAGATATCAAATATATCCAGAGTCATGATTATTATTGCTAACAAAAATTTGGGAAGAGATATTAAATCTCATGCTTCAGGGTTTAAACTCATCTCAAATTATTAGAGAACGAGATCAGACCTACAGTAGTGGAGGAAGATTTTCCAACATCGGACTGCTGTGCAGTTCTGACAACTTCCTCTGAACCATTTGGTATGGATCACTCTTAGAGACAGGTTACAGGACTAGGACAAATCTTGGGGCTGATCCAGTATGACAGTTCTTATGTTCCTATGCAACAAACAATTTCCCACCATGGCAACTTGACAGGTGGTAGTACTACTGTAGACAAGGCACCACTGGCAACCAGAATTTTTTTCACCATGCCATCTGAGAAGGGGTAAACCATAAAACCGTAAAAAATTTGGTGGTTTCAGCAGACCTATACTTCTACTATTCCTACAACTGGTGAAGCTTAACTGGTGTTAGCAATGGTGGAAAAAAATACTAATGTACACACACTTCTTTTTACTTTATCACTTTTCATGGTCATATTTTCTCCTCCCAGGACTGTGTTCTGCACCATGGCTCTGCAGACAGCTCTCAGTGTTCACTTTGGTTTTATTATCAGTAAAATCCCTTCCACAAACAATGAACTCAGCAGTGTTCATTGCCACTGGCACACTTCAGAAGCTATTTTTGTTACTGCCCGAGGTCCCTGTCTAAGACAGATCAGAGTTCTTCATCATTTTTTTTTCAGTAATTCGTTCTGTCTTCCTGTTTCATTCAGTTATGAGATATACCCATCCCTTGATATGACTGCTTGAAATGGGTGTGACATCCCACATGACACTGTAATAGCTGACCAAAAAAAAAAAAAGAAGTTTGCATTGATTTCAAAACTTTCATATTTCCAGAATAGATTTATGGAAATAATTCACATACATACACACACATTGCAAAATGTTGTCAGTGAGGCATTCACTAATACCATTGCTATAAATAATAAACAGGCTGAGAAATAGGTATGTACTGCTATCATGCAGTCTCATTCCAATACTGGACAGCCTAATGAAAAGATTGTCAGGTGAAATGGCTTGGTAGAAATGACACATTAGCGGGAATATTTTGGGGAGGCCCAAAGCCTGTATGGACATTAAAATAAGTCAGTGCAGAACATTTCCTTTCCTTTAAGGTCAAGCCTTACAGTGATTTTGAAACATCAGAAATACAGATACAAATATGAAAAGCTGTTCCTTAATAGATGCCATCTTTCCTCTTAGAATCAGGAATACAATTATTCCTGATTCCTAAGGAAATTATGCAAATAAACAACACAAAAACATGCACTGACCTTTTGAAAATACGCAACTGGAATTATTAGTATTATTATTTGTATTACATAGCACCTAGGAGCCCTAGTCATGGACAAGAAACGCCTTGTGCTAGGTGGTGTATAAACATAGAACCAAAAGATGGTCCCTGCCTCAAGGAGTTTACATATTAACCCCCCAAAATTCCCAGTATGCTGGGAATACATTAGTATTGAATTTGGCCCTCTTAACAAAGCAAAACATGTAAAAGTGACAATAACTCTAATAGTATTCTTTAATTCAATAATTTATTTTCTTCGCTTACATCCCTCCCTCAGGATAATATAACTTTGCATATTACAGGTTCTTTGTGTTTTCCCTTCTCATTTTCCCCAGATGGAGATAGTAACTTATACGTTAATATATTATGACTTAATTTTATATATTGTCATCTTTTGCCATTGGACAAGAAAGCTCTTTGTTGTAAACCAAAACACACCCAAAAAGATTTAAGCTGCAGAGAACTAAACCAGGGTTGGAGATTTCACTGGTATGTTAAATTAAAACTGGTTCACATGTGGCTGCCAGTGGGGATGTGGCTGCATGTCCCATAGCATAAATATGCAAAAGACAAAATTAGAAAAAAAATCAGTACACAACTCACATGCAGTACAGTATATGAGTTTTATCATACCTTGTCTTATACATATATAGAAGTACCAAGTTGTCTGGTAAAAGGACAGCATGGGCTTGCTGAACACAGCTATGATTCTATTGTATTAAATGTGGTGAGTTGCCTAGAGAAGGGAACGTGATATGGTATTTATTAAGTACTGCACAGGAGATTTCACTCTGTTTAAGTCCCTAACACAGCCCACACCATACAAATTGCATTCATTTAGTGTTCCAAGGTACAGATTTCTCTTATGAAACAATGCACTGCATGGCATTATAACCTTGGCCAGCTTCGCATGTAGGAACACGGTTACAGACTGCATACTGAAAGCAGGATAATTCATTCAGATACCTGCATTGCAGTGAGCAACCGCTTACTCCTCTGGAATCCTACAGCATTTAATGCTACCTCCCAGCCATGCAGTAAGCCAATTGTCAGAGGATCATGTAATTTATTTCTCATGCCATAACCCAGAGACAGACAATTGCTGTCAGTGCTCAATGCTGCAGTTTTTATCATCTTCTAGACCAAAAGATGCATTTTTTTGAGGGAGAGAGAAAGAGAGAGGAAGACAGAGAGCGGTTTGTCAGGTTCTTTGGCCATGAACCTTAAAGAATTCACTCAGTTTAACAGCCTTAATATCTTTGCAGCACTATAAATATGGATCTGTTTTCCCAAGGTAGACAATGTATCTATAGCACATACCAAAAAAGGGAGAAATAGAGAAAGAAAGCAAACAAAGGTAGTTCGAATTAGGCTAGCAACAGCCTGACCCTTCTGACATTGAGGCCGGCAGCGTGCTATAAATTATCATTCCTGTGAAGAGGAGAGTTGTATTTGATATGCGACAGGGTAATTTAGAGAGAGAAATTGCATGGCATCCTCTCTAGCTGCACAGGGGACCTTACTGCATACGGAATATAGTGATTCCAACAGCAACCTGTCTTATTACATTATTATTCTTGTTATTATTGTTATCATTATGAAAGGACAAAATTAGAGCGCCAGCTACTGGCAGCTGTTTACTAGCATAAAACAATGCTGTAGAGTGAAATTCACAGCAAAGGTGACTTGCTGGGTTTAACTTTTTCTCTAAAAGGGCATCTGCTTTTTCGTTAGCTGAAATGCCTTGCATTTTCTTTATAAGAAAAACAAACGTCCTTCACATCCTCTCCCCTTCCTTTACAGCTTTACCTCTCTGTACAACATTAAGGCCAATGTGCCAGGGATGTTCATTTTATGTCCATATTTCAACTTCCCTCCCAGGGGTTTCTTTGCTTGTTTTCCTGTGGTGATGCCCCTTAGTGCAACAGGGCTTCAGTGCCTCTGCGAATGTCAAATGTTGTTCCAGTGAAGCTCTGCTGGCTCAGTGGTATTCAGTTGCTTGGAACTTTTCCCTCTGGGCTCTTTCGAGCTCTCTCTTCTGTTCCCCTCCCCCCTCAAGTGTCTATTGCTTGGCACATTTCCCAACCCCATATTAGTCATGCTAGAAACTGAACCACAGTATTCTCAATTGAGATGGTTCCACAAGCTGCCCAAGAGCTCTTATGTGGCCAACAGACCATACAGCTTCAATAATTTTGATACAAATATAGCGCTTATGGATGACAAAGCAGTAATTGTGCCTTTCAAGCAGCTTTTCTGGAGTTATAATGAAGATCGCTACAAAGTTTGTTCCGGAGGTAAACAGGAAACTGAAGGTTATTGTTAAAACTTGTTGGGCTCCATGGACTTAGAAACGGCAAGCTTTTGTGAAGCCAGAACTTGAATATTTTAAATGCAAGCTGTCAACCAATTTGTGCAACAGACTTAGCTTTTTTAGTAACATTGAATTCTGGGCAGTATCTTTAATAATTACAGTATATGTCTGTCTGTATTAGAAAATAGAAGAAGAAAAAAAGGCATGACAATTGTCCATTCTTCACTGAAAACCCCCCAGGAATTTTATGTGGAATATGGAAATGTCTGGAAATGTAAATACTAAAATCATGTCAATTAAACCTTTATACCACACCATTTTGTATTCCTTCCTCTGCCACCCCCCTTTCTAAGTATATATACATATATCTGTCTATAAAGAGAGAGCGAGAGATGGATAGCTATATCTGGATGACTGATTTACCATTTTGTATTAACCCCTTGGAACATTCATATCTTTCCTACATGATGGAGACATAAACCCATGAGCCTACTGTATCTTAAAATCCAAATGCATAAATCACAGGTGACAGGCAGTGGGCAAAATAAATATTTCTTTGTTTATACATGGAGTAGAAGGAATCACCAGAGACCTGCTAATAAAAACCATCAAAAAGGTTTTATTACAGAATCATTAAATCCCTTAAACAAACAAGGGAGGGTAGGGACAGGATACAGAGGGACCTAGACAAATCAGAGGATTGGGCCAAAAGAAATCTGATGAGGTTCAACAAGGACAAGTGCAGAGTCCTGCACTTAGGACGGAAGAATCCCATGCACTGCTACAGACTAGGGACCGAATGGCTGGGCAGCAGTTCTGCAGAAAAGGACCTAGGGGTTACAGTGGACGAAAAGCTGAATATGAGTCAACAGTGTGCCCTTGATGCCAAGAAGGCTAACGGCATTTTGGGCTGTATAAGTAGGGGCATTTCCAGCAGATCGAGGGACGTGATTCGGCACTGGTGAGGCCTCATTTGGAGTACTGTGTCCAGTTTTGGGCCCCACACTACAAGAAGGATGTGGATACATTGGAAAGAGTCCAACGGAGGGCAACAAAAATGATTAGGGGGCTGGAGCACATGACTTATGAGGAGAGGCTGAGGAAACTGGGATTGTTTAGCCTGCAGAAGAGAAGAGTGAGGGGGGATTTGATAGCTGCTTTCAACTACCTAAAAGGGGGTTCCAAAGAGGATGGATCTAGACTGTTCTCAGTGGTAGAAGATGACAGAACAAGGACTAATGGTCTCAAGTTGCAGAGGGGGAGGTTTAGGTTGGATATTAGGAAAAACTTTTTCACTAGTAGGGTGGTGAAGCACTGGAATGGGTTACCTAGGGAGGTGGTGGAATCTCCTTCCTTAGAGGTTTTTAAGGTCATGCTTGACAAAGCCCTGGCTGGGATGATCTAGTTGGGGTTGGTCCTGCTTTGAGCAGGGGGTTGGACTAGATGACCTCCTGAGGTCCCTTCCAACCCTGAGATTCTATGATTCTATGATAAGGGAGGAAACAAAAGTTCCTTCCTTGTCATGGGGAAGGAAAGAGTTTGCTCCAGGGTAACCTGGTCAATTTTACAGATTCAAGGGAAGGGAAGGAACTTTGGGGAGAACAAATGAAACCTGAGCTCTGGGAAATCCATCCAGGGATGCTGTAAGGGCAAGCATGGTAATGGACAAAGCCTTTTGTGTGAATTGAGTCCTACTAGGAAGAGCCTTTGAGCCCTGAGTTGTCCTTGAATTTGGGACTCCTGTGATATGGAGGACCTAGAGAAATCTGGGCTGATATTAACTTTCATTTAAAAAAATACTTTCTAGCTCCTTTCCTTGTGAAAATACCCTTGGTAAAATAAGCCATTTCTGAGGCTTCTGTTCTAATCTATCTAGTGTGACAAAGTTCCTCCTCTACCTCGGTGGGTCCTGTGCTTATTGGCGGATTTTTTTGTTTGCCTCGGAGATCTTCCCCTCTGGTAGAACCCACAGTCTAGATCAACTCCTCCTGTGTTTGATCAGGAGTTGGGAGGTTTGGGGGGAACCCGGGCCCACCCTCTATTCTGGGTTCCAGCCCAGGGCCCTGTGGATTGCAGCTGTTTAGAGTGCCTCCTGGAACAACTGCACAACAGCTACAACTCCCTGGGCTACTTCCCCATGGACTCCTCCCAACACCTTCTTTATCCTCACCACAGGATCTTCCAGCAGTACACCTTCTTACTCTCAGCTCCTAGTGCCTCTTGCTCCCAGCTCCTCACACACAACCTCCTTCCACAGCTCCTGACATGCGTCCCTCACTAACTCACTGGGAGGCTTTTAACTAGTTTCAGCCAACCGCTGATTGGCTGCAGGTGTCTCAATCAACCTCCCTGCCTTCTGGAAAGTTCTTAATTGGCCCCAGGTGTCTTGATTAACCTGGAGCAACTGCCATAAGGTATCAGGGATTTGTTTAGCCTGGGGCTAACCTACTGGTTCCTTACCACTTCCCTATAGCCTTCTGGCAGGGAAGGAGGTAGAGGACTGCTGCTGCTCCTCCTGCTCATCCTGCTGGGGCTGCTGCTAGGCCCTGGGTCCTCCCAGCTGCTGTTTGCTGCTACTGCTGCTCCAGCTTCTCCCCTGGCTGGGCCAGACACCCCTCCCACTACTCTACTCTCTGGTTGCTGGCTGCCTGGCAGCTGAACCCCCTCCCCCCCAACACCTTGGTTGCTGCTACTCCTGCTGCTGCAGCTGCCCCTTGGGGGGAGGGGTCCTGCTGGCCCTCTCCCCAGAGGAGGGGTGTGAGGGACCTCTGCTCCAGCCGCTGCTGTGACCACCACCACCACCAGCTGTGAAGGGTACTGCCTGACCACCAGACCACCGCCTGGAGTTGCTGGAGCTGCTGCTGCTGCCCTGTTTGCTGCCAGGAAGCTGCTGGTACCCAGAGGAGGAAGACCCGGAAGACCGTCGGCGGAGACTCTGCAGACCACCGTGGAGGGGGCCTCCAAGAACTGAGTAATCTTTCGAACTGTGCTCTAGTGGTGGGGGTATTGACTGTGTTTGTAGGGGCACAGGGGGTGTGGCGCCGAGCCTGCCCCCTGGTCCACCTGTGCCCCCCCATAATCTCCACCACCACCGCTGCTCCCTCCACCACCTCTGCTGGCTGCTCACCATCTGCCTTGTGCTCCGGCCTCTGGACTTAGCTTCTTCCATGGCCCGCCACAACCTTTTAACATCATTTGGGCCTGCAGCGGCAACCAGCCCCACCCATTGACTTTGTGCAAGCGCACGTGGGTGCACGTGCCCCCTCCCATACCCCTTGGACTGACCCTCTTCTCCCCAGCAGCACATCCCTTGCTTTGTCCCTTGCCACCTGCCCCATTTACCCCTTGCAGTTGTTTGCCCCCCCCTTTTTTTTTGTCCCAGCCCCTTGCTATTTTCAGTTTTGCCTGCCCCGCCCCTCTCCCTCTACAGCCTTGTTTGTTTGCCCTACCCTAGCCCTGACACTAGACCCTTGTTTTTCTGCCCCATTCTTAGTTGGTTGTCTCCCTCCCCCTGAAACTCCGTTTGCCCTGATTAGCCCCCCGCTTTCATGCACCCACGCCCCCTCCCATGCGCTTGTGCCCCTCCCCTGTTTAATTTTGACCCTATCTCACTGCACCCCCATGCTGTTATATCATCCCCTCCCCTAGTGCAACAAGAAGAGCCGGATTTCCCATCTTGTGTCGGTGACTGAACCCTACCCCCGCACTAGTCCGAGATAACCCTGAACCCTGTCCCCACTTTTAGTGCCCTGCTCCCCTGCCTGCAGCCTAGCGGAGAGGAGTGGTCACCCGAATTCCTCTCCATGCCCCCTCTCAAGAGTTTTCCCTTCCCCCCCGTTCATCATGGCAGGCGACATGGAGGGAGGAGCCCCTCCAGACGACACGGCCGCCCCTCCTTCGCCTGTTCCCCCATCACCCTCCCTAGCCTCCACCTCGACCGCCGCTGCCGAACCACCTGCTCTCGCCCCCGCTGGGGCACCGGCAGCGGTGGACACTGAAGAGACCTCCGCTGCTGCCACGTCCCTCGCCCTCCCCGATTCTGGGGGAGCCCCCCCAGCCAGCAGGAAGGGCCAGGGTAAAAAGAAGGGTAAGGGCCCCGCGACAAAGGCCAGGCCCTCCATGGCAGAGGCAGCCACTACTGCTGCGGCCCTGCCACCAGCCGCGGCGTCCTTCCCTGCTGTTCCCTCTACCAGCTCTGTGGGTGTCCCACCCCCGCCCCCCAGAGCATACGCCCAGGTGACGGCAACCCCCCCACTTGCCGCAACGTCACCTAACCCGCCCACCACCTCAGCTACCATCTATAGCAGCCAGGGCCCCTTTCCCACCTTGACCAGGAGGCACGGCGTCCGTTGCCTCCTGGTACCTGCCTCGCCCCACGTAGAAACCTATGTGTGGGCGTTGGCGAGGGTGGTGGGGCCCACGGCCATCGTAGCGGCCTCCAAAATGTACGGGAAGGTAGTCTTCTTCCTCGCATTGGAGGCCGCGGCCCCAGAGGCGGTGGAGAAGGGCCTGGCGGTGGGGGGCGTGTTCGTCCCATTAGAGCCGCTGGAGGACTTGGGCGTCCGCCTAGTCCTCACTTCCGTCCCTCCCTTCCTCCCCAATGCCGCCCTGTTACCTGCCCTCTCCGCCCTGGGGAGACCCATCTCTGTAGTCAGCCCTCTCCCACTGGGCTGCAAAGACCCCGCCCTCCGTCACATCCTCTCGTTCCGCTGGCAGGTGCAGCTCCAAATGCCGCCGGCTGCACGTGACGGGGAGGCGCTCGAGGGGTCCTTTATGGTCCCCTATCACGGGGCCCGTTACCGGGTGTACTATTCCATGGGGGCGGCCCGGTGCTACCTCTGCCGGGCGATGGGACACGTCCGGAGGGACTGTCCCTTGGCCCGGCAAGGAGGAGCATCCGAGACCCCCGAGCCCCGGCAGGGCGTCGGCCACGTCATCGCCGGCGCCCCTGACTGCCCGGTGCCCAGAGCCGCCCCTCCTCCTTCCCAGTCCGCCGCTGCACCCGCTCGGGCCCTGGGAGTACCTCCCCCAGTGAGCCCAGATGAGCGGGAGAGGCCCACTGCGAACAGTCTGCTGAGGCCTGTGGAGGAGGGTGAGGCAGGGATATCGCCGGGCGTGGGAGAGGGCCCGCCCCAGAGAGACTTTTCTCTCCCTTATGCTGCCCCACCACTACCTCCCCGAGTCCCTAACAAATCGCCCCTCCCCCCTGACCCGACCCTTACTAGCAAGCCCCCAGATGATGCCATGGAGGGCTGGGCCTTAGTACAGGGGAAGCGGGGCAAGCGGAAGGCTCGAGCCCCGCTCCTTTCCACCGATGCGGAAGCCCCCCGGAAGACCAGGAAGGGGGGCACTGATGCCGAGCCTTCCGCTTTGCCCCCGAGCGGCTTTTGTCCTCCAGAACCGGCTGGGAAAGACGTGGCAGCACCGGAAGGTATTACCGCCCCTCCCTCGGAAGCCCCTGATAGAGCCCCTTCTGTCCCTTTTGTCGACCCTGCGCACCCCGACCCGAGCATCGCTTCAGGTGCCGGCGGGGAGAACCCCAGGGTGGCAGAAGGTGACCTGCCCTCCATCTACGAGGAGATCGAGGCCCTGGGTCTGACCCCAATCACCCAGGGGGAGGATGACCCTTTACCAGCAGGTCTCGACCTCAATGACCTCACCCCGGTGCCCCTTTCCCCCCTCTCCCCATGCTCCCTCCCCTTGACCGTCGGTTCCGCTCCCACCTCCGAGGATCCCCTGGGCTCTTCCACCTGCCCGGTCGCAAGTGACACCTCGCTGACGGCCGCCAAGCCTCCTGAAGCGACGGCCGGTGCCCTGCGGCCGGGACCCGAATCCCAGGGGGTACCCCTCATTGGGGTGGGACAACAGTTCTCCTTCCCAGGCGGGGACCCCACAAATATCTGTCCACCTCCCGATGCCGTGGCTGTAACAGACACCATCATACTAGAGCCCGGCATCGTGGGGGGTCCCCTTCCCAATTCCCTGATCCCTCAGCCACACCAAGAGAGGCCACCTCCCAGTGGCCCAGCTCCTGCGGCTCAGGATCCTCTACCCGTTCCTCAGCCCGGCCCTGCTCATGTCCCCCTCCCTGCCCCTACTTCTGATCCCTGCCCCGCCCCTGATGCCATCCCAATCTCCCACACCTCCCATGATGACACTGCCGCCTCTGGGGCTGTCTCCCTCCCCTTCTCGGAGGATGACCCCCAGGGAGCGGCTCCAGTATTTCCTCGTCCCGACCCACCAGAGGCTGCTCTTCTCCCTCCGCCGCCTCCCCCAACTAAGCCGAATTTCGGGTTGGGCCCTAAGGTGCCGGCCCAGCAGGAGCTGCGTCGAGGGTCCGCCCCTTGCCTGTCCGTTTCGGTGGGCCATAGGGCTGTGTCCGGGGCCCCTTCTTTCGATAGCCGGGAGCCAGTAACCCCGGCCCCCCATACGCTGCGAGAGGAGCTGCGGGAGTTCCTGGAGGACGTCCGGGGCTCCCGCAACAAAGTACAGCTCGCTCTCCAGCGATGGGGGGATTTCCACCAAATCCTCCGGGCCGCGAGGGCCCTCATGGGGGAGGGTAAAGGGACTGGGAAGCAGGCCACCACGGCCTACCAACGGGTCCGCCTTTTCCGTGACTCACTACTCGCCTACGGGGTGGGTCACGGATTGTTACGCGGCCCGATGGGGGCCGTGAGTGACTCTGCCAGCGAGGATCCCCCCCAGCCCTCCTCATGGCATCTCTCCTCTTCGCAACATTGAACACCTGGGGCTTTAGGATGGGTCTCCGCAGGAGCCAGGTGCTCTCCTTCCTTCGGGAGGGGGGGTACTCTGTAGTATTCCTGCAGGAGACCCATACGGGTCCAGCCGCTGAAGACAGCTGGCGGCTGGAATGGGGAGACAGAGTCTACTTCAGCCATCTCTCTGTTCGCCAGGCTGGAGTGGCGACCTTGTTCTCTCCCGACCTACGGCCTGAGGTGCTGGGGGTTGCCGATGCTGTGCAGGGCCACCTGCTGCACCTACGGGTCCGAATGGAGGGGCTCGTGGTCAATCTCGTCAACATCTATGCCCCAACACCGGGCCCAGAACAACTTCGTTTCTATCGGCAGGCGTCCACCTTCCTCGGCACCTTGGATCCTCGCGAGTGCCTGGTCCTGGGCGGGGACTTTAACAACACCCTTGAAAAATGGGACTGCTCGGGGATCGAGCAGTGCCCGGCCGCCGCTGACGTCCTCAGGGAAATTGTCGAACATCACTCCCTGGTGGACGTCTGGCGCGACCACCACCCGGACGACAGCTCAACCTTCACCTTTGTCCGAGTGAAGGCCCATCGGTCGCACCACTCCAGGTTGGACCGCATCTATTTATCACGTTTTCACCTTTCGCGGGCCCACTCCTCCAGCGTCCGGCCGGCCCCATTCTCTGATCATCATCTCGCTAGCGTGACGGTCTCTCTGTGCGCGGAGAGGCCGGGGCTGGCCTATTGGCATTTTAATAACAGTTTGCTGGAGGATGTGGGTTTTGTGGCGTCCTTCCGGGAGTTCTGGCTGGCCTGGCGAGGGCAGCGGCACGCCTTTCCCTCGGCGTGGCGATGGTGGGATCTAGGGAAGGTACGCGCCCGGCTCTTCTGCCGTGACTACACCTGGGGCGCCAGCCGACGGAAGGATGCGACGATAGAGCAGTTGGAACGGGAGGTCTTAGAGCTGGAGAGGCGTCTGGCTGCCAGCCCTGAGGATCCATCCCTCTGTGGGGCATGCTGGGAGAAGCGGGAGGAGCTCTGGGAACTCGAAGATCATCGAGCCCGGGGCGCCTTCGTTCGATCCCGCAGCCGTCTCCTTCGGGAGATGGATCGCGGCTCCCGCTTCTTCTACGCCCTGGAGAAAAAGAGGGGGGCTAAGAAACACGTCACCTGCCTCCTCGCAGAAGATGGCACCCCCCTCACGGATCCGGTGGAGATGTGTGGGAGGGCCAAGGCCTTCTACGCGAGCCTTTTCTCCCCGGATCCGACCGATCCTAACTCTTGCAGAGTGCTCTGGGACGAACTCCCTACGGTCAGCACGGGCGACCGATACCGGCTAGAGCTGCCTCTCACTCTCGAGTTCTCGGAAGCCCTCCGTCGCATGCCAACTAATAAATCTCCGGGACTGGACGGGCTGACCGTGGAGTTCTACCGCATGTTCTGGGACGTCCTCAGCCCAGACCTTGTCACCGTCTGGGCTGAGTCCTTGCAGGGCGGGGTCCTCCCTCTTTCGTGCAGGCGAGCTGTGCTCGCCTTATTGCCGAAGAAGGGGGACCTCCGCGATTTACGGAATTGGCGTCCCGTCTCGCTCCTCAGCACGGACTATAAAGTCGTAGCAAAGGCCATCTCGCTGCGGCTTGGATCCGTGCTGGCGGACGTGGTCCACCCAGACCAGACCTACAGCGTCCCGGGCCGCACCATTCTCGACAACCTGTATCTGGTCCGGGATCTCCTGGAGCTTGGGTGTAGGGATGGTCTGTCGTTCGCCCTCCTGTCTCTGGATCAGGAGAAGGCGTTCGACAGGGTGGATCACGGGTACCTCCTGAGCACTCTGCGAGCGTTTGGCTTTAGGCCCCAGTTTGTGGATTTTCTCCAGGTGCTGTACGCCTCCGCAGAGTGTCTGGTCAGGCTCAACTGGACTCTGACCGAGCCGGTCAGCTTCGGGCGAGGAGTACAGCAGGGGTGCCCCCTCTCGGGCCAGCTGTACGCTCTGGCGATCGAGCCCTTCCTCTGTCTCCTCCGCAGGAGGTTGATGGGGTTGGTGCTCCGAGAGCCGGAGCTGAGGCTGGTCCTGTCGGCATTCGCCGATGATGTGCTCCTCGTGGTCCAGGACCCGGGCGACTTGGCGCGGGTGGAGGCTTGCCAGGCGATCTACTCGGCGGCCTCCTCTGCCCGGGTCAACTGGGTCAAGAGCTCTGGGCTGGTGGTAGGGGACGGGTGGCAGGTGAGCTCCCTCCCACCCGCGCTTCAGGCCATCAGGTGGAGCGCGGGTCCGCTGCTCTATCTCGGCGTTTACCTTTCTGCCACGCATCCATCCCCGCCGGAGAACTGGCAAGGTTTAGAGGGCAGGGTGATAGAGCGGATCCGGAGATGGACAGGACTGCTCCGGTGCCTCTCCTTTCGAGGGAGAGCATTGGTAATCAATCAATTAGTCCTGTCCATGGTCTGGTACCGGCTCAACACCCTGGTCCCGGCCCCGGGTTTTCTGGCCAACCTCCGGACGTCGATTCTGGAGTTCTTTTGGTCAGGACTGCACTGGGTCTCTGCAGGGGTTCTCCATCTTCCTCTGGAGGAGGGTGGGCAGGGCCTGAAGTGTCCACACACTCAGGTCCATGTCTTCCGTCTCCAGGCCCTGCAGAGGCTCCTTTATGGTGCAGGCAGTCCGGCATGGAGCGTATTGGCGCACGCCTTCCTGCGCCGTTTCCGAGGGCTCCGATATGACCGGCAGCTCCTTTATCTCCATCCGAGAGGTCTTCCGCGAGACCTCTATGGGCTGCTGGTCTTCTACCAGGACCTCCTCCGGACCTGGAAGCTATTCTCAGCGACCAGGTCCGTGGTGGCCACCGAGGGGGCAGATCTCCTCGCGGAGCCCCTGCTACACAACCCCCAGCTCCGTGTGCAGGTGGCGGAGTCCCCCTCGGTGCGCCAGAGGTTGGTCCTGGCAGAAGTCACTAGGGTCGGAGACCTCCTGGACTACGACCGGGGAGACTGGCTGGATCCCCTGACGCTTGCTCAGCGCATGGGGCTCTCCAGACCTCGTACTCCCCGGCACGTACTTCAGGAGGTGAAGGCTGCTTTGCCACCCGCTGCTCGCGTTTACGTCGACCGGGTCCTGCGAGAGGGTATGCCCCGCCCTCCCTTCACCCCAAGCCCTCCGCACCTTTTTATTGGGCCCCTGCCCCGTGGACCCAACCGGGTCCCCTGTCCCTTCACGGTGAGCCAGCTGCACGAACTGCAGCCGGTCCACTTCCAGACCGCGCCAAGGAAACATCTATACACGCTCGTGCTCCACACCCTTCATCTCCTCACCCTCACGTCCCGCCCCGATACGAAATGGCGGGACCTCCTGCCACCTCTGGAGGGTGAGAAGCCCTGGTGGGCCAGCCTTTACTCCTCCTTAGTCCCAAGGCCCGCCGGGGATGTCAGTTGGCGGCTCCTTCATGGAGCCGTGAGCACGGGCGTGTACTTGGCGCGGTTCACCCCAATCCCCGACACATGTCCCTTTTGCGGCGTGAGGGAGACCCTGGCGCACATTTATCTGGAGTGCGCCAGGCTGTAGCCCCTGTTCCGGCTCCTCTTAGACATTTTGTTGAGGTTTTGGTTGCACTTTTCCCCTCACCTTTTTATTTATGCACTTCCAATCCGCGGCCCCACGAAGTCACGGGACCTCCTGGTCAACCTCCTCCAGGCCCTAGCTAAACTGGCCATCTACAAGACCAGGGTGAGGAGGTTGGCCGATGGAGGCTCCTGTGACTGTGGGGCCTATTTTCGATCCTCTATTCGTTCACGCATCCGGGCAGAGTTCCTCTGGGCAGCATCCACTGGCTCCCTTGACACCATTGAGGAGCAGTGGGCGCTGTCCGGGGTTTCTCTGCTCGGTGTCTCCATCTGGTTCACTTCGTTTGACCCTTTGACCACACTCCCGTTCCTGTTTTTTCATTTTTTGTCCCCCGGAATCACTTGGTATCCAGGCCCTGTGGATCCCTCCCCTTAGGCTGAAGGGGGGGATCCTTTAGCAGTGGGCGGGCTTTGCCCGCCCACTTCCCGGATCCCAATAGGAACATACTGGTTCCTTACCACTTTCCTATAGCCCTCTGGCCTTGCCCCGTCACACTAGACACTTATCCCACACCTATCACCTTGGTATCTGTTCTGTACGATGATGCATTACGGGATGTGGCTAGTATGTGTCATGTGAGGTTTCATCTCTAGGCATTTCTCTAGAGAGACACTTGCATGTGGGTTTTCATAAATTATGATCATGTGCTGTTAGGAATAAAGGGCAGGTCAAAGAAGCATGGAATCTGGCACATGGAACCTTAATAGGGAAGCTGAATTTCATTTTTGCTTGCTGTGGGAGTGAATTACAAGAAGGTTCTGTCACCTACATAAGTGATCTCAGAAGACTCACAGGTAAAGGATGCAGGAACAGGAAAAGGATGCAGTGAAGGGGCAAGCATGGAGTCAGTGGGGACATTTTTTGATGGGAGACAGACATTGTGGAAGATGTGAGAGGAAGGATGGTCCAGGGTTTAGGACCCAATAATTGGGAGACAGAGTTCAGTTCCCCACCCGGGCTTCTTGTGTGACCTGGGGCAAGTCACTTAGGGCCAAGTTTTTAAAGGTAATCAGACACCTAGTGGGATTTCAAAAGAATGGAGGCACATTACATCAATTGAAATCAGTGGGAGTGAGGTGCCGAGATGTGTTTGACGATCACATACAGGGGGGAGGGATAGCTCAGTGGTTTGAGCATTGGCCTGCTAAACCCAGGGTTGTGAGTTCAATCCCTGAGGGGGCCATTTAGGGATCTGGGGCAAAAATTGGGGATTGGTCCTGCTTTCAGCAGGGGGTTGGACTAGATGACCTCCTAAGGTCCCTTCCAACCCTGATATTCTATGACCTATGATTCTATGATCACACTGGGTGCCTAAATATCTTTATCTGGCCTTTAGTGTGTCTGTTTCTCAGCTCATCAGCTGTTAATATAAGTACCTATCAGTGATCATTGGATGGAGTCTGAGGGAGAGAAATAAAGCCCCACCAGAGATGAAGCCCCACTGCAGAGCTCTGACCTCCTCCTTTCACCCCATTCTTTCCTGCACTGTTCCAACACTCCCTCTCACTGCTCCAATTCCCTATTCACCCCAACTGCTCAGACTCCCCTACCACGAGGCCAACTTCTCCAACATTCCCATTCCTCTGAGCCACCCCTCTCCTTACCACTTCATGCCCCTGCTAAGCTTGGAGGGGTAATGAGTGGGTGGGAAAGTAGTGGGGTCTGTGAGAAGTTCAGGTACCAGCCGGAGGCAGGAAGGGGCAGGAAAGTGGAGATGGTGCTTATATGGGGGGAACAGGGAGAGAGGTCCCCCCCAAAATAATTGTAGCACCTCTAAAGGAGCTGTACTACTCAAGGTAAATTTCCCAAAAGTATCAACCCCCCCTTGACAGAGGCAAATTATCACAAAATTTTTACTGACCATTCTCAGATTTTCTAAAAGCGGGGCTTTAACTCACAATGCATGGATATAGCTCAAGTTCAATGGCTACTGCATGTTAACCTGAGCAACTCAGTTACTGTGACAACAGCCTGCCTGGAAACACTCTTGTTTCAATAGAGCCCAGCTTGTGCTGTACATGTACACTTCATTTAATCCAGCATCAGCTACTTTTTTTTACTCCAAATGACTTCTTCAGTCTAATCTTTTCCCCTCACCAAAAATAGGGACAGTGGGTCCCATGCACTAGCTGAATATAATTCCTGAGTGACTTGAGATCAATTTTCAGCTCCAAGGGATCATCTGAATCCTCCTCTCAGTGAAGGTGATGCAAGATTTCTCCTTTTCCTCCTGGCTGAGGCAATTTCCAAGAACCAGGCTGTAGGCTGTGGCAGAGAAAGTAACCAGCTGAACTGCTCGTTGCGCAGTCACTTCCATGCAATGGTGTGGTAGGCTCTAGGGGAACATAAGGTGATGGAGCTTCCCAACTGATAATTGGGAAAATTTGAAGAAAAAAAACAGTTAATCTGTGAGGGGAGCTGGATGTTCCTTCCCTTGCTGGCCCTCTCCACCCCATCTCTCTGTTCCCTTTCAACTTACACCCAGAGGGAGGGGCTCCTCCTCTTTCCCAGGCATCTGGTTTCTGGAGGTTTCATTTTGGACATCTGGGGCTGCTGCTTTAATTCCCTCCCTCCAGCCTCCTCTCTGCTTAAGTGAAGGTCACCTGTAAATGGAGAAACAATGCTTCTGGGATCCAATCTTGTAAGTTTCCCAGCCTTCTAATGGTAAGAGAGTGAGAGGGTTATATTAGCAGAATGGAAAGAGTGTTAGCGTATGATATGACTATATCATCTATTTTTTCCCAAATACAGATGAGAAGTATTTATTGAACACCTCTTCCTTTTCTGCATTATTATTGGTAATTCTACTGTTTTTTATGTAGCAATGGACCAATGGCATTTTCAGGATTCTTTTTGTATTTAATATACTTTCAAAACTCCTTCTGGTTGTCCTTAACTTTGCAAGTCATAGATTTTTCCTTGTAAACTGTGCTTTCATTATAAATTTTCTACAATTCCTAGCTTCCAACATTCCCTCCTTTCTGTTATATATTTATACATTATTTTATTTTCTATAGCTGCCTTCACTTCCCCTCTAAATCAGATATTTTTTTAAACCAAACCAGCCTTCTGCCTTGATTGTGGCTTTTTGGGGGCATCTACTAAGTGTTCTTAAACAATTCCCAATTATATTTCACATTTTCCTGATAAAATTCTTCCAGCTGATTTGGCCCATAACTCTTTTCAACTTTGTGAAAATGGCTCCAAGTATATATGTAAGCAGGGTCTGAATGAACTCTCCCCTGACAGCTAGATGGGAGGGGCAGAGACTTCAGGAGCAAATTATATTTACATGAACACACCTACTCTGCTTAGATATCCAGCAGATAGAGTGGTGTTACTCAAAGTGATTTAACTTTTGCTGCTGTTGGGTTACAAATCACTTTAGTACTGAATGCAGGGGTAGTGAAATGGTGTTATCAATGTTATTATCTTTATTTTATGAATAAAGAGGAGAAGAACTGTGCTTAACCTAGCCCAAATGAGGTGGTCACCCTCCGCTGAAAGGACCTTGCTAAGCCAGAGGCTCAAATGCCAGAGCCCTGCGAAAGTAAGAGGGGTGGAGAGAGGTGTCCTAGCCAGGCGATGTGAACTCTTCCTAAGGGTCTGGTTTAACCTGTTCCTCCCCAATGCTCAAAGATAGAGCTAAATAGGCTCCTATGGGAGCCTTTATTTTTTTAAGTGCTTAAAGGAGAACTGAAATCACTTGTTATAGGACAGCATTTGTACCCAGCCTGCTGAAAGTCATCAAGAGCTGACAATCACTAAGAGAGTGACCTGAAGAGGTCACAGCAGAGAGGCAGAAGATTACTAACAGAATAAGCAGCTAGTAGGGCAGCCAGTGGAAAGGAATCATGGCTGGCAGGGCAGCTAGCCAGAGCAAGTGCTTAGATGGTAGAGCAAGCAAGGTGCCTTCTTCCCCGGGTGGGAGGTGGACTCACACTGATGCACTTCTCAATCCTGGGTCCTCACTCAACAAGGTCAGCCACTCTGAGTGGGGTATGGGGCAGGAGCAGAGGGGCACAGAAACAGAACTTTTGGTTATAGAATTCAAGAACATGAGGCATAACGCACTGTCCCATGCACTCTAGGGTGGGTGTCCTCCTCACAGTTTTATGGTTATGAATCCTGCTTGTGGCATTTTCCCAAATTAATGTCAGGTGACTTCCCTCCTTTCATTAAAAGTTTCTTTTCTACACTCAGACTATGTTCTTGCAAGTGGGGAAATATTGCCTCTCAGAGACACCCAGATGTGTTGTGTAATTTTCCTTGGATACTGGGAGGGGGCTCAAGCTAGTTCTGCGTTATGTTCTTGAAAAGGAACCCGGCCCTGGTTGCTGCTGGCTCCACCTGGCAGAAGGGTTATATATATATTACTGGTCTGAACTTTATTCTGTTTGTTCATTATACATGTCATCAAGTCATGATCACTTGTACCTTAAGCTACCATTATGTTTTAGTTCTGTGATCTCTTTTTCTGTCAAGATGATGTCTAATATAGAATTGACCTGTGTTGGCTGCAACACTTTTTAAGTTCGAAAATTGTCATCTATAATATTTAGATGTTCCAAGGATGTTTCAGTACCAGCTTTATGAGATCTCTCGTATATGTCACTCAAATTAAAGTCCCACATGATCATGCAGCTTTCCCCCACCCCCATACATTATAGATAGGTGTGTAAGGAGCAGCTCTTCCTGTTCCCTATTGTGATTTGGTGGGCTGTAGCAGACAGGAACTGTACCCCATCTTTTGCTTCACCTGTTAGGACATTGATCCATAAACATTCAAGATCATTTTCACCAAATTATCAGTGACTCGGAAAGAGGTAATGCCATTTTTGACATAGAATGCCACTGCAGTCATGGGAATCATCCCACCAGATTTCAGTAATACCAGCTAGATCAAATTTATGTTCATAAATGAGCAACTCTAATCCCTCTTGTTTGTCTTTCTTCGCTTTTGGGAAGGAAATGATCTCAGAGAAGATTGCTTGGATGTTCTTCTTCAGCATGCTTCTCAGTTTCCTAAAGTCATCTACATCTGTGAGATATCCCACAACACATTATCATTAGTGCTGATATGAACCATCACCAATGGATCCTTTCCCATCAATTTCAAAAGCCTATCCACTTTTAGAGTGACATCTTGTATCTCGGCTCTGAAAGATAGCACACCATCATATTATCCACCTGTGCCAGGCATAAAGTTCTGGAAATTATCTGGAGAGAAGAAGAATTGACCCATAGGTAGGGTATGATTTATAAATAGTAGATTTTGAATGGAACATAGGGGTCTCCGATGTATCATTTTCACTTCCAAGACTAAATTTATCAGCTAATGTGATGTGGCTAAGGGGACAAGGGGAGGATAACAAATTTAATTAATGAAATAAAACAATTCATAGTGGGACAAATTCACATAATGTAAATCTACTGATATCAGTTGAGTTACATCAGGGAAGGCTATGTCCCAATGCTATTATTTATTATTTTTATTATGGTATCATCCACAACATGCTAGGGGCTATCCAAACACAAACAGTTGTGGAGCTTAATTCTTCCTCTTCTGGAGGAAGGGAGTAGTTTTGTTGTTGTTTTCTTGTTTATTTTTTTAAACAGGACCATGTTATTCCACGGAATTCCCCTGCAGGACAGGACTCCTGGACTGTACGAAGACAATCCTTGAGCTGAAGAGCTAACAATATTTTCTCTCTATTTCTTCAAATACTTCATATTTAGTGATCACAGAGGACAGTGCTAAGGCCCTAGCCATCCACCCCTCCATTTCTTCAGACTGTCACTATAATTTATAGGGAAGAGTTAAAAAATAATGATAAACATAAAAGATGAATAATTAACATACTAAATAACTAGTGCCAAGGACTCTAAATGGCAATATTTTATGAACTGTGAAAAAGAATCATAATTTTTAGTGGCTGAATATACATGTGTTAATTTATTTTCTAATGAGAATGTTTCTAAGCCACTGAAACGACATCTTTGTTAAAAAAAGAGAGCGTCATTAGGTGCATACCCACTGTCAGTTGGATAGCAAATACACTCTCCAGCTTGAATTTATCACAGCAGAAATTGACAGCAGAAACCCAGAAGAATCAGCTAAGTGGGGACTCACCTTGTGCTGTGCATTGACTATTACAATAGTGGAGCCACTGCCACTGTGAAATGACTGTTGTTAAATAGCAGCAGAGATGCATAAATGCCCATTAAATATCTATTAACATTCTGAGCCAAATTCTCAACCTCTGTAGGAATGCTGAGCAAATGGACTTCACAGAAAACATCTCCTTGGGGCTTTCCACCCCCCTGCAAGAGCCAGATCATAGAGCATCTACAAAGGCTTTCAAACAAATGCTACCTCTGCCACAGAGCTGCAGTAGAGTGTGCAGACTGCCTCTTTCCCCTGCATGGTTTCTTTTTTTTAACCATATGCAGATATTCTGATAATATTTTGCCCCTTCCTTTACTTCATCCTCAACATCCCCTTCCAGTATGGTATGGAAAGTATAGGCAGTCCGTGACTCTAGCCTCCACTATATTCACACCCTTCACACAGTGCACAGTCAACCTGTGGAACTCCTTGCCCGAGGAGGCTGTGAAGGCTAGGACTATAACAGGGTTTAAACGAGAACTGGATGAATTCATGGAGATTAAGTCCATTAATGGCTATTAACCAGAATGGGTAAGGAATGGTGTCCTTAGCCTCTGTTTGTCAGAGGGGGGTGATGGATAGCAAGAGAGATCACTTGATCATTACCTGTTAAGTCCACTCACTCCAGGGCACCTGGCATTGGCCATTGTCGGTGGACAGGATACTGGGCTGGATGGACCTTTGGTCTGACCCAGTACAGCCATTCTTGTGTTCTTATGTTATGGTCTAATACTGCAATAATATGCTTTGCGACATATCATATGAATGCTAACAACAATTGTACTACCATTGTAAAATGCATGTGTTAAAGGTATATATGAAGTTATTAATTCCCTCTGTATTACATTATGAGAACATGTTTAAGACTAGACAGCCTAGCCTAGGTAATGGTGATAAACAGGTCTGTCCTAGCAATGTGGGTTTATCTCAATTTAAATATTAGCCCTAAACAAAGCCATCAAGATAAACCAGCAGGGATTATCCTGGTCCTGAATTCAAGATACAGAGAATTATCATGGCTTTTGCATCCCAGAGACACACAAGAGACTGAATCCCCAGGAGGCCTTCCTGACTTGTAAGACAAGACATCTCTTTTGATATATAAGGAACAGAGAAAGACTCCATCTTTATCCTGTCTAAGGAGCCAAAGAAACCAAGCAATTTGATCTCTGTGTTGGGGTCCTGGCCACGCTAGCCAATTAAAAGCTGGAAAAGAGACTGGAGTGAGAGAAACCATCTTGAAAAAAAAGACAGTATTTTGCCAGATGCATGTTTTCACTTTTATTTGCTTATTACCATCTCTACCTTAACCTATTTTATTTGGTATAACTTAACCCATGCTCTTCACGTAAGTGTTTTGCATCACATAAGCTACGCCATAAAGGGTTTGTTCACCTGCACATCTACCAATGTGATATATGCCATCATGTGCCAGTAATGCCCCTCTGCCATGTACACTGGCCAAACCGGACAGTCTCTATGCAAAAGAATAAACGGACACAAATCTGACATCAGGAATCATAACATTCAAAAACTAGTAGGTGAACACTTCAACCTCTCTTGTCGTTCAGTAACAGATTTAAAGGTGGCAGTTTTGCAACAAAAAAGCTTCAAAAACAGACTCTAACGAGAAACTGCCGAATTGGAATTAATTTGCAAACTAGATACCGTTAATTTAGGTTTAAATAGAGACTGGGAATGGCTGGGTCATTACACAAATTGAATCTATTTCCCTATCTTAAGTATCCTCACGCCTTCTTGTCAACTGTCTGTCTGAAATGGGCCATCTTGATTATCACTACAAAAGCTTTTTTTCCTCCTGCTGATAATAGCTCTCCTTAATGAATTAGCCTCTTAGAGTTGGTATGGCAAATTCCACCTTTTCATGAATCTCTGTATGTATATATATCTTCTTACTATATGTTCCATTCTATGCATCTGATGAAGTGGACTGTAGCCTACGAAAGCTTATGCTCAAATACATTTGTTAGTCTCTAAGGTGCCACAAGTACTTCTGTTCTTTTAGTTGAATTTCAGCAACCGATATTTTTTGAAATTTGGTTTTCAGTTGCCAAAACCCGCAATTTTTTTGTGGGGAGGGGGCAGTTGGACAAAAATATGCAGTCAATTTTTTTGCCTTACAGACCATTTTGTTTTGTCTTTGGTTCCCAGAAGAATTTTGTAAAAGCATTTTGACTAAACGAAAAAAAATCATTTTCTTCAGGATTTTTTTTTCTTCATGAAAATTTTCAGCCAGCTCCAGTTGAGAGAGCTGCTGGCAACCAGTGACCTACAAAATTCTGGGCATACAGAGTCTCAGTGGGCTTCCCCTTGCACTGCATTTATGGCTTTTCATGTCCTAATCGACTGAACATGCATACTAGTCCCTGCCAGCTACACTCATGCAAAAAATGACAGAATCAAATCCCAAAGGTTCATGTCCTACTCACGTTTATGCTTTCCTCAATCTGAATGTAAGTGAAGCTAAGAATCAATTTGACATTAAATAAAAAAATCAGTCAGTTTTTCACTGGATATACAAAGTAAAATATGTGTATTTCAAGTTCCAGTAAAGACTTTGTTGCTGGAAACATTATATTTGTTTAATGAAACCAACTATATAAATAAATAAACAAACATAATTTCTAAACACTTTGAATGATGTGAAGATTACAATTTTTTTATTTGCAGTCTTTATTAATAATCTGGTTATCAAGAAACAATGAAATTTCCTATTTATGTGGTATGGCTTTCTGGCTTTAAATCCTTTAAAGTTTTCTAGGTCAAAAGTATACTCTTATCACAAATCATTTACTCTCATGCTAACAGTAAAAGAGCTTTTGGAATTTTAAGTATAGCAAACAATGCAGCAATCTCATAACTTCAGTATCCTTTTCTGCTGAGTTAAAAAATTATTTACTCTTAATCCAATACATTTGATTCTTGTGCTTCCAAAAGCATATTTTTCTTTATATTTTTTTCCAGGGAGTGTTACAAAAAGAGGGCTTTTATTGTAGTTGTAACAAAGTAGCTCATACTATATTGTGAAAGCTACAGCTCAAAAAACTACAATTATAGTTTATCAAAAAAGACTTTGTCTTGTTGTTCCAGTTAAAAAAGGAGATAACTTATTTTATAACTGAAACTTATGAATTTGAAACACCGCTATGCTGTATCAGAAGAAAAGAACATTTAAAGTATAATAATAATTATTATAATTTTAGATCCTGGTCCCCATATTCCTCACATACCCTAAATTCCCACTTATGTAAGTAGGAATTTAGGTTGTAGAAGGAATGCAGGACTGGGTACTAACCAGCACAGACCCCCTGTACCTGCATGGAGTCTTTTTGAAGTGAACAAGGAATCTGTATGGGCTCTTCCTTATATATAAACTGGATTTTTGGGGTGCCCTTATGTCTTTACAGTTTGCCTACAGACTTGAAATTTGGCAAGGTCAAGTCCTAAATTAGAAAAGTGCCTTTTTTATATTTGTGCCTGGGAAAATACACTTGGATTTGACTGAGCTATAAAATGTCAAAAATCACCATTTAAATCTGTAATCTGTATTATGATCAGCAGAGTTTGCTGGGGGCTTCCTGCTTAAAAACTGTGAACATTCTGTCTGCACTGAGCATGCCCTCCAGTATCAGTGAACCTTCAGACTGAGAATGTTCCCCAGCCTCTTTCTGCATCATGTTGAAACAGGCAGATGAAACCAGAGGCACAACCAGTGGGAGGATATGTCCTCCCCAAACATTTTTTCCTGCCAGGTGATGTTCCCCTCAACCTGCCTGCCCTATATGCCCGATGCGGCATATACATTTTGATAAAGTCTTAAATTACATTATCACATATTACTGTATACCCATAAATTTATAAATTTAAGAAAATCAATGTAACAATTTATCGGAAATGCTACATATGGAGAGAAGGCAATGCCATAACGTTTTCACACATGTGAAAAGGAGAATGGATAAGGGAAACTAACTGAAAATTGTCTAATGTGCATTTTATTAGCAGACAATACAAGCTTGAAATAAAAGAGAATTGAAATTTAATTTTAGGCCCTGGTCTTGCCATTGATAATGCACTGGCTTGCTTCTTCACACTATCCATTGCAGGATACATACTCAAGGCCAAATCTTGCAAAGACTTACATGCTTGGGACTACAAACAGTAAAGTCAAGGCCGAAGGGTGTGTAAGGGGCCTGTCATATTCTAAAGAAGTTTTCCATAAGGGTCTGCTTTTCATAATTTATATTCTGTGATTAGTTAATACAGAGGGTGGCAACCTATCAGTACTTACAATATATACCCAGAAAATATGTGCTGCAGATAGAAATACCTGAAACTATGTTGAACTCAGTCAAATTATTTCAGGTATTTGATATCCCCTCCAAATACTTGTGGTGGATCCCATACTGGAGTTGAATGAATCATTGGCAAAGAATTATTTATGTAACATGTATAACATCTTTTTCTACTGTTTTGCTATCTCTAGACCATTTCAGTTTCTTCATATTTGTTATTCAAATATATACAATGAATACATTAAGATTTTTTTTAACTCTTTGCAAATATTAGAAACAAAGGTTGGTGCTTCAGTGAGATTTGTCATAAACAGGGCCAGATTCTCACTTGACTACAATGAATCTATGTCAGTTTACAACAGCCGAGGATCTGATCCACGGGTCCCAGATTGGCTGAACATAAAAATATTTCTGGTGTGACCAGTTGCAGGTGAAAATTTATTATTTGTATTGGTATTGTGGTAACATCTAGGGGCCCTCATCAGGGATAGGCATTGTGATGAGTTTCAAAGGCCCAAATGAAGGTTAGGTGCCTAATTGCTATCGAAAGTCAATAGGAGTTAGGCATTTAACTGCTATTTGGGTCTTTGAAAACCTCCTCCTGCACACACAGGGTTTAAAAAAGATGGTTGCTGCTACAAAAAAGTTTATAGTCTCAGCATATGAGTGCCAACTGGTAGATACAATAAATAGAATAAAGGTAGTGGTGTAGCTTTAATGATGCAACTGCTGCAGTGGTGCCAGGGCCCACACGGTTATGGGAGCCCAACGCACTACAGAACTCAGGCATCTCTGGCTTCAATTGCTGCTGCTGGTCACTGACATTCAATGTAGATCAACCTCGCCAAGCTCATCATCAGAAACAAGATCCCCATAGACCAGGACACACCTCTCAAAGAGACACCAAACCCTGCCAGACAAGGTGAATGAAAAACCTGCAGGCATATCTCCACTGCTAAAAATGATCACACACCCCCACCACACACACACAACACACTGTTCAAGATCCATAGGTCCTACACAAGCCTATCAAAACATGTGGTATACCTCATCCAGTGCACTAAATGTCCCAAAAACAATTCTCTGGGTGAAACCAAACAATCACTACACTCTTGCATGAAGTCACACAGGAAAGTGAGAAAAGACAGGAACACCATATCACCTGTGGGTGAACACTTTTCACAAAGCTATCACGTTATATCTGACCTCTCAATCCTTATCCTCAAAGGAAACCTGCACAACACTTCAAAAGATGAACCTGGGAGCTTAACTTCATAACTTTACTAGATATTAAAAATCATGTATTGAATGGATGCACTGGACTGATGGTTTATTACAATAATCTATAACCCATTTAAAAACCCCACCAGCAGCTTTCAATCCCCCTCCCTTCCTTTCCTCTCTGTGATCCTAGAGACGTTAATGGGCCACTTCATCTTGAATGATCCCTTTGATATATGTGTTAACTACTTATGCTAAACAATCTGTTTTACCTTGTATTTAGCTGAGACAATCTCAATATATTTCCCAGAGTTGAAGAAGAGCTCTGTGTAAGCTCGAAAACTTGTCTCTCTCACCCAATAAAAGATATTACCTCACCCACCTTGTGTCTCTTCTGTTTCTTAACATTTTGACCTTGTTTGCATAACTAGCTTAGCAGTTCAATTTGAAGCTCCTTTCCCCTTCCCCCTTTTCCTGAAACTTTATTTAAATAATTTAAATCTAGGCAGCAGGTGGGGAACTGGAGGACTGGACTGGGGCTGTGGGAGAGTTAGAGAGAGGCAGAGTTTGAAATTGGGAAGGGGGCCCTAACTTATTCTTATACCAGTATTCTCTGGGACCTTGTTACACCACTGAATAAAGGAAGGAGAAGAGATTAATCGGAAAACTTTTATGTTTACTATAATAAGCAGCAGTCATAAATGTATAATACTTCCATGTGACTGAAATTGCTGGTCAGTCTGACCCTGTTGATGGACATAGATATGCTCTAGAGGGCTGAGATGAGGAGACATCCTGAGAAAACCAAGATTACAATGTATAGAAGTCTTAATGCCATGCAAAATATGTAAATATCTTTGGATAGTTACTAGTAAGATGAATACTGCTCTATATTTCAAGTTCTAAATACATTTCATTCTTTTGGAAGAGCAAGACCATACAGTTAGCAGTCATTACAATCCCATCCTGCCAAGCATGCTGTTTCATTACAATATTGTCCCACTGAAGCAAACTCCTGAAATGACTAGTCTATCTCGCAGATATATTTATCTATGGATAGTCTATTCTGAAATTTTTTTTGAGCTGCTACTTATGGGTTAAGCTTTTATTTGTATTTTCCAAGAAATGGAAACTGCAGGGTAAAAATTGGCTTGTCAGGTTAGCAGCTGGGATAATTTGGAGAATTCTTTCTCAGTTCTGACAACACTACAATGTGAGTGAAGACATTTGGAGTAATATACTTACAATGATTTTAAAAAGACTGTAAGCTATAAAGCTCTTGAATGGGAAAAATATTTCTTCCATAGCAACACATCATTTAAATCTTTTATGAGGAATAGGGTTTGGGGGTAGGATTAGTTTCTATTAATGTCAATAGCTAAATCCAATAAGGGGCTTGGAACAATTATATTTTAATTACTGTCTACTAAATTTACAAAAGATAACACTGCACTGTTTACTCAAATATATTAATTAAACACAGACAATTAATTTATAGACTGTTGATTATTAGCAAGATAGAGAAACTGTTGTCATTAATAACAGAACTTTGATATTTCCTCACATAATTTCCTGTTTTCCAGGTATCTTTAACATCTATTCAAAATGTACTATGAGACATTATTAACCATAAAAAACCTCATATAAATTTGAGTAACTACTTTTTGCCATGTTACGATATTTGATTTTAATAATCTTCAATTGTCTAGTGATCATTGAGTACCTGATCACTATTATCCAGAATTCTTCCCTATGTGAAAAAATCCATAGGGGGATTTTAGATGTATTCCATTTTAAATGTCACTATATCCTGTTTCCACCAGGATCTGGCAGGAATCTGAGAAACTGTATCTGATATAATTATAATTTGTATAGTAAGCATGGAATTATTTGTATGGTATGGGAATTTTTGCAGGTACAGTAATGAATGTCATCTCCGACAGCTCCCACTAAAAGGCCTAGTTATCCTTATATTTTACATCATATAGATATTCTCATGTGATTAGATTTTAGGATCAAATCTTGTAGTATTTTTTATTAGGACTGCATTTCAGGTTTTAGTATGCTTAAGGTCATTTTGAAATGAATGCCAAATGTTCAGGGATTCCATTGTTCCATAGTTACTGGAATCGAAAGTGCATGGTACATCTCAGAAATGCCTGAACCATTACATATTCTGGACCTTCAAATGCATGCTATTCACTTTCCCAAGCAGCATTAAAATAAAATACAAACAGCAGTGTATTAAATACAAACACAAGAATTAAACAGAATGGAAATTTTCAGAGAGCCTATCAGATCCTATGGCCAAGCAAGTTGCTGTGAGGAAGCATTAATCTTTCACCAAATATTTCTTCAATAGGTATTGTGGATAAGAGTGATCAGATATGGAGTCGCCCTCCAAAACTATTTCTTCCGGCTATTATATGTGAGAAGAGAGAGGGTGGGGGGATTAGAGGCCAGAACAGTGTCCTTACAAAACTTCACCCATGTTTAGATGAGAAGACTGCATAAAAATGTAGGATTTTTTAGGGGACATCTTTTGGGGAAGGAATTGAATGGGGGTAGGGCCAAAGTGGTGCAGGGGCGGGGCCAGGAATGGGGGTGTCAAGCACCCACCGGGCACAGGGGAAGTCAGCGCCTATGCCTACAACTGACCTTCATGTTGCACACAGTTTTAGAGAGGTAAGGCGCTCCTAGAACACCAGAGCCCCATGGCAAGTGCCTACTGTGCCTAACTGGCATCCAGCCCTGGTAGTAGTCACGTTTTCAGAAGTGCTCAGCAGTTTCCACAGGGAGGAACACTCTCATTGGAAGTTGTTGAGTCCTGAGTTCACATTACAATCTGACCCAGGTTTCCACTGAAAGTGAGGATCATTATGACTATAAAAATATGGCACCCACACTATCATACAGTCTTACTCACTATGCTGGAGGAGATCTGAATTTAAGATCTATGGTATTTTACATGCATCATAATTTTCTAACTATGCTGAAGTAGTTTATATAAACCTGCCCCATAACTCTTTTTATTCCTCTCCATTTCTTACCATTCTTTTCCTCCTTATTGTATCCTGTCTCAAGTCATTAGCTATACATAAAAATACCCTTCCTCATTTATAAGCTCAAATATTTTGTGTATACTGCATATTCTTGTCTCCGTTACATCATCTTGTTTTTCTATCTTCGTAATTTATTGTTTCATACTATTTGCTCCCATGTCCCATTTTCGTTTCCCTCAGTTTTCGTATATTGGCTCTTTTGTCCTCTAGAATCTTGTAAGTGTTTTTTCAATTGCAGCTCTGTTTGTAGCAACCCATATCTCTGTCTGTATATCTGTACAGTATTGATCTACTTCCTCCCACCTAAAATACCCATCTCGTCTTCCCTCTGTGCATCCACCTTAGATAAAGCTGTCATTTCTGTGACTTTATATTTTCTACATTTTGGCATGTAGCAAACATACTTTATTTTTTCTGTTGAAGTGTTCACTTTTTAATTCTTGCCTTTAAAAATTAATTTGCAGTGTGTTTCATGACATTTAAGTGACAATATCAAATTCATGCATTCACCTATTTTCACTGTGCATTATCCTCAGACTGCAGATCATAAGAGTGGTAGAACAGAAAAATCTCTCCTTAAATAAATAAACCTTTTTTCTAGTCACTCCTGTTGCAACTTATTACACTGCAAAGCTACATGTTTATTATTATAATTAACAACATAGTTCAGTGGGAGCAGTGATGCACTAATGCCTTTAAAATTATTTATGTATGGCAAAATTACAACGCTCACAAGGAATGAGAACACTATGGAAGTTTAAATCTTATTCAGTGTTGTAAGGAAACAATAAACTGTTGTAAATTAGTTGACAAAACTTTTATTCAGTTTAATGATTTTGCAATAAGTAAATAAATACAGAAACATAAAAGAGAAAATAATGGACCCAGACTTACAGTTGTCACTCCAAATGCAATCCTGCAAACATATACTCACCCAAATATTGCTTACTCACAGGAGAAGTCCAATGTGAAATCAGTAAAATTACTCCCATGTTCAAGGATAATATACATGTAAATCAGGACCCGCGGGATTAACCCCGTTTGAAAACTCCAGAACTAAATATGAATGAATAATGGCTTTTTTGGTTACCTTGCAATTTTGAAAAAAAGGGACAAAGAGTCCTGTGGCACCTTATAGATTAACAGATGTATTGGAGCATAAACTTTTGTGGGTGAATACCCACTTCTTCAGATGCATGCAGTGGAAATGTCCAGAGGCAGGTATAAATATGCAGGGAAGAGTCAGGCTAGAGATAACGAGGTTAGTTCAATCAGGGAGGATGAGGCCCTCTTTTAGCATTTGAGGTGTGAACACCAAGGGAGGAGAAACTGCTTTTGTAGTTGGCAAGCCATTCATAGTCTTTGTTTAATCCTGAGCGGATGGTGTCAAATTTGCAAATGAACTGAAGCTCAGCAGTTTCTCTTTGAAGTCTGGTCGTGTAGTTTTTTTGCTGCAGGATGGCTACCTTTAAATCTGCTATTGTGTGTCCAGGGAGATTGAAGTGTTCTCCTACAAGTTTTTGTATATTGCCATTCCTAATATCTGATTTGTATCCATTTATCCTTTTTTGTAAGGACTGTCCAGTTTGGCCGATGTACATAGCAGAGGGGCATTGTTGGCACATGGTGGCGTATATTACATTGGTGGATATGCAGGTGAATGAACCGGTGATGGTGTGGCTGATCTGGTTAGGTCCTGTGATATTGTCCCTGGTGTAGATATGTGGGCAGAGTTGGCATCGGGGTTTGTTGCATGGATTAGTTCCTGAGTTAGAGTTATTATGGCGCGGTGTGTAGTTGCTGGTGAGAATATGCTTCAGGTTGGCGGGTTGTCTGTGGGCGAGCAGGCCTGTGAAAGGGAGGGATCAATATCCCTGATGATGCCAAAGCACAACTGGTTGCTGAGCTCTGTGACTTTATCCTCACGCACAATTATTTGAAACTTGGTGACAATATATACCTCTAGACCAGTGGCACCATTATGGGCACCCGCATGGCCCCACAATATGGCAACATTTTTATGGCTGATCTGGAACAACGCTTCCTCAGCTCTCGTCCACTCATGCCCCGTCTCTACCTATGCTACATTGATGACATCTTCATCATCTGAACCCATGGGAAGGAAACTCTGGAACAATTCCACAACGATTTTAACAGCTTCCAACCCACCATCAACCTCAGCCTGGACCAGTCTACATGGGAAGTCCACTTCCTAGACACCACGGTGCAAATAAGCGATGGTCACATTAACACTACCCTATACCGAAAACCCACCGACGGCTATGCCTACCTACATGCCTCCAGCTTCCAACCCGGACACACCACACAATCCATTGTCTACAGCCAAGCACTGAGGTACCACTGTATTTGCTCCAACCCCTCTGACAGAGACCAACACCTACAAAATCTTCACCAAGCATTCTCAAAACTACGATACCTACATGAGGAAATAAAGAAACAGATCAACAGTGCCAGACATTTACCCAGAAGCCTCCTGCTGCAAGACAAACCGAAGGAAGAAACCAACAGAACTCCATTGGCCATCACTTACAGTCCTCAGCTAAAACCTCTACAACGGAGAGCTCATCAGTGATCTGCAACCCATCCTGAACAACGATCCCTCACTTTCACAGGCCTTGGGAGGCAGGCCAGTCCTCGCCCACAGACAACCCGCCAACCTGAAGCATATTCTCACCAGCAACTACACACCGCACCATAATAACTTGAACTCAGGAACCAATCCATGCAACAAACCTCGATGCCAACTCTGCCAACATATCTACACCAGGGACACCACTATGGCCATGGGTCCCACCACCCATGCCAACACCCACATGTAGGTCTCCATGTGGAGTGAGGTGGACACCAGGAGGCAAAGGTGCCATGCTTCCTGGTCAGAGGGGACGGGGAAGGGGCCCTGGACACCAAGGATGGAACTAGGTGGAGGTGGCAGGGGTATATGATGAGGCAGTGGGCAGAGGGGCTGTGGACACCTGGGTGTATGCTCCTGGGGCCGAGAGATGGGTGCTCCCAGAACTGGTGGAAGGCATGGCAGGGGTAGAAGGAGCCACAGCCAATGGGACTATGGCAGGAGGAGTGGTTCCACCGCAGGAGGTTTCGTCTTCTGAGCGGGGCTCTTGCCCTTCTTTTTCCCCTGACCCTTTCTGCCAGTCAAGGGGGCTCCTTCGAGGATGGTAGAGGTGGAAGCTATGGCAGCAGTAGAGACCCTCTCTGTGCCTGCCGTTGTTGGCACCCCGGCGGGGTGGGTGTTGCGATGGACCCAGCAGTGGTGGTCAAAGTGGTAGCCGCAGGGGCAGATGGCAGAGCAAGCTGAAGGGGAAGTCAACGACAGCAAATGGCAGTTCGCCTCCCACAGACCACCCACCATTCAAGGAAGGGGGATAGGAACAGGAGTGAGCACTGGAAGGGGGATGGCTAACCCCTCCTCCCTGCTAGGCTGCATGCAGGGGAGAAGGGTACCAAGAGGGAGGGGTCACAGGGACCTTACACAGGATAGGGGCACAGGCTCCTCTGGCTGGGAAGCAGGAGGACTACAGTAACATTGCGGAGTGTAGTGAACAGGGGGGATCAACAGAAAAGGGATGGGTACACAAACTCGGGGTGGGGGCCATAGGCACCCCGATCAGGCAGGATAGGGGCAAGCATTAAAGGATAATGGGGAAATGGATAGAAAAACAGGTCTGAGATGTGGCAGGAAAAGCCCACAGATTCCCAGGTACTAAAGCAGAGTAGGCAACCAAACACACACCCAAGGGCTAGGGTGAGGCAGGCAAACAAACAAACAAAAACTCTCTAGGGTAGGGTGGGAAAAAGGAGGGAGGACAAGCAAAGTGGTCAGAAGTGGGAGGTCAGGGTAGGCAGCAAAGGGAAAATGGGGCAAACTGCTGCAAAGGAGGAGGGGTGGATGAACAGAAGGGTGAGAAAGGCCCACCAGCCTAATGCAGCTGGGGAAAGGGCAAGGCCAGGAAAGGAAGGCAGGCATGTGCACTTGCAAACATGAGTCCCATCCTGCTTCTGCAGACAGAGTCCCAAATGGCAAAAGGGCAAGGTGAACATCTGGGCCGAGGAGAGGAAAAGCAGTCCCAGATTGGTGTTTAGGGTCGTGATAAGGGGTGGATGGAGTAGGGGGAGGGCACCATGCCAGTCTCCCCTCACCCTGCAACAACAAGCACCACCACATAAGCAGGGATGATACAGTCACTCAGTCCAGCAGCAACACCCCCTCCACAAAGTTCAGCAGCAGTAGCTCCATGTGCTGCAGTGGCAGCTTTTCCTCTGCAAGACCCCCATACAGCAGAAGCAGCAGGCAACCAGCCGGGATAATTTAGTTGGGGTTGGTCCTGCTTTGAGCAGGGGGTTGGACTAGATGACCTCCTGAGGTCCCTTCCAACCCTGAGATTCTATGATTCTATGAGGAGGGATGCCGGGGACAGTGGCAGTGGGGTCACTCACTCCCCTTGATAGGGCAAGCTGGGAGGACCGCCCCCCCAGCAACAGCAGCAGCCAGAGAACAGCAGTAGAGGACTAGCCAGCTTGAGCGCTGTCAGCTGAACCTGAGGACTAGTCACATCAGCCTCCAGCTTGATTACTGAGCTCAGCTGGGTTGCAGTAGAATCACCAGATTTGCTGGCCTGTGTGATTAGCTGAAGAGGGCCAGCAGCCTTGCTTTTAAGCTCAGCCGCAGCAATTAGTCACTGGCTGCTCAGTGTTTCTGCCTGCAGCTGCGGTTCCTTTTGCCTCTGACCTGTTCCAGCCCTGTGCCTGTCTTGCTCTGGTCCTGCCCCTGCCTTGTTCCTGTCCTGATCCAGCCCTATAATTCCTTTCCTGGTTCCTGACTTCAGCTATAGCCTCTGGCTCAGGTTACTAGTTCTGGCTCCAACCCCTAGCACTGGTTCCTGTCTCCTTACTCTCACGGCAACCCTTGGCTCTGGTTCCTGATCCTGACTCTAGCTCCAGCTCTGGTTTCTGACTTTGGATCCAACCCTTGGCCCAGTTTGCTTACAAGGCCAGAGTATTCAAAGGGGAGGAGGTGAGATGGTGGGAGAGGCAGCAGAAACTGGAATGCTTTAAAGATGGCATGTGTTGTTAAACCACAGTTAATATACCTAGGGAATATCCTTGGGACAACAGCGAACCGCAGCCACTGGGAGCTGCGGGGGGCCGTGCTTGCAGCCGGTCAATGTAAACTAAATGTCTTGTGGCCCACCAGCGGATTACCCTGATGGGCTGCGTGCCGAAGGTTGCCGACCCCTGCCTTAAGTGCTGTTATTTGGCAGGACTGCGTCATTGCCTTCAGCAGGGCTCTCCAAGAGTGTCATGTCTGAGTCAGCGGTCACAAAGGCAGTCTCCTAAAATATTGTAATTGTCCCTTCTGGTGCTGTCACACCTGACCCTTTTTATATCTCAGCTGTAAAATGGGCTGATAGTCCTTCCCTATCTTACAGAGTTGTTGTGAGGATAAATATATTAAAAGACTGTGACATGCAGAGATGATACAGTAATGGGGGCGGAGGGGTTTAGAGGTATGTAAGATAGGCACACAGTTGATGTTCTGTCCCAAAAGTTTTAAAGAACTAGGGAAGATCAAATTGATTAATCTGTTTTATTTCCCAGTGTTTTATTTTATACTTACTCTTCCATGTATTAAAAAAGTAAATACTACCTAACATAAATATGAATGTGAAACTTGTATAACAAAATCATTTCAGAAACATAGCAAGATAATGCATGTTGTGTATTTACTTCACATATCCTGAAAACTCTCACAGATAGTTAGATAATGGTTGTTCCCTATACCAGTAATATATGATGCACTGTATAAAAGCTTCCTTGCAAATCATATGTTACAAGTATTACAGTTTAGTAAGACAGGCTGAAGTATAATACAGAGGTGTAAGGTTCTTGTACTGTCCTGATGTTATACATATCCCAGGCACATGATCTATAACCCAGGACTTCAGTCTGCAAAAGTAGGACACAATCGTGTAATTATTTAAGAAGGTCAGATTTACTGTGTACCATGATCAAAATTAAATAAGTGAATGCTCAGAAACCAGTACTTCTACCAGAAGCTCACAATTGCTGATCTAAGTGTGTGCTTTAACTCTGTCAGATCAAATCATCTAATTACCATTGACTATTTTATCTTGAGATTGGTGGTGGGTGAATATTGAATTTGTGAATTCAAATTATATCTGCATAATTTAGATATAGACTTATCAAAGAAAATAATTTGTTACAAGACAGAACATCGGAACAAAAAATAGGTTTGCAATTGCTTCACTAGGACTAGTCACATAGTTCCATTAGACTTCATTCTCATCTGTCACTTGGACAGCGTGAAGGCCACCAAACACACTACGTGCCTCCGTAATATTCTGTCCTGAGAGAAATTTAGCATGTTACACGGTAAGATGCCTGTGAGGTACAGGCATCTGTTGATACCATCCAGCCATCATGTTTTAGGTCTAGTGGAGGAACTGGAGGGCTATATCCTGATTTCACAAGGTTAAAGTCAGAGATGATTCTTGCAGAGAAGTTGGTAGGTATTCAGAGCTGATGGCTAGAGACCTGTTTTTCTCACAAGTACAAAATAACTTGACATAAAACCCCAAACAACATATACAACGAAATCACAAAAAAGGCATTGTAGGGCTCGGAGCCTAGCCCATTGCTCTCTGTGACTACCGACACCATCGCTGCTGCCCGTGGGGGCAGCAACTGCCATAGAGCAGCCGCAGCACCTTGGAACCATTCTATCCACCTCTTCTCTTTGGTGAAGAAGTGATGAGCCACTTCTGCTGCTTACTTACAGTGCACCTGACCCTAAGGTCAGTGGACTTCTGGTTGAGGAAGAGGGTGGAAGAAGATAACCAAGGAGAAGGAAGCACCCAAGCATCCAAGTCCTACCCTTCCCCCTCCCACAGGGTGATGCTGAGTGATACCAAGGCAGGTGCACTGGAGAAACTGAGCCCCACCTCCCCAGGTGGAAGCCAGGCACAGAGCTTATCTCCGCAGCCTGAGCCCCTGCAACAGCCCACAGCACTCAGTATATTCAAACAGGTTGGCCTGGCCTGTGGGTGGGCAGGGAGCCGTGGCCGCAGCCCAGATTTCCCCATCCAGAATAGTAGTGTACACACACACACACACACACACACACACACACACACACACTGCAGTGGCAGAAGTTGATGGATAAAATGAAATAACACACAATTCCTGAAAACATACAATTAAAAAGTATAAGAACTAAAAGCAATCTAATGGGGTTCTATAGATGAACATACCACCTTAGAAAGGGTTGGGCACCCATTTGAGAGAGTGGGACATGTTTAGTTACAAAACCCCACAAACAGACAAGGACCCCATTGTGCTAGTAAGAACGCAGAACAAAAAGAGTCCTTTTCCCCCAAAGAGCTTAGAATCTACTCTGTTATCTAAGATGCTTTCATGCTTTGCTGAGTAGGGGCCAACTATACCAACCCAGTAACAGAAAGAGAGTAGGCGTTTAGACCCTGATCCTTAAACATAAAATGTGTGCACAGGCTTCTCTGCCAAATCCCTTTGAAGTCACCGGGGCTTTTCACAACTTCAGAGGTCCAAACTGTGCATTGTAAATTGCATTTGCAGGGTTTTAAATTGCAGTTTTTGAAAGGAAGTAATAATTGATAATATCAAGACCACTTAAGAGAGGGCAGTAACAATCTGTGCATTGCTTAAAGCATTCCTAATGTCAAGTGTTGTAGAACTATGAAATTCTTATCACAGGATTGAATTTTAGACATGGATTGAATTGCAAAGTGTCCCAGATGAGGAATACATATTTTGGCATGTAAACTGGTTAAAATAATACAGATGCTATAGAAAGTGATAATATCATATCGCACATATACAGTATTTGATTTTTCTTTACTAATGTATACATGCCAAATGTTTCCCTAATAATGTATACATTCACATGCAGCATGGGTGAAATTCCTCTGAGCCATGGCACAAGGGCTATGAAATCCAATTTAAACCCTATTTTGAGGGATTAAATTGGATTTAAATGGTACATAGTACCAATGGTATCTGCAGAGGTATGTTTTTCACTCCATATACTTCAGTTCAGACACACAGCTCTTTGTCTTTGAGCATCTGAACACAACACTTTGGCAAGCCATCTGTCACGTGCAGACCTTTAACTTTAAAATGGCATTAGTCAAAGTCCAGATAGACTGGGTGCTTTTCTGTTGAGTGAAAACATTCCCAATTAAAATTTCACATATTCTGACAAATGCAATATTCTCTGTAGGGTTGCCAACTTTCTTATTGCACAAAACTGAACACCTTTGACCCACCCCTTCTCCGAGGCCCTGCCCTGCTCACTCCATCCCCGCTCCCTCCGTCGCTCGCTCTCCCCCAGTCTCACTCACTTGCTCATTTTCACTGGGCTGGGGAGGGTCACTTTTCAACTGGGTGTTAATATCAGTGTGTATAATTTTTATGAGTAAAAGAGAGCCATTGCTGAAAATTTGCCTCTATCTATGCCATGCTTCTCCCCCGCAATGCACCCACCTAAAAAATTCAAACCATAAGTGTGTGATTTCAGAAAGTCACGTTTTTATGTATTGTGTCTTTTAAAATCTATTAAGAAACCTTTACAGTCTATGTAAACATCCTGTTCTTCATATCGTGTTTACTCCTAACAATGTTAAGACATTTGTTTCCCTGAGTCATTTGCAGTGAAATATAACCCATTGCTTTGTCTCTCCATTGGCACATCCATATTAATGTAGCGTCTCCAAAGATATCTAATCTCAACAGTGAAGAAAATTCTGCCCAGATATTTGAGCACTATTTTCATTCAGATTAATTTAGACCTTCAATTCTCCTGAGAAAACAACCACACGGAAGTCTAACTCCTGAGTAGTTTATTGGTGTTTAAACCACAGGTGCACCAAATCTTTTTACTCTGTCACAGAGAGATCTTTGAACACCCTCATATTCATTTCAGTTTCATTAATTGGTTTGTAATAGCAGACGTGGCTAAAATATTCACAAAATCTTGAAAGCAATCCAAAAATCAAATTTCTGCTTTTTTTTTTTTTATGATGCTGTTTAAAAAGAACTCACTGAATTCTAAACCTAAGTGATTGTGGATGTAAGACATTTATGTAATTTTGCTATAACATCAAAAGTTGTGTCTATAGGAAAGACTTATGCGGGAAAGACATTATGTTATTGATTTTCTTTCCCTTCACTAATCTTGTTGGAAAGACCTTACCATTGGCAATTTTTTTTGTGGGATGCCACAGACTCAGAGGTGGCAGCACCTCAGATTTAGTTTCACTGTGATGACGTATATAGAGGCAATAGTTAAATTATATCTTTAATCTCCTCCTGCAAAGGCTACTGGAATGCATAGCAGAGTTTGTCAGACTTTGTACTAGCTACCCTAGGAAAAGGAAACAAATGAAGGAGACTTAGCCATTGATATTTTCTTTAAAGCTGCAGATATAATATACAGAACCAAATAGAAGAACATCTTTATTTTTTCTTATTGATAAAATGCAAATTGAAAACACTGTATAAATTACTGAAAACTTGTCATGTAAGAGTCTGGAGTATAAGGATTTTGCACCTTCTCCCTTCTTATTGAACTTTCTGGGAGAAATTTTCAGTCTAAACCTCCAACGGTGAGCATCCAAATGTGCATGAACAGCTAGAAATGGGTGCACAATTGTTATTCTGGAAACCATCTGACAAATGACTATTTTTGTTTGTATAGTGGGTGTGCATGCCCCTTTCTGAAGGTGCGATGGGCTACACAAGCAAAAATGGGCATGTAAAATTGAGGGCCAGAGCTGAAAATTGAGTACTTCATTCTGGTTTAGTCAGGAGCTTCTAGGCAGGAGCACTTGGACTATTGTTTTGTGGCACATGTTTTCATTGGGGAATGTCATCAGAAAACACCACATATCTGCAATATATAGCACTTAGAGAAGAAATTGTATGCCATTAATTCTTCAAGCTGGAATCCTTGCTCTCCTCTCCTCCTATAAAACATGATTACATACACAGGATTACTATTAGTGGTAACAGTATTATAGCAGTACATAAGCATTCATTCATGGATTGGGACCTCACTGTGCGAGGCACTATACAAACACTCATTAAAAAGACAGTCCCTTTCTAAAAGAGCTTACAATTTAGATTGTAACCGTTAAACAGAAAAGGAGGTTTTGGGAGGAGTGGGGGCAGGGAGATTTTCCTTGAAACAAGCATATTTTAACACAATGCACATTAGTCATGGCTCACCACCTGCCTTGCCATTTTCCACTGCTAGGTATTGTAGGCATCATGTCAGAGGTCAGTTTTAAGAAAAGGCTGGAAGAATAAGGTGGTGGCCAAGCAAATAATCAGGGAGTTTTTCTCAAGTATACAAAGCAAAATGTGGGGAAAGACTGAATGGTGGGTGGTGAGAGCATTATAAACTATGGCTGGCAAGAAAACAAGAATTTTGTTTCACTAAAAAATTCAAGGTTTTGATATTTGTTTTTGTTCCACATTGGAACAAAAGATACATCTTTCAGTCATGCCCCCCCCCCCCCAAAAAAAAAGAAGAAGCAAGAGAGACACACACCACACTAGCTAATGATTAGGATGCTCACCTGGATGTGGAAACCCAGGTTCAAACCCTGCTTGATCTGGTCCAGGCACTTGAACCTAGATCTTCTGTGTCTAATATAAGTGCTCTAACCACTGAATTATTAGCCTTGGTGGGGTGAATTCCATCTCTATTACCAGAAATTCCATCCTGAATCTGAGAAAGTTTTGTCAAAACTGATACATTTCCCCGAAAACTTTTGGCTTTGATGTATTTGTATTTTCTGACAAAAAATATTTTGTCAAAAAAATCCTCTAATTATAATTTCCCCTACTAGGGTGGCTAAAAAGACTGACAATACACAGGTGGGTTAGAGCTAAGCTTCAGCTCTTGTCCTTAGTCTTTCAAAAATCAGGGAAGCACCATTGTCTTAATTTTATATATTTGAGAGTAGCATAATGGGATTTGGCCAACCTTACATTTAACGGTGGCTTTCAAAAGTGCTAAAAGGGCTCCAGCCAATAATACAAGGATATGAAGAAGAGATCATACACTATTAAATACAATGTGAAAATGTCAAAGGGGAACTGTGAAACACAAACCAAAAATGATATATAAAGTTTTACTGAGCCAGACAGGTCACAATAAATATATTTCTCCAAGAAAGCGAAAGAAAAAGAAATCATATAGCACTTGCCTCTTATTGAAAGAAAGCAAGTTTGTAACTGTCCTTTGGGGACCTTGAAAAAAAACCAGAGTATTTCCAATATGTTGGTAACATTTTTTATATATTTCGGAACAAAATCTCTGTTAAGCTCAAAGACCATATGTCTTCTAGACTATGTTAAAGAAGAATGATAGTTAAGGCACAAACCTAGAATACAGGAGACCAGGGTTCATTTCCCTGCTCCACTACAACTTTCTGTGTTACCTTGGGCAAGTCACTTAGACCCAAATTTTCAAAGGTATTAAAGCATTGCTCTGCACATCAATCCAGTGCCTAATTGATTTAGGAGCCTAAGTTTCATTGAAAGTCAATGGGACTTGTAAGTCATTTCTGAAAATGAGACTTAGGGCTGGTCTACACTAACCCCCCCGTCGAACTAAGATACGCTACTTCAGCTACGTTAATAACGTAGCTGAAGTCAAAGTCTCTTAGTTCGAACTTACCTTTGGTCCACACGCGGCGCGCAGGCTCCCCCGTCGACAGCGCTTACTCCTCGCGGCAAGCTGGATTACCAGCGTCAACGGGGGAGCACTTCCTGGTTCGATTTATCGCGTCTAGACAAGATGCGATAAATCGAACCCAGAAGATCGATCCGACGCCTCCGATCCAGCCCGTAAGTGTAGACTAGCCCTTAGGCAGAGCAGAGGGGCCTTAGTCTCTCTGTGCCTTAGTTCCCTCACCTTTAACATGGGAATTGTGATGGGTTGGTATCACAGAAACCACCTTGGAGCTGCCACCTGGTGTGCCAAGGCTACTTCTGCCCCTGCTTTCCTGCCTTTTCCAGCTTGGGACTCCAGAATCCTGTCTGTTTTGAGCCAGGCCCATTAGCCTGCTGCAAACCCAGACCCAGGTCTGAACCACGTCCACTAACAGCTGTAGGCCTGCCTGGAAGCAGCTCAGGAAGTGCTCTTGCCTTTGAAACCCAGGTGCCCAACTCCCAATGGGGTTCAAACCCTGAATAAATCTGTTTTACCCTGTATAAAGCTTATACAGGGTAAACTCATAAATAGTTCGCCCTCTATTTCAAAGATAGAAAGATATGCACAGCTGTTTGCCCCCTCCAGGTACTAACACGTACTCCGGGTAACTTAATAAGTAAGGTGTGATTTTAATAAGTACAGAAAGTAGGATTTAAGTGATTCCAAGTAGTAACAGACAGAACAAAGTGGATTACTAAATAAAATAAAATAAAACACGCAAGTCTATATCTAATCAAACTGAACACAGATAAAGACCTCACCAGTTCCAGCAAACTTCCCTTTACAGGCTATTGTCCTCCTAGCCTGGGTCCAGCAATTGCTCACACCCCCTATTGTCTTTGTCCTTTGTTCAGTCTCTTTCAGGTGTGTCCTTGGGGGGTTGAGAGTCTCTCTCTTTAGCCAGCTCAAGACAAGATGGAGGGGCCTTTCTCCCCTGGATGGATGCTCCTCCCCACTCCCTGTGTAGCATCATGTTACCCTGGAGTTTTGGGATCACATGGGCAAGTCACATGTCCATGCACAATTCAGAAACTAGCCCAGTGACATTCTTGGCCAAGCTCAGATGTGGATTGGTGTCTGCAACTTCTTTTGTCTGTTTAAGAGTTTCTTGACTGGGCTCTTTACCTACACATTCCTTTCTCAAGACATGATCCCATGCTCTTACAAAAGCTATGTATCAAACCAGCAAATATACAACCAATATTCATAACTTCAACTACAACAATGATGCATGCATACAAACAGGAGGAATAGATTCAGTAGATCATAACTGTTACATAGATATGTTACATGGCACATGTAGCATAAAACATATTCCAGTTACATCATATATACATTTATAAGCATCTCCCCATAAAGTCTTATGGAGACACCGTCACAAGGATAATAGTATTTCCTGACCTCACAGGGGTGTTATGAGAACAAATACATTATCAGATTCAGCAGGGGTTAGGACCATATAAGTCCTAGATACCTAGAGTTAAGTTTAAGATAACAGTATTTTATGGTTGTTATTGTTGTTTAATGTTTTAGATATCCCAGAAACAAACATTATAAACCTAGAAACCTAGGCTAAGGTTGAAATTAATTCAAAGACATCAAGGTATGGAAATGCACATTAGGGGCACACAAAACAACTGTAATAAGGACATGAGGAAAAATATTATGGAAAAAATCCCAAATATTTTAAAATGATTTAATCTAATATGGGATCACAACCACTAACGTGACTTAATTATAATCTTATGATGATATTGTTATAGGACAGAGTTAAGGTTGTTTGGGCGCCTTAACTGTGTGTTTACATTCCAGAAAATCTCACTAATGGCCTCAAATCTCCCTAGGCAAAGAAATTGGTGTCAAACAGGTTCCAATGGCACCTGACTTTTTTCAGTTTCCTCTGCCTTTCACATTCAGGCTTCTGGGTACCATTCAACATGGACATTGTGGCCATAGTAGTGGTGGAGAATCTCCTCTTCACCATGCACAGAGGATGAAAGTCCATGCTAAAACATCAGCAACCAACCACAAGGTGGTGCTGACCTATTCATGACGACCTGGTAAAGAGGAAATTCTAACCCGCCCACAATACCTATTATAATAGGGGAGGAAGGTAATTCATGCACAGTAGCAGGACTAGTGCCAGTTTTGTCTTGCAGTTCACTCTTTCAGCTTCAGGGTCATTTGGTCTGCTTTGCAGATTCCAGTGGATACCCCTTCTCTGTGCCCTACTGTCTACTGTTCCTGCCAACATCCTTCATCTCAGCGCAAATGGGACAAGTACAGAAATGGAATGAGAGGAGGTCTATATTAGCAGCTCTGTATTACCCATTTCCTTCAGTAGTTTATAATTAGTCCTGACTTCTCTGCACTAGGCTCAAGGAATACACACTAAGGACTCTTCTTACTCCTTCCAACACCAAAAACGCTACCTATCAGAAGTTGCTCTCGCTCACCTACCAAGAATCCCCATCCCTTCACGCCATCTACAGTACCACAAATACTGAAGCTTCTCTTCCTTAAATCACAATTCAAGATCTAAATCCTTGCACAGGCCTTAACCTAATAATGGCAATTGTTGAATATCTCAGTTACATTTCTTACACAGAGAATCAAACTTCAGTAACATATGCACTTAAGAAAATAATGTCAAAAAAGGGAGGGGTAAAGAGTACAATCCCTATGAATGTCATTTATATTTTGAAATGAGTCATATGCTGCCTAAACGCTCCATTCATAGGCACATTATGAACACCTTAGTCAGAGAGTGATAATTACTGAATTTCAACATTTATTGAAAACTGGTACACAGTGTGTTTGATTTATGTATTATAGTGACAATTTTCTGTAACTGTAGAAATTTGGTAATTACCATTAAAAACATTAATTATCTATTTTTGAACTTTAATAAATAGTAAATCCATTTATTCATTAACATTTTGGAAAGTGAAAAATGTCTACCCATTATCCCTTTGATGAATCCACTCCAAAGGATCATTTTTCTCTGCAGCTTATACTAAATTCAAGTTGATTCAAGGCTTATGTTATTCTTGAAGCAGAGCGCATAGTCACGTAAAAGAGGAAAATGAGTTTTCCAAGATCAATGGAAGTACCTAGGGATCTGTCCTAACAGATAAAAGTGATGCTGGTATTCCACAGCTCTGGTCAACTAGCTACTAGTCTAACAGAGGACACTTTATCTTGGATCAGGTAGATGTCAGCTTAGGATCTAAACCTGTAGCCTCAATGTGTGCAGACACTCACAGGATCGGTTCCATAATTTTAGTTGCATTGACTATGAACTGAATAATCAGTGAGATAAGATTATTCTGAACTACAGGATAGATAATATTTTTATATGAACTAGCTAAATTCCTCCATAAGCACCCTCCACCCTGAGGCTTTAGGCCTTGATTCAGCAAGGTACCTAAGCATATGCCTAACTTGAAGTATGTGTGTAATACAGCTGTGTGAATAACTGATATTTGGTTCACTGGCAGTTCTGAAAAACAGGAAAAAAAAGTTTCAGGTGAACTCAAAACCAAAATTTCCCAGAATTTTGTGCGACTCAAAAAGTCCTAAAACATTGGTTTTGGCCAAACAAAATGTTTCATTTGACCTGAAATGAAACATTTCACTTTGATCTCTGGCCTCTGTAATCATTTAAAAAAAAATAAAAGCTAAGGAAATAAAAGCTCAGAATCACAAGGGAACTTAGGTGCCATTTACAAAACAAAGGAGGCATTGGAAATCTCCCCCTTACACCTAAAAGCCAAGGGATTAGGGCAGTTATGTTGGATGCTGGGGATCCAGGGGTAAATTTCTCCATTGAGCAAGAATTTGAACACAAGTCTCCTACATGATTCTTAACCACTAGCCTATTAGCTGTTCTGGGGTGAGTCTCTCAATCACTCCTGTTGAAGCTATTTCACTTTGTATAACTAAATATTCATTGGCGCTAGGACTTGTATTGTGATCACTTTCTCCTTGGTTTTGTGAATGGCAGCGAAGTTCCTTTGTGAATCTAACTTGAATTCTTGAAACATTTCATTCTGAAAATGTCAAAATGAACCATTTAAACATTTCAATATTTTTACTTTGACTGAAACAATTGGATGAGATTGACACGAATTCACAATTTTTTTCAATCGACCCAAATCTCCATTTTTCAGCCAAAAAGGTTTGGCTGAAAAATGGCATCTGTCTCTAGTGAACACTCCCACTCAGTGGGACTATCCATGTGCTTAATAGTTATGGACATGATCAAATACAATGCTGAATCAGGGCCTCAATAATAATACAATAAATAATAATAATAATAATAATTAATAATAAATGTATCCCAATTATCTGTCTATCCCTGTCTTCCTAGAAGGTAGGAGTAGGGGAATAGAAATTTGTTCTGTTGTTTTTCCAGTGTTTTGTGTGTGTACTTGAGAAAGGGGTATTTGCTGTTGGATATTTCAGCTGCAACGAGAAGTGGTGCATTTAGTTCCAATGCAGTGAGGTTAATGGACATTTTTTTCTAGTAGCGAGTTCCAAACGTTAGGTAAAATTTCTGACATAGCTGTGTCTGTTGCACTCACAAGTCTGCATAACAATTGGCAATTGTATAGCTCTAGTAAAATATAGCAGCCATGGGAATCATGGTTATGAAGGACAAAACAACCTCTCTCAGCCAATTACATGGAAGGCTTTGAATAAAAGGACAGAGATCTTTACCTGAGTCCCATATATAAAGGAGGGACAGAAAACAGAGCAAGAGGGTCATGAATAAATGGATCACCATGGTCATATGTGTATCTGGTAGCACAGGCTATAGAAATAGCTATTTTGCTGCTGTTGCTCTAGCATATACTATATGTGTTACTTTCTATATGTGGTATCTATCATGCATATAATTATTTGAAAAACAATAAAGACAATAATATAAATAAAGGCTCTGGCTAAGGCAAGGAAATTTAGATGTATAATCTTTACATCATGTCTAACTATGCCTGGTATGTAAATATAGCAAAATATGAATGTTACCATAACTTATGCCTATTATGTAAGATTTTCAGGGCAGGGACCACGCTTGGAAACTGTAAAACAATAAATAATGTATAACTAATATAGTAATAAGAAATAATATATAAATAATAAGTAATATAATATACTTAGGTCAATAAGTAGTGTCCTTTAGACATGGTACATCATAATTTATTCATAGCCAGACCAGAATGGATTATGTTAATCTGTGAAACAGATCTATTACTGAATTCATAAAGTCCAGAATTTGTATGAAAAAATCATTATTTTAAGTTACTGCACAACTAACCTTCCAAAAAATTGCTATTTAGATTGAAGCCAAACAAATAAATGCACAACACATTCCAACACACCTCTCACAATACTACATTTGCAAATTTGCATATTAAAGTTGTTGAATATGTTTAGAAAGAAACTTGAAATTACACACTTTAACCTATTCATGTTTATATATTTATCGTTAGAAAAAAAGAAACAGAGATAGCAGATTTTAATTTGCATGCCAAGCTTCAGTCAGGAGTGTAGTGTTACAGTGAAGAAATCAAATTCCTTTACTGGAAACCAACACCACTTTAAATGTAGTGGTGCTGATGGACATAAGTATAATACTTATATACCAATATAATTGGTTCTGTTTTAGTCTAAGAGGGGGAAAAAAGTGTCTTTGTAGAAGCCTCAAGCATTGTTCAATATTTTGACACTGCAGACTATTCAACTGATCTATTTTAATTCATCTAGTGCAATCCCTGTGTCAAGCAGGTCTCTAGTTAAAAAACAGCAATCTGCTGAAGTGAAAAGAATTTACTTCAGATCTAGAAGTAATAATGTCCATGGTTTTAGGTTGATTGACTGAAATTGAGATTCTTCAAAATATGTCAGGAAACATTCAAATAGATCAACAGAAACTTGATTACATTAATGTTACCTATTTTTCTCAGATATGACTATATCTGACTACACTTTTTCAGACAAATAGATTACTCCCTGAAAAATGCAGTTTCGATCAACCTCAAACTATTAGCAAATTTGACACAAATTTGCCAAATAGTTTTACCTTGTTGAGGGGAGGGAGGAGAGGAGGGAGGAGAAGGGGATTAAGAGAGGAGTTCAGGCTACATTCACAAAACCAGGAAGAGGGAGGAAGAGGAAGTGTCACTGATGCTATCCAGCTTATAAAATTTTAGTTCATGTGCCCTGGATGTGGAAGACCTGGGGTTCAAATTCCCCATTGAAGAAGAAATTTGAACCCAGGTTTCCACATTCCACCTAAGTATCCTAACCACCAAGAACCCTAACACTTTTTTCAAGCTCTCCCCTTGAAGTTGTTCCTCTTTGTCTAAAAATATATTAATGGGTGCAGAGACATGAACTGGGGGCTCCCCCATCCCAACTGAGCATTCAAACTAACAACCTATAGAGTCATTTTTTCTCTCTCTTGCCCAATTACTATTCAAGTATGTTAGGGGTCCCACGTCCCAGATTAGTGCCCTTATGACTGGGCTAAAAGTTATAATTGGTGGGGAGGGCTTCACAATCACTACCTCTTCACCATTTTGTGAATGTAGCCCCGTAAAAATGCTCAGAAACAAAACATGTTTTGTTTGACCCAAAATGGATTTTTTTCCATTTGTCATTTTTTTCAGAATGTTTGGATTTGTTTTCCCCCACCCCAGAACTGCCAGAGAACCAAAACAAACCCACTTATTCACACATTGTTGGTAAGACCAAAATCCATTATCATATTATACAAAGTAATGAGAATGTGGGACCCAACACCCCCCGTAAATAATCCTGAAGTGTTTGCAAAATTGTTTATGCTAGAGAACACTTAGGTGTTATTCAAGCAGGTTGGTTTAACCCTTAATCTCACATATAAACCAGAAATCAGCACTGAAATGTTATAACTATTCACCGGGGAATAATTTAGAGCCAGCTATGGATCTGCGGGTCCCATCTGCAGCATGAGTGACAGTAGTGAGTTTTCCTTTTTAATCAAATTCACAAGATATCTGAATATCATTACAGTAAATGGCAAGAGTGAGAGACACTCAAGATTGATATTTCAGTTGTATCACTGAGTCATAACACAGTTATATAATATCTATGAAAAGCCCCTCTAAGCTACCATATCTTAGAAGCAAAACAATAGATGTCAGTCTTAAGGATGCATTCAAAGCTAATTGTGCGATTCTCTACATTTTTATACAGTCATAGTATGGTCACTAAGCCTTGATTCACTGATTCCAGTAGCTGAATAAATCTAACAACTCAGAGCCAGTGGTGGTACTGACTCAAATTCACCTACTGAATGATCTATTTTACCTAGTTTCCAGAGAAAATGTAAACATGTTATTTATAGTTAAATAAGCAGGAGTTTCAAATTTCAAATTTAGACTTGAAATTAGACAAAGGTTTCTAATCATCAGAGGAGTGAAGTTCTGGAACAGCCTTCCAAGGGAAGCAGTAGGGGCAAAATAAATTGCACCCAGCTGGTTTTAGGGAAACAACCAGGTACCACTGACACTAGCTTCAACAATTATTAACAAATTATTCACCAGAGCTAGTCAAAACTTAGAATTTCTATTTCTCAGAAAATGTTGATCCAGAACTAACTCGATTTTTTTAAAGATTTCCCACATAATGGAACTTCCATAACATTTTTTTTCATTTCAGACACACTTACATTTCCTCTTCTGTTGCAAAATTTCTGACCAGCTCTAATACTAACCATGTGAATGTGGACAAAAACTATTTACAGCAAACCAGGGCACTAACCAATTAGAAATTCAGTTAAAAGCAGAGAAGATATAGCATTAACTTATTATGTATTTCTATTGTGGCAGTGCCTTGAGGCTCCCAAACATGTATCAGGGTACCACTGTGTACACATGATAAAAAGATGGCCTCTGCCCTGAACATTTTATAATCTAAGAAGATCTTTTCAAAAATTAGTGTTCGAATATATAAGTAAAAACAGGGTATGCATCCTGACAGAAACCAAGCTGTGAGCCTCTGGCAGAAGTAAATCCATTCTTTTATAGATTCATAGATTTTAATGCCAGAAAGACCATTCTGATCAGCTAGTCTGGCCATCTGTGTAACACAGGTCATAGGATTTCCACGAATTAATTCCTGACTCAAGTCCAATAGTTCGGGTTGAAATAGAATAAAGCATATCTCTTAGAGAAAAAAAAAGAATCTTGATTTAAAAATTATTAGTGATGAGGACTCTTCCACAGCCTTGGTAAGTTGTGCCACTGGTTAATTGGGTTGACTGTTAAATATTTGTGCCTTATTTCTAAATCTAAATGTGTCTAGCTTCAATTTCTAGCCATTTAATCTTGTTAATCCTGTCAGAACAAAAAGACAACAAAAATAAAATAGATGGAGAGGACTTAACAATTACTATAAGGTTAGGTTTTCAGTACATACATTTAGTAGCATTATTTTTTTTCTCCAAAAGGAAGCATTTCATTTTGATCATCACTTTTGAATGTGATAGGCAAAATCTCCAACCTTTAAAAAGGCTGTGCTAGTCCATTTATGCTTTTTTCCCCTTAGCTACTGCCATGAAAAAAAATGCATAACAGATTCACCTTGTGATGTTAGTTCATTAATCTCAAGATACACTTGTGTGTCTCTTCAGTAAAGTATCATTAGCAATCGAGGAGTTATTTTAGCTGCATATTTATACTCAAAGAAACATTGACAGGGAAAGATTTAACAAGGGATGACTAGATGGCAAAGACAAGTCATCACAAACTGGTTGGCACTATAAGAGGAATATACTGTGAATACACTAGGAGATGTTTTGTACTGAGTAAAGCTAGCTTTTTCCATAACAATTGATTTACACTTTCATGAGTGCCAGATCAGGATACAGAATAATAGGTTCTGTTTCTACTAAGGCTAAACAAATGTTTGCATTAAGTACAACAACCAATTTATCTTCAGAGTCCTGCACTTGGGACAGAAGAATCCCATGCATTGCTACAGACTAGGGACCGAATGGCTGGGCAGCAGTTCTGCAGAAAAGGACCTAGGGGTTACGGTGGACGAAAAGCTGACTATGAGGCAACAGTGTGCCCTTGCTGCCAAGAAGGCTAACGGCATTTTGGGCTGTATAAGTAGGGGCATTTCCAGCAGATCGAGGGACGTAATCATTCCCCTCTATTCGGCACTGGTGAGGCCTCATTTGGAGTACTGTGTCCAGTTTTGGGCCCCACACTACAAGAAGGATGTGGATAAATTGGAAAGAGTCCAACGGAGGGCAACAAAAATGATTAGGGGGCTGGAGCACATGACTTATGAGGAGAGGCTGAGGAAACTGGGATTGTTTAGCCTGCAGAAGAGAAGAATGAGGGGGGATTTGATAGCTGCTTTCAACTACCTGAAAGGGGGTTCCAAAGAGGATGGATCTAGACTGTTCTCAGTGGTAGAAGATGACAGAACAAGGAGCAATGGTCTCAAGTTGCAGAGGGGGAGGTTTAGGTTGGATATTAGGAAAAACTTTTTCACTAGTAGGGTGGTGAAGCACTGGAATGGGTTACCTAGGGAGGTGGTGGAATCTCCTTCCTTAGAGGTTTTTAAGGTCAGGCTTGACAAAGCCCTGGCTGGGATGATTTAGTTGGTGTTGGTCCTGCTTTGAGCAGGGGGTTGGACTAGATGACCTCCTGAGGTCCCTTCCAACCCTGAGATTCTATGATTCTATGATTCTGATTCCCTTCTTCTACAAAAAAGGGAAAATCACATCACTTAAAGCCATCCCCCACCTTTCACATCCCCCTCATAATAACCCAAACAATAGTAACGAGTTTTGTAATGTCTGTAGCCAGCAAATTTAGCACAGACTTGATTTCATCAAGTAGTAATAATAATAAATTATTAAGAACAGCTGAACTAGTACTGAAAACCTTAAGAACTCCTTCTCCAAAAATATTGCCCTTTTCTAGGAGGGAATATGAAACAAAACATTTTAAGGTGCTAAAATCTTTAGACAAGTTTCCCTCTCTACTTCTCCTCTTCTTGCTGCTTTTTCAGTTGAAATTAAGTGCCAGAGTACCACAAAATATGAGATCAACCTATTTCCAGCAAGAACCAGAAGCAGAAGGACAAGTAAATCTCATGGATATTTACCCAAATAGAAGGTAGTTCACAAACTAAGGCAAAAGAGGTATAAAGCCACCTTATGTTTCTCCATTTTGGGGCATTAGATGAAGAGGAAGGGTCACAATATAAATTAGAGCAGTCTCAAGAAAAGTTCTGATTTAATGCCTTGCTGCCTGCAGTCCTGAGGGCATGTTCTAGCACTTGGGGATTATTAATGCATAGAGTTGCCCTTGCCAAGCCCATTTATCTCCTGAGATTGCGCCTGTGGTGTAGGTAGCTTTGCCAAATTTCTAATTGCACAAACCCGAACACCCTTTGTCCTGCCTCCTTCCCCAACCCTTTTCTGAGGCCCCACACCCCATTCACTTCATCCCACCCCCTCGCTCGCTCTCCCCCACTCTCACTCACTTTCACTAGGCTGGGGCAGGGGGTTGAGGTGTGGGAGGGGATGTAAGCTCCAGTTGAGGGTGTGGGCTCTGGGGTGGGGTTGGGGATGAGGAGTTTGGGGTGCAGGAGGAGCTGGGGCTGAAGGGTTTGGAGTGTGGGAAGGGGCTCAGGGCTGGGGTAGAGGGTTGGGGTGTGGGATGTGGTGCAGGCTGTAGGAGGTGGCTCAGGGCTGGGGAAGAGGGTTGTGGTGCGGGAGGGGGTGTAGGATTTGGGAGTGAGTTAGGGTGTGGAAGGGGGTTCTGACCTGGGGCAGGGGGTATAGGGTCCAAGCTCCTGCTGAACGGCGCTTACCTCAGGTGGCTCCTGATCAGTGGCACAGTGGGGCTAAAGCAGGCTCCCTGCCTGCCCTGGCTCCACGCTGCTCCTGGAAGCAGCTGGCATGTCCATCCCGTAGGCCAGGCAGCTCTGCACTGTGTGCACTGCCCGCACCCACAGGCATCCCCATGTAGCTCCCATTGGCCATGGTTCCCGGCCAATGGGAGCTGTGGCGCTGGCACGGGCGGGGGGCAAGGGCAGCACAAGGAATCTCTCTGGCCCCTGCATCTAGGGGCCGGACATGCCAGCCACTTCCGGGAGCCACACAGAGCCAGTGAGACTGTCTTAGCCCTGCTGCACCGCCTCCCGGACTTTTAATGGCCCATTAGCAGTGCTGACTGGAGCCACCAGGGTCCGTTTTGGATCGGTAGTTCCAGTCAAAAACCAAATGCCTGGCAATCCTAGCTGTAGGGAATGGATGTGAGAGCTGCATAAAGACACTATTCTGGCTCTACACAACCCAACAATTTGCTCTACCCAATGGGAATTCTCAGAGGGTTAGATCTATTGGCTTTATGGCTGCTGCATACCACAGGAGAGTTGTAGTATGGCCAAGAATCTGGCCCACTACCTTTTTCATTCAGTTTTCACAATCAGCAACATTATTTTCCATTGGTCTCGGCGGTGAGGTATGTGTCTGTCCTTCAGAATAATGAACAGATAAGCTGCACTGGGTAAAAATGTTTTAAAAGTCAACAAACTTTTCTTTTCTGCCTTTGTGATATTATGCTTTGACTGTTAACATTTTTCAATAACATAAGACTTCACATTTTATTGCAATTCCATAGAATTCTCTATCTGCCAAGCGGGGGAGAGAGAATTTACATTTGATGCCATTTCTTCCTAGCAAGTACAATGACAAAATCTGAATAAAGTAGAATTTTGATAAGAATGAGAACCCATTTAGATACCTGTGTGACAATGCTTATTCAGAGGCCCTGGTAAAGATGAAATCTGCATGCTAGCAATAGGAGACTGTGAAAAAGAGGAGAAAAGAATAATAATAGTAAAGAAACTCAATAGAATATTGATGTTGCACTATATGTGTGCACCACTATGGAATGATAAAACTCTGTACACTTACAACTCTATATCAGGACATATAAGCCCCTGTTATGCCTGGTCCCACTCTCACATACTCCACTATAAGTCCATTGACTTCTGTGGCATCACACCTAGTGTGACTCAGATCAGAATCAGTTACCTTTTGGACATTAAATAAATATATAATAAACCATCAGGCACCTTCGTTCTCAAAGTTAAGATTTTCTTTATCTATAGGAAAAAGGCAAGCGCCCCTCATTCAGCCCTCCTCACACATTATGTTGATTCTCATGTTTGAGACGCTGTAATTCAATTAAGGGTGTGGAAGCTTTTGGTTTACAAATCCCTTATACATTAGTCCAGCTTGGAAGGATTCAATTTTTATTGGTAATGTCGATAAACGTCAATTTCACTGTACAAACACAACCAAGAAAATATTTCCAATGACAATAATTGAAATTTACATATAAGCAGATTTTTCTTACTTTGCCTAAGTTTGATTTAAAGATATTTACTTTGTATATTTCAACATAGAATGTTGACAATTTGTGTTTGAATGGTTATAAAGCTTAACTTTTTGAAGCTCAGCGCCTACTGCCATTAAGTAATGGTCTGACCCTCCCTCCCCATCACCTGCCCCCCATAATTCCCAGAACTGTGAAAATTTACATTGAAGAAAATTCTTAAAATCCATAATTTTGTTCAACTGTGATAATTTAAATCAATACAAATTAAAAATCTAAAAAATAAACGAAATTATGTGTTGAAGTGTATTTAAAATAAAAATTGAATTCTTCCAAGCCTACATATAAGGATTCAGTGCAAAACCATTGTTCTATTATTTACATAATAAAGTTATCTCCTTAAAAATTATTCAAATATCATCAAAACAAACAGAAAAGTGGCTTACAATTACATGTCCTGATCCTACATTCTTTGTGCACACAGTACTATTTAAGATTCTCGTACTTTGGGATCCCAACCTTGCAAACAGCTAAGCACACAAGTAATTTTATTAATGTGAATAGTAACATTGAGTTCACAGGGAAAAATTACTCATAGGCTTAAGTGTTTGCAGGACCTCAGGGTCTTTGGTTGCAAGGACCCAACCTTTAAATAATTTTCCCTGTGTGTTGATCAGGCAAACAAAAACATCTCAGATTTAAATTGTAAACACTGGATTTTTGAATGCTTAGTTCCCAATATGCTAAAGCCAAAAGCCATTTTTCTACCTATTTCCAATGGTTGAGCTGTGCAGACTAAAAATAAGTAGATTTGGAGGCTATGAAAGCATATTCAAAGTTAATAATAACCTTATATTAACTTGTGTCTCCTCTCCCGCTTTCACATTCTCTCTTTTCCCACCAGACCATGTCCAAATCAAATCAATCACTGAGACTTCCAAAAAGTTCCAGTTTGTAAGGTACCTGAAAGCTTTACAAACAGCTTCAGAACATCAGATTTTTTTAAAATAAATTTGTCCCAGCCTACGCTTTAGTTGCTTTTCTTCCGCAAACTACCTCTACTGTACGGCTGTGTGAGGATCATGATGGTTTAATTTGACATTAGTTTTTTTTAATAAATATTTTTAGCAACTTTTCTTAAAATTAGAGTTTCACAATAGGATGATTCTTATTAAATCAAATCTCAGAGACTGTTTCTGTATAATGCTAAGCCCTCAAAAGGATTTCTTTATCTGGTCTGAGCAGCTCTTAGCCACCAAATGACAACAACAAAAAGGTTCTACTTCAAGCATATATTAAAGGTCTGATAGTCAACTGTGATTCACCTCTAATTTCACTGCCAGGAAATTACCAGCTGAATTCAGATTTCTAATGTCACACTTGGGTCATGAGAAGCAACTGTCATTTGACAAGGCTGTTTATAGCCAAGTGGCCTGGCTTAAAAAAAAACCTATGCATTTGCAAGATAAACATCCACAATGACCTAAAAAGAGCAGAAATATAAACTATTTTTCAAGCTCTGTAAAAGAAAAAAAATGAAAAAAAGATTAAATGGCTGTAGAAAATTGTTACTCCTTTATCCCCTGTGAATATAGAAACAATTGTTTATCTAATCAAGCTGTCCAGGCTGGATAAAACATTATTTTTTCTTTGAAAGGAACCTATTGTTCTTGTCTTTTTTTCACATTTAAGAGACCTGCAGATGAAAGTAGAAAAAATGTTTACAAAAGTACATCAAAATGCCAAGGCAGGTTTAATTAAAGTGAATTCCCTTCTGGGGGTGAAAGTAGTAGCTTCCAGAAATATGCAGACATGAATTAAAAACATTTGTAATGGTAAAAAAAAACAACAAACCTGGAACAAATGAATCTTTTTTCATATGCCAAGAAGGCGATCTGCATAAGAATGGCTTGGTAAAATCATATTTAAATGAATTGTTTTGCTACTTGGATTAAAAATAAAATAGGAAAAAAGCAATTTGGTTTGTCCCTGATAGCTTTCTAAATTGCATACAGGGCTATCATGGCGTTCCATAAGGCAATTCATTGTCTTTGAGAAATAGAGGTATGTCATTCAGATAGCGGATAATCAGTTTTGAAAACTGAGTATCCATTCCCTACACAGGAAGTCTTTTTGCCTTGATAGTTTGTGTTTTGTATATTACTATTTTTTCTAGAACAGTATCCCTCTCCAATTTCAAAGGGAAGCACAGAAGAAAGAGTCTTGTCTATAGTGTGTGGGAGTCTATGGATTTGTATCTGGCCCAGCGTCTTGGTTTCTGGACACTTCACGCGCTTAATGTTGACACAAAGATTTCTGGTTCATTCTCTCCACTTCTCCAGACAGAGGAATATATATACACAGGCTTGTTGTTGGTTTTGTGCCACCAGCTATCTGTGTGATAGAATATCCCTGAAACATTGCCTCCTGTGCTACTGGTGCCACTCTGAGTGGAAGTCATATAGGTAATCTACTTCCTCAAGATACTATGCACAGATTTTGGTTTTCATATTATATTACTTATTACTTATTAATTATTATTATTATTATTGTTGCAATTAAAAAAAAATAAAACGTAAAAAGCTCTGATGTGTATTTTGCCATAATCTGGCTATTCTCACTTCTGACGAAGCGTGGCCAGCACTCATTTAATAGCCGAAGCCATGTTCTGATAATCAGACAGAGGACAGAGACAACATATCTGGGATATACACGGAAGTGTAGCGTCTACCTATGAAACGGTTTAACATGTTCCTCCTCCCTGCTTTTTTGTGTTACTCTCTTATTGTGTTATTAAAATTTTGTCTGGATGGACAGTGATATGAGTGTCTAGTTTTTCACAGCAGTAGTGGGGTTTTGAGATAAGTATATGGCTTGGGTTAGTTTACTGTGTAAGTTTTCACTTAGATTTAATGTTTTACTAGCAAATACATGATAGCCTTTCATCTGCCATTGTTGGGGTCTTCTCATGTGGTGAGTAGATGTTAAGTAATGTTCTGCCAGTATGTTTGGAAAAGTTTGTAAAAATGCTAAAAACCCTAAAGAAGCTATTCCTTTTGATTTAAAAATTGGTAGAGCAGATGAATTATCAGAGGAACTGCTATAATGAATAATGACCCAAGAAAGCAAAAATGAACATAGGCTTTTGTTTATCTTTATTCCTGCTCACAAGTATAAAGTTCAGCACAAGCATAAATGTTTGCAGGATCACAGACCACTGCCTACCATATTGATTAATATTGTCTTATTGTTTACTTGTACTCCCTCATCTGTCTATATCCATCTGTTGTCACTTGTCCTAGACTGTAAGCCCCTGGGGCAGGGACCATCTTTTTGTTCTGATTGTACAGCACCAAGCATGATGAGATCCTGGACTATGACTAGGGTTGGTATGTCCTATGGTATTACAAATAATAAATAATAAGGTGTGACAAAGTTCCTCCTCTACCTCAGTGGGTCCTGTGCTTACTGGTGGATTTTTGTTTGCCTCAGAGATCTTCCCCTCTGGTAGAACCCACAGTCCAGATCAACTCCTCCTGTGTCTGATAAGGAGTTGGGAGTTTGGGGGGGAACCCGGGCCCGCCCTCTACTCCAGGTTCCAGCCCAGGGCCCTGTGGATTGCAGCTGTTTAGAGTGCCTCCTGGAACAACTGCACAACAGCTACAACTCCCTGGGCTACTTCCCCATGGACTCCTCCCAACACCTTCTTTATCCTCATCACAGGATCTTCCAGCAGTACGTCCTCTTACTCTCAGCTCCTAGTGCCTCTTGCTCCCAGCTTCTCACATGCAACCTCCTTCCACAGCTCCTCCCCCCTCACTGACTAACTGGGAGGCTTTTAACTAGTTCCAGCCAGTCCTTGATTGGCTTCAGGTGTCCCAATCACCCTCCCTGCATTCTGGAAAGTTCTTAATTGGCCCCAGGTGTCTTGATTAACCTGGAGCAACTGCCATAAGGTATCAGGGATTTGTTTAGCCTGGGGCTAACATACTGGTTCCTTACCACTTTCCTATAGCCCTCTGGCCTTGCCCCGTCACATAAGCTTACCTTTCATCTTAGTATAAAATGTTATTCAGCGTTTGTATAGCTGCATGTAAAATCCTCTTTCTTTCAGCTGATCCTGAAAAATGACCCTAGTTTTTGTATAACCCCCTAACCAACTGTTGTTGAAAAAGCAATATACAAAGGTAATGAGTGAATTCCCATGTTTTTGTAGATGAAATCCTGATTTTGTTTCATCCTCCACTTATACCAAAGTTCCACTAATCCTGAATGTAACAGTTTTGCTTTCCATATCTGTGCTTTTTAGCAGCACTTTTCTTCAAAATTTCTCTCTGAACAAGATTTAAAATGTGTAATACAATATTTTTCGGTAAACACTGTGTTTTATCTTCTCTGTACAGTAGATAAGAACCCAAAATGTAACACTTGAGCCCTCGAGCCTGCTATCCTATCTGACAGTATCTACAGACATAAGGACAGACCTGTTATTGCAAATACAGCAGCAGAATCTGTTGTGTTAGTTTTCTTGCATGATACCATTTTGACTTTATGAAATTGCTTCAAAATGGTACCAATTTATATCACACCAGAAGAAGAACTCCTTTAGACTCAGTAAAGGCAATTTCATCCATTAAGACCCCAATCTCTCTCTCTCAAAACTTACACTTGAGTCCCCAAAGGATAACAATCTAATTGTTTCTGATAGGCACCAACATCTTAGCTTTATTGATCTATCCTCTAAGGTTATGCTATACATTTGTGCTTCACTTCAGGAAGCAAAATTACATTTCAAGGATCTGTTTTGAGTTTCTCTTCTGATTTCCATGCCAGTTATTCTTGCTCAGTCATACTTTCTGCACAGCTAGCCCCTCTAAATGCTAAACTTTCACATCCTGCCTTTTCACAGGACCTCTTGTGACTGGTGCAGAAGTAATGTAGGTGGTTGGTGGTTTGTAGACTCACATGCTAAGCACAAACATGCCTCCTGTTGATTTCATGCAGATATGTATTATGAGGGCATATGGCAATATACCTCTTTGAATATGGCTATGAGCCAGGAGTTAATTGGTGACACACCCTTTCTGGGGTTCAATTATTTATTACTTTATATTTTTGTTACACAACTACAGGTGCTCATCCAGGACTATTAGGCATCAACACTAGTTTGTGTCAGGGCTTTTTGACATTTTTCTCTTTAGTTTTCTAATGAGAATCCCTCAAACCTTTCTCTAGGTCTAGTACAATATGGCTGTGTCCCCCAATAACATTTATTTTTTTAGGTATTAAGTTCCATTTTTGTCTTTTTTTGTAACTATTTTATTTCCTTGGGTCTAAAATGAGCCGATTTTCTTAGTTCAAAGCATTTCTCAACAGGAGAGCCAACTCCTGTAAGGATAAATGGGGATTTCTGGTGCTCTTGCCAGAGGATGACATGGCTGGCAAGAAATGTAAGCAGTTAAGGTTGTGTTTGGACACAATTTAAGGCACCGGTGGGAATGGGAGTGATTGTGTATGCAAATGAAGAAATTAACCATGCACCCAATTTGCCTATATTTTCTTTTTGTGCCTCCACCAGCTAAAAATGATTAGATTTTTAGCACATGCAGCAATCAACAATCCCAATTAGAGTATGACTTGTGCTGCATCTTATTGATTGTGCACACTTGTAGGAACCAAACAAGTCATGATTCAGTCTGGTATCTGCTGGTAAACAATAAACACATGCATAAGTAATCTGTGTCTGCTCAGCAATATACCGATTGCAGTATCTCAGGAGCCTACATTTTGCAAACTTAGGCAAGCAGTGTGAGTTGCCAACCACAAGTGTTAAAAACCGTTCACATTTTGATTTTTTAAGAGTTTAGACTGCATTTGGCTTACTTTTCAAGCTTTTCTCCTCAGCCATGAGCAGTAGAACTTACATTTAAATCAAGAAAGAAAGAAAGAAAGAAAGAAAGAAAGAAAGAAAGTGATTAGAGAGCCCAACAAAGCCCGATGCCAACTCTGTCCACATACCTATTCAAGTGATACCATCATAGGACCTAATCACATCAGCCACGCCATTAGGGGTTCCTTCACCTGCACATCTACCAATGTGATATATGCCATCATGTGCCAGCAATTCCCCTCTGCCATGTACATTGGCCAAACCGGACAGTCTCTATGCAAAAGAATAAATGGACACAAATCTGACATCAGGAATCATAACATTCAAAAGCCAGTAGGAGAACACTTCAACCTCTCTAATCACTCAGTGACAGACTTAAAGGTGGCAATTTTGCAACAGAAAAGCTTCAAAAAAAGACTCCAGTGAGAAGCTGCTGAACTTGAATTAATATGCAAACTAGATACCATTAACATAGCTTTGAACAGAGACTGGGAGTGGCTCGGTCATTACATTAATTGAATCTATTTCCCCTAGTTAAGTATCCTCACTCCTTTGTGTCAACTGTCTGAAATGGGCCATCTTGCTTATCACTTCAAAAGTTTTTTCCCCTGGTGATAATAGTTCCTCTTAATTAATTAGCCTCTTGCAGCTGGTATGGTTACTTCCACCTTTTCATGTTTCTCTGAATGTATAAATATCTGCTTACTGTATGTTCCATTCTATGCATCCGATGAAGTGGACTGTAGCCCACGAAAACTTATGCTGAAAAAAAAATGTTAGTCTCTAAGAGCTGGTCTACACTGCGGGGGGAGGGGATCGATCTAGGATACGCAACTTCAGCTACGAGAATAGCGTAGCTGAAGTCAACGTTTCCTAGATTGAAAGTAAAAGTACTTACATCGGGTCCACGCGGCGCAGGCTTGTTCCCCCGTTGACTGCGCTTCCTCCTCTCGCCAAGCAGGACTTCCGGAGTCAACAGGGAGTGCTTCTGGGATCGATTTATCGCGTTTAGATGAGACGCGATAAATCGATCCCCAATAGATCGATTACTACCCTCTGATTTTGTGGGTAGTATAGACGTACCCTAAGGTGCCACAAGTACTCCTGTTCTTTTTGCTGACACAGACTAACACGGCTGCTACTCTGAAACCTATCATAAGAAAAAAAGAATCCTCTTAACAACTTTGCAGTCAAAGGACAGAAGGTGGACAGTGGATGAAATCATAAACTTGATCATTACATTGATTGCTTCAGGAAAAAATACTGACTGAATTATTTAACAAATATAACATCTACCACAATCTCTTCACCACCAAGAGGACAGCTATACAGTTCCTGAAATTCAGCCACCAGATAGTGATTAAACCAGCAGACAGGAGATTGGGGGCGGGGGGCAACATAGTTCTCAATCATGATGACTATGCTAATGGGGCCAACCGACAACTCTCCAACACCTCCTATTATAAAGGTCTCAAAGAAGGCCCCACACCAAATTCACCCAGAAATTTAAGGATATTATCAAATCCTTTCCCAAACAACTCCAAGAGAAACTCTATAAATTCATCCCCCATGAATGCAGCAAATGGTCAGTGAAGTGGTATCTGAGGTTTTCTCCACAGCATTACAGCACTTCCAAAGGGCACAAGGTCACCTAGAACCAGACAGCTCTCTTCCACCGAACATAAGGGATGGCAGTAATGCTGATCACAGGGGTGAGTGTGATCTAAACCACATAGAGGTTGGGGGCATGGGTGGTAGAGGTGGTATCTGGCCTCCCTGCCTGGCAAGGGGTGGCAGTTGCAGGGGCCACAGTGAGGTGCAGGGACGGTGCTCAACCAGTCACTCAGTGAGTTCACCTGAGGGGGACAGGAGTGAGCCTACTGGGGTAGTAAATACTCTGGGCCCAGGAATGGGAGGTCCAGAAGCCGGGCAGACCCACCTAGCGGTGGCAGCTTCAGTGGGAGCACTGATAGTATTACACAGATTCTGCAAGCTAATTTGCATTTACTGCAGCAGCTTCAGGCAGATACGTGTGAGGGGTCTGCACAGGGTGACAGGGTAGGCCCAGCATGGGCTTAAGTTTGGGCAGCAGGACAGTGGCAGGCCACCTACAAGGGTAGCGAAGCCCGTGTTGGGAACAAATCCCCTGGGCACATGGCGACTCATCGGCCATCAGGGCATGTAACCTCATGGGACAGAGTAGAGACTCCCGGGGGGGTCTATGGGGATGCAGGGCTCTGCAGAACTCCCTCCATGCAGTCCTGAGTATGGTTATGCCGAGGTGGCTGACCCGATAGGAGTTCAACTACTCAGTACAACTAAAGATAAAATCCTGAGAGGCGAATACATGGACATACTATCCCTATTGCACAGGGGGGTGTTGACAGATAGTAAACATGGGCAAGGCAAGCAAAACAATGAGCTGCCCAAGAGACCGAGGGTGCCTAGAACATGGGAAAATTGGGATGCTGTCTTCCTCATCTATGCAGGTGTTATAGTACAGGCTACCTAGAGAGGAGCCCTGCCTTGGTTAAGTATATGGATATAATTAGGCAGGCACACAATATGTTCGGGGGCATGTTCCAGTTTAATTATGATGAGCAGTTTTGATTAAGGGCAGCAACACAAACTGGGATAAGGTGGGACATAGCTCATCACACACTGTGGTTGGAGAGGATGACACCAAGGGCACCAGGAGTTCATGCAGACTGTGCTTTATTCATACCGCAGCAAGCTCGGGAGGGGCCCCAGGCACATAATAGGATTTACTGGGCATTTAATGATGGTGGTTGTTTTCACTACCCCTATAGATACAGGCATGTTTGCAAGACATGCTTTGGGACCCATTCAGCCCGTTCTTGCCAGAGCGGAAAGGGAAGATCACTGAGAGGAAATAGGAATGCGGGTGGCGCAAGCGTCAACCACAGGTTTGGCACGGGTGGAACAGGGTCTGGGACATAGAGCACAAGCTGGGGATGGGGGGGGGGGGTGCAATGGGCATGGGCCCCAATGTCAGTTAGGCTGGATGTGTTAAGGGTTCTCCTATGGGATTACCCTAACAGGGCTGATGGGGCATATTTGTGGGAGAGGTTTACGGCAGGATTTCAGATCCTTTTTGAGGGAAATAAAATTCATTTGATGTCAAAAAATTTAAAGTCAGTAGCTGGGATGGGACATATTGTTCAAAAAAAGATTGCACAAGAATAAAAGGAGGGCAGGATATCTGGGCCATTTAATCAATTGCCTATCACATTTGAGAATTTCTCCTCTGGGGTTGGTCCCCAAGAAGCCCCCAGGGACATACTGATTAATTCATCACCTGTCATATACGTAAGGTGGCTTTGTTAATGATGGAATAAACCCGGGACTATGTGCCATATGCTATTCCTCCATTGATGAAGCCGTTCGTATCGTTAGGGCGTGTGGCCCAGGGGGGCTAATGGCTAAAAGTGATATCAAATCTGCTTTCCAACTCCTGATGGTGTACCCATTGGACTTTGACCTGTTGGGTTTCTGTTTTGAGGGGAAATTTTATTTCAACAAGGCTATGCCCATGGGTTGTTCAGTATCCTGTGCAGCTTTTGAGAAATTCAGTACAATGTTGCACTGGGAAGTGGTATGGTCAGCAGAACTAAGCTAAGTGGTGCATTATTTGGATGAATTTTTGTTCACAGGGCGAGCCAGGTCAAATGTGTGTGTTCACCTATTGCACATATTTCAGGCCCTGGCTAAAGAGTTGGGGGTACCCCTAGTGGAGGAGAAAACAGAAGGCCCTTCCACTACATTGACCTACCTGGGCATTGAGCTGGACACCAGGGAAGGTGTATCTTGGCTCCCTCAGGATAAGGTTCAGGAGCTATCGGGGTTGCTCCAGAGAGCACTGGGGCTAAAAAACTCAAGCTGCAGGAACTGCAATCTATTTTGGGACACCTGAACTTTGCTTGCAGGGTTTTTGCCCTGGGGTGGACATTTTGTGCCCGGCTGGCAGCGGCAACGGCTGGCATAGCCAGGCCACACTATTACATTCAAGTTACTAGAGAGATGAAGGAAGACTTGGGGGTGTGGGAAAGTTTTCTTAGTCGATTTAATGGGGTATCATTGTGGAGGGAGGAATGGTTATTACACAGGGGGTTAAAAATGCACTTGGCTGTGGTGGGGGCGCAGGTTTTGGGGTGTTTTATCAAGGCAAATGGTGTGCACAAAAATGGCCCGCCCCCTGGACACAAAAAGGGGTTGTACGTGACATGACCTCCTTGGAATTTTTCGCCATTTTAGTTGCGGTGGTGATTTGGGGATTGGAACTGGCTAATAAAAGGGTGTGCTTCTGGTGCAACAACATGGCAGTGTTACAGGTTATCAATCGCCAAACTTCCAGATCGCACAGGGTTATGAAGTTGGTAAGGGCATTTGTTCTACAATGCTTAACCTTCAACATTTGTTTTTCTTCAAAGCACATGCCGGTCATGGATAATGGCATAGAAGACGCCTTGTCTCGTTTCCAGTTTGACAGATTTCATGAGCTTGCACCAGGGGCTAGCAATGAACCTGAGCAGATGCCGCTGGCTCCCTGAAACCTCGGAATGTGATGTGGTTGGCGGAATGGAGATTTTTGGCTCCAGTTTACAAGTTGTCTATTTTGTTTTCTTTTAAGAAGTCTTGTCAATTCTAGGATCCAGAGAATGTGCCACCTATGCAGCCACCCGTGGAAGGCAGGTGTTGCAGTACCAGGTCAAGGACAATGCAGCTGCTGGTGACCCTTGATGATCACACATGGGGCAAAGGGTTCTTTCTCCCCACTAGGGCTGCTGGGCAACAGGCCATTTGGAGATGTCTGGGAACCCGGACGGGTTTGGGGGGGAGGCAGTCAAGCAAATTGCTGGCGCCTCCTTGTGGCGTATATTCTGTTCAGGTAGTCAATAGAGAGGGCAGCCAGTGGCCAGATAAATGGCCTGGTAAAGGACTTAAAAGGAGGTACTGGATAAAGGAAGAGAACGGGGGAAGTGGTTTGGGGACTCCTATGATTGGTATGGCAGGGAGCCACCCCTCCACCCCACCGTTCTCGTAGCCCTCCTTAACCCTCTTATGAGGCTGGTGAATGGTAAGGTCAAGCCATTGGTCAGCTGGAACCTGGATGGAAACAAAGGGGAGCTGGTGAAAGCCCCAGAGAATTGATTTGAATAAGCATGGATTAAACAAAAGGGGGCTGGTGGAAGCCCCAGTATACGAACTGGTATAAGTTCTGATTGCACTTATTATGCACTATTACTAACCACTGTGTTTTTGTAACCTCTGTACTTAGGTGGAATCAAAACAACACAGGATCACAATGGAAGTGAAAAGGAGGTACCAATACAATATGCACCAAAGCAATGGACTGACTATGTGTTTCATTGACTATTAACAATGATTTATATTTAGCTTGGATAAACATCCAAAAATCATCATCTTATATGAGTCAAATTATCCAAACTTTGGAAGGTTCTTTTCTCTCATATCCCCCACAAATCACCATTAAAAATGTTGCTCTCTTCTTACAAAGCTTCCCTCCCAGAAACAGTTCCTAGCTTCTCCTTCTACCTACTATTCTCTTTTATAACACCATGCTACCTTTTTTCTTCCCTGCCAAAGGCCTCATACCTATTTTTGAGGGTAGTCTGAAGGTATGCTGCTTTTTTCATGCCTTGCTAGTGTTGGCAAAACAGTCTGCTCGTCCTCTCATTTTTATTGGTGGGTGAGGGCAGCCAGTAGGAATCCTTCCTCCAATTCCCAGTCCCCAGTGTGGCATTTTCTGGGGGCCTCTGTATTAACCTGCATGAAACTTGGAGGGAAGAGCACAGATTGTAAGAGGGAGGAGTTTTGACAAAGTACCCAGAATTCTGTAACAGAGCTAGATCGCTAGCTGCTGTTGCAGCATTTTTATAGATAGTTCTCTAATAAAGAGCCAGTTAATTTGTACAAGCATAGAGTCCTTTCAAGTTATTACTCAGCATGTGGTACATGAAACAGCCTCAACTTTCACCCCTCACAGTGCAAAGTAACGAGACCCTGAAAATACTCCAGTAGCCACTGCTGGCCGTTTAACAGTTACAGCAGTACAATGTGTCATACAGTTCTCTCTAAAATCTCTTTTCTCCAAAACAGGAACTTTCAAGATCAGATTAACCTTCTTGCCCGTTCTTTTACTTCCCTCTCCCATGCAATGAGGACATACTTTTGTTGTAATGTACTCACAATTTTTGCTTTCTTTGAAGGTTCTTGAAAGAGAATCCTTTAATCTTTTGACACATCTTCTTGGACTTGTATATAAATGTGTGCATCTTGACATTTTACATTTTAAATTACTTTTCCGTGCCATGTAAATGATTTTAATGAGGTGTCCACATTCTAAAAGTATGACGTCCACAGGACATCAAGTTTCTGCCCCCCTCCACCTCATTTATTATCAGGACTTATTTAACTGCCCTTTGCCATAAGGGAAAAGAAGCATATACAAAAAGAGCACTTTGAGCACATCAAAATGATGCTGGTATGTAAAACCAGGAAAGCTATTTCATATTTTGATACTCTAGGCAGGACACTGTCTTCCTACAACAACTAGCATAACAGGGCTCAGAACCTGCTTGACGCCTCTAGCCCATAATATCAATAAGCCCTAAGAAAGTAAGTAATATCATATGGCTTTGGGAAAACCTTCTGATGGGTCAGCAGCCATAGTGATATCAGGGGGTTGCACTATTTTTGTTTACTGAATCAAATGTTAATGTACTCCTGTAACAAGTGACCATTTGCTATACTATCTGTCCTCCAATCAGTTCCGCCTCTAATGTGGAGAAGAATCACATTAGCTCCACAGCTCCACAGTCCCAGCCCTGCTGGGACCTGCTGCAAGCGTCAGAGAGATGTTAAGCTGAATGACATCTTTCTTCTTTTGAAAACCAGCATTTTATTAATTCTTCAAAATGTTGCTGCTCTGCTGAGAGTCCCTTAGGAGTACACAGATGCTGTCAGCAGAGATTTAATGGCAGAGCCAATGTGTGACACTAAAAAAAATTATCAAGGAGGGAGCTTGCCAAAGAAGGAGCTGTGAGGGGAAAAGGGAGCCCAGGTCACTCAAGATACACCAAGAATAAAGCAGGAAAAAAGTGTATGATATGGCAGTGCACAATTAATATTTATCAATGCCCCATCATACCTTGTTGCTTAGTCAAAGGCATTTCAAAGGCAATCAACCCCCCTGTAACTTATTTCATGGGATATATTAAAAAAGCATCCCACAAAATACTACTCATTGTATTTTTGCCAAGTTTCATAAGTAAAGGTCTATATTTCTTGCACACACCATGCACAATCTACAGGAGTTGTAACACCATTAAGAGTTCAAGATTGCTGCAAAATGCTTCCTCCAAATATTTTGGATTCTTCCAGTGCTGAGAGATGCCAGATAACTCTCTTTTTATCTGAAATGTGTCTATAGTCCATTCATTTTCTGCCTGTATCAGTTCTGTTTGCATTAATATGAAATGCTGTGACTGAGACTTTCACCCCCTACTTTGTTTAAATATTTTGGTAACTAGTTGCTGATTTTATCGTCTGCTCCCTTGTCAAAAGTATTTCTATTTTTGTCTGATAAGTTTAAGCAATAATACCTGATGGGAGGAATTATCATGTGATCTGGAATACTTGTGACATAATGGGTCCCAAAGTTAATCTGACAGCTACTAAGGATGGCTCTCCTTGAAATCAGACATCATTGTTACTGTGCTGCATTTGTGATTATCTTCCTCTGATGTCTGACTGAGTTTTCATTTTCATTCTTTTATCAACTACCATTTGGTAGTGTCTTCTAGAATTTCTAATCAGGGTGCATGAGTTTGAAAATTTGGCATATTGTATAATATGAGATCTGGACTCATTTTTGGCTAATGTGGGTCAGGCTTTTTATTTCTTTGTTATGGATGCTTCAGATTTGATTGTCCTCTGTAGCTATCCAAACAGAACTGTTTTATTGTTATACAGAAGTTTTACCAGAGCTTTAGAGAAACCACTCCCTTTGTTCTTCTAAGACAAATGAATCCGGAATGTAATTAATTTGTCCCATTAAAGACGAAAGGACCATTTATGGGCTCAGATCCACAGAAGTAAATCCAGAATAACATTCCTGAAGTCAAGTGTTAAACTGATATGTTTTAACCTATAAAGTCCTAAATATCTTGGGACCTGGTTACCTGAGAAGGTGTCTGTGTCCCAGTGATATTCTGCCCCAACTGAGATCAGCAGAGACACTCAAGTTAGAGCACCCTCAGTATAAACAAGAGGGGACTTCTGGCTGGCAGAGTGTTCTCTGTAAGGAATGCTCTGTTTTGGCGGTCATGGTAGATAATCAGCTGAACATTAGCTCCAAAAGTGTTAATGAAGTCCTGCAGTGCAGTGACCAAAAGTGTTAATGAAGTCCTCGGATGTATAAGAAGGGAAATCTCAAGAAGGAGTAGGGAGGTTATATTATTACCTCTGTTTTTGGCACTGGTTTGACTGCTACCGGAATTCTGTGTCCCGTTCTGGTGTCCACAATTGAAGAAGGATGTTGTAAATTTTGGAGATGTTTCAGAGAAGAGCCATGAGAATGATTAAAGGATTAGAAAACATGCCTTATAGTCAATAATTCAATGAGCTCAATCTATGCATCTTAACAAAAATAAGTTTAAGGATTGACTTGATCACCATTTATAAGTCACCACATAGGGAAAATAAATTTAATAACAGAAGGTACTTCAGTCTAGCAGAAGAAAGTATAAGATGATTCAATGGCTGGAATCATAGAATCATAGAATCATAGAATCTCAGGGTTGGAAGGGACCTCAGGAGGTCATCTAGTCCAACCCCCTGCTCAAAGCAGGACCAACCCCAACTAGATCATCCCAGCCAGGGCTTTGTCAAGCCTGACCTTAAAAACCTCTAAGGAAGGAGATTCCACCACCTCCCTAGGCAACCCATTCCAGTGCTTCACCACCCTACTAGTGAAAAAGTTTTTCCTAATATCCAACCTAAACCTCCCCCTCTGCAACTTGAGACCATTACTCCTTGTTCTGTCATCTTCTACCACTGAGAACAGTCTAGATCCATCCTCTTTGGAACCCCCTTTCAGGTAGTTGAAAGCAGCTATCAAATCCCCCCTCACTCTTCTCTTCTGCAGGCTAAACAATTCCAGTTCCCTCAGCCTCTCCTCATAAGTCATGTGCTCCAGCCCCCTAATCATTTTTGTTGCCCTCCGTTGGACTCTTTCCAATTTATCCACATCCTTCTTGTAGTGTGGGGCCCAAAACTGGACACAGTACTCCAAATGAGGCCTCACCAGTGCCGAATAGAGGGGAATAATCACGTCCCTCTATCTGCTGGAAATGCCCCTACTTATACAGCCCAAAATGCCGTTAGCCTTCTTGGCAACAAGGGCACACTGTTGACTCATATTCAGCTTTTCGTCCACCGTAACCCCTAGGTCCTTTTCTGCAGAACTGTTGCCCAGCCATTCGGTCCCTAGTCTGTAGCAGTGCATGGGATTCTTCCGTCCTAAGTGCAGGACTCTGCACTTGTCCTTGTTGAACCTCATCAGATTTCTTTTGGCCCAATCCTCTAATTTGTCTAGGTCCCTCTGTATCCTATCCCTACCCTCCAGTGTATCAACCACTCCTCCCAATTTAGTGTCATCTGCAAACTTGCTAAGGGTGCAGTCCACACCATCCTCCAGATCGTTGATGAAGATATTGAACAAAACCGGCCCCAGCACCGACCCTTGGGGCACTCCACTTGATACCGGCTGCCAACTAGACATGGAGCCATTGATCACTACCCGTTGAGCCCAACCATCTAGCCAGTTTTCTATCCACCTTACCATCCATTCATCCAGGCCATACTTCTTTAACTTGCTGGCAAGAATACTGTGGGAGACTGTATCAAAAGCTTTGCTAAAGTCAAGAAATAGCACATCCACTGCTTTCCCCTCATCCACAGAGCCAGTTATCTCATCACAGAAGGCAATTAGGTTAGTCAGGCATGACTTGCCCTTGGTGAATCCATGCTGACTGTTCCTGATCACTTTCCCCTCCTTTAAGTGGTTCAGAATTGATTCCTTGAGGATCTGTTCCATGATTTTTCCAGGGACTGAGGTGAGACTGACTGGCCTGTAGTTCCCCGGATCTTCCTTCTTCCCTTTTTTAAAGATGGGCACTACATTAGCTTTTTTCCAGTCATCCGGGACCTCCCCTGATTGCCATGATTTGTCAAAGATAATGGCCAATGGCTCTGCAATCACATCGGCCAACTCCTTTAGCACCCTCGGATGCAGTGCATCCGGCCCCATGGACTTGTGCTCGTCCAGCTTTTCTAAATAGTCCCGAACTACTTCTTTCTCCACAGAGAGCTGGTCACCTCCTCCCCATACCGTGCCGCGGAGTGCAGCCGCCTGGGAGCTGACCTTGTCTGTGAAGACAGAGGCAAAAAAAGCATTGAGTACACTAGCTTTCTCCACATCCTCTGTCACTAGGTTCCCTCCCTCATTCAGCAAGGGGCCCACACTTCCCTTGACTTTCTTCTTGTTGCTCACATACCTGAAGAAACCCTTCTTGTTACTCCTAACATCTCCGGCTAGCTGCAACTCCAAGTGTGATTTGGCCTTCCTAATTTCACTCTTGCATGCCTGAACAATATTTATATACTCCTCCCTGGTCAATTGTCCAATCTTCCACTTCTTGTAAGCTGCTTTTTTGTGTTTAAGACGAGCAAGGATTTCACTGTTAAGCCAAGCTGGTCGCCTGCCATATTTACTTTTCTTTCTACACATCGGGATGGTTTGTTCCTGCAACCTCAATAAGGATTCTTTAAAATACAGCCAGCTTTCCTCAACTCCTTTCCCCCTGATGTTATTCTCCCAGGGGACCTTGCCCATCAGTTCCCTGAGAGAGTCAAAGTCTGCTTTTCTGAAGTCCAGGCTCTGTATTCTACTGCTCTCCTTTCTTCCTTGTGTCAGGATCCTGAACTCGACCATCTCATGGTCACTGCCTCCCAGGTTCCCATCCACTATTGCTTCCTCTACTATTTCTTCCCTGTTTGTGAGCAGCAGGTCAAGAAGAGCTTTTCCCCTAGTTGGTTCCTCCAGCACTTGCACCAGGAAATTGTCCCCTACACTTTCCAAAAACTTCCTGGATTGTCTGTGGACCGCTGTATTGCTCTCCCAGCAGATGTCGGGGTGATTAAAGTCACCCATGAGAACCAGGGCCTGTGATCTAGTAACTTCTGTTAGTTGCTGGAAGAAAGCCTCGTCCACCTCATCCCCCTGGTCTGGTGATCTGTAGCACACTCCCACCACGACGTTACCCTTGTTGCTCACACTTCTAAATTTAATCCAGAGACTCTCAGGTTTTTATGCAGTTTCATACTGGAGCTCTGAGCAGTCATACTGCTCTCTTACATACAACGCAACTCCCCCACCTTTTCTGCCCTGCCTAACCTTCCTGAACAGTTTATATCCATCCATGACAGTACTCCAATCATATGAGTTATCCCATCAAGTCTCTGTTATTCCAATTACATCATAATTCCTTGACTGTGCCAGGACTTCTAGTTCTCCCTGCTTGTTCCCCAGGCTTCTTGCATTTGTGTATAGGCATTTAAGATAACTCACCGACTGTCCTGCTGTCCCAGTATGGGGCAGGAGCCCTCCCCTCTTGCACTCACCTACTTGTGCTTCCTCCCGGTATCCCACTTCCCCACTTACCTCGGGGCTTTGGTCTCCTTCCCCCGGTGAACCTAGTTTAAAGCCCTCCTCACTAGGTTAGCCAGCCTGCTTCCAAAGATGCTCTTCCCTCTCTTCATCAGGTGGAGCCCATCTCTGCCTAGCACTCCTTCTTGGAACACCATCCCATGGTCAGAGAATCCAAACCCTTCTCTTCGACACCATCTGCGTAGCCATTCGTTGACTTCCACGATTCGACGGTCTCTACCCCGGCCTTTTCCTGCCACAGGGAGAATGGACGAGAACACCACTTGCGCCTCAAACTCCTTTATCCTTCTTCCCAGAGCCACGTAGTCTGCAGTAATACGCTCAAGGTCATTCTTGGCAGTATCATTGGTGCCCACGTGGAGAAGCAGGAAGGGGTAGCGATCTGAGGGCTTGATGAGTCTCGGCAGTCTCTCCGTCACATCATGAATCCTAGCCCCTGGCAAGCAGCACACCTCTCGGTTTTCCCGGTCAGGGCGGCAGATAGATGACTCAGTCCCCCTGAGGAGAGAGTCCCCAACCACCACCACCCTCCTCCTCCTCTTGGGAGTGGTGGTCGTGGAACCCCCATCCCTAGGACTGTGCATCTCATGCCTTCCAATCAGTGGAGTCTCCTTCTGCTCTGTTCCCTCAGATGTATCATTCATTCCACTCTCTGCACTAGTACCTGTGGAGAGAACATGAAAACGGTTGCTCATCTGAATATGCGTTTCTGGTACATGGACTTGTCTCATACTCTTTCCTCTTCTGGAGGTCACATGCCGCCAATTATCCTCACTGGCCTTCTGTCCCCGCTGCGTAGCCTGCTCTGAATCCTCAGAACACTGTGCCCGCTGAAGCCTATCCTGACGTCTATCCAGGAACTCCTCATTTTCTTTTATGGAACGCAGGGTTGATACTCGTTTCTCCAGACCTTGAATCTTCTCCTCCAATATGGAGATCAGCTTGCACTTTGTACAGACAAAGTCGCTTCTATCCTGTGGAAGAAAGACAAACATGGCACATCCTGTGCAGGTCACGACAGCGGATCGCTCAGCATCCATAGTGCCTTCCTTCGAAGAGTTTCCTCACTCAGCTGGTTCGCAGCTGACTGACTGTCTTTTTAGAAGAGCCTGGAACAAAGCACTCCCAAATCACACTATTCAAACAGGAAATCAAACAATCAAGCACACGGTCAAACTGCCAATCTGTCCCCTCAACAGATACTCACTCCCCCGTCTGCAGCCCACTGGTTGCTCTGCCTCTGCCTTTAGCTTGGGTTAAAGGAGTTAGGAATGGCAAGGATAGCTTGCTCCCTTCGCACTCCCCTTCCAAACTCCTTCTCAAACTCCCCTGTTTGCAGCCCCTGTTTGCAAAGCTCCCTGGCCGCTTGCTCACTGCTTTATAAAGCCCTGGACTCCCTGATTAGCCCCGCCCCCTGATTAAGGCTTCTAGGTTTCAAGCCTGGTGTAGAAGCTCAGCTTCCAACTGCCAGCCACAGCACACGGTCCTTCACACAAACAAACAAATGATCACACAGCAAGTACCCCCAAACACACACTACAGACAGCCACTTACCCCAAGGGTCCTGTATTTGCTCCTGCTTTACCTGGAGCAATTCCTCTCAAACTCCCCTGTTTGCAGCCCCTGTTCGCAAAGCTCCCTGGTTGCTTGCTCACTGCTTTGGACACTGAAACTAGATAAATTCAGACTCAAAATAAGGCACAAATTTTTAACTGTGAGAGTAATTAAACATGGGAACAATTGCCCCACGTTTGTGGTAGATTCTCCATAACTTGCAATTTTTAAATAAATATTGGACGTTTTTGTAAAACATCCTCTAGTTCAAACAGAAATAAATTCAAGGACATTCTATGGCTTGTGCTATACAAGAAGTCAGACTAGATGATCATTATGGTTCTTCTGTCTTTATATCTAATATACCCTCATTTTCTTTGTGTTTTCCTTAAACCCATCTTCACTGACTTTTCCAGGTGTGAATCTGTCTCTCAAGTACTTCAGCACTGAGTACTTTAACCTTGATGGAAATTATGGCCCATCAAAATATATTGGTTATTGTTTTACAATGCTTTTGTGCATATGCTGATTTGTCCATCTCTGAACATGGTCAGTTCTGCTCTTGCTTTTATGCGGGTTGTTTGCCCTCACCAGACACCTCTCTAGCACATTAAAAGACACTTGAGTCAGGACATAGAAATCCTATTCTGGTTACACTTCCACACTTCTACTAATTGTCATTTCAGCACATTCTTGGAACTTAAAGTTTAATGCTAGACAGCCTTGTGAATGAAATGAACAATAAAACCTCTGAATATAATGCAACTATGACACTGAGTCCTATTGGTGGTTAAGTACTCAGTGTCATCATCTCTTCTCATGCCTGACATACTCACTACCTCTAACGCTCTATTGTCATGATATATCATACAAAAGGTGGCTTGTAATATATCACTGGAAAACTAAAACTCACTGCTCGTTACTATTCTTGCATGTTGTATGTAAAGGTTGTGTAAAAAGAGTTATTAATATGTGCTAGAAATGTATTCTTAAAAATGTATTTGGCGAGCAATGCCTAATCCATTCCTATTTCAGACAAATGAATGTGGTTCCACCTGCTTGAATGTGTCTCCAATGTAAATTAGGTAAGGTATGACTTAATTTTAAAACGTACATTTCTGTGCAAGGTAAACAAACTCATGAGGAGGGCCAGTGGGACAAAATAAACAGTTAATCTCAGTGGAGATGGAGATTGCACACCCAGAAAACCTTCTTGAAGCAGGATCAATAAACTTTGGGATGACAGCATGGCATCTACACTCCAGCAGGAGAGAAAAACTTTGTCTGGGCTTCCTTTTCCAAAAATACATTTCAAAAGTTTGCTGGACTATATCAAAGAAAAGGGAGAGAACTCCATAGTTATCCATCACTGGACAGACACAAGGGGACAGAGCTCTTATAATCTGAGAAAGATGGGTCCTTCAACCAAGTGGGTTGCAGTCTCTGGGAACTGAGTTTAGGTGAGAAACCTGCTAAGCTAAAGATCATAACTTGCTTAAATTAATGTTTAGTCTTAGTAGATTTATTTTTACTTTTGTTTGCTTATAACCCTTTCTATCTGTATTCCTTATATTTGGTATTGCTGAATCTTTTTGTTAAAAAACAATGTGTTTTACTATAAATCAGTTCAGTGTTGTGATTGAAATATGTGTTTGTCAAACCCTGTTAAATATATGACCTGCAGTATATTGTCTCTTTAAACGAGCAACAAACGTAATAAGGTTCTGTGAGTGCTACACTCAGATGGAATGGACACTAAAGGGCAGATAGGGAAATTCAGGGAATTAAGGGAAATTCAGGACTGAAGGGACTTGGGGGTCACTCTGTGAAAAGAATTAGAGCTGGTGGAGGCCAGGGTATGACTTGTATACTTGTATGCTGGCTGTTGGTGTCTGGGCTCTAAGCCACAGAAGCACGAAATGTAAGGTACCCAGAGCTGCAGGGTAGGCAGTGACATAACTCCTTTCTAGTTTAGATTGAATTCCAAAATATCACAGCAACGTAGGCAGAATATTCACAGATTAAAAAGCATGCACTATCCTCAGTCCTTACATGAGACTCCTATTAATAATACTAGAGTCTGGATTTTTAACATTCTACTTAACATGCATGAAAAGATTGGCTTTTTGTTTGGTTGGTTTTAAAACAGGAACACCTGAACAAATTTTAAGGATCCAGACCTTTAATTTACTTTTCTATGACACTATCTAAGATCTCAAACCACTTTCCAAATAATGAAACCTTACATCCTATTATCCCAATGTTACAGGTAGGGCAACTGAACAATGGAAAGGATTTGCCCAAGATCGCATGCAAAGGCTATGACAGAGCCCATAATATACTCTCCTGACTTTCAGTTCTGTAGTTTATCTACAAGATTGTCCTTCTACCCCTTAGGACAATGGGAGCTCCCTTCATGCATTATATAGTCCAAGAGCTGCATATGATTCTCAGAATGTTACAGTTTTGTGTGAGGAACAGAAAAGCAAACCATCATGAAAATTAAGCAGCAATGAAAATCAAAATGAATCTTACTGAAATACTTTAAACAAAACTATTATTTCTGACAAAAAAGAGGAAAATTAAAAAAAGAAAAATTGATCATACGATAAAAATATTTCTTTTATTCACTTCAAAACATACACACATTTTAATTACAATTCAGCTACAATTATTGCATATTGGATTAGAAAAGTACTGGTTTAGTTTGCCAGACTAATTTAACACAGCACATACAAGTACATCCCACTTACACTTAACCACAGTTACAGTATTGGAAAGTTATTAAATATTTCCAGACAAGTCCTAACCTCTGACTTGAAATGTCAATATTTTGATAGAGTCTGTCTTGCAAAATCCTTGACAAGTTTAAACAAAATCAGTTGACAAGAGATGCACTTTGAAGACCGGTTCTGTTAGGAATGGTGACTCAAAATTGCTTCACATAGAGCAAATGCAGAGAGGCTCTGATTTAGAGTTTCTTTCCTCACAGACATGTGACAGTGAATCAAAGAGACACACAGATGTTGCATAGGATTCTAAAACAAATTATTCTTTACTTAGCTAGCATGAGAAATACATAGATCTAGATAAAGTAATACACACACATTTCTCTGCCATAGTTTCCTCACACTCTGGAGTATTCTTTATACATAGACCAGAGTCCTCTAAGGAGACCAGGATCCTTCCTCTCCTGCCTGCTCTCCCACATATGGCTTCTCCTCCGAAACATGGAGTCTGTGGTCTCTGCTCCCTCTCTCTCAAAAATGGCTGCTGAGAGATTTTCCTTTATAACCTTCACCTCACTTTGTCAGGTGATCCCTGATCAGTCTTATCAGGTGATCAAAGTCCCTCACCAGGTGATCTGCTGCTTTTTTACCTCCCCCTTGGAGTTCAGACTTGAAAATCTGGTGCACTGTTAATGGCAGCCATATTTTTGTCCACGGGTACTCCATTAAAATGTATGATTATTCAGGTTAAGGACTCGCCAGCCCTATCATCACCACCCCTCGGAATTTCAGTCCAACATGGAGATAAAAATGCAATAGAGAATGCAAACAAGCTGCACATTTAAAATGGAGTCTGAAATTTGAAAAATATCTCACAGAATTAATAAATTGTACATAGGTATGTTTCCTGAATCGTCATAGTTTTCAAACTGAAAACAAGTATCCAATGAAAGGCTGATCACAGGAGGCAAACAACTCTCCTTCTCCAGGAGACATTATTTTACTTGTTTTTTATAAAAACTCCATCACCCTGATATTTGAGCATCTCCCATAATTATGAAGCATACCCATAAGAACTGATTCTTTCATCTAGACAGCAGGACCAGGAATTATTTTACTTTTCTTTACTTTTTTTTTTAATGCAGTGGATGGTTAGAAGGCTAGGTCCGAATGAGGTGTTAGAGGCCTCTTAGAGCATTCAGGCCTAATCTGGTATTATTGCTAGATGACGTCATCACATTGCATGAAGAAGCAAAATATGAAATTAAACTCAGGTAAACTGAAAATCATCTGCCTTTCCATTAAACCAAAAAAAAAGGGGAGGGGGGGTGCGTGTCAGAGACATTGGGATGAGTAGGAGATGGCCATCAAAACTCATACATTTTGCCCTTTCACAAAGCAAATTTCTAGCTACGGTTTGTGCATTGGCAGCCATTGCCTTTATATCTGAGAACCTTCTAGGTTAGTGGATTTGCATAACAAGGGTCTTCGTGGAATCATCTCTTCTGCTCCTTTTCTTCTCTTGTTATATGAAACTCTGTTGGCAGTAGAGGGGTGTGTGTGTGTGTGTGTGTGTGTGTGTGTGTTGTGGCAGGAGGGTTGTTTTTGCTGTATCTTTGGTTGTCTTTCTTATCATTGGGTCTTTCTCCCGACGGTGACAGTATTTAAGAAGGTTATTTGGTCATTTGGCCAGAAAGGGAATGAGACTGACTCTACCATCTGATAGTTCCAGCACTCACCTAGAACGTGGGAGACCAAAGGTCAAGTTCCTCCTCCAACGACTAGTTATTTTATTATAAGTGGAGTAGCTTCATCAGAAGAGACAGACATACCCACACCAGAATATTCCGTTGTCCAGTGACTGGGGCATTCTCCTCCTATGTGGAAAACCCAAATTCAAAACCTTTTACCACATCAGGTGGAGAAGGAGATTTAACCCCAGTTTACCACATGCCGGATGAATGTCCTAAACACTAGGCTAAAAGAGATGACCACAACCATCAACACATTTTCCCATAATATTTGGATTCAGTTTGACCCAAATTATACACACACATATATATACACACATATAGAGAGAGTCAATAAAGATAGTTGTAGTTTATGGGCTCATTATTTAAAGTAAGGAAAAGTGGTATATCCTTAACATATCAACAGAGAAACAAGAGAACCCTGACAAAACATATTTTTCAGAAGATTAACATACTTTTATAGTGAGACAAGGAGGGTGAGGTAATCTCTTTTATTGGACCAACTTCTGTTGGTGAAAGAGAAGCTTTCGAAACACACAGAGTCTTTCGCTTTCAACAACAGAAGTTGGTCCAATAAAAGAGATTACCTCACCCACCTTTTCTTTCTAATATGCTGGGGCCAACACAGCTTCAATAACACTGCAAACAACACATGTTCATAGTGAGAGTCCTCTCTTCATTATGGAATCTCAGCTACATAATGAACCTTGGCATCCATTAAATACAGGGCCTGAAATTCACATTATAATCAATAACCTTGCCTGTCTTCCAGAAGCTGCTAGACTCTAGCAAACTAAGCCCCTACTATTTCTACATTCCATGTACTCCCTCACCTTCAACACCAGTGATGTTTGAATCCATCCAGCTGCTATGCCCCTGCCTTCAATTACCAATGACACTACCCATTTCCCCTTCCCTGATGGGCTTCTAGAAAGTTCTAAAACTTTGTTTACTAGAAGGTATAATAAAAATCTTGAAGATGTTCTCGGCAGTACTCCTTTACAATTTTGGAGTAGAGCCTAATGTTTCTAGTGTCTGATACTTTCAACTATGATTGTGTAAATATTTTTAAAGTGATATTGAAATTCAAAAAAGAAAACACCACTCTCCCCACACTTCAAAACTCATTTCTTTTAAAGGACAAAGCACCGGATAATATTTTTCTGGACAGAAACACAGCCAACCTCCAAGCCTGTCCAGAGAAGTCTGAATGTTATTCACATAGATTTTATAGCTCCCATTGCAGTTAGTTCTATTAATGTTAATTAATATTCAGGATGGGAGACTCTAGATAAAGTAAAGTTTTTTGATCTGGTCATGTATGTTACCTACAGCCCAAAACATGTCTAACCAACTGCATTATAAAAAAGTCTGACTACGGAAAGCCAAAAAACAGTTGCAATGAAACTGACAAAAGCATCCGATTGATATAAAGGAGATGCAAAAAGATGTGAATCCCATTCTTTCCTGCAATGAAGACACTATAAAACTAACTTGCCCTTTCCCTCTTCCCCGTCCCTGGTGTTCACAGAAATATAATTTGCCAATTCCTATTCATGAATCTTTCCTCCTCTTTTTCTGCAATTTGTCTTGTCTGCTGTATCACCACTGGTGTAGATTTTTTTTAATACTGTATAGAAATATCTTTGCAATAGGGTGTTTAAAGATGTGATTTTGGTCCTGTAAAGTACAGCGACTGTGTCACAGATTGCAGACAGTCACAAGACAGATCCCACGGGCCATACCAAACAGATGTCTGAAAATGTTATCTTTTAATAGCCAAATTGACTGTTATATTTATTCATTTGGTTACTGCAATTACATTTGGAGTAATATAATTATACAGGTTAATATCTTTTCTGCAAGGTGCAAGGCAACCTGTTCTGTTATCTGCTTCTATTCTTTCCTCTTAACTAGCTAACATTCCATTACATGAAAACCTCACAGAGGTAGGATTATAACAGGTAGCACAGGTAGCAACACCAATAGTAAAGGTGGCCCAGCACTTTCCTGGGGGGTAGGGATCAGTAAGATCCTTGGGCGTAAGGATCATTTTCTTGTCCTTTGTCTGTACAGCGCTTAGCATATTGGGGTCCTGGTCTATGTCTAAGTTTTCAAAGTGCAATGTGAACACAGATAAATAAACAAATAAGAAGAAGGCACTGTTTTCAGTGGTTTATAACTGTGCCAAACATAAATCATTTGGGCTGAAATTTTCCCTGCCAGGTGTCTGCCTCAGGCTAACTTAAAAAAAAAGTTTTAGGTAACATGGTTCAGCCAATTTTTTAAATGATTTAGGGAAAGATGTTTTGTTTTTCTCGTGTTTTTTAAAAAAACCTTACAACTGTTTCATTGATAAGCTCTAGTTTCTCTAATCTTTGGAGAAGGGACTTGACATTTGGCAGGGCTAGAAGGTATCGCGTTGGTGTCAGGAATATGCCTAATTTTGAGCCTTGGAAACATTTCACACATACTCAGTAGAAAGCTTGACAGATAACTCCTTGAAGAGTGTATCTGCATTGAGGATGCTTCATCCTTTCAAAGCACCTATGTATGCAGTAAATAATACCCGGGGTCACTCATTGATTGATAGGCATAAAAGGAAATATGGAATAGCTGACCATTCCTTGAGCACCATGCAACCTGTGAACTGAATGAGGCAGGAAGCTAGTATATCATAATATATATGCATAAAAAGAGGCAAATTAAGGCTGCACAGGCTACTTTAATTTTTCATTTCATACTTTTGAGTGTTTGATATTGCAAATTTAACATTTTTAAAGTAGTTTAATAAATATACATTGCATCTCTAGAAATCTGTGAAATTATGCCTTATTTAAGAATGTTGTTCTTTCCTCAAAATTATTTCACATGCTAAAATGCAGTGCTTGGAACTAATTACGTGTAAGCAGTTACCATAATCTGATTACATTTCCCTAATAACTGTAGCTGGAAAAAAATGTTACTTTTTGTGAAGTGTAACGAATATTGGTAACTCATTACATCCTCCTCTGGAATGAAACTTGTGGCTCCTATTTATTTCCATGTGAAAGGAGAAGGTACAAAGCAGTTATTGACCAAGGCAGACTTAATGACATGTAAAACTGCTAAGTCTGAAAGCATTTCAGTCATAATACAAAACCGGGTAACTCACTGTAAAATAAAACTAGTTGTTAACTTGTCAAAAAGTAATTTGAAGCCATTTATAAATGTCACCCAGGTAATATATAACCCTAACTAATAACTTATTAAAGGAACACTGAAAAATGTGTCAAATTTGTCAACCCATCATAGGTTTTATTTTCATATGGCTGCACCAAAAGCATGTAGAAAAAGAAAGATGACAAGAACAGCATGACATAAATATACTGTTTATTTCAATGTAGTTATCACAATGTTTCTTGCTAAATCAAAATTATTTTGTGGTCCTTTGATTATATTGTGTAATACAGGTTCAAACTGTGAAATGCATCAATAATTTATGAAGCCAAACAACTCTGAAGGAAACACTTATATCCATACTAATGCTTTTGTGCAGTCTTTACTAGGCTAACCCATAGGTGAAAGGAAGCCAGTACACCCACGTACGGCGTACCGGCAAGAGCCAGTGCACTGTACCGGATTGGCTTCCCCAGGCGACAATTTAAAGGGCCTGGGGCTCCCAGCAGTGGTAGCTGGGAGCCCCTGGCCCTTTAAATCACCGCCAGAGCTCCCGGCTGCCGCTGCTACCCTGGGGCTCCAGCAGCAGGGCTCGGGCAGGATGTAAAGGGCCTGGGGCTCTAAAGGCCCCACCCCTTCTGATTGAAGCCACGCCCCTTCTTCTTGAGGTCCCTCCCCCTGCTCAGGACTCTGGAGTACCGGTGAGTCCTTTAAGTACTTTCACCCCATGGCTAACCTCATCACTTGTGCAACTATTAAAATATTTAAAGAGCACAAGAAAGTATGAAAATGCTACTCTCTGTCTCAGTGCAGGAAGTATGGTCACTCCAACAGGGAGTGACCATCTCCTGGGAGTGGGAGAAAAGAGCTTGTGCCCAGACATGCTGGAGTCTAGCCTCAAAGTCAACATTGTACTGTAACTATCTACAAGAGACCATAGGCACGGAAACTAGGGGTGTGGGTGGTGCTGCAGAGGTCCTGACTGTCAGCCCTGAATCTGGGTTCCCAGCTACCACCCATGCGGCCTGGGGTGCCGGCTGCTGCCCTGCACACCAGCTGCCACCCCACTCCCAGGGTCTGCTGCTGCCCCATTCCCAGGGTCTGCTGCTGCCCCACTCCTGGGGCTCAGCTTTGGGGGGTGGACAGGGGTCAGGGGGCTGGCTTTCAACTCCCCCACTAATCCAGGAAGAACCGCCAGACAGAGATAGCATTCACCTTTCGAGGAGGGGAAAGACCCTATTTGGATACAGACTGGCTAACCTAGTGAGGAGGGCTTTAAACTAGGTTCGATGGGGACAAGTGAGCAAAGTCCACACGTAAGTGGAGAACATGGGGACCTGGGAGATGGGTCGGAAATAGAAGGGGGCATGGGCTCTAATGACAAAGAGAGAGGAGGGTCAGGGCAAAATTGGGAGGCAAGATCAAATCAGTATCTTAGATGCCTGTATACAAATGCGAGAAGTATGGGAAATAAGCAGGAAGAACTGGAAGTGCTAATAAATAAATTCAACTATGACATTGTTGGCATCACCGAAACTTGGTGGGATAATACACGATTGGAATGTTGGTATGGATGGGTACAGCTTGCTCAGGAAGGACAGACAGGGGAAAAAGGGAGGAGGTGTTGCCTTATATATTAAAAATGTACACACTTGGACTGAGGTGGAGATGGACATAGGGGACGGAAGTGTTGAGAGTCTCTGGGTTAGGCTAAAAGGGGTAAAAAACAAGGGTGGTGTCATGCTAGGAGTCTACTACAGGTCACCTAACCAGGTGGAGGAGGTGGATGAGGCTTTTTTTAAACAACTAACAAAATCATCCAAAGCCCAAGATTTGGTGGTGATGGGGGAATTCAGCTATCCAGATATATGTTGGGAAAATAACACAGCAGGGCACAGACTATCCAATATGTTCTTGGACTGCATTGCAGACAACTTTTTATTTCAGAAGGTTGAGCAAGCTACTAGGGGGGAAGCTGTTCTAGATTTGATTTTGATAAATAGGGAGGAACTCATTGAGAACTTGAAAGTAGAAGGCAGCTTGGGTGAAAGTGATCATGAAATCCTAGAGTTCACAATTCTAAGGAAGGGTAGAAGGGAGTACAGCAAAATAGAGACAATGGATTTCAGGAAAGCGGATTTTGGTAAACTCAAGTTGCTGATAGGTAAGGTCCCATGGGAATCAAGACTGAGGGGAAAAACAACTGAGGAGAGCTGGCAGTATTTCAAAGGGACACTATTAAGGGCCCAAAAGCAAACTATTCCGCTGGGTAGGAAAGATAGAAAATGTGGCAAAAGACCACCTTGGCTTAACCACGAGATCTTGCAAGATCTAAAAAATAAAAAGGAGTCATATAAAAAATGGAAACTAGGACAAATTACAAAGGATGAATATAGGCAAACAACACGGGAATGCAGGGGCAAGATTAGAAAGGCAAAGGCACAAAATGAGCTCAAACTAGCTACAGGAATAAAGGGAAACAAGAAAACTTTTTATCAATACATTAGAAGCAAGAGGAAGACCAAGGACAGGGTAGGCCCACTACTCAGTGAGGAGGGAGAAACAGTAACACGAAACTTGGAAATGGCAGAGATCCTTAATGACTTCTTTGTTTCGGTCTTCACCGAGAAGTCTGAGGGAATGCCTAACATAGTGAATGCTAATGGGAAGGGGGAAGGTTTAGAAGATAAAATAAAAAAAAGAACAAGTTAAAAATCACTTAGATAAGTTAGATGCCTGCAAGTCACCAGGACCTGATGAAATGCATCCTAGAATACTCAAGGAGCTAGTAGAGGAGGTATCTGAGCCTCTAGCTATTATCTTTGGTAAATCATGGGAGACAGGAGAGATTCCAGAAGACTGGAAAAGGGCAAATATAGTGCCCATCTATAAAAAGGGAAATAAAAACAACCCAGGAAACTACAGACCAGTTAGTTTAACTTCTGTGCCAGGGAAAATAATGGAGCAAGTAATTAAGGAAATCATCTGCAAACACTTGGAAGGTGGTAAGGTGATAGGTGTGATACAGGAGGGCCGGGGAGCAGCAGTAGTAGAGTGTGAGAGGGGAAATATATAAGCCCTAGGCTAATTAAGGCATGGTTCCCTGGAGACTAGGGAGGGTGGCTACAGGTTAATTGGAGCACCTGCAGTCAATTAAGGCCTCTCATGAACCTAATAAAACCCCCTGCTTCAGGCAGACAGGGGAGAAGGAGGAAGGAGTTGGAGCAGAGTGGTTTGGTGGTGGAGCAGAGAGCAGTTTGGAGGAAAGCAGAGGAGAGTTTGGAGAAGTGCTGTGGCGGGCTAAGAAGACCAAGACCCTAGGTAAAGGGACACCTGGCTTGTGCAGAGGGAAGGCAGGAAGCCCCACAAGCAGGAGAGGGAAGGAGCCCAGGGGAAAGTATCACTAGTACAAGTGGTTTACCCACTGACCTAGGGCCCCTGGGCTGGGACCCGGAGTAGAGGGCGGGCCTGGGTCCCTCCCTCTCCATTCCCCTTCTCTGGGATACTAGTAGGACAGCTGATACCCCAGTTCAGGGGCAAGAAATGGCGCCCTGAAAACCCCCCACAAGAAGAGAAAGTACGGGACCCTCATAGTAGTGCCAGCAATTTGCCACACGTGGTGTCAGGGGTGGGATTACCGCTCTGGGGACTTAAACCAGGGTTAGCCAAAACAATCCAGGCCTTAAGATGGACGACGTGATCAAGGCCCTAATACAAGCCACCACCGCTCATCAGGAGGCTACCCGGGTCCAGGCAGCTACCCAACAGGAGGCCATGCGGCTGCAGCAAGAGACCAATCGCCTGCTGATGACCCAGGCTGCCCAAGATCGGGCCACGCTGCAGGAACTAGTGAACCAGGTGAAGGCCCTTACGGAGCTGAGCCGCGGGTATGACGGGACACGGACCATACGGGCCAGCTACTGTCTGCAGAAAATGACCCGGGACGATGATGTGGAGGCATATCTCCTTGCCTTCGAGAGGACAGCCCTGCGGGAGGCTTGGCCCCGAGATCAGTGGTCAGGCATCCTCGCCCCATTTTTGTGTGGGGAGGCTCAGAAGGCCTACTATGATATGACCGCAGAGGAGGCGGCAGATTACCCCCGACTGAAGGCGGAAATCCTGGCCAGGGCAGGGGTAACGACGGCCTTGCGAGCCCGGAGGTTCCATGACTGGCAGTTCTGTGAAGACAAGACACCACGATCACAACTATTTGACCTAATTCACCTAGCCCGGAAGTGGTTACGCCCGGAGGCTCTCAGCTCAGAGAAAATGATGGAGCTCCTTGTGCTGGACCACTATACAAGGGCACTACCCTCAGGCCTCCGAGCCTGGATAGGCCAGAATGACCCCTCCACCTATGATGAACTGGTCACCCTTGTGGAGAGACAACTGGCAACCCGTGAACTGTCTGAAACCCCGGGAGATGGAACATGCCGTTTCAGGAAACCAGTCCCAACCCCGAGGACCCGGATCATCGAGAACTCCAGGAAAGCCATAGCTGGAAGAACGGGCACCAAGGAGCGGCCTGAGGCCCCAAAGAGACCTATGGGTCCTGGGGGAGAGGGTTGGAGGAGCGAGTTAGAGGGCCCAAGACAGAGGGCAATCTCCGGAATGAGATATCGCTGTTATGAGTGTGGGGAGTTGGGGCATATAGCAGCACAGTGCCCCAACAGGGAGGAGCCCATGCAATGTAATCTGGGGGATCCCGGAGACCAATGTGGCCTAATCAGCCTGGTGGGGGTCGTGATGGACCCACATGGACCAGGCCGGTAAAGATGAATGGCATCCAGACCATAGCTTTGGTGGACTCTGGGAGTGCTGTCACATTAGTCTCAGGGAAGTTAGTAGGGCAAGACCAACTGAGCCGGGCCAAGAGTACCGGAGTGACGTGTGTCTATGGCACAGTAAATTTCTACCCCACAATTCCAATATGGATTGAGATCCAGGGAAACACTACCAAGATGACTGCAGGGGTGGTCCCCAAGCTCCCCTACCCGGTCTTAATTGGCAGGGACTTTCCTGGGTTCGAGAGCCTACTCCCCCCCCCATCAGGTTAGGGGAGGGAAGTAAACCCCGAGCCGAGTTTGAGGTGCCCATGGAGGACCCTACCACAATTTTTGCTGGGTTTTCCCCAGAGTTATTTTCAAGCCCTGGGAAGTCCTGGAAATCCAAACGAGAAAGGAGGGCAGACAAAAGATTAGGAACCAGGATTTTGGCGGCAAACCAGAGAGCTGCCCTGGTTGGGAGGAGGTCCCGTGGAGACCCAGAGACAGCTCCCAGCACAAGCAGAAGCACCCCTAGAGAAGGAGGGGAGCCCAATCCAATAGAATCAGGCCAGATCGGTCCCGCACGTGAATATTTTGGGCAGGACCAAGCCAATGACCCACTGTATGCGAATGTGAGGGAGGAGGTAGTAGAGGTAAATGGTGTGCCAGTAGAAGGGAAAACCAAAGGCCCAGGGCCATACTATATACTCAAGCAGGATCTGTTGTACCGGGTCGTGCCAATACAGGGGGAAGTAGTAGAACAGCTCTTGGTGCCACGGAAGCACACAAAGGCTGTATTAGAATTAGCTCACAGTCATCTGTTTGGGGGACATTTAGGAGCAGACAAGACCCTGGATAGAGTCCTAAGGAGGTTCTACTGGCCGGGAGTACGGGCAGAAGTCCAGCGCTATTGCACCTCTTGCCCAGAGTGCCAGCTGCATAGCCCCCGACCTCAGTTAAGGGCCCCATTGGTACCCTTGCCAATAATTGAAGTCCCTTTTGAAAGGATAGCAATGGATCTAGTGGGCCCACTAGAAAGAACAGCCCGGGGCCACCGAAGTATACTTGTAATCCTGGACTACGCTACACGGTACCCCGAAGCCATTCCTTTAAGAAACCCCACGTCCAAGGCAATTGCAAAAGAACTGGTGCAGGTTTTTGCTAGGGTAGGCATCCCTAAGGAGATCCTGACAGACCAAGGGACTCCCTTTATGTCGAGAGTAATGAAAGACTTATGTACCCTGCTCCACATCCAAGCCTTGCGGACCTCGGTCTCTCATCCGCAAACAGATGGTCTGGTTGAGCGATTTAACCGCACTCTCAAGAGCATGATCCGAAAGGTGGTGGCCCAAGACGGAAAAGACTGGGATACCCTCCTACCATACCTGATGTTTGCAGTACGAGAAGTTCCCCAAGCATCTACTGGTTTCTCCCCCTTCGAGCTACTGTATGGACGCCACCCACGTGGCATATTAGACATCACGAAGGAGGAATGGGAGGAACAACCTAACCCAGGGAAGAACGTCATTGCACACGTAGCCCAGATGAGAGAACGAATAGCCCAAGTGACTCCCATAGTACGAGAGCATTTGGAGAAAGCACAAGAGGCCCAACAAACCTACTACAATCGTCGGGCAAAAACATGGAAATTTCACCCAGGAGAACGGGTGCTGGTATTGGTACCAACAACAGAAAGTAAGCTCCTGGCCAGTTGGCGTGGACCCTATGAGATCATGGAAGCCGTTGGGGAGGTGAATTATAAGGTGAAGCAGCCAGGCCGCCGAAGGCCAGAGCAGATATATCATGTTAACTTACTGAAACCCTGGTTCGATCGGGAGACATGCCTGGCAGTCCTGCCGGCTCCATCCCAGGCAGATGGCCCACAAGGGCAGGTAAAGATATCCCCCGAATTAGCCCCAGAACAACGAACAGAGGTCATTGAAATGATCCAGTGGAACCAAGACGTGTTCTCTATACAACCAGGCCGTACAACGCTGATCCAACACCACATCGTCACCTGTCCTGAAGCAAGAGTGACAATAAAACCATACCGTATACCAGAGGCAAAAAAGAAGAAATTAGGGCAGAAGTAAGGAAGATGCTGGAAATTGGGGTGATTGAGGAATCACACAGCCAGTGGTCAAGCCCTATTGTATTGGTCCCGAAGTCTGATGGCAGCCTAAGATTTTGTAATGATTTCCGGAAGTTAAACGAGGTATCCCAATTCGATGCCTACCCAATACCACGTATTGATGAGCTGGTGGATCAGTTAGGCAAGGCCCGATACTTGACCACCTTGGACTTGACAAAAGGCTACTGGCAGATCCCATTGGCTGAGGATGCCAAGGAAAAAACAGCTTTCTCCACACCCGATGGCCTTTTCCAATATACCGTCCTCCCTTTTGGGCTCCATGGGGTCCCCGTGACTTTCCAGCGTTTAATGGACAGATTACTTCGACCCCATGCCAAGTATGCTGCCGCCTATTTAGATGATGTGGTAATCCATAGCCCTGACTGGGAGACGCACCTGGGGAAAGTAGAAGCAGTACTGGATACTCTTAGGGAGGCTGGCCTCACCGCTAACCCGTCCAAATGTGCAATAGGGTTAGCCGAGGCCAGATACCTCGGGTATGTAGTCGGAAGGGGCCTGGTGCAGCCCCAATGGAACAAAGTGAAGGCAATACAGGAATGGCCTCGCCCGATCCGCAAGAAGCAAGTCATAGCCTTCTTAGAGATAGTGGGGTACTATCGCCGGTTCATCCCTCACTTTGCCACAAGGGCAGCGCCTCTGACAGACCTGATAAGAGCTCAGGGGCCGGAGACAGTTAAATGGATTGAGGTGGCAGAGGAAGCTTTCACAGACCTAAGGACAGCCCTTTGCAGCCATCCGGTGCTCATAGCCCCAGATTTCAAAAAGGAATTCATCCTACAAACGGATGCCTCAGAGGTAGGACTTGGGGCCGTCCTTTCACAGATGGTGGGGGATGAGGAGCACCCTATCCTTTACCTTAGCCGAAAGCTCCTGCCCAGGGAGCAACGGTACGCCGTAGTAGGAAAGGAATGCCTAGCGGTTAGATGGGCCATGGAGATTCTATGGTACTACCTGCTTGGGCGGAAGTTTACCCTTGTGACAGACCACGTCCCACTCCAATGGATGCACACAAACAAGGAAAGAAATGCACGAGTGACTAGATGGTTTCTATCACTACAACCTTTCCACTTCCGGATACAGCATAGAGCTGGAAGCCAACACGGCAACGCGGACAGCCTGTCACAACAACACTGTCTCTCGTCCCAAGTAGCCCAACCCCATGGTGTTGAGCAGGTGAGGGGGATATGTGATACAGGAGGGCCAGGGAGCAGCAGTAGTAGAGTGTGAGAGGGGAAATATATAAGCCCTAGGCTAATTAAGGCATGGTTCCCTGGAGACTAGGGAGGGTGGCTACAGGTTAATTGGAGCACCTGCAGTCAATTAAGGCCTCTCATGAACCTAATAAAACCCCCTGCTTCAGGCAGACAGGGGAGAAGGAGGAAGGAGTTGGAGCAGAGTGGTTTGGTGGTGGAGCAGAGAGCAGTTTGGAGGAAAGCAGAGGAGAGTTTGGAGAAGTGCTGTGGCGGGCTAAGAAGACCAAGACCCTAGGTAAAGGGACACCTGGCTTGTGCAGAGGGAAGGCAGGAAGCCCCACAAGCAGGAGAGGGAAGGAGCCCAGGGGAAAGTATCACTAGTACAAGTGGTTTACCCACTGACCTAGGGCCCCTGGGCTGGGACCCGGAGTAGAGGGCGGGCCTGGGTCCCTCCCTCTCCATTCCCCTTCTCTTGGATACTAGTAGGACAGCTGATACCCCAGTTCAGGGGCAAGAAATGGCACCCTGAAAACCCCCCACAAGAAGAGAAAGTGCGGGACCCTCATAGTAGTGCCAGCAATTTGCCACATAGGGAATAACCAGCATGGATTTGTGAAGAACAAATCATGTCAAACCAATCTGATAGCTTTCTTTGATAGGATAACGAGTCTTGTGGACAAGGGAGAAGCAGTGGATGTGGTATACCTAGACTTTAGTAAGGCATTTGATACGGTCTCGCATGATATTCTTAGCAATAAACTAGGGAAATACAACTTAGATGGGGCTACTATAAGGTGGGTGCACAACTGGCTGGATAACCGTACTCAGAGAGTAGTTATTAATGGTTCCCAATCCTGCTGGAAAGGTATAACGAGTGGGGTTCCGCAAGGGTCTGTTTTGGGACCGGCTCTGTTCAATATCTTCATCAATGACTTGGATATTGGCATAGAAAGTATGCTTATTAAGTTTGCAGATGATACCAAACTGGGAGGGATTGCAACTGCTTTGGGGGATAGGGTCATAATTCAAAATGATCTGGACAAATTGGAGAAATGGTCAGAGGTAAACAGGGTGAAGTTTAATAAGGACAAATGCAAAGTGCTCCACTTAGGTAGGAACAATCAGTTTCACACATACAGAATGGGAGGAGACTGTCTAGGAAGGAGTACGGCAGAAAGGGATCTAGGGGTTATAGTGGACCACAAGCTAAATATGAGTCAACAGTGTGATGCTGTTGCAAAAAAAGCAAACTTGATTCTGGGCTGTATTAACAGGTGTGTGGTGAGCAAGACATGAGAAGTCATTCTTCCGCTCTACTCTGCGCTGGTTAGTTCTGGGCACCGCATTTCAAGAAAGATGTGGAGAAATTGGAGAGGGTCCAGAGAAGAGCAACAAGAATTATTAAGGGTCTAGAGAACATGACCTATGAAGGAAGGCTGAAGGAATTGGGTTTTTTTAGTTTGGAAAAGAGAAGACTGAGAGGGGACATGATAGCGGTCTTCAGGTATCTAAAAGGGTGTCATAAGGAGGAGGGAGAAAACTTGTTCATCTTAGCCTCTGAGGATAGAACAAGAAGCAATGGGCTTAAACTGCAGCAAGGGAGGTTTAGGTTGGACATTAGGAAAAAGTTCCTGTCAGGGTGGTTAAACACTGGAATAAACTGCCCAGGGAGGTTGTGGAATCTCCATCTCTGGAGATATTTAAGAGTAGGTTAGATAAATGTCTATCAGGGATGGTCTAGACAGTAACTGGTCCTGCCATGAGGGCAGGGGGCTGGACTCGATGACCTCTCGAGGTCCCTTCCAGCCCTAGAATCTATGAATCTATAAAAATGTTACAGCACCACTGCAAGAGGTGCTTCTCTGCCTAGCATTGGCCAGTGAAGGAGGGATTAAGGAAGCTGATTGGCTCTCATGGCCCCTCCCTGAGTGTAAAGCCTTCCTAGGTGCCTGGGGGCCATCTCGCCATGAATGCTGTCCCATCTGCCCTCTCTCTCTGTCACCAGGTTACAGGTATAGCAAGTGAGTTTCCAGGATGCTGTGGGTCTGCCCAATAGTCTGTTTGGGGGAATTAGAAAGGATTTTTTTCCCATTGGGCCAAATTAGCAGGAGTCTTGAGGGTTTCCGGTCTTCCTCACAGCACTGTGGAGGTAATAAGGAAATGTACAGTTGTCACAACTTGCAGCCAGTGTCCAGTGTAGAAAAAGTCTAAAAGGAGCAGCTCCTGATGTAAATGAGACCCGGGACATCGTCGATCTTTGCCTATAAGGAGAAGGGCTGACCTGAAGCCTTCCAAGGCTGAGATCCTCCCTGATACTCTTTATCCCCCTCAGTGGGGGAGGGAGAGGGAATTCAGAGGTGAGCTGAGTCCTAGCAATTAAGCTGGAGGGGGTGTAACATGTGTTATTGGTTTTGTGTTGGGAGCCCTGTAACCCTGCATAGGACCCACTTATGTGCCTAGTAAGTAAGAGGAAGTAGGGAAGGCAGGTAGCACTCCTCCCCCATTGTTAAGTTACTGAAATCTCAGTCTGCTGCTTAAATTCATCCCTGTGTCTTTCATTCACTTTCATGTCCCGATTATTTTTTAGCAGGCATTAGCTGTCTAGGTATTCTGCTGAAAATTAATGCTATATATGCACTTGAATTCATTCAAGCAGAAAGAAGAACTGAAGGTGTTTTTTGTTTTGGGTTTTGTTTCAGCTATAAAAATTTCCAACACTGGAGAAATAGGAATTGTGCAAAATTTTACACAAATAAGTCCTTGATTTATGCTCAACACATAAAAATACATTGAAACGACTGGTGTTATTACAGCGAGATGAAGTTAAAGAGAATTAGAATGTGGTATATAAAGTTATGAAGGGTGTATTTAAAGCTTATTGCTCCCCTTTTTTTTGGTCCTAGAATATGAGAACAAGGGTGCACTATTTAAATATGAAGGAAAGTAGCACAGAACAACTAAAAGGAAATGCTTCTTTATACAGTGCAGAGTTATACTGTGGAACTCATTGTTAGGGGAGTCATGGAGCAAAATAGTATGAGCGAAGGCCCTGAACCATCAAAGCACTTAAGTAAGTGTTTAATTTTAAGCATGTGTTGAGAAATTGTATGGTCAATTGCTTAATCACACTTTGGTTTGATATGAAATATACTCAAGAGACCAAATAACCAATGCCAGTCAGGTTAATTGCTATAAGCTAATAATATAGTACAGGAAAAAGGTTGAATACGATACCAGTCTCTGGGAAACTGTCTTATGCAGAGATGTTCCATTCACCTTAAACAGAAGGTGTGCTCCCAAAGTTACACATTTCAGCTGGTATTATTTATATATATGATGATTTTACAAATTACACATCTCTTTACACATTGCTAAAATCCAACCCATCAGTTTGTGCCAATTCCGTAACTTGTTGTTCTGTTCCTTCCTTACCTTTGTTTTGGATACTAGCCTTCCAAGGGGTGGTCCATGAAGATACTTCCCTAGCTAGATACTTCCCTAGCTCTAAAACATAGAACAAATGTATCTTAATTTTGACAAGTTCCCTATCTGCTATTCCAACATTTATTTCAGCTAATATAAACTATTATGAGATACTTAACATAAGATTATAGTAAAGGAATAAGCCAATTTATTCTATAAAACTGCCATACTATTTTTATGAATGCTATTTATGCTTAATGCATGGATGGTGCAGATAATACATTTTATTAATATGATACACACAGAATCTGGCGTATATAAGTCAAAATTGAAAACAATGGGATTCTCATGTGCTTAGATCAGTGGTTTCCAACCTTTTTAAACACAAGATCACTTTTTGAATTTAAGTGTAACCCAGGATCGACCTCAAAGAAAATGTAGAAATAACAGTAATCACACAAACCCAAACACCCTTGCCCCACCCCTTCCCTGACCCTTCCCCAAGGTCACGCCCCTGTCCTGCCCCTTCTCTGAGGCTCTGCCCCACTCACTCCATCCTCCTCCCTCCGTCGCTTGCTCTTCCCCACCCTCGCTCACTTTCACCAGGCAGAACCAGAAGGGGAAGTTTACACACAGACACCCCCATATTATGCTTGTCTCTAGATAGTACTAATAATCTGTAATTTTGAAAAGTCTTGATCACCAACTTCTCCACTTCCCCCACAATCACTTTTTGCTGTTTCTTCCATCCTGCACCATACACATGGAGAAAAGTTCCAGGCAAAAAGCAATCCATTAGACTTGAGGTCCGTCATTACTCTCTTGCATCTGTTGTGATATCTGCAGAAACTTGCCATCTGATAACACATTGTCAGATGGTGAGCTGTGATTACAGCGACTGATAAATTTTCTAGATCTGTGACCTGTACATAGAGTTAGATTGGGATTTTCAAAGGACCCTAAGAGACTTAGGCACCTATATCCTATAGAAATTTACTGTGAGTTGGGCACTGTGATGGGGTATCCACCCCACACAGGACTGAAAGGGGTCAAGGTAGCCAGGTAGGCCTATTAACTCCCCAGGCTGCACCCGGAGGAGGAGCCACGAAGCTGAGAATTGATTGCAAGCAGGCTCAGCTAGGCAGGAACAGGTGAGGCAGTTCTTTTATAGACTCATAGACTCATAGACTTTAAGGTCAGAAGGGACCATTATGATCATCCAGTCTGACCTCCTGCACAATGCAGGCCACAGAATCTCACCCACCCACTCCTGCAATAATCCTCTCACCTATGTCTCTTATAGAAAGGAAGGTGCATTTACAGCAGGGGCGGACAAACTTGTTGGCCTGAGGGCCGCATCAGGTTTCGGAAATTGTATGGAGGGCCGGTTAGGGGAGGGGGTAGTGGCCCGGCCCCCACCTCCTAACTGCCCCCCCGGGACCCCTGCCCCATCCACACACACCCCGCTCCCTGTCCCCTGACAGCCCCTGGAACCCCCCACCCCTGACTGCCCACTGCAGCCCCATCCAACCCCTCCTCTGATTCCTGACTGCCCCCCGGGGGATCCGTGCCCCATCCACCGCACCCCCCACTCCCTTTCCCCTGACTGCCCCTGGAACCCCTGCCCCCTGACCACCACCCCGAACTCCCCTGCCCTCTATCCAACACCCCCTTCTCCCTGCCTCCTTACCATGCTGCCTGGAGCATGGGTGGCTGGCGGCGCTACAGCCGTGCCACCCAGCTGGAGCCGGGCCACGCCGCCACCACCGCGCAGCACAGAGCACCTGGTCAAGCCAGGCTCTGCAGCTGTGCTGCCCCAGGAGTTCCCAGCCCCGCCACCTAGAGCATTGCGCTGGCAACGCGGCACGCTGAGGCTGTGGGGGAGGGAGGAACAGCAGAGGAGGGGCCGGGGGCTAGCCTCCCAGGCGAGGCAGGAGCGTCCCACGGGCCAGATGTGGCTCGCGGGCTGCAGTTTGCCCACCTCTGACTTATAGACTTCCTTAAATGTTGTACATAGTCATCCAACGTGTTTCCTGCAAATCAGAATTCCATTATTCAACTTAAATACTCTAGACTATCTGATACCTGGTGGAAGGTTGTGTGAACAGTTAGGGTGAAAATGGGAGCCCACTTGAATTAGCTCTGCGAGAGTTTGGGGAACTGAACATGAATTTTGCATAGTAAGTTCAGTGGCAATAGCATCACAATAGAAATGTGGGGTTTTTTGTTTTTTGTTTTTATTATTACATGGGGAACTGACCACCTAAGGAGAATTGTATGTTCAAGGGGGAATATTTTCAAAAAATGGTAAATGACTTCAGAGCACAAGTCCTGCTCGGTTTCATTGGGACTATCACCCTGTATTCCGGGAGTTATTTCCCCAGAACGTGACAAAAGGAAGAGCTCAGATGCAGGTTCAGACTCTTAAAAGTTGATGATCTTTGCTGCCAATCACCCAAAGCTGCAATTCTCAGAGTTTGCTCAGTCCCTAATTTAGGCCTTGTCTTCATTTAAAAAGTTCTGCTGGCATAGCTATACTGATATAGCTACACCAGCAAATCCTCCTAGTGTAGAAGCTGCTTATACCGGCCTAAGAGTGCTTCTGCTGGCATAGCTCACACTGGTTGCACAAGAGACATAAGTAATACCGGCAAAAACACTAGAGCTTATACCAACATAGCTATGTCAGTAAAAACAAACAAAATCACATCCCTAACTGACATAGCTACGCAGGTATGAGTTTTAGGAGTAGACCAGGCCTTAGGCTTTTTCTTGTTGATGAGAGAAAGTTGCAGTAGTTCATCCAATTAATATGATTCTCCACACCTGAATCTGAAGCAATAAAAAACACCCTACTTCAGCAAATACAGAAAGACTTATCATATAATTTCACACATAATTATCTCTCCGCCAGCTTGCTGATGTGAAGCTAATCACAAAGAGAAATTAGCTACAAAATTTTCCGAGGAATTATATCAATTTGTAGTTTGTTTGACAAGCGCTTCTCAGTTTTGTTTTGTTTTTTTAATGATTACCGTAAATTCCAATGGCTAGGCGGATGACTTCACATTAAAAATATTTCCTTCAATATTATAAATCTTTTACTTTCATCTTATTTTTTATGTTTTATATCTCAGTGTGTGTGTGTGTGTGTTAAACAAGGATAAAGACAAACTAAATGTGAAACTATTCTACTTCAGTAAAGCTGCTTGTGTGATTTGCCTCTTTTAATGCCATTTTTACTATAAGAAAATTAACATCTTGTGCTTATATTATTTAGATTACAGCAGCATCTAAAGGGCACCATTATACTAGGTACTATACCTAGGCAGAGTAAGAAACAGTCCCTACCCTGAAGATCTTACCGTTAAATAGACAAGGGTGGGAAGAGAAACAGGCACAGAGGGGTGAAGTGACTTGCTCACAGTCACACAGCTGGTAGAGACAGAGACGGGAATTTATTGAACCCATGTATCCAGATATATAGTATTCTCGCCACTAGATCATGCTGTCTCCGCTAAGGAAGAGCTTGATCCTACAGATTACAAAGAGAGTTGAGTATATAAGTACAAGGTAAAAACTGATGGGCAGGACATGGAGAGCAAGGGAACCCAATCCAGTGTTAAAGAGACCAATTCTCCATGCAAATAAATTTCATTTTTTTCTAGCAGCATTCTTAAGATCTAAAAGGGTTAAGTGTCGCTAAGCACTTCACTAGCATACTGAGGCTTTTATTTGTCAGAGAACACATTTTGCCCTGTGAGCATGCAGGTAACTTGAAATTTACATCTTCCAAGTACCAAGCACTATGCCTAATGCCTAATATTAATTGCACCACATATCGCTCACAATACCCTGGTGCATTGCACCATACAAGGATCTGTAAATTCAGGGCTACTATGCAATCCATCCTAGGATCTCAAAGCACTTTTCAAACATTAAGGTCCAGAATCATCACCATGTGTAAATTGCCATAGTCCCACTGAAGTCAATGTAATGATGCTGATTTATTACACTGAGGATCTGAACCAAAGTATCACAGCACCATCTACAGAGAAGGGTAAACTTCGGCACTGAGTTGTAAAGTGACTTCTCTAAGGGTACGTCTACACTATGGGAGTAGTTCGATTTTTCTTAAACCGAACTTCTGTAATCGATATTACAAAGTCAAGCATGTGAATCCACACCAAGGACATTAATTCGAGTTTGTGAGTCCACAGTAACAGGGCAAGCGTCGACATTGCAAGCGGTGCACTGTGGGTAGCTATCGAGGGTGGTTTGGGGTAAATGTCGTCATTCGACCCACACTCCTGCCCTCCCTCCGTGAAAGCGCCGGCGGGCAATTAATTCGCACCCTTTTCTGGAGATTGACAGTGCGGATGCCACAGGACAGCGAGCATGGAGCCCTCTGCGATTATCGCTGCTGTTCTGTCCGTTGTCAACACCACACGCCTTATCATCCACCTTTTCCAGAGGCAGATGCTGAGAAATAGGGCGAGGAGGCAACGGAAGCTCCATGAGGACATTAACTATGAGAGGGGCAGAGACCTCTCGCAAAGCACGGGATCCCGGCCCCTAGACATCATGGTGGCAATGGGTCATGTTGATCCTGTGAAATGGCGATTCTGGGCAAGGGAAACAAGCACTGACTGGTGGGACCGCATAGTGCTGCAGGTTTGGGATGAATCCCAGTGGCTGCGAAACTTCCGGATGCGTAAGGGCACTTTCCTGGAACTTTGTGAGTTGCTGTCCCCTGCCCTGAAGCGCCAGGACACCCGAATGCGAGCAGCCTTGAGTATCCAGAAGCGAGTGGCCATAGCCCTGTGGAAGCTTGCTACGCCTGACTGCTACCGGTCAGTCGCGAATCAATTTGGAGTGGGCAAATCTACCGTGGGGGTTGCTGTGATGCAAGTAGCCCATGCTATCATTGACCTGCTGCTCTCAAAGGTAGTGACCCTGGGAGACGTGCAGGTGATCATAGATGGCTTTGCTGCTATGGGATTCCCAAACTGCGCTGGGGCTATTGATGGAACTCACATCCCTATCCTTGGCCTGGACCACCAGGGCAGCCAGTACATTAACCGAAAGGGCTACTTTTCTATGGTGCTGCAAGCACTGGTGGACCATAAAGGATGGTTTACCAACATCAACGTCGGATGGCCGGGCAAGGTCCATGACGCTTGCGTTTTCAAGAACTCTGGTCTGTTTAGACGGCTGCAGGAAGGTATTTACTTCCCGGACCACAAAATAACTGTTGGGGATGTGGAGATGCCTATAGTGATCCTACCCAGCCTACCCGCTAATGCCCTGGCTCATGAAGCTGTACACAGGTGCCCTGGACAATGAAAAGGAGCTCTTCAACTACCATCTGAGCAAGTGCAGAATGGTGGTGGAGTGTGCTTTTGGACATCTGAAAGGGAGATGGAGACGCTTACTTACTCGCTCTGATCTCAGCCAAACCAATATCCCCATTGTGATTGCAGTTTGCTGTGTGCTCCACAATCTCTGTGAGAGCAAGGGGGAGATGTTTATGGCGGGGTGGGAGGTTGAGGCAAATCGCCTGGCTGCTGATTACACGCAGCCAGACACCCAGGCGATTAGAAGATCCCAGCGGGATGCGCTGTGCATCCGGGAAGCTTTGAAAGCTAGCTTCCAAAGCGAGCAGGGTAACCTGTGACTATTACATTTATCCAAGCAGAACCTGGACCTGCCTATGTTTCTTTACCCAGTTAATGTTGCCTACCCTCTCCAATTTCAAAAACCCTTCCCCCCCTTCATTCACTGCTTTAAAAATATAATAAAGGAAACATTGTTCATTAAAACCGTCTTCTTTATTAAGGGATTCTCGGTCACGGGTTTAAATTGGAACGCCTACTGCTGTTGGGGAGCGAGTGGAGTGATGGAAAGGACGCTTCCAAACTAGGGGAATGACAGTCTCCTGCTCCTAGAGCAGTCCGCAGTGGTGGACTGCTTGTTTCAACGGAGCCTGCCACCCCTCCTGATCCTAACTCTGTGAGGGGTGGCCTGTGTGACTTTTTGGCCGTGGATTGCGGTCACAGATCCCCTGCTGCATGGCTCTGTCATGCAGGCTACTAACCGCTGGAAAAGATTTGCAGCCACCCTCCCACACCAGAAACACACAGAGCCTACGCCATAGAGAACATGAAAACCACCTCCAAGACTGACAAGGGTTCCTAGTGAATGCAATGTGAGTGTGAGTTTGTGGTGAACCTGTCCCCCTGTCTCTGCCCTGTTGCAGGCGCCTATCGTCTCAAATTTCAAACCCACTTTCCCCCTTCCCCTAAAACATACTGTCCTATAAAAGGAACTCAAGGAAACAGCACATTTTCAGACAAAATTTTTTATTGAGGAGAGCAACGTTATGACATGAAACTTGGATGGGGGCTAGGGTGGGGTGCGGTTGGAGGGAAGGAAAGGACCCATCAAATCTTTGGGAACGAGAACCTTCTGCTACTGGAGCAGTCCGCAGGGGTGGAGTGATTATTTACACGGCCCCTGCCGCCCCTCGTTCTCGTGACTTTGGGTGAGGGGGGGATTGACCTTGGCTGCGTGGGAGGGCGGTTAGAGATCACATAGAGCGGTGCTCTTTCCTCCTGCCTCCGGTCCTGTAGAACGTCTAGAAGGCGCCAGAGCGTGTCCGTTTGCTCCCTCATTAGTCCAAGCAGCGTTTGAGTCGCCTGCTGGTCTTCCTGCCGCCACCTGTCCTCACGAGCCTCAGACCTCTGCTCCCGTTTGCTGGATGCTCGCTCGGAGCTCGAGATGTCCTCTCTCCGCTGTGCCGCGTCATTTCGGGAACAGACCATCAATTCGGAGAACATGTCGTCCCGAGTTCTTTTTTTGCGCCGCCTGATCTGCGCAAGCCTCTGGGATGGTGATGCCTGGGTAGGGCGGGAGACACTCGCAGCTGTGGGATGGGAGAAAGGGAGTGAATTCATCAGAAAGATACATTTTCCCGAACAATGCCTATACTCTTTCCCTGGGAGAAAGACCATGCACACTACCTATCACATGTGCACTCAGTACAAGGTTGAATATTCTGTCTTTATATTGAGTGCCTGGGTTCTTGGTGTAGAGATCACACAAGCGGGGCTGGACACTGGAATTCAGCTCTCGGGAGACCATGGTAAGCCGTTCACTTTGGACTGCTGAGAGCTTACTTCACAGCAGTGCTGTTCTCCCATGTTCCAAGCACAGTTCCTAGCGGCGGCCAGTTCCTGCTGCTGGCAAAACCGCTCATCTACAACGGTTTGCCTACCCGCCACCCCCGCAACGCACGGCTGGTCCTGGGAAATCTCCCTGTCTGTGAACCGCCGAGTCTGAACGGTTCGCGTCCCTGATCCCCGCCCCCACGCCGCGTGGCCAGTCCCGGGAAATGTCCCTGCCTGTGAACCGCTGAGTTTGAAAGGTTCGCGTCCCTGCTCCCCCCCACCGCGTGGCCGGTCCCGGGAAATCTCCCTGCCTGCGCACCGCTAAGTTTCAACGGTTCGCCTCCCAGCTCCCGGCCCCCCGCGTGGCTGCAAACCGCCAAGTAGCGTTATTTAAAGGAAAAGTCAAGAAGTCACTATACTAAAAAAACCACTCATTCAAATCAGGGCACCATGACTGATATCACTCTGATGAGGATTAGGGAGACAGACAAAGACCGCATGCTGCGTGAATGCCAGCAAACCTCGGGGCCGTATGCCGCCATGCTGTGCAAGGCGATGATACCGGAGTACCTGCTGCTAGCATGGCACGGAAAAGTATCCTACCATGAAGGAGACAATAAGGCAGCTCTCCCCAGGAACCTGATGCAAAAGCTTTCACTGTACCTCCAGGAGAGCTTCGCGGAGATCTCCGATGGGGATTTCTCCTCTATCCCCATACATATTGACAGACTTTTCGAGTAGTTGCACTGGAAACGACTCAAAACTAAAGTGCCTATGGCAAAGTAAGAAATAAAAACCCATTGCTAACATACCATGCCTATCCTATTCAAAATAAATGTTTAAAACACTGACCTGCTGATCCTTCGCCTGATTCCTGGTCCGGGTTATAGCCTTGGGAGGGTTCGTAGGGGATTTCAGTCAGGGTGATGAACAGATCCTGGCTGTTGAGGAAATCAGTGTTGAAAGCGCTGTCGACTGCCTCGTCCTCCTCCTCTCCTTCCTCATCTTCACCATCCGCAAAAACCTCCGACGACGTGGCCGTAGATAAGACCCCGTCGTCGGAGTCCACGGACACTGGTGGGGTAATGGTGGCAGCACCACCGAGCATAGCATGCAGTGCCTCATAGAAACGGCATGTGTGGGGCTGGGATCCGGAGCATCCGTTGGACTCTTTGGTCTTCTCGTACGCCTGTCGCAGCTCCTTAATTTTCACGCGGCACTGTGTTGCATCCCGGCTGTATCCTCTCTCCATCATGGCTTTTGAGATCTTCTCGTAGATCTTCGCATTCCGTCTTTTCTATCACAGGTCCGAAAGCACGGACTCATCGCCCCACACAGCGATCAGATCCAAGACTTCCTGATCAGTCCATGCTGGGGCCCTCTTTCTATTCTGCAATTGCATGGTCACCTCTGCTGGAGAGCTCTGCATTGTTGCCAGTGCTGCTGAGCTCGCCACAATGTCCACACAGGAAATGAGATTCAAACTGGCCAGACAGGAAAAGGAATTCAAATTTTCCCGGGGCTCTTCCTGTGTGGCTGTTCAGAGCATCCGAGCTTGGACTGCTGTCCAGACTGTTCACAGAGTGGTGCACTGTGGGATAGCTCCCGGAGCTATTAGCGTCGAATTCCGTCCACAGTAACCCGAATTCGACATGGCCATGTTGAATTCAGCGCTACTCCCCTCGTCGGGGAGGAGTACAGAAATCGAATTAGAGAGCCTTTTATGTCGAAATAAAAAGCTTCGTAATGTGGACGGGTGCAGGGTACAATCGAGTTAACACTGCTAAATTCGACATAAAGTCCTAGTGTAGACGAGGCCTAAGTTTCAATCAGCATGTCAGTGAAACTGATGGAAAGAAAAAAGAAACTACTAAACCCTGCTGTTTATATGTGATATATGCAACTTTGATCTGCGATGACTTTGTATCTGTAAAAGACCTTTCAGGTCTAGAACGTTTTGTTTAACAGGCGTTCAAGAGGTAGTCAGTTGAATTCAGGTGAAAGATAACCTTAATGTGGGCTGGATGCTTCTATCACAGGAGCATCACTCTCTGGTAGCTTTGAGACTCTGTTATTAGTTCTTTCTGTCTCTTTTTTAACTTTTACCAAGAGAAAGCCACATAGGCCCTGATTCTGGAAACTATCCCTGTTCCTATTCAGGACAACACTAAAGAATGTGCTTAGTGTTTTCCTGATGCAAGTCCTTAGCATTATGAAAAAGCATGATTTTTTAATCGTTACATCTCTGTATGCCCAATAAGCAGGGCCGGTGCAAGGAAGTTTCGCGCCCTAGGCGAAACTTCCTTGCACCTGCCCTGCAGCCTCCCCCCCCGCCCAGCGGCAAACCACCCCCTGCCCGCTGCAGCCTCCCCACCCACCCGAGGCCACGGCGAAGGGGTTAGGCTCATCTCCCTGCCCCTCCCCCCGGCACCCCGCCCCCCCACACCCCTCCCAGCCTGTGGCGGGGGCGCTGTGCTGGGCTCCCCACCCCCCACGGCTGTGGCGGGGGCGCTGCGTTCCGACCCCTGGCCATGGCGGGGGCGCTGTGCTGGGCTCCCCACCCGCCGCGGCCGTGCTGCGCTGCGCTTGGCCCCCGCCCTGCATGGCGAGGGCACTGCGCTCGGACCCCCGGCCACGGAGGGGGTGCTGGGCTAGGCTCCCCGCCCCCCGGCCACGGCTCTAGGCTTCTCTTCCCATGCCCCCCCGTGGGCCGAGCTGGAGCTCAGCTCCCCGCCCTCCGGCAGCCCCCCACCAATGCCCCCCGCGGTGGCCAGCCCCCTGCCTGCGGCAGCTCACCTGGGGCAGGAGCAGCAGCTTCAGGGAAGCTGCACTCTTGGCGGTGTTTTTTCAATCGCCGCTGGGAGTGTCCGCCCCGCAACTGCTGGCGCCCTAAGCGACCGCCTAGGGGCGCCTAGTGGGTGCGCCGGCCCTACCAGTATGTCCATTTCTAACCTTTCTTCTCCCCTAGATCTGAATGTAATGCTGAACTAAAGCCTTGAAGCTACTAAAAAATATAAAGTTCCATTTGTGCTAAAACATGTTCATTAGGACTCCAGCTACCCAACTTCCTGCACAAACATCTACACAAATAACCAGATTCTCACTGTGGGTGTAAGTTGGTGTAATTCCTTTGGCTTCAAACTGAGTCATACTGACTCTCACCTGCTAAGAATCTGGCTCAAGATTTCTGAGAACTTTATCTTATTGTGACAAATCTACCTCTCAGCACCTAGCCCAGGTATCTGTGGTGCAAAGGAGAACCGTGGGATGAGGGTAAATGATTCCCTCATGGCTGCACAATGGAAGTGAAACTTGAATCCTCCAGTGAGGATACCCTTATGGCTGACCTAGTATTCATGGTTCTAGTTCTCTCCATTTAAAAGCATGGATCTGGCCCTGCCCCACAATCATCATCTGCAAACTACTCCGCAGAGAGCTGCATAGAGCTGGGCTCCATATTGCTTAGGGTTGTATACCCTCTGCATGACCCCTTCAAGTCTTGGTTTCCTCTTCCATCCCTAGTTCCATCTCATTCAGAGAGGTACTCAAATTCTTATATCCTGGCTGGGGCTAGATTGAACCTACCTGATCTGGCCTCCAGCAGAATCAGCTAAACTATTCTGCATTTTAAGTATGGCCATAGTATCTGAAACCAGGAAGATTCTCCCTCTGTGCACATTTCTAAAAGCTGACACTCTATTACAATATGACTAAACGATGTAATAAATGTGGAGTAAAAACACTGCATTTCCCATCTGATGTAATGATTGCTTGGGTAAAATGAAGACACTAACATGTCACTTTCCCAGATTGTACCTGATCTGTAAATTAAAAAGATCAGGTACTGGCCCCAGTACATAAACAGAGTCATTAAAGGCCAGAAGGGGCCATTGGATCCTCTAGTCTGACCTACTGTACAACACAGGCCACCAAACCCACAACCAGTTATCCCTGCACTGAGCCCAACAAAAATCCCAAACCGCACACAAAAAATAAAACTAAAAAATAATCACAAATGTTAAAATGTATTATAGCTGTGTTAGCCTAGTCTAGCAGAATGGGAAATAAGTACATGTGGTATAAAGAGAAACCCATATCTGCATGCCTGTGGCTATGATGCTTTAATTCAGTACTAAAAATAACCGCTCAGCTCCTTTGTACTGGTTAAGCATGTTATTGTGATACCAGTTTAGCATGAAAGATGCTGATGAACTTTTAAGAAGTGAATGTATTTTGCAAGAAATCACTTTAAAAGACAAATGAAAGATGAATTCCTTTGTTTTAAGGCTTAATATCTTGTGCCAATGAAATATGTTTGTAAAATGCATTTTTAGTTAGTCAGTAAAATGCCAAAGAACACAGATAGAATGGATTCAGTTTGCAGTTTCCCTCTTGTAAAAGAGTTGCTGACTTGTCTAAAATAGAAACTTTTTCCAAGAGCCTTTGCATGTATAAATCACATTGAGCTGCTAGGTATTTCTGTTAGATTTAAATTAATGATCATTCTAAGACATGAGAAAATGGTACCATATGTAGGACTCCTACTTGTTAAAATGTAGACTAGGGAAATAATGTAATAGTGAGCTCGAAAATAAATTAGGTATAAAATCAAATCTTAAAGTAGTGCCCTGTGTACAGTATCCCATCATAGACTAGAACAGGAACAGTTTCAAGCAAGGGATATCACGGAGTCCAGAGCCTCACCTATAGAGGAAAATGAGGGCATAAGACATCCAAATTACAGCTCCCAGGAAGCAGTCAGGTACCGCAGAAAGATGCAATGGAACTAAACGTTTTGAGTCCCTTTGACTCCAAGGTGGGAGATGACCAGAGCCATGCTCAGACCAAAAGGAAGGGTTGCATTCTTGAAAGGCTGTGGAGTAAGAAATGGTAAGGCTAGATTACCTCCTGGAATTGAACAGAGAACAAGAGGGAGGAGTTGATAATGTCCAAGTTGAGACCCTGGGTAACAGGGAGCTGGTGGTGTTTTCAACAGTAGTCATGAATGAAAATTGAAGAGAGGGCTTAGAAGGAAAGTTAAGTCTCAAGCATGTTTAGCTTGAGCTGCCAGTGAACTACTCCAGGAGGAAATCTCAGAGACCGACTGAGAGGGAAATTAGGCCCAGAAACTTGGAAATCAAATTTGAGAGGCTCTGAAATAGAATGAGTGGAGAGGGATCCAGGGCAATGGCTTTATTTGGCTTGATCAATGACTTTGGAGAGTAAAATGGCTGATGGAAAGAATGGGTAGGATCAAGGGGATTTTTAAGTTTGTTTTGTTTTTATAAGGTGGGAAATTAGAGCATGTTTGTATTTAGAAAGGAAGGATATAAGGAAGATGCTGACAGTCAGGCAAAAGGATGTGAGGGAAGAAAATGGAGGTGAAAAGTAAGAGATCTCCAGGTTGGGGAGAAGGAAATGGTCTACTAATTTTCATATTATTATGATGCCAGTTTCAACGTTTTAAAATGCATAGAAAACTTTTGCTTCTAAACATATACCCATGGAATAATATTTTGAGCTCTGTTACATGGAGTAACTGAGTAAACATGGAGTAAATTCACTAACTGCAGTAGAGTTGCTCTGGATTTACACTGGTGTAGCTGAGATGACTGGAAATACTAACTTTCTAATCTCACTTATTAAGTGTTGACATTGCTAAATAGAAATTATTTTCAGGGAACTTTGTTCCTCTCATATATTTGAGAATAGCTACAAGAACAAACATGCCTCCACAATCTATTCTGAACTATTAAAACTTAAAAATTATTACTTCAACTATGTCTTCCTGGAGAAGCTGTCCTCATTGAGTTGCTGCACCCTTAACATGCCAAGCCACAGGAGAAAAGTGATAGTTTAGTAGAAGCGGAGAGACTTCCAAATGAAAATATGTGGCATTTGGAATGCAAATAATGACCTGAATAGCCATTGTATGTTTATCTCCAAAAAGATCATTATCCCTACAAAGAACACTCACATGAAAGCATTTAGTAATGAAATTTTATCTGATTAAACATTTCAGAATCAGAAAAAGATCATTATGTCTGCTATCAATTTATGTAGCAAATGTTTGTTTTAACATGAGTTATTTGCGCAGGTACAAGTAGTGTATATTGAAATATTGTATCTGCACTCTTGGGTAACAATATTGTGGCTTGATTCACTTCCTGAAGACCAGCAGAGGAGAGAATCCCACACAGAAGATGTCTTAGTAATACAAGCCAACTGATCTGCCAAGTGTTGGCCGATAGAAACCAAAAATTGGTAAATGATAATGAAATACACTCTTTCAGCTCATTTCCTGGGCACTCTTTGCAAGTGGGGTTCCTATGGAGCCCATATGCTGACTCTTCCCACCAATCAGGTGGGATAGCCAATCAGGCAGTCTACTACAGGGCAGCTGCACTCATTAAGGTTGCTGAGGAACTGCTAGGCTGCATGCCCTGATTGCTGGACAGAGGCGGCAGTAGAACCACAGTCTATCCTCTCTGGTGGTGCCTAGCTGTGCCATGACTGGAAAAGATGCAAATTGATGTACTCTCTGCACAAAAGGGTGACTCAAGCCCTAGTACAGTAGTATTATTTATATTTTGGAGACCAATTTGGATTATACAACTGTACTAGAATTTACTACATGAAAAAATGAGCACAAAACATAAAAGGAGTCAGAAAGTGTTCTCGATATTAAAAATAATAGTTATCAAGGTATATGGTTCACCACTTGTCTTCAGTTGATGGATTTAAGCAGTACAAATGGAATGAGATGGGAAGAGGGAAAAACAACAAGAAGATTGTTTTTATTATTATTATTATTAGTTTCCTAAATGTTTGGCAATACTCCCATCCTCAAATTGTCAGACATTGGTATGGTATTTTCTGTGAATTACTCCACTGTTAAATACCGCAGTTTATAATCATAAGTGATGAATCCAGAGAAGCATCAATAAAAATTTCTGAGAATATTAGCTATTACAAATAAGCAATTTAAATCTACTAGTTCCACAGCATCACCACTACCATAGATAGGCAGCTTCTCATTTCCTAGTAAATAAAAGGATGGTTTCTTTGCAGCTATAGATGTATCTTCATGTAAGTATTCCTCCATTACACATGCTGATTGATTCTGTTTGATTACTGTCTCTGCAGTTGATAAGAATCCTGCACAACTCATCTTTTATTGTTACTCTAGGTGGTAAACTCAAATTACTTTTTGCTGCTATGGTAACCCGGTTTTATAAAAGTGCCCCATTTTCCACCTTTCATACTAAATTTGCTCACCATGGAGGAGGAGGAGGAGAAGGAAATTAATAACAGAAGGAAAACCTGAGCTTCCAATAAAATGAAAACTGAGGATAAAAATATGATTCGTACATATTAAATAGTACAGTTTCAGGACTGAATCATGCAAATCCTCAGGCAAAACTCCTATTGACTTCAATATTAAAGATTTAAATTAGATTGCATTTAAAAGGAAAGTAACACTATTTCAATAATTTGGACAGAAATGCCACTCACCACTAAGCTACCGTGTGAAACAGTGTAAACCTAGCAACCAGCACCAAAACGATTAAAGCTGCCTAAAAGTGCTAGTAACCTCACTGACTGCACCTGGGGAGGGTGTGGCCAAGTGAATGGGATGGACTTAAAGAACATAAAGGAAGTTCAGGGGAGAAGATCTAAGGGAGAGGATGTAGTGAGTCCCTTTCTCTTGGAAGGGGACAGCTAGAAGGCTGGAAGAGCAGAGGAGTGGCAAAGTTTGCTTCTGAGGTGAGCCTGAAGGAAATTCAGGAGCTGCTGAGGGTCTATGGCCTGCCTGAAACCCTGGAGAAGGCAGAGATGTGTGCCAGTCTTAGACCATGGGGTGGACTGAGTGACCTTGAGGACACATGTGAGGACACTGTATTATGGTGAAGGCTTGCCTGTGAAGGAGAGGGGCAGCTGAGCCCAAGTGGGGCTGAATATTCAGTTGTCTTTACATTTCTGTTGCACTGGTTAAAGGACTCTGTGAAAGGGTGGAAACACAATGTGACCTGGCCAGAGAACAGAGTCATGAGAAGAGGTGGACCACAGCAGTACCAAAGCAGCTGTTGGGAGGGGTACCAGAAGGGGAAAGAGATATTATACTATGCTATGCTATGCCCAGCCATGAGGGTCACTCTTTTACAGAGAGGATAAGTGAAAACAAGTATTTGAAACAGGAAAACTCATGTTAAAATTGATCAGTATCTTAACGGAAGAGAAAAACTACACACATTCTAGAGGATTTAAGATACTGATCACTGAAAATAGGAAGCTGAAGGAAAAGCCAGAGATATTTTTTCTTTTCTGTAAATTGTTTGTTTTATTTATAAAATACGACAAATTTATACTCTTAAGCAAGTGAAAAAATGCAGACTATATATTACATAAAATTACATTAAAAGAATATTAAAGGTTGCAAAATTAAACACTCAGAAGTTAGGAAATGCCTGCATTAAAGTTGCATGCTGCCTATAATACCAAGTTTTAATTAATATTAGAACCTATGTAGCACACAATTAAGAATGGAGTCCTTCAGTGCCCTCTGCCAATATCCTTTATCCTTCACAATCAAGTTACTTACTAAGGCCCCCTGACAATTGTATACCTATGTTTTTATAATGCTATGATTCTTAATTGATCCATGGTTCAGTAATAAATGTAAGATGTCCTGGGAGAAGTAAGAGAATGGATGAACAGTAGCTTGTCACTCAGTCTGGGGATGAAAGTGAATGCTACATGGAGGCTACATATCATGCAGCACATAGCCCCCCTCCCACTTAAGGAATAAAGGCTGATGTATGCCTATCACCCAGTACTCCAAGAATTCCACTGGCTTTCTCTCCATTCACTTCTGAACTACAATAAAAACTTGGACCTTTCATAAAACCTGGCTATTTCAGAGATTATATCTTAATCCCAGATTGTGAGGTGCTCAGGGTTATGGTAATTGGGGCCAAATAAATATAAAAACGTAGGTTTGATTTTTGGCTCCCATCCTGCAGTCTTATTCAGGAAACACTCCCACTGAATTCCGCTACTTTCTTCTTCTCATTCTATTCTGGAACTATATGAAATTTGGTAATTTCAGGTTAAAGGGGTTTAATGTGACCTATTTTGTGGATTTCAGTTCACACAGATCTCCATCCTTTGAGTTCTGTTTTGAATATACCCACCAGAGGTAGTTGAAATGTTTGACAAAATTTGTTCCATCCAATATGAAATGTGTCATGGAAACCCATCAATTTTGACAAAAAAATCATCAAACTTATCTCCATAGTTTTGGGGCACTTTTTAAAAAGGCTTACATTGAGTCATTGACATTTCAAAAAATAGGAACAAACTACAAATTGCATATGATCTGCAGGGCAAACAAAATTAGGACCAGCAAAACAAGGACCCCCATTTTCCCACCAATGTCCCTTAAATTTGTTCAGAAGAGATCACTTCTAGTGGAAAGAATTCCGTCTCCATGCCCATTACTAGGTATAATCTCTGTTGAGGCTGCCAATAAGAGTTTCAGTTTCATTTTGATGGCCACTTTTACAATGCAGATTCCTGTTTTGAGGAGCTGGACTGAGACCACAAACTCAGTTTTATGTAAGGAACTTGGGCACTATCAGATGGTAATGAATTTCAAGCACATAGCTTGGACTGGATTTGAGCCCATGAGTTGGATGCCATAAGTAGTCTATTACTTATAATCTGAATTAGCCACTCCCATAATCTCTTTCCAACCAAAGAAACTGTGGACTGAGTACACCGATGTGTTGGATATTATTTCATGGTGTTTTTTTATTCCCCTACACCAACATAAATTGTAGCAGGTTCAGTCATCACAATCTTCATGTCACCCCAAGGATGGACTGTTTGATTTTCAGAATAATTTTCCTTGGGGAATTACGCAGATCTTTTGAAGCACACAGCACTTCAGGGCATTAGGGCCATATATATATTTATTTTAAAAAACCTGACACTACTGTAACTGGACATAAAAGTGGTTAATGAGAACATGAAGTCAAAGAATGAGACAAAATTATTATGAAACCAAGCAAGCTGCTTGGTGATAGGTCATCATATGCAATTCTTACTGAGGAGAATGGGAATTTTTCCCATGTAATTCAGAGCAGGACTTGCCACAGAGTGCTAAAACTTTCAGGTCTTTAAACTTTTTTTTTTCTGGCCTAGGAAATCAGGTATTAAAGTCAAGTGCAAAATTAGATCAAATAAACCTTCTCAGAGATTACATTTATGAAAATATTATTTCTTTGATGAAGTCTACATGAAAAATGAAGTTTAATCCTCCATTAAAAGTTACTATCACAAGCATAATTACAATACACATTAAATAACATTTTATGTATACCTAAATACCTGCCAGTGTCCCTTCTTAGACTTCGAATTCTTCAAGATGCCCAAGGGAAAAAGAATCAATTATACAAGAACTTCATTAAAACAAATAATGCTTCATCAGGGAAAAAGCATGCACATCTTTTTTTTTTTTTTTTTAGATTTTGCTTGAGCCAAGTGTCAGTGACAAATTGCGTACTTGAAAATCAGTTTGTTTGTTTTCTGGTCAGGGTAATAGTGGTCTTTTCCTTACAACACTAGCCATTCATACATAAATTCCCAATCCCGCAGAGATGTATTATACATATGCATGTTTCACCGAATCAATAGAACTAACTATGTGCTTCAAGTTAAATACAAATCCCGTTCTTTGTGAAATTTATAGTAATATATAGTACCTCCGGTTTTATTTTTAAACATTTCTTACGATAACATAATTAAGATATATTCATATATCTACACACGAGAACAGATCATTGTGTAGTGAAAAACGTTGGGAAAAATAACCACATTTGAGTATGGCTATTAACCAGAGGCTCTGACATCCATGTTGGCTCAGATTTCAAACATCATGGCTAAATGGTCAAGATAAATATTTTTGGAATGACTGCTTTTAGATAATTTTTTTCCTCTGTACTCATTTCCTAGATTCTGCAGTCAACTCAGTCTAAAAAACAACAACAAAAAACAAACTAAAACAAACACAAAAATCCCTTAAATCAAATTAAACCAAATGTATTTATTTAATAAAACAAAGGTTCAGTGTCAGAAGTTTCTTGTTCTATGTTTAATTTCCCATTTTCTCAAGTGTGTGATGTTGCTTGACTCAGAGCTACAGACAAGCTGAAATGTCTATTTAGAACTATCTGCTCATAATTTTATTCTGGCATAGAAAGTGGCACCTGCTGACTCCCAGGGTACAACAGTCACTCTAGCTTGCAGACTGAAACAGCTGGTACCACCATTTAACACAATCAGGATTTACATTTAAGGTACACTTTGCATTATATTAGGTTTCAGTAACTACATTTCATCATGTGACCATCTGTAGCTGCAATTTTGTTCGTCCATTGGGGATATTACTCAAAGGAACTGAAATGAGTCATGCTGTGCACTGTGTGGCAAATTTATTTGCTGAACATAAAGGAAACAATCACCTAAGGAAGAAATAGGCACAGGTAAGAAATCCAAAGCTGTTGGCATCTTTTCATTTTTTGTTTCACTAGTTTGGGGAATTATGTGCTAATAAATTATGCCATAACTAGAGATGGGCAGGAAATGTTTCCTGTCCAATGAAAAGTTTCAAGAATTTGAAATTTTTCCCATGCTGCATCAGGATGAAGCAGACTTTTCAAAGGTTTTATTATTATTTATTTTAAAAAGAGATACCTCGCCTCAATACGAGAACATCGAATAGCCCAGTGGTTAGGGCATTCATGTGGGAGTTCTGGGTTCAAGTCCTGGCTGCTCTGTCTGTGGTTTTTTTTAGACCACAAATTCCATCGTGGACCTAAGAAACCTTTTCCAATGAAAGTTGCATTGAAACTTGTATATTCATGTGAAAAGTTTAGGTTTCTACAAATCAGCATTTTCCAATGAAAAACCATTTAAACAGACGATTTCCTACCAGCTCTAACCATAAATCGATCCTGCATTCCTTATGCATCCTAAATTCCCTCTGATGTCACAATATGCAAATCACAATACAAGATCAAGGCCTTAGACTGTAAAGAATTTGGGGCAAGGAACTGTCTTTTCATTATACGTATGCACATGGCCTGGTACTATGGACTCTATGCCCCTGATAGAGGCCTATAGGCGCTAACACAATGTAACTATTTAATAACAGTAATAATAATAAGTGACAGCATACTGTGAAAAATGCTGTTCTTGGAATATTTCTAGGATGTATCAGGATGTAGCAGAAGTCCGATAAGTCTAGCAGCCCGTTCTTGTAGACAATAGAGGTTTGGGATAAAATTTTGAATTAGTCTGTGCTTATTTAAACAGAACCTCAAAATACTATGTCATTAAAAACTACTCACATTAGTCTATTTTAGGAGGTGTCCTGTTGTGACAGATTTATGTTACCAATCTGCCTGGGGCTTCAGGTGATCAGGCTGAGGCCGCAGGCTCTTTAGGGAAGGAGATGAAGGAGCACACCAAGTGACTATGTTTAAAGCTTTATTAACCAAATAACAGTGGTGAGTGCGGGGTGCGCCCCACATCACTCAGAGGAAGGGAAAAAGCGTTAGTGCCTGAGCCCTAACCCACTTTCATATTTACACACGCACAACCCAAGGCTGGCCAAGCCTGGGTGTAATGTAAGAAGAAGAGAGGGAAGGGTGGACGAGAGTTCTGCCCTGTGCACAGATCGTCCGGGGTCCACTGTAGATCTGTGACTTGCTTCAGCTCTCGGGAGGGTTTTAAGCCCTGGGTTCTTCTGGGGGCGTTTCGTCCAGGGCCCCCCCTCGTACTCTATGCTCTCTGCACCAGTCCAAACCAGCTTTCCACAGATTCCTCACCTGTCCCAAAACACACCGGTTTCAGGGACATGACACTGTTGATTTCCAGCTTGTTGACCTTCACAGTCTTGCTAGTTTTGCAACTCCTTCAGTTCTGTTTGACTCAGTTCTCATTTCCCACGGCCAGCCATGGTTGAGACATAGGCTTCTGGCTGTTTGGCAGCAGAGAGCCTGTTTGTGCGAGCTGGACTTGGGCAGCAGTTAGTTCCTTATCTTCGGGCCTGGCTGGATCGTTGAGTTCTGCCCGTTCCTTTCTCCCTTCCTCCCCCTTCGGCCTCTTGCAACCTGCAAAGGAATCTTCCACTCTACACTCACACCTTCAACCCTTCCCAACCTACATTCCAAAACATAGAAAAGCATTAGCAATGTACAACGCTGGTGCTTACTCGGGGGACCTGAAGAGGGGAGGCAATTTTTACTGTGACAAGACATGATGATGTGGCATATGTCTGGGGATGAGTAGTAAATATAAGGTCTGCATTAAAAGTGGGCACCTACTTTTACTTGTAGTCCTACATTTTTACAAAGGGATATGATAGAAATGCATTACCTTCAACAGTCTAAGTTCCCAGTCAGCGATTATTCATGTTTTTTAAAATTAGGCACATGAATAAGTACTTTGCTGATTGGGGCCTAAATGATCAAATGCCTGTAGAGTGATTCAACATTTTAAAACATACCACAACTTAATTCTGGATTCATAACCACAAGTGCTAAGCAACATTACAATACAGTTTATGAAAGACCACAAAAGTCAAGTAAAAATGTAGCCTTACTTACATAAAACTATTTCACTCTTACACTCTGATAATGGTCTTAGACAGAAGCACACCCATAACTGATTGAATCTAATTATAATAAAGAACATAACCTTTTAGACAATCAAGATAATTATACTAATCAGTGCATTGCAACTGTATGCTATATTGCTTTCACAGTACATGAAGAATTTTTATAAGAAATTTTCTTAAACCTTCACCTTGTGGTACTGTATCCGTATTATTAGCAACAAATGTGTTTCTTTTTTACTTTATATATAGTAATACCCAGTCACATTCTTGATTAATCAGTCTAGCTATTAAAGTAGTCACAGGCCCCCTACAATTTAATATATTCAAATCTGTTATACAGAACCTTGTTTTTATATAGAATTACATTTACTAAGGTGCTTTCCTCTGTTATAGCACTGGCATCTGTACCATGTATTAAATTACACTAAGCAGACTACAAACATCAGGCTCTTTCATATTGATGCTATACTTACAAGGACATGTTTTCAAAATGCAGTTTCATAATGAAGACTGATCTGTATGTTGTATACAGACCTTGGGTCTGCTACTGTTGAAACAAGGGGAAGTTTTGACTTCAGTGAAAATAGGATCAGGTAATGAGTAGTAAAAAAAAATAGTGGTATCCAAATCCAGAGAAGTTGAGGCCATAGTAGTGAGCAAAGAGTACCATAAAATCAGAATTCACAGAACTTGAATGGAAGACCACTCAAGTTCCCTTTAAATGCATACGTCACGTCTCAAGAACTATGTTTGAAACCTATTAACAAAATAAAATTGGCATTGAGTGTTGGTATGTTGATCCTGAAATTCTCCTCAAGAAAATTTGACAATATTCAGTATTAATGATTCAAAACAGGACAGCTCAGAAGAACCTTAGCACAGTTTTGTATCATTACTGAAGAGTGGATCTCGTACTTTGCGTTGTGGACAATTTCTCAAAGTGAAGATCCTCTCACAGATCATCTTCCCAGCCAGCCTTCCAAACATAATTTTGCACCTACTGTGTGGAAAATATATTTATTATTTATATTGAAGTACTGCCTACTACCTCCAGTCATGGACCAGGACCTCATTGTACTTGCTGTTGTACAAACACAGATCAAAGATATGGCTCCTGCACCAGAGTGCTTACAATCTAAGTGCTTGGTTACAGGAAGGTGATAAGCTGAGGGCTGGAATTTACATTTTCTGATAATGAAACTACCATCACTGTCTATATCCCTTTATCTAACCCAGTTCTATTGTCTCTCATTTTGCAGTTGTTTTCCACTCTTCCTGTATGTTTGCTACCTCTCCAGTGGGATGCCAATTTTCAATGTTCATATAACTTTGCAGATAGAAAATTATAAAATAAAGACCTCAAATCAGTTTAAATCCATTGCTGAATCGGGGCTAGTGGGCTAGTGACAAAATAAGACAGTCAGGCAGCCTTTCGTCCGCTGTGATCCCTTCATCCCAGCGCCATCCTGATCAAAACTTATAAACAGTCCAAGCAGAACAAAACCATCAGTAGCAAAACAAAGACAGCAACTGCAACCAACAGTCTCCACATTTAGACCGGCAGGCAGGGCTTCAGCTAGCATGAAACTGCACTCCTCCCCAACCCTGGTTGCCTCCCTGGCATCCCTTTATATATCTTCTTCTAATGGATCAAGGTTAATTGACTACTGCATTAACCCTTTAGGGTCTGGGCTAGTGAGTTTCCATGTACCCTGTCCACCCTCTCCCTGCTCCCAAAGTGTGGCAGAAGGTATACTCAGTGGAATTTACACTTGTCCGTCTGCATCAATAAATAAACAAATAAAAAAGATATCTGCATTTCCATGTGCTGCCCCATAAAAGAAAATGGCTGCAGGGCTAGACACCAGCATGTGAGTCTGGAGTTTATCTTTCATAGCCTGCAGCCCTCTATAGTGGGCAGAGTCCATAAGCGAGGTGAAGGGTTCTCCCAGGAGGTAACATAATAACTGCGAGACATTCCTTTTCTACGCGAGATTGTTCTTTTCTCACAGAAGAAGATTCCTACTGAGATATAAGATAGATTGTTCTCCATACTCCACCACCTGGGATAGAACCACCCCAAAGACCACAATACAGGCATCTGTTTGTAGAATGAATTATTTCATAAAATCCAGACTCAGCAGTACTGGATTACTGCACAAGATGCGCTTGATTGTGCCAAATGTATTTGTGCATGCTGGTGTTTACTGGACCTTTTGGGGAACTTTGTTCTTTAGGAGGTCCATAATGGGGGCCATTATGGTGGAAAACCTGGAGACAAAATGCCTATAGTGCACTGCTCACCCCAGGAACAACTTCACCTGCTTTTTGGTGATAGGGATTGTGCATTAATAATATGGAGATATGCCTATCTCATAGAACTGGAAGGATCTCAAAAGGTCATTGAGTACAGTCCCCTGCCTTCACTAGCAGGACAAAGTGCTGTCCCCTGACAGATTTTTGCCCCAAATGGCCCCCTCAAGGATTGAGCTCACAACCCTGAGTTTAGCAGGCCACTGCTCAAACCACTGAGTTATCCCTCCCTCCGTTCTAGCAGGGCTTTCACATTTCTGACTAAGGGTTGGATTCTCCCATTCCCAGGGTATATCCCAAGTATTTAGTTTTGGTGCTACCCACTTTGCATTTTACAGGGTTAGCCATTAGGCCTGCTTCCCTTAGATATTGAAGGATGGCAGCAACCCTTTTAGTATGCTGTTTCCATGTGCTAGAATAGATCACAAAAACATTGTCGAGATAAGCTGCAGCATACTGCTGATGGGGCCATAATATTCTGTCCGTATGCTGTTGGAATATAGCAGTGTCCCCACAGAGTCCAGGCAGAAGGGTTTGAAACTGAAATAGGCCAAAGGGGGTGGCAAAGACTTATCTTATCTTTGGACAATGGTGCCAAATTTTTTTGCCAGCATTCTTTAGTAAGTTTGAGCATTGTTATGAACCAGGCCCTACCCAACCTCTCCAGCATTTCATCTACTTGAGGCACAGGATATGCGTGCCACCTCAACATAGCATTAACTTCCCTAAAGTCAATATTAAACAAACCCTGTTGTCTGGTTTAGGCACTAGAAAAATTGGGTTATCCCATTCACTTTGAAATTCCTCAAGTACCCCTAGTTCTAGCATACTTTTTAGTTTCCTCTTGGCTGTCTCCTGCATTCATTCAGGGATCAGGAAGCTTCCCTTTTGCATACTGGCACTTGGGATAATTTGTATGTGGAGCTCTATGAGGTGAGTCCTCCAAGGCTTTGGGGTGAAGACATCAATAAAACTATGGATTAGCTTGGTGGCTTGCTCTGTCTGCAAACCAATGACACTGTCTCCCAGAGTTACAGCAGTACAGACCCTCACATATGGTTCCTGATGACATAATGTCAATTCTTACTGGACTGGACAAACATAACCTCTTAGCTCTTTCAGGGCTTTAGTAAATGCAGATGGTATATCTGGGTCCCAGGTGTCTTCCTTACTAACTGAATCTCATAATCTACCTCCCCAATCTAGTGTACTATCTCAAAGTACCCCTGTCATTTAGCTGGCAGTTTGCTTTCAGAAGTACAGTAACTCCTCACTTAACATTGTAGTTATGTTCCTTAAAAATGCGACTTTAAACGAAACGATGTTAAACAAATCCAATTTTCCCATAAGAATTAATGTAAATAAGGGGGTTAGGTTCCAGGGACATTTTTTTCACCAGACAAAAGACTATATATATATATATATATATATATATATATATATATATATATATATATATATATATATATACACACACACACACACACTATAAGTTTTAAACAAACAATTGAATACTGGTACACAACGATGATGATAGTGAAGCTTGGTTGAGGTGGAAGAATCAGAGGGTGGGAATTTCCCAGGTAATGCCTTAGGAAGGATGAACTAGTACTAGCACTCCACTGAGCCCTCAAGGGTTAACTCTCACATGCTACAAGCCAGCAGGAAAGATGTGTTTCAGAGATAGAGATGTGCATTTCCAATTAGGTATCAAGTGTGGGGTCAGAAGTACACTGCTTTGTTAATTAGATCAGCAAGCCCAGCAGCTGCAGCTTCTGCCTGAGGCAGCAGCTCCCTCCCTCGTGTGTCCCCCCTGCTGTATGGAAGATGGGGTAAGCAAGGTGCAGGGGGACATTAGCCCCCCTCTTCTTCCCCTCTCCCCCACACAGCAAGCAGGCAGGAGTATCGGAGAGCAGCACATGGCAGGGAGGAAGGGATAGCTAAACTGCCATTGATAGCCTGCAAACGATGTTAGAATGGAGCATTTCACAACTGTAAACAAGCATGTTCCCTAATTGATCAGCAATGTAAGAATGAAACAGTGTTAACCGGGATGACTTTAAGTGAGGAGTTACTGTAGGTAGTAATAACAGTATGCAGTCCCCTTGTTAATACAACCTCAGCCTCGCAATCCTATTTTATAACTCCTGTGAGTGTTCCATAGCCTGTAGATTCTGCTGGGTGAGGGGCCCTAAGAAGTCCAGACTTTCCCACAGATTTAGGATTACTGCACACCATTCTCAGCCCTGGTCACTTGGTTTTGCCCAGCTTCCTGCTTAAGGTCCAGAATCCCATGGGGCCACCTTCTATATAGCAACTCAAAAGGTGAGAATCCCATAGAAGATTGGGGCACTTCACTGATAGTAAACAGTAGATTACAGCAGTAGTTTGTCCCTTTGCAGGATTCAGCTGTGACAAACATATACAGCATTTCCTTTAGGGTCCAGTTAAAACATTCCAATGGGCCTTCCATTGGGTGGGGCGAGTGATGGACTGAGAGTTTCATGAACTTTATGTCATATAAGGAGCAAACTTCTTTCAGTAACCTTGACATGAAAGTGGTGATCTGATTGGTCAGAATCACCACAGGGATGCCTACCTGAAAGAGCACTTTTAGTAACTCGATAGTGTCTGACTGGACTGACATTGACTGCAGGGTAATGGAGCTGGCCATAATCCACAATGACTAAAATATAGCTGCATTCACTGACAGTTGGAGACCCTCAACTAAATCCACCCCAGTACATTCTACTGGGCTATCTACCAATGGGAGAGGAACCAAGGGAGCCATGTAAGTAGGTTTGCGACCCACCAGCTAGCACTCAGGACAAGAGCTGTAGTAGTCCTTGATCTCTTGATATACCCTTGACCAGGAGAAATGAGCCAATATTAATTCCTGTTTTTTTTCCACCTATAAGTGTCCAGACCTAAGCATTTTGTGGGCCAGACTGAGGACTTTGTGCTTACAGGACCTGGGGGCCAGTAGTTGTGATTGGGACATTCTTGTTCAAGGTTCTGTGAGTATCCAAACCAGGACATCTCCCTCCAGCTCAAAGTGAGGGTGTTGTGCATCTCATAATGCATCACCATGACCCTGTTCACACTGGCCAGCTGCCTGTTACCAGAGGTAGCAACCCTGGTGTGGACTGTCAGGGTGTCCAAACTGCACTGGGTTGCCATGCATTTCTGTGGTCATTTCATCAGGTCTGGCTCTGGGTCCATAGGGCCCTTGGGACCCTGAGTGGCTGCAGGTATGTGAGTTTGACCCCTTCAAGAGTACCTCATTGGATCACAGTGGATATATGGGCCCGTTTCCCCAGGCTCTTGCATGTCAGTAAAGTTTGCTTTCAGGAAAGGCGACATTCTTTATGTGTTTTCTGAGTCATGGTAGAATGACCAAAGAGTTCAGGGTCAGTAAATGAATAACCTTCTTCACTCACTGCATAACAATATGGAAAGCTAGGTTCATAACTGGGGCAAAGGAAATATGTAATGATCTGTAGCCATTCTGAGCAATTAAATGAGTTGAACTATTAGGAAAACAGTTTACTTTTTCCTAACAATGGGAAAAGAGAGCTAGTTTGGGGCATTTATCCACAGTAGAGAAACAGCACAAGAGGCCAATTCTTTCAAGGAGTCCCAGTTGGGCTGAGGGGAAAGCAATCTGCTATATTTCTTCATGAGGTGCAGCACACTTCCCCACAGGCTGGATGCGTGGCTTATTATATAAGGCAGAAGAGCCATGTCAGAAATGATACCTCATTTTCTAACTGTAGTTTAGTTTAAAAAGCACTCATAAGAGCTTATGTTTTTGACATTTCTTGCATATATAGGATGTTACTGAATAATATCTAACTTACAATTGATTGCAAAGCTTTGTGTCATTGTACAAGAATGATTTATGAACAAATGCTTTTAAATGTCTTTTTTGAGTACCAATTTATTTTTATTTATGCAATATTCAAGTGATTTATGAATGCGTATCTAATTTATTAGCCAAGCTGCTGATTTACAAGCCATAAAACTGATTTTGAGTCTTGGCAGTGATTTATGAGTTATCCACAACAGATTGAAAAGATATGCAACTAATATGTTAATTTGTGATTCAAACTTTAAATAAAAAACACAGATTTGCTAATCCCGTGTTGAAGTGTAAAGCAATGATTGATTTATAAACGAGTTTGCAATATAAATGCTCTATTTGCTTTGGATAAAATTTAGCCAGAGGGAGGAGGCTTTCCAGACTACTTAACCATAATGTGCTGGGGTGGGAGTTGTCATGGTAGTGTGGGAGGCAGAGTGGTCAAGCATGTTATGGAAAGGGGTCTCAATTATATGCTGCTGTGAAGGAAAATTATGCTAGGAATCCTATAGATGAACCAGAGTATCTGTGCCTCACACATATCCACAAACTCCAGCACAACATACAAGTATTGTGCAGAGGCTGCAACTCCTATTTCTGCCTCTGCTAGAGCAATATATGAAGGGAAGCTTCACTACAGCCCTGTGAGCTGGTCTGTCAGACCATGGATTTCCTTTCCCATACTTCATCTGGATGAAGTCATATTACTCTGGGTTTTATTCAGGTAAAGTGAATGTAGACATAACCAATGATCCTAGTTTTTTGCAGGACAAAGCACGCGTAAAGCTCTCCCAGCTGAGAAAATGGGCTCAGTGACTCAGCAGAAATCAGCCAGCCTGCAGAAATCTTTCACATTTTTTTCTTTAATGCGAAAGAAGCTGTGGAGAGTGGAATGGGAGAGTGTTACCTAATAGCATCCCAGTGCAGGAAAGCAAGGAGCTCCCTTGTATCTGGTAATGCGTTTCAGCTGGCCTGACTAGTACAGTGTGCCCCAACTCACTAATGTCATAAACTGTATCTAAAAAGGTGTCAGGTAAGGTATCAATGAAAGCTAATAATGTACTGATCATTAATATCATTGTGTGGAATATGTACAAATTCAAAATTACAAACATATTGGGAATTATGTTCTTAAAGTGTGTCTGTCAGGTAGGATGAAGTTACCCCACCCTAGACAAAGGAATGTGGTTCTACCACATTGATGGTTCTACCAAGAAACTTTAAGAGACATTTGGTATTCATTACATTAAAAACATCAAGCTAACAAGGGGTGGAGATAACCACTCACCATGAAGGCAAGAGGTGGAGATTCATAGAATCATAGAATCTCAGGGTTGGAAGGGACCTCAGGAGGTCATCTAGTCCAACCCCCTGCTCAAAGCAGGACCAACCCCAACTAGATCATCCCAGCCAGGGCTTTGTCAAGCCTGACCTTAAAAACCTCTAAGGAAGGAGATTCCACCACCTCCCTACGTAACCCATTCCAGTGCTTCACCACCCTACTAGTGAAAAAGTTTTTCCTAATATCCAACCTAAACCTCCCCCTCTGCAACTTGAGACCATTACTCCTTGTTCTGTCATCTTCTACCACTGAGAACAGTCTAGATCCATCCTCTTTGGAACCCCCTTTCAGGTAGTTGAAAGCAGCTATCAAATCCCCCCTCATTCTTCTCTTCTGCAGGCTAAACAATCCCAGTTCCCTCAGCCTCTCCTCATAAGTCATGTGCTCCAGCCCCCTAATCATTTTTGTTGCCCTCCGTTGGACTCTTTCCAATTTATCCACATCCTTCTTGTAGCGTGGGGCCCAAAACTGGACACAGTACTCCAAATGAGGCCTCACCAGTGCCGAATAGAGGGGAATAATCACGTCCCTCCATCTGCTGGAAATGCCCCTACTTATACAGCCCAAAATGCCGTTAGCCTTCTTGGCAACAAGGGCACACTGTTGACTCATATTCAGCTTTTCGTCCACCGTAACCCCTAGGTCCTTTTCTGCAGAACTGCTGCCCAGCCATTCGGTCCCTAGTCTGTAGCAGTGCATGGGATTCTTCCGTCCTAAGTGCAGGACTCTGCACTTGTCCTTGTTGAACCTCATCAGATTTCTTTTGGCCCAATCCTCTAATTTGTCTAGGTCCCTCTGTATCCTGTCCCTACCCTCCAGCGTATCAACCACTCCTCCCAGTTTAGTGTCATCTGCAAACTTGCTAAGGGTGCAGTCCACACCATCCTCCAGATCGTTGATGAAGATATTGAACAAAACCGGCCCCAGCACCGACCCTTGGGGCACTCCACTTGAGACCGGCTGCCAACTAGACATGGAGCCATTGATCACTACCCGTTGAGCACGACCATCCAGCCAGTTTTCTATCCACCTTACCGTCCATTCATCCAGCCCATACTTCCTTAACTTGCTGGCAAGAACACTGTGGGAGACTGTATCAAAAGCTTTGCTAAAGTCAAGAAATAGCACATCCACTGCTTTCCCCTCATCCACAGAGCCAGTTATCTCATCATAGAAGGCAATTAGGTTAGTCAGGCATGACTTGCCCTTGGTGAATCCATGCTGACTGTTCCTGATCACTTTCCCCTCCTTTAAGTGGTTCAGAATTGATTCCTTGAGGACCTGCTCCATGATTTTTCCAGGGACTGAGGTGAGACTGACTGGCCTGTAGTTCCCCGGATCTTCCTTCTTCCCTTTTTTAAAGATGGGCACTACATTAGCTTTTTTCCCAGTCATCCGGGACCTCCCCCGATTGCCATGATTTGTCAAAGATAATGGCCAATGGCTCTGCAATCACATCGGCCAACTCCTTTAGCACCCTCGGATGCAGTGCATCCGGCCCCATGGACTTGTGTTCGTCCAGCTTTTCTAAATAGTCCCGAACTACTTCTTTCTCCACAGAGGGCTGGTCACCTCCTCCCCATACCGTGCTGCGGAGTGCAGCCGCCTGGGAGCTGACCTTGTCTGTGAAGACAGAGGCAAAAAAAGCATTGAGTACACTAGCTTTCTCCACATCCTCTGTCACTAGGTTCCCTCCCTCATTCAGCAAGGGGCCCACACTTTCCTTGACTTTCTTCTTGTTGCTCACATACCTGAAGAAACCCTTCTTGTTACTCCTAACATCTCCGGCTAGCTGCAACTCCAAGTGTGATTTGGCCTTCCTAATTTCACTCCTGCATGCCTGAACAATATTTATATACTCCTCCCTGGTCATTTGTCCAATCTTCCACTTCTTGTAAGCTGCTTTTTTGTGTTTAAGACGAGCAAGGATTTCACTGTTAAGCCAAGCTGGTCGCCTGCCATATTTACTTTTCTTTCTACACAGATTGCAAGAACACATCTATTTATTTGCATTTTATCAAACATCAGTGGGGGAAGAAACCAGCATGGAATTTCCTTCATCAGCAGACTCCATGTCTCCCTCCAAATATCTTGACTGAACTTTACTTTGCAGGGTAACCTTCAAAAGAATCAATTTAAAAGATTCACTGGACTGTTCTAGAGAGCAGCAAAAGAACCCAACATTAGCTTTCCCGTAAGACAACAAAGGAACCAAATATGTTGGACTTAATCGGAGACCATGACCAGAGGGGTGGGCAGACATCTTGGTGAAAGATAGGAAACTACCTTAAACAAAGGGTGTAGCTTGTTTTGTTAAGTCGTAGCCTGTAGAAAGTATTTTTCACTTTAATTTGCCTGACGCCATTTCCAACATCATCCTGCATACCTGAACTCATTTAAAATGTTATCTGCTTTTATTAATTAACTTGCTTTACTTTTAATCTAAACCAACCCAGTGCTGTGTTTGAATTGAAGCACATGTTAACTCCTGTTAAAGTGGTAATCTGTGAATTTTGTCTCTTTAAAGAAGCAAATGAATCTTATTCCTCTGAATGGTCCAGGAAAGGGATGGACATTGCAGAGGCCACTGTTCTGGGGAAATTCAGGATGCAGGGGTCTTGGGTTCATCTTGTCAGGTGTAACCAAGGCTGGTGGAAGCCAGAGTGTGGCTGTGGTGTAACAAGCAGGCTGCTGGAGTCAGAGAGCTGCTGGTCCAGGGTGGCTTTTCACATTCAGTGGATGCCTTTATGCTGGCTGAGAGCATCCAGACAAGGGAGGTACAGCAACAGAGCATTTTAAGGCACTTAGGGTTGCAGGGCAAGTGATGACACAACTCCTCATTGGTCTGGATTGGACCGCAAAATGTGATGTAAAGGGACAGCTCAGTTTAATTAACTCTCTTCTTGTCATGTATTTCAATACTTGATGCCTTGGAGGGTTCTTTAGCCCTCATCTACAGTTTGTCACTGATTTTCTTCACTCCAAGACATTTACTTCTGCTCAGATCTGTAACTTTTTCACTAAACAATCACACATGGGATTGCTTCTTAAGATGACAAGAATATTACTTCCTAACCTCCTGCCATATGAAGATTTATTTTCTCCCTATCTTGACAATTCCAATATTTTTTTTCCGCTTTGGAATATATCGTGTAGAGTAGGCACCATTAAAATTTAATTTTACTGTGATATTTGCACTATTCCCCAATGTAGGAATACAGTCTACCACATTAAAATTGCAAAGCAATAAATGTTTAATGGTATCCTCTCTATATGAATAATACTCAGCTAACCAATACATTTTCTAACTGAAAACTAAGGACACCCTTTAGAACAAAGAAAATAATAGAGAGGGATTTCACCAAATCTTCTGCTGTCTTTTGCTACTATTCACTTAAGTAATGGTGGGACCAGCAAAGCAGCACAATCATGTAAATAGGGTACTGGAGGGAACCAAGAGACTTGGGTTTTAAACCCAGCCTCTTATCCATTGTTTGACACTTGGCAGGTCACGTCACCTGTCTGTTTCCCTTTATCTGGTTTTGCCTGTTCAGATAGAAAGTTCTTCAGGGTGGAATTCTCAATGAGGCACTGCCATAATGTATATAAGTAATATAGAGGAGAGAGAAGTCGGAGTTGTTAAATAAGAGGAAGACATTATATCCATCTACAAATTCTGGCAGAAGCTTTTAAATGTGATTCCTACAGTAGGTCACATATTTCAGCACTAAGGTCACACAGACTAATGATGATAGAATAGACTCATCTCAGTAATTACATTCACTAAGCCCAAGTTCATGATGGATCCCTTTTACTCCAAATCAAGCTGTTTTCCTCTAAGTTCCTTTTTCTTAAATTGGACAGAAAATAAATTCAAAGTTCAAAACAAACTTTAAGCACTCATTTATCAGAAGTTCATTTAATACCCATTTTAATAGCATTGGCTGCAATGTGCGTTTGATGAAGTTCATACAGTGAACCAGATTCTGAGGCAGTGTAAACTGGTTTAGCTCCATTTACTTCAAAGGAACAATGCCAATTTACACCAGCTGAGGATTTGGCCATACACACACACACACACTCACACACAGCGATCACCCTGTGTTTCCATACACATTGCAGATGAGTGTTTTAAAAAACAAATGCACTATCAAAGAAAAGTGTTAGCAACATTTGCATGGTAGATTCCAACCAGTTCAGAGGCTGCATATCCATTAATCTAAGGTTTGTTTCTTTTCTATGTTTAGTTTCTATAACTCCATATCATGGATATCAGGACAGGTCTACTAATAGTGAAGCCCGAAAGCTGTAGAAGCGCCATACTGCCTGCACCCTGAACCACTCCTGCCTGCACTGCAGAGACCATGCTCTGTACTACTCAGGCGGAATATCTCTCCTGCTCAGCTCCCTCTAGTCTTGACTCCCCCCACCCCCTTGCTCATAACTGCACTGGTTTCACTGAGTATGGGACCCTGGTACCATGGAGGACTTGCATTATAAATGCAGTTGGTCCATTAAAAGGTGGATAATTTGACAATTTATAGTGTGGGTCATACAATATATAAATCGCATCTATGATGATTAGATGCATTATTCATAAATCAGTGGCAGGACTTACTCCGGTGAGCCATGAGATGACTTTTTTATTTTTACATTTGTGACCTTTCAGAGCTTCTATTTCTGCTATAGGGTAATTAGATCAGCCCTGTCATGTGAAGATAGTGGTCAGGGTTACATAATTGGCCCCAAAGTTCTGCTTTCTAAAAATAGCATTTTCCTTTTTTTTTAAATTTCAAACTCTCCACTGACTTTTTTTTTTAAATTTAAGAAAGCTCATAGTTGTACCTGAAGTCCAAAAGCATTTCTGAGAAAAAGGAAAGAAAGAGAAAACAAAGACAATCCCTACCACTGCTCTAAACAACAGCTGTAAAACAAGGACATTGGAATAATACAGGTTAAGGGAATAATAAAAGCAGTAAATGAAAAGGAGATAAATCAAAATTTTGTAATAGGGAGAACATAACTTTCACTCTATTATACAAATAAGAAAAGACTCGGACACTAAGTCATGCTAAGGAACAATTAAAGTGAAGAGTGATATGAGTAGAAAGAGAAAGACAACATTTTACACAAACAAACAAAAAAGAAAACAAGTAAGGCATAGGTGTAACAATGATGGTCTGATTTGCAGAATTCTGAGCACCCTCAGCTCCTGGCTAAATTTGGTGTTGAGCACCCATCTCTGAAAACCAGGCCACAATCTCCTGAAACACAAGACACCAAATGGAGACATAGGATAAACAGTTTAAACTTGTAAAGACTGCACATTTGAGATCTAGATATGGATGAGAGCAGGCAGTGGTGCTGGAATACTTTTAATAAGGGGGGTGCTGAAATCCAGCCCCCTTACCTCTGTCCACCCCTCCCCCCCACAGAGCTGGGACTGGGACCAGGACAGTGTCTCAGGGACCCGGACAGTGGTAAGGGGGCCAGGGCTGGAGCCACATCAAGGGGAGGGTCCAGTGCCAGGAGCGGAGCCCTGGACATGGGGTGGCAGCCAGGACCCCGGGGAGAGGGGCGGCAGCTGGGACCTGGGTGCAAGGCCAGAAGCAGAGCCCCCAGGTGTGGGGCTGACAGCAGAGCCCTATGTAAAACCTGGGGTTGCTGCAGCACACTCCCTCCCCCACAACCCTAGTTCCCATGCCTATGAGAAAAGGGTTTTCCTGTATTTATTATACAGTAAAGGGACAGGGATGTCAAATATATGGTCTACAGACCAGATCTTGTCTGTGTAACTCTGACAGACCTGAGTCATCACTGGGTGGGATTGAACCTGGGGCTTCTGGAGCTTAGTGCATGAGCCTCTACTGTATGAGCTAAAAGCCCCATGGCCCGTAGCTAAAGCTGTAGTGCAGACTCATAAATCTCTCTCCAAGTGATCTCAGTGCCACTAGATGGGACACAGCACCACACCCAGGAGGTGTATGGGTTATATCTGCATGTTATGGTCAGCATGACATATTCAAATTCTCCAGAATCTCAGTTTTTAAGTGTTTTGGCCTTGTGACTGCAGAGATAACTTTCCAAATGTGAACAGAATGCTACCAATGTCCTGATGTCTGTCTGAAGTTGCAGATATTCTGAATTCTCAGTCTCCTATGAATCTGAATGGCGTATCAACTTTAAAAGCCACATATGACCATGCTGTGTCAGCACAAGCTATTTAATCACTGATCATTTTAGTGGCTGGAAGAGGGGAAGAGGGAAGGGCGGAAGTCTGTATACGTTTCATCTGGTTTCACTGACGCATGATGTAACTGTGCCTAACTGGGTCATAACCAAGAATGCCAAATTCAGGACGAACTGCTGAGAAATAGGGCAAACACAACCCAAAACTGGTGGTTATTCTTTTATAAGACATACCAAACCAGCCACAAAATTAAACTCCAGTTTCATCACACTGTCTAAGAAGAAAACATAAAGGCAGTTTCCTCAGGAATTCCAGGTTTTATATTACCACCAAAAACACTGGATTCAGAGATGAGTGGTTATTTACAACCAGTCTCATTAAATAATAGGTTCTCCTGATCCCAAAGGACCAGCCACACACCCAGGTCAATGTATAAATTAGATCTTACCCCAAAATCACACTGATGCCAATCCTTTAGTTTCTAAAATCTAAAGGTTTATTGAAAGAAAGAAAGAAAGAAAGAAAGAAAGAAAGAAAGAAAGAAAGAAAGAAAGAAAGAAAGAAAGAAAGAAAGAAAGAATTGATTAAAGGAATCAATTACATTCAGTACTGGCAAAGTTCTTGGCTCAGACTTGTAGCAGTGATGGAATAAACTGCTGACTTAAGTCAGGTCTCCGGAGTACATCCACAGCTTGGATGGGTCATTCAATCCATTGTTCAGAGCTTCAGTTTGTAGCAGAGGTAAGAAGAAGGATTGAAGACCAAATGGAAAACTTGCAGCTGCCTTTTATAGTATCTTGCCATGTGGCCTGTGCTTCCTTTGTTTCAAACACAAGCTGCCCAACCCATGGCTTAGAAGCCTTAGAGTTCTGTCCATGGGCATGTCCCTGCATGTCTTGCTGAGTCGTAAGGTGTATTGGCCTTTTCTCCATGGGTCAGTTGTACAGCTGATCGTCCTTAATGGGCCGTCAAGCAGGCTAGGGAGTGCTGATGCCAAACAGTCTGGGGGTGTCATCCAGAAGCATAGCACAAGTTTGAAATACAGACATACCTACATATCTATAACTCATAATACAAAGGTGATACAAATATATAAACAAGATCATATCTGGCAAATTATGACATTTTTGCAGATATCTTACATGGTATATCGGGCTATGACCGGTTTCCCAGTAGGGGATAGCTATGGTCACTCAATTAGGGTGAACTGCAAAGAATGGGGCAGACAATCCCCATAAAGCTGGTGGATATTCCAATACTTATAACTTCACATACAAAAATGATACATGCATATAGGGAGACCAGATGTCCCAATTATATAGGGACAGTCCCATTTTGGGGTATTTTTCTTACATAGGCTCCTGTTACCCTAACCCACCCCCATCCCGATTTTTCACACTTGCTGTCTGGTCATCCTACATACATACAGATAGCATAATTATAACTAGAAAAACATAACCTTTTTGTAGACACCTCCCTCAACAAACTTTGTACAATATTTGCTGGAGATATATAACAGTGGTTGCAACAATGATCTATATGGTTATATTGTAATGTGATAACATCATACATGGAAACATTTCTTCTAAAGTAAGAGTCACATGAGTCTAAACTAATCTAAATTATGATTGTGATAATTTGTCAATTGTTTTTATTGGTGATGTGTGTTCAACTTGGTATTTTTTCTTCTACTTATCCCTTGCTACCCATTCAATAGTTAAGTTCCATTAACTATGTGGTCATGTAAAAACATGAATGCATTTATCATCACTTCTTATGCAGGCTGTTTAATGAATTACCTTCCTGCTCAATAATTCAATATCTGTTGGAGGGATATTCACTAATTTATCACAATTTCCATCATTACATCACACTGGTCACAGATGAAATCTCAGAGGTCACATTGCTGTACTCAGAGTCTAAATATCCTTCCCAGACTCATTAACACTCAATTGGAAGCATAATGGATTGTTTTGTATCTCAGTAGTTGACTAGGAAACCTGAAATAAAGTAAAAGAAGTCACCTCACCAGTCAGTCACTTTCAAACCTTCTAATTGCTAGCACTTCTAATCATGTAGCTCAGTGATACTCAGTCTGAGACTTGTGAGCCGCAAGTGGCTCTTTAATGTGTCTCCTGTGGGTCTTTGCAGTACAAAATATTAAAATATTGTGTGATTTAATTATTAACCAATCTAAGTTATTAACCAATCAGGATGCTTTTACTATGTTATTCATCAATTGTAGTTGATAACATAATAATACTTGGTCAGTCATTTTGTGATGAGAATAATATATATATATATATATATATTAATCTCACCACAAAATAAAAACTAAATATGTCCTCTGTCATACTGTTTAAATATGGATATATAGTACTGTAGTAGATGAAACAGTGAATTCACACTGCTGTGGCGCTTTGTTGATCACTACCTTGGCTCCTGAACCACTGAGGTCTCAGTATCACTAATGTAGCTAGAAGAAAATCCATCCTCCTACAAAGCCCATATATTTTTTTGCATGATACTGTTTGTATATTAGCAACAAGACTATTTTCCTAAAATATTTATGAAACATCAGCAATGAGGCCTGTAGGTAGAGAAAAAAATCAACTTTCTAGAGCTACAAGGTGGGTAAGGTAATATCTTTCATGGGACCAACTTCTGTTGCTGAGAGAGGCAAGCTTTCTGTAAGTTTGTCTTTCTGTAAAAGAGCTCTGTAAGCTTGAAAGTTCACCTCACTAACAGAAGTTGGTCCAATAAAAAGGTATTACCCCACCTACCCAGGGCCGTTCCTAGAGGGTGTGGGACCCAGGACAACCCTCCCCCTCTGGCCCAGACCCTGCCCCCACTCCACCCCACCCCACCCTTTCTCCCAAGCCCCCGCCCACCCACCTGTTCCTGCCCCTGCCCCACCCCACCTCTTCCCACCCCTACTCCGCCACCATTCCACCCCTTCCCCTAAGCCCCCGTCCCTGCCACACCTCTTTCCGGCTTCCGCCCCCTTCCCTGTGTGATGCTGGGAGCCAGCATGGTGGAATGGAGCGGGGCAGTCTGGGGCCGGGTCATTCATTGCTGCCAGCACCAGACCCCCCGCTAGTTCCCCAGGCCACCCTGGACCCCGCATCCCAAAGCTGTCTAATATCCTGTGACCGACACGTCTACAACAGTGCATACAATTTTCTAGGGCTCACATCCTGCAAAGGATTACATATATCCTCAGCGTCACATAGTGAATAGTTACAACAACATGCATATGTCCTTACAGGATCAAGACCAGGGACTGCATTTCACAATCACCTTCTCCCTGCAGAGATATGACAGTAGGTGACAAAATAATTAAGACTCATAGACTATAATCTTTTAAGGAGTAACACATTCTGATTAAAATGGAAATTACCCCATTTTTCTTTTTCTTTTCTTGTGCACATGCTGCTCTTTCTTAGTACTGTATCTCTTCAGTCTTTTGTTCTTTTATCCCTTTTCCTCTGACCCTCTCTTTTCCTCAGAGCGAACAACAGAATTACCGAAAGAGTTTTAATTATTTGGTTTTTTTTCTGAAGTTGAAAATTAAAGCTTGATCAAATGCCACTTCACTATGTGGTCAAAACACAACTTGCTCAAAAACTCACTGTTTTCCAATTAAACTTAAGAAACCAATCACGTTGTGATGCATCACTTCAGGTTGAATGTCTCATACAGTCAGACATACCTGACCAATGAATATGAAAATATGCATTACCCCAAGCTGTTCATCAGAGATTAGAGATCTGCTAAATAACCTAACCGCCTATCAACAAAATGGCAAATTCCACCTGCAGTTGCAAGAAATTTTGCTTATGCAATAACTGCTACCATGGGTTGACTGAGGACATGAAATTTGGGACCTTCAACTCCAACAAAAACAGGTCTCCACTCAGTTAAACTTCATTAGTTGACAGTTTTGGTAGGCTCTTATATTCTCTATGTCAATCAACCAGCCACTAAATGATGACATGACACACGTAGCTATTTTGTCACACATTCCCAGTGTCTAAGATCCACAGGAGTCCAAATCCCCTTCACGCTATACTTGTATTGTTCATGGATATTAGACTAAAATTTTATTTCACTTTGATCACAATATAAGATAAAAGTAGAACCCTTCATGTGTAAGATTCCAGCTATTTTCTTTATCTTTCTATACGTCAGCAAAGGTTTTAAACATATGGCCCACTTCAATAGTCTGGAACAAAATGCTTAAGGCTCAGATAAATAAAAAAGAAGAAGTAAAAACAGAAAGTGACGAGAGGTTGGGATTTGTGATTATGAGTAATACCTGTATGCGCATGTATGTTACACATTTTGGAAGACCAGCAAATGTTTAGTTAGTGCAGCTCAGTGCTTTTGATATTTTCTTTCCTGATGATATGGCCACTGGGGAACTGTCCAGCAGAACAGATTGCTATATAAACTCTTTAAAATAGTAGAACTGCTACATATTACTAAAGGCTTATAACATCTCTTATCCCCCAGGCCCTCTTGAAAGAAGATATACTTACAGGAAATTCTCTTTCCAGCTTCTTATATTGGCAGCAGCCACCAAAATATCTCAGTACCATTATGTCTTACTAAAACTAAAGTCCTTGTAGAAAGTTTTTTGAGTGAACGCACTGATCATTATGATCTGTGTCAATCTAATCTCAGCTGTGACTTTCCATTCCCATACGGTGATGGAAAATAATAGGGAGTTTTATAGTGACTCGCTCAGATGATGAATAAGAATTTAGTCACCACTGTACAAACTGAGTCTACCAAGGAGGATGAGTGCCAGCAGAATTCTCTCACCTGGACTGAATCTAGATAATTATTGAATACTTTGCTGTTGTACAAAGAACACTCACTTTTTAAAATTCTTCCTCTTGTTGTCTCATCTTTCTGGAGGTACAACACAGTCATTTCTTACATCATGTTGTGTTGTTCTGCACACGGGTGTAACATAGAGGTGCATGCATAGTTGCAACAAGGGTTACAACTATTTTCTTACAGGAAACCTCCCAGGTTCAGGCCTAGTGTGTAGACAGTGCTAATGATACTCCTCCAACATTCCTCCAAAACCCAACACTGTCTTCATGCACCCGTGTGCCTGCCAGTGATTCAACCACAGAATAACTGCTTTACTCGGGGGTTAGTGAAAGAAGTGGCCAGTGGAGAGAAGTTCCAAAGTACATTTAAAGCAAACGTCTTCTCTTCCCAAATTTCTCATTGTCATCTTCTCTTTCAATAGATTTTTAATTTGTCCCAATTGTTTCCTATATTTACATTTTCTTTATTTGATATCAAAGATCCTTGTTTTAAAAGCTATGTGATTATTTTGGATGCATGCAGTTCCTTGGTCCTCACTACCCCCATTCTTGCATTTAGCCCCATATTTCTATGTTTGATCTTTTGCTGTCATATACACACACTGGATTCTGTAAACTGGTTTTTCTCTCCCTCAGTTCTTTTATAAGAGACTGACATCAAATTAATCTGATGATTCTTTTCTGCTAGGAGACTACAGTACGTAGACTGAAACATACCAACATCTCAGTCACCTTTCTTTTCTTGGCTTCTACTATTGTTGCTATAGCGAGTGATGACAAAAATGTCTTCTGGTGGAAGACTACTGTTTTTATGCCCCAACATTTGATGTATGTTTTTCAATCAGTGTTTGTTGTATTTTTCGCAGCTGTGCTATTAAATTCACACTGTTGCTCTTTGATATCTGCCATGGTGCTACTTAGATGATCATGAAATATAGCCCTTAACGAAATATGAGAAGAACAACCTCAAGAATGAGGTGCATACAACTGCAGAAAGATAAGCTACTGTCCCAGACTCTTTTGACCTTCACCTTTTATAGAGCCAGCTTATATTTTTTCCAGATAATGATTAGTGATTTTAGCTTGTTTTAGAATTGAATTGAACAGTAAATAAAAATAGCAATATGAAAAAAACAATACAACACTTCATTGGCTATTATTTCATTCATATATATATTGTGATACAGCATGGCCAGAAGGCAGCAGGAGAGTGATCTAGGATGAGGAGAAGCCTTATTCCCTGTAGATTAATTAAAAGCACCTGAAACCAATTAGAGCACCTGAAGCCAATTAAAGCACCTGAAGCCAGTCACCTGATAAAATCCCCCTGCTTCAATCAGCCAGAGGAGGAGCTGGAGCAGAGTGAGGAGGAGCTGGAGCGGAGTGGTTTGGTGGTGGAGCAGAGAGCAGTTTGGAGGAGTGAAGCAGAGTGGATTGGTGGTGGAACAAAGAGCAGTTCGAAGGAAAGTGGAGGAAAGTTTTGAGAAGTGCTGCAGCAGGCTAAGAAGACCAAGATCCTAGGTAAAGGGACACCTGGCTTGTGCAGAGGGAAGGCAGGAAGCCCCACAAGCTGAAGGTCAGGAGAGGGAAGTAGCCCAGGGGAAAGAATCACTGGTACAAGTGGTTCACCTGCTATCATAGGGCCCCTGGGCTGGGACCCGGAGTAGAGGGCGGGCCTGGGTCCCTCCCTCTCCACTCCCCTTCCCTGGGATACTAGTAGGATAGCTGTTACCCCAGTTCAGGGGCAAGAAATGGCACCCTGAAACCCCCCCCCCACAAGAAGAGAAAGTGCGGGACCCATCATAGTAGTGCCGGCAATTTGCCACTATATATCTATCTATATATATCTATATCTATATATATATATATAATTTGATATAATATACTAACTTGTATATTAAACAAATGTATGTAAATTAATTTGCCTCATCAGCTGTATTAAGTTTGGCCTCTCTGGTCCTGCCTAAGTCACATCTGTTTATCTAATAACAAACACCAAAATATCATTCTTTGACTTGTTTGTGGGGGCCACATAAAAAATCCTCTCACCAATGTAAACGATGAAAAAAATCACATTTTCACGGTTTTGTAAGTACATGAAATATTTTATGGAGAGTTACCTTGAATTCATTCTTTTTTCAGCAAAAACAATAATGCATTATCCATAGGTAAAAACCAAATAGTTTGTTTGTGCAAATAGTTAAAGGTCTCTGCCAAAATTATAATATTTTGCCCATGTCATATTTGTAAAAATGCACATTTTTGGCCAGAGTAAATCTGTGCTATGTTCACAGTGGAAAGATATAGCAGCTAGAAAAATCTGGCCTGGATTACACAAATTCTTGCTAAAATCTCAGGTTTTACATTATTACTTTATGGTTTTTTTAAGTTTTATACCATTTTTGAAAAATAATTAGAAAATACATAGGACTAGTATTAGTTTCAAAACACAATATAATAAATATTTAAACTTCATGGTAAATCTTATGAAGAAGCTAAATCTCATCAACAGATAATGGCATTAGGACTTGAGTGCCTAAATCCCTTTTGAAAATGAGACTTAGGCTCCTAAACCAGTTGAGCACTGGGACACTGAGCACCACAATGCCTAAATAGTCCTAGTTAAATTTACTCAATGGTTTACTGAATGGAGACTTGGCTTTCTTGCTCTGCCTGTGAGTCTTTGCCAGTTTCTTGTCTCCTATCTTCCCGCACCTCAAAAAGAAAAAAAGTGAACCCCTCTACCCACATGGTGCTTGGCAGATTCCATTATGATGTTATCATGTTACCAGTCTCTTACAATCATCTTAAACAAAGGGCACATATTTACCCATCAGTTTCAGTGTGTGGTTTAATCCAGCTCATAACAGTACATTATTGTTTTTCCCCGTGTTCCTTCATTTTATTGCATTTAGTTGACAGGAAAGGTAATGGGAAGGGTTTTATTATAGGAGATTGGAAGGGGTTGGTGGGGGGGGGAAGGAATAATCAGGTTAAAGATGGACTTTAAGGGTATAGATGATAAAGGAGAAATTTATTTTTCCTATTCAATCATTGCACAGAAATACATGTAACACTAATCCATAGAGGAGAGATTAAAGGGGATTTCTCAATATTCTCAAATGACAAAGCCGGTGTCTGTTGGACGTCTCCATTTACACTGATTTAGACAAATTTACAGTTGGTAAATGGTACACAAGCTGTCCACAGGATATTATTAATCAAATAGAAGTGCCACTAGACTACTGTGTACTCTAAAGGCCTTATCCAAAGCCCACTGAAGTCAATGAGAATCTTTCCAGGAGTTTCTTCACAGCAGTTTATAAAGCAACTCCTGAGGGCCACTGGATCTGACAAGTTAATTAGCTTAATCAAGAGGTATCCTAAAACTCCACATTCTGCCTTATTCGGAATATCCATAATTTAAGGAGCCTTGCTTTCTTTTCCAGTCCACTGACTTAATTAGACAGGATTTAAACAGGATTGTACTATATTTTATTAACTGAAGAGACAATATAGTCTATCAACTCCATCATTGGCAATTTTAAAAGCAAGATTGGATGTTTTTCTAAAAGATATATCATAGGAATTATTTAGGGGAAGTTCTATGGCCTGTGTTATGCAGGAGGTCACACTAGATGATCACAATGGTCCCTTCTGGTACAGAATTACAAGCCAGTTGTCCCACTTATGGCTATTAATGTCTTAGTGCCTCAGCTTAGCCCTTCAGCCTTTGCGTGACCAAGAAGTGGTAGATATTTGGAATGACCAGGTGCATATGGAGACAGAAGCAATCAATTCAGGCTCCTCTTCTTCTGCAGACCCTTTAATTATTATTACTTAACCTGGCATATATAGCACCAGACATGAATGGTACTTTACAGAGTTGCTGAAGACAAAGACAGAGTTGCTCTGCCCTCTGGTATTTTAGGGTGTTAGTTTTTAAAACCAGTAAGCTCTGACAGACAGGAAACTGAGACAACACAGAGTAACATATGCAAATAATGACAACCAACCAACTCTGAAAATATTGAACTGAAGTGGTCAAAAAATTAAGAAAAGAAAGAAAGAAAGGAAGTTATCAATTTTTCTCCTCTACATTTCAAAACTTGATTTTCTTCTAAGCAGCTCAACATTTGCACAGTATTGTGAAAATGTATCATAATGTTTTGGCAACCTTCCATATATCAAAATAATTTAACAACATTTTGTCAACAATATTTTATAAAATTATAAAATTCCTCCAATTTTGTCAATGTTTCACAAACTTAAACAGGACATTTTTGAAGAAAAATCCTTTTGTTATTAACAGATTGTTTCACTCCAGTCTGTGTTCATAAATTTTATTTAAACATTTTTGAAAAAAAAAAAAACCAGCACGTGTCCACGAGGGACAATCTTTGAAAGGTCTTTGACACCTAGGCTGAAATGATTACTTGACACATAATCTTAAAACAATACTTGCAGAACTAATGGTGGAAATGCATTATTAGTCATCTTTCTCTTTCCCAGATTTTTTATTTTAATTTCAGGACATGGCAAGTAGGAACTGTCTTTTTTAACAAGGTCATGCAAAGTAATGAGAACATATATACTAGTTGTATTGGGCCAGTCCAATTTTTTCATGTGATATCCAAGTGCCTTGAAAACATTTTTCAAGACAACTGAAACCTCCTATTTTTTTCGTTTCAGTCTAAACACCCAGGTTTTTTATACCTATAAGATACTTGTTCAAGAGATATTGCTACTTCATACAAAATGTTTTGTAAACCCTGTCTCACTGTCAGTTCACAGAGAGAATGTATCTAACACAGGGGTGGTCAAACTACGGCCTGGGGGCCACATCCAGCCCTTCAGACATTTTAATCTGGCCCTTGAGCTCCCACGGGGAGCAGGGTCCGGGGCTTGCCCCACTTCAGGGATCCAGTTGGGGAGCAGGGTCGGGGACTTGCCCCGCTGTGCACATACCATTGCTTCGTGAGGCTCATAGAAGCAGCGGCATGTCCACCCTCCGGCTCCTACATGCAGGGGCAGCCAAGGGATTTGGAACACTGTCCCCACCCCAAGCACTGCCCCCACAGCTCCGATTGGCTGGGAACCATGGCCAATGGGAGCTGCAGAGGCAGTGCCTGAGGACGGGGCAGCGCACAATGCTGCCTGGCTGCAACTCCGCATATGATCTGGAAGGGAGACATTCTGCTGCTTCTGAGAACTGCTTGAGGTAAGAACAGCCCAGAGCCTACCCCCCTGCCCTCCTCCCATGCCCCAACTCCCTGTCCTGATCCCCCTCCTGCCCTCCAAGCGCCTTGGTCCCACCCCAGAGCCCGTACCCCCAGACAGAGCCACCTCCCATGCCCCTACTCCATGCCCCAGCTCGTAGTCCCCTCCAGCATATTGAACTCCTCATTTCTGGACCCACCACAGAGCCTGCACTCCAAGCTGGAGCCCTCAACCCCTCCCGCATCCCAACTCCCAATTTCATGAGCATTCATGGCCCATCATACAATTTCCACACCCAGATGTGGCCCTCGGGCCAAAAAGTTTGCCCACCTCTGGTCTAACACCAGCCATTGTTCAAGATCATTCTGTGGATGTACCTTCTGCATTTTTGTAGAGACCTGCTCTTGTGCTCACATTCACACAGGTGTACTCTTGCATCTATTCAGTGCCCCACCGACTTCAATGTGATCTCACAGAATGGGAGACGAGAAATGTAAAAGACTAAGCACCCATCATCCCACTAAATAACTCTTTAAAGACTGTGTAGTGCTTGACTTGCTTCAGTTACTCAATTATTAACAAAGTAAATCACTGGTTTTAATAGTTAGTGTCACTAAATTAGCTGTTGGCATTGCTACTCTCAGCTAAACTTGTCTCGGTGAAGCAACCACTGCATAGATTAATACTGTGTTAAAACAAATAAGCCCTGTCCCACCCCATCCCACCTGGAAGTGGGGTGAGATGTCTGGAGTTCAGAGACATTATTTCTGCTACACATGACCCTATCTTCCTTCATTTTTAGTGATTTTTTCAATGTAGCATGTTAAAATATATGCCTATCTCATAGAACTGGAAGGACTTTGAAAGGTCATTGAGTCTAGTCCCCTGCCTTCACTTGCAGGACTAAGTACTGGCCCCTGACAGATTTTTGCCACAGATCCCTAAATGGCCCCCTCAAGGACTGAACTCACAACCTTCAGTTTAGCAGGCCAATGCTTAAACCACTAAGCTATCCCTCCTCCCTTCGCCTTTACTTTTCAGAGAGAGAGTTTCTCTCCCCAATTCATATGCCCTCCTGCTTCTCTCACAAAAATAAAAACAGAATGCATAACTAATCCGTTGTACGATGCACTGTACAATATTCCTTTGCTCTTGAAAAAGCATTCTTATATAATAGAAGCCCATACAATCATTTTCAATTACCTATCTTTAAAAACCAGTTTTCACTGAAATTTTCTATTTCCATAATGTTCAATCATCCACATCTCTCTCTCTGTCTTTCTCTCATTTAAATCAAGTAGACTATAGAAAATGAACCCAAGGCAAACCTACTATACACAGGAAGAGATAAATTCACTCATGCTTTATCTGGTGTTCGGAATCTCTGAAATGTACTCTACAAAAATATCTTTTATGTTTAAAAAATTGCAGCCATTCAGAATACTTTTCCCCCAACCATGAAGGAGTGAATGCCCTTTCACAGGAGCCATTATATATGCATTAACTCAATATAACTCACCCAGCTAACTGAAAATTCATCTACCTGAGCAGTATTGTCTATTAGACTAACACTTTATCTGCTGTTTACCATGTTAGATAAATCAGCCCACCATTTCTGCCAGGTATGCCATAATATTTAATTGTGATATCAATAGAATGTGACAATACAGATGCTAGGGGACTTGCGGTGATGTGGCTAAAAATATTTAATCTCTGGAGCAATGTTATTAGTTCACTTAAGCATGTCAATGACAACTCCATGTAGCATCCAGACCTCCTCAAATGGAGGAGGCTAGATGGCTTAAGGCAGGCCTGCACAACATGTGGCCTGTGGGCTCACTGTGCTGCCCGCGGGGAGGTGGTGACTAGGCAAGCGGTGGGGTGGAGCAAGCCAACGGCCGGCTGGCCGGCCAGCGGGTGGGCGGGCTGGTGAAGAGGCCAGTGGCAGGCTGGGGAGTGAGGGTGAGCCAGCAGCAGGGGGCGGGGACAGCGGCAGAAGGTAAGAGGCCAGCAGCGGGTAGGCAGGTGAGCTGGCGGCAGGGGGAGTATGTCTGCTCTTCTCTAGTCAGCCCACTTGACAAGTCTGGTTGTCCTTGGTCTGGTTCCCATCCCCTCTCCAAGGGTTGCAGCTGTCTGGAGGTGCCTGCCTTCCACACCTTCCTCATTCACACCTCATTCATTCAACAGGGCAATTGAATACGAAGTGGGGGGAAGATCTTTTTCTACTTCTAGCAAAAAGACATTTTTCTTTTACCTTAATTATACTACCTTAGGGGCCCGCTCTAACATATTACCAAGGTTCAATACAAAGTCATATAAAAGTTATACAAAAATGCATAATGCAGAGATTTATCTACAACTGCATTGATTGACTGTTGTGTGCAGTAATATAGTAACCCCTGGGGGGTGAAGAGGGGTGTGATGGTGGGGCCGAGCGGGGAGGGGGCAGGTCCTATTTTACTGCTGTGATCTGGTCACCCTATGCACGCTGTTTCTTTCCCCCTCTACAGGCTTCCACACCCCAGTGCTGGGGAAGGAGGGGTTGTTTCCGCGGGGCGGGCGGTGCTGGGAGGGGGTGTTTCCACAGGGCCGGGGGGTTTCGGCCCTCAGCTATTTTCTTTGGAGTAATATGGCCCTCGCCGCTTTACGAGTTGTGCAGGCCTAGCTTAAGGTATTGAAAATGAGACTGCAACCTCTAAGTTATGGGTTCGAATTTGGTCCAGGATATTAGAGACTAAATGCTATTATCCTTTCATAACTGCATATCTAGCTCTGTACAAGGAGCAGATAGTCTCAGTACAGTCTTTAATAAACAGGTAAAAAGCAATGAAAATTGGCACAAATTCCTGGCTCGCTGACACTACCAGTAAAGGTGTACAAATCTAAGACCAGATTTCCCTCTTCCCATGCAAGGGTTCTAAAACTTCTCCAGCACTTTCTCCCATTGTCCAAGGACCCACTACTAGACCTGGGATACATTCATGTTTAGGGGTCATGGGTGTGCTATGTGAATCATCCTCCAACAAACAGACAAGAATCCACATACCCCAGAACATACTTTGTTATGCTGCTTCACTTCTTCACCACTGAACACACCTTCATTGAGTGTCCTAGAATGAGCATTGGCTAGATCTGAGAGCCACTGTGTATAGACTTGGGCTACGTCTGCACTACCCGCCCGATTCAGCGGGTAGCTATTGCTGTTCTGGGATCGATTTATCGCGTCTCGTCTAGACGCGATAAATCGATCCCAGAGCTGCTCCCCGTCGACACTGGAACTCCAGCTCCATGAGCGGAGGAAGCGCTGTCGACGGGGGAGCCTGCCTGCTGCTGTGTGGACCGGGGTAAGTACTTTAAAAAATTGATCTAAGATATTCGACTTCAGCTACGTTATTCACATAGCTGAAGTTGCGTATCTTAGATCGATCCCCACCCCCCCCCAGTGTAGACCAGCCCTTGGTCTACAGGGTATGTTAAGGATGGCCCCCTCTCTTAGTTCTGTGAGGTCTGGGGAAACTATAACTCCAAAAATAATTTATTCTTTTGTTAAAGGACTATCAGAGGAGTTCAGCAGCAATTTCTTAAAAAATTAAAACTCATTTTAGAAGGATGTGATAATACCAGTGGTTCTGTCCAGACTGCTCTTAGGCAGAAGGAAAATCCTACTACAAAAGTTGTGTATTTCAAAACATTATCTTGCTCTTGAGTGTAAAGGTTAACAAGCAAGGAGTCTCTCTGGGTGTTAATGAGAATGCTTTAAGGAGTGAAAGGGCAGATAGGTATCCTACGGATAAAAAGCAGTCAGTATCCAATATAGAAATTTATATTTAGACTATCTGTCTGTCTCCCCATACCAGGCATATAGCTGAGTCCAGTGTGGGGTTTACAGGGCAGCTATCATTTAGCCTGTAACTCAGGGTAGACTCTCCATTGCCTACCTCAATGATTCAATTTAATGTGTGGAATCCTCTCCCCCTCCACTCCCTTCCCCCTCTGTGAAGGGGACAGAAGGTACCATAGAGGGACCCCAGTCTGCAAGGACTTCAGTTATCCATTTTTTCATAGGCATTAGGTCCACCAGCAAAATCCCATTTCTCTTATTTTCTCGGCGCTGGTTTATCCACACTGGACACCAACCTCAAGTTGTGATGAACTATCATTAATAAAATTCCTAGCATTAAATTCCTAAATCCTATACCTATTTAACCTGTGTCTTCATGATGCTATGAGGAAGGAGAAAAAACCCACCACCTCCAGTCATTTTGTCCTAAATGGGGGGAAAAATACTTCCTGACCTTTAAACAGGTGGTCAGTCAGACCTACAACAACCTGAAAACAGAGTTCCTATACTAAATAATTATTAGGAGGAAGGTGGGATCAGCTAAAAATGGAGAGACCTGAACAATACTGGGCCATAGTTTAAACAAATTGATTGTGGGAAGCAAGAGCCAAACAGCTTGAATCTTTCTGGCTGGCAAACAAGACACTCTGGGGGAGAAGGGGCATATCCCTGTATATAGTCTCCCTTTATCCTAAAGCTGTCCAGCACCTTATGGATCCAATCAAGTTTCTCATCCATTAAAAGAGTGGGTGACATTTGGGAAGATGTTATTTACTCCAGTATACAATGGTGTACATGAAAAAGTTAACATTTAACAGGAATTGCTACACCCTTTCAGGCATTGTAGGAGCAAATAATTATAGATTTGATGGCTCCAAAGCTATAATGGGTGTAAGGTAAGCTTGGTCAGACTTGCCTAGAAAGATCTGCTTCCATCCATTCTTCCATGTAAAGGTGATCATGTGGAGTAATCCTATTCTTAAAACTCTACCAAAGATTGATCATTTGAGAGATGCTTAGTGATTTAGATACACTGCTGTCTCTGACCCAATGGAATACAGTTGCATCTAATATTTAAAAAAGCAACTATAGAACGGAGACTATGGCTTATTCACCAAGCAACTACAGAACTGAGACTATGGCTTATTTACCAAGCAACTAAAGGACTGAGACTATGGCTTATTCACTTTTTCGAATCTGCTGGTCCTCACATAGCCTAACAGTAATGTGCCTCCTAAATGCTGACCATTGTTGGAAGTGTAACTCCACTGCTACTATATTAGCTCATATGTTTTGAGAGTGCTCTTCTATCGAGAATTACTGGTATGAGGCAGGTCAAAGGACCAATTTGATATTGGTTGCCAAGTTGGAGCCCTTCCCCTTCAGTTTCATTCTTGGATATATTCTGGATACCTGAAGGTAGCAAGGTTCCAATGTTCAGCTTTGTTTGCTAAAAAATTAATCCTACAAAAATGGAAAAATCAATCCCCACTAAACATTGATGCCTGGCTCACTGATATGGCTGGCCTCACTGCTAACAAATGTCTTGCAGTCCGCAGAAGGGAAATACCAGATAATTCAAAGCAATTTGGACTTTTTAGAGATCTATAATTAAAGTAGTAGAGCCTGAAGATAGATACGTCTCTTCCCCATCTCTCCTTTATTCTAACTCTGTTTACTTTGTGTATTATGATAAATCTGGTGTTTTGGTATATTTGTTGTATCTGGAAAAAATATTAAATATTATAAATAAATAAAACAAAGTCAACATTTACCAGAAGTGATATGTAAAGTGTTATTCTTGTAATTATTTCCCATGAAGTTGGATCCCTGTCTCTGTGTGATTCTGGACAGCACAATTATTTTAGGTCCTGTTAGCAGTGATGACCAATGTACATATGTTCATACATGAACATAAGCAGGGTTAAAGGCAAAATGTTTCTCCCTGGTTGATTTCACTGAAATAAATTAATCCAATCCTCCATGGGAACTCACCAGCATCTTTACTCCTTACACACTCAGGAATTCCTTATACCCACTCTCCCTCTTAAGAACCATCCTGCTTGCCACGTCTACTGCATTACAAGAGAGCTCTGTGTCTGCATATACATAAATAGTAATAGAAAATGTGTCAGCAGATGGTACCCAAACACAGGTACTTGGGTTTTGCAGGATCAATGAAGTGTGTTGTAGTTGTGCACTGCAAATAACTTCCTTTATGCCTTTCTTTACATGAGCTCTTAACATGCTCCTTTCAGAACCTATCAATCACTGCACCAGAATCAGCCAGAGGGGTTGCAACAGAATGATACAAGATCTCCCTCCCAAGAGGACTTGAGAGTGCTTTCTCTGAAGTCCTCCCAGCCCACAGAACAAAGGAAAGAAGAACTAAGATGAAGACTTAAAGTTGTACCCCACCACTTGAAAAATAATGTGTTTTGCTAACACTAGACAGGCAAAACAAATGTACATTTTTAAAACTTATCTACTGTGATCTATTGATATTATTGCACCAACATTTTAAAATAAAAAGCATTATGTGATAAATGTGTAAAATAAATATATATAAATAAAAAGCTTCATATGTAATTTGTTTTAATTGTTCTAGTTTTCCCCTGAAGATTTTGTGTATTCTTAGCCAGAGTACAGATAATATGTCACTGTTTTAGCTTTGTAGCTAAAGTGCTCTGTTATGTTCCAGGATCACCAGGATCATACGGCTTATGGGACAGAGCAGTGTGTATCTGGAAATCTGGTTTATGGAAAGTTGAGGAATATTTTGAAGTTAACCTTTTTTAATTTAAATGAATGCTAAAAATGAAACACAAGAATATCTTATTTATCACTAGGAATAAAGTGTTAATACAGGAGATACACAAAGAGGAGAAACTACATATGATGTACAGTTTAATAAGTCCTGGGAAATCACTCATAAAACAAATTCATAGCACACCCAGTTTATATCAAAGGCGGTATTCATGGGTTAAAAGTATAGGAAAGTTTTAGTGTGTATTTTATCCACATAATTAACTTGAGTTAACTTATATTAGAAGCTGTATGAAGTTAATAAGGAACAGTTAACAAAAATAAGATTTCAGTTGGATTCCTCACTTTCTGAGGACAGTTACGACCACAGAAGTGCAGAAGAAAAAGTGCAAAGGGTTTATGGTGATAAACTGAACCTCTGTATTAAAAGCCCATTAACTATGGGACAGAAAATTGAATTCAAGCAATGGAAGAATAATTCTAATTGTAATGAAACACACTCAGTCAGGACTTCTAAACACTCAGATCGGTAAAGACTCTGAATTGTGATGAGCTGATTAAAAAGCAAAGATGGAGATTGGAAGTAAAGGAAAAGAATCCATGCTGTTATTTTTCAATTAAAGCTAATCTAGTTTAAATTAATCATGCTTTATATGTCAGTGTTCACAATTTACTGTTGCCACACAATGTAATAAAACAACATTATTCTTTTTTTTTTAAATTACAGCATTATGCTTTAGTTGTAGGTTTTGTTCTCTACAGTAATTTTGGAAAATATCATCCAAACATGTAGACCTCTATACACTATTGTAATCAAAATAAAATAAGTAAATGACTATGTGGGAAGAAAGAGAAGAAGAAAAAAATATAACAACCAAAAAAAGCAACTTTTTTAGCCAAGATAGAAAATTAATGTATAAGCTGTAAAAACCATTGTGAAAAATTGTGATTCTGTGATTGTCTCCAGGATAGAGAGCAACAACCATTTCAATAACTTTCAGGTAAAGGTGAGAATATTTTAAATCAGATATAATCGGCGTACTTATTTTAAAAAAGGGACGGGCTTTGTCATCACTGCACAAGTCCCTTTGATGTTGAGTTTCATATTTATTCGGATTTTAAAGAATAATAATAATTAAAAAAATCAAGGCTCTGGGTCCCCTACCATTATTAATAACACAAAGTCTCGGCAAAATTAAATAATAACTTGAGTAGAAACTTGGCCAGAATCTCACCTACGAAAACTCCATTCCACCTCTTCATCATTATAGGAAAAATACCTCAACCTTCTCCAAAATCCGTACGACACAGGTGTTTTTTGCACCATGGTGGCAGGCTGACACTATGAGGTCTGAGTAGGAGATGGCACCTGTGGGAAGAAAACCCTCCATGGTCTGGGTGCCACCTACTGGGAGTATTTATTATTTGTACGACTGTAGTGCCTAGTAGCCCCAGTCATGGACCAGGACCTCATTGTCCTAGGCACTGTAGGAACACATGACAAAAACATGGTTCCAGCCCCAAAGAGTTTAAAATCCAACTATGACATCGCTTTTATATTTACACAGCAACATATCTCCGGTAAAGTTTCAAGATAAGGAAACAAAGTTATTTAGCTGAGATGTCTATGTGATAGATCTGACAGATGAACTATTATCAGAGATTGAGGCGATATGTTGAAACAATATAAAATAATCTAGAGAAGACCTATTGGGAACTTCTGTTCTGAGTCACATAACATAACATGGGGACAGTCAATGAAACTAAAAGGTGGCATTTTGTTATGCAATTGAAATGTGGAATTTTGTTTCGTGAGATTTTTTTTCATTCAGTTTCAGCATAGAAAAAAATTAACATCACAGAATTTCCTGCATAACAGAAAACCCAGTTCCCTCTCGGCTCAAACCGGGAGTAGTGCAGACTGAGATGATGGCTGGAAGTGCAGTCAGCAGCTGCTGATGTAACATGGAGAATACTGCTTAATATTCATACTAGAAAAAACAGCACCCACCCTCAATTATACATCAGCAGCACTATGAGCTCATCATTCTTGCTTGGCATGAATCAAACAATAAGGGCTTATCTACGCTTAAAACACTACAGTGGCACAGCTGCGCAGCTGTAGCATTTCAGTATAGACACTACCTATGCTGACTGGAGGGATTCTCCAGTTGTTAATCCATTTCCAGAAGAGACGGTAGCTAGGTCATCAAAAGAATTCTTCTGTTGACATAGCACTATCTACACCAGGGGGTTAGCTGGGATAGCTACATCTCTCAGGGGTATGGGGTTTTCACACCCCTGAGAGACGTAACTATAACAATATAAAATGCTAGTGTAGATGAGCCTAACGTCTATTTCTCCAAAGGATCATAGTAGCCAGGTTGATTCTGTATCTGTTGCCTAAAGAGAGAATGGGCAAATGAAGTGCACTAATGCTTTTCAGCCTTTACAGCCATCTGACCTACCTCTGGATATCCAACACAGAATATCCAGAACAGAAAAAATAATGTGGACAAAGAAGAAATGTACTATACAAGCTGGATTTTCAAAGGTGATTAATGGATATTTTTAGAAGTGGATTTCTTTTTTTGCCTTTTTCAGTTGAATGTTGCTTGCTTGTTTTGAAAATACTCGTGACTTTCTTATTGAAATGTGGGTATGTGGATATCCTGCCATTGAAACTAGTTCATTTTAGTCAAATAATTATTCTGATAAATGCAGGATTTGTGAGTGTCTTATTGTATCTCCATGGGATATGAAATGGATAAAAACTTTCAGATGAAATAAAAAGCAAGAAATCTACTGTATCTGGCCAAGAGAAGAGAGAGAGCAATAAATCTTTTCTCTTTGTTCTCTGCAGAAAAGCCACCTACAATCCCGGTTCTTGTCCTCCTTGAGTACAAGTTGTGGGAGAATCTCGTGTCCCACCAGTGCTAACTCCCCCGAAGTGGCAGGCAGTGATATAGATCTGCTCTTTTCTTCTCTGGATTGTAAACCAGGTTGGCATGTGAGCAACCAATCCTGAACGCTGTTAATGGTCATCATAGCCCAGGGCTACACTAGGGGAGGGGGTCGATCTACGATACGCAACTTCAGCTACGGGAATAGCGTAGCTGAAGTCGGCGTATCGTAATCGGCTTACCTGGCGATGAGGACGGCAGCGAGTCGATCGTTGCAGCTTCCCCGTCGACTCCGCTTCCGCCTTTCGATGCGGTGGATTGCCGGCGCCGACGGGGAGCGCGATCGGGGATCGATTAATCGCGTCTTAACGAGACGCGAAAAATCGATCCCCGATAGATCGATTGCTACCCGCCGATCCGGCGGGTAGTGAAGACCTGCCCATAGTCTCTACTTCACTCATACTCCTGGAGAAATTCTGCTAAGAGCCCTTGACCACACTCCTAACAAAGGCCCCAATTATCTATGTGCTTCAGTTTACTCACATATGAGTATTCACAAACTGAGAGTTGTGTTTGTAATAAGCATTTGCAGGATTGGGGCCAAAGTTTGTGGGAAAAGGCCACAGTATTGATCTTACTGTAAAGTTCTTCTATTTCCAATCTATGTTTTTTGCTGACTGTGTCAAAAGTCCTAGGCTCACGTGAATCCTATTGGAATCAATCTTTACAGCTTTAATTAAAAAGTGAGTTGAAAAATAAAATGATGATTTATGCATCAAGAAATTAATAAATGGGAGTTGGACTGCCTGAAGTGCATTAATTCACCTGAAGGGTTATTTACAATTAAATAGATAAGGGCAAAGAGCTAACCACAACTTGATATATATCTATTTTTAAAATATGCATCAAGTGCCAGACAATATGAGTATTAATGAACAGATTTTCTGCACTAACAAACAGTGCCTTAGGAAAATATTATCCACTTATCAACTGGCTAAAAGTATAACACTAAAGAACAAGGACAATCTGAATCTAATTATGAAATAACACCACCAGCATAAAACTAATGACTGGTATATTGCACAGTATTTTCAATTCCCACCTTAAAATAGAAGAAACAAAACACCAGATGATGTCTTAATGCTCATGTGACTTCTTCTCAGACTAGCAAATCAATAATATATATTTACTGTCAGCTAGAAAATGATACCATCACTCAGGATCAATAGTTTTTTACAGTTATCCCCAATGGGGTTATTAATCTAGGAGTAAGGTACTATTTATTGCAAAGGTGGCAAAATCTGGTCTCCTGCTTACTGGTCTATGTGTCAATTAGACAAATCCTGCATTTTGGATAAAATAAAAGGCTTTATTACTTGAACTGAACAAAACCCAGCCTGATCCAAATAGTTTTAAGGTTAATACCTTTTTAAAGTCCCGTCCCACACCCCTGCCCTTATAAAACATGCTAGTTTAACAGCTGTAAAGACCAAATACTTTTATTTATTAACAGAACAGGCTCAGCACAGTCAATAGCTGTACATGTCTTATGCCACTTATTATATGGCTTAAAGCAAGAGATAATATTTTCACTTGACTTTAGCAGCACGAATTTTTAATACATAAAATTGTTATTTTTGAAAAAAGAATGTGCTCTGTGCGAACCCCCATAATGTTGTTATTATTCTGATGCCAGCAGAATGAAAGTATTGGTATAAAAGAGTTTGAAGGAAAGATGAAGGAGTGACGTGTTGATTTACCACTTGAAACAAATGCTGGGTATGTTCCTGTCCAATGGAAGTAAAATTAAAATGTTGTTTCATTTCCAGATTACAGCATTTTGTTGCTTAAAAAAGAAAATCAACAATATTGGGCATAGAAAGAATTATACGAATACTCAACTTCTTCATTAGCCCATTTATTCACAGTTGTTTGTTAAATTAGAGAATCTCACTTTATGAAAGCATGATGGACAAAAGAGCTATAAGGGCTAGGCAGTGATTAGTCCCACACAGTTGCACAAGTGGAGAAGAGCATACAAGGAGCTGTCTCTATCTTGAACCCGTTTTCAGACATCATCCAAAATCTTAGTTATAGTGCTCCTGGTATGGAAGGACTTTGGAAATCTAGTACTAAAAGTCACATCAGAAACCTCAAAGGGAGCTAACAGGATAAGGCAAGGATGAAACTATGGCCTATTCTCCCATATCCTCTCCTCCATTGTTACCAAAGTAGCTGGGCCAGCACAAGAAGTTTGTAAAGTACACCTTGTTGAATATTGTAGTAGCTATCCTTAGTCTGTGTGCTTGCACAGTGGTTGTGGAGGCTACAGAAGAAATTCAGTAGCTGCTGAATATTGTTGAATATTGTAGTAGCTATCCTTAGTCTGTGTGCTTGCACAATGGTTGTGGAGGCTACAGAAGAAATTCAGTGCTGTTAAATTTATTTTACATTGTATCTGAGATCAGTATCAGGCCCATCAGACTTCATTTCACTGCACAATATATTTATATACTGGATAATCATTGCAGAGTATGCTGAAGAGAACAATCCTGCTTTAGCATGATAGACTAGATGCCCTAATACTATAAGCCTCTTTTATCTCTAATTTATATGACTAGAATTATATAAAATCAGATTACAACACTATGAATATTTAACTCTTATAGTTAACCAAAACAGTATGTAGAAACTACTCCCTGAACACTTTACAAACTGCCTGTACTAGCCAACATTTATTAAAGGTATAATTTCAGCATTTAGAGTGACGCATTAGTCACATAACTCTCATTTCTCCATATTACTCTCCGATGTAATGCAAATGATTTCAGTGGAATCATAGATAGGACCAGGAGAGGCCATCTAGTCCATCCTCCCACATTAAGGAAAGCCCAAGTATTCCTAAAAAAATTGGCGTTTAACCAGGAGTTAATATGACCATTGATTTTAGTATAGGATACATGCAGTGATTTGAAAATGTAGGGGTGGGATGTTTATGTCACCTGAAAGCCCTATCTAAAAATAATAATGAATTAAGAAATGTATAATATAGTAAAAGCACACCTAGAATCTTTATAATTTAGCAGCATATCAGATTATAATAATTTTGTGTTAGTAAATTGACATTGTAAATGAAGGGAAATTTAAGATTGTCAGGCAAAATTCTGCAAGTCCTTACTCTCTTCTTAAATCAAATTCATTGCCTGGTTTGCTTCAGTAGGATTTAGCCCTTCATATTCAAAAGGAAGTTGCTCAAAATATGACTTGTACTTCTGTAGGTATAAAACGTGGGCAATGGCTTTAACAAATGTGATGACTAATAGGCCAGAGCTCTTAACGAAGTTGCAGAGCAGCTAATGAATTTCTTGGCAAATGAAATGTTACTTCCATGCATATGGACACGTCTGTCCATTGTTCTTTTATAGAGTATATAAACCATTTGGAAAAGCTTCATCCAAATCTTAAACTTGTAAAGATAAGTGTTCAGGCCCTTGTATCCCAATAAATGATTGCTGCCATCAAGAAACAGTAATGATGCCTTTATAGTACCTGAGTTTAGTATGACTCTGAGGAACCAGAACCTACTATGTACTAGTAGTTAGAGCAGGGAAGCCCCTAATATATGTGTTCTGGTTCCTGGCTCTGCCATTTATTGCTGTACGGTCTTCTATGTATGGTAATTGTGTGGTCTTCTATATATAGTAATTGTATGGCTTCAATTAGTGCCTCACAATATTTAATTCATTTACCTCACAATACTCTATGTTAGAGATGGTTAAATGAGATACAGAGAGACTAAAGCCCAGATCCATAAAGGTATTTATGCTTCTAACTTCCACTGTCACCCAGGATGTGGGGTGGAGCAGGAAATTGAACCTCAATTTTCCGAGTCCCAGGCTAGCACCCTACAAGTGTAGCAGCATCCCTCCTCCCCTTATCTTGGGCAAGTCACTTCAGCTTCACTCCTCCTCAGTTTAATTGACTGGGGAAAAGGTATTATAGAGCTCACAGGAAGGTGGTGGCTGTGAGGTTTTAATATTTATAAAGTGCTTTGAGAGCCAAAGATGGTAAAAAAAGCAACACAGGAATACAAATGATTATTACAGTTGATATGTGCTCAAACATATTCCAGAATTGTTTGTGAATGCCAAAAGGTTTCCTAAGTGATTATCTGTCCAACAAATTATATTTGAAGTATATTATTTGTTATTTCCAATTTACCTGTTAAAACTCTTTCAGTCACCTAACCAGGCGACTGGAACAAAACCATGTGACCACCCTACACACACCTAATATAGCAAGTAACTGAAGTGAGCAGTTTTCAAACACCAATGGTCTGAAAGTTTCTCTCTTATACACTTTTTGGAAAATGCTTACGAATAATGAACAAATTTGAAATAATCAGGATCAGTTCACAAATTATTTGCAAACAGGAAAAAAGCTGTATCTACACTGAATACTATTTACAATTAATAAATCAACTGGCCTCTTTCATAACCAAACATAATTTAAAATATATTATTGGATACAGAAGCAACAGAAGATAGGCACTGACAAATTGATATAAAATATGAATGAGGCAGTGTGCAAGGAGTTTAAGAAATCCTCTACACAGAGAACAACAAAACTAATGGACAAAAGAAGATCTAATACATTTTCTTTTTCATCATTTTATAACATTGATATTACATAACATATGTTGCTGAGGGTATCAGAAATTATGTCAGGGTGGTACATATTTGTTGCAGCACCATCTTTTGGATAACAAAGAGAGGCTATAAAAGCAGAGCAATTTATGTTGCCCCTCAGACCCTGTGGTTGACCTTATCTCCTGCTTCCTGCCTGAATAGCATCCTTAAATACAGTAGACTTGACTTCAGTGTACTTAAATGTTTTTCTAAGTAGGGGACTAAGTGCTGTTACAAAGCCTTTCACGTCGAGCTCACCGGTTTGAGTCCAGCTCAGATAGTGGCCTCAACCCAGTTCCTATAGTGTATACGTCCATATCACAATACAGTTGTGAAATTGGTCCAGTAAAATATATTGCCTCATCCACCTTGTCTCTCTAATATCCTTGGACTAACACAGCTACAAAAACACTGCACACAGCACAATAAGTACTCTTGTTGGCCACAACAACCATTGGGGCCTGTATCTGAAAAGCAATAAAGGGTAAATTAAACTCATGCATCCTTAGCTGGTCAATCCACATAAATGGCCCAACTCTCCATTCTCCTGCAACATGTGCACTTAAGTACATTGGTGAAAAGTGTGTGTAAAATGCTACCACTCATTTGACAGCATTTTACATCCACTTTGAATTGGTATAAACCAGTGCACAATCAGGCCAAAACTGTTGTCAATAATTGATTGAAAGGAGTAGAAACAATTAAACCTAAGTTTTAATAACATGAATAATGCAATAGCTAAACACATACTATAACTTACAAAAAATGAAACCGCCCTTAACAACCACCCTTCCCCAACCTACAATTCCATTAAAGTGGGTGCATTGCTCTCTGAGCAACCACACAGTTTTGCAGTTGTAGCCCTGTCTTCCTTTCATGCACCATGGTATCAGAGCACCTGAGGATCACAAACTCAATCACCAGTTTACCACTACTCCTCTACTTAAAAGTGAGAGCACACCCCTTGGAATTCAATAATCTTTGATTAAGGAAAGGAGACTTTTTTAAAATATAAGTTTGAAAGGGTTAAAGTTTCTTCTTCCAAACTCACTAGCAAAATCAGCATCTTTTTGCAACTCTTCAGGGAACTAGGCATTTCTTCAGCATTCTGTTAATCACATCTGGGATTCAAATGAAAGGATAATATACAAAGACTAACACTATACCTGCCAGCACTTGCAATCAAGCAGAACACACAGGATTGTGGTCGTCATCACCATAATGTGACTACAACCAAACAAAACCTTTCAAATGCTACTACAGCCTGACTAATCCTACCCCACAAAACCTAAAAGGAAAAATCACGAAATAATAAAATCATCTCCCATAAAACTTTTCAAGTGAGTCTTCATTGACATCCGTAAAGGTATTTGATGTTAAAATGACTCCATTATTTATTGTAAATGCATGAAAATCATTTTGACTTCATGATGAAAATAGCTTATTCCCATTCAATGCACTAATACAGCAGCATGACTAAGCATATCAGCACAGGCAGCACCAAGTGTCCTACTCTATCAAGCAATGGCTAGTTTTGGTTTTATTCTGGGTGCACAAATATACAGATCCTAGTATTCTTTTAATTACATGCATTTTATACCTACAAAAAAGTTGTGAGACTGGGTCATTATGTCAGCAATAAGAAAAGGGAAAACCAGAAGAAAATTGATAAAGGTACTTACTAGCTGGAAGAGATGAACATGCAGCAACTAGTTGCAAAATGGCCAACTTTAGGGCTGCGGCTGCTTGACTCTGCCAGATTTAGAAGGCTAGCCCCAGGAAGACATGCTGCAGTGGCGAGAGGGAGAGGCCCAGGTCCTAAAAGACAGGATAGTAAAATAGGGAGAGTGAAAAGTGAGAAAGAGGTCACTAATTATGGTGCTTATTGAAAAGGGGCAGCATTCTTGTTGCATATATTGCCACTATATCCCACCAATGAGAAAACAAACAAATCAAACAAAAAACAACAAAAACTATGGGACATACTATGGCTTTTATGTAGTAGGTATCAGTTACCAAAAGCAGCTAAGTAATTATGACTGGCTTTCATCCCAATCCCATTTTTCTTTCTGTGTTGATGGCCATACTGGGAAATGATTTGGTGTTTTTAAAGACCTATTCTGTCATGATTGTGTTAGTAAGTCAGGGATTTCAGAATCATATTCCACATTTTTAATTATTATTAATGCTCTCTAATGTCATTAGGATATGCTGGAGTTTAGCAAAGTGACAAAACCTGTCAAATCATCTCAGTGGAAAAATGCTGCTCCTGTATTAAATTAATTAAAAGGAGAATGAGCCATGCTGATCTGGCTCAATGTCAATTCTGCTATTCACATTGGGCAAGGTTGCTTATTAACAAAGTCAATTCCAAATGTTTATATGCTGCTAAAAATGATTTGGACAATCACCTGTTATTTTCACTCAGTCAGTGTTTTTACATTATCACATTCAATTAAATTAGAGTGCAAGACAATGTACAAGGGAACTCCTTTCACAGAGGAGTGTTCTACCGCACCACTAGCTCATAGTCAAAAGTGCAACCTTTTAATACAGTGTAGGAGATTTAGAAATAACATATCTGTCAGAGATGCTCTGCTAGTCAATAAATACAGAGAAACAGTCTGATTCTGCTTTTACTTACACCACTGCAATTACATTGATTTTAGTGAAATTACTCCCGATTCTCCTCTTCCTTTGATGCAAATCAGGCCCTGAATGTTTATGAAAAGGAGTGCTATGGCAGACATTGTGAGGTGGGGATGTTGCCCTTAGGCCCTGTCTACACTTGCATAAATACCTGGGTAGTGGATCATGTAATGCTACCATACCTGGTCTGAGAGTCCATGTACACTGTGTTGGACCTGGGTCCAACTCTGTGTACACGTGTATACCTGCATCCACACTGGCATTGTCATTATGTAACGTTAGCACTACCATTTCAGAGCGGTATCTCAGGGTTCTGTGCATCAGAGGAAGACACTGTAGGAACTATTGTCTGTGTATTGTTCGTACTGTTCCCCTCCCCACCTTTACAAATTTGCTGATGGCAATTCCTGATCATGTCACTCCTCACTGCTATATAGATATGGAGAATGATGGTATTGTCACAGCGCTTGTTGATCATCACAGGAGAACATTGAGGGACAATCAGCACAATGTAGTGAGAGCACAACATTTTGGAAACCTGGGATGGCCAGCAGTGGCTTCAGTACTTCTGAATGAGGAAACAGACCTTTCTGGAGCTGCATGAGGAGCTTTCATAAAACCTCCAGTGCCAGAACACTCAATTTATGGAAGCCATACCAGTGCAAAAGCAGGTGGTTATTGCCCAGTGGAAGCTGGCTACACCAGACAGCTATAGGTCACATGAAAACCACTTTGTGGTTGGAAAGTCCGCTGTCAGGGTCCTCGTTGTGCAGGTTTGTGAAGCAATTAATGCTGTGGTTTATCCACAGATGGTTGGGATAAGAAAAGTTCCAAAAATAATAGCTGGGTTTCCAAACTGTGTGAAACCCATCAATGGAAACCCTATCACCATAATTTGCTCACCACAAGAGCAAGTGAGTATGTGAACCAAAAAGTTTACAACTCATTTGTTCAGCAAGGAATTAGTGGACAACTGAAGCAGATTCATGAATGCAAATGTGGGAAACACTGGAAAGGTTCATGATACCATGGTACAGAGCAGATCAGGATTAATGGATGAATCATATATTTGTAGGTTTTAGTACATGTAATTATAATGATAAATTCCCAGGGCAGTGTGTGAGTTCACCCTACTCCCACCACACACACAAAAAGAAGTGCCAGAATGCAATCCAATTTAGAGTGATGGTTCCAGAAGTAACAGAGCTGCATTCTGGTACTTCTGGAACCATCATTCGTAAATGATAGTATTGGATGTATCTGAACTCCCCTTTGGGTGCTTGGAATGGCATTCTGGAGCACTCTGGAATTACTTGAGCCTTTCCCTGGTGGAATCATGTTAAGGAAACTCCATGAAAGTCAATGGGATTTGAATGTCTAACTCCCATGTACGCCTTTCAAAATCTCACTTTAAAAATTGTGCTATGATTTATATTTGTACCATATTTCCATAAATACAGAGTTCCATATTATTGAATAATTAGCATGAATTACATTTATTTTTTTTTAAATACTAAAGATGAAATATATGTACTGGTTAATCTTTTTCTGAATCTGAGCCCTTGAATGACATTACCAGTTCCTGGATAAATATGGAAAGAATGTATTTGCAAAATGATAATCCATTCTTTCTTCTCATAGCAGCTTTCCTAGCTGCAATGTTATGGGTATACCAAAGTTTTTTGCAAAGTTAGCTGTTACCCTTTTCTCTTTGTGAAGCCTTAGTAAACATACTGTAACACAACAGGGTTACCATATTACATAATTAGTATTGCTTTCTCTGTTTTCTCTGTGTCATGATGACAGCAGAGAGATCAAAAATGAAGAGTCTTCAGAGGCTAGAAAGACCTGCTTTGATGTGGAAAATAATCCACGGAGAAAACGGAAATGGGCATTGGGATGGAAAGATTTTGCTAAAACAGATCAAAAGAAACTGGCCCTGAAGAGAGTTGGTTGCACAGTAATTGGATGTTTCCTTCTGAAGGGGCTGATTAATGGTAGAAGAACTGAAAATTTACCTTTAAGCTCATGCCTTGTGAGATTTAGATTTTTATATATGCATACATTTATTGGAAATAATCCAAATTTTATTTGTGCTAAAAACCATATATTTCAGTATACTTTTAACACAGTACCTTGTGTTGTAAGTCCAAGAAATTATGCCTCTTTCAAAATTCTGCACATTGTATTATTTCATACAGAACTAGTGAATATAGTAAAACAATATGCTAAATTTATATAGATATTGAATTAATATAATGAATATTTAACTAGTCATTAAGTTAGGACACATATTGAATTGCCAGAAGAATAACATTTCACATTTATCTCATATCATATACAAAAGCTATGACAATTTAAGATAAAGATAGAAGGCTACTTTTACCACTGGTGTAAATCATACTACATTGAAATCAATGGGTTTCCTGAGCAGGGCTTCATCTAAAGCATACCGAAATCAATAGAAAGACTCAATAGCTTTGGATCAGTCCCCTAATCTATAATTAAGTGCTGAAGCAAAAAAATTATGAACGGAAATGTTCTTTAAACTACATGACTTGACTATTACTTAACAAATAATTTTAAAAAAATAATTATCTTTATTTCCTGGATTATAACAGCATCACTACTTCCAGAACATAGATATTTATAATAGCATGTTTTCCCCCTCCTTCTTCAGTTTGGCACATGAAATAATTCACTGTAACAAGCCACAATGTGATTTAATTTAATGTCATAAAATATCACATTGTTGTGTCAAGATGCTATTGATATTTCTTTGAATGAAAATATCCAGGAGATAGTTTGGTTTCTTTTGCATAAATTACCTTAGCTGCATGTTAAGCTATTAACCAAAGGAATTCAGAGTAGCCCATAGGTTACATAAGAACTTAAGAACGGCCATATTAGGTCAGACCAATGGTCCATCTAGGCAAGTATGCTGTCTTCCGATAGTGGACAATGCCAAGTGCTTCAGAGGGAATGAACAGAACAGGCAATCAATAAGTGACCCATTCCCTGTCATCCACTCTCAGCTTCTGGCAAAGAAAGTCTAGGGACACATGGTGATGTGGGATACATGGGGTGGGGATGGTGTCGCATCCCTGACCATCCTGACTAATAGCCACTGATGGACTTATTCTCCAGGAACATATCTAGATCTTTTTTGAACCATGTTATAATTTTGTCCTTCACAACATTATCTGGCAATGAATTCCACAGGTTGACTGTGTTTTGTGTGAAGAATTACTTCCTTTTGTTTATTTTAAACCTGCTGCCATTAACTTCACTGGGTGATCCCTAGTTCTTGTGTTATGTGAAGGGGTAAATAACATTTCCTAATTCACTTTCTCCACACCAGTCATGATTTTATAGACCTCTCTCCTATACCCCCCTCAGCTGTCTCCTTTCAAAGCTGAAAACACCCATTCTTTTTAATCTCTCCTCATACAGAAGCTGTTCCTAATAATTTTTGTTGCTCTTCTTTGCAATATTTTCCAATTCTGGTATATATTTTTTCAATGGAGCAACTAGATCTGCACACAGCATTCAAGGTGGGCATACCATGGATTCGTAGCGAGGCATTATTATGTTTATTGTCTTATTATCAATCCCTTTTCTAATGGTTCATATAATCCTGTTAGCTGTTTTGACTGCTGATGCACATTGAGCAGATGTTTTCAGAGAGCTATCCACAATGACTCCAAAATCTTTCTTGATTGGTAACAGCTAATTTAGATCCCATCTATTTGCATGTATAGTTGAGATTATGTTTTCCAATGTGCATTACTTTGCATTTATCAACATTGAATTTCTTCTGCCATTTTGTTGCTCAGTCACCCATCCACCCCCATTTGACATTCAATTCGCTCTCCACCATTTTGTGTTAGGTATAGTACTTGGGAACGGAAAATTTCAGAGGATCATTTGCAAATATCCATGTTTGTAGTGCACTCTTAGCCTTTGGTCAAGCTATAGGCTGTCATTTGTAGGACTTACCTCTGACACATAAAATTATTGTACTTTCTTTGCTTGAGAAAGAGAAATATTAAAAGGAAGCCAGTTTTGCCCTTGTAGAAATCAATGGACATTTTGGTTGATATAAGCAGGGCTGGGCTCAGTATTAAGTAAAGTTGTGCATGAGGTACCCAACATTACTGATGTGTCACCAAAATGAATCAAGTCTCAGCTCTTTATTATGCATTTGTATTATATGGGGATTTCCACAAAATAATCAACCTATTTGAACAATCTACAGTACCTTACAATTATATATGGAAGCAACAAACCTGAGTCTGTTTCACTGAAGAAAACCAAACAATGACTACTTCACTGACTTGCATCCAGTGTGTCTTATTTATTTTCTTTCTAAATGAATACTTATGTCAGAATCAAAGGACAGGAGTGATATTTTTCTGATCTAAACTGGGACATAATCCAATGATTCTATAGCCCTCCTCACTGTACTATCTGTGCATCTCACAATTATCAATTGATTTTATCCTCACAATGCTCCTGTAAGTAGAAGTATTATTTTCAACGTACAGTTGGGGAACTAAAGAACAGGGTAGATTAAGTGATTTACCCAAATTTTTATAAAAGTCTGTGCCTGAGCCAAGTTTCAACTCAAGTCTCCTGAATGTGGCCTTAAGCACTAAACCATCCTACCACCCCTCCTACATCACCCCTACTGGGAACACATCTGATAGAATGTAAACTTTCTTAAAGGAGGAGAAGGTGTGATGGGAAGATGGTTTCCTTATTTTCTCTTTCCCTTGCCTCCTGGCACACCTGCTATATTTATATTGGCTACAGCAGACAGATACCTACCTTTCTGTGCTTTTAATGTTTTTCATCTAGTTTGCTATAGTGTGCTGGTAAAATATTGCTTAGTTCTTGATCACGTCATGATTATTTAATATTTTGAAGGCTTAGATAAAAATATACACAATTAATCTGAAACTGCTTTTGGTCCTTTTTATACAATCAGTAGTAGTGCACTTGTTCTACATGCACTGTATTTCTAAAAGTTTACAATGATGATAATAATTCATTAAGGTGGTACTGTTCCCTCTGATTCACTACAGAGCTGACTGTACCAGTAGGGGAAAGAGGTTTGATCATTGGTACACACATCGCTGTCAGTAAAACTGGTACAAATTTTTTCACCTGAACGATTTGGAAAAATCAAAATATTTTCTGGGAAATGACAATTTTGATGAAAAGTTCAACATGAAATAGTCAAAATGAATCATTTCAACTTTCTCTTTTTGTTTCACTAATGTCTAAACATTTCATTTCAATAAGTCAAAACATTAGATTTGATGTTATTGTTTCAATTAATTTAGATTTGACTTTTATATTATAATATTGTATTATGTTCATGTATTATGTTCATGTATTATATTCAATAATATGTTTCTTATTTTTGAAATATAATAGTTTAAACAAAATTATTTAACATGATAAAGTTGAATTGAAACCTTATAAAAATGAAACAATTTAACATTATCAAAATTATATATTTCTGTGATTCCAAATCAATTTGTTTTGTTTTGTTTTATTTTGTTTCATGGGGAATTAAAAAAAACATATTTGTTCTGATTCTGAATTATATTTTTTCTCAGATGTTATAATTTCCCATGGAACAGAAATTTGGTTTCCCTACAAGTCTCGCTGCCAGTGGTACGATCTTTCATATGAGACATAAAAACAAGTTCTGGCTACCTGTGGTGAGGAAAAATCCTAAAGATTTTTCCATAAGAATAAGGATATTAACTCCAGTGTCCTGGCTAAATTCCAGCTAGGATAACTGCAGTCTCCCTACTTAAATCATACATATTTTCAGCTAAATATACTCTTCCTCTTCCATTCTTGTGCTCTGCTATTATAGTACTATTGTGAGATGTTAAATAAACAATTGCCATTTTTCGATTTCAGAAGTGGCTGCTTCTCAGTGGTGGGTGAAATGCTTCTCATTGTCTTTGTCTTTTGTAAAATGATTCCTGTGTATAGAACTTGTAGAATGCTTTGGGATTTTCCTAGGTGAAAGGTCCAATAGAAAATGTAAACTTGCAATTAACTATATTAACCAGTTCTGAGTTTAATTGGTACAGCATGCCCTGAGCAACCCTATCTATCAAGCCTTACCTAGGATATCCTTTGTATTTTCTTCATTTTAATTTATTAAATGAATCTCTCATCTTTTTACCCCCAGTCTACCTTATTAATTTTTTCAGTACACTGGAGACTTTATGATTTTGGGATATCTGTTATATTCCTGGACATCCCTCCAGTCATGGCTTATGTCTTCGACATCTTTTTTTTTTCCTCATAGCTATTTTTCCTAATTATTCTTTTGACCATTTTCTTGAAGCATTTTGCCCTGTAAAACTTTGATGTTTCCCATATATTTTGTTATTATTTTGCATAAAGGCATTGCTTTGTTATTTTTAATACCGTGTTATGTTTTATTGTCTCTGAATAAGTGAGATGGAGCTTGAAAGACTGTTCTGATATGGTAAAACATGCAAACATTGTATGAATTATCATATGGTTATGATAAACGAGAAAAAATAAACAAATTTGAGGGGTGAGAAGTAAAGCTACAAGAGGAGAAAGTTGTGGACTGCTGCAGTCTCCATGGGCCCAATCCAATGTCCAATGAAGTCAAAAGAGACTTTCACTGAGTTCAATGGGTCTTGGATCAGGACCTCAATTGGACTGCTGTCTATCTTGCCATTTCAAATGGAACAGGATCAGGGCCTTACACTTGATGGTGGCTGAATAATGAAAGCATTCCCCCACGATAAATCATCTATGCTGTACTTGATAAACAAACCAACCAACCAATCAACCAACCAACCAACCAAATTCAAATAATTATTCTCCAAATATTATTCAACCATTTATATAGCTGGTGAATAATGAAAAACAAACAAACAAACCTGTATCTGTGAATAAAAGCCTGATCCAATGCCCTCTTAATTCCATGGAGGTCCTTCTATTGACTTCAGTAGGCTTTGGATGAAGCTCCAAATGCCAACTTCTATAAGTTATTGAATAAGTTAACCAGCTCTTCCTACTTTTCACTTATGTCACATCAATAAACAGTAGACATCTTGACAAATCAGAACTTTAACATAACTAACATCTTCCAGAAACATATTAAATTCTGGGTTCACCTATGGCCTTTGAAAATTATGCAGAAATAATAAATACCTGGAAACACTGAAGACAGATGTGTCCCCATGAAGGAGTAGGTGTCTGCCTTCACAATGCACTTTGGAAAATTGGGGCTCTAGTGAACTTTCCCTCTTCAACATTCATTTTTTAAATTCAAAATATTCCATTTCCGTAGTTCACTATCACATTTTTACCAAAGCCCCAAAAAACAACAACCCTCTGTGAATTTGTTAATATTAGTGACATTAGTGAGTTTTCATTCTGCTAGCATCTTTAGAAAATCTTACCCACTTTCTGTGAAGCAAAGCCCAAAAATTTCATCAAGCCGTTTTCATCCTGGATCTGATCCTGCATATCATTGACCAGCCATGTGAACCTTAATCACAGATGTAGTCCCATTCAGTTCCAAGGCGTTTCACTATCAATCACCTGTTCCTGACATTCCATTATCTTCCCTGACAGTAATTTAAGAATTGAATATATTACCTAAAAGCAGAACTGAACATGTAAAGAAAAGAAAAAAAACTAGTAGACAGTTCCCCAGAATACTGTTATGGACAATTGGAAGGATATGTCAAAATGATCATCAGGGATGCCCTTTGCTCAGGACTCTTTTGGTATATCTACACTGCAGTCAAAACCCCCTGGATGGCCTGTGCCAGCTGACTCAGGCTCGGGTAAGGGGGGCTGTTTAAATAAGGTGTAGACACTCGGGCTGGAGCCTGACCTGTAGGACCCTGCAAGGTGGGAGGGCACCGATGCTTGGGTTGCAGTCTGAGACCAAATGTCTACACCACAATTAAACAGTCCCTTAGCTCAAACCCCATGAGCACAAGTTGTGTAAGTTGGCACGAGACAGCTGAAGGTTTTTAATTGCAGTGTAGACATACCTTGGAGACTGGCTGGGGTGAGGTGTCAGGATGAGGCCAGTGAATGTATCATTATACGGATCCACCAATCATCTCCACCCAAGGGTGTCTGATGGGTTGGAGGGAGAAGAACAGAAGCTGCAGTATTGACAACAAAACAATTTTGTAGTTTAATGGCCTACATGGGAGGATCCCAATGGATCTGTCTAGCATATGCAGATCATTTACTCAGATTGTTAACTGGGACCAGTAGTTGAGCTCTGTGACCGTACATATGTAGAAATGCCTGCAAAGAGGAAGATTTCAGATTCTGACTAATTCAGTGTAAAAAATATTTTAGATCATACAGTAGGTGACTTCTGTAAGGATAAAGAAAGCCACTGTGAAAAAGAACTGAAAAAGCTGGATGTAAAGGAGAATGTATCACATTATGCTCTGGAACTGCTCCAAAATAGGTCAATTCTTAGATTAAATAAATGGAATCCATAAATATTTTTCTCTACTTTGATGTGGTCTCATCTTACTTATTTTATTGGGGCGTGGTCCTGCTTTAATTAAAACTGAAAGTAAGACTTCAATGGATTTCAATGTTATCAGGATTAGAACCTGAATAAATAATATATAATATTTTTCTAATATTTCCTTTGTACAGCAGCTGCCATTGCTATACTGTTCAATTAGTTTCTATGATTTAGTTATTTTGTTTGGTATTTGTGTAAAAAAAATATAATTTGTTAGTTCAGTACTTTCACATTAATAGTCAAGAGAATTTCTGTGGTGAGTAATCTAATTTTGTTTGATGGTTTAAACTTCCCATTCTGCCTGAGCAGAGATATTTATTTGAAGCAAAGAATACCAGTCTGGTGGTGGAGTAATTTATGAGGCATCAATTAAATAAAATTTGAGAACTGATTACACAGTAACTATGAAAATATTTCTGATGACAACCATAATGGGCAAAATGCCTTTTCACAGATACAGCACAACAGCAGGTGAGGAACATGAACCCAATTTTAATACAGCAAGAAAGGTTTAATTAAATGCCAGGACACACAGAAATCAGGCTTCAATCTTTCATTCACAAATCACACTTCAACACATTTACTATAACCAATAGCTCTTATATTTTATTACATTCTTCTATGTTTACTTGCATTGCTATTAATTTGGCTTAGGCTTACATCTGTTCCATTTCCTTTCAAATGTGTGAAACAAATTTATACCAAAACAGGGTTGTATTTATGTGCCTGAGAAAGAAATTTGGTGCTATTACTTAAAACTAATAGCCTCATATAGCTATTCACTTCAGTTCAATTCTTTACCTTCATGTTTTCTTGCTGTTAGCATGATGTTATCATACACTTCCTGTGTGACCTTGGGAAGTCACTCAGGGTCTTGTCTATACAAACACTTGAATTACAGCAAGCTGAGTTGTCAGTCGACCTTGGGCTACCCTGCCACCCCTAACTGTCCATGTAAACCCTGCTGCCATGCATTAAAAGTTTCCTAGTGCTCTTTGATCTACTCCCCTTTTCAAAGTAGGGTAGATCAAAGCACACTATGGAACTTTTAGTGCATGACAGGAGGGTCCACACAAACAGTGTGTGGCGGGCTAGTGTAAGGTAGATTTACATCTCAAACTAAGTGTTCAAGTAGTCAAGCCCTTACTTTTTCTGTCCCTCAGTTTTTCATTTGTAAAAAGGGCATAATGATACTTCCTTTCTCTGAGCCTTTCTCTGTTTAGATCGTAAGCTCTTTAGTGCAGGAACTGTCTCCCACTGTGTTTATATATACTACCTAGTTTAGAGATATATTTGTAGAAGTTTATAATTTAGAGATGCTCCCTCATAAAGGACGGTATTATGAAGATAGGAATTTGGAGATTTGCCTTGGAGGCAGGGTTTGGAAACACCACATGGCTATGTGCAGCAGCTCACTACAGAAGCTCTCCAGTTTGCTTTATTAAAGTTCTATTCTTTTCTCATTCATTGGTTTGTTATTTAATGAACCCCAAGATTCTTACATGGTGTCTGAAGTGCTGACTGAGAAGGAAACTGTAGTCCTTTTGAAGTTAACTCCTGTGTTTGCAACTGAAAGCAGAGACAAAGGGAGGCATCAGAGAAGCATGTGGAGCACCAGGCACTGAGGCTTTTGTATGCATTTGGTGAGCACAATAGTAGCTTGACTAGCTTAAGAAAAAGGAAAAAGCCAAAAATGGATGTGTTGGAACCTCCATCCAGTCTGCAATTGTTAAGCAACGTTGCAGAGAACTGGATAACATTTAGACGAAGATTTGAATTTTATTTAGCAGACACAGGGGAAGAGGAGGAAATAATACAAAATGAAATCATCAGTATTTTTGCATGTTGTTGGGGAGGAAGCACTGGATATTTAAAACAACTTTAAATTTGAAGAAGGTGAAAGCATGAAGTTAAGTAAAATACAGACTAAATTTGCGGGACATTGAATTCCAACAAAGAATGAAACCTTTGAGAGAGAATTTTTTTACATGCATGCAAAATACTGATGCCACCATAGAGCAATATGTCATTGAATTACGGAAACTCAGTAACACCTTTACTTCAGTGGGCTGACAGAGTCTCTGGTCAGAGATAGAACCATTTGTGGCATTAAAAACAATGTTTTAAGAGAGACTGTTCTGTGAAGGAGATTTAACTTTAGAAAAAGCTCTCCAAATATGCAGGGCAGCAAAAACTGCTGTGAAAACGCAAGTCAAAGAGCTAAATTCACCATAAGGGGTTATCTATGTACGAAGTACAAAAGAATATTGCCAGAACACGTCAAATCAAAGAGTAGAAACACTTGATATGAAACATACTGCTGGGGGAAGACTGGATACAGATGGCCACGTGGAAGGTGTGGATCATAGCATGTCCCAAAGAGTGTGTTGCCTTTGGGAAACTCTGTCATAAAGGTGGGGAAAAATAATCATTTTGCAAAATGCTGCTGATCCCAGATGCAGAGAAAGACAATCTGGTTGAGGATTTTTTAATAGACATATTCTGATCTAGCAAGCTGATCAGAGAGACTGGATACCGACTATGACAGTGAATGGAACAATTAATTCACTGAAACTGGACACAGGAGCTCAGGTAAAAATTTTCTCTCAACAAGATTAAGAGATCCTAAAAATAAGACCAAAACTGGGAGCAAGAAAAATAAAAGTAACTAGTTATTTGGGGGAAAATATACCAGTGAAGGGGAGGTGCATTGGTAGCATCAACAGCATGTACAGGTTCCCGTTCACTGAAGTGCCAAAAGAGTTGACACCAATTTTAGGCCTGGCTGCCTGTGAGAAACTCAATCTAGTAAAATGGGTGCTCTCGCTACAAGATCATAGTGAACCTGGCTATGAGGCACTCTTTCAGGAATATCATGACCTGTTTCAAGGTTTGGGTTGCTTGCAATCTGGGTAAACAATCAGGTCCTTCTAGTTATCCATCCATGTAGAAAGGTGCCATTTGCACTCCCTGATAAACTGAAAGCTGAGCTTGCAAGGATGGAAGCAATGTAAGTAACACAAAAAAACTGAAGAGCCAACAGAATGGGTAAGCTTCCTAGTCATTGCAGAGAAAAGTAACGGCCAGCGACGCATATGTTTAGATCCCAGAGACCTCAACAAGACTATAAAACAAAAACATTTCAAACTATCAACCAGAGAAGAGATTGTGGCTCAATTTGCAAATGCTCAATATTTCAATAAATTATCTTCATTCTTAGGTTTTTGGCAGCTAAAATTAACTGAAGAAAGTTCAAAACTATGAACATTTAATATCCCATCTGGAAGATACAGATTCTTATGCTTACCCATTGGCATCGCTTCAGCACCTTGAGTGTACCACAAAACCAGAGAAGACTTTAGAGACAGAGACGCAAGGCTATATAGATCTGACTGTAAAGTCAATTCACATACCTAACAGGAAAGTGCAACAAATAAGAGAGGAAACAGATTAAGATGAATCGTTGGGAATCCTTAGCGAAGTAATAAATAAAGGGTGTCCTAAAGAAAAAACAGTTGCTCTCCAAGTATAGGAGACTATTGGAATGGCAGACATGAACTTGTCGTGATAGATGGGGTGATTTTCAAGGTCAGTAAGGTTGTAATTCTAAGGAGCCTGTGAAAAGAAATGCTACAGAAAATCCATGAGGGTCATTTGAGAAGTTCAAACAACAGAATGCTACAGACGATCCATGAGGGTCATTTGAGAAGTGCAAACAACAAGCATAAGACATGCTGTATTGGCTGCAGACCAATCACAACATCACTAATATACTGATAAACTGATTTTCCTGTTGAAATACAAGCTAATATTTAATAGTCACAGATGATTATTCACAGTCAGCAGGCATGAGAGGAAGTGGTTGGGAAAGGAATATTTGATGCTTCCATTGGTGGAGGGATGCCAGTATTCTTTTATCCCCAGCTCCCAATTAATTTATTCTGCTGCCCCGGACTGGGGGCTTCTCTGCATCTTTCCTGGTCTGTTTATGTTTTCTTGACCTGAGTGGCACCAGGCATCTTTGCTGGTTGCAGCTATTGCTTCTGTCCTTTCATGCTAGCCACTTCCTTTCCCTGCTCTTCTCCCAGCAAGCCCATCTTCTTTTCCCTCCCCCCTTCTCCAACCAGTCTGCCCCGTACCTCCTCTTCTTTACACTAAATCAGCCTGTTCTCATTTATAGAAGTGTGTATTTATAAAACAAATAAAACTACAATATATCGTCTCAATTATAAAGTAGGAGATGTTGCTTGATTAAATTCTGGTGGCTCTAATAGAGTGGGTTCACAGGGCCCCCCTGATATGTTTCATCTGGCTGTGAGCTTAGCTGTCAAGTACATTATCCAGGTAAGCTTTTATAATTAATAATTGTTTATTGTGATAGTGTCTAAGGACTAACTGAGAACAGGGCTCCACTGGGCAGTATGGCACACAAAAAGGCTGTATAGTAGACAGCAAGTTAATTGTAATAGTTTTCTGTTCCTAGAGACTTGTTGATATTTGTGGATGTCCAGAAGCTACTTTGTCTAAACTGGGAATTCAGTTTAGTTTTCTTCTTTTGCTGTTTAATATTTTAATCTTTTTGTTCACTTTTACCTGCAATTGAATGAGTTCCAGTAAATGCTTCAAATATAAAATTATTCTTGTCTTTTAGACTATTTTCCAGTATGCCCTTTGATTGTTCATTAACCAGTGCTGTGTTCATTCTGGTGGGATAAGTGACAAGAGAATAAGAATGAAACGTTACCCATGTTGACTGAAACTGGACAAACTGCTTTTCTTTAGGAGGGAATAAACTTTTCAAGAGATAATATATGATTCTAAAATGATTATTTGTTTATATATTTGAGTTGCCAAAAATGTGCTAATCAATTTGTGGAAACATAAAAAGACAAGAGGGCCAGAGTTACCACAATGAGGATTAGATGCCTGACCTGCTTAGGTACTTTTGAAATTTCCAACTGCAGGTTTTGGCAACTAAATACCTTTGAAAATCTGGTCCATTGTCCCTTCCCCCAAAGACCTTATTCTCATTTAACAATTAATTTAAACTTGGTATTATCTGAGCAGATGTGAGGTTATTGCATAAAAGGAAGCTGGAGCTGGAGAAAATTGACCTGACTAGTAAATTGCTGTTGCGGTGTACAGCAAAATACTTTTGATAAAAAGCGAGTTAGATTGTTTTGGGAGTATTCATTTGTTTTTGCAAAGACTACAGAGTAATTTTTTTCTCTAATTGCATATGAGAGATTGTTTTGTTATTTATTATTCATTTGGATTTTTACAACAATAAAAGTCCAAGGCCTCTATCAAAAATTACAAACACAAAATTAAAAGTAAATAGTAGCTTCTACCTGACAGCCAACAGAACTGAATTCCCCCATGCAGACACAAAATAAACGGGTATAAACTAGTTATCTACATTTAGGCTGGAAATAAGGCTTTAAACCATCATAAAAATGAAGTTCTGGAGCAGCTTTATAGGAATAGTGGGAATAAACATTCTCACTAGTTTTAAGATGGCACTCAGTAAGTTAATGAATAGGATTATAAAACACAGTTGCTTGTAATCGCAGGGGACTAAACTCAGTAACCCAGGAGGTCTCTTCCAGTCTTATGATCCTAGACCTAACCCCTGCACGAAACCCCTGTTTCTACAACAGGCCACACAAATACATAGTGCCTTTAGGGACAGAAGTGCAGGGTGTTTTTGATCTGAGAGTGGGTTGTTGAGCTGGCTCCTGATCTGACAGCTCTTCATGGAGAATGTTCTATTGCCATCCCTTACTCTTTTAAATTGAAAGAAGCCAGTTCAGCTTCCTCCTTTGATTGTAACAATGGCAATACGGCACAGGGAGAGACAAAAGATTTTTCAGGTATACAGGGCCAGTCTTAGGGGCAAGCAATCAGGGAGGCTGCTCTGTGTGCCATATCATTGACAAGCTGGGGGAGTTGTGTGTTGTGGGGGCAGCGTGAAAAATGTTTTCCAACCTGAGCAACAAAACACTAGGACTCGGGCCGCAGGTAGGAAGATTCCAAGCCACTTAGAGCTTTATAGGTCTTAGCACCTTAAATTCAAGGGGAGAGTTTTAATTAGCAAATAATTGGCGCTGAAAGATGGAATTGTCTGTATGTTTAAGACCTACCCTCAGGGAGCTATAGATATGAATAGATGGGTAGCTTGTTGCTCAAGAGGTGAGGATGGCTTACTAGGTAAGCTACTAACATATGACTTAGGAGACCTGGGTTGGATTCTCAGCTTTACCACAGACTTCCTACGTGATAAATGCCTTGTCTACATTACAGAGTTTTGTAGACAAAGCAGTGAAAGTATACGCACTACACTGCTCCTTCCTCCACCAATACCTCCTGCTTTGCCGGCAAAATAAAACCACCTCAATGAGAGGCATAGAGCTTTTTGTAGCAAATTTATATCGACAAAATCTCAGTGTAGACACTGCGCTTAGTTATGTCACTGTAAATAGCCTCCAGGAGGTGTCCCACAATTCCCATCCTGACTGCTCTGATCAGCAGTTTGAACTCCGCTGCCCTGTACACAGGGATCAACCCTTCCCCCTTTAAAGGACTGGAAATTTTTGAAATTCCACTTCCTGTTTTCTCGGCGTGAACAGCTCACATCACATCTTCCCAGCTGACCATGGCAGCTCCATTCAGCACATGCTCTCCTGCTTGGAGCACACCTGAGTTGTTGGACCTGCTGGCACCATAGGCACTGACTCCATGGGTGCTCCAGGGTTGGAGCACCCACAGGAAAAAAATAGTGGGTGCTCAGCATCCACCGGCAGCCCTCCCACTCCCCCCCAACACTTCCCACCTGCAGGTGATCAGCTGTTCAGAGACATTCAGGAGTTTCTGGGGGAAAGGGCGGAGCAGGGATAGAAACAGGTGGGGTAGGAGTGGGATCTTTGGGAAAAGGGTGGCATAGGGGCAGGGCCTGGAGCAGAGTGGAGGTAAAGCACCTCCAGGGAAACCAGAAAGTCAGTGCCTCTGACTGGCACTATGCGGAGAGGAGGCTGTGTAGTTCCAGTTCCGTTCTAGCTGTAGGAACTTCAATACCTATGGTCAGATTTCTTGTGGCATGTTGGATAAGGGCTACAAATGGGACACATAACAGTGCCATGTGAAGATAAAGTTGCTGATACAGGCATACCAGAAGATAAGGGAGTCAAATCGTTGTTCTGGTGCTGTACCAAATATCTGTGGCTTCTGTAAGGAGCTGGACTCCATCCTCAGCAGTGACTCCACCTCCACCACAAAGAGCCCTGTGAATACTTTGGCAGGGCTGGAGACAGCAGACTCAACCCCAAGGATGAAGTTGTGGACAAGGAGGTTGAGGTGGAGGACCAGATGGGACAGGTGACAGGGTCATTCAGTACCATGGCAAGCTGGGACCTCTTCTTGACCCAGTAGGGTTTGAGCCAGTCCCAGCACTCCATCTCTGGCATGCATGATACAGAGGGGCAGAGCTCTGGTAAGTGATATTTTTGAGTTAATACTGCTCGGTTATATGAGGTAGAGCTATCCTCTGCTTTGTTACATTCTAGACGTGGGTGAAGGGATAGAAATGTACAAGACTAGCTGTGGTTGCATGTGCTTCACATTCCCTTGTGCAGCTAAGTAGTATGGCAGAATGGTGTGTTAATGCACACTGAGATTTCCCAGGAATCCTACAGAGAGACCTCTAGGAAACTTTCCTGGAGGTACTCACCAATCCTCTGCTGAAGGTTCCTTGCAGAGCTGCTTTTTTTCCTTCCCCCATTCTAGGAAACTTTCCTGTGCCAATCGGCAATCACTTGTGCAGGGACCAAAGCGGCACACAAATGAGCAGCATAGGGACCTGGTCTGAAGCTGCCTGCATGCAGGAGATGCACCCTTGCATCCTTGCTTACCCTCAGGAATGAGATATCAGCTTCAACGACCCTCTACCTCTAAATGGTGGCAGAATTTACAATGTAGTCCCTAGTCACCTTCAGTGATCCCCTTTAAAAAACACCTAGACCCTTTGACCCAACTTGAGTGCCCCGCCCGGGCTGAATCCACCATGTTTAGGTCATTCATTGAGCTTTGTTCTTGCCAAGGGACAGTGAGAAACTGATTCATATTTAAAAAGAGGTGTATTTTACTATAATGGTTCAATGCTGTGAGTGCACTAACAATCATGCTTCTGTTTATTGTTTCGTGTGCTTTTGTATATGTGGCCTTCAGGGGAACCCCCTGCACGCCGGTTGGTGCCTCCACCAGATAAAGAAGTGACCAAGGAGGACATGTTTCGAGAGATGTTCCAATCCTCAGAGATGGAAAAACAAGAATGCAGGGCACGGAGAGAGACTTTAATTAAAAAATATAAAATAGACAGGCAGGACAGAAAGGAGAGCTGGGAGTGAATTTTAATGGGCCAGGAGCAGATAATAAAAATAATCGAGGAGTAAAACCGAGTCCCTAATCATGCTACAGGCGGAATACATGCATTCTTGCCTCCCCCCACCTCGCCCGCTCCCAGGAACTGATACAGAACTGTTTGCCATGTCCTCCCCAAACTCCTCCCACACATTCCTTGCAACCTCCTGGCCTATCTCAGTACCTCATTACTCCACCCCTTCAGACAGCTTCCAAAATGATAACTGGACTTACACACTGCCCTTCACTGTTATCTTCTTTCCCACCAAGCGTTTTGTGTGTCTTGTTAATTGGTATTTAATAAAAACATACTATCTGAAAGATAATCAATTTGTATTTGTCTCCCACACACATTGGCTGCTTCTGGAATTAACACACAGTGGCATTTGGATCATCTGCAGACTACAAGTCTTGGTCAGTAATCAGATTAAAATATGACCATGCAAATCATTGTTGCTACCACTGTTATATAATTGCAACAAATCTTATACTAAGTGTGACACAGGGCCAGAAAGAGTTAAGCAGCTTGCAGGATAAATGACCAGAGTCAACCATTATAGACATGTTAGAAAAGTATGTGAATGGTCATTAGGACCACTCCATCCTAGATAGGCTAGAACTTTGAAGTGCAAACCTGTATTGTTAAAGAATTGGAGGCGATACTAATTGTATGTGTGTACTTATATCTTGTAGGATGTTAGCCACGTTAAAATGAACTGTAAACATAGTAATATCACTGTATTCATATCTCTTTGAAATGTATTGCAAATCACCTGAGAATGGTGGAAAATGGGCAATTGCCTTATTTTAATCTGTATAGCTAATTACCGGTGATGCTTAGGAAATAAGTCTATTTCAAAGTCTCCATAATTGCCTATTGTTCGCCTAAGAACTCCAAGCTGTCAAAAAAGGCCTCGGACTGTATAAAGAAGTCTTGGGTTCTGATCCTGTCATCTCAGATCTGCTTGATGCTTCATTCAGGGGAAGATTAAGTCATAATGCTGAGATCTCCAGTCCTAACCTGGAATCACCCTGAATATAAACATTGGACTATAACCTATGAACTAATTCTGAAAGAACTCTTTGCAACTACAAAGCTCACATCTCTACTATGAATCTGAATCTCAAGAACTGTACTCGTCTGTATGTTTACTGATCTTTCAACCAATACTCTCTCTCTCTCTCTTTTCTTTTTAAATACATTTTAGTTTAGTTAATAAGAATTGGTGGTAAGCATGCATTTGGGTAAGGTCTGAAATATTCACTAACCTGGGAGGTAATGTGTCCGATCCCTCGGGATTGGTAGATTTTTTTTTTTATATGATGAATAAGATTTTCAGTAATTCTCATCATATTTGACTTGAGTGTCTGGGTGGAGGCCTAAGGCTGGGATACTTCAAGGGAACTGTGTTGCTGGCTTCTGGGTAAACAGTGAGGCATTATAGAAGCTGTTTTGTGCAGGCTTGCTAAATCTAAGTCTTGGAATATCCACCAGCTTTGGGGATTGTCTGCCCCATTCTTTGCCGTTCACCCTAATTGAGTAACTCCAGTGTGACTCCCTGGGACCCTGGTCACATAAGCTTACAGGACTGGGTGGCAATCTCAGTGGAAATTGAGTGTATTCTAAGCTTTCAGATGGAGTTCCCATGCAGGAGGAACAGATAAGCTCAGGAAATGTCTACCTGCCCCCTATATTGCCAGGAAGTGTAGCCTCTTTGTCCAGTAAATAGTGTGAAAGGGACATGGAAACAGAGTCACTACAGAAGTGTATTTTCTTCACTGAATTTTTGGATTAACTCTGCAAACCACTCACCTCTCCGCTGCTAATGAACAGCATTGTGTTCATGCAACCACCAGAGCAGATGCTTCACCCATTCCCACCTCTCCCAACTTCTGCAGAATGGCTGAGCCCAGGGAGAGGACAGACACCAGAGATTAGGAATGGTACAAAACATTTGAAATTGTCACAAGGAGAATGGACTGCTCTGACTACTCTGGAAAACAAACGGTTCCCTTTCCCTTGCCAGACCCACAACCAGCCCCTCTTTCCCTCTCCCCATTCATTAGGGGAAGGAAAGGGGGGTCCTTTGAGGTCTTTGAGCAACCATACGTGTCATAAAACTGTTCCTCCCTCCCCCACGCCCTTTCATAACCCAAACCTTCCCTCATCCCTTTACACACACACAGGCTATATAAGAGATAGGCATAAAGAGAGAGAACCAGATATCTGTAAATTCAAGGCAATATCAGAGTAATCACACAAGCACAGACTGAAGAGTACTGTTATTTTTGCTACTGTGAACTTGTTTGATTACAAGGCTGTAATTATCTTTAAGTATATTCCAACATAAGTCTTTGTCATTAAAAGTCTATTTTCATTTTGTAAGTAACAAATAGCTTGGTGTTTGATATCTGTTAAATTTTGGGGTATGTTGTGTGTGCTTGTGTATATATATTGGGCCAGGACTTCAGGTGACACATTACTATAGCTCCTCTGGCCCATTATTTTTTTATAGTGTGTTATATTTAAGTTACAAATTGTAGCCTATAGGGCTAGCCTGCTTGTTTGCCTATATATCTTTTCTTATCAATTTTATGATGTGTTTGATTATTTGTTTAGTTATAATAGATTTATAGATTTATGTTAAAGTATTTTGGCTGTAACACAAGGGACCTACAGGCCACATCCTGTATGTTAAGCTAAGGGAAAGTTAGCATACATATGTTTGGGACCTTTCACCTAAATAGATAAAGGATGTGTAGGAGCAGATTGGCATAGGGGGCTTCCTAAATCCATACCCTCTGTAAACTTAACAGGTACACCACAAGGAAAGAACCAAAATAACCGGGTAGGACAGAAATAACAAATGTGAGACTGATGTAATGTCATTAATATGTATGTATATGTCATCAATACATACAAACATACCAGCCTATGGAGTAAGTGTTCCCGAACATTTTTGTGGGTGAGGAAACTAAGTTTGCACATAGAAGGAGAGCTCACGTACTCAAGCTGTATAAGAGGTGTGACCCACCATGCCAAGGAAGCTACTAAGTTTCTAAGATTCAGGGTTTCTGAGCTTTGAGCTTCAAGTTTCAAGGCTTCTTTGTTTATTAGCCTATTAGTCTGTTAGTTCTTAATTGTTTTAAGTCAATTAGTTAAGTAAAACTCTAAATTAGTTTCAAAAGCTTTTAACTCTTTAGCTTCTCCTAAGCTCTGCACCTCCCACAGAAGAATTGAGGAACCAGGACCTGAACTCTGTTGGCGTGCCAAAGGTGAGGCTGGTCCTCTGTCTCTTACCACCAGGTTATCAAGTACAAATGCTGGAATATGCCACCAAAGTAGAGGAACCACAGACAATCTTCTACTATAAAAATTGCAAAATTTTGCACAATTCCTGACTAGCAACACTATTGACAACACAAACTGACTAGCCAATACAACTGGCATAATCCATATATTGGATCCAAACACCAACCACCGTGAGGTCTTTTAAACTTCTTAAAGAAAATATTAGGTCATTGCGAGGAACTCATCAAGGTAGGAAATTCTAAGTTAACCAAACTGAATTAACCACACCACCACATCTGATGGACAATCTCACCCACTGAAGCTCAGGAATCCCTGAAAAATAACCACGTCACCATTTACAAAGCAGCTCTGTGTCCCTCAGGGTTCATGAAAGCAAGTTAAGAAGAATTGTAGTCATTGCTAATTCAAGTCACCCATACTTCTGCACACATGCAAATACACCAACCTCCCAGAAAAATCAATAGCTGCCCTTTCCCCAAAATACCAAAATTCAATTAATAATATCCTTCAGCTACCACCCTGTCTTCACCTCCAACTTAAAAGCAAAATCACTGAGAAAATAGTGAAAACCAATCTCCAGCAGCATGTGACATCTGGATGAGTTGCAGTTAGTCTTCAGAGTAGGCACAGCATGCAGACAACACTAATGGCACAAAAACAGATAAGCGCATAGCGAAAGCTAACGGTCACATTTGACTCTTCTGAAGATTTTTTCATAGTCAGCCACAAAGTCATTTCAAGCACAGAAGAGAGAAGATCAGAAAACTCTATGCAGGTCATTAGGTATTTCACCATGCTGATTTAAATTACCTGGGATATGCATATGGGATATGTGTTAGTCACTATAGAAAATCTTTAGTTGGATAGTCATGTGTTAGGCTTTGACTCAGCAAATCTCTTGAACATGTACTTAACTTTAAGCAAGCATTAACTTCAGTAGAATTATTCATGTGTTTAAAGTTAGGCACATGCTTATATGCCTTGCTTAACTGGAGCCTTAGTCAGTAGGGGAAATCTAGTAAAGCAGCCCTTACTGAATTAGAGGCCAATACCCAGCTACCACTTTTGCTATGCATACTGATTCATGAATCCACTCGCTGGAAACATTGCCCTTATAATAATTATAATGATAACAATAATAATAATTAATAATAATAATAAATAGGTAAGTAAGTAAATAAATAAATAATATCTTAGGATTTGGCCCGTTGGCCTGGTCAACTTTAGTCTCAGCCGTTAGCCTTCTTGGCAACAAGGGCACACCGTTGACTCATATCCAGCTTCTTGTCCACTGTAACCCATAGGTCCGTTTCTGCAGAACTGCTGCCTAGCCATTCGGTCCCTAGTCTGTAGCAGTGCATGGGATTCTTCCGTCCTAAGTGCAGGACTCTGAACTTGTCCTTGTTGAACCTCATCAGATTTCTTTTGGCCTGATCCTCTAATTTGTCTCGGTACCTCTGTATCCTAACCCTACCCTCCAGCATATCTACCACTCCTCCCAGGTTAGTGTCATCTGCAAACTTGCTGAGGGTATAGTCTACGCCATACTCCAAATCATTAATGAAGATATTGAACAAAACTGGCCCCAGGACCGACGCTTGGAGCACTCCGCTTGATTCCGGCTGCCATCTAGACATGGAGCCACTGATCACTACTCGTTGAGCCCAACAATCTAGGCAGCTTTCTATTCACCTTATTGTCCATTCATCCAGCCCATACTTCTTTAACTTGCTGGCAAGAATAATGTGGGAGACCGTATCAAAAGCTTTGCTAACATCAAGGAATAACACGTCCACTGCTTTCCCCTCATCCAATGAGCCAGTTATCTCATCATAGAAGGCAATTAGGTTAGTCAGGCATGGATTGCCCTTGGTGAATCCATGCTGACTGCTCCTGATCACTTTCCTCTCCTCAAAGTGCTTCAAAATTGATTTCTTGAGGACCTGCTCCATGATTTTTCCAGGGACGGAGGTGAGCTGGCTGGCCTGTAGTTCCCCGGATCCTCCTCCTTCCCTTTTTTAGAGATGGGCACTACATTAGCCTTTTTCCAGCCATCCAGGACCTCCCCTGATCGCCTTGAGTTTTCAAAGATAATGGCCAATGGCTCTGCAATCACATCAGCCAACTCTTTAGCACCCTCGGATGCAGTGCATCCGGCCCCATTAACTTGTGTTCGTCCAGCTTTTCTAAATAGTCCTGAACCACTTCTTTCTCCAGAGAGGGCTGGTCACCTCCTCCTCATACTGTGCTGCCCAGTGCAGTAGGCTGGGAGCTGACCTTGTTCGTGAAGACAAAGACAAAAAAAAGCATTGAGTACATTAGTTTTTTCCACATCCTCTGTCACTAGCTTGCCTCCCTCATTCAGTAAGGGGCCCACAATTTCCTTGACCACCTTCTTGTTGCTAACATACCTGTAGAAACCCTTCTTGTTACTCTTAACATCCCTAGCTAGCTGCAACTCCAATTGTGATTGGCCTTCCTGATTTCACCTCTGCATGTCTGAGCAATATTTTTATACTCCCCCCGGTCATTTGTCCAAGCATCCACTTCTTGTAAGCTTCTTTTTTGTGTTTAAGATCAGCAAGGATTTCACTGTTAAGCCAAGCTGGTCACCTGCCATATTTACTATTCTTTCTAAACATCGGGATGATTTGTTCCTGCAACCTCCATAAGGATTCTTTAAAATGCAACCAGATCTCCTGAACTCCTTTCCCCCTCATGTTATTCTACCAGGGGATCCTGCCCATCAGTTCCCTGAGGGAGTCATAGTCTGCTTTTATGAAGTCCAGGGTCCGTATTCTGCTGCTCTTCTTTCTTCCTTTTGTCAGGATCCTGAACTCAACCATCTCATGGTCACTGCTTCCCAGGTTCCCATCCACTTTTGCTTCCCTTACTAATTCTTCCCTGTTTCTGAGCAGCCCCTTGCATCTGGTGTTTTGATGCTTGTCACCTCCGTGAGGCCGTAGAGGAACCTAGTCCCTCCCTCTACAGTGGTTTCCATTGTAGGAACCATGTAGCAGCAGGAAGGTCTCCCTTTTCAGACCTCTTGCTTCTTTCATGGGCTACTTCCAACATCAGCACCCTTCTCCTCAGGGGGCTCAGATTTGTACTGCTGCTCCACATTCATAGGAAACTTAGCCAGTTCGGCTCTCTGCTGTGTTCCTCTCTGAAAGCTGAGAATGAGAGGTCTGTTCACCTACCCAGACTGGTACCCACTGAGATGGGCTTCTCCTTTTTAAAATTTCTAGCACGTTTTGCAGAGGCGGCCCGGGGCTGCCTGAGCCCATAGCTTTTCTGACTCCTTGTCTAGTGCAGGATTGTATATCTCATCACAGGATATTTCAAAGAATGGAGGGTTTACAACCAGAAAAATCAGAGTTTGGAGCTTAAAACCTCATTTATGGAAGACCAGCATATAGAAGATTACTAATAGGGCAAGAAACCCTGCATTGGTATGTACCAATAGCTTTGGATTTTCCTGTGACAGCTTTAATCAGAAGAACTATGATCAATATTTGACTTTCAGTACCTGATTTCCCCCCTCAAAATAAACCTGGTGATTAACCTGAAATTATTTTGTGCATTGAGGCTGAAAAGAATCAGCTGGAATGAAGCAACAACTATTTCCATCAAATCTAAATTTAAAAGATTAACTAAGCCTCATCTGTCTTACTCAGAGTTAAGCGTTCCTTGCTCCTATACCCTGGAAAAAAGACTGACTATTTATCATTAGAAAGCACAGTTGAGTCCTTTCAAATTATTCTACTCTACAAGAAAGATAATGCTTAGTAGAACTGTGTGAGACTCAATGGATTCAGTTCACAGTAATTTTGATACACATTTTTATTTTGGTTTAAGATTTTCATCCCTTCAGTTTTGCTTTGTTATTTGGATTGTCATGAATACAGCTCAGTGAATAATTGATTTTTCATTTGATAGCTAAACTAAAAAATAAAATAAAAAAAACAACAAAAAGAATTCTCAGTTGACCCGCAAAGGAAATTTGTTTTTCTTGCCAAATGATTTTTAAAAAAATGTTTGGGGTTGAACAAAAAACATTTCACTTGATCCAGAAAGATTCCCCCGGCCATCACCACCATTTTATTTCCATTTCATTTTTGAGCTGTTGTTCTTACCCACACCCCTAAAAAAATTCAGATAAATTTTGAAACTAAGCATTCTTTTGAAAAAAAAAAGTTTAAATGTTTCTTTTCAGAACTGTCAAAAAGAAAACATTATGGCAGCTATTGAAACTAATTTAGAGTTTTACTTACATTATGGCAGTTTCACAATTTTAGAGAGTATTTCCCCTGTGTGGGAGAATCAGGTTTGAGACTCTCCCACACAGCCTCTGCAGTGAAAACTGATGCAAACGATTCATTTAGCTTCTCTGAAATTGCTTTGTCGTCCTTGAGTGCTCCTGTAGCACCTCCATCATCCAGTGGCCTCACTGATTTGTTTGGAAGTTTTCCTGCTTCTGATGTAAATTTTTTATTGCTGTTAGTTTTTTTAATTGTTTGATAGTTGCTCTTCAAATTCTTTTTTGGATTATCTAATTATACTTCTAAACTTGACTTGCCAGAGTTTACGCTCCATTCTATTTTCCTCAGGATTTCCAAATTTTCAAGGGTGCTTTTTGGTCTATAATCTCCACTTTTATTCTGTTGTTTAGCGATGGTGGCATTTGTTTGGTCCTCCTATTCGTTATTTTAATTTTGGATAGTCATTTAATTGGAGTCTCTATTATGGTGTTTTCCAAAAAGTTTCCATGCAGTTTGCAGGCATTTCTCTCTTTTAACTGTTCCTTTTAATTTCCATTTAACTAACCTCCTCAGTTTATGTAGTTCCTCTTTCTGAAGTTAAATGCTACTGCAGTGGGCTTCTTTGGTACACACAAAAAGATGTTAACTTTAATTATGTTATGGTTGCTATTTGTGAACAGTTCAGCTATATTCATCTCTTGGACAGATCTTGTGCTCCACTTGGATCAGAATAAAAAATTGCCTCTCCCCTTGTGGATTCTAGGACTAGGTGCTCTAAGAAGGAGACATTAGTGGTGTCTAGAAATTTTAGCTCTATATCGCATTATGAGGTAACATGTACCCAATCGATACGGGGATAGTTGAAATCCCGCGCTGCTATTGGGATTTCTGTTTCTGTAGCCTCTCTAAACTCTTCAAGCTTTTCACATTCACCAGCACTATTTTGGTCAGGTAGTCAGTAATATATTCCTACTGCTATACTCGTATTATTCAAACATGGAATTTCTGTGATCCTTCAAGAAAAGAGAGCTTACAAAGTACAGGACAAAATAAGCCAGAGCTAGAAATAAGATATTTTTAGTCTCAGGGATTCACCTGTGGAAAGAACTTCAGAAGGATCTGAATAGTCCAGAATCTGATTAATTTCAGCACAAAGCATTTCCACCATAGCCAGTATAATAATTTATATAAGATACAAGAAACTAAAAACTACATTAAAATATTATTAATTTAATATTAGCTTTTTTCAGCTGGACTACTATAAAACCTACTTCTATCTGTTGTGCTGCTTTCCAGATGCTTATTGATTATGTTCTTATTAGCATAAATGTGTCTGTGTCATCTTTCATATTTGTCCTTATTTTTCATATTATGCAGAATTTTCATATAACTTTACACATCAAGATTGGTAAATGAATATTTCAAAAGGAGCAAATTAATTTCTTAAAAGTACTGATTAACAGGGAAACCAATCTTCTACGTAAGCACCAGAGCTTCTGTTTTTAACAGGAAAAAAATTAAAAGGGGAGGGAGTGGAGAGAAACCTTTCCTAATCACATGAGCTTTGTTTTGATACTCTCCGGTTTTCTTTTAGTTAGTCTTCAGAAAAATGTTGGTTTCAACTGGTAGAGGATGACTAAGTGTCAGACTCAGGGCCTGCTTTTCCATTGCTTTGTACCTTGTGGAGTTATTTACACCAGTGTCAGTGACTACATAAATGCAAATCTTTCAGGCCCCTTTGTAGCATGCCAGAGAAGCTGAGCATATTTCCCTTGAAGACAATGCTGCGGGGAGGGGGGAATATAGATTTTAGATTTTTACAAAAAATAGAAAACAACTACAACAACAAAAACAACCAGGTACCTCTCCCTGATATCAGGCATTAGAAGCAGACAATTATCTGCTGCTGTGGCTCAGAAGGTTTTAGTATTAAACTTCAAGACATTCAGAAAATTCTTTCAACTTTTTCTTTCACTGTGAAATGTAGAAATAACAGTAAATCTTCTTGGCAATTACTTCTATATCTCTTGGCAGGCAGGTGGCTACAGTTTGAATAACATTCTCTGAAGTGAACACAGCAAAGAAGACACTCATTAAGTATTTGCCAAATTTCTTTCGTAACTTTAAATTAAATATGAAAATCTTTCTAAATATAGCCCTAAAAGTCTTAACAAATTGCAAAAAGCGAAACATTCCTGGAGATCACACCATTGCACCTAAACATTACAGCGGCTTCAGATCAGTGCATGCTGTTAACTGCCATGTAAAATAAATCTTTCTTTTTTGGCTTAAGCCAATTTTAAAATGAGATTTCAGATATTCATATGGAAATTTAAAAAATATTTTATTTACCTGTACTAATAAAACTCTTAAAAGTTGAAAATATGTATTTTTTCATGTTGTCTTATTTAATTTTTGCACTACATACAGCACAGAATATGGTATTTTGATTTTCTTACAGTAAATTTTTTTGCTTCCTGCTTCTATGTTTCACCATTCAGTACTACAGAATGAAAAAAAAATCTCTTGAAATCATTTTTCATATTCATTTTGTCAACATTTTTGGTGATGTGGGTTGTAGTTTGAAGCGGGTGTAAATATATTCCCTTTAAACTGGAGGGCAAATTTGATCATTTTTTTTAACAGCACAAGGAAAAGCTCATTGAGAAACTGATAGAGGATGTAGATTAGAGTTAGTCAGAAAATGGAATGTCCATCCTATGTCAAATTCTGATATTTCCAGATTTCCTTTCATCACTTTCATTCACTGAAGAATAATTACACCATTGAACATTTGTTGACCACCTGTAACATAGATGTAGTGAGAAGCCACCATCTTAGAGTTCCAGGACAAAAGAGATTAGGAGTTCTTGCCTGGCAGCACTTTGGTCCATGGTCCTATGCAGGTTTAATTATTTCTGTACGATGATCTTGTTTTTAAGCATAGAATCATAGAAATTATAGATTGAAAAGACCTAGTTGATCATCTAGTGCAACTCCCTCCCAATATAGGATTATTTTCAACAGTGTTTTTCAAATGTTTTGTCCATCTTAGTTTTACATATCCCAAGAAATAAGTTTGCTTCCATTTGTCCTGCGAAATTAGTGAATCCCTTTCCCATGTTATGGTTCTTGGAGTTATGGGGTTATGTGAGAATCTCAACTTCCATTTTTAAGAGTGTAAGATTCTAGCTCTCATAGCTGTGGAGAGCTTGAAAAAGTGACCCAAAAATGTGTCTCATACTCCAGAAGGCAAATAAAAAGAACATTTTTTAAAAAATCTCATGCTTTTAGGGGGCCTGACTCATGATTTCTGAATGTTTGGCGTTGACAATCATACCGGGAGGTATGCTGATATCCAGAGTTGTTCAGCTCATTCCTCCCTCTTCCTTTTCACACTCTTCTATAGAATACTGTGTATATGTTTATTGTTATTTACCATTAGCCTGTTAATTTGCTAAAATACAGTCCAACAGTTCTGTAACTGAGGTGCTTGCAATCCAAAATGTTTGTAGGTTCTGACCCTAGGTTTGAAGTAACATAACAAAGGATGAAAAAGACTGTTGTGAGGGAATACAGGGCAGGAAGGTTAGAACAGTCATTATTAGATATTCTTATGGCTACAAACCTTGTTGATTCTTGTTTTTTTTGTTTTGGTTTACTTAATATAGTGTCGACCTAACTGAGCCAAAGCCCCATGGTGCTTTGCAGCCAGACCAAAGGCAAAATGGAAAAAAAAAGTTTAGTTACTTACATTGCTAAACGCTGTAGGGGCAGTTATCAGATAATGAATGGCCTTGTCAAGGTTTGTGGAGCTGACTCTTGCAAACAGAATATATTGGGAAAACAGCTCTCACAAACATAATTATAAATGTGATTAAAAAGTAGATGTTATATAACCATAAGAAAGTCATTAATAGTGAATAAGTATAATACATTATATTTAGAATGCTTTATATTCATGCTAAATTGTATAACTCTAAAAACTGTACTATAGTTAGATGCTGTAACCTTTGCAAGGCTCTTGCTCTGTATACTGCAGAAGAATACAAGTCTTGAGAAATACACTCAGCCCACACATCTTTAGGTATTCTGCTATGCTTGGCTACTGCAGACTGTGTGTCTTTTTAATTATGTTAAGCTGTTTAACTAAGGGAGATGTGGAAGAAGTGCTGTACAGAGACAATCAAGAGGGACAGGGCCAGACACATGATTTTGTTGATGCTTCGCTAAGATGCCCTCTGTACCAACCTAGAACTAGTGTAGGATGACTCTAAAGTTTTCCTGACTTTTGTTGTGGTTACAATCTCTGTCTTGTGTACTGGAGAGTCTATGCCAGTCTAGCAAAAATTTTCAAAAAGATGTAAAAGAAAATAGATAAGAAGGATACGTTAGGTTTGAAGTAATGCAGAGAAATGGTGAAACCCTCATCTGTTGTGAAAACTATATTATATATAGAGATAGAGTGAAGATCAGATTTTGAATCAGTGGCTCAGCTGTACTACTGCCTCCCAGGCTGATCAATACAGGTAATATATTGATCTTTCTTTCTGTATTATGTTGTTTTAATCTTTGATTAATAATCTTTGATAAATAATGTTGATTAAGCCTAGCTATTTGACATTTCTTGTTACTGAATTAAATTGAATCTGTAAAAATATACATTTGTAAACACAATGAGAAGGCAAAAATGGAAATACTCTTATTGATTTTCACTGGGAGCCAGATTAGGCCTATTTGTACAGTATTATCTTTTAAAGTTGTCTGTAACAGGACCATGGGCATTTCAACCTCACAGGACAATTCATAAAATTGTTATATCTTTGTCCAATTTTACCCAGATGCTTTGGTTTCTATTTCTCTCCATATTTTCTAATGACTGTCTATACCAGTTTCTTGCCATCTGCACATTTATATATCTTGCTGTTTGATCCTTCCCCCCAGACATTCATCGAGCATACTGTATAGTGGGACCAAGATTAGACCCCTTGTCAATCACAGTTGCACAGCACTTATCAGTTCCCTCCTATTTCATCATCTCCATTTTCTATTACATTCTGGCTTATGCTCAGTTACCCAATTAGGAATTTCATCAACAATAACGTACTTGCTAACCTTTAATTCCAGTTTGTTTTATACATTGCTATGTATTGTAAAATTTACTGAAGTCCAAGTCGATTATGTGTGCTGCTTTGCTGTTGTCAGCTCTCATTGTCATTTCCTTGAGTAAATTAATCAAATTAGTGATGCATGACCTTCTCTTTATAAATCAGATCTGACAGGCTGGCAATCCTTGATCGTGCTATACCTGGCTAAATATTCATCTTTGGCCATAATCACTCTAATACCCTTACTATATAAATGTACTCAATTATTGCTAATCTGCTTCTTCCCTTGACTCTTTAATCCCTTTGCTGCTCCTTCTGCTGTAGCTCCAGACACTCAAAAGGTACACAAGATGAGAGGCAACATTTGAGCCTGCCTTCTATATTTGTCAGCTACGGAGTCAGTTTCTTTTAGGGTGAAATTCCCCCTGGCAAGAGGGCCAGTATGAGTCATTTGTCCCGTGAAGGGAGTTTAGTAGAATTTAAGTAGTGCATAGGCCATGGGTTGGTCGTGTGCCCAGAGGTGATCTTCTCCTTTAAGTACAACACTGTATTCCCCAGTGACATATACATTTTATTTGTAAAGTCTTGTACTTGTCTTTACATCATTTGTTTCACTTGTAAACCTGGGTTTCTTAAAAAATACTGTGGCAAAGTACCTTGTTCTCCTCAGAAGACTTAGTTTCTCTTAGCCTTAGAGAGACAGGCTGGGGCAGGGCAAACCCTTACTGGCAGCACAGGGTCTGGCTATACCTTCCCCTGGTCAGTCCTTTCAGTTTTGTTTTCCTTCCCTTCTGGGGAGGAAATGCAGCCCTCCTCCCAGGAAGGCTTCGGTGTCCTACAGACAGCTTTCCTGCCTCTCACACAACTCTCACACCCCCCTCCATTCCCACAGGGAAGGGTTTAAAAAGGTCTCCCACAGCTGCAGACAGCTGGACCTAATTAGCTCCCTAGCAACCCCTTTCCCAGCTGCACCTTATTTCCCCATAGTTATCTCCCCTCCAAGGTCAAGGAGAGGCCTTTTAACCCCCTGGGACTAGTTACTACCTCCCCCTTGGTAGCTGTTTGTCCTGGGTTTGCCACAATACTTTTAAAGAGCACATTCTTTTTGCTTTAGAGATGTACTTCCTCGCGCACTCTTTACTTCCATGATATGCGTAATGTACTAGGTGGAGCTGCTAGCAGGGATGGAAGCCACAGACTCTGGTTTTTATGCCGTCTCTAAAGTAATACCTTGAAAAGAGATAAAAACTGGCACTCTTTTAGACATGTGTTTGCCTACTGCCATTCGTATATTCAGGACAGACAACAGAAATGATTATAAAATAGGTCAACAATATCAAACTCCTGTTCTATTAAAGGCTCCACATAAAAGGTCAACATACTTTTAAAGAAGATGGATTACTCCTTTGAGGTACAATTATTCTTCCATATAATTGGCATTGCTTATGAAATCTACTTAAGTTTTGTAGAAAAACAAACAGCTCCTAACAAAAAAAAAATGTCTAGTTCCCAGTAATGGAACACGTCATAACTGAGTTCTATATGTAAAAGAAATCCTACCATTATGCCAACCTGAGACCCCTGAAAAGGGAAATATCCCAATACAAACATCTTCATTATCAATCAGTCTGTGGATTGACATTAGATCTGAGATCATTCCTACAGAGGTTGTCTACTGGTAATCACAGTTATTCTCAGTTACCTGAGTTAGAAACAATCCACAAAAGAGGAGATGTCCATGGTAGATAAAATATGCTCATCTGCATTCCTCCACCAATGTTTCTCATTCCAAAATACACCATTTTTATGATTTTCTTATTTTAGATTCCACCATCCAAAAATCATGCTACTTTGGCTACAAAATGATGGGGAAATTAAAATTTTCTTCGGGAGTCAGGGATCTGGGGAGGCGCTTTCAGATCACATGTGCCAGTATACATATTAAATTATAGAGATGAATAAAATGCAATGTATAATAAATAGAAAGGGTGGCCAGATCTGTTAAATGTTACAGATCCTTTTTTTTTTTTAAACATTTCTAGTTTTGCATCCATTTCCAATATGTATGAAGTTCACTGTTTAATAATGTTACCCCTTTTGGCCTGACTGGTTAGCCAGAATTTGGGATGTCATAGGTTGTTTCTGTTAGGAAGAGAATTTGATGCAGTCAAGTGTTTCTTTGATGCAGTCAAGTGTTTCTTCGATGCAGTCTTGTTTATTTACCAAGAATGTGCATAAAGGCCTCTTCCCTGAATACAGAAGTTGAACAATAGGAGACAATTTCTTTGTTCCAAGCCTCTTTCCACCCAGCTCTTTACCCAAATGCTCCCTCTCTCTTAGCTTTTTCTCAGGGTCATGTCACAAGTCCTTCTCTGACTGTCTTTGGCTGGCTTCCTGTTGTCTTTCTGTGGTGTTTCTTGCTCTTTCACACACACACACAGAGACACAGCTGAAATTCAATAAATTCCCCTGCCCCTGCTTTTGTCATCAGACCCCTGGCAAAATCCCACATGGCTCAACTCTAGCTCCAGTTTATGATGTAGCTTATGACTTGGGCAGTGGTACCTAGCTTTTTCAGCTCATTCCACACAGGAGCTCAGTTGCTTTTTACATTTAACCTATTAAAAGGCCGTTGTTACTCCCACCATCTTGAATGAAGTTTTGCCCAACCTCCTGCATTACAATACTGTATAATGAAATATAATTTTGATTTTGTAGTAGATTGTATTAAAAGTTGTAAATTGTCCCCAGATCTTTAGAGAGGGATGATAGGACCAGAGTGATCCTATGCCTGGAGACATCCTGAATAGGTTCAGTTGTTTTGACTTTACAGAAAAAAATGAGATAGGGACAGAAACAAAGATTTTCAGTTCTTTCCCTAAACAGAGATTTATTTTAATTACTTGTGAAGACTGTATAGGAAGCACTTTAAAATAAATACATTTTGACAGTTTTATGAATGGTTTGTAGAAATTAGGCTGCTGGGAGTTTTCCAAATGAACATCATCATAAGAGGTTGAAGACAAATATGCATCTTATGAAGCTTAAGGTTAAAAAAAAGTTTGTTTTTTCTTTGTGACGTGAGCACATTATATATTATTCCTATATAGTCAGTTGATTATTGAAAAGACATGACAATTATCTCTCAGGTCAATAGGATATTACTGTCAATTGTAACATAGACTCTTGTAAACTCTGTTGCTTTTCTCTCATGCCACTAGACATTAGCATGGTGCCTTATTTCCAACCCACAGCTGTTATCCTCCAGGGAGAAAATATCATATCTATTCCAGATGTTGCAAACATTCCTTGTATTTTAATGGAATATATATTCATTTATTTTTTAAAAAGGCTGAGAAAATGAATATCTATTTATCTATCATGTTGCACTGCTTCCACTTGTCAGGTCTATAAGTTCGATGCTTAAAAATATATGCCTTAATTAATGATCAGGTAGGCTTTACTGCTGACACTCTTCTCCTGGCCTCTGATTTACAGCAAACACTGAGCAGATGAAAATAACAGGCATCTCATCAATTCACGTTTTGACCTAGGAAACATAATGACCACACAGGAATGGGATTTTCATCCAAAACACTTCACAGTTAACTAACTATGAAGCCGTAGATTGGCTGATTTCTCCCTTTTCATACTTTACATGACTATGCTTTCAGGGATGCAATAAGGAGACTTTCCATTCACAATGCCTCCTTCATGCAGCCCATATAAGGCAGAGAAGAGGCAAAAATTGCTGCTTCTGTGCTTGGAGAAGTGGAGGGGCTACAGTTGAGATGGTCACCTAGGAGCAATTCACTAGAAAATGGGCAGAAAGTCATAGCTCTGTCTACTGACTCCCACCATACAGTGGAGCTAGGTGGCTAGAGAGAAGGAGTATAATGCACCCATTAAGGTAGTGATACAGTCTCCCCTCTGTTACCACATAACTAGAGAAGTCCAGGGTACATGATAGCCCTCTAAGGAAGAATATCTACTGAGGACCATGCTGTTACTCACCATGCCCAACAGCAGGCTGTGCCCAAAAGCCCCAGTTCAGAAACGGAAATACCCAAATGCAGGGGCATTGAAAATTCCCCCCCGCCCCATATGTTTTAATTTAATAGATCACTTTCACATATTGGCCCACATCCTCATCAGGTGTAAATCGGAATAGTTGTATTGAGTTCTATGGAGTTATGCCATTTTAGATAAGCTGAGGATCTGAGATCATTATGCCCAGTCTGAGGTTATAGTACTGCTATTACTGAAGGAATTTATCTTTCCACTTAGAAAACTGGGAAGAGAGTTCAACCATAAAAAAAAAGCATGGTGGTTAGTTGGAGAACCTTACTCCTGAATCAAATTGATTGGCCTGGAAAATCAGAACACTATTTTCTTCTTTGTTATAGATTTGTTATGTCACAAAGCAAGGGCTTAATTTTTCTCACCTACATAATATGGGGTGTTGAGAAGCTTAGTAAAGCTGGGTTCTAAGCATCTGGTTTCTAAAGTGCCCAAAATTATTTGTGGATCAGTGAGTCTTCTGCACTCTGCAGCTACTGACAATACTCTCTATTCCAGTCTCATTCATCTTAATGTACCCCTATCCTATAGCAACTTTGCTTGGTGAGTCCTCTGATGGTCTATTATGAATATGTGAGAGGAGATAAAGCTGGGCAGTGGATTTCTGTGTTTATTATTATTTTCCTCCTTTGCTGCCCTACCTACTGTTGCTTGAAAAGCTTCTGATATTTAAAACAATGTTTTTAATCTTTACGGGTGTGCTGCTCTTGGGAGAGTCAGCCTTTCTCCCTGTGCTGAGTTTGGTCTCTGACACACTCAAAGATTCCTATCAGTCACTGTGCCGTTTGATAATGCAGAGATCAAGTCAGGTTAAGTTTGAGAATGGTAGCAATAGAGGAAGAGGAATTAAACACTTTTTCTATTCAAATATTGGTCTTTTTGCCAGGCCACATCCAATTTTAGTGGAGTGGAATCCATTAGGAGCTGGAATGAAATAAGGGGTGTTGGAGACTGACTTTTGGATGGGCTAGTATCTAAAAAGAAGCAGCAGGGAAACAAAAATCTCTCTTCAAAATACTATGTAACACTCACTGCTTTGCCTAGCCTTCTATCAAAGACTAGCTATAATTCTGCCTGCTCCCATTATCATACTACTTCTTCTCCCTGTTTTTTTTAATCTCTCCCAATTAGCTTGTGTAATCTTTGGAGCTGACATGTAAGCCTAACTATATGTTTAGAAAGCTCCGTGTACTCCCTGGTACTATATACAGTAATAACATGAATAATAACAGCAAAAATTACACAGAAAGAGTCAACATCAAATTTCATTTATCCATGAGCCAAACGTTTTTTCTTGACCATAAAATTAGAATTGTATGCAGCCAAATCCCGTGATCAGTTAAACTTCAAAATTCACTCTACATTGTGTTGAAAGATGTAAATTCACATCCATGTTGATGCCATTGTTTCAGTTTGACAGTCTGCGGAATTAAAAAGTCCACAGTGAATTTATCAAAGCTATCTTTGCACCCTGAAGGGTTAGAAACTCTATTTTTAAATGGAATCTTAGACTCTGGAAAACACAGCCGTCTTTGTTAATATTGCAATCTTTCATTTCCATGAACACAGAAGATCAATGTCCTTACCCACAGCTGATGAAGTAAATACTGTAGTTTGAGAAGAGAATTTTGTCCTTCATCCTCACACTGTTTGATGATACAGAGGTCAAATTTTCTGGAATGTTATTCAGTAGCTATAGAAATTATCCTGTACTACAATAGAGTCTTCATTGTTTGATTCCCAAGCTTGTGAGGTAGTACAAAACCTTTTTATACTAAATAACTATAGATAATGTTTTCATTGGGCCACACTATCTTTGAAAAACATTCATACAGTACTCTGTATGTTGGCCTAGTGACAATATTGAATCCAGTAAATCATTGCACCTGCCATGAGGCCAAGATGGTAGCTATGGTAACACCACATATTAGTGACATAGTATCATGTACAGCAGTCCATCTCTGTTCCCTGTTTTCAGTAGATTATCCCCAATATGTATGAGGCCTTACAAACTAAGAGACCTAATCCTGTGAGATGGTGAGCATCCTCAAATACAAATGAAGTCAATAGTCACTGAGAGCACTCAGCACCTCAAAGGGCTGCCCTCAACACTGTACAGGATCAAGCCTTGAGTCTGTAGCACTTTGTAAACCTTCTGAAGGGACTAAAGAGGATTTATTTCTCCATAACCATTGACATATAAACTATCACTGTAAACCAAGCTAAGGCTCATTTCCCATTTCTCCATGAATGCTCAAACCTTCATCTTTTAATATTTAAAATAATTAAAATTGGCAAAGTGATCAGTGATTAAACAGCTGCAAAATCTCATTATAAAAAAGGCCTCTTTGGAGTTTAATGAGTGTTAAAATAGCCTTAGAAATCATATCTATAATTGTGTTTATACATTCATATATATAAGACTCCTAGCTCTGTTCTGTGCCCATGTAATTCAAAGGTAAAACACCCAGCAGCATCAATAACAGATTTGCTCCCCTTTCCTCCTCAACATGTTCCCCTTCAACTTTCCAGAAAAAAATAGATTTTTTTTACTTATTTTCAGACCAGAAACCTGTTTTTAATTGTATTTTATTTATTTTAATTGCATTTATTTTATTATATATTTATTGCTGTTTCCTGTTTGGCAAACAGGAAACAGCAGCCGAAGACATTCAATGAAGCAAAGCTGAAAAAAGCGATTTCTGGGTTTGACTGGAGCCAGATGGAAAAGTGTGATGAGGACTATAGTATCTTTGCTGACAAGGTGAGATGTTGCATAAAAGCAGCTGAAATTAAAAAGCTGAAGAAGGCGAAGGGAAGAATCTCGATTGAAATGAAAAGCTTGTTGGAGAAGCGGAGAAACATGAAAGGGAGCTCAGATAACAACCTCGAGTACTCCATTCTGTGCAAGCTTATATGGCGAAAACTGAAGGATGACTTCGAGAACTTCTGGAAAGAAAAGCTCCTTAAAACAGCTGAATCACACAAGAGCCTCAGGACATGCAAGCGGGAATTGACGCAGTATAGATTGAGCGTAACAGCATTGAAGAACAAGGATGGAGAGACAGTAATCGACAGAGCAGGGATGGAGAAGATCTGCAAGGACTTCTATAGAGAACTGTTCAAATCAAGAATCAACGTCCCCCTCCCAACCCTCGAAGAGTCAGAAGAACGCGTCCCCCCAATAATCGTCAGCAAAGTCTGAAGCACACTACACCAGATGAAGAAGGGAAAAGCTCCAGGCAAAGATAGAATAACGTCAGAAATGATTTATGCAGGAGGTGAAAAACTTTGGAAGGCCCTCGCTTTAAGATTCAGTCGATATCTTGAAGAAGGAAAAATACCATCAAGCTGGAAGGAGTCGAATACCATCTTGCTGCACAAGAAGGGTGATCGAGAAAATCTTAAGAACTACCGCCCTATATGCCTGCTCTCTCACATCTACAAGCTCTTCACAAAGGTGATAACGAATCGACTTTCACAGAGTCTGGATGAACAACAGCCGAGAGAACAGGCAGGGTTTCGAAGAAATTTCAGTACAATCGACCATATATTTACCCTTAGCCAGCTCCTAGAAAAAGCGAGGGAATACAAACTCCCGCTGTGCATTGCTTTTGTCAACTATGAAAAGGCCTTCGATAGCGTTGAGTTTAACGCAATATTAAAGGCGATCGCAGAGCAGGGCATTAACACGCAGTACATTAGTTTGTTGAAGGAAGCGAATACTGGATGTACAACAGACATTACTCTCCTTGAAACTCCCCTCCGCATCCCAATTGAGAAAGGCGTAAAGCAAGGAGATACAATTTCACCGAAACTATTCACGGCCTGCCTCAAAATGGTTATGAACAAGATCAATTGGAGGAGTGGTGTCAACATAAACGGAGAGAGATTATCTCATCTCAGATTTGCAGACGACATTGTACTAATTGCCGAAAGCACCAACCAACTGCAGAGCATGCTACGAAGACTCGACAAGAAAAGTAGTCAGGTCGGCCTGAAAATGAACCACTGCAAAACGAAATATATGCGATCAGACGTCTTACAAAAAGCCCGAATAACGGTAACAGGAGAAGACATCGAAGAAGTGGAACAGTACATATATTTGGGCCAAGAAGTTAATATGCGCCAAGACCTGAACGGAGAACTCTCGCGAAGGATTCCGGCAGGATGGTGTGCATTTAATTCCATCAAGGACGTCCTCAAAGGAAAAATTGACAAGACCACATGTAAAAATATTTTCAATTCAGCAGTGCTGCCAGCCATGCTGTATGGCAGTGAAGTGTGGGCACTGACGAAGAGAGAAGAGCAATGGCTGTTGGTAGCTGAAAGGGCAATGGAACGAGTTATGTTGGGAATCTCCCTTCTGGATCGTGTACCAAATGAAATCATCAGAGAATGCAGCGATGTGAAAGATATTGTCGTGGAAAGCAGACATAACAAGATGCGATGGGCGGGCCACACAGCAAGGCTCACGGATAACAGGTGGACCGCAATCATTGCTGAGTGGTACCCGCGAGAACAGAAAAGACCGCCCCCCGGTCGGCCTCCAAGAAGATGGGAAGATGACATTGTTTAACGTTTCGGACAAACGTGGAGAAGAAAAGCAAGAGTGTGAGAAGAATGGCAGACGTGTTGTGATCGGCGCAGTCTTAACGACAGCTGAAGTCCGATCGATCCAGGTGATCCAGGTGATTTATTGCTGTGTAGGTCACTTATAATAGGTTTCCAGTTGAAATGGTGACATTGTGATAATGGTATCAGTATAATAGAACAATACTGTAAATCATTAAAATAGGAATTATATTTTTGTTATCTTAACTTTAGAGATACCCCAGTATTATTGTATGTGCTACTAGTACATCTTGTTCTTTGGATCTGTGCACATGCTGACCATTGTGCATTAACATCTTGCTAGAAATTCCCCTAAAAGTCCTAAAAACTAGAGATTCCAGTTCTCTCATACCAATCTTGATCACTTTTGGCCCAGTTGCCTCCAAAGCACCCTGTTATGGCCTGAGGTCACTTTGCATGCACCCCTGCCTCAGTTTCCCCTTCTTCAATAACTCACAGATCCTTTAATCCATTCACATCCCATCTTGGAATCTGGTTTATTAAATTAACAAAACATTCCAAATAAAATTCTCAAGTCCCTCATCAAGTCCATTTACCTCCTTAGATCACTCTCAGGGCTTTCTTCCTTTAGTCTCACTTCCCAGGGGCTACTCACCCCAGCAGCCTCTGTACTCATCTCTGTTCTCTCTGAAAACTTTCACCATCTGCACCTTTCTGCTGCTCTTTACAGGGAAAATCCGCTGATCTCTGTTCAGGCGTCTCCTTAGTAATCAGGGTTGGCTGGTCCCTGGCCTCCCACCTGTACGGGGCAAGCCACCCTGTTATATAATGACATTTTACAGAACAGTTCAGAGAGATTGCTTTCCGCTCATGAGTAGCAAATTTCCTATCCTCCCCAGAACCAGAGCACAAACCTCAAATTGGCTGTGGGTCCTATACTTAGATTTCACCAACCAATTATCAAGTCTGAACTCCTGAGGCACTATAATAAGCTAAATGTGTAGTCACAGACAGTTGCCTTGGATACTCCGATTTATCTTGTCACAGAGAGTGAGCATACTTTTGTGATAGATGGTCCCTTGCACCAAGAATCATAGCAATATTCAGGTTGCTCACAATCCCAAAGGACCAGTCACTTGCTCCAGATCATCTGAACCTTAGATCTCACAGAAAAACAATGCTTGTAGCCAGTACTATAATAAACTATACAAAGATTTATTAAATAGGAAAAGGACACAAGGTATTTCAAGGTTAAAGCAGGTAAACATATATGCACAAAAATGAGTTATGATCTTAAGTTTCAAAGGGTAATAGAAGTTTCTATAATAAGCAAGCTCTATATGTCCCTTAGGGCTAACCCAGGATCATATGCTGGGGGATCACTAGCTTATGCTTATAAAATCCTGACCCACAGAGTCCAAGCAACATAGATATAATCGGTCCCTTCTGTACGGGGTTTCTAATCACCCTTGGGCCATGTGTTCTGAGCTGCAAACTAATCTGAAAGGAGGAAGCCATTTGCATGACACATTTTTATGGGATGAGGGCAAAACAAAATCCAACATATTTTGTCCTCTTTAACATACCACAATAGCCCATCTGGTGTCAGTGGACCTTTTCTATTGGTCAGGACATAACACCTTCTGTTGGACATCAGCACTTCACACTAGTTAATGTCTGCCTCCTACCTGGTAATCTACATAGCCACAGAGCCCTACAGTACAACTACTCAAATATTACCTTACAATATGGGATACAGAGGTTATAAGTGAGATTAATGCATGCAGAAATGTACAAGCATTCAATAAAGTCTAAATACCAAACACATTTTTATAATTCTAATATGTATTTTAATGATAATAACACACAGGTGAGCTGGACTGATTCCAGCCATGCATTTGTCAGTGTTCAATTGAGACATGGGCACTTACACATGATTCTGCACCTGGTCTGCCAATGTCACACTAACATCTCTAATTGCTATTACTTTTGTATTGGCTGACACTGTTTTCATTCTGATGCCTCCGGTATATCACTTTGTTTTATTTTTTATTAATTCTTCTTATTATTTATTATTTTTATATTGTGATAGGCCCACATCCTCAAAGGCATTTCAGCATGTCTCCCACTAAACTCAATGGGAGCTAGGTGCCTAAATAGCTTTGAGGATCTGAGCCCCTGTCACAGAATAGGATCCCCATTGTGTTAGGTGCTGTACAAACATGGGACAAAAAGATAGTCCCTGTATCAAAGAACTGACAAGCTAAGTAAAGAAAATATAAATTTTACTTTTCCTCCCCCAAAAAATTTTAAGGGTAATACGGCATTTGGGTTGTTCACAGTGACTGTCTAGAATTAAATGTTCCAGTACAGAACATATCTTATACTAGACATCTTTTTTATATAGCAAATAACGATTTAACAGGATGCAATGGCTAGAAATTTAAGTCAATACATTTCAAAATGGAAATAAGACAAACATGTTTCACAATGAGGTTAATTAGCATGTGAAATTTCTTACCAAAGGACATAGTGTATATCCATCACCTTTTTAAAATTTTTAAATTTTTAAAGCTATACTGGACATCTTTCTGAAAGATATGCTCTAGTTCATCCACAAGTTACTGAGTTCAATGCAGGGATCACTGGCTGAAATTCTATTGCCTGTGTTATGTAGGAGGTCAGACTATATCAGTGGTTCTCAAACTTTTGTACTTTTAACCCCTTTCACATAGCAAGCCTCTGAGTGTGATCCCCCCTTATAAATTAAAAACAAGTTTTTATATATTTAACACCATTATAAATGTTGGAGGCAAAGCGGGGTTTGGGTGGAGGCTGACAGTTTGCTCCCATGTAATAGCTTTGTGACACCCTGAGGGGTCCCAACCCCTAGTTTGAGAACCCCTGAACTATATAATCATAATCGTAACTTCTGGCCTTAAAATCTTTGAAGCACACATGCGAATTTCTGTGATATCTGTGGATCATCTAAATGGCTAAGGTACACATTAATTATGTAATAGTTTGCCCTAATGCTTTGGAGGGAACAGGTTGTTTGTTTTATTAGCAGGTGGATTTCACTTTAATTGAAGGTGCTGAATTGGCAGAAATGTAGGATAATGGAAATATTTGCAAATCTCAGAAGTTTCAAACAATCGCGTCAGAAGCATGTTTTTCCTTATTAGCTGTTTATCTGCTGAACAACCTCAACCATCCAATCATGGAGCAAAAATAACAATGTGACTAACGAATGAAAAATAAAGAATAACAAAGAGCAGTACTGAATCACTCATTAACAACCCACTCTTGGAAAAATTACTTACTGACGCTACTTGGTGAACAATTCTAAACACTTTGCAGAAAAACAGGAATGGTTAGCAACTGATTATGAAACCACAATAATTGCTATTTATAATAGCCTAAATGCATCATATTATGGCTCAGTGTATTTAACCATTTCTATCACTTTTACTTATGGCTAAAAAGAAGAAGAAGTGACTTCTACAAGACCATATAGTAAGTCAGTGACAGAGTAGGAATACAAGGCATTCTGGCTACCACTCTCCCACCCTAGTCATTAACTGCTATGGATTTGTTAATTGTGATTAGTTGTTATTTTAGAATGAAATCTAAAAAATGCTCAGGTTTGGCTTAACTCATGCTGATCAAAGTTACAGTGTTTTCCATTGACTTTAGTAGGAACAGAGGTAAGCCAGTGTAAGGCCCTTTTGAAAATCCCATCCCGAATAAATGAGCTTTGTCTAAATAGCTCACAGAACATATGTGACCTGAATAATACAGGTAATGTAGAGCTAAGTAACATTTTTCATGCAACACCTTTTTCACTTAAAAAATTAGCATTTGAGTTAACCAAAACAATTTGACATATTTGGGGAAATTCTTTTGTTTGAAAAAAACTATTTCAGAAATGTACTATTTAGACATTTCAAAAATGAAAGATTTAAACTTTTCATTTTGGAAAGATGTTTCATTTCAGAATTTCCCTCAATTTTAATGTTAAAATTTAGATAATTTTTTTTGACATTTCGGCTTGCTGAAAATTTCAAAACATTTTCACTTGAAGTTGACCCAAAATCATCTCCTGCCACACCGATTTTTTTGCACTAGCACCTAAATAAAATATTTAGTTATTTGCACAGTTCTAAGGCATTATTTGAATAATAGGGCCCTTCATTTGTAATTTCTAATTCTTGTTGATGTAAACAGTTTATTTTTTATCAGCACTATCCGTCCTGCACTATTGCAGTAATGAGGTGTGAGCTATAACATCAAAGGACCTCCATGAACATCATATGCCTTAATCAGCCACTAGATACATGCAAGCAACTTCAGAGCTTTTCTAGTCTTAGGTTCTTAGTAGGTTAAAACACAGAATACTTTATGAATCCTTGAAATACACAAGAGGTTAGGAAAACAACCTGAAACAGCATGTTAATTTGTTCAGGGACTTAAAAGCTCTTGTTTGAATCCAGTCATGGGAGAGTGGAAGTAGGGAAGGAATTGCTATTTGTAGAAAGATAAAACAAGAAATTAATGTCCCTCTAAGCTATTTGTAGAGTCACAGGTGTGAAAAAGATGGTACTTGTTATTCAGCTAGGAAAATAAATAGTGAGAAATAGATGAGTGACTTATAAAGCCTATCCTTCTAATACTAATTTAAACTGAATCAGCATATTAAAAAAATCAATTGGCATAAAATTAGCATATAGCAACTTTCTTATTAAATGTAAATTAACTTCTTATTTAGACACTTAATTTAACCTTTGACTAAAATCTATTTGATAAATTGCTACTCTAAGGGGAAGAAGAGGAAGATGTCATAGAAGATTGGGAACAAATTTGTTTAAAAGCACCCAAAGGTGAAAATGCCTTAAATTATCAGATCTGAAACAACTCTAAAAACTGAGAAGAGCAATAATTACAAATGCAGAAGATCAGAAAGGAAGTAAAAATCTTAGAGAAATTCTTCTGTCAGGTATTTTTTTAAAATTTGCTCCCATTAGATAGTGATCCCTTATGAATTTCTAAACATGAGTCAAATTCACTCCTCTAGATTAATTATTTACCCTATTTGCTGGACCTATTTGTATAGAAAAATTGAGCCTGGAAAGAAAAAACAACTCAATTTTTCCTCTTATTTTCATGGGGAATATGCTACAAATCTACATATCTACCTACTCCTTATACCTAATAATTAAATAATATGAACTAAAGAGAACATTGTTAAAAATGCAGAAACTCATGAAATATTCAGTTTAACCACTTTTCCCAGAAACTTTAGATTGACTTTTTAGCACTGTGATCATTGAAATATGTGATTCACCTAGGTCTTCATGGATACCACTCACCAGTGTGACAGACCCAGACAAGTGGGGTACAGAAGTCTGATAGAAGGCAAATATACTGGCCATTGGATGAATAGTTTTCTGTTCCCTGAGTGACCAGAGCAGGGGTGCACTAGAACAAGCAGGAACTTTCTGGAACCAATTTAAGGCAGGCAGGCTAATTAGGACACCTGGAGCCAATTAAGAAGAACCTGCTAGAATCAATTAAGACAGGCAGGCTAATCAGGGCACCTGGGTTTAAAAAGGAGCTTACTTTAGTTTGTGGTGTGGCGTGCAAGGAGCTGGGAGCAAGAGGCACACAAGGAGTTGAGAGGGAGAAGAGTTGAAGGACTGAGGAGTACAAGCATTAGCAGACCATCAGGAGGAAGGTCCTGCAGTAAGCGTAAAGAAGGTGTTGGGAGGAGGCCGTGGGGAAGTAGCCCAGCGAGTTGTAGCTGTCACGCAGCTGTTACAGGAAACCCTAAAGACAACTGCAATCCACAGGGCCCTGGGCTGGAACCCGGAGTAGAGGGTGGGCCCGGGTTCCCCCCAAACCTCCCAACTCCTGATCAGACACAGGAGGAATTTGACTGTGGGTTCTACCAGAGGGGAAGATCTCTGAGGCGATCAAAATCCGCCAATAAGCGCAGGACTCACCAAGGTATCACAGAATCACAGAATATCAGGGTTGGAAGGGACCTTAGGAGGTCATCTAGTCCAACCCCCTGCTCAAAGCAGGCCCAATCCCCAATTTTTGCCCCAGATCCCTAAATGGCCCCCTCAAGGATTGAACTCACAACCCTGGGTTTAGCAGGTCAATGCTCAAACCACTGAGCTATCCCTCCCCCCCCGTAGAGGTAGAGGAGGAACTTTGTCACACCAGCCAAACCCACCTTTTTCCTGAAAAAGTGCAGCTTTAGTTTTAGTTCTTGAGTATTATACATGGCAAATGACTGCCTAAAATAGGGCCAATTATTATTCTTGCAATGAGTTTACAATCTGCTTCTCAGAAAAACTAATCAGATTTGTTACAGCCTTCCTAGAAGAAGAAATTTTACTTCAGAAGGGAATGACCAGAGCATCTTCTCTAAATGAGCTTAATCCAGCTTCACAAGTGAAGGTTCTGAACACTACTTGGAAGATTACTCTCAACCACTTATATAGTGGACCCATAACTTTCAGGGCCAGAGAAAAAAATATTTAGACCTTTTATCAGTAGGGATAAATTACAGCCTGAAGGAGGACAAACATTCAGCAGCATTTAAGCATATCATAATCCAGTTCCTGCTCAAAAACTGTAGCATGATACTAAGAATCTAAGCAGTCACTGCCTGGTTGCTACTTTCTTATCCTGGGGAAGCTCATGGTGGGCCCGTGCCAGTGCAAAGTTCATTTAAAAAAAACTAGTATACATATTTTGGTAACATTTTACATTCATATTGCACAAGTGTAAATGACTACAACGTGCAAGGCATTGGAGAATCAAACTTCTCTTATCACTTATGCCTTGGGCTTCAATCCGTTGAATTTCAAAGTTGAGGATAACGTGAAGACAGTTTTAATCTTGAAAGTTATTGATCTTCTCAGGGCAACGGACAGAATTCAAATGTTCTCATTGATTCCATTTGTCTAATCATCAGCCTTTAAAATGCTTGAACATGATGTGTTGCCAGTTTGACTGTAGGACCTGGCATGGTGGATGGAGTTACCTTCAGGTAGCTTTACTCATTCCTTTTAGATACATCTGGGAGGTCTCCTGCCTGCAGAGTCCCTGGTTCAATTTTGTTACTTCTCTTTTTAAACATGCATGTGAAGCCACTGGGGAAAGATTGTGAGCAGTAATTGGTTACAAAGTATCAATACTCAGAACTATTTTCTGCTCTTCCAGTGTCTGGGGAAAATATGGAATTGGATATAAATTAGCAGGGTTATGCTCCATCGGGATAAAATGGAGATGATGCTTATTGGCAAGGGGAAATAGTATGAGAAAGTGGTGACGGCAATTTCAGTTGAGCGGTGGTCTTGGGGTCTAGCTGACTTAGTCCTCACTCTGATTTCTGGAGAACAGCAGTTTCCATAAATGCCATCATGTGTGACTGGTTAAGATTGTGTAATTGCCTATTTTATTTATGCAGTTATCCCTACTTTTGCCATCTGAAGGCTAGACTATGGCAGTACACTCCATTTTGGGATAATCTGGAAGACCCCTCAGAAGCTTCTGCTAGTGCAGAATATAATTGTATACTTTTAAGTAGTGTGAACAAATGTTCTCCATATCCTACACCAACTTCCAATTCACTTCTGGGTGCACTCAAAGTACTTGTGTATGAGCGGGAAATTTTTAATTGCCCAGAGCCCAGTAACATGCTTAGACCACTGCCTGCAGCTAGAATACCAATTGTTATGCTCATTGCTGAAAGCAGTTGCTAGAAAGGCCATTTCTGAAATTTCAACACAACTAACAGACCAGGAGGGGAGGGGGAAGAGAGTGACCACAAGGTGTAAACATGACACTCTTCCCTCCTGACTTGAGTTTATTTCTGAAGCATGAAGTTTTGTAAAATGGGAACTCTGGCATTAGTTAACTATTGATATCTGAGATACAGCTGGTTAACTGTTGGAAAACTCCCTTCCTGACAGACTAGAACACTTCACACTACAGGCTGGAAAACTCCACATTTAAGTTAGCTTCTGATCAGCAGTATTTTTTTAAAAAAGAACAAACTACGTAATACTAAACAGTGGGGTATAAAAAGAGGAAGAGATCTAAATTCTGTGGACATTTGAACATTTGGACACCTCTCAAGTTCCCCTGCAGATGGAAGGGGAGCTTGACCTGCTTCATTTAAATGTGATACAGCATCAGAACTTGTGGGGGCAGGCATGAAGGTATTGTATTCTCAGTGGTGGACACCAGCTTTAGAATGGTCTCCTACCAGAAATTCATCAGAGCCTGGACATTTTCAGAGCAAGATGCAAAACACATCTTTTGGTTCAGGGGCATCTATGGAAATAATAAGGGGCTAAATCAAACGATAGGTCTTTCACCACCAAGGATTTGCCTCTGGAAGAAGTGAGTAAAATAAAAAATAGAATAAGTCAAAGGAAAGAAAACAAAAAACCCCCCACCTGCCTGGAAAATGAAAGAAGCGGAAAAATCATATGGAATTTAGCACTACATTATACCCTTAGTCTGCACGCTGAACTCCTACTGATAGCTACTGGAGCTGGGTGCACAGATAGAGAGCAGCATTTAAGTGCAAACTTCTGAAAGTAACATGCCTACAGGCAAACACTGGGAATTCATGAATTCCTCATTAACCTGAAAAGAAGTCTTTTAATTGTCCCACTTCACAGAAATACAGACAATTTAGTTGTCTGCATTTTACAATATATAAACAGAAGACAGGGTAAGGGTGGAGTGTTTTGTGCAAGTGAGAATAGTTTAGGAAAACCACACAAAATGCTGTATAGGTGAAACTGCAAGAAAGACAAAAGCATTCTGCTGACATTGTTTTAGTATAAAGTGTGACTGCAAGGACTGGAAACAAGAATAGTTTCAGTTTAATTTCTAAAAAGAAAAGATGGTGTCTTCAAGAAAATTATGCCAGAAGTTACAAAAGAATAAAGACAGCAGAAACATGGCAGAGAACCACTTCCTGATTTTACATGTTCTGAACAGAGTAAACCACTATTTAGAAATTCTGTCTTGAGCCAAATTTCCCTTTGTGAACTTTTGCTTATGAAACTTTTCCATGAATAATGGATCTGATATAGAGCCATCATATTAAAATTAAAAAGAGAGCTGCTCTGGGCTGACATTCACCTGCTCTGTTCACTCTCAATGACATACCTGAAATTACCTGTTAGGTGAATGATGAATACTCAGTCACTGAACTTCTTCAAACACATGCAATGTTCATATTTCAATAATTCAGTATCATACATGAAAAGAAAAATGATTCTTCTCTCACTTTGATGGGTGTAAACCAAGAGTAATTCTATTGAAATCAAGACTCGGAATTAAAGGATCCCAGGCTACAATCACCCATAAAGGGAGCAGATTGTCCTGTTACAGGAAATTCAGTGCAATTCTTTATACCACCTATATTTAATCACACAATAAGAAGCAAATGTTCACCTCCACTAGCTGGGGTCAGGCTTTGATGGAACCAGGCGCAATGTACACAGCCTCAGCGTTGGGGTGGATTATATTTTAAGCACAAGCATCTAGGCCAGTGTTCCATGTGCTCCCTGCTTCAGCCCCACTCTTCCCACCCATAATCTAGTTGTTGGATCTCCTGCAGTGTTAGGGCTAGGCTGATAACCAGTTTGATGGTCTAGAATGGACATTTTTTCTTCCCTATAGCAAAACTGGCAAATTGCTGAGTGGTATTTCACCTTCCATCTGGCATTTGGGAGGTCTGGTCTGGAGGCTGCGGGGGGTGATTAAATTACTATTACCACGTTTCAGTGCCATCGGAGGGTTAGAAAGTGTATGACTGAGGTTGCTGTAATGCAGTGGGCTGCCTGGTCACATGAAGAGAAATGCCTATTTTGAACAGCTTGTGACTTCCCTCATCTCTTCCTACCTCTGGTGTAGAGGAGTGGAGTGGATTGGGAGTCTGGTTTCTAGTCAGGATCCCTTAGCAGGCCTGATGGTATAGAAAAGGCCTATGAAATTCACTCTTACCCATTGGTTTTAATCTCCTCAGGTCGATGCAACTGATACAAATCAAACCGTTTTCAACCTACCGACTGCAGTGGAAAAAATAATGCAGTTTCCAGTGTAGTTGGTAGGTTGAAAATGATTTGATTTGAGAACTCTGTAACCCAGTAGGCTGCTTGGATGTTGTTTCTGAGCATGATATTGCACAGTGAGGGAGATATTCCTCTTTGTCTCACACAGCATGTAGGCAGCTCCCCTCATCCAATTTCCCCAAAATCCATCATGGAGGAGGTGGGGTGGGTTCTGTGACTCTGCCTTCAAGTCAGGGTCCTGGGCAGGACTGAGGTAGGGTTGCCAGGTGTCCAGTTTTTGACCGGAACTCCTGGTTGAAAAGGGACCCTGGTGGCCCTGGTCGACAGCACAATGGGGGACCGGGGCTAAGGCAGAATCTCTACCTGCCCTGGCTCTGCGTGGCTCCCAGAAGTGGCCGCCAGGTCCCTGTGGCCCGTAGGTGCAGGGGCGGCCAGGGAGGTTCCGTGTGCTGCCCCCACCCAGAGTGCAGGTTCCGCAGCTCTCATCGGCTGGGAACTGCGACCGATTGGAGCTGAGGGGGCGGTGCCTGATGGTGCAAAGGCAGCACACAAAGCCTCCCTGACCACCAGTGCACCTAGGGGCTGTAGGGATCTGGCGGCAACTTCCTCAGAGTCATGGTAAGCACCACCCAAACCCTCTCCCACACCCCAACCCCCTGCCCCAGCCCAGAGTCTCCTCCGGCACCCAAACTCCCTCCCAGTGCCTGCACCCACACACACCCACATCCCAACCCTCTGCCCCAGCCCTGAGCCCCTTCCTTCACCCTGAATCTCGGATCCCTGGCCTCACCCTAGAGCCCATAGCTGAAGCCAGAGCCTGCATCCCCTCTTGCACTCTGAACCCCTTGGCCCCGGCCTGGAGCCCCCCCAATTCAACCCAAACCCCACATCTCCAGCCCCACCCCAGAGCCCACATACTGAGCTGGAGCCCTTACCCTCCTCCTCCCCTTGCCCTAGACCGGTGAAAGTGAGTGACGGTGGGGGAGAGCGATGGAGAGAGGAGGATGGAGCAAGTGGGGTGGTGCCTCGGATAAGGGGTGGGGCAGGGGCGGGGCAGGGGTGTTCATTTTGGTGTGCTAGAAAGTGGGCAACCCTAGGCTGAGGGTGTACTGAGGTCATGGTCTTCACACTGACTTTGTGGTTTGTAGTCTCTGGGCCACTGGTGCGAATTGAGGTCTGCATTGGAACAACCCTATCAAGCAGTGTGAGGTCATTACCACAGCTGGATAATAGTTTCCAATAAAACTGTGGGCTTCACATTTAAGCATACTATGGTGGATGTGATTCATTGTTTCCATTCCACATCAAAAAATAGTCAAAAGAACATGAGGTGTAAAAACCATATAGTAAGGGGAGCAAAGAATATCCTAGATATCTTGGGGCCAAATTCTGTAGATCTAAGACTATAGCATTAATTTCCTTTTTTATATATATAAGAATTTGAGGTCCTAGTTGTTTTTCTTTTTAAACGATAATTAAACAGATTAGTATTTGGCAAGTGGTGTGTGTTATTTGATAATTGAGGGCCAGTTCATTCATTTTTAATGAGAATGGGAGTTTTGCCTGATCAAAGACTGAATCAGAATTGGAATTCCCTCTGCAATTTTTGTTTTTAAACAGGGTTACATTTTCAAATACAGCAAAAGTTTGTGTGTGTGTGTAACTTTGATAGTACTAATTAGAGGGGTAAACTTCTTGCCATGCTTTATTTTTTCCAGTGTGCTAAATGGGATGAACACTGTCCCTCTGGTCCAGTGAAGAATCTTTGGGAAAAGGATGTATTAACTTTTCTGCTGAGCCTCCCCACATATCCAGGGGGTTGATGCAAAAGACAAAGTTTCTGTTAGCACAAATCTCATAAAGCCACAATACCAGGGAACCACTGGACACTGAGGCATGTGTGGAGACTAAGGGCCTCTGTGTGGATAGGAATAACCTCCCATTGCCTTAACACTCACTTTGTCATTGAAAACAATGTAGATACTATTATTAGTTTCCTGCAGTGTCTCACATCTTTGATCTTAAGGTTAACGTAACACGGTCCCATACATAATGTAAGGCAATTAAAACATAAAGAGGATTTAGCATCTAAAATCTAATTTGGTAAACTTCTAACAGGATACAGGCATATAGACAAACACATTTATCATCTACCCTTGATTTCTATTACTACAAATGAATGGTTTAGTCAGTGATTGCTGGTCTTGTCCATTTCTTTGACATACAAGTGAATTGTCGTCATACAATTGTAATGCCTTTTGTTAAGTTGTTATGGGTCATACACTGTTTGGCTGGTTTGCCAGTGTCACGAAATTTAGTAAGTGTCACGGTGTATTGTCCATCACTGAAATTTTTTAAATCAAAATTGTCTGTTTTTTCCCCCCTAAAAGATATGCTCTAAAAATTATTTTGGGGAAATTATATGACCTGTATTAAATAGGAGGTCAGATAATCAGATTATCACAATCATCCCTTCTAGCCTTGGACTCTATGAATCTCATGATTTTTTGGGGCCCTGACTCATGCTTTTTGAATACTTGTGGTTGGCAATACTGACATAATGTCGACTTTCCCACAAATAGTTTGGGAATTGAAATATAATAGCAAATGCCCTCTGCAGAGTTTCTTGCACTTTCCTCTGAAGCAGCTGATATTGGCTGATGTTGAACTGGACTACATGGATCGTAAGTATGATCCAGTTTGGCATTTCCTATATTCCTGCATATTAACTTAGCTATTTGCAAACTGTTGGATAAAAAGTTATGGTCGGTCTCACAGTTAGGGGCTAGCTGCATCTCTGTCTTCTGGTCTCACTGAATGCATACTGTTAGGCCCTGCAACTTCACCTCTCTCAAGGTGGAACTCTATGATTCTCACTCTTAAACTGGTTTCCAGGCTATAGCCTCCTAAGTACCAACCATGATTACTCAGAAGGCCTGACTAGGTTCAGAGCCTTCAAGTCTTCTCTTCAGGATCTGTGTCTAGTGGCTGATACAGGTGAGTAGACAGCTTACTTAGACCAGAGCATTGTTTCATCTTGACAACAGGAACAAGACAAAGAGTATGAGAAAAAGGATTTTAACACAATAAACAGTTTACTCTCATGTCTATGTTACCTTATGCCCTACCACCCTCTAGTAACAGAGCAGGAAGGTTTTGCTCCCTCAGACCCAGTGCAGCATTTCAGTCTTTCCGTTTTTTTCCCTCACAAAAAGCCCCCTGACTATGTCCCCCTCTCTAGAGAATGATTTTTTAACTATTTTTTTAATCTGTTGGTTTCCTGCCTCAACAAGACAGTTCTGTGATCAGACACTGCTGTGGATTTCTGAATTGCTACTGGGTGCAAGACTATTACAACTAAAATGTTCTTTGTGTCATTCCAGAATGAGCCAATATAATAATCTAGTTTGACCTGCTATGTAACATACGCCATAGACTTCCACCCAGTAATACCTGCACTGAGCTCAACCACTTGTGGTTGAACCAGAGCAGAATCTTTCAGAAAGACATCCAGCCTTGATTTAAAAGCTCCAACTGACACACAATTTACAACACCCCTTAGTAATTTATGATTTTGTACTATTTCAAGGCATCAAAAAGGATAAAATTTAAAAATCCAAAAATCTTTACAAAACTCGAGTAATATTAGAATAAAGGATGTGTCTTTGTATCTTGATTTAAATATCATCTAGATAAAATATGTTATTACACACATTAGACTAGAATTAATACACTAGTTAGTAGTAATAATAGGCAAGATGTGGTTTTGGGAATCCAAGATGAATAAGAGATTTTCCAACAGAAAGCAAGAGCAATGATGATGGGATAGATAGTAAAAGTGAATATAGGAAAGAAAAAGGAAAAATACGGTGTAGTTGTTGTATGCAGAGTCAACAGTAATTGTACCACTGATTCAAACAATGAATATCAGAAAAATAGTGTTTTTAGAGACAGTGCCTTTGGAATAATTCTGCTGCATCAAAGATATCAAAAATGAGTGACAGAGGCTCTGGAAAAATAACATGTGGTCATGTTATTAAAGATTCACCATAATACATATGCTTATGGGGGAAAGTGAAGGTTGCAGGCAGCTTAGAAGTGCTATTTTTACATTATTTTGCAATATCTTTTAATACTATGATATGCCACTTGAATGAAGAGTGAATTTTTGTCTCTGCTCTATCCAGAACCTCCCATTAGCACTAAAGTGCCTTTTAAAAAATCTATTAAACACACAAAATATCAAGCTTGTGAAGGAGACAGAGGCCAAGATTTTAAAAAGTGACTAGTGCTTTTTTATGTCTAACTTGAGACCTTCAAAAGCTTACTGGTTTTTGATAGAGGGTGCTTATTCAGCACTTTCTGAAAATCAGGCCCCTTTAATGCGTCTTAAATTTTCTCCACCGGCCTTCTCTCTCGTTTTTGATCTTTTTCATGGCAGAAGTATCCCAAATGCACTGTCTTTAGTCATTAGTCACTGAGTCCACAGAACGGGTAGAACAGTCAGCAGCAACCCCGCCAAACCTTGCTCTGAATTAATCAGTTTCTATGTCCTTCCTATTCTTTCCGTATTAATCCTTAGAATGCTGCCATTGTCCAGATTGTCAGGCAAATAAATCATGAATATTTTGGTAGAAATTAATGTTGTGATCTCTGCTGTGAAAGCCAGAAATGCTGCCAAAAACTAGTGTCAGATGTATGTGTGTGTGTGTGTGTGTGTGTGTGTGTGTGTGTGTGTGTGTGTGTGTGTGTGTGTGTGTGAGAGAGAGAGAGAGAGAGAGAGAGAGAGAGAGAGATGTGGATACCTTATCCACTCAGAACTGTATCCAGACTACAGGCTCATTCCATGTGGGCCACTGAAGAACCATAGATGGTAACACTAAACTAACTTTACAGAAAGAAATATGAATTAAGAAAAAAATCTGTCACTGAAAATTATATCTTTAGTTCTGTTTCTATAAGACTAGTTCTAACACAGATCCCCGTGGCACTACAATACTACAGTATTCCACAACTCGATTCATGCTGTTAACCATCATGACTTTCTGTACCAGTGGTGTGCAACCTGCGGCCTGCACACAGCCCATCAGGGGAATCCGCTAGTGGGCTGCGAGACAGTTTGTTTACATTGACTGTCCGCAAGCACAGTCGTCTGCAGCTCCCAGTGGCCGCAGGTTGCCAATCACTGCTTTATCCTGTTTAGAATAATTCCAGTCCACATGCCCATTCTCACAATTAAACCAAACTAACTTCATCTGGCAACTAACTCCTACTGACTTCAATGGGAGAAAGGTTAGGCCAGAAGCAAAGTAGTCAGGGTGTGAGTAGCTCACACAGGGCCCTGCCCACAAAGCTCCTGAAAGGGGGAGACATCCAGCACTACTGATTGTCCTGGGACTCACCATTTAAACCAGAAAGAGGCATAGGAAGTTGTCTGAATAACTAAGGGAATGCTTGGCTGATTGCTATTATAGACCCTGCCTACTTGCCTGACTTGCCCTGCTCTCCTAATCCTAGACCCCTGCCTGTTCCCAGTTCCTGCTTTCCTGCCTTGCTCCAGGACCCTGCTTCTACACCCTACCCTGATGCTGACTCTGGCTTCTAGCCCTACCTTGACTCCTGACTCTGTGTCTGAACATTGGCTTGGCTCCTGGCTCTGGTTCCAGGCTCATGATTCTAACCATTAGGCATGACCACTCACCCTCTGGTCCCTACTTGGTGGTCACCTCATATTCAACAGTATATTGCTGGATTAGAGAAGCTTTAAGAGAAGGTTGATGAGAATGATCAAGTGCCAGGAAAAAAACTCTTTTGAAGAGAGATTCAAATGTGTGGGGTTGTTTATCTTAGAGGGGATGAATAAAAGGGGACATGACAAAAGTCTATACAATAATAGTCTAGAGAAGGTACATCAGGAATTTCTGTTTTCTTTGTTTCATAATGCAGAACAAGGAGATATTTAATGAAATTAAAGGGGGTGATATTCCAAATTGGTAAGAGAAAGCACTTTTTTAATACAAAGCATAGTTAGACTGTGGAATTCACAGGAAGTTATCGAGGCCAATAATTTAGCTGGATTCAAAGAGGGACTGGATGTTTTATAGATATCAAGGAGTTATATTAAATAAAAACAAAAAATTGGAAGGGTTACTAAGCGTCATACTTCAGGACTTAAACCAATCTCCAAATATTAGAATCAGAATGAGATCTAACAGGAAGTGTGGGGAAAAGCAGATTATCCTACATCTGTTTACTCTAGGGTCGGTTCCTCTGAACCATCTGGTGTGGGCTGCTCTCAGAAACAGGACTCTGGCCTAGTTAGACCTTGGGTCTGAATTCAGTATGGCAATTCCTGGGTGGCCTTTTATATTTAGTAATATATGAGTATTTGTGTTGCCCACATTAGTATAGCATATAAGCATCTCCCAGATATTGACAGATTTACCCTCACCACTCCTGTCAGATAGGGGAATATTATTAACCCTATTCATTATTATTTTACATATGGGAAGTGAGGGACAGAGAGATGTGAAGTGACTTGTCCAAGGTCATAGAAGAAATCTGTTACAGAACCCAAAGAACTGAACATAGATCTCCTATATCCCAGTCTAGTGCCTTAACCTCCAGCTTTCTTTCTTTTTTATTGTTCTATTTGCTTTTGTAATATCAGAAACTATATCTAATCTATTGTATTTACTGAGAAAAAGCTCCCAGTTTTATGCCACAGAAAAGGTTTGACATAAACTTCTAAGCATTATTATTCACCTAGAAGAACACACAGAGTTATAAGTTAGCACATAATGGGATCTGGCTGCAAGGAGTTCATATATATGGATTTTTATACTACTTTAGCAGAGGTACAAAGGTCTAATAAATGCCTGGTCTCCTAGAGGGTGCATACTTTGAAAATCTAATCATTAGATTTTTCATAATTCAATATTAATTGAAAATGAAACTTCTTAATCAATGTCACAATTATTTCTATAATATTAATGATTATGCATCTGTATTTCTTGGCATATGAAAAATCCATGGGGTTGCAGAATTTTGCAGTTTTACTTAAATTTTATATGAGCAGGAAAATACTCATAATCTTCCAACAGATGTGAAAAAAAAAACCCACAGAGAGATATAACAATGGGTGATATAGGTAACATTGTGTTGTCACTGCTTTGGGGAATGGAAATTTCAGAACGTTGTTACTCAAGATATTTCAAATTAGACTGGATACAATATTAGAAAATATACTTTATGGAATGATCATGTATTGGCAGAGAGAGAGACTGGGTGGCCTAGTAGATATTTCTCATTGCTAAGATCTATGATACATTATATACAAAGACAAAAGTGAAGCACAATTGTATTTAGAGTTACAAGTGATCAAAATCTTATTTTCTAAATATTATGAGACTTTGAATAGATATTGTATAAATTTAATATTAATCACAGCGGTGATTCTGCAGTAAGATGGTGTTCAGTTTTTTCACTTAAAGCAGGGCTTCAACCTCTTTCCTTTAAATTTAGGAGGATATACAGTATTTTTCATATAAAACAAACCATCTGTGAATAGAAACTGAATTTTCTTGGGATTTTCAACGAAATTTGTTACTTATTTAATCAGTTAAAACTAATTTTAAAAAGGGACCTTTCAGAATTTCCTGGCCTGGTCTACACTATTCAGTTAGATTGATGGAAGACAGCTTACATCAACCTCGCTGTAGATGTGTCTACACTTAAATTTTGCTCCTGCCAATGTAACTCCCCTGGTATGCTGATTTAAAACGTGACCCCCGCAAGTGGCATAGAGTCAAGGTCGACGTAGTGAGGTCAACACAGCATCAGTGTGGAAACTGCATTACTTTTATTGACTGTTATTGGTCTCCAGGAGCTGTCCAACAATGCCCCACAGTGACCACTCTGGTCACCATTATGAATTCCTCTGCCCAGTGGCAAGGTGGAAAGGAAGCCTCCCCTCCCCTTAAAAGCCCCATCAATTTCCTGTTACTTCATTTTGTCACAAAACCCATAATATCAATTTCAGACAATATTAATAGGTGCATTGGCAATGTTATATTCCTACACACACAGCACTCACTACAAGAGTCATACCTGACTGCACAAGAGCAAGGCCAGGTAGAGCACACTACAGCAACACACATTATTGTTGCTCACTATTAAAATGTTCTCTCAAAGCATCCCTGAGACATGTAGCTCCACCTTTAGCTCTTCTTATAGCTCTTTTATCTAGCTGTTCAAAATTAACAGACAGTTACTCCACCTCCACTCACCATTCCAGAGAAAACTTTCCCCCCTTTGCCTCATATATATTATGCAGGTCTCAGCAGGCAGCTATAGGCATTAGGATGTTTTTTTCATTGAGGTCCAATCTTGTAAATAGACAAGACAGTGACCCTTCAAATGACCTAAAGCACATTCAACTGTCAATCTTCACTGTGGCCAGTGTACAGCTTCATGAGCCATGACAGTTTGGTGTAGGCGGGGTCTCCAGCATCACTATTTCCATTTCAATATTCCCAATGGTAATCCACCAGCCAGGAAAAAAAGCCCCTACTTTCAGATTTCTGAACAGTCTGTGTTCTTAAAGATGCGTGTGTCATGCATCATCTCTGACCAGCCCACACTGATGTTGATAAAACATCCCTGACCCTGATGATCCACCAGTGCTTGCAATACCATAGAAATGTAGCCCCTTTCTGTTATATTCTGTGATCTAGTGCTAAAATAGGGATATGTGTGCCATCTATTACTCCAATGAAGTTTAGGAAACCCATTGCTGCACTATGTCCTGCACATTGCCCACAGTCACAGTCCTGAATAACAGGAAGTGATCAATGACCCTGCACACTTGAGTGACAATCACTTCTGCATCCTGGATTTCCTGATTCCAAATTAATCCTTGACAGACCGGTAGCAATCTGGCATTGCAAGTTTCCACAGTGCAATCACCACTCATGTCTCACCTGTCAGAATGGCCATCATTTTGGTGTCCCTGTGCTGGAGGGCTGAGTTTGGCACACAAATTCAGGAACGTGGTGTTGCAAATCTGAAAGTTCTGCAGCCACTGCTCTTTACCCAAAACCTGCATGACAATTCTATCCTTCCAGTTAGTGCTGGGTTCTCAGACCCAGAACCAGCACTCCACCATTTTCAACTGCTCCGTGAATGCCACCAACACCTTGAATTGTTTCTTTCTATGTCCCAGAGCAATCTAGCCTCCAAGGAATTGTAATATTCCCCACAGCTCCACAAATACTGCAGGATCAGATGCTCTGTGCTTGCAATGCTCATGACAATAGTGCAGAATTGTGAAGGCTCTATGTTTTTTGTTAGAGATGACAGACAGTGAGTAGGGACGCATGGGTTTGAGGGCATTTTGAAAAGAGGCAGAACATATAATGAGATTCAGATGAAATTAGGAGATGGAGAATATTGTGTTATGGGAAGTTGAACCTGTGGTCTCAGTCACCCCTGTGCAGCTCATTTTGGTCCAATGAGACATGCAAAAGCTTTCTAAAACATCCTGTACTGGATGGAGGTGAGTTACATCATGGGATAGCTACCAACAGTGCACTTCACTCTGCATACATACAAGCGTTCCTGGTGAGGACATGCACTGCCAACACAATTGTGTAGTATGCGCACACACAAGCGATATAATAACCCTAGAGGCTTTATGCTGCCGCAACTTAGGTTTACATACGTTTGTAACATAGTGTCTATTCTTTTTCACAACCCTTTTAGTAATTAATGGCTGATTTGTTATCCTTCAAGTTTTCCAAATAGTTAACATGCATTGCCTGTGAATTTATATTTGAAGATATGAACTTGTACTTTAGCAAAATTATTAATTATTGTTTTTTTCCTATGTAGCCCATGTATTCACAGTTTTAAACCATTACAATCTTAGCAAATATTTATCATTGATATAAGTGCACAGAATAAATGAAAGGTGTGTTAAGTGCTTATGGAATTAGCGTGTGTTAGTTGTAACTTAATTAGTTGTAATTAAGAGGGGTTTTTTATAGTGTGAGGCAATGTATGTGTTATATAAAGTTTTCTACAGCTGTAAGAAGGAGGAAGTTACTTATGGTAGTGTCCTGTCTGTCACTGTCAGTAGAAATGCAATGTGTGGGGATGAAGGTGTAATTATGATGTGTCCCATAGTGTGACATTTCCTTGCTTTTTAGGATTTGTGATCATAAAACTTAACCAACTTCAATCCTTTTTAAGCAAAGTTTTGGTAATGGAGTAAAATCATGAAATAAGAAATGGCAAAGGCTTCATGTATTAGGTCATCTTCCAACGAAAGTTTGTTCCCTTATGGTATAGTCTCCATTGCTTTGTCCAATCTGGTCTTAAATTACTCAAAAAAATCCATTTTCCTTAATTTCCCTTGGGAAAACGTTGTACAGTCTAATAGATTCAACTGCTAGGAAATGTTTCCTCATATTCAGTCTTAATTTTGCATTGCTCATTTCACCTGATTATACCCAATTATACCCCCATATATCACCATTAACAATTCCTCTTGTTTCTTGCTGTTTACATCCTAAGAATAATTCTAGGTGACTATTTTCAGCCTTTCAATCATAGATTCATAGATTCATAGATTCTAGGGCTGGAAGGGACCTCAAGAGGTCATCGAGTCCAGCCCCCTGCCCTCATGGCAGGACCAAATACTGTCTAGACCATCCCAGATAAACATTTATCTAACCTACTCTTAAATATCTCCAGAGATGGAGATTCCACAACCTCCCTGGGCAGTTTATTTCAGTGTTTAACCACCCTGACAGTTAGGAACTTTTTCGTAATGTCCAACCTAAACCTCCCTTGCTGTAGTTTAAGCTAAGATGAACAAGTTTTCTCTCTCCTCCTTATGACACGCTTTTAGATACCTGAAGACTGCTATCATGTCCCCTCTCAGTCTTCTCTTTTCCAAACTAAACAAACCCAATTCCTTCCGCCTTCCTTCATAGGTCATGTTCTCTAGACCCTTAATCATTCTTGTTGCTCTTCTCTGGACCCTCTCCAATTTCTCCACATCTTTCTTGAAATGCGGTGCCCAGAAATGGACACAATACTCCAGTTGAGGCCTAACCAGCGCAGAGTAGAGCGGAAGAATGACTTCTCGTGTCTTGCTCACCACACATCTGTTAATGCAGCCCAGAATCAAGTTTGCTTTTTTTGCAACAGCATCACACTGTTGACTCATATTTGGCTTGTGGTCCACTATAACCCCTAGATCCCTTTCTGCCATACTCCTTCCTAGATAGTCTCCTCCCATTCTGTATGTGTGAAACTGATTGTTCCTACCTAAGTGGAGCACTTTGCATTTGTCCTTATTAAACTTCATCCTGTTTACCTCTGACCATTTCTCCAATTTGTCCAGATCATTTTGAATTATGACCCTATCCTCCAAAGCTCAGATACCTCCTCTATTAGCTCCTTGAGTATTCTAGGATGCATTTCATCAGGTCATGGTGACTTGCAGGCATCTAACTTATCTAAGTGATTTTTAACTTGTTCTTTTTTTATTTTATCTTCTAAACCTTCCCCCTTCCCATTAGCATTCACTATGTTAGGCATTCCTTCAGACTTCTCGGTGAAGACCGAAACAAAGAAGTCATTAAGGATCTCTGCCATTTCCAAGTTTCGTGTTACTGTTTCTCCCTCCTCACTGAGTAGTGGGCCTACCCTGTCCTTGGTCTTCCTCTTGCTTCTAATGTATTGATAAAAAGTTTTCTTGTTTCCCTTTATTCCTGTAGCTAGTTTGAGCTCATTTTGTGCCTTTGCCTTTCTAATCTTGCCCCTGCATTCCCGTGTTGTTTGCCTATATTCATCCTTTGTAATTTGTCCTAGTTTCCATTTTTTATATGACTCCTTTTTATTTTTTAGATCTTGCAAGATCTCGTGGTTAAGCCAAGGTGGTCTTTTGCCACATTTTCTATCTTTCCTACCCAGCGGAATAGTTTGCTTTTGGGCCCTTAATAGTGTCCCTTTGAAATACTGCCAGCTCTCCTCAGTTGTTTTTCCCCTCAGTCTTGATTCCCATGGGACCTTACCTATCAGCAACTTGAATTTACCAAAATCCGCTTTCCTGAAATCCATTGTCTCTATTTTGCTGTACTCCCTTCTACCCTTCCTTAGAATTGTGAACTCTAGGATTTCATGATCACTTTCACCCAAGCTGCCTTCTACTTTCAAGTTCTCAAAGAGTTCCTCTCTGTTTGTTAAAATCAAATCTAGAACAGCTTCCCCCCTAGTAGCTTTCTCAACCTTCTGAAATAAAAAGTTGTCTGCAATGCAGTCCAATAACTTATTGGATAGTCTGTGCCCTGCTGTGTTATTTTCCCAACATATATCTTGATAGTTGAAGTCCCCCATCACCACCAAATCTTGGGCTTTGGATGATTTTGTTAGTTGTTTAAAAAAAGCCTCATCCACCTCTTCCATCTGGTTAGGTGGCCTGTAGTAGAATCCTAGCATGACATCACCCTTGTTTTTTACCCCTTTTAGCCTAACCCAGAGACTCTCAACACTTCTGTCCCCTATGTCCATCTCCATCTCAGTCCAAGTGTGTACATTTTTAATATATAAGGCAACACCTCCTCCCTTTTTCCCCTGTCTGTCCTTCCTGAGCAAGCTGTACCCATCCATACCAACATTCCAATCATGTGTTTTATCCCACCAAGTTTCGGCGATGCCCACAATGTCATAGTTGAATTTATTTATTAGCACTTCCAGTTCTTCCTGCTTATTACCCATACTTCTCGCATTTGTATACAGGCATCTAAGGGTACGTCTATACTTACGGGCTGCTTTGGCGGCAAGCAATTGATCTTCTGGGATCGATTTATCGCGTCTTGTCTAGACGCGATAAATCGAACCCGGAAGTGCTCGCCGTCGACGCTGGTAATCCTACTCCGCGAAAGGAGTAGACGGAGTCGACAGGGGAGCCTGCCTGCCGTGTGTGGACCTGCGGTAAGTACCTTTTCGTTTGAACTAAGATACTTCGACTTCAGCTACGTTATTCACGTAGCTGAAGTTGTGTATCTTAGTTCGAATTGGGGGTTAGTGTAGAGCAGGCCTTAGATAATGTAATTTGATCTTGCCTCCCAGTTTTGCCCTGACCCTCTTATCTCTTTGTCATTACAACCCACACTCCCTCCTATTTCTGACCCATCTCCCAGGTCCCCATGTTCTCCACTTACCTGTGGGCTTTGCTCACCTGTCCCCGTCGAACCTAGTTTAAAGCCCTCCTCACTAGGTTAGCCAGTCTGTATCCAAATAGGGTCTTTCCCCTCCTCGAAAGGTGATCGCCATCTCTGCCTAGCAGTTCTTCCTGGATTAGCATCCCGTGGTCGAGGATGCCAAAGCCCTCCTGGCGACACCATCTTCGCAGCCAAGCATTCACCTCCACGATGCACCTGTCTCTGCCCGTGCCCCTACCTTTGACAGGAAGGATCGAAGAGAATACCACCTGCGATCCAAACTCCTTCACCCGTATGCCCAGAGCCCTGTAGTCAGTCTTGATCTGCTCAGTATCACACCTCGCAGTATCATTTGTGCCCACATGGATGAGTAGCATGGGGTAGTAGTCAGAGGGCCGGATAATCCTTGACAATGCCTCTGTAATGTCTCGGATACAGGCCCCCGGCAGGCAGCATACCTCCAGAGATGAAATGTCAGGGCGACAGATGGACACCTCCGTCCCTCTGAGCAAAGAGTCTCCGACCACCACTACCCTACGTTTCCTATTCGCAGTGGTGGCAGCAGACTTCCCAGCGTTAGGGGTAGGAGGCTTCTCCTCCTCTGCTGTAGGGGGAGAGTCCTTCTCTCCTGTATCAAGAAGAGCATAACAGTTTCCTATTACCACGGCAGCAGGGTTTGGAGCAGGGGTGGAGCACTGCCTGCTGCCAGAAGTAACCAGCTGCCAGTGTCCACCCTGAGCCATTTCCTCCTCCATCAGTGGTGTGTCAGCAGTCCTGTGTACTGGGACAGCTACCTCAGCTGTCTCCACATGGACACTGTCCAGGAATTGTTCATGGACTTGGATGCTCCTCAATCTAGCCACCTCCTCCTGTAGCTCTCCCACCTGCTGCCTGAGAGATTCCACCAGCAGGCACCTGTCACATTGGATGGTCCCCCCAGCCTGGATATCAGTAAGTGGGAATTGCAAGTTACAGTCCCTGCAAAACCACACCAGGATCTGGGTAGAAGCATCCATGTTCAGGCGCTCTGTCTGGCTACAGGCGCAGGTGGAGGAGACAGAAGCAGTGCTGGCACAGGTGTTGCGGGCCTTCCTAACCATCGTAGGCCTCCCTCTGTCAAACTCCCTCTCAAACAATTGAGGGAACAGGGTCAGGCACTCAGTCCCAACTGCCACAAGAGCTGAAACTGAAATCACCTGAAATCAGAATCAAAATTTAAATTCAAACCGTCAAACACACACACTCCCACCAACAGCTAGTACTCACTCTCACCTGGTAGCCTGTTCAGCCGCGGGATCTCTTGCTCTCCCTCTCAAACTCCCCTGTCCGCAGCCCCCTGTCCGCTCCTCTCCCCGGGTTGCTCTGCCTCTGGCTTTAGTTTGGGTTAAAGGTTTTGGGAATGGCAAGTATACCTCGCCCCCTTCCCAACTCCCTCTCAAAACTCCTTGTTAGCAGCCCCTGGTCGCAAAGCTCCCTGGTCGCTTGCTTGCTGCTTTATAAAGCCCTGGCCTCCCTGATTAGCCCCGCACCCTGATTAACGCTTCTAGGTTTCAAGCCTGGTGTAGAAGCTCACAGCTCCCAACTGCCAGCCACAGCACACGGTCCTTCAAACAAACAAACAAATGAACAAACAGACAGATACAAGCTCAGCACACAGCAAGTACTCCAAAACACACACTACAGACAGCCACTTACCCCAAGGGTCCTGTATTTGCTCCTGCTTTACCTGGAGAAATCCCTCTCAAAACTCCGTTAGCAGCCCCTGGTCGCAAATCATCATTTGGACAAACTAATTATATTGCATATATTACTTTTTAAAATGTATTTCCTTATAATTCAGCTGTTTCAGCCTCTACATTTCTGTTGATCCTTCCACTTCACTGTCATTAAAGCTGATTTAAACTCCAGTGAAGTGAAAATCTTTGACAAAAATTAGAATTTTGCTTTAAAAAAGATGCATTTTTATATTCTTTATGAAAAAAAATGTCATTTTAACCATCTCTAATTGTCACCCATTGGGTCTTTCTGGTAATGTATTGGTAAGGTAACCATAACTATCAATATTTTATGTGCATTCTCATAAATGCCCCAACATGCTCAAGCCAAACCTCAGTGGTGATGTGACTTTATGCATCAGGTCACAACACCTGGAGCAGGGAGCCAGGCCCAGTCTTGCAGGACAGGAGCTGATGCTGCAGGGTGAGTGCAGAGCAGGCTCGCTCTCCAGCCTCAACCACGCACACACCCCGGGGCCTCCCCTCTGTGCTGGGCCAGGAAAAATGTATGTTTGCCTGTTTTTTCATCCTTGGTTTAATGATTTATGTGGGTGCAATTAAACACATGAATCCACATTAAAGTCACCCCTGCTCAAGAGTAGTGAGGACGTGGAGGGAGGGAGCGAATTGAATATGGGTGTTTTCTTGTTTTGCCCAGATCTATGTATCATCCGAATTTTGTCTGAGTAAAGAGTGATTGGTTTAGAAATTCCTCTGCAAAGTCTCTGTATGTTACCTGCTTCAATTTTCATGTGTCCCTGAAGATTTGAATTATAAAATGAGAGTACCCATAAAAGTAGAGCTCTGGGGAGAGTGTGCTTGAGCAACTGGGTTGACATGGGTGAGCAGTCAGCACTGGTCCTGAAGGCTTAGGACAGTTCAGTCATAGGGTCCCATTCCCTAGAAGTGGTACCATACAGAGTTTGTCCCCAGGAAGAGTGTACAAGAAGCCAGAAACTGTGCCTGAAGCCTTCCCAAACTGGGAAGCTTAGAAGCACACAGATCCACTGTGTGGCTCTAAATACAGCTGCATAGTGAATGTGCAGGATGGAAAGCTCAGCCAGGATTGTGACTGGAGTAACACTGAAGAAGTGGGTATTCACCCACGAAAGCTTATGCTCCAATACATCTGTTAGTCTATAAGGTGCCACAGGACTCCTTGCCGCTTTTACAGATCCAGACTAACATCGCTAGCCCTCTGATACTTGTAAGTTATATTGTGACTTCAACAGGATTACACATGGGAAGAGCTTCTTATATGTATAAATGTTTTCAGGATCATTTAGAATCATCTGCAGATTTAATTATCTGGTGTCTATCCCCTCTAACATATCACACTGATGTTATATAAAACCGGTTCTTCCACAGGCATTCCAGTAGACAATATCTCACAACTTCGTACATCCTTTTTTTGTTTTCCCTGCAGATAGTTTCCAATCCACATGCCATTCCTTATATTCAAGCCAAACTGAATTCCTTTGTCAGGTAAATTGTGGGTTTTTTTAAGTGACACCGCATTAAATGTTTTATTGTAGTCCAGATTATCAACATAATCAAAATCTGCCTCTGAATAGTTATTAAGCCCCAGTCATAGAATATGGATGCAAAGGTTGGGACTATGCAGAAACTGAGTATTTATTCAGACTATTACAGAGGAAAGAGCAAGCGATTAAATTCCAAACCAGATTCTGATTCCAACCTGCTTCTCCATTTTTTCCCCCATCCATAAGTCCAAGGAAGGAGCAGAGAAGATAAGTTTGGGTCGATCTCTGCTTTGACATAGGAAGTTTCCAACTGGCTACTGTAGAATGTGTATGGATGTCCTTTCTATATGTTCAAAGCACATGAAATCTACATTCTACTGAATTTTTCTTTGGAAACAAACTGATCTCAGATTAATTGGAGGGCTAACAAAGTGTTGCTTGGGAACTGTGCTCTGACTCATTAAGTAATGAGTCTCAAATCAACATAATTTGCCTCCTCTTCTTGAACACAGGTCCTATTTCAATGCTTGCATTATGATTGTTGGCTTGATTTCTTATTGTCTCTTCCTGATTTGATCATCCTATAAAAGGTTTCAGAACTAAATGAACGTTTCTCTTATTCCCCACCCTATAGCCATATTATCTCACCATTGATCTTGACCCGCTATCCCTCCCTGACAGTGACCCCATTTCAGTCACTGACTTATGTCAGTGAATTCAAGTGGAGCTTGTTTTCATGCTGTTTCTCTTCCTGCATGGCAAACACTTTCCCCTTTGTCTATTAGTATGCAGACCTACTAATCTTCATCCAGAAACAACAATATATATTGCATTGGACCATTCCCCTCTGGTCCCATCCCCGCACCCGGCCTTTCTGTGTTTCAGAGGATGCATTGAGTTGTTCATTGTTTTAAGTGCTGCATATGATTAGCTGTAGCTTAATTGAGTAACACATTTCTTTTTTTGCGCATGTACAAATGAACTTTTCAGAGCCATGAATAATAGATGAAGAAATATATTGGTTTAGATAATTCAATATACACTGGAGTCTGAACTTAAATGGCTATTAATTCCAATCCCTGCTGAGCAACCTATGGTTGAAAAAAAGTCAATATGATTAAGTAAATGAGAGTAAACAATAGGGACCAGTGTAATCAAAAAATTATGACCACTTGGAATCTATTAATCATTGGACTGGGCTCTTGCCTGGGACTCAGGAGACATGGCTTTTATTCCTGGCTGTGTAACTCTAAGCAAGTTCTTTCTGCTTCAACTCTAAGCTCTTTGAGATGTGGAGTGTCTCTCACAAGTGTCTAGCACAATGGGGTTCTGATCATAGATGCCACTGAAGTGGTAATATTAAAAAAACAATGGAAAAATGAAATCCAATACAAGGTAAGCATTTTTATTTTGAATAAAGTAGCTTACTTTGACACAATTTTAACTATAAAGCTGTGCAATCTGACAATAAAAATGAGGATGATATGGTCAAAACCAAATTGATACTCTAGCTCTGTGTAGTGATGAAGAAATTACTTGTTAAGTGTCATGGATTTAAATTGCTAGTTCCAGCTAAATGACAAAGTTCTGATTGTTGACCTACTTTGTTTTGAGTTGTATTTTATTTCTATGTAACATGTAAGTAATTTGGGGTAGGAACCTTGTATCTGTACATAAAGCAAACTTTTGTATTTGCTTTTGTTGTTGTTGTTCTTTTTATCTCTGCTGCTGAATGATTGCGAACTTCCAGTTCCAAATGAGGTGTGTAGCTGACCGGTCATTTTGTAACTCTGGTGTTCATAACTCTGAGGTTCTACTATACCTTAACCAAATGCGGGTGTTTTGTTCACAGGACCAGCAAAAAGCAAATGCCTGAGACCAGGCTGACTTCCTTGCCAAATTTTAAGGCGCTGCTTAAACGCATGAAGGTGCTAGAGTTTCTCCATAAAATGGTTGTAGATTTTTTTAACATGGGGAAAATAATGTATTTTCCCCTAATTTCATTCTCAGACACAGATGAACCATTTTTATTGAAACTTAAAAAAAAATCAGCATGAGGAAGGCACCGGGCATAAGGAATTTCAGCCTGAGGCATTAAAGTTTGGTAAATTATAAGCAGCTGAAAACATGCTTTTACAATGGGAAGTGTTGAGGAACCTTAAGTATAGTTTAACATAGCTGCATAACTCTGCCTATTGTATTAATCTGTATATTGAAAGAGACTAGAATTTATTTTTGCCATCACTGGGTACTTCAGAAGAGAATATAAGTTGTTAGATTTTCCACATATCTCTACTGAATACTGCATTTTCCAGTACATCAACCCCCGTATAAGGATCATTTCCCAAACATGTCTGAATACCATTTTGGAGTTAATCCAATCATTTCTATTAGCATAATTGTATCTGTTTTGACATTAAAGTGATTACACAAATAAGGTTGTGGCATATTTAATGGCTGGTGACAATGCCAAATATACAGGAACTTAGCTACTTAAAAAATAACCAGTCTGACTGATTGTACAACATAACATAATTGATCCATGTCGAGTTACATATAACTGGACTTGTCCATTCAATACTTAAAAGTAAATCTAGAGTTGGTCATACTGTCACTATTACTGTAGTGAGGACTCAAGGACATTTCAGAAATCTCTTCTGACCTTGTCCCGCTATGAATGCTGTGATTTCACCTGTTCTTCTACTATTATGTGTATCCTGAAACACCGGATTAATGTACTACCAGCAATTACTTGACCTATATTTGACCTCCAATGTATCGGTCTGTATAAACTGTAAGTGCATTGGACAGAGTAGACTATTGGCAGCCAGTAGAAGATTCTGTCCTATCCTAGGCAAGATTGCTCAGGAAGCCGGGAATACAAAGCACTTAACAGCTCTCTTCTGCTACTGTTCCAAAAAAGAATAGAGGGCATCGTAGCAGCTGCTGCCAAAGGTACCAAAGATCTTGGCAGAAAATTGATTTCCTTGAATTTTTTTTTAAATGGGGATATAAATAACATGCATTAACCTCAAAAATATATCAAAATATCCCTTATTTTCTCAGAAAAATACCAGTTTGACCTCAGAAAATGAAAAAAAACTACCTCCTGTGTGGAGCCATCTATGTCTGTTTAATTACACAAATCCTGTGCCTAGTCTGAGTAACTGGGCTGAGCAATGGAGATTTCCATGAGACACTGGGGAAGAATTCTCTCCCCAAGCTACAGAGAACATAGGAACATAGAATGTTCATTTGAATCATCCTCTGCACTTAAGGAACAAATTATCCTCTAGCATGGCTCCATGGACATACCAACCAGCAGGAAAAGTCAAAAAATCTATTGATAGCCAACTCTATAGACCTTCACAAGTCATAAAAGACATAAAAGTCATACTAGTACCATATACAGCAGTTGTACAGTTATCTCTATTATCTCTAGTCTTCTCAGTTCGATACAATCTTAAAATCCATGCAGCAAGTGATGGACCTTTCATAACTATAATGATGAATGCTCTGTTAGATAAAGTGATGGTGCTGCAAGCTGCCTGTGTGGAACAGTTTGCAAGATCGAACCATTGTTGATTATGCTTATTATGATGAGCTGTACAATGGCCCTTTTATATGTATGTTTTGTTAATTAAAAATGTTGTTACACTATTTCACTAACAATATACCTAGACCTTACACATTTTAAAGAATGGGCGATAATAGAGCTATGGTAGCCTATTGATAGGCTCTTGTAATTGAAAAAAGGTGAAATAAAGTAGCCTGGTAAGGCAACCAGCTAAAATCAAAAGGGCTCAGTGTTAGCCTATCTCTGCTCCCCAATTAATTTAATTTAATACAACTTCTATTAGCTTCAATAGAATTGGGATTAGACCAATGTTGAGTGCTTTTAACAATCCCACCCACAATGTATAACCCAAACCTTGTATCTGTCAGATAAATGCTACATCATCAACATACATATGATAAACAGTGACTTTCAATAGCTACTTAACTTTATTATAGGAATATACAACTCACTGGTTTCAAAATGTATGTTTCAACTGTGTTTCTTGTTTAGAAAGGGAAGAGGAAAGTGATTCTAAATTGGAAATAAACAATATGAATAAACTTTTCAGCACTAGTCAGAGGTCAGGGGGAAAAAAAGGCTCCTGTTAAGAACCTACTTTGTTGTTTTTTAGTGTTGTGAATAGCAAAATTATTTTTAGTGTGTCAATTTCATACTTGTAACTCACTGTTCTGATAGCTAAATCACTAATCCTTCTTAAACTATTCAGATCAGATATGTAAACAAAATCTAACAGAGACAATATTAAGATTAGTAAATGCAGTTTAGTATATAGTACCATCAATTACTTATACTGGAAGATCTTGGCAGGTATATTTATGGACTGTAAACATAGTCATGTTCAATCATATGATTATTTTATGATGACAAATATGTATGATGTGAAAAAGGCTTCAGGCTTCTTTTGATATAGCAAAATATATTATTTGATAGACGGATCCTGTAGTGACAACTGTAGTTCAAATTATCTAACATTTACTATTCTAAACCTTGTTTTCAGTTGCTTATAACTTTGTCAAACTTCATCTGTTTGTGCTGACATTTTCTATGTTTAGTCTCTGCCTTGACCTGAATTTGTTTAAGTTTCACCCAAAATGTTCCATTTGCTTCTGAGAATAAGGATGGGGCGAAATGGATAATTTTGCTGACATTAAAATATATGAAATAAGGTTGCATGGGCAACCTTAAAGTGCTGTCACTTAACTCATGAGCACTTGATTTTGCAACCTTGATGCTTTTTAAATGTGAGAGGTGTTTTGTAAATAATAATTAATAGAATTTTAAAAGCTTGTCTGATCTCCATCCATGTTGGACACATTGTAATTCTCCACTTTGGCTAGCACATCTTGATTAAAAAGGGACAGCAGCCACTCTATATGAGTAGAACACATAAGAATATCCAATTAATTGTAACAGTGTGTGTCAATGCTATATTTTAAACTACCAAGTAGTATTCCCAACCTTCCTTGGAATCAGAGAATCTAGAGATGGGAAAGTTCTGTTTTGTTATCTGGTTTATCCCCTTCTACTGTGTTCATTTAAGGATGTTTTGTATTTGTAATGATTGGGTTTTCTGTGGAGACTGAAACTGGGAATCTGTATATGAAAAAAAAAAAGAGCTTCTACTGCTTGAGCTAAAGGATGAGGCCCATTAGCTCAATGGCAGGAACTGTGTCATATCCTTCACTTTGTGGCATACTCACTAAAAGAGAACAAAGAGCCCTGATGGGTTGCCATAGGTTACATCCAGTCTAATTTTATATGAACTAAGCAATAGGGCTTAGGCTATATTCTCTATGGAAACTATTCCACATGCTAATAGATTTGACATTCAGAAAAACTTTCTGTATGTTGATCCTAAATTGACCAGTCTCTATTTCTGTTTCATCGCGCCTAGTTACGTTCACTTTATTTTATAATTTATCTAATTGATGTTTTCAACTTTAAAATATGTGTAGATTGTTGTCATATCAAAACACTTTAGTCATTGTTTAGCCAAGTTACATGAATTTAACTATTATAAGTGAGATCCTCTAGCCCCCTTATGATTCCTGTTGACCTTCCCCACAATTTTACCAATAAATTCCTGAGACTAAGTTGCCTAGAACTAAATGAAATAGTGCAGGTGTGATTGCTTCAGAGCAACAAAACCAGGAACTGTTATTTTTCTGCTCCAGGATGTGCTGCCTCTGTGTCTCCAGCCCAATGCTGCATTGGGTGGATTTCTTGTCAAGTCATATTGCAAATTTATATCTAATTCACTTTCATCATTCCTGAGTTTTAAGATTTGGAATATTCTATAAAATTCAGTGATGTAGATGATGAATTAATGTGAATTCTAGTGACCAACAGATTTTGACATTTACTTCCATTCTCTTTAAATACAGAACAGAAGCCTAACAGTGTCTTTGACACTGACATAATCAGAATATCTCTACTAACCCTCATCCTGTAACTTATTTGTCTTTATCTGATACAATATTATAGGCAATTAATAGCACCCCATGTTCTTCTGGTGCCATATGACTAAGTGATAATTACCATTACCAATTACCAACCTGTTTACCAGAGGCTGTTGTGAAGGCCAAGACTATAACAGGTTTCAAAAAAGAACTAGATAAGTTCATGAAGGATAGGTCCATCAACGGTTATTAGCCAGGATGGAGAGGGATGCAAAACCAAGCTTTGAAGTGTCCTTAGCCTCTGTTTACCAGAAGTTGGGAATGGGTGACAGTTCTGTTCATTCCCACTGGGGCACCTGGCATTGGCCATTGTCAAAAGCAGGAAACTGGGCTAGATGGACCATTGGTTTGACCCCATATGGCCATTCTTATGTTCAGTAATGACAACTGCTAGCCTAGCTTCATTGCTAAGATTCTAGCATGTGGTTTGATGAGAATTTTTAGCCCTGAATGCATCACTGAACAAAAGGGATATTGAGGACTGGAAGCAAGTGGCAATATAACAGCAAAATGCTGTAATTTAATCTTTCAAATTTATAAGCAAGGTTGGAATAAAACTGCCCCGGTTTTCTTTTAATGCAGGAGTTTGACTACAAATGTCCTGCCACTGAAACTGATTAATTTTAAGTCAGGTCATTACAAAATGGACTTAGGAAAGAAAACAATATACCATACTCATATAAGTACCAGAAATATGAATAAGGAAGATCAAGGTAAAGAAGCTATCACACTGTTCAGAAAGGTTTAATAGATTTCTCATTCTCTCTTTTAAAATGTGGACTAAATAATGCTTAACCTGCAATGGGAACTGAAGCATGTTACAGAAAATAGGACATCATGGTGACAAGCACAATAAAGCTGGAAGAACAATATACTAGTTCTGTGTAAATCTGAATAATAAAATGTTCTTGCATTTATGCAGTGCATTTCATTCAGTTAAATCAACAATATTTCACAAGCTTTACTAACTACAGTGCATATAGAAAGAGAGAGCAGTCACTTCATTAAACACCAAAATGCAGCCACCTCCAGGAATGTGACAACGTTTCGCCACCAACACAGTTCTTCTCCATTTATTTGACCCTATCATTATGGCCCATTTACACAGGCAATTTATAGACATCAATTACTATTAAAATAGAGTAGTCAGTGTAGGAAAAAGAAAATCTATTCAGGTACTTCAATGGCTCTTATCACCATAGCACTGAGTATGAAATGCACATTACACAGTGGCAATCAATGAAAATCTCCAAGTTTTTGCGTGGAAGGAACAGATATCAGTTATTTTCCTGGACGGTCTCTCATAATTCTCAAGTCCCTTGCTGCAGGCAGTGTAACTTTGCAAGAGTCAATTGTATTTAAAATGAGACTAGCTGGTGGATACTTTCTGGTGTGAAGCATATGTATAACCTAACTCACACTGAGGGATGAAGGGAGAGCCTCAGCTCAGGCAGCCCTTAGGCCAGCCACACCAGCTGCTGCTGGAACAGTCTCGGACCAGTTGATTTTCTGTTTGCTTTTTATTACATTTAATGCCTTCATTTCTCTGTCTCTAATAAGCTTCACTGCCTAATGGTTTTCACTAGGAGTGAAATCCTGGCCCCATAAAGGTCATTGGGAGTTTTGCCATTGATTTAATGGGGCCTGAATTTCAACCTAGGAATTCCTACTATATGATTCCAACAGGGTAATTAACTCCTTAGAACGCTACATACAGAGGACCATATGTTGAAAGTATTCTCAGTGAGAGAGCAACTGGTTTACACAAAGCTCAGAAAAGCTGGATGTGCTGCCTAAAACACTATTAATTGATAACATTGTATGGGGCTACCAGAGAACACCCAATGCTTCTGATAAGGTCAGTCACAATGCAACGGAAGGTCCCATTGGGGAGCGCCAGCTAGTTAAATAGAAGTTACATTTACTTCATTTCACTTCACAGGTCACTGTATTTCAGTGAGACATACTGAGAGCTCTGTGTAGAATTCATGTTATATCAGTTTATTAAATCTATCAATGTAGTTTGAATTCCTTGGGATGAAAAATGACCAGATACTATGTTTTATTATTTGGTATAGTATGTCTAGTCATCATATACTTTCAAACAATTTTAAAACTTGGGGCAAGAGACACAGCCAATGAGAAATACCTGAAGATGGCTAAAAGGTTAGAAAAGTGTAGGAAACAAAGATGTTATACCTTAAGGGAAAAATCCATGGCATTTAGGTTTGCAAAGCTTCAGAGGCTCTTAGTATCTTTGCTACAGATTTTAAGTAGAAATGTAAGTCTTTATATATAGGCATATAGAAATAGTATTTATTCCAAGCACATTTAGAAATATCCATATTTATGTATTGGGGAAGGCATACTCTGGCTGGCTTAAGTTTACCAGATGTTAACTCAGCTAATTCAAGGTTTTGGCAGATTCCACTGTCTAAGGATTTAGCATTAGTGACTATATTTATTATGCTATTATGTGTGAAAGTGCAATGAATTATACTGTCACCATTTTCAAACTATGGAAAAGTTGGCACTGAAAAAATTGAGTTGATAGCCACTTCTTACCTCATCATGGTACTATAGATTTGTTTTCTAGGTTTTTGTTAATATCTATGTTCCATCTGACAATTTTATAAGAGGATATTTGTATGAAATGGTTTCTGATGTTATTCTGAACAATGTCCCCGCACATCACCCCACCTTTTTTTCCTGCCAGAAATATCAAAAACTACAAGAAAACACAGTTCCAAGCATAATCTTGGAAGCCAAGCTCTCTCATTTTAATGGAGAAGCCAGTTTCAGAACACATATTCAGAAACATGCTGAAAACCCTTTTAACATGTCTGTTCATTGTCCTATGATTAAAACCTTCATAATGTCACTGAAAACCAGCAAAACTACTAACTGGAAGATGACTGTAGGACTGTCCCTGAATTTTTTTTTTACCCTCTTCTCTCCTCCTAATTGATGGCCAGCAGTCAAATCGATGAGTATAATACGCACCAAATCTAGAAGTGGGAGTTAGTTGGCATGATCACAGGTGAAGCATCTGTCTACATTTCTACATGTTTCAGATGCTAATTGGTATGGTTTATCAGAATCATCATCATCTCAGAAGAGTCCCAAAACAATAGCAGTGAGATCAGTTGGAGTCAGAACAAGAATTCAACCTCTGAACATGAGAAATAATGAAGAAGCTCATTAAAACTGTTTTGTACTGAAAGATATCCTGGCATTGGGATCTAGACATGGGTTGTGTTTGGAACCAAAAGTGTATCTGGTGGAATTTCTACTCCTCAAAAAGATTGGCCTTCTGCTATGGTTTCTCAAGAACAACATTTTGTAATGCTCTCTTCAAAAAAAGTTATGCTGTATTTCAAAGATCTGTACAGACCAATAGCAGCTGTATATCTGAGGTCAGAAAAAGGCCAAATAATTGGAAGCACATTCCTGTCTTGGTGTTCAAATGCCCTGCATGTACCTTTAAATTCAAGTTCTGCCCACTTTTCAATGATCACCACTTAGGCATGCCTCTCTGCAAACAGAAATTTGATCACTTTGTGCTAGTGTTCCCTGGTCTCAAACTGAAACTTTTGTCTTCAGAGAGTTCTGCCATTGTTTCCCCTGGCATAAGTTATTGTACCTGCAATTGAACAATCAGTGAATATAGCTCAAGGGATGAAGTTTATGCCCCGTTTCCTGATTTTGTATAAATGTAGATGGAATATATGGGCTAAAGGTATTAATATAACCCCGTCACTGTCATACATTAAACAGTGTTAAACCAGGTTTGGTGTTTGGTGTACAGATACTTAAGCCTGCTTAGTACCATGGAAAACACACCATTAAAATCAGTTTAACTTTTATTAAAGACAGGGGAAAAACAATTAAAACATTTGAAATGTAAAATATTAAATAAGGCTTTCATTTAACAGCATCCCTTTTTCCCATTCTCTATCTGGAGAGAGTTTTTAGTAGGAAAAACAAAACAAAACAAAAACATCCCTGGTTTGACAGTCTGTTACATGGCTTTAAACATAGAATAACCATCCTTTTGGGGAAAAGAGAAGAAGTTAGTTGGGCTAGATCTGTTGTTGTTAAAGTCCAATCCTTTCATCCCAGATGGTGTTTGGGATTCAGCTGGAGCAAGCAGAGTTGGGGATGTCATCTTGGTCCTCTATACTGGCCTGGTCAGGACATCTCTCAGGATCAGGATGACGAAGGTCAGGGGTTCTAGGAGATTTTGTGTGGGTAGCAGCCATAATGGTGAAGCTCGCTTCAGTAACAAATTTTTCTCTCCAACGACTCTTTCTTTCAGGACCTACAAAAAGAAAGGAGGCAGAAAAGTCCATTTTCTAGACCTAGTTTCTGAAACATCAATTTTGGTTCACTGATGTCTTGTTCTGAACTTTCCTTATTTACCAAGCATGATTTTAACACAATCTTTGAATTATATCAGTAGGCCTTTTTGTTGGACTAATTCAGTCTGTCTCCCTTTTGTACCTTTTCCCAACAACACTTGTTATTATAGGTTATGGTAAAATCTTATGAACTTTCACATGCTTTTTACAGTTAAGCTCACAATTAATTTGAATTTGTAGACCCAATTATCCCAACAGGACTTCCAGCATGTTAGAATGAGAAGAGAACGAGAGAGAGAGAGAGAATTAACAAAAGAGTATGAAATAAGGAGCAAGAAGAACAGTTCGCTGCTTGTGTGTAATGCTCAGTTAATCAAAGTTCAATCCATTCTGCTTAGTATGATTCTTTATAAGGAAGTGATAACCCTACCTGAGAACTGATCATACTGACTGGGCTTCCATAATGTACACACCACCGACATTATAGTAATTCTGCATGAATGCCATCCAGTACTAGACTAAATGTCAGACTGAAATTCACTGCAGCATAGAGTTGGACAGTTTTATTGTACTATCATGTTGTGTTCCAGTGGGTTACCTTTACCCTGCTTATTTAATTTATGTAACATATACCCTAAAACATGATACGACAGATAAGATAGGCATGAAAAGACAATGAAACACTTCTGAACATTGTACTAGGATACTAATGTCCACTTATTCAGATCCATGTGCATTATGCACAATGAACGATATGTGCACATATCCAGGGAAACATTTTGGTCCTAATGAAACAAGTCAGTTGCCCTATCATACATAGTTCCATGGAAATGTACCAGTTCCCTAGGTTATTAGGGCACATTATTTTCAACATTGTGCAAAGTATTTTAGATGTAATATTATCGTATAGGACAGCCATCATTGGTGACTAATTGTCTCTTCCTTCCTGCAGTCCATGCACTAATGAATAGAAAGGGACATATATATATATATGTATTGTTGTTTTATGAAATAATATCAGAAAAACATCTACCATAATCTATATTTTAACAACTCTGTAGCCTGCTCATTTTTATAAAGCTAATTTAGACTTGTTGCAGACTTACTTTTTTCTCCTAGGAGTTTGATTTTCTCCTTTAGGCTATTTTGTCCATTTAGAGCTTGCTGTCAGTAAGAAGCAGTGCATAGCAGTGCCAGACCAGACTCTGGGAACCTGAGAAGTAAAATTACTTCCATGCTTCCCCATCTTGCTCCCAGGTGTTAGTAATATGCTCTTGGTCTGGACCAATACAAATTACTCCTACCCCCCTGCACCAGCTCAGCCGTGCTGTAACAGTACCGAAGGGGGCGAAGCCAAGATTCCGTATAATCATTGCCCTTCTCTCTGCCCACTCCGCAACAACCTTAACAGGGGGAAACTACCAAGTATAGAAGCCTCTGTTCCTCCCACCCACATTTTACCAACAGCTGGATGTAGGGAGGCATGCAAGGATTATGGGAAAGTCTTACTTCCCCATATACATCCAGACAGCTGCATAAACCAGGTCATGATTAGACCTTTGACCATTTAGTTTTCACAATGTTAATTATGTAGCATGTTCAAGTGCTAAGTCAAATAAAGTCCAGACCTAACCTGGCTTTATGGCTTCCCTATGTCTAGAATTGGAGGAAAATGAGAGAAATAAAAGCATATTTTATCAAAAAAATATAATAATGTGAGTATTGTGGTGCAAAAGCTAGAGTTGGTCCCAAGATATCAGAGAGACGAGTTGGATGAAGTAATATCTTCTTTTGGACCAACTTCTGTTGGTGAAAGAGACAAATTCTGTGTAGCTTAAACATTGTCTCTTTCACCAGCAAAAGTTGGTCCAATCAAATATATACCTCACCCACTTGTCTTTCTAGCAAAAGTTAAAGACAGATTAAATTAGTCTAAGCAAAAAGTTATTCTGATACCATCAAAGGACTATGTTAAAAGGATAACTGAAAAACAAAAGAATAATGATATGGGAAATAAATTAACCAAAATTGCTGTGTCAGAAATATGGCTTTATTGTTTAACAAAATAATTAGGAGATGGGCCCATCACCCTCTTTTAAGGTCCTTAAATGAGACTAGGCTGTATTGAAAGCAACATATTTTACCATCATGGTTGCCACTCTCACCATCATCTGAGACCCTAGAATCCATTGTAACATCTTGGGTCTTCATTGCCCTGATCCTGAAAGTCATCCTGACCTGACAAGGACAGAAAGAGAGACCCAGATGACATTACCACCTCCACCCACTTTACCTAAATGTGAGATTGAGTTCCTGCTCTTATCCACTCCCTGGTGCATTCTTTTCTTTCCCTACCTTATTGTTTCTTTTCTATCTCTCTCTTTTTTGCCTTCTGTGTAGAAAGGGTCTATCTTAGCCAGCCAAGACAACATCTTTCCAAGCCCTGATGTAAGCCTGTTAGCAGAAAGGAAGCTAAAAGCAATGCCCTAAACAGTTTGTCGTTGATACAAGTTTGCCAGGTTTTGGAGTGGCTATTATTATTATTCCCTATTCTTATACAGCACTTTTCATTAGTACATATCTCAAAGCACTTTGCCGAGGAGGTCTGTGGCATGATCCCCATTTGACAGATAGGGAAGCTGATAAGACCATGTGCTGGGCCTGTGTTTCCAGCAGCAAGGTAGCAAGTAAAAGTCAGCACCAGAGGCAGAAGCAGCATTTTCTCTCTGTCCTGTTCTTTTCTTTTCCCTTCTCTGTATGTTTTCTTATTTTGTCTGTAAAGAAAATAGAATTGGACTTTTACAACAACAGTGACAACAGGTCAAACCCCTCTCATCTAACCCTTTTCTCTTGTCCCAAAAATCTACTGCTATTACCATCTTTAATACCATCTAAAGACTGGCACACAAGGTTAGTTTGTTAGTTTTTCCTTCTACATTCTCTCTATGGCCAAACTGAAAGGGAATAAGGAATATTGTTAAAATGAAAGACTTAATAGTTTAAATGTCAAAAGCTTAAACTCCCCCCTCCCCTTTTTTGTAACAATAAGGAAAGGTTAATAACATTGCATTTGCCATGGGACTAGGCCGGCCACAGTCTTTGTACTTGAAACTGCTGAACCAAGTTTGACTGCTGACAGTATTGTACTATGAGAGGGGCATGTTAACACCTTTGACGCTCTTGGCCCATTTACTCCATTGAAATTAACACAACAGTATTCATGAAGGTGGGTGAATATAATACAGGAGACCACTGTTCCCTCTAAGCTGTGCGCGTGTGCGCGCGCACACAGATTCTAAACCCCGCACACATGGTAAAACACTGCGCGCAGAAAAATTTGCACAGAAGCACAACAATTTGTATAGAAGACATTTTTTGCACACATGGCCTGTCAAAAATTGGCACAGAAGAAACTTTTTTGTGCACACGGCCTGTCAAAAATTAGAGGGAACATTGAACTGGGAGACCCTCGCTAGAAAGTGCGTCTACTTAGCGCGAATTCGGCAATAGCTCAGTACCGCTCATGGATCCCAAATTAAATCACTTTAATTGGAATCCATGGTAACACGACCCCCCCTCCCCGCTATAACGCGGTCCCCGTGTTAACATGGTACCGCACATGGATCCCAAACTCCACATTCTAGCGAGGGTCCGGTGTACTTGTCAAATAATTTCTTTGGGAAATGTGGCATAATACAATTATTTAATTATTTAATTATTCTACAAATATTATTCAAGCAGCTCTACTTCTTGTGTTCCATCAATTCATTACTGTTACTTGCAGCATGACAATACCTAGAGATACCAACCTCTGGTTGTGGTGCACGCTTTACAAACACAGTGAAAACACAGTCTTGCCCCAGCATGCTCACAGCTTTACAGTTTAAACCACTTTTTCTTACTTTCTAGAGCCACTCTCTTGTTCTTACTGTTAAAAGTAAGAACATGCAATTACTTTGTTGGCCTTTAAGGAAGTACAAGAATGTGAGATACAATATACTTTTTCCACTCATCACTGACTTGTAAGGCAAAATTATTGTTTTTACTGTCTTAATGGCAGGAGGCAACCATTTGAGATACCCATATAAGCCATCACTGCTATTTAGGTCTTTTCCTAATACAATATATTAAGCTGCACTTGTACACAAAGTGGCTGTTTTATTCAATATATTACTTTCTGTAGCCCCATATATTGTTTTACTATACTTAAACAGTAAGACAATGGCGACAAGACACAATAACAACATTGCTAACATCAATAGCTTGGGTACATCATCATAATAATAACTGGTGACCCAGCACTAGCTACTAATTGCTGTCTAATAAGTAATAAGGAAAAATCTAGTTAATAAAAATCTATGACTTGCTTGGTCAGTTCTTTCTGTTTGAAAGGTTTATTTATTCTCTCCCAGATGGAGGCTTGTGAAGCAGACACGGTGAATTGCAAAATGAGTTACTGACATTACTTTCAACAGACTCACTTTCATTTAAGTTGCTTTTTTTTTCTAACCAAATAATACTTAGAAGCTGATGTACAAGTGCAAGAAGAGATGGTTGCCTACCTTACACTCGGTCCTGGATGCACAAATTTTAATAACATATTTTAATGATCCTCAAAACGGATTAAAATCCCTCTTCCCTATGAATCGATGAGTAGTATTCTTAATGCAACCCAAATTACAATTGTTATAGTCACAATTATTCTTAAAAGGAGCAGGATGCTGTGTTACAGGAAACATTGCAATTCTTCATACAGTCTATAATAAATCACATTGTAAGGGCAAACAATAGTCAAAACAAAAGAAGTAGGAAGGATGGGGAACAGGTCTTATCCTATATGTCATCCTAAATTAGGGGAGGTAGCTTCATTTCTGTTCCTTTCTGATCCCTCAGAATGCACTGAGCTCAGGTCTTGAACTTCTTGTTCCTGATTTGGTATGGAATTTCAAAATTCTTTTGCCCTTACACTAGGAGCTGGCTACAGTACCCTTTGTATATCCACCACTTATCACTCTGAAGGCCTGACTGGTTTCGAGAACATGTGTTTCCTTCATTCAGAAACTTGTGATCAGTGAAATGGTGACCAAGAGCCAAATTTTAAAAGAAACGTAGGTGCCTAGAGATACAGTAGTCACCTATATAGTTTTCAAAAGCACTTAGGTACCTAACTCCTGTTGATTTCAATGGGAGTTAGATGCTTAGGTACCTTTGAAAATCCCGAGATACCAATCTGCATCTTTAGGCACCTAAATGCCTTAAAAGTCTGTCCCCAACAGCTGTCTTAAAACAAAGCCTTTTTATTTAGTATTTGGAACAAAGTTTTTTTAAAAATGATCTTTTAATAAGAAACCACCTACACACATTTAGTCTCATCTAATGTTATGCTCATCTAATGTCACTACAAGCTAAGGACCTGTCTCCATGCAGAGGAAAAGTTTGAAAGAGGACTACATTAATGCAAACTAGTTACCTTTTAGAGCATGCCAGCAGAGTCTGTATAGGGCAGTTAGAACACAACATATTAAAGTGCTTTACAAATTACCTCCCTCTAGTGAGATTTGCCAGAACGGTGTAGACAAGCCCTAAGTTAGACAGCCTTTCGTCTTAAGTTACAGGGATCAGAAGAGAATCAACTTACATTCTTTTAGGAAGACAAGGAGCTCTTTGGACCCAGACAAGTCTCATTTTAACTCCCAAAGACTGCCTCTCCTATGTCAGGGAAACAAGAGTTTTTGGAAAATAAAAACACCCTTAATGGCTTGTGCCTTTATTTATCTGTGAGATGGTGTCTTGAAATGGTCTGCTCTTCTATGGTAGTCTGACACATCATCGTAGAAGTCAAATGCATGTTACATTTTGGTGTTCATATAAATCAGGAATCCTTCCTCAACATCCCTACATTTATCACAGCAGTTTAGTACGTATTTTACAGTAATCTAAAAACGTTAAAAGAAAACACAAAAACAATCGAATTGCATCAGTTGAATAAGCAACCAGATAAGAGTAAGATAGAAAGGTCGGTAGACTGATACATAGTAGGAGATGTTTCAGAGAGTAGCAAAATTTTTAAATAACTTCAGGGAGTAACCTATGGAGCAACTCAAAAACATCTACACACACACACATGATTTCAAACATCATTTAAAATGATGTCCAGATTTCACAGCTGAAAACCAGTTTGCCCTTTGCATCAGTAACCTAGCACAACATTGTCATTTCTGGTGCTGCCCATCAAATAACAAGTGAACTTGTAAAATATTCAACACATGTATTCTCTTTTCTCCAAAGACTGCCTTACTTAAAGGAAAACATTGATTTTTGCCAACAGATATACAGAAAGACAATCAATCAATGACAGCCTTGCAAGCAAGCTACTAGTAAAATTACCCTTGGTTCCCTGTACTCTATTCCTTAAGGTCATGCATTTATTTTAACATTTTTCCCTTGTGTGTCTGGGGACTGCTATAGCTGAAACCTGCCTTATACGACTTTCATTTTGTATAAACACAATGATATGAATGAGAAAAATGAAAATACATTTTTAAGGATCTGTTATGCATGATGGAACTCTTTTGGTTTGTGTTACTTTCAGTTGTTTTGTAAGTTTAATCTTCCCCCACATCTGTACAATGTAGTTTATACAGCCTTTTAAATTAAGTCATATTTAAATTTCTTTTTAGCAATCTTTATTGCTGATGATACCAAACTTACACTCAATCAATACAAAATGAATATCCAGGCTCGCATGAAATGTGACATGGGAGATTTACAAATTACATTTTGAAAGGAGCTCTGTCATAGTAAAGCAATGAATTTGAAAATATCATAGGTATATTACTTGGTATAATCCTATTTATAATGCACTCTAGTACATCGTGTTCTCCATTGCATTTATCACTTGGCATTTATTACTCTTGAGGTATTTCTACCCAATCTTTGAATCTCCTGTATGAAGGTTAGTATGAAGTTCACATTCCCATTTTTTTTAAGATGGGGGCAGGTGGTTATGGGTTGGGTTTTTTTGTTTTTAATTTCATGGTACTGGAATTTGACTCTCCTCTACTTTAAAAATCTTTATGGACTTTTATTAGGGCTTGTGAACTTTTGCCAGCAAAGATGGATCCAGATCAGAAATGTTCTGGTAACTATCAACATTAAGGCACTGATCTATCCACAGGTAGGTAGAGTATCTGATTACCTCAAAATCCTATCAAGGCCTGTGCATCTGTCTTTACAAATCATGTCACAATAAGAAGAACATCTCCTGAATATGATAATTCCTAAGGTAACCTCATTAGGATGGTGTCCCCAAATCAGTGAGATGATTTGTGGTATCTGGACATGAGTCACAACCTACTAAAGTCAATGAGACTCTTTCCATTGATTTATTTGGTTTTGGATCAAGGACTTTGTGTATTTCAGTTATTCCACCAAGTGCAGAGGGTTTTTTTGTTCTTGTTGTTGGCAGGTTTGTGTCGTCTAACATGTCTTACTTTTTCATTTACCTTTTTGTTAATCCTGGTTTACTTGCTAGTATTTTATTTTCACAGCTTTAATTCAATTTCTATGCTATCAAAATTAACATTTAATTGAATGGAGATAACACTATACCAGCGTGAAACTGTGCAAATTTTCACCAGATCCTGTATGCCCAAGTTGGGGAGATCATAGCAGTGTCAATTATAGAATCATAGAAATGGAGGGCTGTGAGAGATCTCAATAGATCATCTAGTCCAGACCCCTGTACTGAGGCAGGACTAAATATCATCTAGACCATATCTGACAGGTATTTGTCTAATCTGTCTGAAACAGCCAGTGGTGGAGATTCCACATCCTCCCTGAGTAATTTGTTCTAATGCTTAGCTACCCTTGCAATTAGGTAGTTTTTCCTAAAATCTAACCTAAATCTTCCTTGCTGAAATTTAATCCCATTACTTCTTGTCCTATCCTCAGTGAATAAGAAAAACAATTTATAACCCTCCTTTTTATAACATCCTTTTATGTACTTAAAGACTGTTATCATATCCCCCTCACTCTTCTCCACATTAAACAATCTCAGTTTTTTCAATCTTTCATGTTTTCTAGACCTTTAATCATTTTTCCTGCTCTTCTCTGGACTTTATCCAATTTTTCCACCTTTCCCAAAGTGTGGTGGCCAGAACTGGACACAGTACTTCAGATGAGTCCTTATCAGTGCTGAGTAGAGTGGAAGAATTACTTCTCATAACTTGCTTACAAGGCTCCTGCTAATACATTCCAGAATGATCTTTTTCTTTGCATCAGTATTACACTGTTTAATGATATTTAGCTGATGATCCAGTATAACCCCCTGATGCTTTTCTGCAGTACTCCTTCCAAGGCAGCTATTTCCCATTTTGTATGTGTGCAAATTCCTTCGTAAACGTAGCACTTTGCATTTGTCCTTATTAAATTTCAATGTGTATATTTCAGACCATTTTACAGTTTCTCCAGATCATTTTGAATCCTAAACCTGTCCTCTAAAGTGCTTGCAAACTTGGTATCATCTGAAAACTTTATGAGTGTACTCTCTGTGTCATTATCCAAATCATTTATGAAGATATTGACTAGAACTGGACTTAGGACAGATCCCTGCAGGATACCACTTGATAGGCAATTCCATCTTGACTGTGAATCATTGATAATTCTTTCTGAGTATGAATTTCCAACCAGTTGTGCACCCACCCGTGGAAACAAGGTGCATTTTAGACTCAGATCCTACCCCATTTACACTGATGTTCATTATGCTAATCGTCCAATCACTAGACGACTGAAACAAACAAAGTGAAGACTGAAACAAACAAGGAATTTAACACTTCGGACATTGCTGCATTTTCTGTTATTGTCCTTTCCTACTCATTGATATAGAGCTAAGATTACAGATTATATAATACCAAGGTGATAAATAGCATTAAATGTTCAGACCCTTTTCTTCTCAAGATGTGGTTTAGTTCTAGAATAAAATCAATATTATTATTTTTGGAATGAGATATTTTGCAAAGGGTAACATATTACTGTAATACACACTCTAGCCCCAAACTAATATACAATTCCTGCAATAAAAGGGACTTAATGATAAGCTATCTGAGGACCTAAGGTTATTTATTTAAAAGAGACATAGTATTACTCACAAGAGAAAGCCCTGCAACTACAAAAAAAAAAAGGCATGTGAATGAAATTGCAGAATGACTGGTACAGATACAGGGCCTATGGGTGGAACTTTGGGATCTAGCAGACAAACTGCATATGGCACACAAGAAATAAGACAAAAATTTGAATGGTTATCCTTAGCAACAGGAAATATTCCTTGGCTCCTAGCAATGACTACATTATGTGCACTTAACTAAAACAAAAATCAGCTATGCAAGAGGAAATAATCACAGCATTTGTTACACAGTTTAATGGCAGTTAAAACTGGACAGTACTGTGATCAGAAACATTCTCTTCAGTGTATGTGAGCTTAAAATACTGTAACAAGAAGCTAATCCTGTGTCCACTGAAGTTTATGAAAAAATTCCCATTGACTTTAAAAGTGCAGGATCAGGCCTCCAATACGTAACTCTGTATTTTTCCTCTTTGTAATAATACTGCATCGGATACTTATCTGTGTTAAATAACTGTGAATGTAGCTATATATGATTCTACAGAAATGTAGAACCATTATAGATAATGTTTCAGAATTAAAAACAAGGCACAATGCTATTTAAAAACTTAACAACATCCAAGATTTCTTGAACACTATTTCTCAAAAACTTATTACTGAATGGACTTGTCCTTAATGAGAAGTCTTTTGCCCTGGACCTTGTCAACTAAACATGGTGAAAATACAGAACACTTAATTATCGACTGACAAAGTCACAAGGCTATTATAGAATTCTCCTCTAGGAACAATGCACAGAACGCAGATAAATGTAGTATCTTAATTATAACTTTATCAGATACGAGATACTAGAGAATAGGGAAGAATTTACAATACTTCGGAAAGGAGGAAGATACCTCCCTTGTGGGACCCAAAATATATTACTTTCTGGATCTCAGCCCAATCACACAGAACAAAAGCAAATGATTAAAATGAGTCAAAAAGAACTTGATAGTAAAGGGAATACCACTAAGTTTCTATATTCAGCCAAATACTGATATTACTGATAAGGAGCACTATTATATTTATACCCCAGCCACAGTAAATGGTGATCATATTATAAATTAAACTATTTTGGGTGAGACTCTGTGCCACTTATGCTATATTCTTTAATCATCCATTCAAGAGGTACTCTCACTGGTAAAGCAATCCATACAATATATCATGGAGTTGACTACATAATACACTCTAAATCACTGTAAGCCTGCAATGCAGGCATTTTTGTGTGCTCTCATCTGTTTGGAGCATTGTGTTTCCTATATAATTAGAAAAAGAAATGACAGTAATGTAAAAAGGGCACACATTTTCTTTCACCGACTTCTTAAATATCATTGCCTTCTTCATAACTGATGTACAGTGAATGTATTTGAACACCTGCTCACATAAAATATTTCAAGATGCACAGCTCTTTCTGGCATTCATCCATGTTGACCACATATGAGACAGAATCTTAAAAATCAGAGATGAATAAAGGTCTATTAGATCATCTAGGTTGGTGCACAAATTCTAGTGATGGACTCATGTGAGATATTATATTCTCCTCACAATCCAGGATTATTCCTTTCAGTACATTTTGAGTGCTTGGTCCAGTACATTTCAGTTGTAAATGTTTCAAGCACTGATTCTTCCACTACTTCTTGTTAGAAAAACATTCTATAATTTGGTCAAGAGATACGCTGTTCTTATCAGTACCAAGTGACAACACTTGCAGGTAGAACATGTTACTTTTTTTTTCTAAAAATTGAAACAGTTTCTACAGGAACATAATTGAAATTGAAAAATCTGCTTGAATTTCATACTCAATGGTCAGTCATCTGAGGGTATTGAGAAATAGGAAATTGAAGACATTGCCATCGTGGTGCTTCTGCCTCATATGTTTAAGATTGGTAATGGTTCAATAAACCTCAGTCATGCTTATTTTTTCCTACTTAAGCTTTGGAATGTATGTGCTCAAAAGTACAGCAAACATTTGTGTTAAAGATCAGATGAACAATATCATCTGTGAATCATTTAGTGAATCTACATTATTCGTACATTAATCTACAATACATAGGTTCGTGTAGAGTAGGGTGACCAGATGTCCCGATTTTATAGGGACAGTCCCGATTTTGGGGTCTTTTTCTTATATAGGCTCCTATTACTCCCCATCCCCGATCCTGACTTTTCACACTTGCTTTCTGGTCACTCTAGTGTAGAGTTGCCTGTGTAATGGAATGGAATCATAAGTGACCACATGCTTTGAAATAGCATGGAACTGCTGGCCATGTATGTGCTCTGTGTCATCTGAGCTTTGAAACAGATGGTAGCCAGTGGCTTGTTTTCCTTTTACGTAAGCTGAAATGGGATTGAGTTCTGTACTTCTGCTCACATGAGCATTCCCAATCAGATACCTTCACAAGTAAGGATTATTTATAAAAGTAGGACTTGGCAGGATTGGGCATGGATGGTAAACAACAATCCTTCACATCTGAGTTATTGACAGTCAACATTTTATGTGTATTGCAGCAGTTTTATTTGCCACTGCTGGGTTTCTAATAATTAACAATGGCAGTTATGTGTCAGCTTCTTAGATGTTTGACACCTGGGATATCAGGAGATATCAAGATGTCCCTCATGCTCATCTTGCAGGAAGCCTTAAAGTTACTGTGGAATAGTTTATATATCCTTAGGAAAATGTCCCCCCATTCTTTGTGATAGTGTTCTATTCAATAAGGGGGAAATTCACTCCGGCATGCACAAGGTCTTCTACACCACTTATGTGCTACAGTAGGTTGTGTGCAGCTGTGGCTGCCAATAACAGACACGCTGGGAAGTCTCTGCACACCTATATGAAGTGGAAGGGGTTTTGGAAGGCTGGAAGTTTGCAATGTGGTGAGCCAGCTGAGGCGCCACAGAATCATGTGTTGTTATTAGTATTACTTGAACGCCAATAGTGTGTAAGGTGTTTTGCAAATAAATAAGGAGGCATGGACTTTATTCCAGGAAAAGAGCAAAGTCAATGGAATTAAAATAAAGAGTTTTTCATGAGGAAGAGTTCCCATGCTCAAATATTCTATAAAGGAGTTACCTACCTAAGGTGTTATTTGATACAGCATTATTTGGTCAAGCTGACCAAAATGAGTATGATTGCAAATTATTTTGACTCCTTCTAGTCCAAGTGGCAATGTGATTTTTTTTCTAGTTTGTGTTGACCCAGAAAATACCACACTTTTAAGAGTCTTCTTCTGTCCCTAAGTCAAGATTTGTTGTGACTTCAAAGGACAAACTTACTTTGAAGTGTCTATTTTATATTATCTATCTGCTGCTGATATAAGCATTGCTCCTTATGCCTTATGTTCCCCATTATAAACACAATACAGTGCACGTAGTGAGCTTTTCTCCTTCCAATTTGCTTAAATTTTAAATCATGACAGCTTAATTGAGCAGAAAATATTACTTCCTATTTAACATGTTCATGTCAGTGCAAACCTAAATTTATTTAAATGTTAGGTAATAGATCAATAGATGTTTCAGTCTTTTTAAAAGCATTTTTATATCTGATGAAAACATGACCCAGTGCAGGTATGACCTTGAAAATGCTTATTTTATCATATCCTGTTATCAGACAAGTAAACCCATTAAGAAATTTTAGTTTTGTTCCTGCTATGTGTGTCATTATTTTGAATGACTGAAAAGCTACAAACTATTTTTTCCCCACTTTTTACGTTAATGGCTAATCACTAGGGCTAAGTCCACTAGTCACCAACCAAGTATTCAATAAACATAAAAAATTGCTGTACCTTAAAAGATGAAGTGGTTTAGTTAAAAATTGGCACCTTTAAACCTGTTTTTAAATATCCACATATCATGTCACTTCTTCTTTACATATAAATTACTGGTTTGAAATGACTAATGGTTCAAAGCTAATGGTTCAATGGAATGTAAGTTATAAACTCTAATTTAGCTGTGGCATTTCTACAGCTAGTCTAAACATTTTGATCAAAACTAAATTTGGATTAAAAAGGTAAACAATTTTTTTTGAAATATTCATGATTCCCCCCTACAAAACAAAACAAAAAACCCACCACCTATAAAATTCCAAGACAGATACTGAAATTCATTTTCTACAAATGTGTGCTTGTTGAGTTACCTGGTAAAGTTTATCGCTCAAGTGAGTCACAGAAAGCAAACTCAAAAGAAGTATACAAATGGTTGAAGCATGTTCATTTAACATTCAAATGAATATTCACTGATTGGTTGGTTGGTTTCAATTTTTTTAACCAATTCAATTCACAGGGTATGAATAAAATAAGGCCTCTTGTCTTTTCCGCAGAGAAGTAAAGATTAGAAAGGGTTGACAACTGAGGCAAATGCAATGTGAAATAATTAATTATACTGAATGTATAAATTCATTAAAATTCACATTATAAATAATAATATTAACCTTTTCGATTTTCTCTGGCAAACAGAGGTATGATTTGTCAACTTGATTGTGCTTGTGATTTTTTCTTTTATGTTTGTAGGGTATTTTTGTAATTAATTAATGTGAATAACCTAGACTAAATACATTTTTAAAATCTGAAAATATTTTAAGTTATTCATAAATAAAATAATGAATACATTTCTCAAGTAATGCAGTGTTCTTGGTGCATGTTAAAGAAATAGATGAGCAGAATTATACTAGTTCCTTATTGATGAATTATAATCCCTCCCCCCAAAAAATAACCCACAATGAATGGTACCAGTGATGTGAGGGCTGTATCCCAGTATATTAGTAAGGTACCTGAGAGATTAGAAATCCTGTGAAGCCAACATATGAAAGCCTAACCTATCTTTTTTTTTTTTTTTTTTTAATGGCAAGATGATGCAGTCTCTTGATGAGTCTGCAACCAACTGAAACAATTTCAAGAGAGGTATGACTTACTGTCATTCATTTTAATGGAATGTTAATAGTGAAGCATAATTATGACTACTTCACTGAGGATTATCATTCTAGACATCAAGTATCAGAGGGGTAGCCGTGTTAGTCTGGATCTGTAAAAGTGGCAAAGAGTCCTGTCGCACCTTATAGACTAACAGACATATTGGAGCATAAGCTTTTGTGGGTGAATATCCTTCATGGGATATTTGCCGCTTTTACATTCTAGAAATGTCCACCTAATGCTTCTGCTGTCTGTGGCTCAACTTCCCAGTGCCAGGAGCAAAAAGGGTTGATTCACAGAGTAGCATTATGCAGAATCCTGTCAGATGCTGCAACATTCTTTTATGTAAATCTTCTTATGTGAATCAAGCTCAGGTCAGCTGTGAAAGAAAGTTGTTATTATCTGATCTCCGTTCACTGGTGTAAGTGGCATGAGTTGATGATCTTTTTGTGGATAGATGTCCATTGTCAGAAAACCTATCATTTAGCAAATTTTTCTCTTTTGTTAGCAGTTGAAACAAAGCAGCTGAAGACTGAATCAAACAGGAACAACAAACATTTTGTTAGCGCAAGCTTCTTCACGCTGCTGACCTCCCTTCCTTCCCATCACCAGTTTGCCTCAGTCATAACCTTATTAAGGACATACCACTTCTAGAGCTGAGAAGGTACTCCTTACCCTCTTTGTGACTAACAATTCATGCTTCAATTGTGATAAAAGCATGGTGTGACACACTGCTTGGTATAAATATTGTTTTATACTATTGCAGTTGTATGTAGTTCATGTAACGTGCTTGATAATAACATGAAAGGGCTCCATGCTTATAAAAATTAATTGACTCTTTACTAAGAGAACAATGTCCTGAGATGCCACGGCTGCAGCTAGCTTTCTAAGCATGTGCACACAGAGTCACTTTCTGGTACTTCATCGAAATTCTTCCTTCCTGAAACCTGTGCTACTCCCTCCAAGTTCCATGCAGGCTGCTACAATGTGTGACCATTTATTACTTATAAATTAGAGGTATGACATATAAACTTTTAACCATCTAACCAACATTCTAGAAATCATTTTCCTGCTGCATACAAACCAAAGGTTGATAATACTCAAATAAACCACTCCCTTTGAGGAAACAGGAAATACCTTTTACTGGCCCTCAATGAGAGGCTAGGGCCTAACCCTATAGTCCTTACTCAGACATAAATTCCATTAAATTTAATGGTAGATATTCCTGAATAAGGACTGTGAGTCTATCTCCATTATAAGGCTTTGCTTAGTGTGTATTAAATATAACATTGAGAACCCAACACAAATGAATCTGTATTTACATTAGAAAACTTTTATCTTAATATCCCTTTCTTTTCACTGTGAACAGGCCTCCTATTTTTATTAAAATGTATCTGAGTCTCAGCTGCTTTGATAATCATTGCTAAATTGGCTGCTGTGTTCAAATGCTGGAAGTCGAGGAAATGAATCTTGTGGCACCTTTTGCCTAAAGTAACCCCACATCTTGATTGGAATAACCAGTCAGAGAGAGGTCTTATCTTGAGATCCCACAGATGATGTATATCTGTTAAGGGAAGGGCATCTCAAAGGGTAAAGAGGTGGACTGGATTGGAGACAGTGTTGTGAGAGTAAGGAGAGATGGATTTAAACATATCAAAAAAGTGTCAGAGCAAAGGATAAGGATACTAAGTCTCACCTGGAGGCTGGGAACACAATGTCTGTGAAAATCTTGGTGTTCCAGGAGGGGGTAGAAGGTGAGTTGCTCTGAACTATCCATATCTCTTGCTTATTTTTTTTCACATGTTAATAAGCATAACTAGGTAGAGTAAGTCATTAAACACGATACTAACTTATTGGACATTTCAATATAAAACAGCACTGTGCTGCTGAGAACAACCTAATGTACCACTCGCAGTGCTGAAGTCCTCAATTAAAATGCTAATTAACGCTTTTCTTTGTAAGAAACAATGTGATTTGGTTATAATCCCATTTCCTGTGTTCCTTTCAGCAATATGGATTGATCAACCAGGGTAATAACAGCACATCACAGTTGCTTGAAAAATGTTTTTGTTTTGCTCTCTCCGTAGAGAGATCTGATATAGAGAACAAGAAAACATTAACCATATTAGGCCGAAATAACTTATAAGAACTTCCTCCACCCTACCCCCGCCCTCAGCAGACACTTCTTCAGAGCAATTGAGGCGGAAATTGTCTATAGTTTATTTTAGAGAGTAATTTATTTTACAGAGTAATGATAAAACACATATTAATTCACAATATCAAGTGATATCTTATTAAGAAGTAAATGAAATATATCTCAGGACTTGTGTCACAGCTATTCTCACACTGTAGAATAAATTCCACCCTGATTTACATTCTATACAAGCCAGTTGAACTTAGTGAGGTTGCCTGAGGTGTAAATCAATGCAGATGTTTGCCTGACACCACTTACAAAATAAAGTAAAATAAAGGATATTGCTATACTAGGATTACACCAGATTACAATTGTGACTAATACAGTGTGCATGGTTCATAATGAAACCCCAAAAGGCAGGGCCATCCCTAGCTTTTCTGGGTCCCTATGCGGTCCCTCCACGGGTGGTATGTATGGTGCCCCTGGCCTCCGTGGAGGGGGTTAGCGGGGGGGGGGGCAGGCCTCCATGGGGAGGGGGCAGGCCCAGGCGGGCCCCAGGCCTCCACAGGGGAGGGCAGCAGGGGGCTGGCCCCTGCCTCCGAGGGGGGGCGGGGCTGGCTTGGGGGGGGGGGTAGGACGGAGCCACCCCTCAGCACTCACCAGCGGCACAGCCGGGGCCAGGTCGCTGCACTTCCTGCCGCTGGTGAGTGCAGGCCTGGCTTTACTTCAGAGCTCAGGGGAGTGGGGGCGGGGTGGAGGGTGGGGAAGGGTGGGGCAGAGCAGGGGTGAAGGCCCTGACAAAGAGCCAGAGCAGCACGCAGCTGCGCAGGGCACCGGGAAGTTTGGTGCCCCAAATCTCCTGGTGCCCTAGGCAGCTGCCTGCTTTGCCTATGGAGGAGGACAGCCCTGCCAAAAGGCATTGAACTCACCAAGTTTCAGGTTATATTACATATAAAACTTGATGGTAAACGCTACCCATTTTCAAGCTACTTACTCACTCCCTATGTGAGCCTTGCCTTTTGCTGAAATTTTGAAGGAGGGTTGGGTAACGGTCTTCACATTTCTCTGTGGGGGGAAATGAGCTTTGCCAAACTCCCAAAAAGACATGGAGAACCAGATGATCACCCCATGAGCATCTTGAAATGGGCTAGCTGACATTACCACACAGTATTTCCAAGTGAACAGAGTACTTGACTGGGATTCAGAAGACCTGGGATCTCTATCTGGCTTGGCCGCTGGCATGTTGGATGCCCTGGAGAAAGTCACTTCACCACCCTGTGCCTCAGTTTTCCAGTTTGTGTAAAATGAGGATAAAGTTACTAATATCCTTTGTAAAGTGCTATGAGACCTACCCATGAAAAGAGCTAAGAGCTAGATATATTTATTATTTCTTTTATTTTATTAAAACACTGAACTACCCCCAGGCCACCCAAACATAGCACGTACAGAGTGAAGTAACTAGGATCTATTGGGGAGAAGTGAATATCTGCAGTAGGGGAGAATTGGTCTCCAAGTTATGGTATCAGATGGAGAGCAGGACACTCTTGACATTTTGGCTGAGTATTGCTTTGAGCTTTGAGGTTAGCTAAACTCATTGAAAACTGTGTACTTGAAGTGCAGAGTTTCACACTGTTCTCACTTTGATTTCTCATCTAAAGCATTGTAAAAGCTGAACTACAGACATTATTGTACAATTTATAATACTTAACTATAGTTACATAAATATTTTATATGGTTATATAAGCTATAGCTATATAAAATATAAAAATATAAGTTAATATAGTATTGTTAACTACCATATTTTTTTCAGATTAAAGATAATTACTATAAAGTTTGTTAGTATGAACTATTTGTGTCTTAGATAAAAAGAATTTGGGGCTGGGAGCCATGCAGAAAACATTTTTGGTATGAATTTTTGAATGCACAGTCATTCATGTTATTTGTGAAATTGTCTGGATTCCGAAAATTGTCATGAAAACCTGGCTTATATCTCATAATGAAGTGAATTTGGCTGTTTTATGTGCAAAATTATTGACAAATCAGCTTTTTTGCTACTCAAAGTTCTCTAACCATTTGGAGTCAGTTGCGCATTTACAGTTTATATTTGATTGTAAATAATAACATTTCCCTTGGTTGCAAATTGGAAATTCCTAGCAGAATAATAACAGAAATGGAATAAGTTGAATTAAGACAGCAGTTCTGGAAGTAAAAGTTTGCATGGCTATGTACTGAGGTCTTGATTCTGTTCCCATTGAAGTCTGTGGTAGAACTACTATTGACTTCTTTGGTGTGGGAACATGCCATATAACTAGTCTGTGAAGAAAGAAAAAGAGATGAATAAACTGAGCCATAGGGTCATAGAGCATCCCTACTACTGACAGGTGTTATTCAAATTCTCTAATTTCCCTGCATTCTCCAATACAAATGTGTGGTATAGTTTAGAGGTCTATAAGGAAATGGAATATTTGGAATTAGCAGTAGCTTTAAAACAGGTGCTTGAATTAGTTTTTTTTATAAACATGACTGGGAATAATTAGTTATTCTGTCCTTCTTGAGTGAATTGTCCAGAAGGCACAAAAGAGAATCACTGCTTCTCCAAAGCTGGGGGAAACTGCTTTGTCAGAAAGATCTCCAGAGATCACAGGTGTGTATGGGAGGAAAGAAGTTATATCTTATGGCAGGACACAACAAGAAGAGAAACTCCACCCATTAAGTGGGACCTAACGGTAGGAGAGGAAGCTGTTCTCCACCAGAGGAGTCTGTTCAGAGTTAGTGTCTCCCCCACTAATTACACTTATCTGGAGCAGGGGAACTCTGGTTTTCCAGAAGATCATGTCCAAAGGAACTCTGATCCTCAAGAGGAGAGAAGAGAAAATGTAAGGAAAAGCAGATAAAAAGTAACTGATGCAGCTAGAAAGGCTGGCAGGATCAGTAGAGAAAGGCAAATGCCAGACCCCTGTCCCCACTCCAGAAGCTATCCTAGCCTGGTGGTGGAAGCAGGGGTGCAGAGAGTGTTGGGTTACTCCTTCTGAGCCACCTCCATGGGTTTTCTTCATACCCTAGTCTAACAGAGACCCAACACCTGAGGCTGTTCTCTGCTCTCATGTGGGCACAATGGCACCAAGATATCCTGCTCTCCACATCACCCCTAGATTTTCAGGCAAGCGTGGTGAAGAAAGGAAGCCACCAGCACACCTACCAGTCACTGATTTGTCTGGGAAAATCCAGATTTTTCAAAATCTGTCTCTGAAAACTCTACATCATAGAATCATAGAATATCAGGGTTGGAAGGGACCTCAGGAGGTCATCTAGTCCAACCCCCTGCTCAAAGCAGAACCAATTCCCAACCAAATCATCCCAGCCAAGGCTTTGTCAAGCCTGACCTTAAAAATCTCTAAGGAAGGAGATTCCACCACCTCCCTAGGTAACCCATTCAAGTGCTTCACGACACTCTGAATGAAAAAGTTTTCCCTAATAGCCAACCTAAACCTCCTGCACTGAAATTTGAGACCATTACTCCTTGTTCTGTCATCTGGTACCACTGAGAACAGTCTAGATCCATCCTCTTTGGAACCCCCTTTTATGTAGTTGAAAGCATCTATCAAATCCCCCCTCATTCTTCTCTTCTGCAGACTAAACAATCCCAGTTCCCTCAGCCGCTCCTCTTAAGTCATGTGCTCCAGCCCCCTAATCATTTTTGTTGCCCTCCGCTGGACTCTTTCCAATTTTTCCACATCCTTCTTGTGGTGTGGGATCCAAAACTGGACACAGTACTCCAGATGAGGCCTCACCAATGCAGAATAGAGGAGAATGATCACATCCCTCGATCTGCTGGCAATGCCCCTACTTATACAGCCCAAAATGCCATTAGCCTTCTTGGCCACAAATGCACACTGTTGACTCATATCGAGCTTCTCATCCACTTTTCTGCAGAACTGCTGCCTAGTCATTCGGTCCCTAGTCTGTAGCAGTGCATGGGATTCTTCCGTCCTAAGTGCAGGACTTTGAACTTATCCTTGTTGAACCTCATCATATTTCTTTTGGCCTGATCCTCTAATTTGTCTAGGTCCCTCTGTATCCTATCTCTACCCTCCAGCGTATCTACCACTGCTCCCAGTTTAGTGTAATCTGCAAACTTGCTAAGGGTGTAGTCCACGCCGTCCTCCAGATCATTAATGAAGATATTGAACAAAACCGACCCCTGGACCAAACCTTGGGGCACTCCGCTTGATACCAGCTGCCAACTAGACATGGAGCCATTGATCATACCTGTTGAGCCCAATGATTTAGCCAGCTTTCTATCCACCTTATAGTCCATTCATCCAGTCCATACTTCTATAACTTGCTGGCAAGAATACTGTGGGAGACCGTATCAAAAGCTTTGCTAAAGTCAAGGAATAACATGTCCACTGCTTTCCCCTCATCCACAGAGCCAGTTATCTCATCATCGAAGGCAATTAGGTTAGTCAGGCATGACTTGCCCTTGGTGAATCCATGCTGACTATTCCTGATCACTTTCCTCTCCTCTAAGTGCTTTAGAATTGATTCCTTGAGGACCTGCTCCATGATTTTTCCAGGGACTGAGGTAAGGCTGACTGGCCTGTAGTTCCCCGGATCCTCCTTCTTCCCTTTTTTAAAGATGGGCACTATATTAGCCTTTTTCCAATCATCTGGGACCTCCCCCGATTGCCATGATTTTTCAAAGATAATGGCCAATGGCTCTGCAATCACATCCGCCAACTCCTTTAGCACTCTTTTATGCAGCGCATCCAGCCCCATGGACTTGTGCTAGTCCAGCTTTTCTAAATGATCCTGAACCACTTCTTTCTCCACAGAGGGTTGGTCACCTCCTTCCCATGCTGTGCTGCCCAGTGCAGCAGTCTGGGAGCTGACCTTATTCGTGAAGACAGAAGCAAAACAAAAGCATTGAGTACATTCGTTTTTTCCACATCCTCTGTCACTAGGTTGCCTCCCTCATTCAGTAAGGGGCTCACACTATCCTTGACTTACTTCTTGTTGCTAACATACCTGTAGGCACTCTTCTTGTTACTCTTAACATCCCTTGCTGTCTGCAACTCCAAGTTTGATTTGGCCTTCCTGATTTCACTCCTGCATGCCTGAGCAATATTTTCATACTCCTCCCTGGTCATTTGTCCAAGCTTCCACGTCTTGTAAGCGTCTTTTTTGTGTTTAAGATCAGCAAGGATTTCACTGTTAAGCCAAGCTGGTCGCCTGCCATATTTACTATTTTTTCTACACATTGGGATGGCTTGTTCCTGCAGCCTCAATAAGGATTCTTTAAAATACAGCCATTCTTGGTGCATGCAAGTGGTTCATGCTGCATGCATTCTATATTCTTGTTGTATGCAAGTGTTTCAGTGTAAAGTATGATTTACTTTCTATGTACATTGTCTACACACAAAAATCTAGATAACAGCACTGTGCCTGATTCCGATCTCAATTATGCCAGTTTTACATGGTGTTGCTCAACTGACTGCAAGGGAGTTATGTCCTGATTTACACATGTCTGAGTGCATAAGGTACTACAATACAGATTTCTTAAACTCTTAATTAGAATAAATATCTGACAAATTTCTCAGGTGCATTGTCATTAGAGCATGGTTAATTTCCTTGTGTCTCCAGCATTTTAATTCCTAGTAGTTATGATTTAAAGAGGAGACCAGCCTTCAACAGGGGGGTCTCCTCTTCATGGCTCTCTCGTTTTTTACAGTATGTTTTCCAGTGTCATCTAGCATGGCTCAGGTACTTTGTTATTATTCAAGAGAAAGGTAGTTCACCTTCGTGGCTTTTAAAGTAACTTTTAAAGCATTTAAAATAACTTTGAAAGGACACACTTCCTTGTTTCAGGTTTAATGTCTTTGGCCCTGCAGAAGGTACCATAAATCTAGTGAGATACCAAGAAAAGTAAAGAAACAGAAAGAGGAAGAGTGAAAAGGAGAGAGAATTGTTTGAGTGAAAAGTAAAATAAACTACCAGCCTCTGGCAAAGCCTCTAAAATATAGAACACAACTGATGTCTTCAAAAAAGATAAGATAGTAAAAAGAGAATGATTTAAATCTCACAGCCTTTGTGGTGACAGTAATTAGATTATGGGACCTTGAGCCACAATAGAGAGACATCTGAACAAATGTGTGAGATGCAACAGTATTAAGTAGAGCTGAGAGTAATTGATTTGTTCAGTTTCACGGTCAAACCAAAAAATCTGTGGGGGGGAGGAGATTTGTTTTAAATTGACCCAACATGATATTTTTTTTCATTTTTTCTTGTTAAAACGAAATAATCAAATTGCTTCACATCAAACAAAATACATCTTGACATACAGCTGTGCTGTGGGGTTGCACAGGATACACATTAGAGGAGAATTTTACCCCAGCAAACTAATATAATAAAAAATTTTGGCCTGAAAAACTGAGGTCACCAGCAGAGACCAAATCCTTGCTCAGTGTTTACTTAGGCCAGGCATCATCAACCTTTGGCACGCGGCTCGCCAGGGTAAGCCCCCTGGAGGACCGGACTGGTTTGTTTACTTGCCGTGTCCGCCGGTTCGGCCGATCACGGCTCCCACTGGCTGCGGTTTGCTGTCCCAGGCCAATGGGGGCTGTGGGAAGCGGCGCAGGCCGGGAGATGTGCTGGCCGCCGCTTCCCGCAGCCCCCATTGGCCGGGGATGGCGAACCGCGGCAGACGTGGCAAGTAAACCAGCACGGCCCGCCAAGGGGCTTACCTTGGTGAGCCGCGTGCCGAATGTTGACGATGCCTGACTTAGGCAAATGTCCAGACAAATTAATTGATGTTTTCTTTAGAAGGAACTGAATAAAAGCTTAGTGCATAGGTTCAGCATTTGGCCGAATAATATTTAGCATTTATACAGAACTTTACATATTCAAAACACTTTGCCAAGATTAGCTAATTACTGCAATTTTTAGTTTTAAAAGCTTTAAATCTCTTGCTTTTAACATTTTTCTCAAGCCTTAGGGGTAATCATTTCATTTATTATTTTTTATAATTTCTTACTGTACAGTGTTTTAAATTGTTGGCTGTAACTCTTTCTAGATTATTGCAGTTTATCAGAGATCAAATTTCAGAAAAGAAAATATTGGTACTCTGAAAATCTCCACCCAGTGACGATGGATTCTAAAATGAGACCAATGTTCCCCTGGGCTCCTGTGTGCTTGGCTCATCCTAAGTGCAGTTTGGACACTGCACCTGGGCATCTCTGCACTTATCTCCTCTTTGGTGAGACTCAGATGCTGGGTTCAACCTATGCTTATGACACATGGACTCTGTCCATCATCACTAGGCTAGGTTGATCTATGGATTCTGCGGGTTTTTAGTCCTCCTTGGTGAGCCTTGTACTGTCCCCCTGGTTTCCACTTGATTCAGGTCATCCTTGGTGGGTTTGGATGCCCACTGAACTATGTGGGCTTCTTTGCTTCCCCTAGATGGGGCTGTCCATTCAATTGCTCCTCCTGTGTTGACGGGGACATAGTTATTGCTGCTCCTGTTCTCTGCCCATAGTGAAAATATACTTTTAGTGTTGTTTGCCAGGCAAACAAAAACACAATTAAATATTGTTTGCTAACTAATGCCTGGTTGGTGACTTTCTGGCAACTGGTGCCTGTGGGACCTGCCAAATTGCAGCGGACTTAGTGCACACCAGGAAGCACAATTATGTGGCAGCTATTGTCAATGAAATCACAATGGTGCTCACTATTATCTCTCTCTTCTGGCAGCTGGGGTTACAGCTGTGTTTGTACTGGGAACCACTAACCCTCACTTGCCTGTAACATTGATGATAACACAAGGTGACTACTGAGCATAGTGCCACAGGTGGACCTTAGAGCAAAATCCAAATAGAGGCCAACCCAAAAATGAAGGTATCAGATTGCAAAATTAATACAAGGCCACCCAGTCTGAGTTTGAGTGAATATATTTTATGAGCTGATTATCAGTAATAGACAAACTAGCTTGGTTAAAAATAAAAAAGAACCCAAGTTTCCTTCCAACCACCAAACATGGAGTAAATCTCTTATTATCTATTGAGCAATGAATGGATAACATATTTTCCATACTATTTGTCTTTCGTGTGTTTCTTTCTGTTTCCAGCTGGAACTGAAATGAGGAGTGCCAAAAAATATTATGAGAGGGGCTATTCCTGTGAGATTTCTGTCCCCCACTTTCAGAGACCCAAGGGGGTCATTCGCTTATATCATTTATACTCAAGAACCTGGAGTAATTCCAGTGACAACCACCAAACTCCAAAATAATACTGTTGTGAGACCAGAATGTTTCTCAGGTTTTGATGGGTTTTTAGGTGATATTTGTTTCAGCATCTAAACTTTCGGTACTAATCTGAGCCTCAAACCTTTTTTTAGGTCCACTCACGATTAGAAGAGCTGTGATGTGCTGTATCAATGCAATTTCATTTTCTGCCTCATTTCCATTATTGGAGCAGCCCGATATGTCAAGTCTATACGTTGCATTAATGTCAGCTCTATGTGCATCTTTTTATATTTGTTTTGCATTTAAATATGGGATAAACATATTATTATGCTGTTTGGAAACTGCCTCTATAATGTATGAGCACTATTAGAAATGGACATGATTACCTCTCAGACTATATGGATCAGTTATGCTTATTATTTCTCTAAATTAAACAAGGAAACAAAAATCATTGTGCATTACCCTGAAAGTAATTTCTGCTTTAACTCACCATATTAACTATTATTATTGATTCAATGAACAGCTGTCAGAAAACAGCACAACACTCTAAATTCTCTTTGTCTATACGCAGCTATAGACTTAGCTGTCTTTTGCTGCTTACCTTACCAGATTTCTTTGCACTGCCTTATATTAAGAAGTCTAGATCCTTATTCATTTTGATGCTGGAAGTGATTTTAACATTTTATTGCAGTCACAGATGACAGTTATGTTTTCTGACATTGCTGAATATTAACTCAGCTTCTTTATTATTAAGGAGAGGAAAAACAAGGGAAACCTCACTGAGATTTGTGAAAAAATGGCATCACTACTTAGCCAATGATAAAATTGCTGTCATGCTGTGAGTGAGTCTCTTCCTTTTCTCTGGATGGTGCTACCACCTGTATCTGACAAGTTGATCAGTCAGCAAGTCAGATATTGCTTGGCTTTGCAAACAATAAGAACCCACTCACATAGCTCTTCTCAGTCAAAACTCTCATTGATTTCAGATATGACCTTAGGGGGCAGCTTTGCTTGAGTGATGACTGGAGGGATGGTCATTCCTATAAGTCCATGCCACTGTTTTATTTGAGAAGAAGGAAATACTGTAGTCTTACAGTGGAAATGTCTTGATCATGTTGTGAAAGCAACTGCAGAAACCTACTATTTTGAAAAAAATATTGATCTGTTGCTGTGCCAACAATATTGCCCTGCTAGTGAGTATTTGGTATCCTGGTGCCTAACACAGGTTTCTGCAACCTGCGGAAAATTGTCAGGGTTTTCCAAAATAGAGGCATCAATGCCCTTTATTAAATCCACTGACACTTCAAGCTTGAGTAGCCAGCCCGCATAAATTTCAACAACTCTGTAGACATGTGCTAGCTGCCCTGCTTTGTAGCTGCAAATTAAACTATAAAGAGGTTCCCAATGAACACACTGCAAAAAAACAAGTGCACTGGCTTGTTCCTATGCTCTGTAATCTTTCACAAATGAACTGTTGCTTTCCACTGTGGAGTTAGAACAAACGGGACATGACAGCAGGCAGGGCTCTTCATTACTCTAAGTCACTGACAAACAACTTGTTGAGCTTCTTTAAAAAAAAAAACACGGGCAAACATGATGAAGGTTTATGGTTCTCCTGGTGACCCTGTGAAGAAACAGAAAGAGGTTTCTCAAGGAAAATTCTCCATAGGTTTTGACATCATTATTTTCCCTGATGAAATATACAAGGATCAAAATATTTCAGACAGACAATTCACTCCATGTTCTCTTTTGTACTTTTTAGTTTGAAAACAAACTCATCTTTTGCTTATGATCTCATCACAGTCACTGCATGAATGACAGTCAATGACAGTCTCCAAACTGGACATGGTAGTCAAGCACAGCAACTTCAGTAATTATCAGAGTTTTTTATAACACAGTCAAAACTTTCTACTGGCTAGCCTTTTTTTTTTAATTCTGTGTGAGAAATTCCCAACCTATCTCCCCCATTCTGCTGCAGACACAGCCTCTCTGTCTTGTCCCAAACCCCAACCCAACATTTCTTCACAGCTGTAAGTTTCCAGTTTGGGGGTGACTTTTAACATCAAGTAAATACATCCAGAGACTGTGATGGTTGTAGCTTCTATATTAAAATGTACAGTAAAAATTGCACCAAATACACACAGGATAGGTGCTGCCTGTTTTGCACCTAGGAGTTTTGCACCTAAATACCTTTGAGGATCTGGGCCTCAGTTCCTGTGGGAGAATCCTGCTGAGTATTACTATGGGGACCATGTTCTACTTCTATGGGTGCTGCTGAGTGAGGATATGTGAGCTGGTGTACTAATGCAACAGCACCCTGTTTGGTCAGCTGGAGTGTTGCACAGAGTCCACTAGGTCAGGCAGTGTGGTCAGTCAGCTGTTCTCGCCTGAGTCTCTGTGGTAGTCCCATTCTGGGATAAAAAGGATGTTAGCCTCAGTCCCACAGGGGTGTAGTTTTCCCTCATACTTGGCAGGATGAACTGGTCGTGGTCCTGAGGTGGGTCCCTTTGTTCTTAAGTCTTACGGATTGGTAGGGGCAGTAGCGTAGCCAGGTCCGGAGCACAGGGGGAGCAGCGCTATAAAAAGGCATCTCCCCGCTCCTCCTATACTCACCCGGCGGCACCTCCGGCGGTCCAGTCCGGTACGGCGTATGTGCAAGAACCAGCGCTGTGCCGGACTGTACCGGCTTCCCGGCGGTGATTTAAAGGGCCCGGGGCTCCAGCCGCTGTGGGGTGCCCCGGGCCCTTTAAAGCACTGCCGGGGCTCGGGTGGTGCTTTAAAAGTCCCGTGGCTCCCCTCAGTGGCAGGAGCCCCGGGCCTTTTTAAGCACCGCCTGAGCCCCGCTGCCAGAGCCGGGCTCAGGTGGTGATTTAAAGGGGCCGCGGGCCTTTTAAATTCCCGCCTGAGCCCGGCTCTGGCAGCGGGGCTCGGGCGGCGCCGCTTTGCTCACAGGGGGAGCGGCCACTCCCCCTGCTCCCCCCTGGCTAAGCTACTGGGTAGGGGAACCCAGGCCCACACGCACCCTTGGGTTTCAGCTCAGGACCCTTAAACCAGGCAGAATCAAGCCCGAGCAACTTTTCCTGCTGTGCTCTGAGCTCCTTCCTATCTCCCTTGGTTCTGTATGCTTCTCCAGCCTGTAGATACGGTCATCCCTTCACCATCATGTTCTCTCTGCATTGCTTTTCAGCAGTTTGCTGGCAGGCCGTTCCTTCTCCACCTTACTTGCCCATCTGGCAGCCATACCACCCCTCTGCATCTCAACGATTTTATTCTCCCAACTGCTGTGAAACTGCCAGTCAGCACTAGTTGGCAATTGTTGCATTACCTCCTTGGTCACCAGGCCAGTATGGGGTCTATGCACCCCATGACAGGGTACTATAACAAGGGTTGCTGGGAGAGGTGCTACCCTTAACTACCCTAGGGTGACCAGAGAGCAAGTGTGAAAACCCGGGACGGGGGTGGGGGGTTATAGGAGCCTGTATAAGAAAAAGACCCCAAAATTGGGACTGTCCCTATAAAATCGGGACATCTGGTCAACCTAAACTACCCCTCCCTTCCTGCCTCATGCTTAGTGCTGGAGGAAAGAAAAAGCAGTTTCAGGATGGTGTAGAGTCAGCTAAGATCTGTGAGCAGCAGGAGACATAAGTTCAAGCAGTTGTGTCACAGTTGATGCCACACCTTTCCTCAGCTGTGCCTTCTACAGAGCATAGTGAACGGAATGCAGCAATAGCAACTGGAATTGACAGCAATCTTATCTTCCTTACTCCCTCTCTCCTACTTCTCTGGACCCCTAACAGCCATCTGCAAAGAAGCAGGCTGATTCATTTGCAGGCAACCACAGATATTCCCTCCCTTCTGATCCACTTTATGGTCAGTCACAAGCCAAGAATTGAGAACCAGGATTAGATGCTAGTAATTCACTCTTCACTTGACCTTAATGTGGTGCTGTAGTCTGTCATGAAAGGCAGTAGTGCCTAGTGGACAGCTCATCCTTCCACCTGACATGGCCCTTTAAAGGTTCACAAAGGTCCAATAGATATATAGAGAGACCTATGTGTCCTGGGAGAGGATGCTGCCTGGGGAAGGAATCTTGATGTGGTGCCTTTTAAGGGCCAAAAGGCTTGTGGAGAGAGCAAAGCTCCCCTCTCACCCAGTCAACTAAGAAGGAGTTGGGAGAAGAGGACCAATCTAAAGGATGCCTCCTCCCTCACAGAAGAGCAGATGCTGACAGGAGAAGGCTGACCTGCTGCCATCCAGTATAAAAGACTAATTGGGAAGAGTGGAGAGGGTGAGCCTGGATTCCCCTACTACTGCTTCAGACAAGAGGGGGAGCATGCATGCCAAGAATATAGGAAGCCAAGAATGGCAAGTACCAGATAGAGGCCAGCAGATGGTCTTGAAGGCCATTAGATTTTGAGTTTCCTATTTTCTGGGCTTTTCTGTTAACACTGAGAAGGGGAATGGACTCAGCAGTGATCTAGTTGGAGGGCTCGACCATGAACATTGACAGACCATTGTTGCATCATAAAAACTAATGGGGGTTCTAGGCTTAGAAAACTCCCGCTACTCTGCACGTGGACTTTTGGAGGAACTCTGGAGGTGAGAGGCATGTACAGTAAATACAGTTAAATATGTATTTACCTTTACACACATTCTAATACAGAGACCAAACAAAATAAGAGTGTATTATTGGGGATTTGGAAAGTAATTAAACACTGTTACTTCAAACTTTCTCTCTGAAATTAATAATTCTGTGCCAAAATGAAATCACTGTAACTGAGAACTGAGTTGATGGGGTGCAAAGTTCTGTTTATCATATTATCATTGTTAATGCTCAATGGAAGGAATTAAAGTGACAGTTTACACATTCTCTACCCCAAGGGTGACCAGACAGCATGTGTGAAAAATCAGGACAGTGGTTGGGCGGGGGTAATAGGTTCCTATATAAGACAAAGCCCCATATATCGGGACTGTCCCTATAAATTCGGGACATCTGGTCACCCAATCTACCTTTCAGATGAGAAATTGCTTTGTAACTGGAGGACAAGGAATCAGTCGGAGGAGCAGGGACACTGGGAATTTCTGACTAGTACGGTCAAGCAACAGTGATGTCAGGTGCACTGTGACAAATAGCAGTAACATCAGGAATTAGAGAGGTGTGGATTTGTTTTCCCCTTTAGGACAATACATGTACAAAAATATTGAAAGTCACTGGGAGAGTTAGTAAGAACCATCCCAGGCAGGACATCAGCCAAAAGGATACAGGCCAGTATGCCATCATACCAACAAGTATTCCAGAGCCTTTTGTAGGGAGATGGTTTAGTTGCAGTACCCTGAGTTAGGTATAATATCAGGTCTCACAGAAAAGGAAGAAGAGAAAGAGATGGAGAAGACTTAAAATCTGAAAAAGAAATTCACTGATAGGTTGGGCTGATACAGATATGAACAGATCCTCAGCTGATGTAAATAAGGGTTGCTTCACTGACCTCGGAGTTCATCCATTTATAGCAGCTGAGGATCTGGCCCAAACTACATAATTATGAAAGTTTGTATGTTATAGTATAATATATAAAATTATGCCTATTTAGTTAGAAAACACAATCCTACTGAATTCTCAGTAAAATAATATCTGTTAAAGAAATGTTGCAATTATTTAGGGAAATGGCAGGGGTTAAAAATGGAGGAAGGCTTTCACAACTCTCATATTCACAAAAAATATTATAAATAATTTCATTTTACAAAGAGCATTCAGCAGTGTACATCAGTAATTAAGCATTACAGTTATTCTATATCTATCCTAACCAATAGGCCCAGAAAGGAGTGCTGCTGCTTTTGACCATCCTCTTCACTTACCTGGATTGATGCCTCAGTAGCAGTTCAGTAGCTCCTCTCCTGAGTCCCCGCTCCTTGCAGATTAATTGAAGAGAAGAGTTAATTTGTGCACTTGGCCTGGTCTACTGATTTGCAACTAATAAAAGGAAGGTGTTGCTGCACAGGTCAGTGGGATCCTGATCCCATTCGGCAGAACCACCTTTCTCCCACAGTGGTCTCTGCTCCTTATCCCCAGAGTGCCACACATAAGTCTGGGTTAAGGTAAGACATTGCTCTACATTATTGTTTTAAACAATTTGGTGCAGGGGAGAGCAAGTCTTTCTCATATATGCTCTTTCCCGCTTCGCACTCAGCTAAGCTGAGTAGTAATTGCAGACACCAAAACTATATCTTCTTAAAAGCTGCCAAGTTTTTTCACAAACCACCAACATTTCAAGGTTCTTCCATCCTTGCTTCTTTGCCTCATAGGCTGTTTTAATCAGGCTTGTTAGGTCTAAGAATGAATTTGGTCATGATTTAAGAATCATGAAATATGAAAGCACAGATGCTAGATTATTTACAACGACAATTCCAGACTGATGCTGCCACTTGGGTTGAAGGAATGTCACTCACATCGGTTCACTATTCATCCTGTTATTGTTTTTTCTCTGAATGTTTGTGTCATGTTATATAATTGCATTCTTCCTGGATAGTTTTCAGCTAAGAAGCAGAGATTAAGATGCTCTGTTTGTTTACTTTCTGTGACACAATAAAAGGTCCATAAATAAAGGTTATATGTTTTTTTTTCTTACAAATTTCAGCAGTCTAAGTCTAGGTACTTGATCTGATGAGTGCTTTTTCTTCTCCATTATTTGTATGGGAGTTGAGAATGCTCAGAGTCTCGCCCCATCTGTCCCTAGTATTGCTAATCTGCTGCTATATACATATAATTAACTAATAATAATAATGCATGTTATTTTACTTGCACCTATCTGCATTAGTATTAGTGGTACAGGTGATGGTTTGGGCTAGCTGCCCAAGTATATACCCAGGGAGTCACACGGCATACTCAGGGTACTTAGCCCAAGCGCCTATCTATGCTGCCTTGGAATACACTGCTATTTTTAAACAAGCTGGGCATCATGCCTTGCAGCTCAAATATAAATGCACTCTCAGAGTGATATTTGCACTAATTAGTTTAAGAGGGATAAGACAGAGACTTGAGCAAATGTAGAATCATTGTAGAAAACAAAGAATGTCATGAAATTATACCTTTTTTCTTCTTCTCAAGGACTTACAAGATGCTATTGATGTGTTAATTCAGCTCCAGGACATGCAAGAATGTGCTCTCATCTATGAATAATGCATTAGTTTAAAATTATTCTGAAAGTATTTAATATGAGCTAGAGTAAAGAGAATTCCAGGTGGCTGGTAATAGTGTCCTGTTATAATAGCTGTTGGTGAGATAAGGCCATACCAATAGAGTTTCATAATACCCTTTTTTGGTAAAAGAAACAGAAATTATTTTGGAAAGAACAATGTAATACAGATTTTATTTTTTGTTTTAATTCTCAGAAAACCTATTTTGTATCTTTAAGAAAAAATCATGTTGCTATTGCTTGCCTTTTCAGACTGGAAATGAACATTAATCCAGGTTAAAGGATAATATTTTATTGTGTTTTCCTAACTATCTCGAAGGTCTTAATTAGTGAAGTAAAAGCAATGGCACCACTGATATGACAGATGTCTTGATACTGATCTATCTGAAATCTTCTTGGTGCCAGTACAGTGGTGCAAAATAGTCTTAAAGCTGCTTTAATCGGCCATCTAACTTTGCTCAACTATAAGAATAATATTAAAGTCTATATCACTTTGATTCCTATTATACCTAGTAAAATAATAATCTTATTTCTGTCTTCCTTGTGCTTCATTCCTCCTATACCTCTTGTGTTTGTTATATGTATCCATCAAGTCACATCTTAGATTAGGGCCTGTTGAAAAACCCACAAGAGAAGACCAGTGGCAGAGGGAAATGGAATCACCAGAAACATACATAACTTCAAATTTCTGTGTGTCTTAGTGTTGTGGCATGACGTACTGTTTGAAATAAATGTTGTAAACAAGACACTACAAGGTGTTGACCTTGATATATCTGTAGCAATGGAACAACTGGACAAAGCAAAGTCATACCTACAGTCTTACTGGTCAAATGAGAGATTTCAAAATTTTCTGAAGAATGCATAGAAGTTAGCAGAGGAATTTCACACTGAAGCTATTTTCCCACCCATTCAAGAATACAAGAGTCATCGAAGAAGAAGACATTTTGATTACGAGGCACAGGATAATCCCATAAGAGACCCCAAACAACAATTCAAAGTTGAATTCTTTAACCAGGTGCTAGATTGTGCAATCCAGTCAGTTGAAGAATGTTTCATGCAGCTCAAGGAACACAGCAGTATATTTGGGATGTTGTATGATATTCCCAAACTCCTCAGTATACCTGAAGAAGACCTACACCAGCAATGCAGGGCATTAGAGACAATATTGACACATGATGACATGCGCGATATTGATGCGAGTGATTTAGGTGATGAACTGAAAGCCCTCTCCAGATACATTTAAGCAGGATCAACTCCAAAGGCTGTTCTGTGATATATGTACACAAATAAGATGATCATCCTCTTTTGTTGCTCTGCGCATACTTCTAACACTTCCTGTAACAGTTGCCAGTGGAGAATGCAGCTTCTCCATGCTGGAGTTAATAAAAACACATCTACGCTCCACAATGACACAGGAGAGGCTGTTTGGCCTTGCAACCATCTCAATAGTGCATGAGCTGGCCCAGACTGTGGACCTTCAGGAAGCAGAAGCAGTTCAAATCTTTGCAACCAAGAAGGCACAGAAAGCACCACTTTGATTATTCAAACAGATAAAAATGCCAGTGTTTACTATGCAGACAAGAAAAGTTGCATTTGCTGTTCAGGCGTTTGAAAGTTGTGTTACTTAAAATTTTTGAACAAGGCATTTTAAGTTGTTAGTTCTCCTTTATTGGGGTAGGTAGCAGAGCAGTACCACGAGAGGAGTATAACAGGAAGAAGGCAGAATTGAGACTTTTCAAAGTTTGGGCCCAAGCAAGGGGGCATGGGGGCGTCATTTGAGCTCCTTGCGTCAGCTGCCAAAATGTTGTGGGCCGGCCCTGACATTAGGTAAAATGAGAATGTTAGATCAACTTCAATGAAAAGCTGCATGAATTCTGAAACTCTCTCAGAACAACAAAAGAACTACTGTCTAAACAAAGGTAAAATTGACAAATCAGTAACTGAAGTAAAATAATGTTTTTCAAACTTACAGAGAGAAGAACAACTGTGGTGTCTCTAAATAACCCCAGAAGGCTAAAAATTGGCAGGTTCACAATCAACTTTTGGTGGATAAAGAGCTGAGTGAATTTTCTGAAGTGATTCAAACATGTTTTGGAATCATACAATAAATCATGTTAAAATAATAACATGCTCACAGCTTGGCATACCATAAAACAATGTTAATAATTATTTACAGTTGCTGATGTGATTATTTGTTGTTTCAAAGGGTACGTCTATACTTACCTCCAGGTTCGGCAGTAAGCAATCGATCTTCTGGGATCGATTTATCGCATCTTGTCTAGACGCGATAAATCGATCCCAGAAGTGCTCTCCGTCGACACCGGTACTCCTGCTCCGCGAGAGGAGTACGCGGAGTCGATGGGGGAGCCTGCCTGCCGCGTGTGGACCCGCGGTAAGTACCTTGTAGTTCGAAATAAGATACTTCGACTTCAGCTACGTTATTCACGTAGCTGAAGTTGCGTATCTTAGTTTGAACTGGGGGGTTAGTGTGGACCAGCCCAAAGTTACAGCACATTGATTGGATCTAGGCTATTATTTTCTCCTTTTTACCCTTTATTAATCAAATGTTACTAAATTTTGATATGAAAAGTTGTTTTGATTCAGAAACCCCAAAACTTTCCAGTTCAACAATGTTAAAGTAGGATATTTCAACAATTTCAAACTTTTGTCCAAAAAAATATTCAAGTCAAGAAATTAGTCAATCCTGAAACTATTTGTGAACTGTTTTGGTTTTGACAAATTGCCATTTTTTTAAAATGGAAAAAAACAAAACAATGAATCAGAAAATTACTGAGCAGCTCTAGTTTTGAGTGATTGGTGGCTATCTTCTATCACTTGGTTGCTTAGTTTGATTTGAAGACTGTTGATGAGTTTCAGACATCTGAGAATGCACTCACAAAACACTGAAATATGATTGCAGTCATCTGAATCTGCATAACAAACCTAACATTAAATTGGTTCCATTATTTGGTACTTCTACCAAAGCAATTTAACTTTACACCAGTACTTTGTTTATACAATATTCAAATCCATATTACCTAGTTATCAACTTTTCCTTTTCTTTTGCAAACAGGAAGACTTTCGTAACTTGAAATAACCAAACTCTGTGAGCTCTCCACTGAAGCCATCCAGTTATGTAGTGGTAGGGAGCATGAATTCTTGGCCTCGGCACCATGAGCAACATATTGTAAAATTCAGATAAAAATATGGTCCTAGTTGCCCTTTATGCCAGTAACAATTTAGTACAGGATGGAGATTCCTGAAATGCAAAGCCTCTAAAGAAAGCTACCAAAACATTTGGCCTTGTGTTTTATTAGACATAAGTTCAATAACTGCCATTTTACAAAAACAACAAGGAGTCCTTGTGGCACCTTAGAGACTAACAAATTTATTTGGGCATAAGCTCTCGTTGGCTAGAACCCACTTCATCAGATGGAAATTAATTTGCAAATTGGACACCATCAGATTTGGCCTGAATAAAGATTGGGAGTGCTTGGGTCATTACAAAACCTAAACCTAATGTCCCCAATACTAATTTCCCCCTATTGTTACTCACACCTTCTTGTCAACTGTCTGAAATGGGCCACTCTCGTTACCACTTCAAAAGTTATTTTTCCTCCCTTGGTATCCTGCTGTCAATTGAATTGTCTCGTTAGACTGACCTCACACTTGGTAAGGCAACTCACATGTTTTCATGTATTTATACCTGCTCCTGTATTTTCCACTCCATGCATCTGATGAAGTGGGTTCTAGCCCACGAAAGCTTATGCCCAAATACATTTTTTAATCTCTAAGGTGCCACAAGGACTCCTCGCTGTTTTTGCTGATATAGACTAACACGGCTACCACTCTGAAACCTGTTGCCATTTTACAAGATCTATATTTTAGCTTCCATAGGCGAGTACAGCATTCGTCAAAACAATGCTTTTCCAGGAAGGATGCCAACTCTAAATATATTAGTGCACTATTAATGTCACTCATACAGCTGCATGCTACTAATATTCTCTTGATACATTATTGGTACTCAATTTACATTTTAATAAAATAAGTGATTAACACATAACAGCAGTGTGATGCTTGGAAAACTATCTTGTGAAAAGCAGTTCAGGAACATAAATAACTAAATAGCAGGTTACCCAAAGTAGCAGAAAATACAAAGCAATGTCCTTGGACTAAGATGAAATGCAAAGTGAGTGTGTTCTTTATGTGCTGGAAAATAAAATGTGATGCTTTTTGTTCATTCGCAGGCTCAAAATCATGTTAATAGTTCAAGGAGCAGAACCAAATGAAACTGATGTTCTTCATGGCCATTAATTAAAATGAGAGCTTCAAAAATTATGTGCGATAGTGTTGTGAAAACTATGCTAGGCAGAAAAAATGATGTTGTTCTACTGGCAAAATGGAGTTTTAGAAAGCACAAATTCTGCACTCAGCCTCTGACATCTTTATTTTATTTTTTGGGCATTAAATATGTTTTCATGTAAAGTTTAGAAAGGATTTATTGGGAATTTTCCAGCACTTTTTAATTTCTGGGTTTAAAAATATCAGATATGGTTCCATCTAGGGCCCAAGCCTGAATTCCTTCTACACCCATAACTTCCATTTTTTTCAGTGGAGTTTTGGGCCACATTGGGCCATATCCTTCATCCCAAGGACCACAGATTTCCCTGGTCATCATAAAGCCAATGTAGCTGACTCTCTGATCACTTCCTGCTTCCTCCTCCCCACAGCAATCCTTGCTTGTCCAGTGGCTCTAGGAGGTCATTGCAGGTTGCCTTAAATTAGAGCACTCCTGAGGCAACGCCAATTTACATCAGGACCTCAACCAACACTTGATAGCTTCAGGGAGCACACAAGTGACATACTGTGACCTTTGCCTTGGGTCACAGTATGTAACACATACTGTGTGTAGCTTGCCCACATCCAAGAATCATGGTTGCTGAAATTAATGGAATTTTGGACTGCATACTAATGCAAAAGTGAACTCTTAGTTTGAGTTTGGCGCACATATTTTGATCACATATTATACCATTTTTTAAATTATTTGTAGGGTTTGAAAACTCTATTGATCGTCCTCAGAAAGGCCATGCATGAACAATCTACCTGGAGTCCAATGCATTTGAAAAACTAGTTTGAATTATCTAACTGGACTTTTAGGCATGTTTAGATTCTATCTATCCTACTGAAATTAACCATTAAAACTATTTAAATTACAGATCACTTGATCTTGGTGTCGGGGGCTAAACTTGTATTTAATTAGCATTTTTGGAAAAGTGTTGAAAAAATGGTGATGATTAGGGACAAATTGTCATATTTGTGATGATAACATGTGGCTATATCCAGTGCTCATTGAAGTCAATGGGATCCATTACATATAGACTTTCTGTTGATGAAAAACCATCTTCTTAGCATTATTACTCAGAATTAGCTGAGCTTGGTTTGTTAGTCTGTGACAGGGAATTATTCCATATTTGCTTCTTTCCTTGGAATCAAATTATTCTATACATTGCATTTGTTCCACATGTCTTGCAATGGCAGATTTTGATCTAGTCATGAAGATCTTTCAGACAATAAAAATATAATTATAATATGAACCAATTCTTTTACTCTCTTGTGAATGCCCACTGGCATAGGAAAAACTATCTCTCCTCAGAGTTTCAACCAATTCACTACACCCAACACGCTGGTGTGATGGTATTTATCCACAAGGTATTGTGTGCGGTATCATCTGAAAGCTAACATCACACTGGTTATTAATGTCATTGTACAATGCATGTGTTAATGTTATATGTGAAGTTATGAATTCCCTCTGTAAGATATTACTAGAACATGATAAACAGGTTTGTCCTAGACAAAGGAAAGTGGCTTTTCCTCAATTTACATATTAGCAGTAAACAAAACCATTGATCTAAACCAGCAGGGGCTATCATGATCCTGAACTCAAGAGACAGTGAATTAACATGTCTCCTGCACCCCAGACAGACATAGGAGATTGAATCCCCAGGAGGCCTTCCTGACTTGTAAGATGAAGACAATCCTTTTGAGGTAATAGGACATCTTTATCCTTCACTTAAGGAGACAAATAAATCAAACGATTTGATCTCTGTTGAGGATCCTAGCCAATAAAACTGGAAAGGAGACTGAGGGTGAGAGAAACCATCTTGAACAAAGACTGTATTTTGCTATATTAACATTTTACGTGCATGTTATCACTTTTCTTTGATTTCTACCTTTAACCTTTTTTACTTGGTATCACTTATTCCATGGTCTTTTGTTAATCAATTTGTTTTGCTTTCATTATAGTTCATCAGTGCTGGATAAGTTCCGTAAAGACTGTACTTTTAGAAAGCTAACAAGTTGGAGTGTTTTATTGTCTCTGTAGAGGCAGTGAACTTCATACTTTCTCTGTGAGAGTCCAGTGAACGGGTCTGGTTTCTTCAGTAGGATGATTTTCTTGATAATGTGGGTCTGGAAGGGTACAGAGATCAGTCTGCACGGAGTAACCACACTGGATGAGGCATGTGGGCTGCTGACAGACTGTCGAGTCAGACCTCTGGGACAAAGCTGCACAGCCACAAGATACCCAGGATTACAAAACAGATGGTGACCAAACCCCTTATTGGCCTGGATGAGCCTCAAAATGTCACACCTTCATTACTGTACTTCACACAACATACTGTGACGTGGCATATATGTACTCAAAAATATCATTTCAATACAGGGGAGCCTTTGTGTACCTGAATTATGAGGAGCTCATTTTTAAATTCCAATATGTTTTGCTATCATTAATATTGATACAGTGTTATTTAGTACTTTAAAGTGCTTTTGAAATGATCAAGTATAACACTGCAAATACACAATTTGTCAGCTACTAACATTTTTATCTTATATTCTTTCATCCTATCTTAGTATCTGTAGAATTCTCTACAGAATTACATTTTATTTTCACTAAAATCAGATATCCATTACTTGCTACAACATTTTGGAACCCGTTTTTGAGCAGTACAGCCAAACATTGCATTCTTTTAGGGAGCTAACAAAATGTATAACCATCCAACAGAGTACATAGTTACAATTATTAAAGTGGCAACACTTAGTTTTGCTATATTGTGGTTTTTAGTACAGAATTTCTAATGGCATCCATCAATTTTTTTATAGATTTCTCAAGCCCATTTATTAGTAGGTTTGGAAGAAATCAATTTATTTTTTATAATTTTGACAGATGATAATGTTTATTTAGTTTTTTTTCATTTTTTCTTGATTCAAATGTTCACAGTTATGTAAAATCATAGGAATTAAGCAATTTGTTTTATTATTTATCAATTAAAATGTTCACAGCAGTTGGACTGGGGGAGGGGGTCAGACAGTTATTATTTTAATGATGCTGAGATTCAAAAAGTTAAAGACTTATAACTGTTAAAAGACAAATTGTCAACTTCACATGTGAAAATATACAAAGTAAATATCCATAAATCAAGCTCTAATTTCTCAATCAGCACTTTTCTTACTTAGTTTGTCTGTAAATTTTAGTTATTATTAATTGAAAGATTTATTTGTTGGTTTGTGAAATTGACATTTACCGATAAAAATCTAAGCCTTCTAAGTCTTTTTATTAGCAAGGTCATATCACCTATATGCTTTTTTGCTATATTCTCCTCTCCACCCACGTCAAGTCCTTTTGATCCTTGTTTTATTGTTGTTTCAGTATCTAAAAGTTCAAGGGAAGTACAAATATAAAAAGGAACCATTTAAACAATAAATATATTAAGAGTTTCAGTTAGCATGGTTTAGCCCCCATTGTAGACTATAGAGTGTTTTAGGGGCATTTCCAGCAGATCGAGGGACGTGATTATTCCCCTCTATTCGGCACTGGTGAGGCCTCATTTGGAGTACTGTGTCCAGTTTTGGGCCCCACACTACAAGAAGGATGTGGATAAATTGGAAAGAGTCCAGCGGAGGGCAACAAAAATGATTAGGGGGCTGGAGCACATGATTTATGAGGAGAGGCTGAGGGAACTGGGATTGTTTAGCCTGCAGAAGAGGAGAATGAGGGGGGATTTGATAGCTGCTTTCAACTACCTGAAAGGGGGTTCCAAAGAGGATGGATCTAGACTGTTCTCAGTGGTAGAAGATGACAGAACAAGGAGTAATGGTCTCAAGTTGCAGAGGGGGAGGTTTAGGTTGGATATTAGGAAAAACTTTTTCACTAGTAGGGTGGTGAAGCACTGGAATGGGTTACGTAGGGAGGTGGTGGAATCTCCTTCCTTAGAGGTTTTTAAGGTCAGGCTTGACAAAGCCCTGGCTGGGATGATTTAGTTGGTGTTGGTCCTGCTTTGAGCAGGGGGTTGGACTAGATGATCTCCCAAGGTCCCTTCTAACCCTGAGATTCTATGATTCTATGATTCTATGATATAGAACTGAGCTAAAAACCTTTAAAGAAATAGCTACCAAATGAGGACTCTTCATGCTTCATGTTTCATGCTTCAAAGTTTAGTCATTTTTAATTATCTTTGTGGACAATGTAACTTTTTTATTTTGAAGGTGAGTAGATCCCCCCCCCCACCCAAGATTCACATAACTATTTTTCTCAATTTTTTAATAAAATATCCTTTTGGATATCTAGAATGGAAAATGTTCTGCTCCAAAGGGGAATTTTTAGAGAAAATTATTACCATGTGAAAACAAAGAGTTAGAGTTTGAACTGTTCTGTAACCTGAACTATAGCTTGTGCTATAATAATGTTACTATAATAAAACTCAACTTGTTAAGTTTCTGTCTGGAGAAAACAAAGTATTTTTTTAGTAGTAAATAAAAAAAAAGACCCAAAGCCATTGAAAGAAGAACTTCCTTCAGTGAAGGAGAAACATGGAGTTAAAGGCAATCTGTGTACAGTATGCCACATGAGTGAACTGCAGAATGGGAAAATGTTCAGTGGGAAATATTTACTAGCAGAAGAAAGTGTGCTGGCAGTGCTAAGGTTCCCTAAAACTATATATGTCAAACTGATTTGGCATTAGAAAGTGAACTGTGTTCAGGCACAAGAAATCTAAGTGTAATGAGGGAAATGTTAACAGGAAGTGACTTTACTTGCTATTATTGATGATGGTAGTGACTACCAGGATTATGTACTGCAGTTCAGACTAACAAAATTGGGTGACAAGGTGAAAGCAACTCTTAAAAAAGCCTTGCGGCTGAGACTTCCTTCATTCACTCAGGTGCCTGTTGAATATAACTTTCCCATCCAGCTCTCTAGAGTAAAAACAACTTTCATAGGGACCAAAATGAATAACAAAAAGAAAATGTCTAGTACCCCCCTCAAACACACACACTTTGTAGACCATACTTTGTATTCTAAATCAAAATGTCTATCGAAAAAGGTATTTTTGCCAGTTCAGTGCCACACTGAATTCATGTAAGCAAATGTATTACAGTGATTTCATGCTATAGTAATATCATGAAATGTTTCAAAGCTAAACTCCGACAGATGTGGACATTGGTCCCATTTGCTTTTGCCAACTAATCAAGTCAGCAAGAGCAAACGGGACAAATGCCTCATTTGGAAAAAAAGTCAGGGGGGCAGAGACAGAGCTTAAAAAAGGGACTGTCCTGGCCAAAACGGGATGTATCATCACCCTAGCCAGCCAATGGTGTCTAATTGGAGTGTAGACATACCATAAGTATGTATGTGTGTTTTCTAGTTTCCTACTCACAATTGGTAACTTTCAATGGAGTTCCAGTTAGATCATAGAATCATAGACTATTACGGTTGGAAGAGACCTCAGGAGGTCATCTAGTCCAACCCCCGGCTCAAAGCAGGACCAACCACAACTAAATCATTCCAGCCAAGGCTTTGTCAAGACAGGCCTTAAAAACCTCTAAGGATGGAGATTCCACCACCTCCCTAGGTAACCCATTCCAGTGCTTCACCACCCTCCTAGTGAAATAGTATTTCCTAATATCCAACCTAGACCTCCCACACTGCCACTTGAGACCATTGCTCCTTGTTCTCTCATCTGCTACCACTGAGAATAGCTGAGCTCCCTCCTCTTTGGAACCCCCCTTCAGGTAATTGAAGGCTGCTATCAAATCCCCCCCCCCACAACTCTTCTCTTCTGCAGGCTAAATAACCCCAGTTCCCTCAGCCTCTCCTCATAAGTCATGTGCCCCAGCCCCCTAACCATTTGCGCTGCCCTCCACTGGACTCTCTCCAATTTGTCCACATCCCTTCTGCAGTGCGGGGGACCAAAACTGGATGCAATACTCCAAGTGTGGCCTCACCAGTGCCGAATAGAGGGGAATTATCACTTTCCTTGATCTGCTGGCAATGCTCCCACTAATACAGCCCAATATGCCATTGGCCTTCTTGGCAACAAGGGCACATTGCTGACTCATATCCAGCTTCTCGTCCACTGTAATCCCCAGTTCCTTTTCTGCAGAACTGCTGCTTAGCCAGTTCGTCCCAGGCCTGTAGCAGTGCATGGGATTCTTCCTTCCTAAGTGCAGAACTCTGCACTTGTCCTTGTTGAACCTCATCAGATTTCTTTTGGCCCAATTCTCCAATTTGTCTAGGTCACTCTGGACATCATCCAGATCAATAATTAAGATGTTGAACAAAACTGGCCCCATGAACAACCGCTGGTGCACACCGCTTGATAACAGCTGCCAATTAGACATCGAGCCAGTGATCACTACCTGTTGAGCCTGACAATCTAGCCAGCTTTCTATCCACCTTATGTTCCTTTCATCCAATACATACTTTTTTAACTTGCTGGCAAGAATACTTTGGGTTGACCGTCTCAAAAGCTTTGCTAAAGATAGATATTTATGCTATGTATTTCATTTGTGTATGCTACTGAAAAATAACCCCAAACACTTAAGCCATATACAGCATTTCAATCCTTCACAGATACATAGAATCATAGAATTATAGAATCATAGAATCTCAGGGTTGGAAGGGACCTCAGGAGGTCATCTAGTCCAACCCCCTGCTCAAAGCAGGACCAAACCCAACTAAATCATCCCAGCCAGGGCTTTGTCAAGCCTGACCTTAAAAACCTCTAAGGAAGGAGATTCCACCACCTCCCTACGTAACCCATTCCAGTGCTTCACCACCCTACTAGTGAAAAAGTTTTTCCTAATATCCAACCTAACCCCCCCCCCTCTGCAACTTGAGACCATTACTCCTTGTTCTGTCATCTGGTACCACTGAGAACAGTCTAGATCCATCCTCTTTGGAACCCCCTTTCAGGTAGTTGAAAGCAGCTATCAAATCCCCCCTCATTCTCCTCTTCTGCAGGCTAAACAATCCCAGTTCCCTCAGCCTCTCCTCATAAGTCATGTGCTCCAGCCCCCTAATCATTTTTGTTGCCCTCCACTGGACGATATAAGTGTTTCATTATTAAATATTTGAACTTTCAGTGGTACTCTATAATTTGCTATTACTCTGTGTTAAATAACTATTAGATCAGTGTTACACATGTTATAAAAGTTCTGCCATGAAAGAGAATAATGAAGCTTAGCAGTTTGAGAAAGGGGAATGAAATGATCAAGGACATTGTTCTTTCACATATAGAAAGAAAAGATTTAATTGCACAAGCCACTATTATTTATGTCTCTCATAGGTATCTTGAAGACACTTTGGTGTGAAAGTCTCCTGAATAACCCTTATGTAGAGCAAAGAGTGATTTTTAATGAGTTAAAAGAAAAGAAAAAATAAGAGCAGGAAATGTAAAGAGGCAGCAAAGATCTTCACACTGAAAAGGCACTTCTGTGATTTCTAGAGATGATGTGCTCCTGTGTCACAACTTCCTTTGATTAGAAAAGCTGCAGCACTTGCCAACTGCATGGGACGTGAGTTTGAGCCAACATACATATATCCATCTCATACATTAATGCTTTCATGGGGAAATAGCTGCTATTGACTTTGACACAGCAAAGGGGTGGCTTAGGAATATTTGATAGTATTTGCTTCATGAGTATGTTCTCCACAGGATATTTTAATGCTAGTAAGTTATTCTTGGGCTTCCCCCATCCCAGTCATGGACAGCTTGAATGCCATCTAGAGTTATAATTAGAAAAGAGTCTGTAAAACTATAAAGCTTCTTCACAGAGACATTCTTTGAGCCTTTACTTTCATATATAGCTGTGTAACTCCATTGACTGCAGCAGAGTTGCTCTAGTTTATGCTGAGATAAGTGAGGGGGATGGGCCAAATCAGGACCCTTATGTTTTTAAGACATTTCTAACTAATTTAACAGAATTTAATCATTATTAATTAACTCAATACAACGGTCCAAAACCAAAAATTACAGAAAAGCACAGCTTCCTATGGGAAAGGTAGTAGGATCTCATTAATACAGCCTTGTAAAATGTTTGTAACTAATCTAAAGGGAAGCAAAAATCACTTAGTTTTGAGTATTTTTACAAAAATTAAGACCCAGACAAAGTTGTTTGAAATATTAGATAATGCCTGCTAACCTTCAGAGTGAATCTGGGCCATTTTTTTTTCTTAACAACCCTAAAACAAAGTGAATTTTTCCTGTTTGGGTTGAATGTTGAGAATGTTTGAGGTAGTTGAGTAGTACTTATCATGCAAGTAGTCCCACTGACTTTGAGAAATTTGTCAACATAAGAATGGCGGAACTGGGCTCTAAAGGGAGTTACCCCTGCCCAAGCGGAATTTCCCTGTGTCAAACCTAGTTATATAAGGTTGGTTAGAGGGTGGAAACTCTGATGGAGTTGGCTGCAAACCAATGCAATAAATGTAACACAAAAATACTGGGACGAACTGATGAGAAGAGAAGTCACCAAGTTATGTACAGATTTGCTCATGAACTCCACAGGACTGTAATATAATTCAACCAAATATTACATAAAACCTCACCGTTATATTCTTTAATTGGTTGCTACTATAACAACATAGTGACATCGACCAGTAGGTATTATTCGTAAGCAGTTAATGTCTATAGGAGATACATCCAGGAGCCATGTAACAGTATCATGCATTCTTGCATGTCTTCTTTTAAATAAAAACAGCCCCCTATGTTCTAGAAACACCTACCATGCTTATCTATGAAGTAAGTTCAGTATGCTGCAGAGCACGGACGGAGGGAGCAGCAAGAAGTATTTGCATGCATGAAAATTAAGTAACATCACCAATATTTTTAAAATGTGAAACTACATCAGTATATGTGTTTGCAACATGCTCACATACAGGACCAGAGCCTCATCTGGTATAAATTGGCACTTAGTACACGGGAGTACACTTAGTACACTGGAGCTAGGCCAATTTACACCAGCGGAGGATCTGACCCATAGATTCTCTCTATTTGTTGTTATTAACTATGTTGGTCAATATAATTAATAAAATTCCAGTAGGTATAGGAATATAGTAATTTCATTTTATCAAACTGTATTAGCCTAAAACAAAAAGACACACTCTAGGATATATAGTCCTGACTTGAAATGGGACAAAAACCAAAATTGGCCCTCATCCCCACTGCAGTATTTGGTCAGGGAACTGTGCTTTGAAATGGAAGGTCATACCTAAACCACCTTCATGGTTTTGACCACACATGGAACAAAGAGGTGCTTCTATTAGCTATTCAAGATCCTATTAGTTCTTCTTGACTTCAGGCAGAGTTAACAGTGTCCCAGTGAAGTAATTATATTCTCACTATGCTATAAGAGCAAGAGTGACTGACTGAAGAGAAGCAAAGCTACCAGCGCTGATCCTTGCTCTCACTGACACAGCAGGAGTGGGGATGAAAGGCACCTGACAACATCACAGGAGCCACACAGTCAAGAATAAGAGTTGCCAGTAAATCCACTTTTCCCTTAGGAATAAAAGAACAGCACTGTGTACCCATGAGGAAAGAAGTGGCAAGGAGTGGGAGGAGAGAAGCCCCCAGAACTCTTACAGTGAGCCTGTGAAAAAAAAGAACAGAAAAAGCTATATAGTCACACAGACTGCCAAATAACTTACAAATTCTAGGTGCCAAGCATATAAGCAGTGAATTATAAAACCATTAAGTACATGGTATTTGAGGGACATTGTTGAAGAAATAGGATTAAAAGATGAGATGGTCACGGAATATCCTTTACTCACTATGGGATAATCATAATCCCCAAGAAATGTTTAGGGATAAGTATTCCAACGTATGGAGGAATAAGGAGATACACATTAATATGGCATTTTTTTGGAGAAAAGAATATATTGACTTTGTAAAGGGCCATTTTTCCCTCCTTTCTTAAAAGTGATTTGTTTTTGCTGCAGAAATATTTTACAAATAAATAAACAGGTATTGATGAAAACATTGAATTGGAAAAATATATTAAATGGCAAATATTTTAAATGTTATATTTTACAATATTATGAATTGAATAAAAAACTGTAATATGGGGTGAAAAGGACATACATAATTAGGAAAGTCACTTAGCCCCACCACCCAAAAATATGAAGAATCTTAGATCTGATCATTGATTATAGTAGCTGTAACAAGATGGGCAATAAAGAATGCATAATGTAGATTGTAACATTATTTTGCCTTGTTCAGATTATACTCTAACCCAGACTGAATATAGAGATTTCATTAAAATAATAATAATAAAAAAACATTAGAAACATGTAGAGCATAAAGAACAGCTGTGGGCAATGCACTAACATGTTTTTAATTCCAAGTACAGAATATTCCAAGCCATGTCTAAACGCTTAGAGTGAAACCCTGGCACCACTGAAGTCAATGAGAATTTTGCTGTTGCTAGCATAGGAAGAGGTCAGAGAAATGCCTACAGAACACTGCCATCTGATTATGGCCCTGTATGTGGTGAGCTGTGATTACTGAGATTACTGCCAACTGTCTTATTTTACTTATGAACTGCGCACAAAGCTAGTTATGCTCATACTACCTCCCCCATCCACCTTATGTCTCGTCTTTTACATTATAAACTCTTGGAGAGTGTGACCACATTTTGTTATACGTCTGTTCAGTGCCTAGCATACTGGTGCCCTGATTTGGCGGAGGCCCTTAGGCTCACCCTTACTAACAATAATTAATAATAAGTCAATAGACATTCCCTACCCCACCTGGAGCAGCAGGGCTGAATTCCAATCTACTGTTAAAGAAAGTAGAGTAGAAGCAGCCAGGGACACTCTCTCCACTACCAGCCTCAGCAAGGAGAGATCTTATCTCTATTCCACCCACCCTCCACTTCACCCTCCTGAGCAGGAAAACAGCAGGAGCATCAAGGGGTATAAAGAATTCACCACCTGCCCCAGAAGCATGAGGAAAAGCCTTCAGCACTCCTCTACCACTAGGCTCTTCCCCAGGCAAAGTAGCAACACAAGAGAGAACAGCTTTATATCTACTTGCCCTTGTTTGTTTGTTTTTTCCCCTCTCCCCTTTGTCTTCTCTGGATCTCCTTCCTTAGCACATGATTAAATTGGAGAGAGCAGAAGTAGCAAGGGGGTAAGCATTAAGGGATGGTTAGAAACCTGCATCCAATTTGAAGCCTAAACTTGTTGATGGCCATTTGTCCTTGTGCCAACATTGGCCCTTAATTTATATAATTCATCTTCCATCCTAGTATTTATCCCTCTGATGAATTTATAGAGAGCAAACATCTCCTTTATCCTTCTTTTGTTAGGTGAAATAAGCCAAAATTCTTAAGTCTCCATTCTTTAATCATCCTAGTAGCAGTTCTCTTCACATGTTCCAGTTTGAATTTATCTTTCTTAGACCTGAGAGAATTCTACACAGTATTCCAGATCACTGCCCTGTCATACACCAAGGATGAGCTCTTCATTTGTCTGTCAAATTCCATCAAATAACTGAAGTTTGCAGAGAGAAGATTTTCAGGGCTAGGAAGGCAGCTACTGTAAGAACAGGTCTGCATTAACTCATAGGACTGGATTGTGGCACTTAGCCAAAACCCTGAGAAAGTGCCAATGTTGGATTCCTGACAGAAGCACAGATATGTTTTCTCTGGCAGAGTTGTTCATGTTCTCTTGGCTTTTTAGAAGCCATCTAACAGAAGAACAAGCAGTTGAAAGTGAAAAAAATTCTGCATGTGGTTCAAATAATCCCATGTGGATCTTATCCCACAGAAAGTTGCTTGGCTACCTTCTTCTCTTGTCTGAGTCTAACTTAAAGACTAAATTCACTCCAGGGACATTTGACAGCTATTTCAGCTGTCAAGGGTAGGCCAAAGTGCTCGAGGGGCTTGACACATTATAAAAGCCTGTTGTGTCATACGATAAAGCAGGTGTCTTTTCCAGTCTGCTCTAAGGTACACATATGATGTGGATGCAAAAACTCTGCTTGCTATTTTGCTTTATTAGCAAAGAAATTAACAATAATATAACAAATTTCAAATCAAGACTACCCCCAGGTTTGGCTTCTCCTAGATTTCCTTCTTCTGGATCATCTCTCCAGAAGAGACCCACTCTCACTTGCCTTGTATTAAGTAGGGGAACACAACAGCTGCTCACTCCCTTCCCAGCAAGACCATTGAATTCCCTCCTTGACCTGTCAGTTCCTCGTGCCACCTTCTCTTATTTCTATTATTTCTAGTGACTTTGCACATTTGTTTTTCAGTAAGCCTTTATGGACCTAATAATTGAATATTGCAAGACCTCCATAAAACTGTGAGAGACTGCAACAGACTGGGAAGGGCTTCTGTTGTGGCTGGAATGCCCCTGATAATAGCTGTGTACTGAACTGCTCCTGCCTAAGAGCTTAAAACTACTGAGAGCTGAGGAGAGCTGTGCTCTAGGCTATATCTATATGGTTACCGTTAGGGGTGCTATAGGTGAGATCTTTGTGGAGGATGTGGAACTACAACTACAGCAAAGCTAGGAAGAGCTCTAGCAATCTCTTATGTGAAATCAAACTATGTGAAATAGTTGTAGGTGAGGATTCAAAAAGAAGGATTCTGCGTGGACTCCTCCTGAAGGTCGAAACAACAGACTGGACTTTTACATAGAATGCTTCCGTCGACGTGCACGGGCTGAAATTGTAGAAAAGCAGCATCACTTGCCCCATAACCTCAGCCGTGCAGAACACGATGCCATCAACAGCCTTAGGAACAACTCTGACATCATAATCAAAAAGGCTGACAAAGGAGGTGCTGTCGTCATCATGAATAAGTTGGAATATGAACAAGAGGCTGCCAGGCAGCTCTCTAACTTCACATTCTACAGGCCATTATCCTGTGATCCCACTGAGGAGTACCAAAAGAAACTAGACCATTTGCTCCAGAAACTCCCTGGAAAAGCACAGGAACAGATCTGTACAGACACGTGCCCTGAACCCCGACCAGGGGTATTCTATTTGCTACCCAAGATCCATAAACCTGGAAATCCTGGACGCCCCATCATCTCAGGCATCGGAACCCTAACAGCAGGATTGTCTGGCTATGTGGACTCTCTCCTTAGGCCCTATACTACCAGCACTCCCAGCTATCTTCGAGACACCACTGACTTCCTGAGAAAACTACAATCCATCGGTGATCTTCCAGGACACACCATCCTGGCCACTACGGATGTAGAAGCCCTCTACACCAACATTCCACACAAACATGGACTACAAGCCATCAGGAACAGTATCCCTGATAATGCCATGGCTAACCTAGTTGCTGAACTTTGTGATTTTGTCCTCACCCACAACTATTTCACATTTGGGGACAATATATACCTTCAAGTCAGCAGCACTGCTATGGGTACCCACATGACTCCACAGTATGCCAACATTTTTATGGCTGACTTAGAACAACGCTTCCTTAGCTCTCATTCCCTAATGCCCCTACTCTACTTGCGCTACATTGATGACATCTTCATCATCTGGACCCACGGAAAAGAAACCCTTGAGGAATTCCACCACGATTTCAACAATTTCCATCCCACCATCAACCTTATCCTAGACCAGTCCACACAAGCGGTCCATTTCCTAGACACTACTGTGCTAATAAGTGATGGTCACATAAACACCACCCTATACCAGAAACCTACTGACCGCTATACTTACCTACATGCCTCCAGCTTCCATCCTGAACACACCACACGATCCATTGTTTACAGCCAAGCTCTAAGATACAACCGCATTTGCTCCAATCCCTCTGACAGAGACAAACACCTACAAGATCTCTATCAAGCATTCTTAAAACTACAATACCCACCTGCTGAAGTGAAAAAACAGATTGACAGAGCCAGAAGAGTACCCAGAAGTCACCTACTACAAGATAGGCCCAACAAAGAAAACAACAGAACGCCACTAGCCGTCACCTTCAGCCTCCAACTAAAACCTCTCCAGTGCATCATCAAAGATCTACAACCTATCCTGAAAGATGATCCCTCACTCTCACAGATCTTGGGAAACAGACCAGTCCTCGCTTACAGACAGCCCCCCAACCTGAAGCAAATACTCACCAGCAACCACACACCATACAACAAAAACACTATCCCAGGAACCTATCCTTGCAACAAAGCCCGATGCCAACTCTGTCCACATATCTATTCAACTGACACCATCATAGGATCTAATCACATCAGCCACACCATCAGGGGCTCGTTCACCTGCACATCTACCAATGTGATATATGCCATCATGTGCCAGCAATGCCCCTCTGCCATGTACATTGGCCAAACTGGACAGTCTCTACGCAAAAGAATAAATGGACACAAATCTGACATCAGGAATCATCACATTCAAAAGCCAGTAGGTGAACACTTTAACCTCCCTAATCACTCAATGACAGATATAAAAGTAGCAATTTTGCAACAAAATAACTTCAAAAATAGGCTCCAACGAGAAACTGTGGAATTGGAATTAATATGCAAACTAGATACCATTACCTTAGACTTGAATATTGACCGTGGATGGCTCGGTCATTACGTTAATTGAATTTATTTCCCCCCTTAACACCTTTGTGTCAACTGTCTGTAATGTCCCCTGTTGATTATCACTTCAAAAGTTTCTACTGATAACAGTTCCTTTCAATTAATTAGCCTCTTAACATTGGTATAGACACTTCCACCTTCTCATGTTTCTTTGAATGTATAAATATCTGTTCACTGTATGTTCCATTCCATGCATCCGATGAAGTGGGTTCTTAACCCACGAAAGCTTATGCTGAAATAAATTTGTTAGTCTCTAAGGTGCCACAGGTATTTTTCTTGTTTTCTTTTTGCTGACACAGACTAACACGGCTACTACACTGAAACCGTTCATTTGACAGTTAGTTCAGCTCATAGAACAAGAGAGCTTCAGGCCCCCAAGAGACTGATCTACTGTATGCCAAATTTTACAAGGACAAGCTGATGCTCTGTAGTCCTTCAAGATTCTTTTCCACAGTCCTGACAGAATTTCACCTTATTGGTATGTCAACATTTCTACTAGGCCCACAAGCCCATCTCAGTAAGGGTCCTTTTCCACACCCTCAACATTAAAAGGCCTTTGGAGATCCATGTGAAGTGGACAAAAGCCCTCAGAAAAGTCAGCCTAACTTTTTTCTTCATTGACATTAATTTCCTGGGCAATGTGACTAAGAAGACAATGTCTGATCATATCTCACGTAGCTGTGACCTGGCTGGCCTGAAGCTGGATAAAAGTGTCAAGGCACATTTAACATGAGCAGAGTGGCCCCATGCAGAGCAACCTCCTCTGCCTGTCTCAGATATGACATGGCTCTTAGAATGCTCTTGATACTTACATTCACAAAACACTATTACCAAAATTTGCCCTTTAGGGAGGAATTTCAGTTTGCTTCATAATATTGCAAATCATGTTTCTGAAGCAGTGCAGCTGAAACTCCCCCACACTCTAATGTTTTGTTTCTTTTGATTTGGACAGATTTTTTAAGGATTTGTCCCTGGCAGCATCCAATAGGTAGGTAGGTAGATATATTGACTATGTATTCATGGCTGGAAAGGAATGCATACACACACACACACCCCTATGTATGTCTTGTTCACATTTTGGTATTGGCCTATTTCTTCCTGCATGTAGCAGTTGTCATGGTTATATTTGTTCTCTTGTAACATCCCTTGAGTTACTAACTCTCCAGAAGTGAAAATCCTGCAGTGATGGTCTTTTTAGGGAAGAGAAAATTACGTACCTTGTAAGTCTGATTTTTTAAACATTCTGAAAGGATGCTTACATATCCACTCACCTCTTCAGTGGTTCTGTTTTATCTTTCATTTGTCTTCCTTTCCAGTCAGGAATTTTTAAAACATTTTTTGGGGGGTTGCTTTGCTGAGTTTACTTCCTTCTGAATTCTGAACCTGACTGGAAAGTGTCAATGGAATTAGTTGGAAGATTGGCTCAAGGTCCCCGTATGGCACTGAGAGGCCCAATGGTTTGGGGAGTTCCACTTGTTTTACCCTATGGGGCTCACACCCAAGAGTGAGACTCCTGGAGGATGGCATCTTTAGAGAAATAGATTTACAGCTAAGGTAATTTTCACTTTCCTTTTCATAAGTGACTCCCGTGTCTTTATTTCACCTTACTGTGCAGCCAGGCCATTGTGCAGAGTTATTATTCCCTTTTTTCAAAGAACATTCCATCTCCCTGTGTGCTGAATCCAAACTGCTCTTTTCCCTTTTATTTTACATTGTATTGTCTCTTGTCATGTTACCTACACTGTGCCAACACTAATAATCCACACTGACATTATCTGTATCCTCTAAACATTTTATATACCTCTGTTAAAGTCTAGCATCTTGCATTATGTCCCTCAAGCAATATCAATAAAAGTTGTGGAACCTGTCCTTCTAGCTTATAGCTTTCCGACTTGAGATCAGACTTGACACTTTCAACTGCCCAGTTCAAGTATTGTGCCACTGGAAAGTGATTTCCCTCAACCCATCATGGTATTGGGAGAAAGGTCTATTCATAAATGTATATGTTTTTCCTTGTTAATTAATCTGGGCTTTAAGTGCTATGTTACCCTCCCTAAAGTATCTTATTCTTGATCATTCTGCACTGGAGACTTAGTTTCTCTCATAATCTTTTAAATAGTTCATTATCCAGTAGAAATCTGAAAATGGTTTATAAAGTAACTCTTCATTAACCGATAATTTGAAGTAATAAGTGACTTTGCCATGACAGTGTTTACCCATGATTTACACTGAAGAGTGACTGGTTTACAGAAAACAACTATGCACTGAAACTAAGAACATCATTACTAGTTAGCATAATATCTACTCCTGAGGGGATTCTGCACCAAAAAATTACAAATTCTGCACACAATATTTTAAAATTCTGAAACATTCTGTAAGTTTTATTTGTCAATAAATAAATGCAGAGACTGCAGCATGGCAGTGGGGAGCACAGGCCACCAGCTGAACAAAGGTGGGAGATCACCCTGCTGTCCCCCTACCCCCTACCTCTGGGACACGGACTCAGTGGTGAGGTTGCACCTTATGTTGACACAACACAAGGCCTTGGTCTGTCCCATAAACACTCTGGGTCCCTGCCTCTCTACACCAGGCACACCAAGTGCATGAGGGTCTGGATGTGGGGGCTCAGGTTGGTGCAGGAGGGTGGGGATCATCAAGGTGGGAGTTTGAGTGCATGGAGATCAGTGGGGGTGCTAGTCTGGGTGCAGGGCTGTGGGTCTGGAGGCAGGGGGCTCTAGATGCAGGGGTTGAGATTCAGTGGGGTGGGGTTCAGGTATGGAGAGCTAGGGGGTTCTGGGCATACGGGGTGAGGTGTGGCAGGCATGTCTGGGTTTGGTAGGTCCAAATGCATGGGGATTGGGCAGATGCGGGAGCAGCTCCCCGTACAGTGACCCCTATCCCCACAGCTGAGGAGCAATGGGGGCAGGAAGCAAGGGAGGATGCTGAGCTTCCTGCAGCTGGGAGAAGTTTCTCGGGGTGGGTCTGACACAGTGCCAGACACTCCTTCCAGGGAAAGAGGAAGTCCTGTCCTCTCCTGCTTCCAGCCCAGCCAGAACTAGCGGCTGATCCCAGCTCAGGGTAGGAGTCACTGGCTGGAGTGTCCTCAGCCCTGCAGTGATTTACCTCTCCACCGGCTGCTCTGGGAGCCTGAAACAATGTACCTGCGCAGCTAGGGAGTGGTGCCTGACTGCTCTTGCAGCTTCCCTTTGCTTCCCCGTCAGAAAGTAATTTTTTCTGCAGGGAAGCAAAGAAATCTGAGGTGGGCATGAATTCTGCACATGTGCAGTGGCGTAGAATTCCCCCAGGAGTAAATATAGCTGTTAAGAGTACACATGACAATGTAAATTATTTTTATTTGTTGCAAGGCACACCAAGGGCACACATAATGTTATAACATTGGCCAATATCCAGTGTGTGTCGAAATGTAAAGTATATTTAGGTAAGCTGGCACGGTCTTCAAAAGAAAAGGATTATATTTGACAGATACCATATGAAAAAAAGGGCGAGTAGACAAACAAAAATCTTATTAATACCTCTGTTCTGCTGGAGGTACTAAATCTTTTTCAGTTAAACTTAGAAATACTTTAAAGACAATAGTCAGAAGAACTAAAACTCCCAACATGATTGATAGAAGAGATGGCAGATAAGTAACAAAAGTTAGCCTGTAGATTTAATTGAGGCAGTAAAAAAAGTAATTGAAGAGGGGAAAAATAGTATGTTGATTGTAAGCTGTAATATGCACCAACTGAATGAAAATAGAGATTATGGGGTTTTTTTATATAAATTCTTATCTTAATTTGGTGGGGGGGGGGAAACTACTTTGGAAAAGAATAGCTTTTTATTGGTCTGATGCCTAAATGTCAATGTCAGCATCTGTTTAAAATTACACAATTAAATTAACTTGGTAAATGAATTGCTGTAATTTAACTGTTGTATACGTTATGATTCATAAATCACATATTATAGTTCAATGCAAACTAACAAAGCATTGAAGCTCTTTTCTTTATGCATTATTTTTGGCTTCTGCATTTTGCTCAGTAGCTTACCTACAAAATCTGCTTTATGACCATGTATTCTCTATGGAGTATTTATCTACTAAAGCGGGATGCACTATTAAAAATAGTAAGCTAGAACCTGCACTTACTTGTATATGAAAGAATAACATTAAAATGTATGGTATAGTACATTATTTAAAATTACAATATACAGTTTATTAATTATGTTTATTATAGTATCAAGGGGCCAAACAAAAATGGGTTTGCACTACACAATCCCAAAGTAGTAGATAGTATCTACCCTGAAGAGTTTACAAACTAAATAGACAAGACAGAAAAAAGATTAGAATACACAAGCAGAGTGAATAATATGATGGCAGCAAACATCATGTTAGTTCCATGAATTTTTGGGGTGGAGGAGAATTGGGGGTTAGTTAGGAAGGGATAAGCTGTATGTTAGGGCAAGGGAAGGAAGAGGGGGCAGGTGTGGAATGAAGCTGAGGTGAAGAGACTGAGGGAAGAGACAGGAGGGAGTTGAAGCAAATAGATAATCACAGGGAAGAGAATGCCCAGTCAATATTGAACATATTCATTAGTCTATACGGCCTGAACCTATTCCCAGGGACTTTGTGTCCAGTAAGGCACTTAAAAAAATGCTTATGTTTCAGTCTCACTGAAGTGCTACATTGGCGTATGGCAAACCTCTGTCCTGGGTCTCTCTAATTTCTCCATGATGTCAGAACAGAATCAAATAAAGACCAAATAGAGAACTTCCAAATTTGGAAAATCAGAGTCCCTTTCAACAAGACTGTTGTTTATTTTAAAAGAGCATAGCACTAGTGATGGATTGATACTGCTAGTGGAAACTAACAAATATAGTGTGGACTTCAGTGGCGAATTCCTTGTAACATTATGCCTCTGCTTTACTTGTGAGTCCATTTATTAGGGTTATGATGCTGGCTGACCAGGTCATGCTCAAGTGGATTCAGGTCAATTCACTTGTGTAGACAGGGGCGGCTCTAGGCACCAGCAAACCAAGCACATGCTTGGGGCAGCACATTTTCAGGGGCAGCATTCCGACCATCCTTTTTTTTTGCTTGGGGTGGCAAAAGGACTGGGTAAGGACTGGGACACTCGGGCTGGGGGCCGCTCCGCGGGGCACACAGAGCTGCCTGCGGGTGCCGTAGGGCAGCCGCCCCCACCCCCTCCCCCCCCCCAGCACCACAGCCGGGGCTGGATGAAGTGCCCAAGCCACTCAGGGGCTGCGGCAGGGTGGACAGGAGCAGCAGCAGCAGTGGAGCAATAGAGGGGACCAGTGCCCGGGGTGCTGCCATGCGGGGCCTGCATCCCGCTCTCCGGGGCTCTGCTCCCTCTGGGGCTGTCCTACCCTGGCTCCTCAGCCCCCTGCTGGGGCAGTTCCTCCAGCTCTGCCCTCCCGGTTCCCGGCCAGTCCTGAAGGCGGGAGCCCCGGCTGGAGGGACCCTGGGCTGAGGCGTGGCCCAGGAGCCCCTCTGCTTACCCCGACCCTGCCAGCACTGGACAGGCTGGAGGTGAGGGGGCAGCAGGCAGAGTCAGCACTGGTGGGGGGGAGCCCAGGGCTGGGGTGACAGGGGGTGCGTGGAGGGGGGAGAGAGCCCAGGGCTCAGGTGGCAGGGGGGAGAGCCCAGTGCTGGGGCGGCAGAGAGTGTGGGTGAGGGAGGGCACTGATGGGGGTGGTGAGAGCCATGGGCTGTGGTGGTAGGAGGTGCAGGGGGGAGCCCAGGGGTGGGGTGGGGGTGCAGCCAAATTTTTTTTTGCTTGGGGTGGCAAAACAACTAGAGCCGGCCCTGACTGTGTAGATCAAAGTAATGGTTAGCTGTATAAGTGTGTATTCAGATGTTTAAACTTCATGAACACTAATGGAATGTTACTTGTATAGTTTTTGCTTATATCTTCCTGTCATAATGTCATAGCAAATATTTAGATGGCAAATACCTTTGCAACTAAATTACCCATCAAAGAAATCTTATGAAATGCTAATGAAGGACTTTATCAGAAAAGGTGCTAATTCCAAAACAAATGGCCATTCTGGTGATGACCTGAGGTCAGAGACTCAAAGTGCATTCCTCATTCCCATCATAGAAAAAGCCTATGTGAGCAGAGAGACTGTCAGCTTACTTTCTGTGTGAAGAAACTATAAATAAGGATAGAAAGAAAGATCCTGCATCTCCGGACTGTTTGGATTCTAACAGGACAGAACAACTGAAAGAGGAGACGGAGATCCCCAGAGTTATTCTGGGTAGCCCTGAAAGACTTTTGGGAAACTGGCAGTCTATTACATCACTGCCACCATTTGCTATTACAAACTTTGATTTACCTGTTATAATTTATCTGCTTTAATTTCTCAATAGCTCTCATTCTTTTTTCTTAGCTAATAAACCTATAGTTAGTTTACTATAGAATTGTCTGCCAGTGTTGTCTTTGGTATAAGATCTGGAGTACCAATTGATCTGGAGTAAGTGACTGGGAGAAATCTGGGACTGAGAGAACTCTTGGGACTGGGAGAAACCTGATGCGCTGTGATTTTAGGTTTAAGTGACCTTTTATCACAAATTTCAGTTTGTCTGGGTGGTAAGATAGATTGGAGAGGCTAAGAGGACTGTCTGTGACACCATTATAAGACAGATTAATGATCCAGAAGTTCACATTTCTTACAGACTTGATGAAAATCTAATTGTACAACATAACATCAGTTTGGGGCATATGCCCTTGTTTTCTGATAGTTGGTCTGAGATAGGCACTCACAGTTGTGAGCCACTCTAGACAGCATGACAAGGGTATTTCAGTCTCTATAATAATTCATGGGTTATTCCCTCTGCTAAAATTGCCAAATTAGCACCAGTTGTGGTGGTGATAGAAGATGGAGTGCTAAGGCCGCTTGATATGATGGGAAGAGGATTAAGCTTTTGGAGAAGGAAGGAGCTTTCAAAAAAAAATGCTGCTGCTGCTGGAGGAGAGGATAACCCAGAGTTATCCTCTCAAAGAGACCTGAGAGAGAGAGCGAGGATGCTCTGGAGCATCCCCAAGAACACAGAATGCGTTGCCAGCAGTGAGCAGAAAAGTCGCCTTAGCACATATATAGCAAGGCAAGGAAAGTTTGAATCCTCTAAAAGTTTTCATAAATTAAGATTGTAAAAATCTCAAAAGGTTCTTCTGATAGTTCTGAACAGTTCAAAATAGATGCCTCTGCTAGCTCTCATAAGCATAATGAACATCTTCACTTTCAGATAGCACATCTAAGGTGAACTTCAAAACATTTTCTATATTAATTTAGAACTAATAAATACTGTTATTTAAATGAAAGGACCTGGTAATTCTGGCTGGTGATATCATACCTCTACTTTGTATAAAATTTAAACCTAGGCATGAGATTAGCACAAAATGCTGAGAACAATAATGCTTGTGTAAAGTCTTTTAATGTCCACACATTAAAAGTGATGTATAACTGCTAAGTATTATTTTCATTTTTAACCAACAAATCAGAACATAGTTTTGGATAATGGTACAAAAAATATTGCCTATTGTCAGTAAAATAATTATTTATTATTCTGACAGTAAGAATTATTAGTACATAAAAACTAGCTTCCTACAGCCAAATTTGCCTTTTAGTATGCAGAAATCTTATAGTCTTCCCTCCCTTTTATCAACTCAATTATAAAACATGTTTAATACAAAGTTCAGGAATCCAGCCCAAAGGTTCTACTTTAATGCTAGCTCTTCAGAAGCATATACTATGGCTAAATCTTTCTGACATAATATACCATAACCTGCAGTATATGACAAGAGCTTCAGAAGAGATATATTTGATTGTATCTTGAACTTACAGTAAGATTAGGTGACTAACTTTAGGTGATCTGTTGCTGAGAGATCCCTTTAAAATGGTAGGAGAGGGAGACAATGGGAAAAGGATAAGGATTGTACATTTTACATACTTCAGAATTACATAGAGTTTATACAGATTTGGACTAAAGGTACTGTGTAGTCAAATAATTGGTTAATCCCAATTTTAATTCAAAAATCCAAAATACATTTACAATTTTTTTGTGTTTATCAGGTACAATTACATACAAAAACCAAATATTATGAGGACTCTTCTAAATACATTACTCCACGCTATGTTAATTCCATATATCGAAGGAATACTATCAACCTTAAAAGGCAATATCTTTAAATCTGTACATCACTATAGATATTGTTTAGATTCACTGTTAATAACACTCTACAGTTATCCCCCTAAAATTTCGCTATGTTGCCACTACTATACCAAATTCAACAGTGGTAGCAATAGCAGGAGCATTTCTGTAGACCAGCTGCTGGTGTTTTAACCACCATGTCATCTAGCTCTACACTGGCTGGACAGTTATATTCTGGCATTTTGATTGCATTAACTTCAATGGAACAACTGACATACATAAAGCCAAGAACATGCTTAAGGACTTTGCAGAAATGGGACTTAGATGGGATTAAAAGCTAGAAAAGAATGAAATAACATAGTCAAATGCTTTTTTGTTAGTGTTTCCCCTCATCAAAGAAAATAACATTATTTTTACTGCTCCATAATTTAGAAATATCTTGTCCAATTTTTAGAAAACCTCCCCAAATATTTTTCTTCTAGCCTAGAATTCTCAGGTTCATAGATTACAAGGTCATCTAGTCTGACCTCCTGTGAAACACATAGAACATAGGCCATAGAACTTCCCCAAAATAATGTCTTTTGAACTACATCATATCATTTACAGAAATCCAATCTTAATTTAAAAATTTTCCAGTGATGGAGAATCCACCATGACCCTTGGTAAATTCTTCCAGTTAAAAACATGTATATCTTATTTCCATTCTGAATTTGTCTAGCTACAACTTCAATCCATTGGAACGTGTTATGTCTTTGTCTTTTAGACTGAAGATCCCAGTATCAAATATTTGTTCCCCATGTAGGAATTTACAGACTGTGATCAAGTCACCCTTTCACTTCTATTTAACCTAAATAGATTGAGCTCCTTGTGTTTATGACTATACGGCATATTTTCTAACCTTTTAATCGTTCTGGTGGCTCTTCTCTGAACGTTCTCCATTTCATCAACATCCTTTTTGAACGGTGGACACCAGAACTGGACACAGTATACCATCAGTGGTAGCACCATGCCATATACGGAGGTAAAATAACCTCTCTACTGCTACTTGAGATTCCACTGTGTATGCATCAAAGGAGTGCATTAGCCTTTTGGCCACAGTGTTATACTGGGCATCCAAATGTTTTTTAGAGTCACTGCTTCCCTGGGTATACAACCCCCATCCTATAAGTATGGCCTGCAGTCTTTATTCCTAGATGTAAACATTTTCATGTAGCCATATTAAAACATATATTGTTTGCTTCTTTCCAGCTTATCAAGGGATCCACTTGTCTCTGACATTGTCTTTCCCTTGGATCCATCAGTTGCGTGGAGAGGGGGGTTCTGCTGCATGGGCAACAGCTGTTCCTCCATATCACCCTGCCCTGGCTTGCGCCCTGGAGAGGACACTCCAGCTTCGCTTCACAGCGTCGACACAACACGGGAAGCAACAGTTTACATTCCCCATGGGCGCATATCCATCGTCTCTCGAGACTAACGGACGCCAACAACAACAACTTGTCTCTGTGTAAGTGACCTAGCCTCTCCATTATTTACCACTCCCCCACAATCTTGGTGTTGATTTTTATGTTCTCTTTCAGGTAAATTATCAAAATATTAAATAGTATAGGGCCACGAACCAATCTCTGTGGGACCCCACTAAAACACACCCACTCAATGATGATTTTCCCATTTACAATTACATTTTGAGACTGTGAGCAACAGTCTCACCAACTAATGGGGTCCGATCGAGACATGTTGTGTTCCACACTGAAGCTCATTGGATCTCAAGAAGAAAAGTACTGGGACAATTTTTTGGACTGAGAGATGAACCTCAAAAAGAGTGAATTTGTTGACTGGTCTACCAAAGGAAGATGTAACTTCTTGCTTATGTCACAGACATTTTTGGGAAACTGAATGACTTGAACACAGGTAGCAAGGAAAGAACACCTACATCCTTCAACTGAGTGATCAAAACACAGAATTCATGAGGAAAATTGATTTCTGGAAGAATAATCTATTGAAGACAAACTATGAATCCTTCCTGCTGCTTTGCAAGTTCCTGGATGAAAATGAAATTATCCATCTTCTGACACAGGTGATGGCTGATCATCTCAGCCCATGGAGGAACAGTTTTCATCCTTTTCCCCCTCCAAACTGGACATAACAAAGTATGATTGGGTGTGAAACCTCTTTCAGTGCAAGCCTGATGCCATGTATTTCCCAGCAGCTGAAATCGATCAGCCATAAAAATTTCCTGCCATAGATTCTTGCGAGGCGGAGATGCCCAAATTTCTCTCCTACAGTTCTGGTTCACTCTCAAGAATGAATATCCTGCACTATCAACAGGAGCCTTGAAACTGATAGTACCGTTTGTGAGCACATATTTGTGCGAAGCTAGATTCAGTGCACTTCTGTCCATCAAGTCTCCGTATCAATCTACAGTTGATATCACATCAGAGATTAGATGTTCAATTTCTACCATGCTACCAGACTCCAAGCCCATATGTCATATTAGAGAACATTAAATGTATCTAATGTGTAAATTCCTTGGATTCCTTCATCACTGTGTTGTTTTGTTGCTGTTTGGGGTCACAGGAAATGGTACGTCTCAAAATGGGGTTATGCAGGCAAAAAATTTGGGAACCCCCTGCTCTAAAACCTATTACCCCAATTGCTTTCCTAAAAGGTTATAACAACTTTCTGATGGCTTAAGCCCATTTTCCTATGTCTTTTTTCCCTCACTGATCAACATTCTAAATGAAGCTAATTTATCAGATGGAAATATAGTGGCATTTTGCTGCCCGCTGTACACAGAATTGAAGTTGAAGGCTGTAACATAATTTGCTATTCATGTAACTCATTGAAGTTAATGGGATTTCTGGGCATAGACCAGCACTACAAAGTTAGACAAAGAGTTCAGGATCCAATCTAAGTGCTTCCTGTTTCATAGACATTTTATCACGGTACAAGCACAAGGTGTTGTGCCCATACATGATACTCCATGCACAGTGGGAATCTGGACCAAAATTTTGCTGCTTTGTAGCCTGATTTAGCTTTCTACTGCTGAAGCAGCTTCAAGTAAATTCACAATCAGATTATTTTTGTTGTTGTTGAATTAACTGCAAGAACAAATCATATAATCCTAATATTTATGTACTTTTTCTCACGGCACTGTACTGGGGGTGATGAAGAGTTGCACCTCCTTAGGAGGAACTTCAGGGAATGACTTTACCTCAGGAGGTACAAGGCCTTCTAAGTTCCTGAATATTAAAGAGCCGTGAAGAGGTTACACCATTCCTTAAGGCTTTTTCTCCCCTTCTCCTACCTCCACGATCACCTGTGCTAAGACCGGAGACAATTTGGGCCCTGAATTTTACATTCAATTTATTTCAGACAGTCCCAAAATATTCAGTTTTCGGGATACTACAGGTTCTCTTCTGTATATGTGCATTCTATAGATTGTCAGGGGGAAGCTAGCATTTTGGTGTAGGAGAAGGCGATGGTTAGGACTTTTAACAGCTTAGAGAAAGTTAGAAGTGTTTTTGGATTTTTGCCCCCAGAAGGCATCTTGATTTTTTTGTAATGGCATGATGTGAAGTGATGCATTTCTTATTTCATTCCTTATTGTGGGAAGAGTAAAATATCACTTGAAAATGTTGTAGGGGGTATTAAATTCCTACTCCCCTCCCAAGCAGTTAGATGTACACAGGTATGTGAGTATTTAATGCTCTGATTGGCAGCACCGGACACATCAGATAGTTGTGCTATATACTTTCAAGTAATTTCCATAGGGCTATAATCTGAAAGAGAGGTTTGCCATGGCCTTATAGCAACCTGTGATTTATGAATTGCTCTGAACAGGATTTACAAGGAAATTGGATATCATTAAGAAGCAGCTCTTTTTACCAGGTCTTGCTGGGTCAGAGTGGCTCAGGAGTGTTAATAGCTATGTTTGCCCATCTCAAGTAAATTGCTTGTGAATTACTTTGCAAAGCAGAATTGCCTTAAAATAGACAGTTGCAATAGCTGGCTGCAAATTGTTAGCATGTTAGCTATCGACAAAAGTGATGTAAGGCATTTAAAGCAATTCCTGGATGAAAAAGGATAAAGTCCTACAGAACATAAGTAGATCATTGATCTTTTCTATATGAGTTATTCTTTATGTAATTCACAAGGAGAAATAGACTAGCACTGAGTATTAGTCTAAAAGTGACATTTAGGCTACTTTCTGATCAAGTGTGGAAATGAAAAATAGACATGATGTATTGGATGGCATACTCTTGTAATAGACCAATCATACGGGTCACAAGTCAATACAATGGTCCAGTGTGATATCACCTGAAAATGAGTGAGCCTGCTGAAGCCTTAATTCAAACAGAAATATTTTGTGAATACTCAGTTCAGTTAGACACAGAATTCCAGGGTTTGTGATGACTGTCAGTAAATCAGTGGGAATATAGGGGTTTACAATACTATTTCAAACAAAATTGACAAATTAATCTCCAAATATGAAATAAATAAACTAAGCTTTACTTTATCACTTCAGATTGTAATAGTAGTGCCCAAAATGTGCATACACACAGACAGAGAAATGAGTTATATCAAATGAGAAAACAGAAAAGACAATGCGAGTTTAATCCTCTATTACTGTAGATTTAATTCCCTTCAACTGCATTTCAGAATGTATTGACTTGATATGCAGCCAATGAACATTTTGAGCAGTCTGTATAATTGAATCCTATGATAATCTACAATGAAAATATTGAGCCAGAAAAAGAATGAGAATGACTGTGTAGTGCAGTGGTTAGGGCAGTCACATGGCTGGTGGGAAATACAAATCCAAGTCTCTGCTCCAGTGAATATTTAATTATTTATACAAAATGGAAGAGCCTCAACAAGAAAGATTGAGAGATTTCCCCTCCCCAAAATTTCCCATATCCCAGTGGTTAGGGTACTCTCTTAGGAGACTTGGGATCAAATCCACACCAGGCAAACAGTAGATATAAACTCAGGTTTCCCATATCCTGGATGCTGAGTACTATAACTACTGGCTTAAAGGTTGTAAGGGGACCTTGTTCTTTCTTTTTGTTTTGCCAAAAAGGACTTAGGTGCCTAATTCCAGGAGAAGGTTCACAGCAGAGCTAGGCACATCCTCTGACATGGATTTAGGCGTGTTGTGATAATTGGGCCTATAAATTTATACTAATTGTGAGCTTCACTGTAAAAAGTAAGTGAACGTTTATAAAATATCACAATAACTTGTAATAAAAAATGTTGATGGTAAAGGTTGCAAAAAGGAGATGGATGGAACTAGTCCAAACTAAAAGGCCTACTGATATAACTCAAGGACTATATTAAGATCATGCCTGGTAAACTAGAAAAGTGTGACACTGTAATCAGTGGACCAAAATTGGTGTGTTGGAAATTAGACCTGGTGAACGAAATAATGAGGGGATGAACTATTTCACCCATCACTCCCTTTTTGGGGTTCTTAAAAAGAAAATAATTTTTGGAGGAAATTAGTAGAAGAAGCAGCTGCCTAACAACAACCACAGGATAGAAGACATGAAAGGAAGAAGCTTCACCATCATGGCTGCCATCCTCACCTTCTCCTGTGACTCCAAGATCCACTGTATGACAGTTGGACCTTTGCCATCCTAATTCTGAGAGATGTTCTGACCAGACTGGGCCACAAAGAGAGAAGGTCCCACATGACATTGCCACTTCTACCTTTACTATTTCTGCTAAATCCCAACCACCACCTGGGCTATGAGACTATGTCTATCATCTTCCCTCCCACCATGTGTAATTTCCCCCCCACTTTATTTCTTCTCTTTCCTCTCACTCTCTTTTTGGCTTCTGTCTAATACTAGTTTGGCTCAGCTGTCCAGTATTGTAAATTTTGCAATGCCTATGTAAGCTTGTGACCAGAGAGGCAACTAAAAGCAATGCCCTAAGTAGCCTGGTGCTGATATGAGCTTGCCAGATCTCAGAGTGGCTAATAAGACCAAGTGCCCAGCCTAAGTTTATCCATCTGCGAGGTTGCAAATGAAAGTCAACATGAGAGACAGAAGCTCCATTTTCTACCTTTGCTACTCTTTTCTTTCCCCTTTTGTTTGTACGTTTGTCCTGTTTTGTTTTCTAGGAGAGAGGATCAGACTTTAACAGCAGTAGCAATGACAGCTCCATCCCATCTCAACTAACTTCTATTGCCCCCCCCCCCAAAAAAAATAGATAGATAGACAGATAGATGTAAGCAGAGTCAGAACAGGCTATACACTGACATCTGGTGATGAGCTGTGGAAAAGAACTTTGGTGGCTGATCTCGTTTGCATGGGCACACCCACCCTGCCTAGCATGATGGGACTGCTTGCCCAAATGGTCACTTTGGCCGCTGTGGGATCCCCAGTTTCTTTGTAATTGGGGCAGTACGAATAAAGTTTTGTTATCCTGGTTATGTGAATCAAGGAAAGTAGAACTGTACTTGGCATTTTATGATGGAGGGACTCGCCCTCAACTAAGTAGCACTCGCTAGGCAAGGGACATGCATTCCAAAACCCAGTGAATTGAGAGAAGTGGGGGATAGGTATTTATATCTGGCAATGTGGGCCTCTTCTGAGGGCCTAAAGCACTATTTTGATCCTTCCTCTCTCTACTATGTAGTAACAGAGTTAATTTTGAGTCCATTGGGAGTCTTGTTGCATGCTGCAGAGCTAAAATCACTGATACTTAGGTCTAAGCATTAAACCTACTTTGAGCTAGTGGTGCACCAGCACTGGGGCTCCCCTACTATCAGCAGAAATCACTAAAGAGCTGTGTTAAGGGGGTGGGGCTAGCAGGACAGCTAGTGGAAAGGAGTGGCTCATGGTGAAAACTGCAGCAGAACCCCAGGGAGAGGCATGACAATCAGCTGTCGACACGAACAGCGGAGCACGTAAAGTGCCCCCATACCTCCCCAACCACTTTCTGCCCAGGCTGAGAGGTAAACGCTGCAAATGAACTTCTAAATTCTGGGGGGCTGCACTGACCAAAGACAGAAACTGTGGGAGGGGTGACTTTTGGGTTGCTGGACTCAAGAACCAAAGGGAAAGGACACAGCTCAATCTGCTTGGGGTGGGTCTTCTGGTTCATGGTTTGTGTTTATGAACCCTGGTTGTGGTGTTTTTCCCAATGTAATGCTGAGTTGTTTACCTAAAGATTTTTTGCTACACCGAGACTCTGTGCTTGCGAGAGGGGAAGTATTGCCTCTTTGAGGTTCCCAGGGGTGTGTGCGTAATTTTCCCAGGTGGGGTGGGGGCTCAAGCCAGTTTTGCATTGCCTTGTTGAGGGAACCGCTATGTACTGAACCCGATTCTTTCTGCTATCAACTCTGCCTGGCAGAAGGGTTAAATAGTTATTACCAGCTAAATGATTGTCAAAATGGGAGTGTCACTTTCCATCTAGCTGGACAGAACAAAAAATATCTTTAAAATGAAAGCCTTATTTAATACTTTACATTTCAAATGCTTTAATGGTTTTTCTTTCTTTTTCTGTATTTTTAATAAAAGGTTAAAAGAATTTGTAAAGGTGATTGCCATGGTACTGAGCAGGTAGAAGTCTCTGTATTCCAAACACCAAATCTTGTTTAAAACCATTTAATGTTGGACAGTGACTGGGCCATGTTAACATCGTTGACTCTTTGGACCCAGATGGTCCATCTAAATGAATGCAACAGGGTTGCTCGCTTTGAGAGGTGGGAGTTAGGCCATACCCCTGTCCTCAACATTTCCTATTGTCTATTTTAGGTGGCTTTAAGCTCAGTGTGCTTGGTTTTGTCTATCCTATTCTTAGGTGCCTAACTCCTTCCATGCACTGAATAGTCTGGGTGCTTAACTCAGGGCTGTGGATTCTGGTAGGTGACAGGATGCCTAAAGATAGGCATTTAAATGCTAAGCCTGAGTCTTCTTTGTGGATCTATCCCCGAGCAGTGAAATGTAAATTGGGATTTCTGAGCACTCTATTTATTTGCCTATAATTTAACTTCCACAACCACCACCTCCAATAAGGAACGAGCCACTGACTTAAATCTAATTTGCTTGTATTTTACCAAGAAAACAGTATAACGTAAAATATCTGAAGTTCCGTATACATTTTTGCTGCAGAATTGAAATGCTTTACTTTTTGTAACACTTAACACAACCTGTGCCATTTTGCTAAAACAAAATTCTGTGATGAGCAACAGCTTTTTCCAACTGCTATCATTAGCTTCCCTTCCAAACACTGGCTGATTTCTCATGCTGTGCCATATGTGATGCAGCCTTCAGAAGCTACACACAATGAGCAGAAATTTAAAAACTGAAACTGCTCTGTTTTAAAACATGTATGGTAGGAGTACACAGATTTTCCCCAATAAAACATGTCTAATGTGTCTCCAATGCTTATAAAAGTTGTGAGTGATAATACATTGGGCCCTGATTCCACCCACATTGAGAACCTTAGTCACCAAGTTTCCCTACTTACCCACAGCACAGGCAGTAAATGTGTAAAATTCCATTAATGTCTCAATTTTTTTCTGGAGTGATCACAGCCTCCAGCAAAAAAAGGCTAATACAAAGTCCCTTGAAATCAACTGATGTCTTTCCATTGACTTCAAGTGAGCCTTTAGTGTAATTCAGTCTGTTTGTCCATTTAGTCCTTGAACTCTACAGAAATCACCAAATAGGGTGTTAGTGTAGTGCAAATGAAATGGTTACTTCTGTCATGAGGAGGTTTCTCTGTCTAGGTATCTCTATGGACCCATCACTGTGCTATCTGAATGTCTCAGGCCAATGACAACTGGTCTGACATTCTCAACTCCTTTAACACAGGTTTCAGTGTAGTAGCCGTGTTAGTCTGTGTCAGCAAAACGAAAATAAGAAAGAAAAACTTGTAGCACCTTAGAGACTAACAAATTTATTTCAGCATAAGCTTTCGTGGGTTAATACCCACTTCATCGGATGCATGGAATGAAACATACAGTAGACAGATATTTATACAGTCAGAGAAACATGATAAGGTCGAGGTGCATAGACCAACCTTAAGAGGTGAATTAGTTGAGAGGAACCATAACAGCAGGGGAAGAAAAACCTTTGAAGTGATAAACAAGATGGTCACACAGGTGTGAATGAGGATCGTTAACTTAAGGGAAAAAGATTCACCCCTACTCTACTTGCGCTACGTTGATGATATCTTCATCATTTGGACCCATGGAAAAGAAGCCCTTGAGGAATTCCACCATGATTTCAACAATTTCCATCCCACCATCAACCTCAGCCTAGACCAGTCCACACAAGCGGTCCATTTCCTAGACACCACTGTGCTAATAAGTGATGGTCACATAAACACCACCCTATACCGGAAACCTACTGACCGCTATACTTACCTACATGCTTCCAGCTTCCATCCTGGACACACCACACGATCCATTGTTTACAGCCAAGCTCTAAGATACAACCGCATTTGCTCCAATCCCTCAGACAGAGACAAACACCTACAAGATCTCTATCAAGCATTCTTACAACTACAATACCCACCTGCTGAAGTGAAAAAACAGATTGACAGGGCCAAAAGAGTATCCAGGAGTCACCTACTACAAGACAGGCCCAAAAAAGAAAATAACAGAACACCACTAGCCGTCACCTTTAGCCCCCAACTAAAACCTCTCCAGCGCATCATCAAAGATCTACAACCTATCCTAAAAGATGATCCCTCACTCTCACAGATCTTGGAGGACAGACCAATCCTTGCTTACAGACAGCCCCCCAACCTGAAGCAAATACTCACCAGCAACCACACACCATACAACAAAAACACCAACCCAGGAACCTATCCTTGCAACAAAGCCCGATGCCAACTCTGTCCACATATCGATTCAAGTGATACCATCACAGGGCCTAATCACATCAGCCACGCCATCAGGGGCTCATTCACCTGCACATCTACCAATGTGATATATGCCATCATGTGCCAGCAATGCCCCTCTGCCATGTACATTGGCCAAACCGGACAGTCTCTACGCAAAAGAATAAATGGACATAAATCTGACATCAGGAATCATAACATTCAAAAACGAGTAGGAGAACACTTCAACCTCCCTAATCACTCAGTGACAGACTTGAGGGTAGCAGTGTTGCGACAGATTAACTCCAAAAGCAGACTTCAAAGAGAAACTATTGAACTCGAATTGATATGCAAACTAGGTTGCATTACGTCCGGATTAAATAGAGATTTGGAATGGCTCAGCCATTACGTTAATTGAATCTTTTTCCCTTAAGTTAACGATCCTCATTCACACCTGTGTGACCATCTTGTTTATCACTTCAAAGGTTTTTCTTCCCCTGCTGTTATGGTTCCTCTCAACTAATTCGCCTCTTAAGGTTGGTCTATGCACCTCGACCTTATCATGTTTCTCTGACTGTATAAATATCTGTCTACTGTATGTTTCATTCCATGCATCCGATGAAGTGGGTATTAACCCATGAAAGCTTATGCTGAAATAAATGTGTTAGTCTCTAAGGTGCTACAAGTTTTTCTTTCTTATTTTCCTTTAACACAGGACATCAAGAAAGCAGAAGAAAGTGCAGAGTCATCTGGCTTTCTAGCTACTATGGACTCGGGCCCAATCCTGCAGAGGAATTTGAATGGGCTCTTAGATCTCTAGGGAGTCCCACTGAAGTCAATGGGACTCCATGCAGGTATAATGATCTGCGGAATCATGTTCATGGGCTGAATTATATTCTGTTGTTTAATTATGAAAGACTTTATAGTCCTTGTGCCATTTCTCTGTCCTCCACGTGATGCAGCTTTTAATTATTTCTTTAAAAGGATAAACTTCCCTGAGAAACTATTGTGAAAACGCTACATTAATGCATTTTGTATGGTATGGTAATACTGTGGGATGTGCTAAGGATGGAGTTTCAGCCTTATCTGTGAATTCCCTGGCACTTTTCACACTGAGCCAGACTCTAAATTCAATTAAAACAAAACTGTTGCTTTTGTAATTTAATCTGTTCTCTAATCTATTTTCTAATCAGAACAAACACAGTTCCATATAGCATGGCCATTGGCAAACTCAATTGCCAGGAAACTTTATGTGACTCACAGTGAGTAATGCATCATTCCACAAGCAGTCCCACTGAAGACACTTCTGGAGGAAGGTGCAATTCCTCTACAGTGCGGGGATCAGAATCTCAATCACAGCTGTTTTAGTTCACCGCTGTATCTGTAAACTGTTCTGACCTGCAGTGATTGAACAAATAGGTTCATTCTCTCTAGCCTTTTCCTGATACCCCTATTCCAAAACTGTTTATCTTGTATAGTGCTTGAGCTCATGTTTCCAGCCACAGCTGTTGTCAATGCAATGGATAGCAACAAATAACATTTAGAAATAGGGGGCCTAACCCAGAGCTCTTTAAAGTCAGTGGGATACTGGGAGTCTTTCCACTGACTTCCAGGGGCTTCGGATCAGGTGCAGTAAGAAGAATTTAGAGAAAAACTAAGCCCTGCTCTACACTGGAAAATTAGACCAGCATAACTGTGTCGCTCAGGGGTGTGAAAAATCCATACCCCTAGTGGTGTAGTTAAGATGACTTAAGTTCCCATGTTGGCAGCACTAGATTGATAGAATTTTCCGTTGAGCTCTGTACCACTTCTCAGGAAGGTGGATTACCTTCACTTACGGGAAAATCCCTCCCATTGGCATAGGTAGTATCTACACTCAAAAGCTACAGTGGCACAGCTGCAGAGGCGCAGATATGCTGCTGTAGCATTTTAAGACAAGCCCTAACTTTTGCCTAAATATCATTAGCGAAGGCCCTTTGCAGTTGCTTTTTCACATAGTTTATGCATGTTTTGTCTTCAGTTGCTATATTTGACAAACTATCTACATCCATAGTCACATCTGGCAAATTCTTCTGTCACCCTCTGGGTAAATGGCAATAGCTTTCTATTTTTATTTTCTCCCCCCACCCCCCGCAATACACAGAATAACTCTTTTAAAAAAAAATAATAATTTGATAATTATGGGCCTTCTCATTTGCCATAAGCATTCACTATAGCAGACGCACATGCAATCAAAATGAGTCATGGGTCAGATGCAAACTAATTTACTGTAAATCAACCATCATCACAAAAATAAGCCAAACAAACCAAAAACAAACAAACAAACAAATCTATGAATAAACTTTCACTTCATTTTTATTTCTCATGTGCTGTGTGGTTCTTGCATCATTAGCATAATTATGTTTTGTGGCAGTAAAGATGGAGGAGATTAATAGAATTGTATTGCCTACATGTAAAATGAGTTAATTTATGCTTAAAAACAAGCACAACCACAATATCATAGCCATAAAGATACGAAATGTCTCTCTTGAGGAACAAAATCATGTATCCTTCTTTCTGCTCCTCTACTTGGGGTTATGTTACATCTTCTCTAGTCTCCCAAGTACTTCGCTTAGAGTCAGATTTTGCCACTGTAGCTATGATGAATGTGGGGTGCTTTGTGGTGTACTCCAAAATGTATCTTATGTAGAGGATTCCTGAGATGGACGGTTGGAAAGCCGGGGGACTAGACAGTTTCAGGTTATTCCCCCACAGTCACAAGATGGGATTGCAAGCCATTAAGGCTGAATGGGTCTAATAATGGAGCAACCATCAAAGGGACATTCTTTTAGCTAGCCAGGCTGTCTGAGTAGGAAAAATGAGTTTGAGGCAAAAGGAAGACTTCACACCTGGGAACTAACAAAGGCTCACACAGGGAAGGTGGCACTTTGAGAAAAGGGAGTTTCCCTAAGAAGGAGAACAGACTGGGCTACACACTCACAGGAAGAAAAATCGAGACCAGGCTGGATCCCCAAGAGCTCCTTGGCTGCCCAAAAAATTTAAGCCAGTTCCTGAATTTTCCTGTAACTCAAGGGGAAATCCACTTAATTTAGCCCATAGTGAAATGTAAGATTAGATTAGTCTGCACATGTGTATAGATTGTTTGGAAATCATTTTATCTAATGCTTTGTCCCATGTGCTAAATATACCTACTTGTTTGAAGAAGGATGTTTGGCTCTCTGTAGCAGTCATCATAAGCTCTTGAAGGGAAGCAACGCAGGTGTCCATTCAGTCCTGCATGGTAATAAATGTTCTGCATAGATGGGTATTATACCCAGATCCCAGACTAGGAGGAGGAAAATTGCAAAATTCCACCGCAGACAGGCCACACCTGAGAGAGTACATTCCGAGAGACCAGAAAGGGGCAGAAATGCAAGCAGCTCCCTAACCAAGACAGTTACTCACTGAACGACTGAGCACATTACTCTACTTGGTGCACCAATCCACAATCTATGTCTGGATGGTGAAAAGCCATAAGCCTTCCTCTTCCCCATCCGTTTTTTAGAGTACTGCCCCCTGAGATGAGCAGGAGCAAGTATTCTCCCGAGAGTGCAGACAGTACAGGGACTGCTAATGTGAGTAGCTGCTACATTGACATGAAAGGTGGGGTTGGAAAGTTTCTTGCTCACTCTTTCCCCACTGCAAAGTCATGCAGGAGCTGCTCAATGGATTTTATTATGTAAGTGTAGCTGAAATATTGGGGGTGAGAGGAGCGAGGAGGATGACATTTCTACTGTCAATGAAACCATTGCAAATCCAATGCATCTCCACTGACATACCAGATTTATAAAAGTGTAATTAAATGCAGAATTTCTCCATCTACAAAAGAAGAGTCTGCATTGACTTTAATTTGTATCGTTTCACAGAGAACTGACAATGAATTTTTCTTAACTTACTGCGGCAGTCAGTGAAGAATTCTCTCAGGAACACTTTGATACCAGAAGGCATACTTGGCATGTTTGTGAAATACCCTTTTAAAATTAGGTTCTGAAATCCTTCAGTTAAGATCACAATGGCTACATCTTGCTCAACTTTATGAGGAGAGCTGGTCTGCTTGATGATGCTAATATTGTATGCATTTCAGCGCATCATAATAGCTGCTCTGATAGAAGCGTATCCATGAATGTCTTTGTATAGAGACTTAAGTTATCTAGTCTTATAATATCAATGGAAACATATCACTTTGTGACTTCAGTCACATAACCTTTTATTCCTGTTATTCTGAGCTCTGTGCTATACATCCAGCTGGATACAATCATATACCACAGTGAAACTTGAAACAACATATAAATGGAAAATATTGCAGAAGGATATCCTTGGAATCCCAACCATAGCTGTTTCACACTAGTGTACAATATACATGATAATTTCCTCATGTTATCTTTCTGTTAACTATAGCATGAAAGAGCTGCTCCATGCTTGTGTTCTTAGATCCCTCTAAGGAGAGAACAATAAATCATAACAGCAGGGATGGATGGTCGACTTCTCAGGACTGGAAAGTATATATATGCTATTTTCCCACATTAAAAATTCCTCCCCTACTTACCATGATTGGAGCTGGCCAAATAGGGTGGGGTTGCCTCTCCCATCTTCTCCCCCAACATTTCTTTGGGTGTGTTTCTGGCATGTGAGCTCCTTGGGTAGGGTCTATAAAGGTAATGAATCGCTTAAATCCCCTACTTAGGCACCTAAGTCAAGCTCCACCAGTGATCCACAAAACTCCTTCTAAACTCTGTAAGCACCTAAACTCACTTAGTCCCTAAATTTTGGTAACCCTGGATGCCTGAAATGCCCTGCTACTGTGGCTCACAACCTAGACACCCAGACAGTGAGCATGCAGGTCACAGCCTGAGTGTCAGTGTGCTAGGTACCATTAGTTCAGCAGCTTGCTTGCAGCCTCACTCTGGCTTCCTGGTCTGTCAGCATTGGTTACTATTTGCAGGGTGACCCCCAACACACTCCCAGTCCCAAAAGCACATCACAACTTATTAACTTAATTGGGGTAAATACACCCTCCCATTTAAAGCACCGAGTTGGTTTATAGTAAAATATAAAACAAATGTATTAACAATAAGACATGGGTTAAGTGATGCAAAGTAAAAAAAGAGTAAAGTTACAAAGGGTTACAAGCAACTATAAGTGAAAAGGCATCTAAAGTCTAGAACTTAATCTAGCAAGGCTGTGAACTGGCCATGTTCAGGATGTTTTTTTCTCAACCATCATTCTTCTTCCCAACCATGGCTGACTTTTCCTCAGTCAGGACCTTTCACAGAAATAGAAGACGCTGGCTTTCCTTGTCTTCCTAGGTGAAAAATCTTTGCCTAATCAGGTTTCTCATCTGTATTCAGTTTTCAATCCCCTCTTGGTTGGAGGACCCATCTTTCTCAGCTTGTAAGAATTCCCTTCAGAAAAGACTTCACTATTTATAATATAGTAATATTGTATATAATAAACAGTTGTTTCAGTTGCTTGTCACTTGAGATTCAGCCCCAGCCCCCTGTTTTTATAGGCCAGTAAGCCTTTGTGATGTATTTTTTTTAAAATAAAACCCCGACCAAGCTTCTTTCCCCTGCTGGGGCATAGACACCAGGCTGTCTCCTCTCCACTTGTCAGCTTAATAGTTTTGTTTACATGACATGTAAAAATGAACCTTCATTGTCTCTGCTGGATGACCAGGCTGGTGAGAGAATCAAATATACATTCCTTTGTTTATGCATTAAGAATCCTATGCACGAATATAAGAATATAATTCTGGCACATATTCATAACATTTTATACACACCCTGTGCCTACATCAAGGAGAAACATTAATGATCAGTGAGATATTAGTTTTTCCAATGATATATTACATGACACCTTTAGATACCGATTATAACCATAGTGAGTCGGGGTACACTGAACTGGTCAGACCAGCAGAAACTCATTACCTGATACCAGTGAGCCCCTTGCCCTTTGGCACTGGGATGCTCTTAAAGGCTACAGAGACCCAGAGTCCAGTCTCCCCGCTCCAATCATTATTTATCCATAGTGGAACAGTTTCAACAGGAGAGATTGAGGGAGTGCTATATATCAGAATATCCTATAGCTCAGAGACGTCTGTACTGAGAGGTGAGAAACCCTTGTCAAATCCCTTCACCCATTCTGGCAAAGAGGGAGGAATTGGTTCTGGGTCTCTCACATCCCAGGTGAGGGCTCTCACTCCTGACCTATGAGTTAAGGCAGGCCCCGCATCCTTCCCCTACCACTTTATGTGTAGCAATACAGCAGCCTAACATATTCCCACAAAGAATATCTTAGGTTCCTAAGCCACCTGACTGCAGGCGACGGGTTCCCATTCATAGGTCGCTAAGGTAGGTGCCTCACTTCAGCCTGGACTTAGGCACTTATTTGTGAGAGAGGGTCAGGGCTTAACACCTGCCCTTGTTGTTGACATCTCTGATTGGGTAGTTTAGGAATCTCCCCACATTGTGTGGTGGCTTTTGTGGATCACATTCTAAAGTTTCTATCTCTCCCATTCACAGTATAGGGAGCCTACATGCTTGATTCACGCTTTGTGGATGGCAGTGCTGTTCCAGTGGTTTTCTAGGTGCCCAAAAGTTAAGTGCCACAATTCTGAGCATTGCAACAGCCCCAAGTCCTTTGTGGATCCCATCCATTACACAGCTTCACACTCCCCCAAACTTTCCATTGTTATTTATGTGTATTGCTGCTCTTCTTAGATTACTGAGGGTTTTGGTCAGTGGTTTTGGGGAGTTAGAAAGTCATTTTTTCATACATGGAAAAATATGTATGCTGCATGGGGTTCTTGTATTTCCTCTCAGCAAAAGGAGAGCTGGTTATGGTATGTGTTAGGGTTTTGTCTCCACTTTTGCAGTAATCCAGTGAGGATTGTGGTGCAGACTCAATTTGCATATAGCCAACACAGCTTGCACATTTTTGGCCTAAAATTGATAGAGTTTCTGTATTCTAATGCAGAAGGAAGTTCTCCCTCATCTGTGCTCTGACACTTGCAAGAGGAAGGGATGACAAGAGAATTACACTGAAGGATGACATCTCTTATTATTACTGTTATGCTGCTGGGAGATGCCTGGATATCCATTCCTTCCCCCTTCTGTGATTCATTGAGGCCTCTGACATTATTGTGAATCTGGACTGGACTGGTTCTGCTGGGCATCCGTGAAGGTGATTTAACCCCTTCAGTTCTATTACTTTATAAAATTAAAGTTGCAGCCTCATTCCCCTGAATGACAAGGTCAAAGAACATGTGCAATAAAGTTCTAAAGATGATTTTCATCATCCCTGGCTATGATGTATCAAATAAATAAAATTTATTTGATAAATCTTTACACTGCAAGCAAATTGCTGTACTGGAACTCGGACAGAAAAGTTTTAAAGATTTTAAATATTATTGTCATGCTATATCTAATCTTCATGTTATCTGAGGTAATGGTTGGGGCTCCTTAGCTAAGGTTGCATTAAAGGTCTTAAAATGTCTGATTTTCTCAACATGCAGGTGTTCTTTCAGCTAGAAATTTCTCATAGTGTTATTTATATGGCTTTAGAATTCTCTGTATAGATATTGTTTCGGTTATTTTTGTAGGTTTTTAATATAAATGTTTTGAAACTGGTCTCTGACTCAACTTTGTAAGGGTTTCTAACATTTAATTATGTACATTTATCTTGCATAATCCATCTGTACATAAAAATTGGCAGAGAGATGAATCTTGAACACATATGGTACAATGATTCGTTTTTTGAAAGAAATAGGATTAAGGGTCTTCATAAGTGGAAGTTTATCCTTCAGCAGAGTCTAATACACACATTATTTTCTTTCTGAGACTAATAATGATGTCAAGCTCTTATACAGTGCTTTTTATTAGTATCCTTTTTTTTCAAAATGGCCACCATCTCCTATTGTTCTCAGAGACCATGAGGTGATATCAGTTTAAATGGCCTCAATTACCCTGTTACTATTACTATAATTTGTATACATGCAAATGAATTATACTATGAGGATCCAGCCTTTTCAAGTATCATTTATCACACATAAACATCACATTAAGTTATTTTGGGGTAACCAGCTATTCTGGTTTTAAAAACTATTGCCCAAAAAGTAGATCCTTGATGATATTTTCAGATTAAAAGATGTCATGTCTTTGACAACTCTCATGTTATTTCTAAGAAAATTAAGATATGGAAACTCAAGATTTAGATAATTGCAAACACCAAGTGGTCCTTAAACAGGAGTTACAGTGGAAGCTCTGGAAATATAATTTCACTGCTTTCATGTGAGTTACGCCACAATAGTTTTAGGGTTGCCCAATGGTGAACCAGGCCCACCGTATATTTCCTGCCTACTTGCCCTCCCATTCAAAAGAGGTAGTTGTGAAAAAAAACTATGTTTCAGTGCTAGCAAATCAGCATGGCAGTCATAGAAGGTGAGTTCTGTAAGTGTTCTGAAATGGTGGAGTGAAGCCAACTATCCTGTCACCAAGGGCCACATTCTGTTTATCTTAGTTATAGGAGTAGTGCCATTGGGTTCAATAGAACTCTTTGCATGAGTAAGGCAAGCAAGTTTTGGCCTGACTCATGATGAGTTTTTTTCTGGCTGATCAATAATCACCCTCATGTCCATGTGTCCTGCATCTGGATCTTTTTCTATGTTCCTGCATCACCTTTACTTCACTGGCAATCTCCGCACAATTGTCAGGCACTGCACGAGAATACCTTATTGCTATGTGTATACTCATAGCAATTGGTGCAACAGTTGACTCTCAGGGCTTGTGTACACGAACAGTTAGTAAGTGGCAAGTTGGGATGTAAATCAACTCCACAGTATCCTGACAAATACCAAAATGCACTAGGGAGCTCTTAGTGTACTGAGGCAGTGTCTACACACACATTTTGATTGTGGCAGGCTAGCGTGGGGTAGATATAGCCCAGTTTGTCATGAACTAAGGGTTTATGTACACACTGACTTAGACTCTCTCTTCAACCAACAATTTTAATATACCTCTTGCCTAATGTAGGAACTGAAGTGAATTGGACCTATCCGATAGATAAGACATGTTTTGATTAATTACATTCATTTTCCCCTGAGGAGCTTGACTAAACTGAGCAGTATTGGATAATAAAGTAATTTAACCAATCTATTTTGGATAAAGAACAACATGAACAATCTGATTACATTACAGTAAATTTTATTATATGGTTCTGAATTATTTGTATGAAGCAGTTGGTAACCAGATAGTAGACCCTAGAAGAAAATAGAAGCATATTTGGGTGCAAATAGCTAAATAATATTTCTGATAATGCTCTTGCTGGGTAGGGTGACTAAACAGCAAGTGTGAAAAATTGGGACAGAGGGTGGGAGATAATAGGCGCCTATATAAGACAAAGCCCCACATATAGGGACTGTCCCTATAAAATCGGGACATCGGTTACCATATTGCTGGGTCACACATACTATAATCAGTCACTTCAGGACTGTAATTCACCATTTTGACACATTTATAGTTTTCAGGAAAAAAAGTATTTAGGGCAAAAATGTTCCATTCTAGTGCTTTTTATAAAGATTATTTTTGTAAAGTTTAATAAAAATCTGAGTTATTTTTTAGTTTAGCAAGAGCTACTTTTATTTTATATATATATTTAAGCCTTTATTTAATGACTCAAAAATAGTAAATTTTTACAGTTTGAATTGTGAGTACTCCTATTAAGAACTGGGCCATGTAAATAAATTAATAAAAACCACCAACCAAAAAAGCCTATACAATTTTAAAGAATTATTTTCATCATAGTTATAACTTCAAACACTGCAATAACTTCTAACCATTGTAATAGTAACTTTAGTCGTTGTTGATAATATTCAAATAGAAAAATTTCTCTGCTGACATATTTTACTGCACAAAATCATTTAATATAGAAATCTTTATGCTTTTTTCAGCTTAGGGATTTCATCAGGAAAAGCAATGTAAGGGGAGTTATTTTAATAGGTTAATATTCAAAATATTTACCTTATTTTCTCTTATTTGTTTTACCTAACCCTTTGAGGACATGATCAAATGGAAAGACTCTACTTGACTTTAATTGTCCTTTGAACCACGTCCAAATTTTTGCAGTAATTCAGGCCTTGATCCTGCATATGAGATTTAGGCACATGAGTAGTGAGTTGACCTCAGAGGGACTTGCCTAATGCTAAGCACATACATAAGTATTTGAAGGATCAGGGCCATAGACATGGGAAAAAAATGTAACTCTGAATGTCTGCATTCCAGTTAACTAAAGCTCCTGGTTAACTGAAGGTTGGCTATGTATCCTGGGACTAAACTAGCTGCAGATCCACTGCTGAGGAGCTTTTCAGTGTAGAAGACAAAAAATTTCCCTACACATTTTCCTTCATAGATGAATGTAATGGGCCTTAAAAGGAAAAATAATTGAACAGTTATAACCTATGCAGTTATGATAAATATCTGGATATTGTGAACATCTGTCAATCATATTCTCTATTTTTCAATACTCTCGAACCAGCTTGGGTTTTAAAAAATATTCGGATGATCAAATTATTACAAGATTTTAACCCTAGGATTTTTAACCACATATTTTGTCCAACCCCCTTCACAAAAACCTACCAATCTGAAATATGAACAGATAAAGCCCACTAGTTAAATATAATGCTTTTTTAATTAATGCAATAAGAACGCATTTGCTGCTGGAAAATGGACAATTCCTGATTTTTAAAGGGTCTGTCTTCTAAGAATCCTAAATTTAGGGGCACCAGGCTGTAGATGAACAGAATATTGAATCCGTTTGTGATCAAATAACAGCTTTATGTCTCCTGAGGCAGCTTCCCCATCTGCTCACTCAATCAATGGATTCAAAATCCTTTGTATGTGAAAGCACAATCTGTTGCTAATGGAAAGCATTGCCACATATTAATCATTGTGATTTTATTACACAATTAAGTAGGAGGAAGATGTAGACTAAAAGGGCAAAAGTGTGTGTGTATACACACAATCTTTGTGAATTTGCAAAAGTGGCAAGGCAAATTATGCAGGAAAATATGAAAGATCAATAGAACATTCAATTTAATATTGTGGTAAGTGGCAGTTAGAAATGGGGAGGTTCTTGAGAATAGAAGGATGATTTAGTATCTCCAATAGAGGGAACACAACTCTCAAGCACACCTGCTTGCAACACAGATTGGTACTCCAAGCATCCTACCTCAGTTTCCCACCACATCCTGTACCTTGTCCAGTACAATATCAGCTTAGGCCTCCAGCCAAGTGATCTCAAAGCACTCAAGCCCTTCCAGGGTAAAGGAATATTTCCAAACAAAGCCCCCAATGTTACAAAACAAAGAAATCTTCCACCCAGTCAGATTCTACCTCCAACTTCTTGTTCTGTAAATAATTGCCAGTCATTATGTCCTGGTTTCACACCTCTCAGTCAGATAGTTCATGTTCCCTCACTACCTTCCTGGCTTAGCATTCCTTCAGGCAATGCACTCTGGTCAGCCATGATCTCCAGACAGTTCCTCACCTCCAAACAGGCTGCTTGTCTCTGGCAGAAATAGCGTGTCTGCACACTTCTCCTCAACTACTGGACCGTCTCATTTTTAAGACCAAACTCAGCACAGGTTCAGTGGGTGTGGCTAACTTAGCCTGAGTTTGGCCTTTAAACTTTTTAGCACAGGACAGGGTCTCACCCTGTCACAAATGGTTAGTGTGTGTGTAATGGGATTACAATAAATGAAGCAGAGGAGTTGGTGTGAAGGGTTTAGGTTGGGTGTATATGAGAGAGTCCTCAACCACGATATGCTATTCAGCGAAGGAGGCCTGCTGGGAAGAGATGGAGTCCAAATGACAAAGACAGGAAAGAATATCTTCAAACACTGATTCATCAACTTAGTGAGGAGGGATTTAAAATTGTTTCAAAGGGGGCAGGTGACCAAAGCACACATGTGGGTATAAAAGAAGGTGGCCTTGACAGAGGGGGAATAGAGGGATAATGGAATGGAGGGGAAATAAAAAATTACATAGGATCAACAAGAGGGAAAACACAGGGCATCTGTTCAACATCTTAGATTTCTGTAAATATAAGGAGTATGGTGAATAAACAGGAAGAATCTGAAATCTTAGTACACAAGCTAAATTAAGACTTAATTAGCATCACTGAGACTTGATGGGTTAAATCCCATGACTGGAATATTATTATACAAGGAAATAGTTGTTCAAGAAAAACAGAAAAAACGGGTAAAAGGGGGCGGTGTTGCATTATACATCAAGAACATTTACACTTGTTCTGAGGTCCAGAAAGAAGTGGGAGGGGAGATATGATTGCTCTCTTTAAATATATCAGAGGGATAAATACCAGGGAGGGAGAGGAATTATTTCAGCTCAGTACCAATGTGGACACAAGAACAAATGGATATAAACTGGCCATCAGGAAGTTTAGCCTTGAAATTAGACGAAGGTTTCTAACCATCAGAGGAGTGAAGTTCTGGAACAGCCTTCCAAGGGAAGCAGTGGGGGCAAAAGACCTAACTGGCTTCAAGATTAAGCTAGATACGTTTATGGAAGGGATGGTTTGATGGGATAACATGATCTTAGTCAAAGGTCAATTAATTGCCATCAGTGGTAAATAGGACCAATGGTCAATGATGGGATGTTAGAAGTTACTACAGAGAACTTTTTCCTGGGTGTCTGGCTGGTGAGTCTTGCCCACATGCTCGGGGTTCAGCTGATTGCCATATTTGGGGTCGGGAAGGAATTTTCCTCCAGGGTAGATTGGCAGAGGCCCTGGAGGTTTTTTTGCCTTCCTCTGCAGCATGGGGCACGGGTCACTTACCGGAGGATTCTCTGCATCTTGAAGTCTTTAAACCATGATTTGAGGACTTCAATAGCTGAGACATAGGTGAGAGGATTATTCCAGGAGTGGGTGGGTGAGATTCTGTGGCCTGCATTGTGCAGGAGGTCAGACTAGATGATCATAATGGTCCCTTCTGACCTTAAAGTCTATGAGTCTATGAGTTGAAAGTTTCTGGGTAAAGATGAAAAGGAAAAAAATAGGGGTCTGTTATAGAGCACCAAATCAGGAGAAGGGGTGTCCGAGGATTTCTAGAATAAATCACAGACATATCAAAACCATGGTAGTATTGGGTGACTTCAAATACCCAGACATCTGTTGGGAAAAAAAATAGGGCAAAACACAAAATGTCCAAAATGTCCTTGGAATATATTGAAGACCACTTTTTGTTTCAGAAGGTGGAGGAAGTAAACAGGAGGCAGTCAGTTTACACTTGATTCCAACTAACAGGAAAGAACTGGGTGTGAATCTGAGGGTAGAGGGCAATTTGAGCGAAAGTGATCATAAAATGACACATTCGAAAAAGAGGAAGGAGTGAAACCAGCAACATGGGGACAGACTTTCAAAAAAGCAGATTTTAACAAACTCAGAGAATTAGCAGGTATGGTTTCATAGAAAGAACATCTAAGGAAAAAAGGAGCCCAGGGGAGCATGCAGTTTCTTAAGGAGACAATATTTAAAGCATAAAAGCAAACTATTCCAATGTGAAGGAAAGATATGAAGAATAGGAAGAGACCAACATGGGTGCATCAGGAGCTCTTTAATGGCCTGTAAATCAAAAAGGAATCCTACAGAAAGTAGAGACATGGACAAATTGCTAAGGGTGAGTACAAAAGAATAGCATGAGCATGTAAAGATGAAATCAGAAAGGCAAGGGCACAAAATGAGTTATACTTAACAAGGGACATAAAAAGCAATAAGAAGACGTTCTATACAACCATTAGAAGCAAGAGGAAGAAAAAGGAAAGTGAAGGTCCACCACATAGTGGAGAAGGAAAGCTAATAACCAATGACATGAAGAAGGCTCAAGTGTTTCATACCTATTTTGCTTCAGTCTTCACTAAAAAAGTTAATGGTGACCAGATACAGAACACAACAAATATTAACAACAAGGGAGAAGAAACACAAACCAAAACAGGGAAAGAGCAAGTAAAATAATGTTTACCTAAGTTAGATGTATTCAGTTTGGCAGGGCCTGATGAAATTCACTCTATGATACATAAGGAACTAGCTGATATAATTAACCATTAGTAATTATCTTCAAGAACTCATGGAGGATGGGTGAGGTCTCAGGAGACTGGAGAAGGGCAAACATAGTACCCATCTTCAAAAAGAGAAACAAAGAGTATCTCGGGAATTATAGACTAGTCAGTCTAACTTCTATACCTGGAAAGATATTGGGACAAATTATTAAACAATCAACATGTAAGCACCTAGAGGATAATAGGGTGATAAGTAATAACCAACATGGATTTGTCAAGAACAAGACACGCCAGACCAATCTAGTTTCCTTCTTTGGCAGGGTTACTGTCCAAATGAATGGGGGAAAATGGTAGTCATGATAGATCTTCATTTTAGTAAGTCTTTAGACCCAGTCACATATGATGTTTTTCACAGCCAAACTGGGGAAATATGCTGTAGATTAAATAACTATAAAGTGGGTGCTAAATTAGTTGAAAAACTTACTCAAAGAGTAATTATCAATAGTTAGCTTTCAGACTGGGAATACATATCCAGTGGGGCCCTGCAGGGGTCTGTCAAGGTTCCGATACCATTCAATACTTTCAATAACGACTTGGATATGAAGTGGAGAGTATACTTATAAAATCTGCAGATGACACCAAGCTAGGAAGAGTTGCGAGCACTTCGGAGGACAGGATTAGAATTCAAAATTATCTTGACAAATAGAAGAATTGGTCTGAAATCAAGATGAAAGACAAATACAAAGTACTACATCCTGGAAGGAAAAATCTAATGCACAAATATGCAATGGGGAATAACTGGCTAGGCAAGTAATATTTCAGAAAAAAACCCACTCTGGGTTACAAACCGAATATGAGCCAACAATGTGATGCAATTGCAAAATAAGCTAATATCATTCTGGAGCGTATTAACAAGAGTGCCAAATATGAAACACTGGTTATAATTATCTTGCTCTATTCAGCACTGGGGAGGCCTTAGCTGGAGTACCCTTTCTAGTTTTTGTCCACACTTCAAAAAAGTTGTGGACAAATTGGAGAGAGTTCACATGAGAGGAACAAAAATGATAAAAGGTTGAAAAAAACCTGACCCACGAGGAAAGGTTAAAAAAGCAGTGTATGTTTACTCTTAAGAAAAGAAGACTGAAGGGGATCTGGTAGTCTTCAAATATGTTAAGGGTTGTTATAAAGAGAATTGTGGTAATGATCATTCATGTCTACTGAAGGTAGGACAAGAAGTAATCAACTTAATCTGCATCAAGGGAGATTTAGGTTAGATATCAGGAATAACCTTCTAACTGTAAGGATAGTTAACTACTGGTATAGGTGACATAGGGAGGTTGAGGAATCTCCATCACTGGAGGTTTTGAAGAACCCTTTAGACCAGTGGTTCCCAAACTGGGGTTCATGAACGCCTCGGGGTTTGCAAAATGTTACAGGGGGTTCTCAGGAAAAAATTCCATAATGGCAGACTGAGATTTCCCTAGCTCTTCTTCAGGTTTGGAAAAGGTACTCAGAGTGTCACAGATAAATATAAGATTGAATAGATACTTTAGCATAATTAGTTAGCACTTTCAAGGTTAAGTGACTTGTTAACATCCCTGTAGTCAAAGGACAAAACAGGAGGTAAGTGGTTACAGATTGTTGTAATAAGCCATGAATCCAATTTCTTTATTAAGATAATGGTTTTTAGTGTCTAGCAAAAGAATTAATTTAAGCTTCAAGGCTTCTGTTTTGAAAGTGTGGTGCAGGTTTCCTTTGAGGATGATGCCTGAGAGGTCAGATATAGACCCTAATGGCACATCTTCACTGACAACGTTAAAGCGCTGCCAGGGCAGCGCTTTAACGTGTCTTGTGTAGTCGCGGCACAGCACTGGGAGAGAGATCTCCTGTCCCAGTGCTCTAAAAAAACCACCTCCACGAGGGGAGTAGCTACCAGTGCTTGTGCACTGTCTATACTGTCACTTTACAGTGCTGAAACTTGCTGCGCTCAGGGGGGTATTTGTTCACCCCCCTGAGTGAGAAAGTTGCAGCGCTGTAAAGTGCCAGTGTAGACAAGCCCTAAGTCTCATTTTCAAAAAGTGACTTAAGGCACTAGGACTAGAGCCACAAAGGGGACTTAGGTTGTGACCCACAAAGAAAATTACAATTTGACTTGTGTTGTTGTTTTTAAACATCTCTTGTTATTTTTTATAAATGTATTAATGTCAGAAACACATTACATAAGGCAACCATAATCCTACAATGAAAAAAATGTGCAAATATGATGGCTGAAAAAAAGTTTCAATAAAGAAAAGTATTTCAGTGGTATGAGTCTAATAGATTATTATTATTGCAAGCAACAGTGAGAAAACATTTTAAAATTAATTTTAAATATACTTTTAGAACCACTTAAGTCAGAAGAAGAAATTACTATCCAGTAATTTGTCGAGCCCAATTTTAATATACACAAGCAGTGGTGTTTCATTGTTTTCCACTGCAGCAAATCTCAGATGTAAGACATTTTTCTTCATGTTCAGCCTAATTTTCCTTAATGAGATTTCATGCTATTACTCTGGTGTTGTACTCTGTTGGAGTTCTTTGCTGTTTACATTCTTTAAATACTTGTAGACAGTTATCATATCATCAGTCTCTTGTCATATGGCCAAGCTAAGAGGCATATTTAGCGCATGGAATTTTTCTGCATAAATTATTCTCTCTAGCCCTCAATCATTTTGATGCCCTTTGATTTTTCTTGATTTGTACTCTTTTCATATTGAAATACTCAGAATCGTACAATGTATTCTGAGTGTAATTTCACCAGTGCTATAAAAAGAGGAACTCTCAATTTCCTGATCCATGGTGTGATAAGCTTTTTGTGTATTAACCAAAATCAATTTTAGTTTATTTTTTGTGTGTGCTCTCATATCATTGTCATTCTGTCTGTAGTTTGACCTTGACCGTGAGTGTCTACCTCAGGACAGACTGTCAAAAGCAGGGCAGACACCCCCAACTGATGGTATGTTCCACAATTAGATTTCACCAAGCCAGTAACAAATGTGAATTCCCAAAATAAACAATTGTCTTATAATGGAGTCACAGGCATTCCAGTCTATCTAGCTGGGATATGTGATAAATGGTCACTTACACCCAAAAATCATAAGATACTCAGGTTGCACCCAGTCCCAAAAAAAACAGTCACTTTCCCAAGTCAATTTGCATCCTAGATCTCACACCAAGTACAGCACTGGAAACCAGTTCTATATTAAACTAACTAAAGGTTTATTAGGTAAGGAAAAGGAATGAGAGTTATTGAGAGATTAAATCAGGTTAAAATATATGTACAGGTGACTCCCACTCTATAATTTCAACAGGTATCAGAGATGTAGTGATCTGCCAATTTCCCAAAAGTTTTTTAGGGCTACCCAGAGAAACTCTGGGGATCTCTTTTCATTTGGTTATTCTGCCCTGTTTGAATCAAACAGTCAACAGATGAAGAAATCTTCCTTTATCCATATTTGTAGCTTCTTTTCCCAGAACTGAGCTGACAGCAACAGTTCCCACACAGGTCCCTTCTTCATGGGGCAGTGGGGGCAGGAACACACTTAAATACTTTGATCCTTGATCTTACACAATGACTGATTTGCTTTTAATGAACAGGGATTAACATCTTCTTGCAAGAGACAATTTGCATTCCACAAGGCTTCTTTCTCATTTGACGGGTTACTTAGTTACATATAAATGTTTGCTGTTACATTATACCATAGGGTATTGTTGAGTGAGAACAATATATGCAGCATCATACAAGCATTTTATAAAACACTAAATACATTCTTATCACCTTAACATCTAGTGTAAGAGGGTTTTTTTGTTGTTTTTTGTTCTTCTTACGCAGACAGAAAGCAGAAGACCAGAAGTCCGAAGTTGATGATGCTAACAAACAGGTAAGCCAGACTGGTTTCCGGCTATGCATTTGTAAGTGTTCAGTGAGGCCTGGGGCTGTGGTATGACCTGGCCCCTGGTATGTCATAGTCACAATCCTATTGCAAAATTCACTCCCCAGGCTGTTAGCCACTCCTTGCACAGAACTTTTGCCCAACCATGGCATCCCAGTCCCTTTAACATCCCCACAGCACCCCCCTCACCCAGATGTGATAACCTCTCACAAGTGCTGCAAAAGGCCTGGGGTGTTTAAAGGGACTGTTTTCCTTCTTTGAATTATTGGGTGGCTGTGTTAATTCATCATTTATACATGATTAATTTTTGCTGCTGCCATTTGCAATGATAAGGCTCATTAAGTGTTAGGGTGACTAATGTGTTTTGTATGAGCATATTTATAGTTATTTAATTGCAATAAATAATCACACACCTTGGTCACGTCCTCCCAGTCCCTCTGCCAGTACCACTGCATCCTCCATCCTTTTAGCAATTTCTCCCACATGAGCCGCCCTCAGCAGCATTGCGCTGAGGAGGCTGTGACAAATGGGAATTATATCTGTTTTACCTTTATGAATATTATGTGTCCATATTTGATTGTTACTGCATTGCTGTCTATGTGACTACAAATGAGTTAATTTCCACAAGGACGTAGGCCTGGAGAATAGTTGGTGACTTCAGATAAGTTCAGTTGTCAGTACTCAGCAAAACAAGATAGGTGTCATTACCTTTGAAATTTCAACTCTGCTCAACTCTGGCTAGCAATGCCAGGGGAGGGAGAAGTCCCTCCAGGGACACTAAAACAAAGAGCTTTGGTTCTGATAAAAACATACAGACAAGCAAAAGAGTCTTGAAGACACAGAGAAGGGGTCTATAGAGATGGAAACTAATATTCAGAGTGGAGGTCTAGGAGAAGATAAGGCCTGTTTAAACTAGCAAGGAAAGTCCAAGTTTAGGCAACACAGAATCCATTTAGACTTTTAACTATTTCTCTCTGCTTGTTAAAATTCGATGAAAATTTGAAGATGTCCTGAGTCACTGCATTTCATATTGCCCAGAAGCGCCTGGAAAAGGATTCTATAGCAAGACCTATGACTAGTTGGGTCAGATGAGGCAAATATTGTTAGAGAAGCAGTGGTCTTGTAGCCTAGTGAGCTAGTTTAAAAAAGGTGAACCACAGGACTTCACACTGGGAGAAGGGCATGTAAAGGCCTGTCACTTGGAAAGAGTGCTCACAAGAAGAGGCTTCAGAGGTGCAGCTTGCCCCTGAGCTGTAGCGGAGGCCATTTTGGGTTTTGAAAACCCTGAACCGTGTATTGGTTTTATAAAACCAAAACCAAAAATGGGCTAGGTTCTGTTTCTGCTTTACATAAACCAACAAAGTACTAAGAATTTCATCTAAAATACTATAATTTGCCTCTCTATTTAATCAACACATGCAATATATTTCTATGGTCTATAAACTTTCTAAATGTCCATACCTCTTTTTTCTAATCATAGAATCATAGATGTCTAGCACTGGAAGGGACCTTAAGAGTCCAGTCCTCTGCACTCAAGGTAGGAGTAAGTAGACCATCCCTGACAGGTGTTTGTCTAACCTGATCTTAGAAACCTCCAATGATGGAGATTCCACAACCTCCCTAGGCAATTTATTCCAGTGCATAACCACCCCAGCATTTAGGAAGTTTTTCCTAATGTCCACCTAAACCTCCCTTGCTGCAATTGAATCCCATTGCTTTTTGTCCTATCCTCAAAGGTTAACAAGAACAATTTTTCTCCCTCCTCCTTGTAACAACATTTTATGTACTTGAGAATTGTTATCATGCCCCTCCCCATTCCTCTCTTCTCCAGACTAAACAAACCAATTTTTTCCCCAATTTTTCCTCATGTCATATTTTCTAGACCTTTAGTCATTTTTGTTGCTCTCCTCTGGATTTTCTCCAACTTGTCCACATCTTTTCTGAAAAGTGGTGCCCAGAATGAGGCACAATACTCCAGTTGAAGTTTTATCAGTGCAGGGTAGAGCAGAAGAATTTCTTCTTTTGCCTTGATTACAACAATCTTGCTAATACATCCGAGAATGATGTTCGCTTTTTTTTGCAAAAGGTTACAATGTTGAATCATATTTAGTTTGTGATCCACTATGACCCTCAGATCTCTTTCCACAGTACTCCTTCCTTGCTAGTTATTTCCCATTTTGTATGTGTGCAATTGATTGTTCCTTCCTAAGTGGAGTACTTTGCATTTGTCCTTATTGAATTTCATCCTATTTACTTAAGACCATTTCTCCAGGTTGTTCAGGTCATTTTGAATTTTAATCCTCCCCTCTAAAGCACTTGCAACCCTTCCCAAGTTGGTAGCATCCACAGTCTTGGAGTGAGTGAGCTTGTTTGACTGCTTGGGTTTTGTCTGTTTGGGTTTTTCTTTCTTTTTCAGGTTATTTCAAAGTTACAGGGTCAGCTGGGATTGTGTGTTTGGGGACTGTTTGAGCCTTGTTCCCTGGATCATCCTTGATCATCTTTGGTCAGCCTCAATCAGACTTGTGATCACCCACCCCCTGTATGATAAAAAAGAGGGTAGGGCTGACCTGGGAGAGAAGGGCTTAAAAGTCAGAGACTAAGTGATCCAGGGGAGTGAGTGATCAGAGACAACAAACGGGAGTTTGAGAGGAAATTTGTAGAAGAGACAGAAAATGTTTGCTATGGTTAGGAATGGCCACATCACCAGTGCCAATTCTGCTCCTGTCTCCTCCACCTGCACCTGTATCCAGACAGAGAACCTAAGGATGGATGCCTCTACCCAGATCCTGGTTTGGATTTGCAGAGACTATGGCCTGCATTTCCCAGTCACAGAAAGCCAGGCTAGGGAGATTGTTCAGTGTGAGAGGTGTCTGCTGGTGGAATCTCTGAGGAAGCAGGTGGGAGAGCTACAGGAGGAGGTGGTTAGGCTGAGGAGCATCCATACATAAGAGGAATTAATCATGAATATTTTTGTAGAGACCTACAAGGCTGAGGAAACTATCCAGCTAGAGAGGACTGCTGTCACACCACTGGGGGAGGAGGAAATGGCTCTGTCACTGGGAGGACACTGGCTCCTGGTTACTTCTGGCAGCAGGCAGTGCTCCGTCACTACTCCCAACCCACCAACTATAGAGATGAAGAATTGCTATTCTGCCCTGGCAACTAGAGATGAGGAATTGCCCCAAAGGGTGGAGGAGGAGAAGCTCTGTTCCCCCTCAGCTGGAAGAATCATGACCACCACTCCAAGGAGAAAATGTAGGGTAGTGGTGGTTGGTAACTCTCTTCTGAGTGGGACAGAGGAACCAATCTATCAGCCTGACAGATTGTCCCAGGAGGTATGCTGCCTGCCAGGGGCTCGTATTCAAGATGTTACAAAGGGATTGTCAAGGATCATCTGGCCTTCTGACTACTACCCCATGCTATTCATCTATGTGGACACTAATGATACTGCAAGGTATGACTTTGAGCAGATCAGAAGTGACTACAGGGCTCTGGGTGTAAGGGTAAAGGAGTTGGGGGAATAGGCAGCGTTCTTTTTGATCCTTCTGGTCAAGGCTAGGGGTCCAGGCACAGACAAATGCATCCTGGAGATGAATGCCTTGCTACGATGATGGTGTCACCAGGAGGGCTTCTGCTTCCTTTACCATGGGATGCTCTTCTAAGAAGAAGGACTGCTGAGCATATGGGATCCATCTATCTATTGAGAAAGGGGGAAAGAATCTTTGGATATAGATTGGCTACCCTAGTGAGGAGGGCTTTAAACTAGATTCAATGGGGGAAGTAGACAAAATCCCACAGGTAAGACATAAACATGGAGATCTGGGAGAAGGTTTGGAATCTGGGGGAGCATGGACCATTATAGCAGGGACAAGAGAGAGACAAAAGGGAACATAGAGGGGAAATCAAATTAGTTTCTTAGATAACTGTACACTATTGTAAAAAATATGGGAAATAAGCAGGAATAACTAGAGATGTTAGTGAATAAGCACAATTTTGACATAGTTGGTGTCACAAGGGCTTGGTGGGATAATACACATGACTGGAATATTGGTATGGAAGGGTACAGCTTGATCATGAAGTAGGCAAGGGGGGAAAGGAAGGAGGTGTTGCCTTATGTATCCAAAGATGTGTACACTTGGACTTGGACTAGGTTGAGATGGAAATAGGAGACAGACTTGTTGAAAGTCTCTGGGTAAGGATAAAAGCAGTGGGGAAAAAAACCAAGGGTGATGTCATGGTAGGGCCACCTAACCAGAAAAAAAAAGATTTAGATGAGGCTTTTTAAAGCAAATAACAAAATCATTCAAAGCACAAGACTTACTGGTGATGGGCACTTCAGCTACCCAGGCATCTGATGGGAAAATAACACAGCAGGGCACAGATTATCCAACAAGTTCTTGAAATGTTTTGGAGATTTTTTTTTAATTGCAGAAGGAGAAGAGGCTGTTCTAGATTTGATTATGACAAACAGGGGAGGAACTGGTTGAGAATTTTAAAGTGGAGGCAGCTTGGATGAAAGTGACGATGAAATGATAGAGTTCAAGACTCTAAGAAATGGTAGGAGGGGGAACAGCACAATAAATATAATGGATTTCAAGAAAGCAGAATTTAGCAAACTCAGGGAGCTGGCAGGTAATAACCGATGGGAAACAAGTTTAAGGGGGGATAACAGTTTAAGAGAGTTGGCAGTTTTTCAAAGATATGTTTTGAAGGGCACAAGAGAAAACTATCCCACTGAATAAGAAAGACAGGAAGTATGACAAGAGACCACCATGGGTGAACGAGGAGATCTTCAATGTTCTGAAACCAAAAAAAGAATCCCACAAAAAGTGGAAACTAGGTCAAATTACAAAGGATAAATATAAACAAACAACACAAGCATGTAGTGTTACCCAAGGTTTTGCTGAACCCAAAGGTCTTGGTAACTTTACTCTTTGCAAAGTGCTGGCAGGAAATAAATCAATGGGGACATGGCCTGTATGGCCGATACATAGTTGATGCACACAGGCAAACAAAAGGGCTGTCACTGAAAACTTCTACTTTATTTAATCTCCAGCAGTTACACAGCCTGCAACAAGTTAGTAGAGCACCCCAAATCACCCCCATGGACTTGAGGAGGTCTTGAGTGGATAACTGTAGATGTCTACCATGTTCATATTTCTTCCTCTTCATTAAATTAATCTACTTTTTTACCAGTTAGTGAAGTATTTTTTAATATATTTTTTTCTGACATTGGTAAAAAAAAAAGATCTTTATTCGCCAAAACCCTTTTCTTTTTTTAAAAAAGTTTTTCTCAGTAATGAAGTGTGTCCTTTATTCATTCCACAAGGGGAACATATGTTATCTTCAATGTCAACCACTTTATATGGAAAATATGTAAGCACATAAAATACTTTGTGTTGACCACTGTCTATTAAAACATGTCAAAAAAGGTGAAAAAGCACTTGTAAAAAAGGGAAGTGTTTAGTAGTCTCAAGTTGCAGAATGAAATATTTCTACTCCAGTAAGTAATACCATTATGTTCTTCAAAAAACAATGACTTCTATCTTGTATCTGTGTGTGCGAGTGTTGTGGGTTTGGTTTCATTGTATAAACTAAGCACTTAAACAAATTGTTTTACTGTTTGTCTTTTATTAATAATAAATAATATTATGCACTTATAACACCTTGCATCCTCAAACACTTTATAAATTTAAACTATCTATTGCCCTGATCCAAAAGCCCATTGAAGCCACTGGGTGGTTTTCCACTAGCATCCCTGGGCGTTAGATCAGGTCTCATCAGTCTGTCTACCTATAAACAACTTTACATATAATTAAAGTGCAGACACTGCAAAGCTGATAAGCAAGAGCTTTTTAACCAAAAAATGAGGAAGGAAATTTGGGTGTCTCATAGAATATCAGGGTTGGAAGGGACCTTAGAAGGTCATCTAGTCCAACCCCCTGCTCAGAGCAGGACCAATCCCCAATTTTTGCCCCAGATCCCTAAATGGCCCCCTCAAGGATTAAATTCACAACCCTGGGTTTAGCAGGCCAATGCTCAAACCACTGAGCTATCCCTCCCCCCTGTTTTATTGTGTGTGACAGGGAAAAAAAACAAGGAGTTGGAAACTTAAACATTTTACAATCAAATGCCTTTAGTGACATATATCTTTAAACTAGTACAATGCTTTGGGGTTCAACCAGGCCAATAAAGGGTTCTGTCACCCCCTTCCTTCTATCCCTTGGTGTCCCGGTGCTATGTAGTCTTGACTCAGAGGCCTGATACCAGCAACGTGGTCACAGCACAGTAGCCTCACCCTGACTTCCAGCAGCCTGGTCACTCTTTATAGAACGACACTAACAGTCCTTCCAGACCCACATTTCCCCAAAACCACATTTCTTGCATTGCCCTGTCACTCTCACTATACCCTCACAAAATATATTAAGTTTGCTGCCTCTGAGGGCAGATATACAAGCACGCTAGTTTAATTCAACAACAATATTTGGTTGAAATATACAGCATTGAGATGGTTTGCGGTAAAACTAAAAAGAAATGTATTAACAAAAAACATAGTATTGAATGATTTCTAGTAAGAGTGAAAGAGATATGAAAAGTTACAAACAAAACACACTTAGTACTGACTACATTTAACTTCAGCAATTTGCAGTTTTGGTCTAAACAGATTTATCACCCATATTCAGTTTCTACAGACCTTCTACCCTCCTTGGATGAAAGGTTCACTTTTCAACAATGTTCAGGAGCTCTGGCCTCTTGTATGTGCCAAAAATGGGTGCCAATCTGGCTTTATCTCCTTGCTTATATTTTCCAAAGTTCAATTACCTTATTTTAGGAAGCAGGAAGATTTCCTGGAGCTCCAACTTTTATCCCCCGTCAATAGTGCTAAGTGGCCATATTTCATACTGGATTGCCTGATAGCTTTGTCTGCCCTTCATATAAATGTAATTTCATTGTGCCTCCTTGCTCAATTCACATTGGAGACACATTCAAGCAGGTAGAACCATATTCCTTTGTCTAGAGTTGGGTGACTTAAGCCTTGCCTGATGGACACGTTTTAAGAACATATTTATATTTCTTCATATATTGCCCTCACATACACCATGCAATAATAGGAATGGCCAGTGGGTCTCCAGTTTATATATGATACCTTAAATGACATTTTTAGATAAAGAATAGGACAATAGTGAGTTGTAGCAATGTGTAAGTCAGACCTGATCTGATTTATGTTATGGTGTGCTCTTTGTCAGTTGGCACTGAGGGGCTCCCTGAGTAACACCTGGCATAGAACTAGGGCAGAAACACAGGCAAAGGATTCTCTCTTCTACCGTGGCTTGTTTTTTCTGCTTAGAGGAGAGATCCACTTCTGAGAAAGAAGCACATGAAGGACTAGCAAAGACTGTCTAGTAGTGCTGGCAATTCCCATCTTGCTATAAATACAAATATCCCAAATCTAGATTATAACACTCAGAAATGTCAGACTAGATGATCTAATGGTACCTTCTGGCCATAAACTCTATGAAAAAAACAATGAAATACAACAGCAATTTAAGACAGGAAAGGTCAAAGAATACAGTATCCAATCTGAAATTGCCTGGGCAGTATAGGTATATATCTGGAATGAATTGCTCCGAGCCTCTCCACTCTAAGCCACCAACTTCAATGCCCTGTTTGTTTGTTTCTCTCACAGTCTGTGTGGCTTTTTACATGCTGTTTGCTATTGCTCTCCCCAAATTGGTTCCATGTGCCCATATTCAAATTCCTCCTTTAAACCTACATATACAGCAATACCCACAAGAAGCGAGTGATCGAGACATTTTATAAGAAAAGTTTTATATGTTTTTATCAAATCCATGCAAAAAGAATAATAAAAACATTCAGCCATCCACAGTATGTATATGTCTTAATGAATAAGAATGACATTCACTCAGTGCTGTACCAAGGATAAAGAAGAAACAATGTATTCGGAGTGCTAGTGCGAACGTAGGATTCAGGCCTATATTTTCGCCTGAGATAGTATTCTGAGTTTTGCTTTCCTGTTTGATTTTTTTGATACACATACATTCTTACTAATATCTGTGAACAAAAGGATCCTTACTAATGTGTAAACAAAGGACAAAGACACTGTGTATGTTGCTTTTGCCTAGCCAGACGGGTTGTTAGTATAATGGGAACAGATAAGAGCAGTTAATGTGTTACTGGGCATGGTGGGAGACTGCCTCAACTCCTATCTCAAGGCAAGATCAAGCAACCAGTCGGGAGGGACAAGAGGGGATTGGGAGGAAGGTAAAACACTAAAAGGCCAGAGAAATGCCTGCCTCTGACCATAGTATAACCTCACTCCTTACCCTCCCATAGGGCACAAAAGAGGTGGGAAAAAGACCCCAGGCCCATGACCCCCCAAAACGGAACATGACCATAGGTTGTAAGGGGTGGGACTGTGGTCATGCATTTCAGGTATAATTATGCCTGCTGAGGACGGGGGGGGTGGGGGGGATGGGACACTGGGAAACAAGGCTCTGCAGCATCAGAGTTATGTCATAAATGCAAGCTGGAAACCAAACCCAATAAATATTGCATTGTCTGCATTTTGGACTTCTGGTCTTCTGCTTCTGCCAGAGAGACAAAAACCAGTGGTTGCAGTTCAAATCTTATTACTTTGAGCCCTCTCTTTCCTTAATCACAGGAACCATAAGGAAAGAGAATTGCAAAGTGGCAAGTCACTTTTTGGCCCACTAGAGAGGATTTAGCCCAAATCATTTGGGGGATGCACTGACCTTTCCTGATACTTCCTGCATTGAAGAGAGAGGAAAGGGAATGCCCAACTGCCCCAGAGTGGGAGTGGGAGGAAGCACTTGGACCACTGAGATACAGTGGGTTCCGAGGCTTAATGGGAAAGAAAAAAGGAAGAAGTTTGGTTTGCGGGGGGGTTGCTGAACCCTACCTCCCCACCCCCCCAAAAAAAACCATGTTATAAAATGTAGCAAACCTCAAATCCAAGTTCATTTTGAGTGAATACATTATCTGGAATACGCAGTTTGTAAAGACTGCCTTCATTTAGTTACACATGCATCTATAATGGACCAAAAAGAATACCTCAAGTTTTGGGAAAGTCTAGATTTAGATCAATAGTTCTGATTCAGATTTTGTTTCTAGCCTACAATTCACACCCAAATACTTCAGTGAATCTGTTTTAAAATGTGAAAGCTAGTTCCAGTCTAAAAACCAAGCAATGAAATTCTGCTTGAAATGTCAGGTCTGGTATATTCCATGCAAAAGGAATGTAACTGACTTTCATGACAGCATGTACATTTCTGATCATCCATAGAATTCACAGAAACTTAGTGCCAATGTGAATTAATGCAGATTTCTCATACTTCTAAAATGTCACTAATTTTGTTTCACTACATGTTGTGAAATTCTGTATTATCCCTGTTCTCAATCCATGAACAGGAATTACTGGTTTCCCCCAGTCCCCACACACTTAGTGGACACGTTATTTGAGTTTGGTACAAATGCATATAGACATCTGTACTTTTAAATTAAGTATTTTGAGTAGGTTTGTGACTATCACAGACATCAGTTCATGGAGAGGTTTGTGAAATGAACCTTGAAGTTCATTCCGCAGGGGTTAGCAGTATAGCAATTTGCAGGTTCATTTGGGAGTTCAAACTTGAACTTCAAAGGAAGCATCCCATATCCCTTCTATCCAGGCTGTTCTTTTCACCACAAAAGCCTCCAGGACCTCTGGAGTCTAATCCCATCTCTGCTCCTTTCTCTCGTTTGCAGCGGTAGCTAGGAGGCCAGTCCCCACCAACAAACACAGTCAGCGTAGCTACCACTGGGGTAATTGCGCTCCGAGTTTTTAAAATATTTTTAGGGTGATGGACTGTCCCCACACTGGGAAGCAGGAATGGGAAGAAACATCCTCTCCTGTGGCAGGCACTGCTTCTACTGACCCAGCACCATCGGTGTCCACAAATACCAACGTAGCTATTACAGCCAGTTGGGAATTTTTTGACCACCCTCCCCTCTGAAAAATGCCGATTCATTAAAAATTGATTTTTATCGGGAAAGATTTGATTATCACAATTTTTTTCAGCAAAAAAAAAAAATGTTGAAAAAATATCAAAATGGTCAAAACCTTCCACTCTGACACTTTTGAAACAAAAAAAGTCAGTTTTTTTAGTTGAAAATTAATTTTGTTTTGTAATTTTAAAAAGTAGTTAAAATCAAAATGAAACATTATCAAGATAAAAAATTTTGATTTACCCAAACCATTTTTGTTCAGACTTTTGGTTCACTGCATTTTTTTGAGATATCAACTTTTTGTTCCAATTCAAGATGGGAAACGTTTTGAAATCTCAAAAATGTTCATGAGCTGTAAAACATGATCAAACCCCGATCTAGTATCTGGGGAAACTGAAAGCTGAGAGAGGATGTAAGAACAGGGTATGCCAAGGTACTTGCTGTTTAAACAGCTGTATGCATGTCCACGGTGTATATTTGCAGAATACAGGAATTCTATTTCCGATGTAAATCTAAATGAAGTACATATAATCATTTCTTATTTCATCCATTCTTTCTCCTCCACCTGCTAATTACTCCTAAGGGGTAGTATGTAACTCTGCTATCCCAAGAGCAGGAGTGGAGGAGGGGGAGACAAGGTAAACAGCCTGAGTGAGTGTGTGTTGGTGGGGAGTGGTCAGCTTCCTCATTCCTCCAGGCTGTGTTAGTCCTTTTTTCTAGAGTACAGGACTTCCCCATCTGCACTGGTTCAGCTGTGCTGGCATGGTGGTGTTGGGGTGTGGAGCTAATGCCCTGTCTGTTTTCTATCCCATTGGCTCACTCCTCACACATCTAGATGGGAAGGGGTACAGTTGCCCATCTGCAGCTGCTCTCCCTACCACACTGCTGCTGGCCATACAGGTAGCCTGCATAGGAAAGTAAGGAGGCCCTGGATGCATCCATTCTCCTCAGTATAGGGGTATAACCAGAGTGAGAGCCTGACCCTTTCCCTTCAGAACAAGCATTCAGAATGGCCAGAAACATGAACACTTACTTCCCAAGTTCTTGATAGTTTCTCATATAAGATTACAAACAGCTTCTGTCATTTCTTTTCCACTATAGAGGTAAGTACGAGCACTGCAATATATCTGGGTAGTATGTAAATACTAAAGATGGCAACTGTCAGCTCTAAAAGTTTTTTCAAAGATTAGCCCCAAAAATATGTTGTTTCTGGTTCCTTTTCCATGGAGTCTTATGTATAATTGTAAACTATTGTGTGTAACTTATCTAACAGCTGTGTTCTGAGTCACCATGTGAGCAGCAAGGATTCTATGGATAGCCTCATTCTCTTTTGTCATGTTATTATGTAACTTGCTTGTAAATAACTGCTATCAGGTATGATCTGCCTATCAGTTATGATAGCATATGTGGTATATGGCAGCGGTTCTCAACCAGGGGTCCGCAGCCCAATGGCCACCCATGAGCCCTTTCAAGGGGCCCATGGGGCCCCACGGCTAAAACCCAGAGCCTGAGTCCTAGCACCCCCATGGGGCTGAAGCTGAGAGGCACGGAGCTGAAGCCCCAATCCCTGGTACTCCCTGTGGGGCAGAATACCTGAGCCCATGGGCAGTATTGGGGACATGGAGAGCATTGTCCCTCCTAAACTGCAGCGCAAGAGCAGGGCAGTGCCAGGGGCAGCTTCAGACCTCCCTCCCCTCATCTCCTGTCCCCATCCACTGGCCAGGTCGGAGGCGGGAAGCCGGAGTCAGGCGGTGTGGGGCAGCTGCTGCTCTGGCTGGTGCTATGGGGCAGGGAGCAGCAGCGTTCCCTCCTCTCCTGCTGGTGCCCCGGGTTGAAGCTGCTCCTCAGCTCCCAGCCCCCTTTGCTCCCACAGAGGCAGCTGGTAAGAGCCCTCTGGGTGGGGAGACCCGGCTCTGTGGCTGGCAGACCCCTCCGGGAACGGGGACCGCAGGGGAGTCCTCCCAGCACACAGCCCTAATACCTCTCTCCCAACACCCTGAACTATCTCCTGCCTGCACACAGCCCCTGGTACCCCTCTCCCTGCACCCTGAGCTACACCCCTGCCCTCACAAAGCCCCAAGACACCCCCCTCCCTATACCCATAGCCAGCCCCTGTCTGCTCACAGCCCCTAGTTAACCCCTTCCTCCACCCTGAGCTGTTTTCAAACTTTTTGAGCTAAGCCCCCCCGCCTTTGAGTTATAATTTTTCATTGTGCCCTTCCCTCGCTCCCCTGCAACCCAGACAAGCTAGGTGGCCTGCTGAGGTGAGTCAGGAGGTGGAGGTGGCACTCCCTCCCTGGACCCCACCATGCAGAGGTGACTCAAGCCCCACTTGTCCCTGCCCCCGCAAAATCGAAGTTAAAATACACCTATGCCCAAGGCCCCTGCCCCGAAGCACCCCCCCTCTCCCCACTCATGCTGGGCCATGAAGTTTTATAACATGTCGAGGGGGACCTCAGAGAGAAAAAGGTTGAGAACCCCTGGAATATGGTACATTGCTATATATATCACACTTTACTATACTTTATTCTGTAAATATATTATATAGTGTAACATATTATATAGTGTAACATAGTTTAGTTTACATCATCAGGATATACAACTTATACAACCTATCATAAAATAGAAATCTCTATGGACCAATTCTTGAGGTGCTTACTCCATTTTTACTCTGACAAACTGATTGATAATATAGGACTGAATAGATCTGACCTCAGATAATTCAGGATTTTGCTTTATATTTTTTGGAGTAAAGTTCCTGGTTAAATATGGCTTGTGTTCACATTGTTCTTTTTTTGGACAAACTTTATTGTGAGGTCAAAGTGGAAAAAATCTATTTTAAAGAATTATAACTAAAAGCAAATTTATAGACTATTGAACCATGTGCTGGTTTTTCTTTTGGATTAATGAGAGAACTGCAATTGTTAATATCATGGGAGTTTCTTTCCTTACATAAATTATTGATATTCAAGAGATGAAAACAGCAGATAGGGGAGCCAGCTAAGAGATAAAACAAAAGGAACTAACCAGCATGAAAACAGCTTATTTTTATAAACTTCATACACATATTTTGCACATTTGTTCCTAAAAAAACAGAACAACAACAACAAAACAAACACAAACAAAACAACCCTCCAACACTATCACACACATTCTCTTAGTCTGGACTAATAATATCAACATTTAAGAACAATTAGGTGAAAGATATATCAAACATATTAACCACTATATGAATTACAAATGTGACTACCTTAGAAAGTCTGAATTCACAACAATGGGGAAGTATTCCTCCTGGGTTTCTAAGAATAAAATAAAGATCAGTCTGTCTTGATCAGTACAGATGTAATTCTCAATCTGAAAAATAAAAGCTATGACATAAACAAGTAGCATGAAATAAAGAATGTATAATTATTTGTTCATGAATTTGAAAGCACTTTATTTACTGTAATATCAGGTAATTACATAGTTTTAAATTGTACTTAATTTTCTCTATGCTAAGAAAAAAGGTAGAGGAGGAAGACTGAATATAAATGAACATCTTCAATTATAATTATTATAATTATTATAATAATTACAAATAATTATTTGTACTAAAATATCATAGTTAAAGAGAAACCATCAACTTACAAATCACCCTCTTATTTGAATTATATTTTGTCTAATATAATTATGAGTAACACCTAAGATTCCTTACTTTTCGGGCCTGGAGTAGCCCCTGTTGAAATCAGTGGGAGTCTTTGTAATGACGTCAATGGGTTTTGAATGATTAGTGCAATTGACAACATTTGGTGTATAAACTATGTCATGATTTTCCCCATATGGTCAAATAGTCAGTTTCCCCTGTTTTGTGGGCATGTGTGGATGGATTACAACAACCAAGGAAAAGAAAAAAAACCTAGGTAAGAACTTAAAGCTGCTCCCATACATAAAGTAAGCCATATATGTAGCATTTATAAATATTAAGGTATTATTGTATGTTGCCAGTGCACATAATAAAATATATAGCAGCTCCCCAAGGATGTCAAAGTTACCTACTGGTCAGCACTTTTGTAAACCAGACTTTGTATAGTGCCTAAATACTGATATTAGAGCCTAATATTTCTTGCTGTTGTTTCTAATTCAGTTAGTCTTGGCCACTATGAACAACACAGCTGAATTAACTTTGTGGGGTTTGGATTCTATCTCAACCTTAGTATTCATAGACTTATAGACTTTAAGTCCAGAAGAGACCATAATGATCATCTAGTCTGACCTCCTGCACATTGCAGGCCACAGAACCTAGCTCACCCCCTCATATAATAGACCCTTAACCTCTGGCTGAGTTACTTAAGTGCTCAAAACATGATTTAAAAACTTCAGGTTACAGCGAATCCACCATTTGCACAAGTTTAAACCTGCAAGTGACCTGTGCCCCATGTTGCAGAGGAAGGCAAAAAAAACCCCTCAGGGTCTCCAACAATCTGACCTGGGGGGAAATTCCTTCCCAACCCCAAATATGGCAGTCAGTTGGACTCTGTGCAGTTCAGCAAGACTCGACAGACAGACACAATGAAATAATTTTCTGTAGTAATGCAGAGCCTTCCCCATCCAGTGTCCCATCATGGGCCTTTGGGAATATATACTACAAGCAGTCGCAGTTCAGCTATATACCATTGCAGGAAGTCTCATCATACCATCCCATCCATAAACTTATCAAGTTCAGGCCTGAAGCCAGTTAACCTTTTTGTCCCTTCTGCTCCCCTTGGAAGGCTGTTCTCTCCTCTGATGGTTACAACATTTTGCCTAATTTCCAGCCTAAACTCGTTGATGGTTAGTTTGTATCCATTTGTTCTTGTGTCAACTCTGGCGCTTAACTTAAACAACTCCTCCCAGTCCTTGATATTTATCCCTCTGATGTATTTATAGAAAGTAATCATATCTCCCCTCAGCCTTTGTATGGTTATGCTAAACAAGCCAACCTCCTTGAGTCTTCTCTCATAAGGTAGGTTTTCCATCCTCTGGTCATCCTAGTAGACCTTCTCTGAACCAGTTCTAGTTTGAATTAATCTTTCTTAATCATGGGACACCAGAATTACACAGAGTGTTCCAGATGAGGTCTGCCCTGTATAATGTACTAATACTTCCCAGTCTCTACTGGTAACACCTCAACTGATGCATCCTAGGCTCACATTAGCCTTTTTCACGGCCGGATCACATTGGCAGCTCATACTCCTGTCATCAAGCAATACACGCAGGCCTTTTACCTCCCCTGCTGTTTCCAACTGGTAATTCCCCCATCTTAAAGGAAAAATTCCTGTTATTAGTTCCTAAGTGCATGACCTTGCACTTTGCACTACTAATTTCATCCCATTTCTATTACGGTCTTCAAGATCATTCAGATCTTCTTGTATGATATTCCGGTCCTCCTCCATATTGGCCATACCTTCCAATTTAGCATCCTCCACAAATTTTATTAGCACACTCCCCCTTTTTGTGCCAAGATCATTAATAAAAGTGTTAAATAAGATTGGTCCCAAGACTGATCCCTGAAGAACTCCACTAGTAACCTCCCGCCAGCCTCACTTTTCCCATTTCCCATTATAGTCTCCCCTTTAACCAATTCCTTATCCACCTTCCAGTTCTCATATTAATCCCCATCTTCTCCAATTTAACAATAATTTCTCATGTGAAACTGCATCAGATGCCTCACTGAAATCGAGGTAGATTAGATCTACTGCATTTCTTTTGTCTAAAAAAATTCAGTTATCTTCTCAAAGAAAGAGATTAGATTGGCCTGGCACAATCTAAAACATTTTGTAAAACCATGATGCATTTTATTCCGATTACCATTTACCTCTATGTCCTTAACTACTTTCTCTTTCAAAATTTGTTCTAAAACCTTGAATACAATTGATGTTAAACTAACAGTCCTGTAGATTCCTAGATCACTTTCCCCACTTTTCTAAAAAATAGGTACTATATTAGCAGTGCTCTAGTCATAGGGTACAACCCTGGAGTTTACAAATTTATTTAAAATCTTTGTTAATGGGCTTGCAATTTCATGTTCCAGTTCCTTTAATATTCTTGAATGGAGGTGATCCGGGCCCCCTGATTTAGTTTCATTACACTGCTTGAGGTTTAACGTCTACCTCGGATATGGTAATTTCTATTTCCATATCCTTATTTCCATTAGCCACACTGCCTCTACCCCTAAGCTCCTCATAACCCTTATTAAAAACTGAGGCAAAGTATTTGCTAAAATGTTGGGCCATGCATAGATTATCTTTAATCTCCACCCCATCTCTGTGCTTAGAAGTCCCACTTCTACTTTCCCTTTTTTCTTTTTATTTATATGGTTATGGATCCTTTTCCTCTTGGTTTTAATTTCCCTTGAAAGAGCCAAATCTGCTTGGCTTTTAGCAGTTCTCACTTTCCCCCTACACTTTCTGACCTCCAAGAGGTATCTTTCCTTGTTTATCCATCTTATCTTTCATTCCTTGTAGGCTTTCCCTTAATTACTTGTTTGGGATGCTTTCTCATCCACCTTGGTCTGCAACTCTTGCCTACAATTCTCCCCCTTTCCTTGGGATGCAGACTTAAAATGCATCTGAAGAAGTGGGTATTCACCCATGAAAGCTTATGCTCCAATACATCTGTTAGTCTATAAGGTGCCACAGGACTCTTTGTCGCTTCTATAGACTTAAAATAGTTTCTGCAACTTTGACTTTAAGTAATTCCAAGCCTCCTCCACATTCAGATCCTTGAGTAGCCACTGCATCACTGGTAGTATTCTGCATTTTAAAAAAAAACAAATAAAGCTATTATTTACACACAAATATTCTGGTAAGTAGGATGTTAGCAAATACAATATGAAGAGAGTACGTGATAATTTAATGTGCTTTTTAGTTCTGTAGTGCTGGATTGTGGTTATTTTTTTTAAATGGAACTGCATTTGATATTTGTGAGCACAGAGAAAAAAAATGAACAGTACATTTCCTCATATGCTTTTATGTACCATGAATTTTCACTTGCTTTTATCATTGCAATTTAGAAGGCAATTAGTCCATAACTGAGCAAATGAAAAAAAAGGGGGCCAGATTTTCAGCCATTGTAAATCAGCATAATGCTGTTGACTTCAATAGAGTTATGATGATTTATACCACCTGAGGGTCTGGACCATAGCCTTTAATGGTTCTGAAGTCTTTCAGACTACAAGTAAAAAAAAAAAGACACATTTTAAATGTAATCACATAATTAAAATGTTAGTTGGAGCCATTTTGGTGGCTATCAAGCAAATTATACATATTTAAAAATAGCTAAGATAAGGGAAAGTAAGTATATCATTTTTAAGTGTGTTATAGGTACCTTCTTTGAAAAAGTAAATGCTGCTAAAAAATGGCATTCAGCTCCCCAATTATATGAAATTGACATTGAGAATGTGATGTAAAATGCAGCTATAAAACCCGAGAACTCTTAAAATTTAAGGCTAAGAACTAGCCTTATACTCATGTTTAATATCAAGTTTAACTGTGCCTCTACTCTCTCCCAACTATGAATTCTGGTTGAAATGTCAACATAAACTTCAAGAAATAATTCCGTTTCTCCTTGCTTTTGTACATTTGTGTGTGCCCATAACATTCAGTAACAATTTTGTTGTTAAGTATGTTCAAAAGAGATTATATTCTCCATGTAAAGGATAGGATTGAAATATGAATGAAAATGGTTGCATAGGAAAACAGATCAGAAAAAGGATCCATCTAATCTCGTACCTTATATTTGACAGTGGCTAGTACTAGATACTTCAGAGAAGTTGTATATCCCTTATAACAAAGAATATCATTCCTATGAGAGAACCCTACGCAATTAGTTTTTTTACTTATGTGCCAGCGGGGAGGGCGGCATGCCCGCGGCCCCGCTCCCCCTGCCAGTGGGGACCGTGGAACGCCTGCCGCCCCGCTGCCCCGGCCGGAGCGCCGGCGGGGAGTGGAGCACGCCTGCTGCCCCGCTGCCCCGGCAGGGAACGGAGCACGCCTGCCGCCCCTCTGCCCCAGCCGGGGCGCCGGCGGGGAGTGGAGCACGCCAGCCACCCCGGTCCCCGGCAGGGGCGCCAGAGGAAAATTAGGTTTTTTTGTAAATTAAAAAAAAAACAAAAAAAAAAACCTTGAGTGCCGCCCCCCTCCAGGTGCCTCCCCAAGCACGTGCTTGGTAGGCTGGTGCCTGGAGCCGGCCCTGGCTCAAGCAAAGAAAGGATGATCTTGTGGATAAAGCAGGTTAATGCCACGCAGCAGTATCTGATTTTATCTCTGCCGCAGTCTTCATTTGTGATGTGGCAAAGTTACTTAAATCAAACTTTTCACACTTGGCCACTAATTGTGTATTCCTCATTTTCTGAGTTTCCAACTTGAAACATCTGAGACCTGATCTGCAAAAGTACTGAGAAGTCACAACTGTAAATGAAGTCAGTGTGAGATATGGAGATGTACTTCTGGCAGTGAAACAGTATGGTCTGGAGGAAGGAGTACACAACTGGGAAACAGTGGTGCCTGAGTTTTAATTCTGGCTCTATCACTCATTTACTGTGTAGACTCAGGAAAGTCTTTACCTGAATTACCCCATCTGTAAATTAGTGTTAATAATTCTCTCATAACACAATGGAGATATATTCATGAATGTTTATGAGGCAATTGGATAGCATAGTGATGAGCACCATAGAAAGAACATGAGGAAATTCATATTTCTGTATTCATTGAAGACTTTGGATGGTGCATGTGTATCCCCCTTTCCTGTTCACTGTCCCAGTATGAGATTGTTCAAGATAGGGGAAGCCTGCTTTGCAACTTTTTACTGAGGCTTCTTTGTGTGCTCTGCATTGTGTATCGGTGCGTGTTTACCTCAGACCATACCCACTCAGACAAACCTCCTGGAACAAGGCTTTATTCTGTAAAGAACATAGAACAGGATTACAATCCAGCAGCTTCCTCTCTGCTTGCCTGCTATGTGCTCCCAGCTCAGTCAGTGCTGAGACTTCCTGCTGGGTGCGGGGGCAGAGGGTACATTCTGGCAGGGACGAGGAAGTTCTCCCAACATGCCACAGTTTGTAGTCCACAACTTGTCATTCCCAGGGCTGCTGTTGAAGCACACTGGACCTTGGGATACACATGGAAAATAAAGAAGTAAATACTAATTGAATTGTGAGGATAAAAATATTGAATGGCTACCTTGTTCCCTGAGCACCATCCATACTCTTCACTTAATGAGGCAAGGACCCTGTGGAAGAAAATAGAATATAATAATGTAATTAAGCAGTATATAAAAATACATTCAGGGCAGAATTAAAATCAGTTCAAATTCCAGTATTCCCTAACTTTCAAGGGCTTGACTTTGCAACCTAAATAATATTATTTTAACATTTTTAAATGTAATGTATACAGCACAGCTGTGGTATGCTCTCAACATACTACATATTTCAATTTTTATTCAATTTAAAAATATGTATTAATAAAGACACCATAGGGCTAATAGATCTTAGAAAACTAGCAGCTCTTGCATATGAAAAAGAAATACAAATATACATGTTCTTTATAGTAAAGTTCTCATATGTCTGATTAGATAATGAAAACCAATTTTCCTTTTCTAAACTGATCTGAACACCCAATAAACTTGCTCATGATCTGAATGTGTTAAATTCACCCCATGTAGATAATCAGCACAAGACCTGTGAAGTACTTAAAGTCCACTTAATTGCTTCTAATACTTTATGGGATTAACTTCACCCATGACAAAGAGGTTCATGAAGGCTTTTTATAGGGAATGTAGTTTGTTTAATTCATGCAACTTCTCTAAGCACAAATTCCCTTGGTAATATAATAAAGCCGTAAGGTGCCATGTACACATACGGAAAGACACATTATAAATACATTAACTGATAATAATTATTAATAATAAATCACATTAATTCCCTTCTTTTGGAGGAAACAGATGGAATTTGATTTTCTTGCAGTTACTGTGATTCAATAATAACAGCTTGCTAAGACAGTGGAAAGGTATAATAAGAAAAAAACACACAAACCCTTTGCAACCATCTGGACAATATATGAGTTGATAAGCAACATAATTAAAGCTGGTCACATTTTTTTTATTGAAAACATTTTTCAATGGAAATTTGGATTTTCAATAAAATAATTTTTTTCATAAGAGGTGTCTGTTTTCCAGGGAAAATGTTGATTTTTGTCAAAAAAACAAAACAAAACAAAGCCTACCCCAAACCAGAAAGATTGTCATGACCAGAGGCTCCCATGATGCTGTGACATGGTTCAATGACAAGGGAGACCAGGATGCATCACCTGAGATGTAATCTGGTCATGGAGCCCAGCACAGAGAGGAGAATGGGGGGATGAGGCACCGGAACTACAATATCCTTAAGGTACCACCGGGGCAATTCCAAATCAAGAAGTTCAAGTTTTGGCCTAAAGTATTTGGTTTATAATTTTTCTAGGGAGGAGGGGAGAGAGAGACTCTAAACTAACCATAATTAGAACACGGGTTATTTATTACACCCCATCACATATTAGGCCCTCAACTAGTTCTAGATAATGGGAACTACAAGTTGCTAGCCAGATACAGAGTACTTCACCACAGATTATTGTCTCAGATTCATACCAAGTTACAACCAGATGAAAGTAGCCACCGTTTGACAACTTCTCACATTTCATAGAGTAACCTATTTGAAATGAGATAAGTTTAAGTAACCAACATATTATAACTGATTGGCATTTTTGGCATTTTCATCTGTGAGACCAAGCACCTGAATGGGTATTCACCTTTCCCACCAGAAGTGGTTCCTCCAGAACATGGCTGAGGCGCATTGGCAGAGCAGTGTAAATGAACTTGAACTTTGATTATCATTCTGTTCTGTGGATGTAAGGATAATGGCTGGGAATAGCGCAGTGTTGAAAACACCAATTTCCTTATTGAAAAAAGAATCAGAATGAAATATACTGACAATGGGGCTATATGTGGTATTGGTTCACACAGCTTGGATATTTACAATTCAAAGTAAGGATTGCTTTCTTAATCTTTCTGTAGAAGTGCTATACTTTTAGATGCAATGTTTGTTTCTGTTTTGAAGATATTCTCTCTATATGTTTTAATAGCCTGCTCTTCTGATGAATAGTACACTTGAAATCCTTATCTCCCTGGGTACATAGCAAGCCTCCATTATTTCAGGGTCACTGTTATACATACAAAATGCTAGCCATTGGATGTTGTATGACTAAAGGGTACTCTTTTCTTTTCTGCTCTAATGCTTTTTCTAGATAACTCAGTATATCCACTGCTGTGTTAGGCATACTGTTTTATATGCTGGCAGAATTATATGCTTTGGCTCACATTTCAGTGATATATTGGCAGCATTACTTTGCTGGTTACCATTGAACTTGTCTATGTTTGCTGAATTTTCTATTTGATTTCTAGTGCTGCTTGTACATTTCACATCACTGAGGCAATTCAGGCCCCAAATCACCAAGATAGTTAAGCCAGAGGCTAACTTTAAACACATGAGTAGTCCCACTGAAGTCAAAGGGACATCTAATATGCTTAAAGGTCAGCATGTACTTAAATATCTTGCTGAATCAAAGCCAAAATGAACATTTCAAATGAGGAATGCTTTAAGGAGGAAAAATACAGAAGAGCAGATGCTCAGTTGAAACCATACGAGGCAGAAGAATGACACATATTAAATTGCAGGTGATCAAATGTAAACTAGTTGCCAACCCTGTATCATGTCCTTCCATGTAAATCCGCACAGATGGGCCTGGGAAGTGAAAAGGGTGGAGTCAAATCAGCCCATGAAAATTAAGACCCACTGCACACTCAGCAACATCACATCAGAAGTTATATGAAAAAGCAGGAGAAGCATTAAGAAAGTCAAATTTTGGGAATGCTGTCAATGAATCCTTGCATGTGTACAGCCTGTCCCATTCTGTGGAACTCCAATCTATGATGAGGGAGACTGGCATACCTTTTTCTAAGGAATGCATTAGGAAAGCATTTTTGGAGTAATGTAGGAGGAAAGCAATGTTTTTATAACAGTAAGCCTTCTATGCTTGCTGATATACTTGGTCCTATTACTGTACACATTTTTTGTGATCTAACCATGTATCTCTCCCTCTTTGGCTCTCCCTTCGGCACCAGTGCAAATTTAATTTTCCTAATCATTCTTATCTTAAATGAATTCCATTACTCTGCCCTTCCTCATTAACTGACCTTGTCTCTTCTCATGTCATCCTTCCTCATCCATGATACCTGTGATGATGGCCTCAATGTCCTGGTCATTCTTTTGTCTCTCATCTACCTTTCAGCTTTCTCCCATGCTGCTTCTTTGCCTGGAACATACTTTTTGACCAGGCCCACAAAGCTACCTCACACTCCACATTCTTATCCCCCCTAATACTGACAACTGCAACACCTACATGAAAATTATCCAAAAAATACAGCGATTTACTCTGAGTAAGATGAAAATCTCTAACATCATAATTTGTACTAATCATTTATTTCTAACTATGCAGTCTTCTTGCTGTCACCTCTCTCTCTCTTGTGTAGGTACCTCATCATTATACCATATTTAATATAAGGCCAGAGGACACTGAATGGCCATTACATTAAATGGCTTTTCCTAAAGCTTTTTCCCCACTCCTGTTTTTCCTACCAGAGCTTTCACCTGTCTATTGAAGACAAGTTTCCTGAATCCCTCCGCTCACTCCATGTCTGGTTCTGTGCTGGAGCAGTTTCTCTCCTGTAGTACTAACCCCAAGCTACCACATGACATTAGGTCACCTGATTCAGCCAGAGTCGGGCTTAACCAGATCCCTGAAACAGCATATTAGGTTACATGGATATGCTCCAGAACAAATGCCCTTGCAAGCACTCGCACACATGTTTAAGGAAATTAGTAGTCCAGACTGTCACCAGCAGGACTACTCCCAAGCTTAGGGACGTGGTGGATTCTCTAGGATATTCAGTCTTTAAGTGAAGACTGAACACATTTCTAGAAGCATGCTATTGCTGAAACAGAAGTTATTGGCTTGATGCAGAAAATACTAAGTGAGGTTCTTTGACTATGTTATACAGGAGGTCAGAATAGATTATCAGAATGGTCCCTTATGGTGCTAAAATCGAGGAATCTATGGATGAATACCAAAAGTTAAACAAATTCATAACTGTTTGTAAGACTGAGGATTTATTTTGTAAACTCCTTAGAGACTAGATAAAGTCTTCTTTCTATCATATGTGGAGCCTACCATATTCTGGCACCATTAGAAATCCTAACAATGATGATTGCATTTAAACAAAGCATATATAATTACTTATACATATTAAAGGATTTTTAGGGATTTTCTTTTGCTTTGCACTGGATAAAAAATAAATCAAGGAGTGTGATGATTTTCATTAAGTATATATTTAGCTTCTTACTGAATTATGTGCTTGCAAAAGTGTCATGAAGGAATTGCTGGAGTTGTTATATTCTCGCTCAGGGCCAATCATATGGCTAAAAAAAGATTATTTTGGCAGCCAGAAGTGACATAATTTTGATCACTGAGAGAAGCTTCATTTGACTAAAATGTAATGTGGGTTGCTTAAAGAGAAGAAATTCTCTAATGAATTTGAGAAGAACAGGAGAAGGGAGCAGAGAAACCAGACCTACGGAAGGACTGCAGAGAAGATTCCTAGAACTAAGGAACTCAGGATTAAAATAACAGTGTTGAATACAATGAAACACACATAAATGGGCAACTGATTTTTAATTTTATGTGTCTGGCGGGGGGAGAACCATACTAACTGTGCAATTAGAGTATGTTTAGAGACAATTTTTAATACATCTCCTGAATGGGAAAAAAATCTCATGTGTTTAATTCTAGTGAAAGGGAAAAAAAGTTATTTAAATAAATCAGTTTGTTCAACAATTAGAACTTTATTCTCCTTTTAAAATATGCTTCTATTCTAAGCAAGTGTGTAAAAATGGCACCTTAGGATTCTATGGTTATTGACTCTCAATGACTTTTGGGGCAATTTTTTTCAATTTAGAGGCAGAAAGATTTTTCCCCTAACAGCCAATCCTGCAAATTCAGTCTGAGATCTGTAAATCAAGATGGATTATTTCTGGCTCATGCATTGTCACCAACAGCAGACCAAACTGGGACTTGATTTACACCTCATTCTCTTCATATTTTCAGTTGTTGCATGTGCAACTCCTGCACATTGTAATTAAAAGTAGAAGTTGATTCCACACTTTGAATATACTGTTTTGATACACTTGAAAGACATCAGGTTCCAAGGCAATACTGAAACATAAAACTAGATTAAAAAATAAAGAAAATTCATAGGTGAAAGTTACAGCTCCTGAGACAATGATGCTGGGTAGCGGGAGGAAATAGCAAGACAGGATTATATCTTTGAAGGCCACTGAAGAGGTGTATCTAGTGTTCCCACACTGTGGATCTGCCAGCATGTTGGCAGGATATGGTGAGGGGCCATACTCCTGCTTTTTCCAGACTTATTTTCTAGTGCCTTTAGTGCTTCTGCAGCCTTAGCTGACTCCTACATCCTATATTTGCTAATGCCCTGCAGCAAAATTAAGGCTATTCCCTGAACAGTTGCATCAATGGGAAAGACCTCTTTCCACCCTCTCCTCTCTTTAGTTAACTCATCCAAAGCCAACCAGATATAAATATGTTAAAAAGTGTAAAGCTATATTCAAGCGTTAGCAGGAAGGGGGAGCAAATAGCAGCAGTGATATGCCTTTTCCAGCTTTCAGTTGTCCAGAAGACTGTTGCCTTTCCTTTCAAATACATACTTTCATCACCTGAAGACTAAACATGCAGAAGACACCACCTAGAGCATACTGTACATGCTACATGGGAGCTTCAGAGTCTTGTCCCTAATTTTTGAAATCCTCAATGAGCTAAAGCCAAACTGCTTCATACATTGCTATGCTTTCCATGTCCTACAATCAAAGCTGTGTGCAAGGGAGACACTACAGCCAATGGTCCCAAAGGTGAAATTCTGAAGGACAGGTCATTCTCAGAAGAAGATCCTTTAGTGTTGAATTCTTAACCCTGAGATAAGGGTGAGTATCCTCTTTTCTAAGCAAGATCAATATGGCAGATTGAAATACTTGAAAAAGTAATTTTATGTTTAAAAAACATTGGACACTTTCTGTCCCCCATTATCACCACATATAATTTACACGGTGGAAACAAGAAAGCCCTGCATTCATATGCTTCTTTTTTTATTTAAACAGTCACATAACATTATACTTTTGCTGTGTCAGTCTTCCAGACTACTTTTCTGTAAAAAACAGGTTACCAGGATCAGCTATAGTCATGAGAAGGGGCTATAAAATGGCAAACATGATTCAAGATTCTGAGTAGATATACCTGAAGTCTCCAGTTCAATCAAAAGAGCTGGAAAGTATATTTAAAAGAACAAAAGTGTGTGTATATACGTGTATATATATATATATATACACGATGTGGCTGGATCCATTGCTTATAATTAAAGTGAATGAGGTACAAACTCAATTTTTTTCAAAACAACTTTAAATTAGAATCTTCTTCTTTCACTTAAATGTAGCATTTGGTGCTTAGATATAAATTAGAATTTTGTTTTAAGTTTAAAATTCTGAGGGCAACAAAACATTTGACTGTGAGATACTCTTGGTTACTCTTCTTTAATGATAACAGACAAACCATGTTTTATTAGGCACTGACAATCATTCCAAATATTGTCTCCATGTAATCTGTACTCTTGGGTAAGGAATGATAAACTCGCTCATATAATTCAAATTATGCAGCTCTGATGGATATCTCATAAAGAAAACTGTATAGCAGTCAGAAGTTCAGATCAGTTAATGGTTTTTTGAACATTATTGTACTGAAGTCATATATCACGGTAAGTGACATTGATACAAAAGGATTTTGAGCCGCTCTATTTTGTTTCTTAAGCATAGCACTGAAGACATTGCTTTACCACCATTAAATGAAAATAGGGGAAGAACTGAAATAAAATTAACTAAATTAGTAAGAAATGGGGTGGCATGACTGTAACGTGAAGGTGCATAAGTGAACAATTAAGCATTTACTAAAGAAATAAGGTAATTTGTATTAGAAAGATTACACTAAAGAAAGAAAACACTTTGTTTTGGAAAAATATTGCTTCTGTGTCAATCCTTTAAGCAAAGGGCTGTATCTGTGTCCCCCGGAGGTGAGCAGGTCTGTTCTGGGGAGTTTCCTGAAGGGCATAGGGAAGTCCTTGGTAAATCCTTGCAATTTCTGTAGGGTGGGACACTTCCTTTCACCTTGCAGGAACAGATTAATAAATTAATATTTGCATAACCCAGAAGTAAGCAACAGAAGGGCTACTTTGGGACCCCTGTGTCTGTTCTTGGGGTAACAACATAATGTAGTATAACAGCACATCTAAATATCTGAGAGACATGATATAACTTGATGTCAAGTTCTAAAGAAAAATATGCTCTCTAATTTATATTACTTTTTGAATGTGGTATCCAGTAACAAAAGGAGTTTCAATGTAGGATGGCAGGATAGTCTAGTGGATCAAGTGCTAACCTGACAGTCAGAAGACCTGGGTGTTATTCCTGACTCTGCCACTGATCTGCTGTGTGACCATAGCCAAGGGCTTGTCTACAGTCCAAAGTTAAGTCGACATAAGGCAGCTTATGCTGACCAACTATGAAGGTGTACACACTATAATGCCCCTCCCGACAGTTTAACTCACCTGCTACGCTGACATAATAAAACCACCTTGACAAGAGGCATAGACCTTAGAGAAATGTGGCTAGGGTGACGCAGTACCAGTGTAAATACTTCATTGCACATATTGCCCTAAGCGGCCTCGAGGAGGTATCCCACAATGCCCACTGTGATGTGACCACTCTGGTCACAGTTAGAAATCCGCTGCCCTGCAGCCAGGTACAAAGGTGAATGCTCATCTCCTGTTAAAGCCCTGGTAAGTTTTGAACTTGCTCTTCCTGTTTGCTCGCTGTGCAGAGCTCACATAGCAACTTCCCAGCTGAGCATGCCAGCTCCGCATAGCCAACACTCTCCTGCCTGGAGTACAGAGACGGTGGCTCTCCTGTGTCTGTGGGGAGAGGAGGCTATGCAGTCACACCTCTGCTCCAGTTGCAGGAGCTTTGACATCTCGGGCCAGATCGCTTGCTTGGAGCAGGGAGGATAAAGTGCTTGTAGAAATCAAAGAGCTGCAGCTGGCCGACCAGAAGGCAAGGGAGGCACAAAGTCATTCTGATGTGGAACTGCAGACATGCTGCTTCTACAAGATGGGGGCTGGGGTCAGAGTGGTGGTGTATGGGTGGGGGCCTGATGGGGGGAGAAGTCAAGGTGGGAGTCAGCGTGCTTAGCCTCAGGTTGTAGGAAACGAGGGCATAGTTTTAAGGAAAAATGAAAAGAAACAGAATTAAAACTTTCCCTGGACAAGTAAAAGCAGATACCACTGGTATTCACTATTTCATATAGATGTAAACTGTGCAGAGTTAAATTACTGATGGAAAGGAGGAAAATGGTACACTTTTTGTATACCTACAGTAGATTATTAATTAAAGAAAAGAGATTTACTTCTCTTGAGTATTAAAACAAAACCCAGCATAAGCTTTTGTGGGCTACAGTCCACTTTATCAGATGCATCCGATGAAGTGGACTGTAGCCCACGAAAGCTTATGCTGAAATACATTTGTTAGTCTCTAAGGTGCCACAAATACTCCCATTCTTTTTGCTTACACAGACTAACATGGCTGCTACTCTAAAACAAAACCCAGTTTTCAAGACATCTTTACTTTAGTAAACATGTTACATTAAAATGAATTGCAGCATTACATGGCTCTGTACAGCATTATTAAATGTGAGTCAGTATCATGTGGACAGATACGTATTTTCATTACAGGGCACATATTCAGAATTGGAACGAACTTTTTGTTATCTGGACAATATGACTTGGGTCTGTCACCATGCCTCAGTGGGTCACAGCTAAGAATACGTCTCTGGACAAACTATTGAGAAATAGGGCAGACTCACCCCCAAACTGGTAATTTTTCTATTATTAGATATACCAAGCCAGAAACAAAAATAAACTTCTGTCTCACCACACTGGTCCAACCTGCAGTTTCTTTAAGCAACCCAGCCCTTGTTTCACCACCCAGAGTTTATGATTAGTGGTTACTGAAAACCAATTTAATCAAACAAAGAGTTCTGTTGATCTCAAAAGTTCAGCCACATACTCATGTCAATATAACAGCTAAAGTTTTATTTAGAAGAGAAACAAAAGAGGAGAGAGTTACAATGGACTAAAAAGCATCTACATATAATCATTGCAAAGTTCGTAGATCAGATTTGTAGCAGTGTTATTACAGACTGCTGGCTTGTAAAGTCCCTGTAACTTCTGAATGATTGGAAAGTCCTCAGTCCACTGGTTGGAATGCTCCTTTCAGTGTAAGTCCGTAGCCCAGAGATCTGAGCAGGAAAGAGGCAAAATGATGTTTCCAGGGTCCTTTGTACCTTCTCCCATGTGGAGGGACTGCGCTCAGTCTTAGTTTGTGGAAAATTACAGGCACAATTGGAGTTCAGGTTCACATAAATAAATAATTGAGATATGTCTATCTCATAGAACTGGAAGGACCTTGAAAGGTCATCAAGTCCAGTCCCCTGCCTTCAATAGCAGGACCAAGTACGGTCCCCTGACAGATTTTTGCCCCAGATCCCTAAATGGCCCCCTCAAGGATTGAACTCACAATCCTGGGTTTAGCAAGCCAATGCTCAAATCATGGAGCTATCCCTCCCCCCAGAAGCCTTGATGACTCATAAGAGCAGCCATTACCGATATACTGGCTAAAGTTCCTGCAGGAAGGCTCACTAGGCAGAGACCAGCTTTTTCTATGGCCCATTGTATTCTTAATGGATGGTCAACTTGAATGGTCCATCCACAATGTACTGTCTGGCTTCAATGTAGATTTTACCTGGTGGGTATTACTCAGGGATACAGCACATACATAAGATGCCAGTACATAGTTAATATCTATAACTTCAGATACAAAAAATGATGCATGCATATAAACAGGATCATCATACTTAGTAAATCATTACTTTTCCATTGATACCTTACATGATATATATCGTACAGGATTTATTGCAATTGTCTAACAGTGGCAATATAAATAATATAAATGGTCATGTTTCAATCAGACAACATGACAGGGTCTCTACTTCCACAGTGATCACAGATGTACGGTGGTATCCTTTGGATTCTCACCTCTGTCAAAGGAAGGGGGCAGGGGTCTCAAAAGTAATCAAGTTTCAGAAAAAAAACTAGACCAGTGACTCCAACTTCAAGAATTTCTGTCTTTCCACTGCAGCTGTAGTTATTTTTGCTCTGATATGCTCTTTTGAGTCTATTGCCTAAATTCTGTACTGGAATAGTACTACTGAAATGTATTTACAACAGAATTCATAAGAGCTAGTAGCTGCAGAGAAATCATAAGCAAATGGGATCAAATCCTTTCCTCTTTGCATAGGTACACAAGTCCTGATATAAAGAGAAATCACTGTGGTGAGGCAGGGTGAGAAAATCACAAACAGCTCATATTGCAGGGTGCTGCATGTGAATTACCACTTTCTACAACAAATAATTTAATAAAAATGTAAATAATCTCTATTTGAAACAAATTCATATGTTTTAGGTTTGTTTTAATTCTGCCAGAAACCTCCTCCAATCCTCCAATCCTTAATCAGAAAAGAAACAGCATTCCAGGACCTCCCTATACTTCTCCACTCCCGTTCCATGTATCTTCTGAGGTGCAAGAGTATCTAAGGCATTCCACCCGTGAGAGATTAAACACAATGACAGCCGCACATACAGCCAGCTGTGCATTGTTACAGTCGGGAACACACAGCAATCATTATAAGGTTCATAGCACGGTGCAAACAAACAATGCCAGGCTCAGCACACTACAGCAACACACATTACTGTGGCCAGGGCCGACTTTAGCGCGTGCGAGGCCCAACATGAATAACGATTGCGGGGCCCCGCCGACTTTGTCTGAGAAAAAAAAACCCAATCTTTCGCCGCCAAACGGCAGAGCAAAAAAAACAACAAAAAAACCCCAGAGCAGGGCCCCCTTGGGTGCGGGGCCCGATTCTGGGGAATCGGCGGAATCGGCTTAAAGCTGGCCCTGACTGTGGGTCAGTGTTAAAACGCTCCTTCAAGGCCTTGCTCAGCCAAAAAGCTCCTCTCGTCGAGCTCTTCTTATAGCGTTGTGTTCATAATGCACAATACTGAAGAGCAATGCAGGATCCATGCTTTCTGACAGAGATGGTTGGCTTGCAGATTACCAGGGCAGTTGAAATTTGGCTGGAAATCTAGTTGGATGCCCATGGAATGATGGGATTGAGAAACTGCACCAGGGGATGCTGAAGCTGCCCCCATGAGGCATTGAAAACCCTTCCCAAAACACCCGGAAGCCACATGCACAGTGGGATAGCTACCCACAGTTCACAGCTCTCTGAGTCGATGCAAGAGTTGCTACTGTGGATGTGCTTCACTGACACAAGGAGCATAGTGTGGGCATGCAAGAGTGGTTGAATTACAACGATGGCTTTATATCAACGCAATTTAAGTCAACTTAAATTTGTAGTGTAGACAAGGCCCATGTCTCTTTACCTCTGTGTGACATTTTCCCCCTACTCCCGTTTGTCTTGTCTATTTAGATTATAAACTCTTTGGGACAGGGACTGTCTTTTACTATGTGTCTGTACTTTCCCTAGCACAATAGGGTCTGATCTTGCTTTAGGTACTATTGTTCTACAAACAAATAAGAAGTGCAGAAAACTTTGGCCAAATTTGTCATACACAGAAATTTGGCACCAATATTCATATTTAAGAAGCTAAGTAAGTGGCCTGATTTTCAGAGGTATTGAGCAACTGCAGGTCCCATTTACTTAAACTATCCAGAAAAGCACAGTATAAGTTTTAAATAAATCCCTCAGTTTTATTTGTGAGTGTAGCGAGGCGGGCTGGCGCCCCACCACCCCGCAGAGTGAAGAACCGGCCCAGTGGCCAGAGTGGGTGGAGCCAGGAGGCTCTGGGCCCGCCCCGCCGAGAGACAGGCCGCGACCTGGAAGGAGACCAGCGCGACCCGGAAGTATAAAGACGGGCCCCCGGAGCTCACTTGAGGAGCAGCCACCGGGGAGACCAGACGCGGCCAGCTTAGCTCGCGACTGGGAAACCCCTGTGGCCCCAGGGACCCACCAAGACTGGCCGGGCCTGCCGAGTGGCCACTATCCGGAGGAGTTGCCGGACCTGCCGAGCGACGGCGATTCGGACGAGGAGCCCATGAGGCTGGGAACCGCCGAAGACACCCCCTGGACTCAGGTACCGCTCGAGGGGGAGTTAGGAAGTGGCCCGGGGGCAGCCGACCCCAGTCTGGCTGCACCGTGGCCAGAACCCAGGTCAGTGTGTTGCAGCCAGGATCCCCACTGACCCAGCGGCGGATCCTTTGCTGCTGTTAGGGCCCCGGGCTGGGACACAGTGGAGTGGGTGGGCCTGCGTCCCCCCTGCCCCCCAACGTGTGGGTGGCAGTCTCCCCCTCTCCCAGGTTCTCCAGAGCTAGGACCTGGGCTTGCCACCACCTACATTGATTGCTCAGCCCCTGCTTGAGGGCCTGAGCTTTGAACTACTTATTGCCCCGCCCTGACCAAGGGCCTGGGCCTATTGAACTCTGTGCTCAGCCCCTGCCTGAGGAGCTGAGCCTCAGACTATTTACTTGCTTTCTGCCCGCCCTGACTCAGGGCCCCGGGCCTAGCCTCTACCGCTTGCAGGACCCGACCGGAGGTGTTCGGGCCCATGACCAAGGATTCCCCAATCTAACCGAACGGGTACAGCGAGGCGGGCTGGTGCCCCACCACCCCGCAGCAGACGAAGACCCCTACAGTGAGGCAGGCAAATTAAGTTAAAACTCTTTTCCTTTTGTCAAAGCATGCCAGCAGCTACCATATAAGCCTTCAGACCACCTGTCAGATCAGGGTAATTTGGGACACTCACTTTAACTATCACAAGAAACACTATGTCTGCCATTGAGAATCTATAGGTAGGTCCACTGAAACATTATCTAGTTAATATTCGTTTCCAAAGTATTTTCAAAATGAAAAGTTCTATATAAGTGCTCATACCTATTCCTATGTGTTTTTTTTTCTTTTCTTTAAATCACAATACAGAAAGGACCGTTCTTCTCTGAAAAGTGACTTTAAAAATGGCACTGAGGTGTTCCATGTTTATTTTCACTAAATTATTCCAGATAGTATTTGCTCATAAAACAAGGAGAAAGATGGCTATTTTTTGTTTTGTTTTTCTCTCTGACAGTCCTGTTTACTCAATTTGGGATTGAAAATCAAGTTCTGTACTTGCTGGGGAATGCATCATTACTAATAATGAAGATTCAGAAGGCCAGATGCTACCCTCAAGAAACATCAGTGTCACTGCATTGTCTCCAAATTCTTGTGTTCTCAGTAATACATGCCCAGTCCATTGTCTTCCCAGTTTCATTTGTGCCTAAATAGAGCTAAAGACAGAATTTGGTCCTTCAGCTGGTGATTATGCTCCAGCTCACTGTCTATTAACTGTGCTGCCTCTACTATGCTAAAAGAAGTAATAAAAAAGTAGTTAAATATTTTTTGTCACTATGGCAAACTGATATGACTCTGAGTACAAACAGGAAGTAAATCTAAGGAGTCGTCTTTTCTACATATTCAGAGTCAAGCTGAACTTCAATTCTGTAAAGTAAGAACAGTCAGATCTCATGAAGTTTGAGGTTCAAGTTTATTGAGTCGTTAAACTGTCATATAAATCCCTTCCCATCCCCCAAAGATGATTCCATTAAAATAACACACAACACTCCCCCCCCCACACACACACACATACACATGCTTCTAGATAAAGAGAACTGTGCATCACATATTGGGAATAGAAAACCCATCTAACTGCAAAATGTAGGCTAAGTCTTTTAGGCTAAACAGGTCTGATTTTTGCTTTCCTCGTCACTGCTTCTTTTTTCAGTCTATCATTTTTCACTCTGCCCACTCCATTCCCTTTTTCACCCTATCATTTCATGGATTTTTTGTCCGCCTCATCTCTGCTGTTGTTTTTTTTTCATAATCTCTTTTTAACAGAACATAAACTTAATGTTTGAATTGTAATTTTAAAACCATGATTTTCAAGTGTGTTTCAGATTAGGCAAACATGTTCATCTGCTCTTTCTGAAATCAATTTCAGAACACTACTTATATGATAGCCCCATACCAAGACATATTATATATTTGTAGTGAAAAATAATCTGTTTTCTGTTTTGCATTTGCACACACACGCACACGTGTGTGCGTGTGTGTGTGTGTTGGTGTAGAAAATCATGTATTACCAATCCCAGAAACTATGAACAACAATGAAATATTAGGGTATCATGTCTTTATATTTTTGCATAGCTTGCATTTTGTGATTCTATGTGTCTAGCTAGGTAGGACCATCTTTGTGGTGGTCTTTACTGTGCAAGAGAAAAATAAGCTTACAGAATTATCTTAAAGACAGAAGGTATAGCTCACTTGAGCCATGTTCAAAACAGAAATATGAAGGGTGGTTTGCTTCAACAAAAGTCTAAAGAACCCCAGGATATTTCAAACTCTCACTACCATACTCAGTTCATGGAACAACCCTTTTATAAGGGCCACAAGGTAATTAATTAATTCCCCACAGCTGGCTCAGATGTACCAGAATAAGGCTACATGCAAGATACATAATCATGGTCTCTTTCCCTAATTTGAGATAGTTAACTCCTTCCCTGCCAACTGCTGGTGAGAATCTACACTGCATCACAAGGTAATCACTTTTAGGATGCCTCAGAGAGAATTAATCAGATCTTTGAGGGAAGACTGAGTCAGGTGTAGATTAATAGCTTGATTACCCAGTCAACAGCAGTATAGGTTGAGATTTTCCCTCCCAAGAGAGAAGAGTGACCCAGTGTGGGACAGGGAGAACCCAATTATCTGAAGTATGCAAGGCTTTCTTTCAATCCATACAACTTCTCTGATTATGATTCAGCAACTTCCTAAATTAGATATATTAACATTTCCTCTCGAGGAAAATACCATAGCTAAAAGCAACATACCTGGCATACATCTAAATCAGAAGCTTTTTGGTTTTTTTACAAACCATGGTATAGAATAGATGCAATGTTTTAAAAAAATACAAATCAGTACTGCTCTTGTACTATTCCACTGAAAATTCTCTTTAAAATGTTGCTTCCCAGCTTTATGGAAGGGATCAGAAGGCTATTGGGTGGGCCCATGTATGAAAGAAAACATTAAATAGGAACTGATGTTAAACTCTAATTATGTTTATTCTGAAACAACACAACAGCTGAGAAACTTGCTTTTTTGGGAAGTGGTGAGCTAGGAAGAGTGATCTCTTAACACAGTTAATCAAAATATTTGACTATTTCAAGGCAGCTGCTTGCAGGAAACAACTAAGTCATTGTTGGTGTATAATTAAAAGACAGGAGAGCAAATGTATTGATATGAAAGTGGACATATCCCTTTGTTGTGATGAATTACTTAACTTTAAATTGTTATTCCCCTGGGCACAATGAGCAAAGATTTATGTAGACGTGTGACTATCTTGTGCAACTCTCTTAGTGTGACAAGGTAAAGAATGACTTATTCTATATCTGGCTCAGTTTTTTGCTTGATGGATTGGGCCTTTCCAACGGAAGCTATATCTAGCTTTATCCTTCCCAAGGTAAAAAAAAGTCAGAACTTCTTGCCCTTGTTGGGGCCTGTTTTCATTGTGGTAGAAGTTTGTTAAACACAAACAACAAAGAAAGTGGAATTTTGGCTAAACTGCATTTGAATCACATTAGGATTTACTTGGTGGGTATTCAAGAAACTGCCAACAAGAATGTAACTAATATTTCATAGGTTTGGCCAATATATTCCAAGTCAGGAACATGGAGTCACAACTTCAGGGACAAATTTTGTTGCAAAGGAACAATGATAAAGAAAATTCAGTTCAAATTGGTTAATATCATGACAACAGAGTCAAAAGTAAGTACTAAATTCAAAGTCCAGAAACATTAACCATAAAACAAAACATGCAGGGAACACAAAATAGGACTTCCTATTTTTTTTTTTTAAAAAAGACACTACATTTACTAAGTCTAAGAAATATAAGCTGATAAATAAAATTTTCCAAGACAAGTAAACATACTGGTGATGAATGAAATGAAGACATTTATGACAACACTTTAAAGTAATTTGCAAATAATCTTATTCTAAGGAACTGTTTGTAGGGTTCAGGGAACTAGGGATAAGATAATTTTCCTTGTTACACTAATTAGTTTAATATATATGAGCTGTAAAAGAGGAAGGAGAGTTCTTGTTAAATATTTACCATTCAAGACCTCAGTGTCTGCATTTAGTAGAGGGTATCATGAGCAGCCTCTATGAATCGTATATGAATCTCATCTATATAAAAGCAGATAGTATTGTTACTTTTTTTCCTGACATTCACTGAAGTCCCTGATGGAAAACTAGAGAAAGAAATATGAACATCCAAAGAAAGAGGAGTTTGCTGAGCTGGCTGAGAAATAGAAAACAAAATGCCAATAACACTAGCAGTTTCCTAATGATTAGAAAATCCTCAGGGGGAAATGAGCAGTGTGCTTCCTTAGAGATAAGTTACAGCACTATCAAAATCCCTTATTAAAATACATGAATTAGACAAAGGTGTAATGAGTAAACTATGTAATATGGCTGATAATAAAACAAATATTACAAGGAAGAATGTCTCTTAATATTAATCAGTAAGATTTGGAAGGGGCTATTGTTTTTTCCCTTGTGGAAGAAAAGTTATTAATAAAAAGAGTATGACTCTTATTTTGTATGTGGAAAAATTAAAAACTAGGACACAGAATATATTGAAACACTGAGAGCCAGTTTGGGAGAACTGCTAGATGACTGTGAGTATGTGTTCTCCCATGAAGCCTTCATAGCTATTGGCAAGAATGTTGCTGTGTTATGAAATGGGATGAGGTTTATGTAATATACTTCAGGATGGCTTATTACTACACAGCACTCCCACCATATCCATGCCACTGCCAATTGTATGGCTAGTGTAAGTTGATACTGCATTGTCTTTATATAGTCCTATTTAGCCTCCTCCCTTCCAATGCCCTGTTTGGTTTTGAAAAGACCATTTAATGTGGGGTTGTTTTGTGGTGTTTTTTGGGGGGGGGAGAGGAGGGATTATTTGGATTTATTTTTAATTTAAAAACAATGTTTTGCTCTGCATTAGGGAGAGAATTTTTAATTTTTTTAAGTCCCAGCTCAGTTAAGCACTTTTTGCAAAACACTGCAGTGTGCGCTCGCCGTGGGCCTGGACTACACACAAGAGTCCCTAGTACCTCATGGGAGTTGTAGTTCAGGGGCCTCGTGCCTTCTTTCTCCTCTATGGGACATTCTAACGGCTGGACTACATCTTTCATTCAGTGTTGAAATGATCCAAAATGAAATGTTTTCTTTCAGTTTGGCAAACAGAAATATTTTGATTCAGATTTGACTTGAAACTAAATATTTCATTTACATTTTCCTGAAGGACAACTTAATTTGGGGGGGCAAAACTGAAACATTCCTGTGGAAAACTTAAATGTTATGTCCAAAACCACACATTTAGTTCAAAATTTCCCAACCAGCTCTGTATCGAATGTTTTAAATGTTTATTTTGTAGAGGGCAATGCTTGTATTTTCTTCATTCCTGTACAATATCTTAGATGTCAACAACTAATTGCTTAATTATGTATAGTTTCCACCAAAAAAGTGCTAGGAACATGCAAGTTGTAGACCCGGTAGCAGAACATGCAGAGAATTTTCCATAATGTCATTGTTTTTCAGAAGACAAGGGATGCAGAGAATCATGCAAGAGAACAGATTTCTTAAAGAAACACCACGTTCTTGTAGGCGCATCACTTTACTCTTTCTTTCCATAGGTGATCACAGATTGTCTCGGATATATAGTAAATAATATCAAGAAGGTGGATATCTGCTTCACCTCACCAGTGTGCTGCTATAATTCTATAAAAAAGCTATGTTTTCTCTAGGGACACTCGGCTGCATGCATCTCTCTTCTTTTTTGTTGTTGTTTTTTTAACTGCCCAGGGTACCACCAGCTAGATGTAGTTTCTCTACAAGATACAAACAGAATCTTTCTCTTTACTTGCATTTTGTAAGAATTACAGTGTTACCACTTCATTTGAATACTTATTTTTTTGATTTCAGTTTTCACTATATGCATTCAGAAAAGTGGATATTTCTATGAGAGTTTTATCTGAAAACTAAGTGTAGGACCCAAATGTTGATATTGGCTCTGTCTCACACAAAGCCTGAAAACCCTTAAAGAGGGTTTAAGGTACTGGCAGAGACCAGGTTGTTACAGGATCCCCCCGGGGTGCAGCCTGGGACTGTGAGAGTGCTGTGCCCCTGTACTCTCTCCAGCCTGGGCTGTTTCTCACAATGCCTTGCTAGTGACCAGCAGCGAACCCCTCCAGGTGCTGTGATCCTCAGCAGAACAGCATGTGGAGCCCAACACCCAGCTATATTGCATAAATGTTCCCAGAGCCACTCATGAATTACACAGAGAAAGGCACCAGAGCCAAATCCCCCCAGCTCCCAGCACTGTACCTCAGGAATATACCATCCTGCACTGCTCAAGAAGAGTGATGCAGATTTATTAATTGGTTCTCCACTTCATCAATGGAAAGTGACTATACACCAGCCTTTGTCAAACCTGAGCAGATTTGCCACACACTTCATACAAACTCACTGGTAAAGATAAACAGTAAAACAAAGTTATTGACTATCAAAGGTAGATTTTAAGTAATATTAAGTGATATGCAAAAGGTCAGAATTAGTTACCAAAAGAAATAAGATATAAACATGCAGTCTACACTCTCAACCCTATTAGACTGGGAAACAACTAGATTAAGCAGGTTTTCTCACCCCACTGGATATTGCAGTCCTCAGTACATAGATTTCACCCTTGAAATCTGGACCAATCTCCTCTGTTGGAGTCTTGTTTTCTTCTCAGTGTCTTAGTTACTTGCAGCATAGGTTGGGGAAGGAGAAGGGCCCAGCATATAGCCTCTGAGGCTGTTTTATACCCTCAGTCCATGTGCTTGGAAAACACAAGTCCAGGCATGTCTGTGTGGCATTGCTGAGTCTCCAGGCAAGGTTGAGCAATTCCTCTGGTGTGGCCTCATGCAGGTGAGTCATTGCATTGTAGCTCCCTTGCTGGACAATGGTTGTTGATGGGTTGATTGATACCCCACCTGGGTGTTGGTTACTTTCCTTGCTGTTGCCTCTGGGGAGATAATATCTGGCTGATTCCCCAATGTACAGCATGTTTTAGTGACCATACAACATAATTCGCATAACTTCATATGCATTAATGATATACATCTATGGATATAGAAATGACTTTCAGAAGATCCTAACCTTCCCCCTGATACCTTGCAAGGCATGATGTATATGTAAGATCACAATTATATAAAAATGAGGAATATGGGGGTTCCAGGACACTCCCCCAAGGTATAGAATGTCACACAGGTGTTGCTGAATTTTGCTCACTGCCATACTTGATAAAGTTGACCAGAAAAAGGAGGGTGGGAACTGGATGGTAAAAGGAGAAGTTGTTGACATTTCTTGAGAAATGATCAAACTAGTACAGACCTAAAGGAGTCTAGTAAAGTGTGCTCTCCAAGTCCAGCCAATTAAGGCCTGGTTATATAGAGTCTTTTCAGGCCTGGTTATATAGAGTCTCTTCCAGTTATCTAACAACATGCTCTACTCATTGCACTTTCCTACACCTCCTTCCTTCCCCACCTCAACAATTACCTACTGTCTCCTACAAAGCAGTTCAGAGAGTCCAGACTGCTGATGTCATGGGGACTTTTGGGGCATTAGACGTGAAATCCTCTGATTTTCCTGTTAATGAAGAAATTGCTGTCTCTCCTTTCTGGAAAAAGTGAGACCCTGAACATGTTTCCTGTGGTTTCTGGCAGTCTGTGCTGCTGTCTCTCCCCTTCCATATTTTGAATTACATAAAAAGATTACTATATATTGCCTTCAAGGAATTCTTTCTAGAAAATGAGACATTTAGAGCTGTGGCAGACAGGTGGGTGGGGGGATATGACCAAAACTTTTTTCGACCAAATAATTCTGATTCGGGTCAACCAAAACAGTTTGCTAATTTGTGTTGATTTTAGACATTTTTTTAAAGACAAAATGAACCATTTTGATATTTATGAAATGAAACATTTTGATTTTTTAGGCTAGATACATGGTGGGGACTTAGGAACTATTCATAAATCCAGGAGGAGAAAGTGCTTCCCTTACACCCAATAGCCAACTGCTTAGAGCACTCGCATCAGCTTTGAATCCCTGCTATGGAGCATGGACTTCAGCTCAGGTCACCTGCCCAAGGTAAGCGCTCTAATTCTGGGATGAGCATTATCAGTCTTTTCTGTTGATGCTGTTCCACTTTCTATAAATAATTAAATATTCTTCTGACAGAGAGTGAGTTAGAATGACCCTGTGGTTAGGGTAGTCAGCTGGGAGAGGAAGACACCTGGGTTCCAGTCCCCCGTTCCTATGCATATTTATGTATACAAAGAATAACAGCTTCAACAGGAGATATTTAGAGAGCACTAGAGCAAAATAGGCTATAGTTTGGTGGTTGGGGCATGCACTTAAAAAAGGGAAAAGATGGGTTTAAATCCCTTCTCTGGAGATAGGTTTTTCATATGGGTCCTTCATATCCCAGATGAGTGCACTAGCTATTGGGCATAAGGGGGAGGTACCTCCTCCTCAGGTTTGTGAATGGCACCTAAGCCTGCTTGTGAGTCTAGCCCTTCATTTCTAATTTTCCTTTGATTTTCCTAAAAATGCCCAACATGAAAATAAAACATTTTGTTTCAGGTCAAACACACAAAATGTTTTGTTCAGAATTGCCAGTGAACTGAAAAATCACTTGTTCAACACAAGACAAGTGTTGTGATAGCATCGCTGTGGGAATGGATCTGTTGCGAGAAACTATTTTTATAGCTGAGACCATCAAGCAGAACCTTGCTGGACAGCACTCCACTTATTCCTGAAGCCCACAAAACATAAGGTGACAAAATGTTTGTTTTAGACCTGTCGTAAAAGGCTGAAAAGACCTGCAGATGAAAGCTAATATCATGAATTCCCTAAAGTGAGACATCCATCACACTATTTATACAATTGCATCATACCATTTCCTCAGTGCTGATGATTAAGGCTGCATAAGCATTCTTATTTTAAATCTCCCAGAATTTAAATCATCACTGTGGTTTTCATCTCTCTTCCAGGTTAAAAAACTACGGGAGATGATTAATCAAGACAATGGAAGACATGTAAGTAGATTTTTCTTCTTCCCTTTTTTGAGGTTCTATGATATTATAAATGTCATGTCAAAAATGAATTATTGCTGACAAGCACTGTGTAGTGAATTACTGCTACACCACATACTCACAAAAACACAGCATAGAGTACCCTTTATGCTATGGAAGTAGTTTGACATGTACCATACGCTGGAGCTCTTTGTGTTAGAGTTGATATTTATTTGCTGTTATTAATGAACTGAAGTAAAACTTTCACCATTTCCACTAATGGGAGCAAGCTTTTATCTATTAAAATAGTGACATTCTACTCTCCCTTGCAACACTGTTTTCTGTGAATTTACATTAAGAGGAGAGTCGCCTTTTTGAAGAGAAACAGTGTCTTTTAGAGCAAGAACAAATGTATGTGGTTGAATAACAATTTTCCGCACAAAAAATAAGTTTTTAATTTGCTATTTTGCAAGGAGACATAAATATGTTTTTTGCTAATTTTGTGGAATTTAAGAATGTTTTAGCTTGAACCACTACTCTATGCCAGAATTATATAGGATATTATGGGGGAATCAGATAATTATTTAATGACAGTAGACATTAAGATTGAAAAAGTTAATGCTTTTTCATTAAATAACCATTAAAACACAAACTGTCAACATCACATATCAAAATATAGGAAGTAAATCATAGAATCATAGAATATTAGGGTTGGAAGAGACCTCAGGAGGTCATCTAGCCCAATCCCCTGCTCAAAGCACGACCAACCCCAACTAAATCATCCCAGCCAGAGCTTTGTCAAGCTGGGCCTTAAAAACCTCTAAGGATGTAGATTCCTCCACCTGCCTAGATAAACCATTCTAGTGCTTCACCACCCTTCCAGTGAAATAGTTTTTCCTAATATGCAACCTAGACCTCCCCAAATGCAACTTGAGACCATTGCTCCTTGTTCTGTCAGTCTCCTTACGTCAAACTTATTAAAGTTTTTGTTTCTTAATTTGCCTATCTAAAGTGTGATTATTAACTATGAAATATTTTACATTGGTATGTGTGTATATGATTAAATTAACGTTTAGTGACTCTTACAGATAAGAATCTAACCCTTCCAATCCTCTCCCCCTTTTCATATCCCTGATATTAGAATCAGGCTGTGTTCTTGCTTTAACATTTCCTAAGGAAGGGAAGCAGAACTTATTTGTCCATAGCAGAGGGTTTTTTTTTCTGAACTCTGTTCTGAGAACAAATACTCTCATGAACAAACAGTTGGCAGCAAAGGAAAATTCCACCAAAACCTGTTCACACTTACTCAATATGAGTGTAATTGTTCACATATGTGCTAGAAATGGGAAACATATTAATAACAAAAGCTTTTCTTAGTAAAAATGCTTGTTTACAAAGCTGAGAACATTTTGAGAAAGGAAGCAATTTTTAAAACGTTAGGATTCTTTAATAGGCAGAATTTTCTCACCAATATTTTTCTAGCTGCAATGAAAAAAACCAACAATCTTAAGCATGTCTTTTCAAAAAAAAAATTTTTTGGTATTGTATTTGAAGGAGGCTTGATGAATCGAGATTGATTATATAAATCACATTGTACAGGTGCAAGTTTCTTGATTGACTGAACATACCTTATGAGGCCAAAAGAGTTAGCACAAGTCATTTTTATTCTTGTTTTTCAGAGCGAGCGGTAGCATGACTGAACAGCTTTGTGGAGTCCTCTGTTGAAGGGTAAGCCCCCCCCCCCCCCCCCCCCCCGTGAAAACGATCAAGAATTTTAGAGGGATAGTTGTTCTACCTGGTAGCCCCTTGAAGCCACAGAATGGGAAATTGGCTTATCTGCCAAAGACACTGATGGAACGCTCAGTAGTTCTCTCCTGAAAGAATGTAAAACCAGGAAGAGGTGAAAGGGGATTGTAAAGAGAATGTGGACTGATCTGGTGGAAGCCTGTCTATTTTTGGACAGTTCAAATCATTATCCAAACTATGACTCTTTTAAAGTTCCCCATAGCTAGCTCTGTGCTGAGTTTAGTTTTATCGTTATTGTCTCATACAGTCATGTGTTTGACATGTAGTCTAGCTGCAGTGAGGCTGGTTTACAGCATAATACTCTCACTATGATGTTTCCAACATTGAATTAGCTTTTCATTTTACTTCTGCCATGGGCTTGCAAATTTGACTCATATGATTAATGCATCCAAGGACAATGTAATTCCCCTACCTGGGTAGGAGCAGGGCTGTCAACAGGAGAATTGGGGTGGGGGAACACATGTGATGCCATCAGAATCTGTTTTCTTCGGTATGGGACTGACCTTTTCTCTCTCTGCTGATTGGTTGGTTGATGTGACCCCCCCTCCGGCTCACACCCCATCCCTTGCTGTTCTGCTGCTCCCAGTCTCACTTCCCCCAACATCCATGCTCCTTTACATCCTCCTTTCTTGCTTCTGTCTCTCCCTCTTTCCCTCTCATTACCTCTCCTGCCATGTCACCTGTCTCTTCCTACCGCTCTTGCCCTACCTCTGTGCTCCTGTTCATTCATCTCCTCTTCCACCATCTCTACTAACTTGATGTTTGCCAACCATTGCCCTGATCTCTATGCTTGTACACGGCATCTCTTCCTCACTCCTTGTCTATTTAGACTGTGAGATTTTTCAGGACAGAAACAATGTGTTCTTAGAGTATCTAGCGTGGCTGGGTCAAGGGCTGCTACCAGAATGTAAGTAGAAATAATAATGATAACAGTAACAACAACAGTGGGATATTCAAGCACTTCATCAGGCATACAGGAGGGAATAGTAGAAATTGGGAGACTCAGTGAAAAGCGGAAGCTTAATAGAACTGACTGAGCAAAAGAGAAATATTTATCTAGCAGGTTTTGTTTCGCTTGTTTGAAACAGCTGAGAGGTTTGGAATGTTGGACTAAATGGCTTAGTGGGAAAAGGGCAGGTGAGTATCAACAATTCATGACAAATTCAATTTATCACAGTAGTTCTCAAACTTTTATCCTGGTGACCCCTTTCACATAGCAAGCCTCTGAGTGTGACCCCCCTTATAAATTAAAAACACTTTTTATATATTTAACACCATTATAAATGCTGGATGCAAAGTGGGGTTCGAGGCTGACAGCTCGAAACCCCCCATGTAATAACCTCATGACCCCCTGAGAGGTCCCGACCCCCAGTTTGAGAACCCCTGATTTATCACATGGCTTTGCAGTTTATCTCACTGATTTCACCACACAGCAGCCATCCACTGCTACCATAATTTGACTACATGTTTCTTGAAAGCATTTTGCACACAGAGTGAAAATCAGCCATAGTGTAAAAAGCCAGTTCAAGTTCCCCTGTACCACGTAAACCTCACATACGATTGTATAGCAGTACCATGGGTTGAGCAATAGCACATGGGTGCCTGAGTATCATCTGTGTGCTGCAGAAATGATCTCCATGCTGTCCCTTCATAGACTAGCAGAGAGGACCAGAAAGTGGATGGGCCAGGCAAAGGGCTGCAGTCTTTAGATCTGTATACTGCATATGGATTTAGCAGTCCTGTCACCCGTGTAATTAGCATGGAGGTGCTATGATTTTATTCCAGCCTATAAGATGCAACAGCAGCTGCAGGAAGAGTTTAGGGTGGGTCTATTCAGGCTTTTTCCAAAAAGTGAATTTCAAAAGCACACATTAAGAAATTAATTTATAGGACATGAACATAATGTCAGAAACAACTCCATTGAAGCTTATTAAATGTGTATTGCTAAAAGATATGATATGAGAGGAAAAATATTGGTTTGCACATTGAAAAATATTTGTATTCACAAAAAGTGAATCCACTACTTTAATCTCATAGTTCCAGGTTTATTTTTCTTTAATTCTGATTGGTTATAAAGAACATAAGTGCAAGAGTTGTTATAATAGGAACATGGCCAGGCTATTTTTTTTTAAACATAGTAGATAATATATTTGGACTATGGTGGAAATTTGGCCATTGAGGGAACTCAGCGTTGTTCAGTCCTTATTCACTGATTTTTTTTTGATTTACAGAAACTGTCATTCCATCGTTGTTGTCATAACCCTTCCATCATCAGTTCGTCTGTATGTTGCTAGAAAGGTCTTAATTGCATTCCAACACCTTTTTTATTATGTACTGCATCTGCTAGTACCATAACTGTTAGTATTCCCTTTTCTTTCCTTTGGGTATACGGGTTACTTTTGCTAAACCTTTCATTTGCTGGCATCTATCCTGAACCTATCTTCAGTTCTTCAGCCATCTGTTGTTTTTCCTTCTGGTAATGTATTTGGTTTATTTCCACTTGATTTTCTTTTATTTCTCAATGATATTTGTTAATTTAATTTGTGCTTGATGTACCAAATTCATTTATTTCCTTCCTAACTAGAGACAATTCAAAACCATAGCCGATTTTTGCAGGATTTTTGCAGATTTAGAATGTTTTGATAGAGTGTTTATTGATTCTCCAGTGTATAATTTTAAATACATTTTAAAACAAGTTTCACAGAAACGCTTCCAAACATAACTCATTTTTTGTTTGTTTTCTATATGGTTTGGTTGGCTAGATCATTGTTTTATAGTTCATATTTACTCATTCCAATCCACATTAGTTGAGGTTTTGGGTCAACTTTACAAAGGAATTTACATGTCGGAAGTTGCATATCAATGTTAGTGCGATTTTGTTTAACTCCCATTAAAAATCAATGCAACTTTTGAAAATCTTACAAGGCAGCTTTCTGCATCTTTAGGTGGCTAAAAACTTTTGTAAATTTGTCTATTTATTTAAAAATATTCAATGAAAGGATTTAACCTCCTGCTGTGGTTAATACTACCTCAGCAGACACTATTTACAATCACTGAAATATTGGTATATTTTGTCAGTGTTATCTTGATGAAACCCATCTTGCAATTTGTTATGGCTATTTCTTGCAAACTTGTGCTCCTTTTGAATATTTCATATTTTGTATAAAGGAACAATTAAAATGTGTAGAATGAATAGCATCTGCAATACTACTCATGAAAATAAAAATTGCAAGGTCCCTTGATTCTTCTGCTTTAGGATGTAAACAGATTAATGGAGTGGAGGAGTGGGGTGAAAACCACAAGGTATTATTGTACAATTGCTTTTTGTAGAGGAGGTTATGGTTGTTCTACTTAAGTAGCTGGTATTGATCACTGTTGTAGCAAGACAGTGGGTTAGACAGAGCTAGATTATGATGTGTGGATGTGTGTGTGTACATATATGTATGTGTATTATATATATAATTCTTATGATTTTTCTGTCCATTCTAGGTCACCTAAGACTCCCCCAACCATCTAAGGACAGTGTCTAGTTTTTGCAATAAAGAAAACTTAAAAAATAAATTTTAAAGCAATTATATGAAAATAAACATTTATTTAGGCACTAATTATGATGCCAAGCATATGATGGGCATTATAACATGTTTTATGTCAACCAAGCTGAAGGGTAAGAGAAATTACAGGTCAAATGTATTTCTAAACTTGTATCTCCTTCTTTTCAACCTACTGGGAGCCAACAGTTGTGCCTAGGAGGTCGGATTTTTTAATCTACTCAACTTGATATGATTAGAGCAAAAGAAAAGATCCAAACTAGCATTTTGGTTAGTATGTTCAGTGTAGAAAGATTCAGGCCAAGTTTAAATTAAAGTAGCCTTATTTCATCAATCACTTCTCATATTAGAATCTGACGGCACAATCTGATCCTGTTCTTGAAGATAATTTAAATACTTCTTGTTATATAATCTGTCATTGCAGATTCATTATACCCATTTGTCTAACTCATGGGATTTTGTTTGGCTCCATTGCTGATGTTTCTAGACTCAACAACTATCTGACTTGAGAAGACACTATCAGAACTGATCATAACTTTTTGGTTTGCGTATGTGTGTGTATATATAAATAATTTCCAGTAATATGATTGATATTGTTGTAAAGTTGGGCCATTTAATGGTGTCTTTGTTTACAATTTTTCTAACCACATTTATAAGTTTATATGACAATGACAATATATCTGTTTTCATATGTTTCAGAATCTAGAGAACTGCTGAAAAGATTAATAGCTGAGACATTCATGCAAATATACCCATCCCCTTAAGTTTCCACAAAAGGATTTGAACTTGTAAAATCTATATATAATGTGGTTCTCTTAGAAATATTCCATATTCTCCACTTACACTCTGGGGATTTATTCTAAATGTTTTTGTTCAAAATTTTCCACTGACTTTTAATTTTTTTTTACTTCATTAAATATCTATGTATGAATGTAGTGCTCATGAAAGATGTTATACTGACAGGGCAAGGTTCATCGCCAGAACAGATATGAAGTGAAAGTGTCCACATACTGTAGTATAGAGGTGCCCAACCTTATTGGGCCCACATAAACCTAAGAACAACCTTGTGTGGGCCAAACAGATTCTCCATCTTTTAATAAAGTTACCTTTATATTTTAAGTTCAGCTTGCTTTGTATGTATTTCAATAGGTGGTTTCTACGTACAATATTGTCCGTTTACACACTTGTGTAAACTAAAATAATGTAAACATGATGACAAAATGCTAATGAACTGGAGGTGAGTATACTGTGTTGAAGCGGATGTGGGGCCTGATGACATGCTCTGGTGGGCCATGTACAGCCCATCGGCCAGAGGTTGGGCACCCCTGCTGAAACACATGCCTCAACACTAAACAGGCCTCAACATTAAAATGGGCCTCATGATCAATTATGCTGGCATTAGGGACAAAACCCACAAAGTTGCCACACCACACCCCAGAATCTAAGGTAGATAAATAGAGCCTAAGCTAGCACAAATGAGGAAGGACGTAGTGACATGAAGTTGCCTTTTGTGGCCACCAAGTCCACTGAGCCGATTCCAACCATAAATTAGAATAGCCTCAACATTGCTCCATTTGTTCTGGCTTTTTGTGCCTCATCAGGCTGATCCAGAAAGTAGGAATTACTGGGAATGTCCTCTGCATTGGGTCTGGAAGGAAGTGGTGATGGTATGTGCCATCTGAGGAGTCCCCTATGCCTCAAGTATCTGTTTTAAACACAGCCACAGCATATAGGAATTTAAGGAGCCTCCAGCTCTAAATATCTCTTTATAAGTGCCTATCCCAAGCTCTAAGTGCGGAAGGAAGGAAGGAAGGAAGGAAGGAAGGAAGGAAGGAAGTTGATGTTGTGAAGGCCAAGACTATAACAGGGTTCAAAAAAGAACTAGATAAGTTCATGGAGGGTAAGTTCATCAATGGCTATTAGTCAGGATGGGCAGGGATGGTGTCCCCAGCCTCTGTTTGCCAGCAGGTGGGAATGGGTGATAGGGGATGGATCACTTGATGATTACCTGTTCTGTTCATTCCCTCTGAGGCACCTGGCATTGGCCAATGTCAGAAGACATAATACTGGGCTAGATGGACCTTTGGTCTGACTCAGTATGGTTGTTCTTATGTTCTTAAGGAAGGAGGGAGCTCCTGGGGAGCTCCTGGGGATGCACAGAATAATGAATATCAATCAATACATGGACAGCATAGAATAATGAATATCAATCAATACATGGACAGGATGTACATCCTACCATGTGGTAGAGGAAAAGATTTGATATATGTGAAGGAAGCAATTGACAATAAAGAATATAATATCAAAATATATGAGGAGTCAGACAGAGTGAAAGATCATCTGGTTACAATAACAAGTGATGGCCAAGAGTGCATCCCAATCCAAGAAAGCATAAAAGAAAGGAGACAGCAAATTGCCAAAGAAAAACTTGAAAGATTTACACCAAAATCAATGCAGAGACAGTGGTGGAGAGAGAGATCAAACCCATTAGTGATCAAAGATTAACAAACGCATGGCTTGTAGAAGGATACCTCAAAAGAGAGAGCATAAGAGCACTCCTTAAAGTTTAATTATGTTCCAGAAAAAACTGACCAACAGAACTGTTCCCGGAACTGCAGAATGTGTTCCAAAAAGGAAGAAATTTTGGAACACATGTTGAATGCCTACAGGAGTCTGGTTGGGGGAAAATAATGAACAAATACAATAAGGTAGCCAAGTATCTGCACTGGATCCTCTGTGGCAATTTCGGTTTTAAACTAACCCTGTGGTATTATGACGGATTTGAAGCTCTCTGGAATGTGAAAAGGCTAAGATTTTATAGAATCTGACAACTGTCATAGACCAAATGGTGCAGTCAAACAGTATGGAAGTTGCTGTAGGAAAAAAGACAAACAAGACCATGGTAACTGATATTGTCATATCAACAGACAGAAACATAAAAAAGCAACAAGAAGAGAAGATGGTGAAGTATGAAAAACTCTGTCACAAAGTGGAAGAATTATGGAGAATTAGAACAAAGACAGGGTTCAAGGGAGCACTTGAAGTGATCCCTACGGGTATGAATAAGCAGATCAAGAACACATTAGGAGTGCAAGACATCACAATCAGTGACCTCCAGAAAACAGCAATCTTAGGCACTGTGAAAATTTTAAGGAAAGTCAAAGGAGAACGAGTGCATTTGAGCACCTAAAATACACCTAAAATTCTGTGGAGGGTTTAGCAAAACACCTGACTACCCAAGCGTACAGAGTCTGGTCAGGATTTATTGGTGACATATGGGGATACATTTTAGGTGTTATCTTTGCCCTTTTTTGTGTTTAAAGATTTTGTGTGTTGTGAAGGCTAGTTGTTTAAAAAAAATCCCCTTGATTTAATCCTGAGGGACAATAATAACAATAATAGTAAATTCTTCTGAAGATTCCAAAGTATTTTAAAGTAAACAAAGAAGATTGGGAATTCTTCTAAGAAAAGCTAATTTATATCTTCTGTGCTATCTAAACCATGTCCAAGTAGCCTAGAACAGAAATACAATACAGTCACTATTGAAGTAAATGTGATTATAAAATGTTTCTGCCTACAAAAATGCAACATCCAGTGCAAATATAATTTAAGTTATTCTTGGAATCATTATAACTGTAATAATATTACAGGCCAGTCATTTACTCCAGTGGAAAGCAGATATAAACTGTATCATTCTGATTTAGTTGTATATTATACACAAAATGCATTGGTATAAACATTTTTACAAGGTGCAGGTCAATGAAAGAATCTTTTACTTGGTAGGATTTTATAATTTGCCTTTTTTCTCCAGTCCTTTTAAAGCAATATTGAAAATAATTTTACATTTCACTATTATAATTTGTCCACACATTCTACGTTTTAGAGCATAACTTATGTAAATATACAATGTTAACATATGCTAATATTTTAATAATTATACTAACACCATTTTGTTTATATGAATATTTTTCAATGTGTTGCATTTTTCAAGTATGCACTAACATTCTAATGACTGTAGGTATTTATAACTCATTGACTCTCAAATCATTTAGCAATTTCATTCATGGATTAATCTGGTTTATAAGGAAAAAAAACATGGGCCAAATCACAATTATGTCTATAAAATTGCTTGTATAATTTAAATTTTATTAACATCTGAATCGGCACTTCTATGACCCGTTTCATCACAAAGACTCACAGCCAAAGTAATCTCTGCATTACTCAATGCACAGGTGATTTATGCAAGCAAAACAATTCCCATACATGTTAAACTTGTATTTGCTTCAGGAGGTCAGGAATATGAAGTCTTTGGATGAAATCATGACTCTATTGACATTAATGACAAAATCCCTATGACTTCAATTGGGCCATGATTTTATCCTTTGTTTCTAGTAGGAAATGTGATTAAATTAAATCTATTTGAGTAAGAAATCCTTCATTGTTATTATACAAAATCCTTTTAAATAATTTTACATTTGTATGTATCTCCTTCCTACCTCTAAACCTCATTCTCTTGAATAAGCAGCATCTGAGAAAGCAGAGACCACACCTTCACTGTTTAGCACACATTTATGTATGTACCACGACAGCCGTTTCAGTAGATGAGTAGTACACATTTGCACCAGCCAGTTCATTACAGTGTCTGTTTTTGAGGAAGCCTGCCTGTATTGTCTCTCCTTACGAGAATGTTAGACTCTGCCCTCAAGGAAGGAAGAGAGAACAAGAGAAGGAGAGTCAGAGACAGAGAGATTGAAAGAAATGTATAGATGAAATGGTTTCCTTTCTGCTCTAAGCACATTGTCCAATAAAGCACTTAAGCATGTGCTTAGTAGAGCTGATCAAAAAAAATTCTAAAGAAATACAGAATCATAGGGATAGAAGGGATTTCAGGGGTCATCTAGTCTAACCCCCTACCAAGATGCGGGATTTGTTGTGGCTAAACCATCCAAGACAGATGGTCATCAGGCCTCTTGCTGTGCACTGCAGTGAAGGCGCTTCCATGACCTTCCTAGGCAGTCTGTTACGTTGTCCTACTGCTCATAAGTTAGGAAGTTTTCTTCCTGGGATTTAATCTAAATCTGCTACTTTTCTATCATAAAAAAATGAGATAAGTCAAAATCAGAGTTTTGTATGGGGAAAGATTGATTTCAGAGAATTTACCATGAGGAAAATTGAAACAAAATACTTATTTTCAAGTCAGTATGGCATTCTCAGGAGGCACTGTGGTGGCTAAGCCACATAGACTGAAGTATATCACAGGAAATGTTTACTCCTTGGGGAATTCTGCACCACTCTGTGTGTGCATAATTAATGTGCCATGCATATATATATATATATATATATATATATATATATATATATATATATATATATATATATATATGTATATATATGTATATATATATACAGAAAATAGCTTGTTGGAAAGTTGCTGTAGTTCCACCTATTACCCACCAGAGGGTGCTGTTGCACTACAACAGAGCAGACACTTCTGCCCAGCCTCAGCAGAAAATAACTTCCGCCAGAAAGTTACTGCAGTTCCACCTTTTGCCCACCAAAGGGCACTGTGGCACTAGAACAGAGCAGCCACTCCTGGCCAGCTAGGAAGAGAGAGCCTGTAGTGCCTTCTTCACAGCACTTGCTGGACCAGGTCAGGAGGCAAAGGATATGAGGAGACAGCGAGGAAATATGGTTCTGTATTGTAGTTTAAATGAATTTTTACTCAAAGTTCTGTATTAATATGCCTAGTAAGGAATCTATTTGTCAAAAAACACTTTCTGAATTTTTTGTTGTTGTCCATATTACAGATATACTTATTGACAGGTATTTTGAAATACCTTACCAAAATAATTGAAACTTGTGTGATTATATTGTGTTATTTTGACAAATAAAATATGTAGAATTTTGCAGAATTTTAAAATATTGTGTGCAGAATTTTTAATTTTGTGGTGCAGAATTCCCCCGGGAATAAGGAGATAAGTCCAACCAAGGACCAGCACCCATATGGGAAAATGAGGACATGAGGGACCCAGAACTACAGCTCCCCTTGAGGGACCACAGTGATTGAGGCAGTGACGGGGCATGTCCATATTGCAATCTGAAGTGTGATTATATCCTGTGCCATTGTGCCTACGCTGCTCTTCTTAGCTGTGCTACTGCGTATATGTCTACCTGTATTGCAATCAAACCTTGAATTGCAATAGAGACAGAAATTCACGTCAATATGACCCAAACAAAACAATGTTGAAACAAAAAGTTTAAAGATTTCTGATTCAAAATGTTTCAGAACTTTCAATTGACATTTTGTCCCAATTAAGGATAAAAACAAATGTCAACATATCACAATTTCAGATGGGGCAGAAATTCCATTTTTTTTATCATCTCCAGTACTTGGAGACTTAAGTATGTGCATAAGTGCTTTGATGAATCAGTGACTACTGCATTACTAATTCAGTCTCACAGCCAGTTCATGGACAGAATACTTCCCAGTGAATTAGCTGAGCTACTTATTTTTCTTATAAGATTCTTACAATAAAAGATTGGCCTTTTCCTTGGATTTTGACAGACAAAAGTGAGTGGGGAAAACTGACACATATCCAGGAGATACACTTACAGCCAATTTATCTTAGTGTAAAGAGCATCCATTATCTGAAGCACACCAGGATAAGAAAGACTATGTCCCTATTCTAAGAAACCTTCACTGGATATGGTGTTGATCCTATAAGTTACATTTTGGCACTTAAGAACAAACCTGTGTCAGATTCTATTTTTTCACAGTAAGGCAAAATCATTTCCCATATTTAGACTCCCCCTTGTCATAGAACAAGGGTCTTTACTAACTGCTTCATTGGCTATTGGGTGTTTCATTTTTCCATTGGGGAAACTTAAGTTCCAGTGCTAGGAAGGAAAAGAGATCCACAAGCAGTTCAGAGAAACAGGGAGGAAATGAAGAGATTCGGATCAGTCTCCTAGATGTTTCTGAGGGAAAGAGAATACATAATGCAGCAGCAAATATATAACAGCAAAATCATTCTCTACCCAAATAAATAATAAAGATAAGAATACCACAACTAAACATGTAAAGAGAAATTTGAAGTTTCTGATTCTAAATCCCCTTTTTTTCTGTGTGTCATATTTTCAACATATACATATATTATGTTAGGTATAGTGCCTGAAAAGTAATCTTGAGGAAAAAATGGTATAACATAAGAAAAAAGTAAAGAAACATGAATATTATACGTAACTGAGGGACCATTGGGTGACATTACTTGTGACTATCAATACTCATTATTATTTGTAAGCGCTATCACACTTCAGATGACTAAATTGTTAACTAGCGAATTCTAGTTTCTTGTATAGGAAATTTCTATTAATGCTATTGTCAATCTGTCTGGAGTGGCTTAGGAGCATAAGTACCAATCTCAGGGCAAACTGCTAAGAATCAGGGTATTCACCGCAAATTGGTTGTGAGTTCTATACTTGGATTTCACATTAAATGTGAACTCCTCACGCACTATAATAGTCTCAAGGTGGAGTCACAGGCAGCCCCCTTGGGTACTCCAATTTATCTTGCCAACCAGGCAAGTTTTTCTTTGTGATAGATGGTTTCTTACCAAAAGTCACAACAATCATCAGGTTACTCCCAGTACCAAAGCACCAGTCACTTACTCCAAGTCAACTGCACTTCAGCTCTCAAACCAAAGACAATGCTTGTAGAAATTCTCTAATAAATTAACTAAATATTTCTTATCTAAGAAAACAGAAATAATATTTATTTACAAGGCTAAAGCAGATAAATATACATGCAAAAATGAGTGACAGTCTTAGGTTCCAAAAGGGAATAGAAGCTGCTGTAATATGCAAACTCTATACGTCCTTTACAGCTAACCCAGACTAAGCAGCTGAGGATCCCTGGGTTATGCTTAGAAATCTTACCCTTCCAAAGACCAAGCTGCAGAGAGATCCAGTTTCTTCGTGTTCAGGATTTTGATTCCCTTCCCCCAGAGTTCAAGGTGATAGGACGAGTCCTTGTGCATGTCTCCTCTTCCTGGGTGTGTGGGAGGAGCAATCAACAAAGTCTTTTGTCCTCTGATGTTCCACAATGGTTTGTCTGGTGTCTATGGGTCTTCTTTTGTTGGGCAAAGCACAACACTTCCAGACTAGTATTTCACACTTGGTAATGCCTTTCTCCTGACTGTGAAAGTTTATAGTTTCAGAGCAAACACATAAATGTTACCTTATAACATAGGATACAGATACAGTAAGTGAAATTAATGCATGCAGGAATTTAGAAGATTTGCATAAAGTTTAAACATTAAACATTTTTATAAATCGAATAGCTATTTTAACAATACTAACATGCAGGTGTTGCTGACTAGTTTCCTGCTATGCATTTGTCAGTGTTCAGTTGAGGCCTAGTGGTCTTGGAATGAGCTAGCATCTGGTCTGCCAGCATACCAGTTCTAATTTATAATCCATTCTTTGGGTCCAATGAGTGCTGACACACGTGTAAGTAACTTTAGTCATATGAAATCCCACTGCAGCAACTCACAGTGTGCATTTGTGGGGGGTGCAAGTGGAGGGGACGACTCTAAGTGTAGGTGATGTTCTGTTCTTGCAGTGACAAGTGCTGATTTATATTTCTCGAAAGATATATCTTTATATTTTGTATGTTTTCTATAGAGCTAATGATGAGCTCAGATGCTCACAGGCTGCCTATGAAATCTTCCACAGAGATACGTGAAACATTTAATGATTCTTTGTAACCCTGTGGTATCATCAAGGTAACCTGTAACGGTGTGTGCAACACTTCGGGTCCTGCAAGGTCCAGGAGTAGTTCAACTGTGGCTTCTGTGGTATAGCAAAATCCCAAAGCCCCATATCTATGTCTGGCCTCAAGAGAGTGCTGTTTAGAAGGGACCTTGTTTATAGAATGTAAAAAGGGAGGACTCATTTATATCTCTGAAAAAGAAAGGAATTAGAACTTTGCTTCTATTTTGGAAATGAGCTACTCACAACACTGGGAAGGGAGAATGCACCTTGCAGAAAAATTGAATACATATATATATATATATATATATATGTATATATATATGATCACTGAAGTATACAAAGGAGACAAGTGTATTATAGTAAAAAATAATATTTATGTATTTATTTATTTTGGTTCCCCTTTGTACTTGAATGTCTTCGGCTTTCATACAGCCAAAATTAGGAAAATGAGCAGATGCTGATAATCTGGGGTTTATCAATTTTACAGTGAACCAGTAAAAGCAATCAGCTCATGAGGAATTCTCTGCAGTCAGTAAAATTTCCATTGAGTCATTATTTTCCAATAAACAACATAAAACAATGTTTCTGGATATCAAATACTTGCACTGTTTCGCTCACATCTACTTGAAAAACACATTCCTGTTGAGGATGAGAATAGTTTCACTTTCATGGTCCACACCGGAAGCATTGATCAACATGGGTGTGGGAAGAGGTGGCCCGGCCCGCGCTGCTTCCCGCAGCCCCATTAGCCTGGAACGGCGAACCGTGGCCAGTGGTAGCTGCAATTGGCTGAACCTGTGGATGCTGCAGGTAAACAAACTGTCCCGGCCCGCCAGCAGCTTTCCCTGATGGGCCGCGTGCCAAAGGTTGCCTATCCCTGCTATAGCACGTATGCACCCCGCACAGTTTACTCCTTCCCCAGAACAGCTGATGTTAAGAGCTGAATGTAAAGAGCTGCACACAAGAAGCCTTTTGCAGTGCATAGCAAGAAGTTTTATTGGTCCCACAAATCTCAGGAACAATCTGCATATCTTGAATGTTCTCTGCTGACAGCTTATCTCTTAACTAAGTATTTACATATATGCAGATTTGTCTTTTTTATGGGAGCACTCCTCTAGCAGTGGGAAACCCAGTATAAGTCCCAATCACATTTCTGAGCTGTTCTGCTACCCCCTATTCAGGGTAGATCATATATTATTTGTATTTGTACTTTGATAGTATATTGGCATGTTCTAGCCAGCCTTTTTATATAGCGATAGAGATAGAGATCTATCTATCTATCTACCTATCTACCTATCTATCTATCTATCTATCTATCTATCTCCTTTTATCCTCTATCTGTTTATCTTGGTACTTAGAAGATGCCCTTCATTGTAGCATCTGAGTGCCTGATAAAGTGGATCTCACTAACTGCGTAAAGATTTTATGGCTATTACATTATTGGAGGCTTTTCTTTTTTTCAGCTCACAGTTCATCTGACTCAGCATCTATGAAGCAGTGTTTGATTGCTTTCAAATTACCCTTCACTTTCTTCTTATCTGTGGAAGAGCACTATTGTGAAGGGTGAGACCCTTGTTGAAGAGTTCATTGATAATTGGTAAAGTTCTTGACCCATTTGAGAGGTTGAACTTCAAGGCAAACTCTTTGCTGGAGCACACTGCATGCAGTGGTGTCCTAACATATTGAGACATTCAAATTCTTTGTTCTTCCCTCTCCTTTGTTTTATTCATTTGATGGAAAGGCAAGTCAGCTGGAATATATATATATAAATTGAAAATATGTCAGTAGTCACAAAAGCATGTTGATATTTTTATATAAAATCTATGTTTTTACATCAGCCTGTGTAGAGCCTGTCAGATGTAACTCATTTGCAGTACACTGTGTTGGATATCTGGGTGCTTCTGGACTCATATTAATGATCTTTTTAGAACAATCATCTTCCTTCATGTGCTCTGACCCTCTAAAAATACTCGTTTCTAAGATAGTCTCCATTACTCTCATAGTACTTATTCTTATATAATTGCATCATTTATCTGCTACTATAAATTTACCTTGTGCTTTAGGGAGAGCCACAGTCTTTAGACTGCATTGCTTTCCACAGCTGTGTGAATGCAGATGATTTGGTTTGCTGGCAGTTCGGAAAATAAATGAGGAAAAATATTCAGTGGTACCCAAACTAAACACTTAAAAAAAATTGGCAAATCAAAATGTCAACACAAATTTTGTTTCAGATCAAACAAAATGTTTTGTTTACGGCATTTTTAACCTTTGTAATAACCAAAGGAAATGAATGGCTATATTCACAGAACAGGAGAAGAAAGTGGCGCCCTTACACCCAATAGCCCAGTAAGTAGGATACTCACCTATCATGTGGGAACAACAACTTCAAATGCCTGCTCTGGTGCAGGGATTTGCATCCAGGGATTTTTTCCTCTTCCCAGGTGAATGCTTTTAACACTAGTCTATCGGGTGGGGCACTCTCAATTTCTCCTGTCAAAGCAGTTCCAGTTTGTATAAAGTACTTGAATAGTTACTGGGACAGAATTACTATAACCTGGGAGTTAGGGCTGTGGGGGACCCAAATTCAAGTTCTACTCCACTCAACATTTGATTATCCATGCAAAATGGAATAGCTACAACAGGAGAGACTGAGAGCAGCCTGTCCTAGAATAGCTAGTTGCCGGGTGATCCTACTCCCTACCCACATGTTGGATTGTATTGCTAAAACAGAACATCAGTTTGCTCCCTCTTTGGAGCAGCAGGGAGACCAGGAAGGATACTGTGATTCAGGGAGTCAGAATCCCATTCAAAGGCTGCTCCAAAGATAGTGCAACTACATGCTACTCTTTACTGTGGGCTAGATGGCAAATTGAAGCATTAGGGGCAAGCATTTGTTTTTGTCATACTTCCTGTCAAGCACCTGGCGAAATTAGGGGCACTATGAAACAATAATAAAAGAATTTTAGCACTTGAATTAGGGGATTATGGCATCTAGTATTCAGTGCTATTTGGTATTCAGCCCACATGCTTATACTTAGCACTATTCATGATATGTATATTTGGTATGTAGATGTTCCTATTCCCTCCTCTGACAAAAGGAGCCCTGGTGCCACATTTGAAATTTAAAAGCTTTATGTTAACTAAGATGCTACTTTGCATGCAGACATACTTCATGAGGTGCCGTAAACTCTGCCTTTCATAGTTTCCAAAGAAGCAGCTGAGACTCCCTTTTGGCAGGAGTTGGGCAAACTGTTCACAGTCAATAATACATTTGGCAAATCTCACCCTCTTTTCTGTTAGTAAATTATCTGTGAACAGAACTTGATTTTTGTTCTCTATTGAAATTTCTTCAAATACATTTTAACCTATAGGGTGCCTAATAAACTAATTTATTTTATAATGTCATTGCATATGCAATATCATTATTCTTGGTGTGTGCTTGGTTACCTAAGTCACATGTATCATTTCTATTCCTTCATTGGATGGTCAGAACTTATATAAAAACAGTAACAATTGAAAGGCTTCTTGTCTGAAATGGCACAGATACATATTCATAGAGTCAAAAGTCTTTCAAGTATTTGTCAAGCTCTATTCATGTCCACTATTTTAGATTTTCACAATCTGAGGAAAGAATCTGTTTAATAATAAGATTACAATTTTTATTTCAGTTTAGAGTAGAACTTTGGACATGGTTAATGCTCAACAAAGCATTTTAAAAGTAGAGCAACACTTCTAAATCTTCACATACAGCTGCAGAGCTCAGAAAAGAATCTAAAATAATAGGCCCAAAGTAGCAAAATACTTCCGCTTCATTGATGTAGTATATTCATTAGGGTGGTCAAGTAGCTCAACCCATTTTAAGTATAAATTTTAAAAGCAGTAATGCATGTTCTTTTAGTTTTACACAAATTTTGCTTAAGTTTTGGATTCTTCTTTATGATGATATTTTGAAAAGCACTCTGTGGTTCCACTGAAGTCAACTTCCATTGACTTCAGGAGGGGAACATGTAGGCCAGCGCTGAGTGCTTGGAAAACCCCACTCATATCTATTGTACATTTAAAACTACGTTAAAACCATGCACTTTTATTTATTGTTTCATATTCCATTCTGGTAGAGAATCTCTTGGGAAATCACATTTTATCTACTTATTGACATTTGTATTTAAAGTATGCATATTGTTTAATATCTGATGCACTGTGATATCTAATTTCATTATCAGCAAATTACTTTGACACAGTACAGGAACATTCTCTTGATATTAGATAACCCTCCATCTTACATGCTAAAATTGCAAAATGAACTATATTTTCCCCTAGACAAATACATTATATAAAAAATAATAATAGTGAGATTTAGATATGAAAGTTGGCATTTAGTAGTCAGTAAGACATTTGCTTAACTTTACATTGTACAAATTTGACTAAAGATCAAAGATTTAGATTCACAGCAGCAGAAAATCTTCTTTAATATTTTCCTGAAAAAATATTTGCAATATTGGAGATCCAAAACCTGACTTTGGTTTTGGCATGATGTCATACAACTGTTCTTGATGAGGTCATGCCATGCATCATATTATCATATTATGAAAAATGATAAAACTAGCAACCATAAACTTGTGTGCTTTTATTGAAAATGTGCTCAGTCTGTGTAGGCAACAAACTAGACCTAAATTCACTACAGGATCTAGACCACCTTCTGCTAAGACACATCCTGGTGCAAGTTTTAAGCCTGAAACCTCCCCCCTTCACACTATTCAGAGGCCTTTCCAGGATCTGAATTGGGAGAGAGGTGGAGATTGAGTAAGCTGGGTGAGAAGAGTGGATGGACTAGGGTTGGAGGTGGAGATGTGCACATTGTCCCACCTCCAGCTCCAGAGAAGATGATTTAGTCCAACAAGGTATTATCTTTTCTACCCAATTCCAAAGGAGACATGCTGCCAGGGACCCGGAGTGGGATGTAGCTAGTCAGAGCCAGTGCAGAGGCATAGGACCTTCATACAAATGATTTCTTATTTCCCTCAAATCCCTGTGGATCTGCCAAACATGAGTGCAAGCTCTGAATTCTTTAACACATGCGAGTAAGCCCTGTCCCTCACCATCAGTGGGGAAATATTGGTAATCTTTGCAAGGAAGATCATCAAGACATTTCATCCCACTGATCTCCCCTTCCCAGGGGTGTCCATAGGAGGAATAACCTAGTCAGAATAATTATTTACAGAAATTATTCAGCAAATAATTTTGAACAGTTACAGGTTCTGGAGAATCTTGATCTTTTTGTACACAATTCTTCAGCTGCAAGAGAGGCAAAATTGTTTAATAAGCTAATTGCTATGAATTAATCACCTAGCTCTAGAAATGTGTGTCCTGTTAGAAATTCAATATAAGAAAGAAGAAATGTCTTTACAATGTAAATGAATGTATGGATTATTGACTGACATTCTTTTGGGCCCAATAAGGTGCTGTTGTTTGGGGGACCTGACTGCAGGAGTCAGTTTGATTGATTTAGTGTGCTCAGAGGATGTATTTTTAAATTAATAATAAAAAAATGTCTGTGACTTATTGTACATTTGTAATGGGGTTTTCTTGTAGCAGCAGCTGCCTTTTTGTGTGCCACTTACTGCTACTTTAATAGGTCTCTTTCATGTAGCTGACAGGTTGAGAAATGGAGGGTTTATTTCTGCAGTTTTCTGTTTCATCTTTCATTTGTGGTTTATATCATGTTCAAAGAAGTGGCTTAGCTTTTGTATTGCTTTTGTAATGGTCAGAAGAGATTCATTCTTTCTTTCTATGCTTTGAAACTGGGTCCATTAAGAGAAAATCAAAGATGGTGGAAAAGGTCAGTCTTTCAAAATGTAAATGTAGGTGTAGACTGATGTAGTTAGCTGTCAGTCATATTGATCGGAGAAGAGCTTAATTGGAGTATTATGTGTTAGTAAAGTTAACTATGATAGACAGTTATGACTGATGTAGTCATTCTCTGGGTACAATGCAGGGGGAAAAACATGTATATTCACTATACTACTGGTATAAATCGGTTTTGATATCAACTGGTGTAACACTTCTGCCAATCATTGCTGGCAGCAACAAGGGCCAAGTACAAGTATATAGAGGTTCCTCTTAAAATTAACAAACACCAGTGGTTCGAGCCCTCACCCAGAAACCTTGGAAAAACTTAGTACCTCCCCTGAGCATCCTTAACAAGGAATACTTCCCCACTAGCCAGTCCTGGGTAAACAGTTTGTAAAGCAGCTCTTGGTAGCTCCTTCCCCTGCTCAGATGGTAGTAATGAGCTCCCTACTCTCTATAGCTTCAGTCCACAGAGCTTGAACTGATACGGATGTTTTGGGGCTTTTCACTAATACAGATGTTCCTTTTTTGCTGTCATACTAACTGTATGCTGATAATGTGTTTGCAAACCGTATTACAAGGGCATATTTATGCTCATCGCTCTGGTAGAAATATCTCTCCATGTGCTGAAAGTGAGTGATCAAGCAGGAGAAAGAGCACCATATTTGATATACCTGGGGCATTCTGAAAAATGAGAAAATACAATCATAGTAAAATAAATGTACCTTCATCCTATAGGCTATACAGTCTGCATCGCTGTTTATTTAACAAACTAGCTCTTTCACATGAAAGATCCAGGCAGGGGCAGCTGCTTCAATGTCCTTCATTTCTTAATTCTAAGGGGCTATAAATCATCTGGCTTCAATACCAGGAACTGTGCACCAGCATCAGCAGTGCAGAGAAGAGCACATTCAAATGTGACCTTTAATAATGACTGTACTGGGAAAGATTTTCTTATGAGAACCAGTCTCTTTCCACCACAGAGGTGGCATTAAGGGGCCAGATTCTAGCCAAAATTTGCCAGCAGAGAATTCCTCTGGCATGGGGAAACTCCCTGCTGGCGTATCTTGCCCAGTGGCTTGTGACTCTGCTATCTCCTTCTGGAGTAGAGGGCATGCCAGGGACAAGAGGGACTTGGAGGAAGCATGATGGAGCCTGCTCTGCTAGGCCTGTCCCCCACTGGTTTACTCTACTAAGGACTATACATCAATGGTGCATCATAGAGTTGTCCAGAAGTCATGGGGATGGCTTCACTCTCTGCAGCTCTTGTGTTGTAGAGAATCTGCTCCCAAATATCTTCATATTCCTGAAGAGAGCTGCCAAAGGCATAGAAGGTGAAGCTCTTTCCTACTTTCTAACGTGCTCAACCACCCCAAAATTTCTCAACACTTGTCTAGCATCTAGGAAAACAGATGGACCATGAAATGCCCAACCAAATCAACAACAGAGCGAGGCAAAAACAGCGAAAAGACAATCTGAATGAAAATTTCAGTGACATTTTTCATTCACGTGTTTTAGACAAAATTTGCAATTTCAGTGAAATTAAATCTTTTCACCAGCTTTCCTCAACAAATAACAGGCAATTTCATAGTGTGTGTTTGCATGTTTGAATGCCAAAGATGAGAGTTCTTCTTAGAAAATCCCTTGCTACCAGCCTGCTCCCCACCAACACTGCCGACCTCAAACACCCTTTTAGAAAAGCAGTGCCATTTTCATTGTATAAGTACCCGCTCATATCACTGAATATTTGGAGATGACTCTATAAGAGGACATGCATTCCCGCTGTCTTTAAAACTTTAATGCATTAGTATTGCACAGGGAGAGATACTGTCTCTCAGGTAAATATGTCCCAGATCATTTAAGATATTATAGGCCCCAAACTGACCCAAGACAAATTATAATGCCTCAGTATAAATTTTACTTAGAACTTCCACTGGAGAAAAACTGCTTGACTCACTAACTTTTCAATGTATGATTGCAAATATTTAAATGGGGTGGGGAACACTATAATGTGCCTGTCATGGGGGGCCCTGTGTGTCGAGCAGGGCCATTCCCATTGGCCCAGTGTGGGGTTGGTACATCCCATCACACAATCATTGGGATTCCCTGTGGGATCAGGAAATTCCTATGAGGGGGATCAGGACCCCTGGTGGGCCGAGCAAACACTCAGTCTATACCTCCTGACCTTCTAGGCAGGGCACAGCAAACAATCAGTCTACAGCCCCTGGGCAGGCAGAGCAAAGTAAATGGTCTATGGCCCCTAAGTCTCCTGGGTGCGGCACGCAATAGCAGTTGGGGGGCTTTAACCCTCTGGGCAGGGCAAAGCAAACAGTCTCTAGCTCCTAGACGGGGCAGAGCAATCAATCAATCTATGGTTGTCACTTCCAGTAGCCACACCTGGAACTTGCAGGGGTAGGGGAACCAGGGCCCACACTACTCCACCGGATTTTGACCTAGGGTGCTATGAAGCCGGGAAATTCCCAGTTAAAGATTCAAGCATTGGCTTCTACTACATTCCCTGGGTCATTTCCTACCACAAGGCACATCTCTGGCATCTCCTCGGCTGATAACTGATCAGTGTCCCAGTCAGTCTCCACAGACAGCTGGTCATCCACAGCATAGTCCAGATCCACAGTTCCAACCGCTTGGGGAGTCATAGGTCCTTCCTCCTCCTCACCTGCCCAGACTAAGGCTGGGCTGATTCCTTTTATCTGTCCCTTCCACATGGAGCATGCACATCAGGGGCAAGAGGGCGTGGCCTCTTGGACCCACAGTGATTGGTCCAGTCCCAGTGGCCCATAGTGGGATTGGTATACCCCTTCACAGTGCCATTAACATCATTTTGTTTAAAACTGCTGGATTTTAGTTTTCATAGCTGGATTTTATAAACTTGTATTTGCTTTTATAGAAATTGTCAGGTAAAATTCTGTATGCAAGTTTAATCCTTTAACAGAATTCCTCCTGAAATGTCTTTATTTAATGATAAGCCTTCTAAGAGCTAGAAACAACTCCCCTTGAAATCAGTCAAAATACTCCAGTTCAGCAAGGGAGGATGGCAGGGAGGCAAATTCTGATCTCAGCTACATCAGCATAAATTTACAGTCATCCACCCTGACCTTACTGGGAAGACACTCTTCATTTATACCAGCATAACTAAAACAAGAATCTAGCCATGGGAGTTGAGGGCATTCAGCAGTTCTCAGAAGGGTCTCGGAGCTATCAGAATCAACCTCTGCATTAGGAAGCTAATACCTAATTAAATGGATTTGCACTATTGTGGCTCCCATAATGTGTGTTTATTGATTTCTCTAGACTGGCAAACAAGATTTAGGCTTACCATATTCTGCTTGAACTGCGGTGTCATGATGGGCACTTAGCATTACATTAATTTTATTTTATTAATAGACTTCCCTATGGCTCTCATCAGAATATCACAGAGTCATAGAAGAGCCTTTCACAAACAATTAATATGTGGGAACTATAAAAGTGTCATTATCTCCATTTTACAAATGAGGCTCCGAGACACAGAAATGTGAGTGACTTTCCCAGATCACACAGGAAGAGTGCCGAAGAGCCAAGAATTTAACCAAGATCTTTTGAATCCTGGTCTAGTGGCTTATCAAGACTACATTTCATCTTTTTCAATAGCTCTGGCTAGGAAACAGAAGTGAGTTTTTAATGGCAAGACTAATGGTATAAAAGGATATACCATTTAATAGGAGGACTTTGGCCATTACAGATTTTGTTAATATGCTCCTTTGGTACTTATGATGCCTTTTTGCCAGCTTAAATAATGTTTTTATTTTGTGGGCTTTTATCAGATCTTTTTCATAAGATTCTGGCTCTTAATGAAGTCCCATAATTAATATTTTCCTGTGCAGTTCAGAGGGGAGAACAGAATAGATAATGGACTGTAGTTATATTCTTGTAGACATTAAAGTGGTCTGAGAAGAAAAAGTTTAATCTATATCTCATATACACCCTGTTTGAAAAGTTTTGAAATGTGCTTAAAATATGTAGGTCTGAGGTTTAGTTCTTTCAGTGTTTCTTAAAGTATCCAGGATGCTCACCAGTGCTGCCTGCTGGAATGATATCAGTAACAGACTGGCACAGTCTTGCTTTCATTTGCCTGTATAGTGTAGCAATCTGTTCATTGTCCACAGTGGCAGGAAACCCCTGCTAAAATATAAATAAGATTATAACAGCAATACACTGCGGGAGAAAGCACCTGGAGATTTTACTCAGCAAGAAGGTGCTGGTGAAAAATAATAACATCTTCTACTACATTAACCATCTTTTGATTTAAAGATTTGTTTTTTAATGACGCCATTCCATTTTCAAAATCTCGCTAAATTTTGGCTCAAAGGTTGTAGGAGAAAACTAGAAAAAAATAATCCAATTTAGCATAGACAAGCTGAACTTCTGTTGGCTACAAGAAAAAAATTAGGCTTTTGGAATAATGCCATGTTTACAGATGTACTGAGCCATTCATCAATGTACTGAGCAATAGTAAACTCGGCATAAATATTTTCAACAGTAATATTGTTAGGCTTGGCCTATTCTGTATTTCCTTAATGTGTTGATAGTCCCAGTTCTATTCCTATGGCCTGATCCTATTGAATATCTGTATATAGCATAAAGTACCCTCAAAATTTACCAGGAAAGCCAAGAATTGAGTAGGCATGAAAATTCATCTATCCTCTCACCTCTGTATATTAGGGTTGAGTCAGATGGTTAGAAAATATTTTTATTACATAGAAAATGTTGACATATTTCATTTTCATCAACATTTTCTGCAAAAAATATTAACTTTTAGATAACAAAAATCAAGGTTGTTTTGGGGGGGGTTGTTTGTTTGTTTGTTTTTGTTTTTTGTTTTTTCCAAACCCAGATGTTTATAGTTTTCTGACCCCCCAAAAGTCAACATTTTCCATGGAAGTCAGACACTTTTTGTGACGAATTTCATTTAATTGAGAACCCAATTTTTCATTAAAACACTGTTGGTGGAAATTTTGTTAATAGCCCCAGTTGAGGCATATTAACAGGACAGTGGAAAAATAAAAAGGGAGGGACATATTTTATTACCAGTGTTTGAGCTTTATGTAGTCTGTGTATAAACAGATAAGTTCAGACATTTCCAGGCATTTAGGTTTGTACCTTTCACAAACATTATATTTGTGAAAGAACCTCAAATGAAAACAAATTGCACTTAATTGTGAAATTATGTTTAAAAAATTCTAATTATCTGCCTCTAGTAGTCTTTTGATGATAGTGTTGTACTAAAATGTTTTGCAAAATCAAAATAACATGACTGCAATTTTAACTTTCTTTCAACCCATAAGCAACATTAATTTGGAAAGTAATTTATTTATTTCTAAAAAAGGAACAGCCAATATGAAAATTCAGGAATCCTTTCTCTCTTTAATACATTTTACTGAGTTGACTTATATTCCTTGACCTTTTCGTAGAGTCCTATATATGTTCTTTAGATAGCTTAATCTCCTTTATAATATTTTTTATGCTGCTAATAGTTCAGGGTTTTTGAATGGCATTTGTAATTTAGTAAGCTTTTTATATGCATGACATGCCACTTACAAAGGTAAGTTTTAAACACTTCAAAAATTGTGCATCTATTCAGGAAGGTATTGATACCAGTACACATAGCAGTCAAGTTAGCTTTATTAGATGGGTGGCAAATATTCAACACAGTTCATGGAGATTTGGTTGGCTGACTCCAATTAACATTAATGAGGGTTTCTGAGGTTAGATTCTTACATATAACACTGAAAAATTACCCGAGAGTACCAAGTGATATTTACTGATTCCAAGCTTGTAGGTATTGCACAACAGGTTTTTTCCCCCATTGGCTATATTTGGAGTTCTTTATTATTAGGTTTAATGGCTAAAAATTTAAATGACCTTTTCAAAGAGGTGCCAGCTACTGATCCATGACACCCTTCAAGTCAGCCATTGATATAAACTGTATATATACTTTTCAACACTGTGTGATTGTGGGTGCTAATAATCAGTTAAGCATGCATTCATGCCACTGAACATTTGGTGATGATGCTGTGAAGAGGCCATACATTGCCAGACCACTTCAGTTCTTTCCACTAAGCCCCAGGGTCCTTTGAGAACAGAACTCTGAGGAGGGAGGAGGCTTGGCTGGCAGCGTAACTATACAGAGGCAACACTCTCAACAAACCATGGATACTGGTAAGAAGCTTTCATTCTTATAGGTGGTCTCTGCATATTCCTGCTCGTAAAAATCAAGCAAATAGTACAGCATCCAGAGAGAAGGTGTGGTGAGGAGGAGGAGTAAAACAGGGATTGTAGAACTGTCCTCGCACAGGGAGCATCTGATCTAGGTGCCATGTCAAGAGAACAGTCCTGTGTAAATGTGTTGTATAGCAGCTGTGCAGATATCTAAGGGCTAGATACTGGCACTCCGTCTCATGGTAAGGAGTACCTTACTCCGTAAATAATCTCAGTGATTGCAATAGGACTGTTTGCAGAGCCAGGTACAATTCAACACAAGAAAGGATGTCAGAATCTGAGCCTAAGATGGAAATATTAAGAAGGCAGGTCATTGATGGCACTTTGGTCCTAACAGACAAAATCCTGAGAGCCTTAAGTACTGTCATTCTAGCTAAGGCATAACAGGATTCTGTGCATAAACTAATGTATTTAGCCAGCCCCTTTTTATTACTCTCCAAAAGATACCCAGTCTTGCTGACTTCTCAACGGTCAGAGTTCTAACCAAATGAGAAGTAAAGCCCCTCTTGACATCTAGGCATGGAGCCTGATCCCCACCATTGTGCAAATGAGGCTTTGGAAAGAAAACTAGGAGATTAATGGTCTGATTTAGGGAACTGTACACTATCTCTAGCAAAAAATTAGTTGAGGATACAGGATAACTTTGACCCTGTGGAATTATAGTGAAAGGAGGATCAGCCACCAAAACCTTCAATCTAAACTGCACAACAGTATTAAAACTACCTAAAATGAATCCAAACCATCTGCATTGTCAGTAACTACAACAACTAATAGAAGCTTGTATTATATTAATTAAAAATAATAAGATAAACTCACTGGGTAGAGAAGCAAGGTTCCTAGACCTGCAGATAGCTGCAGAAAGGAAGGACAGAGGGTGGAGAGCCTGCACGGACTCCCATAACCTTGACTCTGAATGCTTGGTGCCACAAATTATCCCATCAAGCATATCCTGGATAAGATGATATATACTTCTAGAACATCTCTCCTTCACAAGCTCTAGACCATGCCTGGTTGCCGTCTCTTTTCTTTCAACTATTCCAGGATGGCATCAATTGTACTCCTTCTTGGCATAAATCCATGCTGACTATTCCAAAATTCAACTGTTTCATACAGGCGCATTTCAATAATTGCTTCCTGTACTTTCATATCATGCAATTGTAACGTCAACAGACCCCATTCATTGGCATTGAACCTGGGACCTCTGGAGTTTAGTGCATGAGCCTCTACAGCATGATCTAAAAGCCAACTTGCTGTTAGCTAAGGCTGTAGAGCAGACTCATTTTATCTCTCTCTTTAAGTGGTTTCGGTGCCACTAGATGGGGCAGAAAACCACACCCAGAGGGTGTGTGGGTTACACAATGTTAACTTAATTGGGTAAGAATTAGCTTACAGTGTAATATTTTCTTTATGCTTAAAAATGGGCACCACAAAGCTTTTAAGCCATTCATCCAGTATGTTCTTTTTCTTAAGAATATCATTGAACAGACATGTAAAATACTTGACACCTTCACTTCCCAATGACTTCAGAGCATCCACCATTACTTCATCAAGCTCAGGTGCTTTCTACTTTTTAATTTTCCTAAGTGCATCTACAACCTCCTCTTCCTATATAAAATCTATCACATCCTGGTTTGTCTTACGTGTTCTTAATTCCTTCCTTGAGTTCTTATCATTCATTACTCTTTTAAAATAATCACTCCAGACCTTTTTAATTGATTAACCATTACTTTGCAATATACCATGGTCTTTTCTAAGATAACCAAATGCATTCACTTCCCTCATCATTTTCTCCCTCCTCTTAGCAAGTTTGTGAATGAACTTTTCTCCCTTATATCCTCCTAATTAGTTATATAGCTCATCACAGTTATACAGCCATTTTTTTTAGCTGTCATAACATTTCTTTTAGCCTCCTTTTTTTGGTTTCTTGTATGATTTCCAGGTAACTTTACTGATTTTTTTTTCTTCTAGAGTGTGGAAGCATATGATGATTTTTTTGTTTGTTTGAGGTGGTCCTTCTGGAGTATGTGAAGTGCAGTAAGTGGTTCCTCTATTTTTTTGAAATCCTTCTGTTCAGCATATTTGGAGTTGTATGTAGTAGTCAGAAGGTTATAGATGGTGAGACCTATGGGGATGATGTTTTGTTTATTGCATTTGCTCAGGAAGTAGATGTCACTGTTAAGTTTTGCTTCCTTTTTCTTCATGTTGTGGATTTTCCATTTCAGATAGCAAAATTCGATATCTTCTATTGTTACATGAAGTGTTGTTGTAGCAGTCCCAGGATATTAGAGAGACAAGGGGGTGAGGTAATAACTACACTGGATTTATGGTTTAATACAACAATATATAATCCACTAACAATGCCCCCCGCTGTCCCTCTCCTCTTTATTTCCTCCCTATCACTGGAGGGCTGTTAATGGGCCACTTCACCTTCAATGGTCCCTTGAAATATGTGTTAACTATTTATGCTGAACAATCTGTTCCAGCTTGTATTTAGCTGTGATACTCATAGGCCTTGTCTACACTACGGCTTAAGTCGATGTAAGTTACGTCACTCAGAGGTGTAAAAAACCCACCCGCCTGAGCAACTCAACTTACATCGACTTGATATGGTGTCTACACAGAGCTATGTTGGCAGGAGATGCTCTTCCCTCAACATAGTTTCCGCCTCTCATTGAGGTGGATTAATTATGTTGATGGGAGAGTGCTCCCCCATCGATTTATTGCATCTTCACCAGAACTGCTAAATCGACACTGTTGCGTGGCTTGCTGCAGCACCGATTTAGCTCGGTAGTGAAGACAAGCCCTGAATAAGTTTCCCAGACCTGAAGAAGAGCTCTGCATGGCTCGAGAGCTTGTCTCTCTCACCAACAGAAGCTGGTCCAATAAAAGATATTACCTCACCCACCCTTTCTCTCCAATATCCTGGGCCGACACAGCTACAACACTGAATACAGTAACCAAAATTTACAGATAGGCAAAGTAAGAAAAATGCTGCTTGAGAACTTATTAGCGTTTGATTTAATTCTATTTACTTTGTATATTTTAACATGTAATGTTGACAATTTGTGTTTTAATGGTTATAAGGCTTTACATTTTTGAATCTCAGTGTGTACTGTCATTAGATAATGATTGTGTGATCACCCACAATTTCCTGCAACTGTGAGAATTTAAATAGTTAAAAATTGAAAAACAAGCTTAAAATAAATATTGATATCTGCCAAAATGATATAAAATAATTGAATTCCACATGCCTACACAACTGCCACATTTTCTGGATTTTTTGTTTAGACAAGAATGAGAGGATATTTTTTCCAGTTCACTACCTATTACTGTACAGTGATCTAAAATAACCTTCTCTATGTAAACAGTATAATTTGCTAGAATTGGTTCATCTTTTTTACATATTAGCCTAGTATTACTAACTCCTGCCATTTGAGGAAATATATCTCTAATGTGAAAAATAGCTTCAGACAGACACCGAAAGAAAAACTTGGTAGAAAAATAATCAAGGGCACACATTATATAAGTATTTTCCCATTCTTTTTGTTTGTTTTGATTTTTTTTTAACTTTTGGTACACTTCTACTTTGGCTAAAAAAACAGAATTAAGTTATCAGAAGCTCATCAATGAAAAGTGGTTATTGCTTCAGAATATGCCCACATCTCTCAGAATAGCTCTTTGGGACTGTTGTAACTTAAGGTGGAATTTAACTTACTGTGTCTATTGTGGTTTGTCAGTGAAATGGAAAGAGTGGTGTGTGTATATAGGCTGTTTACATGCAAAGTGGATAGCTAAATGTAAGCCAGTCAGCTAATCAAACATCTTTAAAGCCTGCATTTTACCTGATAGAGTCAACATGCATAGCAGAGAGCTTGGCAGGTGAAAATTAGGGAGAATAGCTTGCTATCCCAAGAAAATTGCTTTTCAATTCTCCATAAATTGTTGTGATCTAGAACAGCATTATAAAGATTCAAGCTGAATATAAAAGAGATTTGAGTTAAAAAGGGAGAGAGAGAGCAAGGAAGAGAGTGAAAAAGAGAAGATGAGAATTGAACAAGATCCTCATGCAATGGTAGTGTATATTGATAAATATTATATAATTCATGAAACTGATTACAAAATCTGTCCCATAATATAAAGTACATTGTATCAGTTTTACCAGTGTAGTCGGTTTCATCTGTCTGTCTTTTCTTTGTTGTATGCTGTGTTGTACTCATGTCAGTCCCAGGCGACAAGGAAACCTGCATGACACTTCCAAAAGACAAGCCTCAGAGCTTAAATTCATAACTATGATACTAAAAATCATGGTCTTAATAAAGACACAACATTTATGGGTTATTACAACAATCTGTAACCCACTACCCCCTCTCCCCTTTAACTTATTACTATAGGGGTGTTAACAGGCCACTTTGACTTGAATGGCCATTTAGAATCAGTGGCGTAGCCAGGTTTAGAGCACAGGGGGAGCGGAGCTAAAAAAAGGCACAGGGAGCGAAAAGCGTCGGGAGCAAAAAAAGGTGCCGGGAGCAAAAAAAAATTATCCGCTTTGGCTGCAGCATAGGAGCAAAAGGCGTCAGAGCACAAAAAAGGCGCCGCTTCTGCTAAATGGGGGAGCAGCCGCTCTCCCTGCTCCCCCCCGGCTACGCTACTGTTTAGAATATGTGCAAACTACTTATGCTAAACTGTCTGTTAGAAATTGATGTAGCTGTGCCACTCTGAGGGTATGTCTACGTTGGCAAGTTTCTGCGCCACAAGTTATACCACTTCTATTAAAGCGCTGGAATTAAACTGCTGTTGCACGTCCACACTGTGCTCCTTGTGACGCTGGCGCGCATCCACATTAGCAGCTCTTGCAACGGCAAAGACAGCAGTGCATTGTGGTAGCTATCCCACTGTGCAACTGGTCACAGGGTGCTTTGGGAAGGGTTTGTGATGCCTCATGGGGCAGGCACAGCATCACACGATGCGGGTTTCCCAATTCTATTGTTCTATTGGCATCCGACTACATTGCCAGCTGCTTTTCAACTGAAGTCATGGGGGGGAGTGTGTGACAGGGAGAGTGTGTGTGTGTATGGATGGCGGGGAGAGAGCCAGTGTGTTTTGGGGGACAGAGTGTGTGTCAGAATGCTGTCTTGTAAGTTCAGACAGCGGCAGAAAGCAACCAGTCCTGAGGGAGGGGGAGGGGGAAACCCTGACATCAGCCCCGCCTCCCTCCCTGGGCTCTCTGCACAGCAATCTCTCTCTCTCTCTCTCTCTCTCTCTCTCTCTCTCTCACACACACACACACACACACACACACACACACACACACCTGCCTCTGTGTTCAACAGCACGAGTATTCCACATTAATTATTTGCTTTGTGTTCTGCAGCAGATCAGCACAGCACGCAAGGGCTGTCAGACACGGTGCTTTGAAAGGGGAGGGGGTGCATGTCTTCAGGGCACCCGAGTTCAAAACAATGAGCAGAGCCGTCACTTGAGGCATTATGGGACAGCTCCAGAGGCCAATTACAGCGCAGAAAGCAATCAAGTGTCTACTATTTTTGGCAATACAGCGCTGGAGCCTCTGCGCAAATAGCCTTATGACTCTCGTCGAGGTGGGGTTTTTTTTTAGTGCTGCAACTGAGGAGTTTTTGCACACAAAGTGGCTTGGCAGTGTGCAGCCAAACTTACACGTCTGCAGTTTGAGCGCAAAAAGCTGCTTCACTGCGCAGAAACTTGCCAGTGTAGACAAGCCCTGAGTACGTTTTCCAGAACTGAGGAAGAGCTCTGTGTAGCTCAAAATAATGCCTCTCTCACCAACAGATATTACCTCAGATTGTCTTTCCTTTGAATTAAATGCACTCATGTTATATGCTACTACTTGCAAATATTCCGGTTAGCATTCATGCCTTTAGCTAGGAACTCAGACTGTTAGACCTGCATTGTCAGCCTTGATCATGTAAAATACTCATAATATTTGTAAGAAGATATCTACCTGTCTACATTATTGATTCTGATCTTAATCTAGAATAAATTGCCATAGCTCTATTAAAGTAAACGGAGCTATGTCACTGTACACTAGTGGAGGATCTGGCCTTATGATCTTCTATTATCTATCCATGTTCAAAATGTTCTTTATGAATATGGGTTGAGTCACTCTCTGCTCAAGTTTTAAAATAAATCAAAGATATTTATAATATTGTTTCTGCCATATACACTTTCTGTGAATCAGTATGTCTAATCTAAGCAGCCTTTATTGATGAGCATATCTAAAAATTCCTGGATTGTATATTTAAACCATGTTAATTAAGTCCTTACAAAATGACTTATTGTCAATTGCTTGCTTTCCAGGACAGATAAATATATATATGGGAATATTAATAACAACATAGCACAAAATGGATTAATTTTTTTTCACAAAAGACTGTTGAATTCTCTTGATAGCAAAATTATTTTAATTGATGTTTTATTTTTACATGAAATGTAAAAGTTAGATAAGGATCATACACACACACACGTCATAGTCTTTTAAATATGAATTTGTCATAAGATCTTATGTGGAAAATGTTATTTATTTGTTTGAGTATCAAGAATATGGTAGGTGCTATGAAATACACATAAATAAGGACAGTACCTACCTCAAGAGCGTCATATAGACACATTAAAGAAAAGTCACACGAGGAAATCCAGATGTAGGAATAACTTAGGTTGTTATAGGAAGAGCTGGTAATGCTGTTTATTATTCAGGTTGCCTGATACTTCCCATTTTAAGACCCAGTTTTCAATCAATAATAACTTTGCCAAACTTTAACCATTTGGGCTGAAATTTTCCATGCTGGGTCTCTGCCTCAGGCTGTTTTTATTAACCATTATGACTATTATGATTATTAATTTCAGCCAAAATAGTTCAGTTGTTTCTGGAAATAAGGCTAGGGAAAATACGCCCATGTTAAAAGATTCTGGCAACCTTTACTTTGAACTGTTCTAGTGTCTCCATGCTTTGAAGAAGGGGCTTGAAATTTGGCAGGGAGCAGCCTTTGTGTCAGGGACATGTCTTTTGCTATCCCCATGCAAATCCACCCAAATAAGCCTTTGAAAAATTGCAGTTTGCAGATACTCAGTGGAGACTTCTGAGATGTTAGCAGCTAAATCCTTTGAAGATTCCAAGCACATTGATCATGCTCCACCTCAGGACTCAACATAACTTTCCCTGAAATTGAAGCTCTAGGCTGTTGGGCCATGCTGAATCCAATCCAGGTGCCTGAACTGAAAGCATAGAGAATACCTCTCCTGTGCTCCCAATGATCCCCTTGCTGGAACCAGGTAACATGGAGGAAGAAGCTGCCTGATTTGAATGCATAGGTGATTTGAAAGCCAGACCTGCAGGAGGGTCAGAGGAATTGATTGAGACAAGGAGATTGACAAGAGGTACTGGGACGGGAGGTTGGCAGAGGGATAAAGGGAAACTGGGAATGGATGGGAATGCATACTGGGAACCAGTGGGCAGGGGGAGGCTGTGAAAGATTGGGCAAGGAGACGGGGAGTTAGGGAAGGAGACGGTAAGGGGACTTGAAACCAGTGGGTGGGAGAGAGACTGAGATTGGATGCAATTCTGGGGGGAGACTGGGGCTGGTAATTGGTTGGATGAAGGAAGGATGTGAGTGCAAAGGGGAGACAGAGGTCAAGGGTACAGGGTGAGAACTGGCACTGGTTGTACAAAGAGAACAGACAGGCAGCTATGGGGATGGGGAACACACAGAAATTGGATGAGGAACCTGAGGAGGGATATTGACACTGGGAACCAGTGGGGACAGAGAACATGGGCAGAGGAGGAGCAATGGGAATCCAGGGTTAGAGAATGAGTATGATAGAGATTAAAGTACAACCTTGGAGGGGAAAACTGGAAAGGGCTGGTCAAGGAGACAGAGACTGAGACTATGTTGGACACTAAGATGGGAAATCAGAAGGGATGAAACTAGACACCGGTGTGACATTGCACTCCATATGCTTTATGAAAATATGCTTGGAATGTGAATATAATGTAACTGGAATATGCTTTCTGCAAAAGGTCTCTTGTAAGGTATAATTACAAATCTTAAAATCTACTGTGTGATTATCCTATTTTCATGTATGTATCATTCTTGTATCTAAAACTAGAAATATGAAGAAAATAAGAAAGAAATACTTGTGGCACCTTAGAGACTAACAAATTTATTTCAGCATAAGCTTTCGTGGACTACAGTCCGCTTCGTCAGATGCATCCAACGAAGTGGACTGTAGTCCACGAAAGCTTATGCTGAAATAAATTTGTTAGTCTCTAAGGTGCCACAAGTATTTCTTTCTTATTTTCTTTTTGCTGACACAGACTAACACGGCTACTACACTGAAACCTAGAAATATGAAGTTAACTCTAAGGTCCTATTGTAATTATGCAAAGTGTGGGCGATTAATGGGGGTTTAGAATCTTGATGGCGCCCATTGACTAGGACAATTGGCGGTAAATGGCTCTGTTCATCTGAAAGCCTTCCTGTGTACATGACATTGGTAATGAAGAATGAGGTCCCACAGGACATGTGACCAGGTCACATGATACTGGAATCCATCTTAAACCTGGTGCTTTTCCATTTAGAAGGAGGGGTAGGGACACAGAGAGACAAAAGATTCCCGCCTCATGCCAAAGATATAAGATGGGGTGGAACAGAACAAAGGAGGTCCCAGTCATGTGAAATACCCTACTTTTCACCTAAGATGCCTCCTGAAACTAACAAGGACAGTACACCATAGAGATGTTGTGAGGATAACATACATTAAAAATGTTAATAAGAAAGAAAAACTTGTAGCACCTTAGAGACTAACAAATTTATTTCAGCATAAGCTTTCGTGGGTTGTTACCCACTTCATCGGATGCATGGAATGAAACATACAGTACACAGATATTTATACAGTCAGAGAAACATGATAAGGTCGAGGTGCATAGACCAACCTTAAGAGGCGAATTAGTTGAGAGGAACCATAACAGCAGGGGAAGAAAATATTTACCTTCAAGTCAGTGGCACTGCTATGGGTACCCGTATGGCCCCACAGTATGCCAACATTTTTATGGCTGACTTAGAACAACGCTTCCTCAGCTCTCGTCACCTAACACCCCTACTCTACTTGCGCTACATTGATGATATCTTCATCATTTGGACCCATGGAAAAGAAGCCCTTGAGGAATTCCACCATGATTTCAACAATTTCCATCCCACCATCAACCTCAGCCTAGACCAGTCCACACAAGCGGTCCATTTCCTAGACACCACTGTGCTAATAAGTGATGGTCACATAAACACCACCCTATACCGGAAACCTACTGACCGCTATACTTACTTACATGCTTCCAGCTTCCATCCTGGACACACCACACGAGCCATTGTTTACAGCCAAGCTCTAAGATACAACCGCATTTGCTCCAATCCCTCAGACAGAGACAAACACCTACAAGATCTCTATCAAGCATTCTTACAACTACAATACCCACCTGCTGAAGTGAAAAAACAGATTGACAGGGCCAAAAGAGTACCCAGGAGTCACCTACTACAAGACAGGCCCAAAAAAGAAAATAACAGAACACCACTAGCCTTCACCTTTAGCCCCCAACTAAAACCTCTCCAGCGCATCATCAAAGATCTACAACCTATCCTAAAAGATGATCCCTCACTCTCACAGATCTTGGAGGACAGACCAATCCTTGCTTACAGACAGCCCCCCAACCTGAAGCAAATACTCACCAGCAACCACACACCATACAACAAAAACACCAACCCAGGAACCTATCCTTGCAACAAAGCCCGATGCCAACTCTGTCCACATATCGATTCAAGTGATACCATCACAGGGCCTAATCACATCCGCCACGCCATCAGGGGCTCATTCACCTGCACATCTACCAATGTGATATATGCCATCATGTGCCAGCAATGCCCCTCTGCCATGTACATTGGCCAAACCGGACAGTCTCTACGCAAAAGAATAAATGGACATAAATCTGACATCAGAAATCATAACATTCAAAAACCAGTAGGAGAACACTTCAACCTCCCTAATCACTCAGTGACAGACTTGAGGGTAGCAGTGTTGCGACAGATTAACTCCAAAAGCAGACTTCAAAGAGAAACTATTGAACTCGAATTGATATGCAAACTAGGTTGCATTGCGTCCGGATTAAATAGAGATTTGGAATGGCTCAGCCATTACGTTAATTGAATCTATTTCCCTTAAGTTAACGATCCTCATTCACACCTGTGTGACCATCATGTTTATCACTTCAAAGGTTTTTCTTCCCCTGCTGTTATGGTTCCTCTCAACTAATTCGCCTCTTAAGGTTGGTCTATGCACCTCGACCTTATCATGTTTCTCTGACTGTATAAATATCTGTGTACTGTATGTTTCATTCCATGCATCCGATGAAGTGGGTAACAACCCACGAAAGCTTATGCTGAAATAAATTTGTTAGTCTCTAAGGTGCTACAAGTTTTTCTTTCTTATTTTCGTTTTGCTGACACAGACTAACACGGCTACTACACTGAAACCTATTAAAAATGTTGAGGTTCTCAGGTACAGTGATAATGGGGGTGATAGAAGTACCATTGATAGATAGCCCAAAGCCTACATATTGTGCTGATGTTTTATCCGGAGATTGCATCAATCTTGTATGCCATTCTGTAGAACCAGAAATGGGGTCTGATAACTCCAAAGTTTTCAAATATTGGAACTTGTTTTTAGTTCCAGATACTAGATCTCACAGAGACATCTGAGTGATATAAATTTCATATATATTCAGTCCCTTCATATAGATCAATCCTTATCTCAGATCAATATGTACAGACATGAATGGGATTTTTTATAGGTAATTTTGGGGAGGGCTGTCTCTCATACGAACCATGACCAAATGACCCCATATTTGCAACACAAACTTTGTCTCAGATCTTGAACTGGCATTATACATTCCAAGCCAATCATTGTATGTTTTCAGGCTTCAGGATCGATTTAAAATATTATGTTAAATAGAAATAATGTTGCTACTTTACAAAATTAACTATCACTAGCCCATAACAGCAAAGAGAGAAAACAAAACAAAACTGTTGATTTTCCAGGATTTCTGCAAAATATATGGTAACAGAAGAATGAACTTCAACAATGTGAAGGAAAGGCAAGAGAGAAATATGATTTTATATGACATCACCAGAAGTACTGAATAATCAACAAAATGAATAGTTGTGGAGTATTTGTTTATAAAGCAAAGGGAATCAGGAAATGTTGTTATAAAGAATTACCATTCACCTAATTTAAAGGGAAAAAATGAAAATGTGTAAATAATGGAGAAGTTTATATTGTTTGTTTTTATTGGTATGGCACTTTTAATGTCTAAGACTGAATTGTAACCATTTCCTAATATTATATAGCTTGGCCTAAGCAGTTAATAAGGAGAGAGAATGTGTGCACATGTTGAAAACTTCTCTATGCACCATTTCAGATGAAGCAGGTTAAAATTTTAAGAAAAGTGCAAGCTGTTGTCACACAATACTAAAGGTAAAACGAAAAAGTGCACTAAGGAGGAATAAGGTATAACTGTGCTGAATGTGTTGAACAAGAGAAATATTTCATTTATAGATAAGAAAAAGTGTCTGACTGCTTAAGAATGAAAAATCACTCCTGTTTCAGCCTATACAAGAGAAGGCAATAAGTAAACAGTGCATGAACCAAAAATATTCAAAGTTAACTACATTCAATAGAATACATGATGATTGATAGAGTAGGAGAAGATTTGCACACCTAGGTGGCATTTAAACACCCTCTGATATTTCCTGGAGGGAAGGGTTAACCATCTGGTAGAACAGGCCTGTGTCTAGGCCCCCTGGTTCTGGAATTTTAGGATTGCTGCAATGTGCTCTATGTGGGGCTATGTTTTGGGATGATTCAAAAGCTAAAATCAATTTAGAATGTTGCTGCCTGTGTATTAAGTGAAGTTGCATGTCGAAAGCACATTCAATATCATCTTCACTGGCTTCCAATCAGAGTGTAGGTGGAATTCAAGGTTTTAGCTTATAAAGCTATAAATGGTTTGAGATCTGTACCTGCCACTGTAGAGATCAGTAGAGATTTCTCAGTATAAATTGAAGAGATAGGTACTGTGAGGGTGTTCTCTGTGATCCTTGATTTTTGGACTTCTCTCTCCTTTTGGTCCACCTGAGCCTAGATTTTTTAACCCTCCAAACACATTGCAAAGACCATTGATTTTCCCTCTTCATTAAGGCTGTTGAGGAGCGTGTGGATTGTGGTAGATACATTTACTGGCAGTCTTTTTTGTTGTTGTAATTATTAATGTATGAAGTAGGAGCCCAGAGTACTATCTAGGTTCTCATAGATTTTTTTTTTAAATGTGAAGAAGAAAACAATAAAATGTACAGCCTGGTGAGCACTCAGAGCAGACAGCCATGCTAGAGGCATTTTGTTCCAAAAGACTCTCCACCCCACAGCAGCTATCCAGACACCCAACATGTCAACCCTAATAATTACTGTGGGAGGAGCTCCTATTTCTCTTGAGGCAGGTGGGAGAATTGGTAATGATATTGCCACCACTGCAGTTGCTTCACTCCAGGCGCTTGTTCTGACTCACCACTACAACTGCCGCTTCACCTCAAGTGAGTCAGATGTTCCCTAAGGACGCTCCCTGAAGTGGCAGCAGTTCTGGGTTGGTATGGTCAGTGGAAATAAAAAGTCAAACAATGTTATCTAGCCAATGAAAGGGAGAATAGTAGAATTATGGCTCTTAATAAATCAGATACAGGAAATGTAATTACAGCTCCAGGTTAAACAAATGATACCTTTACATGGTTTTAGCAACACTTATATAGATATGCAACAACTAAAGACAAGTAGACTTACTGGAACTTCTTTGAATGAATTCATACTAATGACTTTTCTTAGGATCCTAGGACCTGCCATTCTGGGCCAGACCAGTAGCCTGTCTCTGACATCGGTCAGTATTTGATGCTACTGAAGAATGTCCAAGTGAGCAGTTATGGAATAATTTGCCCAGAGGGGAAGTTTCATCCTAACCTTTATCATAAAAGCTACATGCCACAAAGCGGAAGAGTTTATAACCCTTGTAAACTATATAAATATATACTTTCTGTCATAGCCATGGATATTCTCCTTTTTATATAATTTAGGTATAGATCCTTTTTATGAATCCTGCTAAGCATTTGACCTCACTGACCCTTGTGGCTATGGGTTCCATAAGTACATTATGCAGTTTGTAAAAAAGCATTTCCATGGATTAGTTTTCAAGTGTTTGCATCTCATTTTCATTTGTTGTCCCTTGTTCCTGCATTATGGAAGGAGTAAATAGGAGCGCCCAATACACTTTGCCTACACCATTAATTGTTTTGTATAACTATCATGTCCCCTTTTGTCATCCATATACAGACTTCAAAATGGTTTACAAACATTAATCAGTTAAGATGCAGAATATCCCTGAGATGCTATCCACTTGTGCAGAAGGAGAAACATGAGGTGCTAAGAGGTTAAGGCTGCACGGGGCACAAGAGAGAAGAGAGGAAGAATGAAAGAAAGGATTCTAGGTCAGAGATTCCCTACCACTAACCTTGCACAGGGGACAGACACAGTCCAGGATTTGCAATTCCTGGGCAGAAAGACTAGAAAAATCGAATGCTGATAGGAACCCCAAGGAGATCAGTGGCCCCCTCCCTTAGTACATCTTTCTGCCTACCCTCTGCCCTCAGTGGAGCTCAGCTACTGTAGAAAGCACACAATACACCATGTTAAAAGGTGTAGCAGTGGTCACTGCTTTGTGTTCTCCTCCAGTGCTTCCAGAGGCAAGTTACCTCACACAGAAATAATGGTTTCAGAAACTTCTGCTAGGGTAGTGTACTTCTGCATGGGTTTAAAAGCCATAGCAGAGTCCTAAGAGAGTTTTCTCAGTTCACACAGGAAGCTTAATGTTCTACTTGTGCCTACTATAAAATTAATAATAAAAATAATAATAATCAACTGTTTACAAAGGAAGAGCTTTCGGAGCTCTAAATGGCAATGGTTTTTTTTTTAATAGGTGCACTCCTGCTTCGAATAATCTGGATTTAAAATCAAACAGAAAGTTAATTTGTAGACAAATGAAGTTATTTATAAGGGGCAGGATTCACTTGCTGTGGTTTCACCAGTAGAAGCCAGAGGTATACAAGCTGAAGGGCCCCAGTAGCAGAAAGCCCACCAGGACAGTTGTGGTCACCATTGTACAAGCAATGCACAATCCTGACTCCACCAGGGGGCTGGGATCCTTTGAAAGAAGTAACTAACAAAATCTCCAATGGTTATGGACATGACCTGTATTTAAATAGGTATTAACTAAGTATCTCCAGTCTCTACAGATTTTTGGAAGGGTACAGAAGCAGAGACAATATTTACAGAATGATGAAAGAAGCAGAAAGAGAATAAAAAGAAGCAATAAGAAATCTAACAGACTTATGTCTACAGTTCATCTTCAAAATGAAACCCTTTAGAACAAACCAGATTATTTATGACTGAAATAGCAGAGAATAACTTCTCCTGCAGCTGAGAAAAGTTTCTGGCACCTCTCCTTTGGTTATGTTCGATTACCCAACTCCTTTGAGAAGAAAACAGAATTTGTATGAACGTGATAACACTAGAAGTTAGTGCTGTACAGTACCAAGTAATACAAGAATATTTATTTTACATGACCTACAGGGAAGAATGGCAAGGAAAGAATCAAAGGAAAAGTTAATAATGAGAATGTCTCAGATAATCAAACAATTTATTTTAACATGTAAGAATATGGAAAGGAGAATATGAATGCTGTAGCTTTTGATATAGCCTAATATGTAAGAAAGGCAGTTTTTAGGAGATGGTGGTTTTATTCATGGATTAATAGCTAGTAATAACAGTTGGATTATAGATAGATTAATACTGTGTTTTGTAGTAGTCATATATATATATATATATGGGCAGTCAAGCGATTGAAAAAATTAATCGTGACTAATCGTGAGATTGATTGCGCTCTTAAACAAAAATAGAAGGCCATTTATTTAAATATTTTTGGATGTTTTCTACATTTTCAAATATATTGATTTCAATTATAACACAGAATACAAAGTTTACAGTGCTCAGTTTATATTTATTTTTATTACAAATATTTTCACAGTAAAAACAAAAGAAATAGTATTTTTCAATTCATCTAATACAAGTACTGTAGTGCAATCTCTTTATCATGAAAGTTGAACTTACAAATGTAGAATTTTGTACAAAAAATAACTGCATTCAAAGCTAAACCAATATAAAACTTTAGAGCCTACAAGTTCACTCAGTCCTACTTCAGCCAATCACTAGACAAACAAGTCTGGTCACAATTTGGAGGAGATAATGCTGCCCGCTTCTTGTTTACAATGTCACCTGAAAGTGAGAACAGGTGTTCGCATGGCACTGTTGGAGCTGGCGTCACAATATATTTACATGACAGATGTACTAAAGATTCATATGTCCCTTCATGCTTCAACCACCATTCCAGAGGACATGCATCCATGCTGATGATGGGTTTTGCTCAGTAACAATCCAAAGCAGAGTAGACCAATGTATGTTCATTTTAATCATTTGAATCAGATGCCACCAGCAAAAAATTGATTTTTTTTTTTTTTTGGTGCTTTGCGTTCTGTAGTTTCCTCATCAGAGTGTTCTTCTTTTAAGATTTCTGAAAGCATGCTCCACACCCCATTCTGATAAGATTTTGGAAGGCACTTCTGATTCTTAAACCTTGGGTCGAGTGCTGTAGCTATTTTCAGAAATCTCACATTGGTACCTTCTTTGCATTTGTCAAATCTGCTGTGAAAGTGTTCTTAAAACGAACATGTACTGAGTCATCATCCTAGACTGCTATAACATGAAATATATGGCAGAATGTGGGTAAAACAGAACAGGAGACATACAATTTTCCGCCAAGGAATTCAGTCACAAATTTAATTAACGCACTATTTTTTAACAAGCATCATCAGCATGGAAGCATATCCTCTGGAATGGTGGCCAAAGGATGATGGGGCATACAAATGGTTAGCATATCTGGCACGTAAATACCTTGCAGTCCCAGCTACAAAAGTGCCATGCAAATGCCTGTCCTCACTTTCAGGTGACACTGTAAATAAGAAGCAGGCAGCAGTATCTCCTGTAAATGTAAACAGACTTGTTTGTCTAAGCAATTGGCTGAACATGAAGTGGACTTGTAGGCTCTAAAGTTTTACATTATTTTTTTTTCAAGTGCAGTTATGTAACAAAAATATATATACATTTGTAAGTTACACTTTCACAAGAAAATACAGTACTTGTATGAGGTGAATTGAAAAATACAATTTCTTTTGTTTTTTTTCATTTTACAGTGCAAATATTTGTAATAATAATAATAATAATAATAATAATAATATAAAGTGAGCACTGTGCACTTTGTATTCTGTGTTGTAACAGAAATCAATATATTTGACAATGTAGAAAAAGCATCCAAAATATTTTAAAATATTCAGTTGGTATTCTGTTATTTAACAGTGTGATTAATCACAATTAATTTTTTAATCACAATTAATTTTTTTGAGTTAATCACGAGTTAACTGTGACTAATCAATAGCCCTTATATTGACCCTTAATCCTTTTGTAGAATATTTTAAGTAGACAAATACCTACACATAGGAATCATTGAAGCGCTATAGTTTGCATTCCTGCTCAGGAGTTAGAATCATTAATTATTATTTATTTATTTTATTACTTGCTTACTTGGATTTATTTAAAATGCCCTCATCCAAAGTCATGGAAAAAGACACAATCTATCAGTAAACAAATTGCAATAAACAACTTGGACAACTGTACAAACCAAAACTGAAACAACATGGTAGAGGGTTGCTGGAGCAGCCCTGTGACTGGCTTTAAAATTGGGAATTGAATTTCATGCCTACCAGCCCCATGCAGTGTCCAGCACAAAGCACATTTGCTTCTTGCTTTTTCCAGAGAGACTGACATGAACCTATTCTGAAAGAGTTTTGTGAAGAAGAAAAAAAAGACTTTGCTACAAGAGATATATCTTCACCGGTTTGTTTAATGGAGTTTCCAGAACTTGCTTACAGGAAGGATGTTTTATACAAAAAAGTAGATTTTTGATTAATTTTTGTAGCCTGCAAAAGGATTTTATACAAATAGATGAAATAAATGTAGTCAAACTTTACTAATTCTGGGTCACTGAGAACGAAAATGATGCTTAAAATTGTTGATTGGCTCTAGTTTTCAAGACATGCTATTGGGTCAGTATATACGACCCTTGACTTGGGAATGGCGGAGGATAAGTGAGTTATAAAGGAAAGGGATCTCAATTTAAACCAGAAATGACTCAAATACATCTTTGACTGGATCTATGAATAAATCTATGACTGGGTTTGGACAGTACTTGCTTTTTAGGCAAAACAATGAATGATGCAATCTGAAGCTGGTAATGCGTCATACATGATATGAATTGCATCATGTTATTCCTAGAAGTCATGGATGATGCAATCATAACGAAGCTTACATCACTCTGCTGAACAAATTGCCCTATATCAGCTCTAGAAATCATACAGTGTCGTGCTCTCTTATTTGTCAGTGTTTGATTTTGCCAAGGGACACATTTCTGTTTAGCCAAAGTGAGCAGAGATGCCTCGTACTTGTGTGAACAGTGCAGATAACTTCTGCTATGTTTGTGGCGAAGTGACTTTTGCATCACAAAAGTGCAGTATAACCACTATGGTTAAGAAAGCCTATCACCTTTCCTTTGGCTGCAAAATTGGAGATCAGGACAAGAAGTGGGCCCCACACATATGCTGCAACACTTGTGCAAGAAATCTTTGCCAGTGGTTGAACAGGAAAAGGAAATCGATGCCTTTTGCAGTGCCAATGATTTGGAGAGAGCCAACAGATCATACCAGCAATTGTTACTTCTGCATGGTGCCTCCAGTTGGGAAAGGTGCGTCGAAGAAGAAAAAGTGAACTGTGCATTATCCAAACATTCCATCAGCTATACACCCAGTACCCCATGGAGAAGGACTGCCTGTTCCTGATGCACCAGAATCATTCTCACTTGAGTCAGACGAGGAAGAGGAAGAGGATGAAACTGCTGGTCCTGAACCATCAATGTCACATGACCCACATTTTCTCCCATCCTCCTCCTCCGAACCACACCTCATAACACAAGGTCAACTGAATGACCTTGTCAGGGATTTGGAACTACCCAAGAGTAAGGCAGAGCTTTTGGGCTCCAGACTACAGCAGTGGAATCTCCTGGCAGGTGATGGTAGGGTTTCCATGTTCCGTGACCGTCAAAAGGATCTTGTCCCATTCTTCTTCATGGAAGGTGATCTTGTAGCCTGCAACAACATTGATGGTGTGATGGCAGCCCTCAACATCGTTCACGATCCAGATGAGTGGAGACTGTTCATTGATTCATCGAAGACGAGTCTTCAAGCTGTTTTACTGCATAATGGCAATGTTTGGCCATCAATTCCAGTTGGTCATGCAGTCCATATGAAGGAAACCTATGACAACATGAAACAACTTTTGAGGTGCATAAACTATGACCAACATGAGAGGCAGCTTTGTGGCGATTTGAAGGTTGTTGCTCTCTTGCTTGGTCTGCAGACTGGATACACAAAGTACTGCTGTTTTCTCTGCGAATGGGATAGTCGTGCAAGAGATTCCCACTACATCAAGCAAGATTGGCCACTCCGACAGTCATTGGAGCCTGGGAGGGAAAGTGTTCAGCATCCACCACTTGTTGAATCAAGGAAGATTTTGTTACCACCCTTACACATCAAGCTGGGTCTGATGAAGAACTTTGTCAAGGCCATTGACAAAACACAAGCAGCTTTCAAGTACCTCCGTGGAAAATTTCCAAGGTTAAGTGAAGCTAAGATAAAGGAAGGTGTCTTTGTTGGTCCTGAGATTCGTGAACTTCTTTGAGATGATGTATTTGACCATGCACTGCGTGGCAAGGAAAAAAAGGCATGGAAAGCCTTCCAGTTAGTGGCAATACATTTTCTCGGAAACAACAAGGCAGACAACTACAGGTTGTTGGTGGAAAACCTCCTCAAGGCATCCAAAAGCCTTGGTTGCAACATGTCACTAAAGAGACATTTTTTGCACTCTCATCTAGATTTTTTTCCACCGAACTGTGGAGCAGTGAGCGACGGGCACGGCGAGCGATTTCACCAGGACATTGCAACAATGGAGAAACGCTATCAGGGCAAATGGAGCCCATCAATGCTTGCAGACTATTGCTGGACAGTGACAAGAGATGCTCCATTTAATGAATACAAGAGACAAGCCAAGAAGCGCCGAGTAGACACTGAATAGGACTAAACTATGTACATAATAGTTTTTTGCCTTTTGTTTCATAATAAATTTTATTTATAGAACCCCTTTGCTGATTTTTAAAGTGTTACATAAACAGGACAGGTGAAATAGTATCATGTAAAGCAACCATAAACACATGAAAAGACCTAGATTTACAATTTATGATTAAAACTCTACTATCTACACAATATACATAGATATAAAATGTAAAAACTTAAATATCTTAGAAACAGTAGCCAAGTAGTTGTTTTAATTGTCATATTTGAATGCAGCACATCAAAATACATACTAAATAGCACATTTTATCTCTGAAGCAGACGACTTCTCAAAAATTGTAGACCAGTGTTATTGTAGTGAGGAGAGGGGAATCTTTATGCAAGGGAGCATTCAAATAACTAGCAAAAGTAATCTTTAAGATGTTATTGAATCTACCCTTGTAATTTCCTTAGAAAGTATTGCTTCAGGTTCTCATCTATGCTGAATTGCTGTAATATGCTGCTGGTAATTGGATATTGATTCAAGCTGTCAATGGATACACCACCTACTGTCCTTCTCCATGCAATGAGAAATGTATTAAGTCAGAATTAATCTTGGGACTAGTTTCAAATAGTTACATTTTATTTACATACTGTCAGTAACAAAAGAAAATTAATCCAGTTAGAAATTTAAAGGGTGAAAATAACTTTTAATGGTAAAATTAGGTCACCAAGAATACAAGTCCTATTCTTTTCCTCATTGCAATTTTGCAATTTAATAAATATTTAATATCTTTATTATCCAATAGTATATGTATCTGTCTTATCAACAACTATAATTGAATCAAATATTGACAGTGATAGCTAGGAACAATTTTCACTCATGTAGTTTGCATCAGAAGTTACCACAGGAAAAATATCAACTTTCCTCAGTAACCTACCAGAACTCTTGTTTTGAGAGATCATAATATAACCTTTAGAATTATCCATTACACTACTAACTGCAACAGTTGACACTCAAAATGACTAATGAACATTCTTTGAAATATGTGTTTCTTGGAGCATTATGAAGTTTTTTGTGTTTTTATCTGTTAACATTTATATTGAGATGGGTGGAATGTTGAGAATTAGCTGATATTCAAACACATAGCAGATAAATTCCACTTCAGCATACCTAGAATGATCAGCAGTGATCAAGCATTTAATTTTTTTAAAGGGTTTTGTTTAATTCTAAATATCTCTTCTGATCCTAGTTAATAAAATACTCTATGTTTAACCATAATGTATAAATGTCCAGACAATAGAGAATTAATCAATTAAGGGCCCGATCAAAAGCACATCGTGGTCATTAGGAGTCTTTGCATTGAATGTAGTGGACTTTGGACCATTAGGCCCAACCCTGAACCTCTAGCACTAATCTGCTAACAATTGTTCTTTGGAGCTCCTGAAAGCTCCCTTTTCAAATGTTGTTATCAAGGTTGTAGTGATTTGTTTACTCTGATGCCCTCCCTGATTATTAATACATCATTCTGACCAAAGGAAGTGTTGCCAACTCTTGTGTTTTTATTGCGAGTCTCACAATATTGGGTATTTTCCATAAAGTACCAGTTCCTGGAGTCATGTAATATGTGAGAATCTCAGCTTTCATATGTACAAAAAATATATTTCAAACCCTTCATGGCTGCAGATAAATGTCTGAGAACCTGAACCCTAAAGGCTCCCAAAATAGAAAGAAAATAATACATTTAGATCTATTTTATTGTATGTATTAAATCTGATTATTTTTAAATTTAATCTCATACATTGTTTAGGACCTGATAAGATTTTTGAGTGTTCAAGTTTGGCAATACTGCAAAGATGATGTTATCCTTGTGCTCATAAAAATACAGCCGAAGAGTACTTTGTTTGCCTTTGGAATGGCCAAGATTGCACCATGAGAATTGTTTACAAATTCTCAGGGTCATTGGATTTATTCTAATCTAATGTGGGGAAAGTGACATAGAAAAGGGATGTAGTTTACAAGTGATTTAGAAAGGTGTTCCAAATATGTCTCCGATAAGCATTGTATCACATCACAAAGTGTATGGTAAAGTGTCATATTACTACAAACATTCATATACACCTTTAAAAAGCCCCAGCTCTGCCACAGATTTCCTGTGTGGCATTGGGCAAGTTACTTAACTTCTCCATGCCATGGCTCCTTATATGTAAAAGAAGGATGATGATAATAATATAAAAGAATTGAGAAGACAAATTCATTAAAGTTTGTGAAGTGATCAGATACTATTGTAATGTGGGCCTTAAATGTACATAGATAAATAGATTAGATTAAAAGTACATAGATTATATGTTTCTGAACTCATGAATCCAGAGAAATCTATTGACTTGAATGGACTGCTCTGGATCTCAGAGTAAACGAGATAATCTTGCTCAATGAATTTACTCTGATACAAATGAGAGCAGAAGCTGGCTCAGGGTTTATTTAACTGAAGTAAAACTGCACACCAAAAATATTAAAAACAAAAACACTGAACACAGTAAACTGACTATGCAGCACAAGTTGCCTGATGTAATACAATATATTTAGTTCTGTAACATACATGATATGGCATCCTGACAAAATCTATTGCAAACAGAATAAACCCAACCAAAAGTGGATGCTTTGAAATTTCTGATTTGGAAGCAATTGGGTAAACGGCACAACGAAGATTTCCCAGGAAGAAAAATCAAATTTTCTTTATAAATAATTGACAGAGAAGTTAATGGCATTGCTGTGAAAACACCTATGGGCATCAAGGCAACAGGAATAAATACCATAATAGTGTCAGCAGCTCTCCAGACATTTGCCTAATGAGATGCTACTTTTATTCTGATAGTTCTGGTAAATTCGTCCTACACTAATTTGGACCAAGTGACTAAAATCAAAGATCAAAGTCAAGCAAAATCTTTTGACTGTGATTACTTTTGCACTAGTAGACATGTCAGAAGTTACATACAGAGAGCTGTGGACCTAACTAAATATGTGATACCATTATATCTTCCATAATGTAATGTTCTCCAGTTATCCTTGTTCTTATGGAATGTAGGTTGGATTGAATAGTCTAGGCCTGATTCTGCAACTGATGAATTAATTTACACCAGTGAGTGCAAAGTTTAAAATGCTGCCACATCAGGTGTTTAACAGCCACTTTTCATAGATGTAAAACACTACTCCAGATGCAAGGCAGTGGCGAATCAGGCCTTCTTCTGTTAATAAATTGCTAAAGGATTCAGCAATAGACAGATAGATCGATAGATCGATAGATAGATAGATCAATTCCTGGATGGAATAAAATATTTTTTCCAGTTAAGACACTGCAAATTTCTTAAATCCCCATGAGCTAGAGGGTTATTCAGTTGTACATGTAGATGCAGTATGCAGTGTATGTAGCAAACTGCCATTTATTAGGAGACTAACTTTTTATTTATTATTCTCTTCCATTTCCAGATTAGGAAGAACCTGATGATGTGAGGTTTACTCTTGGTGGAATTCTGTGCCACTGCATGCGCACAGAATTCATGTTCCCTGCAGATTTCTTTGCTTCCCTGCAGAAAAAAAGACTTCTGATGGGAAGCAAAGGGAATCCATAGGAACGGTCACATGCCCCTCCCCAGCAGCATGGGCAGATCGTTTCAGGTGCCTGGAGCATTCGACGGAGAGGCAAATCACTATGGGAGGGAGGGGGCGGAACTGGGGACACTGGTGGCTCCTACCCTGAGCTGGGCTCAGCTGCTAGTCCCGGCTGGGCTGGGGGCAGGGGAGGACAGGACTTCCACTTCCCCTGCAAGGAGAGGCTGGGACCAGGTCAGATCCACCCCCAGAAACCTCCCCAGCTCTTCACACACATCCCATTTCCTGCCCCCATCACTCCTCAGCTGCAGGGGGAGGGGTCACTGCTGAGCCCCACTCCCTTTGCATTTGTACCCCTACCTCTGCACCCAGACCACCTCCTGATCAGCCCCCCACACTTGAACCCCACCCCAATGAGCCCCTCCCAGAGCGCCCCCTGCACCTGGACCCCGATCCTACTGAGCCAAAACCGGCTGCACCCAGACCCCCACCCCACACCAGCACCCGGACCCTCCTACTGAGTCCTCAGTATCCATAATCCATCGCCAAGCCCCATCTCCCCACACCCAGCACCTTGCCCCGCTGAGCCCCAGCCACCCTCACTTGGACCCCCTCACTGAATTCTATTCCTCCTGCACCTGGAACCCTTCCACGAGCCCCTCTGCATCCAGATCCCAACTGTATCCCCCACCAAGCCACCCATCCCCAGATTACCCCACACAGAACCCTCTCACCCCACACCTAGATCTCCGCACACTAAGTCCCTCCACACTTGGATCCTGCCGAGCTGAGCCTGCCTGCTCACACCTGTATTGGGGAAAGGGCTAGGCGTGTGTTTGCAAGACTCAGTCCCTTTTGCTCATTATACTGGTGCACCTGAGGCACAGGGGCAGGACCCTGGGGTGTTTCTAGGGCAGGACCGGCCCTTGCGCTATGTCAGAGTGTGGTGCAGCATCTGTGTCCAAGGGAGGCTTCAGGGTGATCTCCTACCTCTGTGCAGCCAGCACCTTTGCTCCCCACTGCCATGCTGGAGACTCCCTATTTATTTATTTATTGACAAAATATGCACAATTTTGCAGAATTTTAGAATATTGTGTGCAGATTTTTTAATTTTTTGGTGCCACATTTTAAATGTTATGGCACAGAATTCTTTTGGAAGTAGCAGTTGCAGTATTCCAGTGACTGAATGGACCTTATTTAGCAGCATTTGTGTTTGTAGTCCCCATTAGGTGGAAGAAACCAGAGACAATAGATATGGGGATGGTCTAGGTCTACTTGGTCCCTGCCTCAGAGCAGGGGGTAGTTTAGATGACCACTTAAGGTCCCTTCCAGTCCTGCATTTCTATGAGTCTAGGTGTCTTTGAACAGTCTTAGCAGATATGTCATGATGGCTGAAGCATCTAATGGATAAGGGGAAACACATAAAGCTGGCATATATAAAGCATGAGGAAATAAGGGAGAAGGAAGAGATGGAAAATTAAATTTGTGTGGTGAAGCTGGAGATGGACATTCTAAATCAGGTTATACTTTCACCAGCACCATTCTCTTCACTTTCACTTTTGTAGAAGGAATCTCATTGCACCAAGAAGTCCCTAAACTGCAGTTGCAGTACTCTCTAGTCACTTATTCCAGACTGTTCCAGTCCACTGACTCTTATTTTCTTCTGCTGTTTACTCAAAGCTCCCTGTATTCAAGCATGATATGCAGCTCACAGTTCACACTTCAACCCCTAGTTCCCAGCCTACACAGTTTTCTGGTCCCAAGATCAGACCTTCATTACACTTGCATTTTTCATTGCATCCACACTTTCTTTAGAATTTCTCCTAGGGTGACTGCCTCAAGAGAGGAACAGAGCCAATGGAGATTGGAAGGAGGAGGTGAAGACAGGATCAAAGTGATCTCTCTAGAGTTTCCTGGGTATCTTGTCACCCTCACAGATACCTTTACTGTAGGGTACCATTTGACCGAGTCTTTAAATATTAATACAAGTCTTTTTAAGGAATCAGATGGTATTTAGCTATTTTTTTATTCACTATCTTATCAAACTGAAATCTGTTCAAATTATAATAAATCATCGTACTTGGAAGAGGGAATAAATGCAGTGTCACAGAGCTCACTTTGAGGCACTAAACTGTTGGTAAATGGTTATGTTTTAATGGTGACATCTATTGGAAACCAGCGCAATCCTTGAGATTTGAGGTGATGTGTTCTTTGCACCTAAAATTCTCAAGCAGTAGATATATCACGAGTACCATTTTAGGGCACCACTCTGAATGGCATTTGAGTACAAAATATTAACTTTTAAAAATATGATAGCAAAAGCCTCTTTTTACTTTGTGCTATGGAAAACTATGGCAAGGAGTTATGCTGTTCCCACAAAAAAGTCTCCTGAATGCTGTACCTCCTCAGAGGACTGACAGACCCTAAGTATTCACTATGTGAATATATGTGACATTTGTCATGAAACATCAATCAAGAATCTAATGTTTTTCAGCTTCTAAAAAAATGTTTTGAAGGCTTCCTTTTTATTGTAGTGAGTGGTGCCATTTGAGACATCTGACACAAAAAGGCTATGGTGAATTGACTGATTTTTTATACTATATTTTTCAGATGAATGAGCTGATATGGATATTATGGGAAGCCTTCATGGGTTTGTTTCTAACATCTTTTAGATCTAAAAGGAACTGAAAGGAGATTTAAATGGGTTTAAAATGCCTTTTGTTTTTGCAAAAGAGTACAGAGGTGCTGTATGCATGTGTTGCTTAACAAATTATGCTACACATGTTGGGCCCAAATGGAGCTTCCCCATGATATTTACTGTCACCCCAAGATACCGGGTAGTGTGATGAAGTAATTAGGCCTGGAGTGTAATTGAACCTCATTGATCACCATAACCAGGACCTTGTGTAACAAGAAAGCATACAGATTGAAGCTGGTAGAGGACATTTCTAGCTATTGGTTATATTTGAATATAGAGAACATATGAAGAGTCCAGAAGTACCCCAAAATGGCAAACCATCTGGACATTCTCAAAGGAGGTGATTTTTATGTTTGGGTTAGATCTTCAAAATGTTTTCCTCTTCCCACCAACATTTGTATGTTTTGCTAAGGTTTACTTTCAACCAAGTGCTTAAAGATAGCACCTTCAGAAGCACAGTGGCCATGCTATGCAATTTGTCCATTTCTAACAGAGCTAAAATAATGTCATCTACTAAATCACTAGTGACTTTGCAGAACCAATTGTAAGTGTTTCTTGGAAACCTCCCATCTTCATATGACCCAGCCAAGCCCTACTTAGCTGCTCAGGTCTCCCAGGAGCACTCCGCAGTGCAATATCGCTATAAAATGTTTGAAAGTGGAACAATGAAAATGTAATTTCCAGTAATACATGTGAATCGCAATGTGCACTATATAAAGGCACTAAATGTACATGCTTTGGCAACATATTTATATTCTTTTTTTTCTCTTTCTCCTCTTACACTTTCAATGTGAGGTAAAGGGGAAAAAATCAAAAAGTTTCCACCTTTGAAATGTGTTTTCCTGATTGTTGTCAGAAGAACCACAGAGATCTTAAACCCTTAATGAAATGCTAACCATGGCTGACTATTTCACTTACTTTCCCATTTGCACAGTAGATCCTGTGATCTGAATGTTGATTTATCTCTAGCATATTGCTTTGCAGGAAATGGGTTGCAATCGGTATTCAAATCACTACACTTATTCTGCTAGTGGTGAATAGCATATCCAGCTTCAAAAAGAGACTATACACTCAAGTTATATTTTCAAAATCTCTATGTTTTCTTATCTACTCTGTCTTAATCAGAAAGAATTTAAGTTTAGGGGAATAAAATTGCTTCCCCACACATTGGGCCATTAAATCAATAGGGAGTTTCTGCCTAAAAATCCCACTATACCACTGCATAAAATAAATACAATGCAATGATTTTATTAATACAAATAGGTACACTTCTTAGCTGTCCTTTGAGTATGCTTCATGTGGGGCTTAGATACTATGGTGATGATGGAAGCATAAGAACTTATGTAGAATAGAATGTTCTCCCTATTGTCCTGATTTTGTTTTAGCTAATGTCACTGTATTAATTATATATTCAAAATAGAAGTGCTTTTCCTGCTGCCTCCAGGACATAGCTAAATATTCAAAAGCCAAAACACTTTTACTTGTGGATTCTTCATACATGGTAGCAGTATACAAGGAGACTTGCTGAATGTTTGGATTTTTGAAAGCCAATGTATTTGGGGTTCCCCCTCAGGTGTATGCAAAAATGAGCATCCTCATCTTGGGGGCCACCAAATGAAATTAATAGGTAGCAGGTTTAAAACAAACACAGGAAAGTATTTTTTCATGCAACACACTGTCAACCTCTGGAACTCCTTGCCAGAGGGTCTTGTGAAGACCAATACTATAACGGGGTTCAAAAGGGAGTTAGACAGATTCATGGAAGATAGGGCCATCAATGGCTCTTAGCCAGGATGGGCAGGAATAGTGTCTGTTTGCCTGAAGCTGGGATTGGGTGACAGGGCATGGATCACTTGATGATAACCAGTCTGTTCATTTCCTTTGGGGCACCTGCCACTGACCACTGTTGAGGACAGGATACTGCGATTGATGGACCTTTGGTCTGACCCAGTATGGCCATTCATATGTTCTTATTAAACAAGCAGTTATAAAATAAATATAAGTTGAAGTTAAATATATCAATAGGTAGGTGAACTTATGGTTCTCCTGACTTAATTTACACGAAGTACATTACAATGGTGAAACTGATATTACAATTGAAATACAATCAATAAATCAATGATTCAATTTAGGTGGTTTGCAAATTACTACAATTATACTGAGCAAATTAAGGAGACCAATCCTTTTTAAGGATTCACAGAAAGGCAAATTGGAGAATCCTTTTCCTTTAACTTAAATAATTTAGCTCCAGTTCTGCACATGCACATAAACTCTAATGGGCACTGGAACAATTTGAGCAACCTCAAATTACGCTAAACAAGGATCTTCACATTTTCTTCTTAGAGTCTTCATGTGATTCATTTTAGCTTAGATCTAAAATAATATTTGATGATAATGACATACAACTTTAGCTCTTTCATAGCGGGATTTGGTCTTGATTCTCTCTTTTGGTTGCACCTCAGGATTGGTTTAGTCAATGATTAGAGTTCGTCACTTCTCCTCTGAGTGGCTGGGCCAGGGAAGGAAGCAGGATACAACTTCTGGTGTCATTGGTAGTACAAGTAAGTCCCCCTGCTTTCGCCACAATACTTTTGTAGGGATCACTGATTCCTCTATTTTGACCAAAGGGATACTCTTGTCCAATTCTGGGTTTCAGCATGCTGGTCATCAGGGACCAATTTCTTGACACCTTGGTCTTGGAGTCATTTTGAAGATTCCAATCCAGGATTTATGTAGCAACCCAATTTGTTGCTAACTGCAAACAGATGCTTCTTGAAAACAGGACACAAGAAGTTTCCATATGATAAAGAGTTGGTAAGCACCCTTTTGCTTTAGGCCCCAGGTTAAGTGACCTAACTGTTTAGATATAATTTATGACTATTTAAGGTTACACATTCACTCATTTCCACACATGCTCATGGCAAGGAATTAATTGTGGTGCAGGGAAAATAGCCTAATAATTGCACTAGAGACTAGCACAAGTGTATAACCTTTTATCCTAATAACCTTTGCCTACATCAGAGGTTCCCAAACTGTGGGTTACAGCCCCAAATGGGGTCATACCATCAGCGGATGGGGTTGCATAATCCTGAGTATGTGGAAGATGCCATTTTGTGCCTCACAGTGTGACCTCACACGTACAATGTGTGTGAGGTTACACTGTGTGGAGGATGCCATTTTGCTCTTCAAAATGGTGTCCTCCATGCTCTCTGGTGTCACTGGAGGAAATACTTCATTAAAATGGGGTTGTGCCTGTAAAAAGTTTGGGAACCTCTGGCCTATATACGAAAAAGTTACTTTAAGCAGCTCATAGCAATGCCAACTTTTGTTATATATGTGTAACCCTTTTGCCAGTCAGAGTTGGCAGCAAGGTCAGGGTTCAGTATCTTGGGGTTCCTTTTCAACAATACTACACAAAACTGGCTCGAGCCCTCACTCAGTGACCTGGGACAATTACACACCACCCCCTAGGTGCCTCTAAAAGGCAATACTTCCCCTCTCACAAGCACAGAGTCTGAGTGTAGTAAAGAAACTTTTAATAAAGAGGAGTGAAGTAACCCAGCATTAATGTGGGGAAATGCCACAAACAGAGTTCATAAACATAAACAATGAGCAAAAGACTGATCCCGCCCCTGAGTAAGTTGGGCAATGTCCTTTTCCATCAGGTTGTTAAGTCCAGCAACCAAAAGTCTCTTTAGTGCCTGTCCCTTCTGTGCATCCCACTCACAGTTGTTGTCCTTGGTCAGTGCAGGCCTAAAATGCAGAGGTGCATCTGCAGAGTTCACATTCCAGCCTGGATGGAATGGGGGGGTAAGAATGTACCTTACTCACTCCGCTGTCTGGGCACTCACTTGCCATTCCTCTTTGCTGGCCACCCTCTCACCAATCTGCCAGCTGCCGTGCAAGCCGCTCATCAATCAAGGATGTCTTCAGGTCCCATACAGCTCTCAATGATTTCAGCTGTTAGTTGGGAGCCTCACTGCTCATGCATACTGGGCAGTCTCCTGCTTCAGAGACACCATCTCAAAGCAGGTCTAATGCTTAGACCTAGGTATCAGTGATTTCAGCTCTGTGGTGTGTAACAAGACTTTCAATTGAGTCTTAATCAGCTCTTTTATTACACAATGGAGAGGGGAAGGCTCAAATAGTGTCTAGTACCCACATCACCAGGTACAAGTACCTGTCCACACCCTCTCTCAACTCACTGGTCTTTTGAGCCCACTTGCCCTGCCTAGTGAGTGCCATTTAGTTGAGGGTGAGTCCCTCAATCAGGGTATGCGAAGCACAGTTCTGCTACCCTTTATTCACAGAACAAGAATAACAACCCTTTATTACTCCTGCCCTAATAACAAGGAGACGGAGGATTTTTAACACCAGCCAAAAGTGATCATTTGGGCAAGAAATCACATCATGCTGAGTACCTAGGCAGGGTAGGTGTGCCCATGGAAACGAGATCAGCTTCTGAAGTCCTCTTCCACAGTTCATCACTAGATATCAGGGAAGAGCTCATTCAGACACTGTTTACATATGTGGCCAACTAAAGTCATCCATGTTTAAATCCAGATATGGCTATCCAGAGCTGTCTATGACACTGCCCACACGTTTGACTATTACCACATGCTTGATGTCCTGCCCAGACAGGTTAATACTGAGCTGGTTATAATCTGGAGCTGAAAGCTGCTTGATGGTAATGGCCAGAGACTTAGTTTTACCTAGATTAATAACCAGATTAAAGACGAATGTGCACTGCTTCTTGCCCAGCCATCAGCTGCAGCAGTTCACTAAACTGAGCCAACAAGATAATTGTGACAGATATGCAATCTCTTGGATAAAGCTTACTGAATACAATTAAACATTATTGAATTAAGTTTAATACCTTTGGGGTCCAATGTATGAAAAATGCAATTGTTTATGTGTTATTGTGAGATTGTATTTAACTTCTCTATGAGAAGGTAGTGTACTAATTGTGACAAATGCATGTCTTTTGGCACATCAGAGCAGCATTTTTCCCTCTGGCAGTGGGAGGACTTGGGGGGATATCCATACCACTCCAGAGATTTAATATTTTACGTTGGTTTATTTACAGTATTTGCACAGTAGCCTTAGAGTTGGCCCAAGGGCTCCTTTAAACCAAAACCAAAAAAGTTACATTTCCTAACTCTCACTGAACTACTGCCTCTTCTTATGTCAGCTACCAGCCACTCTCTCTAACCCACTCTGGTCCCAGCTACACTGTGGATCAAGGCACCCTTTCCAAATGGAAATAAATACAAGATTTCCCCTTATAGGGTATACCAGCTCTTTACCTAAGAGAAGCCATTCCCCCTCACAGGCAGTTTACATAAGCCTTCTGCAGCTTGCTTCTCATTCCTCCTCTTTCTCTCTCACTGAAAGAGGTTTTTAAGGTCACAGGCTGCTCTAAATTAAATGTAGGTGTCCATAATTAACCAGAGGCAACCTTTTTCAGTTCATAGGAAAAAGAGATTTACCTATTCTAAGACTGCTACACCTGCCTTCAGCCACCTTTGCAGAACTGTCAGGTCTGACTTTGTTGCATAACGTAATTCCTCCAGTTATTAGCCCTTTGAAGTTTCAGCCTGGGGAGAGGACCCATTATCAGGCTGATTACCTGTACATGAGCTCTTTGAAGATTCAATCCGGAGTCTTTAGAGACCAGCAGACTAAGAGAGGATGTTGGGATAAATAACCTAGTGGTGAACTAATTCAAGGCTTTGTTCTGATCCAGCAAATGGACAAGACCTCTGGTCCATGGATGAACCAAATCCTTAGGGAAGGTCTGGGACTTGCCATAGGACTGGGTTCTTGTTCTGAGCAAAAATTACAGTGATCTTGAAAGCGCAGAGAAACCCCTGGGCTGTAGTGTTGAAGGACTATTCCTGTAAGATCCCATATTAGAGGGGGCAACATCTCGTAAGCTTCTTAGCATGAATGAACATTATTTTACTGTTGTGAATGTATCCTCTCTAGTGCTTTTACCTTACAAATAACAAAGGCTTCTTTAGAAAGAGCTATGTGGTAATTTATAACTGTGGGCAATTATACTGTTAGTCTCTGAAGAGAAAGTGAGCTGGCATGCTGAGGCAGACTGCCTTTTCCTGGAAATAGCTTAGCCCTTGCCTACATTGGGCGGTGGGGGGATTGATCTAAGATACACAACTTCAGCTATGAGAATAGCGTAGCTGAAGTTGACGTACTTAGATCGACTTACCGCAGTGTCTTCATGGCAGTGAGTTGACTGCTGCCGCTCCCCCGTCGACTCCGCCTGTGCCTCTGATGGCGGTGGAGTACAGGAGTCGACGGAAGAGTGCTCGGGGATCGATTTATTGCATCTAGACTAGACATGATAAATCGACCCCCCAATAGATCGATCTCACAGTGTCGATCTACACCATAGTGTAGACCTGCCCACAGTGAAGGCAGGGAATTATACAGCCTGGAAATACCCTCCCACCCCATTCAAGAGGGAGAGAGATGCAGGTTTCCACCCAAGAGAGTCAACCGATAGAGAGCCAGAAGCCTGAGAGTGGATGCCCTTGCTGGACCATAGTGGGGGAATAAAGGCACAGTTTCCCTGAACTGTAATAAAGTCATTGGTGTATTCGAGATTTTGAATCAGAATGGCCTTCAACTCAGTACCACTGAAATCTGCCTCCTAAAGATTATCCTTCATACAGTCATTACTGATACTGAACAATGAGGGTGACAGAGGACAAGCTTGACAAACACCTATGGAGTTAGGAAACCATGCTGTGTATCTGCCATTAACTTGAATGCACCCTTCTATTCCATTATAGACAAACAATTACACTGTCATCCCAGGAGGCCAAATTGCTTCATCAGATACCACAAACTTGTTTGATGCATTGAATCAAAAGCCTATCAAAAGTGCTGCAACAGTTACAGGAAATAAGGGGCATGTTGGATGGTGACATCAGGTGGGCATTTTGTGCTTAACTGGTGAATGTCACCTCTGGTGTTGAGAAGCCTTATCATTTTGTTCATATGACTAAAGAGAGGAGTGAAAGTTTGGGGGTTTGGGAAACATTTCTATAGTAGTTTAATGGGGTATCAGTTTGGCAATCTGTTTGGATGCTGGGACCAGAGCTACAAGTACAATCTGATGCCTCTGGGGAAAATCTTATTGTAGGCAATTACCAAGGGAATTGGTATGCACAGAGATGGCCTGAGGAGTGGAGAGAGCACAGTATAATAAGAGATATATTACTTTTCTTTTTTCCCCCCTAACATTACTGGCAGTCATTATTTGGAGTAAGGAATTTATAAACAAATGACTTAGTTTCTTGTGTGATGGCCTGGCAGTTGTTCAAATCATTAATCAACAGTCAGAAAAGTCAGCACAGGTAATATGGCTGGTAAGGGAATTAATATTTCATTGCTTTTGTTAAACATATTTTTCTGTGCAGTGCTCATTTCTGGCAGAGATAATGGCATTGCCTAGACTCTGTCTTGATTTCAGGATTATACATTCTAGGAACTAGGACCAGAAGACATGCATAGGTGATGCCTCAGTGTTTGTGGGACATTAGGACGTGAGGGAAACTCCATTGCCCCAAGGATGTTCAGGATTAAAACAGTGGGTTTTGTTGAGTTCATAGATTAGAGTTAAGGAAACCTTTGGTCTGTTTGAACTTCAGGGCTACTGAAGTTGTGCCACAGGCATCAAGATGACAGCTCCAGATGTGCACTGGAATTGGCAGATGGGCAATTTAAACAAGGAGCTGTGTCCTTGAACATTAAGATATTAAAATGCTGATCAAATTGGGAAAGGGGCCACAAGGTGCTAAGAGAATGCTGACTGGGTCTGAGTGCTAAAAGCACTTGTGAAGCCATATGCATGCAGGAGCTAGATCCTCTATTTGTATGTGGGTATGGTAGCTACCTGACTAGGTGCTGTTTGATGGGCTAATGAGAAAGGCTTTAGAAATACTTGGCTCTTAATCTGGCAAAACTTTGGATAGATTCCTTCAGGATGAGTGTAGTGACAGCTGCAGCATTGGAAGCATTTGACTCGCAGAGTGTTCACGTAAATGGGTGCTGGAAATTGGACTATTATATGGCCCTACTGATGGATTAAGGAGGCAAGTGAATAATTTATCTGTTTTTGAGTGCAGGAGACATCAGAAACAAGGCTGATGTATGGATTTACAGGCACTTTTTGGTTCATTGCCCACATTGTGCAGCCAGTTCACAGCTGAGCTTCATACTATAGTGATAAGCACCCTAGAAAATCCCATGAAGAAATTAATAATTCTGTCTTCAGAACACTGTGAAATAAATAGGGCCTCATAAACAATGAAGACAAAATAAAATGTGGAATAGCTACTCATTAACAAGCACCATCCATCCTGAGCACCGAATGAGGCAGGAGCACTGTGGGAAAAATAATGTGATCATGTAATTAAAAATTGTGTAATTCATAAGGTATATGCACAAAGGGTCCAAATTAAATGTACACAGGCACTCTGAAACCTGGCATTTCCTAACTTTAGAGTGTATGGCTTTGAAAACTTAATGTATTTTAACATTTCTGGGGTGTAATTAGAGAAAAAGACTCCCAAAGAGGAGCTCTGTAGGCAAGAAAGAAAGCTTTAAAGCAACTATATAACCCACCCCTCCCAGAAGTGAATCCAAGCCAAGGTTTATACAGTTCTTACAAATGAAATACAATTTTCAAATGATCCTCCCCTTACATTATGTTTATTGTTTCCATTACACTGAAGCTGAGCGTCCAGGCTGAGACTGTGGATGTCCACCTTCAGTGATATAGGAGAAAGGGTATGTTGTGGGATGAGATCATTCTTCCTCTGCAGTTGTTGATGGGTAAACTGCATCCACTTAGTAATAGGCTGGTTATTTAACTAAGAGGAAATGATCTTAGGGGCCTGCACTTAGGTAAATATCAGAGTTAGGAGTCAGAGGAATGTGGCTCAGCCATGGCTGAGCATGAGATTTGTCTGGCCTGAAATGACCGTGAGGCAAGTATGGCAGGGAGCTGTCAAGTCAGTTTATGGGAATAGGGCCTGGAAGAATGTGAACTGTAGGGTTACCAGCATCTCTTTGGGCACTGGTGGCTCTGGTGTTCTCACACGGGGATATCCGGTACAATGTGACTGAGCATTTTAGGGTGCATTTAGCAATGCATTTAGCAGATAGAAGGGATGACACTTGACTGGGAGACTTTAGGGAGTGGATTAGACAGGAAATATATACCAGAGTGTGGGGTGAGGAGTGGAGGTGGGAGATCAATCTATTTACTGGTATTCCCAGTGACCCGGTGTCCAGTGTGGATGAAAGCTAAATGGTCCAGTTCCCTGCGGTAAATAAGGCCCAGGATGTAGCTGGTGGACTTTTTTGCCTGTAAAGAGAGAGGAAGACCTGAAGTTTTCACAGAGTAAGGTCCCCCTTGGTACCTCTCTTCTACTTCTGAGGATTCAGAAGCAAGCTGAGTTTTAGTGGGTAAGGTGAAGAGGCTCTACCCCGAGTTATATTTGAATGAGCCCTATAACTCTGAATTGACTCATTAAGTAGCTAGTATGTGAGGGGCAGTGAGCTGATATCACCTCCTTCCTTCATAGTGTTAAGTTAATAAAGTTATGGCCTGCCACTTAAATCCATCTCTGTGTCTGTCTTTCATTCACCTGTGTTCTGATCAATCAGTAACTAATTTCTTAGTGAGAATCAATAAGGATAAAGGAGAAGCTTCTCCTCAAAGAGAACAGCTTGGGCATTGCTCTCAAAGAGGAGAAATAAGTTTTTAAAATAATTAAGAAGCATTATTACCCTTTAATTTTCCTAACAAGAAGGGGAGATTTAATTTAATTATTTATCCCACAGTATTTCCTACTGGCACTTCCTACCGCTTGTCCTTTGGGAGTTTTCACTAGCAAGCTCCAGTTTGTTCAGGTAACCTTTCTCTAGACAACCTCCAACTGAAGTTGCATCACTTACAGCTCTGATATAATTTCCACAATGAGGTCAGGCGAGCCATGTCTCTGGAAAGAGTCATAGCTGAGACCCCCCAGAATAAATTTACATGTCAACCACTTCTCATGTTATAATACAATGAATAAGTCATGACTGAGTAATGGCCATAGTAAAGTTCCCTTGTATGCTATCAGATAAGGTAATAGCTATTTTTGAAATCTTATAGCATTTATCAGATTTTTGTTTGAATTATGCTATATATTCTAAACATTAACCTGCATTTCATATTGTAAAATATCTTCTTGTCACTCTGTAGTGCAGCATATACACAATGGACTTTGTTAGCTTCAAGGGAGTAGCGATAATAGGTATAGTCACTGGTGGGTGTTTTTACATAGCTTCAGTACAGTATACAGCTGTACCTCTATGATTTAATGGATACATCTGTTCCTTTTTGGCCTATAAATTTCAAAGTCACTCTAATGTCAAATTCAGATACAAGCTGTGTTGTAATGTGTCTGTGTGTGACAAGTTTATGCAATTTAGCAACAGAAATCATTCTTCATAACTGCTTTTGGGAAGATGATAGATGGCACCATCTTTCTTCACAGTGAAATGTCATAAAATACATTAGTTTGGTCCTTCAGTTGCTAAGTCTATTAGATCATTTCTATTATCATTTTAAATGAATCCATAATTAAGATGGTGCTATTTCTTCCTATTTAAAGTCTTTGACACAGAAGATAACTTCCTTGTCACACAGGAACAGACTTTTTGAGAAGTTCCATAAGAGGACCAGCTCTGAAAAAATATTAAGGGAGACATCACCAAAATGTGAGGGAATCATTATTTTTGTTTTAATCATAAGTTTCAGGAAAAAGCTGAAGAACTTTCAGGATTCTTAGCGCCAGAGCTACAGATACCTAACTATATCTTGAGGGGAGCAGAGATATCCTCACTCCTTCAATTTATACATCCACCCAGTTTCCCTCCTGGTCCATTCCCAGCATACAGTCACTGACTGTTCAGGCTGACATCTGGCATTGGAGAATGATACTGGGGAGAGTATTGAACAGCTTTTCTTTGCCAGCCAGAGATATAATGACCAGGGCTGTATGAACCAAAGATAATCCTCACAGACTCACAACCCTGAAACTGGGTTGGGAGAATCTTGGCGAGAGATTGTGTCCATCCACTGAATAGTTTCCCACCCCAGAGCAATTATAGCATTGGAAGGAAGAAGGAGACTCCTTCAGCAGCCACCCATAAAGGTGTAATTACTTTTTGTCTTTTTAAAAGGATAAGCCCCCTTTAGTCCTCTGTCATGTGCCTAATGGAATTGCACAAGGATCAATATAACTATAAGTGATTGTACACGGCTCTAATGCATGGGAGAAAGGACAGGAATACAAAATGGGCTGATCAGGATGGGGCATAGGGAGCTGGGAATTCATTTAAATTAGCAGCTCCTATCTGTGTGGATCCCTTCTTATCACATAAAGGCTCCTTGGTATTTGGTCTAATATTATTAATGGTATCAAGAGGGGAAACCAACAATAACAATGAGAAGTTCTTGAAAGGAAAGACAACATTGACTGTAGAAAGAATTGCAACACTGATTCTCTGTAGGCAGGGGTGGTAGCATCACCTATTATTAAGGTTGCCCAGCACATCGCATCGTAAGACCTTGATTTCAGTTTTGCCAAACTTTAGCTGTTGTGACTAACATTTTCCAAGTTGGGTGACTGCCACAGGCTGAACTGCAATGTTGGTGGAGGAGTGGAGACTGAGACTAGATGAAGAGCCTGGGGAAGGAACCTTGGAATGCATGCCAATGAGTGGGGAGTGCACATGATGGACCTTCTCTGCCAGTGAATCAGGGCCGTTTAGAGAAGGAGGCTGTTCTCCTGGCCTTATTTGTTGCACAAGTTGGAAAGTGTGTGGTGAATGAGGCAGAGGATTGCAGGAGGAAAAAAGGAGTTGAATACTGCCCTGGAGAACTGGATTCTATCCCTGCCTCTGACACGGAGTTCCTATGTGATGCTGAACAAATCACTTAAACCATACTTTTCACCGGTGGTCATTAATTGTGTGTAACTTGTTTTCTTGGTATCTAACTTGAAACCCTGGAGTCTTATCTGCAGACGTGTTGAGCACTCGCAGCTATAACTGAGGTCAGTGAGAGCTGTAGTCGAATATATTAAGTGGTAAATAATGCTAAGTACTCTGAAAAATCAGATCTTAGGTGTCTCAAATTGGGCAACAAGAATTAATGGAAACTTTTTACCCTAATCACTCCAAATATGTCTACAATGCAAGTGGAAGTGTGGGTAGGCATACCTGTGCTAGATTTTTTACTCAGGTTGCTAGCCCGTGCTGAAACTTGTGCCTCCATGTCTACGCTGCTATTGTTACTCAGGCTAGCTAGCTAGATTAAAGCTAATACTGATATGCCTACCTGTGGTACAATAACACTTTCATTTGCAGTGTAGAAATAACCTCTGTGCTTCAATTCCCCTCTTGTAAAATGGGGATGGTACCACCTCCTCACCTCAGAGGGGCTTTGTGTAGATAACTAATGTTTCTCAAGCAATCAGATACTGTAATGATGAGCACTAAAGAAAATCCCATGAGGAAATGTATAATTCTGTCCTCAGAGTAGGGTTTGAATCTTGTGTTGTAAATAAGTCATGGGACCAGACATTGAACAATGAGGCTAAAACAAAATGCTGAATAACTGTTCATTAACTGAGCACCATTCATCCTGTGCACTGAATGAGGCATTTTTCCTATGGAAAAAATAGAATGTGATCATTCATAATGCATATGCAGAAAGGGACCAAATTCAGGTTGCATAGGCAACCCTAATACTAGCCTTTCCTAATTTTGGGTGCTTGACTTTGCAACCTTAATTATGTATATTTAACACGGGGTTTTGTATATAATTAGAGAAAAAAACTCTGAAAAAGGAGCTCTGAAGGCAAAGAACAAAGCTTTACAAGTGATCATATGAATGACTCACTCTACACAGGAGTGAATTCAAAATGGCAGCCAGTGATTTCTGTTCCCACAGAGACAGTGCATTTTTCAAATCATCCACCTGTGATGACTGGGGTGAGTGTATGTGATGCGTTCCTTCTCCCTGTTCCCATTTGTCTTCTAGTTCCTGCTCCCTGAACTTAGTGGTCCAATTCTTGTGTGTGTGTGTGTGTGTGTGTGTGCGTGCACACGCTAGCGAACAGGAGTGGCTAACAGGGGAGTTTTGCAGGGAGTTTACAGGGAGAGTGTGTGTGTGGGGGTGCTACATACACTTAACATTCCTTAAGCTTCTTTAAACTTAAAGCCAAAAAACCACCCCCTGATAAAAACAAAACAACAACAAAGGAATGAGCTGTAGGAGTAAAAAGAGAGTGCAGGCAGAAGTCCAGCAACAGAATGGGAGCTACCCAATTTATTGCACCCAATACAGCATGTATGATTACCTGCCCTATGGGCAGGTGGCATATATGTGCATTCGGTGCAAGGAGCTCCTGACCCTCAGAGACCATGAATGGGCTCTGAAGACCATAGTGGCTGAACTGGAGGAGCTAAGGGAGACAGAGAGGTACATAGATGAAACTTTCCGGGACAGAGTAGAATGGTCCCACTCCCAGTCTGACAGCTTCTGTGCTGTTGAGAAGGATGAAAGTCTCAGGGAAGGAGAACATCCAACTGGAACAGAGAGAAACAATCCCATAGTTGGGACCCTCCTTCCAGATGATGTTGAGGTATCCTCTTGCACTGAGGATACCTCTTTGAGGGAGGGCACTCCAGTCATTAGGAAGAGACAGGTATTAGTAATGGGCAATTCAGTCATTAGAAACATAGATAGCTGGGTTTGCAATGCCCAAGAGAACTGCATGGAGTCTTGCCTGCCTGGTGCGAAGGCTGCAGATGTCTAGAGACATTTATGTGTAGTGCTGGGGAGGAGCCAGTGGTTGTGGTACATGTAGGTACCAATGACATAGGGAGAGATAGAAGAGAGGTCCTGGAGGCCAAATTTAGGTGCTAGGTAAGAGATTGACTTCCAGGACTTTGAAAAGCTTCCAGTTCCGTGCACAGGGCCAGTTAGACAGGCAGAACAGCAGAGTCTTAATGCATGGATGAAATGATGGTGAAGGAAGAAGGGGTTTAGATTTATTAGGAACTGGGGAAACTTTTGGGAAAGGGAGAGCCTATACAGGAAGGATGGGCTCCACCTAAACCAAAATGGAACCAGATTGCTGGCACTTAAAATTAAAAAGCTAGTGGTGCACTTTTTAAACTAAGGGCTGGGGGAAAGCTGACACGTACGAAGGAGCATGTGGTTTAGACATCCCTTAGGAGAGGATCTACAAATGGAGATTCCTTATGTCCTAATAAGGAGTAGAGGATGGAAGATGATAAATTACATCTAGGATCTGATGAGAAACAGTCAAATGAAAAAAAAGTTTCATTCAATTACATCATGTAATGGCAGACAGCTAAAAAGTGACAAGTTTTTAAAATGCTTATATACCAATGCTAAAAGTCTAAATAATAAGATGGGTGAACTAGAGTGCCTCACATGAAATGAGGATATTGATATAATAGGCATCAAAGAAACTTGGTGGAATGAGTATAATCAATTGGACACAGTAATACCAGGGTACAAAATATATCGGAAGGACAGAACAGGTCATGCTGGTGGGGGAGTGCATTATATGTGAAAGAAAGCATAGAATCAAATCAACTAAAATTTTTAAATAAACCACACAGTATCATGGAATTTCTATGGATAATAATTCCATACTCGTATAATAAGAATATACCAGTAGGGATATATTACTGACGACCTGACCAGGTTGGGAATGATGACTGTGAAATGCCCAGGGAGATTAGAGAGGCTATTAAATAAAAAACTTAATAATAATGGTGGATTTCAACTATCCACATATTGACAGGGTACATGTCACCTCAGGAAGGGATGCAGAGATAAAGTTTCTTGACACCTTAAATGAATGCTTCTTGGAGCAGCTTGTCCTGGAACCCACAAGAGGAGAGGCAATTCTTGATTTAGTCCTAAGTGGAGCACAGGATCAGGTCCAAGAGGTGAATATAGCTGGACCGCTTGTAATAGTGACCATAATATAATTAAATTTAACATCCCTGTGGTGGGAAAAACACCACAGCAGCCCAACACTGTAGCTTTTAATTTCATAAAGGGGAACTATACAAAAATAAGGAGGTTAGTTAAACAGAAATTAAAAGGTAGAGCACCAAAAGTAAAATCCCTGCAAGCTTCATGGAAACTTTTCAAAGAGATCATAATAGAGGCTCAACTTAAATGTATAACTCAAATTAAAAACCATAGTAAGAGAATCAATTAAAGAGCCACTATGGCTAAACAACAAAGTAAAAGAAGCAGGGAGAGGCAAAAAGGCATCCTTTAAAAAGTGGAAGTTAAAAACTAGTGAGGAAAAGAGAAAGGAGCATAAACTCTGGCAAATTAAGTGTGAAAATATAATTAGGAAGGCCAAAAAAGAATTTGAAGAACAGCTAGACAAAGACTCAAAAAGTAATAGCAGTTTTTTTTAAGTACATCAGAAACAGGAAGCCTGCTAAACTACCAATGGAGTGACTGGATGTTCGAGATTCTAAAGGAGCACTCAAGGACGATAGGCCATTGAGGAGAACCTATGTGAATTCTTTCCATCAGTCTTCACGGCTGAGGATATGAGGGAGATTCCCAAACCTGAGCCATTCTTTTAAGGTAACAAATCTGAAAAACTGCCCCAGATTGAGCTGTCATTAGAGGAGGTTTTGGAACCAATTGATAAGCTAAATAGTAATGAGTCACCAGCATCAGGTGGTATTCACCCAAGAGATCTGAAGGAACTCAAATGTGAAATTGCAGAACTACTAACCGTAGTCTGTAACCTATCATTTAAATGAGCTTCCGTACCAAATGACTGGAGGATAGCTAATGTGACGCCAATTTTAAAAATGGGCTCCAGAGGTGATCCTGGCAATTAGAGGCCATTAAACTTGACTTCAGTACCGGGCAAACTGGTTGAAACTATAGTAAAGAACAAATTTTTCAGACGCATAGACGAACATAACTTGTTGGGGAAGAGTCAACATCATTTTTGTAAGGGGAAATCATGCCTCACCTATCTACTGGAATTCTTTGATGGGGTCAACAAGCATGTGGACAAGGGGGATCCAGTGGATATAGTGTACTTTGATTTTCAGAAAGCCTTTGACAAGGTCTCTCACCAAAGGCTCTTAAGCAAAGTAAGTTGTCATGGGATAACAGGGAAGGTCCTCTTATGGACTGGTATCTGGTTAAAAGGAAGCAAAGGATAGGAATAAATGGTCAGTTTTCAGGATGGAGAGAGGAAATAGTGGTGTCCCCCAGGGGTCTGTATTGGGACCAGTCCTATTCAACATATTCATAAATTATCTGGAAAAAGGGGTAAACAGTGAGGTGGCAAAATTTGCAGATGATACAAAACTACTCAAATAGTTAAATCCCAAACAGACAACGAAGAGCTACAAAAGGATCTCTCAAAACTGGGTGACTGGGCAACAAAATGGCAGATGAAATTCAATGTTAATAAATGCAAAGTAATGCACACTTGAAAATATAGTCCCATCAATACATATAAAATTATGGGGTCTAAATTAGCTGTTACCACTCAAGAAAAAGATCTTGGAGTCATTGTGGTAGTTCTCTGAAAACATCCATTCAATGTGCAGTGGCAGTCAAAAAAGCAAACAGAGTGTTGGGAATCGTTAACAAAGGGATAGATAAGAAGACAGAAAATATCATCTTGCCTCTATATAAATCCATGGTATGCCCACATCTTAAATGCTGCATGCAGATGTGGTTGCCCCATCTTTAAAAAGATATATTAGAATTAGAAAAGGTTCAGAAAAGGGCAACAAAAATGTTTAGCGGTATGGCACGGCTTCCATATGAGGAGAGATTAATAAAACTGGGACTTTTCAGCTTGAAAAAGAGATGACTAACGGGAGATATGACTGAGGTCTATAAAAAGAGCTAGGGATCACCAAATGAAATGAATAGGCAGCAGGTCTAAAACAAACAAAAGGAAGTATTTCTTCAGACAACACACAGTCAACCTATGGAACTCTTTGCCAGAGGATGTTGTGAAGGCCAAGACTATAACAGGGTTCAAAAAAGAACTAGATAAATTCATGGAGGATAGTTCCATCAGTGGCTATTAGACAGGATGCGCAGGGATGGTTTCCCTAGCCTCTGTTGCCAGAAGCTGGGAATGGATGACAGGGGATGGATCACTTGATGATTACCTGTTCTGTTCATTCCCTTTGGAGCATCTGTCGGAATACAGGATACTGGGCTAGATGGACCTTTGGTCTGACCCAGTATGCCCGTTCTTGGTGTGTGTGTGTGTGTGTGTGTGTGTGTGTGTGTGTGTGTGTGTGTGTGTGTGTGTGTGTGTGTGTGTGTGTGTGTGTGTGTGTGTGTGTGTGTGTGTGCGCGTGCGTGAAGCTACTCAAGGTCTGCTGCTCTGCTACATATTTGCCTTTCACACTGTTATTATGGTTTGCTCAGATTGTTGCTGATTAAACCAGTTCGTGGTCATTACATCTTTTGATTGACAACTTACCTGGGTGTCTTGCTTTGTTGTGTTGGTATTTTGGGGTGCATCTGAGTATAACATCAGCTCTCATATTGGGTATTGTTATGGAATTAACATTACAGTTTTCAGGAGATGGCACATTCGTGTGAAAAATCAAAATACATTTACGTTTCATGTGTTTCATAGGGTTTTTTGCCGTGCTTGTCACTTATTAAATTATTACTGTATTTAAACAAAGGCTTGCTCCTTTCCTACCCATCTTTTTCTAAAGTGAATTATAATGTTTCATGTGTGGCATTTCAGTCATTTCCTTATATGAATGCAAATCATACCTCATTAACCCCACTGGGTTTGGACACTTACTCCTTATGGAAAACTTGTACAGAATTTATTACAAATCAAATCAACAGTGAGTACAGAAAAGTAATCAAATTGTAAAGAAAACACTCAAACTTAATTTTTTCACTTAAAACAAAATAAAATATTTCTTATGACATTTATGAAATTTCCTAACACAGCATTTTTAACGTGTTTACAACTATAGAATAAGGAAGACAACATTTTGTCTTCCATACAAGAATACATAATAATTAAAACAATATTGACATATATTATGTTGGCATATAACACATTGCTTCCTTGATATGAAGCTCATTACACGATTTTTGAGGGGAAAAAAGTCTATTCCATAGCTTTTCTATTAAACTTTGTGACACATCTTCACAGGTATTCATTTTTTATATTATTTGGGTTAAATATCTCTTGTAAGCTAAAAATAGCTATCCTTAAAATTGTTTTCAAATCACTAACAATAATGGGCCCAGTTCTTCCATCTTTCTTAATGTTTAGAGGTAGCTGAATTAGAATTTAAGGTGGTTTTCTAGAGACTAAAATACTTTTCATCATGACTGCATGTGGCAGAATCAGGCCCAAAATATTTCACTCACCAAAATATAAATAGATACCTTTGGCATAAAGTTTAGCCACATTTATTTTTATGTTTGTACTGTACATTTATATGGAATTTTACTTTCAGTTGTTACTGCTGTTTGACACACATTGCACCAGATCCTCAGCTGGTGTAAATCAGCATAGCTTTACTGTGTCCTGATACCAGCTGAGGATCTGACCCTTAATGAAAACATGTATTTCAATTACCTCTTTTTTTAACAAAAGAGAGCTTTTATATTAAAATAATTATTTTTTATTCTTATAGAAATTATTGTTACCACAAATTCTTGATTCGGAGATTAACCTTTGATCTACAGTCAGTATGATCTCATGAAAAGATATTTTTTGAAAGAGTTAATGAATAAGATGTCATATAATACACTTATAATATCCCAAATTTGCTTTCCTCCCAACCTTGAAAGAGCACATTTATTCTTATTTAGAAAGAACCATGTAATATAGTGTTCCATAATCCATCATATTAAGATATACCAAGGGTGCTTGGAAAGGTAATGACATGCATAGGGTTGGATGCTCAGCCCTGATTGAGTCTTTTAAAGTTGCCCTGACAGTTTGGGCTGCATTAACAGGGTTTATTAACTTCTCTGAGTATGCCTTTTGGTACTGGTGAGTGAACAGCATGAGCCCCCTCAACCCGTTTCTCTTTCCTATCCCCTTCCTATGTGAGGCTCCCTTAATCAACAGAGTTTCTCCAGACATCACAATCACACACACACACAAGCTCCCTTCATTGCACAGATCCAGGGGAGACGTTCTGGGTATTTATTTTCTTTGATTTGGGGTTGTGACACTGGCTATAGTGATTTATTAGATGTCTTTATCATAGAAAACTACTTCAGGCTACTTTACTCATCCTCAAGTTGAAATATCTAAAGAGTAATTTAATGGAGGCTTCTTCAACATTACTACTTTGTGCTGCAGTGCTACGTGGGCTTATTATAAATATTGCTGCAGTAAATATGTCCTTGCCGCGAGGATGGAATGAAGGTAGTTCTGGACTTGGCTCTAGAAAGGTAAGGTTATAATAGGAAGTTACATCACTGTTGTCTGAATGTAGACTTATCACAACAGATCATTCTTTCTCACATTTCTAGTTCATTTGTAATGCTTTCCCCCCTTTTTCCTACTTCTTCTTCTTCTCCTGAAGAATTACAAAAAGACTGAGAAAAGAAGATGTACACCTATATACAAAGTAACTTCATGGAGTTTGCCTTTTCTTAGCTCAATTTATTGCCCTTGAATGTCTTGGAGAGTGAATTGATTAATAAACTTAAATGACTAACTCTTTATTTGGCCTGTCAGCTCTTGGAAAAAGGTATCTACACTGTACAAACTGGTATGACTCGAAAGGTTTTCCAATTCACCTTGGGCACGTCCTCTTATGCTGAATAGCCAACAGTGTTTTATGTAGATGATATACAGCTTATATATAAAACCATTTCAACTACATATCTCCTACCTACAATAAATGAAATATTAGATGGACAATCTTCAAGGTGCTACTTTTTTTTATTCACTTTATCTTTCTTAACACTGTTTACTGACAGCCAGAAATAGTCAAACTCCAAATCTAAACTTGCATTTTTCAGAGAACAGAGTCTATATCAGCTCAAGGTCACATCATGAACTATACATTTTTCTTGGGTTCTGTTTCAGATAATATATTTACAGTGAATTATATTAGTGGAGAATTATATTTGGAACTGAGGACAATGATATATATTGTATAATCTAATGTATTTTTAAAAAAAACCTTTACTATAATCTTGGTAGATTATATTGTGAGGATCTAATCCTGAAATCCTTTCTCCTTACAGCCACAAATTGAGTTGGTCACATCACTCTTCTGCTTCTAGTAAAAAATTTGTCAGTGTGAAATTATGATTAAAAGACATTTCTATGTGTCTGTGTTTTCATGTTCCAAAACCAAAATGAATAACCATTGCTCACTTTCATAGAAAAGTGATATTGCAGGGATGTGAAATTACTGAAAAGACAAGAATGACAATTTTTGATCAAAAGTTGTAAGCAAACTTTGTCACACCTCTAATTATTCATAGATTCCCAGGCAAGAAGGGACCATTGTGATCATTCACTGACTCTGAAAAAGATTTGGGAATCATGGTGGATATTCAGCTGAACATGAGTGACTGTGGTCAAAAGATCTAATGAAATGTTGGGATATTTAAACAGGGGAATCTTAAGTAGGAGCAAAGAGGTTATTTTACTTCTACATATGGCAGTTGTGCGACCACTATGGTAGTACTGGGTCCAGTTCTGGTGTCCACAATTCAAGAAGCAGGTTGATAACCTGGAGCGGGGTCAGAGAAGAGCCTCAAGAATGACTGAAGGATTAGAAAACGTGATAGAATCAAACAGCTCAATCTATTTAGTTTAACAAAGAGAAGGCCAAGGGGGGACTTGATTACGGTCTATAAGTATCTACAAGGGGAACAAACAGCTGGAAATTGCAGGTAGGCAAATTAATTAAACATTGATAATTACTTCACAAGGAGGTAGTAAATGCAAAGTCTTGCCATTGGTGTCTTATAAGACTAGGGAAGACTGTCTCATCTAATTACTGAAAGAGGGACAGACAGTCTTTAAAATCACAATGGCTTTGTGATTCTGATCATTAAATTTTAATTTTGTGATCAGTTCCTTGTTATCTGTTAAGACAATGTCTAATAAAGAATTCCCTCATGTTGTTTGCAACTTTTTTTCAATTAAGGGTTATTGATTATCTAGGGCCAGTTCAAGGAAGTTTCGTGCCCTAGGCGAAACTTCCCTGCACCGGTCCTGCGCCCCCTCCCAGCCCAGATAATGCCATCCCCCCCACGGCAGCCATATCCACCCCCCATGGAAGCTAACCCCCCCCCCCCCGCCCACGGCAGCTCCCCACCCCCCGCAGCAGCCAGCCCCCCACCTGCAGCAGCTCCTCACCCCTCGCGGCAGCCAGCCAGCCACCCGCGGCAGCTCCCCACCCCCCCGTGGGAGCCAGCCCCCTACCCGTGGCAGCTAACCGCCCCCCGCTCGCAGAAGCCATCTTCCCCCCGCCAGCGGCAGCCAGCTCCCCGCCTGCCCACGGCAGCTCCCCACCCCACTGTGGCAGCTACCTCCCTCCCCGCAGCAGCCTCCCCCTCACATCAGATCCCCACCCCCCTGCGGAAGCCAACCCCCACCCGTGGCAGCTCCCCATCTCCCGCGACAGGCCTCCCCCCCCCCGCGGCAGTTCCCACAGCATCTCACCTCCAGTAGCGGCACTTCGGCGGCACTTTGGCGTTCTCAGCAATGTTCTCGGCAGCGTTTTGGTGGCTGCTATTCTTGCCACTGAATCACTGCCGGGGAGTGGCTGCAGAGGGCGGAGAAATGCCTAGTGGAAGCACCGGCCCTGGGATTATCACCCTGGGGAAAACCAGACTCCTGAAGCACACACATTTAAATAACTTTCAAAGGCCATTAAAATCTTGTGATTATTTTTGCAAATCATGTCCTATGTCTTCTCTTCAGTCAGAGGTTTGTTGGGTTGTTTTTTTACAGTGTTGAGCACAACTCAATACAGCAATTTTCTCATAGACACTTTGCCTATTCAAAATTGCTTTCTCCACCTTTGCTTCAATTCATGCTCACGCAACAGTCCTGTGGCTATTGAACAAGTTGATTACATGGCAAAATAATATTAGGAAATCATTTAAAGCAATTAGCAACTGGAAAGCAGCAGCAGAGTTAGCACCATGTGATGAGACAGGTCTATGGAGAATAGCAGCAAATATTCTACAGTTTGAGAAACAATCCGCTGGAAGACTTTCCTCTTTGAATAAGTCTTTCCATTTAAGAATGACATTCACAGCACTGACACCCCCTTCCTAAACCCTTACCAACAACAAAAAATCAACACCAAAACCTCCACACTCAAGTGGAATTTTGCCCCTGAACAGGAAGAAGTATCAGAGACTCTATGAACTCCATGAAGGATTTCACTACTGCTGTTGATTATACATAGAAGGCATTCAGACACTATAGTTATAGGTGGCAATATAAAACCCACAGGTAAATTGAATTGAAGAAAACATTTAAAGAACCACTCTATCGACCATCAGTTTGAGTCTCTGTCCTAAAATAATAATAATAATCAATACAATATAATTTACAAGCACATGGGAAACATTTGTGCATGCTGCCCATATCCAATACTATTCAGAGTTTACAGATATTCCTGCCTCATAGAGTGACTCTACAAGCTCTACTATATTGTTATGGATGAAAAGACTGAATCTGATCTAATATTTTCCAGCAGCTCAAGAAATTGATTAGCCTTGGGATATAATGGCTTCCTAAAAGGAATCTAAAGGACAAATTTCTTTTTGAAATATACCAGTACTTGAGCTGAAGATTCTGTACCTTTCAAGTCAGGCTCTTAACTGAGCTGCCCGTGTTTTAAAATGTTTCCTTTTACTCAGAGTTTGTTGGGAGGGTAAGTTTGTTCTTTTCCCTTTCTACATTCATTGGTTTTGGTTTCAATCCTGCCTCAGGATTATTACAAAATATAAGAAAAGATGTAGGTGTTAATTCAAAACACTGACTAGAAGAAGATCCAATAGCCATTTGAAGTCTCTCCTTTCTTATATTTACATTTCTTGAGCTTCCCTTTTAATTTACCAGGGGAGGAATCATTGCATATGTTTTTATTTGTTGTTTCTCTGTTTATTTAGCCATTCTTTCATAGGGTAGGTTTAAAATAGACTAGAGAGGACCATGACAGTCCAGTACATGTGTTCAGATCACAAACTGGAAAAGCCACTGTGATTTTAAATAATATTTAGCCTACTTTCACTAATTATATAAGACAGCCTTATCTAGTCACTATAATTATAGATACCAATAGCAAGACTCCATTTGCAACCTCCTTGTGTAGTGATTATGAATGTTTTATTAAACACACATGCACACGCACACACACACACACACACACACTAGTGCTCAAAATGTAATTGAATCTAGTCAGTGACTGCTACAAGAGCAATATCAAGAAAAACTATCACATAATACAAAGTCAGTTGATGGAGACGCATAACAAGTACATAAGATTGATGACGGCTGCTGTTGGAAACACAGAGGTACACACTGGTTTTCAGTGGTTACAGATAATGGAACAGATCCTCCAGTATGGCTGAACTGTTCTTGGCACAAGATCAAAGGGATACAAAGATGGCTTTAAGCCACCTTTACCTGCCCATGAACTTGGGGCTAGATGAAGGCTGATCCAGTCCATGCTATAAGGAAGAGTAGTTCTGACTAACTATTGGCTGCACATGAGTGTAAGAGTCAGGGGGTTGTCCGGACACAGGAAGCACTCCCGTTTCCACTGATTATGCATTCTGTGCCAGGAAGAGTGCAAAATTACCAGCATGGGACTTAGGTTTTGGCCCAATAATTTTACAATAAGATATACTAATCAGAAAATTAGGTAATAACCTTAACCATTATTCTCTAATGTGCTGATTGACCGTCATTATATGGAAGGATTTTGAAGTCCTTGTCTTTCAAGGACAGTAGAAAACAAATGTATAACACTTTGTTCTTTGAACCACTAGTAGAGAAACCTCCAAATTATTTGGGCCCAGAATAATGATATCAAGACTATAACTCCAGGTATGCCAGCATTACCGTAAATTCGGTGGTGGCCAAATAATATTAGTCAAATAAGATATTTGACAAATTTCATTATAGTTTATGATAAATTAGTGAAGTCAGTGGGACCTAATCATATGCTCAAGTGCTTTCCTGAACTGATACTTCACGTAGTTCTAAGAATATAAATGGGAGAACTTTCATGCATAAGAAGTGCCAGAACTGACCTTTTCCTTCTTTCCTTAGCAGATGAATCTACATAGGTTTATATCTAGGTTTCATTAAGTAAAATAATCTGCTAGTATAGTTATTTTGCTAACACAATTTGAAAATGATTGCTAGGGTGTCCAAAGTCAGACATCTGTTGATTCACTTAATACTTTGTAATGTTAAGTGCTACACAAAATCTTGGAAAACGTGGAATTGTTCTGAGACAATATGTGAAATCATGTAGTATAGTTGTTTGGGGTAAAAAGAGCTTTACTTTTGAGTTACCTTCTTTGCTTTTGCTTTTCCAGAATTACAATTTGTGTAGCACAAGCTTCATCCCCCAAATCCTATAGTGTCAGACATGCATCTTGAAAACACCCCTATGACTTTGCTCAAAGCTGCTTGTTCCATGAGCTCATCAACATCCAATCACCAACTTTTATCAAACATACAGGCTTCATAAAACCTGACATAGACCTTGATTTCCCAGGTGATACTTGAGACACTACAAGATTTCCAATGAACAGCAAACATGCTGCAACAGCATGTGAATGAGGAAACTAGTTCCCATGCCAAAGACTCATGAATACTTTAGAGAACAGAAAGTGCAGGTTGTTGTTGTTATCTTTCACAAAGAATCTTGAGTATAACACCTTTAATAAAAGGTCGGTTCGGAAAAGAAATTCTCTTCATAATACCATGATGCGGGGTGAAACATAAACTGCATTTCTATTGGGGGTATAAGCTGATGCTGGGCTATAATGAAGAAGCTTCATTTTTAATTCATCAGAAACCTTCATCCAAGCAAATCTCCTTTTAGCAAAATCAGTAAATATCTTGATTCATATTTAGTGCAGAAGTAATTCATTATTTAATATTAATTCTTACAGTTTGTACTCATCAACAATGCCAGAATGCATTTACAAGAGCTGTCCCTGAAAGGAGAAATTAGCATGTTGTACAATATTGCAGGAGTATGGATCATCCTCCAGGAGACTGAACTCTTACTCTATGATTTATTTGCTTGACAGAGTGGAAGGGAGGTGGGAGAAGGGCACTGTTTTTGGAGGGGTTTCACATAAAGGCCATCTTCATTGTTCACTGAGCACCTGCAGAATTTTGCTTCTTTAGTTCTTTTCAGATTTATAATTAAGCATTTGTAAGTGATGGATGGTTTCCCCCAAAGATATCTGGCTATGCCTGCACCTGCAGATACACTAAAGCATGTAGCTGGCACATCAAGGTACCTCAAGTACTTACATACCAAGAGTGTCGGTGCTGGAGTTTGATACATTGGTTGGGAAAAAAAGAATTTTTTTTAAAAAGTATTTATATAAAATTTAATAAAACCCTACTTTAGAACTGGCACCTTCAAATACTAGATAATCTAGATATATTAGATCAGCCTGTGCTTTCTATTTTGTTTCTTTGTAAGCTATTAATATACATTAACAAGGTATAAGAAATGTGCATTACATTCAAAATGTACCCCATTTAAGCATTGTGGATCATTTAGAAAATCACTTCTTATTGCCTGTGGAGCTTGCCAAGCCAATTGTGGCAGTCTCATCACTGAAGTGCAGAGACCTCAGACCATTACCAAATATCTAGTGAGAGGGCAGCTGTCAGTGATTTGTAACATTGTCTGCTTTGTCCACAGCCGCATGTGGGATCTTCTTGTTGGCCACAGGTGTAGATGCTGTCTGGACATTGACCATGACCTATTCAAAATTGGTTCAGAAGGGCTCACAAACAGTGTGGCAAATCAAAGCCGGGTACACTCATGATTGGGTCAGTTATAAGAGACTGGTTTCTGATGTCAGCTGCAGACCATTCTTCATGCCATACTGATGTACCAATGAAAGTTGGGCAGGGCAAGTAGGCCCACGACGGATGCCTCAATGACAAGCATTTCAAAGTCCTTTCTAGGGCTGAATCTTATTCACTTGTCAGTCAATATTCCTAATGCAATTCTGCCCCCCAGTGTTTGAGTCATCAGGATAGTAGACCTGAGAATACTACAGTTCAATGGATTCTTTTACAGACAAATGAAGCATTATCAGCAAATCACTGAAATACCAAATAACCATTAAGAAGTCTAAACTGGTAGTAATTGGATATGCATAAAATATTTGCACACAATTTCAAAAGCCAAAGGACTGAGTCTCAGGTTTGAGATCTGGAAATTCAGACTTCAACCCATTCTCTCAGAAGTTTGGCGAACTTTGGCTAAGGTTATTCTCACAGCTGCAAAGCTCATGAACTTCTTTTCTCTCAGACTACCTCATCCAATCACTCCGTTATAGCCACATCATTGCTTGGAAAGTCATGCCCTCCCAAGAAGATGTCTAAGACAAGAAAGGAGATCATCCAGGAGAAGGAAGGGAGAGCTATCTGTGTATCTGTATGTGGAGGAGTGGGAAGTGGGTTCTCTTTTTTATTTAAGTTCATTGAACTCAGTCTTCTAAGCAATACTAAGTGGTTCGCTTCCAGCCCCCCTCGAACCAAAGTGAAGTGTTTAGTTCATCAGCTGAACACTGTAGGGTTTACATAGCCCTTGTAATAATGAATGAGGCTATTTAATAGAAAGAAAGAAAGAAAGAAAGAAAGAAAGAAAGAAAGAAAGAAAGAAAGAAAGAAAGAAAGAAAGAAAGAAAAAGAAAAACCTTCAGTTTTGTTTAAAAATGATGATGTCGTACATTTAAAAACACTAAACAAATTGCTACTATAAACTTTGCAGCATCAAAATTTTAAAATTCATAAACTGAATTGCTCTGGTTCAAAGAGATTAAACATTCCACCAAATGGGAGCATTCCCATTTCAGGAGATAGGCACTTCCCTATTATGGCTTGAGGAATATGTAAATGATGTCAGGCAGACAGCTTAATGTAAGGAGGTGATATGGTACCTTGCTTTGTATGACTAACTTTTCTTGACTTTGTTAATTTTTATGGGAAGGGGGAGAAGCATATGTATTTATTTGAATATGAGGAACTTTGCTCACATGGAGATGTAACCCAAGAAGAGATGGAACCCTCTGCTTCTTTGTATGGTAGAAAGGGGAAAAGGTAGCTCTAGATACATCAGGGGCAGTATCCAAAGCATCAGGACTCTGCCTAGGGATCCTCCTGTGCTCTGAGTTTCCCATCCAGAGATTTGGAATTCTCTATAGAGCAGGCTCTGCAGGACCTGGCCAGCAGTGGTAGAGTGGATTCTGCAGGACAGGACTTTCAGTAGCACAGACTTTACTTTGAAGAACCAGACCAGGAGCAGCAGATCAGACATGACTCTGAGAGACTGGACTGGTAGTGGCAGAGTAGACTCCACTCTCTGAAAGTTGACCAGTGGAGGTGAAGCAAAGTAAAGCTTAAGAACATAAGAACTGCCATACTGGGTCAGACCAAACGTCCATCTAGCCCAGTATCTTGCCAGTGCCAGATGCTGAAGAGGGACTGAACATAACAGGTAATCATCAAATGATCCATCCCTTGTCGCCCATTTCCTGGCAAACAGAGGTTAGGGACACCATCTCTGCCCATCCTGGCTAATAGCCATTGATGGAACTATCCTCCATGAACTTATATAGTTCTTTTTTGAGCCCTGTTATAGTCTTGGGCTTCACAACACCCTCTGGCAAAGAGTTCCATAGTTTGACTGTGTGGTGTGTGAAAACAATACTTCCTTTTGTTTGTTTTAAACCTGCTGCCTACTAATTTCATTTGGTGACCCCTAGTGTTGCTGATTTCACTGGACTGAAGCAGACAGAGGGATTTAATTGGGGTCATGAGTGAGGTTTAGGTTGGTGAGAATGACTGCAGGGTTGGCCATACCCCTCATACATGTTTCTATCTTAGAGGTTTTTAAGGTCAGGCTTGACAAAGCCCTGGCTGGGATGATCTAGTTGGGGTTGGTCCTGCTTTGAGCAGGGGGTTGGACTAGATGACCTCCTGAGGTCCCTCCCAACCCTGAGATTCTATGATTCTATGATTCTATAAGGTTTGCTCATTTTATTTTATATACATATATGGTGGTTGTGGATTTTGGGCTTTCATATCAAAGAGGATTCCTGAGTGCAGAAGATATACTTCAAAAGTTATGAAGGGAGATTAAATTTTAATTTCCTAGAGCCAGAAATGAGAGCTCTGCTTTACATGGGGGTCTGAGCCAAAGTTTTATATTTATTTAGAAAAGTTCCCAGAGACTTATTGAACCTGGCCTTTACTGCTGCCAGTAGCTGGTCAGGCTGGTTGCACTTGGAATTACATTCATCAGCCAGTCTGCAATCATGATATTTTGTTTCTTTCTCTGCTTAAGGATTGTGTTATTAGGATCAGGTAATCCATTCCAAAATGCTCATTTTCCTGTATTTTTGCATGAAGATAGAAATTGCTGAAACTCAGAGTTTCCTGTCTTCTACATATTGTTGTGTGAATCTGTGGTCTCCCTCTTGGCAGGTTAGCACAGGAGGCAGAGAGCGTGGAATTATGACACAGGCACCAGTTTAGTAATAACAAACCATGTCTTTATTATTGGAGGAGGGTAAAATGGCATCTCCTCTACCACTGCTGGTGCTGCAGACTCCACAAAACTCTTTGCTTTTCTCCAGCCAGGAAGCACCCACTCTCTGACATTTCTCCCAGGGTTACTTCGTGGGTCATGGTTCTTCCCTTCCCTTCTGGGAGAAGGCACACTCTTTAGGGGCTGTCTCTGAATGTGCCACATACAGAGACACAGCCAGCACAGTAACTCAGTTACAATATTTGTGATAGTGGGAGGTAGTAATTATTTGAAGTTTTGCATCCCTAGTTTTGGGGGCAATTCACAATTATTTTGCTACGGTTTTATGTGGGATGTGAGCGAGGAGCTAGGGTGATTCAAGGAACTAAAATAACAGTAGCCAACAAGGTTTTTTAGCCATAAGTAAATCAAACATAACAAATTTCTCCAGTCCTCATAACATGAGCACACATCCCTGTCATCCTTTGCATTCTTGTTTTTGTGTCTCTCCAACTGCCATACTTATAGCCTTTTTCCTAATTACCTGTGCAAAGGAAGAGGAAAGTGGAGCTCAAGGGACAAAACTGATCTCAGTTATTCAAATGTAAATCCAAGGTCAAACCACTGTGGTCAAAGGAGTTGCATCATTGTAAATTGGTGTGAGATGAGAATCAGGCCCAGAATGTTTTGTGGCTGGACCATTCGACTCTTGTAACAGCAAAGCTAATTCTGCATAACTTTATGAGTAACTCTTCTTCCTAGCTAGGATAGCAAAAGTCAATGTGAATAGAAATATTAATAATTTAATTCTGCATATTGAGAGGAACTCTGCCCAACTTTCTTTTCTATTTTATGAAGAAAGCAATCCTATGACATGTGCTATCTTTATATGTAAAGATTCACTTATGCTTGACTGAGTAGAGCACCTAGACAACAAGAACACTGAAAGGGGATAATTTGATTGTCAAAGTATGTTCATGTAAGTCATTGGCATATTGTATGGTAGTAGGACAAAAGAACTTGACAGAGCCTTTGTTTCATTCTGAAAATATATTATCCACCTGCAAGGTGACAGCCTAGCAGATCAGCAAGGAACTTACTCAAGCTTTTTAAAATATATTTTTCTTTACCATTACAATACAACTATTAAAACGTACGTAATTAACATAAGAATGGCCATACTGGGTCAGATCATGGTCCATCTAGACCAGTATCTGTCTTCTGACAGTAGCCAGTGCCAGGTGCCCCAGAGAGAATGAACAGAAAATTGCAATTATTGAATGATCCATTCCCTGTTATCCAGTGCCAGAATCTGGCAGTCAGAGGCTTAGGAATACCCAGAATATGGGGGTTGAATCCCTCACCATCATGCATAATAGCCACTGATGGACTTACCCTCAATGGACTTAACTAATTCTTTTTTGAACCCGCTTATATTTTTGGACTTCACAATATTCCCTGGCAATGAGTTCCACAGATTGACTTTATGTTGTGTGAAGAAGTACTTCCTTTTGTTAAGCCATTTGTCCATTCATTTCATTGCTGTCCCTGGGTTCCTGTGTTATGTGAAGGGGTAAATAACACTTCCTTTTTCAATTTTTCCCCACCATTCCAGATATTATAGACCTCTATCATATTCCCCCTTAGTCAACAGTCTAAGCTCAACAGTCCCAGTCTTTTTAATATCTTCTTCTATGGAAACTATTCCATACTCCTAAATATTTGTGTTGCCTTCTCTGCACCTTTTCCAATTCTATTATATCTGTTGTGAGATGGGATGACCAAAACTGCACTCATTATTCAAGGTTTGGGTGTACCATGGATTTATATAGTAACATTATAATATGTACTGTCTTAATATGTATCCCTTTCCTAATGGTTCATTACATTCTGTTAGCTTTTTAACTGCCACTGCATGTGAACAGATGATTTCAGAGAACTATCCACAATGACTCCAAGATCTCTTTCCTGAGTGGTAACAACTATTTTAGATCCAATCATAGTTGGTATTTTGTTTTCCAATGTGAACTACTTTGCATTTATCAACATTGAAATTCATCTGCATTTTGTTGCTCAGTCACCCAGTTTTATGAGATCCCTTTGTAACTCTTCACAGTCTGCTTTGGACTTAACTATATTGACATTATCAACATTGAGTAATTTTATATTGTTTGCAAATTTTCCGCTTCAGTATTTCCCCCTTTCTCCATATCATTTATAAATATGTTGAACAATACTGGTCCTAGTACAGTTCCCTGGAGGACATAGTTGTTTATCTCTCTCCAGTGTGAAAAGTGACCATTAATTCCTACTCTTTGTTTCCTATCTTTTAGCCAGTTACTAATCCATGGGAGGACCTTCCCACTCATTTCATGATTTCTTAAGAGCCTTTGGTCAGGGACCTTGTCAAAGGCTTTCTGAAAGTCTAAGTACACTATATTAAATGGATTACCCTTATCATCCTGGTACATGTGCTTGTTGACACCTTCAAAGAATTCAAATAGATAGATGAGGCATGATTTCCCTTTACAAAAGTCGTGTTGACTCCTCCCCAAGAAATCATGTTCATCTATGTGTCTGATAATTGTGTTCTCTACTATAGTTTCAATCAATTTGCCTGGTACCGAAGTTAGGCTTACCAGCCTGGAATTGTCTGGATGACCTGTGGAATCTTTCTTAAAAATTTGTGTCATATTAGCTATCCTCCAGTCATCTGGTATAGAGGCTGATTTAAGTGATACGTTACATACCACGTTTAGTAGTTCTGCAATTTCGTATTGGGGGGTGGGAGGGTAAATACTATCCCCCTTGGTAAATAGATAGTATTTACCAAGCACACTTGGTAAATACTATCTTGTCCTGATATCAATTTATTGATTTGTTCCAAAACCTCCTCTATTAATATCTCAGTCTGGGACAGTTTTTCAGATGCTTCACCAAAACAGATTGACTCAGTTGTGGGGATCTCTCTAACATCTTCTGCAATGAAGACCAATGCAGAGAATTCATTTAGCTTCTCTGCTACGGCCTTGTGTTCCTTGAATGCTTCTTTAGCACCTTGATTGTCCAGTGGTCCCATTGATCATTTGACCTGTTTACTGCTTCTGATGTATGTTAAAAATTAATGTTAGCGTTTGTGTCTTTTGCTAGTTGCTCTTTTAATTCTTATTTAGCCTGTCTAACTATTCTTTTACACTTGACTTACTAGAGTTTATTTTTCTCAGTAGAATTTGAATTCCAATGTTTAAAGTATGTCTTTTTTTCTCTAATCACCTCTTTTACTTTATTGTTGAGTCTTGGTGGCATGTTTTGGTCCTCTTTTATTTTCTTTTTAAATTGGGTTATACATTTGATTTGAGCCTCTATAATGGAGGGTTTTTTTAAAAAGTTTTGATGCAGCTTGCAGGCATTTCACTCTTGTGACTGTTCCTTTAAATTTCTGTTTAACTAGCTTCCCCTTTATGTCTGCATCTCATCCTGAGGTTACATGTATGGGGATAGTTGAAATCCCCCATTGTTATTGGGATTTCTGTATTTGTAGCCTCTGTTATCTCCCTGAGTATTTTACATTCACCATCACTATCCTGGTCAGGTGGTTAGTAATATATTCCTACTGCTAGGCTTTTATTATTCAAGCAGGGACTTTCTATCCATAGAGATTTTATGCTTTGATTAATTTAAGATTTTTTAATATATTTGACTCTATGCTTTCTTTCAAATATAGTGTCATTTCCACACCAGTGTGACTTACTGTGTCATTGCTAAATATTTTGTACCATGGTATTACCTTGATCCACTGATGATCGTCATTCCACAAAGTACCAGTGATTCCTGTTATATCAATATCCTCAGGCACTCAAGTTCACTCATTTGAATATTTAGGCCTCTATATTTGTATACAAGAACATATACAACTTGTCAAAAGGAGGGAGCAATAGCTCAGTGGTTTGAGCATTGGCCTGATAAACCCCGGGTTGTGAATTCAATCCTTGAGGGGTCCATTTAGGGGTCTGGGGCAAAAAAATCTGTCAGGGGACAGTACTTGTTCCTGCTAGTGAAGGCAGGGGACTGGACTTGATGACCTTTCAAGGTCCTTCCAGCTCTATGAAATAAAATTGTCTGCCTTCATGTGATGTAACTGAATTGACTCTTTTTCATTTGTCTGTTTCTCTTCAGTTCCCACCTTTACTTTATCAAAGTCTACCCTCTCCTAAGGGATGTCTCTGTCTGAACCATGTGCTCCTCCACCCCTGCCAGCTTTCTCTGAGTCCTTAATTTAAAAACTCCTCTACAACTGTTTTAATTTTACATGCAAGCAATCTGATTCTGTTTTGGTTTAGGTGAAGCCCATCCTTCCTGTATAGTGTCCTTTCCCTAAAGGTTGCACAGTTCCTAAAAAACCTAAAATCCTCCTCCCTGCATCTTTGTGTCATCAATGCATTGAGACCCTGCAGTTCTGTCTAATTGGCCCTGCACATGGAACTGGAAGCATTTTAGAGAATGCTATCTTGGAGATCCTGGAGTTTAATCTCTTACCTAGCAGCCAAAATTTGGCCTCCAGGACCTCTCTTGGACCTTTCCCTATGTCACTGATACATATATGTACCACAGCGACTGTCTCTGCCACTACACATAGGTCTGTCTAGAGTCTCAAGAGTTCACACCTGGCAGGCAGTTGTCTGTGCTGTTCTCCTGGCCATCACAAAACCAACTTTCTATATTTCTAATAATCAAATTCCCCATTACTATTATCTATCTCTTTCTAATAATTAGGGTTCCCTCCCCTGGAGGGGTATCCTCAGTGCGAGAGGATACTATGACATCAGCTGGAAGGAAGGTCCTAACTATGGGATTGTTTCCCTCTGCTCCAGCTAGATGGGATCCTTCCTCGAGATTTTCATCCTTCTGAACAGCACAGAGGCTATCAGACTGGGGGTGGGACAGTTCTACTGTGTCCCTGAAAGTCTAGTCTATGTACTTCTCTGAGGGCCATGCCTGCTTGCACTGAATGCACCCGTAAGCCACCTGTCCACAACACAGGTAATCATACATGATGCATTCAGTGTATTAAATTGGATAGCCCCCACTCTGCTGCTGGACCTCTGACTGTATTATTTTTACTCATCCAGGGACTGTTTGTTTGTTTGTTTGTTTGTTTGTTTGTTTGTTTGTTTGTTATTGGGAGGATTGGGGTTTATTGGCTTAAGTTTAGAGCAGTGACGCTCAACCCTTCTAGACTACTGTACCCCTTTCAGGCATCTGATTTGTCTTAAGTCAAGTTTGTCAAGTTTAACACTGCTTACTTAAAAAATCAGACATAAACATAAAAAAAGTGTCACAGTACACTATTACTGAAACATTGCTTACTTTCTCATTTTTACCATATAATTATAAAATAAATAAATTGGAATATAAATATTGTACTTACATTTCAGTGTATAGTATATAGAGTAGTATAAACAAGTCATTGTCTGTATGAAATTTTAGTTTGTACTGACTTCATTAGTGCTTTTTATGTAGCCTGTTGTAAAACTAGGCAAATATCTCGATGCGTTGATACACCCTCTGAAAGAACTCTGCATACCCCTCAGGGATACACAACCCCTCCTCCTCACCCCCCGGTTGAGAACCACTGGTCTAGAGTATATTTGTTAGATATATCTGTCTCTCATGTTCCCTCTTTGGCATGTGTTATGCAGGAGGTCAGACTAGATTATCATAAGGTAGTTTCTCGCCTTAAAATCCACTAATTTGTGAATCTTGCAGGCTTCAGATTGGATAAAATTCAGAAGCAAAACATTAATTTAAAAATATTAATCCCTATGCGTAATTTTTTTCCTCCCTTAATCTTGATTTTCCAGTTTGCCCATGTTAAATGTATATTTATGTGACACCACGGTGCAGTATTGTATTGTATTTACTTCCATGTTCATTATATTAGACCAGATCATATCATCGCTTTTAAAGTAGAGCTTTCCTAATTGGAAAAAGGGGAACTTCCACATCGATAGTTCTGTTTAAAAATAGAGTACATTCATTTTAAAAAATCAAAACAACTAAAAATATCATTCAAATTTGTTTAAGAATGATAACAGTAATGGATTTAGTTTAATTTGTTAATATTGTGAATACAGCATAGATTTAATTGTCTTTCAATTTATTCCCAAAAACATGTTTTTGGTTGGTGGAAGGAATGTGAAAGGATTTAGGAATGTGAAATAAGAAAAAAATGATTGCATTGTTGCATAATTTCATGATAAAACAAAATATGATACTTTCAATTTTTAATTGTGAATATTGCATTTCTGAAACTTTTGTGGTAGTGATATTTCCCAAATAAATTATTTTAAAAAGATTAAAAATAACTAAAATATCTACTAGTTAATTAAATTGCTACAATTTAGCAGCACCAGACAAGATGCACCCAAGAGTTCTAAAAGATGAAACATGATTCTGTTTTCTTTTAAAGGCTAAAATGGAAACTATGGATATGTAAGTCTGACTTTAATGCTAGGTAGAATGTTACCACAGGATACAAAGGATTCTATAAACTGACATATAGATTTCATAAAGCACCACTGAGATTAATGTGGAGGATGATACTGTTCAGTGCAAGGGTTTGCAATGGATGACACAAGAGGTCAACCCTCTGTGAAACCAGCAGGGCTATTTAAAATGTGCTCCTCTGAAAAACGCTAATGCTTTTAGCCCTGACAAAATTCCACAGCTACGCTATCTACCTGCTATGTGCTGCCACATCTGAAGTGCTCTGGAGCTTTTATTTTATCCCCAAATGAGAAATTGAATAGGTTCAAACTGAAATATCAGTTGAATGTTGTAGCAAAAATCCACCTCGTTATCATGTCCTCACTAACTGCTGATCATTTCTGTCTGGGTTCCCCTAGGAATCACAAGGCCTTGTGACTTTTCTGAGCCTTCTGCCCAGAATCAAGTGCCTTTTCACATGCATGGTCCCTTCCCATAGTGTTATGGAGAAGGAGCCTTTTCTATGCATTATGCCAACTGATGACATCACCAAAAGAGAACTTTTAAAACCTGTTCTTCCTGATTGATAATTGTATTGTATTTTCTCTTGGGCAGGGTGGCCACTGAATCTCCAGGCAGAGGGAATATACAGCAATATACAGCCTGTAGCATTTTGTGTTTTTGTTTTCTTTCTTCTGGAGATTATGTGGCCTCCCCTATTTCAGTCTCTGTGCTTTCTCGACAGAACAATAGAATAAAGCATCTCAGAAGATAGAAAGCTGGACTGGTGAGCTGGAGATTAGTAGCTATACAAAAGGACTTGGCTTCTGGCAAAACTCCAAAATCTTCTTTAGAGAGGCTACTGCCACTATTGGAAGCAACTATTGGAACCAACCTGGAACAGTCCTTACTGTTAGGAGAGTACAAGGAAGTGGCAGTGTGCAATACTGCTTTTGTCCTTTTTCAGATGGGATTATACTCACATAGCTAGCCCATCCCTGTCCAGCCAGCCATGACTACACTGGTATTTTTATCAGTATGTCTGTCTGAGCTGGAAAATTACACTTCCAACTCCAGTGCATATATGCCCTTAGGTATGCATTTGTCATCTGTGTTTGCACTTGGGAGAGCACAGAGACTAGTCCCCATCTGTAACCAAGGGACAAAACCCATCTCAAATGCAATAAGAGCAAGCAGGTTCCTTGAGCTTCCAGCAATTGTGTCTAGCCTTGGCCAAGTATGAGCAAGTCAGTGATGCTAACAGAGAACACTTCCAAATTTTGCTTATCCTCAAATCAAACCATTTTATGTTTCAAATAGTCTGTTATTGTTGTTTTTTATATTATTTTGTGTTACTAAACATTTTTTGGTTCCCATTAGCAGTTGAAGTGGTAGTACCAAAGACAATGAGGAAGTCTCTTTTCACAGCATTCTTATTCCCAACACTAACAGGAAATACTGTGAATGGGGAGATGCTGCGAGACCTCCAGTCAAATGGTACTTGCTGGAATTTTTATATATGTAAGCAGAGTCAGGGTGAGCTCCATCCTGACATCTGGTGTCAAGTTGTGGAAAAGAACTTCAGGGGCTGAACTCATTTACATAGGCACACCCACTCTGCCTAGCATGAGCCCATAGTAGCCCAAATGATCACTTTGGAATGCTGTAGGATCCACAGTTTTCTGTTATTGGGGCAGGAATTTCTGTTATTGAGGCCGGAAGAATAAACTGTTATTATATTGATTGTGTGAATCAAAGACAATGGAACTGTACTTGGCCTTTTGTTATAATGGAGGGACTCGCCATCAACTAAGCAGCACTCGCTAGGCAAGGGACATGGGTTCCAAAACCCAGTAAATTGAGAGAGGTTGGGGACAGGTATTTGCACCTGGTAGCATGGGCCCCTTCTGAGGGCCCTAAATGCCAATTGCATCTCCTATTCTCTCTGCTGTGGAATATCAAAGCTAATTTTGAGTCTGTTAGGACTCTAGTTACAGACAGCTGAACTGGATTCACTTTGGGCCAAGGGTGCACCTGCACTGATCTCCCCCCCCTCCCTGCCACTACAAGCTAAAATCACTAAAGAGCTAAAATTAGTAAAAGCTGAAATCACTGAGTGCTGTGGTACACAGTAGGGGGGCCTGAAGATATTTTACTAAGTGACTGGTGGAGCAAAGCAGCTGGCACTGTAGCTTGCGGCAAAGGCTACAGCAGAACCCCACAGAGAGGTGGGGCAGTTGGCCTCAGACCACGTAAGGTGCTTGTTTACCTTCCCTCCACCCCGCCATTTCTACCGGGTGGGGGGCTGCTCTGCAGATGAACTTTTGAACTCTGGGGCTGCACTGACCAGGGACAGAGACTTTTGGGTGCTGGACTTTGGGGTTGTTGGACTTTTGGAACTTTGGGTGACTTTTGAATTGCTGGACTGAAGAACCAAAGGGAAAGGACATGGCCCAATTTGCTGGGGTGGGTCTTGTCGCTCATGGTTTGGTTATGAATCCTGTTTGTGGTGTTTTCCCAACATAATGCCGCATTGTTTCTCTCTGTCATTAAAAGGCTTTTGCTACACTCAGACTCTGTGCTTGCAAGAGGGGAAGTATTGCCTCTTAGAGGCACCCAGGGTGGGGGAGATATATATTTGTCCCAGGTCATTGGGTGGGGGCTCGAGCCGTTTTTGAATTGTGTTATTGGAACGAAACCCCTAAATACTAAACCCAGCCCTTGTTGCTGCCAATTTATGGCACACTAGCACTTGTGTATACAAAAGACAAATGCCCTGATCCAAAGTCGGTGGAAGGATTCCCATTAATTTCAAAGAGCATTGAATCAGACCCAGAATGTACATGTACAAAATGACCTTCCAGATTGCATATGATTCACTCTTGCAAACAGAATTTGCAAATGTGAATTCTATCATCTGCATGCTCAAGTGATAGTATGTAAAAATTGTACGTGCAGTGTTGTGTTTGTTTGGATGAGGACAAATTTTAAAATCTGGACTCAAGTATCTAAAATACCAAACGCCAAGGACAAAAATAGTTTTCCTTTTTTCTTTCCAATCCCGGCAAAGTTTGTTAGGACACAATATAACCTTAAGTCCTCAGGCACAGTGCTTGATTTTCTTGATACTATATGATATTAAAATGAATAACTGATTGAACTGAAATTGCTACAGCTAAAATTTATTAAAATAGACATGAAAATAGGGTTTATATGGGCCTTTATAATACTAAGAGAAATGCAGGCATTTATGATTTAGGGATATAATGCTGAGAATTACTGATTGCTGCTGTCACTGAATAATCACATTAATAGAAAACTCTAGCTAAAATAACAAAGTATGTGACTTAAATATTTACTGAGATTGATTATATGTTACAGTTGAATCATATTATGGATACCACCAGTTAATCATGAAACAAAGCATTTGTCAAAAGGGTAGTTCAGGTCTAAAGTAAATAGGTATTGAACCAATTCTTAGAAAAGCTATTTTCAAGCCTTTTGGACAGTGCATGTTCCAGAAATTCTTCTTGCTAATTCGCATTTAGAAAACAAACAAAGAAACACATACAAAACAGGAAATTTGCACACAAAATCCACCATCTCTTCCTCTGATCTATGGATTAGCAATGTACAATAACGAAAATTGCACAAGCATAGTCCTAGGGAGAGAGCTTCTAGCTTGCCTGCTGTTAAATTTGGATAATATATGAAAGTAGAGTACTATATTTTTTATAGTAGGAATTATAACATTGAGGCTCATCTGGAAACAAGGATCTGACCAAAAAATTAGAACAATGTGCATTGCAAAGTCCATACTTTATGTATTCATTATTACAGTATATGGGATCAATACAGCTATAGGCAGCACAAGGTATATGTGCCATTTAAATCCCAGTGCAGCTCTAAAAATAAGCATAATCCAAAGGCAGAGTCCTGAAAAATATACAGTACCAAAATATGGAAAATATTATGAGAAAGGCAGTGGGAAGATCTAGGTTTCAGATCTGCTACAGGCTTCCCATCTCAACATGAGCAAATTTCTGCCTTAATTTCACCATCTCCAAACTGTGGGTGTTGTGGGCTTTATTTAATTAATATACATAAAGTGTGTTAAGACCTTCAGATGGAAAGTACTATATATGTGCAAATTATTATTAATCATTATTATTATAACCTTGTTTTGCTGAGTATAACAGATATATGGAGAGGCAGAGGAAGTTTGTAGCTTAGACGGGGATGTGAAGAAAAATAAATAAATCTATGTAAACAAGTTTCACAGAGATGGACTGAAAATCTACAGTAAAAACAAAAATTTGCTGTAAGATATTTAAAGAGATTCGTTAAAGCACAACACCAGACAAGTATCTAAGAGAGAAACATCTAATCCACTGTATAAAGCACAGGCTATTACAAGAATTGGAAAATCAGCAGGCAAGAAAATCCATCTTCCCCAGAAGTCATAACAATGTTTCTGACAGTGAGACTGACAATCATAACATAAAGACTGGGTTAACTACGCATTTTCTGCTCCATTCTAAGGGAACACTTCACAATAATCATAAAACAACAGTTAGTCCAGAAAACTTACTTTGGAATCAAAGTAAAAGTCTTCCCTATGGTCCCCATCCTGCAAAGTACTCTCATTGAAGTCAATGGAACCACTCACAAATATGAAGTTAAGCACATATTAAAGAGCACCCCTGAGTCAGGGTTTATGAACAAATTCCTTCTTTCACTGGAATATCACTTTAAAGAACAGGAATACCACAGTAACCTGATTAATCCTGAAGCTATCAGAATGAACCTGTTCATAATGATTTGTCATTTAAATTTAATATATATATATAAATATATATAAACCGAGTTAAATATGTTTTGGTCTCAGCTCCAAATATTCTATTGTTGATTTCAGCAGAGCCCATGTTGTTTTATACTATGATTTGCAAAGTTTCATTTTTTTAATTGAAGGTATACATATTACTATATATCTGTATCAAATAAGGCTAACATATTACAGCTGCTCATTGGATTTGTCTCTGAATTTCACGTTGAATCAATGCATGTGTCCTTCTGGGATATTATATTATGTCTAAAACCTTAAAATAGCCATCAGAGATAAATAATAAAATATATAAAGGACAGGAAGTCATCAGAAATAGCAGACTGGCTTCTGTACCTCATATGAACCAGTTAGTAAAGAGATTCATTTGCAGGGATATTGTATTTTGTGCAAAATTATACAAAAGAAAAAGTGTCTGATTACCAAAAAATTATATATGCGCAGTGAGGACAAATAACTTCAATTTGAAGAACCTGATCCAATGTCTATTGATGTTCTGAAAGTTTGAAAAATCAAAACTGTTTATTTGGTGCTTAATAAAATTACTTATTGTTGAAGTTCAGGGCAACTGCACCTGTATTCTCCCTGTTAGTGGTCCATCAAGGGCACCCAGTCTCAGGGCTTCCAGCTCCCCAGATGCCATCTCTCGTGGGCAGGAATCCACAGCTCTCTGCCTCCCGACCAGCGTCTTTTCCAGGCTGCACAGTTCCCTGACTAAAAAAGTGTTATTCTCTAGTGTTATTTTCCCAGTCTGCCTACACAGGACTGCATCTGTCCTCTGATTTCTACTTAGTAGCTAGGGACAGTTTGAAATTGCCCACAGTTATAAGTAGGGCCCTACCAAATTGACAGTTCATTTTGGTTAATTTCACAGTACAAGTATTTTAAAAATAGTCAACTTCATGGTTTCAGATGTGTACATCTGAAATTTCATGGTGTTGTAACCATGGGGCTACCAACCAAAAAAGGGTCTGTAGGGAATCTGAAGGTTTTTGTAGAGGGGTTGCGGAATTGCCACCCTTAGTTCTGTGCTGCTGCTGGTGGGGGATTGCATTCAGAGCCGGGCAGCAGCCAGCTCTAAAGCCAGTGCCACTGTCAGCAGAAGCACAGAAATGAGGGTCTCACGGTGTGAAGGGATCATCACATTGCGGGGAGGCAGGCCTGGCCTTATGGGTGGGCAACCACCCAGGGCTTCATCGTCAGGGGGGTACCGTGGTGCATCTCTACTTACACAGCCAGTCCAAGGCCCCTTTAATCCCCAAACGCTGGGCCCAGAGCCAGGGAGGCGGAGGGCTGGGGTGTGCCCGCTGGGGGCTCTTACCATGCGCCAGACTCCAGCTGTTAGTTCAGTGCGGCTGGGAAGTTCTTCCTCTACAAGGGCCGTTCCTGGGTTGTGTCAGACCCACCTCTGGGAACCTCCCTGTAACATTACACCACATATTCTTTATGGAAATATGCTTATGATATAGATATAGCATAAGTGAGATGTATTTTATGCAAGATGGGTCTTGGAAGGTATCGTCAGAAAGGTTATAATTTACTGAATGTGATTATCCAATTTGTATGCATGTATCATTTCTGTACCTAAAGTTCAGAATATTGACTATGTAACAATTACAACTGTGTGTGTATTTGGGAGACACCCAGCAGACAAAAGGCCATCAGCCTTGGTGGGCCATTAGGAAGAAACAATAAGACTTTGAAGATACTAAACTCTCTCCTTCCTGAGCGGTGACCTGAGCCATAGCTGTGACACTACTAGGCCAGGTGGTCCCGTCACCTGGTGCTAAACACTGTCTTGGACTTCTAGTAATTTTCCACTAAAAGGAGGAGGAGGTCAAGACTGGGAAACAAAAGATTCCCACCTTATGTAAATCTTATTTAAGGCTGGGCAGTAAGGCAAACAGGACTCTTCTCTATGGCCTTCCTGCCCAAGAAGAAAGGCTGCTGAAGTACCTGAGGAGACAAAGGAACTGAGCGGTGGGAAAGGCAAGGACTGAGTCCAGACTAATGCAGGAGCCTCATCTCTAAAGAGAAATAACTGGAACTCTAAGCATCAGAAACTCTGCAACATTGAGGGTGAGAAATGACTTCTTGAAACAAGGTTTTTAAAGATCTTAAGTTTAGTATGCACACTTTGTTTTATTTGTTTGGTAATCTGCTTTGTTCTGTTTGCTATCCCTTATAATCACTTAAAATCTGCCTTTGATAGTTAATAAACTTGTTTTTGTTTATTATTAAACTGAGTTTGCACAATTTATAACTGGGGGATGGGGAGAAGTTGTTCATATCTTCCTCCACATTGAGGGAGGGGATGAATTTATGAGGTTACATTGTACAGATTTCTCTATAGCACAAGACAATATTATTTTGGGTGTACTTTCCAGAGGAAAGCTGCACTTGTGTGCTGGGCAATTTCGTAGCTGAGTCTTCTCATACTGAGCTGTTTGCAGACTCTGTCTGATTCTACAGCTGGTGCATCCCTACCTGTGTGTGTATGCTGCCAGTGGCTGTGGACTAATTCAGCAAAACAGGGAGAGGGAGCCCAGGCTAGGGGAGCAGGCAGACTCAGTGAAATACCAGTATATCAGGTGGCATCCCAGAAGAGGGGTCCAACCCGTCACACTCCCCCAGCTGCAGGAAACTCAATATTGTTATGTGTAGGGCCCCACCCAAATCATGGGTGACCAGAAGTAAGAGTCTGCCACCCTCACTTGTGTTCTGATTTCAGAGCTGGGCTCCTGGGCCGCAACCGCGAAGATTCCTGCAGTTGGGGGAGGTTCCTGGAGGTGGATCTGACCCGGCCCTGGGAGCAGCTCCTGCAGGGGAAGAGGAAGTCCCGTCCCTCCCCAGCCCAGCCAGAACTAGTAGCTGGAGCCCAGAACATGGCAGGAGCCCCTGGCTGAGGTGCCCATAGCACTGCCCCTCCCCTACAATAGCCAGATATCACAGGAAAGATCTGATTTCATGATCCACGTTGTGTTTTTCACATCTGTGAATTCAGCAGGGCACTATTTATAAATTTCCACACAGCTCTTGCTATACAGCAAGCACATTTATTCATCCTATAAGCAAGCACAGATACAAGCAACACATTTACTCTTAAGGTGAAAGCATTACAGAGAAAGCATATTAAAAACAACAAAAAGACTCTACACACATACAAATAAAAATACCAAAGATCACCACCCCAACTCCATGCTCACCAAGCATTTTTTCTGTAGTTACAAGTCATAACAGCCTCCACACAGAGCAAGCACACACATACATAAATTACTTCTCCTTTATGCAGTTTGTGCCTTTGCTCTTCAGATTACAGGAATAAACTTCAAAAGGTTGAGTCTGGAGGTGTGATTTTGCATTCCCTCCCCTCAGGTATTTCCTAAGAAACCCACTTAACTTTGTTTGTCCCAAAAGTTCATTCTGGTCTGGCACATTGTTTAAAATAATTCTTCAAAGCTCATAACACTTCCCAGCATTTACATTGACCACATCTCCTGCATAGACAAATTACATCGAATCCTAGAGTAATACATAATATTTACATTCAATACAATGGACTTCAAAGATACTTATGCTTAATTCAATAAGGTTTTTCAAGGATACTGCAGGAAACTGCTTTATCTGTCATGTATTTTCCTTCTGGTGATAGTAAACAAAAGTAAGTCTTTCACACCATTCTGTAGCCTGCTGAGAAATGATGCTCAGTACCTCCAATTATAAACCTGATGTGCAAGTTTTAGCCATTATAATCAATTTATGATATTAGAATGTGTTTTCTCAAAGGTGGTCACTTTGGGTTCCAGCTAAAGATAGTGGGCAATCTTCAGAACACAGCTAGTATTATCAGAATGCTCTTCTAATAACTAAAGGTAGCTTCAGGGCACATCCTTCACTACAAGGGCTCATTTCAGTTGTAAGCATTATGAATAACCACATTTATATCACTCTTTGCATGGCCCCTTGAATTTCCCCTATTGATCAAAGCCACACTTGGGGAGCTCCTAAGAGTCTGGAACCTTCTATGAGTAGTAAAGGGCAGCAAGGGAAGTTCTTAGATGGGTCACTTTCCACCCCTGGCTTCAGGTCACATGCCAACCTCTGCCCTGACAATATTATCCCAGGGGAAGGGTCTTATATGGACCGAAGCAGAACTTTATGGAGTATCGGGGCATGGCCAACATTTGATAGATGGCAAAGCCTTTATATTATTTAGGTATACAACAATGTCAACAACAGAAATAATAATTTAAACAATTGTAATAACAGGAGTCATAAATGTATTTCTTGTTGTTAGTCTCAGGATTCTGGGAGTAAGACTTCTTAAAGCATTGTCTATGGTCTCTAACTATCAATATCCTCCTGAACAAAGACATACATACCCCTCTACCAAATTAAAAGCATGGAAATAAAGCATGTATACCAATATTTACCTGCCCAAAATGTACATTTGCATGCAGGTACCAGATTTGGGTATGGAAATATCAGTTTACACATGCAAATATTGTTTTCTGTGCATGGAATTGAACACAAATATATGTGTGTGTTTGTAGTGAAAAAGAAAGATCCTAGAATTACACTGGTCTACAATTTTTGAGACGTCGTCTGCTTCAGAGATAAAATGTGCTATTTAGTATGTATTTTGATGTGCTGAATTCAAATATGACAATTAAAACAACTGATTGGCTACTGTTTCTAAGATATTTAAGGTTTTACATTTTATATCTATGTATATTGTGTAGATAGTAGAGTTTTAATCATAAATTGTAAACCTAGGTCTTTTCATGTGTTTATGGTTGCTTTACATGATACTATTTCACCTGTCCTGTTTATGTAACACTTTAAAAATCAGCAAAGGGGTTATATAAATACAATTTATTATGAAACAAAAGACAAAAACTATTATGTCCATAGTTTATTCCTATTCAGTGTCTACTCGGCACTTCTTGGCTTGTCTCTTGTATTCATTAAATGGAGCATCTCTTGTCACTGTCCAGCAATAGTCTGCAAGCATTGATGGGCTCCATTTGCCCTGATAGCATTTCTCCATTGTTGCAATGTCCTGATGAAATCACTTGCCGTGCTCGTCGCACACTGCTCCGCAGTTTGGTGGAAAAAAACTAGATGAGAGTGCAAAAAATGTCTCTTTAGTGACATGTTGCAACCAAGGCTTTTGGATGCCTTGAGGAGGTTTTCCACCAACAACCTGTAGTTGTCTGCCTTGTTGTTTCCGAGAAAATTTATTGCCACTAACTGGAAGGCTTTCCATGCCTTTTTTTCCTTGCCACACAGTGCATGGTCAAATGCATCATCTCAAAGAAGTTCACGAATCTCAGGACCAACAAAGACACCTTCCTTTATCTTAGCTTCACTTAACCTTGGAAATTTTCCATGGAGGTACTTGAAAGCTGCTTGTGTTTTGTCAATGGCCTTGACAAAGTTCTTCATCAGACCCAGCTTGATGTGTAAGGGTGGTAACAAAATCTTCCTTGATTCAACAAGTGGTGGATGCTGAACACTTTCCCTCCCAGGCTCCAATGACTGTCGGAGTGGCCAATCTTGCTTGATGTAGTGGGAATCTCTTGCACGACTATCCCATTCGCAGAGAAAACAGCAGTACTTTGTGTATCCAGTCTGCAGACCAAGCAAGAGAGCAACAACCTTCAAATCGCCACAAAGCTGCCTCTCATGTTGGTCATAGTTAATGCACCTCAAAAGTTGTTTCATGTTGTCATAGGTTTCCTTCATATGGACTGCATGACCACCTGGAATTGATTGCAAAACATTGCCATTATGCAGTAAAACAGCTTTAAGACTTGTCTTCGATGAATCAATGAACAGTCTCCACTCATCTGGATTGTGAACGATGTTGAGGGCTGCTATCACACCATCGATGTTGTTGCAGGCTACAAGATCACCTTCCATGAAGAAGAATGGGACAAGATCCTTTTGACGGTCACGGAACATGGAAACCCTACCATCACCTGCCAGGAGATTCCACTGCTGTAGTCTGGAGCCCAAAAGCTCTGCCTTACTCTTGGGTAGTTCCAAATCCCTGACAAGGTCATTCAGTTCACCTTGTGTTATGAGGTGTGGTTCAGAGGAGGAGGATGGGAGAAAATGTGGGTCCTGTGACATTGATGGTTCAGGACCAGCAGTTTCATCCTCTTCCTCGTCTGACTCAAGTGAGAATGATTCTGGTGCATCAGGAACCGGCAGTCCTTCTCCGTGGGGTACTGGGCGTATAGCTGATGGAATGTTTGGATAATGCACAGTCCACTTTTTCTTCTTTGACGCACCTTTCCCAACTGGAGGCACCATGCAGAAGTAACAATTGCTGGTATGATCTGTTGGCTCTCTCCAAATCATTGGCACTGCAAAAGGCATCGATTTCCTTTTCCTGTTCAACCACTGGCAAAGATTTGTTGCACAAGTGTTGCAGCATATGTGTGGGGCCCACCTCTTGTCCTGATCTCCAATTTTGCAGCCAAAAGAAAGGTGATAGGCTTTCTTAACCATAGCGGTTATGCTGCACTTTTGTGATGCAAAAGTCACTTCACCACAAACATAGCAGAAGTTATCTGCACTGTTCACACAAGTACGAGGCATCTCTGCTCACTTTGGCTAAACAGAAATGTGTCCCTTGGCAAAATCAAACACTGACAAATAAGAGAGCACGACACTGTATGATTTCTAGAGCTGATATAGGGCAATTTGTTCAGCAGAGTGATGTAAGCTTCGTTATGATTGCATCATCCATGACTTCTAGGAATAACATGATGCAATTCATATCATGTATGACGCATTACCAGCTTCAGATTGCATCATTCATTGTTTTGCCTAAAAAGCAAGTACTGTCCAAACCCAGTCATAGATTTATTCGTAGATCCAGTCAAAGATGTATTTTAGTCATTTCTGGTTTAAATTGAGATCCTTTCCCTTTATAACTCACTTATCCTCCGCCATTCCCAAGTCAAGGGTCGTATATACTGACCCAATAGCATGTCTTGAAAACTAGAGCCAATCAACAATTTTAAGCATCATTTTCGTTCTCAGTGACCCAGAATTAGTAAAGTTTGACTACATTTATTTTAGAAACATTTTGGCTGTAGAGCAGTGTTATATGTGTTGTCTTTATAAGGCTAAACTTCTACATGACATATGCATTTTTCATTAGTTTCTAGCGTATATTTTATAAAAAGCTTTTAGCATAATTTTTCTAGATTTCTGTCTCTCTTTATATGCATTTATCACCAGCATTTAAACCAAGTGTTTGCAAGTATAACATAGTTAAGTTGAACTATTCTCTCTGTTTTCTCTTTCATTTGGTTCTGGAAGAGGATATACATTTACATTTTGCATGCCTTATTATATCATGTCAGATCTAAAAAAAGATTCACACAACGCTAAGGAGATAATTAGAAAGGGGGGAAAATCATAATGTGTACATGATACAGTTACAGAATGAGAATATTGTCATTAACAGGGTAATCCACTCAATCACCTGAAATGCCACTTGTGTGTACTAGTGCCCAAAACATTAGTATGCAATTGAGATCACTATGTCATTGATGAACTCACTACAATGATGTGCATGTGTGGTAATTGCTGTATTTCCTATTTAAAGGTCTTGACAGAACATTATTGGACACTGTCATTTAAATTTAAATGATATTAAGGAGCAGTGAAGGTCTCAAAAATTGCCACTAAGACATTTCTGTATTAATATAGGATAAAAAATGGTCACACTTGAGTTATATTAACTTATTAAACATGTTCATTCAATAATTCTATCATGAATATGTAGCTAAGTATCCGGATTTCTTTTGTACACAAATGAGGTTTTGGAAATGCATTCCTCAGGGCCAAATTTTCAAAAGCAGCCTGTAAACTAAAACCCAGAATTTTACATGTGCAAATACTTGACTGCATACAATATTTTGGCAAACCACCAAATTCTGATTTACCTGCAGAAGTTGACATGGATTTGCATGATGGGGGAGGCCACTCTGAAATGTAGCCCTAAAAGCAAATCCTGCTCCTTCTTCAGGATCCTTCAGGCTTCTTTGGCAGCACAATCATTTCAGTTTCACTGCACAAGAGGATAATCAGGATTCTACATGAGTATAAATCGCCGTGGTGGGGACAGGTCATGGTGCAAATGCAATCTAGCTCTTGATGGCTCCTCCCATTTTCGCCACCAATAAGGGGAAGGGAGAGTAAAGGGCAATCAAGCTTATTTCAATCACTAGATTCTTTCTTCCCCCCTCTCCCCTGTGCCACTGTATGTCTTCCAAATAGAGCTGTGATGTTTTTCACATAAAACTTCTTTCAGCAAAAAAATGTAGACTTCACAAAGCCAAAACATTGCAAACTTGTGTCAGATTTTCCAAATTGCTTCAGTCAAAAAAATTCAGAAAAAAAATTGAAACACATGCTGAAAATAAAGTTTGTTGTTTTTTTGTTAGACGACTTTTTGTTTCAAAAATTCCTTTACATTTATTAAAAAGACAATTGAATAAAAAAAGAAAGAAAAATCCTCAAAATGTAAATGAAATATTTCATTTCAGGTTGGACCCAAAACCAGTTTTTTTCTCCAACTTGTCAAGTTGCCAAATACTTTGTTCAACCAGAACAATCTTATTTATTTATCTGGGGAATTGCCAACAATCTGAAAAATCCATCACTCACCGAGCTCTCGTACCAAACTGCTTGGGACATGACCTTGGTGGAGGACTTGGGCCTTAAAGCACAGTCCCAAATGCACAATACTTTCAGTGAAAACACTGAAGGTATATGTCCTGTCTGAAGTGTGCCTTTCTGCATTGTTCATACATATTTTTACCTTGCAAAATGTTTATGTCTAAATCCCTAGATTACCCTGTTCTAATATTAAGATCCTGATCCAAAGCCCATTGAAGCCAATGAAAGTCCTTACCCTCATTTCAATAAGCTTTGTTTGGATCAATCTCTAAGAGGCCATAGATGATATTCACTATGAGCTGAAAGAGATTGTGCATATCTATGCATGAATGGGGGTCAGAAGGTAGACAGCGGGAGGAACCACATGGGTAGAAAGAATGGGGTAAGGGCTAATGTAGACTTTATTTGCTTTATGGGGTGAAATCCCACCACCCTTCCTCAGGCTACACTCCCATTGAAGACTGACTGCAGTACTGGTTAAGGGCTACCAGCCCCTCTTTATCCTATTACCTTGAAGGATAAGAAATATTTACATCTATCTGGAAATAGCCCCCCAAATAACTTATCCAGTATTACTTTTTGCATGATAATATTTGCAAGCAAACAAACAAAAATCTAGACTTGTATTCTCCAGCCCTTTCCAGCCCATACCCTTCTACAATGGTTAGAGGGCAGGGCCAGCACAGAGGATGTTTACACATAACTTAGATTGTGAGGTCTTTGGAGTAGACCTTGTCAAGGTCATCTTGTTCTGTGGCTGCACAGCGCCAGCATAATGGGGTCCTGGTCCATGACTGGGAAATCCCTGTTGCTACTGCAATACAAATAATAAACAATGGTTAAGGTGCAACCTGAAAAAGAGTCTTCTCAGGTTCATGCTCACTCTGTGTTACTGGAGAAATTGCACCTTTCACTTCGCCCATCCCTCTACCCAAGTGCAGGCTGTGGCTTAAGGCTAGGATCTTCTTCTTCTTCTTCTTCTTCTGATTATTATTGTTATTAATTATTATTATTATTATTATTATTATTATTATTATCTTTGCTGGATTTTCATAAATACATGAACAATTATAAGTACAAAAAAGTAAATAATGTATAGCTTCTACATGTTTACAAATACCCGTGCTTCATGGGATCTCCAGTAAAATAGTGCAATTACACAATTTTACAACTTGTCAAAGCTGCAAGATGAAACAATACAAAACTAGACAATACTGCACAGTCATAACATGTTAGGGTGGTGGTAAAGGTAAGAAAATGGAAGGCAGCCATGAATTGGGAGATGAGGGAAAGGAGAACAGTGTGAGGAGAAGGAAAGGGAAAAGATGAGGGGTTAGGTGGAAAGGAAGTCTGGCATTATGTGAGCCACCCTTAACATTTTTTTTATCCAAAGTGTATCAGGAAATGGGGTCCAACTTTTTTTTTTAATTCATATAATTGCTCTCTATGACTATAAGGTATTCTCCCTTTGGCTTCTAACTAAGACAGGTGTGAGCTCCACTGTGTTCTGGGCACAAGCCTATGCTTCCATTTTTGTAAAATCATGCACTTGGTGTTCATTGCAGCCTTCAAAAACAAAAGTCTTTGTGGCAGAGTTAAACCCATCTTAGCAGGGAAATAAACTAGGATATAATTTTTGGCTGAAGCTGAGCACTATTTTAACTCTCATGACCACCACACCACCACACAGACATAACGTGTTAGGCTGAGGGTAATAGTAAGAAAAAAGAAGACTTACATGAATTGGGAGACAAGGGAAAGGGGAGAATAAAGAGGGGAAGGGAAAAAAAACAGAGGCAGAGAAGACGCAGAAATAGTTATAACAGCATGCATCAAAATGTAGTTTACACCCAAAAGTATCTAGTCCAATTTTTCCATAGTTTTCTTATCTCTAAGGCAAGTCCACAGTTTCATAGAGAGGTATGCCCCATATTGTGCTCAACTCTTCCAAAACCCAGTACCTTTTTCCCAGCAGGTGTTTATCTCTGATCCTTCCCCTTTCTGGGGCTGTTTCTTTCTTTTTTTTTTAAGCACTCCTAGGTATTTCTTCAGTCTTCCATCATCCAGACTGGTGGTGGTGGTGATGCCACCACCGTTGTTATCATCATCCTTGTTGCTACCATTGCAATCTCTCTCCCCTTGGAATGAGCTGCATCTAGCTCACATATGCCCAGACCCTTGCCATGTCCAGCAGCCTCTGAGAGGACTTTTTCCTTAGAGTTAGCTGCTTGGATTATTTTTTGTTTGATTGGTTGGTTGGTTTTCTTTCTTCCTTTATAGACCAGTTCACTCTGTAACCCCACCTCTTCCCATAGCATATGCATCATGGTTCCTTTCTCTTTGTTACAGCACCAACAAAACATCAGAGGATAAGGCCATAACTCCTTTATCTTGTGCAAACTCTGTGGCATCCAATACATTTTGAATAAAATCTTTTGTTGCATCAAGTGTAGCCTGAGATCCACAGAAACAGTGGCTATGCAAAGGGTCTGCGCTCTTCTAGCTAAGAGTTACCAATTTTATCCTCATTGCCTTGAAAAATCACCTATTTGGAGCAACCCAGGCTTGCAGATTGGGAAAAAAGCAAGCAAACAAACAAACAAACAAACAAAAACAAATAAGCAAACTCTAATTTGGGAAAAAGTGGCTGAACAGCGACATCATGTGGTTTTCCCACTTAGGCCTGGTCTATACTGCCGCTCAAGTCAATGTAGGTTACGTCACTCAGCGGTGAAAAAAAAATCACCCTCCTGAGCAACATAGCTCACATCGACCTAATGAGGGGTCTACACGTCTTGGGGAGATGGAGTACTGAAGTCGATGGGAGTGCATTCTCCCATTGACTTATCGCGTCTTCACCAGACCCACTAAATCAATGCTACTGCATCGATCACAGTGGTGTCAATTTAGCAGGGCCAGTATAGAGAAGTCCAGAGTCAATAATGAAGGTATTGTCCCTTTTCTAGCAATGTTATGATCCGCTATCCTCAGCGGAGTGACAGAACTGACAACCAGGTCTGGATTAACCTTTTGCAGGGGGTGAAAGGTGAGGGGGCAGAGAGGAGTGAGCGGTGGGCGGCGCCTCATGGGGAAGATGCTGAGCAGGGATGGGGCCTGCAGGCGGAGTGCGGGCAGAGCAGGGGAAGGCACAGTTTGAGCGCCAGGACCCCTTCTGAGTGTGGGACCGGTGCCACGGTGCTATTGTAAACCAGATATTGCTAACAAGTAAAAAACACTTGCTAATATATTAATTTGGTTGATGCCTTAGGGATGCCAGAACTGAGTTCTCTTAGAACTGAGAACTTTAGAAAGTCTAGGATTTAGGCATGACCTACCATTGAATTTCTTAGGCAGCTTTGAAAATCCCAGCCTTAAGTCATAATGTTGCGATATATTTCGCTATACCAGCCAGTCATGTTTTTCCCCCTAAAATATCGGGCTGGAAGACAGGATTATGGTGAGTTATTGCAGAATGTCAGGCAAGGCTTATCTACAGTTCAGATTTATTTTAGGTCAGACTGTAAAGTTTTGCATTAAAATGCCTTGCATCCACACACAAAATGTCTTGTAGCAAATCATCTGGGATTTTAACATGCTTTATCAAACCACTTTGGAAGTGGGTTTACTTAGATGTGGGTTGAGTTTACCTGCAACAGAACAGGTGTGGATACAGCTGTGTCCCATAGCAAGTGTTGCATGCCTGCCAGGTCCTCACACTGATATCCCACACTGTTTTGCTGGCTGTCGCCTGTCTGTGTACTTTTGTGCCCTCTACTGCTCCAGGGTTATCCCGATCACATGTCACCTTGCCATTTAAATGGGCACATGCAGCCAGGTGCTGTCCTTTGTGATTCCAGCTCATGAAAAGCTCACATGCCTGTATATCATACTCCTGATTACTCCCCAGTCACGCCTAGTGCTCGCATATTGTGGTCGCATACTGAGATCCTGGAATTTAATGTCCTCTGGGGAGAAGTGCTTTATTTTACCCATGTGTTTGGTAGTTACCAGGTATATAATTTACCACAAGTATACAAACAGGTACAATAGCAAATGTTCAGTAATAAATACAACTGGGACACTCCTCAGTGCTGCAATAAGGCGAAGGAACTCCAGTTGGACTATTGCAAGCCAAGCAAAGTACAATTTGACTATCCAGAGAGACACCATGGTCTGCTCTTATTATAAGGAGCTAGATGTGACACTTCTGCACCAGAGTTTGTTGAGGATACCCTGACTGACCTATAAACCCTAGATGTGGGTGACTGAGTGTGCCGTGTAAACCCAAAGCCAGATGCAGTAATGGAGGTCCCAGACCTCCATGCCTGATGTCCATTCAGAGCTACAGGATGAACCTGAACCACAGGCAGAGACCCATATTGTGGATGGCACCTCTAATTACACTGCTCTACTGCCAAAATGCTTCTGAAATAAATGTAGTCAAACTTTACTAATTCTGGGTCACTGAGAACGAAAATGATGCTTAAAATTGTTGATTGGCTCTAGTTTTCAAGACATCATTGTAGTGAGTTCATCAATGACATAGTGATCTCAATTGCATACTAATGTTTTGGGCACTAGTACACACAAGTGGCATTTCAGGTGATTGAGTGGATTACCCTGTTAATGACAATATTCTCATTCTGTAACTGTATCATGTACACATTGTGATTTTCCCCCCTTTCTAATTATCTCCTTAGCATTGTGTGAATCTTTTTTTAGATCTGACATGATATAATAAGGCATGCAAAATGTAAATGTATATCCTCTTCCAGAACCAAATGAAAGAGAAAACAGAGAGAATAGTTCAACTTAACTATGTTATACTTGCAAACACTTGGTTTAAATGCTGGTGATAAATGCATATAAAGAGAGACAGAAATCTACAAAAACTATGCTAAAAGCTTTTTATAAAATATACGCTAGAAACTAATGAAAAATGCATATGTCATGTAGAAGTTTAGCCTTACAAAGACGACACATATTAACTGATATTTTGAAATACAGCTCACTAGGAGAGGAGGATGTTACACATGTCCAGGCACTGTGAGGACATCTTTTCTCTGCTTTGTGGACTTTTAAACACCCTCCCTCTCGCACTCGATGAAAAGGCTATCCCAGAGACAGCAAACTCTCAATTCTGTTTTATATTGATATGGAAACACAGAAACACTGTTAAATTTTGCTGTGTCCCACCTCACAGTCTTCTACCACAGTGCTTATTGTCTTTCCCCACTGTGCCCAAAGATGGTGGCATTGGATGTCTTAACAAAGGAGACTTTTAAGTAAAGGCACTTTTGTTGTAAGTTATCTTTTTATTATTATTCTTTATTTTCCACCATATCAGCATCATAAGGAAGAGGAGACAGACAGACAGAGATAGAAGAACATTGATCTATGGAGACACAAATCATGTTCTTGGAGCACTTAACCTTCTAAGTTTGCACAGCAGTATGAACGTTCATTCATTTATTTATTGGATAGCAATGTTCATTTTGGTGTAGTACTATGTATTGTTTTTTAAATAACTGGATTTTTCTTTTTTTTTACAATCATGGTTCTGGGTCTTGGTCCTTCCTTTCTAATGTGAAGCCTCACTCTCATAATGTCTTCACAGGCACAAAAACACATCAAAACAAGCACTATATTAAAAGTACCAAATGACAAATCTCACATACAGTTCATTAAGAAAAAAGATATAAAATGCACAGTAATCTTAATAAATGCTGTGATGTTACACTCCATATTCTTTATAGAAATATGCTTATGATGTGGATATGACATAACAGATGTACCTTATGCAAGATGGGTCTCATAAGATATCATTGGGGAGGCTATAATGTACTGAATGTGACTATCCAATTTGTACACATGTATCATTTATGTATCTAAAGTTAGGAATATGAATGGTGTAACAATTGCAACCTGGTGTGTATTGGGAAGACACCCACCAGATGACAGGCCATCAGATTTGATGGGCCATGAGGGAGGAACAACAAGACCATGAAGATACTAATCTTTCTCCCTTCTGGAAGGCGTCAGGGGATGTAACTGTGACACTACTAGGTCAGGCGGTCTTGTCACCTGGGACTTCTTGTAACTTTCCACTGAAGGGGAGTGGGGGGTCAAGTTTGGGAAGCAAGGGGTTCCCACCTTATATAAATCTTACTTAAGGGAGGGGAGAAAGACAAACGGTACTCCTCCTCTCCATGGCCTGTCTGCCCAAGAAGAGAGACTGAAAAAGCCACCTGAAGGGAAGGCAAGGGGAGGAGTTCAGTCTGAGACAGGGGTCCAGTCTGAAAAGAAATATAACTGGAACTCTAAACCACAGAAACTTTGCAACCTGCCTAAAATAATATTTAGGGTAAGAAATTATATTTTGTAACCAGCTTCTTAAGTAGTTTGAGCTTAGCTTGTGTATTTTGTTTTAGTTGCTCAGTAATTTGCTTTGTTCTTAAAATTCACTTTTTGTAGTTACTAAACTTATTTCTTGTTTATAATATAACCCCGTTTGTACAATTCACAATCGGGTTGGGGGGAAGAGGTTGTGCATACCTTCCTCCACACTGAGGGAGGAGGCATATTTCATAATATATCTTTGGGTCTGCACTCCAAGGGAGGTGGACACCTGAGTGAGTGCTGGGGCAAGTCCCTTCAGCTGAGCCTTCCCAGAACTGATCGCAGTGTCTGTTTTGTTCTGAAGTTGAATGTGGCCCTGCGTGTGTGTGTGCTGGAGGAAGCTTAATAGCTTCACTCAGCAAGACAGGTAATAGGGTGCCCAGGCTGGCATAACAGACAGGCTCAGCGGGATCTCAGCACATCAGGTGGTATCCTAAGTGGGGGACAACCCATAACAAATACTTTATGCAAAAACATATACATTTGTCATAAGTGGGTCCTGCCCTCCCTTATGATGTGTCCCTGAGCATCATTCTGTAGAGGCTCCCTGTCTGACTATTCAAAATATTTACCAAGTTTGCTCACCACATGCTCCCATCTATATATAAGGCTGTCTCTCTTGCACTCACAAAGGTTGTGCAAAACACAGAAAGTAGCTATTATTATTGGAAGATGTCTCTAATCAGCATCCAGCCTTCATGTCAGAAGCCTCTATCTATCTTTCAGTCTTCCCAATACACATGTCACGACCAATCTGCAGCTACTCGGGATGTAATTAAATAGTTCCTTTCTCCTATCCAATTCTCCTGTGAAAGCACGGGAACAAAGCTTGGTCTCCCAGAATGATTGGAAGATACCATTAATATCTATATAGACCATACGCGCAAAAGTTCCATTTGTCCATTGCATTAAATATCTGTATCTTCTAAAGATCCTGGTGCAATGAACTTTTCCAGGCCATCCACAAAAAATGTTGGTGATCAGTTAGGACTTGTAGCACCATGGCTAATACCCCTTTCTGATAATGAACTCTGAGGACTGATGTGTGGGGCATACATGAGTCCCATAAATAACCATGCCATTAAGAAACCCCAACCATGAAAGTCATTAAAAGCCTAATATTATGACCTAAGGGGACAATGCCTTCTTGATAGCAGTACACACCTCCATTACAACAGCCCTGATGTTTGATCTACCAACTGGTTAGCAATAGAATGGTAGAAATCAGAGGTGGTGAGCTTCCAGATAGCGATGGTCACATGATTCTCTGTGCTGATAGAAGCGCTTATGTGGGTGGTTGGTGTTGCAACTCTGGGGCAAATTCTCCAATGATTTCTAAGGAAGTAACTTTTGATATGTTGAAGTGCTGCTGCCACTGCTGGATCTCTGAAGATTGCAGTACTATCCTGTCTCATCTGCCAGTAATAGTTAGATGAGCCTACAAGCAGCATTCCACCAAATGAATCTACCCAGGAAAAATGTAGATGTGTCGGATTGCTTTCTGCCTCCTCATCTTCCTCAGCTGCTCTTTTCACCTGGGTTCTAAAGTCACTGCATGACTTTAGGTATTCTACCAGCACTTGGTTTATATTCATAACTGTGAGGATTGCAGTGATCATCAGTGTTTCTCCCGTGCTGCCTGACAGCACTGTGAAAATGGCACTGGATCAAAGAAACAAGAAAGTTGATGAATGAAACAAGAGGAATCATGGGAGTTATTCTGTTTGACCACAACCTCCCAAATTCCGTTGCCTTCTAGTAGAAATCCTAGAATGCAGAGCATAAAAAATCCCAGAAAAAATACAGCATAGCGGCAAACAATGCACCACAGGATTTGTGACCAGAATGCTAAGTGCTTCTTCCCAAACATTGCTGTGGTGTGTGGCCGCAAAGATCTAAGGCAAAGGTGTCTTGATCACAAAACAAAATGTGGTGTATACATTCCAATTGTGAAACAGTTGCTGCGGAACACTTAATATATATACACAAAAACCCATATCAAATTGAAAGTGTAGACATGCCCTTAGGGAGTATCAGGATGCCTGAAACTGTTATCAGCCTAAAACACAGTATATGAAGATATTGAAATTTCTTAGATTATTCATTGATTTAAAGAGAATTACTAGTAGAGGTAAATAAAATATATGTTTCTTTTTATAAATTTTACAGATTCAGCGTTTATATCTTCTTATATGGCTATGACTGTGTTCATTGTCTAATCTTCATTTGCACCGTGTAAAATACCTTTTTTGTTGTACATAATTAACCATGCTTTTAAGGCTAATGGGAGAAAATGCCTACCCTGACTAAATGTATTCTCTGAAATACTGTAATTGTTCTATGTACAATATTGGGCTGAATAGACAGTATTTAACAGAGGCTCTTATTTATGTAGAAGGGAAATGAGGATATAAAAAGACATTAGGAAAAGGGTATTAATTAGTTTAAAAAGTCATTATAGGGTATTTAAGGAGCCAGTAATGAATGTTGGTGTAATGCTATGGAAATGGCCTTAGACATTAATTACAAAGCTAAAAATGCAAAGTATCAGTAATGAAGAGACGTTTGAATCAAAATGCATGCTGTCTGCTGGTACAACAGATATATAAAAAATAAATTACTAATGCTTATGCAGGTCACCTCCAGCTGGGCAATTATATGAAAAAATCTTGCTAGATTTTGCACATGTTATTTAATTTAATGTAGCTATACGGCGCTAATGGGGTTAAAATGAGGGCTTGCTGTATAGGCTTGAGTAAATTAATAGCTTCCCTCTTAAACCTGTTTACATGTCAAAAAGTTCATGTGACAATATCTGATCATCTATTAATTATAGTTTAGATTTATGACCAAAATATACTTATAACCTGATTTCCAGAAATTATATTTCTGGTGTATTAAAAGAAAGGGGGTGAATTTGATTCATGGCCTGCAACACTTGAGGCAGAGGTAGTCAATAGATGGACCGTGGCCCAAATCTGGATTGCCACATGCTTCTGAATGGACGCCATATTTTTATTTACTTATTATCATTATTGTTATAATTTTATTATTATTTTCGCTGGAGTCTGGACCTTGATTATACCTTGACCAAGAAATTTGGACCTTAACAAAAAATAATTGGCTACCCTGGCTTAAGGAAATACCTTTCCTGGATCTGATGAATACATCCCTTAAACACAATGGCCCATCTGCCCACACAATGGAGCAGCCATCATTGGTTGCTTACACTGGTTTTCCCCAGAACTGGCTGAGCAGATTTAAGATAGAGGAGAAATGGGCTAGCTGGACCTCTCTTCTAGAGGGATTGAGATATATACTTATACATTCTCCTCCATGACAGTAGGACATTTACAGACATGCCAACTCTGCTGAATTGACCCTGAGAGTCGTGATTGTTGAGTAAAATTAAGCCTCATTCATGATCTCCCATTGCAACTCTCAAATGTCAGGAACAAAGGAATGTGGCTTCGCCACTGGATAGTTAATTCCAAAATATTTTGAAAGACAATGAGAATTCATTCACATATCAGAAAAACAAAGCTATCAAGCTAACAAGTGGCTACACCCCTGCAATGAAATTTCAATAAGCAATTGAATCAACTGAAGCGCGGGGGGGGGGGGGGGGAATCCTGACACTTGAGAGTTCTAAAAGTGAGGCTTAGGGCTTGTCTACACTAGCACTTTACAGCGCTACAACTTCCTTGCTCGGGGGTGTGAAAAAACATCCCCCTGAGCAAAGCAAGTTTCAGCACTGTAAAGTGCCAGTGTAGACAGTGCACCAGCACTGGGAGTTGCGCTCCCAGTGTTGGTAGCTACACCCCTCATGAAGGTGGGTTTTTTACCTCTCCCAGTGCTCTGCTGCAACTACATAAACTACGTTAAAGCACTGCTGTGGCTAGCCCTTAATTTTACTTATAAATCCTGTCAGCCCCAGGGGACTGCACTTCTTCCAGCCTGGGAAGTGGCAGATGGGATCCCACTGCAGCCTCCTGAGGTCTGGGCAGGGTGAAGAACCCTAAAGATCAGAGGCGAAGCAGGGGGGTGAAGTAAGGAGGATGAGGACTGATGGTGGTGGGGTTGCTGTATTGATGGTGGGTTCTGAGCAGATAGGGTGAGTCCTGGAAGCGTGAACTCTGAAGCATGCACTCTTCAGGGCATGATCCAAAGCCCACTGAAGTCAATTGAAAAACTCTTCTTGACCTCAGTTGGCTTTGATTCAGGCCCTCAAATCTTTACCAGGAACAAGATTAAAACAGATGTAAGAGAGAGGGAGGGAGGGATAACTCAGTGGTTTGAGCATTGGCCTGCTAAACCCAGGGTTGTGAGTTCAATCCTTGAGGGGGCCATTTAGGGATCTGGGGAAAAAATTGGGGATTGAGTCCTGCTTTAAGCAGGGGGATGGACTAGATGATCTCCTAAGGTCCCTTCCAACCCTGATATTCTATGATAAAATGAAGCACACACGGAAAACCCCCATTGACTTCCCTAGGTCTTGGATCAGGCTTACATACCATTTCAAGATACCTTTATGAGTCTAGTAAAAATCCCATATTCTCTCATAGAGTCAGTGTAAGTTACCAGTGCCCACAAAATTGTTTTCCAATTTGGTTTTGATATTTGATTTTTTTCCTTACGTTTTTAGGAAACTTTAAGTGTTTCCAGTTACTTGTATTACTCTCATATTGCTTAATAAAAAAAAATTGATTCCTTTAAGTTTCTAGTTAGGTATTCCCTATTAGTTTGATACTTATTCATAGCAGAAACTTCATTGTTAAAAAAAACAACCAAGATAATCTTTCAAAAGAATAAATCTATTGTCTTCTATGTATAACAACCTTCATTAAAAGAACCAAAGAAAACATGACAGTTCACATTCCTAGCCTCTATTTGCCAGAAGCTGGGAATGAGTGACAGGGGATGGATCACTTGATAATTACCTGTTCTGTTCATTCCCTCTGGGGCACCTGGCATTGGCCACTATCAGAAGACAGGATACTGGGCTAGATGGACCTTTGGTCTGACCCAGTAGGGCCATTCTTATTGTTCTATCCCACTTTCTAACCTGTCAATCACCTAAACAGAATAGAGAAAATATTAATTATTTACATCAAATAAAGTCAGGAACAAAACACACATTAAATACAATGAGACAAATTTTGCTTTTTGTTACTCCAGTGTAAATGAGGAAAACTCCAATGAAGTCAAAGGTTTCAGCAGATTTACAAAGGTAACATGAGAGTCTAATTTAGTTTAATATTTATAAGACTCTTAAAGATCTATTTTTACTCGAAGATTGAGGATATTGGTGTCAGGAAGGATATGAAATAGTTAAATCATCGCGTTCAAAATGAGAGAGGAAAAATTTGAAGTTTCATTTTCAAAATACTGAAAACATAAAAATCTCTCTCTCCCTTTGTCTCTACCCTGCCTCCCTCCCACCCCCATCTTCTTTCTGGATACAATGTAGGGCTGCTTTCATGAAAAAAACAAGGTTTACTGATTTGATGTACTAGTTAGCTGGCAGCCAGTTTGGTCAAACTGCATTGAAGAATACAGACAAGAGAGTCACATTAGATTTCGACCACAGAATGAAGATAAATGACTGGGTACATTTCATCGAGAAGCTGCTGTGAATGTGAAATGTGAAATGTACTGGTGATAAGCATAGATATGGCATGTGGTCAATATCAGAAAAAAAGGAAAATAAATCTTAATGCTCATTTTCTTGAGGATAGGAAGCTGTGATTTTAGACCAGCTGAGAGTCATGTCAATACTAAGGTAAGTAAGTTACTGGGAGTTTTCCTACTATAGGGGAGATATTTAAAATCATACATGACATAGTGATGAATCAGAATATAGCCAAATAATTAATACTTTGGGCAGAGTTTGATGCCACAAATTACAGAACTGAGATTAACTTGCAAAACAAGTATGGCATAGTCTTTTCATCTTGATTTTCCAGCGGTTTCACATAAAAGGATGATAATGCAACAGGCAGTTTAACAGTTGACATGTGCCTGAGACAAAAGATCTTTATTACATAGGAACAAAGTGTCTATTTTTGAATGTATCAGTTCATAGGTCTTGCACAAATACTGTTTGCACTTTGCTGTAAATGGCAGGAGTGGGAGAGGGGAATAATGGGTTTTCTGTTCCATTAAAACCTTTCCACAATGGTCTCTTAAGGATGTGCCTTGTAATTTAAGATATTGAGCAGGCTTGCTATGTGCACTGTGAAGTACAGTACTATATTTAATGCTGCCGTATAAAGGCCCATAATTGCAGGAGTGCATAGTTGCTGGAGATGTGCTTAGGATTTAATAGTAGTGTCACTACATATTTCTATCCATGAATGATGGGAGCCTTCCTGCAATTTCTAGATAATTACCTGTTTTATTAAAAGTTGTGATTCTTTGTTATGCAGTCCACGGCATGGGGTTTCATCAGGTTAACCCATGCCATAGAGGATGACACCTCAAGCAGTACAGCTCAGCAAGATGTATTGTTTGTGTTGAAATAGTTCACAATTTTAATGAGGCTATTAAAAATAAATTATTTTGTTTAAAGGAGGGCAGCATCCAAAGGAAGGCAGCAGAATTCCCATCTTCCCAGTTAGTATGCAGACATTTATGTTCACCAGTCCTCTACCAAAATACCCCAATGAATCTTGGAATACTTTTCTTCACTGTGGAATTTTCACTAGCTATATATATAAAATTATTTCTTGCACAACACTATAAGAAAATGTTCCATTTAAATAAGTAATGTAAGGCAAGGTTGTTTTTTCTTTGTCTATTCAGTTTTAGTTGTTCTCATAATCAAACTTTTCAGTATTTTCTTTTGCTTATTATTTATTTTCAGAGTAAACTTGATCATCTGGAAAGAAATGTCAGAGAATCTTACTCCTTTCCCTATTCCCTGATGCTTCCAAGGTCCTACAAACAGAAAAAGTCACTGCGCAACATACAGAAATAAGTCCTGTAGGTGGTGGTTCATAAACATATGATGCTCCCAGAGTGAGAGTTGGATTTCCATATGTCTTTCAGAAGAAATATTATTAAAGCCATTTAGCAGTGATAAACAGCTTTTTTATGGAGTCACAGTGGTCTGTGTTGTAAAATGGACAGTTTCTATTGTAAGCCCATGTGATATCACTTTTCTATTATAATTTTGTGTTATCACCTCTTCCCTGACTGTATTGCAATAACCAGTTTCTATTCCTCTCATTTTCTTCGTCTCTTAAAATGTTTGCTAACACACTTCCTTTTCTGTTCTATCATCCTCTTTAAATTGTTCTGCAGAGAAAGAAAACAGAATGAACTCTATCTGGGTAAAGGTGTATACCCCTTTAGAAACAGGTAACGATGGAAATCTGTAATCTATAAAGCCATGTGTTATTAAAACACACTAAGGACCAGATTTTAAAGGTATTTAAGTGTTGCTCTGTTCAGCATTGAAAGGCCTAAGTGACTTGGAATCCTAAGTCTTATTTTCAGAAGTGATGTAGACACTTAGAAGCCTAGAGTGAGCTTCGATTCAAGTGATACCATCACAGGGCCTAATTACATCCGCCACGCCATCAGGGGCTCATTCACCTGCACATCTACCAATGTGATATATGCCATCATGTGCCAGCAATGCCCCTCTGCCATGTACATTGGCCAAACCGGACAGTCTCTACGCAAAAGAATAAATGGACATAAATCTGACATCAGAAATCATAACATTCAAAAACCAGTAGGAGAACACTTCAACCTCCCTAATCACTCACTGACAGGCTTGAGGGTAGCAGTGTTGCGACAGATTAACTCCAAAAGCAGACTTCAAAGAGAAACTATTGAACTCGAATTGATATGCAAACTAGGTTGCATTGCGTCCGGATTAAATAGAGATTTGGAATGGCTCGGCCATTACGTTAATTGAATCTATTTCCCTTAAGTTAACGATCCTCATTCACACCTGTGTGACCATCTTGTTTATCACTTCAAAGGTTTTTCTTCCCCTGCTGTTATGGTTCCTCTCAACTAATTCGCCTCTTAAGGTTGGTCTATGCACCTCGACCTTATCATGTTTCTCTGACTGTATAAATATCTGTCTACTGTATGTTTCATTCCATGCATCTGATGAAGTGGGTAACAACCCACGAAAGCTTATGCTGAAATAAATTTGTTAGTCTCTAAGGTGCTACAAGTTTTTCTTTCTTATTTTCGTTTTGCTGACACAGACTAACACGGCTACTACACTGAAACTTAAATGAGAAGTAAGGCATAACACTGTTTTTATCAGGATCAATTACAATAGTATTTTGTTATTAGTAGAGACAGACTTAAATAGAAAACCTGACTCTTAACATGTTTCCTTTACTGGGTTAGATCTGGACCCATAGTTTGTGATCGTTATTATTGGTCCAACTGGAAAGCCTGTGCCTTTGATATCTTCCATTGGGGCCCGATTCAAAGCCTGTGGAAGTCAACTGAAATATTTCCATTGACCTTCATGGGCTTTTGGTCAGTCCCTCAGTGCTGGAACTGAGGGTGAGACTTGAGGGTCTGCTTGTAGCTTGTCTGTTCAACCCTATACTGGTAGTCCATGAGAGTTTTCTGAAGAATTGCTGCCTCTGCCCAAGCAGTGAACCCGCTACAAACAAATACGAACACTGAAGGCAATCTATACTGATTTACACCAGCTGAGGATCTGACTGAGTTCTTCAGGGTCCAAGAATCCACTGTTAATCTGCCCGTTTTTGAATGCCCCTGTCTTATTGTTTGGAGTTTTCACTTAGGTTTCTGTCTTGATATTATTTAGACATATTGAGCCAGACTCACCCTGGCTCACCAGGGCTGAATTGGCTTCACAAATCCGCTCTACTGGAAACAACATCCTCTATCGCATCCTAGTACTTGCAATGCAACAATGCAATAAGAATAACACTGTAAACATCATTTCCTCCAATCACTTACAGAAGCTTTGACTTCCATCTTAAGCCACTATTAATTTACATTGTGTCTGTCATATCTGAAATTTGGCAGCAAACCGGCACACTTTAAGTTCAATAACTGACCAAACATTTCTGGTTGGCTGATGTTCAAATTACCAGTTGGAATCATTCCTGGCATATTAATAAGTGCAATTATCCACGTCAATGTTACTTCTGCAAGCTGAAACTGACATATTGTAACTGAAAACTTATATTTTCTTTAATTATTGAAAGCATACGGAGACTAAGGCTAGGCATTGCATTTTTCAATAAGATGTACTCTTCCTTCAGTTGTTTCATTCAGCCCATTTCTATAGTTTGCAACATAACCCACAGGTTGCAGTGTGGGCCTGAAGTGTTCATGGGAGGTGCCATGGGAGGTGTCATGCTGGCAGCCTAGTGGCATAGCTGGGTCCCACAAAGCCCAGCCCCAGTATAAGGCTCCACCCTGAAGTCCAATTGGAAGAGTCCTAGAGTGACTGATTGGCCCATTGGTTCTACTCAAGCCAGCAGCAGGAACAAGAAAGTGTCTGAACAACTTCATCCTGCTCCTATGGCTTGATTTCCTGACATCTGACTTGTGGTTACTGACCTCTGCTTTGTCCCCTGCCTCTGACCCTTTGGTATCTTGACATGGCCTGGCTCTGGTTCCTGACTTGTGGTTCTGAACTCCAGTTTGTCTCCTGCTTCTGGCTCCCACTGTCCTTCCCCGGCCAACTCTTGACTCTTGTCCCATGACTATGGACTCTGGTCTACTAGGACTGGCTGTCCATAACCCAACCATGACAAGTTGGTTGGAAATTACTATTAGGACACTCATTTTCATTAACTCCTATACTACAGCTAACACACCAACTGACTAGCTATGTTTTTAGGGCCCAATGGAAATATAAGGACTGATTAATTGTTGTGGGTTGTAATTATAAATGCCCCAAATGTTGCATATTTAATCATAAAATGATAAATGATTGTCAGTCAGAAGATCTCACTTATGCTTTATATTGCATTCACTGCAGGGCCACCCAAAGGAGAACGTTCACCAAAAGGAACTGTGGTAATATAAGGTGCTGATAATCTCCCTTTCAGTAGGGTGATCACAGCTACCCAGTAGGCCCTAATGACAATTCACTTTTTCACCCCTCTCTTTTCGCCAGCATTCCTTATCTACACATCTGACTCACTGTGTTATGGTACAATCTGTAGTGCAGTCAGCAGTCACCTCGGCAGTTACTTACTCTGTCCTAAGACTCAGCCAGAACCTGTGATAAAACTGTACCACATAGTCTGTGCTCCTCAGACTGCAAGCTAGAGAGGCAGGGTGTGTGTGTGCATCCAGCATCCTACATAAAGAAACTCCTTTGTGTTTACTACATCTGAGTTCTGTCTCATCTCTTATGTGAAAGAACCACTACACAACTCCCTTCCCACATATGACCATGGACATTGAAGTGAAAGAAAAAAGGGTGCCAGATTGTGGTTAGCACTATGATACAGAAATGCGTTACTCAGCGCTTTTACTCAGCATGAGCAGAACTTCGAAACTTCTCTATTCTATTCTAGTTCTTATAATGTCCCTGTAATGGGGTGGCACCCACCTCTCACAACCCCCCTCTTTGAGTGTGTGCATGCTTGCAGTTTTATCAGCTCATGATGACTCCTGTTGACCACTGTGCTTGTCAGGCTTGTCTTTGGTGACTCAGCCCTCCAGCTGAGTCACCCACAGTCCGTGTGCAAACAAACAAAACAAACCCCTTCTGGAGTACCCTGTCCAACCGGGAATATCTCAAAGCCCTCAGTAATATCCTGTTGTGCTCCCTGGGCTCAGTCCCTTTAACAGTCCAATTGGGCGCATCATAGTTCCTCTCTGTTGTCAACATCTCTTTAGCGCTCCTTGGGATCTGGTCCTCAATCTGACTAGGAGGACCTATCTCAGTACCCTAGTTGGCCAGCTTATGTGCAAAGGTTTCTGCTCTGGGATGCTCTTGGAGGCTCTTTGCCTACCCTTTGGTCCTCTGCCCTTGACTCCCCAGCTGGGTCTGTCTCAGTTCATTCCCCTTCGGGGGAGGGAAGGTAACAGGTCCACGTACAGTCCCTTTCATGGGCTTGTCTAAACTCCCTTCTCTCAGGGCATAGCCACTTCCCCATTGTCTGTTGTGGGGGAACAGGGGACTCGGGCCCGCTCATTACGCCAGGTCCCAGCCGTGTGTTACATTCCTTTAACTAACAGCTTTTCTCTGGGCAACTTCCCCATAGCCTATCATAACTGAGTTCTGGCAGCCATCCAGAAGCTATTCCCTCACTTCCCTGGTTGCAGCCAGCCAGGAGCACCTCTTGCTCCCCTGGTCTCTTCAAGCAGAATAACCTCACTCTGGTCTTGCAGCTCCTTTTTATGAGCCTCCTGGGCCCTCATTGGTTGCTCCCTGCAGCCTCTCTGATTGATTGCTTCCCCTGCAGCCATTCTAGCCCACTTGGAGAACCTCTCCACTGCTCCTTTCCTGGCATGGGTGTAGCAGGACCCTGAGGCCTCCAGCAGAGGGTCTTTGGGTCCAGTCCAACGCATCACAGTGTCCCTTACCCAGCCTGGTCCTCTTTGTCTTTCCCTGATCAGTCCATCCCATGCTGCCAGCAAACTACCCCCATCTTAATTTTTCCTTATTCATCGTTCCTTATGCAAGGGGAGTTGGCTGGTTTAATACGAGTACAGCTACTAGTTAAAACAAAAGCTATTGATATACAAAGCTGAATCACCTCAGAAGTAAAATTTGAGGCCTGTAGTGAGGTATAAGTAATCATATTTCTAAAGATCTCACTTACTTGCTGGAATGGAAACCAGGGTATCTGTTTGTATTGAAACCTCGCAGATAGGAATTCAAATTCAAATCTAAAGAAATCTGAATATCAGACCAACATAAACAAATCAAAATGACTGACTAGTACATGTTCTCTTCACAGGTGGGGACTATTTATCCAAGTTTTAGAATTGAAAAGTAATGGGGACTCCAGGATATCTTTGTGTCTTTATAAAGGCTTCATTTCTCCCCACCCCCTCAGCCAATCTTACCCACGTTTGTCCATATTGTACGATTCCTCCCCTAGCTGGGAGAACTGACCTGAACCACCCTTAACGATTAAACCAAACACAGGATCATGTATGAAGGAGGTATTACCCATACCTCCAGCATGCTAATAAAATATAAAAAGTGGGGCCAACTCTTGTTCATTTTATTCATACAAGTAATCAAATTGGCCAAGATTTTCAAAAGTAAGGAGTGATTTTCGGTGACTAAAATCTTTAGGTGCTCAATTTGAGACACCAAGAAAAGACCTTATTTTCAGAAAGTGATCCTGCAGCACTTTTTGAAAATCAGACCATTTTAAGTAGTCTCATTTTGGTCACCTGAAAAATGAAGCACCAAAAATTACTTGTTATTTTTTGAAAATCTTAGCCATGAACTTCAGTGTCCAACTGTAGTATACTGACAATGTGAGCAGGATTTGTGCCTAGGTCTCACTTTAAATTGTCAAAAATAAATATTAAATTTAGAATTAATTTAATTTATGTTAATCAAATAGAATTGATACTGGATGTATAGCTATTACCTAGTTTAATCTGTCTATATATATTTCAATTATTTCCTGTTTAAATAACATATATAAACTATTGCAATAAATTAAGTTTAAAAATATCATTTAAATATGTTAATTTGATGCAATTGAGTATTATAGGTGGAATTTGTGATTCCTATATTTAGCTTGCCCTCCCTTTTCCAATATTATTGCAACCTTTCTAGAAGAAGCTCTCTCACCTCCATTGTTTCCAGCAGGGCTTTGATATTCAGCTGAGGGAATGCTCTCAGACTACAGAAGTGCCCCCCATCTCCCCTTTTTTATTGTCCTATTACATTCTGTTCAGTTGTTCCTGGGAGATAAACTTAAAAATCACCATTTCCCTCACCTAGCTTGAGTTTCTTCAGAAAATTCTGGAAGCATGCCAAAATATTAACTAAACAGCACACAAACATTCTAAGACTAGGTTCACACCATTCACAATGGAAAAACACAATCACTGGGAACATCTGGGAACTGCTGGAGCAGCTGTGAGGGATGAGAGCAGAGCTGGACTAGGCTGAACTCCTCCCCAAGACCTAGTAGTTTAAATGGAAACAGTCAGTGGTGAAAGAAGGGTTCAAAAGAAGGGTATCATACTGACAATGTATGATAGGGAGTTATAGCTGCACATAATCATTTAAATTTTTTTTTACTTAAAAAGAAAAAAAAAACCTAGGAAATTACATTTTAATTGTATCCAAATTGGTTTGCTCACCCTTGTTATAAAGAGGACACCAGGTCATGTAAACCCTGGTCACCACTGCATCATTGTAATCAAGGCTGGAGTGAAATATCACTTTTATATTTAATCAAGCTATGGAATCTATGCCAATTACCATTTTATGATGTAGTAGATTTAACATTTATTATCTCTTTTATTAATTTGTATGCAGCTTTGTTAAATAAGGTCTTCAAAGCCATTGGTAAAAAATTAACAAGATTTCTTTGAAAATTTCATAAGAACATTTCAATAATGAATTGTAACTTTATGCAATTAATCATCACAGTCAACAACTATTTGGTTTTAAATTGCTGAACAACCAAAATGTGTTATCTGCGAAGGTTAATTAAGACGATTTGCCACTGATTAGCTCAGTTTCATGAAAATGAATTATGCAGCATAAATTGTTTTGGGAGTAGATGTGCTTAAATATATATATCACAAACCATGACAAATGGAAAGTTACACTATGATATGTAAAAAACAGAGTTCTTAAATAATTTATGAAGCAAAGATTAAAAGAGGTCTGGATTTAATTTTTCTTTAGTAATTTGTAATTAATTTAGATAAATATTCAAGGCTTAATATTTAAGTTCATATTCATTATATGACATGCCAGCATATGCACAGTTATTTAGGGTGAGAGGCCAAATGGTGCAATGGAAAAGGCCTGTTATTGGAATCAGGAAACATGGTTTTCAAGCCATACTCTGCCACAGGTTTATTGTGAGACATTGGGTAAGTCACTTAGGTCTGGGTGCACAAAAGGAATTAGGCATTGTGACTCTGGGCCCTTTTGTCACCCGAACCTGAGCCAGGCCTGTCATACTGCTCCAATGTTCTGTCACTACCCACTGATGAGCCTACAATCCCCTCAGAGGAGACCCCTCACCCCCCGTCTCAGCATGACTCCCAATGCTAGCCCCATTCTGAATCGACCTCCTGTCTTCAGCTCTTCAGATGTTCCACCAAGAAAATATGGATGAAAGAAAGGTTGTACTGTGGTGAGTTTTCCACTATTTTTTCCCTACACTTGAGAGCCCCACTCCCCACAGCACTATCCCCTGAGAACCTTCCCCACTGTTTGTAGAGCACTTCTTAAAAGCATTATTCATCACATTTCTCCTTTGTTTTAAGAAACGTTTCTATTGTTGGATCTTTCTGTTACAATACTTTTGAACACCTTCTTTGTATTTTTCCCTGCAAGTCCCCCTCCACAACCCCCTCCCCTTCCCCTTTGTGTTGCAAGTAATTTCCCCCACTGCCCCACATACACATACACTCTGGAGTCCGTTTTCCTTTCAAGGCAATAGGTGTCTTCTGTGGTTTAGACTCCTCAGGATCCACCACCCACAGCTTTTCTGCCTCCATCTCCCCTAATGCTTCAGCTTCCAGGTGGGGGTTGTCATCTCTTTCCTCCTCTTCCGCCCTTTCTTTTGTCTGTCTGTAGTCTCCCAATGCTAGGTAAAGGTAAAGGTAAAGGTAAAGGTACTCCACATTGTGTTGCAAGTAGGCTGTCGATTAATCGCAGTTAACTCATGCGATTAACTCAAAAAAATAATTATGGTTAATGGCTGTTTTAATCTCACTGTTAAGCAATAGAATAGCAGTTGAAATGTATTAAATATTTTGGATGTTTTTCTACATTTTCAAATATTTAATTTCAATCACAACACAGAATACAAAGTGTACAGTGCTCACTTTATATTATTATTTTTATTACAAATATTTGCACTGTAAATATGAAAAACAAAAAAAATAGAATTTTTCAATTCACCTCATACAAGTACCGTAGTGCAGTCTCTTTAACGTGAAAGTGCAGCTTACAAATGTAGATTTTTTTGTTCCATAACTGCACTCAAAAACAAAACAATGTAAAACTTTTGAGCCTACAAGTCCACTCAGTCCTACTTTTGTTCAGCAAGTCACTAAGAGAAACAAGTTAATGCTGCCCGCTTCTTATTTACAATGTCATGTGAAAGTGAGAACAGGTGTTTGCATGGCACTGTTGTAGCCACCATTGCTAGGTATTTATATGCCAGATATGTTAAACATTTGTACGCACCTTCATGCTTTGGCCACCATTCCAGAGGATATGCTTCCATGACAATGACACTTGTTAAAAAAATAATGCATTAATTAAATTTGTGACTGAACTCCTTCAGGAGGGGAGGGGATTGTATGTCTCCTGCTCTGTTTTACCTGCATTGTGCCATATATTTCGAGTTGTGGCAGTCTTGGATAACGACTCAGCACATGTTCATGTTTTTTCCCTACACAGTTTCACAGCAGATTTGACAAAATGCAAAGAAGGTACCAAAGTGAGATTTCTAAAGATAACTACAGCACTCGACCCAAGGTTTAAGAATCTGAAGTGCTGTCCAAAATGTGAGAGGGACGAAGTGTGGAACATGCTGTCAGAAGTCTTAAAAGAGCAACACTCCAAGGCAGAGACTATAGAACCCAAACCACCAAAAAAGAAAATCAACCTTCTGCTGGTGACATCTGACTCAAAGGTTGAAAATGAACATGCATCAGTCCGCACTGCTTTGGATTGTTATTGAGCAGAAGCCTTCATCAGCACAGAAGCATGTATTCTGGAATAGTTGGCGAAGGATGAAGGGACATATGGATCTTTACCGCATCTGGGACGTAAATATTTTGCGACCCTTCTACAACAGTGCCATGAGAATGCCGGTTCTCACTTTGAGATGACATTGTAAACAAGACGTGGGCAGCATTATCTCCTGCAAATGTAAACAAACTTGTTTGTCTCAGTGATTGGCTGAACAAGAAGTAGGACTGAGTGGACTTGTAACTTCCAAAGTTTTACATTGTTTTATTCTGGAGTGCAGGTTTTTTTTGGTACATAATTCTACATTTGTAAGTTCAACTTTCATGATAAAGAGATTTCACTACAGTACTTGTATTGGGTTAATTAAAAAATAAGATTTCTTTTTCTTTTTTACAGTGCAAATATTTGTAAGCAAAAATAAATATCAAGTGTTGAAATTGAAATAAATATATTTTAAAAGGTAGAAAACATCCAAAAAATTTTAAATCAATGGTATTCTATTATTGTTTAACAGAGCGATTAATCACACGATTAATATTTTTAATCATATGATTAATTGCAATTAATATTTTAAATTGCTTGACAGCCCTAATTGCAATGTTATGCAAGATGTTGCAGACCAGGAATATCTTACATACAGTTTTGGGGCTGTACTGTAGTGTTCTACCAGAGGCATGGAAACTCCTCAACTGCAGTTTTAGGGTGCCAAAGGCTCTCTCAATCACTGTCTGGGTGTCCACATAAATATTGTTATACCACTCCTCTGCATAACTATTGGGTTAGTGATGGGACTGAGGAGTCATGCTTATAGGGGGTATCTTTTGTCATCTGTGTGGGGCACATTCATATAATGGGTAAGATATCTGTCCTCATTGTAGGGATGCCTGTGGTAGTTAGGTCTGTGAACAGCTTGCATTTGGGCATCGGGGGTTGTTCAGAAGTGTGGGAAGGGACATTGTTTGTGTCTTACCTAGCAGTCACCCATGTGGGAACTGTTCCTCAGCTAACAAATCTCTCAGCTTAGATTGTGGCCAGACATATGCGTCATTGCATGAACCAAGGTCCTTCACCATGACACCCAGGAATATTTTCTTCACATTGCAGACAGTCATAATGTTCATGGAAAAGGTCTCATGTCTTTTTGTGTAGGCCTAAACCTTATGCTAGGGTTTTTGATGCTGACATAATTGTGGTGCTTCATGGGGGTCCTGAGGCCCCTCACTACCAGCTCCCCTTAGCATGTGGAAGCCTTCTCTGTACCTGCTCCCTGCTCCACCAGCCACAGGCAACAGAAGCACTCCCCTTTCAGCCTATGCAGGCTCTGATGGCCCTCTGAAAGTTAGCAATCAGCATGTTGCAATCCCCAAGCCTTCCTACTGTCCCCCTGGAGTCAGGGCCGGAGCAAGGAAGTTTCTCACCCTAGGCAAAACTTCCTTGCACCAGCCCTGCACCCCCCCCCTCCCAGCTAATGCCACCCCCCCATGGCATCCAGCTCTCCCTCCCGCAGCAGGCGGCTCCCCATCCCCCCCACGGCGGCTCCCCTCCCCCGCCCGCGGGCTGTGGCAGCTCAGCCCCCCGCCTGCGGCGGCTACCCACCCTCCCGGCTCCCCATCCCCCCACGGCGGCTAACTCCCCCTCTCACGGCAGCTCAACCGCCCGCCCACGGCCCGCGGCAGCCTCACCCCCAGCTGCGGTGCCTCCCCAGCTCCTGGCTTCACATTCAGCCACTGAGCGTGGAGCCAGGAGGCAGGAGGCAGTCATGGTGAGCTGCCCATTTCCTCGCGAAGCCCTGCTGAGCCCCAGCGGCACGGCAACAGCCCTTGCCACAGCAGGGCTTCGTGAGGAAGCAGGTGGCTGCCTCTTGCCTCCTGGCTCAAGCGTGGAGCCGGGAGGCAGGAGGCAGCCGCCCGCTGCTGGGGTCGGCGAAATTCCGCCCCTCAAATCCTGGCGCCCTAGGCGACCGCCTAGGGTCACCTAGTGAAAGCAACAGCCCTGCCTGGAGTGTTGAGCCCTTGGTCCACAGGACACTAACAGTGTTCCCAGACCTGCTGCTTTCAGAGAAACTTACCTGTTTCACTTCAGATCACTGCTCCATTTAACACACATCACTTGGATATGTTTATAGAGAAAACAAGCAAAAGTTTATTTAACAAAAAAGAGATTCAAATGATAGCAAGTAGAAGCAATGGAAACAAATGTTTGCATATAAAACAAAATCACAACCAGAATTCTTGAACTTACATTTATTGAACTAGATACTTTTCTGTCTGATAGAGCAAAGCTCACCGAAAATCCTTCTAGCTTCTTTCATCCAGACTTGGCTGTGATCTTATGTTCATGAGACAAAACGAGCTGTCGGCTTGCCTCCTAAGGGAAAAGATGCTGGGAATCTCTTGGTACCTTTACCTATATCATGACAGTCCTTTGTTTATTATCCATAAACAGGACATCCCGCTGATTGTTTTTTGGCCTCCTTCTCTTGTCAACATTGCAGTCATTTAATCTGCATCTGGCTCCACATTCAGATAGGCTTACATTGTGAGACACAAAATACACAAGGACCAGGCAGGGAGATAAGTGTCTGTTAACTCCAAGGCTTAGAGAACATAATTACCAGTATAAATATATAACTCATGAAATATTATCTGTACATATATTTTGAAATTATTATGACAACCAGTGGGCTACTGGCTCTTGATAGATGCCTTATGTGCCACCCTTTGGTGAACATAATATCCATGTATCTGACCTATAGGTTCCCTGTAAAACCCTAGCTGTCCCTTATGCTGTCAGTCAATTGGTTTCAAGTGGTCCCTGGGTAGGGTTACCAGACAGCAACTGTGAAAAATCAGGACAGGGTGGTGGGTAATAGGCTCCTATATAAAACAAAGCCCCAAATAAAATATCGGGAATGTCCCTATAAAATCGGGACATCTGGTCACCCTATCCCTGGGTCACAATAATTTCCATCCATGACCCCGAGCACACATGGGAAGGCTGCAATTTGATATAATTCAACTATGTCTCACCTTTGGGTGGCTGAGTTGGAGGGGAAGTCAATGCACTCCTCCACATGGCTGTTGATGGCTCCCAGGAACTGTTGTAGTATCATTGAGGCGTGGGCTGTGTGATGCCAGCAGTCTGGGTGTTGATTCTTTGACAGATCCCAAGGACAGTATGGCAAGGACTATGCTAATCCTCATGGGGATGAAGTGCATGGCTCCTGCGTGTGGTGTGACAAGACCATTGTGGAGCATGTCACATAAGTGTAGTAGTGTGTCTGGGTCCAGGTGGTAGCACTGCCCACTGTGAAAGGCTCATGAAGTTGCAGTGGGGTCAGCAGGTTTGAGGTGTGGGTATGAGAATGGCCCATGAAATTGTAGCAGGGTCAGTATGTTTTGGGGGAGGAAGGCATGTGCCTGTCTGGTGTTGGCCTCAGGCTTGAACTGTGGTTGTTCCTTGCCCTAGGTCTGATTTTGGGGTTTGAGGTGGAGTACCTCTGAGCTCTGCCTCCATTCATCCTCTTTTGAAAGCATAAATACCTATGGAACTTTAACAATGGAAACTTAGGCACCTAATGAGTTTGAGTGCCTACAGATTAGGCCAGGAGGTTGTGCATCACAGTGTGCCAAAACTGGAACATAGGCACCTAAACCAGGGGTTTTGGTGATTAACTCCTTTTGTGCATCCAGGTTTTAACCTCTTGCACTTCTGCTTCCCCATACATAAAATAGAAATAATACTTACCCTCCTTTTGTAAACTGTTTTGAGATCTGTGAATAAAAATTCCAGTATGTAAATATTGGTCATTATAATCATTTTATCATAGTAGAATGTGTTCACTCAAAGGTGATCAGTTTGGGTTTCAGATAAAGATGGTGGGACAACCTTCAGACCCCAGTTAGTTACCTACTATCCCTATTCTTGAAAAATGTTCAAAGGGCAATACATATTGTCTAGATAATTGCATAAGGGTACACCCACGGAGTCGGTACCTATGACCTTTCTTGAATTGTGGACACCAGAACAGGACAAAATAGCATCTCTACTTCTATTTGAGATTCCCTTGTTTATGCATCCAAGGATCACATTAGCCTTTTTTGACCAGTGTTGCTCTGACAACTCATGGCCAGTTGATTATCCACCATGATCCCCAAGTCTTTTTTCAGAGTCACTTTTAGAGTCTCCCATTCTGTAAGTACAGTCTCTATTCCTAGATCTATATTTTACATTTGGCTATATTAAAACTCATATTATTTGTTACCCAGCTTAGTAAGAGAGCCAGAACTTTCAGCATCAATGATCTACATACATTATTATTTACCGCTTCCCCAATCTTTGTATCATCTTCAAGCTTTATCAGTGACGATTTTGTGTTTTCTTACAGATCATTGATAAAAACTGTCAAATAGCATAGAGCCAAGAACTGATCTCTGCTGGACCCCGTTTGAACCACACACTCTCAATAATTATTTCCCATTTACAATTACACTAAAACCTATCAGTTAGTAAAATTGTCAGTCAATTTAATGTGTGCCATATTAATTTTGTATCATTCTAAGGCTACCAGGGAGGGTGAGCTCCGGGGGTCCAGGCACCAGCTGCAGTGGAGGGGGAGACCCAGGGGGCCCAATTCTCTGGTCACCACCAGAGGAGAGCTCTGGGGGGCCAGCAGCTACTCCGGTCACTACTGTGGGCGGAGCTCTGAGTGGCTAGCAGTTGCTCCGGCCACCACCGGGGTGGGTGGGAGACCTGGGGCCAGCCACTGATCGGGTTGCTGCTAGGGGGAGCCCCAGAGCCAGTCGCTGCTTGAGAGGTCCCCATGGCCAGCTGCCCAGGGCTGCCCGAACAGGGGCCGGTGTGATTGGGGGGCTGGCTGAGGGGCTGCTCACGTGGCTACCTGCAGAGCAGCTCCAGTGGCTACCTGCAGAGCAGCTCCAGCAGTGGCTGGCATGGCTGTCCCCAGGGATGCTGCTTGGGCTGCCCTGGGATCAGCCACAGTGGCCACTGCAGAAGTCATGGAGGTCACAAAAAGTAATGGAATCCACAACTTCTGTGAACTCCATGACAACACAGAGCCCTGTTTATAATGAAGTCCATATTAGTCAGTCTATTATTCTTCCAATCAGTGCTTAATTTGTAATAAAAGAGGTGCCGGGAATCAAGCAATTAGGTGCTGAGGTTCAAACAATTTTTTTACATTCATTACTCGTGCAGCAAGCCCAGAGGTGCCAAAGCTATGAACTGCCAATCCTAGAGGTGCCGGGGATTAGCCCTGGCAAGCCCTGGAACAAATTAAGCACTATTTTCAGCTATATAAGGATATGATTGTGCCTTCAATAGTGTGGTGCCAAGCTCCCCAACCCTAGTGGGAGTTCTATGAGGCATTGTGCTTCAGGATGGCATAATTCCTCCTGGAGTTCCTAAATGCACAAGGGAAATGCAACCTCTGTTGAATCTCCTTAAAAGGGTGCCGAATATGCTATCCTTTGCAGTCAGCAAAATATACTGGCAGATTAAGAGGAGTAGGGGGTGAATCAAGGTGATGCTCCCTTGTATTAATTCTTTAAACCTGTAGCAGGAATACAAGCAAGAGTTGGCCTGGGAAAGAGCCTAGGCAGAAACTCTATGGTGAAAGAAAGAAACCGAATAGAGTTAAGGATAATAATATTGGTTTCCTTATTCTACTCATCTTCTTTGTTCAGTTTTAGCGTTTAGTGTTTGTTCAGTTTGTTAGTGTTTTTCTATCAGTGTCACATGATTGGAGCAGGGAAATAGCATAATCTGTTCCTTGGTTCTTTTGAAAGGTTAGCAGGAAATTCTCAGTTTTGAAAATTTTGTTTTGTTCTGAATCAGAATGAAACATCAAACCTTTCAATTTCCAGCAATTAGGCAATGTACTCCCACTGCCACTGCTTGTTGCAGGTGTCCATGTCCCTCAGCTTTCCTCACATAAGAACATAAGAGTGGCCATACTGGGTCAGACCAAAGGTCCATCCAGCCCAGTATCCTGTCTGCTGACAGTGGCCAATGCCAGGTGCCCCAGAGGGAGTGAACCTAACGGGTAATGATCAAGTGATCTCTCTCCTGCCATCCATCTCCACCCTCTGACAAACAGAGGGTAGGGACACAGACTCTCACTGTTCCTTCCTTCCTCCCATGTCATGCCCTGATGATGTGTAGACAGGGTATGAGAGGAGTGGGGACTGACAAAGCCCAGCACAGTGCTGAATCAGGGATGGGTAACTGACAGAGATCGGGCTCCTGTGCTGAAGCTGGGAATGGAGGGGAACAGATAGGAAGTTTCAATTTCACTGAATCAGCATTTTCTGAGAAAAAAAATTCCCACTGGAAAATGTCCACTAGTCATATCTAATGCTAACTAGATCTGGTCAAAACCATTTTCACTGGCTACTACTAGTCCTCTGAACAATGGGTAAAAGGGGAGAGCCTATTAGTACCCTTTTCCTGCCTTAAACATCCTCACTGCAGCTGGTGACAATCTGCCCTGCCCGATACCCCTGGTGCTCCTTTGATTCTACTACTGCTTTGTGAGAGGGAACTTTCAAAGTAGCAACATTATTTGCATTACCTAGATTTCCTTGATCTGCAAAATGTGAATGGCAATCTTGCAAGAACAACCTTTCTTATGCCATTTCATTGACACTTCTGTTACCTGCCCAGAAGGAAGAGGGGATGTTGTGTAAATGAAGAATTATAGTGCTAAAAAGTCAGTCAAACTTTTCCAAACCTCAGAGTGGCAAAAGTTTTATTATTATTTTCCTTAAACAAAATTGTTCATCCCTACGAAATGGGAAATGTTCAAGCAGTTTCTGGACATGACAAATTTAAAGAAGTCTCATCAGTCATGCATTAAAGTGACATGCCTAATTTGTAAACAAAGCTTCAGGCTTCCACTTGACATTCCTATTTTTTGAGGACTAAACCTACCACTGAGATTCTCTGTAATCAAATATTTCTCAATAGATTCTCCATTGTACTGAAACCTACTCTCAGAAACAGGATGAACCACTTGAGGTAGCACTGGAGTGACTGCCTTAACTACATGAAGCCTTGAAGTGGAAGCAGGTGTATTTCACAATAAAAAAGAAGGAAATGTAATGAGTGTTCAACTTGGGCACATTTTTTAAGGCTTGTTCATGTCTTAATCTTCTACAGAATTTAAACACAAAAACAAATCTTATTGTGAGCCACGTGCCCCAAAGCTGCAGACTTAACTGAAAACAGCTTAAGAAGTGCTGTGTAAACTCATAAATTGTCCACCCTCTGTAACACTGAGAGAGATATGCACAGCTGTTTGCTCCCCCAGGTATTAATTACTTACTCTGGGTTAATTAATAAGCAAATTGATTTTATTAAATATAAAAAGTAGGATTTAAGTGGTTCCAAGTAATAACAGACAGAACAAAGTAAGTTACCAAGCAAAATAAAACAAAACACACAAGTCTAAGCTTAATACAGTAGGAAACTAAATACAGGAAAAACTCACCTCAGAGATGTCCCAATAAGCTTCTTTCACAGACTAGACTCCTTCCTTGTCAGGGTCCAGCAATCACTCACATCCCCGTAGTTACTGCCCTCTATTCCAGTTTCTTTCAGGCATCTCTTGGTGGTGGAGAGCCCATCTCTTGAGCCAGCTGAGGACAAAATGGATGGGTTTCCAGGACCTCTTATATTCTCTCTCGTGGGCAGAAACCCCTTTGTTCTTCTGTGCAAAATCACAGCAACAAGATGGAGTTTGTAGCCACCTGGGCAAGTCACACATCCAGGAATGATTCAGCTTTTTGCAGGAAGATGCCATTGCCTACATGCTAGTTTGAATGTTCCCAGGAAAGCTCAGATATGGATCACATTAACACCACCATATACCGAAAACCCACCAACCGCTATGCCTACCTACATGCCTCCAGCTTCCATCCCGGACATACCACACGATCCATTGTCTACAGCAAAACGCTGAGGTACAACCGTATTTGCTCCAACCACTCAGACAGAGACCAACACCCACAAGATATTCACCAAGCATTCTCAAAACTACAATACCCACATGAGGAAATAAGGAAACAGATCAACAGGGCCAAACGTGTACCCAGAAGCCTCCTGCTGCAAGACAAGCTGAAGAAAGAAACCAACAGAACTCCACTGGCCATTACTTACAGTCCTCAACTAAAACCTCTCCAATGGATCATCAGTGATCTACAACCCATCCTGGACAATGATCCCTCACTTTCACAGGCCTTGGGAGGCAGGCCAGTCCTCGCCCACAGACAACCCGCCAACCTGAAGCATATTCTCACCAGCAACTACACACCGCACCATAATAACTCTAACTCGGGAACCAATCCATGCAACAAACCTCGATGCCAACTCTGCCCACATATCTACACCAGCAACACCATCACAGGACCTAACCAGATCAGCCACACCATCACTGGTTCATTCACCTGCACATCCACCAATGTAATATATGCCACCATGTGCCAACAATGCCCCTCTGCTATGTACATCGGCCAAACTGGACAGTCCTTATGTAAAAGGATAAATGGACACAAATCAGATATTAGGAATGGCAATATACAAAAACTTGTAGGAGAACACTTCAATCTCCCTGGACACACAATAGCAGATTTAAAGGTAGCCATCCTGCAGCAAAAAGACTTCAGGACCAGACTTCAAAGAAAGACTGCTGAGCTTCAGTTCATTTGCAAATTTGACATCATCAGCTCAGGATTAAACAAAGACTATGAATGGCTAGCCAACTACAAAAGCAGTTTCTCCTCCCTTGGTGTTCACACCTCAACAGCTAGAAGAGGACCTCATCCTCCCTGATTGAACTAACCTCGTTATCTCTAGCCTGACTCTTCCCTGCATATTTATATCTGCCTCTGGACATTTCCACTCCATGCATCCGACGACGTGGGTATTCACCCACGAAAGCTTATGCTCCAATACGTCTGTTGGTCTATAAGGTGCCACAGGACCCTTTGTCGCTTCTTCAGATGTGGCTTGGCATCTCCCAAAGTCGATTGTCAGCTAAGTGTTTCTTGATTGGGCACTTACTGAAAATAGTCATTTCTCAAGAAGCTGACCAAATGCTTCACTGAGGCTACTTAGAATCAAACACATTGACATACAAGTACATAGCCAATATTCATAACTTCAAATACAAAAATTATACACACATACAGACAGCACAATTCTAACCCGCAAACTACAACCTTTCCATAGACACCCCACTTGACCTCCTCTGTACAAGACCTGGTGCAATCATAGGACACGGTTGCAACAATGATCTATACGGTTATAGTTCATGTCAATCACTTCACAATTAGGTTTCTTTATCTTCTTGATTTTGAAAACACTATTCACATTAGAGATTTATTATGTCTGTGTTGAGAAGTGCCTCTTTCTGCTTGAGAAATATGAAATATTTTGTTCCTGATTTATAATGTTATCAACAAGTGAATCAAAGTTCCATTTGATGCTGATAAACTCATGCTTCTCCTTCTGCATTAGTTATTTTGTTGCATTAGTATTCATAGTACTGGACTGGGACTTGGGAGATATCAGATCAATTCTTGGTGTTGGTAAGGATTTCCTGTGTGACAATAGAGAAATCATTCAGTCTTTGTGTCTTAGATCCCCATCTGTGAAATGGGAATGATAATATTTCCTCTGCTCATAGGAATGTTGGAGGATAAATGGATTATTATATGGGATCCATTTAGATGCTACAGTGAGAGAAGTCAAGTAAGAACCTAGAGAGATAGAACATGCACTTTTCAAACCTTATAAACTATTATTGGAATTAGATATTAAAAAAATAAAAACATTAATTCACTCAGTTCTGGTAATTAACTGATATAGAATAAATGACACATACTATTTATCATCATTTGTGTATCCAACTGGGCGGTGGTCGGTCAGGCCTAGTGGTTGAATGAAGAGTTCAGCCTACTGGTTGAACCTGGATCCAGGGTGGGCAGAGTCCAGGAACAAGCCAAGAGTCAGTACTGGAGGGACAGAAACTAAAAGCCAGAGCTGGGGGTAAACCTGAGTCAAAGGCAGAGCTGAGGATTGAAGCCAGAAACTGGAGGGGGGAACAGGTAGCTGACCAGAGCAAGGCTAGAAAAAGGGCAAGCACAGCTGCAAGTGTGGCACACATTAAGAAGCCACTAATCTCATGTGGAGGTCAGGTTTATAAACTGAGCTGCTAAATCAGCAGCCAAACAGGTCCTGTGGCTACTCTTTCAGCAGTGCAGTGCAGCTGGGCTTGTTGGATGCCTAGCAGTGAAGTCAGGGAGCATACCAACAGCTGGTCCTATCTTGTCTGGCCCCTGAAAATGTGTTTTCTTTCACAATATCCATAAATATAATCATTCAGATCTAGGTACAGAGAGTGCTTAATTTTACTACTAATAGCTTTTTTCTTTCCTTTCCTTGTTTTGGTGTCCAGTGCATTACATTTTATTGATCTTTAGGAATAAATATACGTGAGGATCTTACAGATTCAGACTAAATAGAAACCAAAATCAATCTCCAACCATCTGTCAAACTAAACTTAGTCTGAGGTTTGTTTAAATTCCAGTAGATTAGGACACATCCATTCTCAAATGGGCTCTCGGCTCTTTTTCTCCCTCCTTCTTTCTTACCATAAAGGTCCAATAGTGAGGTTTATGGTTTATCATGTTTGGAAGTCCCTCTGGCTGTCCTTCTTTATGCTATTCATTTCTAATTTAGTCCTTCAGAGAAGTCTGCATTTGTCTGTTATCCAGAGTTCATGGCATAGCTCAAACTCCGAAGCCAAATATAGTAATTCTGATGTGCGCTGATGTTTCCCAAGTGTGCCATCCTTTAGGCATTCTGAATGGGGGGAAAATTACCCTAATGAATAGCATGAACCTTCAGAGACATGTGAAGGTCCCACCATTGGGTCAATTGCCTCTGGAGAAAGAGGGAAGGGTAGACAGCAATGATCATCGCCATAAAGAGCCTGGAGATCTGTACAAATGTCTGGAAGCAAGAAGAAGCACTATGTAATAAGTCAGCTGTCTGCAGACCACCAGTAAGCAATAAATAGCCTGCTACTGGTCCACAAACTACAGTTTAGGAACCTCTGCTCTCAATAAAATGCTTTCCCATAAATATCTGAAGTTTAAAATAAAATTAAAGGCCAGTACCACTTTCACACTGTTTGGAGTGGTTCACGATAATGAATGACAAATTCCGGACGGCCTGTCAAAAAGCAGGGCAGACACCCGAAACTGGTTGTGTGTTCTATAACAGTAACAAATGTGAACTCCTGAAGCACTCTAACTCCAATCTTACCATGGATTCACAGACAGTCCCCATGGGCATTCTCTACCTTGTCACCCAGTCAAGCTGGACTCAGTGATAGCTGGTTGCTCTAGAGCAAAGATCACAAAAGATTTAAATTGCTACCCAGTCCCAAGAGAGCGGTCATTTACCCCAAGTCAGTTTGTACCTCAGATCTCACACTAAAGATAATGCTATAGTAAACTAACTAAGGATTTATTAACTAGTGAAAAGAAATGCGAGAGTTAATTAGAGGTTAAAACAGGCAAACATATATACGCTAGTGAGTTATAGTCCAAAAGGTGGTAGAGTTGAAGCAATCTGTCAGCACTGAATGTCCTTTAGGGCTAACCCAGGATGACCCTGGGGACCTCTGTTTCAATTGCCTGTCTCCTGCCCTGTGAGAGTCTAAGCAGCAAAAAAGATTTAAAAAGTCAATGTTAGCTATCTTGATTTCCTTCTTCCAGAATTCAAAATGATGGAATGAGCCCTTTTACAGGTAGCCTGTGCAAGGGCAATTAGGAAAGTCTTTGTACCATGGTGTCCCACAGTGGCCCATTTAACTTTGCATAATCTTTCGTGATGGGCAAGAAATAATCCCTTCTGACAGGTTGAAAGTTTCAGGGCAAACTTTTTTATATAATTATAAAGCAAAAACTTAAATATTACCGTAAAGCATGTGATAAAGATATTATAAGTGAAATTAATAAGAAGATTACAAGCATGTCATAAAGTCTAAGCACATTGTGATAAGTTCAATAGTCATCTTAAACATTCTAACATACAGTTGAAACAGATTAGTTTCCAGCAGTTAATTTGTCAGTGCTTAGCTGAGGCCAAAAGCCTTGGCAAGAGCTGGCACTTAATTTGCCAGCATCATAACTAGCAGAGTATGGTTTAAACTACATTCAAATTTGTATTTCAAATGTTTCAATTAAAATCTTACCAATATTTTCCATTGGCTTCCACCATGACAATGAGCACGTTAAATAAAGTAGAAAAGACACAGAGATGGTTCAAATGAAAATATAAAATCAGAGTATTAATTTCAACCTGGTATTATCAAAATATGTGAGAGTGTTATTGCAGAGCATGAGTTATCAAAGATTCAGATAAATTCTTCTCGGTTAATTTGTAAAATCATATAAATTGCCTAAGATTTTCCTACAATTAGCATAGAAATAATTCTTCTCAGAGACTACCATGTGGTAACTGTTAGTTGTGTAATGAGAATCACTGCATTATAACGGGAAATTCATTCCTATAACCGCCTAGATTCTAAAAGAGTATTTTTTGTTTATATTTGTTGATTTGTTTTTTTAAAACTTGCAACAAAAATACTTTTATGTTTATATTGTGAGGGTTTTTTTCTATTGATGCCAGTGAAGCTCACCCTAGGCTCATGAACTTAAGAGGCTTTTTATATGCTTTTGAAATATGTATTATGTATAATAATATTCGTGTGAAAACACAGAACTTGTGCGATAGTTTGATTTTTCTTTGCATGTACTTTATTTTTTCTTTCTTGTTTGCTTTCTTTCATTTTATTTATTTATTTATTTATGTTTGTTTGTTTGTTTGTTTATTTTTGGAAGCTTCTTGCAAGAGTTGCAAGAGTTTAATCCTACCTGGCAAAATTGCAAGCTTTGCACAGTGTTCTGACAGTTGATTTGGTTAACATACGTGCCTACATCCTGTAGCAGAAGAGGCAAATCTTATCTTGTGCCGCCCATTTATAGCAGATGGCAAGGCAGCACCAGTATGCTTATAACATAGACTTGCTACTTAGTTTTAAAGCCACCTTTTCATTTTTAAATACATTAGGATCCAAAGCAAGTATGATTAATCATTGGTTACAGATGTGTTATCTGACATAATATGTATCCTGCAGATAGCTGCAACTACTTGATGTAATTATTGCTATTTGATTTCCTGTAGAAATTTTAAAAAAGAAAAAGCTGGACAAGTTTAAACTGAGTGGCTAGCAGTACAAGTTATAATAACATAGTTCTATGTTCCAGTAACAATAAAACGTACAGTATTTTCAATGATTTTAAAGCTAACCCAGAAAGGATCAGTAAACATTCAACTGATAAGATTTATCTTGCCTTGATCCTGGAAGAAGCCAATTTATCATCTGCATTTATCTCCAGTTCTAAGCTTAGAGGAAGAATCCGCTCAACATCTGGAACACACACGTTTCACACTTTGGTACGACCGAAAATACCACCTGTAACATGTACTTTACTGTCACGAAATCAACCAGGACAGGCAAAACAATGAACAGGTTCCTTCAGACTAAAGAACAAAATAAGAATAATATTTATATGGCTTCCCTTTCATACTCCTCAAAGTGCTTTACAAAGCCTTTAATATACAAGAATATGCAGGAGTTCTGAAAGTTTAAGGTACTTGCTTCTAGCTCCCACACTGCAAGTCACTAATAGAAGCCAGATGTTCTGGCATGGAGTCCTAGTCTATTACCCACAGCCCCAGGCTGCCTACATCTCTAGTCACAAATGATCACCACCTTGTTTACACTCATGTTTGTGTTTCATGCAATTTGGATATGGAGAAAATGAGGCTGTCCCTCTTGTGTATATCATACCTGACACAGTAACAAGGCTAGCAGCACCTTTGAGCCCTCTCTAGTCTCTCTGAGTGCCCCCACTCAGGTGTTAGGTCTCTTGCCTCACCTGCTCTGACATGGAATCTCACAGTTCTCCCACTCTCAGACTTGGGTCCCCAGAATACAGACCCCTGTGTACCAGTTGTGATTCTTCAGCATGCCCAACTGGGTCTAGGGAGCTATAATCTTCCCTTCCAGAGCTGTGACCAGTGTGTGAATGCAGTGACCCAAATCATTGTTTCCAAAACAAACTATACTTTAATCTTAACTGTAAGAACAAAGCATGAAAATAGAAAAGAGTTCTTAACATAATAAAAGGTCTCACACATCACTGTCTTACCTAAAGCTCAGGTATGCTAATCCCAGACACCCCATATCTTGGGGGGTTCAGTTTCCTTCCCAGCAGTGTCTGCTTCTCTTGCCCCAGTTCTTTGAAGGCTGCCTTTTTATCAGTCTCAAAGTTCCTGGTTCCTGCCTGGAGCTCCCCTCGTGCTGGTTAGAAGCCACCTGGCTGGATGGATGGAGGTGAAAATTCACAGAGAATGATACCTGCCTTGTCCCTTTAAGTACCAGTTAATGGAGTCACCTGAAGCTTTTTTATGCTTTTCTGCATATGTGCAATTAGGTCCAGCTGGAATTAGCGTCTTGTGACCATATGGCAAACAACAAAATAGGAATCATAGAATCATAGAATATCAGGGTTGGAAGGGACCTTAGTAGGTCATCTAGTCCAACCCCCTGCTTAAAGCAGGACCAATCCCCAATTTTTGCCCCAGATCCCCAAATGGCCCCCTCAAGGATTGAACTCACAACCCTGGGTTTAGCAGGCCAATGCTCAAACCAACAGACGGACATATAATATTAATTAAATATTACAGGAAGCTCCCATGACCTTCCCGCTACAAACACTCATCAATAATAATGTGGATTACTCAGAATGTAGTGTGTCAATAATATATGTGGTTGATGGATGCATAAAATGAAAAGTGATAAAAAACATGGTAAAAGGGGTAGCTCCCATATAAAGGTACAAAGAACACTATTTCTGCATGCATTTAAATTGCAAGACCAGCAACATTGCTACTAAACTAAAAATCTGATCTCTTTTTCCACTGTTTGTTTTAAGAACAAATATATTTTATACCTTATAGGAATGAACAAACAACTATAAAGCCATATTTACCTCTGAGACTTATAAAAAAGTTACTCTTTAAGCTTTTGAATGCTGTTCTGCAATTGTGTCATAACTGATCTTTGTTTCAGCTCCAGATTGTCTCTCCCTAGCACCTTATAAATTAGATAAACTTATTAATAATATTCACTCAGGAGTTAATCTTCCACTGCAACAAAGATTAGTTATGACACACTGACAGAACAACATTCAAAGGCTCTGGAGGTACAATCTTTTTGTAATTCTCTGAAGTACATGTGTTGTTTTTAGTTTTTTGTTCATTCTGACAAAGTATGTTTGTTCTTAAAACCAGAACCTGTTTCCAATCATGCCCATTAGACACAGTCACTGATAATGGCTTGGGTTTATAGATTGATATCTTGGTATTAGAATATTGTTTTGTTTTTCTTTCAGATTATATTTTTAATCTTAAGGCTATTTTTATGAATCATCAGAGGTACAACATTGTTTGTGGTTGTTTACATTTTCCTCTATAGATAAATAATTTGTATGCTTTTCTGTTCTACATTCTACTTTTTGTTTACTTTGTCCCATATGTCCCCTCTACCCCTCATTCCACAAGGGTATGCAGAAAAAAAACTTTTCCTGGAGGAAAGTTATCCTTCTTCCAGGGCATCTTGTGCCTTCCTGTGAAACATCTAATACTTGCTACTGTCAGAGACTCGATGGATGACAGGTCCAATCCAATATGGCAACATACACATGCAAAAATGCCTCTGACCTAATGGAGCGACAGGGAAGACAGAATGGGTAAGAGTGGGGCCTGAAAAGGCAGTGAAGAGTCAGACCTGCCATTGCAGAGAAGAATTCCTGTTTGGCTCTTCCCCATAATGCTCCGTCCAATCCATGACCTCACTGTAGAACTAGTAGTCGTGCTGCCATTGGCTGCAAGCCTGATCTGTTTGTCATGACTCTGTGGAAATGGTGTAGATATGCTGAGGGAATTAATGCTGCCTTAGACGGTATTTCACTTTCCACAAATTTAGACCACAGTTTGGGGTATGAGCATTGTGATACAGCATGGCCAGAAGGCAGCAGGAGAGTGATCTAGGATGAGGAGAAGCCTTATTCCCTGTAGATTAAAAGCACCTGAAACCAATTAGAGCACCTGAAGCCAGTCACCTGATAAAATCCCCCTGCTTCAATCAGCCAGAGGAGGAGCTGGAGCAGAGTGAGGAGGAGCTGGAGCAGAGTGGTTTGGTGGTGGAGCAGAGAGCAGTTTGGAGGAGTGAAACAGAGTGGATTGGTGGTGGAACAACGAGCAGTTTGAAGGAAAGTGGAGGAGAGTTTTGAGAAGTGCTGCAGCGGGCTAAGAAGACCAAGATCCTAGGTAAAGGGACACCTGGCTTGTGCAGAGGGAAGGCAGGAAGCCCCACAAGCTGAAGGTCAGGAGAGGGAAGTAGCCCAGGGGAAAGAATCACTGATACAAGTGGTTCACCTACTATCATAGGGCCCCTGGGCTGGGACCCGGAGTAGAGGGCAGGCCTGGGTCCCTCCCTCTCCACTCCCCTTCCCTGGGATACTAGTAGGATAGCTGTTACCCCAGTTCAGGGGCAAGAAATGGCACCCTGAAACCCCCCCCACAAGAAGAGAAAGTGCGGGACCCATCATAGTAGTGCCGGCAATTTGCCACAGCATGTATCTTAGTGCAACGCTTTCCTGAAACTCTTCCCTGACTCTTCCTTCAGTCTTCTTCCATGGGGCACTTGCAACTCTCCCGGGTCACTGCTAGGTAATAACAGGATTTTTGTGCATCTGTGCTGATGCCACTTCTCCTAGTGCTCATGATCTTTATGCAGTGTATGTGGAACTTTCTAGCAGTTGTGCCATAAAATCTGGTTGGTTGAACACACGCTTTGAGAGATACCCTAAAAGAAATGTCATGTGGACAAAAGAAAACACAAAAAACATGGTGTGGGGAAAGGGACCAAGAAACACTTTGAAGTGAGCCATGTAGAGCTTCTTTCTCTGGGGGGAGAGTTACGGAGTCCAGAGGGGACAGGGTGCATGAGTAAAATCCTTTTAACCTGCAGAGACCAGAGGAACACTGTGTCCAATTCTCTGAAACTCATGACATTGCATGGAGGGGGCTATGTTGGCATAGCTCATTAAGGACTCTCTTGGAGGTTATCCCTTGTCTTTATGGCTGACCAGTAGAACCCCCAAAGGGGCAGTAAGAGTTAATGCTGCTTTTAGCAATAATAACTACTATGCAGATATTCATTGTATTCCAGAGACAGTAAACCAGCAGAATGGAGCAATTCCCTAGCCCTAAATCTCCCGACACTCTCATATCTGCAATATCTATCAAGTAGTAATAGATGTTTTTCCTTATTAAATAGTAGCAGAAATTGTTCTATTACCTCCTGGGTAGGGAGAAACACATACTAGAAGTGATGCTTTTCCCCTTTCATATCTCCATCTTAGGTAATATATGACCCCCATTTTCAGCACACAATTGATAATGTATTTATCCTCACAACAGCCCAGTGAGGTAAAGAAGTGCTCTTTATAGATGGAACATTGAGGCACAAGTGTCTTACCCAAAGTCACACAGGAAGCCTGCAGAGGAGCAAGGAATTGAAACTGGATCTTCCAAGTCCTGGGATTATCCACCCCCCACCTCCCATAGACCCTCCTTCTTTGCTCCTACTGGGCTTCTTGACTGTTTGCCACCCCTTTTGCCAGCATGTTAAATTATCATATCTTGGGTGAGGTTTTGATTATCACTTCATTTCCAAACACCTACAAGACAAACACCTACAAGATCTCTATCAAGCATTCCTAAAACTACAATACCCACCTGCTGAAGTCAAAAAACAGATTGACAGAGCCAAAAGAGTACTCAGGAGTCACCTACTACGAGACAGGCCCAAAAAAGAAAATAACAGAACGCCACTAGCCGTCACCTTTAGCCCCCAACTAAAACCTCTCCAGTGCATCATCAAAGATCTACAACCTATCCTAAAAGATGATCCCTCACTCTCACAGATCTTGGGGGACAGACCAATCCTCGCTTACAGACAGCCCCCCAACCTGATGCAAATACTCACCAGCAACCACACACCATACAACAAAAACACTAACCCAGGAACCTATCCTTGCAACAAAGCCCGATGCCAACTCTGTCCACATATTGATTCAAGTGATACAATCATAGGACCTAATAACATCAGCCACGCCATCAGGGGATCATCCACCTGCACATCTACCAATGTGATATATGCCATCATGTGCCAGCAATACCCCTCTGCCATGTACATTGGCCAAAACGGACAGTCTCTATGCAAAAGAATAAATGGACATAAATCTGACATCAGGAATCATAACATTCAAAAACCAGTAGGAGAACATTTCAACCTCCCTAATCACTCAGTGACAGACTTGAGGGTAATGATTTTGCAGCAAATAAACTCCAAAAACAGACTACAATGAGAAGCTGTTGAACTCGAATTGATATGCAAACTAGGTACCATCAATTTAGGATTAAATAGAGACTTGGAATGGCTTGGCCATTACGTTAACTGAATCTATTTCCCTTAAGTTAACGATCCTCATTCACACCTGTGTGTCAACTGTCCACATTGGCCATCTTGTTTATCACTTCAAAGGTTTTTCTTCCCCTGCTGTTATGGTTCCTCTCAATTAATTAGCCTCTTAAGGTTGGCTGATGCACTTCCACCTTATCATGTTTCTCTGACTGTATAAATATCTGTCTACTGTATATTTCATTCCATGCATCCAATGAAGTGGGTTCTAACCCATGAAAGCTTATGCTGAAATAAATTTGTTAGTCTCTAAGGTGCCACAAGAATTTCTTTCTTTCTTATTTTCTTTTTGCTGACACAGACTAACACGGCTACTACACTGTAACTTCATTTCCTGGTTCTATTGCCGTTATGTTGGCTACTTTGCCCATGCAGTTTTTATTACATTCTCTCTGATTGTTGTTATTTTTGTATCAATTCTGTTATCCACATGTTTTACGATAATGCTTCCTCTAACTGACAATCTCATAAAAATTGGTTGACCACATTCATGCCAGCTGGGTTCTCACTTCTTTGTGATTTTCTGCCTCTCTCAAAAGTGCAGACAGTAGTCAAGTGGCTGAATTTGAGGAAAGAGGTATCCCAGTTTCCCAAAGGCAGGCGATCTGGGATAGAGAATCCATAGATACTCCTCAATTATGTTTATATGAAAATATAAATATATTGTATGCCCAATGAGTGAGGAATATTTCCAGCACAATACAGTTCTGATAGTAGAAAAGAGTCATTAGTGTGATAAAAAGATTCTTCATTTGCCATCGACACCATTAACCCAAGACAACCTAACTGTTGTAGAAATAGGGTTAAAATTCCCATCAGCAATCGATATTAAAATTACTCATCATGGTACTCATGTCATGTGTAGAGAAACAAGCCTTGACACAGACTCTGGTTACGTCAACACTTGGAGCTAAAGCTGTGATTCCCAACTCATGTAGATATACTCACACTAGCTCTCATCCAGCTAGCACACTAAAAATAGTAGTTTAACCTTGCTAACATGGGCAGAGGTGAGTGGCAGCATGGGATAGCCACCTGAAGTATGTACCCAGGGAGTCCAGGAGTGTCTACACTCAGGGCAGATAGCTTGTGCTGCCACTCACTGCTGTCCATCCTACCACGGCTATATGGCTATTTGTAGTGTGCCAGCTCAATGAGAGCTAGTCTGAGTACATTTATGCAAACACGGAATCACACCTGGGCACTGGAACAGGGTGGGCCAAGAGGCCATGGCCTTCCCACTTTTGAAAGTGGAACAAGCCTGGCCCATACATTTTTTGCCATGGGCCAGCGCCCTGCACCTTCTCTTCCCCTCAAGGCCCCACTCACCTGGCCAGGCTGGAAGCTAGAGCCCAGCCCAGGTAAGAGTGGCTTGGGGAGCCCATGGAGCTGTGGGAAGCCACAGATCCTTCCACCTACCTGAGGTGTGGGAGTCTGAGAGCAGCCCCCGGCCTGTGTCCCCACATCCTCTGCCTAGGGCAGGTGAAGAGTCCATTGCTCCCCACAGCTGCCCACGTGGTTCTTATCATGGCCTTGCTGCAGTTCCTCAGACCCTTAGGCCACCTGGCCAGACTGGAAGCTGAAGCCAGGTTGGGGTAAGAGCCATGCAAGCTACTGTGGGGCACCTTGGACTCTCCATCTGCTCTGGGTAGAGGGCCCAGGGGTGGGGACACAGGGTGGGGGCTTCTCTAAGGCCCCTCCACCCCAGGCAGGTGGAGAGGCCCGGGGTACCTGGCCCAGCTCTGACTACTGGCTTGGCTGGGGGACAGGGCCTCAGGGGGAAGAGGAAGGGCAGGGGCTTGGCCACAGAGGGAGCAGGGCCCCGTGACCCCACACACACATACTTTAAGGAAGAATCCATCACCCCTGAATCACACTCCTAGCTCCTAGTGTAGATATAGGCTGAGTTTATATGGTTGCATAACATATAGACAAATTGGCAAACATTTGACTGTGATAGTGCAGTAGCTCACTAGTGTCATTGAAAACATTATTTCCCATCATTTGAAAGTAATCTTGAAAGTGGTCAATGCAGACCACAGAGTAGCTAACATATAGCACAGCAAAATCTTCAAGGCAAAATAAAGAATTCAATAAGAATCCCAAGCATTACTTCTTGCTGGTTATTATTACTGAGAGTGGATTCAGTGTTCTAAGAACAATGTGAGATGGTCATTTCTCATTTGTGTCTTGGTTTGCACACCATTTCAATCTGCTTATGCATATTTTTCTCAGGAATGACAATGATATTAAACACCTTTTGGCAGAGAGGCTTGGACACATATTAGGTGACTCTAATGATCTGCAGCTTTCTTTGGGAACAGAAAAAAAAGTCTCTATCTTCATAAATTATAAGAAAAAGTGCAGATCTACATCAGATGATGAACCATTAACTTCTGACATACTTGAAAGGCTGTGAGAACTAGAAAAATTGACAAAGCACATAGTACAAGATGTGTAATTGGGTAGTGGAACTATAAGGAATGCATATGTCAGGGGTCTTTTTAAAATTCAATTCTTATTGATTTTTTTAAAAGATTGATTGCATCTTAATATAAAAAGGTGAAATGCCTTGTTTCCTGATTTACATGACTCGCTAGATAACAAAATTATGCAGTGTAAACTGTACTGCATCAATATCCACTGCTTTAGCTTAAACAATTCTGCAATGCCTAGGCTAAAATGGCAGTGACTTAGTATAAACCATGTATCAACATGTATACATACAAACTTTACCTGTTCAGCACATAAAGTAATATAAAGTATCAAGTTCACAATGTTCAGTGGCTTCTGGAAAAAGCACGTTGGTATGTAATAATCCTACTATCCATTTAGAAACACTGAAAACCTAGAGACAATATTTGAAAAAATTATACTACTTTTGATGAGAACTAGGTGGATATTTTACATATTCAGTTAGAAAATGGCATAGGAATTTCCAATGTGAAAGAGTCTCCTGTTACATCTTAGCTTCTTAGAGTATTTGACCTGAAAAGTATCTTTCAAACCTTGCTTCCTGTTGCTACCAATCTAAAGGGGGATAATAGTGTGATTTTAGACTCATAGACGTTAAGACGTGAAGGGACCATCAGGATAATCTAGTCTGACCTCCTGCACAATGCAGGCCCCAGAACCTCAGCCACCCACTCATGTAATAGACCCATAACCTCTGTCTGAGTTACCGAAGTCCTCAAATCGTGATTTAAATACTTCAAATTACAGAGAATCCACCATTTACACTGCAAGTGACCCATGCTGCAAAGGAAAGCAAAAATAAAACTAAAACCAAAACAAAACAGGATCTCTACCAATCGGACCCCAACCATGGCAGTCAGTTGGACTCTGAGCATTTCAGCAAGAACCAATAGCCAGACACCTGGGAAAGAATTCTCTGTAGTAACACAAAGTCTTCCCCAGCTAGTGTCCCTTTACGAGCCTTTGGGGATATTTGATACTAACAGTTGCATGTCAGCTACATAACATTGTAGGCAGTTTCATCATACTATCTCCTCCATAAACATATCAAGCTCAGTCTTGAAGCCAGTTAGGTTTTTTGCCCCTTCTGTTCCCCTTGGACTACTGGTCCAGAACTTCACTACTGTGCTGGTTAGAAACCTTTGTCTAATTTCAAGACTAGACTTGTTGATGGCCAGTTTATAGCCATTTGTTCTTACGTCAACACTGGCACGTAACTTAAATTACTCTTCTCCCTGCCTGTAATTTATCCTTCTGCTGAATTTATAGACAGCAGTCATATCTCCCCTCAGCCAACTTTTGATTAGGCTAAACAAGCTAAGTTCCTTGAGTCTCCTATCATAAGGTAGGTTTTCCATTATTCTGAACATCCTAGTAGCCCGTGTCTGCACCTATTCCAGTTTTAATTCATCTTTCTTAATTGTGGAAGACCAGAACTGTGCAAAATATTTCAGATGAGGCATCACCAATCCCTTGCATATTGGTACTAACTCTTCCCAGTCTCTATGAGAAATACCTTGCCTGATGCATCCTAGGATTGCATTGGTGTTTTCAATGCTGCATCATTGGCAGCTCATAGTCATCTTGTGATCAATCAATACATCCAGGACTTTCTCATTTGTCACTCAACTGATACGTCACAAGCTTATAGCAAACATTCTGTTGTTAGTCCCTAGGTCCATGACCTTGCACTTTGCACTATTAAATTTAATCCCATTTCTGTTACTACAGTTTTCAGGGTAGACCAGATCTCCTTGTACGATATTCTGGTCCTCCTCTGTATTGCCCATACCTTCCAACTTTGTAAATTTTATTAGCACACCAGCTTTTTGTGCCAAGGTCATTAATCAGGTATCAGAGGGGTAGCTGTGTTAGTCTGGATCTGTAGAAGCGACAAAGAGTCCTGTGGCACCTTATAGACTAACAGACGTATTGGAGCATAAGCTTTCATGGGTGAATACCCATTTCATCGGATGCATGCAGTGGAAATGTCCAGAGGCAGGTCATTAATACAAATGTTAAACAAGATTGGTCCCAAGACCAATCCCTGAGGAACTCCATTAGTAACCTACCTACAGCCTGACAGTTCACCTTTCAGCATGACCTGTTGTAGTCTCCCCTTTAACCAGTTTCTTATCCACCTTTCATTTCTCATATGAATCCTCATCTTCTCCAATTTAATTAACAGTTTTCCATGTGGAACTGTATCAAATGCCTTACTGAAGTCCAGGTAGATTAGATCTACTGCATTTGCTTTGTCTAAAAAAATCAGTTATCTTCTCAAAGAGATCAGGCTGGTTTGGCACAATCTGCCTTCTGTAAAACCATGTTTTATTTTATCCCAATTACCATTTACCTCTATGTCTTTATCTACTTTATCTTTCAAAATTTGTTGTAAGACCGTGCATACAATTGAGGTAAAACAAACAGACCTGTAGTTTCTTGGATCATTTCCCCACACCCCTTCCTTAAAAATAGGCACGATATTAGCAATTCTCCAGCCATAGGGTATGACCCCCAAGTTTACAGATTCATTAAAAATCCTTGTTATTAGGCTTGCAATTTCATGTGCCAGTTCCTTTAATATTCTTGGATGGAGACTATCTGGGCCCACTATTTTCATCCCATTAAGCTGTTTGAGTTTGATTTCCAGCTGAGATGTGGTAATTTCTACTTCCATATCCTCATTTCCAGTAGCCACCCTACTACTACCCCTAAGCTCCTTATAACCTTTATTTAAAACTTAGGTAAATTATTCTTTTAAGTGTTGGGTCATGCCCAGATTATCTTTAATCTCCGCTTGCTCATCCAGCTTGGTCTGCAACCCTTCCCTACCACGTTCCCCTCACCACAACTTGTTTTGGATTCAGGCTTCAGATAGTTTGTGCAACTCTGACTTAAAGTAATTTCAAGCCTCCTTCACATTCAGATCCTGGAGTTCTTCTTCAGTATAGTCCATTTCTCTAAATCAGTCCCTTATTTTTTTTTAAATGCCCTTTGGAAATCAGGGACCCTAGTTGGAAGTCTACTTTTGTTTGTCCTGCCATTTAATTAAAACTGATTTAGCTCATGATTATTTGCACCAAGATGGTCTCCTACAACCAGTTCTTCTATGAAGTCCTCACTACTCACCAATACCAAATCTAAAATGGTGTTACCTCCTGTAGGTTAATTGACTTTTTGTAGGCTATCACATCCAGGAAAATCTGGGTCCTTCTATTATTAGTAGCACTTATCCTCCAATCTATATATGAGATGTTAAAATGCCCCATAATCACATAATTCCCAGTAGTATTTATTTCATTAAAACATTAAAGTGGTCTCTATCCATATCCAAATTGTATCTTGAGGGGTCTATAGCATACCCCAAGCACTATTCCAGGGAGCCTCTGGTAGCTTTCTTCCCTAAAATGATTTTGATTCAAACAGACTCTGTTTTATCCATTCCATCACTTTTAATTTATTTAGAGTCTGTTGTTGGCGTCCGTTAGTCTCGAGAGACGATGGATATGCGCCCATGGGGAATGAGAGTGTCCTCTCCAGGGCGCAAGCCAGGGCAGGGTGATATGGAGGAACAGCTGTTGCCCATGCAGCAGAACCCCCCTCTCCACGCAACTGAGGGATCCAAGGGAAAGACAATGTCGATACAACTTGGCACCAGTGGCATCGCAGGAGTTGCTGGAATGACGTTGAGGACAATGTCAGACCGCCATCGGGACTCCGACACCGGATTTGGTTTCAGGGTTGACTCCCTTAGCCTTTCCCATGAGTGGGTATTGCCACAAGGCAGCGGAGGTTTTAAATCAGAGTTTTCCTTCTCCTAGGTGGGCTGCCTTCCAAGGCTGACGAGCCCCACCTACCCAATATTTAGAGTCTACCTCATAATTAATACACAATGCTTCTCCACCCACTTTACCATTTTTCTCTTTCCTGAACAGCATATACCCTTCAATATTTGTACTCCTAATTATGACTACTATTCCACCATGTTTCTGTTATCCCTGTAATATCTGGTTTCACTTCCTGCACCAGTAGTTCTAGTGTCAACATTGTGTTACCTGAGCTGATTCCTTCATATACAAACTTTTTAGTTGTTTTTGCTTGGGTTTGCCCAGATTCCTCACGCAATTAGATACTGCCAGTATCACCTGCCTAATTGCTAGTGCCATTGGTATTGGCACAGAAATGGACACTTGGTATTGGAGATGGACCCTTTCATCATCAAAACTGGGATTAAACAAGGATGAGTTATTGCCCCAACCCTGTTCTCCATCTATGTAGCAGTCATTTTGATTCTTGTAAAAGACAGCCTCCCCAATGGAGTTGACATTCAATACAGTATGGTTGGGTAGCTTTTTAATCTTTGATATCTCTGTTTGAAGTCTAAAGTCCTCAGGGAGTCTGTTACTGATCTTCGGGGGGATAGCTCAATGGTTTGAGCATTGGCCTGCTAAACCCAGGGTTGTGAGTTCAATCCTTGAGGGGGCCACTTAGGGATCTGGGGCAAAAATCTGTCAGGGGACAGTATTTGGTCCTGCTAGTGAAGGCAGGGGACTGGACTTTCAAGGTCCTTCCAGTTCTAGGAGCTTGGCATATCTCCATTTTTTTTCAGTATGCTGATGACTGTGCTCTCTTTACGCACACTGAGAATGTCCTTCAGTCCACACTGGATTTTTTTGGACAAACTTATTGAAGCCTAGGACTCTTACTCAATATTGAGAATACTAAAGTGTTCTATCAGCCTGCTTCAGGCCTTTCACATGACTCAACACAAATTACCATTGAGAGACAGACTTTGGAGACAGTCGAGCACTTTTGCTACCTTGGTAGCCAACTTTCTCAAAAATTGAGATCCAGCACTGGATCCAGTGTGCAAGTGCTTACTTTAGGAAATTGCTCTGACAGATTTTCATGGACTGTGACCTATGGCAGGACACCAAGATCCAGGTCTATAAGACAATTATTATTCCTACACTCCTTTATGGGTGCAAAACCTGGGTGACCTATCAACAGAACCTCAAGAGTCTGGAGAGGTACCACCAAAGATACATCTGGAAGATCCTTTGCATCATGTGGGAAGATAACTGCACTAATGCCAGCATCCTCACTGAATCCAATGTCACCAGCACTGAAGCAATGATCCTCATGCGCCAACTCTACTGGGCTGGACATTGCATGAGGATGTCAGACTCTTGCCTCCCAAAAAAGTCCTCTACTCTCAGCTCACCCATGGTCAGAGATCCTGTGGTGGTCAGAGGAAATGCTACAAAGACACACTGAAAGCATATCTCAAGGAAATTGATGTGGAGAGGAGGAGAAGAGAAAGCCACTAACCGACCCCAATGGGGCCACATCCTCCATCAGGAAGTGGCCCGCTTTGAGGAGAAGCACCTTGTCATTGAAGCTGAAAAGAGAGAGAGAAGGAAGGAAAAAGAAAAAAGCTTTCTCCAAGCAGGCAGCTAAAGAATGACTGCGGGCAGATCTATGGTTCCAGGATTGGATTCCTAAGTCATCTCAGGACCCATCCGTAAATCCATGGTAGAGATCATCCTCAAATCGAGGGATTGCTGATGATCTTTCCTCTTAATGTCCATCTTCCTATCCACTGCTATTCCTTTCTCCATTGCTGTCTTTTTTCACTTTCCTCCCGGTCAATATTAGAATCAGGCATGGAGATTACATGAGCATCTCCCAACCACATCCCCTAAATTCCTAGTTTAAAGCTTTTTTAATCTGTTGTGCCAACTTTCATCCCAGAATCTGTTTCCCTCCCTACTCAGGTAGAGTCCATCCCATGAGAACAGTTCTTTGTCCATGAATGTCTTTCAGTGGTCAAACATCCCAAAGCCTTCCTTATAGCACCACTGTCAGAGCCATTTGTTGGTCCTCATAATCTTGTCTCGCCTTCATTCTCCTCCTCTAGAGGCAGGTGGAATGCCACTGAAGATCACCTGAGACTCAATTTCTTTAAGCATCTTCTACATCCTGGCATAGTGTCCCTTGATGAATCTCAGCAAGTATCTAGCAGTATAATTTGTACAAAATGAAGGACAGTCAGTGGATTCTTTCCTGCTCCCATTTCGATTCTCATCAGCCTAAGGTCCACATCCCATATCATAGCTCCTGGCAGACAGCCCACTCTTCTGTTCTCTTGGTCAGCCCTGGTGAAAGGCCAGTCTATTCTTCTTAGTAGAGTCACCAATTACACCTGCCTCTTCCTGGTGTTGGTGTGATTCTCCAGCCTTCCTCCTATTCTTTCTGTCTACAAGTCCTGTTGTCTTTTGTTCTCTCTTGCAATCTTCTGTGAGTCATCCTCTATCTTGTTCCCCAACATGCACAACCAAAGGAGGGCAATAGAGAAAGGATCCCCCCCACCCTGTGCCAAATTCTCTCTGTGATTCTTCAGCTATTGGAGGGCAGTAGCTGGACTATAGCTCAGCACTGAGGAAAGTGAATGAGCTGTTCTTGGCTGAGCATCAAAAGTTCACTTGCACAACACTTGCTAGCTTTTTGTGTGTTGGAAGTCTAATTAAATGATAATACAATACCACCGCTATGGGCAAATTACTTTTTACACTCATTTCTGAAATGTAAATTGTGGCTGTAATTGGCAACATCATAACGGCTCTCAAATATTGAAGCTGTTCTCCTTCCAGCATTTATTCAGAAAATACTTTTTTTAATCTAGAAGATCCTGCTGTTGCTGCTGCTCCTCTTGTTACATACACGGCATTAATTTCTTGCACTGAAAGTGATGAGTGGTTTGTAATGTCAGCTAAAGATGAGAGGCTACAAAGTCAAGTGGAACCCTGTGAACATGAATCTTGTGACACCATGGCAACTCTTAGAAGTCCAGTCTCTCCTGAAGCCTGACAGGGAGATTAATGATGAAAAATCCACTCATGGCATTAATTTATTACAAAGCCTTTATTTATTTATTTTTCTTTAAAATTGAGAAATATAAAATTGTGGATTTCCATTTGGCAGGTTTCCAATATGTTTGTTTAGTGAGGCTGTCTAAATACCTCACAGAGCAAAACTGTTATTCAATGTTCACTTAGAAATTGGAGGAGAAAATAAACTATGAAAATATGAACCCTTCTTTCCACCTTTAATTTCTTACACCCCATCCCTCCACTCCATTTCTTATTTAAATTGTGAACTAAGAAAAGGAGGGTTGGGGGAGGCAGGCTGTTTTGATAAATGGGCAGCCCTTGTAGTGTATATTTCTATGTCATGTATTATATACATGAATCTAATGAACTGAGAAAATATACAGTCAATCAAAATTATCTCTGTTGCACAGTTACTTAAACAAAGTGCAAATGTTGATATAAAAATTACCTTCCTTATATATATGCTATTGTGGAATGTCTGCACCACATCAACTTTTATTTAAAGGTTATCACTTGGAAATGTTCGAAAGTAAAATGCCTTTGCATACGTGTAGGGGAGGGGGTGAGAGGTTTTTTTTTGTCTCTATTATTGTCTCTTCTCTTGTATTATTTTTTTGGGGGGGAGTTTGATCCCACACCGATAGCCACGGTATTTAGGCACAATTACAGTATGTACTTACTTTACTAAGTACATGGATAATATTGTGTAAGTGACTGATGGTAGATTGGCTATTTTTCTTCCCTTACCCCACAAGGTAGTTCTTTAGTTTCTCTTTGCCATGTGAAACCTTACTAATCTGAAGGAAGACTCATTTTGACTCTGATTACTGGTGCATATTCAAGTCGTTGTGAAAGATCTGTCTATAATCAACAATAGTGTTTCCTTTGAGAAAATTTGCTCCATTTAAACAGAGTAAGAGAAACCATTTTCAGGAACTCTAGTTCTGTGTTAATATGAATAAGATATTTTGAACATTCCCCTTTTTATACTTGTCGTCTGTATGCAAGTTGCCTCTAATGAGCTGTGAACCCACAAAATTAACTTTTCCTCTAACAAGACAAATTTTAGAAAGAATTTTAGAAGTGATAAAGGGAACATCAATTTTCCTCAGTAAAGAATTGCGGAAGTGAGCCTGAGAGGAGGACAACTCCATGAGGGTTTCTTCCCATATGCGTGATTTGCCTTCTTCCTCATTCTCAGTAAGAAACAGTTATTTATCATTACCCAGGGGGGAAAAGGGTGTCTAGCCTTCATATGCTATGTACCCCCTTCATATGGATCACAAGCATCCACCAGAGTCACAGCATCATCCTTGTGAAGATCTTGTACCCCCACACCAGCTATAGATACCCCAATGGCAAACACAGGCCTGAGTAACATGATTCCTGTGGAGTAACCACTACCGAGTAATGGAACAAGTGGTGCAATGGTACAGTCATGCCAGGGCCCATGAGGTTATGGGGGCTCCCACTGCCCCCTTCCCAGTTCAGGGGCATGGCTGAGATGAGGGGTCTCTTCTCACTGGGGTAACCCCAGGACCTGGGTATGAGCAGCTGGCAATGACCCACAGAGAAGGCATGGGGGGACTGCATCATCAGGAAATGTGGGGGGCCAGAGGCAGAGATGCAGAGACAGGAGAGACTGTCCCTCCTCAAGAGAGAGTGCAAGATAAAAACCTTGGCCATTTTGATGGGGTGGGAGTGTGTGTGAGGAAGTGGGGAGAATAGATTGGAACTGGAGGGGACCAAGCAAGAGAGATGAGGGAAAACTTGTGGGGGCCTGAAACGAGGCTGTGGGTAGATCAGAGAAGTAGGGGGAGGAGAGGGAGGAGAGCTAAAAGGACCTTATGTGGGATTATTAAATTAAGGCTGGTGGAGCTTAGTTCTGGACTGAAGGAGGCTCGAGGAGGCCTCACACTGATTAGGCCTCAACTAGAGATCTGGGTGCCATGTTTCAGGAAAGATGTGGACAAATTGGAGAAATTCAAGAGAAGAAAAACAAAAATGATTAAAGATCTAGAAAACGTGCCCTATGAGGGAATATTTTAAAAAATGGGCTTGTTTAGTCTGGAGAAGAGAAGACTGAGAGGGACTGTGATAACAGTTTTCCACAACATAACAAATTGTTACAAGGAAGAGGGAGAAAAATTATTCTCCTTAATCTCCGAGGATAGGAAAACAAGCAATGGGCTTAAATTGCAGCAAGGGCGGTTTAGGACGGACATTAGGAAAAACTTCCTGTCAGGTGGTTAAGCACTGGATTAAATTGCCTATGTAGGTTGTGGAATCTCTATCATTGGAGATTTTTAAGAGCAGGCTAGACAAACACTTGTCAGGGATAGTCTAGATAATACTTAGTCCTGCTATGAGTGCAGGGAACTAGACTAGATGACCTCTCGGGATCCCTTCCAGTCCTACAGTTCTATTAATGAGGGAGAGATGGGGGCTGACTCAGAACTGGAGCGAAGTGAGAGATGCCCTGGGGGAGGAAGGTCTGTTGGGAGTTGCGGGGGGGGGAAGGCATGAGGGAGATAGAAGGAAGGTAGGCAGGAGCTGGGGGGAACTCAGAAGGAGATCAGGATCTAGAGGGGGGTGGTTGTGGTGGAGAAGACAAGTTAGGCAGGAGTTATCGGATGGGAATTGGGACTGTGGGGAAGATGGAGGGGGCAGATTTCAGAGTCAGGAATGGGGTGCCTAACCTATTCTTGCTCCAGGAGCCTCTGCTGCCTTGTTGCACCACTGTGACCAAAGAGTCCCTCACAGGTCTTCAAGCACCTGCTATTACTGGAATTCCCTGGTACAAAAGGTTGTCATGCAAAATCTAATCCTGCCATGGGCCTGTTGTTATGTTCTTATTTATTTACTTATTTACATTTCTCAAACTTTCCCCACATGGGGCTCTGGCCATATATATATAGATATTATAAAAATAAGACTAACAGTTCAAACTCGTGTCCAAAATGAATAAATATAAAGCAATTCCACCAGATTCTGCCACACCTCACCCCCAGGCTTTCTTCACTCATGTACAGCTGCCCACTCCTGAAGCATGGTCCACACAAAAGCCTTTTGTGTAGTTGCCTTTAATGTGGATGGGTGTGAGTGCACCACTAAGTCCCTTTTTCTTTCCCTGGACACCCTTAAACAGAGCTAGAAAGAATTTTATATTTTTCCCCAGATCTTTTCTCACACTGCTGGTCATTTTTCAAATGTATTTTTCAAATATTTTAACATATTTTTAAAACACATTTGACATTTTAGGGTGAAAAAACCCCCCTTTTCATCCATGCAGTTGTCACCTCAGATTAGCAGCCTGATTCTGTAAAGACCTACTAACGTATTTACCATTATTCAAGAGATTAGTCCAACTGAAGTCCACAGGTATACTCATGGTCACAAAATTAAACCTATATTCAAGAGTTCACAGGAGCAGGACCTTGCTTATGCACTTTACATGGAGATACCATTAAATTCACAACTAGACTGGAAAATTATAATGGTTGAGTTTTTATTTTCCCTGTGCGGCCTCTGCCCGTTCTATAAATGTTCTGAAAAACAAACAAAACAAATTAATTAACAAGAAAATTCCAGGGCCTTTCAATATTACTTCTTAATAGTGTAAAAAATGGAGACTGTGTATGTCTTTGTTTCTAATCGTAGATATGTTTCCAGATGATCCAGACTTCAGCTTTTGCCCTTGAAGCTTTTGATTGTATTTTGGTCTGTTTTGAATGATTCACTGCAATGGTATACTTATCATTTGTCCCCGGCTTACCCTCCATTTAGTAATTAGTCAATATGTTTGACTGAAATTACTGCTTTATTCATTTTCTTTGGCTACTAGTTTTTCAGAGCATATTGCAAGCTATCAAAAGAAAAGTACCCAGTTCACAACAGCCATCTATACAGGTTCATCCAGCCCTGACAGAGGAAATTATATTTTAGCCACAGATCACAAGAACTCAGATGAAGAGAAAGAATAGTCTGGGGAAAAGGCAAAAACTGGAAAATGAGGCAAATTAAGCTTTCCGCACAAGTGTGACATCTATTTCTGTGAAAAATAAGCTATATATCAGATATCTTTCTGCCACAGGAAATAGCCACAATTCAGAGAAATTTAATAGAACAGCATAGCTAAAGAGACACTGTTTACTCACTTTCTCTGTTTCTCTCACCTTAAATAATGAAAAGAGACTAGTCTGGGGGTTTGTAACCCCTTTCCAATCCCATACTACATGCTTTGTCTTTACTTAGCCTTCCAAATCCTATTTGTCCTTCCATAGCCCAGATTTTTGGGTGTTCTGTCTCATTTTTTTGCTGCCAACCAACCTGAAAAATGCTGTAATTATAACCAGCATTGTCAGTGCTGACTATGATCACTTTCCATTACAACATCATTATTTTAGTTGCTTATAACTCAGCCAAACTTTTACCATTCAGGCTGAACATTTCCATGTTAGGTATCTGTCTCAGGCTGAAGTTTTTATAAATAGTTTAATCCAAAATTATTCAGCTATTTTCAAGAACAAGATTAGGGAATAAGAGATTGTTTGTTTCCCCAGTACTGAAAAGTCTTTCAATTGTTCATTTGAGAGGTCCAGAACCTCCATGGTTTGGAGCACAGATTTTAGATGAGCAGGGGGGTTATTTTGGAATCAGAGTGGTCCCTTTCGCTATCCCTGTGAAAAATCCACCCAGATTTGGCTGAGTTGCAAACCTCTGAAAATGGCCATTCGCACATGCTTAGTAGCTATGCTCATTCTATATACACTGAGCATGCACTCAGGCTCCACATAGTTTGAGGTCCAGCCAAACTTCACTTACTGCTGCCCCTTCAGCTTAGAGGAAGTCACGGTGGGTTGAAAGCCCCAAAGAGACTATGAGTTAAAGACTCAGATATTCTGGTGAGTGGTGTGTTGTGATAAATGGGTCTACAAATTTACCGTAATTGCGACCTTAATTGTAAAGTGAGTAAAGTGAGTCAAAGCTTATAAAATGTCACAATACCTTATAACAACAAATTTTGATGGGAAAAGGTGCAAAAAGGGGGATGTAAAGACTGAATTAGCCCAAACTAAAAGGACTACTGATATAATTCAAGGACTGTGTTAAAATCATGGCTGGCAAACAAGAACGGTGTGAACCTAAAAGTCAATGAACCAAAATTAATGTGCCAGATATTAGGCCTACTTGTGGACTAAGCAATGAGGGTATGGGCTATTCCATCAACCAGTCTTTTTTGGGGGTCCTTGGAGGAAGAAACTTGTGGGAGGTAAATTACTACTGGAACGAGCTTCACCACCATGGCTACCACCCATACCGTCTCTTGGGATCCAGGACCTCCTCCATCCTAATCCTGACCAGACCAGGCCAGAGAGGTTGGCAGATGACATCACCACCTCCACCAGCTCCATCTAAATCCTGAATAGCTCCTGGGATGTGAAACTTTGTTACCCCCATCCCCATTTGTGTGTCCTTTTCCTTCCTCATCTCATTTCTTATCTTTCCTCTCTCTCTCCCTCTCTCTCTCTCTCTCTCTCTCTCTCTCCTTTTCCCTTCTATCTGATAAGAGTTTGGCTTAACTAGCCAAGACTGCATGTTTTGCCACAGTGCTGTGATCCTGTGACCAGAGGGAGCTAACTGCAATGCTCTGAATAGCTGGATGTAGGTACAAGTTTGCCAGACCTTGGAGCGGATGATAAGACCGTGTTTTTTCAGTGGGGAGGCTGCACCACAGACAGAAGCTTCATTTACTTTCTTTGCTATTCTTTTTCTCCCCATTCATATGTGTTTGTCTTGTTTTATTTTTCTTGTGAGCAAATGGGATTGGATTTGAACAACAGCAACTATTCCAACCCAGCTCAACTAATTTCATCTTTTTCCCAACAAAATGACAGCTATTACTATCTTTGATACCATCTAATATACTGTCAAACAAGGTTGTTGTTTTTTTCCTTCTAAAAACTCTCTCTAGTTAAAGGTAACAAGGGCTGTTGTTAAAATGAAAGCCCTATTTAATATTTTAATTTCAAATGCTTTAACTGTTTTCCCTTCATGTCTGTATCTTTAATAAAAGGATAAAACGATTTGTAATGGTGTGTTTGCCATGGTACTAAGCAGGCTGAGGTCTCTGTATACCAGATCTCAAACCTTGTCTAATGCTGCTTAATTTTGGATATTGACAGGGTCGTGTTAACACTTTTGACTCTTTGGGCCCCTTTATTCCATCTAAATTAATGCATCAGCTATTAATAATGTGGTGAACTTCATATCCCTTTGTAGAACTGACTCAGGTCTTTTACCCATTCTGACAGACCCCAGGGTACAATCTGGACAATTGAACAGCTTTGTCCTCTGAACCCTCCAACCTGGAGTGCCTTTCACACTGTTCTGCTATAAAAACAACCGCTCCTGGCCTGTTCACACACAGCTTCGAGCATGCAAAATCACTCCCAGTTGAATGATATGAGTGCTCTAGCAGTCACTCCTGAATTATATTGCGGAGTGACACCAGCAAATTATCAGTCCCAGACTTGTCCCCAGAAATGTGCATCTTGTACTGTCCAGCACACTCCTGAACAATACAAGTTCATATGAAATCTGTCATTTCATTAATAGAAAATGATATGCACAAATCCTGTTATCACAAATGGAGGTTCCAAGCACTTCAATCCAAACACATACTGGTTTAGATAAAACAATAAACCAAGTTTATTAGCTACAGAAAGATAGATTTTAAGGGATTACAAGTAACAAGGCATAAAAGTCAGAATTTGTTACAAAAAAATAAAAGGTAAAATGTAAACGAATAAGTAACTTAACAAGCTAAATGAACTTAAAGCAAAAAGGTTTCTCTTACCATGTGCTTACAGCAGTCTGTATAGATTCCTCCCCAGCCAGGACCCCTACCTCAGTTCAATTATGCTTTCTTTGTCTTTCAAATGTTGTTGATGTCATGAGTAGAGATGAGGGAAGAGAGGTGATTTGTGTTTTCTGTTCCCCCTTCTTGTAGCATTTCTCTTTTTCAGAATCATCTCTAGCTGGGGTTCAGGCAACAGCAAGTCTGTTTGCCGAGATGTAAATTTCTCACTCACACCTTTCTTACAAAGAATGACTGCTTACCCAAGTGATAGTCTATGTGATTATGCTGACACCTTGTTGAGGCATGAGTTTGCTTATTGTCTCAGAGGAACCGGTTTTCTGCCTGCTTTTATAACCTTGGAGCATGTTTCAGTAAGGTCATACAGTAGAATCTTATAACTTTACATACAATGTTGCCACACATATTTTACCAGGACAATAATGTTCTGCATATCATGAGTTTTCAAATGATACCTCACCAGGCATACTTTGTAAAAAAACTATTATAGTCTTGTAAAAGTGATGAACATAAAGGTACACTTTGTCATACCCATATTTTAGGAGCGAGGTAAGTATCATTTCCTAATTGGGTAACAGAGAGGTGCACAAGGTCATAGAATCATAGAATATTAGGGTTAGAAGAGACCTCAGGAGGTCATCCACTCCAATCCCCGTCTCAAAGCAGGACCAACACCAACTAAATCATGCCAGCCAAGGCTTTGTCAAGCCAGGCCTTAAAAATCTCTAAGGATGGAGATTCCACCACTTCCCTAGGTAACCTTTCAATCCTTGAGGGGGCCATTTAGGGATCGGGGCAACAATCTGTCAGGTACAATACTTGTTCCTGCTAGTGAAGGCAGGGGACTGGACTCGATGACCTTTCAAGGTCCTTCCAGTTCTATGAGATAGGTATATCTCCACATATTTATTTTTTTATATTTATTAATCAATTCCAGTGCTTCACCGCTCTCCTAGTGAAATAGTGTTTCCGAATATCCAACATAGACCTCCCACACTGCAACTTGAGACCATTGCTCTTGTTCTGTCATGTGCCACCACTGAGAACAGCCGAGCTCCAGCCTCTTTGGAACCCACCTTCAGGTAGTTGAAGGCTATTAAATCCCCCCTCAATCTTCTCTTCTGCAGACTAAATAACCCCAGTTCCCTCAGCCTTTCCTCATAAGTTATGTGCCCCAGCCTCCTAATAATTTCTGTTGCTCTCTGCTGGACTCTCTCCAATTTGTCCATATCCCTTCTGTAGTGGGGGAACCAAAACTGGACACAATATTCCAGGTGTGGCCTCACCAGTGCCAAATAGAGAGAAATAATCACTTCCCTCGCTCTGCTGACAGTGCTCCTACTAATACAGCCCAATATAGCGTTGGTCTTCTTGGCAACAAGGGCACACTGCTGACTCATTTCCAGCTTCTCATCCACTGGAATCCCCAGGTCCTTTTCTGCAGAACGGCTGCTTATCCAGTCGGTCCCCAGCCTGTAGCAGTGCATGGGATTCTTCCTTCCTAAGTGAAAGACTTTGCACTTGTCCTTGTTGAACATCATCAGATTTCTTTTGGCCCAATCCTCCAATTTGTCTAGGTCACTCTGGACCCTATCCCTAGCCTCCATTCTATCTACCTCTCCCCCCAGCTTAGTGTCATCTGCAAACTTGCTGAGTGTGCAATTAATCCCATCGTCCAGATCATTGATAAACATGTTGAACAAAATCATCCCTAGGACCAACCCCTGGGGCACTCCGCTTGATATCGGCTGCCAACTAGACATCGAGCCGTTGATCACTACCCGTTGAGCCCAACAATCTAGCCAGATTTCCATCCACCTTATAGGTCACTCTTGGCAGATCTCAGAATAGAACCCTATTGCTAATATTCACATAGCCACACTTTTTAAGAATAAACGTGCCAAACATATTTGCTGTATGCAACTACCAGTAACCATCCCCCATCCAGAGCCAGGAATAGAACCAGAAATGGGAGATTCCTACTTCTCTTTTTATTACTGTCTAGCAAATAGTTATGTAAGCCAGTGGCAAAGTGTGTGTTGCATTCTCAGTTTTGCTTGGTCCACAGAGTAGCCTGATTTGCATCTCAAGTAGTATAAGACTGTGCTCTGCTGCAAAAGGACTTTTATATAATTGAGCATTCAGACCATATGATTCTGAATACATGCAAGAGAGATTTGGTAAGGCCCTGACCCTGTAAACTTTTACCCATGAAAGTGATCCATCGAATTCAATGGGACCTATCCAATGGGTAGGATATAAAGCTACCCACATGCATAAGTCTTTATGGGACCATAGCCTAAGGCGGTGCCCCATTTACATAGTCACATTCCAGAATACAATAACACTTTGACTTTGTCTGTATGTGTGTGTGGGGGGGGGGGGGGGGAGAAAGAATTTCTTGATCTAGACTCTCTAAGGAGAGTGTTTTCTGTTCTCCCTTCTTGTCTAAGGACTCTCTTATTTTTGAGAGTCTAAATTATTATAGACAATGCATAAAAATAACTCTGTATAAAATTGGGGAATGTGAAATTAAAGAATTTATTCATAGTGTAAAAAAATGCATATCTCTGTGGTGATTAATTGTTGGCTTTTGGCTAGCTAGCTTGTTAGCATAGATATTTCTTGGATTTACATTTAATGCTCTGAAACTTAACACAGATCTTATACACACATACATATATAGGCCCATAAACATTATGAATTTGTAACAGTATAATTTGAGAATATGTTTCCATGAGATTACTCCTAAATTGAGATATGGTTTGTTTGGCAGATCTGGAAAACAGAAATGTTTCTGTATTTGCCATATTGATTGAAGTAATAATAAAAATGAATTGCCCGTAATCCAATAAAACATAATTATACATAGGCTGATTCAAATACAATTGTGGATGCTGCAATATGAGAGTCAGACATGGGATGAGTTGTTATATGAATAATTCTCAAAGAAATATGATTAATGAGATAAGTGGGTAGACTTGGTTTAAACACAAATACAAATTGTAATGCAGGCACATGATGATGGAGTTTATTTGTATTCTTTTATTTGATACGATTGAAGGAACTGCCTTAATGCTCAACAGCTTGGGGATGCATGGAAATGACAAAATGAATAGAGGTTAAAAGAGTAGGGAGAGAAAGCATAGCTCTCCTTCCTCTACTAAAAGCAGAGGGAGAGCTCTTCCTCTTCCTTGAGTATGCAGTCCTCTCCCTCCTCCTTTTATCAATCTGCTTTAACCATCAGCAGAAAGAAGCTACTTTCATTAATCCTACCAGATAGCAAGTAGTATTATGCCAATTACCTGGCAATGCTCTCCTTGGATAATCTGAAAATGACATTTGAGTTATTACAATTGGGATAGAAAAGACCAAATTTTACTTGGTGACAACTTACAATCATGAGAAAAATTTGCTACAAGAAGTATTTTTCATTTCATACAGTACCCTCAATATGACAGACCCTAAATATGAACCTGTTTACCCAATGACAGTAATGACATTGGTAATCATTTTAAATTCACAAGACCCCTAATTCAATTTAATAGAAGCCATAGCTTCTAAATATGGATACTGTATACGTTACAGTATGTAGTCTGCATAATAAATTGATACCCTTCATTTTTAGCTTATTTCAGAGCTGTCTGAATAATAGATTTTTGCTTCACTGGCTGTAACAGGAAAACCCAAAATTAGATCAACATGAAGAGGGGGGAAATGAAACATTAAAAATAAAAAAACAGGTTAAGGTTGAATAAAATGCTTTCTTTCATTTTTGAGGTTTGTAAGCCTTTTTATATAAACCTGAAGTAAATTTCAAAGAAAAAGTAATTTTTAATAGAAAAAATAATGTTTTGTTTAAAAATGTTGAAATACAATGGTTTGACTTTTTCAGATTTTTTTAAACTGAAACAATTTGCTGAATTTCACGGAAATTTGCAAAATGTTTCAATCAACCCAAATTTGCAATTTTGGTGGGAAAGTATCAGCCATTTGTCCCCCCAGATCTAGTTTATTATAAATAAGATGTGAAGAGAAAGAGAGAGAAAGACAGACAGACAGATGGAAAATAGTTATTTAAAAATCCATATGAAAGATTTTTTTTCAATTCCTTTAGTTCTTGCTAATACTAAAGAAGAACAGTTTATATATATATATATATATATATGCAAAAGTAAAAGTTTAACATTTGTTGAGTAGATGACTGTGAGGAGAGAATAGGGTTTTTGGCATATTGTAATTTTACTTTACCCTGTTCATTAACTTTGTATTTCCACAACATTAACAATAAGTATGAGATTGGAGTTTTGTTCTGGGGACTTTGTTTTGTTTGCTGTAAAATTTCTTCTCATTTATTTAAAATGTACACACATGCACAACCCTACCACACTTTTATAATTCAAGAGATCACATAAATCTTCACTTTAACACTCTCCACATCTCTCTGTACATAGCTTATCAGAAGGAAAAATCCTCATTTAACCATCATTGAAATGGCAACAAATGTTCTTGTTGGGTAAAAGAGAGGGTCGGTTTTATGTAGTAGCTCTCATGTTCTTGAAGTACCATCCTGTTTTTTCTCTTATTATACAAGAGATAAATTTTGTTGTGTACAGGTTGTTTACAACATTAGTGCCCACCGTTTTGTTAAATAATCTTACTAGACAGGTAAAAAGAGGAACAAAGTAGAACTGACTGAAGTCTTTTATTTGGACAGTTTTCCCATAAAAATACAGTCTTAGTGAAACATTTATGTATTTTTGCAGGAAAATGTCAATTTTGACAAATAATTTCAGTTTTGCCACAGGAATTTCCAAAATGACATTTTTCAAATGGACTTTAAACATTGTTTTGTTTCTTTTTAAAAAATACAAGAAACCAAAGCAAAATGACAGTTTATGTGAAAACTAAACCAAAAAAAATCATTTCAAAATATCTAACCAAAACAAAGAAATCCTCCCATGGGGGGAAAATGAAAACATTCAAACAAATATTTTCAAATAAAGATTTTTTTTTATTTGAAATTTCTCGGTTCTCCAGCCAGCTCCAATAGAAATGGCATAAGATGAATAAGGTGAGGGTAGAAGTTGACACATTGTGGGGGAGTAAGGGAGAGCAGGGAACCAAGGTTCACATCTTCAGAGTTGCCCATGACAAAGCTATGGAAACGGTGATGTCATACAATTCCTTTCCTTCTCCTCTGATTTGACCAGAACATCTTTCAGGATCAGGAAAAAGAAAGCACAATGGTGTGATAGCAAATCTCTGTGTCCCAAAGTGTGGTGGTGTAGTTGGTTGCCATGATGATGATACCCTATGTGGTAATGAGCCTGATGGTCTTCAGCCTCTGAGCTAAAAGGTTGCTTCCATTCTGAGTTCTATGCATTGTCAAATTGCTAGAAACTCAACATCCTAAAGATATCAACCTTATCCAATCAAAATTGACAAGCAAAACACATTTTTAAAAGATTCTGTTGCGTTTCTATACTAACACATGTAATCTGAAAAGAAGCTTTGAAAAATCTCTAATCAACGGTTCTTTTATTTCAGAGAAACTCACTTCATACCTCAAGTATCAGAGGGGTAGCCATGTTAGACTGGATCTGTAGAAGCGACAAAGGGTCCTGTGGCACCTTATAGACTAACAGAGGTATTGAAGCATAAGCTTTCGTGGGTGAATACCCACTTCTTCGGATGCAAGCAGTGGAAATGTCCAGAGACATCTGAAGAAGTGGGTATTCACCCACAAAAGCTTATGCTTCAATACCTCTGTTAGTCTATAAGGTGCCACAGGACCCTTTGTCAGTTCATACCATTTCTCTGAAAGTATAACAACAATTTAACACAACATGTTTATAAGTCAAAAGACCTTCCTGTCACCTTTCATTCACTTTGAGATTTTAATCTTGAATAGGGATCAACACAAGACTTGTAACGGCTGGTAGTTTTACTCATTTATGCAATTGTCTTTTACAGGGAAGAACAAACCTTTTGTTTCTATCACAGAACTGTTTGCAGCACAGATTTGCCCCAAATTCAAGAAGTATTAGCATAGCAATGTGAATTTAGTTTTATCTCCACTATAATGAATTCACGACAAATGTGTTTCTTTAAAGAAGTGAACCTATAAAATAATGTTGTTGCTAATTAGAATAGAAACTTGCATCTTTTGATGTAAATTTCTGTTTTCTCATTTGAATGACGAAAATGAAGTGCTATATTCAACAAGTGGTTTCCAGTAACAAAAAGAACAGTGAAATTTAAGTTAATGGAAAATGTGTGGCTAAATCATGCACACTGCTTTGAAAATCTCTACTAGCATATAGTATGCCAATGTATTTGAATTTACGGCAGTATTTCCCATATGCTGGATAAGAAATACCACCAATACCATGATAAATATAAATTTAACACAGTAAATGTTGATTCACTTAGTGGTATTGGGTGTAATTTAACATACATGGGCCAAGACATTCAGGTTTAATAATTTAACCTTTATTTGAACCAAAACCATACTATGCAGTTACAATTAGTATTAAAGCAAAAATGACAGTGAAACAGAAAAAAAAAGATAATGATTAATTGATTAGTTACCTTCTCCTGGGCTGAAGGTGAGTCATGATGGATTTCTCTTGTGACTCTCCATCTATCCCCTTACACTCTAAGATATACCTGTCCAGCATATATAATCATTCCGTCAACATTAAGTACTGCATCTTATATAACCCACCCATCTTATATAACCCACAATATGCATGTGCAAGCTACAGTTTATATAGCTTTGCTGTCTACACTATTTTCATGTATCATATCTCTTTTCCCATTGGTTTATTTCCATTAATCATGCACTGATCATGCATGCTAACCAGGCCATCTATCCCTTCCTCAATGTAAGGACGTTTCTGTTTTTCCTTAATCATCCTTTGGCAGTACTTTTGGTATATCAGTTGTACTGATAATTCTCTCTTATCTATGTAATATCCTCCAACTTGGATACATTCTGTGGTCAAAACATCATATCCTCCACAGCAGCCGTAAGAATAATTAAGCAAGTTTCCAGAACAACAGATCAGCAAAGCCACATTATGCCAAGCAAAGAGTAGACCAAAGCCAGCCAGCCTACTAAGTGTTACCCTGGCCTGTCCAAACTTATTCACTATAAATTCAAACATGATATTTTCCACAGTGGCTACCACTACTAATTATATGATTTAGTTAAGACAATATAGACAAAACAGACAATCTAAACAACTAAGCAGGTTCTAACCCAGCACAGTTTTTGTTCCATACTACAATGTCTGGGTGACAACTACCCATTGATACTACAACTTGTTTATTGTCTCCTTCTGCCTGCATTTTTAACACTTATATGTTTTTTCTCTTTTAAATACATTTCTTAATAAATGTGTATGTGAATGTAGTTGCTTCTTCTAATCTTTCACTACAGATATTAAAATATACTGTTTAGGATGTGATTTCTAGTCACGTGTTGTGACACTATGTCTTAGCTACATTTATCTGCTAAATAGGCAGGATCAAATACTAAAAGGTACACAATTTCCTGTCTACCTGCATTCAGATATAGATATAAATTTTCTGTGTATTTGCCACATTTTCAGGCAAATAAAAATAAATTAAACAAATACATTAAATGTTCTAAGACACTTTTTGCAAGGGGAGGTGTTTTAACCAACCATATCCTGTGTAAATGCTTATTTATAAAATTACAGTTGAGTTACCTGTGTTTCCCTCTGCAATTTAAAAAGAATATGGTTTTGTGACATAAACATATGGAGAGAAATCCTGGTCCCACTGAAGTAATGGAACCAGGATTTCACCCATGAAGTACTAATAGGGCCTCTTAGAAACCCATTTGTTATATTCAATTCCATAGGTGATTGCATGTCAGTCATGGGTGAAATGATTTATATTATGGATCATTTGTCACAGCTCTGTAGTAAAGGTTAGAGACTGGTTCCACTAATAGTCCTCTTTCAGACTCATTGTCATAGAATAACTGGTTTATCCTAAAAATTTTGACCTGTACTCCAAAGGCAAAATATTTTTTTCCTGAACAGTTCAAAGAAACTACGTTAAGTGGTTTGTGGGTTACATATCATTAAGAAGAATTTACTCTAATTTGAAATGTTTTTTAGTGTTTGATGTATCTTTGGAAGCATCCAGCTCAAAAATAACTTGTTAGTACCCTTTCAAACCAAGAGTAAGAATGAATTATGCCTGCAATTACACTAAGGGGGACATCCCCGGAATGGTAATGTTAGGGACATGTCCCGGTTTCCCTTCAATATGACTCATCCTAGTAACCAGATGAGGTGTGTCTCTTTAGAACTAATTTAGCAAGAGACAGGTACCAATCCTCATCTCCACTTAGAGAAACAAACTTTGTCTGATCATCCAGTGTTTGTGTCTGAACTACATGGCCTGTCTAATTTAGGCTATACATTCCTTGAGACAGGAAACAATTTTTTTCTGTCTATTCTGTACAGGGCCAAGCACGCTGATACTGCTCAATAGCCTTTTAGAGTTGTGTGTATTTGTATGTGTGTGCAGTTATAAAGCAGATATTGTCTGAATATATGATTTCAGCTTCCTGGGTGAATCAGTTCATTGCAGATGTCTTAGTGGATTAAATGACTAACAGAACATGTATAATATACTGTGAATGGTGAGTCAGAGTGTGATACATCAAGATGGATTTTTTTCTTCTTTTTGCCAAATTAAAAGCATTCCATAAATAGTAAAGGACACCATATATTAATGCGGAACAGCTTTCCGTCCTGACACCCCACAGTTCAATTGAAGGGCTTATTTTGCACAACAGTTTCAAGCACTGTAAGACATTCCTACTATTGAAACACCCCAGAAGCAGGAGATCTATAAATGAGAAAGAGAGAGAGACAGAGAATTTGTAAGGTGGGTATTATGAAAAGCTACAGCTGAAAGACAGGTATCCCATATGTGCACTATTGAGAATCTCAGCCAATTTAACTCCTGTAAATCATTATCAGCCTAATTCAGCACATGCTTAAAGCACATATATTAAAGCACATGCTTAACTTCAGGCATGTGAACAATCCCACTGAAGCAATAGAACTACTCACATGGTTAAAGAAAAGCACCTGCATAGTTACTTTGCTAGATTTGGGTCATTGAGCATGATCCAAAGCCCATTTAAATCAGCTGGTCCCACATCCACAAAGGGACTTTGGTGGTGTGAATCTGAAAATGGATTTGAACCTCCTACATGAGTGCTCTAACCACTGGCCTAAAAGTTGTAAGACGGCACCCTACCCCACCTGATTTTGCATATGGGTACCAATCTGCTAGGCATGTTCTGAGCATGCCTACCAGATCAGGTTGCTCAGGCAAGATAGTCATAGGAATGTTTGTTTCCACCTGGTTTGAGGATCTTACTGGTGCATAGGCGTGAGATAACCATCCAGGCACCTAGAGTCCTAGCGTGAGGTTTTGTGCGCATGCCCAGCAGCAGAAACTTAGGTGCCTAGGGGACATTTACAGCAAAAATGTGGCTGCCAAAGGATTTTAGGTGCCTATATGTTTAGGCAGCAACCAATCAAGGATTTTAAGGAACTCAGTGATGCCCTCTTTGGGTTTTGAATCATGTTCTATACATATACAGGAGGTTAACTTTTATCCCCACAGTTAAGATATCATATTAAAGAAATCCATTTGATACAATCTCCTGAATATCCTATTTGGGCAGCGGAGGAGGGGAAACAGCAATGGCAACGCTCATTTTGTAGTATATTGGAAATAGTAGGAACTTCTATAGTTAAGATTGTATATGATTTTCTATCATATCTCCCTGTTTTTATTTACACATAGCTAGCTATAATTTTCATCTTTTGTATTGAACTTTTCCTGGCTTGGTCTGACTTGGAAGCCTGAAGGTTAACTCTTTTGGTGAATTTGAGCAGAAAAAGCTGTCTTTTTTTAATACAAGGAAAGTAGAGAAAATATGCTATTGCCATTATGGAGGGCAGGGGGAATACTGTAACCTTTTTATGAAAGAGCTCTACAGCTGAAATAGGTGAGAGCTGTAATTTGAAATCTGGCATGGAAATAGTCCTCACTAAGAGAAGTACCTTTGCTTTCAGAGAAAATTGGTTTTGACTTGACCAAGGTATGAGCTTTTGAATTATGAATATTAAGGACAGTAATAGGATCTCCCCCCACCCGCCCACACTAAGCTCCTAAAATGTGCAGGTAAGGAAAATTTCCCATGCACATTGAATGGCTAATACAACTGCATAGTGAAAAATGTAGTGACATATATTGCTGCAAATTGATAGTGAAACTTGCGGGAATGTCTTCTACATTTTTTTGTAGGTGTGAAGATTTTAAGGGAGATCTCCCATTGTCTTTTATTGGTTTTTTTAGAGAGTAGGTGCTTAAAATCATTCACCCATTTAAAAACCATATTCCTTTATCCAGAATGAGTTTTCAGCTGTATAGAAAGTTAGCTATGTTGCATTATTTCTGTATCTCTAACATAGGTTTGAATGTGGTATTATTCACTAAATTGAAACAAATATCTGAGTTTTACAGTCCCAGCTGCAGACCTCTCTACAAGAACCCTTTAGTTCACTGACATAATCTTAGGTTTTTCCAACTGGATTCTAATTATCCTTCTAAATCAATATAGCTATTACAGCAAATTCTAGCTGTTTTAGTTTACACTCAGTCATTAAGAATAAAACATTCCTGTGAAGTGATTTCATAACTGAAAATGATCTTGCTGTGCCTGAGAGAGACATGGGTAAATTTAAATGGCATTTTTAGTCTCAGAAGTGCCCTGACCTCCTTATTCTTTATTACATCAGTCTCACCCCACTTGTGTTAGCAAGAGGGGAGCTAGCATCCATTTTAGGGCTACTTTGCATACTAAACTTCTCACTAAAAGTTAAAATATCTTTCATCTTTAAGAATCCAAACATATATTGTATTGTTTGGATTTATCAATTGCCTCTTGAACCAATTTGCCATTTTTTCCAGAAGTTTTAGAACTATTACCTTCATGGATTCCCTCCAATGAGAGGCTACAATATTTGTACTTGGGGAACTAAACATTCATATGTTTCCATTTCCAAAAAAGTACTGTATGCTTTATACATTCACTGAACACCTTTTATCTTCTTACAATATGTAATTTTCCCTTTGAGTAAGCACAGAAACACATTTCCTGTTTATGAAAGTCATGGATTATATGTGTTGAATTAGTGATAATTTTTGCCATTTTGCCATATTTCTTTAAAGTTCAAATCTTAACAGCAAGAAACACTGAGGGGGAGATTTTCAAAAGTCCAGAGAGTAATTCAGTGCCTAACTTCCACTGCAATTGAATAGAAGTTGGGTACCTAATTCCCATTTGAAGACTGGGACTTTTTTTTCAGTGAGATTTGTGGTCTTAAGTCAAGTAGGCCCTTTTGAAAATTCCACCCCGTGCCTTTGAACATCTTTCCCTAAATCTTTCATTCATTGCAAAATATGAACATTGAGGTCACAGTTCAAGGGCATAAATGGCACTTGGATGCCTAACACCCATTGACTTTCAATGAGAGTTTCACAACTAAGTGCCATTTGTGCCTTTATGTGGTGGATAGCTCACGCGAATGATAATTGGGTTGTGAATTGAGACCCTGCAGTTCTGCTTAACTGGACCTGTGCATGGAATTGGAAGCATTTCAAAGGATGCTACCATGGAGGTCTGGGACTTTAATCTCTTACCTAATAGCCTACCTCTCTCCTTCCTTTTTCTATGTCATTGGTACCTACATATACCATGATCAGCGGTTCCTCCCCAGCAGTGCACATCGGTCTGTTAGATATCTCGAGAGGTCTGCATTCTTCGCACCTGGCAAACAATTCACTGGGTGGTTCTCCCAGTCATCACAAACTCCACTATCTATATTTCATAAGAACATAAGAATGGTGTGCTGGGTCAGACCTAAGGTCCATCCAGCCCAGTATCCTGCCTACCAACAGTGGCCAATGCCAGGTGCCCCAGAGGGAGTGAACCTAACAGGTAATGATCAAGTGATGTCTCTTCTGTCATCCATCACCACCCTCTGACAAACAGAGGCTAGGGACACAATTCCTTACCCATCCTGGATAATAGCCATTAATGGACTTAACCTCCATGAATTTATCCAGTTCTCTTTTAAACCCTGTTATAGTCCTAGCCTTCACAACCTCCTCAGGCAAGGAGTTCCACAGGTTGACTGTGTGATGTGTGAAGAAGAACTTCCTTTTATTTGTTTTAAACCTGCTGCCCATTAATTTCACTTGGTGGCCCCTAGTTCTTATATTATGAGAACAGGTAAAGAACTTTACCTTATTCACTTTCTCCACAACACTCATGATTTTATATACCTCTATCATATCCCCCCTTAGTCTCCTCTTTTCCCAGCTGAAAAGTCCTAGCTTCTTTAATCTCTCCTCATATGGGACCCATTCCAGACCCCTAATCATTTTAGTTGCCCTTCTCTGAACCTTTTCTAATGCCAGTATATCTTTTTTGAGATGAGGAGACCACATCTGTACGCAGTATTCAAGATGTGGGCATACCATGGATTTATATAAGGGCAATTATTCTCTATCCCTTTTTTAATTATTCCTAACATCCTGTTTGCTGTTTTGATTGCCACTGCACACTGCGTGGATGTCTTCTGAGTACTATCCACAATGACTCCAAGATTTTTTCCTGATTAGTTGTAGCTAAATTAGCCCCCATCATATTGTATGTATAGTAGGGGGTTATTTTTTCCAATGTGCATTACTTTACATTTATCCACATTAAATTTCATTTGCAATTTTGTTGCCCAATCACTTAGTTTTGTGAGATCTTTTTGAAGTTCTTCACAGTCTGCTTTGGTCTTAACTATCTTGAGCAGTTTAGTATCATCTGCAAACTTTGCCACCTCACTGTTTACCCCTTTCTCCAGATCATTTATGAATAAGTTGAATAGGATTGGTCCTAGGACTGACCCTTGGGGAACACCACTAGTTACCCCTCTCCATTCTGAAAATTTAGTATTTATTCCTACCCTTTGTTCCCTGTCTTTTAATCAGTTCTCAATCCATGAAAGGATCTTCCCTCTTATCCCATGACAACTTAATTTATGTAAGAGCCTTTGGTAAGGGACCTTGTCAAAGGCTTTCTGGAAATCTAAGTACACTATGTCCACTGGATCCCCTTGTCCACATGTTTGCTGACCCCTTCAAAGAACTCTAATAGATTAGTAAGACATGATTTCCCTTTACAGAAACCATGTTGACTTTTGCCCAACAATTTATGTTCTTTTATGTGTCTGACAATTTTATTCTTTACTATTGTTTCAACTAATTTGCCCAGTACTGATGTTAGACTTACCAGTCTGTAATTGCTGGGATCACTTCTAGAGCACTTTTTAAATATTGGTGTTACATTAACTATCTTCCAGTCTAATAATTGAATCCATCATTACTCATACCTGTCTTTTCCTAGTAACTGGGGTCTCTTCCCCTGGAGGGGTATCATCAGTGAAGGGGTTATCATGACATTATCTGAAGGATAGTTCCAGCTATGGAATTGTTTCCCTCTGCTCCAGCATGATGTTCTCCTTCCCTGAGACTTCCATCCTTCTCAACAGCACAGACTCTTATCGAACTGGGGGAGGGACCATTGTATTGAGTCCCTGAAAGTCTTGTCTGTGTACCTCTCTGTCTCCCTAGCTCCTCTAGTTCAGCCACTCTGGCCTCAAGACCCTGTACTCAGTCTCTGAGGGACACAAGTTGCTTGCAGTAAATGCACCCATATGCTACCTGCCCACAGGAAGGTAATCATACATGCTGCATTCAGTGCAATAAACTGGATAGCCACCAATGTGCTGCTGGACTTCTGCCTGCATTATTTCTACCCTTGTGGGAGTTTTTATTGTTTGTTTGTTCTTTGTTGTATTTTTTTTGGAAGGGGGTTATTGGTCTAAATTCAGAATATGTTTGTTAGGTGTATCTGGCTTTTATGCACCCTATGTAATCTCCCCTATTCACTAGCTCTTCTGGTCACTTAGGAGCTGGCTTTTTAAACCCCCGTTCTTCCTGAGTTAGCTCTGTGCCCTTGTCAAGGAATCCAAAAGGGATTAGGGATCAAAGGATAGCAGGCTAGAACCTCATTAGTAAACTCTCAGCCTAGCTAACAGGCCACTAGGCTCAGCCCGCAGCCCGCAAACTTTAATCAAGCAGGCACACAGCAAGCAAGCAAGCACACAACAAACAAACTGACCGATAACAAACTCACCGCAAGGATCATGTAGTCAATAACTCTAAGGCAATTCTGCAGGGATGCAAGTGGACAAGATGGACAGGATTTTCTGAAAAGGAATACAAAGGAAGGAGAAGTTCGGGACGGTTAAAGACGAAGTTTGAAGGGAAAGGAAAATCTTGGAGGATAAGAGGAAGCTGTCCTATGACGTGTAGACTGAAAGATGAAGGCCTAATCCAAAGTTACTGAAGTCAGTGAAAAGGTTCCTGTTGACTTAAATAGAATTTGGATTAGGTGCTCAGTCAGAAGTGCTGCAAATGGCCAGCAGCCTCCTAGACTTTATATGGATGCTTTCACAAGAGGTCATTCTAATTGACAACACAACTATGTAGGGAGCCAGAAAGTAAGTGCAGAAACTTGATTTGGCTTTATTTTCACAATGAGCAACTCTAAGTCCATTTTTAACACTATAATGAAAATGTCACTCTGTTCTAAAAGAAAATAAGAAAGAAAGAAATACTTGTGGCACCTTAGAGACTAATAAATTTGTTAGTCTCTAAGGTGCCACAGGTATTTCTTTCTTTCTTATTTTCTTTTTGCTGACACAGACTAACATGGCTACTACACTGTAACTCTGTTCTAAGAAATTTTAATCTTTTGCAGAAACAAATATTTTTAATTAGTAAAAATTGTAATTTTACCATAAAAATAGCACGAGGCAAAACCAGAACTTTCTTACCTAAATCAGCAACTAGATGCCTAGGTGACACGCACCTTAGAAATATCAAATATAGGATTTATTTGTAATATCTAGGTTCCCATCTTCTTTCTAATGCATTATTAAAGTGCATAGTATGCTCAGTAACTATAATGCCTCAATGAAACTAAATATTTTAGCTTAATTGTAGTTACCAAGAAAATGACACTCAAATAATTGCTCTTTCTTTTGAAAGCCACCTTTTCACTTCATTTGGAGGATTTACTGACTGAGGCCCATTAAAGCAAACTAGCAACTGTAATGTCACTGTGCCCTTTCTAAATCTGTGGCATGCCATTAAGATTATCTATCTTTTAGGTTTTATAAGAGATAATTTGTAGTTCAAATAGGGTTTCTTAGAAAATAATAAAAGGCTTTAGGACTTCAGAGCTAACTCTGTGCCACAAATGAGCCATCAGAGAACTTTGGTCTTATTAGCTCAGATGCAAATGAGGCTAATTGGCTGCGCATTGCCTTTAATTCTGTGCATATGTGTATAAAAAGCTATTTGAGTAGTACAGCACTCAAGTCATGTCTGGAGGAGAAATTTTGAGCCTCTACAGCAGATGTTATGTTTATTTTGAACTCTAAATGTTAATATCGGTGTGCACATCAGAGACAATTTGGAGCTGAAAACATTAATGAAGCTAATTGACTAAATGACCAAGATTTCAGTGGGGCTCTCCGTATGCCCCACTGAATCTACTCACATAGATCAGATTGCAGGAATGTGGCCTAAGTTTCAAGTCCAGATACTAATTTTTAAAGGAACCATTTTCTCTTCAGATTTTTTTCCCCACCGGATTTTGGTTTTAAGTGACTTGAATGTTCTTTAATGATCTGACAGCTCTCTAGAAGATGAAATCCTCTTATTATCTATAGGACAAACACAGCAGGACAGTAGCAGTGCAAACTTTACCCACACTGTCCAACCAGTCTGCCTCATCTATGAACTGGAGAGACCACCATGCTGAAAGAATGGTTCATTTTACATGTACAGTAAGCCGGGCCTTCTCTGCTTAGAATGCCAGCCAGGGTTGCAAAGACTTGTGATGTTGACATTAGCCCCCTGGTGATAGAGAGACAAGAAGGTTGAGTGATTAGTCTGCTTATCTAGGATTGGTGAGACTCCCCAATTCAAATCCCTGCTCCACTATGGACTTTCTGTGTGACCATGGGCAAGTTGCTTAGTCTCTCTATATCTTCGCTCCCCATCTGTAAAATGGGGATAATAGCACTTCTTACCTCACAACTGTGGGGTGAAGATAAAGAGGTGCCCAGGTAATGGGGGCTACCAAATTCATTTCACATAAATAGTTTCCAGTTATTACTAAACTGGGTTGGTCTGGATTGGGGCCAGCTTTCTAGAAATGAAAGGCTCCACATCCCATCACTATCTCTTGGTTCTTTGTAAAACAGGAATCTTAACTTCACAGTACGTTTATCTATTACATATTCCTTTCCTATTGAGTGAGATAATGGAATTTTGTTTTTACAGCTCCTCTCTTTCCACATTGGCATGGGAGAATTCCCCATTCCAAAAGGAACGCCAAGTTTCGTGGACACACACAAGTCCTGTCTCCTCTTCCACTCCTACCAGCATCAGCTCAAAGGTAAAGAGCAATGAAAAATTGTTGGCATCTCCACAGTGGTGAGGGAGCGGGGAGCTCTGCATTCAGTAATACACCTAAGGCACCAGTTCTGCTTCAGGCTGCTGTGCTCCTCCATAACTTAGCAATTGGGTTTTTTTTTCGGGTGAGGGGCATTCTCTCCCCCCATTCCCCAGAGTATTTCATATAGGGGGATGGGGTTCACAAATATTACTTTCAGACCCCCCCCCTTCACTTTTCCCTTCCTAATTCTTGTGGGAAGGCGGGGTATTTCTTCCTCTAACCCCCAGATTGCTCTTTCCCAGCTCAGGCATTGTCTCCTCTCTTTGAGGGTAGATGTTTTACTACTCAAAACTGCTCTGTAATCGTTTGGGTGTGGGATGAGAAACAGGTGGACATTTCTCTGCTCCTCACCCAGTCTTAATAGGGCTGCTGTCGCTCGTGCTGCCCAAGCTGCCCCCCCCCCCCCCAATCCTGTCCAAAGATGCCAATGTCTACTTGGGCATGGGGTTCAGGCTTTTGCTATAAGAAGTGAAGGTCGGTCATGATTCTCTAAAAGTTAAAACAAAATCTGTAACAAAATATATGTTTATTTATTTGTCTGCGTCTGAGACTGGGCATTTCCTTGCTCTAACCCGCACTTTTAGGTATAGTGATATCAGTGAGCAGAAGGCTGCACTTAAAAACTAAAACTTGGGATGAGACACTGAAAGGAACTAATTAGTGGTACATGTACAAGGTGAAGTTGTATTCACTGTTCAAATGAACGGGGAGAAGGTGAGGTGCTTGTGCACATGTTAATGCACTCAACATTCACAGTATATGCTGCAGAGTCCAGCCAGGAAAAAATATAATTGCAGGGCTTAATAATTCGTGGCAGACCGGTAAACATGTCACTGAAAGCATAAAGAGGATGGTTATTTTTCATGAAGAAGTGTCAAAAATAGTCACGGTTAACTTTAAACTGGAAGTTAATATACATCTGATCAGTATCAATAGCTGCAATGAGATAAACAGAATAAATACAGCCTACAGGAAGAGTACTAGATAAATATTAAGAGATTCATAGATTTTAAGACCAGAAAAGACCATTAGATTATCTCGTCTGTCCTTCTGTTTAACACAGAATATTGCAGTTTATCTTGCACTGATCCTCAGAACTTGTCTTTCAGACATATCTTCCAGAAAGGTATCCGGTCTGAATTTGAAGAGATGAAGAGATGGAGACACTACTGCTCCCCTTGGTGGTTTGTTTTAATGGCTAATGTTAAAAAGTGTTTAAAATGTGTACCTTATTTCTAATGTGATTTTTTTCTGGTTTCAGTTTCCAGCCCTCAATCTTATTATGCCATTCTCTGATAAATTAAAAAGCCCTTTATATCTGCTTTGTTTCATGCTAGCATAGGAATAATTGTATTAGTGGTGTTTATTTTTTATTTTAATTTAGTTTTTAGTTATTTGGTTTAATTAATAAATTATCTAAAATGGAAAAACCACAAGGAGGTACTGTTTATTTATTATGGTACAGGACAGTTAGCTATTTTAGATGTACTAATGCTTTATATATTGAAACAAGCATTGAAATAGTTTAAACTATCATTCTACAACTTAAAACTGAGGTGCTACTGTGTGTTTCTAGGTTGCTGTGTATGGGGTCAGGATTAAGATTGTTTGGGCATTGGTCCTGCTTTGAGCAGGGGGTTGGACTAGATGACCTACTAAGGTCCCTTCCAACCCTGGTAATCTATGATTCTATGATACCGAAATGTTATAACATTAATTTTCACGTTTAGATTTTGCTTAAAATGTATTTGAGCTGGATGAGGATTTTTTCCCTTCATAACTTAACTCTTTGTTTGCATAACTGTGGTGCTTTTATTTTATAAAGTAATGTCTTAATATTACATTTTCTAATGTTTCATATTGTAGCAATGTTAACTTTAGGGTAACTAAGATTTTGTCTGGGCATTCCATAAGAATGCAAGTGGAGGAATGGTTGAACTAGATATAGCAAGGAAAATACTAGGAGATAAAGGGCTTGTCTACACTGGCAATTTACAGCACTGCAACTTTCTCGCTCAGAGGTGTGAAAAAATACACCCCTCCTGAGTGCAGCAAGTTTCAGCACTGTAAAGCACCAGTGTAGACTGTGCACCAGCACTGGTAGCTATGCCTCTCATGGAGGTGGTTTTTTTAGAGCACTGGGAGAACTCTCTCCCAGCGCTGCACCATGACCACACAAGGCACGTTAAAATGCTTTAGCATTGCCAGTGTAGACAAGGGCACATCTACACTTGCAAAATGACAGTGCCGGCAGTTACAGCACCGCTCTGAGAACTGCCCTGTCGCTGGGGAAGCACGTGGTGATTGCACTGCGGAAGCTGGCTACTCCAGGCTGCTACCTATCGGTCGCTAACCAGTTTGGAATGGGAAAGTCGACCATTGGAGTCGTGTTGATGGAAGTGTGCAGGGCCGTTAATCTCATCCTGCTCCAAAAGACCATGACTCTGGGCAACGTGAGTGACATTGTGAATGGCTTTGCACAAGTGGGCTTCCTTAAGTGCGGAGGGGCGATCAATGGCACACACATTCCAATTCTGACACCAGACCACCTAGCCACCGAGTACATTAATCGCAAGGGGTATTTCTCAATGGTTCTCCAGGCTCTTGTGGACCACCTTGGGCGTTTCACAGACATTAACGCAGGCTGGTTCAGAAAGGTGCATGACACACGCATCTTTTGGAACACTGGCCTGTTCAAGAAGCTGCAAGCAGGGACTTTCTTCCCTGACCAGAAGATCACTGTAGGGGAAGTTGAAATGCTCATTGTGATCCTGGGAGATGCTGCCTACTCCTTAATGCCATAGCTCATGAAGCCATACACGGGGCAATTTGACAGCAGCAAGGAGCAGTTCAACAACAGGATTAGCAAGCGCAGAATGACTGTGGAGTGTGCATTTGGCCGTTTAAAAGCCCACTGGGAAGCTGGACCTGGCCGATGACAATATTCCTATGCTTATAGCTGCATGCTGTATGCTCCATAATATTTGTGAAGGGAAGGGTGAAAGCTTCCTTCAGGGCTGGACCGCAGAGGCTCAGTGCCTGGAAGCTTAGTTTGAACAGGCAGAGACCAGGGCTATTAGAGGGGCACAGCGCAGAGCCATAAGGATCAGGGATGCTTTGAGGCAGCAATTTGAAGCTGAAAGCCACTAATATTTGGTTCTATGCTCAGGATTGCAATGCTTCTAATGTTAGGAGGTGATTGGTGCACATGATGCAAGAAGACAGGTTTCAGAGTAGCAGCTGTGTTAGTCTGTATCCATAAAAAGAACAGGAGTACTTCTGGTACCTTAGAGATTAACACATTTATTTCAGCATAAGCTTTTGTAGGCTATAGCCCACTTCATCAGATGCATAGAATGGAACACAAAGAAGTAAGATGTATATATACACACAGAAAATTGGAAGCTGCCATACCAATCCTAAGAGGCTATTTAATTTAGATGAGCTATTATCAGCAGCAGAAAAAAAACCTTTTGTAGTGATAATCAAGAAGGCCTATATCAGACAGTTGACAAGAAGGTGTGAGGATAATTAACTTTTGGGGAAATAGATTCAATGAGTGTAATGACCCAGCCATTCCCAGTCTCTGTTTAATCATGGGTTGATGGTATCCAATTTGCAAATTAATTCATGTTCAGCAGCTTCTCGTTGGTGTCTTTTTTTGAAGTTTTTCTGTTTTAAATTGTCACGTTCAAGTCTGTTATAACTCATGCAGATCAGGTCATCATTTTTCCTTAATTGTTTTCACCTATTTGGGAGGGCTGCCATCAACCTTCCTGTTCCTATTTGGGATTGTTGCCATCAGCCCCTCTCCTTCCCCTGGTATCAGCCCGTCCATTGCTGGATCCTCACTGCACCTCCCCTCATATGAAGGTTAAGAGGCTGGCAAAAGTGGGGACAATTATATCCCCACTATACCAGAGATTAGGAATGTTAAGTGCATTCACCAGAGTACTGTCTAGTATACAAAACTCCTTATGCTGCGTGCCAAAGCACAGATCATTTGCATAGATAAAGCATCTTATGCCAGGGTATATTCGCTGGTTGTTTGTGTAGATGTTGAATAATGTAAGTGCTAAGATGCTACCTTGTGGGAGGCCATTCTTCTGTTGTCACCATTGGCTCAATTCGCAAAGTGGTAGTTCTTCCTTACCTTTAGTACCTTGGCAAGGAGCCCAGGATGACTGACTGTGTTAAAGGTGGCTGAGAGATCAACAAACGCTGCTCTCAGAATCAATCCCCTTTCTTATCCATCTTCAATATGTTGACTCAAGTTCAGAGGCTATCCAGTATTAGACTGACTCAGGTGAAAGCTATTCTGTTTGTTGATAAGAAGCAGTTTGATAATTGATGTAGGGTGATATAACAGTAGCTGTTCAAACAATTTAAAAATATCACACAGGAGTGAGATACGTTGAAAGGTTTTCTGGGTTGGACGGTTCCTTACCAGGCTGCGAAAAGGCTACTACGTTGGCTTGTCACTAGATTTCTGGTATCTTGAGCCTGATGATACAGGTATTGAACATACTCAGGAGCAATTTCCATGTATGTGGGTGTAATGAGGCAGTCTAGTCTCATTCCAGAGGGCATTAAGTCACCCTGTTGGGATCAGCTAACTCTACCCCATCCCCCTCACAGGAAGGGCAGAGATAGGGCAGGAAGTATAAGATCAGAGCCCTGCAGCTCAGCAGGAGCCAGATGTCCTTCCCAAGGAGCATAACTGCCAGCAGAGATGATGACTGGCTGTGGCAGGAAATGTCGCTCCTGAGTAAGCCTGGAGAGATGGCCAGCTGCTGCCCCAGGAGACAGAGGGAGTGGAGAGCAGGCCAGAGGGCAAGAAGACTGGAAACTAGGCCCCAGCAGCTGCAGAGCAGCTCCATCAGATGCTGGTAGGAAGTAGCCCAGTGAAATGAGACATTGCTCCTGTTGTGAGGTCCAGGAGGTGAGACTGTGACCCCATGTTTCCATGTCAACACCATGATGGGGCCACTCATCACTTTTAGGGCCCTGGGTGGAATCCAGAGGAACAGGGTAGGCCAGGGTCCCCCTAACCTCAGGCCCACACTTGGTACTGTGTAAGCACTAACCCTTAGGCTGGGAGGCCTAATCTACAGACTGATTATTTGCTTAGCCTTCTTTCCAGAGGCCTGGGTTATTATTTGCTCAGTTGTCCAGCTACAAGCCAAAATGTCTGAAAGACTAAGCTGGCATGAGTACCAATTCCCCACCACGGGTGATGGGGGCGCCCTGACCCTGAGAGGCAGCAATGTTACAGTGGGTCAAAATATTTCATTTTCTCAGTTCAGATGTCATCTAGGCTTGCTGTTTTCTGGCATACAATTCCTCCAGAGAGAAGGGCACTGTAAGATTTAGGTTGTTGGATGTATTTGGGGGCATTTGCCACAGTGATGACCAGTTGGTAGTAGTCCACTTAGCTTACCCATTGAGTAGCATTTGCTGGGAAAATCTGAAGAGCCGAGATGATGAAATGTCCACCCATCTTTCTACTCATAGAGAGTCTGTGTATGGTCAACCATGTTTTTTTGCAGTAATGGGTCAAATCCATGGATTCTGTCAAGTTATGTCATGATTTTATGCTTTGTTGAGGAATTTATGACAGTAAATGTTTTCCAGCGGCTATTGTGCCATCTCCAAAGGGGTCTTCTTGGAATTTTCACCTGTATGTATCATACAGTATGCCTGAGTGGGTGGTTAGGTGGAGGGTATATTCTCTCCATCATCCACAAGATATGTTTCTGCCAGCAGACAGATGTACAGCATCACAAAGTGGCTGTCGTTCTTGAGTATCGGGTCAATAGGTCTGACAGCTATGTCAAGGTCTTTGGAGAATGCCAGCCAATTTGTTCTCTTGAAGTTGAACTGACATAGAAATGACACAGTGATATTCCAATAGGGCTGTGTTGTGATCTGGGAACTGGGTCTAATATAAATTTTCTACGTGTGTGAACTAGTGGAATGCTAATAAAAGCTAGGTCAGGTTCATACCCACATTTCCATTGGTCACTGTTATAAAGAACTAGGTAGCTCCAAGTCATGAATTAGGCTCAGATGATGTGTGACTGCCCACGTTTCAACCAATGTTCCTTCATTATTCTCTGCATAGTCCCACTGAGTATTATGAATGTGGAAATAACCATTTACGATGTGTGGTACACTTTGTCATTTCACAGACAGGTTGACAAAATTGAAGTGTCTCTGGTAGCTTGTATGTGAATATTAGGGAGATTTATCAAGCTTAATGGTAAGAAGCTCGATACTGTTCTCTTCCATTTTTGTAGGTAAATGCAATCCCGATGCTGGGTTAACAAATAGAGTGCTACCATATTGGTGTGTGGTCTTTCGACAACCTACATCATTCCTAGTATCATAGTTCATTTGTTCTGTAATCCTCAGTAAATCTCCTGTAGACAGAGAACATGGCACTAGTGTCTTGTGCAAATATCAGCAATCATTTCCTGTTTAGGAGCTGACAGTCCTTCGTTTATGGAAAGAACAGTCAGCACTGACCCTGAAAAGAACTCTTGGGTCCGGACTTGGATGCAAGTTCTTATAGTTGACATCTTCCTTCAGTTTGTATCACTGAAGTAATAAGTGGGCAAGTGGTAGTACAAGGTGTTTAGCAGGATTCACCACTGTTAAGGTTGACAGGGACTGCCACATGAAGGCTCCTGGTTATGTATGAATTTTGCTACCTCTCTAGTCCTGACCATTCAACCTTCAGAGGCTTTTTGGTTCCCCAGCATGCCCTACACTGTAACATTTCATTCCCACCCCTAGAAAAAATCCTGGATTTTTCCAGGATTTTCCCAACCCTTGCTGACAAATCCTCAGTCCCCCCTCCTGGTCCATGATCCCCACTGTCTATTTCTAGACCTGTACATGAGTGGGGAACACCTGATTCACCCTCCAGTCCCATATTGTATCCTACTAGACTGTTCCCTGAAAACTGTTGCTATTGTGTAGAATAGGCCCCAAAGCACATCTTGCAAGCATGCTTAAATTTGCAAATTCTCTGAAAACATATGCCCTTGTAGAATGCCCAACATATGTTATTGAGAGCATTGGGCCTATGATGAGCTTGCAGCAGAACAAATAAACCACTGCCAAAGTCTCCAACAGATCATACCCTCTAACCAAAGTTTGACATGGTATGTCTCACCAAAATTCTGGCTGTGCTGCAGTCCTTAAACTAAATTGCTCATCGTAGTCAAACCAAGCCATGAAGAGCCGTAGTTAGGAATTTCGATGCCCAAGGCAGGGGCGCAGAAGAGACTGGCGGCTTTGGCGACGGGGGAGGAGGGGGCACGGCTGGCTGCAGCCTTTTGCGCCCCTGACAGCCATGCGCCCCGAGGCGAGTGCCTCACTGGCCTCGCCCTAGTTACAGCTCTGAAGCCATGCCTTGTATTATAGACCTGTCCATATATTTGAATAAGGCTGGGCTTCTCTCTGAGTATTTCTCCAAAATCACATATACACAGGTTAAAATGGAGGCTTCCCAGTTTTCCCAGGTTCTAACCACCCTTGATCATTTGGATTTTTCATTGCCCTGCTCATCCTTTCCAGGTTTACCTTCTGTCAGATCTTCCCAGTGCAATGAAAATACATCTATATATTCTCCTCTCACTATTTTGTTCCCAGTGATACGGAAAAGGTGCACTCCCCCGGGAAGTGACACTCCTGCAGAACCATAATCCTGACTAGCTGCAATGATACCCACAATGTCAGGTGCCCCCTCTCTACTTGTATCAATATCCTTTACCCCATTGTGTGAGGTAGTCAACATCTGGTTATCCCATGAACGCCGAACCTGAGCCCATGCTGGTTGAGCAGTGCTACCCTTACATGACTCCCCAACAAGGAATGTCCCTAGCTTCTATAACCACTGTAAGTAGGTCTGAAACAGTGGTGCAAAACTGCTGACATCTGCAGGAAGTGTATTTATTCCAGGAGTCCAGGCCCCTTCCCATAAACAGCAGATCCCCCTCCCGCCCTGTGACTGAATCCATTGATCCATTAAATTCAGTCGCTCTTACTTGGGGGCAGTAGAGTAGCCGGGGGGGAGCAGGGGGAGCGGACACTCCCCCTGTGAGAAGAAGCGGCGCTAAGGCGCCGCCTGAGCCCCGCTGCCGGACCCGGGCTGGGGGGCGCGCTTTAAAAGGCCGGCGGCTCCAGCAGCTGCGGGGAGCTGCGGGCCTTTTAAAGTGCCCCCCCAGCCCCGCTGCCGGAGCCGGGCTTGGGCTCGGGCAGGAGCCGCTGGCCCTTTAAAGTGCCCCCCCCAGCCCGGGTCCAGCAGCGGGGCTGGGGGGGCACTTTAAAGGGCCAGTGGCTCCCCGCTGTGGCAGGAGCTGCCGGCTTTTTAAAGTGCCCCCCCCAGCCCCGCTGCCGGACCCGAGCTCCGGCTGGGATTTAAAAGGCCCAGGGGCTCCACAGCGGCTGGAGCCCCGGGCCCTTTAAAGTGCCACCGGGGTGAGTACAGGGGGAGCGGGGAGGCGCCTTTATAGCGCCGCCCCCCCGTTCTCTAAACCTGGCTACGCCACTGCTTGGGGGTTGGGGGAAGGTGGCAACTCCTTCCCATCCTACTTACATTCCAGCCACACCTGGCCAGGCCTGTCTCCCCACTGTTACCCACAACTACGGCACCAGAGGTGCAGAGGCTAATATTACCTCTTCCTTTCTGCTCTGTCCTCTCCCTCTGCAACCCTTGGTTCTCCCGGGGATGAAGCACCATGTTCTCCTCAGTCAAGCCTGCATTTGCCCCCCTGTCACCCAATGAATCACCACTACATCATCAGAGGAGAGGGGATTAATATTGTTGTTCTCCCCTGAACTCTCCTGTCCTTCTCCCATCCCTTGATGTTGATGTAATTCACTCATGCTTGCCATTGCTGCAGTGCTCACTGCATCTTCTGCATTCCCTTCCGGTTCCTAGGGACATCTGCCATTGGCTCTAATTGTTCTGCAGTACCCTGTAGCTCTGGGACTGATGTTGAAACAATCTCTGTTGCCACAACACAAATCGCTTCAATTAATGTTTGGCTTTCACACCCAGGCATTAATGCTTATTGCCCTGTTCTTGAAGGGTTTAACCCTCCCACTTCCCCCATGATCCCTGCACACCATTCCCCTCACTTAAGGAGGAGGAATCAGGATATTCCTAGGCATTGAGGGCAGAGCTTTCAAAATCTGAAGCGTTGTGGAATATCAGACCTTTCACAGATCCTGGACGGAACAATATTTGTCCTGGATTATGCACCAGTGTTATTTTTTAGGTAAAGGTTCCACAATTTCAGTGGGAAATTTGAGTGGGAAAGATTCCACAATTTGAGTGGAAAATTTCTCAGGCAAGTTACTTAAAATGAAAGGCCAGGTTTCTGAAGCTGCTCAGAAGTCTTGAATGTTATTAGTAGTTTCAGCAGGCATGCATTGTGGGAAGAGTGAAAGAATAGCTGTCAAAGATGTATAATTAGTTGCAGAAGCATATGACAAATCAAAGTAAACAAATAACTCTACAATTTATCACAGGTATATTATGATACAGATAGATGTAGCCAATAAAATCATCTACACACATCATGCATAGATGGACAATGAACATTTTTCATAGCTTCCTTCAGATTCAGGGTTGGGTTTTTTTCATCAATATAAAATACTTTTGACAGTAGTCTACACTATCTTATTCTGATTTTGTATCACTATAGCTCCATTGACTTTGATGGAATTATTTCTGATTAACACCAGAGTAACTGAGAAGAGAATCTGTCCCCACATTTTCTGTCTCCCAGGAATATATATATATATATAGTCAGTCATATACATATTGATTTTACAATGTTTCATCACAGTACTTTTTGTGTTACATTTCCACATAGAAAGAAAGAAGAATTTGTTTTAATGTGTGCGATATTCCCAATATCAATATATAATTAAGACATCCATTAATAAATCCATATCATTAACTCAATTGAGAAATTTAGAGCTGTGTTGAATTTCTGAGGCTGGATTGATGTTACAGACTATTGACTGATCTATTAAATAGTAATTGTTAACAACGTTGTCACACATGCATAAGTAGTTTGCTGTGCAATTAGCGTGCTCACCACACTTTGATGCTGATTTTCTAGATGACTATAAAATTTTCATCTATAGAATTTGTATAGAGGGGTTCAGCTAGGCATATGGAAGCAGCAAAACAGCTAAGACTACTTGTGGGTTTTTTGTCTATTCATTTCAGTTTAAAGAAGTTCACTCCTTCAGTGCTGCTGATGTCCCCATAAGTGAATACTGTTGTTTTGTTCTCCAGCTTACATGGCCTGCCCCTTGAGCCTTCCAGCACTATTAAGAAAAATTGGCCTCAATTCCCACAACCAAAAATGGAACAAGGGAGAGGAATCTTTTATTGTTAGGGCTCATCACCATGATTAAATACATATTAGGGAAGGAGACAAAAGGAGCATGTCATGTGACAATGGTAAAAAAGTCACAGAAATAGCTGCATTATTCTAACACTGAACAAGGAAATTTGTTAGAATAAAGAAAATAGTATTGTTCCTGCAGCTTTTCTGTCCCTTGCTTTTTTCTCTGATTCAGTGTAGAGCTTCTGCTTGGAAACATGTCTGGGTTTCGGTTACAGATTTAAGGAAACATGCATATGTCCCCTCACTTTGCCTCCCTTCTTTTCCTAGAGGTTTCCTTGTAAGGCCATTCCCCCAAGTCTCATGATTTCTCTAGGCCCACATGAAGGAATGGAAGAAGACTCTGATGTTGAGACCCCTTCCCAGCTGAAGTCTCCTGCTTGCACAAATTTGTCAGGTGGAACAGAATATCAAAATATATATGAATGGGCATAACACGAGGGGCCTCATCCATGATAAGTCATGGATGGGGTATAATTTATTAGCTTGCATTTAGCAACACAAAGTGGTGTTTTGGATCCCTGTCTCTCGAGGTCCTATTCCCCAAAGATGGAAGTTCCAGTTGGATTGATATTCTAGTCTTACCTTCTGCATCACACATGAGATAGAAATTTCATGACATTGTTCTTGCATCAAGCCCCTAACTTTTGGGTGAGCTGCAGCATGTATTTTAGAAAGCCATCCAATCTTGATTTAAAGACTTCAAATGATGGAGAATCCACAACATTCCTTGGTAAATTGTTCCAGTAGTCAGTTATCCTCACTCTAAAAAAAGGGCTCCTTATTTTTATGCTCAGTTTGTCTAGTTGCAGTTTATAGCCATTAGATCCTCTTATGCCTTTGCCTGCTAGATTAAAGTACCCTCTATTAGAAATTTTCATAGAATCAAAGAATCAGAGAATATCAGAGTTGGAAGGGACCTCAGGAGGTCATCTAGTCATGGTGGAATAGTGGTCATGACTGGAGTATAGGTATTGAAGGGTATGTGCTGTTTAGGAAAGACAGAAATAAAGGTAATGGTGGTGAAGTAGCATTGTATATCAATGATGAGGTAGACTGTAAAGAAATAAAAAGTGATGGAATGGATAAGACAGAGTCTGTCTGGGCAAAAATCACATTGGGGAAGAAAACTACTAGAGCCTCTCCTGGGATAGTGCTTGGGGTGTGCTATAGACCACTGGGATCTAATTTGGATATGGATAGAGATCTCTTTAATGTTTTTAATTAAGTAAATACTAATGGGAACTGCGTGATCATGGGAGACTTCAACTTCCCAGATATAGACTGGAGAACAAGTGCAAGTAATAAGAATAGGGCTCAGATTTTCCTAGATGTGATAGCTGATGAATTACTTCATCAAGTAGTTGCTGAACCAACAAGGGGGGATGCCATTTTAGATTTGGTTTTGATGAGTGAGGACCTTATTGAAGAAATGGTTGTAGGGGACAACCTTAGCTCGAGCGATCATGAGCTAATTCAGTTCAAACTAAATGGAAGGATAAACAAAAATAAATCTGAGACTAGGGTTTTTTATTTCAAAAGGGCTAACTTTAATAAATTAAGGAAATTATTTAAGGAAGTGGATTGGACTAAAGAATTTATGGATCTAAAGGCGGAGGAGGCCTGGGATTATTTCAAGTTAAAGTTGCAGAAGCTGTCAGAAGCCTGTATCCCAAAAAAGGGGAAAAATTCATAGGCAGGAGTTTTAGACCAAGCTGGATGAGCAAGCATCTCAGAAGTGATTAAGAAAAAGCAGAAAGCATACAAGGAGTGGAAGATGGGAGTGATTAGTAAAGAGGTCTTACTGAGGTCTGAGCATGTAGAGGTAAAGTGAGAGAGGCTAAAAGTCATGTAGAATTGGAAATTGCAAAGGGAATTAAAACCAATAGTAAAAGGTTTTATAGCCATATAAATAGGAAGAAAACAAAGAAAGAAGAAGTGGGACTGCTAAACACTGAGGATGGAGTGGAGGTTAAGGATAATCTAGGCATGGCCCAATATCTAAACAAATACTTTGCCTCAGTCTTTAATGAGGCTAATGAGGAGCTTAGGGATAGTGGCAGCATGACAAATGGGAATAAGGATATGAAGGTAGAAGGATGGGGAGGGATAGCTCAGTGGTTTGAGCATTGGCCTGCTAAACCCAGGGTTGTGAGTTCAATCCTTGAGGGGGCCATTTAGGAATCTGGGGCAAAAATTGGGGATTGCTCCTGCTTTGAGCAGGGGGTTGGACTGGATGACCTCCTAAGGTCCCTTCCAACCCAGATATTCTATGATTACCATATTTGAGGTAGAAGCCAAACTCGAACAGTTTAATGGGAGTAAATCAGGTGGCCCAGATAATCTTCATCCAAGAATATTAAAGGAACTGGCACATGAAATTGCCAACCCATTAGCAAAAATTTGTAATGAATTTCTAAACTCAGGGGTTGTACCATTTGACTGGAGAATTGCTAATATAGTTCCTATTTTTAAGAAAGGGGAAAAAAGTTACCTGGGTAACTACAGGCCTGTTAGTTTGACATCTGTAGTATGCAAAATCTTAGAAAAAATTTTGAAGGAGAAAGCAGTTAGGGACATTGAGGTCAATGGCAATTGGGATAAATTACAACATGGTTTTACAAAAGGTAGATCGTGCCAAACCAACCTGATCTCCTTCTTTGAGAAAGTTACAGATTTTTTAGATAAAGGAAATGCAGTGGATCTAATCTACCTCGATTTCAGTAAGGCATTTGATACAGTACCACATGGGGAATTATTGGTTAAATTGGAAAAGATGGGGATCAATATGAAAATTGATAGGTGGATAAGGAACTGGTTAAAGGGGAGACTACAGCGGGTCATACTGAAAGGTGAACTGTCAGGCTGGAGGGAGGTTACTAGCGGAGTTCCTCAAGGATCAGTTTTGGGATCAATCTTATTTAATCTTTTTATTACTGACTTTGGCACCCAAAGTGGGAGTGTGCTAATAAAGTTTGCGGATGACGCAAAGTTGGGAGGTATTGCCAATTCAGAAAAGGATCGGGATATCATACAGGAAGATCTAGATGACCTTGTAAACTGGACTAATAGTAATAGGATGAAATATTATAGTGAGAAGTGTATGGTTATGCATTTAGGGTTTAATAACAAGAATTTTAGTTATAAGCTGGGGGCGCATCAGTTGGACGTAACGGAAGAGGAGAAGGACCTCGGAGTCCTGGTTGATCACAGGATGACTATGAGTCACGAATGTGATATGGCCGTGAGAAAAGCTAATGTGGTCTTGGGATGCATTAGGCGAGGTATTTCCAATAGAGATAAGGAGGTGTTAGAACCGTTATACAAGGCATTGGTGAGACCTAATTTGGAATACTGTGTGCAGTTCTGGTCTCCCATGTTTAAGAAGGATGAATTGAAACTGGAACAGGTACAAAGAAGGGCCACTAGGATGATCCGAGGAATGGAAAACCTGTCGTATGAAAGGAGACTCAAGGAGCTTGGTTTGTTTACCTTAACCAAAAGAAGGCTGAGGGGAGATATGATTGCTCTCTTTAAATATATCAGAGGGATAAATACCAGGGAGGGAGAGGAATTATTTCAGCTCAGTACCAATGTGGACACAAGAACAAATGGATATAAACTGGCCATCAGGAAGTTTAGACTTGAAATTAGACGAAGGTTTCTAACCATCAGAGCACTGAAGTTCTGGAACAACCTTCCAAGGGAAGCAGTGGGGGCAAAAGACCTATCTGGCTTCAAGATTAGGCTAGATAAGTTTATGGAGGGGATGGTTTGATGGGATAACATGATCTTAGTCAGAGGTCAATTAATTGCCATCAGTGGTAAATAGGACCAATGGTCAGTGATGGGATGTTAGAAGTTACTACGGGGAACTTTTTCCTGGGTGTCTGGCTAGTGAGTCTTGCCCACATGCTCAGAGTTCAGTTGATCGCCATATTTGGGGTCGGGAAGGAATTTTCCTCCTTTTTTCCTCCAAAGTAGATTGGCAGAGGCCCTGGAGGTTTTTCACCTTCCTCTGCAGCATGGGGCACGGGTCACTTATTGGAGGATTCTCTGCATCTTGAAGTCTTTAAACCATGATTTGAGGACTTCAGTAGCTGAGACATAGGTGAGAGGATTATTGCAGGAGTGGGTGGGTGAGATTCTGTGGCCTGCATTGTGCAGGAGGTCAGACTAGATGATCATAATCGTCCCTTCTGACCTTAGAGTCTATGAGTCCAGTCCAACCCCCTGCTCAAAGCAGGACCATTCCCCAACTAAATAATCTCAGACAGGACTTTGTCAAGCCTAAACTTAAAAACCTCTAAGGAAGGCGATTCCACTACCTCCCTAGATAGCCCATTGCAGTGCTTCACCACCCTCCTAGTGACAAAGTTTTTCTTAATATCCAACCTAAACCTCCAGCACTGCAATTTGAGACCATTACTCCTTGTTCTGTCATTTGGTACCACTGAGAACAATCTAGATCTGTTCTCTTGGGAACCCCCTTTCAGGTAGTTGAAAGCAGCTATCAAATCTTCCCTCATTCTTCTCTTCTGCAGACTAAATAACCCCAGACCCCTCAGCCTCTCCTCATAAGTCATGTGCTTCAGTCCCATAATAATTTTTGTAGCTCTCCACTGGACTCTTTCCAATTTTTCCACATCCTTTTGGGCCCTAATGTGGGGCCCACAACTGGACACAGTATTCCAGATGAGGCCTCCCCAATGCCGAATAGAGGGGAATGATCATGTCCCTCAATTTCCTTGCAAAAATGCTCCAACTTATACAGCCAAAAATGCAATTAGCCTTCTTGCCAACACGGGCACATTCTTGACTCATATCCAGCTTCTCGTCCACTGTAACCCCTAAGTCCTTTTCTGCAGAACGGCTGCCTAGCCACTCGGTTCCTAGTCTGTAGCAGTGCATGGGATTCTTCTGTCCTAAATGCAGGACTCTTCACTTGTCTTTGATGAACCTCATCATATTTCTTTTGGCCCAATCCTCCAATTTGTCTAGGTACCTCTGTATCCTATCCCTACCCTCCAGCATTTCTACCTCTCCTCCCAGTTTAGTGTCATCTGCAAACATGCTGAGGGTACAATCCATACCATCCTCCAGATCGTTAATGAAGATATTGAACAAAACCGGCCCCAGGACTGACCCTTGGGGCACTACACTTGATACCGGCTGCCAACTAGACATCGAGCCATTGATCACTACCCATTGAGCACGATGATCTAGCCATCTTTCTATTCACCTTATAGTCCATTCATCCAGCCCATACTGTTTTAACTTGCTGGCAAGAATACTGTGGAAGACTGTATCAAAAGCTTTGCTAAATTCAAGGAATAACATGTCCACTGTTTCCCCTCATCCACAGAGCCAGTTATCTCTTCATAGAAGGCAATTGTGTTAGTCAGGCATGACTTGCCCTTGGTGAATCCATGCTGACTGTTCCTGATCACTTCCATCTCCTCTAAGTGCTTCAAATTTGATTCCTTGAGGATCTGCTCCATGATTTTTCCAGGGACTGAGGTCAGGCTGACTGGCCTGTAGTTACCCGGATCCTCCTTCTTCACTTTTTTAACGATGGCCACTACATTAGCCTTCTTTCAGTCATCCGGGACCTCCCCCGATCGCGATGAGTTTTCAAAGATAATGGCCAAAGGCTCTGCAATCACATCCGCCAACTCCTTTAGCACCCTTGGATGCAGTGCATCCAGCCCCATTGATTTGTGCTCATCCAGCTTTTCTAAATAGTCCTGAACCACTTCTTTCTCCACAGAGGGCTGGTCACCCTCTCCCCATACTGTGCTGCCCAGTGCAGTAGTCTGGGAGCTGACCTTGTTCGTGAAGACTGAGGCAAAAAAAGCATTGAGTACATTAGCTTTTTCCACATCCTCTGTCTCTAGGTTGCCTCCCTCATTCAGTAAGGGGCCCACACTTTCCTTGACTTTCTTCTTGTTACTAAGATACCTGCAGAAACCCTTCTTGTTACTCTTAACATCCCTTGCTAGCTGCAACTCCAAGTGTGATTTGGCCTTCCTGATTTCATTCCTGCATGTCTGAGCAATATTTTTATACTCCTCCCTCATCAATTGTCCCATCTTCTACATGTAAGCTTCTTTTTTTGTGTTTAAGATTAGCAAGGATTGCACTGTTAAGCCAAGCTGGTCGCCTGCCATATTTACTATTCTTTCTACACATTGGGGTGGTTTATTCCTGCAACCTCAATAAGGATTCTTTAAAATTTTCTCTCTCTGTGCAGGTACTTATAAACTATTAGAAAAGGGCAAAGAATGGTTTTCCCATCCCACAAGATTTATTAAGATTTGACATTTTTTCCCCATTTGAAATTGGGACAAAAAATCAACATCTTAAAATTTTCTGCAAACTAAAATTTTGAACATTCAGATTAGGTCAATTAAAACATTTTGTTTCAATAATTTTGAACTGTTTTAATTTTGAATTTTTTTATGTTTGATTTTTCTTTACATTTTTTATTACAAATTAAATTACATTTTGAAATGAAAAGTCATTCCAAACTGAAAAAATGAAAAAAAAAATTTTTTTGAAAAAGTCAAAATGGGACATTTTTGTCTGTCTTAACTATTTCTTTAATCTGTAAGCTCATCAGGGCAGGGACTTTACTTTTAGAATTGTGTTACTCATATTCAGGTGGTGCTGTAAAATACTTCAGTTCCTGCACATTTTAGGACATTTAATAGCAAAACAGAATCAAACTGTTTTAATGCACTGTAATGTACTAGGGAAATACATATCTGCTGCCACCCCATGTACCAAGTATGTCATTACAGAAGTACCAGAATATCAGGTAAGAATACTACCACATTGAATCATGGCAAAAAGATAGGTATAGTCCATCAGGGAAGCAATTTACATGTTCATTTTTACAAAGAGCTTTTAAAAGGTGCCAATGTTTAATGGAATAAGTTTTGTCTTGCTTCTCATTAATCTATTGTGTTAAAATTCAATCTATTCTTGTTGTTTTTACTTTCAGTATAGGAAAGTCTCCTGCTTTGGCAGATTTGTATTTTCTTTAGTCATATACCAATCTTTTATGATCAGTCATTTGCACAGCAAGAGATTTTTCTCTCTTAGCCAGCTTATTCTGGTGAAATAAAAATTAATTCACTGGCATTTTACTAACACTTTTTGGTGCTGAGACTATTTTATTTTTGGAATGGGCCAGTAATGTTTCATACATCAGTGTTAGAGAGACACATTAACTGCTGGTAATGCATGTGGCAGTTTTAGAGTACCCCAGGTATTTGCAATGTTATTAATCATTTCTTTTCCATTTTCATTTTGGTCCTCCCTGGTCTCCTCCTTCTACCCATTTTAACCTTATTCACTAATTTGACACAGATACAAACACAGTTAGTTACACAGTGATCCTACCAATGGGGCTAGTACTAGAAGACATATTCTTTATACCTGTATTGTTTTTGGGGAGGTTCCTAACATGGGGAAAATACACACAAACACACATACATGCACTCCAAGGTTTTCCTAATGGATGCCCAGTATGAAAATCTTGTTCATTGTCTTTTAATATGCAAGAATGATTTATTTAACTGAACTAAGTACTATAAATTTGAGTTCTCAGTCAAAAATGTGTGTGTATGTGTGTATATATATATATATATATATATATATATATATATATATAATGTTGTTGTTGTTTGTTGTTGTTGTTGGCATCCGTTAGTCTCGAGAGACAATGGATATGCACCCATGGGGAATATTTAGTTGATGGTTGTGCAGCGTCTGTTATGGCTGTGGAGCCCCACATGAGAGTGGCAGTAACTGTTGCTTCCCGTGTTGTGTCGACGCTGTGAAGCGAAGCTGGAGTGTCCTCTCCAGGGCGCAAGCCAGGGCAGGGTGATATGGAGGAACAGCTGTTGCCCATGCAGCAGAACCCCCCTCTCCACGCAACTGAGGGATCCAAGGGAAAGACAATGTCGATACAACTTGGCACCAGTGGCGTAGCAGGAGTTGCCGGAATGACGTTGAGGACAATGTCAGACCGCCATCGGGACTCCGACACCGGATTTGGTTTCAGGGTTGACTCCCTTAGACTTTCCCATGAGTGGGTATTGCCACAAGGCAGCGGAGGTTTTAAATCAGAGTTTTCCTTCTCCTAGGTGGGCTGCCTTCCATACATATATATATAGTGAAAATTATCACAATGATTTTTTTCTGCATGTTTCCACAAATTCAGTTTCAATGTTTTTAATTTTGTGACCAGCTCTAGTACTTTTACAAGAAGGCATAAGAAGACAATTCCTAAATTTGTGTGATGCTAAGAATATAAATTTGGGCTTGATTCAAATCCCAATGAAGGTCTTTCAATGACTTCAGTGGAATTTGGTTCAGGACTCTTACGAGTCTAGGTCAGTGGTCTGCAGTGCCTGTCATACAGTCAAATATTACAATTATGGAATCTATGGGTCTTATTAAAATGTTCCTTTGGCTAGATACCAGGCAAGATGAGTGGATGCAGATTATAGGCATTTTCCCAGATAACTGTGTGATAATGTCAGGAGTGATGATCAAATGAACTGACCACAAGAGAACTACTCACCCCATCTCACAGAGGAGGAAAGGAATTGCCGGGATTCCCCTCCACACCCTTCTGCCCAAGCAGCCCCAAGCAGAATATGATAATGATAATGGGAGATAATGATCATGTTATAAAAGTGTATTTTGTAAAAATTGCCTAATTATATCATGATAAGTTATGATGATGCATCAGCAGCACCCAATGAAGCAAACATCACAGCACAATGCCAGGAGATGTTAAATGTAATTTGTGGCCGTGACCTCATTCACTGATGAAGTTATTAATTATTAATTATTATATTATTATATACTTGCACTACCGTAGCACTTAGAAGCCCCAGTAATGGACCAGGACCTCATTGTGGTAGGCTCTGTACAAACACGGGACAAAAAAGAAAAAATGTCCCTATTGCAAAAAGCTTAAAATCTAAATATAAGATAAGAGACAAGAGATGGATACAGACTGACAGGGGAGCAGAAGGGAACAATGGGAAAATACTGGTCAGTATAATAGGCAGTAGTCTCAGCACAGCAACAACCTAATTAATGTCAAGTTTTTTGGCGGCTCTCCCATTATTTAAAGTTGAATACTACTGGTCTAGATAGAGCACATAGGTGAAAGTACTTGTAAACCACTAACTTCTTAAAGACTGTAAAAGAGTCTAACCTAGAAAATTACCCAATGTGGCTTTGAACTGGTAGATTATTTTGTTCTGGTTATTTCATTAAATTGTTGTTCATAAATATGTTTAAAGTGTATATGTATATTAATTTCCTTGGGAATATTCAGAAGGTTATTTAATAAATAATAATATATTCTTTTCATCCTGACCATTATGCTCCAGAGAATGAAGTTTTATGATGTGCTTTTATAAGCAATTTGCTGCTATAATTTTCTTTGATATGAAGTTTTAGCACTTTTACGTAATTGCATGGCATACCTGAATAACTATGCTATTGCTGATGGTTAGGATGGAATACTGATTCTAATTGTGTTTCATCCTTGAAACAGGAAGTTTGTGACATAATGGCAAAAAGAAGTGTCCCTCAGACTTTCATTTATAAGGAACTACACATTATAGACTTTACTGTATGCATTTCGTATCAATTATTTTGCTAAGAACTGTATGGTATATTATCATTTCAAAGGGATTCTGGTCTTCAAATACACTTATGCTGAGTGCATATATCAGAGCTAAGCAAAATATTATGCTATGTCCTGGGGTTCTCTACTCACTGCTGGATGGTGCCCCCTCCTGGAGATTAGCTCTGCCAGGCCGACATCCCTTCCTATGATTGCACTCTCTCTCTCTCTCTCTCTCTCTCTTTCTCTCTCTCTCAGTCTGCAGCACCTCTCTTGGTACAGGAGCTCCTGCTTCCTCCTCATGACAAGGTCCTCCAGCCAGGTCACTTAGCAGATTCCACTTCCAGCGTAGTATTTCAAAGTTGCTGACTATGTCACTCCAGCAGTGACACTGTCAGTCTTTGAATCCACTGCCCTTAAAAAAACCACTCGGCAGTGGTCGGTAGGGGAACCCAAGCCCACCCTGTAGTCTGCCTTCCAATCCAGAGTCCTGTAGCAAGCAGTTAACATCTCCAGCTACACCAACTTTACTGCTCTCCCTCCCTGGAGTTCTTCCTACCATAATTCTTCTACCCTTCCTTCTACCTTACTGCAGGGAGAGGGATTACAGGCTTCTTCCCTGCACTCTTCCTACATTATTTCCATCCTTCTAGCTATATAGAAGCCCCGCCTGTTCCCTCACAGATGTAATTCCTTCTTATTAGCTATGTCCTTCCTAAATCTCCCCCATTTGCAGTCTAATTGGCTGACTGCTGCCCACTCAGCCTAATGCAGTTCTTATAGGGCCAGTGTGGGGAGTACGCCCCATCACAGTCCACTTACAGACAATGCTTACATTGAATTTAATGGGAGATTTGCCTGAGTAACCACTGACATAACATAGTCAAAATTCTATTATTAAATATTTCTATTATTAGGGAAAAATTGTCCAGTCTTATTGGTAATTGCAGAAATATTGAAAAAAAAACAAAAATAAATTAATATGTTTAAATTTAGTGATGGGCCTAAACCAAAGTCCTGTATCTAAGCACACTTCCACTCTGAATTTATATCATGGGCCCATCTTGTATTTCAGTTTATCAGTCTGCATAAGCAAATACTTATTTCAACTGCAGTGGGACACCAGTAACTGTTGGAGTCAACAATCCAGTTTTATACTATATCATTTATGTTTTAATACTGTATGTATTTTATTTATATTTCAGTGCATGAATAACCTATTTAATGACACAGATCAACACATAAGACCGCACACAGACTAATGGCCCATCTAGCCCAGTATTCTGTTTTCTGACAGTGGCCGATGCCATATGCTTCAGAGTGCATGAAGAGAACAGGGAAATTATCAACGGATCCATCCCTTCCTCTCCAGTTCCAGCTTCTGTCAGTTGGAAGTTTAGGGACACCCAGAGCATGGGATGGCATCCCTGACCATCTTGACTAATAGCCATTGATGAGCCTATCCACCTTGAAGTTATCTAATTCTTTTTTTAACCCAGTTATACTTTTGGGCTTTACAACATCACCAGGCAATGAGTTTCACAGGCTGACTGTGTGTTGCATGAAGAAGTACTTTCTTATGTTTGTATTATACCTTCTGCCTATTATTTTCATTAGGTGATCACTGGTTCTTGTGCTATGTAAAGGGATAAGTTTAACTAATGTCTTCATGTTTGGGGTCGTTCCCCTTTTTTGAAGTTTATTGATATTATGGTGGGTTTCTTTGGTATTTCCTCCCCTCCCCCATGATGTTAAAATTAATTAATTACAATTGCTATTACCTAGTGGTTCATCTATATTTCTCTCTTGGACCAGATCTTGTGCTTCATTTAGGACTAAATCAAGAATAGACTCTCTGTTTGAGGGTTCCCGGACTAGCTGCTCCAAGAACCTGTCATTAATGGCATTTAGAAATTTTATATCTGCATCCCATCCTTAAGTAGCGTGTACCCAATCAATATGGGGATAGTTGAAATCCTGCATTCTACAATGCAGATTGCTCAATTAAAGTCAGTGCGAGTTTTGCCATTGAGACATCAGTAGCTAGCTAATATTCAGTTACCCTGAAAATAAAGGGGCAACATAAAGTGAAATTCAGTAAAGTAATGCACACTAGAAGGAACAATTAAAGTTATTCATACTTTTGTGGGTTCTAAATTAATTGTAATCACTCAGGGAAAATACCTGGTCATCAGTGTGGACAGCACAATAGATCTGCTCCATGGGCAGAAGTGATCAAAATTCAGAAAGGGATAAAGTAAAATACTGAAAATATTATAATGCCACCCAGAAATATGAGATCTCATTCTCAACACAGACACACCAGAAATACAAAAGCTCCAAACTAAAGGGCACTGAATACAACTGCAGGCATGGAAATATTCTCCTATAAGGAGATAAATAAATAGAACTTAGTTTACAGAAAAAAAACATAACAGGTGACATGAGAGGTGTACAAAATAATGAATAACACAGATGGCAAATAGGACACTGCTATTTACTAATCTCAATTAAAGTATTAAAAAGTCAGGAAGTATAAGAGTTGAGGAAGGAGACTCTTTAGATTAAGTGGATTCTTTAGAATAAGTGTATTTGAAGAGTTTTCCTAATCCTCTCCTTTTTCTTTGTAGGTTGGAACTTGCTGAGTTTAATGCCTATTTGCATTTTCTACCATGCTGTGTAATTCCTATTTGCATCCTTCTTAGGGCTTGTTTTTACCCCCTCTTAATTCAATTTCAAAACTCCCATGAGATCTGGATCAGGACCTTATATAGCTACTGGTACAGACAATTTTTAAATTTGATGGTTTATTATTTTTCAAAATACATGAGACTGGAAATAAGAGGCAAGGAAAAGGAAATAACTGATACATACATATACTTAAAACAATTGCAATCTAACATAAAATATAATGAGTTAAATCCTGGACCTATTGAGTAAATGGAAGCTTTGCCATTGACTTCCTTGGGACCATGACTTCACCCTTTACTGGGCCAGATCATCAGCTGTTGTAAATCAGCATCACTCATTTGACTTCACTGGAATTACTCTGATTTCCCCACCTTAGGATATAGTCTATTTACCATGTGTTTTACTCAGAATACAAATTACTATACTTAGTCATTTATCTCTCAAAAGACAAACAGTAAGTACACCGGATCCTTTGCTTACTTGGAATTAATAGTAGATTTTATTAGCTTTGTGAGGTGACAAAAACATGGGAATGTGTGCAGATCTTCTAAATTTTTTAGATCAAATATGGGGACCAGATTACCTGCCTGTGATGGGGGTTCTTACATCTTCCTCCACAGTGTTTGGCACTGGCCATTTTTAGAGATATAAAGGGAACTAGATGGACCAAGGGCCTGTTCCAGACTGCCAATTCCTATGTTCCTAAATAGATGTTTCTCTGTAACATTAGAATAAATGACATAAGAGAAAAGTAACATAGCCTGCTTGATTTTGGGAGGAGAAGATTCAATGGAAGTTAATGTATTATGAGAACTACTATATTTCACCCATTTCTGCGATCTAGTAGTTCTCTTGTGACTTCAAAAGTATAAAATAAAACGTTAAAAATCCAAATATTTCTGAGCAGGTAATAGGGCAGCATATATGTAAAAAGTTACTTGAAAACCAGCCTGCCATGAACCAATGATAAAGCTAGGACTGCCGGAGGTTACATTGTCACCAAAGGCATTTGAATGAATAGAACTGAGTCTGCCTTGCCGTACTGCCTTGCTGTACTCCAGTCAACGCCGACCCCACAAAATCTCCACATTTCAGCAAGAACTTAAAACGTTATTAAACTAAAGAAAAATCTGAACTTCTAGTAGTAATTGGTGCAGAAGAACTGGCCTCTTGAGGCACATGTTGTTGCCATCAGCAACGATGCCAGCTGGAGCCCTACTGTCCTGAGCTTTGCTCTTCTGTACTAAGTGTGAATGGCATTGCAAAGTTAGTGACTGTGATGCCAGAAGAAGAAATTATTTGAGCCATCATCTTCTAGACACCTACCTGTGATGTTAACTATGAACAATCCATTCTGCCCACACTTTGAGTCACAGCAACCTCTCAGAGCATCAATTAATGGAAAGCTCTTACCTTGGAATAATGGTGCTTATATGAAATGAACCAGAAGAGGCAGTAAAAAAAGCAGCATGGAGACAAAGATCTTGTATTCAGCACTTTAACTTTAAACTCTAATCATGTACTTTAGACTTGCACATAGTGAATACATAAAAGCTTGATTAATATTTCAGTGCTTTCGTTCTTTTTGATTCAGAGTTAATATCAAACAATTTAGTGTCATGTAAGGATGATAAAAAAGAGTGAATGTTTGGTTTATCTTCTCAAGGCTGTGGTAATGATTCAAAGTTACACATTTTTGTAAACTGCAAGCTTGTGGGCAAATAGAAGTGGACAAATACAGCAAATCCACTGAGGCTTCAGAATGGAAATACCCTTGTTTTATTAATACTGGGCTTAATCCTGCCTTGTTGCAGAATACTTTCCCAAAGGGGCTGAGTTCCCACTGTTCACTTTAAAGTCAGAGTTGAGGGAAAATATCATTGCTTTTTTTTTTACAAATATTCTCTTTTCTTAATTTGTCTCTTTGCAAAAGTTCCTGTTTAAATTACACAAGCACTTAGCACACTTGTGAGAACTCTAATATTCTTCCTACCCCATGATGTAATGCATGGTATCCTTATGGGACAATTCCTAATGGACTCTGAACATGTGGATCTTCCACTTCATTGGTGTATTTTAAAAGATGAATACATGTAAGTCTTTATCCAGTATGGCACGCCAAAGTAATATAGTTCTACCCAAATTTCTCCCTGTAATCAAACAAAGAAAGGTTTTAGATTTTAAATCAGGCATGAATATATGTATTCCCTGCTAACTGGCCACCAATTCTTTTGAAAATGGCAACCAGATTAAAATGATAGCTTATGTTCAGTTCTGGGAAAGATCTTGGCTATGGCCTAACTACACAAAGTTCATGCCAGAGAAATGCTCTGAGAGGATGCTGAAAGATCACTTTTGCACCTCCTGATCTTGCAGCTCTGTGAATGCCAGTCTTCATATGCCGTGTTATGATAGCCTAAGAGCTGCTCTGATTTATGTAAGAAAACAATGGTGAAAGAGGGCTAAAAATGCAAAAGGCATAATTATAGCACACGTTTCCTGGCCATCATCTTTTTTTCCCCAGCCATAACACCTTTTCTCTAAAATGCAATGAGAAAAGGAGAGTGATTGACTGAAGTGTAGACTCAGGCAAGTAATCGATTTTTTTTTTGGTTTTCTGGAAATTTTGAAAAGTCAAAAAAATGCTTTAGGTCAAACACAATGTTTCATTTTGACAAAATCAAAAGGTTTTGTTTCATTTTAGACCATTTAAAAACATTTTTGAATGTTTAAAAATAAAATTACAGGAGATTTTGAAAGAAAGGAATTTCAAACCAAAAAATAGGAAAGTTTCATTTTTCAAAAAAAAAGTCAGAACAAAATATTCTGATATTTTTTTCTAAATAAACAATTTGGTAAAACAGGAATGAATTCATTAAATGTTTTTGTTGTTGTCAAATCTGCATTTTTTTGCCAAAAATGTTTAGCTGAAATTTTGCCTAGTTCTGGTTAGCAGTGCTTCTCAACCTACTTACCATTGTGGGACATATCCAATACTACCTATATGGCCCTGAGGATTTCATATGGGCCGCAGCTCTGTGCTTATTGGGCTGCAAGCGGCCCACAGGCTGCAGGTTGAGAACCACTGAATTAAAACGTTTATTTTTATTCTACACGTAGGAGGATCAGTGTAGGAACCTGACAAGCTGGTTCTAAGATCTGATTATACCAGTTGTGTGATACTAAATGGCAGCTGATCTAGCCTCTCATGTCCATATACAGTCTGCATTGTAAATCACAACAAACATTTACCATCTGATGCAAATGTCTGCCAAATGATGATGATTAAAGATAATACAGTTTTTTTTCTGTTATTCCAAATCAGTCTGATGGACACATTCTAGTGTTGCACTTAGTATCATTCACTCTTACAGAATCAGGTTCCAACCTGCACCCTTCACAATTAACAGGGCTCTTGGAGACATATTCTCACAACAGAAGAATATGACTTAATTTAGGCCACAATATTCAGGAAGATATAAATGTGCCAGCTGCCTCTACCCTAGCTGGATAATAACAGAGTTGATTGAGATGGCTGTAATTTATAAATAGCTAATCTCTCAGGGAATTAATAACTAGTTAATATGTAGAGATACTACACCCATTGCATAATTATAGTCTTTACACCATATAATTTTACCTCCTAAAAGAGCTCAAAATACTTATTGGATTTCTCTTGAGTATTTGTTCAAGGACTCCCGTCTGAACGGAGGGGGGAAAAATCAGAAAATTGTCTCTCTCAGTTCTGGAGGACCATGACATTCTATTTGTTAGTATGAATGGCTCTATTAGGATACATAGTATATTAGGATATCTAAGAGCAATATGACCTTCAAGTTTCTGATGCTTTCTCTTGAACTACAGTTCGAAAGCTCCAGTATTGCAGCTTCCTTACAAAATTGCAATGCACACAGTAAATGAGATTGTACTGCTGAAAATACTTCAGAGCTTATAAAAATACAGCATCAGAGTTTATAAATGTCATGGGATGCTATCATTTTCCTTCTCTGACAGGCTAGGGTCTAGATCTTACAGAGTTTTGCTTTTGAGTTTCAGAAATCCATATACGTTTAATATGAAGTTCGTACTACTGAAGAAGCACATGTATAGATGCCAAAATAAACGATTGCAACAGTACAATTGTTGGAACACACATTACACATCAAAGACTGATCCCTCCTTCACCACCCTGAAGGGCTTTAAACCAGTTAAACTGATGTGAGTTCTGCTGCTGAAAGAGGGGGGGAAGTAGTAGGAGGATTTGGGGACCCTGTGCTGGGGGGCCAGCATTCCAGGCATACCAGAAAGACTCAGACACTTTAAGGCCAGAAGGGACCATCATGATCATCTAGTCTGACCTCCTGCACAATGCAGGCCACAGATCATCATCCACCCTTTCCTGTAATGGACCCATAACCTTTGGCTGAGTTATGTTTTAAATCATGTTTTAAAGCCTTCAAGTTACAGAGAATTCACTATTTACACTAGTTTAAACCTGAAAGTGACCCATGCCCCATGTTGTAGAGGAAGGCAAAAAATCCCAGGGTCTCTGTCAATCTGACCTGGGGAAAAATTCCTTCCCGGCCCCAAATATGGCAATCAGTTGGACCCTGAGCGTATCAGAAAAACCCACCAGCTAGACACCCAAGAAATAATTCTCTGTAGTAAATCACCTATATATTTTTATTCTGGTCATATGTACACAATTGTATATTGTGTTTTATGAGATGGAATATATGGACCACGGTTGTTAACATAATGCAGTCAGTTTTCAACATTAAAGTGTTTAACAAGGGTCAGGATTTTAGCCTAAAGGACCTCAGCCTGCTTAGTTCCCTGGCAAATACACCAATAAACATCCATTTAACTTTTTATTAAAGAACAGAAAAGAAGTTAAAGTATTTGAAATGTAAAGTATTAAGTAAGGCTCTCATTTTAACAACATTCCTTGTGCCCTTAAGATGGAGAGAGTTGTAGAGGGAAAAGCCCTTTGTTCAACAACCTCTTAGATGGTATCAAAGATGGCAACAACTGTGCCTTTGGGGAAAAGAAAATGAGCTATCTGAGGTGGCCTGGAGCTCTTGCTGTTGTTTCTGTTGTTAAAATCCCATTCCGTATCATCCCAGGTGGTGTTTGGGATTCAGCTGGAGCCTGCAGAGGTGGTGATGTCATCTGGATCCCTCTCTCTGGCCTGGTCTGGTCAGGATTAGGATGAAGATTTGGAGTCCCAGGAGATGGTGAAGGCAGCAGCCATGATGGTGAAGCTCATTCCAATAGCCTCTGGCTGTTCTTCCATCTTTCTTTAATGATTTAAAAAAGGGAGTGATGGCTGGAATAGCCCATCCCCTCATAATTTTGTGCAACAATTAGGCCCTATATCTGATACACCAATTTGGTTAATTAATTTCTGGACCCACATTTTCTTGTTTACCAAGCATCATTTTAACACAGTTCTTGAATTATATCAGTGGGCCTCTTTGATTGGACTAATTTAGTCTGTCTCCCCTTTTCTACCTTTCCCACCAACACTTGTTATTATAAGTTATTATCACATATTATGAACTTTCCCGTGATTTTTTCATAGCTGAGCTCACAATTAGGGTACATTTGTAGGCCCAGTTATCACAACAGTCCTCTGACTGCTGGTATCTTCACTGTGATTCACTCTATGAATATAAGCCTGATTGCTTAAATCTTCCTCAAATATAGTATCTAGAGGACACCAAAAAGGAATAATGTGAACAAATCATCTTAATAACCTCCTTTTTGAAATGAGGCTTCCATTAGATAGCATGAACCTCATGGTCAATCAATACTTTTACTACACTGGTAAGATTGACTGCTCAACAGCACAGAGTTCACTGTAGAAGAGCATGAAAAGATGTGAAAAATGTCCCTATGCAGACTCCACACCATTTGCCATGCCTGTCATTTGATTTCCTTCAGGCATGGCTTCTCACTCAGATTTTGCTCCATGTTTGCTCTATGACATCAAATTTTGATATAGGAAAAGGAAATGAAGACATGTTTGGGCACTATAGCCTGGTGGATAAGGCCCTAGAGTGGGACTCAGGAGACCTGGAGTCAATTACTGGCTCTGACAGTGGCCTGCTGAGTGATGTTTGTCATCGCATTCGTATTGGGTATTGTTATGTAGTATGCAATGGAGTTTATGACACAACTAATGTCTTAGCTAACACTAGTGACAAACTAACCTGAAAGCATTAGTTTCCACAGTTTAAGCTAAAGAACCAGGCTCTATAGCTATAAAAGACTCACATCCTCTGTGGACTGGGCACAGAAGGTGCTATGTAAGACTCTGAGCAATGGGTTTCACAGACATTGGTACTCCATTTCTTCTTTGGAGATTTAGCTTGAATAATTGGAGAAGCTTTCTGCTCAAAACTCCCATAAGTCCTTTCTTGAAGGTCTGCCATGCCATTCATTATTGTTAGCATAATTGCTTGAAGAAGGATGCAGCATGTTATCCTCTCCTGTAGATCAATAATAACATGTGATAGAAGAGCCACTGTCCACTTACCAATTGGGAAAGGGTACCAGATTTTCAAACCTGTTTCCTGAACACAAGTGTCCCATGACAAGGCATTACTTTTATAGTGCTATTAAGTTAAACAAAAATATTTTATTAAAATTTCTGCATGACTGATTCTACAAAATATATTCCTTGGCCAAACAGCAACTGATACAGAATTTTAATTACTTATGTAGTTTACAATTAGCAAAGCTTTCCCAGGAGATCCAAAACTTTACAGGTTAATGGCACAGACTGTACTTCCTCTGAGCTGATTACATTCTGGTTTACAGTTACCAATTAAAGAAACCAATTACAGCTCCAAACTGTGTCAACACAGGCTGACCTAATTTGATCCTGGTTAATCAGTTACACAAACAAATTCTTTTTCTTGAACAAACTCAAATTAGTTTAAAGAACATCAAATGTGAATTCCTGACTACGCTTCAGCTATAAAAACTTAGCAAGGAAAAATATTTTAAATGATCCTATTGCAGTCCAAAATGAATTCTCAGCAAAGAAAATATTATGTGAGAAGAACACATTATCAAACATTTGTGATCTTTTTGTTATTATCTGCCATGACTCCCACACTGTAGTGTTCTATAAGAAGTAGTTAAGCATATCTTCAGTTTCACCATTGCTTCATTTAAAAGGACACTGACATGTAGATTTTAAAGTAGTGTTTAAAAGTTGGTAATGCTCTTTGAAGTTTAAAAGTAAAATTGGCAACTTCTTTTTTCCTGTATTATTAAAAGCCAAGTGTTCTGAGCCAACCTATTTATTTTTGGAAACTTTAAACTGAAATCAGCTGATTCACTTAGGCCTTTTACGCCTTTGTGGATCCATTTGCAGGGTCTTATCTGAAATGTAATAAATCCACTTTTATTTTTAATTCTCTTGTTGGATACTGTAACTTGGCTGTTGGTACATTTGTAATGCCAAATCAGACCATGAATGCTGAATGCCAGCTCTGGAGAGAAGGAACACAAAGTGGGAAGACATAGAAGAAGAAGGTCTCTTGAGTCAGGAAAGAAGAGAACTAGATAGTGAGGAGGGAGACCTAGGCACTGGAGACAAGATAAAGGCAAGGACTGTGGGAGGCATCAAGAAAGGGTCCTGTAGCTGAAGAAGAGATGGAAGGAGGAAATTGATCATCATAGGGGACAGGTAGGGATCTCTGAAGCTGGGGATTTGATGGAGTATGAGATTCAGGCAGCCAGGAGAAAAGGAACTATCATCCATGGCCAGGGCTGGGAGAAAGAAAGTCAAACTGTAGTAGTAGGATATAGATGAGATCCAGCTGCAGCTTAGTGGGGACTGGAAGGAGAAGGGAAGTCTCTGGAACCATCCCAGCTGGAGGGAGAAGGAGCTGATTATAGGTAGCTGGGAGCAACAGCCATTTTAATTATAGTGTTACCAGCCTATAATCTTTTAATTTTTTTTAAATAGATGACATTGTTATAAGCATCATTTCACTGTAACTGGAGAAGCATTTTTGGTAGTGCCAGTGTATAATTCTGCTGTCTATGGGCCTGAGTACATCAGCCTGCACCACAAGATCTGGGGAGCAATATGACACAGACTCCATGCAGCTTCTTCTTCCCTCATGGGGAGACCCAGGTATTAGCATAATAACACAGACCTCTCCCTGTCTACTTTTCATGCACTGGAACAAAGGGGTAACAGACTGAAAACACATCTTCTGAGCAGCACCATTCCACAAAATGTCTTTCTATCCCGAGCTGTGTTTCATGATAAATAGCACATAACTCCACAGGAATCAGAGAGTTAGTTTTGTTTCACTGAAGATGGATTTTTTATGTAAGCAACTTCATTATGGTCAGGATTCACAATATTGTAGTGCATTTCCACATTAAAAAGAGTGGTTGCAAATGTGCACTAAAAGAATATAAACCACAAATTTGTCCCATGCCTACTCATTATCTTCCCAAGGTCGGATGTCCTACCAAGGTGAGTGGATATTCAGATTCTCCCATTCCTCTATGTGTGCTCATCAGGACCCATATAGCATATGGTGTTTGAATGTGATAAATGACCACATGAATGTAAGCACAGTCAGGATGAGCTCTACCCTGACATCTGGTGGTGAGTTGTGGAAAGGGACTTCAGGGGCTGATCTTGTTTACATGGACACACCCACCCTGCCTAGCATGATGGACCGCTTGCCCAAATGGTCACTTTGGCTGCTGTGGGATCCCCAGTTTCTCTGTTGTTGGGGCAGGAGGAATGAAGTGTTGTTGCCCTGATTGTGTGAATCAAGGACAGTGGGCTTTTGTTATGATGGAGGGACTCGCCATCGGCTAGGCAGCACTCGCTGGGTGAGGGACATGGGTTCCAGGGCCTAGTGAATTAAGAGAGGCTGGGGATGGGTTTCTTGGTTGGGCCCGTTGGCCATAGATCAAGCATAGTACCTGGTAGTATGGGCCACCTGTGAGTGTCTGAGACACTGATTGTACCTCCTTCTCTCTCCACTGTAGGATATCAGAGCTAATGTTGAGTTCATTGGGAGTCTGGTTTCAGGCTGCTGAGCTGAAATCACTCTGGGCTAAGGGGGCAAATGAGCACTAAGGCTCCCCTTACTACAAGCTGAAATCGCTAAAGAGATAAAAGTATTATGAGCTGAAATCACTGAGCACTGTGTTAAGTAGTGGGGGAGCCTGAAGATAAATTGCTGAGCGGCTGGCGGAGCAGTTCATGGGGAAAGTTGGAGCGGCTTGCAGGACGGCTGCTGGAGCGGAGCTGCTGGCAGGGCGGAGCAGTTTGTGGGACAGCTGTAGCGGCTTGCGGGACAGCTGGCGGAGCGGAGTGGCCTGTGGGACGGCTGGCAGAGCAAAGCAAAGCCCCACGGAGGGGGAAGTCAGCTTCGAGCCACGTAAGGTGCCCCTTACCTCTCCCCTCCCCATTTCTGCCCAGACTGGGCTGGGGGTGTAGAACTCTGCAGATGAACTTTTGAACTCTGGGACTGGACTTTTGGGTTCTTGGACTTTTTGGGACTTTGGGTGACTTTTGGGTTGCTCAACTCAAGAACCAAAGGGAAAGGACATGGCCCAATTGGCCGGGGTGGATCTTTGCTCACAGTTTGGTTTATGAATCCTAGTTGCGGTGTTTTCCCAGTTTAATGCTTGTGTCGTTTACCTGCTGTTATTAAAGATTTTCTGTTACACCGAGGCTCTGTGCTTGCGAGAGGGGAAGTATTGCCTCTTTGAGGCACCCGGGTGTGTGTGTAAGATTTTCCCAGGTTACTGGGTGGGGGCTCGAGCCGGTTTTGCATTGCATTGTTGAGAAGGGAACCCTTATGTACTGAACCCGGCCCTTGCTGCTGTTAACTCATCCTGGCAGAAGGGTTACATGAAGAACAACCTGATGCTTTGTTTGGCTAATTCCTTCTATTTAGTACCTTTTTAAAAAAACTCTCAAATCTATTCTTTAGTTATTGCAGGATCTGTGTCCCACTGCTACCCATGTCTTCCAATAAATGTACTACCCAAGTCTCCTGGGAGTGAAGCTCAACACATCTGAGAAATATCTGGGTTGTTTTTTTTTCCTCAAGAGCTGGATGATTTACTTTAGGTATCATCATGAACCCTAATCTCTCAGAGTTTAGCAAACATTCACTAAGACTCACCATACTACATTGTTTTAAGTATTACTGAATAATGTTGAGGGTTAGTATGCCGAGATAAGTATACCCTATTGGAGCTAATAGTATTATACCTATTTTACAGATGTTTAAACATAGAAACATAGAGTTAAAGAAACAAACAGCAGGTCAGTGGCAATGTCAAAAATAGAACCTACACATAGTCCTCTGCCCTGACCGTGAGGCAACTCTTATTTGATGGATTTTTGAAATCTTTATTAGACATAATTTCAGAAAGAAAATTAATTGACTAGAGTGGTCAGAGCATAAATATTCTTGCAAATATTAAATATACTTCAGAAAGTGGCATTTATAAGGACAAAAAACAACTGTGAACAACATTATTTATTTCAATTAAAATACTACTGAAAAGAAAGTTAATCTTTTGGGGAATATTCTGGATACATAATTGCTTTTAATAACAAATTTATTTAAGGTTAAAGTATGTGCTGTTAAAAGACTGTAAAAAGAAAGTCAACATTTCACTGCTGAACATTAATTTACATAATAAAAATACCTTCCCAGTCGTTCTGCCCTATGCACTCTTGATCTCCACTAATCATATGAATTTGCTCAGAACAGGAGTAGCTTTAAAAATGGCAATAAGTACAATGAAAATTCAGTGTTTCAGTTTAAGATCTATTTTGTGATCAGCAAGACTCATCCATTCCCAATTATTGTACACATAAATGGTAAAAGCCAGAAGTCCTACTTATACCCTAACAAAAGACAAGGGTAATAAATCCAAGGACAAGAATGATTTCTTGACAAATAATATGGTGCATTGACTGCTTCTTTTATGTTAACCTATTCACAATGTTATTCCACAACATGAAACAAATGTTCTACAGAGCAATAAACTGCAACATAAAATTGCAGTTCAGCCTTTCAAAGAATTACTTCAGTCTGCAAATTAGTACTCTACTGATGAATCTGTTAATGGCCAAGGTACACTGACTCTTTGTGACATGTGCTTTGTATAATGCCCTACAACTTAATTGTCCTGTATAGTTCCCTGCTTCTATGTGTATCTCATGAACTGAAATTCACATTCTGAACTTCAGCCCTGTCACTGCAACTTTTTTTGTTTGTTTTGAGTATGTGTGTGGTTTTTTAAACTGGAACAAGTAAATCTGATTTGAGACACCGAGGGAAAGATTTCCTAGCATTTTATTAATGGTCTGATTCAAACCCCTTGGAAGTTAATGGAAAGACTCCTATTGACTTTAATGGCTTTGGCTCAGGCCTCAGATGAGAAGTTTGGAGGCAAATGCAGCCGGTGCACCTATTGTTTCATCACTATGTTCATTCAGCCAGGGAGTGGAATCATATTCCTCCTGCAGAGCAAAACATATCTTTCTGAATATACACTAGAGGGTGGGAAGCCAATATACTTGGGGGCTGATTCTCCTATCATTTAGGGCCTGATCGAAAGACTGCTGAGGTCAATAGGAGTCTTTCCATGGATTTCAATGTGCTTTGATCTAAGAATCTTGCATCAGTTTTATCTCTCTCTCTGTAACTCCATTGACTACAAATTAATTGCTTCTGGTTCGTGGCAGTGTAATTGACAAAAGAATCAGGGTCTTAATGGCCACAACTATGATGGTTATCAACAGTATGTTGTCAAAATTGTGACATTTGGATATGTTCACATCTAATCTGTTCAAATGGCCACATAAACATTTTCAATTGAAAGACAGCTTTTTGTTGTTGTTGGGTTTTTTGTTTTGTTTTTGCGTTGTTTGTGCATTGATCTTGCAATTTATGTTAAATTCCATTAACCTTCAGTGTGACTTAAGTTATTTAGGAGCTTGAATCCCATTGGAACTTAGGTTCCTAGGTCACTTAGATACATCAGAAATTTTTACCAGTGTAAGTAAAGTGAATTTCACCTTCAGATACCAAAATATATAAGTTACCAATAAAGTACAAGAGTAAACTAAAATATTAGAATGAAACTTTGGTCTTCAAACCCCTTGTATCGTCCAAAGAACACATTAAGTATAATTCTCCAATGTCTTTTTTTTTTACTTGTTTTTCCTCCCAGAATAAATATTTTTTTTCAAAGCTTCAATGTGACCACCTGAAACGTGTAGGGAAACATTAAAGTTAACAGTTAAGTGATCATTACCAGTGTAGTACAGCCAGTAGATTTGCTGTTATCGTGTGTTTAAAATCTGCTTTAAAGACCAGGGGGAAAACTTAACAATGACATCTAAGATTTGTGTACATTCTGCAATAAATAATGTACACTTGGCCAAAACTGAAATGTGTTTATATAAAACACTATTAGAATTAGGTAATTAAGCTTCAAGTACTGCTCAACTTTTCTTATTTCCAGTTGTTGCTCAAGATAGTGTCTTGAAGATAAGCATTCATGGTCATATCTGTAATGAAAATTTGACATTTTAATTATGATTTGAAATGAACTTCCCAGAAACAATGTTTTCTACAAAAACATTTGAGACTATTTTCTCACTCAGATCTTCTGCACAGTTAGTTTAAAATCCATTCTATTATTATCATGACGCATGAACCAATAAAGTCTGATAAAAATCAGTACAGACTTTTAAAAATGTATTGTTTCAAGCGAAGTAAAAAGAGATTATGGAGTAATCCTTACTAGAATTATTATTACATCTTGGTTTTTTTGCTATGGAGTGCATGTCATAGCGCTTGTGATCATCCACAAATCGAGAGAGGCATATGGCAACATGGAATGCTGCACTGCATCCACATTTATGCAGATTGAGTAGTCCTGGCATTCTGTGCGACTGGTGAAGAGGAGCTCCGGCTGCAATTCTGTGCCCTATTCCTAGACTGGCAGGCGAATTTCAACTTCCCAACAATTCTGTATTCCTCTGAATTGCATACATGGATTCTATGCAGGTGGAGTGGGTTTCAGCCTCTTCAAAGTGTTTCTTATCTTTTGCAGTCTCAGTGTACTGACTTGAGGCACACTAAACTGTACATCTTCAAATACTGTGAAATATATTGAATCTGGATTATATCTGCCCAATGCCAAACTATTCTGATAGAAGTAAAATCCTTCAGAGTGTGTCCCAAATCTATATAATGTTCTTGCATCCTAATATTTATATTGGGAGCTATCTAACTATTAGATGTATGGGGAGAGTACATGCATTGAGTTATCTCCCTGGAGGCTTCACAGCTAAGGATTTCCAAGAGTCATAGTTATTTCTTCCAATTTCAGTTGTATTTTATGTTCACAAAAGCGTATCCCTGTATCTGATATTTTTTTGGCTGGATAGCATTTGTACTACTTATGTACTATATTATACTCAGCAGTGTATATTGTTTCTGATACTGAGAGCTGTAATACAAAGAGGAATTTCACAATTTTTCACAATGTTTACAGTACCATGTGCCCTGCAGTTAAGTCAAAGACTCAACAAGGAATTTAAGTATGTGCCTAAATTTAAAAATGCAATGGGATTACTTGCATACTTAAAGTTCAGTACCTTGCTAAATTGTTCCCTAATCAGTAGAGGGAAAATATTTGTATGCATGCCAGTATCCAATTTTTCTTTTTCTCCCTTTTGTGTGTGTGCATGCATGCACATGTGTGTTTTGGTTTTTGACAACTATAAAATTTGAACTGTAAAATCAGAATTTTGTCAAAAAAATCTCAATGAAAGACAGAATTATTTTTCAATGAAAATCACTACAGAAAAAGAACCAATTTTGCAACCAACTCTATTTAAAACATAAAATTAGGAATTACTGCTATGAGGTATGGTTTTACTATGCTGTCTTCATGTCTCATGTTACAGTTTTCTTCTCATTCCTCATCATCGTGTTTGTCTGCAGTGCCGTTGTGCCTTTCACAAGAACATAAGACCTGCCATACTGGGTCAGACCATAGTCCATCTTGCCCAGGACACTAGCTCTGATAGTGGCCTCTACCAGATCATCAGGGAGAGTGTACAGGACAGGGTAATTATGGATTGCTCCATCTCTGTCTTCCATTCCCCACTTCAGATAGTCAGAGAGTTAGGATCACTTCAAGCATTATCTTTTCTAGTAACTATTGATGGATCTATCTTCCATGAACTTACCCAATTCTTTTTGGAACCCGGTTATACTTTTAGCCACCATAACATCCCATGGTAATGAGTTCCACAGGTTAGGTGTGCATTTTGTGAAAAAGTACTTTCTCTTTTTTGTATTATACATGATGCCTATTAATTTCATTGAGTGCCTCTTATCATCTGCTTCACTTCCAAGGGATGAAGATCAGGCCCTATCCTCGTTAGTTGGGTACCTCCATTAGTGTAAGATATATCTGAAGAGATATTTGCCATACTGTAGGTAGCTATTAGGTCCACTTAATATTAAATATTGTCTTTAGGTTTTTTTGCAATTTTTACAAAATATAAGTATGTCAGCTACAAATCACCAGTCACTACTGTTGATTCAGAGAATTTTGTTTAAAAGGTCAAAACTGGAATTATCCATCTGGTTTCTTATGTATCCATCCAGTCAAGGTCTGTGCACTTTCTGTCTCTGTATCCACAACATTTCTTTAAAAAGCTTTACTTTGTGGGACATCACAGCTCTATTTGCTATATCAAAGTTACATGGTTTTACTAAAAAGAAAACAAGAAAAATACCTGTGGCACCTTAGAGACTAACAAATTTATTTCAGCATAAGCTTTCGTGGGTTAAGAACCCACTTCATAGGATGCATGGAATGGAACATACAGTAATCAGATATTTATACATTCAGAGAAACTTGAAAAGGTGGGAGTGTCTATATCAATGTTAAGAGGCTAATTAATTGAAAGGAACTGTTATCAGAGAAACTTTTGAAGTGACAATCAACATGGCCCATTACATTACAGACAGTTGACACAAAGGTGTTAAGAGTTTTTTAAGGAGGGGAAATAAATTCAATTAACGTAATGACCAAGCCACCCACAGTCAATATTCAAGCCTAAGTTAATGGTATCTAGTTTGCATATTAATTCCAATTCAGCAGTTTCTCGTTGGAGCCTATCTTTGAAGTATCTGTTGCAAAATAGCCACTTTAAAGTCTTTCATTGAGTGATTAGAGAGTTTGAAGTGTTCACCTACTGGCTTTTGAATGTGATGATTCTTGATGTCAGATTTGTGTCCGTTTATTCTTTTGCGTAGAGACTGTCCAATGATTTTACTAGTGTCTGATACAAACCAGTAAAAGTTACTCTAAGAACTAAAGCAGCCTGATCTTATTTATCTTAGTTTCCTGTAATCATCTGTAGTCAGCAAGACCTCAGTTTTCTGAGGAAAGGGCAGTTATGAGTAACAGCTTGTCAGTATTAAAGGTTTTGCATTGCTTACTGTTTACTAGAAGGAACATTGAGTTGAGACTCTCTGCCAGTGTGTGATTCAATTGTACACAGGATCTCAGATGATTTATTGGCTGATATTCTCTAGTGACAGATGGGTCATGTAAATTTGTGTCTCCACTATGCTTTTCTGGGTAAGGATTTATCTAACACAAGCCTTTTCTGCAGCCTGAAGCTTTAGAGACTGACTATTTTTTTTTCTGAGCTGTATTAAATTTTCACTGATACAAGTTCTTTTAAATTTAGGAGAATTGCCCCATAATACAAATTTAACTAGATGCAGTGGTACATGAAGTTTGTAATTTATGTTCTTGCTATCCATACAGTCATTAAAGTGTGGGACTTTAAATCATCTTGATTATATCTGTAGCCTCTTGCAAAAAAAAAATGAAGGCAAAGTTAAAAATGACTATTGTGTGATACTAAAATTAAGATGTTAACTTGCAGTTGCAGCAAGTGGAACTTGTTAATGTTTTTCACTCAGTGACTGATAGTGCACAATGCTATCTTGGCTAAAATATGCTCATTGCTTCAGGGAGAAGTTGAAATGAGAAAGACGGATACTTGGGAGTAAGCAAGGAGGGTGGGAGGAAAGGGGATTTAGCCACTCAACACTCAACAGCACAGCACCTAACTTTTAGGCACTCTGCTTCCTATTGGAATTCACAAGCCTGAGTTATGCCCCCAGGTCTCCCTGTACAATGCATGGGCAGTGTTAGGTGCATGAAAAAGGGATTAATAAAACTCAGCACACTGAGCATGGAACCACCTATTGTACCCCGTAGGAAATGCCAAGGAAAGGGGTGGGGTCTAAGCCCCACACCTAAAAGAGAGTTAAAAGTCTAAATTCACGCTGGAGGGAGGTGCTTATCTCCACTTACGATTCATGGCTGTGAACTGTGTCCTGGAGATAGGCACGTAAACAAGGTCAGTCCTTTCTCAAGGAAAAACAGAGGATGAGGTGCCTCCCCATAATCTTTAGCCTAGGGGTTAGGACACTCAGGATTCAAGGGATTCTAGTTCAATTCCTTCCTCTGCATGATGTGGGCTCCCAGCTCCCAGGAGTGTGCCTTAGCTACTTGGCTATGGCTATTCAGGCATAGGAATTTCTCAATCTCTCCTGTTAAAACTCTTCCACTGTGTATAAATAACTTAATATTCATTGGGACAGCTAGTGAGATTGACTCTATAGCCCACTGAGTAGGGCACTCAGCCAGAAGGTAGGAGACCTAGATTCCAATCCCCTTCCTCCAATGAATATGTAACAGGAGAGCTGAGAGAAAATTCCCCCTAGCCCAGTGGTTATGGAACTCACCTTGGTGCTAGGGAGAGAGACATTCAACTCTTTGATCCAAATCAGGTAAAGGGGGAGAAATTGAACTCAGATTTCCCATGTACTCTAGCCACAGGGCTAAAAGGTTGCAAGGAGGGCTCCACCTTCTGGCAGGTGAGATAGGACAGGGAATGGCTCTTGTGTGAATCCTAGAATGAGGTTAAAAAAAGCCCAGGAATACTTGTGGCACCTTAGAGACTAACAAATTTATTTCAGCATAAGCTTTCGTGGACTACTGAGGCAGCTGAGTGTATGACCAGCCGCCAAACTTAGACAACTCAGGGACTTTAATGCCAGAAACTTAGGTAATCGGGGGACTTTAGGCACCTACAGAGTTAGGCAGAAGGTAAGGGGTAGGTGGGGGGTTTGAATGCCAAAGGCTCCTAAATGTTAGATGTAGGTGCTTTAAGTGGCAGTTAGGCACCTGAGTCCCCTTTGTGAATCTCACCCTGGAGTCTTCAAAGAGAAAGCTAGGCAAAACATTTATAATACAGGTTTCAGTGTAGTAGCCGTGTTAGTCTGTGTCAGCAAAATGAAAATAAGAAAGAAAAACTTGTAGCACCTTAGAGACTAACAAATTTATTTCAGTATAAGCTTTCGTGGGTTAGTACCCACTTCATCGGATGCATGGAATGAAACATACAGTAGACAGATATTTATACAGTCAGAGAAACATGATAAGGTGGAGGTGCATAGACCAACCTTAAGAGGTTAATTAATTGAGAGGAACCATAACAGCAGGGGAAGAAAAACCTTTGAAGTGATAAACAAGATGGTCACACAGGTGTGAATGAGGATCGTTAACTTAAGGGAAATAGATTCAATTAACGTAATGGCCAAGCCATTCGAGGTCCTTATTTAATCCTGAGGTAATGCAATCTAGTTTGCATATCAATTCGAGTTCAACAGTTTCTCTTTGAAGTCTGTTTTTCGAGTTAATCTGTCGCAACACTGCTACCCTCAAGCCTGTCAGTGAGTGATTAGGGAGGTTGAAGGGTTCTCCTACTGGTTTTTGAATGTTATGATTCCTGATATCAGATTTATGTCCATTTATTCTTTTGCGTAGAGACTGTCCGGTTTGGCCAATGTACATGGCAGAGGGGCATTGCTGGCACATGATGGCATATATCACATTGGTAGATGTGCAGGTGAATGAGCCCCTGATGGTGTGGCGCATGTGATTAGGCCCTGTGATGGTATCACTTGAATCGATATGTGGACAGAGTTGGCATCGGGCTTTGTTGCAAGGATACGTTCCTGGGTTAGTGTTTTTGTTGTATGGTGTGTGGTTGCTGGTGAGTATTTGCTTCAGGTTGGGGGGCTGTCTGTAAGCAAGGATTGGTCTGTCCTCCAAGATCTGTGAGAGTGAGGGATCATCTTTTAGGATAGGTTGTAGATCTTTGATGATGCGCTGGAGAGGTTTTAGTTGGGGGCTAAAGGTGACGGCTAGTGGTGTTCTGTTATTTTCTTTTTTGGGCCTGTCTTGTAGTAGGTGACTCCTGGGTACTCTTCTGGCTCTGTCAATCTGTTTTTTCACTTCAGCAGGTAGGTATTGTAGTTGTAAGAATGCTTGATAGAGATCTTGTAGGTGTTTGTCTCTGTCTGAGGGATTGGAGCAAATGCGGTTGGATTCTGTGTGGACTCCTCCTGAAGGTCGAAACAACAAATTGGACTTCTACATAGACTGCTTCCGTCGCCGTGCTCGAGCTGAAATTGTAGAATAGCAAAATCACTTGCCCCATAACCTCAGCCGTGCAGAACACAATGCCATCAACAGCCTCAGGAACAACTCTAACATCATAATCAAAAAGGCTGACAAAGGAGGAGCTGTCGTCATCATCAATAAGTTGGAATATGAACAAGAAGCTGTCAGGCAGCTCTGTAACTCCACATTCTACAGGCCTTTATCCTCTGACCCCACTGAGGAGTACCAAAAGAAACTACACCATCTGCTCCAGAAACTCCCTGGAAAAGCACAAGAACAAATTTGTACAGACACGTGCCTAGAACCCCGACCAGGGGCATTCTATCTGCTACCCAAGATCCATAAACCTGGAAATCCTGGACGCCCCATCATCTCAGGCATTGGCACCCTAACAGCAGGATTGTCTGGCTATATAGACTCTCTCCTCAGGCCCTATGCTACCAGCACTCCCAGCTATCTTCGCGACACCACTGACTTCCTGAGGAAACTACAATCCATCGGTGATCTTCCAGACAACACCATCCTGGCCACTATGGATGTAGAAGCCCTCTACACTAACATTCCACACAACGATGGACTACAAGCTGTCAGGAACAGTATCCCCGATACTACCACGGCTAACCTGGTGGCCGAACTTTGTGATTTTGTCCTCACCCACAACTATTTCACATTTGGGGACAATATATACCTCCAAGTCAGTGGCACTGCTATGGGTACCCGTATGGCCACACAGTATGCCAACATTTTTATGGCTGACTTAGAACAACGCTTCCTCAGCTCTCGTCACCTAACACCCCTACTCTACTTGCACTACATTGATGATATCTTCATCATTTGGACCCATGGAAAAGAAGCCCTTGAGGAATTCCACCATGATTTCAACAATTTCCATCCCACCATCAACCTCAGCCTAGACCAGTCCACACAAGCGGTCCATTTCCTAGACACCACTGTGCTAATAAGTGATGGTCACATAAACACCACCCTATACCGGAAACCTACTGACCGCTATACTTACCTACATGCTTCCAGCTTCCATCCTGGACACACCACACGATCCATTGTTTACAGCCAAGCTCTAAGATACAACCGCATTTGCTCCAATCCCTCAGACAGAGACAAACACCTACAAGATCTCTATCAAGCATTCTTACAACTACAATACCCACCTGCTGAAGTGAAAAAACAGATTGACAGAGCCAGAAGAGTACCCAGGAGTCACCTACTACAAGACAGGCCCAAAAAAGAAAATAACAGAACACCACTAGCCGTCACCTTTAGCCCCCAACTAAAACCTCTCCAGCGCATCATCAAGGATCTACAACCTATCCTAAAAGATGATCCCTCACTCTCACAGATCTTGGAGGACAGACCAATCCTTGCTTACAGACAGCCCCCCAACCTGAAGCAAATACTCACCAGCAACCACACACCATACAACAAAAACACTAACCCAGGAACGTATCCTTGCAACAAAGCCCGATGCCAACTCTGTCCACATATCGATTCAAGTGATACCATCACAGGGCCTAATCACATGCGCCACACCATCAGGGGCTCATTCACCTGCACATCTACCAATGTGATATATGCCATCATGTGCCAGCAATGCCCCTCTGCCATGTACATTGGCCAAACCGGACAGTCTCTACGCAAAAGAATAAATGGACATAAATCTGATATCAGGAATCATAACATTCAAAAACCAGTAGGAGAACCCTTCAACCTCCCTAATCACTCACTGACAGGCTTGAGGGTAGCAGTGTTGCGACAGATTAACTCGAAAAACAGACTTCAAAGAGAAACTGTTGAACTCGAATTGATATGCAAACTAGATTGCATTACCTCAGGATTAAATAAGGACCTCGAATGGCTTGGCCATTACGTTAATTGAATCTATTTCCCTTAAGTTAACGATCCTCATTCACACCTGTGTGACCATCTTGTTTATCACTTCAAAGGTTTTTCTTCCCCTGCTGTTATGGTTCCTCTCAATTAATTAACCTCTTAAGGTTGGTCTATGCACCTCCACCTTATCATGTTTCTCTGACTGTATAAATATCTGTCTACTGTATGTTTCATTCCATGCATCCGATGAAGTGGGTACTAACCCACGAAAGCTTATGCTGAAATAAATTTGTTAGTCTCTAAGGTGCTACAAGTTTTTCTTTCTTATTTTCATTTATAATACAGTCTTTTCTGTGCAAATTAAACATATTTTGATGCTGGTAACAAAACATAGTGAAGAGCTGACCAATGTTAAAAATGTCATGTGTATTCTCAGGAGGAAAAAAATTAGAGGCAAAAAAGTTTGCCTTGTTTTGTTCTGCTGTATGGACTTAGGTGGCATATATGGGCTACATGTGGTAGCTTAACATTAAACAGTGTTGAACAAGGTTCGGGATTTGGTACAAAGAGTCTTATGTTTAGAACCATGGGAACCTTTTATTAAAGATACAGAGCAGAAGGAAAAAGTTAAAAGCATTTGAAATGTAAAATATTAAATAAGACTTTAATTTTAACAACTAAACTGGAGAGGGTTTTTAAAAGGAAAAAGCTACCTGGTATCAAATGTGGTAATAACTGTCCTTTTGGGGGACAAGAGAAGATGTTACTTGAGATGGACTGGAGCTGTTGATCATAGAATCATAGAATCTCAGGGTTGGAAGAGACCTCAGGAGGTCATCTAGTCCAACCCCCTGCTCAAAGCTCCTGTTTCATCTCAGGTGTTGTTTGGGATTCAGCTGGAGCTGATAGGAGTGGTGATGTTGTCTGGATTCCTCTGTCTGGCTGAGTTTGTTCAGGACATTTATTTCTTGTCTCTCTCCCATTCCTGCCCTCAACATGGCCAGCTGCATGAGCCCATGCAAAATGTAAAAACTCAGTAGGAATAATAATGTATGTGGTAAAAATTCTTAAAAACTAAATAACTCCCTCCATCCTTGTGAAACTAAACACAGACACAAGTGCTGCCAAAGTCAACAGATTGAATCAAATTTAGATTTTTTGGGGGGGCGGGGGAAGCCGTTTTTGGCTTATGGGAAACCAAACAAACTATAGGATAATGTCAATGAAATCAGAATACCTCATTTTCTGAATGTTTATATCTCCCAATTGCATTGTCTATGTAAGCAGAATCAAGATGAGCTCTACCCTGACATCTGGTGGTGAGTTGTGGCGAGTTGTGGAAAAGGACTTCGGGGCTGATCTCGTTTGCATGGGAACACCCACCCTGCCTAGCATGATGGGACTGCTTACCCAAATGGTCACTTTGACTGCCGTGGGATCCCCAGTCTCGTTGTTATTGGGGCAGGACAAATAAAGTATGGTTATCCTGGTTAAGTGAATCAGGGACAGTAGAAATGTACCTCGCATTTTATGATGGAGGGACTTGCCCTCAACTAAGTAGCACTCGTTAGGCAAAAACCCAGTGAATTGAGAGAGGCTGTGGACAGGTATTTGTACCTGGTAGTGTGGGCTCCTTCTGAGGGCTCAAAACATCACTTTGACCATGCTATCGTGTAATAACAGAGCTAATGTTGACTCAATTAGGAGTCCTGTTATATGCTGCAGAGCTGAAATTACTGTTACCTATGTCTAAGCATTAGATCTACTTTGGGCTAGTGGTGCACCAGCACTGAGGCTCCCCTACTACCAGCTGAAATCACTAAAGAGCTAAAGTCACTAAGATCTGAAATCACTGAGAACTGTGTTAAGTAGTGGGGGGACCTGAAGATATATTGGTGAGTGGCTAGTAGGACGGCTAGCAGAGAGGCGTGGCTAGCAGGACGGCTAGTGGAGAGGAGCTGCTTGTGATGAAGGCTGCAGCAGAACCCCATGGAGAGGCAGAACAGTTGGCCGTCGGAGCACATAAGGTTCCCCTTACCTCCCCATTTTCACCCAGGCTGGGAGGTAACCTCTGCAGATGAACTTTTGAACTTTGGGGCTGCACTGATCAGGAACAGAAGCTGTGGGAGGAGTGACTTTGTGTTGCCTGACTCAAGAACCACTCTGGGGCTGCACCGACCAGGGACAGAAACTTTTCGGTTGCTGGACTTTTGGGACTTTGGGTGACTTTTGGGTTGCTGGACTCAAGAACCAAAGGGAAAGGACACGGCCCAATTTGCTTGGGGGGTGGGTCTTTTTGCTCATGGTTTGTGTTACGAATCCTGTTTGTGTTGTTTCCCCAACATAATGCCGCATTGTTTCTCTCTGTTGTTAAAAGGCTTTTGCTACACTCAGACTCTGTGCTTGCGAGAGGGGAAGTATTGCCTCTTAGAGGTGCCCAGTGGGGTGGTATGTATTTGTCCCAGGTCACTGGGTGGGGGCTCAAGATGGTTTTGCATTGTGTTATTGGAACTGAACTCCTAGATACTGAACCTGGCCCTTGTTTCTGCCAACTCTGATGGGAAGAAGGGTTGCATCTATTTTGTTTTAAGCCATTCTAGAAAACTTCTATTTGAAAATAAAAGAATCAGATAAAAGTTTTCAGAAGGATTGATTTAACTTTGTTGGCATTGGGTTGTATTATATAACTATAATGAAAGACTTGTTTCAAACTTTAATTAATGAGAGAATATTACTTGTACGCAATATTGAACCATCTGAATTAGTACTTCTTTAAAATTATAAGTCAGTTTGTAAAAATGAACAAGAAAAAGCCACCAAAAGCAGTAGAATTAACCAAACATGATTCAAAAAGAGCTGGAGAATATAAATGAAACTTTCAGAATGAAAGTGATCCAATGTCTATCCACTACTAGGAGAAATTATTTTGCAACTTGTTTGCACACTTTGAAATTTTCAATCAATTTAATGATTAATCAGGTTTGTACCAAAGGTATTTGTAGAACCCACTCAAAATCAGATTGGTATCTAGCATAATATATGTGCAATTAGCCCAGTTCTGTGCACTTTTGCAAACTTAGGCTGAAGTAGTTCACACAGTCCTATCCTTTCCGATGATGTCCCCATCATGGCCCAGATACATGAAAGTACTTATGTGCCTAAATCCCAGACTTAGACAGCTAAATATTGAGTTTAGGTATCTACGGCCCAATTTTGGCTCCACAGCAATTCACAAACTCCCATAGAACCCAGTAGGCACCTAAACACACTCATCACCTATGTTTTCGAGGTGAAAGTTTCCTTGGCACCGCTTTCTGCCTTTGAGCATGTGCACTGCTGCCTCCATCTAGGCACCCAGATGCCTAATCCCCAGAGCATTCTCACTCTCTCTATCTCTGGCCTCATGACTATTTAGGAATTTATACACAGTGGAATGGTCATTGGGCAGGGCGGGGGAGAGAGGGAGAGAAAGAAAAAGACCATGTAACCTGGTGGCGTGGGCATCCACCTGCAACGTGGGAGACCCAGAGTCCAGTCCCCCTGCTCCAATCACTGTTTCATTATTTATCTGCAGTGGAACAGCTTCAACAGGATAAAATCGTGCATCAGAATATCCATATCTCAGTGCTTTCAGCCTGCTCATGAGAGGTAGGAGACTGCCTCTGGTAGTGAGGATGTAACTAAATTGGGCCTCCCACATCCCAGGCAAGTGCTGTAATCACTGATCTGAAATATTAAAGGCAGGCACCACCACCTCCTCTGACCATTTAGTGTGGAGGACTGCCCAACTTGATCCCGCATGAGGCACCTTAGCCAAGTGACTCCAGGTGGCAGGTTCCTGTTCATGCATTGCTAAGCAGAGAGAGCTGCCTCTCTGCAGCCCAGATTTAGGCACCTATCTCTGATGGAGGGGCAGGACTTAGCATGCATCTCTGTCATCAGCATTTCCCATTGGCTAGCTCCCATGGGCAGCCCTGCACCTAGAGTGCTGGTCTTCTTGATCACATTCTAAGATGCCTATATCTCGCCATTCATTATGTATGGAGATTAGGCACCTAAGACAGGCTTTGTGGATCGATAATGTTTCTGTGATTTTTTAGGCACCTAAAAGGTAGATGCCGTGATGCTCAGCATTACAACATCTAAGGTATGTCTATACTTAGAACTGGAATATTTGCACTTGCTCTCATCAAGCTAGCATGCTAAAAGCAGTAGTAAATCTTCAGTAGCATGGGCAGTGGCAAGCAGTGGCATGGGCTAGCTGCCCCAAGTACAAACCTGCATGGACCCAATGGGTACATAACTGGGGCAGCTAGTCTGTGTCAACACTCCCCACTGCCTGTGCTACAACAGCTGTACTATTTTTATCATGGTAGCTTGAGGAGAGCTAGCACAAATATGTCTACATTAGAGGAAATCATGACCCTAGCTCCAAGTGTAGACATCCCTTTCTGGATCCCATCCCTAGTGACCAGGTGACGAGGAGGAAATTGGCATTCCTTTCCAGCCTTGTGGAAATTACTAAGAAATAATAATAATATAGTCTTGGGTTACATTATCTTTTCTAGAGAGCACCATCTAGACAGGGATCACATTGTAACAGGGGTGGGTGTGACACTGTATGGGATATGGGAGAAACTTTATGATATTTTGATACCAATATTATAAAATTGCAAGGAATCTGACTAGATATGTCATGTAAGGTATCTGTGAAAATGTTATGATTTGCCAAGTATGATGATCTTGTTTATATGTATATATCACCTTTGTACTGTAAGTAATAGATATGCATGGCATATCTGTATTTCCAAACTTGTGCTGTGTTTCTGGGTGACACCCCCAGACAGACTGGCATCAGCACTGCCTAACCTGTTCAATGGCCCATCAAAAAGCATCAGCTATAAAATTAATCCATTGAAAGAAGGCAGGGGCTACACCTTATGAATCAGCAAGACATGTAGGGGCATGCCTGTGGACAGAGAACTCTAAGGCTTTTCCATGCCATGTGCGGTGAAGCTTGTGTTTGGGGAAAAGGAAGTACCAGCCACATGGCAAAAGAATATAAAAGGCCACTGCATCATTTCCATTTTGTCTTCATTCCTTCTTCTTACCTCTGGAGTAACTTTGCTACAAACTGAAGCTCTGAATAAAGGACTGAATGACCCATCCAAGATGTGGATGTGATCCAGAGGGACTTTCAAGACAGCAAACTCACCAATATTGCTAAGAACCAGATATATGGACTTTGACGTCTCAGTATGTATCTGAGTGCTTTATCATTTACCAACTATCTTCTTGTTCTTCCTTTTTTCCTTATAATAAACCTTTAGTTTTGGGCACTAAAGGATTGGCTGGCAGTGTGATGTTTTGGGTAAGATCCAAACTAATATTGACCTGGTAACATGGCTGACTCTTTGGGGTAAGAAGAACATTTTGTATATGTGAGCAGAGTTTTTAAATAACTTATCACTATACTGGACCTAGGTGCGGATTGAGAGCCAGAGAACTGGAATGCAATAAAGGGGACTGTTGATTTATGTTTTTAGCTTCTCGATAACCAGCGTGGGAATCAGAAGCACAGTTTGTGAATGGTTGTTAAGTTTAACTTCAGTGTAAACCACCAGTTGGGGAGTGTCTGTGCTTCCTTTTGCAGCCTGCCCCGACCTTGGCATTTTCAGCGTGGGCTGCCCCAAGCACCCTGGGTCACAGGGGGCTTCTGGGATCAGGGAATAGGAACTCACAGGGCCTACAGCTGATGTTCAGATACAGGGCCTTTTGCACGAATGGGTTCAATAAAACTACTTAGATACTTAAAGTTGAGCACATCCCTAAGTGCCTTACTAAACTGGCTAAAGAACACCTAGACTATTAATTCCTTTAAAACAGTTCAGTTACTCAGGGTAACTCATTCCTCTTAATATCATATTATGATGGCATGGCTAGATTTTCAAAGGAGTTTCCACCTTCCATTGAAGCAGCTAAATGCAGTACCTAAATTTTCAGAATTGCTCATCACACAAGAACTCCTATTGCTGACATACATTCCAAAAACAACTTCAGGGAAGCATCTAGCACTGTTGCAACCATAGATACACAGATATAAACTAAATATTAAATACTTTACATTACTTAAGAAGCTGAGCTTCATAAAAACATTCCACTTTCTGATGAAGATTCCAGCAAAAAGTGCTGATACATACTGTACTGTAGATTATTTTGTTTAGAGTGGTTCTAAATGAGATAATAAAGCTAAGCAAGTGTTCATTTTACATTGATTGTTTTCATTCTTTATAACTGAAAATTAGCTTGCTGGCTCATTACTGAGTCATTCTTTCAGTTTCTTTTGCTAAACTTTTTACTGGATAAAAATAAATGAAAATGAAGTTAACAGAAAAAAGAAGCATTAGTAAATGTACAGAGATTTAATAAATAAGTGAAACAAAAGGCTAAGAAGCTCTTTCATTTGTAACTAAGATGTTATTAACTGGTACTGACATTATATTTAGGTTCCAGTTTTGCAATCAGTATTCAAACTGATATTCAAGTGCTCCATGTGAATAAGGATTGAGGAGACCATACTAGTTAATAAGTACATAGACCTTGTCACTTTAAAAAGTCAGTCCTCAGAAGAGTCTTCAAAGGTATATTATTTTGGCATTATGTGTTGTTTTATTTGTGGATGTAGGTGTAAACTGTGGGCAGAATCTACATCAAATTAATTATTCAGTTCAGAAAAAAAAAAGTATTGACTAATTTAGGAGTGAGAACAGAAAAGGTAAATGATTTACATGGGGATGCGTACTGACAAATCCAAGGACAGAGTTTCAATTTCTAATCCTGAATTCCTCATTCTCAGTTCTATGCACAGTCCTGACAAACTGCCTTTTAAAAAACCTCTTAACAGCATAAACTGCCATGAATTTGAAGTAATGTCACCTAATTTTCCTCATAGCTAAATAAAAACCAAGAAAGAAGGATTTTTTAAATGTGATAATTGCTGAAATTCGCTTATCAGCCTGACTCTACCAACTCATATTCAACATGAGTTGCACTAGTTGTAACCTCTTTTATTTCAATAAGACTATCTTTATAATTAATAAAACTCATCTTGAGTATGGATTGCAAATTTGGGCCCTTTATTTCTATTGTCACAATGTAACTGCCCCTCCCCCCCCCCCCAGGTGGTCCCTGGGGAGAGCACCAGCGTTATATATTGCTAAGGCTTTTATATGTAGTGGAAAGGATGTTGGGATGGGTTAAAGTGGAGTGAAAGATTTCTTTGCAGGGTATGAGAGGCCAAAGGGGTGGGGGGGGGGGGGGAGGGAGGAGAGGTTAACTAGACGCCTCAGCTCAGTCCAAAGATAAGACGCTGGCTCCAGTCCAAGGTCACTGCACTTTAACAAACTCTATGCAGCCAAGAAGCCTACAGACGTATCTGTATCTCACCCAACCCCAGCCAACTGTAAGAAAAGAGAAGTAAACTGAACAAGACTGGAGGGGATTGCAAAAACTAGTGAGACAGTGAAGGCCAGCAAGGGAGAAAACAACAGCTTTGCGTCCCTGAATCTGGTGTGTTTTGGGAAAGCTGAGGAAGCCACGGGAGACTGGTTTGGACTAGTACAAAGAGCATGGGGAACAGAGGTCCGAGATGCCCCCAGGAACACCCAGGACATAAAAACCTCCCGAGGGTGGAAGCAAGTTGGTGATCTACAGTGGACCCCAGACGACCTGTGCACAGGGCAGAACTCCCATCCACTCTTCCCCCTCTTCTTCTTACGTTACACGCAGGCTTGGCCCGCCTTCGATTGTGTGTGTGTGTGAGTATGAAAGTGGGTTAGGACTCGGGCACTAATGCTTTTTTCCTTCCTCTGAGTGATGGGGGAAACCCCCAGCACTCTCCGCTGTTGCTTTATTATTTTATTAAAAAAGCTTTAAAATTTAGCCACTTGGTGTGTTTCTTCATCTCCATCCCTAAAGATCCTGCAGCCTTAGCCTGATCAACTGAGGCACATGCAGATTGGTAACATAAATCTGTCACAGTTTTGGTGGAGAACTGAGGGGGGGGGAAGCCCTGTGGAGCGCACCAACTGCTTTGCCCTTGGTAGTTCATGTTTGCTCTGCCCGGCCCAGTTGGCATTATATGTTGAGGATTTCATTCTTAAAGGTGTGCCCCACCCTCAGTCATAGCAGGACTGAGAACCGGAGGGAGGTTTAGCATTCCTTCCTCCATCCTGGATGGCAGGGGAAGGGTGCAGGTGTGTCTACCCCTGGCTGTAGAAGTGCCAGGTAATAGGAGGAGGGCTTAGGGATCCTCGCTCTGACAGAAAGGAAAAATCCTCGGTGCATACACTCTCAGCCATAGCATGCCTGAGTATAAAAGGAGAACGTAGGGTTTCTCGCTCTGCCCAGAAGGAGCTTTGTATGTGGTGTATGGACCCTCGGTGGTACTAGACCGAGTAATACGGAGGGAGGCTTAGTGTTCCTCCCTACGGCCCGGGGGGGTGAGCATTGTAAGCCCGGGCTTGCGCAGTTGTGGGCAACGTGAAATCTCAATTGATTGAAAAGACCTTAAGAGTGGTACTAACAGTTTCGGATAACATGTTCAGGAAACAAAGGGCGACTGCAGACTCGGGAGTCCCGCAGTCATGGGCAACAGCATCCAGGATGGGTTCAAGGATAGACGCACGGGCAGGGGTGGTAGCTGTTAGGATCGCGGACATAGGTGTCCCACTGCCCGACCTGTTGGTGTCACGGGAGGCTGATGGACCTGATGCCCGAGTCACGAGAGGGGTGACACAAAGGGACGGGACCCTATTGCCTCTTTCAAAGGGGAAAAGGTGGGACACAATCCAGTTCAGGTGGTATTTTCTATGTGAGACCCAACTCTGAAGGATATAGGAGTGTGGGCACATAGTGATAGTACCTGTGTAGGAAATGTTTAAAATGAAGCAATCCAATGTTTAAATGTTTAAAATAAGCAATCTAAATATGATACCTTGTTCACGAGATTGCTCCTTTTAAACAGATCTTGCTCTGTCAAACCAAATTTTGAAGGGAATTAAAATGTAGGAGTTTGGGCAGTGTCATTTTGTTGTGAGTGGTTTTGTGGTAATTGCACAATGTTGAAAAAAATGTTTAAGAAAAGAGACCAGGAGGGGTGGGGGCTAGTTGAGGAGCCCGCCCTCCTTGCTAAATTGGTAGTGGAACAAAGCTTGTGCCCAAGGAAAGGGACGGTTCAGCAAGAAAAGCAGGATCGGGCACAGACAAGCAGTCAGGCAACAAATAAAAAAAATGAAAAACAGATTGAAAGCCCTGAGGGAAGCAATAAGTACAGGCATGGGAATTCAGATCCCAGGAATAATAATTGGAATTGTAAAATCTGAGTTGATTAAGGTGTCGTTTTTGGAAATAAGCAAGTGATATAAGGAAAGAGAGTGAAAAGTTAAATCTTCAGAGGCTGGAGGGAATTATGCAGTTGAACATTGTAAAAATGTTAAAAAAGGAAAAGTGTTATAGAAAGAGAATTCTTGGTTTCTTTGCAGCCATTCTGAAGGAAAAAATGGGCCCTTTTCCAAAGGAATGTCTGTAAATAATCCAGGCAAAGAGACTATCTGCCTGAAATCATTTGACTATGGACAATTTAGTCAAATTAGCTAAAAGAACATAAGGGGTTTCTATTGGAACTTAACCGGCCCCAAATGTATAAAGGAAATGTAATCTATATACAGCTATGTAAAAATGAAGCAGTGTGGAAGGGATGTTAAGGAAAAGAACATGTGCAGTGTATATTGTAGAAGGGGTAAAATGAATGTAAACATACCACGCTACTTAATTAAAATCCTATTAGGGCTCCTCGGGCAGGTGGGGCTCATTAGCCCTGGAAGGCAGCCCACCTAGGAGAAGGAAAACTCTGATTTAAAACCTCCACTGCCTTGTGGCAATACCCACTCATGGGAAAGGCTAAGGGAGTCAACCCTGAAACCAAATCCGGTGTCGGAGTCCCGATGGCTGTCTGACATTGTCCTCAACGTCATTCCGGCAACTCCTGCGACGCCACTGGTGCCAAGTTGTATCGACATTGTCTTTCCCTTGGATCCCTCAGTTGCGTGGAGAGGGGGGTTCTGCTGCATGGGCAACAGCTGTTCCTCCATATCACCCTGCCCTGGCTTGCGCCCTGGAGAGGACACTCCAGCTTCGCCTCACAGCATCGACACAACACGGGAAGCAACAGTTTACCGGTTATAAGCCTCCTGCTCGATTGGCGTAGAGCTGGCGCCAGGGCTTGCTTCCGACGGTGGGAGGGATCACCATGTCTCACTGGACAACTATCGCCCGCCTCAAGCTGGGCAGCCCCCAGCCAATAAGGTGTTGTCCCGCCGCAGTTCACCAAGAGAGCCACAATAGGTTGTGTTTTCTTTTCCAGATCGCTGTGTGTTTTAAAAGCAGGAGTTAAAAGTAAAAGGTAATCATAACTCTGGTAAAAGTTAATTGTGTCCCTTTTAAGTAAGAGTCTTTAAGCTGTTGATGGCTTTGGATCCAAAATCAAGCCAGAAAGCATCTGTGTTAATGCAAATTACCTAACTGATAAAGGTAGAAGCCACCAAAACCTGGCCTGCCTATAAAACAAACACAGGAAAATATGGAGGTAATTCCTCTGTTTTGCCTGCAATCAGCAAGGGTAAAAGAAAGGGAGATTTTAAGCAATAATTTGCCATCCTGAGGGGTAGAAAAATGTTCTTGTATCTTTCAGAAAATCAAGAAAAGCTGATACCAGCTGAAGAGCAATCCAAAATATCATGAATCTACTGTCACAATAGAAATTGTGTTTTGTGTTCCATGTTTTGACTTGTGGCATTTGTCTTGTTGCTAAGCATTGTTGTGTATTAAATACTGCAGGGAAACATCCTCAGGTAGCAAACACCATATTAGGAGGAATTGGTTTTGGAGCAGGGATTATAAATACTGTATACATGGAAGTAATTAAGAATAAATTAAGCTCTGTCCCAGCTACAGGACAGCCTAATACAGAAACAAATGGAAATAAAAAACCATACTGCTATAGCTATGGGATGTACTGAAATGCAGATACTTGCTTTGTTCACCTTGGAACACAAAATGTTTTGGATAATATCAGGAAACACTAAGGTTTTAATACACTTGCTAAAGCAAAGAAAAAGATCACTGATACTTATCAGTACGAATGGATGCAGTATGTTTCTAGCATAGTAAGGCCAGACCTTTTAATTGGGAAAATTGTTGTTAAAATTGCACACCAACAGCCTTTGGAAGCAAAGATATGAAAAATTAGCCCACTTCCCCTGTTGCACATGGGATCCTTCTGGCTACCTGGACCTTGAGCCAGTGGGCTGGGGAGGAAGGGAAGCTATTGTACACTAGGGATTGTACCAAGTGGACTCCTTAAAAGTGGGTATGCTTGTTCTTGCCTGTTGCTCCACAGTCCTGTAATAAAGACAGTTCGCTAGAATGGTGTATATGGGATACATTAAATAATGAGGCCAAAGTTCTGTATAATGGGCAATGTGTATGTGTTAATTCTTGGGAAAAAATGTTCTGGAAGGATGGAAGTGTTAGCAACCTGCCAACAGACAAATGTAAATGTAATGTAAGTACGGTGTTTACCAATAATTACATTTACTATTTGCCACAACCAAAGAAGTCTCAGCTTACTGTAAGCACTGATTTAGCTGAGCTCTCTATCAATCTTGGCATTGAATGACAGGAAGTTACCAATCACTGTTAAAAGGTAACACAGTTCCTAGAACAAACAAAAAGGCAATGTGGGAAACCGAACATGCAAATGGGGGACATGTTAAGAATTGCCACTGCAGAAAAACAGATAACAGCTTACCATTGGTATAACATATTTTTTGGATGGTGTCCCACAATTACTATTTGTAATGATACACCCTCTACCACATCCTTTTCAGTCATCCAATAATGTGGTGTAATCTTTGGGAATGGGAAGGGAACTTACTCACCAATTCGCCAGACGGTCAGTATATTGCCCAGTTTAAAAAAAAAAAAAGTTATGTGAAACTGCGAAGCCATAGAGGCCGCTCTGGATAAGAAAAAGGCCAAACATAAGGCGATTCTCTTTAAAGATATCCAGGAATGGCAAACTGAAAACAAGGTAATGTGGCAATAGCTGGGGAAGGCGGTCCACACTCTAAATGCCAAGTGAGTGGGTCCGTACTCCATTGTAAATCACATTTCCCCGGTAGTGTATCAACTTCAGCTACCAGGCAAATTAAAATGGGCGCACACTAATCAAAGTGTATGTTTCTCCCTAGGTTTCTGGTCATGGCGTCATGGGACTCAATAGTGGACCAGCCATCTGCCTGGACTATCCAGGTCTCCATCTGTTTATGGAATTATCTGGATGATTATCATTATGAGGAGGGAAAATACCTCCAAAGGCTCTCCATGACTTGGGCTGCTGATGGGGTCCTAGCCACCGTGTGGTGTAAGGCTTGAGGGGAGATGCCTTGGAGGCAATGCATAGTCTGGATAGACACAGAAGGGCCCCAGAAAAATACCTGGTGGGTGGCCCCGGATCTCCCTTGAGACCCAAAAGGACAAACCCTGTTCCTCATGTGGTGGCCTGGGACAGAGTGGAAGGCCCTCTGGCGAGCTGTAGCAATTTCTGATCCAATTTCTGAACAACAATATGGTTGTTGTGACCTCCTAAATCAGGCAAACAACATTGAAGACTAAAAAGGCACGGGAGGACTGTAATGGGAAACTGATTATGTAGGTAGCTTTGGTACATGCCTCAGTTTCCCTATTAGGTGTATTTATGTTGTTTTCTTTTTCTTTTTCCTTTGCTTTGTTAACAGGACAGGCAGTAATAGCTCAAGCCCAGGGACACCCTGAACAGGAGTGGTGGGACCGCTCTTGCTGCTTCAGGCCTGCAGAATCCGTTTTTGTGGTACAATGTATGTATGGGGGCATATTTTTATGGGAACACTCAGGTATCCAATGCTCTTGTCTTCCTTTGTTAATTTTACCATGGTACAAAATTGGCCACGGTGGAAGAAAAGGTCTGTTATCCATTGGCAGGGGGGCAATTGGGGCACATCATCTTGGGAATGCGGCACCATGTACTAGTTGGCCATTTTTCTGGGGGCAGCCCCCTGCCGAGAGCCCCAGGTCCCCTGGCCCTGTATAGCCCTCCCTAATTGGATCCCAGGCGGGGCCAGTCCAAAAGAATCCAGTACCCCACCAGGCAACCCCACAAGGGACAATGTTATGTCTCATCCCCATCTAAACCCCTCTCCCAAGGCATTTGTGTCCACCTGGGAACAATGGCCCCTGCCCTTGGAGGAGGAGGATCTTTTTCCGAACTGCCAGCATTTGTGGTTCCAATGGAAAGGAGAAACCTGGGAGCAATGGCTTGAGTGGACCACCGATGGGAAGGTACATGGGGAGGTTTTTAATGTCACAGGAAAATTCAATATGCCAACCGAGTCGGTGCTTTACATTAACAGCTGGCATCGGGATGTGGTTGTGGTATTGGTACCCAGATGGTGTAGGGTTCAGCCCAATCCCCATAGTTCCCAATGTTGGTATATTATGTATATCACCAACTTATTCACACGTATGTTACGCCAATGTGGGGAGGTAAATATTATGTGCCCAGAACAATTCCCCACATCCCTTCTAAATTGTATCCTCCACTTAGCCCCCAGCCTCCTGGGAATGGTCCTAGGAAATCACCTCCACGTTTCTCCCCACCAGCGGTGGTGGCAAATTTTACCAGCAACTAAACGGGAAGCAGCCATTCAACACTGGATCCTCCTCAACGCCACCATAGGAGCTTTAGACATTTACATGCCCCTGAGGCATTTTCAAGTTTCAGCCTTCCTGCCCTATTGTACTGGGGGAGCCACCCACCAACTCGCCCTGTTTGCATGGGCATTGTCCCCTCCTGGAAAAAGCGGACCTTAGTAAGCTCTTTGTGGGATGGGGCTCACTCAGCAGTCAGCATTTGGAATATTCAACAAGGGGCCATGAGAGACAAGTGACTGGAACAACTGGAAAAGGCCCTGGGATTGGTTACAAGTATGGATCTCACCCATCTTACAGTGGCCACCTCCGCCCTCAAACACACTGTCAAATTGTTCCTCAACATGTTGGACACCTTATAGGGACTGATTAAGACCATAATTGAGGCTGGGGACCAACTAGCATGGGATTCGGTGTGCTCCCAACTCCAACAGTATTTAATCCAATGAGTCTGGAGCATCTAGGAGGACGCGCTCCACGGAGCTTGGCCAGGGGAAATCCATTCCCACTCAGGGATTCCCCGGGAGCTATGGCCTTTCCGCTATTCCTGGAGGCTCACTAACTGGAAATGCACAAACATAGCCTGCTTCTTCACGGCCTTTGGCCCCATGAAGGGAATTTGGGTCCCTGCCATAAAAATCCAACCAGGCCTTTGGGAAGGCTGCCTTTGGGACTGGGTGGTCCATCGCGATGACTGGGAGGTGGCTCCCCTCAATGACACAGTTAAGCAGTATGTGCTGACTGCATCTTTTGACTATCAGCACATATGAATTGCAGAGGGCAACAACTGGCAGCTGTGGCCTATGAAGCCCTCCACTCCCAAATGATGTGTAAAGAGAGGGCAGTGCCAGGACACTTTGATGTGGTGGGGCAACACATCTGCTGGGAAGGGGAGGCATCAGGATATGCCCCCACCAAGGCACGTCTGTTTACCAATACCTCTGTGTGTGTGTGGAAGACCACTTACCCCAGGGTGCCCTTCGATTTGCAGTTGCAATCTCAAGTCCAAAATTTTTAGGTGCATTGGCCCGCTGTTATGTAGAGCAATGTTAATGTTTCTAACTACATTGTGTTTAATTTTTCATGGATTACGCCCAATGTTTTCCTTTCATTGACGCACACCCAGGGACAACTAATTGTGTTCCAGACAGATGCCTCCTCCTTTACAGTGTTGCAACACACATTTAATTTGGAGAAAGCTGCCTTTACCACGGCCATCCGGATGGGGCATTTGTGCCAACAAGGAGATGTGCTTTGTTATTTCACTAACAAAGCCAAAAGTCATGACTGGCTACTGTATGCAATTGTTATCACCCTAACAATTCTGTTTGTGCTGTATTGCTACTTATGTAGAAGGCTAATGGTGACACTAGCCACCATGTCAGAGGGCGGGTGGAAACCTACGTGGAGACCCCACACAACAAAATGCTGATTCAGGTACAAGGGGGGGGGACTGTCACAATATAACTGCACCTTCCCCCAGGTGGTCCCCAGGGAGAGCACCAGCGTTATAAATTGCTAAGGCTTTTATATGTAGTGGAAAGGATCTTGGGAAGGGTTAAAGGTATGAGAGTGGAGTGAAAGATTTCTTTTCAGGGTATGAGAGGCCGAAGGGGGGGAGAGAGAGAAGAGAATGGGTTAACTCGACGCCTCAGCTCAGTCCAAAGATAAGACGCTGGCTCCAGTGCAAGGTCACTGTGCTCGAACAAACTCTATGTAGCCAAGAAGCCTACAGCCATATCTGTATCTCACCCAACCCCAGCCAACCAAAAGAAAAGAGAAGTAAACTGAACAAGACTGGAGGGGATTGCAAAAACTAGTGAGACAGTGAAGGCCAGTGAGGGGGAAAACAACAGTTTTGCATCCCTGAAACCGGTGTGTTTTGGGAAAGCTGAGGAAGCCATAGAAGGCCGGTTTGGACTGGTAAAAAGAGCACAGGGAAAAGAGGTCCCTGATCGAAATGCCCCAGGAACACCCAGGACATAAAAACCTCCCAAGAGTGGAAGCAAGTTGGATATCTACAGCGGACCCCGGATGACCTGTGCTCAGGGCAGAACTCCTGTCCACCCTTCCTCCACCCCTCTTCTGCCTATGTGCAGCTCTCCAGTCTGGAGTTGCCAAGAATCTCTGTAGCATTATGAATTACAGCCTTATGCCCAGCACACCACCTATACTTAGTACATGGTGGACCCCATGTAGGGTAGTTCATAGCTATCTTGAACAGTGCCTGTGCTAGGTGAATTCTCTTCTCATCAGCTCTTATGGCTGGTGTATGACAAAACAGTGGTGTACAGGACTGTAGCAGGAGCAAAACATCTCCTTCAGTCTTAATGCAAGCATGTAGAACCGTCATTGACTGCAAAAGGACTTCGCCAGATGCCATGACCCAGATTCTGCTGTGTTTGAGCTCAGGCAGCACAAAACTGCTCTAAAGCCAGTTTACTAGTCACTGAAAGTTCTCCCAAGTGTAGGATAATCTTTGGATGACAAAGGAATACTCACTGTAGGAGGTCCCAGGCCACTCTTTTACTAATCATCATGCACGAGGGGTGTGGTGGGGTGGGCGGGGGAAAAGAGTATTTTTCTGATATTTTCTTGTACCACAGAGATCCCTGGCTACAACATGGGGCCATGGCCATTTGCTGTAAATTAGCCAGCAGCTGTACTAATATTCATTGGGGACAAGCCTGGCTTTCAGATTATCCCAAACTCGATATTTTTACTTCCTGCCGAGGTGCACTCAGGGGTCCTCAAGTGCAGCACAGGAGCTGGAAGTGCATCTTGCCATGACAGAATGAATGATCCCTATAAGGAATCTTTTCTTTCAATAAACATGGGTCTTCCTTTGAGTCCGATGGCAAATACACACGTGTATCAAGAACAGACTATCTCCCTATGAAGGACAATGATAACGTTGAGCTTCATTCTGCATTCTGGGCATTGAATGGGGGTCAATAGACCTTGTGAGTGAGGGAAGAATGGATAGTTCAGCTCAAGGAACACCGTAATATGGAACTATTACCATTGTGTTTATATATAACTGTACCAGCTCTGTGATTTAATGGATTTCATTCAGAGAAATGAACTCTTGAATTATGTTTTAATGCCTTTTGGTGGTTTTTATTTATCTGTTTGTTTATTTAATCAAAGTAAATCTCTGGTTAAAATACGAAGCAGGCTTTTCTTTTTTACTGTACACCAGACAAAAGGAGCAGGCAAGCAGTTTATTAAATATTGATGAGGCTGGTATTTCACGTTGCAGCTAGTGCCAAAGTGAAAAAGTACTTATTGCAGAAGCAACTTTCTCCTTCATCATAAGTTGCCACCTACATGGTTTATTTTTCTAATGACTTTGTTGATAATAAAGAAGATGTACGGAAAAGCTCAGAGCAGTGCAGGTTAGAGCACCATAATTAAATTAATTATAATATTGGCATATACACCTTTAAAAGGCCAAATTATGCATGGAAACATGAAATTCTTTATACAGTTTTTAAAACACATTCCTGATTTATTCACTAAACTTAATGAACACACTTTATCATTGAGTTATATATTTATAGGCTTTTAAAATGTGTATACTGTGAATGTTATTACAGAATTTCCAAACAAATATTATGCAGAAAACAAAATTTAATGCACCATGCCCATTTATGACACTGTGTAAATAATACAAATAATATACTATCAGTAATCTTAAAAGCTTCTCGTAATTTATCTAATTAGTACCATTAACAGTTATGAAACCATACTTTGGGCCTGACCTACAAACACTTATGCACATATTTGCCCAGTTCTACTTCTGAAACTTCCAGTGATTAGGGAGAGTTAAAAGGCCATTTAGAACGAATATTTGAGTTGTATTAAGTCGGTTTTACTCCGGTGGGAAAAGTCCTTAAGTGGCTATGTAGCAACAGTTTAAAATGTTCAAACTTTCTGTTCTGCCATTCAAGACACTACCTAATGCCATTCTACCCAGCACCACTGGCCTTGCCTCCTAAAAGCATTGCTTCTGCACTTGCCACTCCACAAATCTCTGACCCTGTTCTCTCAAAGCATTCCTCCTGCCCTCTCCACGCCACAAATCTCTAGCATTGTCTCCTAAAACATTTCCCTTGTCTTCTCTGCTCCACAGATGACATCAGCCTTGGTAAATCTTGTAAACTCTTGCCTCTGTGCCTTTTCCTGTATCACACCTATGCATGGAGATACCTCCCAAAATATGACTGGCAAGCCAATACCCTCTCATTTAAAACTTACTTCTACTGCACCATATAAGGAGTAAGTTAATTATTTTTTATACATAAGCAGAGTGATCCCCTAAATAACCAGTAGCTCAGTGAATAGGGGTCACTTTAGACATGGGTTCAAATCCCACAGCTATCTGATTTAGAGAAGGGACTTAAACCCCAGTCTTTTACCTCCCAGCTGAGCATCTTATTAACTGGGCTATAGAGTTAGCATCTGACTGAGTTTCTTAATGTCTACTGTTTAATCGGTTTCATTGTGTATGTATAAATAGTAACTGGGTAAAAAATAGAGTGACTCTGTAACACACGTGGAGATGTGTGGTTAAGTTGCTGCTCCAAATCAAACAGAGAAGAGATTTGAACTGAGGTCTTCTGCATTTTAGGTGAGGGCCCTAGCCACTGATTTAGCAGCTAATTTGAGAGAGACGTTCATTGGTCTTGGCCGTAAATCTTATCCTGGATCTCAGAAACTTTCCCATTGAATGTTTTGTTGCACCTGATATGTTCCTGCAAAATTTTTTAGTCTCTATGAAATGGCATTGCAAGACAAACAAAGAAAAGAAAAGAAAGGAATTCATCAAAAAATTCCTGACTAGCTCTCCTTAGGCTAAATCGCGTAGGCACCTTTGAAAATTTTAACACTTGCCTTTTTATGCTTTCTCTGTAAAGTGCCTATAACACATTTTCTGGCCCTGTAAAAAAGTAATTACTAAAGCCAATTCACTAATGAGAATACCGACAAACACTTAACTAAGATGGTACAAAGGCCTGCGCTATAATAATATAAAAACACTAATCAAGATAGCTCAGCTACAGAAACAAGAACATTCTACTTAACTACATTTTACTAGAAAAGTGGTTCTTTGAAATCAGTTTCTACTCTGTGTTAACAGTTATAACTAACATGGGAAGCATAATTGCCTTTTCTGTGGAAGCTAATGCATTATCTAAGAAAGCCCCTGAAACTAAAAGGTTTGTAATATATCTTAAAATAATTTCAGGTACAATTTTTCCCAAAATAAAAATATAATTCCAGATTACAATATGTAAACCTAATTTTCAAAAGGAGGGTTCTTAGAACTTTCTAAAGCTCAGGTCCCTTTACGTTGTCCATAATGGACACCCAAAAAATGAAGCACACAGGGTTAATGTTAATCCAATTATTAAAGGCACATCTTCCCTGAGCTCCCCTCCTGCTCTGAGGGGGAATAATTTGGTGACACTGTTATGAAGACATAGCATACAAACCCACCCCTGCAAATCCATGGCTTTGCCCACTCTCTATACATGCTCATGGTGGAGAGAACTGGGTGTACATCCTTTGTATGAGGCACTGTTTTGCAGAGGTGGCTTTATTCCCCTGCATGGCTGAGCAGAAAAAATGTACAATCAAGCTCTTAATTTCTAAATGTTGTAGATTCACCTCTGGTTTACACAGCTTCTGCCAGTGTAGGGGCTCAAAGGAGTAGGGCCAGATTAATGCAGGGTCTTTAGGCGCTGCAGCCCAGGGCCCTGGGCTAAGCGGGGGCGGGGGAGGGCGGCGCAGCAGGGACTGGGCAGGCTGCTTACCTGCATACCATGGCCCCACGCTGCTCCCCGAAGCAGCCGGTTGCTGACACATCTCTGCAGCCCCTGGCGGAGGTGGGGGGAGGGAAGGAGACAACTCCAATGGGAGCTGCATGGGTAGCACTTTCGGGCATGGGCAGCGCACGAAGATCTGCTGTCCCCCTTCCCCCAGGGGCGTGCAGAGACGTGCCAGCAGCCGGACACTTCTGGGAGCGGCATGGAGCCACGGCATGCAGGCATGCAGCCTTCCTGAGCCCTGCTGCGCCACCGGGGGGAGCAGCCAGTAGTAAGTGCCTCCTGGCCAGAGCCTGCACCTCACACCCCCTCGTGTACCCCAACCCTCTGCCCCAGGTCAAAATCCCCTCCTGCACCCAAACTCCCTTCCAGATCCCACACACCCTCCTGCACCCCAATCCCCTGACCCAGGTCAGAATCCCCTCCTGCACCAAACTTCCTCTGAGAGCCCACACCCTCTTACCCTCTCCTGCACCCCAACACTCTGTCCCAGCCTGGAGCCCCCTCCTGCACCCAAACTCCCTCCCAAAAAGAAACTAACATAACAGTGTTCTAAGGTAAAAAGTAGGCTATTTTGAATTAAATTAACTATATTCTACATGTTTTAAGACTGAAATGTAACCACAGAATGGCTTTGTGTTAATTGAAAGGCAAGTTTAGTATAGCGTTAATAGCCTTGATGCCATAATTGTGATAATTTTGTTTTAAATTAGGAAAAAGACTTGTATACAGGGGCCCCACAAAATCTAATCGCCCCGCGCCCACAGAAGAGTTAATCCAGCCCTGTAAAGGAGAAAAAGCAGCTGTCAAGGAAAGATGCAGTAGTGTAAAGTTACGACAATGTCCACTTTCCAAGGCAGGATTCAGTGGGAACTGGCTGGGAGGGAGGACAAGAAGGTGACGTATTTTTTCAGCACAACCGCTTTTGGGGCAGCACTGGCTAATTACATGTCCTTACTGGAAATGGTATTATGAGGGCCTTACTTTATCACATCCTGGTGGAATTTCCATGGCTTGGGACCATCTATCAGGTCCTGTAGTTAATATAACCCCAAATCTAGCAATCATATCAGAGTCGCTTATATTGAAGCAGGGTCCATTAACATTTGGGTCGTGTTAAATAATAACTGCGGGGTATATTTTTTTCACTGTAATTCTTCTGAGTGCTCTGGGAATTGAGAAACTTGCATCCGCACTTAAAAACATTACTTAAGAGTAGCACTTTACATTGTTGATAGCAGCAAATTGTTGTTCTTGCAATGCATCTTATATGATTTTGTGATCTTTCTATAAGACTTGGTCGAGCACCAGTGAAGAGTGTTCACTTTAATAATGTTATGAATATTTCAATAACTCTCCTTGAAATCTAGTGTTAACATATAGAAGAGTGGAATCAAGGCTAATAGAATACAAAGAATCACCCAAAATACCCTCCACATAGGAATTCTGAAAATGTAGGAAAAGGAGAAACTGCCATAGATTTCTATTGAAATGCTCTGAAGATTTTTAATTATTCCCAGTTATACAGAAATACACTTGACGTATGTTGCTGTTGATATGAAGGAGAATCTAGACAATATGTGCATATTAATGAGTCAGCTGCATACATTGTTCAATTTAAATGAAATAACTTTATTACAAGCATCACTAACATTTTATTTTGTTCCTGTGTTCTTATACATTGAGCTGTATTCTGTTCTAATGAAGCAAATGGAACAATAATGCAAAGTGACACAAAAATAACCACAAAGGACATAATGTAATACTTCTTGGAAATGGCGAAAGTAATTATTCATCCGAGCTCGGACAAACTACATTTATTTTGTCACCCCTCCACTACAAGCAGCAGATGGTGATCACACTTTCAGCTGGAGCCAGAACACATCTTCAGTGTTCTCCACCCTCCAGCCACCATTGGCTCTTTGAGCCTATCAAGCATCAGAGTAGCCTATGGCACTATAGAAATAATTATTACTATTAATCATTACTAGTAAACATTTTAGTACTTCTGCCAACTTGAGGCGTTCAATTGTTTTGCCTCCTTCCTGTAACAGGAAGTCCTGGTTCTTTTTCATTTCTTTACCTAGATATGCTTGTATTTGTATTACCTCTAACTCCCATTGCTAGCATGATATCAATATGCTTTATTTAGGTGTTGTTTTTTATTAGGTGAACACAGATATTTATTTTTAAATGTTATTAAAATTTCCCTGAAACCTATTGCGTTGATTCATTTTAATAGTTATCTGATCGATCATCTTCCATTCCATGCTTTTACTAGGCTTGGCTGAAAAACAAGATTCCCATTTCATGAAAAGTTTTGAGGTTTTGACATATTTTTTTCCATTCCGATGTGGAACAAAACCCAGTTCTTTTGCAATATTTTGCAAAAAATGAATAAGATATCATTTCATAATAGCCAATAGCCAAGAATTAAATATTCATTGGATGAAATTACATGAGAATGACTTCCTAGCCCAGTGGTTAGGGCACTCAGCTGTGCTGTAGGAGACTCAAGCTTAAGACCCTGGTCTGAATCAGACAGTTCAGGAACTTTAATCGGGGTCCTTCACATCATAGGTGAGTGCTCTCACCATTGGGCTAACTGGTTGTTCTGGGGTGGATTTCTCTCTGGTTTTGATCCCAAATTCCATCCTGGGTCTGAGACTCCTTCGACAAATTGACATTTTCTGATTGAAAATGTTTTGTCAAAAGGGTCCTGGCCAGCTCTAGTTTTTATAGCACCTAGCTCTACTCTAGATAGGGTCTTATACTGCTCTCAACACCAAAGTATCTGAGCGACTTTCTGTAGTGTAGTAGATGAGGTGCATCTGTGCAGTATCAGCACAATGGGGCTCCCATCCTGGTTGTGGACAGCAGCAATACAAATAATAACTACAATTAGCTATCAATGGATACAAACAGGTGGAATCTCTTGAATGCCGCACATTGAGTTCACGCATTGGTCAGCGCAGAGCAGAGCACTTTTGGACACTTCTAGCCTTACGTATCCACTCTACTTTCCCCAGCATAATCTAAGAGGCAATGCTCTGGCTATGAGAAGAACATGGCATATGAAGTTATTCCCTCCTTTGTGATTAACATCCTCCACCCCATGAGCTTATTTATTTATTTATTATTTTATTTGTATATTTCCTAAATCTAATTTATCCAGGCATGGCCATACTGGCAGCAACTTGTGAAACAGGAACTAAAATGCAAATAACATGCTTACAATTTCAAAGCTTCTGGCAAATTAGTTAGTGAAAGTTTTATAAAATTGAGTTCTCAGAAGCAGAGACGTGGGGAGAGATTGATAATGCTAGTCAATCAGGAAGGCCCAGGAAAGAACAGAATTTCTCTGAGGTTTCAGCAGAACAACACTCCTAAAATACTAATCAAATCCTGGAGGCAAAGAACAAATTCTGGCCCTGCTTGCTTTACTAAAACACATAGTGGATCTATTCTTTAAGACTTAGACATCTCAAAGAAAAAACCCCAATAACAACCAGGAAACATACCATTAAACACCGTACCTTTGGGAATACTAAGACAATCCTCAGGGTTTTTCTTTGATTCTAAAAAATAACTCTCAGCAGACTAAGCAAGGAAAAAATGTCTTAGTCCAAACATCAGAGGGGTAGCCGTGTTAGTCTGGATCTGTAGAAGCGACAAAGAGTCCTGTGGCACCTTATAGACTAACAGACGTATTGGAGCATAAGCTTTCATGGGTGAATACCCACTTCGTCGGGTGCATCCGATGAAGTGGGTATTCACCCACGAAAGCTTATGCTCTAATACGTCTGTTAGTCTATAAGGTGTCACAGGACTCTTTGTCACTGTTAGTCCAAAAAAGCACTCCTTGATTTTGGGTTAAAGAGTGGAGATTACATGATTTTTTGCCAAGGATTCAGAAATATTGCTCAGAGGGAACTCATGCCACAGTCTTGATCAGTAAGGAGTCAAGCAAAATGTGATGTTAATAGAAGGTTCACATGGGGTGCATTTGTAACCCACACACATCCTGTGTGTGGTGTTCTGCATCTAGTGGCACTGAGATCACTTAGCGAGAGAAATAAAATGAGTCTGCTCTACAGCCTTAGCTAATCAGCTGTTGGCTTTTAGCTCATGCAGTAGAAGCTCATGCACTAAGCTTTAGAGGTCCCTGTTTCAATCCTGCCTGCCACCGACCCAGGTCTGTTGTTTTTACATAGTATCAGGCAGTGCCAGCTGTAACTATGATGCCATGATTCTGTTTAAAGCTAAGGGCTGGTCTACACTAACCCCCCCTGTCGAACTAAGATACTCAACTTCAGCTATGTTAATAACGTAGCTGAAGTCGAAGTCTCTTAGTTCGAACTTACCTGTGGTCCACACGCGGTGCGCTGGCTCCCCCGTCGACAGCGCTTACTTCTCGCGGTGAGCTGGATTACCAGCGTCGACGGGGGAGCACTTCCTGGTTCGATTTATCGTGTCTAGACAAGACGCGATAAATTGAACCCAGAAGATCGATCCGACGCCTCCGATCCAGCCGGTAAGTGTAGACTAGCTCTAAGACAAAACACTATTGTATTGTATACCATACTGTGACAGAGCTATGTGTTGAGTCCAGTACCCTGGCAATATGAACTCTGTAGTGATATTTCTCAGCAGGATTCTGTTAAGCATTAGTCCGAAAATACTGGACAAAATTCACAACCAGCTCAGCTGCAATCCAGTTTTGATTAGGAGGCACCTAGCAGTTAATACCTCCCTTTTCTCCATCCTTGTCCTTGGCACATCAAAATGTCAGTCTGGAAAGGGTGGGAAATTGCTAAAATCTGAGAAAATAAATTTAGTTGAAAAAAATGTATAGAAAATCATCATGAACATAGATGAAGCAGCATTCAATTTGCTCTCTAGTGGCGTGCCACTATAAACCTGATGATCCCAAAGTAAATATAAGAAAGAAGAATAAACTATTATCAGCTAGCATTGAGATTTTCACCTTCACTGAAGTCAGTAGAGGTTTTACCTGAATAAAGATTGCAAGATTAGACCCACCCTCAGCTTGGTTTATATAACAGCTGATATTAGAGTGTGAACCCAAAAGCTAAAGACAAAGGTAAATAGAAAACCGTGCAAACCTGAAGGATCTGTCAATATTTTATGAAGCAGACATAATTCTCCCAGATCCCCACTTCCATACAGTCTATCCCAGAAGTGGGCAAACTACGGCCTGTGGGCCCCATCCGGCCTGCGGGACAGTCCTGTCCGGCCCTTGAGCTCCTGGCCGGGGAGGCTAGCCCCCGGACCTTCCCCTGCAGTCTCCCCTGCCCCACAGTCTCTGCTTACCATGCCACCCGCACTCTGGCCCGCTGCTTCTGCCAGGCAGCACCATGGCGTGGCTGGCTTCAGCTGGGCGGCGCGGCTGCGAGCTCCTGCTGCTCTGAGTGCCATGGTAAGGGGGCGGGGAGTGGGGGGTTGGATAAGGGGCAGGGAGTCCCAGGGGGAAGTCAGGGGATAGGGAGCAGGGGGCAGTTGGATGGGGCAGCATTTCGGGGGGGGCGGTCAGGAGACTGGTAACAGGGGGTGTTGGATAGGTGTGGGAGTCCCGGGGGGCCTGTCAGGGGGAGGGGGTGTGGATAGGGGGAGAGGCAGTTAGGGGACAGGGAGGGGGGGGGTTGATAGGGGGTGGAGTCCTGGGGGGATGGTTAGAGACGGGGGGTCCTGAGAGGGGGGCGGTCAGGGGACAAGGAGCGGGGGGGGCGGGGGGGTTGGATGTGTCAGGGGTTCTGAGGGGGCAGTCGGGGATGGGAAGTGGGAGGGGATGGATAGGGGGCAGGGCCAGGCTGTTTGGGGAGGCACAGCCTTCCCTACCCAGCCCTTCCTACAGTTTTGAAACCCTGATGTGGCCCTCGGGCCAAAAAGTTTGCCCACCCCTGGTCTATCCACTCACTCCCACCAAACTGGCTTCTGCCCCACTTACATTTAGCTGTATTATTCTACTTCTGATAGAAAATCTCTTTGCCTAGGTCAGAAAAACAGCTGTTCAAAAAAGAACTAGATAAGTCCATCAATAGTTATTAGCCAGGATGGGCAGGGATGGTGCCCCTAGTCTCTGTTTGCCAGAAGCTGAGAATGGACAACAGGGGATGGACCACTTCATGATTACCTGTTCTGTTCATTCCCTCTGGTGCACCTGGCATTGGACACGGTCAGAAGACAGGATACTGGGCTAGATGGACCTTTGGTCTGACCAAGTATGGTTGTTCGGAAGGAAGGAAGGAAGGAAGGAGGGAGCTCCTAAGGGATGCATAGAATAATGAATATCAATCTTATGTTCTTATGCCTTTAATTCTCCAAAATAAACAGAATTACATGTGATTAAAATCCAAGATAATCTGTTTTATTTCCCTAAAAAAATCTCTTACAGGCCTTATCTATGTACATGTTGTCACAGTGTATTGGGTAGCTCACAACTGAGAGAGCCAATCTCAGGACAGACTGTCAAAAAACATGGCAGCCCCCCGAAACTGGTGGTATATTCTATAACTAGACCCCATCATACCAGTAATAATCATGCACTCCTGGATTACTATATTAGTTTTACCATGGAGCCACAGACAGTTCCTTTATACTCTCCAGCCCCTCTTTACCATACAGACAAACTGGACGTTGTGATGAAAAGCTATTAAAATAAAAAATCACCTCACATTAGGTCACTCCTGACCCCAAAGGGCCAATCACTTATGCCAGGTCAACAGATGCTCTTGATCTCACACCAAAGACAACACTGGCAGCCAATTTATCTAGTAAACTAACTAAAGGAATCTTAGCTAAGAAAAAGAAATGAGTTACTGAGAGGTTAAAGCAGATAAAATACATATCAGATGAAGCAGAGTTTGAAAATCCAAATGATTAGCAGAGGTGTACTAATCTGCTGGTTTTCCATATATCTCTTAGGGCTGTCTGTTTTATATTGGGAATGCGGAAAGTGTCCAAACAGTTCAGAGATCCAGAATTGCTCCCAGATTTCATTGTATAGCTGTTTTCCACGGAAACTGTCTGTCAAGTGTTCCCATCACAGCAGAAGATCTCCCTTTGTTGACTAACTGTTGACTAAACGTTTGTAGATTTTCCCTTGTTGAAAACAATGACCTGTGCTTTGAAGTTAAAATGCTTCTTCATTTACAGTTCCAAGGCTCTGATTCTGTTTAATGGGCAATTATATATAATGCATTTAAAAAGAAAATAAGAAAGAAAGAAATACTTGTGGCACCTTAGAGACTAACCAATTTATTTCAGCATAAGCTTTCGTGGGTTAGAACCCACTTCATCGGATGCATGGAATGGAACATGAACATGAATTGATATGCAAACTAGATACCATCAACTCAGGATTAAATAGAGACTTGGAATTGGCGATTACGTTAATTGAATCTATTTCCCTTAAGTTAACGATCCTCATTCATACCTGTGTGTCAACTCTCCGCAATGGCCATCTTGTTTATCACTTCAAAGGTTTTTTTTCCCCTGCTGTTATGGTTCCTCTCAATTAATTAGCCTCTTAAGGTTGGTATAGGCACTTCCACCTTATCATGTTTCTCTGACTGTATAAATATCTGTCCACTGTATGTTCCATTCCATGTATCCGATGAAGTGGGTTCTAACCCACGAAAGCTTATGCTGAAATAAATTTGTTAGTCTCTAAGGTGCCACAAGTATTTCTTTCTTTCTTATTTTCTTTTTGCTGACACAGACTAACACGGCTACTACACTGTAACCTATCATAATACATTTAGTTATAGCCATCCAGACAATCTTCCTGAACATTGTGATAACTAGAAACTCCTTCATTAGTTTCCATGAAGTTTACATATCAAACACTTCCTCATCTTAGCATTAATACATACTTTTGACCTAAGGCTAAGTCAAAGATTAGGAATCACAGGAAACAGAGAGGCAAATCAATACCATTACATTACTTTGAACTATTCTAACATACAAGTGAATTGGTACACTTAACACCTTTTTAAGACTCACACGCAAGTGAATTGTTCTGAGACTCTGACCTGAGCTGGCTTATCAGTGTCACAGAGCTGTGACACAGGGTGACACACAGTGGGTTTTTTTACCCAGGAAAGCTTATGCCCAAATAAATCTGTTAGTCTTTAAGGTGCCACTGGACTCCTTGTTGTTTTTGTGGACACAGACTAACACGGCTACCCCTCTGATACAGACCTTGTCTATCAGTGTCACATATGCAATATACCTTTATAGACAGAGCCCATTTGTGAGAAAATGCAATCCTCTGAGAATTCTCTAAGCCACAGAATCAAAGACTGAAACAGAAAGGAAGGGAAGGGAATCTGAACTTGATCTCATTCATAATTATGCAAAAATATTGACATTGGCACCCCTGTGGCTTCTGGAACTTTACATTGTGTAGTACAGTTAAAAAAATACCACTCTGAGTTTTAAAATGTTGCCTTTCAAAGCAGCCTCTACCTCTGGGGAAATAAAGAGGATAATGAAGGTCACAATAACAATCTGAAAGCTAAAAGAAACTGCATCATTACCACCTGCAAAAGGTAATATTTCTTTTTGCTGAGTCTCCTGTGCAAACATAGAAAGCAGCAGATTTTGAGAAATGTTGCACTTTTCCCTTTGTGTTGATCTACAATGAGCCCCTCAATGGACTGGTCTGAAAATACAGAATAAAATGGGGTACAAATTTAGCACCCAAGAGGGAAGCAGAGCCATTTTAAAACACGTTTAGTCAGTTTTAAGAGGCTGGGACATATGAGGACTAGATCTCTTGTAGTATTCGTACTTACAGATTGTTTGCTTTATTATAAAGTGGAAACCACTATAATTTAGAATATTAGAAAAATGTCTACAGAAGTAAAAAAACAGATTGACAGAGCCAAAAGAGTACCCAGGAGTCACCTACTACAAGACAGGCCCAAAAAGAAAATAACAGAACGCCACTAGCCATCACCTTTAGCCCCCAACTAAAACCTCTCCAGAGCATCATTAAAGATCTACAACCTATCCTAAAAGATGATCCCTCACTCTCACAGATCTTGGGGGACAGACCAATCCTCGCTTACAGACAGCCCCCCAACCTGAAGCAAATACTCACCAGCAACCACACACCATACAACAAAAACACTAACCCAGGAACCTATCCTTGCAACAAAGCCCGATGCCAACTCTGTCCACATATCGATTCAAGTGATACCATCATAGGACCTAATAACATCAGCCACGCCATCAGGGGATCATTCACCTGCACATCTACCAATGTGATATGTGCCAGCAATGCCCCTCTGCCATGTACATTGGCCAAACCGGACAGTCTCTACGCAAAAGAATAAACGGACATAAATCTGACATCAGGAATCATAACATTCAAAAACCAGTAGGAGAACATTTCAACCTCCCTAACTATTCAGTGACAGACTTGAGGGTCGTAATTTTGCAACAAATAAACTTCAAAAACAGGCTACAACGAGAAGCTGTTGAACTTGAATTGATATGCAAACTAGATACCATCAACTCAGGATTAAATAGAGACTTGGAATGGCTTGGCCATTACGTTAACTGAATCTATTTCCCTTAAGTTAACGATCCTCATTCACACCTGTGTGTCAACTCTCCGCAATGGCCATCTTGTTTATCACTTCAAAGGTTTTTCTTCCCCTGCTGTTATGATTCCTCTCAATTAATTAGCCTCTTAAGGTTGGTATAGGCACTTTCACCTTATCATGTTTCTCTGACTGTATAAATATCTGTCTACTGTATGTTTCATTCCATGCATCCGATGAAGTGGGTTCTAACCCACGAAAGCTTATGCTGAAATAAATTTGTTAGTCTCTAAGGTGCCACAAGTATTTCTTTCTTTCTTATTTTCTTTTTGCTGACACAGACTAACACGGCTACTACACTGTAACCTACAGAAGCATAGGCCCTTTTATTCCTTGTAATCAGGCAGAACGTGAAATTTTCAAGAATCCTCATCATGTCTCCAATGAAGATGACGTGGGTATTTCTTTCATAGAGCCCTATAAGAATGGAAAAGATCAGCTGAGTGGGGTGAGGAAAAACAGTAAGGGCCTGATGCAAATCCCATAGAAAAAAAATGGAGTCTTTCCATTGACCTCAATGACATTTGGCTCAAGGTCCGAGTGATCTCACGTGACTATTTTTGAGTTAAATTTAAAAAATTGGGAGCACCAACTTAGGCAGTTTGCGTTTACATAAAAACAATGTTTAAGTAATCATGGAAATAAAAGATTGAACAAAGTAATTACCCTATTGCCCGGGAGTGATAGCTTATTGAGATAAGCCTCAAATTTGAAATACTTAGAGTCAGTGCAACCAAAGGCTCTAATGCCATCAGTGTTGCCATCAGTGCATCATCCTTGCAGGAAACATATTGAGTTCTTGAAAAGTACTCTGTGTGCATAATTTTAATATCAGACCTTTATAACTGGGATGTTGGGAGTTCTGCATTGATATTAAAGACTCCATGGCACTTTGCAGAAGAATAGGGGCTTACCCTGGTGTCTTTGACCAAAAATGCCCCTTCTCAACACTGTTGTCCATTTGGCTGGAATGTGCTTAGTACCTAACTGAGGTACTTAGGTTTAACTGCTAATTCATCACAACTTGCAGCCTGTTTCCAGTGTGGTTAAAATGAATGGTTTCCAGAGGTAAAAGACCTTGTATTTGGTGATGGGCCTTTGGCTTACGGGATAGGGTGAGATCTTGAGGCCATCCCCGGCTAAGGTACCCACCCTTCTGTACCCTCTGTCCCCCTCGTGGGCAGCAGGGGGGCAGGGAGGAAGGGAGGTGAGTCGTGGGGATAGACTGAGGTGATCCTACCCTGAGTTACGGGTTATATGGTAGGAGCCCTGTTACCCGCACACTGAAACCAAGTAAATGCCTGTTATAGGAGAGTATGGGTGATGGGCGGGTAGTGTCCCTCCCCTCCGCTAATGTTTAATAAATGTTGTGGCCTGCTGCTTAATTCCATGCATGTGTCTGTCCACATTTTGCCACTGTGTCTGCATCAAGACTTCTCAACACTGTTGTCCATTCGGCTGCCTCTGTTCATGCTTGTGGTAGTTGTATTTCAGAAATGAAGTGAACTCTCTCTGTGTGTGTATATATATATTGTGACAGACCCAGACAAGTGGGGTACAGAAGTCTGATAGAAGGCAAATATACTGGCCATTGGATGAATAGTTTTCTGTTCCCTGAGTGACCAGAGCAGGGGCTGCACTAGAACAAGCAGGAACTTTCTGGAACCAATTTAAGGCAGGCAGGCTAATTAGGACACCTGGAGCCAATTAAGAAGAACCTGCTAGAATCCTAAGACAGGCAGGCTAATCAGGGCACCTGGGTTTAAAAAGGAGCTCCATTCAGTTTGTGGTGTTGCGTGCGAGGAGCTGGGAGCAAGAGGCACACAAGGAGTTGAGAGGGAGAAGAGTTGAAGGACTGAGCAGTACAAGCATCAGCAGACCATCAGGAGGAAGGTCCTGCAGTAAGCATAAAGAAGGTGTTGGGCGGAGGCTGTGGGGAAGTAGCCCAGGGAGTTGTAGCTGTCACGCAGCTGTTACAGGAAACCCTATAGACAACTGCAATCCACAGGGCCCTGGGCTGGAACCCGGAGTAGAGGGCGGGCCCGGGTTCCCCCCAAACCTCCCAACTTCTGATCAGACACAGGAGGAATTTGACTGTGGGTTCTACCAGAGGGGAAGATCTCTGAGGCGGTCAAAATCCGCCAATAAGCGCAGGACTCACCAAGGTAGAGGAGGAACTTTGTCACAATATATATATATTATACAAAGAATGGCTTGGTACTGATACATGTAATTATATGCCCCTAATGTCTACTTCTTGGCAAAATACAGTATATTTTTTGTTATCAAAGCTGTATAACAGTGGTGAAATTTGTGTGTGATTTCCACACACACACACACACACACACACACCCCATTCTGTTTTGGGAAGTTTTGAATTCCCATCATGGTATTCTTCTACATAGTTTTAGCATGTGAAAAGTTTAGTTTTGCTTGGAATTTATTTAAAGATATATTTAATATATAAGTTAAAAGTGCTGTTTCACTTTAAAATATTACCTAGATGTACACTCCATATGTTATTTTATTGTAAATAACATAAAAGCCCTCCTCCTCCACACAAAAACAAAAGAAAAAAATACAAAAAACCCCCCAAGAACCACCAAAACTTATGTTAAAAGAGTATAGTTTAGGTTGTAAAAATTACTCAAAATGTAGGTTGCCTGTAAGATCTTAATTTGGCCCTCCTGTGCATATGCATTTTGCTACAGCCTTTAATTACTACTTTTCCACAAGACTCCTGTCTCATTTAGTGCAACACAGGATGGACAGTGTGCAGGGAATGAAGTAGTTGGCCCAGAACTCATTCACTGTATTATCCAAACCCTGAACTGAATGCAGAATTATCAATATCATCATGGTTTTTTCTAGGATGCTCATTGTAATATCTGAGTGCCTCATAAATATTAATGGAATTATTTTACACCTTCCCAAGTTCTCTGCTCCCTTAATTTCCAGAGCAGAGTATGATGTCAATGCTGCTGTTTTGGTGATGGCACAGGTCCAGCCTTAAGTTCATGCTCAGTTATTTTGGCTTGCTGCCAAAAATATTACTAACAGCAGAGAAATGGTGGTTTTCAATACATTAGAACTCCATTAAATCTTCACAGAATTTCATGGGGCAAAGTAAAGCTACTTCATTGGCCCTACTGCTTTCTTCCCATCATATTTCAAAGGCCTGTTGGAATCTATGGATGGTATTGTACTTCTCAAAACAAAATAAATAATGGAAGAATTTTAATAATGGATTTTATTAGGGACACTCCCAGCTCCTGTTATAATATGCAACATAGTTCTGGTCTAATACTTTCTAGTATATGCAATAAAATGTTATTAAGGTAGTAACTCAGAATCTTCAGGTTTGGAGGGAAATACTCTGATTTAAGATCTGATTCAAAGTCTGTTGAGTCAGTAGGAGTCTTTCCATTGATGTTAATGAGCTTTAGATTGGAGCCCTCGGTCTGAAATCACATGAGTTTGTCTTGTTTAATAATGATTCATTTACAATACACATTGAAGTGTAATTTGGTACTAACCTTGTACAATCTAACCCTGCAGCTGATGGTCAATTTTCTTCTCACCACCTCTAGCCACTCTGGGGTGTGCCTGCAACTGTGAGACTCAGATGGTGTGTGTGTTTTCCCCTGGCAATAACATTTGGAAATGCGACTAATATTCTGGCAGGCTCCACAGCTAGTAGTTGTAGCAGATGTGGGAAACCTGTAGGGTTGCTCTGGTATCATTGTGCTGATGAATTGTTTCTCACATTGTGTGTATTCCTTTGACTCACCTTTGAGAACAGAAGATATTATTCCCTCTTATATTTGTGATTAAAGGTCATGAAGCAATATATTTTATATATCATACCCTCCTTTATGAAACAATTATTTTCTTGTAAATACTCAGGCCCACTCCCTTGAATTTACCATTTGTACAAAGTGAATATAAACCACCATGAAAAAGGATGATTTTACATCCACTTAATACTCATTTTACAGAAGTTGCAGGGCAACAGATAATCAGGCCCTCAATATCTTTTGAGCTATTTCTGTATGATTATCATGTGTGTCTAGATTAGCTCATTCCAAAGTAAATGCCTGCCAAAGATCTTCAGAGTTCATTTAAAAGAGTTTCTTGCAGCATTGGAAACTAAGGAGAGTAAACCAATCTGTCATCTTAGCACATTTGATGCTTTAAAGGACATATTTAGGGCACACCTTAAGGCTGCCACCAACACACCCTCCACATCACATGATAATATGGACACCACCTAGAAAGAGGAAAAAAAGATGACCTAGAGAAACATTTTGTAGAACAATAGAGAAAGACACTAAGTCTATGGCCATAGCATTCCATAGCCTGACCAGCCAGCACAATAAATGGTGGAAACTGGTGGACACCTAGGCATGTGAAGTGAGGGAGATTAAAAAAATAGTTTGTCATATATATTTATGAGAGAGAGAGCTGGTAGCAGATAAATAGCTTCATATGACTTCATTGCATAATTATTCCCATGTGGTAATATAAAACCATCCTTACATAAAAGAGATTAAGTGTAGCCCAAGGTCGTACAGCAAGTCAGTGACAGAACCAGAACTAGAATTTGGGTATTCCAGTATTCCATGCTCCATAATTTAGGACATATATGGAAATATGGTCTAGATTAAATTACTATAAAGTGGGTGCATGACTGGTTGAAAAACTATCCAAAGAGTATTTAGCAATGGTTTACTGTCAAACTGGGATACCCTGCCTAGTGGTGTTCTGCGGGATCAGTATTGGTTCTGGGACTAGTCAATATTTTCCTTAATGACTTGGATAATGGAATGGAGAGTATGCTTATAAAATCTGTGGCTGACACTAAGCCTTGGTCTACATTGGAGGGGTGGGGGATTGAATTAAGTTACGCAACTTCAGCTACAAGAATAATGTAGCTGAAGTCGGTGTACTTAGATTTACTCACCACGGCATCTTCGCTGCGGTGAGTGAACTGCTGCCGCTCCCCCGTCGACTCCGCCTGCTCCTCTTGCAGCGGTGGAGTACAGGAGTCAACGGGAGAGCGCTCGGGGGTCAATTTATCACGTCTAGACTAGACATGATGAATTGACCCCTGCTGGATCGATCGCTATCCGGAAGGTAGTATAGACATACCCTTACTTGAGAACTGGTCTAAAATAAACAGGATGAAATTCAATTAAGACAAGTCCAAAGTACTTCACTTAGGAAGGAAAAAATCAAATGCCCAACTGCAAAATGGGGAATACCTGGCTAGGGGGTAGTACTATAGAAAAGCATCTTGTGATTACAGTGGATCACAAATTGAACATGAATCAACAATGTGATGCAGTTGTGAAAATGGCTAATATAATTCTGGGGTGTATTAATAGGAGTGTCACAAGTAAGACACGTGAGGTAATTGTCGCCCTCCATTTGGCACTGGTGAGGCCTCAGCTGGAATATTGTGTCCAATGCTAGGTACCATACTTTAAGAAAGTTGTCACAAATTGGAAAGAGTCCAGAGAAGAGCAACAAAAAATGATCAAAGGTTTAGAGAAACTGACCTATGTGGAAAGGTTAAAAAACTTGGTTATGTTTAGTCTGGAGAAAAGACAGCTGAGGGGGAACCTGATAATGGTCTTCAAATCTGTTAAGGGCTGTTATAAAGAGAATGGAGCTCAATTATTCTCCATGTCGACTGGAGGTAGGGACAAGAAGTAATCTGCAGCAAGAGATATTTAGGTTAGATATTAGGAAAAAAACTTTCTAACTATAAGAGTAGTTACGCTATGGTATAGGCTTCCAAAGGAGGGTTATGGAATCCCCTTCACTGGAGGTTTTTAAGAACAGGTTAGACAAACACCTGTCAGGGATGGTCTAGATTTACTCAGTCCTGCTTCAGTACAGGGGGCTGGTCTTGATAGCCTGTTGAGGGTCCTTCCAGTCCTACATTTCTATGATTTTATGATATACCAAAAGGTGTATTTTAAACACGTGTTATAATCCTAGTGTCGACAAGGTAGTTGTAGTTTTAGCACATTAAAACCACAACTTGTATTATCTATGCCAGACTTTAGTTAATACGTATTAAAAATAAAAGCCTTCTACCCATCTATGTTGTTTTGTGCTTATCTAAGATGAAACTGTGCTTATTCTCTTCCATTGAGAGAGAGAGAGAACAGAAAAAGTAGTTTCCAGGTTGGACAAAAAGGTGATATTCAGCCAACTGATTTAAACTTTAACAGAATTAGTTTTGTCAGCTCTTTTTCTCTCAACTGTGTAGAGGGAAGACACAAATGTTCTATCTCAGAGAAACTCAAAACAAAACAGAAAGTGAAACGCTAATCACTTCCAAACATCTTTGACTTCATAATGTACAGTTTTAGTCTTGTCCTGAGAATGGCAGCTGAAAGTTTCATTTTCATGTAATTATAGCTGCAAAACAACTCACCTGGAATTTATTATTTTGTCTGCAGATACAAACACCATCATTGCACCATGCACTATAATCCATATGGGTACCTTCACCTCGTAAATCAATACCTGGATCAGGCTGACTTGTTTTAGAAAGCCAGCAGAAACTATTTGACACAACATGCCTATTTCACCTCAGCCTGTTTTCTTTAACTCAGGAACATCACCTTGTTAGTATACTCATAATAATATACTCACTGGTGAGAGCACATGAATTCATTTACAACAATTTGAGAGTACTACACCTAATGTAACTACAACTAAAAGTTTACAAGGATTTGTCTGTGTAACAACAAAACTGACAGTTTTTCCATTTAGATACAAGTTCTTGGCTTCCTGTTGTAAAATTGTTTCCCTACAAAGTAACTGATGGATACAAATTGTGATCAGACCATGTGGATTTTTAATCTAGACATTCTTGGACTGACTGCTTGTGGATTTAACTTTCCCTCTCAACTCTGTGCAACGTGTCACATTGATTTTATAATTAATATAATCAGATCTGTGGTTATCACCAGTGATTGGCAAAATGCAGAAGGATTGGAGGTTAAGTTTAAATAAACACTTAAAGGTTTGGATGCTTATCTGAACCTATGACATCCAACAAATTTGGAAATTTTACTAAAACAGCCTCTAACATTCTGGTGCTTCACTTGCTACCAAAACCAGAATGTTTCCAAAACTTTTTAAAGGACCCTATCCCGTTCCCTTGGGGGAAAAAATACATGAGAGATCTCACTGAATTCAATGAGAGCAGGATGAGGCCTTTGTTCCGCAAATAAAAAGTTTTATTGTGGTTGCTGTTGTGGCACTTAAGCAGGGCTGAATTAATACAGGGGCTTTAGGGGCTGCAGCCCAGGGCCTCTGGCTAAGCGGGGCCCTGCAGGGCCACAGGCCAGATGTGGCCCATTTCTTCCTTTCATTTGGCCCGTGGCAAGTCTCCACGCCACAGGCCGGACACTGGTCCCCGAGCCTTGGCGTCCCCCCCCCCGCCCCCCAGGCCTGGCGGTGTGAGGGCTGGCTTGCTGATGTAGCCCATAGGTGAGAGACATTCAGGGAATCTCTGCGTGTTGCTCCCACCCCCAGCGCCAGCTCCGCAGTTCCCATTGGCTGGGTACCGCCTACGGGCATGGGCAGCGTGCACCGTACAGAGTGGCCTGGCCCCTCTGCCTAGGGGCTGGACATGCCAGCCACCTCAGGAAGCAGAGCAGTGTGGAGCCAGTGGAGGCAGGGATCCTGCCTTAACCCCAATCCCCTGCCCCAGCCCTGAGCCCACTTCCCTACTCCAAACTCCCAAGGGCTCCACAAAATCTAATAGCCCCAGGCCCACAGGAGAGTTAATCCAGCCATGCACTTATGTAATATATTTGATCATTCCAGTCATACACGCTGCAAAAATGTTCAATATTTCTGTCAAAAGTAATTTTGCACTTTAACCTTTGTACCAAGCACTCTCTTAGGGCTGGTCCACACTAACCCCCCGGTTCAAACTAAGATACGCAACTTCAGCTAAGTGAATAACGTAGCTGAAGTAGAAGTATCTTAGTTCGAACTAAAAGGTACTTACCGCGGGTCCAGACGCGGCAGGCAGGCTCCCCCGTCGACTCCGCGTACTCCTCTTGCGGAGCAGGAGTACCGGTGTCGACGGCGAGCACTTCCTGGATCCATTTATTGCATCTAGACAAGACGCGATAAATCGATCCCAGAAGATCGATTGCTTCCCGCCGAACCAGGAAGTAAGTATAGACGTACCCTTAAAAATTTGTGTCACCTAATGCAAAGCACACCACCTAGAATCCTCCTGTAATTCTTGTTGTGTCATTCCTCTGACTCACCAGTTTGAGTCCTCACCGAAGACTTAAATGGACAATGTGATGGCAGCAAATTTTCAGATCTTGAGCCCTCCAGCTGTGGGGATTGCACTCTGTGATGAGAGCAATTATTCCCAGAAGGAAGAAAACTGGATTTGTTGTTTTTCTAGCTGACAGTGCACATGCTACTGTTGAGAAGGAGCAAATATCAGCTAGGTAGCAATCTATTTCTCCTAGAAGGCATAGCTTTCAATTCTCTCTCAGTACTGACCCAAATTTATCTTGTTCTGTGTAAATCTCCTGTTATCTTACTTCTATTATTTACATCGGAATTGCTTCAGCATTACATTCTCTCACACATTTGGGTTTCGTCTACTGTTCTGAGGTATGCCAACAGGCATTACGTTCTGGGAGAGATATTTCAGACTGAGGATTGCTAACAACAAAAAAGCAAATGCATATCTTCTTTACATATTTACATTTAATATTTGTAATGCATGTATTATAAATAAAATATGGATCTGCAAGCATGCTCAAAATCATATAATCACTTAAATGCAATGGGACAAATCCTCTATTGACGTAAAATGACTCAGTAATTTGAACACTGTCAGCTGCCAATATATACCCGCAGAGAATTTGGAGAATGAAAGGACATTTTTGGAGGGGTAATGAAGAAAGCACTCTTTTCTAGTTGATACTATAGGCAGAATGGAATTAAAAGCATGAGGATAATGGAGAGAAGAAGCTTGATTATTCAAAAAGTCATCAAGTACTTTCTCCAATTTATAATTCGTGTCAAATGAACCAGAATGGTACAGGTTCGATAAGCACCCCAAAATTATTATACTTATAGGAAGCTTATTTGAACTATCTGAACTTCTTGGATTTCCAAAGCTGGGCTGGAAATCTCATGAGAATAAAATGGAATTTGAGTTAATTTGGTTCAACTCCTAACATTCATAGGACCTCTCAGCAGTAGAAGGGGAGAACCAGGTTATCTACAACTGTGTCTTATTTAACTTGGCTATTTCAATAATATTTTAATAATATGATTCTTAAATCTAACAACTTATGTACAGTATAGCTTCTTCTAATTTGTCTTTTAGATTTCAATGTTTCAGAAGAGATTTTTCTTTTAGATTTTATTAACACATGTTTTAAAATAAAAGTAAAATATCACTGTGACAGAATTTGAATGCAGTAGCTTTATGATATATAATTAGGTATTCAACTCCCTTCAAAATGCACAGGCTGTACAGAGCTAATTTTGTTCCACTACTTTAATAAGATTGCTCTGGACCTGAAGGATTTGGAACAACTTGTTCATTAGCTCATTTGGACACACAAATGTCTTTCATATGAAAGGTTTCTGTTTTGCTTAAATTTCATTATGCAACTTTCTCTAGCAATATGTATTCAAGACCATATGATTTTACTTTCAAGAAAAAAAAATCCCACCCCAACCAGCTCTTATTCACCTGCTAAAAATCTTTCCCAAAACTCTGGTGTTAGAAAATTTTGCTCTCAGTTACACTCACATAACTCCAGAGTACCTTCCCTGGAATTACTCTGGGTATATTTCAGTGCAATTTGGAAGCAGAATTTGCACTAAGGACTTACTAATGTAAACTGGTGAGCACTGCAGACTGATCCAGCAAAATGCTTAAGCATGTACTTATCTTTAAGTATATGCATAGTCTTGTTGACTTCAACTATACTACTCCCTTGCTTAACTTTAAGCATTTGCTTAAGTGTTTTGATTGAGCTAGAGTGCTCAGCACCTTTGCGAGAGTGAGCGTTAAACAATCCAGTATGTTAGGTTCTTGTTGTCATCAGCATTAAGGCATCCCCTCATTTTAAGCAATATTTCCAAGCATTTGTTCTTTGAAGGTGTCAATTGGACACACATTTCAAGCAATACATCTTGTTTTAGAGAAATATCCAAAATATCTATACATGAACTTATATCCTGACCAAAAAAAAAAAAAAAGATTATCTCTTTGAAAGGTTTATCTGCTGTATATATTATTATTCCTGAGGGAATTCTGCACTAATAAATAACAAAATTATGCTGTAGCGAAGTGAGACTCACCGGTGCAGTGCCTCCTGCTGGTGGCCCTGGGAATTAGCTGGCTTCCGGCTTGGACCACCCTCTGCTGGTCAGCAGCTCACCTGCCTCAGGGCCCCATGTCCCTCCTGGACCCCAGTACCCCTTACCCGGGGGTTCTGCCCTGACAGGACCCCCACTCTTTGGGTCTCCCTCCCAGGGGAACCCCCAACCTTCTAAGCCCACCTCGCCTCAGTGACTACAGCCAGTCATCATCTAGCCCCTGTTCACTGGGGCAGACTGCATTGTAATGGCCACTCATCATTGGCAAGGGGGTTTGGACCTACTGCCTTTCCCTGCAGCCCAGTACCTCTCTAGGCCTTCCTGTCAGGCCGCAGCCTGGGAGGTCACCAGGCCTGAGCTCCCCAGCTCAGCCTGCCTCTTCCCCAGCACTGCTCTGTCCATGGTACCCTATGCTCCTTCAAGCAGCTAGGCCTATCTCTCTTCAGAGCTAGAGAGAGGCTCACCCAGATCCTCCCTGAGCCCTTATAACAGGGCCAGGTGTGGCCTGATTGGGGGGTGGCCCCAGCGGTGGCTGCTTTCCCGATCAGCCTAACCTTTTCTAGGAGCAGGGGTAACTACCCGCTATACATGCACACAATATTTTTAAATTCTGAAAAGTTCTGCAAATTTTATTTGTTAATAAATAAATGTGGCTCCAGCATGGCAGTGGGGAGCACTGAGGTGGGAGATCACCCTGAAGCCCCCACCTCCTCTGGTACAGGGACTCAGCAGTGAGTCTGCATCTGCCCCTGACACAATGCAAGGACTGGGCCTGCCCCAGAAACACCCTGGGGCCCTGCCCCTCTTTGCCAGATGCACCAGGTGTGGGTGGGTAGGCTCAGCCCCAAAGGATCCAAGTGTGGGGGAGCTTAGTGTGGGGGGATCCAGGTGTGGGGGTGAGAGATTTCTTATGGGGCAATCTGGGAACAGGCGGGTCAGTGGGAGATCTAGATGCAAAGGTGCTCGTTAGGGGGTTCTGGGTGCATGGGTAAAGGGACTCTGTAGGGGATCCAGGTGAAGGTGGTTGGGGCTGACCTGGAGGGGTCTGGGTGTGGTGAGATGGGGCTCTGCGGAGGAGGGTCTGGGTTTGAGAGGCTCGGGGGGGTCTGTGTCCTGGGGAAGTGTGTCTTGATGGGGTGGTAGTCCAAGAGTAGCAGTTTGGGGATCAGTGGGGTGAGGGTCTGAGTGCTGGGGGCTCATTGGAGGGATCCAGGTGTAGGGGGATAGGGCTTGTCAGGGAGAGGGTTCAATGGACCTGCTTAACGGGGAAGTCCCAGCTGCTGCTGAGGGGATGCCACATGCTGGGCTCCCTCTTACCCTGCGATTTCCCTATCCCCTTTTCTTCTTCATTCCCTTCCCCTCATTCCCACCTTCCCCTCCCTCTGCACTATTCCACCACCTTTCCTTCCCCATTGCCTCTTCCCCGCACTCCTCACTCCCCTTCCTTCATTTCCCGCCCCCATCTCTCCTTACCCAGCCTCACCACAGGCACGAACTGTTGCCCAGAAAACAGGAAGGATCCCAGCACACAGAAGTGGAGCTTGACTGGCACTAGGACATTCAGGAGGCGGTGTTCACCTGCGGTGTCAGCAGGAGGCCAGATGCAGCCTCCTTCAGCTGGGCAGCTCTGTACTTGCAGAAATGATGGGGGGGGCAGTGGCATGTAACCCCGTGTGCTCTGCATGCCTCACCTCTGTTTGGAGGGGGACAATCCCCCCAAAAAAACTGTGCCCATGGTTGTATACCCCACCCTCCCCCAGGCATGGCTTCCCTTTGCTTCCCTGCCCTTTTCTGCAGGGAAGCACAGGAATAGGGCAGGAGGCATTTTCTGCAGTCATGCAGTCATGCAGAATCCCCCATGAATAATACATATACAGAAAAAAACTATGCATGAGAAGATTTTGTTCCTGTACTATATCCAATGCCCATACTAAAAGTTCAACCCTAAAGAAAAATCCTTGAGCAAAGATAATTTCTGAATTTCTATCACTGGGTTTTGTCAATGTGGCAGAGCCATTCAACAAAGAGATTTATATGATTGTGGTAAATATAATAAAATCACAAATAAAATATTCCTCATATTCCAACAACTTCACTTATATTATTCTACAAAACACACAATTCTCCTTTATGAAGTAATTCTCTCAAACAACAGAATATATAGGAAACTTTTATTTACAATTCCTCTACTATTCCTCAAAGAGAATTTTAGCAAAGACATACAAAACTATGATTTTCTTTTTCATAAAATAATATAAAATCTACTACATTATATTAATTCAGGTTCCCAGAAAGATTTGTTCCATAGCCTACTGGTCTGCAGACTGCTCTTCAATATGAAAATAAATGCCTGCGGGCTTTTGCTAATCTTGCAAAGAAACATAGGAAAAATTTACTTTCAGAATGTACCCGATACAAAAAACTGAACAAAATCAGAACTCTGGAGCAGATCCTCAAATAATGTGAATCAGTGGACCTGGCCAAACTCCTCCATGGCATCTGACTTATGGGGAATCTTGTTACTCCATTACCTGTGATGGTCATATCCATGGGTCTCACAAAAAAGGAGTGAGACAATAATGAAATCTAATCTCAGTCTGACATTCACATCAGAATTTTTTCTATTGGGCTTTTTTCTATGCGAATAAGAAGTAGGCTATTGCCTATAAAGATCTCGGTAGCTATATATTCTTTACCATGTGATTGCCTGCCCTAAATGCCCATGAACAAGTGTGCAAACACAGCCCTCCTGAGTGAATCTAATGTCTCCAGAAGATGTGCCCTGATTCTCCACTACCTTGCACCTTCTGTTGTCTTTTACACCTGTGCAAAGTATTTTTCTTAAATATCTGTTAAATCAGAATCTCCACTCACAGTGTGGTATAGGTAATTTGGATTTATTTTGCAATAGAATAAATGACTATATAAAATGAAAGGTAGTGGATAATCAGGATCTCTGTCTTAATATTTGAACACAGAAATAAATGTGTATGATGATATATACAATGACAAACACTATAAATGTATGTGTGATGTTATTGACATGAACCATGACCGTATAGATCATTGTTGCAACCAAGGTCCTATAGATGCACCAAATCTTGTACAACAGTTGATTATGCTGCCTGTATGTATATATCATTTTTTTATTTGAAGTTATGAATATTGGCTATGTATTTGTATCTCAATGTGTTTGATTGTGTTTGATGCTACTTAGGTAGCATCAGTGGAACATTTGGTCAGTGAACCATTGGGAGCTGGGGTCTGGGTGCTAGAGACAGGAGCACTTGTTAAGCTGTTTTCAGTTAAGTCTGCAGCTTTTTGGGCGTGGGTCAGACCCTGGGTCTGTGTTGCAGCAGATTAGTGTATCTGGCTCAACAAGACAGGGTTATGGAGGCCAACCTGGCAGAGAAACCGGGCTCAGAGGTAGTCTCAGCACATCAAGTGACGGTCCCAAGGGGATCCAAACTCCAAATAAATCTGTTTTACTCTGTATAAATCTTATACAGGGTAAACTTATAAATTGTCCTCCCTCTATAACACTGATAGAGAGATGTGCACAGCTGTTTTCTCCCCCCAGGTATCAATTATTTACTCTGGGTTAATTAATAAGCAAAAGTGATTTTATTATATATGAAAAATATGGATTTAAGTGGTTCCAAGTAATAACAGGCAGAACAAAGTAAATTACCAAGCAAAATAAAACAAAACATGCAAGACTAAGCCTAATACAGTAGAAAACTGAATACAGGTAAATCTCACCCTCAGAGATGTTCCAATAGGCTTCTTTCACAGACTAGACTCCTTCCTTGTCTGGGACCAATCCTCTTCAGACCAACTTTGTGGCTTATGGTCTGGGTCCAGCACTCACTCACTTCCCCGTAGTTACAGTCCTTTGTTCTAGTTTCTTTCAGGCATCTCTTTGGGTTGGAGAGGCCATCTCTTGAGCCAGTTGAAGACAAAATAGAGAGGCTTCCAAGGCCTTTTAAGTTCTTTCTCTTGTGGGTGGAAACCCCTTTGTTCATCTGTGCAAAATCACAGCAACAAGATGGAGTTTGTAGACACCTGAGCAAATCACATGTCCATGATGATTCAGCTTTTTGCAGGCCGACTCCATTGTTTACATGTTAGTTTGAACGTTTCCAGGGAAGCTCAGATGCGGATTGGCGTCTCCCAAAGTTAAGTCAGTTAAGTGCATATTGATTGGGCACTTACTGCGAACAGTCCTTTCTCAAGAAGCTGACCAAATGCTTCACTAATGCTACTTAGAATCAAACACATTGAGATACAAATACAGAGCCAATATTCATAACTTCAAATAAAAAAATGATACACACATACAGGCAGCATAATCAATCTCCTTTGTACAAGATTTGGTGCATCTATAGGACCTTGGTTGTAACAATGATCTATAGGGTCACTGTTCATGTCAATAACATCACAGAATGTGTCAAGGGTGTTAACAGTAAACATTAAGAAATGTATTGCAGTAACTAATTTAGTGTCCAAAACAGTTTATTTGAGAAAATGGAAAACCTCCCTCATACATAGACTGGCTCAGTGAGCTCTCTACTATATTAATGAGAAGAAGAAGAAGAAGAAGAAGAAGAAGAAGAAGAAAGACTAATAAAAACACTTGGAAAAAATATGAGGATACCTGGTCACACATAAAACTATTGCATACTGTTGCAGTCTCGTATCTGTTAATCCCCAATACTCATAGGTTATGTTTTCATTTATTTATCTATTTAGTCACTTTAATAATTAATACCCAGTGATCTTTAGGGGTTCAGGGTTTTTGTTTCGTGGTTTTGTTCTGTTTTTTTCCAGGTTTTGTAAATAATGAGCAATGAATTTTGTTATTTATATACGATTTCCATTTTCTTCATATTTTTATATGTTTTCTTTCATTATGTGTTTATAATTTATATAAAAACAATAAAAAAATAAAGTTAAAATGCATTGTGTTTTGTTTTGCTTGTAACCTAGACTATACATTGATTATACAACAAAAGGTTACAATAAAATAACAAAAAGAGAGTCTGCGGCTTCACAGAAGCTTATTTGACCTTTGTTAAATTTTTGTGTGGCTTTGTCTTCATCCTGAAATAGCACTTCATATGATGCCCTGCTCTCTCTGTGGCGGTTGATAACTAGCAATCTGTAGCAGACAGTGTAAACTGACTACATCATCGTTCATTGGGGAGATTAATGTCAAATAGATGTGTTATACCATAGGTCTTATTGAAATCAGTGTGGCCTTTGGGCACATGATGAATTCAGCATTGTTCCCAATGTGGGAAAGAATTACAACTATTTTAGTCTTAAAGTCTCTTCAGTCCTGAGATCTTTCCAGTCACTAATTACTATTGGGCTTTCTTAAAACCTTTACTAAAAAGCAATATTTTCCAATTTTTCAATAATAATTTTTATAGATAGATAGATAGATAGATAGATATTCACTTGACTCCCCACTATAGAGCTGGACTGATATTTGTCAAATATATGTCAGCGAAGTCCGAAGCGCACTACACCAGATGAAGAAGGGAAAAGCTCCAGGCAAAGATGGAATAACGTCAGAAATGATTTATGCAGGAGGCGAAAAACTTCGGAAGGCCCTCGCTTTAAGATTCAGTCGATATCTTGAAGAAGGAAAAATACCATCAAGCTGGAAGGAGTCGAATACCATCTTGCTGCACAAGAAGGGTGACCGAGAAAATCTTAAGAACTACCGCCCTATATGCCTGCTCTCTCACATCTACAAGCTCTTTACAAAGGTGATAACGAATCGACTTTCGCAGAGTCTGGATGAACAACAGCCGAGAGGGCAGGCAGGGTTTTGAAGAAATTTCAGTACAATCGACCATATATTTATCCTTAGCCAGCTCCTAGAAAGAGCGAGGGAATACAAACTCCCGCTGTGCATTGCTTTTGTCGATTATGAAAAGGCCTTCGATAGCATTGAGTTTAACGCAATATTAAAGGTGCTCGCAGAGCAAGGCATTAACACGCAGTACATTAGTTTGTTGAAGGAAGCGAATACTGGATGTACAACAGACATTACTCTCCTTGAAACTCTCCTCTGCATCCCAATCGAGAAAGGCGTAAAGCAAGGAAATACAATTTCACCGAAACTATTCACGGCCTGCCTCGAAATGGTTATGAACAAGATCAATTGGAAGAGTGGTGTCAACATAAACGGAGAGAGATTATCTCATCTCAGATTTGCAGACGATATTGTACTAATTGCCGAAAGCACCAACCAACTGCAGAGCATGCTACGAAGACTCGACAAGAAAAGTAGTCAGGTCGGCCTGAAAATGAAGCGCTGCAAAACGAAATATATGCGATCAGACGTCTTACGAAAAGCCCGAATAATGGTAACAGGAGAAGACATCGAAGAAGTGGAACAGTACATATATTTGAGCCAAGAAGTTAATATGCGCCAAGACCTGAACGGAGAACTCTCGCGAAGGATTCGGGCAGGATGGTGTGTGTTTAATTCCATCAAGGACGTCCTCAAAGGAAAAATTGACAAGACCACACGTAAAAATATTTTCAATTCAGCAGTGCTGCCAGCCATGCTGTATGGCAGTGAAGTGTGGGCACTGACGAAGAGAGAAGAGCAACGGCTGTTGGTAGCTGAAAGGGCAATGGAACGAGCTATGTTGGGAATCTCCCTTCTGGATCGTATACCAAATGAAATCATCAGAGAACGCAGCAGTGTGAAAGATATTGTCGTGGAAAGCAGACATAACAAGATGCGATGGGCGGGCCACACAGCACGGCTCACAGATAACAGGTGGACCGCAATCATTGCTGAGTGGTACCCGCGAGAACAGAAAAGACCCCCCAGTCGGCCTCCAAGAAGATGGGAAGATGACATCGTTAAACGTTTTGGACGAACGTGGAGAAGAAAGGCAAGAGTGCGAGAAGAATGGCAGACGTGTTGTGATCGGCGCAGTCTTAACGACAGCTGAAGTCCGATCGATCCAGGTGATCCAGGTGATATTCAGGAATAATATACTTAATGAATTTGGGGATTTTTTTAAAATGTCATTATTTTAAAAAAAAATTGCTCAGGTCTAAATGGAAATATCTCCAGAGATCTTATTTTTATATATTACTTATGCTAAGTTAATATGTCCATAAGTATTTTTATGTGTAGTATAGAACCTCATATGTGGAACATAACATCCACATGCTCCTTCTTATGTTGTACATGAAAATAACAGACATATTAATTTTTTGGTAAGTACTGTAAAAATAAAAATAAACCCTCTCATTCTGAGCTAGAAAATGATTTGAATGACCCAGTCATTGGTAAACTTTACTCTACCCTTATTATCATTTCATGTAACAATCTTTCTTCAGTCATTGTTTCTAAAGTCCTTTAATTCCAAGGTTAAATACAAGACACTAGAAAGTTTGAAAAGCACAGGTGATTCTTTCTTCAGTGGATACTCAAGTTTTACAGAAATGTTGCCAATGCAGCAGTTATTGTATTACATAGATTTTTTCCCTCTTCCTTAATGGTGCACTTTTCAGAACTGTAATAAATTATTACTAATTGAAACTCAGGAGACCTAGAAGATAACATTCATTACAAGGAAAAAAAATCCTCTCCACTAAAGCTTGTTTCTTTTGCATTAAAATAAGCCACCTGCTGTTTTTAAGTTATAGTTTCTCCAAGCCACTACGCCTGTGCTCTTTGGTCAGACAAATTGCAATGACTGTAAGTTGCCATAGAAACAACATCAGTGCAAGTCAGTGAAATTGTTAAAAGAAAGCAATGGTTGCAAAACAAGCAGTGCTTGAATCACAAAAGCGGATAAGATGGCTAAGAATCCCTAAACTTCTCCAGAAAGGACAAATGTATAAGGATTAATCAGTGCACTACTCACCAGAGATCCATACTGTGGGAAACAGGTCCCTTCAGACTGCCTTAAAAAGATTCCAAGAACAGGCCTCAATTTATTTGTAAAACACACAGAGGTCTAGATTGAAAAGAAAGGCCTTCCAAGGTATTGACTTTCTGTGGTGGGGGCAGTTATCCAACATGGGATGAGAAAGCTTACAATTGTGTAGGTCATGATTGAAGATCCCTAAGAATGGGGCTTAAGAAGAGAGAATTGGAGCGATGAGAGATGAAATTGAACACAGAAATAAAAATAAATATAGTCATTGGAAGCAGTTGGAGAAGAAAGTGAAACAAGGAGACTGCCCATATATTTAATACCAATGCTGCTCCTGGGGAGACTGGGGAGGAAAGACAGAGGCAATCCCTCCATACTTATATGTCAGAAGAACACTAAATGGGGGAGCCAGCTGTAATCAACATTAATGCAGAGGAGCAGGTTCTATTAAAAAAAAAACTAGAGAACTTCTTTTACTGGCAGTTTCCAGCTGTTTCCCTTAAAAGGAAACATGGTTAACTACTTGTTGGTATTCTATCCCATGCACAGTCGAGTTATTCTGGCTGTTTAATAAACAGAGGTTGAGGTTATTCTTCACCTCTGCTGAAGTTTTTCCTTTCCAAAGCAGGAACAACCTGCAAAGCGTAAAAATACAGAGGGCTGTAGGCAGTATAATATTATTAGGAGGCACCAAATGGAACTATTAGAGATAGCTTACTATTTAACGGAATGTATGAGCAACCAGATTTGGGGGGAAATGTTGTTTGTTGTAGTGCAGTTTGTTTAAAGGTGAGTTAATCATAATTAAAGTTTGTTCCCTGTCTGAATCTGACTAAATCATTTTGAAGGTGCAAAGCTGCTACTTACAGGATATGCCCACACAGACAAATGTTATGTGCTTTCAGCAATAGCACAGCTGTGTCAGGTGGTGTATATGCTAAAATGTGTGCACTAATGGTGATGGCCTGACATCCTTGCTAGATCATGTTCGGCCTCAGTGTACCAGAATTTCCCCAGTCTTCAGACCAAGCTGTTGTCCCTTTGGACAAGATGAGATTAACCCTTGCCTCATGACTTTAGGAGTCTGAAGCTGTTCCTTTGCTTTTCTCTTTAAAATATGGAGGAGGAGATAGAATCATTTTGATTCAGGTTTGACCACCACAAAGAGAGCATTAAATTGTCCCAATCAGGAGGAGGGATTGCAATGACTGGATTACTGCATTGATAGGCTCTTGTTACTTTTATAAGTCCTCTGTTTAAAAATATATCCAAATACCTCATCATCTATGGTAACCATCAGAATTTCTACTTAGACAGTAGGTCAGATCTGGGAGAAAGGTTTTGCTTCATCTTTTACCATTAGATTTTATATTCCAAAAGCTCTGAAACATAAGAATTTTTTTTAAATGAGCTGTGAATATAAAAGAGTTAGTTAGCATTTAAAGGATGTCCTGTGCCCAGCAAAATGCCTTTCGTTCAACACCTCTATGGCTACTCCAGAAATTAACAAATGTTTTCTGATTGCTTCTGCAATAATGTGATAATAATGTTGATAACAAACAACCTTCTACCCCTGCCAAGTTCACCACATGATTCTATTATATGAGACTGATGTTGTCTGTCCTTAATAAAGCAACTTTATTGTCTTTTGTGAGTTACAGTTATGATATGTTAAATGGTCACATTCCATCTGTCAATGTCAAGTGCATCTGTTGATGGTAATGACAGGGTTGGAGTAATCACCAGTGCCCTCTATGAAGTCTTTGATGTCATTCCTGTCATGAATTGGACCTGCTGGGGTTTTTATAACTGTGGCTATTTTTGACTGGTTTTAATAAAAACATAGTATATAGGACTGAAATGACCTCCTGGATCAAAAAGTCTAGTCTCCTGCCATTATATAATCCCATTCATAAACAATCTCCCGTGTAAAGCCAGTTAGGTTTCTTTTCCCTACTACTCCTAATATCTTTACTTTTACATACAAGACCGATGGCTCATACCCTCTGGTGAATTCTTGTGCACGAAAGACATAACTTTGCTACAGGAGGCTTAAAAGTGTCATTTTTTCTCAGTGTCTGTGAAGACCAGATTTGTTTCTGGAGCCTAATATATTTTATTATCCCTTTTACAATGTGGCCAACAAGCCATCCTTCCCAGGCATCTGATGTTAAGTGGTTTTTTTTTTTCAAAATGTACTTCTTCACAGGATAATAATTTGATAATTCTACATTCCAATTAAAATTGCAGCATCTCTCATATTTGACTCTGTAGGGCTATGTATGTTCTGAGCCACCAAATTGTATTTCATTTTCTGCCTCAGATTCTAAGACGTGTGCTTAAAGAAGTGAAATATCTATTTATTGAGAATCTAAGAAAGGAACAGAAGAAGGGGAAAGAAATGCATCTAATCAAACCTCATTCCAAAGCCTACACCAAACCCTCCACACCTAGACTACCCCTGTTACAGGATCCATATACAGAAGAAAGAAGCAGACACTACCACATTGCTGATCCTATCCTTCTGCATGAGATGGGAGATCACCATACAAAACTTCTTCTCCATGTATGGTTCTGGGAGAAAAAAAAAGACCTGATAAAATTAAAATTATGAAATTCAAGATACATCGATACATAAAAACCCATACACACACACACACACACAGACACACACAGACACACACACACACACACTGAACTGTGAAGAATGACAATTTTAAACAGCTAAAATTGTCTCACAGGAGCGGGAGGGAAGATGGAAAGATCCACATAGCAGAGTAGACTCCCGCCCAGGGCTGGCCCTAGACCAAATGGCACCTCAAGCAAGGAGCATCTTTGGCATGGAGCATCCCCTCCATTTTTTAAACTTTTGAATACCTTATTTTTTATTGCATTTGTAGCACATTTCATGGCTTTGATGCATGATTTGTATTCATGATTTATCCCTGTCATATAAGACAATAATTTTCCATGCTAGGATCTGTAAATGTAGGAGGCTCGAGGAAAACGTAGTTCTCAGAAAGTCTGGAAGTTTCCACGAGATTCTACAAAGGTCCAGAACATTCTAGGCGGTTAGTGAAAAATGAATCCACATACAGAATACCTGAAATAGTTCACTACAAACATTTTATTTTCCTTTTTGTCACTAACAACAAAAACAGCACCATAAGCCTCCTAAATCCAGCCCTGCTCCAGCCCTGTTGAGGCTTCACCACACTCTAGGTACACAGGGAGTCACCACAAAGCTGAGTTCCACACCACCCCCCTGGAGAGTCTCTGTAGCCAGAGAATCAAGAGCAGGATTTGCCTGTCAGTTTGTGACAACAGTGAGGAAAACCTAGTGTAAGAATGAAGATTCCCAGCATAGTAAGAATTAGATCATTTCACTCATTGCTCATGAACTATATCAAAAATGATCTGGGATGCTTTGCTTTCTCATTATATGCACATAATCAAGGGCAGTTCTTATTTTAATAAGGAAAACAAATATGATCAGAGATGTCTTCAAGAAATGTTCTGGAAGCTTTAGTACCTACACTGGAACACAGTTTGTCATTCCAAGATCTTCCAGACAATAGCAAACACTGGCTTGTTTACCTACCCTTTAACTCTCTCCAGTGCAAGAACAATCTCTTCGTTATGTGTTTGTTCGGTACTGAGTACAACAGGACCCTAACCCAAGACTAGGGTGCTACTGTAATATAAATAATAAATAACGAAACAAGATCTCCTCTGTCAAACATTATTATTACCAGTTCCTTCTGCTAACATTATTCATTTCTTGTTTTCAGCTCAGTGAGATTATAAGCAGTCTATACACTGAGAGTCACATAACCGGCTTGGATCTAAATGAGAGATAATTACCCTGAGTAATTCCATTGCAGATACCAGTGAGGGACCAGAATTAGTCTTTGCAAAACCACAATGATCTTCTGTTCAATGAGCTTAGTTGAGCAATATTTCCCATTCTTAGAATTTCTGACTTCAGATGGAATCTCACAGTCTCATACTTTTAATGAAAAAGCAGCTTCAGCATTGTCTTTCCTTTTGATATGTAATGTTGTTCACTCCCATTTAGATAATAAGTCTGATTCCTAAATAATTCTCAGTTGTCTACTACTAATGAAGGAAATGAAGGGATATCCTGCACTTCAGTTGATCAGTGCTATTTTTGCAGGTCTATGCCACACAAACAGATTTTCAGAGAGTTTACAGTGGTGCAGCTTTACCTCTAATGTGGCCTCTCTAAGCTGATGGGAGAGAGCTCTCCCATTCACTTAATTACTCCAGCCCCATGAGTGGTGGTAGCTATATCAGCAGGAGCTCTCCCGCCGACATAGCGCTGTCCACACCGACGCTTAGGTCAGTATAACTTACATTGTTCAGGGGAGTGGCTTATTCACACCCCTGAGCACAAGCACCGACTTCTCAAAGTTCCGGGGGGTACTTAACCCCCGGTTCTGCCCCAAGCCTTGCCCCCGTTCCCCCAAGGCCCCATGCACGCCCCACCTCTTCCCACTCCTGCTCCACCCCTGACCCACCTCTTTCTGCCCAGTTTCACCCCCTCCCCCAAAAGCACTGCATCCTCACTCCTCCCTCCTCCCTTCCAGCCTCCTGTCCGCTGCAAAACAACTGATCGCAACAGGCAGGAAGCACGGGGAGGGAGGAGGAGGTGCTGATCCGCAGGGTCCGCCAGTGGGTGTGAGGTGCTGGGGAGGGGTGGGAGTTGATAGGGCAGTTGCTGATGAGTGATCAGCACCCAACATTTTTTCCCCATGGGTGCTCCAGCCCCGATGAACCACAGAGTCGGTGCCTATGCCCCTGAGCAACATAACTTATATCATCATAAGTGATAGTGTAGAAATAGCCTTAATTTAATGGATTTAAATGCTAAAAGAGACCATCTTATTACCTAATCTGACCTCCTGCATAACATAGGCTGTAGACTCTCATCTAGTAATTCCTGAATTTGGCCCAAACATCTGATGATCCTGGACAGCTGCTAAGAGTTGGGAGAACCCTCAGGGCCCCAGTGGACTTTCAGCTCCAGGTAGGGAAGACATGTAGAGTAAAGTATTGATATGAAAAGAGCAGGCATCATTTGAAGGATCTCAGCTCTGTGGCTAACTTTTTAAGGAACTAATAATAGTAGATAGAGGTGTAGTTGGGGTAATCTGTGTGGAAGGAGGGAAAAACAAACAGCAACAAATTAAATATAGTAGTAGGCAACAAACCGAGAAAACACAAAAAAGGATTTTTTAGTACATATGCTTAGACAGATTATCTAATTTTGGTGTGTATATAAAATAGGATGGAAAACCTTCACACAGAAAAATTTGATTCTTCAGAGCTCCCAAGTCTGCTGAGCACCATTATGTCTTTTTGAAGTCAAAGTGGTAGCAGAGGGTACCCAGAATACAATTGCACCTTTAAAGATAGAACACAGGAGACATTTTAATTATTACAGGAATATGCCCAACATTTGATCTCTTTTGATCAGTGAGTAGGATTTTCTATCTCCTTTTTTCTCTGTTTATGTCTAACATTCAATTTGGCAAAGGTAAAAACAAAATTAGTGTTGGCATTTTCTTTTCACTGTGCATAATCTTACACACTGTGGTAACACATCAGAAGTAATGAAATATAGAAAAGTGAGGGGAAGGGAAACTGTGATACCAGTAAGATAACACAGGTCCCAAGCAGATAAAATTGTCATCAGTTAAACGTTGAAATGAACTCTGGGAGGAAATATAAACCACTCAAACTTGCTGTGGGATGCAGAGCGTGGGAAGGGTATAAAAGAGGATAAAATTGGGAATGGGGTGGTGAATTAATGTTCTGAAGAGAAAGTGAGAGATTCCTCCTTCCATCCCAAAATTCAGTGTAAAAAACACAGGTTCCCCTTTTGCAGGAGCAGAGAGACATACATCAGTGATCACATCTTCAAAGGTATTTAGGCACCTAAGATTCCTAAGTGCTTTTGAGGATCTGGGCCCATGTGAATAAGTAGAGACGTAGAGAAGAACTGCCTGCCTAGAAGTCTCTCATTTTCTGATGTCCTTCCAACACAACACTCTCTGAAACTGGAGGACCAAGAACTCCATTGATCTAATTTAACTCCCCATTCCCTAGCTCAGTACCAGTCCTGCTTAAAACCCACTATAGAACCTTAAATTCCATTGCATTCAATCTAAACATACATCTACTTCATGAAACCAAGAGCCATCTGTGACGGTGTACCCCATAAGGCTTTATGGGGAGAGGCTTATAAATGTATACATGATGTAACTGGAATATGTTTTATGCTACATGTGCCATGTAACATATCTCTGTGAAAGTTATGACCTACTGAATCTATTCCTCCTGTTTGTATGCATGTATCATTGTTGTAGTTGGAGTTATGAATATTGGTTTTATATTTGCTGGTTTTGTACATAGCCTTTATAAGAGCCTGGGATCATGTCTTGAGAAAGGTATGTGCATGTAAAGAGACCAATCAAGAAACCCTTACACAGACAGTAGGAGGTGCAGACCCCAATCCACATCTGGGCCTGGCCAGGAATGCAACTGGCTGGACTGGTTAGGGTGCATGGACATGTGACTTGCCCATGTGAACCCAAAACTCCAGGGTAAGATGATGCTACACAGGGAGAGGCTATTTAAAAGCTTGGAAGACCCCTCCATGTTGTCTTCAGCTGGCTAAAGAGAGAGGCTCTCCAGCCTCCAGAGACATACCTGAAAAAGACTGAACAAAGGACAAAGACAATAGGGGGTGTGAGCGATTGCTGGACCCAGGCTATGAGTTCTACAGCCTGTAAAAGGAAGAATCTGGAGCTGGTGAGGTTTTTATATCTGTGTTAAGTTTGATTAGACATAGACGTGCGTGTTTTATTTTATTTTACTTAGTAATTCACTTTGTTCTGTCTGTAACTACTTGGAATCACTTAAATCCTACTTTCTGTACTTATTAAAATCACTTTTTACTTATTAAGTTACCTGGAGTATGAGTTGGTACCTGGGGGAGGGCAAACAGCTGTGCTTAACTTTCTACCTTTGAAAGAGAAGGCAAACTATTTATGAGTTTACCCTGTATAAGCTTTATACAGGGTAAAACGGATTTATTAAGGGTTTGAACCTCATTGGGAGTTGGGCACCTGGATGTCAAAGGCAAGCATACTTCCTGAGCTGCTTCCATGAGCCTTACAGTTGTTAGGGGACCTGGGTCTGTGTTTGCAGCAAATCAGTGGATCTGGCTCAAAACAGACAGGATTCCAGAGTCCCAACTTGGAAATGGCAGGGAAGCAGGGGCAGAAGTAGCCTTGGCACATCAGGTGGCAGCACCAAGGTGGTTTCTGTGATCCCAACCCGTCACACCATCTCTCTTGGTTCTTAGGGGCTGTAATCTGGTCAATGCTTACGTAATTATTTTAATTGACAAAGTATCTATTTAGATGTATATTTTTCTCAGTGTATAGTATTATGAAACTTGTAAATGTATTTCAGGGTTGACAAAATAATAGTTCAAGGGCAGGCACAAAGTTTAGGAGGCCAAGAACAAATGGCTCAAGTTTTCAATGTGTAAAAATTCCATCCTTTGCATGCATGGTATGATTTTCAATAACATTGAATTCATAAAACCTATTCTATGGTGAATATTCAATAATAAATCATCTCATTTATGCCAATTGCCTTAAATCATTCATACAATATATTTTGGGATTTGACAAGAGAATATATTCTCCTGTGACAGTGATGTTTCTTAACAAATAAAATATTCTATGGGCCAAATTCTGATACCCGTACTTACTTTAGCAGTCCCATTTATTTCAAGGACTAAACTGCTACTTAACATGAGTAAGGGTACAGAACCTGGCATTTTTTATGTCTCATCTGATGCCCACCGAAGTCAATGGAGAGAAAACAACCGATTTCAGTACACTTTATAAAATGACCTATAAAGGTTTTATTTTAATTAAAATGGTGTCTCATCAAAAATAATAACAAATGTTAAAACAGCTTTAATCCTCAGTCTTCAAAGTATTGTACAATATTTAGCTGTGCAGCTCATACTGACCTTAAGGATATCCCCACATACTTCATTAGAGACAGGATAAACCATAGTGGAGGATAAACCACTGTGCACTGCTTCACCTATTCAGGGGATTATATAGTTTACAATTATATAAATGTTTAATTCCCCATGCCAACCCCCCAAAATAAGATATTTAATTTAGAAATAAAAGTACCTAATATTACATATTCTTATAACTGATGGTAGATAAAGCATAGCTACTGATTGCATAATTGTACTTTCTCAACAAAAGTCTTGTTTATATAAACACACACACACAAACTTTCATATCTCTGTTTCACACCTTCAAGGTTCAACTTACCTAACTTATAAAGCTGTAAATTAATTTAACTTAGTTTTAATAAAATATTCCTTTTATTTAATACACTTGGAAATGTTTTGCAATGACAGATAGAAATTCTTCATGTGCTGGTAATCTATAGGACTCATAATTTTATTTTATAAACTAAACCAAAAGTATTTATTATCTTTACTAGAAATATGGAAAAGTTTAAACTCAATTATTTCTCCTGTTTGATTTTCCATGTACTGAAGAAATCATAACCATGGTTTTAAAGATGTTCTGGGAACAACCCTAGAAGCCAGTACCTCAGGAAATACTTTTACATTACCAGAAATTTTGATTCATTAGTACTGTGATGTCATTTCACCTTTCAGAGGAGAAATTATTTGAAGCAATATCTTTTGCTAGGTCCAAGGATACATTTTTTACAGGTATCTCAAAGTACCAGAGATCATGCTGGATAACATAACGTAGCTCATTAAACTGGGAGTTACGTAATATACTATGTTACCAATAATTGGCACAGTTCTCTTAAACAAAGGCATCTGGTTCCACTTCAGTTAAAATTAAACATTTAGAATTAATATTTTAAAGCTAGGTAGCACTTTAATTGTCTCATCATGAAGAATTTGATTACTATTTCTTTATAACACTGATATCAAAAGGCTCACTTGAGATTCCTGTGGAGCTCTCATGTATTACTACAGTGCTTCATTGCAATATTTTAATGTGTTGAACAATTTAGAAAATGTCACTAAAACTTCCACTGTTTGTTACTTATTTATCCTTTTTACTGTATTATTAAATATTCCTACCAGTGCCTACTACCTAATATTCCTCTTCCCCTTGAACAAGTTATAAAGTCTTATTGTTTATGGGCCAGATCCTTCTCTGGTGTAAATCAGCACAGTTCCATTGGGAGATAGGCCTTTTTACACCTGCTGGCAATCTAGACTTAAAGTATATCTACTTTGAAACATGGAAGTCTGTGCTTTGATGCCATAGACAGCTGTACCTGATGTATTACCCCTCATTACCATCACCCATGACCTGGGATAATAATAAGAAGGGAGAAAATGAGCACATCAGCTAGATCTGGTAGTGGGATGGCAGAAGAAACAGCAGGTCTCATTTATGTCGACCATCATGTGGGGTGCTCGAAACACTGAGAACCCTGAGGAAGATCAGCACGCTAGTGAGGTTCCTCTGCTACCTGTGACCATTGGGGAAGCACTGCAGCTGCACTGTTCTCTGGAGCACAGGCACCCACTCTGCTCCTGTACGCCATTCCGCCTCTAATGCCCTTCCTCTGGGCAGTCACAGGGACTATGGTTCCCGCAAGCTTAGTTTGGCTTGTCAGAGGGAGAATTCTGTCAGGTGGCTGATACTTGCTCCTTGCCTTTCCCAAGAGAAAAACTGGAGGAACAAGAGAATTAATGTTCTGTATTCTTAGAGAAGTCCGACGACACCCAGGAAAGCTTATGCCCAAATAAATCTGTTTGTCTTTAAGGTGGCACCGGACTCCTTGTTGTTTTTGTGGATACAGGCTAACATGGCTACTCCTCTGATACTTGTATTCTTTAAGATTTTGTAATATTCATTTTTTATTCAAAATAGCTGCTGATTTAACAGGAAGCTATCAATATTTTCTTTTAGCTTTTCTTTCAAAAAAGGTTGCAGTTAAAAGGACTACTATGTGGCACTGAGGTAGTTCACATTCTATGTGGCCGGAGGTGGGCTCACAAAATCGAGACCTTAAAGAATCTGAGCATAGAGTAGTGAGTAATCCTTGGCAAACAGATTGTAAACAACTTATCAGTACATGCAGGAGATTCATAAAAGTGTCCAGCAATGAAAGCAGTGAAACACAGATTGCTCATGCCCTCTAGAGTAAGTAGCCACAGCAAGAACATCAGAGCCTTGCTCCACTAGAGAAAACTGAATCTGTTGTACAGCACTAGTCTTCAGCACAAATGGCTTAGTAGTTGACACTAGCCATGCTGATGAAAGTTCTGAACGTCTACAGGTGTGCCCTACCTCCGCAATAGCACTATTCTAAATCATTTCAGTGGCAATCTCTCCTTTGTTTCTATTAATCTGTTTCCAGGAGCAGTGCATTCTGGAAGATTTTAAAAGGCCACCAGTGCCCTGTGGGATAATAATATGGAGGACTAGTTGTATCCACATTGGTACTAAAATGGTTCAAGCTGAAACAATATTCAGTCTTGCTTAGACAGTCTACTCCAAATGGTATTTAAACACACTTGTTAATTCTTTAGAACACTCCTGTGTGTAGGTACAAGGTGTTACAATCATTTTAGGGGGAACAAATGTTACTTAGCTCATAAGAGTGTTTCAAAGATGAATTCATTAATGTTTGTGAACCACTCAGATACCACAGTGATGAGTATCATAGAAAACCACATAAGGAAATTAAGAATTCTCTCTTCAGAAAAGGGATTGAATAGTGTGTGGAGCAAGGACATGAATGTGGGTTGCCTACATTCAAGGTGAATGCTTTAACTGCTGGGCTACTTGCTATTCTAAACTGGGTCTCTCTTCCGCACATTTTTTTCCATTAAAGATCTGTTTAATTCTGCACTGGATCAAAAACAAATTTTTAAACCTCAAAGCTTTTCACAAAATGGAATTGTCTTTTTCCGTCCAGCCCTATGCATGCTTAACTTCTAAAGGTAGAATTTAAAGAACTACTAAACCAATATCCTCCATATTGATTTTAGTGGCAACACATAAGACACATATTAGTTGCATTGAATTATAAACATTAAAAAATCTTAATTCTTACTTTTAAAGTGTCTATGTTAAAATATTTCCTCACAAATTAGAAAGGCATTCAAATGGATTCGGGTAATATTGTGGAATATTTAAAACAGTATACAAAATGGAGAGAAGTTAGTAGCTTTATGTTGAGGAAAAGTGGAGTGAAATTGTACATTTTCTCTTAACCCCCTGGAGGCAAAGCTAGTTAACATTTATGTCCATGATGTGGTAGGTACAGAGGGATTACATCATGCCTCCCATAGGACTGATACACCAGGGAACTGGCAACTCAGGGGAGAATACGATACTTGTCCTTCATCTTCTAGAAAACTAGATGTGAAGAATTGCTAGCCAATGCAGGCGGGTGTACAGATGGGGTGAGTGTAGGGAGTAGTGGCTCCAACTCATGGACAAAACTGTTGTCAAATGGAAGAGAAATTATAATTATTTATAATTTGTATTACCCTAGCACCTAGGAGACCTAGTCATGGACCAGAACCCCATTGTGCACAGTGCTGTACAAACACAGACAAAATCCAGTCTATCCCAGAGCGTTTGGAGGCAAAATATAAAAACAGAGACAACAGATGATATAATACAGACAGGGAAGTTTAAGGAAGCAGTGAGAAAACAGTGATCAGCATGATAGGCACTGGTCATTGTCATTGTCTTAACAGTTATATAATGAATTTCTGGAAAAGGCATTTCCCGACAAACTTTTCCGTCTTTCCTTTCAGATGAATTGGCTGTGTATATTCTTGACGCTCACAATGGGCACCAAAAATCTGCAGCTGATCTTTATCACATGCTCCAGGAAAACAAGAAAAATGCTCCAGTGGCATATGTCCTCAGAGTCCTTCATAATAGGGTACTGCATCATGAAAAGGGACACTATAACAGGGGAGGTCAAACTATGGCCCATGAGCCAGATCCGGCCCATCAGGGCTTTCAGTCTGGCCCACAAGATTGTCAGCCCCGTGGTGCAGCAGGGCTAAGGCAGGCTCCCTGCCTGCCCTGGCCCTGCGCCCCTCCTGGAAACGGCCGGCACCACTTCCCTGCAGTCCCTACGGTGGGGCAGAGGGCTCCATGTGCTGCCCTAGCCTGTAGGCACTGCCCCCGCAGCTCCCATTGTCTGAGAACAGGGAACCGCGGCCTATGGGAGCTTCAAGGGTGATACCCACAGGTGAGGGCAGAGTGTGTCAGAGAATCCTGCTCCACCCCAGCCCCAGGAGCCACTGCCGGACATGCTGGACACTTCCGGGAGCGGCGTGGGGCCAGAGGAGGCACGGAGCCTGCTTTAGCCCTGCTGCGCACCGCTGCCACCCTGAAGCCGCTTGAGGTAAGTGGCACCGGGCCGGAGCCCGCACCCCTAAACACTCCTGAACCCTGCACCCAACCCCCCATGCCTTGATCCCCCTGCCGCACCCCTGCTGCAGTCCAACCCGCTATCCTAAGTCCCCAACCACCTGCCCTGAGCCCTCTGCCACACCCTGCACCCCTCCTGCATCCCAACCCCTTGCCCTGAGCCCCTTCCTGCACACCGCACCCCCTCCTACACCCCGCACACCCTCCCACACCCCAACCCCCTGCTCCACCCTACATTTATGGCCCTTCATACAATTTCCCCACCCAGATGTGGCCCTCGGGCCAAAAGGTTTGCCCACACCTGCTCTATAGGGATGTACATACAATCCAATTCTTTGTACTTACCTTCCATTGGTGGACACAATCCCTGTCCTGGAAAGCTTACAGTCTAAAATGGTAAGAGACATGCTTCATATGGGGAAGAAGGAGGAAGATTTACATGGTTTGTATATATATAGTTTCATAATTGCATAAATGTTCCCCCAACTACTCCTCTCCCTAGTCACTAAATGGTGGCTGAGTTGCGGAGAAATTTGAAGATTTGATTTAATCCAATTAATTTCTTCTTTCATGAAAAGCTTGAGAGCAAGAACAGGCAGGTCCCAAGATGGCAGGGACACAGAAAACAAAACTTTAAATTCCTTTCTCAAGCAAAATGGTGAATTCTGTGACAGAAATGCTGAATACTGTGGAAGCTTGGCAAAATATCAAATTCTATGAGTGGGGAATTCAAGAGTCAAATGGCCCTTAAATCATAGGCTGGGGACAGTCCACACCTCTCATTTTAGGTTGTTTCACATCCTTGCATCACTTTACACTCAGTTCACATTTTCAAATTTACCTTCTCAATTATATGTGCTAAAAAAAAAGCCTCTGGTTATGGAACACAATTCTGCTATGAAGAATGAATTCCACTGGAATAGCCACAGAATCAATTAATACATGTTGTCCTGAGTACAGATATCATTAACATGTTGTGCTCTACTTCTGGCTGCTTCTACTTCTACTTCAGTTGTGCATGTGAAATGCGTTTCTCATTCACAAGTGTCCATATTCTGAAAATTATCATTATTATGGTAGTGAAGTAGAGTTACTTGTATCCCTTTCCCCAACATTCACTTTGACAGGCTAGCCAGAAACTCATTCCTCCTTCCTTCTTCTCCCTCATTCAGTTACTTAACTTATTTTTACCATTACTTTATTTATTTTAACATAAACAATGTGATTTTGTGAAAATTTGCATAGAGGACACAAATCCCTTGCAGGAACATCTGGACTTTTAAGTGTGCAAGACTGTAATTAGTGTACTTAAAGATGATAATATAATTAAATGTCTAATCCCTTTTTGAAATTTACTAACGTATTTGCCTCAATATTCCTCTGCAAAAGTGAGTTCCACAGGTTAATTCCATGGTATGTAATAAAAAAATATTTTTCCATCTTAACAAACAGCCACACAGCTGATCAATAAATATACAAAAATATGACCAAAAAATCCTGAATGCCCTAAAAGTGGGGAAGAAAGAGATCCTGCTTCTTGTCACATATTCCAGAATCTGAGCAAAAAGGAACAGCTTCACCAGCTGAAGTCATGATGGAGACTTTTACTTACAGCAGTATATTAAACATAAAGTCCACATCACAAATTAATTCCTGAGAGATACATATGGCAAAGGAAATAGAAAATATGACTCCGAACAGAGAGATGGCTGTTTTAAAACTTCCTCACAAGCTCCATTTCTAACATCTAAATAAAGAATAGCCCCACAAAACAGGTGGCCACCCTAATCACAGAAGCATCTGTGACAGTTTTATAGTCAGATCTCCAGGCTTTGATACGTTCCTTAGAGGTGCACATGATCTCCCATTGCTTAGCTTCAGAGCTGCAGGTTCTCCATCTGCACCTTCACCAGGAAACAAGAAAAATAATATTTGCATCCTAATTTTTTTACAGCCAAACGCTGTTCTTGGAGGTGCATATGCCACCCCATTGTCTTCAGTGGATACCATACACATTAATCTGATTATTTAATTAGCCCCCGAATCTTTTAGCATGCTATAAAATAATTTGGCTTGTAGTGCATTCTATTTTTAACTGGTGGTGCAAGCCTTAAACAAGACTGACTATTTTTGTTAATGTTTGCTTTCCTTGGAGTGCATCCTGTCTACCCCTCCAAATGCAGTTGCATTAACATTTTACAGGGATGTTCCATTCTGGTAGGATAAAAACAATAGTCCTCTCCTGTCTGCAGTTATTGCTGCTGCCTCAGGGCTGTAGTCATCACCACATATGCTATGTTGGCCCTCCCAAAGGAAGGAAATGGGCAGTGGATTTATGTACTAACTAGAGCTGAACAAAATCATTTTAGTCCATAGTTTATTCAATGAGCTTAGCCCCATCTGTCTACAATCTTTGCATGAACAGTTTATGATGCGTATTACATATATTTGTTATTGACAACTAAGCATCAAATAATCTCAACTAAAAATCCTTGCTATGGGGTTTTGTCCATGAGCCATGGATTGTGAATATTTGATTATCTAAAATCAAGCTGTGTTGTTTAGTTTTGTTTATATGGGTAATTGGTGTTTCTGTTCTGATTGGATGAGTGTAATTCTTAGACTCGGGATTGCTGTGTAAACACTGCAGTAGGACTTACAAATTTGCATTAATTAAAATTTGCTTGTTTTTGAAAACATTGAATCATAAAATATAGTGCTTGAATGGACTTCAAAAAGTCTAGTCCAGCCTTCTGTGCAGAGGCAGGACCAAGTATATCCAGCCCTAAAAGGTGTTTATCTAACTTATTGTTAAAAACCTCCAGTGATGGGGATTCTACAACCTCACATTTTAACCTATTCTAGTATTTAAATACTTTTATATTTGGAACCCTGCCCCCCCCAAGAATCTAACCCAATTCTCGTTTGCTGCATACTAAGCCCATTACTTCTAGTTCTTTCATTCAGTGGACATAGAGAACAATTGATCACCATCCTCTCTATATAGGATATTTGAAGACTGTGATCAGGTCCCCACTCAGTCTTCTCTCTCAAGACTAAGCATGCCTGTTTTTTTCTCAATCTTTCCTCATGCGTCAGATTTCCTAAACCTTTGATAATTTTTGTTGCTCTGAACTCTCTCCAATTTGTCCATATCTCTCCTAAAGTGTGGCACCCCAAACTAGACACAGTACTTCAGCTGAGGCCTCTCCAGTGCTGAGTAGAGCAGAACAATTACCTCTCATGTCTCATATAGGACTCTCCTGTGAATTATACCCTAGAACAAGGGTTCCCAAACTTGGTTCGTGGCTTGTTCAGGGTAAGCCCCTGGCGGGACGCGAGACATTTTGTTTACCTGAGCGTCAGCAGGTATGGCCACTCACAGCTCCCAGTGGCCACAATTCGCTGTTCCTGGCCAATGGGAGCTGCGGGAAGTGGTGGCCCGGCCCACACCACTTCCCGCAGCTCCCTTTGGCTGGGAACAGCAAACTGCGGCCACTGGGAGCTGCGAGTGGCTATACCTGCAGACGCTCAGGTAAACAAAGCGTCTCGTGGCCCACCAGGGGCTTAAGCTGAAGAAGCCACGAACCAAGTTTGGGAACCCCTGCCCTAGAATAATATTAGCCTTTTTTGCAACTACATCAGATATTTGACTCATTAAATTTGTGATCCACTATAATCCTTAGATCCTCTTTCAGCAATACTACCACCTAGACAGTTATTCCCTATTTTGCATTTGTGTATTTGATTTTTCCTTCCTTGATGTGGTACTTTGCACTTGTCTTCACTGAATTTCATTCTATTGATTTCAGACCAATTTTCTAATTTGTAAAGGTCATTTTGAATTCTGCTCTTATCGTCCAAGTGCTTGCAATTTCACCCAGCTTGGTGTCATCTGCAAATTTTCTACGCATACTCTCCACAAGCCATTAATGAAAATATTAAATAGAACCAGACCCCAGGAGCCCCACTGGATACATCCTCCCAGTCTGACAACAAATCATTGATAACACAGAGTACAGATTTTCAAGAACTTGTGTATCCACTTTATCGTAATTTCATTTAGACCACATTTTCCTACTTTGCTTATGAGACTCTCACAGGGGACCTCAATAAAAAGCAAATATACCATGTCTACAGCTTCCCACATCCACTAGGCCAGTAACTGTCCAAGAAAGAAATTAAGTTGGTTTGGCATGATTTTTTCTTGACAAATCCATGCTGGCTATTCCTTATAACCTTATTATCCTCTAGGTGCTTATACATTGTTTGTTTAATGATTTGCTCCAGTATCTTTCCTGGTATCAAAGTTAGGCTGACTAGTCTATAATTCCCTAGATCCACTTTGCTCCCATTTTTAAAGACAGACATTACGTTTGCCCTACTCCAGTGTTCTAGGACCTCATCCATCCTCCATGAGGCCTCAGGAATAATCACCAATGATTCTGAGATTGCTTCAGCTGTTTCCTTAAGTACCTTAGGGTGAATTTCATCAGGCATTGTCAAATTGAATACATCTAACAAATCTTTACCCTCTTCTTTCTTATTCTGGCTTGTGTTCCTTCCTCCTTTTTGTTAATATTAGTTGTTTTAAGCATCTGCTCAGTGAAGAGTGAAGCAAAACAGGCATTAAACACCTCAGCCTTCCTGGTATAATCCATTATTAGCTTTCCTTCTCTGCTTTGTAGTGGACCTATACTTTCTTTATGTTTCTCATGTTAATGTATTTATATAACCTTTTCTTCTTACCTTTTATGTCCCTTGCTAGGTGTAACTCTTTTTCTGCCTTAGCCTTTCTATTTTTTCTCCTACATCAGAGGTTTTCAAACTGTGGGCATCCCCCCTACAGGAGGTCATGGAGGAACATTCGGAAGAGTGAGCAGTGACACTAGGTGGCTTGTGCCAGCCCCACATCGTGGGGCCTGGGCCAGCCCCTATGGGAGGGCAGGGAGGAAGCACCACCTCCACTCCCTGACTCACCTCAGTGGGCAACCCAGCCTGTGGATCAGTATCAACCTCTGCCATGGCCATTCCAATTTCTGCTCCTGGCAGCCTCTAAGCTTGGCACTGGCTCTGCCCCCAGAGACTGTTGCACTTGCCTGCCCCCACTTGCAAAACCTGAGGAGGAAGGGGCAGGTATTGCGTGGCTGCAAGGTAGAAGCAGCCCACTACCTAGGAAGCCTTGGCTGTGCCAATGGAAGTATCTGTGTGTTTGAAACTTACAGGTGTTGATAATTTAACTAAAATTGTGTTAAGGTCTCTATTAGGTTTATGAATAGGCAATCAACTGTAGCTTGAATGGGTGCTAGGCTCAAAACGTTTATAAACTAGCTGCCCTACATGCTTGTCTGTACATTTGAACTAATGTTTCCACTTCACCACCAGTAAACTCATGTAGTATAATAATATTTGAATGTAAATATAAAAAGGTGCATAGACACAGCCACGTAAATTGAAGATTTTATTTCAGCAAATATTTGCATAACATTTTCTGAGGTTTTCACAGTTCCACTACTTCCCAGGAATGGCCCCCAAAATCTCCCTCGACAGAGGTGCAGAAGGAGCCCTGAGGAATAGGGTTCTGTGGCTTAAAGGAATATAGACCATTTATCTTGAGTCCTGGCATGTTGTTCCCACTTACACAGTTGAATATCACCAGTTCCACGGCATTGGAGCTCACCATCCATAGAGTGTGTTGGGATTCCCTCAGAGATCTCTTTCCACTCTGCTTCTTAAGTACTTTGTTCAACTTCAGCCTTCATCACATACGTATTTTTATTTGGCATCTAGCAGTGATACAGGCTGAGCTAATCAGACTCAAAATGCAGGAGGATGGATGCAGGGTACAGTACAGCTCCAAAGTTACACAGAAACGCTCTCCCTTTATATAACATTACACTTTTAATTGTATTTACTATACATTGCACCACACATTTTTGGGATGGTTTGGTTACTTTACAGGAATCAATTCCTGTGCAGCATGCACTGTCCAGAGTTTGACTTCCTCTTTTCTCACATCTCTGCATCCCTAACTTATTTTGTCTTTGTTATCTAATTCATAATAACTAGTTTTTGGGGTGTTTTCCCCCTCCCGCTTATCTTAGTTGACTCAGACATTGTCTTTTTAGCCCAGTGACCAATTTACTTACCTTATTTAGCATAAACTTCCTGATTTTAAGCCTGATGGTTCATTTACCTCCCTAAGTCTATCTTCCAAAGAATGAGGCCTCTTCTCGTGTATTAATTACTTATGTCAGGCCTCAGCTACCAGGTGAAGTGCAACATTATTAAGTTGAATGCTGTTGGGATTCCCTCCGAGACTTTGTCCACTTGGCTTATCCAGAATGCTTCTGGGTGAACACTTCACCTGATTCTCAGGATTCAAAACACTCAGTTTGACTCTGGATTTCATCACTCAGGTTCCTTTATTTGGCATACAACAAAACTACGCAGAGTTGATCAGACTCAAGAGTAGAGGGTTGGTATATCACACATCGAAAATTACAGACAATCTTCTCCTTTATATACATTTACCCACATTACATTTAATGTATAGCAAATGCAATTAGATAGTTTTTGGATTGGCTTGGTTTCTTTGCATGAACCAATCCCTGTACAGCATGTTCTGGCCCTGTGCTGTTTACATGGAACCTGATCTTCACATTCCGGGTTTACCTTGTCCACAGTCCGTATCATCAAGGTGTTACTGCTTATCTTAACTAGCACAGACATCCTAACTCCAGCATACTGTTTGTCAAGCCCCTATTTACAACTGAACCTTCCATTCACCTTCCCAATTATGCCCACTAAGAAATGAGACAAGTTACTTATGTCAAGCCAGGCCTACAAATGCCATTAAATGTATTACTTTTTATTGTTTTTCACACTTTGGTAAAACTGTGGAAAATTCACAAGGGAGTTACTCTGGATATCTTCAGGGATAAGTGAGATTAAAAACTGAGCCTTAGTCCTCTAAATTATTTTACTAATCTGACAGAGAGAAAAATCACATTTCAGTGGTTATTTATCATAGGTACTTATATGACCCTCTGTGATGTTATTGACATAAACTGGGACCATATAGATCATTGTTGTAACCAAGGTCCTGTAATGGCACCAACTCTTATATAAAGGGGGTCAAATAAGGTGTCTAAGACCAGGTTATGGTTTGCTGGTTATGATTATGCTGCCATCTGTATGCATGTATCATTTTTTGTATTTAAAGTTATAAGTATTGGCTCTATACTGTCTGTATTTCAAACTTGTGCTATGCTTCTGGGTGACACCCCAGACAAGTTGGTGTCAGCTCTGCCTATCCTGCTTGATGGTCCATTAAGACCATCAGCTATACAACTGACCCATTGAAAGAAGGCAGATACACCTTGTGACTCAGCAAGGCATGCAGGGACATGCCTATAGACAGAACTCTGAGGTTTTTCCATGCCATGTGCTGGACAGCTTGTCTTTGGGACAAAGATATCAGAGACCACATGGCAAGACACTATAAAAAGCTGCTGCATCTCCTCCATCTTGTCTTCAATCCTGCTTCATGCCTCTGGAGGGACTTTGCTACAAACGGAAGCTCTAAACAAAGGACTGATGATCCATCCCAGCTGTGGATGTACTCCAGAGACTTGATTTGAACCTGCAGCTTATTCCATCCCTGCTACAAGCCTGAACTAAGAACTTTGCCATTACTGTATGCAATTGATTCCATTTAACCAATTCTAGCTCTTTTTCCTTTTATGAATAAACCTTTAGATTTTAGATTCTAAAGGATTGGCAACAGCGTGATTTGTGGGTAAGATCTAACTTGTATATTGACCTGGGTCTGGGGCTTTGCTCTTTGGGGTCGAGAGAACCTTTTTTCTTTTACTGGGGTATTGGTTTTCATAACTATTCATCCCCATAATGAGTGGCACTGGTAGTGATACTGGGAAACTGGAGTGTCTAAAGGAATTGCTTGTGTGACCTGTGGTTAGCCAGTGGGGTAAAACCGAAGTCTTCTCTGTTTGGCTGGTTTGGTTTGCCTTAAGAGGTGGAAAAACCTCAGCCTTGGGCTGTAACTGCCCTGCTTTAAGCAATTTGTCCTGAATTGATACTCTCAGTTGGGTCCCACCAGAACCAGCATCATTACATCCCCATCACCATAGTATCTGAGCATCTTAGATTCTTTAAAATATTTATCCTTACCTCACCTGGTCAGATAAGGAAACCCAATTACTCTCATTTCACAGATTCAGGACGGAGGCTCATAGAAATTTGCCCAGAGGCACACAGGATGTTTGTGGTGCAGCAACCACTGAATCTGGATGTCCCATAGCCAAGGCTAGCATTCTTACCACCGAAAAATCCTCTGAGAAAAGCCATAGAAGTTGATGGTCATGCAATTTCAATTTTAAGGTAAAGATGATTGGGAGACTGGCTTCATCAAGAGTTTCATTTTGCACTGGTCAAGTATAATGAGGTTTTGGTGAGATTGTGCCAGGGATGTTAAGAACAACCCTGAAGCAGTCATTTCCACTCTCTGCATTGAATATGTATATGTATGTGATTTAAATAAATTAATTATTCACCAGGTTTTGCGGGTTTCTGATTTCACTATTAGCTTTAAACTACATCTTTTGTTTAAACTAATCTACATCATTGATATAGAAATGTAATAATAATTTGAATTCTTTCAAATTTTCCCAATTTGTACCATAACATTTCTAATGTGTATGTCCTTGAATTTATTTTTGCCCAAAAGATCAATTCTGACTATAACGTTTCTGATAGTGTACTCTTTAAGAGACTTACATATTTATAAATCTCCATTTAAAAACTCCTCATGACTAATCTTTCAAATTTTTTAATTCATGCAGTTTGATTCTTACAAAGCAACAAATCTAAAACACTCTCAGTGAATAAATTGGTAGGTACAGTTCTAAAGACTGACTTGCTGACTAAAGTCAGGGTTCAAAGATACTGCTTTCAATTCAGGTTTGCAGGTCTGTGAAGTGTATAGCCATAGACTTGAACTACACTGGCATAGTTTCAGCCTAACTATGCAACTAAGCACATTCTTCATTGATGTTGCAAATTAAGGGACTGATTCTGCAATCCTTAATCACAAGGAGTTTCAGTGTGCATGTACACTTTTACATGCTACTTTTTTACATGTTTTACATGTTACTTTGACATGTACACTTTTACATCCTCAATGCACTTACCAGAAAGAGAACATATGTGAACCTGGATCATAATTCCACCTCCCCACTCAATCCCCAGACCTACTAAGTAGTCAGACTTTTTGTGAGCCAGATTAATTTACATTGGCACATGAAATAGTCCCTGCCCTGGCACTGTATAGGCTTTTGCCGTTCCACCATTGTCCCTTGTGGGGATTCTGCTTTAGTTTATGGCTGCCGGAAGGAATTAAAGGGGCATGCTTTAACAGTACATCTCAGGCTGCCTGGGTTGACCCATCCTAGCCTGTGCATTATGATATGTGTTGCCTGCTCCACAACTCTTCTAGTGCAAATGAAATTGCAGACACTTCACCTACTTCATGCTTTCCCCCCGAGAAGCTTCCTGTAGCCCTGACATGAGTATACACTGGCATAGACCTCCAGTTCTGCATGTGACTATTTATTAACATAATTTAATTCATCTTTGTAAATTCTTCAGACCAGGGACTATGACTTCATATTTATTTGTAGCACCTCTCAGGTAAAATGCTGGACTCCAGATTAAAGCAGAGTAAACTGTGGTGCCTCAGACTGTGAAGGCCACAGTCCCCAAAGAGCAGCCCAGGGAGCCTGCTGTTAACTTTCACACCCCCTTAACTTGTAATGTCACCCAGATGATTCTGGCACTACAACATCTCAGGGGCATCAATGAAGGAGGGCAGAATGTGAGGATTCATGGGATCTGAAACCAGATTTGTGGACAGGTGGCACTTTCATGCTGCCAGCAAGCAGCCTTGGCAGATCCCTAGTCAATGCACCATACATCTTAAGAGACCAGTCATTGCTGGAAGTGCTGCCCACAGTAGAGGTGACTGGCAGCCCCCTCTATGTCCTCTGATTTGCTTAAATAGTAGATCTTTGCCAAAGGAAGTTGCTTGTGCAGCAAGCTAGATCCCTGTCCTGCTGCTGAGAGAGACCTCAAGATGTTCCTGGTCCGTTTTTCCTTGCCTTTTTCTTGGCTCCTGCTCCCTTGACTTGTTCCTGGCTCCTGCCTCCTTACCCTGTCCTCCAGTTCATCGCTATTGACTTTAGCTTAACCTTAGACCCCGATTCCTGGCTTCTGATCTTGGTGTGACCTTGGCTTTGGACCTCAGCTACCAAGTCTGTCTCAGTCCCCATCAGGCCTGACCACTATGGCTCTAAACACTGGACCTGACCACCCATGCCTCCAGATCCTGACTGAGGATTGTAGGCCTGGCTCACAGGAGTGGACAGGGAAATGTCAATAGAAACATACAGATCATCTAGCAAACACCAGGGTCTTAGGGATTTGGGTCCTATATGATCTGCAGAGAGAAAGTATGCAAAAGGGTGGCAGGGATCCTCTACTGACCCACCCGGTTAGCAGGTATTGACTCAGGTAAGGAACTGTTGATGGAATCCTATTGACTCTTTGCAGCAGGCTAGCCTCCATAAACTGTACCCTTTATAAATAATTAAGGTGAGAATGACTCTCTAGGCAAAGATAGTCTAGAGTTTGAGAGAAAAAATCCTAGGAACTGCCAAACCTTGGGCAAAAGGCTAGAGGAGTATGAGCTTTAAATGCACTGGTTTGTTGAGCACTGTGAGCAGGTGTTTTCCCCAAATATAGCTCCATCATGGTTTCTTTTGTATTAAACTGTAGTGGGGCAATAAATTAATGGACAGCAAATTTGTCTAGTTGGCATTTTTCCAAAGCTGCTAACAGTGCTCTTTGTATAACTGAATACACACACACACACACACACGTATATACATACACACACAACCCCATAGATTCAAATCATAAATCATTTTTATGGTCTTAAAGTTATAGCACAGGAAAGTTTTCTAGCTGGCATTTTTTCCAACCCACTCAAAGAGTGCAATAGGATGTTTCAAAAAGGACGAGCAAGAATGAATCTTTCCTCTCAACAAGTTAAACTAGAGTCTTATGAAAAAGCAAATTGGTTTTCTAAACCAGAAAGAGGTCTTTCATCCTTCAGAGAATCAATCTGAAAATTACTGCCTTCTTAAAAAAAAATACATTTCCAGATTTACACAGTTTCATCTGCTGTACAAATTTCCTGAGTAAATCAACACTCATTACCTAAGAAAAGATGTAACAAAATAAGTAGATTGATGCAATTATTGGTTTCTGCTGCTCCTCCAGTCTAGAGAGTTGTTCTGCTTATCAAAATCTCTAAGCTTAAAAGCTTTGCCGCTGCCTGGCCAAGTTATTAAGTTTGATAAAATTGGGAAGATTTCTCATTTAATCATTATTTTAGTTTTAATAGAAAATTAGCCTGTGATTACTGAGATGGTGAGGCAGATATTGAGCTAAGTTAATCAACAAAGTACATAGAGTTGTGAATTTCATGTTGGATGCAAGTTAATTTAAAAAAAGAAACCTAAAAAAAGGGGGAAGTTAAAGTAGTCTAAATTGTACCACTTTGGAATTCAGTGGTTATATGTAAAAGCTAACTCTAATTAGTTAATCTGGGTTCATAATGGCAGGAGTTAAGTTGATGTCTTTTGAGTTTTTGGCCCTCCAGTCTTGTATGTATATATGTACAGTACTTAGCAAATGAGTTTTCCCAATACCAGATCGGTGCCCCTACATGCTACTGCAATAAAAATACTAATATAGTATTTTAATAAAATGAGAGATTTCCAGATAAGAAGCAATGTTCTAGTTCTGTGCTGAAACATGAGAGAGTTGATGGGAAAGTACTGAAAGTCAAGGAAGAGTATTGGGAGAGATGCAGCTGGAAGGACAAAAAACCAGCCCTTTCTTTTGTAACAATGGAGTCCATAGATCAAAACACAGTGTTAGAGAGGATTAACGTTGAAAACTCAGGCAGCCAGGCCACTGTGACACAGGGACCCATTGGTGCCAACTGTCAGAGGTGGTACTTGGATTTTACAGTGATCACTTGGCTCATACATAGGCATAATAATTCACTGAAAGGTGGCATGTAAGGTCTCTAGCAAGAGCCAGTAGCCCATGGTTGACAATCATTGCAAAAGATATGTAAGGAGTTGTGTGTTTGTAGTGGAAATTATGTTCTTAATGTCTTGAAGCTAAGGCAGGTCACCAGGAGATGACACACTTCAGAAACATCCCTGTCTTGAAGGAACTAAGAGACTCATCTCCCTGTTTGGCCATTTGGGTCTTGTGTATTGTATACCTCACACTATGTGTCTATTTGAATACAAAGCCAGTGGTGAAATGAGAGATTGTGAAATGTACCACAGAGGAAATCTACAAGAAGGTTAAACAAATAGCTGGGGATATCTTGTTTGTTAATAAAGACAAAGGACCATTTTGGTATATCTTGGAGCATAAGGAAACATCCCAAAGCCTTCACCTGGGAGGCGAGCTGACAGCAGGGCTGGCATATGAAAGGAGGATCACAGCCAGCTTGGCTGTAAAGTGCCGAAGGATTTTGGGTGAACAACATTCTACAAGTCATGAGAGTATCTTGTTAATGAAGTCTAAGCTCTAGAATGAATGTTATGATTGTTTTATAAACAGAGAGTCTGTGACTGTCCAGTTGACCAGAGGCTCGAGGGTTGCAATGTGCCTGTTGCTAACCTGTGGAGTAACAGATGGGCCTGCAAGGCCTAGAGGGGAGTTCTTGTGTGGTCTGTGGCTAGTGGAGTTGGGAACTGACCCATAGCACACACAGACAAAATTTCCTCCCACTAATGGCAGGTGGGAGTGAGGTGTCTCACGAGCCTGGGTACCTCTGGAAAGCATCAGAGCTACCTGCAGCCAAAGATTTCAAAGATTTCAGGTGGCTTCCAGTTTAATTAACAAATTACCAGGATAACAGATAAATGACGGGATATTCACTGCACGTGATGCTGTGCGTAATATTCTGTGTGTCCTGCCATCTACTGTATGGTTCAAGGTCTACATTTGGCTTTGTAATGGACGAAATTCCAGCATAAGCTAGCCAACTAAAAAAATTTAAAGATGCACAATTACAGTATGAAACTTACCCAACTTTGGCAAAGAGGGTATTGCCCGAGGATTAAGCTTCTGTCAAGTCTGCATCCATTCTGGCAGGACCAAATGACTTTCATCTGGCTGATCGTGGACTGTCAGACACGACTGTCAGACAAAAAGAGGATGTGTCCAGAGAAAAGTCCCATTAAGGCAATCAAAGGTAATTCAAACAGTGAAGAGAGTCCTTCATAGACTTATACTTGTTATTACTTTGACTCAGTTTTACCTTAAAGCCACGAAAGAAAGGTCTAACACTTTTGTCAGCTGAGGCAAAGCCCCACACAAGCCCTTAAGGATATGCCTACACCGGCCGCTGAAGATAGCCTCCAGCCTAGGTCAACAAACCTGGGATAGCAGGGCTCAGGCTCTGAAGCTCACCCCCCACCCTTAAGAGCCTGAACCTGAACTTCAAAGCCATCCACAAAGTTACTTTTAGAGTGCTAGTGCGTACCCTGCTACCCCACATCTGTTGACCCACACAGGGAGGCTCATTGCATTGTGCTGTGGAGCTATACCCTAAATGTTGTGGTAAAAATCAACTGTGAGACCAAAAAGCATTTTTCAAGTTAATGGGATATCTTATTCATAGACTATATTATCTGACACTTGCCTTAATCCCGTTAAATCTGTAATTTGGGAAGCAGGAGAAAGGAAGGATGGGGAATAAATTGTTTGTTATTGATCTCTAATTGGTATTAGTGTGGTACACAGAAGATATACTGCATATTTATAAGTTAATCACAAAGTTGACCATATTTGCATTTTCTTTCTAACTCACTACTGTGCCTCTTAGTTTTTAAAGGCACTATCCATAAATAAAAACAAATCTATAAAATTATTCATGGTTCTTAAAGTCAGAAGAGATGACTGTGATCATCTAGTCTGACCACTTGCATACAGGTTGTCACACTAGCCTGTCTGTATTAATTCCTGCTTCAAGTTCAATAGCTGTGTTTTAACTAATACATGTGTTTTAGGAGAAAACAAATCTTGATTTAATAATGTCCAGTGACGAAGGATCCTGCACAACTCTCAGCCCAACTTACAGTTCCCTGTTCTGTAGGCTCTAGGAGCGCTTCCCAAGTCCCGCTGAAGGCCACTTGTAATATCAGTCTACCCCAAACAGGGAGCTAAGGTAAAAAGCTGAGCACCCTTTGCTACTAGAGGTCACTAGCAGCTCCTGCCTACCAGTCACCCTACCTCCTGGGAACACTTCTACTCCCCCATGTATGCTCAGTCTCCCTCTTTTGAGCTTCACTTCTCCAGGTGGAGCATGTTCTGCAGGTGTGCCTAGATGAAGCTTCCTGAGTGCCAGAATGCTTGTTAGCATTTCCACCAGTGGGATAGGGGCATATCCCATCACAGATGTGATAGAGGATTGTTTTTTGTGACACACAATGTGTGTGTCTGTATGCAGTGTTTGTGTGTTTAAGCCCTATTTTCAGTTAAGGTCTCATATTTTGTACCCTCAGTTAGTTGTGGGCACTCAAGCCCCAGTCCTGCAAACATTTAAAGTATATGAGTAGTCTCATTGAATGCACTTGTGTCTAAAATTCAACATGTGTGTAAGTATTTGAAGGATCAGAGTGGTTTACTACCTTTCCACACTTCCACTGAGATAAAGTACTTGTGATAATAGTCTTTGGAGTCTGATGTATCAAGCTAAATTCTAGAACTTTTATTACCTTGTTAATAAATCGGGGCATAGATATTTTGATGGGATTTTACAAGAAGCTGTTGTTCACAACCATCAGTGCCATGGCCTTTACATGCACTCTAAAATAATTACACTGTTTTAAAAATAATTCAAAACAGAAAAGGAAACAATCAGCAGGGTAATGTCTGAGCAATGTAAGAGATTTTGCCATCAGAGGTTTGTGGAAAGTTATAAGCTTTAAATGCTTTCCTTGAAGTTTTGCCTTGGGCAGTTTTGTCTGGTATGCTGTATGTATGACACCAACAATGAGTAATAGTGCAACAGGAAACAGAAATAACACTGTGGAGTCAGCAACTACATAATGAAGATCGCTTGTAAGTTTGAGGTGAATCTAATGACATCAAGTTTGTGATGGTTTAATGACTAAATGATTAGAGCATTTAGTAACTTAAAACTCCAAATCACCCAAAGGGAGCTGATTATTGCCAGCTGTTTCTGACAGCACTGTTATTTAAGGAAACTCCTGCAACTCAGTTTGTGCGGCAGAAGGGACAGCATTCAGCTGTTGAGGCAATGAAAAGGAGTCCTTGATTACACTTAACCAGAAAACAAAGGCAGAGTAAATAGTAGCAATGGTAACCCACCCATAAAGTCCAGATTTCATTCCCATAAAATACAAGTTCCACAATTCATATAAATTATATTTTGAAAAGGCTCTTAGAGAGCTATCCAGTATAAGTAAAATTGGCATGTCAGGAGGATAAAGATGAAATGATCTTCAATTTTAAAAGGAAAAGAAATCATTGAAAAAAACATATGATAGGTGCATCTAGGAAATAAAATATAGTGTACAGAAGAAATGATATTATGGATATTAGATAGGCAGAGAGAGTGCAATATTTAAATTAATAAGAACTTGATGAAGATGAGTTTGAAAAGGCTGAGTGCAAGGAAAAAAATCTTGCTATGCTTGGCAACAGCATCACAGTGACAGATGGAGCAGGAGACTACAACAGGCATTAGATTGAATTTTTGCAGTAACTGGGTACTATCGAGAGATGTTCCAAACTTAGTAAAGGTGACAATGACATTTATGAAACCATAACGGATCTCCCACTTCACCAGATGTACGGGAAAAATGTTCACTCTGCACCATCACAGGCTGCAATCTTATAATCTTCTCAATTCTAATAAATTAAGCATAGTTAGTATTTGGATGGGATACCACCAAGAGAAAAACAGATTGCTAAAGAAAGTAATATATTTGTTTCAGACTATCGGACTTGTCTGTCATTGTCAGTAACCAGATGGCGTTAAAAGGAACTGTGCTGCTGGAACATGAGTCATCAAACAATGATTTTGACCAGTTGCAGTTATTACAGATCCCACAACACTTTTAGCAAGAGTGTTGACCCTAGTGTCCTGGCCAGATTTCAATATGGATAATTGCATTCTGCCTACTGAGATTCTTCCTGAAGATTCAATTGGATACTATTTTCTCCTTCCCTTCCTGTTCTGAACCATTGTCACATTGCCATGTGTTGTTAAATGGTAGCAGCTTTCCACCTGAGAAGTGGCTGTATTTCAATGATGAATAACTACACAGGTAGGTTTTTAGCAGCTTTGCATAATGCCACTTGCCCAACTGAACCCATCTGAGTAAATTTTTTTATAGTAAATCATTTCATTTGTTTTTACATTTGTACCAGTAGCAGCATAAGAGTAAGCAAGATTTTGCAGTAAATTTTCATGGCAATTTTGCAAGGCTAGTTTATATATATATATATATATATGTATAGCCTGTAAAATGCTTTGGGATTAAAGGTGGTCTGTGAAGATATATGTAAATATGTTTTCCTGTACATGGAGAAAATGTGTAAATCAAGCATTGTTGTAAGACCTTTCAGAGCATATATATCTCTGTGAGGCTTTAGACTAAAGGAATAGCCATAGCTTGACTACAAGAATGGGTTGCTATTAAAAATGTTTAAGAGACTAAATAACCAATCTTAGTCAAATTTTATTAGTGAAAGGTAAAGCAATACGATACAGAAAGGAAAGAGTTAATGCTTTTCCAATCCTTCCAGGAAGTGATTCTCTCTGTATATATAATATAGTTGTTTACAAGTTAGGGAAAATTATATGCCACCCAAGATTGAACCCACAAATCAGTTTCTTGTCCTAGTTTCATGTGTTGTCCTATACCTTTCTTTATTTTTAGTTTTGGATATTACATTCCAGGTGCTAGTGGGCTGTGAAGGTACCTCCCAACTGTACCAGGGCATAACATTCATATATCTTGTCTTTGACAGGTTTTGTATTTGCTAGTGCCAAAAGCTGAGTTCAGCTTTGCAAAGTGTTCTGGGATACACATATACCTTATCATAAGTCAACGGGAGGAAACAGAGCATAATACAAGTCAGTTAACACAATATTCATATATGACCAATAACCTATATGATATTAATATCATGCACAAAACATATAGTGTGGTATGTCCATATATATATAGAGAGAGAGATTGTGTGAGAGATAGAGTGACAGAGAGGCAAACAGGTCTGAGAGTTTCCAAGAATCATGAATAAGAACAAGATGAATACCAGTAACTAGGAGAGAAATTGCTGTGCTATGGAAGCAAGACAAGAAGAAGGACATTTCTCTCAGTTCCAGAATTTCAAATCACTGTATAATAGTGAAGCAAAGTAGACAGAATTAGTATCTTCATTGTTTGTGTTTTGTTTTTTATCATTATTTGCTAATTAATCCAATGGCATTCTGAGTGGAACTGATTTGTATGATTCAATGTACTTGTTCTGATTTTTTTGGTTGTCATTCCACTGTGGTAGCAAAGCTATAATTAATGGTAAAATCATTTTGAAATGTTATCACTTTTTCCATTTTGAATGAAATTTCTTATGTTTGGCCTGAGCCCTAATGTGAAGTATTTTGGAAATTCAAACAAAATACATTAGCCATTTGGGAGTCATAGAAGCATGGTTTGTAGAATATTATATTTATTTTTAAAAAAATCCTGTCCAATCTTTGATTTGTAATAACTCAGAAATGGCTTTATGTGTCTTTTCAAATTAGTTGTACTTCTGACTGAGGATTATATGATTTGCTTCAGATATGAACTACCAAAGTTCTGACTGTTTGAAAATCATGAACTGAACATGCGTAAAAGAGATATAAACACTTACTGAATCATGATTAGTCTGAATATATAAATAGCTAATGATTTACTTTTTTTCATGGGGAAGAGGAAGGGGCCTTGCAGTTGTTTCTGGGTACCATGTACAAATCCTTCAAAATATAGTATTCTGAAAGCTAGTAAACATACAAAATACAACTTTGACTGATGACTTTAGTAGTTCAGTATTGTTTTACAATTGAATCCCAATGAAAGCTAGTGCATCGGCCTACTTCTACCTTTTAGGGCATTGAATTCTGTAGTTGTTTCTCCATTGTTTCTATAATCTCTGGAAAGCACTTTCTCTCCCATTGTTCTGCATACTTTGCACTGCTCAGCAAAGTGGCACAATCTACCCTTGACTGGACAGCTGAAAATTGTCTCGGCATAAGGGAGCTCTGAGTTGGTGTGAACTAGTGTAGCTGGCTCTTGTGTCAACCCCTCTCCACCCTACATTGGTGTTAGCAGCAAGAGGGATGTGTCCCTGCCCTCTGCCAATTCTAAACTGTTTTAAAGTTCCCCTACGCTGTGCTAGTTCGTACTCATGGGCTGACAAAGATGCACCACCACACCAGGAGAATCTGGGAGACAGATGGCCTCCTCAGTTTTTCCGCATTTTCTAAGAGTCAGGCAACTTGAAGGTGTCTCACATTGGGCACCCAAAACCATTAGTTACTTTTCAAAACTTTAGCCTACTATTAATAATTCTGAAAACTGCTCTATTCTTTTTCTCCATTCCTAGCTAACAAACAGTTTGGCTTAAAGGCTTCCCACTTATGTTCAGGGGTGCTGGAAAGAGGGGTGCTGGGGGGGGTGCTGCACCCCTGGCTTGAAATGGTTTCAGGGTTTACGGTTTTGTTCAATGGCTTTCATAACCCCAAAGAATCCTTATTGAGGTTGCAGGAACAAACCATCACGATATGTAGAAAGAATAGTAAATATGGCAGGTGACCAGCTTGGCTTAATTGTGAAATCCTTGCTGATCTTAAACCCAAAAAAGAAGCTTACAAGAAGTGGAAAATTGGACAAATGACCAGGGAGGAGTATAAAAATATTGCTCAGGCATGCAGGAGTGAAATTAGGAAGGACAAATCACACTTGGAGTTGCAGCTAGCAAGGGATGTTAAGAGTAACAAGAAGAGTTTCTTCAGGTATGTTAACAACAAGAAGGTCAAGGAAAGTGTAGGCCACTTACTGAATGGGGGAAGCAACCTAGTGACAGAGGTTGTGGAAAAAGTTAATGTACTCAATGCTTTTTTTGCCTTTGTCTTCATGAATCAGGTCAGCTCCCAGACTACTGCACTGGGCAGCACAGTATGGGGAGAAGGTGACCATCCCTCTCTGGAGAAAGAAGTGGTTCAGGATTATTTAGAAAAGCTGGATGAGCACAAGTCCATGGGGCTGGATGCATTGCATCCGAGGATGCTAAAGAAGTTGGCAAATGTGATTGCAGAGCCAATGGCCATTATCTTTGAAAACTCATGGCTATCGGGGGAGGTCCCGGATGGCTGGGAAAAGGCTAATGTAGTACCCATCTTTAAAAAAGGGAATAAGGAGGATCCGGGGAATCCTCAGGCCAGTTAGCCTCACCTCAGTCCCTGCAAAAATCATGGAGCAGATCCTCAAGAAATCAATTTTGAAGCACTTAGAGGAGAGGGAAGTGATCAGGAATAGTCAGCATGGATTCACCAAGGGCAAGTCATGCCTGACTAACTTAATTGCCTTCTATGACGAGATAACTGGTTCTGTGGATGAGGGGAAAGCAGTGGATGTGTTATTCCTTGACTTTAGCAAAGCTTTTGATATGGTCTCCCACAGTATTCTTGCCAGCATGTTAAAGAAGTATGGGCTGGTTGAATGGACTATAAGGTGGATAGAAACCTGGCTAGATCATCGTGCTCAACAAGTAGCAATCAATGGCTTGATATCTAGTTGGCAGCCAGTATCAAGTGTAGTGCCCCAAGGGTTGGTCCTGGGGCTGGCTTTGTTCAATATCTTCATTAATGATCTAGAGGATGGCATGGATTGCACCCTCAGCATGTTTGCAGATGACACTAAACTGGGAGGAGAGGTAGAAATGCTGGAGGGTAGGGATAGGATACAGAGGTACCTAGACAAATTAGAGGATTAGGCCAAAAGAAACCTGATGAGGTTCCACAAGGACAAGTGCAGAGTCCTGCACTTAGGACAGAAGAATCCCATGCACTGCTACAGACTAGAGACCGAGTGGCTAGGCAGCAGTTCTGCAGAAAAGGACCTAGGAGTTATAGTGGACGAAAAGCTGGATATGAGTCAACAGTGTTCCCTTGTTGCCAAGAAGTCTAACTGCATTTTGGGCTGTATAAGTAGGAGTATTGCCAGCAGATCGAGGGGCATGATCATTCCCCTCTATTCGGCATTGGTGAGGCCTCATTTGGAGTACTGTGTCCATTTTTGGGGCCCACACTACAAGAAGGATGTGGAAAAATTAGAAAGAGTCCAGCGGAGGGCAACAAAAATGATTAGCGGGCTGGAGCACATGACTTATGAGGAGAGGCTGAGGGGACTTGGATTATTTAGTCTCATAGGCGTGTGCAGCACATTTCATTAGGGTGTGCACCCAGGGAATTTTATTTATTTATTTTTTAAAGGCAAACATTTATTGAATACTCAATCATAAAGGACATTAGTTTGTTTGATGAATAAAAATAAAGAAACTAAAACTAAACTTAATTTTTTTAAAATTAACTAAAACTTTACTTAAAAATACAAACTTAAAAAATGAGACACAAAATACCTAATTTTTGCTGTAGTGATACCACGCGTATACAAAGATAGTCCGTTTTCATGTATATGAGATTATATGAGAAATGAAAATGCGCTTGCTTTGGGATTTTACAAGACACTTATATCATTTAAACACATTTGGTACCCTGAGTAATAATAACACTTCTTGCAAATCACATAAATAGCAATCTCATGGTTCCCTTCCTTCACCCCATTGCAAAGGCGCAGGTGTTATTGCTGGCTGCCCTAGGGCTGCAGAAAACCCTAGGCTATGGAAAAAAAAATGTGGAAAGAAGAGGATCAATGTATACAGAGTGCTGAAGGGGGACTCCCATAGTGCATTAATTCACACTTAATAAATACATCAAAATTAAATACATTACAGAGATAAGAACCTGTAATACCAACTTTACTTCATGAGACGCTCCAGAGAAAGAAGACCCAGGGAGAATAATGGTAGGGTGAATCCCAGGGAGACCAAAGGGGCTGGTAGAGGGAGCAGACAGAGAAAAAGGGTAGAGGCAGAATGGCTGGCCCAGTCTTCTGCATCTCCCCTGTGGATAGAGACACTGATCTCTATCACTGTAAGAGGGAACAATAGAATGGAATGCCCAGAAGAATGAATGACTTGAGGGCAATTTCCTGAAAGGACTCTTACCCTTGCAGAGCTTTTCTAGCTCTCTGACATTTACATTTCTACATAGGGTGGTTTGGCCCACAGAAATAAAAATCTGCACATCTTCCATGTGGTTTTGGACCAATGGAAAAAAACAGGTACAATTCAAGTGACTTTTAAAATTCTCTATGAAACTGAGTTAAAATAAATAAGCTTATGAACAATCAGAAAATATACTTCTCAAGTGAAACCTATAACTGGACTTCTTTGCAAAGAAATTGTGATAAATTCATTACTACTACAGATTTTATAATGTCTGCAAGTGTAGTCTGTAGGTAGTGTAGTCTTTGTAAATGTTTTGCTGGTGGATATGGAGCACCCAATATCCCGGGGTAAAGTTCAAAACTATTACACTACAAAGCTTCTTAGCTCAAGAATGACTGCTACAGAGCTAAGGCTCTACAGAACTACTACTACACTGCTAAACACTGGATTAGCTACTATGATAAGAGACTCACTAATACACTCATGGTAATTATTATGGAACTTGAAGCTTTGCAATGTTAAGGCTGAACCTCTTATATCCGAGCTCTTCAGAGTCCACACAGAAAATAAAATAAGTATATAAAAATAATGGAATTCAGACAAAAGATTAGAGTAAGATAGAGTAAAGATTGTGGATATTAAAAACTTTAAATCAGAACAACAATTATCTGTATATTAGTTAGCTATCAAAAAATAAACACAATGCACAGATTACATTCATGCCTTAAATTTAATGCTACCCCTGGTAATCTGGACTGAAACATCCTCATTTTATACTTAAATACATGACACCTACTACACATATTTTTTGTCTTGTTCAAGCTTAAGAAGTAATAAATAATAACAGACTCTTGCAACGCCAGAGAATAGGCTAGTCAAGTAGTGAAACATTTTTAATCCTGGTAGCATCATTCAAAGTTGCCTTGACAAAGCTGATCCCATTGACCTACTATCAGTGGTATACTGCTGCCTATATTTTTGATCAGGAGACATAGGAGTGTCATTCTCTACAGACTTTTTGCTTTATTTCTCTGAGTTAACTAAATAGGGTAAGTATATGCATTCGCAGAGGACTCTATTTACAGTCAGAAAGTGGATTAAGAGATTTTTTTTGAAACCTAGAAATTAGCACTACGTTAATTGCTTGAACAAAGACGTGCTCTCTTTTTCTGAAACATAAGGAAGGTCTTTCTAGAACAGTAGTTCTCAAACTTTTGTACTTGTGACCCCTTTCACATAGCAAGCTTCGGAGTGAGACCTCCCCCTTACAAATTAATAACAATTTTTAATATATTTAAAACCATTATAAATGCAGGATGCAAAGAAATGTTAGGGGTGGAGGCTCACAGCTTGCGACACCCCCCGCCCCCCGTAATAACCTTGCGTCCAATGGCGTAGCCAGGTTTAGAGCACAGGGGGAGCGGAGCTAAAAAAAGGCACCGGGAGCAAAAAGTGTCGGGAGCAAAAAAAGGTGCCGGGAGCAAAAAAAAAAGCTCCGCTCTGGCTGCAGTGTAGGAGCAAAAGGCGTCGGGAGCACAAAAAAAAAGGTGCCGGGAGCAAAAAAAAAAATGCTCCGCTCCGGCTGCAGCATAGAAGCAAAAGGAGTCGGAACACAAAAAAGGCACTGTTTCTGCTCAGTGGGGGGAGCGGCTGCTCCCCCTGCTCCCCCCTGGCTCCGCTACAGCTTGCGACCCCATGAAGGGTCCCAACCCCCAGTTTGAGAGCTCCTTTTCTAGAAGCTTTGCCACTTGTGTGTGCATGTTCTACTTGTTTCACTAATTCTTCTTATTTTGAGTCATTTTTGTATAGCTTTTTTCTGACGGAGCAGTACCAAGGCTACATTGTATCTTCCATTAAGGTTTTTAGTCTTCAAAGATCTTTTTGTGTTAGTTTTCGCTACGTTTTCTCTATTTTGCACATAATGAGATATTTAACACCTGATCAGTTGCAATTCACACCTTTGTTTATCTTCTATTTCTTTAGAGTATTTGAAAATTAAATGATGATCTCCACCTGTACACACAGGTTGGGCACCTGTTTCTTCAACCCAGGAAGGAAATCAGATGTTTGATCTACAAATGGAAAGATTGCCTCTGGTGGTCTCTCCCTTATTAAAATTCTGCACAGCTTGAGGGCCACCTGTATATAGTAATTGGAGATTCAGAATCATTGTCAGTACTCTGGGATACACACTGATAGATAAATCAGATTCCACCTGACATCATCCTTTGCCCTCAGCAAGTGAAGAAACAGTCAGAAAATCTGAATTACTGATGTTTAAGTTGCATCTAGACAGCCTAGACAGCCCTAGTTTCCCATTATCCTTAAAAGTCAGGAGGATGATATATTGCTTTTGCTATCAGGATATGTATTGCAGGTGCATTCAGGCAGGAGCATGAACACTGGGGGAAGGTGTTAGTAATGAGGCTTTTTCTCCCCACACCTTTATTCCATTTTCATGTTTAAAAATCTACAAATGAGCATTTGGATTGATATATCTGTTGAATATCTTAAGTATCATTTGCTTTCTAGCTGACTAAATGTCACTATCACTTCTCAGTTCATTTAAATTTATTCAGCCTTAAGTATCTGAGATATTATAGAACTAGTAAGCTACTCCGTGGAAGGTAAATTGTGTCTGTGCCAAACAAAAAAAAACCCAGAACAGATTCATCCAAAAACGCCCCAAATTCGGGGTGTGGATTAAACCCATACCAACATACAAATATTGTGGGGCTTCATGCTATTTGGCCAAGCCAAAATTTGGGTTTCAGATACCCCACACCACCCCCCAGCTTTCAAAAAAGAATCTTTTAAAATCCTGATTTTTTTTCTGAACTTCTGGTACAGAGTCAGAAGCCTCCTGAAATATACGATTGGGACAGGGTGGCAAAAGGCCTCACCAAAGCCCAGTAGTTGGGAGTGGGGGGAAAGAAGAAGTCTATGGGCATGTACTTGGGACCTGATCCTATGACACTTATTAGACCCAGGCCTCCATAGTTTTTCCACAACATAAAGGAAAGGATTCAACCATAGCCACCAGAGCAGCAAGAGCTTTCACCACTCTCCTCACACTTTCTGATCTCCAGCTCGTGGGCTGACCATGTCTTTGCTCATTGCATTATCGGTATCAGTTAGATTGTAAACTCTTCAGGGCAGTGACCATCTGTTTATATCTCTGAAGCGCCATGCACACATATGGTGAGACTGAACCAGTGTGGAATATCGTGAAACATGCAGTAGCCTCACAAGCCCAGTCATAGCTCCGGCAACAGAATATCTAATAAGGTTCATTCCTGCTATCAGCCAGCAGATGCCACAGTGGAAATAAATAACTACAGCAAAAGACACCATTACATGCTATTCCCAAATAAGCAGTAGTGAATAGGTTTTTGTTTTATAATTTGTGGGGACAGATTTTTAATTCAATGATGTTGATATTTAAAAAACATTGCCTACCGCTTTGTAACAGCGTTGAGGTTGGTAAAATGAAGCCCTTATTCCTTGGTTATATTCCTTTAAACACTGAGTCTCCTGGCGTTTGTGCATGATTTGAAGAATCAAAAATTTTGACTGAAATTAATTATTTTTGGTCACCACAAGCTACTATATAAGAATATATGAAAACTGGTCATTGTACTGGTACCATTGCTTATCACGGCAGGGTTTTGGCACAGAAAGAGTATACATCAGATGATCTGAAGAAAGTTCAGCCCATCTGTAATACAGATTTGGTTCAAATGCTGTAAGGTGCACATTGCACTAAAAAGTAATACATTCTCAGAGAGAGAGAGAGGACACTTCACTGCACATAAGGCAAAAAATGTGATTTATAATCCAATCACTCTTGCTTTCTGAACAGCCTTCATGCCAGCACTTGTACTCTCTCTATCTTTCTATATAAGCATGTGTTCTGCATTTTAAAAAAAAAAAGATAGCTGAAAATCTGCATTTTCTTGAATCAAACTGTCAATTAGAGCTCCACAACCTTTCATCATGTGCCCTGAAACCATCTTGCTTGGAGATGCCTTCTGAATATGAATAATTCCTATTGACCCCAGTTTTGTGAGTTTATGAACCCACAACTCACCCCAGGTTTGCTAAACATTTTTTAAATGCTTTGAGTGAACCTGAAGGAAGTTTTATGTGAACCTAGATCTGCCAACCCTTCCACAGCACTGAGGGATTTATAGTTTTGTCTGAAAACCATGCATCACTTCGCAGCTTGGGTGAGTTTTGCTTGGAGTTTTCCATTTTTTTCCAAATTCAAAACTCAATGTGAAATTCAGGTTATGGGAAATTAGAAGCCATCATATTGCACATGGCTCTGAAATAAATCTAGGTAATTGAGCAAATAAAGATGACTTCTTTTTAAAAAGCTGAGTTCCTTTTCTCTCTGACTTGATGTGATCTATATTGTAATAACATAATATAGGTCATGTTCAGCTAAATACTAGAGATGGTACTAAATCTGATCACCCCTAAATTTGTAGGATGCATGGATCTAGGAGCAGGCTCTGTGTCTCGGGCCCATTTTGACTAAATATTCTCCCAAATGACTATATTTCTGGAGGACAAACAGAACAACTGATAATAAAGTGAGTGAGAATTGGCTTGAGAGAGCAAGAGAGCATGTAATCCTGAAGTTCAGTTCTGTGTTTTAGTATAATTTGAATACATTACGTATTTATAGTAGAATCTTCCTTTTACTATTTATCTGGAGCAGCACAGTTTGAAATCTGGTTCAGAAAGCATGGAATGTAGCTGTCTGTAGTGTGTGTGTTTGGGGGTACTTGTGTCTGTCTGTCTGTTCATTCGTTTGTTTGTTTGCAGGACCGTGTGCTGTGGCTGGCAGTTGGAAGCTGTGAGCTTCTACACCAGGGGGCGGGGCTAATCAATCAGGCAGGCCAGGGCTTTATAAAGCAGTGAGCAAGCAACCAGGGAGCTTTGCAAACAGGAGCTGCAAACAGGGGAGTTTGAGAGGGAGTTTGGAAGGGGAGTGCGAAGGGGGCAAGCTATCCTTGCCATTCTTAACTCCTTTAACCCAAACTAAAGGCAGAGGCTGAGCAACCAGGGGGCTGCAGACGGGGGAGTGAGTATCTGTTGTGGGGACAGTTTGACCATGTGCTTGATTGTTTGATTGCCTGTTTGAATAGTGTGAATTGGGAGTGCTTTGTTCCAGGCTCTTCTAAAAAGACAGTCAGCTGCGAACCAGCTGAGCAGCGAATAGCAGAGAAGCAAACAGGTGGAGTTAGCCTGGGAGTTCGCCTGGAGAGAGCCTACTGCAGCATCCCCCTTGCAGGTTTCCCTGAGTAGCTTCTGCCACAAGTGAGGAAACTCTTCGAAGGAAGGGACTATGGATGCTGAGCGATCCGCTATTGTGACCTGCACAGGATGTGCCATGTTTGTCTTTCCTCCACAGGATAGAAGCGACTTTGTCTGTACAAAGTGCAAGCTGATCTCCATATTGGAAGAGAAGATTCAAGGTCTGGAGAAACGAGTATCAACCCTGCATTCCATAAAAGAAAATGAGGAGTTCCTGGATAGACGTCAGGATCGGCTTCAGCGGGCAAAGTGTTCTGAGGATTCAGAGCAGGCTATGCAGCGGGGACAGAAGGCCAGTGAGGATAATTGGCGGCATGTGACCTCCAGAAGAGGAAAGAGTATGAGACAAGTCCATGTACCAGAAACGCATATTCAGATGAGCAACCGTTTTCATGTTCTCTCCACAGGTACTAGTGCAGAGAGTGGAGTGAATGATACATCTGAGGGAACAGAGCAGAAGGAGACTCCACTGACTGGAAGGCATGAGATGCACAGTCCTAGGGATGGGGGTTCCACGACCACCACTCCCAAGAAGAGGAGGAGGGTGGTGGTGGTCGGGGACTCTCTCCTCAGGGGGACTGAGTCATCTATCTGCCGCCCTGACTGGGAAAACCGAGAGGTGTGCTGCTTGCCAGGGGCTAGGATTCGTGATGTGACAGAGAGACTGCCGAGACTCATCAAGCCCTCAGATCGCTACCCGTTCCTGCTTCTCCACGTGGGCACCAATGATACTGCCAAGAATGACCTTGAGCATATTACTGCAGACTACGTGGCTCTGGGAAGAAGGATAAAGGAGTTTGAGGCGCAAGTGGTGTTCTCGTCCATTCTCCCGGTGGCAGGAAAAGGCCGGGGTAGAGACCGTCGAATCATGGAAGTCAACGAATGGCTACGCAGATGGTGTCGGAGAGAAGGGTTCGGATTCTTTGACCATGGGATGGTGTTCCAAGAAGAAGGAGTGCTAGGCAGAGATGGGCTCCACCTGACGAAGAGAGGGAAGAGCATCTTTGGAAGCAGGCTGGCTAACCTAGTGAGGACGGCTTTAAACTAGGTTCACCAGGGGAAGGAGACCAAAGCCCCGAGGTAAGTGGGGAAGTGGGATACCGGGAGGAAGCACAACTAGGTGAGTGCAAGAGGGGAGGGCTCCTGCCCCATACTGGGACAGCAGGACAGTCGGTGAGTTATCTTAAATGCCTATACACAAATGCAAGAAGCCTGGGGAACAAGCAGGGAGAACTGGAAGTCCTGGCACAGTCAAGGAATTATGATGTAATTGGAATAACAGAGACATGGTGGGATAACTCACATGATTGGAGTACTGTCATGGATGGATATAAACTGTTCAGGAAGGATAGGCAGGGCAGAAAAGGTGGGGGAGTTGCGTTCTATGTAAGAGAGCAGTATGACTGCTCAGAGCTCCAGTATGAAACTGCAGAAAAACCTGAGAGTCTCTGGATTAAATTTAGAAGTGTGAGCAACAAGGGTAATATCGTGGTGGGAGTCTGCTACAGACCACCAGACCAGGGGGATGAGGTGGACGAGGCTTTCTTCCAGCAACTAACAGAAGTTGCTAGATCACAGGCCCTGGTTCTCATGGGTGACTTTAATCACCCCGATATCTGCTGGGAGAGCAATACAGCGGTCCACAGACAATCCAGGAAGTTTTTGGAAAGTGTAGGGGACAATTTCCTGGTGCAATTGCTGGAGGAACCAACTAGGGGAAAAGCTCTTCTTGACCTGCTGCTCAGAAACAGGGAGGAAATAGTAGAGGAAGCAATAGTGGATGGGAACCTGGGAGGCAGTGACCATGAGATGGTCGAGTTCAGGATCCTGACACAAGGAAGAAAGGAGAGCAGTAGAACAGAGACCCTGGACTTCAGAAAAGCAGACTTTGACTCCCTCAGGGAACTGATGGGCAAGGTCCCCTGGGAGAATAACATGAGGGGGAAAGGAGTCAAGGAAAGCTGGCTGTATTTTAAAGAATCCTTATTGAGGTTGCAGGAACAAACCATCCCGACGTGTAGAAAGAAAAGTAAATATGGCAGGCGACCAACTTGGCTTAACAGTGAAATCCTTGCTCGTCTTAAACACAAAAAAGCAGCTTACAAGAAGTGGAAGATTGGACAAATGACCAGGGAGGAGTATATAAATATTGTTCAGGCATGCAGGAGTGAAATTAGGAAGGCCAAATCACACTTGGAGTTGCAGCTAGCCGGAGATGTTAGGAGTAACAAGAAGGGTTTCTTCAGGTATGTGAGCAACAAGAAGAAAGTCAAGGAAAGTGTGGGCCCCTTGCTGAATGAGGGAGGGAACCTAGTGACAGAGGATGTGGAGAAAGCTAGTGTACTCAATGCTTTTTTTGCCTCTGTCTTCACAGACAAGGTCAGCTCCCAGGCGGCTGCACTCCGCAGCACGGTATGGGGAGGAGGTGACCAGCCCTCTGTGGAGAAAGAAGTAGTTCGGGACTATTTAGAAAAGCTGGACGAACACAAGTCCATGGGGCCGGATGCACTGCATCCAAGGGTGCGAAAGGAGTTGGCCGATGTGATTGCAGAGCCATTGGCCATTATCTTTGACAAATCATGGCAATCGGGGGAGGTCCCGGATGACTGGAAAAAAGCTAATGTAGTGCCCATCTTTAAAAAAGGGAAGAAGGAAGATCCGGGGAACTACAGGCCAGTCAGTCTCACCTCAGTCCCTGGAAAAATCATGGAACAGGTCCTCAAGGAATCAATGCTGAACCACTTAAAGGAGGGGAAAGTGATCAGGAACAGTCAGCATGGATTCACCAAGGGCAAGTCATGCCTGACTAACCTAATTGCCTTCTATGATGAGATAACTGGCTCTGTGGATGAGGGGAAAGCAGTGGATGTGCTATTTCTTGACTTTAGCAAAGCTTTTGATACAGTCTCCCACAGTGTTCTTGCCAGCAAGTTAAGGAAGTATGGGCTGGATGAATGGACGGTAAGGTGGATAGAAAACTGGCTGGATGGTCGTGCTCAACGGGTAGTGAGCAATGGCTCCATGTCTAGTTGGCAGCCGGTATCAAGTGGAGTGCCCCAAGGGTCGGTGCTGGGGCCGGTTTTGTTCAATATCTTCATCAACGATCTGGAGGATGGGGTGGACTGCACCCTTAGCAAGTTTGCAGATGACACTAAACTGGGAGGAGTGGTTGATATGCTGGAGGGTAGGGACAGGATACAGAGGGACCTAGACAAATTAGAGGATTGGGCCAAAAGAAATCTGATGAGGTTCAACAAGGACAAGTGCAGAGTCCTGCACTTAGGACGGAAGAATCCCATGCACTGCTACAGACTAGGGACCGAATGGCTGGGCAGCAGTTCTGCAGAAAAGGACCTAGGGGTTACAGTGGACGAAAAGCTGAATATGAGTCAACAGTGTGCCCTTGTTGCCAAGAAGGCTAACGGCATTTTGGGCTGTATAAGTAGGGGCATTTCCAGCAGATCGAGGGACGTGATTATTCCCCTCTATTCGGCACTGGTGAGGCCTCATTTGGAGTACTGTGTCCATTTTTGGGCCCCACACTACAAGAAGGATGTGGATAAATTGGAAAGAGTCCAACGGAGGGCAACAAAAATGATTAGGGGGCTGGAGCACATGACTTATGAGGAGAGGCTGAGGGAACTGGGATTGTTTAGCCTGCAGAAGAGAAGAATGAGGGGGGATTTGATAGCTGCTTTCAGCTACCTAAAAGGGGGTTCTAAAGAGGATGGATCTAGACTGTTCTCAGTGGTCGAAGATGACAGAACAAGGAGTAATGGTCTCAAGTTGCAGAGGGGGAGGTTTAGGTTGGATATTAGGAAAAACTTTTTCACTAGTAGGGTGGTGAAGCACTGGAATGGGTTACCTAGGGAGGTGGTGGAATCTCCTTCCTTAGATGTTTTTAAGGTCAGGCTTGACAAAGCCCTGGCTGGGATGATCTAATTGGGTTTGGTCCTGCTTTGAGCAGGGGGTTGGACTAGATGACCTCCTGAGGTCCCTTCCAACCCTGAGATTCTATGATTCTATGAATTTGTAACCAGACTACAAAATTGCATTTGATTAAAAGGTAAATTCCCACCATAGACCACATAGGGAAATTTGAACTTTTGGAAGAAGGACTCTTAGCTATCATCTAAGGCCCTTTTAAAGGCACACAATAGCAGAAGAAAAAGTCTATGTCATTCCCTGCAGTATATATGAAGTTACCGTTCATATAAACATGCCAACCAGTTTGATTCAAGAATAGGTACACTATTGTGTAGGGTATACTCCTGCATACTAATGAGCAACTGTGATAATGTATTGATGAATAGCTAATGGCATACTAAGAAACTCTGCTCCTAAGTATTCAGAAATTTCTAAGAGGCCTAATCCTGTGAGGTGCTATGAAGTCAAGTGGAACTGAGTAGCTAGCGTGTTGCAGGAGGCACTCAGTACCTTACAAGACTGGGCCCCAGGTAAATTAAAATAATTTCAACACTGCTTTGGGGCTTGGCTCTGGATGTCTCTTTATTTTTAGTTTTCTCTGACTCTCCTGAACTCTGCTCTGTCTAAGAGACTGAAAATGCACAAACATGGAATTGCCGTAAGCCTTCTTTAAACATTTGTTTTATACCCAGAAGTCTGCTCAGACAGAGTTCAGATTCAATGCACCTGCAATTTATTGTTTTAAGAATTTGACTTCCAGTCCTTCTGAAACAGTGACTACAATTTGAAAGCTACAAGAAGTGGTAATAAAAATAAGTAAGACAACTTTTAGTAAGAGACATCTCATCTCAGGTTTCTTCTTTGTTAAAAAAAAGGAACAACCCCTAAAAATCCTGCATTACGTTTTAATTTGCTTTTTTAAAATGATTTAAAAGGTGCTAGATTCTTATTTTATCTACACCTGTTCAATAGTTCCTTGGTTCTGATTCATTACGCTCCATGAAAGCAACAGAAATCCATAGAACCAAGTTCTTAATCGTCAATGGTCAACCTATTAAATCCCCTTGGAACTTTCCAAACAGTGACCAAATAATTATTTTTGCGTCTTTATGTCCTCTTCAAAAGTTATTTGCCACATAAGTTCTGTGATTAATTCCTCAGTTGGAGTTTGTTCACCAAGCATTTGATATATGAAATCTGAGCTGTTTTGATTAGACGCAGATCACATGGTCTTCCTCCCGCAAACAAAAAATATGCTTAAAAATTAGGAACATAAAACTGGAAGGGGCCTCTTGGTTCATCAAGTCCAGTTCCCTGCTGTTTCAGGCAATTGTATCATATAATCCTTTTCATAAACTTATCAAGCTTCATGTTAAAGCTGGTTAGGTTTCTTGCCCCCACTATTCCTAGTGAAAAACTGTTTCAGAACCTCACTCTTCTGATGGTTAGAAACCTTCTAAATTTCTAGCCTAAGTTTACTCAAGGCCAGTTTGTGCCAACACAGGCCTTTAGCTTAAATAGCTTTTCTTCCTCCCTGGTGTTTACCCTCCTGATGTAAAGAGAGAACAGTTATATCCTTTTTTTTGACCTTCATGTTGCTAAGCTAAACAAGCCTAGCTCCTTTAGTTTCCTCTCGTAAGATAGGCTCTCAATTTCCCTGATCATTCTAGTAGACCTTCTCTGCACCCTTTTCAGTTTGAATTAATCTTTCTTGAACATAGGTGACCAGAGTTGTACAAAGTATTCCAGATAAGGTCTTACCAGTGCCTTGTACAATGGCACTAATACTTCCCCATGCCTACTGGAAATGCTTCATCTTATACATTCTAGAACTGAATTTGCCTTTTTCATGGCTGTATCATATTAGTGGCTCATAGTCATCTTGCAATCAACTAATACACCCAGGCCCCTCTTCCACCTCTGTTACCAACTGAGCCCATAGCATATAGCAGAAGCTTTTGTTGTAGGCTCTAAGTGTATGATTCTATACCTTGTACTACTAATTCTCATCACATTTCTATAACTCCACTCCTCCAAGTCATCTAGTTCTTCCTGTACAATATTCCGATCCTCCTCTATATTGATGATCCCTCCCAGCTTTGTGTCATCAGCTAATGTTATTAGAACACTCCTATTTTTTGTACCGAGGTCATTAATGAAAATATTAAATAAAATCAGTCCCAAGTTCAATACTAGAACTCCACTAGTAACCTCTCTCCAGCCCAATAGTTTCTCCTTTAGCCACTTGTTTATCCACCTTACAATTCTTTTTCTAATACCCAACTAATAATTTCCCATTTGGTGCCATATTGAATGTTTTCCTGAAGTCCAGATAGGTCTCCTGCAATTCCAATATTAAAAAAAAAATCAGTTCTTATCAAAGAAAGATATCAGATTAGTATGACACAATCTACCTTTGGTAAACCCATCTTGCTTTTTATCCCATTTTCCATTTACCTCAATGTCTGTATTATTTTTTCCTTCAAAATTTGTTTTAAAGCCATGCATACTATTGACACAGACAAATGGGTCTACAGTTTCCTGGATCACTCTCCCTCCTCCCCCTTTCTTAAATACAGGTACTGTGTTTACTATTTTCCACCCATATGTTCTTTTGATTATTGAAAACTGAGACAAAGTATTCATTTAGTTTTTGTCCATATCTAGACTAACCCTTATCTCTACCCCATCCTCACTTTATAGTGTCCCCACGTCTTTTCTTCTTCTCTTTTTATTCTTATGGCTAAAGAACCATTTATTACTTTTTTTCCCCTTTGTATGTTTTAACTCAGCTGCACTTTTGACAATTCTCACTTTATCCCTACCCTTTGTGACCACCAAGATGTAGCTTTCTTTGCTGATCCATCCCCTTTCCCCATTAAGTCGGTGTGTACACATCTGCAGGACTGGAGCCGTGCTATGTTTCTGTCCCTTGTGTGTTTGAGCATAATGCTTAAAATGAGATTTCTGGCACAAATTCCCACAAATATGAACTCAAAACTTGGTTTCAGAAAATACCATGAAATATTTTGATAGCAGCTTTATAAGGAATGAACAATCTTTTATAAATCCCAGTTAAGGGCAAGAACATTTCTAACTGATAACCTTAACTAACCTCTAAATCCTAGTCTACGTTTAACTTCTAACCCAAAATAAGGTAAGTAAAATGAGTTCTGATATCTATAGAAAGTTCCAGAGCTGCATTAATCACCAGGACTAGAACAAGCTTCCAAGCCATACTACAGTCCCAGGGAGGAGCAAGCTCCTTGTTTATACTAAAATCCCAGGTTGAAATGAGTTCCTCAGTATGAGAAAAGACATCCTACTAACTGCAGCTCACAAACTAAAGTGAGCTACTTAAAGCTAGAGACCAGCTTTATACCCCCTTAACCTCATCCCTTAAAGGTCTTTGGCCAATCAGGCCTTCCTCTTGGACCAAAATGAGTCTCACAGCTAGCAGCAAAAACTACTGCTTATTTTTGGCTCCTGCACCCTGGGTCCCATTTCCTGTCCCAGCTACTCAGTCCCCATCACCTCTCATGCAATATGCTATTCCTCAGTTCATTGAGGCAGCAGCAGCAGCCCCTATTTCTCCCTGGCTCTAACCCTTGCGTGCATGTCCCCACAGACCAGGGGGGAAGTGAAGTGCCTGTATAGGTCCCTACAAAGCAGGCTGTGTCCCCCACTAGTGGTGAGCCCCCTCCTTTTTGGCCTGTTGAATGTGGGGGACAGTTACCAACTGATCTGAAACAGCTGCGGTAGGGGGGAGATGCTGTCAGGAGTGGAAGTTCTCTCTTTTTTTCTGCCAGCCCCTGGAGCAATCTGCTGCAGTGCTGTTGTGACAGGGGAGAGAGAGGGTTCACACGGGCCAGATTTGGGTAGTCCTGGGTGCTAACTGTATGGGCCGTGACCCACCTGTGGCTATGCTCCTGCTATAGGCTATCCAGGGGTAGGCTGCTTTCAGTTTGTCCTGTTTGAAGCTGTTCCACTTTGTACAAATATTTTCTCGGCCTGAATTGGATCTATATCTCCTATTTCCCAGTCACCAGGCTGTACACTCTCACTTGCTGTCTCATTGGTCCAATCAATACTTATTTATACAAATTGGAACAGTTTCAACAGTAGAGTTTAAGATCAGACTGTGCTATATCCTGGGGGTGATGGCACTTGATTAGCTCTGGAGGAGACCTGACTTCAAATATGAGCATCAATGAATATTTAAGTCCTTAAACAAGGCAAAACAGCCTCAGGTGGAGAGATTGAGAGCAGTCTAATTTAGAATAGCCCATAATCTGGTAGTTAGGAGCTTCCCAAGGAAGGGGAAACATCCCCTGCTCCAAAGTGGGAATTCTAACCTGAGTCTCCCACATCCCAGGCAAATGCCCTAATACCTGTGCTGGAGGTTATAAAGGGCTAGGTACACAAATATGTTTTCTGAAGCTGGCCCTGAAGATTACTTTTCCAGACAAAACCAATTTGGTCAAATTGGTGAATAGTTTGGGGTGACCAAAACTGCAAATAACGTGTATGAAAAATTTTGCTCCACTCTACATGCAGGTGTTATGAGAGTGATCAATTGATATTTATAAGGTGTTTTTAGATCTCTATACAGTATATTGTAATATATACATGAAGGGTAGTGTGTTTCATATAATTCCTGTACCTACAGAATTTTTGTTTAATGATAAACATATCAGTACTCTACCATTCAAATTAAATGTATTGTTCTTCTCCACAAAGGAGACATGTCCACATATTAATTTACAATATGTGTGTGTGTGTACATATATGTATATATATTTTCTCTTAATGGAGGAATAGGTTCTGCCTTATTGTTGTACATAATTTTTGTTATCTTGTTTTGAGGTCCTTTCGAAGACTGATATTCATCCACGATATACGGAATGATGTATTTGTGTTTAAGCCTTTTGTATCAGACACAGTGTGCATATAAATGCATTTCTTAATACTTTACCTAGCGAACACTCGAGGTAGCCATTTATTTTCAATAAATTTGTAATTGGGGAGTGTTCCTGTACAATGCATAGTTACAAACAGCTCAACCTGTTATGCTCAATGTAAAACAAAATCGGTGTTAGGAGCAGGGGTGCACAGAGTACTCTTCAAATCTGGACTGTGTAACAGTACAATCACTTTTTTTTATTAGCAGAGGTGACACTGTGACACTCTAAACTCTCATGGGAGCTTTTTCTCTCCAGGCTATCTTCCACTCCTCACACTCCAGCTTGCCTCATCATCATCCAGATCTGGTGTTCTCCCTAAACTTGCCCTTCCCTTTGCTGCCTCCTTTCTCTTAGTCCGTAATATATTCTGCTCTCTGACATTTATTCTCCCTCTTGTGCCTTTGCTCTGCACGCCTTGTCACCATCAGCACTTGAGTTAACAACATAAAGAAACAGAAGATTATTATTTATATTCCCATAGTACCTGCAGGCCCAACTGAGATCAGAGCCTCGTTATACTAGGCACCATACAAAGAGATAAAGGCAGTCCTTGCTCCAAAGTGTTTACAGTCTAAATAGACATAAGAGACAAAGGGGGGTGGGGGAGAGAAAACAGAGAAGAGTACAAACAGACGTTTCTTGCCAAACTTCATACGGCAGGTCAGTGGCAGAGTCCAAAGATCCCAGTGCTCTGGATTTCCAGTCAAATGCCACTAGAACATGCTGCCTTCATTATAAAATGTAATAAAACTAGAGCAGATTGAATAATTGAAAAAGTGAACCATAAATATTGCTTGTGAATGGATTGGCTCCTCTGTTATCCATGGGTTATATTGTTTATTGTTTGTGAGTATGTGGCTGGTTGTTGGAAACCAGCGGTCAGCACAGATTTTGGATTACTGGTATCATGAGAAATACCACTTAAGAAATGGGTTTCTGTGTTCTGCATGCTTACGTTTCCATGTTGCCTTAAGGTGTTACCTTGTATAGAACGTATTGCAGTAATCAAGTCTTGAGGAGACAAAGGCCTGGATCATAATATTATGATCCTTGTACACAAGAAATGGTTGCACTCTATGTAAAAAATAGCACAATATCAGTAATAAAGAGTCACAGTATTGCCAAACCCAAGCATTCAAATCTCATTAGTTCAGCTCCAAAATCCTGTGATTGACTTAAGATGAAATTTTAGAAATGATAAATGTTGAGTTCCTTTTATTTGCCCTTCTAGTTTTTCAGCCTTTTGGGTTCATGTTTTCTAGCTTTTCTCTGTAATCATAAGGGCTAGATAGCTAATTTTTCTTAAAACATAAGCTGCAGTTGTTGCATAATTAACATGACTCAGGAAGCTGGGGCTTTAAGAAAAAACACAAGCTAGACTAGCTCCCACTAGAATTGCAATTGATAACACTGCAGTCAAAGTGAACAGTCTGCAAACAACCTGTAGGCTGAAATTTATTTGCATAGACTAAATGGTGAACCGTTACAAATAGCAAATATCTTAGTAAAAAGAGCATTGGTTCATGATTAAAAATGTCTAAATTTGGAATAAATATTATTCACAGTGAATAATTGGACCAGCTGTAATATTTAATGAACACTTTGAGTAGAGCAAAGAAAGCTCTACAACTACGAGCCAAATTCTTTATCAGGTCGATAATTGTAATATTGTTTAAAAAGCCCATACTAATATAGGTTTTAGTTTCAGTAACTTCAGATTCTTAACGAGATTTACGACTGGCCTTTGTTCAGCAGCTGTATCAGTATTGTAGCAACTTTCTTCATCTCCCTTGTAATGGGTTATACATTATAGATCAATATCTTGCTGTGCAAATCCTGCCTCTTCTGCAACTGATACTTTTTTTCTCACCCATATTACTAAAAAAAAGAGGCAGTTTTAGCAATCTACTAAAAATTTCCATTACACTTTGCAGGTGGGAAACATCTACTACCACTTACTGTTTCTAGAACTGTCACACAATTTCTGAACTTCAGGAGACTGAGTATTTTCAAGAAGAAAGTGCCATTGTCCTTTAAAATAAATTGTGAATTGATTTGTCAGTATAACCAAACCTTTTTCTCAAAACTACTAGACATATAACTTTATCTCTCTATATCTATATGTCTATATCTAGATCTATGTTTTTGTTACTAGCTTAGGGAAGCACCAGGTGAAATATGCTGAGTTCTATGGGTTTTTTAGTATACATGTGGCAATATTTACACACACATATCTTCTCTTTTACCTCTGTTGCTATATGTATGTTTGCAATTATCCTTTATGGGGCTGCATTTTGTGCCCATGGGAAGAACATCCCTCACTTTACTAATTTACTTATAACAAAATGTCAGCTACACTCACTGAGTAAGTTGATGCAGCATTGTGGTGGAGTCCATGTCACTCCAGCTGTGTTATGCGTCCTTATTTCACTTGGCATTTATACACTTACAAATCATAGTTAGTAGTGTGGACAAGTATAGGCTATGTTGATAAATTGTATAGTCAATTGCTTGACCACATTTTGGTTTGTTATTTCCTTGTGAAATACATTCAAAAGACCAAATAACCAGTGTCAGTCAGATTTATTAAAATGCTATAGGGAAAAGTTCTATACAATATCAGTCTCTGAAGAGCAGTCCCTTGCAGTGATGTTACATTAATCTTACACAGGTGTGTTCCCCAAATTACACATTTCAGCTGGTATTATTTATATGATTTTTCAAGTTACACATTTCTTTACTTGTCACTAAAATCCCACTCATCAATTTGTTCCAGTTCCCTAGTTCATTGTTCTGTTCTGTTCCTTCCTTATCTTTCTTTTGGATACTAGCATTCCAGGTACTGATCCATGAAGGTACTTCCCTAGCTTGTACTAAAACATAGAATGAATGTATCTTGATTTTGACAAGTTTCCTATCTATTTGTGCCAAATGCTTTTTTCAGCAAATGCAAAGGAATAGTGACCATAATATAATTAAATTTAACATCCTTGGTGGGGGGAGGGGGGAGGGAATACTAAAAATGCTACTGTGGTGGACTTCTAACTTCAGAAAGGGGAACTACACAAAAAAAAGTTGAAGCTAGTTGAACAGTCATAAAAGTGAAAGGTGTGCAAACTGCATAGAAACTTTTTTAAAACACCATAATAGAGTCTCAAATTAAATGTATACCCCAAATTAAAAAGAATAGGAAGAGCACAAAAAATATCACCATGGCTAAACAACAGAGTAAAAGTGTTTAGAGGCAAAACAACATCCTTTAAAAATTGAAAGTCAAATCCTACTGAGGAAAATAGAAAGGAGCATAAACTCTGGAAAGTAAAGTGTAAAACAATAATTAGTGATGCCAAAAAAGAATTTGACGAGCAACTAGCCAAAGATTTAAAATCTAACAGCAAAAAAAAAAAAGTACATCAAAAGCAGGAAGCCTGCCAAACAATCAGTGCCCACTGGATGATCAAGATGCTAAAGGAACACTCAAGGAAGACAAGCCAATTGCAGAGAAGCTAAATGAACTCTTTGCATTTGTCTTCGATGCAGAGGCTCTGAAGAAGATTCCCAAAACTGATCCATTCTTCTAAGGTGACAAATCTGAGGAACTGTCCCAGATTGAGATGTTAGTAGAGGAGGTTTTGGAACAAATTGATAATTAAGCAATAAAAAGTCAGCAGGACTAAATGGTTTTCATCCAAGAATTCTGAAGGAACTCAAATATGAAATTGCAGAACTACTATCTGGAATGTAACATATCACCTAAATCAGCTGCTGTACCAGATGACTGGAAGATAGCTAATGTGGTGCCAACTGTAAAAAAAAAAAAATGTCTCCAGAGGTGATCTTGGCAATTACAGGCTGGTAAGCCTAACTTCAATACAAGGCAAATTAACTACCTGGCAAATTGGTTCAAACGATAGTAAAGAACAGAATTATTAGACCACATAGATGAACACTATTTGTTGGGAAAGAGTCCGCACAGCTTTTGTAACGGGAAATCATACCTCACCAATATATTAAAATTCTTTGACAGAGTCAATAAACATGTGGAGAAGGGGGATGCAGTGGATATAGTGTACTTGGATTTTCGGAATGTCTTTGACAAGGTCATTCACCAAAGACTCTTAAGCAAAGTAAGCAGTCATGGGAGGAAAGGGAAGGTCCTCTTCTGGATCAGTAACTTATTAAAAGTCAGGAAACAAATGGTAGGAATAAATAGGCAGTTTTCAGAATGGAGAGAGGTAAAAAGCAGTGTCCAATAGGGAGCTGTACCGGGACAGTGTTATTCAACATATTCCTAGATGATCTAGAAAAAGGGGTAAACAGTGAAGTGGCAAAGTTTACAGGTGATACAAAATTTCTAAAAATAGTTTAGTCCAAAGCTGACTGCAAAGAATTACAAAGGGATCTCAGAAAACTGGGTGACTGGGCAACAAAATGGCAGATGAAATTTAATGTTGATAAATGCAAAGTAATGCACATTGGAAAATATAACCCCAATTATACTGACAAAATGATGGGGTCTAAATTAGCTGTTACCACTCAAGGAAGAGATCGTGGAATCATTGTAGATAATTCTTTGAAAACATCTGCTCAATGCGCAGCAGCAGCCAAGAAAGCTACCAGAATATTAGGAACCATTAGGAAGGGAATAGACGACAATACAGAAAATATCATGCTACTATATAAATTCATGGTACATCCACACCTGGAATACTGTGTGTAGTTCTGGTCATCCCATTTTTAAAAAGAAGATATATTAGAATTCGAAAAGGTACAGAAATGGGCAACAAAAATGCTTTGCGCTATGGAACAGCTTCCGTATGATGAAAGATTAAAAGATTTTGACTTTTCAGCTTGGAAAAGTGATAACTGGGAGGGGATATAATAGTGGTCTATAAAATTGTGTCTGGTGTGGAGGAAATGAATGAATGAGTGTTATTTATTCCCTCATGTAGCAGAAGAGCCAGGAGAAACCCAATTAAATTAATAGGCAGCAAGTTTAAAATAAACAAAAAGAAGTACTTAGGACGGAAGAATCCTGCACTTAGGACGGAATAATCCCATGCACTGCTACAGACTAGGGACCGAATGGCTGGGCAGCAGTTCTGCAGAAAAGGACCTAGGGGTTACAGTGGACAAAAAGCTGAATATGAGTCAACAGTGTGCCCTTGTTGCCAAGAAGGCTAATGGCATTTTGAGCTGTATAAGTAGGGGCATTTCCAGAAGATCGAGGGACGTGATTATTCCCCTCTATTCGGCACTGGTGAGGCCTCATTTGGAGTACTGTGTCCATTTTTGGGCCCCACACTACAAGAAGGATGTGGATAAATTGGAAAGAGTCCAACGGAGGGCAACAAAAATGATTAGGGGGCTGGAGCACATGACTTATGAGGAGAGGCTGAGGGAACTGGGATTGTTTAGCCTGCAGAAGAGAAGAATGAGGGGGGATTTGATAGCTGCTTTCAACTACCTGAAAGGGGACTCCAAAGAGGATGGATCTAGATTGTTCTCAGTGGTAGAAGATGACAGAACAAGGAGTAATGGTCTCAAGTTGCAGAGGGGAGGTTTAGGTTGGATATTAGGAAAAACTTTTTCACTAGTAGGGTGGTGAAGCACTGGAATGGGTTACCTAGGGAGGTGGTGGAATCTCCTTCCTTAGATGTTTTTAAGGTCAGACTTGACAAAGCCCTGGCTGGGATGATCTAGTTGGGGTTGGTCCTGCTTTGAGCAGGGGGTTGGACTAGATGACCTCCTGAGGTCCCTTCCAACCCTGAGATTCTATGATTCTATGATACTTTTTCACACAACACACAGTCAACTTGTGGAACTCATTGCCACGAGATGTTGTGAAGGCCACAACTATAACTGGATTAAAAAAATAATTGGATAATTCATGGATGATAGGTCCATCAATGGCTATTAGTCAAGATGGTCAGGGATGCAACCATAAGCTCTGGGTGTCCTGAGGCCTCTGACTGCCAGAGGCTAGGACTGGACAGCAGAGAATCCACTGCTTGATAATTGCCCTGTTCTGTTTATTCCCTTTGAAACATCTGACATTAGCCACTGTAAGAAGACAGGATACTGTGGTAGATGGACCATTGGTCTGACCTGTATGGCTGTTTTTTGTGTTTATTTTCTTAAGGTGTTATGGGATACTTAGCTTATGCTTAACATATCTCTGTAAAAGTTATGATCTACTGAATCTATTCCTCCTGTTTGTATGCATGTATCATTTTTGTAGTTGAAGTTATGAATATTGGTTGTATATTTGCTGGTTTTCTATATAGCCTTAATAAGGGCATTTGATCAGTGTCTGGAGAAAGGAAAGTGCAGGTTAAGTGCCCAATTAAGAAACACTTAACAGACAATAGAACTTGGGGACACCAATCCACATCTGAGCTTTGCCAGGAATGTGGCTTGGCTGGTAAGGAACTGAGTTGTGCATGGACATGTGACTTGCCCATGTGACCCCAAAACTCCATTTTGTAACTGGATACTATACAGGGAGAGGGAGGGGTGTCCACCCAGAGGAGAAAGTCTATTTAAACTCCTGGAGACCCCTCCATTTGGTCGTCAGCTGGCTAAAGAGAGAGCCTCTCTACCCCCCAACGACATACCTGAAAGAAACTGGAACGAAGAACAATAACTATAGGGGGTGTAAGTGATTGCTGGACCAGGAGGCTAGGAGGACCATACCCTGTAAAAGGAAGTTTATTGGAACTGGTGAAGTTTTTATCTGTATTCAGTGTGATTAGACATAGACTTCCGTGTTTTATTTTATTGTACTTGGTAATTCACTTTGTTCTGTCTGTTACTACTTGGAACCACTTAAATCCTACTTTCTGTACTTATTAAAATAACTTTTTACTTATTAAGTAACCTGGAGTATGTGTTAGTACCTGGCGGGGGGGGGGGGGACAGCTGTGCATATCTCTCTATCTGTGAAATAGAGGGCGAACAATTTATGAATTTACCCTGTATAAACTTTATGCACGGTAAAACTGATTTATTCAGGGTTTGAACCCCATTGGGAGTTGGGCACCTGGGTGTCAAGGGCAAGAATACTTCCTAAGCTGCTTCCAGGCAAGCCTACATCTGTTAGGGGACATGGCTCAGACCTGGGTCTGGGTTTGCAGCAGGCTAGTGGGTCTGGCTCAAACCAGACAGGATTCTGGAGTCCCAAGCTGGAAAGCAGGGGCAGAAGTAGTCTTGGCACGTCAGGTGGCAGCCCCAAGGGGGTTTCTGTGATACCAACCCGTCACACATACTATAGGCCAGTTTAGGCCAGATAACTGTTTCAGTATTTATGCTTAATGTTATTTGTGCTGTAGAGAGGGGGCGTGGTCTCCCATCCTGATGGATGAGGCGAGAGCCATGACAACCCCCTGGTGGGCAGAACTGGGATACCCGTGGCCACCCCACTGGCCACACTTATCTGTAAGTCCAGTGCTTGTCTACTTATTATTGCAGGCTTGCTGTCTAGTTCCCAAGGAGTATTATATTTCCTTATGCACTTCCATGGTTCACCTTAGATAATACCAGTGTATGAATTATTGCATACTTTACATACCGCTGTCATCTTCCAAAACATGATGTGTATAGTTTATCAATAGTATCCATTATAATATATGAATTTTATCCAACCTCTGAGGTGTAATATTTTCTTATCTATGGTATGCATGTAGCAAGTCAGAATGTACTTACACTACTTTCTATATATAGCATGCTTTTTTTTTCAGGTTGCATACATTCAGTTTTGCAATATCTACTGTGACAGACCCAGACAAGTGGGGTACAGAAGTCTGATAGAAGGCGAATATACTGGCCATTGGATGAATAGTTTTCTGTTCCCTGAGTGACCAGAGCAGGGGCTGCACTAGAACAAGCAGGAACTTTCTGGAACCAATTTAAGGCAGGCAGGCTAATTAGGACACCTGGAGCCAATTAAGAAGAACCTGCTAGAATCAATTAAGACAGGCAGGCTAATCAGGGTACCTGGGTTTAAAAAGGAGCTCCCTTCAGTTTGTGGTGTTGCGTGCGAGGAGCTGGGAGCAAGAGGCACACAAGGAGTTGAGAGGGAGAAGAGTTGAAGGACTGAGGAGTACAAGCATCAGCAGACCATCAGGAGGAAGGTCCTGCAGTAAGCGTAAAGAAGGTGTTGGGAGGAGGCTGTGGGGAAGTAGCCCAGGGAGTTGTAGCTGTCACGCAGCTGTTACAGGAAACCCTATAGACAACTGCAATCCACAGGGCCCTGGGCTGGAACCCGGAGTAGAGGGCAGGCCCGGGTTCCCCCCAAACCTCCCAACTTCTGCTCAGACACAGGAGGAATTTGACTGTGGGTTCTACCAGAGGGGAAGATCTCTGAGGCGATCAAAATCTGCCAATAAGCGCAGGACTCACCAAGGTAGAGGAGGAACTTTGTCACACTACATACATAACTTTCTAAATCTTTGGGATGTTTCTCTGCCCTTCTTCACATGCATTCAGTCTCTAAGAGGTTGTTCATCCTTGTGTCTTCCCAAAATTTGGCCCATTATTTTGAATGGGGTTCTTAAAGGTTCTCTATATGTTACTTGTTTAGGATAGGATTTCTGATGAGATTCCTCTTCTACCTTTTTCTAGTTTATCAAAGTCATTGGTCCCAAAAAGGATTATATATAAGAGTTCTTGCTGTCTAATTCCTCAGTAAGATAGAGAGTATCTTGGCCAAAACCTTTTTTTTACAATTGAGGGTATGCAGTTTCTATAGCATTCCAGGGGATTCCATCCATACTGGGTTTTTTTGTTTGTTTGTTTAAAGTGAAGCTGACATCAAACAGGATGATTTAACTTTAGTACAGTTAACTTTTATCTGGAACTATCACTGAAATACATGTGATTTCCTATAAATAATCTCTCACATTATTAATATTTGCTTTGCCGCTGGAGAAAGAATTCCTCTTGTATTAAAGAAAGTGTCAACAATCCTACAAGCTCTATTTCCCTGCTAAGGCACTGGGGACAAGCAATTATTTTACTGAAAATGCATACAAGGAATTTTAGCTAGGTGTTGAATTGTACACTAAAGTCTATCTTTTTTGGGTGGGGACATGATTTCACTTTTTTTTAGTTTTGGGAAGGGACAGATTCTTTCTGCTTTGAGTTTTCAGGAATGATTTGATGTCTTTGTGGACAGTATTTTACAAGGCCAACTGTAATCTGCTGGAGAGGAGGGGTTTCAGACAACATACTAGTTCAGATAATATCCTGTTTTATGTTCTATTCTCTTTGTCTCTGAGATGGCTGTCACTATCTTTCACCCTATTGAGGTGCTGGGTCACATCCATCCCTGGTGTAACTCCATTGAACACAGTGGGGTTAAACATGGGATGAACTGAGCTTTGTGTCTTTTATAATGATCAATTTATTACTTCAAGGCCCATTTGACCTACGATTATGGATAAACCTATATTTAAAACCAAGTACGAACCATGATGGTTTTGTATGGCTAGTGACTTTTATCTGTAGGATACTGTTTTCGAACATGGTATTTGTTTCCGTTTGAAAATGGGAAGCAGTAGCCCCATTGATACTCTAAATTTTTTTTTAATGGTCTGCTTTGCCAAAATCAGAGTTACGGTGTAACAGAATAAGTCATGTTTGTTCTACTGATTGAAATAGGACAAAATATCACTGCAACAATTTCATTACAAGTAGTATTCCATTAGCTACTTGATGGGGATTTTGTTACCATCTTCCTGAATGAATTTGCTGTAAGTGCAGGTTTTAAGAGGCAGATTTTTCTTTCACTCTTAACATGTAACTCCCAAAGTGTTAATGATGCACACACAGGTGCAGACTTTCGTCGGTGCCTGTGGGTGCTTGTGCCCCGGCCCTGCCCCAACATCACCTGGTGTCAGGGGCGGGGCCCCGCAACATCGCCCGGCGTCGGGGGTGGGGCCTGGCGTCGGGGGTGGGGCCCCGTAACATCACCTGGCGTCGGGGGCGAGGCCCCGCAACATCACCCGGCGGTGAGGTGAGCTGGGCGCGGGGCTGGCGGGGAGCTGCCAGTGGGTGCTCAGCACCCACCAATTTTTCCCGTGGTGCTCCGGGGCGGAGTCGGCGCCTATGGACATGCTCTAAAAGAAAAAATAACCTCAAAGTGATGTTTTATCTTTGGAAGAGACAGCAACAACCAGAGTTGATGGTATAATGGATAGTTAAATGTCATTTTATACTATATTTATCTATAACTGTTAACGGGTGGAAGAAATCCTATTACTTGCATGAATGTACCATCCTAGATACTGTAGTTATATCTGACTTATATCTATCCCTAATACTCTGTGGGTTAGTCTGTCTTGCTGGGCATCTTACATAAAAAATAAGAATTAGAACTTAACCCTAACGGTGGGAATATCGATATGACATATCCTATCCTTATAATGGAGCATCTGTTATAGGAAGCAGCAATTTGTCTGACTAATATGCAAAAAATGTTTATTGCTAGAGCTACTATAATACTTGTTCAAAAGTTCCCATCCTATGCTCCATGGACCACAGATGGTCCAGGGAGACCTGGCTATTCACATGACATTGTCTCTCCTTTTTTCCAGAAGAGAAAGAGAACAGATAGAATGAGAGCTGCAATGAAGACTAAAAGAGACAATGGACTAGATCCAAAAACGAATTTATTACTACACTGAGTGCTGGAATCCAGTGGAATCCACCACTCCAAGTGAAGCACCTAGGCTTCCTATAGAATACACAGAGAGAGTTAGGTGCCTAAGAATGTGATTCATAAAAGCCACCACAATGAGCATGGAGCTGCTTAAGCTAGCTGGTAGGAAATGACAAGAAGAGCATGAAATAGGCCCCACCTCTCAAAGGAACTTTGGTGCCTACCTCTGCTTGGGATTCTCAGCTGTGACACCTCTCCTGGAGTTAAGCACCTAATCTGTTTTTTTCCCCAAGAAATGCGGGGGAGGCTCCCTTATCATCTTTAGCCCAGTGGTCTAAGCACTTACCTGGGATGTGAGAGACCTCCTCATTCTGCCTGATGTGGAGAAGGAATTTGAACACACACACGTGTGTGTGTGTACATATATAAAATTTGAATATATGTGTATGTGTGCATGTATATATAAATATATGTACTATGACAGTTTACATCAGGTGAGGATCTGCACCCTCATGGCTGTGGAGAAAAGTTGGAAAATCTGACCTGAATGTAACCTAAAGACTCAAAATCCAGAAGGTAAATAACAAAAAATTCTATTTTTTTAAATTTGTTTTTATTTTAAACCAAACTCATGAGTTTGAATGCTTGCGTTTGGCAATGCTGAGTGTGGACCCCATGGACTGGAACGTGGACTCAAGGCACCTCATGGATCATATCTCATCTGCTGAAAAAGCAGGAAAATCCTTGGGTTATTAGGACTCAGTGGGAGCCCATGCAGCAGGAAGGAGTGCAAGATTATTCCAAAACCCAACCCTCCCCTCATTTCTCCAGCCTACAGCAAGGTCAGATCTAGGGCAGGGGAAGAGGTGCTTCAAGCCAATTCCACAAAGTCTTGCAGCAGTACTCTCACAAAGCAAAGTGCTTTGCGTGTGTGGGGGGGGGAAGGATGAATTGTTAGGGAGGGGGAAGGGCACGTGAAGTAAAGGGGAGAGAAAAGTGCCTGTACAAGTAGCCCACACCATAGAAACACTAGCTCCCACCCCCTTCCACACCTCCCACACCCTGAAGAAACACCAGTAGCCTCACCACATAACACCTAACAATCCCCACTCCATATTGTTTACTCCTGTGACACCCAATCCCCTAATCCCAACCCCACACAGGACTGTGGGATATGATGGGTCATAAAATGATTCTTAGGGAACAGAACATCTGGCAGTGGCCACTGTCAGAAGACAGAATACTGGGCAAGATGGGCCATTGGTCTGACCCAGTGTGACCATTCTTATGTTCTTATGTTCTCCATCTAGCCCAGTATCCTGCCTACCGACAGTAGCCAATGCCAGGTGCCCCCGAGGGAATGAACAGAACAGGTAACCATCAAATGACTCCTTCTCTGTTGCTCATTCCCAGTTTCTGGCAAACAGAGGCTAGGGACACCATCCCTACCCATCCTGGCTCATAGCCATTGATGGACCTATCCTCCATGAATTTATCCAGTTCTTTTTTGAATCCCGTTATAGTCTTGGCCTTCACAATATCCTCTGGCAAAGAGTTCCAGAGGTTGATTGTGCACTGTTTGAAGAAATACTTATTTTTTGTTATGAGGAGAAAATAACACTTCCTTATTTACTTTCTCCACGCTGGTCATGATTTTATAGACCTCAATCATATCTCCCCTTAGTTGTCTCTTTTCCAAGCTGAAAAGTCCCAGTTTTATTAATCTCTCCTCATACGGAAGCCGTTCCATACCCCTAATCATTTTTGTTGCCCTTTTCTGAACCTTTTCCAATTCCAATATATCTTTTTTGAGATGGGGCGACCATATCTGCATGCAGTATTCAAGATGTGGGCGTACTATGGGTTTATATAGAGGCAATATGATATTTTCCAACTTATTATCTATCCCTTTCTTAATGATGCCCAACACTGTGTTCACTTTTTTGACTGCCGCTTCACATTGAGTGGATGTTTTCAGAGAACTATACACAATGACTCCAAGATCTCTTTCTGGAGTGGTAACAGCTAATTTGGAACCCATCATTTATTATGCATAGTTGGGATTATGTTTTTCAATGTGCATTACTTTGCATTTAGTAGCACTGAATTTCATCTGCCATTTTGTTGCCCAGTCACCCAGTTTTGAGAGATGCTTTTGTGGCTCTTCATAGTCTGCCCGGGACTTAACTATCTTGAGTAGTTTTGTATCATCTGCAAATTTTGCCACCTCACTATTTACCCTTTTTTCCAGGTCATTTATTAATATGTTGAATAGGACTGGTCCCAGTACATACCTCTGGGGGACACCCCTATTTACCTCTCTCCATTCTGAACACTGACCTTTTATTCTTACCCCTTTTTTTCCTAGTTTTTAACTAGTTACCAATCCATGAGGCGACCTTCTCTCTTATTCCAGGACAGCTTAGGTATCAGGTCTAGGTATTAGATACTTTGCTTTTAGAATAACTTCTCTGTTAATATCAAGAGTTCTTTATTTAAAGAAATGTAAAGCCTAAGTTGAAAACCTCCCTGCTTAAACAAGCTTTTATAGACAGGCCTACACTGGCAACTTTAGTTGTTTTATATTGATCTTACTCTGTACAGATTTCCGTCATGTTTGCCAATTCAGGCACTAGGCTGTTGGAGAATGGCAGATGAAGAAGGCATATAAGTGTGCTTCAGAAAATTTTGCCTCATTTAAGTCAGGGTTCCTACACAAACTTCAGAATTCTCCAAAGTTAGCTCAGCCACAGTTGATACTGATCCTGAGAGAAGTGGATGATTCCTATCATCATACTTAATAAAACAGTAAATTTTTACTGGAGATCTAATGGTATGTTTTGGATTCTTTCAAGTGCTACAATAAAATTTTATTTTTTTTCAACTGAATTTTTATCTTGTATATTTATAACATTAATTTTATTGATTTCAGTTTGAGGTTCAGTGCTCAATATAGCAAATTTTCTGTAACTGACACAAAATGAGACACAGTGGGGGGACAAATAATGGTAGTCAGTTTTACGAAACTAAATCATTAAATTCTCCAGCTAAAGGATTATATTTTTTTAAGAGACACTATTCTCCCGGGAATAAAAAATAAGAGTCTGAAGCATTTGGCTTGGTTCAAATAATGTAGTAGAGAACTGATACATAAGGATGCACTAAATCAATCTAAAATAGAATATCTGAGATATCTACTATGTGTTCCATTAGTTCAGTGTATGAAGAGTTATCCATTTAATGTGGGTAACCTCAAATTACCTGTATTGAAGAATCCTCATTATGAAATTGTTTCCTTTGCAATGCTTCCAAAAATACTCATTTGTCACACGAAAAACTGATTTACCATCAACTAAAAAAGTAGGGTCTGATAAAGAAATGATCTTGATGCAAAATGTCAGTTGTATGCACTCTTGCCCTATGGTTTGATTAGCCGAATTGTCATGACTGTTCCTTGTCACCTTTACTTGAGTATAGTATTGATTTAAAGTGAAATTTATAGGTATATATAATATTTAAGTGGAGATATATTTAGACTTTTTTCACAACTGTTAAATTTCATTAAATGCACTCAGTAGATAATGCATGCATGTCATTTGTCCTGAAATATTAGTTGGGTTTTCATAATAACATGTGAAGGTACAGTAGGCATTAGAAACACTGCCAGCCTGACACCTGCACTAAACAACAGACTCACTCTAGTGTAATTTAATACAATATCTTTTGTTATTAAACCCAGAATTTTATATTGCCAGCCAAACCTCTGCTGAAGTGGAAAATAGATCCCAGAGGTTGTTCTCCTTTCTTCCACCTGTATTTATTTTTAGGGGGCTTTAATATTTAAAAGTCTATTACTAATTTCAGTGTTGCCCGCACAAACCTGCTCTGTACTACTGTTGCCAAATTATCCCTTGAAGGCAAGTGTTGTAAATAACGTTTCAGTTCTGTTCCTAGACACTTGCCAAGGTCATTATCTAGCTTTCCCAGAATCCCTCTATTCTGACTTTGATTGTGTGTGGTAACTAAGAAACGGTTATGAGATGCAATCACAAGCTGTGGCAGTCTTATCAAAAGCTGAGGATGGTCCCAGAGCACTGTGATGATGCCAATGGCTCAGCTGCTGCTGCTTCCTTAATACTTCATTTATCTTTTGATTTGGTCAACCAACAGAGCAGCAACAAGAGCAAACATAAAACAGGCAATACAAAGCAGACACGACAGCCGGAGAGAATGGAAGCTCCAGGAAGCCAGCTGGCTGGAGCTGATTATAAAATCCCAATATTTAACTTTTAATATGTCATTGTTCCTTCCTATTTTGTAGTTATCTCTATTATTGTCAAAATGTTGTCATTATATGTAAAACTTGTCTATAAAAGTTTGTCCTTGCAACTTACAAGATCAGAAGCATTGCTGTTGAAAATTGTATCCTTATTTTTTATAGCACCTTCCCCTGAGGATCTCAAAGCACATTACAGATATTAATGAGTTCAATCTCAGAACATCTGTGTTTATTATCCCCCCATGTGATGTTATATGATTAAAATATGACCACGTATATCATTGTTGCTACCACTGTTATACAATTGCAACAAATTTTGTACAAAGTATGTAATGTAAGGTGTCAATGGAAATGTTATGGGTTGCTGAATATGGTTATCCTGTTTGTATGCACAAATCTTTTTTTTATCTGAAGTACGAATATTGGCTATGTACCTGAATTTCCAATGTGTTTGCTCCTGTGGTAGCAACCACAAGGTATTTTGCATCCAGTCTAGCCAGCACATTGTGCATAGACTATTCATATTGATGGCCCATCAATGAACACAATGGGGGAAGAAGCTTATCCCTGCCCAATGGCCTTTCTGTGAACATTTTAGCCAGAATATGGGTGATGGCCCCTGCTATGACTCATTGAAGCATGCAAAGGCATGTGCCTTGATCATGTGACTCCCAACTCCATTTTATGCCTGTACTTTTCCACCAACTATGTTGGGGGCTTTGTTTGGGACAATGACGTTCCCTCCACATGGCAAGAGGTATCAAAGGCCCTGGAAACATATCAATTTTGCCTCTTTCCTGCTCTGATCTCTGAACTATGTACTTATACTAACAGGAACATTACAACCAATGGACTGAGGACCTGCCATTGTTTTGGATGTTACCAGAGACATTATAAGCCAGCAGTTTATTCCACCACTGCTTCAAGCGTGATCAAAGAACTTTGCAATTATTGTATGTATTTGATTCCTTTGACCATTTTAATTCTCTCCTCTTTCTTTTCTCTTATAAATAAATAAACCTTTATATATCAGACACTAGAGGACTGGCAACAGCATGATTTTTGGGTAAGATCTGAGTTATATATTGACCTGATATGTGGCTGGTCCATTGAGATAAGACGAACTCTTTGGTTATGAAACTGGTTTTAAATAACCACTCATCATTAAGTCTAGTGTCTGGGTGTTGGAACAAGGGCAGGGCTATCTAAGGACACTTCTTGTTAGCTAGTGTGGTGAGACAGAAGTTTACTTTTGTTATTGCTTTGCTATATTTTATGGAAAAATAACCTTGAGTTTTGGGGTGAGTCTACTTTATTTCTCAGCAGTTTTCCCTGAATCTGGCATTCTCAGCTGTGACCCACTGAGGCACGGTGACACTTCCATTTTACAGATGGGGAAACTGAGATCAGATGGGTTAGGGCTGACATTTTCAAACCTCGCTTCCTGAACTTACTCATCCAAATCCATGTTTAGGCCACTATATATAGGTTTGGCTGCCTGACTTTAGGAACAAAGAGAGAGAAAAAAATTGGCACAAGTTGTTCAAGTTCACATAGAAAGTATGTGGTAGACCCCTTGAGTAGAACCCAGATTTTCCAGCTGTCAGGCCCATGTCTTGGCCATTTGAATATCATTCCATCTATATGAGTATATGAGTTTACCTGTTCTGCCAGGCAGGGATGGATTAATTTTTTTGTGGGCCCGGTGCCAAACATATTTGTGGGCCCCCAAAGGGCAAGGTGCAGGGGGGCAGGATGGTCACTCTCCAGAGTGAAGGGTGGGTTGGGGGCAATGAGGTACAGTGCAGTGGGAGCAGCCCCGCTCTGCACAGCCCAGCAGGAGGGCACTGTTTATGAGCCTGCAGCTGCCAGATGCACACTGGTCTGCCCAGCCCTGTGCTGCCAGCATGCCCTTTCCACTTGAGGGCAGGCCCGCACCACACCCCACACCCCTGCCCAGTGCCCCATCCTTATGCCCAGTGCTCTCTCGCCCAGAGACCTCAACCACAGATCTCTATGCCCAGCCCCCACCCCTCCCAGAGACCTCCCACCACAACTGCACAGCCCTGAACACCACACCGCTTGCCCAGCACCCCACGAACATAGACCTCCTCACTGCCCACCACCTTCCTCACAGTTCCACCATCACAGCTGCACAACACTCCATATTCCTGAGGAGATTCTGCACCAAAAAATTAAAAATTCTGCGCACAATATTTTAAAATTCTGAAAATTTTAATTGTCAGTAAATAAATGTGGAGGCTCCAACATGGCAGTGGGGCGCACAGGCCACTGGTTGCATGGAGGTGGGAGATTACCCTGCAGCCTCCCCCCAACCCAACCCAGGACAGGGATTCGGCAGTGAGGCTGCACCCGGCAGTGCAAGGGCCAGGCCTGCCCCTGAAACACCCTGTGGCCCTGCCCCACTGTGCCATGTGCACCACGTGTGGGGGAGCAGGCTCAGCCCGGCAGCAGGATCCAAGTGCAGAGGACTTAGTGTGGGGGATCCAGGTGGGGGTAAGACAGTTCTCTATGGGGCAATCTGGGTGCAGGTGGCTCAGTGGGAGATCTGGATGCACAGAAGCTCATTGGGGGGTTCCAGGAGCAGGGGCAATGGGACTCTGGAGGGGATCCAGGTGAAGGTGTTTGGGGCTCAGCGGGGGGGGGGGTCTAGTACAGGGGAGGTGGGTTCATTTGGGTGGGGGTCCAGGTGCAGATGGTTGGGGCTCAGTGGGGAGGATATCTGGGGGGCTCATCGGGGTGGTACAGATGCAGGGGAGGTGGCGATTTTCAGGGTGGGGGTTTGATGGGCCTGTTTAACAGAGGAGCCCCAGTTTCTGCCAAGGGGATGCCGCATGCTGGGCTCCAGATTCCCCCTGCCCCCGCTTCCCCAATACCCTTCTCTTCTCCATCCCATGCCCCTTCCCCACTGCTCTATCTCCTCCCCAGGCTTGGTGAGCAGGGAAGAAACCGCCCCCCAGCATGAGATGGCAGAGTGGAGTGCATTGGGGCCGGGTCACTCCACTTCCTGCCACCTGATGATTGCAGGGCGGGCCCGACCCTGCACTCACAGGGCGGCGGGAAGTGGAGTGACCCGGCCCCAGCCTGCTCCACTCCTCTCCCCTGGCTCCCAGCCTTGGGACTTGGGGGTCAGGGGGGAAACCACCCCCCAGCACTCACCAGTGGTGCAGCAGGGAGCTAGCAGAGCGGAGTGGGCTGGGGCCGGGTCGCTCCATTTCCCGCCGCCCGGTGAGTGCAGGGCACACCCAACCCCTGCTGCAGTCCCCTGGGATGTAGCTCAGGGGAAGAGGTGGAGTGGGTGCAGGGGCAGAGCAGGGACAGTGGCAGCTTTGTGCTGGTCAGGGCACCTTCCGACTCTGGGCCCAGCACCATGGCAGTAAACCCGGTATTGCTGCCAGCACGGGCCCCCTTTAACCTGTCTTGCTGAGCCAGGCTATTAAAGGCTCCTCTAAGCCCCCCACACACACAGACAGGGCCACAAACAGCTGCAGATCAGCTCTGGGAAGACTCATCTTAAGGGACTTGCTCCAATACTCTGGTGATCACTCCTTTTAAGGGGTACAAACCCAAAGGTTTTATGAAATTCGCCCCTTCCCTCAATGTGGAGAGAGGTGTGCACACTTCTTGCCCCCACCCTCCAGTTAGAAATTACAGAAACTAGGTTTAATAATAAACAAAACTAATGTTATTAACTATAAAAGGCAGATTTTAAGTGATAAAAGGATAACAACAGAACAAAGCAGATTACTAAGGAAATGAAATCAAACACGCAAACTAAGCTAGTTTCACTAAAGAAATTGGTTACAAATAGTATTTGTCACTCTAGATTTTGTTGCAGGCATGTTGCAAAGTCTCTGTGGTTCAAAGCTCCAGATAACAGACAGAATAAAGCAGATTACTGACCAAATAAAGCAAATTACGCAAGCTAAGCTCAATATACTGAAGAAACAGGTTACAAAATGTAAATTCTCACCATAAATGTTATTTTAGGCAGGTTGCAAAGTTTCTTTCGTTCAGAGTTCCAGTAATATTCCTTTTCAGACTGGACCTCTGTCTCAGTCTGGATTCACCCATTGCCTTCCCTTCAGGTGGCTTTTTCAGTCTTTCTTCTTGGGCAGACAGCCATGGAGAGGAGGCATCCTGTTTGCCTTCCTCCCCACCCTTAAATAGGCATTACATAAGGTGGGAATCCTTTTCCCCCAAAACTTTACCTCCCGTCCCTTCAGTGGAAATTTACAAGAACTCCCAAGTAAAATTTAGTATCAGGTGACAAGGCAACCTGACTGTATTATCACAGAGTCCATGAGTCCCTTTTCACAGTCCATTGTTCTCGCTGATGGGCCATGAGCCCTGTCTGACTTTTGCATTATTGTACTTGAAGTGTTAGCAGTGGGCATCACCCAACGTAGCATAGTTGAAATACGGATACATAGTTAATATTCCTAACTTCAGATACAGAAATGATACAAGCATACAGATTGGATAATCACATTCAGTAATTCATAACCTTTCCAATGATATCTTACATGAGCCATCTTACATAAAGTACATCTCAGTTATGTCATATTCATATCGAAAGCATATTTTCATAAGGAATATGGAATGGAATGTCACATTCACAATCCCTAGCTTTTGGGGAAATCTGGCCCCGTTGAAGTGAAAGGCAAAACTTTCATTGACTACAGCAGAGCCAGGATTTCACCCAAGGTTTTATTTTATTTTTAAATAATAAGAAATGTAAATCCGCTGCCTTAAAAATCTACGTAACTTTCAAGAATGCATATCTTTCTCTCTTTCCTTTTTCATGTCTGCACCATAAACGGTCTTTAATCACAGGATATCTTAGATATACATAGATGTATGGTTTTAGAAAACAAGTGTGATATCATATAATATTATTTGAATAATAGGATGTGATTATATTAATAAATATATAACACTTGCCTGTAAAGGCCCAGAGTTAAGGCTGTATATTCAGTCTTAAATTTAGTAGTTCTTGGTTACTAAGGGCACGTCTATACTACAGAATTAGGTCAAATTTATAGAAGTCGATATTTTAAAACCCGAATTTATGGAATCGATTGTGTGTGTCCCCACTAAAGAGCGTTAAGACCATGAGGTCGATTGACTGTGTCCACAGTAGCGGGGCTAGCATCGACTTTCAGAGCATTGCATTGCGGGTAGCTATCCCACAGTTCCCGCAGTCTCCGCCGCCCATTGGGATTCTGGGTTGCGATCCCAAAGCCTGATGGGGCAGAAAACATTGTCGCTGGTGGTTCTGGGTACATGTCATCCCTCCCTCCATGAAAGCAATATTTTTCGCGCCTTTTTTCCGGGGTTTCCGTGTTTGCTACGGAAGCCTGCTCAGCTCACAATTACCGTACATCTCCAGCGTACGCCTGGACATTAGGTCTAGTGGGGATTCAGTCACACTATAATACGGGCAGAGGGATAGCTCAGCGTTCTGAGCGTTGGCCCGCTAAACCCGGGGTTGCGAGTTCAATCCTTGAGGGGGCCATTCCGCCTGAGGCTGGTAGTCGCGGGACTACACAGCAGGAGCTCCTTGCCTTCTAGCTGCAGATGGTGCAATATGCCATAAATGGTCGTGGTCGCGGGACCACACAGCAGAAGCTCCTTTCCTTCTCGCAGCAGATTGTACAATATGATTGGTATTTGTGTGCTCCTGGCCGGCGGCCTATGGTGTGGCTGGCCGGGGGCGCTTGGACATAAATGGGAGTGACCAGAGTGACTCTGGTCATTCTCTTTTTTACGTTTTGTTTAAGGGAGATTCAGTACTGCCTGGAACACGGGCGGAGGGATAGCTCAGCGGTCTGAGCGTTGGCCCGCTAAACCCGGGGTTGCGAGTTCAATCCTTGAGGGGGCCAGGAGCTGATGATGGATATCAAGCATATTGTACCATCTGCTGCTAGAAGGGAAGGCGCCTCCTTGCTCACCGCATATTGTACCATCTGCAGCTAGAAGGAAATGAGCCTAACCCTTGCTCCCCCCTCCCTCCGTGAAAGCAACTGAGGGGGGAGCAAAAAATCCTTTCGCGCCTTTTTTCATATGGGCGCCATATTGCTGACTCCATTGTTATCCACCCGCTGCTTCTGCTGCCACTCTGCTGTCCTGCAAACAGCATACCAGGGAAAGCATGGAGCACGATCAGATCACCGCGGCTGTTCTCGCCGTTATGAACACCACACGCATTGTCCAGGAGTATATGCAGAACGAGAACCAGGAGCTGCTACAGCTACAGCAGGCGAGGAGGCGACAGCAGCGCCCTGAGGACAGTGATGAGGACATGGACACAGACCTCTCTCAAAAAAGGCCCCCCCGCAAGGTGGACATCATGGTGTTAATGGGGCTTGTTGATACAGTGGAACGCCGATTCTGGGCCCGGGAAACAAGCACAGACTGGTGGGACCACATAGTGCTGCAGGTCTGGGATGAATCCCAGTGGCTGCAAAACTTTCGCATGCGTAAGGGCACTTTCATGGAACTTTGTGAGTTGCTTTCCCCTGCCCCGAAGCGCCAGGACACCAAGATGAGAGCAGCCCTCACAGTACAGAAGCGACTGGCGATAGCCCTGTGGAAGCTTGCAACGCCAGACAGCTACCGGTCAGTCGCGAATCAATTCGGAGTGGGAAAATCTACAGTGGGGGCTGTTGTGATGGAAGTAGCCAGGGCGATCACCAAGCTGCTGGTACCAAGGGTTGTGAGTCTGGGAAATGTGCAGCTCATACTGGATGGCTTTGCAGCAATGGGGTTCCCAAACTGCGGTGGGGCGATAGACGGAACCCATATCCCTATCTTGGCACCGGACCACCAAGCCAGCGAGTACATAAACCGAAAGGGTTACTTTTCAATAGTGCTGCAAGCACTGGTGGATCACAAGGGACGTTTCACCAACATCAACGTGGGATGGCCGGGAAAGGTACATGACGCTCGCATCTTCAGGAACTCTGGTCTGTTTCGGCTGCTGCAGCAAGGGACTTTCTTCCCAGACCAGAAAATAACCGTTGGGGATGTTGAGATGCCTATAGTTATCCTTGGGGACCCAGCCTACCCCTTAATGCCATGGCTCATGAAGCCATACACAGGTAGCCTGGACAGTAGTCAGGACCTTTTCAACTATAGGCTGAGCAAGTGCAGAATGGTGGTGGAATGTGCATTTGGTCGTTTAAAAGCTCGCTGGCGAAGTTTATTGACTAGGTTAGATCTCAGCGAAAACAATATTCCCATTATTATTACTGCTTGCTGTGCGCTCCACAATATCTGTGAGAGTAAGGGGGAGACGTTTATGGCGGGGTGGGAGGTTGAGGCAAATCGCCTGGCCACTGGTTATGCGCAGCCAGACACCAGGGCTATTACAAGAGTACAGCAGGGTGCGTTGCGCATCAGGGAAGCTTTGAAAACCAGTTTCATGAATGGCCAGGATGCTGTGTGAAAGTTCTGTTTTTCCCCTGTAATGAAAAGCCCCGCCCCTTCATTCACTCTACTTCCCTTTACCCAAACCGCCCTGCCCTCCCCCCCTCGATCACCGCTCGCAGAGGAAATAAAGTCATTGTTGCTTAAAAATCATGCATTCTTTATTAATTCGTAAAACAAAGAGGGGGAACTATGGGGCTAACTGCCACAGTCTCCCGGGATAGCTGGTGGAGGAAGGGAAGCACCAGGATGGGTGGTGGAGGAGGGGATGAGGGAAGGACAAGGACACACAGCACTTTAAAACTTATTGAATGCCAGCCCTTTCTTGCTTGGACTGTTCTCTTGACTTGAGTGGTTGGGTGCACGGAGGCCGCCCAAACGCGTTCTTGGGCGTCTCGGGGATGAGGTTATGGGACTCGGGAAGGAGGGCTGTTGGTTACACAGGGGCTGTAGCGGCGGTCTGGGCTCAGGCGGCCTTTCCTGAACCCTACGCCTTTCCTCAGCCATAAGCCGGAGGATTTCCGTTTGATCCTCCAGTAGCCTCAGAATTGCATCCTGCCTTCTCTCTGCACGCTGACGCCACCTACTCTCTTCATCCCGCCAGTCATTCTCTTCAGCACGCCACCTGTCCGCACGATCAAATTCTGCCTTCCTGGACTCCGACAGTGTCTGCCTCCACGCATTCTGCTGGGCAGCTTCAGTGTGGGAGGATTCCATGAGTTCTGAGAACATATCGTCTCGATTCCTTTTTTTTTTACTTCTAATCTTCGCTAGCCTCTGGGACGGTGATGAAAGGGGTGGCGTTGAAACATTTGCAGCTGCGGGAGGAAACAAACGGGAGAGGAGTAGTTTAAAAGACACACATTAGAGAACAATGCTCCAAACATTACATATCACATATGCATTTGGTCCAAGGTTGCACTTTGCCTGTTATATTGAGGGTCTGCCGGTTTGGTGTGAGAGATCACACAAGCAACAAGTTGGTCCGGCGGGCAACAGAATTCGGCTTGCAGGCAGCCATGGTAAGCCACAGTCTATAGGCTTCTTTAACCTTCATAACAGGTGGGAATGTTTTCAAACAGCAACCCCCTCATTTCCCATAACAAACAGCCTTTGGGCTGGCAATTTAAAACTGGTTGGCAATTGAAAAGGGAGGGGCGGCGGTTTTCGGGTTAACGTGCAGCGCGAACCTAATCGACACCCCCCCACACACACAGACACACATCCAAGATGTTCGCTGTTCCCCCTCCCCCCACCGCGTGGGTCACAGCGGGGAAGATTTCCGTTCAGCCACAGGCAAACAGCCCAGCAGGGATGGAGCCCCTCTGAATACCCCCTTAATAAAATTCCCCTATTTCAACCAGGTGACCATGAATGATATCACTCTTCTGAGGATAACACAGACAGATAAAGAACGGATGTTGCTTGAATGCCAGCAAACACCGGGACCATACGCCGCCATGCTTTGCAAAGCAATGATTCCAGACTACGTGCTACTGGCCTGGCGTGGTAGAGTGTGTTACCACGGAGCACAGGATAAGGCTGCCCTCCCCAGAAACCTTTTGCACAGGCTTTGGGAGTACATCCAGGAGATCTTTCTGGAGATGTCCCCGGAGGATTTCTGCTCCATCCCCGAACATGTTAACAGAGTTTTCCAGTAGCTGTAGCTGTACTGGCCGCGAATTGATCATTAAACACGCTTGCTTATAAAACATGTATTAATTAACAGAGGTACACTCACCAGAGGCACCAGAGGTCCCTTCTCCTGCATCGAGCACGCCTTGGGTGGGTTCGTAGGGTACTGGCTCCAGGGTGACAAAGAGTTCCTGGCTGTCGGGGAAAAGGGCTTCTCCACTTCCTTGCTGTGTCTGGGCGCTATTTTCAGCATCATTATCATCATCATGCTCCTCTGTGGTTTCTGATGATCCACATACGGAGTCATACCACATGGGTGGGTCAGTGCTGGGTGCACCCCCTAGAATGGCATGCAGCTCATCATAGAAGCGGCATGTCTGGGGCTCTGACCCAGAGCGTTTGTTTGCATCTCTGGTTTTTTGGTAGGCTTGCCTGAGCTCCTTAATTTTCACGCGGCACTGTTGCGCGTCCCTGTTGTAGCCTCTGTCCTGCATGCCCTTGGAGACTTTGGCATATGTATTGGCGTTTCTTCTTTTGGACCGTAGCTCTGCTAGCACGGTTTCGTCTCCCCATACAGCGATCAGATCGCGTACTTCAACATCGGTCCATGCTGGAGCTCGTCTTCGGTTCTGGGACTCCATCATGGTCACCTCTGCTGATGAGATCTGCGCTCACCTGCAGCTCACCACGCTGGCCAAACAGGAAATGAAATTCAAAAGTTCGCGGGGCTTTTCCTGTCTACCTGGGCGGAGCATTGGAGCTCAGACTGCTGTCCAGAGCGGTCAAATGTTGCACTGTGGGATAGATCCAGGAGGCCAATACTGTCGAATTGCGTCCTCACTAGCCTACATCGATTCGGCAATATCGATTTAAGCGCTAATCCCCTCGTTGGGGGTGGAGTGGCGAGATCGATTTTAAGAGCCCTAGAAGTCGATGTTAAGGGCTTCGTCGTGTGGACGGGTGCACGGATCAATCGAAATAACGCTAATAAATTCGACCTAAACTCGTAGTGTAGACCAGGGCTAAGTTTTTAACTTTGCAGCGTAAGTAACTTTGAAGCTTAAGGTGCATATGTGGGAGTATGTGGGTGTATGTTTTCATTTAATGAACAAAAATCACAATATTAATATTTTAATCGCTTGTTCATTACATATCTATGTTTATTCATTTGTTCATGTTTGTTTATTTATTTATTATTTAATTTGCAAAGAAAATTGAGGAAATAATCCTTGATTTTTATATATCAAGCCCTGTCCTTAGTTTTGCAGTTTCATGGTTGTTCCATGTTTCTTACCGCAGTGACTTTACCTGGCTTAGGTTTCAAATCACCTTCAGTAAGCTGATGTCCGAAATGGTTTGCTTCTGAAACACAGAACATTCATTCTAGAAGACCTTTTCCTTGTGGTCTCTGGAGTTCATCATGAAGATCTGCATTATATTCCGCCTATGAATGACCCAATGATGACAATGTCATCAGCTTTGTAGCTGCAACTCCACTGAGAGCCTCATATGCCTCATCAATCTTGTGGTAGAAGAAATCTAATACTCAGATAATGCTAAAAAGCAGTCAAAATTATCTGTATCAGTCAAAATCTGTGTTCAAACTGGGTAGTCATTTGGACCTGGATATGCAAAAGGAGCTAAGGGTTGTGATGTGATCATCACCACTACTAACTTTTAGGGTATCTAGAAATTCAGTGCAATTCACAAAGCCTGAATTAGATGAGTAGGCTCCTATAAGATGAATGGGGAGAGACAGGAGCCTTAGACTGTGATTCATGAAAGCCAGAATCTTAGGCAGGGCGTCACCTAAACTAAGCAATGGAAGAAGCCTACCACAGAGCTGTGTACTAAGCTTCACCTTTCTCACAGAGATAGTAAGATAGTGGTCTCAGCTTTCCATTTAAATAATACCCAGCCCAAGAAGACATTAAATATCAATTTGTGTGGGTCACTCTTGCTGCACAATTATAATCCATAGTACCTGGGGATAACCCTGGCCCACACATTTAGTTTTCATCACCATCCTGAAGAAACCAAAAGGAAAACAAAGGCCAAGGTCAACATCATACACTCCAAATATCGACACTAGCCCTGGTCTTTTCCACAGTGGAATCCTGTGCCCCAGTTTGGAATGGAAGCCCAAACGTCATTTTAGTGGACACCAAAATTAACACCACTCTTCACCAAAATACCACTCCACCATGACCTAGACCACCTCCCTCACCATTGACTAAAATCAAGAAAACCCTTTTGGTCTCATTCCTCAGCCCTCCTTGCAGAGGATAAGGCTGTTCACCTTTTGCTCTGGATTCAGTAAGAGCCCTTAAGATCCAACTGTAGTCATGGTGTTGCTTTGACTGTTCCACCATTGCTGTCCAAATGAAGAAGAAGGTGATTAGGTCCAGGGTGCAGGGAGGTGTCTATCTCTGCCATAAATTCACAGCTGTGAGCCCTTTTTGGAGTTAGACTCCTAGTTCCATTTTTGCAAGAAGCCTGGGGTGTGGGGAGGAAAACCTCCCTCATGGATTTTAGCTCAGTGGTTAAGATACACACCTAGGAGTGAATCCCTGTTCAAACCCCACCCCCCACCTGAGTTGAAGAAGAGATTTCAACAGGGATCTCCCACCTCTCAGATTAATGCTTTAGCCATTGGGCTCTGGGATATTCTGATTGGGGGTGGGGGGTCCTCAGTCTCCCTTGTTGAAGCCCACTATAGATAAATAATGAAAGAGTCATTGGAGCAGAGGTATGGGGCTTCAACAGGCCATCTCCTAAATTCAGAGTTAAGATGAGTACCTTAACCACTGGGCTAAAGGTTATAAGAGAAAGGTTCCCCCTCCTCCCCCCCCCCAAGCTGTTTTGTGCACACTCGCTTAAGGGGCCCAAGGTATGCTTAGAGGCCACTTACTGGATTTGGTCCGACATGCAAGTTAGATGTGAGAACACCTATCTTCTCCTGGTTTGTGAACCACTCTCAGGGTTAGGCAGGAGATAAGTGCCCAGACATCTCGAGGGAGAAAACCGCGTGCATGCCCGGAGGGAGAAACATATGTGCCTAGTGTAATTTTACTGCAAAAACTTTGGTGTAGAGTGCTATTAGACACTTACAGGGTCCATCAAGAGTTTTGTACATCACATTGGAGCCTAAAGCTGGGTTTTAGGTACCTAAAACAGGAATTCATGAGCCTAAATCCTTTTGTGTATTCAGGCCTAAGAGTTTAATTGCCCAATATCTTGACCTTATACTCATTACTGAAGAAGTAAGCACTGATGAAATTTGGTGTAATGTCCACAAAATTGGCAAAGAGTAATTATGTGGCTTTTATTGATCAGTTAGATTCTCACAGTAGGGTTACCAACCCTCCAGGATTGTCCTGGAATCTTCAGAAATTAAAGATTAAGTCATGTGATGAACCCTCCAGTAAAACGTCAACCCCAAATTGGCAACCCTATGCCATGATCCAGACAAACTCTGAATTTAGGTGGGTTTGTTCATTTCACAGCAAATCAGTTAATCTCTGTATGTGCCATGTGAACTCATTCCAGACTGAAGTATGCATGAAATGCAAGTGGTACTTTGTGCATGGACCTAACTCATTAGGTCATGATGAAAGGCACATTCCCCATGGAATGGTTTCCCCAAGGAAAAATAGTTTTTTGAAGCTATAGGAATATCAACAGATGTCAAATAGCAATGTTTCTGATCATGAGGTTAATGTCTGTTATCTCAATATCCTTATACACTGGATGTGTTCAGGCCAGCTTGGCATGTTTTTGCAGAATGATATTGTAGCACTGCACCTCTTAACAAAGAGTTGTCAGCTTAGTTTTCTCTTTCTTTTGAATAGGTGCTTAGGGGGAAGATTAAAAATGGGCTGATTGGGAGAAAAATGAAAAAGAATGCCTCTTTTGAAGGTGAGGGTCAACTCTCAGAGACACTGGATTGGCTTGAACCCCCCATTCATGAGATTCACATTTGCTTTCTGTTTATATTATTTCATTATAGTTTATTGTTACAAACAGTAACTCTTGAGGACAACAGCTTACTGAATACAGTTGGTTTTATTTCTGCTGAATCATCCCACCTACTTTTCAGAGTCCTTTTATCATATCATGCTCAGCAACCAGTTCTTGGATGATGCTGTGTGCTTTTCTGCACAGTAACTGCTGAAACTGTCTTTCTCTTGGTTTGTGAGTCATTCTGTGAGTGACACAGCTCACAATCTAAGATTTAAGTAAAAGATTTTCAGCAATGGAAACTGACTGGAATTTACTTTGAGATAAATACCATGCGATATTCCATTTGAACTGTGATTATTTTGTGAAGAATGTCCAGAAAACAAGAAATGAATGGATCTTCTTGATGATTTTTCAAGAATCTAATTATACAGCATTCTAAATTTTGAATGTTTCCTTCATTAAGACTTTCACCCTGTTTTGTGCGACAAAAAGAGGTCAGTTCAGTTAACCCAGAGATATTAACAAATGAACATTAAAGGCATTTAATCATAGCTTCTGTTTTTTGAGGAAATTTCTTGTAACATTTCCCTTCACAATTTTACATCACAGAAACCATGTTACCTGGAGTTATCTGAACCCAAAGCTGTGGTAACAAGTCTCTGTTTTCCACGCGGTGTCAGGAAATAAATCAGTGGGGGGCACAGCACTTCCATCTGATAAATGATTGGTACACACAAGAATGCTTCCACTCCAAAATCCTTGTTTTTATTGAGTACAAAGCACACATTGAAACCTAGCAATAGTCTTGAAGCACCCAAGACACATGTAGTTACCAAAGTTTGAGGTGGTATTGAGTGATTCAGCAGCAGGATTTCGGTGGCCAGCCTTTCTCGTAGATGCTGGGGAGTTAGGTATCAGTCTCCTAGCTCGTAGAAATCCTCTTGAACTTCTCCCAAGCTTCTACAAAGTATACACACTAACTAAACTCTTCTATATATAACTCAAAACAAAGCACTCATAGTAACTTCTAATAGCCTGGGGTTTCCCTAGCAACAGCAAAGAAATAATAATTTTTACTTATCAGCAAAGCAGCTTCCAGCAAGAAATTTTCAAACATAGGAACCCAGACTCAAGGTCAGCTATTCGAATCCCCCCCTCCCCACACTTCTCATGTACCTGTCCTTGTTAGTAACACACTACAGCTGCAGTTGTTTTGTCTGCCTAAGCAAGGCCAATATTTTTCTTGCTAAAGTGGTTTCCTTGCTTCCAGCATATGTTGGCAAAGTGGACAAGATGGTGGCGGGTTATGTAAAGTCCAGTTCTCCCATAACAAGAGCTGATCAAAACGTTTAACAATTCAAAATTCTGATGATTTTTTTTCAATTTTTTTGATTGTAACAAATAAAAATGGGGGGGGGGGAGTTGTGAACATTGTATCTGGGTTTTGACCTGCTCTATTCTAATATAATCTGTTCAAATCCAATTTTGAAAGCAAAACAGTTTTTGACCAGTTATGCACAAAATGACCATACATTTCTAAAAGTTGTCATTTTGAAAAAAAATGTAACTATAAAACTGATCTTGCACTTTACTCACATGTATAATATTTGTAGGAACAGGTCCTAAAAATTAGTTGATTGAATAATATCAAACATATTGTATTAAAAATATTTGCTTCTGGTTTTATGGCCCATTAGCTTTCTTCCTGGAACAAATCTTTAAGAATAAGTTATAAAACCCCTAAAATAATGGGGGTTTATAATGGAACTACTGACACAGTCTTAACTGCAGTGTCATAAATGGAACCACTGTAGTAATAACTTGGATGACTTGTGATTCTCTTAACATTCCCCACTTGTTTTTTGTTTGTTTTGGTTTGGGTTTTTTTAAATTGTAATAGTATTTATAATAAAAGCAACAATCTAAACTGGGTAGATTTTAATGTTGGGGAGCCTCCCACAATGAGGTATTCTTTTTTCAAGCAACATGACATTAAAATGATAGCAAAGACATATGAGCCATGAATACAATGATAACTGTAGCTACATTTGTAGTTCAAATTAAGAAGGCTGACAAAATCATGGTCAGAACACCGTTCTGTAACTATAAAATTCTACTCTATATTGGGGGAGCTATTCTACACAGAGTTCAGCATTTATCCCATAACTTTGTCAAAGAAAATAAGTTAGGCCTGTTGTGACATAACCAGGGTACAGTCTAGGTTTATGAGTAGAAGTGTCATCCCGGCCCTCTAACCTGGGGTCCCCTTTACATTGCTTTGATGCTGTAGCTGCCAGTCTGGGCTACTCACAAACATATAAATCGTTTCCAGCTATGTCTTTGTGTGTGCTGCATCCAGCCAGTCACACCTTGGCTCTTACCAGACTTGGTTATATTTCAGGGTGACCCCAATGTATCCCCAGTCCTAGATGTTCCCCAGACATGTATGTCCTGTACTGCCCAGCCCTTTCCTGGACAAATAAGCTTATACAAAGTCCATCATTTCATTAATAGAAATTATATGCACACATCTTGTTACCCCAAATGGAGTTTTCCAGAAACTTCAGTTCAAACACACTGGATTAGATAAAACAACAAAACAAGTTTATTAACTACAAAGAGAGAGATTTGAAGTGAGTACAAGTAATGAGGGATAAAAGTCAGAAATGGTTACAAGAAAAATAAAGATAAAACACCAGTGATGCCTAATTTAATAAACGGTGTTAAATTGAAAGCAAAGTTTTTCTCGCCACATGCTCTCAGAAGTCTTACTGATCAATCTTCCTAGGTCAGAGCCCCTTCTTCAGTGCAATGGCAGCTTCCTTTGTCCCTTCTGCTGCAGTGAATCAAAAAAGAGAGAGAAAGAAGAGGGAGATATTGGTCCCTCACTTTTACAGTGTCAGCAGTAGCGTAGCTGGGGGGGGGGTCAGGGGGAGCAGCGGCTCCCCCTGAGCACATTTTCCAAAAGTGGCGCCTTTTTAATTTTTGAAAGGGTGGAGACGAGTGGACGGAGGTGGAGCGACAAAATAACGCAGGGGTCCCGCTGCTGGCCCCACCAAGAGCCCGCTGCTGGCCTGGGTGAAAGAACCCAGGCCAGCAGAGGGCTGAGACACCTCGGCTGGCAGGAGCCCACGGGGCGGGGGGGGGGATCCCAGAGTGGGGCGGGCTGAGTGGCTCAGCCAGCCGCCACTCTAGGATTCCCCCCACAGGCTCCTGCCAGCAGGGGTCCTGCTGCTGGCCTGGATTCTTTCACCCAGGTCGGGTCGGGTGGTGCCTTTTTTTATGTGTTCGCTCCCCCTGGTGTTAGAACCTGGCTACGCCACTGAGTGTCAGCCCCACTCTTGGAAAACATTTCCAGTTGAGATTTAGGAGACAGAGAATCTATAATAAAGGATGTTTCCTGCTGCTTTTCCTCACCTGTTGGAGCTGCTTTTTGTTTCCCTTCCTGATTGATCACTCTATATCAGGGGTGGGCAAATTATGGCCTGTGGGCCGCATCCAGCCTGCCAGCCGTTTAAATCTGGCCCTCGAGCTTCTGCTGGGGAGCTGGGTCTGGGGCTTGCCCCGCTGTGGGAATTTGGCATTCCAGTCAGGGAGCAGGGTCAGGGGCTGCTGCACGTGGCTCTCAGAAACCGTGTCATGGCCCCCCTCCATCTCCTACGCATAGGGGCAGCCAGGGGCCACTGCTCTGCACGCTGCCTCCACCCCAAGTGCCACCCCCGCAGCTCCCATTGGGGCAGGGCCTGCAGACGGGCCAGCGTGCAGAGCCACTTGTCTGTGCCACCATATAGGAGCCAGAGAAGGGACATGCCACTGCTTCTGGGAGCTGCTTGAGGTAAGCACTGCCTGGAGCCTGCAACCCTGAACCTCTCCCTGCGCCCCAACCCCCTGCCCCAGCCATGATCCCCCTCCCATCCTCCAAGCCCCTGGATCCCAGCCTAGAGCAACCTCCTGCACCCCAAACTCCTCATCCTCAGTCCCACCCCAGAGCCCTCACCCCCAGCCAGGGCCCCCGCCCCAGCCTGAAGCCCCCCACAACCTGAGCTCCTCATTTCTGGCTCCACCCTGGAGCCCGCACCCCCAACCAGAACCCTCACCCCCTCCCCCTCCTGCACCCCAGCACCAATTTTGTGAGCATTCATCGCCTGCCATACAATTTCTATTCCCAGATTTGGCCCTTGGCCCAAAAGATTTGCCCACCACTGCTCTATTTACTGCTTAAAGGCAAATTAAGCTGAACACACTAAGTAAGTAGAGTTGAAATGCCAGGCCTACAGGCTTAGCCATACTAGGGCATAGAGTTAAGAAATGTTTAACGTAAGTAAGTGACCAAAGAATGACCCTATGTCACCAGATTATGGAAAAAGATGTACCAATGGGTGATGTTGCAAAAAAACCCAAAACAGTAAAAGTAATTTTTTGCTTACAAGATACCTGGTAGTCATATTTTTCTAACACATGCCCTAACCACAGAGTGCACTATGTGCAGAAATGCTAATGAGGTATAATCAGAATCACATTATAAAAAGAGGGTGCCAATATTATGAAAATTGAGCTCCCTCTGGGAAACTCCCACATGAACCATCCCTCTACGTCAGAGATCCATCAAACCCGAACACTATCTAGGAGGATATACGTATAACTATATTTGTAACTTGTGCATAGGTCTTTATGGAATTTCTATATGCTTAGATACTCATAACTTTAATTGAAACTTTAATAAAACTTGTAAAACAGACTAGATCTTGTATTTGTAAATGCATGTGTGGTCACTACCCGTGGTCTTTATGTGTTCCTAGAGACTCTAGATCTGAAGCAAGTAGCAGAGGTGACTTTCTCTCTATTAAGCTTGAAATTGTTGCCACCAGAGCTGAACCCATGGTGGTGTAATACCACATTACCAAATTTATGTTATAAAATAAAAGGCTACATTTGTCTGAGATAGACCTGTTTGCCAATCTCAGTTTGGAACATGGGTTAAGATCACCAGACAGTGGAATTTTATAACTTCACAATGTTGCTGCACAATATTTTATCATGACAGTATTGACCAGCAAATTATGAGTTTTCAGATTATACTTTACAAGACAGACTTTGTACAAAGATCATTACAACAGTGTGTAAGGTGTGGACATATATATAAAATATGTATTTGTAATATACAGGGGATGCAGATATGACAGACGGAGGAGGCATTTATCTTCTTTCATCTAAATATTTCTGTTGAAACAAGGACTTTTCGTTTGTACAGGCTACATCTATATTTTTTTCTTTTTGTCCTCCTGGCTTAGTCTGGTACCTTGTACCTTTCAGCAATGGAGCATGTTTAAATGTTATGGATCACATGAAGTAACTAAGTTTAGGCACCCATTCTTGAAAATCATGATCTGTGCCATTTTATTAATCTGTAAAAGTTCATAGTTTCTTCTAATATATTCTATGCACATATTAGTCAATAAACAGTTAATATGTTCTTTCCTGTAAACTACATCTCTCCTGCTGTCACTGCTTATTTGGAGACAAATGCGGGCCGTCATCAGAGACAGTTAGTGGCACCAAGCCCAGCTGGACATACTGAGAATCCAGCTGGAAAATGCACATGGCCACAGAGTCTTTCAATACCAGATTATAACAAGCATTTTACTACAGGTGGCGGTAAATTCCATGTGGCCCTATCAGCATGCACGTATTCCTTCAGTCTGTGACCACTATACTGGAGTAATCTGGTATCCAATCAATATTCTTAATACCACACTCCATTCTCCATATTCTACCTAGTTGACTTGTTCCTTCCTTCTCACCTACTAGATAAAAGGCTAAATCGCAGCACAGATACAACCATAAGTGTGTGTGGAAGCCATACTTATTAACTTGATTAAATCATCCACATACTGTACATGCATCTCACTGCTACATTGGAGATGAATCCAGACATGGCATCTAATGGTGAAAATAAATACACTACACAGGCCAGCCTTAGCTTGCTAAGATTCTCTCCATTTTATCACCTAAAGTATTTTTAGTGTTTTGTTTAGGAAATCCTGTGTGAAGGAGCAGAAACTCTGAGGTTTTTCTCACAGGAGTGGAGGGCATGCTTTTAATCCTTCAAGAACAAAGAGTATTCATCCCCCTAATGCTTGTGGATCCCCAGAGATCTGGCTGGGGCTATCAGCAATCTCTTCACATTTCCCTCTGACTCTGCCAGGCCTTTTCCATAATTCTGGTGGTACACATCAATGGCCTCATGCTGCCAGTCCCTCCTCACCATACACTTCCCAGGAACATCCTGAACTGGGAATTCCACAGCATGGAGGGAACGCACTAAAATGAATCCTAACTCAGCCTTGCCCGTCTCATTCCTATTTAACATCTCACCCACCCACCAATACTGAGCTTTAGATCCCAATACCTGTGGTGGGGTATTGTGGTTTTCAGGGGCAGGGAAGAGTTGAAGCCACAGAGGCAGTGACTCTGCTGGTGATCTGTTGGTTTATATCCTTTCAAGGTTCTGTTGTGTAGGAAACAATGTGAGCGGTTAGTTTTGACCTGACACTGTACCTTTAATGTTGTCCCTGGGTAAGCAGAAGGGAAGTAGTAAAGCTTCCAATGAGCTAAAACTATGAGAAATGTTTACATTTCACCCTCAGATCCTTATATAAGAGTCCAGGGGCTAGAACATAGGTCTGCAGAGCCTGGGATGGCTGATGTTCCTACAGTGCTGCACAGAACTACATCCAGGGAGCACTGTAGAGGATAGGTGCTGCAGGAAGTACCACCCAAGGGGGGCAGAGTGACAGTATTCTGAGGCCTTCTGATTGGTCACGTGCCATATTTAACCCCGGGGGTTGCCCAGGAGGTTGTCTTGGCAACTACACAGACTTTGGCCTGCTGTGACTCCAGACTTTTCCTTGTCTCCTGATCTCTGGTCTCAGTCTCACTTTGATACTGACTCTTGCCTCCTGACACTGCATCTGACCTCTGATCTCCAACACTGGCCTGACTCTAACCCAAAATCTTGCTTACTGAATGTGGCTCTTGTGATTCCTCTGACTCCTGCTCAGTGAATACCATCCCTGATGTGCAGAACCCAATCCAGCTGTGACTGGTATGCCCTGGTCCCTTACGTATTAAAAGGAAAATAAAAGACTGTGGGGGAGGGGGTTACTAATGCCCAATCCAACCCCAAACAAAACAAAACAAAAAAGGAATTGGGGAGTAGCATTGAGTGACACATGGTTAAAGATACTTAAATGTGTTGAGTATTATGTGGAAAGCACAACATGCTACATAATATGTGAAAGGAAAGGGAACTAATATAAGGGAATAAAAGAGATCAGTGACTCACAAAGAGATTTGTCAGATTACATTGTTTGAAATGTTGTTTTATTTTCCGCCTCTCTCTTTCAGGAACATTGAAGAGACACAAGCCATCCTTTCTCCATTTATCTAATTCTAATATATCTTTTACTTTATTATTTGAGAGGGTAAAAAAAGGACTTACAAAATTCAGAGACATTTGGAAAAAATATCAAAATTGGTGGCAGGTGTAAAAAAATTACTGTTTTTACGGTAGCTGGAGTTTCCTTTTTTTTTCTTTTTCCTTTAGCATTATAATGAAAATGAGACATTTTATTTTTCTTATTGTTTTGGAAAGGAGTTTTGAGGATGCTGGCAGGAACCTGTGCTTCTTAATTTTGAACCTGATGCAAACATCATGAAAATAGCAGAAAATAAGCAAAGAGAAACAGGGAGAAAACAATTAATAGGTAAAATTTCAGTAAGGTTTCACATGTTTCCTTCCATCTGGAAGTTAGAGGCAGAGGGTTCAGTCAAGATCCAAGGTATGCCTGTCACTGTTACAAGAATTAAATCTATCTGCAACTCCTTCAGCGTATACTGAAGTAGCTCTTAGTAGAAATAGAAACTAGTCTTAATTCTAAACTCTCCTGAAAATCCTTCATAGCAATAGAATGACAGTTGTGCAGGGCTAATAGGAATCCTGCCTCTTATGTCTGTTCTTGCCAGAATTTTAGTGAATAAATCCAAATATGCATACATTTACATACAGATTGGCAGTCTCCTGCAAGCCAGTAAAACTCTCTCTGTATGAGCCTCAGCCAATCTTCTTTTCTTTTGTTGTTTAATTATTTCATAATTTAATATCCTTTACAAGAATGAATACTCTTGCCTTCATTTGGTTACTTTTCAATAGGAGTTTAATTTTCCCTGATTATATATTTCATGATATATCATGTAATTAACTAGTGCTTTTATAATAAATGGCAGTGGATTTATAGTGTGAGATAAATGCATTCAGGAGGGATAAAATGAAAGGTCAGAGTCACCCTAGAATAATGTAGCACTGTGTTATTCCTATTCTAACTTTTTGTTTCTTATCTAATACAGTACATTATGCTTTAAAAATACCATCACTCTATATATCACTGTATGTACACTTAAACATGTACAAGCAAGTGAAAAATTAACTTTTGTCATTGTGGAATTAAAAATATTTTAAACAATATTTACAGAAACAAACTTGTTTTTTTTTTAAGAAATAGTTCATAATCCCAGACATATGCCTATCCATCTGTCTATCTAGGTATTTTTATGACCTCTATCACAATAGTATGTGAAGATGTCTTCTCTAAATTTTCTCCAGTTTTTCTATATATTTCTCTGCTTAGTCCCTTTTAGTTCAGCACATGGCATTCTAGTAATAGTTTCATTTTTCAAATTTGCTAATCAATTATATTATATAAGATGAAGTTTATATTCTAAATATGCCTGAAACTGCACATTTGGTAATCTTTTCTGTTTCTTATAAATTATGGATAATTGAAACCCTTTACAATTCACTTTTTTTTTCGTTAGCCGGGTCTAACTTTTTTCTTAGTTACATCATTTCTCCATTGCATTAAATATAAGATCAACCTGCAGGCCTCACAGACATGTCAAATTCCTAGAAATGTCTATATGCACAAATGGTTAAAAATTGCAATTTATTTTTAAAATTTCTTCTGGGATAAATATCAGAAGTTCTGGATCCCAGCCCCATCACCAAAATAAAACACTTCTGTTAAGATATTCTAATTCATGTTTCATTTAAACTTTTCCTTAACTTTACTGAGACACCATTAATTAAAAAGTTAACAACTATTTTCTGACCTTTGTAGCATCATAGCTTTAATTAGCTACCTACTGACATTCTTAACCATACTGGTAACTATTGGGAACCTCTCTATAATGTTATTTATGTTTCAAAGATAACTCCACAAAACAAAAAAAATGAAAATAAAACCATCATTACCACCACTGATAAAGAAACCCACAGAAGGAAAGCATTAAAGTGTCTTTGATATAATTCCTATTCAAAAGTAACTGTAGAACTGCTGGCAACATAAATATACCTTTAGACATTCCAGTAATTTGAATTTAGTGTTAAACGCAGCGTTTTTTGTGACTTAAACAGTCTGGAAATGTTGAGTCAGTAATTGTTATCTTGTGAATAAAAGGCAGAAACCCAAACCAGTTAGTAGCAAACATTCTGACAATGAGACTCTACTGTATTTCTGCAGTGACTCTAAAAAGGACTAAGGAACAGCTCATCACGAGCTCCTTGTGGATGGCTACCACAATCAATGGACATATAACCAGGGGAATACTGAGTAGGTGGTATTACCTCTACATCCAGTATTGGTGAGACCTCTGATGGAATATTCTGTGCATTTCTGGTGCCCACACTTCAAAAAAGGATGTTGAAAACTGGGGAGGGTTCAGAGAAGAGTCGCAAGAAGATCTGTCTATCAATGCAGAAATATAAAGAAACTACTTAGATTCAACCATACTGCCTAACTCATGTCTTTTGGGAAACTTCTCCTTTTTCTGCATGAGGAAACTCTTAATGAAGCGATGGCTTTCCTGCATTGTTTAATGCCCTTATGAACAATACTTGGGCATCCACAAATAAAACTCGACCCTTTTCACTAAAATAGCTAAGCTTTAAAAGCACTCACCTGCTAAAGTGAAAGTGTAGCCTTCCATCCCTACAGTAAATTCTGCAATGAGCCTGCTTCTAGTGTGAAGGAAGATAGAAATTCTGGTTTTCTCCTGGAACAGCTGCAGCTAAGTCCTTGCATATCATGTTGACCTTCCATGAAGTAAGATTTTTTCTTACCTCCAAGATGTAGTCCAAGACTCACTTTGTAACTGACATTTAAAACAGCTACTCTTATTGTTGTGAGCTCCTCCTGCAACTAGGAAATTAGGTCTTTACAGTGCAATGATATAATTATGATGGACACATCATCTTTGTCACCACTGTTCAGTTTCCGAAAATATGCAGGCCCAAAAGGCACACCAGCTACAGGTTACCAATAAAACTCTTAATTATTTCCTACTACATTCTATGATACAGAGAGCCATTTTCTGTTTTTTAAGTCATACTGATAAGACAGACTTATGCTATACAAAAATCACACAGCATGTCAATACACAAAATCTATCTTTTTTAATGACTTGTAGAGAAACATACCTACTTGTAAATTTATAGATTTTTTTTGTTCTTAAATATTTGATGCTTAGATTCTTCTGAATACGATTTGTAAATACTGTGATTTGTTTGCTCAATGAATGATATAATCTCTAACTGAAGAAGACAGCTCTTTAATTTGAAGCAAAGCTTCATAAATGCCCAAACAGCTCTGTCCAAAGCAATTTACAAACATGGGAACCACATTTTCCTCCTGGTTGCACCTTATCACCCAAGTTCCATTTCATGCTATAAATAGAGCTAACAAGTTGTAAAATGAGAGACTAGTTTTGTCAAATCCACCCAAAACATATCAGATCAATGTTCTGCTTTTGGAAGCAGCCCCAAGGGGTAAAATTACAGGCATTCCTCGGTTACTTGATAGGAAGAGGCACATTGCCAACTGCTGCCAAACGAAAACAAAATTAATATTGCCCATGCAATAAAGTACTTGTTTGTCTTAAATCTTTCTTTATATATTCATGTTTATAAGGTATAAACTCGGAATACAAGACTAATATTACATCCTCAGTAAGAACAGTAAACATATAACCCAAAATGAAAAAAAGAAAAAATAAACACTACACCACTGCCCACAACCCTTAAAAAACAGAAGACCACTTCAAAGCATCTACCCACACACTAGCAGCCACCTCTCAGAAGTCATTGGGTTCTTCTCAGCCTTTGTAAAACACTCAGTAGTTGTGCAAATAGATCAGACTAATGGTACGTATTTGCCTTAAAACAGGCCAAATAGTTACTCTGACATAAACGATACAAAACTACAGCATTAACAACTGAAAGAGTCTCCAGGAGAATCTGTGGCAGTTGCCTCTCCTTCTTGCAGAAGTAGATGTGCCATGCTCCTGACTGTGGAAGAGTCCAAAAGCCAACTGTGTATAGATATGTCCCTGCAGCATAAGAATTTCCAATTTTCTTGCCCTACATCTCACATAATCACTGAACCAACTTGCCTCGGACAGTCCTTATCCACTATGGGCCTGATCCAATGCCCATTTAAATTAATGGAAGTTTTCAATAGGCTTTAACTCAGGCACTTTGGCACCAATACACAAAGGTACTTAGGTGCCTACACCTAAGATTTACTCCAGTTATTGGTTATTTGCAATTCACAAAATTCCCACTGAATCCTTTAGTCACCTAAACTCCCTGGATGCCTACATTTTCAGTGAAAAAGTTTCCTTAATGCCTAAGTTTCAGCTTCTGGGCATATGCACTGCTGTTGCCCTCTAGTTGTCCAGATGTCTATCTTCCACCTAAGCCCCAGAGTGATCTATGAACCAAGGGAAGATAGGCATTCACCCACACAAGTCACATGCAGAGCTTGCTCTGGTAGGTGTGTTTAGAGGCTGATTACTGAATCAGCTCCCATTCAAAATCTGTCTGGAGGAGGCACAGGAGATGGGGCTCTTACCCCTTTGCTAACTTGTAGCTCAGTGGGTAGAGTACTCACCATGGCTGTGAGATACTCCAGTTCAATTCTACCCCTCTGCTACAGAGTGTCCTCCAACTTTCAGGTGAGTGCTTTAACTATTGAGCTAGGGAATATTTTGCTTCCTCAATCTCTTCTGTTGAAGCTGTTCCACTTTGGAAAAATACTTAGAGTCACTGGAGCAGAGGGACTGGCTCCTGGGTCTCCCACCTCCCAGGTGGACACCCTAACCACTGGACTAATAGACTCATTCTCTCTCTTGCTCTCTCTGGCCCAATGACTATTTAAATATTTATCTATTGAGCTAAAAGTCATAAGGCGGTTGCAACCTCCTTCACCTCCACATATATTGTGTGAAACGAGGCAGGTGATTAATTCATTCCTATTAGAAATGACCTGACTTCCGGGGACAGGTTCCCATTCATGGATTACTAAACAGAAATAGGAGCCTTCCTGGACTTAGACACTGATCTCTGTGAGAGAGGCAGAGCTTAGACATACCACTCTCCTCAGCATCTCCCACTGACTATCTTGGGCAGTTCCCTGCCCAGTGTGTTGGCATTTGTGGATCACACTAATCTCTCTCATTCATTGTACAGGGAGCCTAGGCTTCGTGGATTGCAGTCTTCTCCCTGTGGTTTTCTAGGGGCCTAAAAATTAGATGTTGTGAGACTGCGTGTTGCAATGCCTAAGTCCTGTTGTTGAACTGTGGCTTTATTTTTATGCTTCACACACAGAGTTGTGTACGATACCTGCCGTTGAATATTCCTACATGTAATGCAACCCTTTTTATTACATAGATTCAGTAATGCTTCATTAAAACAATTGTCTGGAAAATTCAATGCCTCCAATAGTCGTTCTGTAGAATATCCTCTAAGGTGCCTATGGTTAAATTTTTACAAAACTTAATCCTCAGTTTTGGAAAGCTATTCCCTGAAATTTTCCACCATGAATACACCATAAAGCTGTTTGGCCTTTACAAATTAGTCTGAAAAACTGGATCTTCTTAGGAGCTGCATACTCTGTTTCCACCACTTCTCTCTATTTGTTTCCCAGTAATGTTTCCCGACAATGCCAGAAAGCTAATTGGCCACTCCCTCCCCACTGTCAGCTGAATCATATAGAGGGTAAAAAACAAATCAAAAAAGTTTCTGGTCAGACCATTTCAACATTCACCCTTTTCACTGATAATTACATAATATTTTTCTTAACCAAATTACGTGTATTGCTCCCATGGCATAGTAATTTTACTTTATAATTAACAAGGGCTGCTAAACCCCTTCATATAAACCACTTATTATCTATGTTTCAATTCAATTTGTATATCAGCTTTAAAATATATAGAGCCGTATTCGCCACAGTTTTTCCAATTTTAATGTCATTGTAACTGGATGAAGTGGAGAACCTAGTGCATAATACACAAAGCTAAGAAAATCTGAATGTCTCTTTTCATTAAATGACAGAGAAGGGAGTAAACAGAACTGAATTTGAGCAGCACAGAAACACATCTTTGTCTCTGAGAACATTGCTTTGGGATGGATGGGTTGGAACTGTACACTCAGATAAACAAAAGATTTTTAAAAAACCAACATCTTGGGACAAGTTGATCACAGAAGTAACTGCATTCACCACTCCAAGGGTGAATTTAGTCACTTCACTTCCAAATGAAGCATTTTCTGAATTTTCAGTCTAATTGTGTTTTAAGAAACAATATAGTTATAGTTGCTATAAGCAGTAGTGGATAATCTATCGCAGTCTTTTGATGTACTATAGTTCTAGTATACATGTCCATACTCTATATGTACACAATGAGCAGTGAGATCCACTACTGTGAATGCAGCAACACAATTTTAATTTATCCCTGGATTCAGGGAAAAGCAAATGTCATTTACCAAATCACATATTAATTTGCTGGCTATGGTTATTTCCTGACAGCTGGTAAATAAATAGACGTGTGCAAAAAGGGAATATTGCTTTTAAAATTGCTTATATTCTCTTTTGTATTTAAGGGCCAGATTCGACTTCAGTGGAAGTTGATTTTGCTGATTACCTGTAATTTCCCTGTGGAACACTAAAGGTTCCAGTGATCACAGCCCTATATTGCTGTATAACAGCAAGGTTAGAAATTATACTCTAAAAATATTCGATAGAAACTGTGAACCTCAAATGAGTGAGAGGTGTTAGTCAAGTTGCTGAATGCACCACTGGAAAATGCTCAGATACTATAACAGAAATAAAATCTATGTAGAATAGAACAGAATACAAAAAACCTGGACCTTCAAAGAATTTCTTTTAAAGTAAATGACATTCTAGAGATTTTCAAACAATAGGGTTTGCTTTCATTAATATTCCAGTGTAGTTATAATCACCTATGTTGAAATGTATTTTACTGATCCTGATCAACATAAACAATATGTCATTTTATAATCTCATGTAATTATTAATATAAACAATATTAACCACAGTATTTCTTATTGTACATATTTTTAAATGCTCTCCCCTTCCTCCTGCCATTGTATTCCCCCCAAATACACTAGAGGGTTAAACTTGTAAAACAGCACTGTTTAATACACCTTTCAAACTAGGAAACTGAGCATTCACGTCAGAATAATATTTTGTTATAATTGCCCGCTGGGGAGGCGGGACTTCTGCTGTCAATAATATGGGCCTACCCCTGTCTGGGCTAGTGCAGGGTAAGCCGACCCCGTCACAACATGCTATAGCATTATAAGCTTGTTTTTACAGGAAACAAATTTAATTATAATAATTGAAGTTGGCATTCATTTCACTTTACTTGCTAATTCATAAAATGAAAAAGTACTTATAGTATGTTGTGGATATTAATACAGTTAAATATATTCATAGTCTTCTAGCTTTAGCAACATCAATTGTGAACAGAATAGTGAAGAATATAATTGCTATTTTTCCCCTACATGACCTGCCAATTAATACTAACATGCTTCTATCATGAGATTATACTAAATACAAAAATAAAATAGGATTACAGAATATTACATACATAGTGGAGTTACCAGCTTTGCAATGGAACACCTTTTTTTTCTATCTATCTATCTATCTATCTATCTATCTATCTATCTATCTATCTATCCAAATAACTAACTAACTAAATAAATAAAATACCATTGAAAGAAGATACATGGCATAGGTGTTTCTCAACTTAAAGTGTGAATAAAATATTTTACATGATCTATTAAATGAATTAATAGTAATGTTATAGTGTAGCCTTGTAGTACAATTTATTGAATATGGCATGATTTGGGTTCCAAGGGCCCTATCCCAAGACAGTCTGAAGACACTGGAAAATTTCCATTGATTTCCAGGTGCTTTGGATTTGGTTTTCCATGAGGTATTTGCCTGCTGTATTTGATTCCTCATTCTGAGTTTTTAGTATGATGCCTCAGCTTTCAGGAGATGTAAGATAAGTAAGAGCAAGGAGACTGTGACGGTGTTCCCAATAAGACTTTAGGGGGAGATGCTTATAAATGTATATATAATGTAACTGAAATACGTTTTATGCTACATGCGCCATGTAACGTATCTTTGTAAAAGTTATAATTTACTGAATTTATTCCTTTTGTTTGTATGCATGTATTATTGTTGTAGTTAAAGTTATAAATATTGGTTTTATATTATATATATGGGATCATGTTTTGAGAAAGGTATGTGCAGGTAAAGAGGCCAATTAAGACACTCTTAATTAGACAAAAGAATGTGCAGTCACCAATTCACATTTAAGCTTGGCCAGGAATGTGGCTGCACTAGTTACCGAGTGGTGCACGGACATGTGACTTGCCCATGCGATTCCAAAACTTCAGGGTAACATAATGCTACACAGGGAGCAGGGGAGAAAGTCTATTTAAACCCTTGGAAGACCCCTTCATGTTGTCTTCAGCTGGCTAAAGAGAGAGGCTCTCCACCCCCCAAGGACATACCTGAAAGAGACTGAACAAAGGACAAAAACAACAGGGGGTGTGAGCGATTGCTGGACCCAGGCTAGGAGAACTGTAGCCTGTAAAAGAAAGTTTGCTGAAACTGGTGAGGTTTTTATCTGTGTTCAGTGTAATCAGACATAGACGTGCATGTTTTATTTTACTTAGTAATTTACTTTGTTTCGTCTGTTACTACTTGGAATCACTTAAATCCTACTTTTTGTACTTATTAAAATCACTTTTTACTTATTAAGTTACCTGGAGTACGTGTTAGTACCTGGAGGGGGGCAAACAGCTGTGCATATCTTTCTATCTTTAAAATAGAAGGCAAATTATTTATGAGTTTACCCTGTATAAGCTTTATACAGGGTAAAATGGATTTATTCAGGGTTTGAACCCCATAGGGAGTTGGGCACCTGGGTGTCAAAGGCAAGAGCACTTCCTGAGCTGCTTTCAGGCAGGCCTACAGTTATTAGGGGACATGGTTTGGACCTGGGTCTGTGTTTGCAGCAGATCAGCAAAATCTGGCTCAAAACAGACAGGATTTAGGTGTTCCAAGCTGAAAAAGGCAGGAAAGCATGGGCAGAAGTAGCCTTGGCACACCAGGTGGCAGCACCAAGGTGGTTTATGTGATACCAACCCGTCACAGAGACAAAGTCAGCCTTTGGGTGTGTGCATTCTGTAGATTCATGTCTGATCTTACATGGCTCTGAGGAAGAGTATTGGTACAACTTTTGTGCTTCTCTCTATTGCTCCCAAAACTGTCAAAGCCTCAAAGGAGATATTCTGGGATACAGCAAATTTGTCTGTAACAATACAGGAAAAAATGATGCAGGAAATGTTTTTTGACAAATAGATTCCTTGCTAGGTATATTAATGCAGAACTTTGAGTAATTCCTTTAAACTACAATACAGAAATGTATTTCCTGCACCCCTCAGAAGCAGTGCAAAGGCATGGGGGAGTCAGAGGTAATGAGGAACTGAGGGAGAGGTAAGAAGCCTGGCAGTAAACCTGGAGAGTTGTTGGGTGTGGGTGGGAGGATTGTAAGGGAGATCCATACCTCCGTACCCATGTGACCCTGCACCCGCCTAACCCCCATCCCCATGTGGCCCTGGAGCCCTGCTTCCCTTCAGCCCCTGGCTCAATTCTGTCTTCCCACTAGCTCCTGAGACCATACCCCAGTATGTCCCGCCCCCCACTAGCCCTTCTGAACTGCAGTCTGTCACTCCCCAGCAGTCCATGTGCCCCACTCTGCCTCCTAACCTAACTCCATGGGCAGGCTGCTGTGATGAATGCAGATGGATGCTAACTGTTACTGCTGGTTAGCCAGGTGTTCTGCTGTCACAGCGGCCTCTAGTGGGTGAAAGGCTTATGGGGCAGAATATATTTTCTGAATTCTGTGCATGTGAAGTGGCGCAGAATTCTCCCAGGAGTAATTATTGTAATGTAGTTTTTTTTGTTGTACACACACACGCGCACACGCACACACACACACACACAGAGCAGATACAGGGAAAGGAAGGTTTCTACATTTATTCATTCTGTATATTTTATGTTTTTTCGTATACAGTTAATAGCATAAACAAAAATATAGTAAGGTACCCATTTAATCAGAAAATTAACAAAACAAAACTGCATTTCATGTGTACAACATCTGAACCCATGTTCTTCTAGGAATATTAACTCCTGCATTTCTTAACTTCTAAAAAATGTTATCTGTGCAACTGGAATAATCCATCAATGTAGCTTTTTGGATTTGTGAGGTATTATCTTAATTCAGATTGTCTGGCAGAAAATGGCAGAGCAAACAGAAAAGTCTAATTAAACCCCCTTTCTGCTCTGTTGGAAGCATTAAAAGGAGAATAGATGCTGCAAAAGAATCTATTTCTTATTGTGTGGGTGATATATGGTATTAGGAGATAGCTGTACCAGCAATTCCTGGAAGTATCAATCAAAGTTGTCACTTAATCTGGATTCCATGAGAACATGATAACATGCAGTTTTATTTCAGCAAACAGATGGTGTAGCATTCAAATGTTCAGCTGTTCGGAACACAAACGGACTTCTCTTCTTTAGCACAGCCCTTGTACTTTTTAAAGAATAACACTTTGCATTAATTGACAGCAATTATATACTACAAGTATGCACACTGAACTCAGCTTGCTGACTGCTGAGTTACAAGTGTTTAGAGCTCTATCCAGAAAATATATGAAGCCTTTGTCCAGCCTATGCCTTATAACCTTAAGATGTAACTCCAATTTATATTTGTCTAGGAATTTAAGGTCACACATCTTGATAAAAAATAAAGAGAAGCTATAGGGAGAAATAATGTTTCCATCCCATAAGTTTTATTTAGTTTACCTTTGCCTTCCACAGGTGTAAGGTATGAGCCAGATAGGCACCTCATCCAGTTTGTTTTCAATTGCGTGGGCAGGGTAAAGGGGTCACGCAACTTCCCTAAAGAAGTAGCTAAGGATTCCCCTTCCTTAGGAGAATCCTTGGCCAGTATAAAGCATAGGGAGTATGTTGGGGACAGGGAAGGGTGTGATGGAATAGGAGGAGGTGGGACATAGTGTTCTCTACTTGATTCTTGGCCAGTGCAATTTTGAGAGGCCCTTAGGATGCTCTACATTACACTAGGACTATTTTGGCCCCTGGTTAACCCAAGGATCAGGTCAGAGGAGTCATTTTCTTTCTTCCTGCTGAGAATGTGCACAGGGCATCTCAAAACCATGCCTCCTATCTCAAAAGTGCAAGCACTGATATCTGCCTTAAGCACAAACTGAATCCCCCCTCTCCCTGAAAATGTTAACCAATGAAAGAAACAAATACTGTTCCTCATAGAAATGTACATGTTACTGAATAAGAAATTCACATAAAATGCTGAAATAAAAGGAGGATTTTAATAATGTACAGGAACACACAGATTTAATTTAGGATCTTGCCAAGATTTAGATAATGCCAGATTGCAGATTTCAAATGGAGTAGGCTCAACAAAAAAATGACATCCAGGAAGATGTTCCACAAATGTAAAATTGTGCCATACAGGAGAATGACAGCATAGAGGTCAGCTTCTCTCACTTCCCTATGTCGACTTCTTGGTCCAAGATTTTGTTCAACGTAGAAGCAAACAGAGATCCTATAGCACACAGTGAATATAAAATTAAATGAAATAAGATACAATATAAAAGCTACTACTTAATAATTTATGAAAACAACAACAATTTTTGATGTTATTATTCAGTAAGCTGAATCCTATTTGTACAAACATACATGATATTTGGCAATCTTGAAAACAATTTTTTATCTCGAGGGCACATTTTTGCAGACTTGTTTTCGAAGAGAGTATAATAATTAACATCCACCTGGCAGGAAAATGAAGTCTCTCTTTATACCTTAATATTCTCAACATTTACTATCTAGCATGTCCCATCTTGGACTAATCAAGTCAAATATTGCTGTCTTTGAATTATTCTGGTTCCTTCCTAACATGAAAAAATCACTGGGCAGAAATGGATGGTGGCGTTAAAAGATCCGTAGAGTCATACAATATAAGGCGTCAAGAGGAGCTCTGTGTAGTTTGATACAGTGAATTTAAAAAAAGAAAAGTCCTCAAGCTGCCATTCACACTCCAAGATCACCCAAATGGCAGCATTAAGAACACCAGGACCAGGATGGGGGAAGACCACCTGGAGGGATACAGTAGAAAACATAGGACCACTGGAGCACTGGAGAGGAATTGGGGGTGGGGGAGTGGACCAAAGAATAGCGGGCCAACAAAGACCACAGAAGATGAAAATGAGAGAGAAAGATTGAAATGGAAAAATGAAAGGAGAAAAGAACACATTAACACATTAACGGAGGAGACAGGCGAAGTAAAAATGGGGCGGGCAAAAGAGATTTAGTCAGGATTAAACATTTAAGAATATTAATCAGAAGGAAAACACAGACAAAAAGAATGATAACTTGCATCAAAATATAGGAGAAGAAATGGGAAATAAGAAAAGGAGGAAGAAAAATAGAAAGCAATGTTGAATTTTTTTGTAGAAAGTTTGCTTTTGTCAGTGTTTTCTATGCATGCTTTTATGGTGATTTGGCTATTTCCACTAAAATAAATACATAAATAATTGCATTTTCCCTGCCTTTAAATAAGAAAGTGGTGATACTCCCTTCTCAGACCCATACCTCTTCCCATTTCACTGACGAGAGGTGAGGAAAATGTATTTCAGATCAGACATCTTTTGGATACTATCTATGACCCTTATTGTCTTTAGCCAACTCTCAGTTTAGAAAGAAGACCTTGACTTGTCACAGTCACTGGAAGAATGGGAGTGGCTCTGCACCCAAACAGTCCAGCAATTTTGAGATCTTCCACAGCTGCTGCTATAGAAATCTTCCACAGGTGCTAACTTAATGGTGACATGACAGTAAATTAACATCCTAATAAATAAGGAGCACAATCTCATTACTTCATAACACACTCACTGGAGAGCATATGTTCTCCTCTACCTGACGGTGACTAATTTGTGTTCTATTTCCTAAAAAATTGCCAACAGTGGAGTAGATTTGTGGACCTTCCTACTAGAATAACGGAATGTCTCAAGTAAGCTTGGATCAGTTTTCAAATTCTTCTGCACTTCTGCACTCATTCTTTAACAATGAGATTTCTTATTCAATCTTTATGCAGTTAAAACCCCCATTGACTTGAAGTAAAATGCATACATGTGTAAAAACCAAAAAAGGGCCTCAGGATTTGGCCCACAGAAATTTAGTAAATATAATTAGATCTATTAATTCAACAGGCAAACTTGATAAATACAAGTGAGGAATAGCATTTATTTGTTAACATTTAAAATACAAAATACATCTCCCTGGTATCCCCCAGTTAGTCCAAACAATTTCTTAACACTGTCACTAAGTAGTCTTAGACTCCGTCACAGTATCTTTCTAGTGGGAGTTCAAAATGGTGAAAGAATTTCAAAGAATGCATTGCAATGTGAGAAAGCAAAACGATTATTTGATTTGCTCTCTATACATACATCAGAGGGGTAAATACCAGGGAGAAAGGGGAGTTATTGAAGTTAAGCGCCAGTGTGGACACAAGAACAAATGTATATAAACTGGCCATCAACAAGTTTAGGTTCAAAATTAGGTGAAGGTTTTTAGCCATCAGAGGAGTGAAGTTCTGGAAGGAGCAGTGGGGGTAAAAAAGCTAAGAGGCTTCAAAACTGATCTTGATAAGTTTATGGAGTGGAGGGGATGATGGGACTGGCTACAATGGAATGTGGCCCATCGGCAATTGCCAGTAGCAAAAATCCCCAATGGCTAGATGGGAAAGGCTCTGAGTTACTACAGATAATTCTTTCTCAGGTTTCTGCCTGGTGGGTATTGACCACATGCTCAGGGACTAACTGATCACCCTGTTTGGGGTCAGGAAGGAATTTTCCCCCAGGTCAGATTGGCAGAGACTGAGAGTTTTTCACCTTCCTCTGCAGAAGTGGGCATGGGTCACTTGCATGTTTAAACTAGTGTAAATGGTGAATTCTCTGTAACTTAAAAGCCTTTAAATCATGATTTGAGGACTTCAGTAACTCAGCCAGTGGTTTGGGGTCTATTTTAGGAGTGGGTGGGTGAGGTTCTGTGTCCTGCAATGTGCAGGAGGTCAGATTAGATGATGACAATGGTCCCTTCTGACCTTAAAGTCTGAGTCTAATGTATTCAAGTGTGCAGAGTTCCTACTAAAATTACATTACAATGTGAGATAAAAATGCTGAAAGGAATTCAATGCAAGTCTTTCATCTACAGCAGTGGTTCCCAAACTCGGTCCACGGCTTGCTCAGGGTAAGATCCTGGCACGCCGGGCCGGTTTGTTTACCTGCCGCCTCCGCAGGTATGGCCGTTCGCGGCTCCCACTGGCCATGGTTTGCCATTCCTGGCCAATGGGAGCTGCGGGAACCAGCGGGCCAGCCCGCTCTGCTTCCTGCAGTTCCCATTGGCCAGGAATGGCAAACTCCAGCCAGTGGGAGCCGCGAGTGGCCGTACCTGCAGAGACGGCAAGTAAAGAAACCGGCCCAGCGTGCCAGGGGCTTACCCTGAGCAAACCGTGGACCGAGTTTGGGAGCCACTGATCTACAGTATGTTTTGTTTGTTAAATCAGAATGAAAGAAACAGTGTCCATAGCAATAAAGGGAACTCAAATACAATCACAGTTTTTTGTTTTCTTTTACTTTTTTGAGGGTTTTAGTTTGCCATTAATTTTTGAACTGGGCTCTCCATTGAAATTAGTTGTAGATTCACTAAAATTAGTATGCACATGCTTAACTTTAAGACCATTATAGACAAGTAGACCATGGAAGTCAATGGGTATTGTCAACACTGCACCTAAAAAAGTATCAAGGGGGAGGAAGGTGCATCAGAGCCTCAGTGGCAATATCTACACTGCAACCTTATTTATATGCCAGGTCAGTATACACTTTGATAAGGTTATTTATTACATAATCACATAATTCTCAAACAATTAATATATTATAATTTTTATTCTACTATTGTATAATGCTCTCTGGGTGTCCAATATACAGAAATGAATTTCATGAACTTTTCTAAGATCTACTGATGAAACCACTATATAAGAGCTAGGTGTTATTATTATTATGAGATGACATTTTTGTATATGGTGCAAAATGCTAACTTGCTTCAGAGGTAAAAATGTTCCCCAAAAACTGAATGCACACCTATAAAATATAATAATAATAATAATAATAATAATAATAATATTTAATAATTAATAAATAACTATAATAAATACCGTCATACCCTCGGGTCCAGAAGCAGATTATGTCTCAGCCATTCAGGCTAGCTCTTGTATGTAAGTAATTTTAATGGTCTGTTGGGATGGAGTAAAACTTCTCTAGGAGATGTTTAACTGAAATGCTCAGAAATGACATTAATTATTAATTAATTACTATTATTATTATTATTACTATTACTATTACTATTATTATTAATTATTATTATTATTATTATGTATTTAAGGGAACAGTGTTGTGTTTGTTATTGCCAGTATGAACGATTTTACCACTCTAGTCAAAGTCATGTCACCTCTTCAAACTCTCCAGTCTATCACAAAAAAAAGTCTATTCAGTTTACTCTGCTTTTACAGTGGACATCCCTGCCTTAGACAAGCAAAAATGGTACTTTTGTGTCATTTCAACTTCGGAACAGATGTTTAATTCATGTGCTTTTATTCCTGTGATAAAGACAGTAACTGACTGATTGCAACACAGTTGGTACACGAGTGCACGTTATGTTAGGGACTGAGCCAAAGCTTACTGAAGCCAATGGAAGGCTTTTATTCACTTCAGTGAGCATTGGATCAGGCCCTTAATAAAAAGACAACAACACTGGCCACACAATCAAAAATCTCAAGATACTATTTCAAATGGACATTATCTTAGGCTTACCATAACCTTTTTAAAGATCAGAATCTAGTTTTAGAACTGAAGGAATATTGTTGAAAGATGCGAAAATCAATACCATGTTTTCTAGATTGTGACCTCAATAAGTTTGCTGCAGAAATTTCAAAACGTTTTTTGTTCTTGTTAAAGGAGAACCAATGAATTTAGCTCTGTGATCTTGGACCAATTAGTGATATTTGACTATTTTCAAGTCTCTTTTAAGATTCAGCATTTTGCCCATAGTATTGCAATCTGTTTCAATGAGAAAGAGTAAATGGAACTAGCTGATAATACTGAATGCAAAAGAAGAGAAAAGAAAAACATTAAACACATACAGGTATTCTGCCTAACTAAAGGCCTCATCCAAAGATTGACTTGAATATGTTTTGCATCAGGCCCTAATTTCTCTTTGATTGACTAATAAATAGTTTGTATTTGTTAAATGAGGGTTAATTACCTTAAATAGTTCTCAGAAGAATAGGCACATATCCTATAGTGTTCTGTCTAAATGATTATTCAGACAGTTTCATTGTGCTTACTTAAATTTTCCATGAATTTTCAGCTGCAGATGTTATTCTTTACTCCCTCTCCTTTCTTGTTAAACTGAATTTAGTGTTCATGCATGAAGTTGGTTTTAGAGCTATGGAGACAAATGTCCTTAATCTACTCAGAGAATAGGGATAACATGGATAGTGGCAGTACAAACCACTCTCCACTGTATCAATCCTCTTGCAAAGGGAATGCCATTAGGGTGATAGAGTAGTTCAGCTTTCATTTAGTTTTGACTTATCTTCTGAAACTGACAAGATGGTCAGCTGTGATTGTACCAGTAATTTAGCTGAAGGAGACCATCAAATCATTTCACACAGATCATCAAAAAGCATGATAAAGTAAGGTTAGGTCACTCTTACCCAATGTTATTGTTGAACTGAAGATTACTGCTAAGCACTTGAATTCTTCCCTTACTTCCCCTCTTTAAATACTTTTGTATAGAGTTGCTGGTGTAAAATGGCTACCACATTTCTATTTCAAAGGCAAGTGCATTAGAATGGAGCAGAGAAGTGATCCCTATGTACACCCAGCTTGTAACAGTAAAGTCATATGGAATGAAATAAATTTAAAGCAATATAACAATTGATATTCCTAGTGTATTTGGATGACAAATTTATTTAAATATGGCATCTATACATCTTGTGCAATAATTTCCTTTCTGAGTTCTTCAAGTGGGCTTATTGGTATCTATGCAAGAATGTCATAAACACATTTAATCTGCATCAATCACTTCTATTTCATATTCTATCTGCATTCAAATTATGAAGATCCTTACATAGCTCTATATAAAATCTAATAAACAGTCACTGCAGCTCTGTCCATGACTTAAGGAATATTGGTTTATTTCATAATACAGTATATCATTAAATACATAGATGTACAATTGAAATAAATGTACAATTCAGTTTTTTCTTTCAAAAACAAAATTAAAGATGTTCAGTACTGGAACTATTTATATAACAATCAACTGATCTTTTGGACACATTGTAAATCACAATATCTATGAGTCTCAAAGTCTTTTATACTTAGAACATCCACTACTGTGCACACATGTAGCCTTTCCTACAGCATTGCTTCCTAGCTCACAACAAGGAAATAGACATGCTGTTATTTATCATTTATTCCTATGCTGTGTCTTGAAATCTTTTTTAAAAAGATGCTTCATTGAACATTGGAGCCATCCTTTAAAGGAGAAGATGAATATGGACAGTGAAGGAAAAAACACTTTTAAAAAATATTAGCTGTGATACTTAGCAAAAGCGAAGATGAAAATCATACACCTCCCCCGCCTGAAAGATAACAAAAGTTACATTTATTTAATTGCTTTCCTCTTCACAGCCTGGAGTTGTTTGAATTCACTCGTGTTTCTCTGAGATATTTTTAACCTGTTGGCTCTTAGAAACTTGCAGATGAAGCTTTCAGTCATCAGTCACTGTTTTATGTAACAAATGGGTTTACAGTGCATTATAAATTGGCAATCTTATTTCTTCTAAGGATTAATAATTAATTATTGCTTTTAATGATTACCCTTTCTGTAATATGTTATCCTAAGCTTTCCATTATTCCTTTCCTTTGGCTGCAGAAGGCACCTTCAGGGAAGATATTGCCATTGCAAAATACTTTTTAGCCTGTTTCAAACTAATAGCTATATTTTTGACCTTGCTGTATTTTTTTCCTGATTTTTATATGACTGCCAAAGAATGTGCTTTCAATTTGCTTCTTACCCTTCTCATTGAAAAGGTACTAGTGTGAACCTTGTTATTTCAACACTGACAATGTTTCATGGTATATGGATTGTCTATTTGGTACTTCTTTTTAAAGTGTCAAAAGTTTAGTATGTGGACAAAAAGATGAATCTGGATCTTGTGGTTAGAGCATCAGTGGCTCAGTTGACCACTTGTAAGATGGGGATGATTCATAGATTGAGATATTTTAAGGCTAGAAGGGACCAATATGAGCATCTGCAGAACAAAAGCCAAACAATTTTACCTGTTTTTTCTTGCATGAAGCCAGTATCTTATGGTTGAGGTATACAATACTTTTAAAAAGACATCTGTGCTAATTAAAAGACTTCAAGTGATTGAGAATCCACCACATCCTGTAGTGAGTTGTTCCAATGGTCAGTTACCCTATTCTTAAAAAAGTTGCACCTTAGCTCTAGCCCAAATTTATCGACCTTCAGCTTCCAGTCACTGGATATTTTTAGGTGTTTGTCCATTAAATTAAAGAGTGTTCTACTATCAGCAGTTTTCTTCTCTGTAGGTGTCTATGGACCTTTATAAAGATTCCTTTAAATTTCTTTGAGAGTTATCTTTTATTGTACCACCTTCCGTTGGTGAAAGAGACAAGCTTTTGAGCTACACAAAGCTCTTCTTCAGAAGTTGGTCCAAGAAAAGATATTACCTCACCCACTTTGCCCCTCTGCTATCCTGGGATCAACATTGCTACACCACACCCACAAATAACTTTCTTTTTGAGTGAAAAACATGTTTTCTACATGTTTAGTCATTCTTGTAGTTCTTTTCTGTATTTGTTCCAATTTTTCAATATCCTTTTTGCAGTGTGGACAACCAAAGTGTACACGGTGTTCAAGTAATCATCTCACTGATACTGTATACAGAGGTATTACCATCTCCCTACTATGACTCAATATTCCTCTGTTCATACTTCCAAGAATTGCATTAGCCTTCTCAGACAAAGCATCATACTGGCAGAATATGTTCAGATACTTATCTACATGACTGCTAAGTCTTCTTCAGACTTATTGGTTCTGAGGATACACTTTACCAGCAACAATTTTATATTTTCTTCCAAATCACTGATAAGGTTATTTAATAGCATTGGGTCAAGAACAAATCCCTGGAGGACTTCACTAGAAGCACCCCTCCTTTGGATGATGATTCCACATTTATAATTACTTTCTGAGATCTATCATTTAGCCAGTTAACAAGTGCTTCATTGATTTTGTATAGTGTTTTTTAATCTGAATGTATCAATGCTTCCTTTCACCCATCTATTGTCTATTTTAACTGTAAACTCTTTACGGCAGGAATTCTCCTTTATTATGTGTTTCTAAAGTACCTAGCACAAAGGGGTGTGCTCTTCATTGGGGCCTATAGGTACTACTGTGATTCAAAATAATTAATACGTTATTATTTTTTTGTCTTGCAGTGTGTGACGTTACAATGTGTAAAACTTATCAAAGATCGGTCCACTATAAAACACATGGGACCTATGCTTTGGTGAATCACTAACACTTTCCCAGCTGTTGGTGCCAACATATGTAGTGTCAGAAGTTGTATGTAATAATGGAATGGAATATAGCTGCAGGGTTGTCATTCAATATTACCCGGGTTAATAATCAACAAAATAAACAACACTGGCAATTCTTGAATGCAAAGTAGTGAACATCCATTTTTTCCCTCAGAAAATATGTGGGCAGAGATCTGAAACACGTTAAAAATGAAAAGAATTTTTAAAATTAATGTACAACTGGATTAGCACTCCTCTTTTAATATTAATTAATTAATGTTCCCTTTTGAAAATTCCCATTAGGTTTTGGTCTAATTTGCATTTAGATCAGGAAAGACTTTGAAAGTAAAGCACAAGTTCCAAACACAACAAGCTTTCATCAGAAGATAGGGACTACTTCATTTGGAGATAGCAACACACATAACACTTCAGCTGCTATATCCTCCTTTCTCCAAAAGCCGCAGGGTACAGTGAAATATCAAAGTTCAACCTTTTAACAAGACAGCTAATTAAAAAGGAAGAACAACAAACAGAAAAAAAATATGCAAACCTTTACTGGGACTTGTGTAGTAACTATCAGTGGTTCAGACCTGCATGCATTAAAGTCAACAGGAGTTTGATCATTGATTTCAATTTAAACAAGTGCAGGCCCTGGGTCCTTTTAACATTCCAGCACACAATTAATCAATAAAAAAATATGGTAGAAGTGAACCATTATATTAAGAGCTGGCTGAGATGTCAGTAACCTGATCCTGCCTTTTTCGATTCCATGGCAAAACTCCCATTGACTTGAGTGAGAGCAAGATCAAGCCCAAGATACTTGTTTCAAGTTCCCCATAAAAAACAGAGTCTGAAACCTGACAATAATTGAGTGTTTGGTTATGTACATATGAATACATTTGAAAATGTATTCAAGCTTTTTCTTAATTTCAGAAAAAAATCCCCAAAGCATCTTTTCTCAATGGAATGTGATAGAGGAAAGGTAATGATAATGAGACACAGGAGATTTAATTTATGCTACTGAATTTTCTTTCCTTTATTGTTTAAAGCCAGGCTCTTATCACTATTTTAATGGAGTTTTATGAACTAAGATCCAGTCTCTTTAGCTAGTACATCGGCCCCATCCCCTGATTTTGGATGTGCTCCCAAAGGTGCTACAGTAATACGTATGGCTGCAAGACAGCAGGAAGGTATCATCCAGCTACTCAAGATGGCCTTCATGCACACAGTAACTAGCACATGCTGACATGGGGCTCCCTCCATCGTCAACTATATTACCACCACCCAAAGAAGCCCGCAGATAAACTCCCTAAAAGAGAGTTGCTTCCCTTTGATTAGTTCCTCCAAGTTTCCTCCAGTAGCCCATAAAGCAGAACAAAACTATTGTAAGAAATATTTCACACTCTTCCTCAACTGACTATCTTCTACCTATAGGGGATGGAGAGTGATCTGTGCACAGCATTGAAATAAGTAACAGACCTCCTACTAAAGGCATGTCTAGAGCTGTAGCAAGTTATAGGATGGTTCTGTGCACTTTTCTTCACATTTTTTAAAAAGAAATTTAATTCAAAACTGGCAGGGTGTGTGTTTATGTGCCTCGCATTGCAGCTGTTCCTCAAGAGAATGGAATTTCTGAATAATTAAGCTGTGCTCAAGCTTGCCTAACTAGTGAAGACAGCAGCAGCAGGCAGTAATATTCCTGTATCTTCATCCCATATTTGTAAAATCCATATATATCTATATATATCTATATATAATATCTATCTATCTATCTATATAAGCATAGCATGTGACTTGGACTATATGTCCTGACTGGGGATTAATGGAGAGTAAGAACTCCTTTTAAACCTTCACACTGGCTGCCTGGAGCTTAGGTCTGAGCACACAGAAGTAAGGAGCTGCATAATCACTTACTGCCTCCCACAGAGCAGCAGGCTTCACTCCATCCCCACCTCTTGCAGGCGAGCACAGCTGCACCAGTGAAGGAGTGTTATGATATGCTGCTGATAGAGGCCAACAGCAAGTTACTATCTCCTATTCCCCTGGAGTGTACAAGTCAGGCGTGAGGGTCATTGGCAGAGCTGTATGGAGAAGCTTGCCCAGTGAGTACACACAGTGCAGATAATTAAAAAATAAAAAAGATGCAAAATTGAAGAGAACTTTGGGAAAACTAAGGAAGGCATTATGCAAAATTGAAGAGAACTTTGCATACTATGTGGTTTTAAGTGATGTTTATCAGGAAAACTAAGGAAGACATTATGCTTTTGTTCTACACAGAAATGGTGTCCCATTTAACTTAAGAAAAATGAGCGTGGGAATCAAATCTCTACATCATCCCACTTAAATATTGTTTCAGGCAATTCAACTAGTCATCCCTTTCAAAATTAGATCTTGTCAGCTAAAGTAGGAATTGTTGCTCAGTATTCCATCAGGAGATCTGTATTCTGCAGTATACATGATTAGTGTATACTATCAAACTTACGATATATCTCTTCTGTAAATTTGCTCTAGAGTAGACTGAAGAGTAATGATGCTAATTAGAGTTGTGACATTTAGCTCAACTTGGATTTTGGATTAAATAGAATAAATATTGTCATATTTGATTAACCTAAATAGTCTCCACTTATGGATATATCTTGTGTTGGGCTTTAACCAGAATTCTTGGGAAAAATTCAGGTTGTTAAAGGAAAGACATGGAGTTTTGTTCTCTATTCACACCGATGTAAAACTGGAGTAATTCCATTGACTTCAGCAGAGTTATGCTGGTATAATCAGGTAACTAATATGAAAAAAATAAATAATGTATAGACTTTCAACGAGCCAGTTTTTGACTATCCATCTCAAGCAACACTTGTCCAGGATCCCTGTCATATGTTTTCAAATCTGTTGTGCTAGTCTAAGCCATTTTCTAAAGATTCAGGTCTAGTTTCCAACCCACTTCATGCATGCCTTTTAGCATGCCTTAAAACTGCCCTATACATCCATATATACCCAGCTTGCCAGCCCCCTGAAAAAAATGTGTGTGTGATGTTATTGACATGAACTGTGACCGTATAGATCATTATTGCATCCAAAGTCCTATAGTTGCACCAAATCTTGTACAAAGGAGGTCAAGTGAGGTGTCTATGATAAGGTTGTAATTTGCTGGTTATGATTATGCTGTCTGTATGTCTGTATCATTTTTGTATTTTAAGTTATGCATATTGGCTATGTACTTGTATCTCAATGTGTTTGATTCTAAGTAGCATCAGTGAAGCTATTGGTCAGCTTCTTGAGAAAGGACTATTCTGAGTAAGTGCCGAATCAAGAAACACTTAACTGACAATGGACCTTTAGAGTCTCCAATCCACATCTGAGGAGCCTTCCTGGGAACATTCAAGGTAGCATGTGAGCAATGGCTGCCGCCTGCAAACTGAGTCATGCATGGACATTTGACTTGCCCATGTGACTCCAAAGTCCATCTTCCTGCTGTGATTTTCCACAGTAAGAACAAAGGGGGCCTTCTGCATGGCAGAGGATATACAAGGCGCTGGAAACCCCTCAATTTTGTCTTCAATCCTGCTTCTGACCTCTGGAGGAACTGTGCTTGAAACTGGAGCTCTGCACAAAGGACTGAATGACTCATCCAAGATGGGATGTTTGTACTCCAGAGACTTGATTGGTTTAAATCAGCAGTAATCCCATCAAGCCTAAAACAAGCCTGAAACAAGCCTGAACTGAGAATTTTGCAATTGTTGTATGTATTTGATTCCATTTAACCAATTTTAACTCTAATCTATATTTCTTTCTTTTTATGAATAAACCTTTAGATTTTAGATTCTAAAGGATTGGCAACAGCGTGATTTGTGGGTAAGATCTGACTGGTATATTGACCTGGGTCTGGGGCTTGGTCCTTTGGGATCGGGAGAACCTTTTTTCCTTTACTGGGGTATTGGTTTTCATAACCATTCATCCCCATAAAGGGTGGTGCTGGTGGTGATACTGGGAAACTGGAGTGTCTGAGGGAATTGCTTGTACGATTTCTGGTTAGCCAGTGGGGTAAAACTGAAGTCCTCTCTTTTTGGATGGTTTGGTGTGCCTAAGTAGTGAAGGACCCCCTTAACCCCCGGTAGAGTGACTGCCCTATTCTAAGCAATTTGTCCTGAATTGATACTCTCAGTAGTGTCCTGCCAAAGGCCGCTTTGTTACAGTTTGCCAATGGATAAAAAATACGTATCCAGTGTTGTACAATAGATTTCTTCTTTTAAAAGGCTGGTAAATTCTTTGCCAAAAATTGTCAACTGAAAGTTTACATTGCTGTGTAATACTACTGTTGCAAAAACTACAAATTAAGAAAATTATCATGAAGTATTAAACTATTAGAAATGATCATTTATGGTACATAAACATTTTAAAACCCTTACAGTTCAATAAGTTCATGCATTCTCTTTAAATGTGAATATACATACAATCAAGTCATGACTCAGTAAAAATTACAACTGACACGTTTTTTCATTTCATAAAACAGACTTGTTCCACAATCTATTAAATACTTTATTCACCTGGATCACCTGGATCGATCGGACTTCAGCTGTCGTTAAGACTGCGCCAATCACAACACGTCTGCCATTCTTCTCGCACTCTTGCCTTTCTTCTCCACGTTCGTCCAAAACGTTTAACGATGTCATCTTCCCATCTTCTTGGAGGCCGACCGGGGGGTCTTTTCTGTTCTCGCGGGTACCACTCAGCAATGATTGCGGTCCACCTGTTATCCGTGAGCCGTGCTGTGTGGCCCGCCCATCGCATCTTGTTATGTCTGCTTTCCACGACAATATCTTTCACACCGCTGCATTCTCTGATGATTTCATTTGGTATACGATCCAGAAGGGAGATTCCCAACATAGCTCGTTCCATTGCCCTTTCAGCTACCAACAGCCGTTGCTCTTCTCTCTTCATCAGTGCCCACACTTCACTGCCATACAGCATGGCTGGCAGCACTGCTGAATTGAAAATATTTTTACATGTGGTCTTGTCAGTTTTTCCTTTGAGGACATCCTTGATGGAATTAAACGCACACCATCCTGCCCAAATCCTTCACGAGAGTTCTCTGTTCAGGTCTTGGCGCATATTAACTTCTTGGCCCAAATATATGTACTGTTCCACTTCTTCGATGTCTTCTCCTGTTACCGTTATTCGGGCTTTTCGTAAGACGTCTGATCGCATATATTTCGTTTTGCAGTGGTTCATTTTCAGGCCGACCTGACTACTTTTCTTGTCGAGTCTTCGTAGCATGCTCTGCAGTTGGTTGGTGCTTTCGGCAATTAGTACAATGCCGTCTGCAAATCTGAGATGAGATAATCTCTCTCCGTTTATGTTGACACCACTCCTCCAATTGATCTTGTTCATAACCATTTCGAGGCAGGCCGTGAATAGTTTCGGTGAAATTGTATCTCCTTGCTTTATACCTTTCTCGACTGGGATGCAGAGGGGAGTTTCAAGGAGAGTAATGTCTGTTGTACATCCAGTATTCGCTTCCTTCAACAAACTAATGTACTGCATGTTAATGCCCTGCTCTGCGAGCGCCTTTAATATTGCGTTAAACTCAACGCTATCGAAGGCCTTTTCATAGTCGACAAAAGCAATGCACAGCGGGAGTTTGTATTCCCTCGCTCTTTCTAGGAGCTGGCTAAGGGTAAATATATGGTCGATTGTACTGAAATTTCTTCGAAACCCTGCCTGCTCTCTCGGCTGTTGTTCATCCAGACTCTGCGAAAGTCGATTTGTTATCACCTTTGTGAAGAGCTTGTAGATGTGAGAGAGCAGGCATATAGGGCGGTAGTTCTTAAACTTTTCTCGATCACCCTTCTTGTGCAGCAAGATGGTATTCGACTCCTTCCAGCTTGATGGTATTTTTCCTTCTTCAAGATATCGACTGAATCTTAAAGCGAGGGCCTTCCAAAGTTTTTCGCCTCCTGCATAAATCATTTCTGACGTTATTCCATCTTTGCCTGGAGCTTTTCCCTTCTTTATCTGGTGTCGTGCGCTTCGGACTTCGCTGATGATTATTGGGGGGGATGCGTTCTTCTGACTCTTCGAGGGTTGGGAGGGGGACGTTGATTCTTGATGTGTACAGTTCTGTATAGAAGTCCTTGCAGACATCCTCCATCCCTGCTCTGTCGATTACTGTCTCTCCATCCTTGTTCTTCAATGCTGTTACGCTCAATCTATACTGCATCAATTCCCACTTGCATGTCCTGAGGCTCTTGCGTGATTCAGCTGTTTTAAGGAGCTTTTCTTTCCGGAAGTTCTCGAAGTCATCCTTCAGTTTTCGCCATTTAAGCTTGCACAGAATGGAGTACTCGAGGTTGTTATCCGAGCTCCTTTTCATGTTTCTCTGCTTCTCCAACAAGCTTTTCGTTTCAATCGAGATTCTTCCTTTCGCCTTCTTCAGCTTTTTAATTTCAGCTGCTTTTATGCAACATCTCAACTTGTCAGCAAAGATACTATAGTCCTCATCACACTTTTCCATCTGGCTCCAGTCAAACCCAGAAATTGCTTTTTTTCAGCTTTGCTTCATCGAATGTCTTCGGCTGCTGTTTCCTGTTTGCCATCTGTAACGCCTTCTTTTCCACCGCTTCGTCGAAAATCAACTTCGCTCTAAGCAGGCGATGGTCACTGCTGGTGTTGAATGGCTGCACCACAGAGACATCTTGAACGATGCGCCTTTTATTGACTAAAATATAGTCGATTTCATTCTTACTCTTCACGTTTGGTGCGATCCATGTCCACCTTCTTGAGATCTTCTTTTTGTACCAGGTATTTGCCACGTACAGTTCTTTCATTTCTGCCATCGCTACCAGCCTCTCTCCTCTTTCATTCCTTTTGCCGCTGCCATATCTCCCTATGAACTTTTTGCCAGCTTTCCCTCGCCCGACCTTGGCGTTGAAATCTCCCATCGTGACAGTGTAAGTGGACTTTTGCGCGAGAGCTCTTTCAAGCTCTCGGTAGAATTCTTCCACTTCTTCGTCCTCACTTGCACTTGTGGGAGCGTAGGCCTGGATGACCTTGAGGGTAGCTTTTGACTCCATCTATAGATGCAGCACACCGATACGTGATGATGTTAGCTGGCATGATATGACTTTCGAAGACCAATCTTTATTGACGATAAATCCGACTCCTCCTCATTTCTAGTGCCATCTCCCTTTCCGAGCCTCACAGCACTTCCATCCTTCCAGTTGACTTCCAACTCCTTCTTTCGTTGGGTTTCGCAGACACCGAGAATATCACATTTTATCCTTTTCTTCTCCTCCGTCAGATGGTTTAAAGTTTCCTCCTTTGCCAGTGACCTACAATTGTAAGTACACACAGCGAGGATTGTCCTTTTCCATGTTGGCCTAGCACCTGACATTTTTAGCAACGTCTTGTCGCTCAATTTCTGCTTCGCCACCATAGAACGTGCATTTACTCGTGTCGTTTTAGCCGTTAACTTCAAGCCATCCCACTGGCTAGGTGGGCAGGCATGCGTACCTCCTCAAGCTTAGCTAGCCTTCAACCTCTAAGGAGAAGGAAAAGCGCTCTTTCTTCTGAGAGAGCAACCCTCCTCCCTGGATTGGATAGTCTGACACCTTTGTAGCATGGTAAAACCTACCAGGGCATACGCCCTTCTACCATAGCTGTCAGACGGCCAGGGTCACCGCTGCACCACGTTGAGGCGCTGAGGTAGGATTTTGCAGCAGTACTATAATACTTTTGCAGTACTATAATACTTTATTATAGTATAGAAATACATTTATATAAAGGTGATATCAGACAAATATAATGTAGGTTTTTTGTTCAACAGAGAATTGAAACATAATTGGGTTCTCAGACATCTCCCTCTGCCCCTTTTATATCAGCCAAAACAAATTGGCACCAAACCCTGACAGGGGAACCCCATCATCCCTGAATAATTTTGGTGCCCCATATTGCGAAATTGCCAAACCTCTTATGACCCTAAGGAATTTGACCACCACCTTCACATCCTCCTTGCCTTGTCCACATGGGTGGTGCCCCACTACTCTCTGCCAGACCCTGTGTTAATGCATGTCCAACCACACAATTTTTATTTTCTCCTGGAAAAATTGAAGGATCAGCCTTAAGTCCCCCTTTGCCCTTAGCATTAATTCAACCCCTTTATACATTCCCAAATAGTGTTTTCCAAGGTGCCCCACCATTATATTGGTGACCGCTGATGGGACTCCCACAGCGTACAGCAATGGCATCAGATGGTCCAACAACATGCTTCTCCTTCCACGCCAACTCAGGCTTGCCCCGTCCCTGGACCCTGGTTGCCAATCATCAAGGCCACTAAGATGTCTGCGTATATGCATAAAAAATAATCCTGTCCCACAGATGCACACCACCATTTCCATGGCCGGTCTTTCAACGTCTGGAATGAAATCATAACACATTAATTTTGACTCACCATCCTGTCGCGTTGCTAAATGTTGCAACATGAAAGGTATGCCAAATAGGGTAATGGTTTGACCCAACTCAGTATCTATCACCTGTAAGACCCTCCCGCCTCTGAATCACTGGAAGGATGACTGATCACTGAGGAAATGAAATAGAAGAAAGATTTATTAAACAAAAGATAGTACAACAAATAACTTAGTGGTTGAACTTGGAACAGCGGGCATTGAGCCGGACCCAATTACCCCTTACAAATATGGGTGACTAACAAAGATGATACTATACTTGCAGATGGACCTCTGGACATGGACAGGCTGCGTGACTGCAACATCGGATCCCAGACTGCCTACTGCCTAGGTAATGGTCAGCAAGAGGAACACAGAATCTGGATGAACGGAGCTACGGAGCACCTTGGATGGAGATCAGGTAAGCTCTTCTGATGGTACCTTGCCTCTCGAAGCGCGCAACTCATGGGCTGCCTCTCAGAAGGACAGCCCCGCTTCAGGTGTGTTCTCCCCTTGTATAGTATCTCCCTCAGCCATACCACATGACCTAGACCCAGTGTTCTTCCCACTCTTTTACACCAAATGACATAAAACACCTTACAACCCAAGGTCGCACACACGTATTTAATGCTTCTGAATGCCAATGCCTGATTGCTCAAATTGCTTCTACTCCCATACCCAGCTGTACTGCTGCTGTTGTGGTCCCAATTCCAAATGAGTGGGAACCAAATTCCATGGTGCAGAACCAGGCTCACCACCTTCCTGGAGGATAACAGATTCTCCTTGTCCTCCTTAATCTCTCGTTGGCCATCTCAAGTTTAATATCCCTGCTTGTCCCTGCCAGTGTACATCCATGCAGTTCCAAGTTCCCTCCAGCAGAGCCCCTACAGAACCCAGGAACTAGCTTGCTGATTCCAAAAGCACCAAAAATTACTATCAAGAATACTTCTCTGAACAAGATCATTGAGATCCCTGAGAATGTTAACCATGACGGGAAGACAGGACTCCTCCATGGAGCTGTTGGAATGCAACCACCCTGCCAGAAACCTTTGAGTTAAAACTGCTGTGTGGATATGGATAACCATTTAGTCTACTGATGAATGTAGCAGCTGGGAGGCGATTCAAGATTGTCGAGGATGCCAGTTCACAGGCTGCCAGCGTCACTATGTACCACAGCACCCGCTCCTCCATAATGGGCCATTTGGTGACCGTCCTTCCCACTCCTGAAATCGTATTAGTTAATTAAAATTTGTCTCATAGGTCTGCCATGTGTGCACAGCCAGCTGATCTCCGCACTACACTGATAACCATCCAACCCCAACATTCCATAGTGCTAGCAGCATCCACTCAGGTTCTTGGCTGGCTCCTGGTGCCAGCTCCCGAAACCTGAGCATCTGAAAGTGACACAAGGTATCTGCTCTGTGAGTAATAACCCTGGAAAATGTGATAAAGTAATTGATATTCTCCTGGAGCCTATTAGAGGACCAAGCCTTGGGGCGGGGTTGGGGGGTGGAACCAGCAAGTTCTGTACAGACCATTGTGTGAATGGCTCTGTCATGCTGCCTTCAATTCATTCCTGTGGAATCATTTTCTTTACAACATAGATCATCCATGCTCATGACCTCAAAAATATTGTTTTGATATTACAGTTCTCCTAGTCCCCTTAAAGAGGATCCGAAGCCCCACAGTAATCTACCCCCATCTGCTTTGTTAGGGTAATCCCACATGAGCACCCTTAACACCGCCAGCTCAACAGGAAATGATGCCCTTGCTAAACCTTGGGGGTGGTACTTGATTTAACCCCCATCCTGTTTCCCCCTGGGACCCTTTCCTCCCCACTTTGGCATGAACATGCTATATGAACCCCCAAAAGTATTTCACAAAATATTCCTGCCTTTACGGATGCTGTGAAAAATAACCGCTATAATTAAATGCCCATCAGATATTGTTATGTGACTCCAGTCTCTATCAGTGCATGCACCAGGTCCCCACTGCATCAGCCACTCTAACCATAGTGTATAATACTCCCCACTGCATCAGCCACTCTAACCATAGTGTATAATGCAGTATGTCCCATCAGATCCCCATTTGTTCTGCTGCCCACAATGTAAACTTCTCATCATAATTATACCACGAAATGCCCTTGAATTTACAGTGTGCCAATCTGATTATATCCACCCATTTAAACCAGCTTCTCTATAGGTAAGCCTTTGCTATAACCTTGCATATCTGAGGAAGGCAGCTTTCCAATTTTCCCCATGTTCTATATACCCGTAGCCGCTCGGCATCTCTCTGTTCTGCTTGCCCTGATCCAACTTAATGTCCATCAACACCTCCCCGTGCAACAGTAATAATATATCCATGTATTCACCTCTTGGGATTGTAACTGAGAAGGTGAACTCCCATAGGGTCAGGCACCCCAGCACAGCTTTATTTGGGACTGACTGTTGGCGCATCTTCATTGCCTTGTAGTCTCCTAGCTTTCCCGGGGGCAGAACTTGACAGTGTAAGAGCAGAATGGTTCCCAGTGTTCACCTTCCCATTGAGGGCTCCCACACCAGCGCAGGAGGTCTGCCCCCACCTGTCTATTGTCTATGTTCCCAACTTGTGCCCCCCTTATGCATCCGTTGCCACCCAGCCAGAACCCTCACCTGTGGGTGCCCTAAGCTGTTGCAACAACTTGGAGTAGCTGTGCAAAACCATGAGCCTCCCTACCGGGGTGTATGCCCCCAAGACGAATCTGATACTGCTTCTATGGCTCCCAATCCATGTCCATGCCCATTTAATACCCCACTAGGTCCATACCCATATTCACCATGAAAAGCCTCAGAGACACAAAAAGTGCCTGGGCCCTGCACCTCCTCACAGTCCCTGCAATCCAAAGCTGTTGACACATTATGCAGTACTGACCCACTTGCACCTCATGACCCTGTAGCCTCTGCCTGATGCAACCTCCATCTGTTGGTGCTCCAATGCATCCCTCCGATCAGTGTCACACTCATGTCCTGTAATCAGCTGAGACAAACGTCAAATCTCTGGGTGACCTAGACACTTTGGAAGCCCCAAATTCTGTGAAGACAACCTCAAAACAACAGTCCTGACCACCTGTCTCAAATTCCTGCTGACTATCCCTCCCAGCAAATGCAGCCCACTCATCTGTGTGGGTGTTTGCTTCCCCTGGAGTCCTCCAAGCCATAACCTAGGGGGCTGCCTTTGGTAACCCAACATACTCCTGGGCCCACCAGCCTGTGTCCCATTATCAGCCCCATGCTCCAGTTACGAGGCTCCTACCCCAGCGTCCCACTGACCCATACAGCCCCACTCCATCTGCCCTGTAAAGCATTTGAATCCTCCCCATCCCTGTTTCCCCAGTGGTAGTGCTGAGTCTGACAGACCCTAGTTCTCCCCTGCCCACTGCAGGAAAAAACCTGAAACCCAGTACCCTACACCTATTCCCACAGCTTGGTTGCTATTGGAAGGGGAGACGGCACTGCTTACTGTCTTCTTCATCCTTCTCCCTGTACCCAGGGATAATATGCCACTCCAAGCTGAATAACTAGGTAAATCCCCCTCTTTTTCTGCCACCATGAATCTGCGCCTGCCTTTCTCTCTCCCGGGACTAAGGGAAATGGATGAGGGGAGGTCTTCCTCTCCCTCTCACTGCTCACTAGGGTTGCACCAAACTGAACACCCCTGCCCTTCTCTGAGGCCCTATCCCCACTCAATCCAGTCCCCCTCCCTCCGTCGCTCACTCTCCCCACCCTCACTCACTTTCACTGGGCTGGGGCAGGGGCTTGGGGTGCAGGAGGGGGTGAGGGTTCCGGCTGGGAGTGCAGGCTCTGGGGTGGAGTTGGGGATGAGGGGTTTGGGGTGCAGGGTGGGACACCAGGCTGAGGCCAAGGGGTTTGGAATGCGGGAGGGGCTCCGGGCTGGGGCAGGGGTTTGGGGTGCAGGAGGGAGTGAGGGCTCTGGCTCTGGGGTGGGCTCTGGGGTGGGGTTGGGGATGAGCGGTTTGGGGTTCAGGAGGGGGCTCCAAGCAGGGATGAAGGGGTTTGGAGTGTGGGAGGAGGTGTGGGATGTGGGCTCTGGGAGGGAGTTTGGGTGCAGGAGGGGGTTCCAACCTGGGGCAGGGGGTTGCGGTATGGGCTCCGGCTGGGCACCGCTGACCTCAGGTAGTTACCAGTCAGTGGTGCAGCAAAGCTAAGGCAGGCTCTCTGTCTGACCTGGCTCTGCTCCCGGAAGCAGCTGGCATGTCTGGCCCCAAGGCAAAGGTGCGGTGGCTCCGTGCAGCGTGCACTGCTCACACCTGCAGGCTCTGCCCCCGCAGCTCAGAGCAGGCCAGAGCCTCCCTGACCCCAGCACCTAGGGACTGCTGGAACATGTCCCACTTCTGGGAGCTGTGTTGAGCCAGAGCAGGTAGTGAGCCTGCCTTAGCCCCACTGTCCCACCAACCAGATATTTAACGGGCCGCTCAGTGGTGCTGACCACAGCCGCCAGGGTCCCTTTTCAACCAGGCATTCCGGTCGAAAACCGGATGCCTAGCAATCCTCTTGCTCCCGTCATGCATCCATGTGGAGCCAAGCTGAGTTGTGCGCTGGAGGTAACTCTCCCCTGCTGCTGCCTTAGCCTGCTCCCTGTAAAAGGGAGCTTCACACACTCATCCACCCATTCGGTTCCCAGGAGATGAGTCAGTGTTGCCAGGCAGCCCTTGTCCCCTTTTGCAGCAGTTTGACCTCTCCTCCTTCCAGCAATGAAGCTCTCATTCGACCAGCCAAACAAATTCCCCCACACTTAAAGGTGCAGTGTGGTCATTTTGACAAACTACCCATTTCCAGACTAATTTTGAAAAATGTTTGAAATTGACAAAATGCATAAGTGCATGAGTATTCACTGTGAAGTAACTGTTAAGTTCACATCTGTTCTGAGAGATAGAATGAACAGAGGACATTTGGTGGACAATTAAATCTCTCTTTACCCTCTTCTTATGAAACCAAAACAAACAAAAAATTCTAGCTATCTCAGAGTTCAAAAATTCTGCACATTAGTGTTCAAATGGCTCTGTGCATGACATGTGGGAAGATGATATAAATCTGTGACCATGGTGTACACACACTGTCTGTCACCACATACAACAGCTGTTTTCATTTCGTTTCTCACACAGGCCCACAAATATTTTTTTGCGGGCAAAGGAAAGATTCAAATTCACAACTTGTGGCACTTAGGGATGAATTTATACCTTATGACCGTCCTGCCTATTTTTTTTCTAGTGAAGTAGAGAAACAACTGAACAAAATAAAATGCATCTAGTTATCATTAGGGAGTTTGTATTTGAAAGTAATAATCTAATTGAATTAGAAATGTTTAGTGTTAAATACAAAATATAGGGGAAAACACAGTGATTTTCTTGTACAAAAATGAGCACTTTAATATCGAGGATACCTTCATTGACAAATAGTAATCAACTGTACAAAAGTTGAAACTGGCTATATTAACTTTGCCTCTGGAAAGCAAAAGGAAAGGTCAGCATTTTAATGAATTGGTTTGATTGGACCGGCTAACCTAATGCAAAGAACAAGGAATTGCAGTTAATTGGATTATCCCTAGAGAGAGTGAATTTTAGCTGAGTTAGCAACTAGTTGGACAGGAGGCCTGGAGGATGGAAGCAGCATGGAACATGTTGATTGGCAATTACTGTCAGTGAGGCCCAAAGGTACTGTTCAAGCAAATTTGCTAAAATAGATAGTGCAGGCATGCTTAATTACCTGGGACGCAATTCAGAAAAGTTACTGGTGGCTGTTTAGTCCCCAAAGTACCATATGGTGAGAATACTAGTCATAGTATTCAGAGATTCCAAGGCCAGAAAGACCCATTGTGATCATTTAGTCTGACCTCCTGTATAACAGACCAAAGAACTTCCCCAAAAATAGTTCCAAGAGCATATATTTTAGAAAACATCCAAGCTTGATTTAAAAATGGTCCATAATGGAGAATTCAGCATGTCCATTTTCTTTCAGTTCATTATTAAAAATGTGAAATAGCATAAGGCCAAGAACCTGTTTGATGAGATGATGATGATTCCCCATTTACAATTATATTATAATACCTATCTGTTTGCCAGCTTTTAATCCATTTAATGTGTCATGTTAATTTTATATTGTTCTAGTTTTTTAATCAAAATGTCATGCAGTACCAAGTCAAATGCCTTACAGAAATCCAAGTACATCAACACTATTATCTTTATCTACCAAACTTTTAATCTCATCAATAAAGGAAACCAAGTTAGTTTGCCAGGATCTAGTTTCCATTAAACCATGGTGATTAGCATTAATGATATTGCCCTCCTATAATTCTTTATTAATTGAGTCACATATCAGCCACTCCACTATTTTACCTGGGATAGATGTCAGGCTGACAGGTCTATAATTACCTGGTGTGGGCTGGTGTGTTGGTGCAACAGTGCCCTGTCTGACCAGGTGGAGCCTTGCACCTGAATTCACTGGGGCTGTCAGTTAGTTCCAAGTGTTCAGGGGATTTGAAAACCCCTCTTTGTTCTGACATCACTCAGGGTAACCCAGGCTCACTCACTCCACTGGATTCCAGCTCAGGGCCCTTCAACTAGACAGACAGAATCAAGACTCGAGAACTCTGGCTGTGCCCTGAATTCCTTCCTACCTCCCCTCTATCATAAGCAGGGTCTGGAGCAGAAAGAAACAGGCAGGCGGGCAGCGGTGTTCTTCAGACAGCTCTGGCTTCCTGGTTTATATACGGGTAGTGCCAATCAGTGGGCTGTGAGGGGCCGCCATTCAGGCCCTGTAAGGCAATACTTCCTGTGGAGCCTAGCTTTGGAGTGTCTTGTTAGGGATACCTAGCCTAAGCTTCTAGAAGTGATATGGAGGAATCAGTAATCTAGCACACCCATGGCTCCCAGTTCTAGCTCTCTGCAGTCTCTTACACTGTAAGGTGAGGCCGCTAATAAGCATTGGCTGATTGTACCACTGTTAACCCTTTGGCTAGTGGGTTAGCATGGGGTATGTGTACGCCATGACAGACCTCTCACCTTTGGACAGGAGCATTTTCTGAGAAAACAGTGCTCCTCACTTCTCTGAAGAAGGAATCTACATCCTTATTTTGATAGCTGGTGTGGAGAGGAAATATGGTTGTAGGCTGAGGTACCACCTCATTACTCTTGTATCTGTCTTCTTCATGTAGTTCAGCAATTTTAGTGGGTTGTGGTCAGTCAACAACGTCAAGTGGTTGCCTAATAGATAATATCTTAGTGTCTCAAAAGACCATTTCACCACAAGACACTACTTTTCAATCGTGTATCCTTTCTCTCATGGAAATAATTTATGGCTTTAGTATAACACTGTGGGGTTTTCGATGTTATATTCTTGGGATAGTACTGTGCCTATGCTAATTTCAGAGGCGTCTGTCTGGAGTATGAAGGCCTTCTCTAAGTCTGAGGTTCATAGTACTGGTTAGCTGCACAGAATCTTAGATCTTTTGGAAAGCCTCATGGCATTCGGTAGTTCACTTCACTTTTAAGGCCCAAGTTATTTCAGTCAGGGGTGCCACCACATTGAGAATATAGGGACACATTTTCTGTAATAGCTGGTTAGGCCCAAAAAGAACCAGAGATGTGTTTTGGTCTCAGGGGTTGGACAGTCCCACAAAGCTTGTACTTTGTTGATTAGGGGTTTGATCATCTTGCCCCAAGCAGGTATCCCAGATATTGTGTCTCCTTTTTCCTGATCATGCACTTAACAGAGTTTGCTGTGAACCCAGCAGCCTTTAAGGAACATAGTAACACAATCACCTTCTGTACGTGCGTCTCCCAGTTCTGACTGAAAATCACCACATAGTCTACATAAGTGGCCACATAATCATTATGCAGACTCAGGAGCTCATGTAGGCATTGAAAGTGGCTACCGCATCATATAAACTGAAAGTCATGGCTCTGGATTAGAAGAACCCCCATGGTGTGGAGAAAAGTCTTTTCCCAAGATGCTCTTATAGGGAGGATCTGTCAGTACCCGCTGGTCAGAGCTAAGGTTGATGTATACTTTGCTTGTCCTAGAATTGTTTTCCAGATGTACTTTCAAGTCGGGGACTGAGAATCCTATCTGTGGTCCTTACTCTGGTTCATAGGGTTATGATGCTACTAGGAGTTTTTCTCTAGCTGTCCTTGCTTTTAACAAATTAATGTGCTAGATCTGTTTTTCCTTTTTCCAATCTGGCTGGCAGACTTCATAATTGATTAAACTGACCCAGCAGATAATCACATATGGGCCTGCCATCAGTTTTGACTTGGAACTGGGTTATAATACTAAGACACGGTAGCTCAGTACAAACTCTCTTTAGTCTGCCCCCCTTACTGTAGTTCTGCTCCTGGGCCACTTGAGACTTTTATAAGTTTTGTTTAGTGAACTCTCCCTGAGCCCCCAGGAAATCCCTTAGCTGTAGAACATACTACATTGTGCAGGGCATCGTGTTAGCCTGTTCTTTCCAGTCATCCTTCACAAGTTTGAGTATTCTCCTATGTTATCATCCATAAAGGAGTTTGAAAGGTGAGAAGCTTATCGGGGATTGCAGGGCTTCTTGTACAGCGAAGTGGAGGAGGGGACAGGAGTGCCTTCCAGTGCCAGAGGTCAATATTGACGAAGCACTTGAGCAGCCCCTTCAGCGTACGGCTGAAGCATTCAACCAAGTCATCGATCTGTGGGTAATATAGAGAGGTGCACAAGTTCTTGATTCATAGTAAACTGCACACCTCCTTCATCAGCTTGCAGGTGAAATTTGTACTTTAATCCATCAGGATCTCCTTGGGTAGACCTACCCTCACAAATATTTTTAACAACTCTGTTGCTATCACTGGGGATGTAGTGGCTCTTAAGGAACTGCCTTGGTGTAGCAGGTGGCATAGTCAACGACAACAAATATGTACTGGGAGCTTGCAGAGCTCTTCTCTATGGGTCCTACAAGGTGTACACCTATCTGCTCAAATCAGACTTCAACCAGTGGAAGGGGAACCAACGGAACTGGTTGTACCCATCTAATCATTGGCAGTCAGGGCAGGATGCACAATATTTTTTTTTACTTCTTTGTGAATTCCCATTCAAAAGAATCATAGAATCATAGAATCTCAGGGTTGGAAGGGACCTCAGGAGGTCATCTAGTCCAACCCCCTGCTCAAAGCAGGACCAAACCCAACTAAATCATCCCAGCCAGGGCTTTGTCAAGACTGACCTTAAAAACCAATAAGGAAGGAGATTCCACCACCTCCCTAGGTAACCCATTCCAGTGCTTCACCACCCTACTAGTGAAAAAGTTTTTCCTAATATCCAACCTAAACCTCCCCCTCTGCAACTTGAGACCATTACTCCTTGTTCTGTCATCTTCGACCACTGAGAACAGTCTAGATCCATCCTCTTTGGAACCCCCTTTCAGGTAGTTGAAAGCAGCTATCAAATCCCCCCCCATTCTTCTCTTCTGCAGGCTAAACAATCCCAGTTCCCTCAGCCTCTCCTCACAAGTCATGTGCTCCAGTCCCCTAATCATTTTTGTTGCCCTCCGCTGGACTCTTTCCAATTTATCCACATCCTTCTTGTAGTGTGGGGCCCAAAACTGGACACAGTACTCCAAATGAGGCCTCACCAGTGCCGAATAGAGGGGAATAATCACGTCCCTTGATCTGCTGGAAATGCCCCTACTTATACAACCCATAAGCAGATTAACGGACGGGCAAGGGTTTTCTCCCAGCTCAGGTCGCCTGCCATTGGTACCTCATGGGCTATCTTGAGTATTTTCTACCTGAATATGCGGGGTACAAGGAATTATGTATATTGTTTCCTCTCCAGGTTACCTTGTGCCAGGTGATAGCTCGAAACAAGGACAGTTCAGGCCTCACCATTTCTCTGTCTATGACAGCTATGCCTTCTTCATAGACCCTATATAAAGTGATATATCATATATTTTGTTACAGGATTTATGGCTTATTAAAACAATCTATAACCCACTATAACAACCACCCCCCAGCTGCTTTGTCCCCCCCGCCCCATTCCTTTCCCCACTATGACTGAAGGGGTAACAGACCACTTCATCTTGAATGGTCCCTTGAAATATATATTAACTGCAATTGAAATTTGCAAAGGAGACACCGTGAATGTGAAACGAAGTACCAGAAAACATAAAATAAATTGAAAATAAAATACAAGCAGGTACAACATACCTGAGATCAGAACCTGTGACTTTTATTATGAAAAACTTGCTCAAAACACATACACAATACGGACTAGAAAAGCATGTTTGGGAACCCAATTAGGTCAATTAAAATATTTTTCAGATGATCATGATGAGAATAAAAAATATGCTGGGTACCTGTTGTGACTGGGGTCCTAGTTTGGAGCCAGCTGTGGTCACTCAGTTACGGTGAACTGCAAAGAAAGGGGCAGACAATCCCCATAAAACTGGTGGATATTCCAATACTTAGATTTACCAAGCCAATATAAAACAGCTTCTTTATTACCTTACTGGTTACTCAGAATTCCAAACAACACAGTACCCTTAAAGCGATCCAGCCTCAGGCTTCCATCCAGGTATCCACGTCAAATATGATGAGCATTTCTGTAAATCTTATTTCATCATATAAAAGAAAAGGTTCTACCAATCTCAAAGGATAGGACATATTACCTCCCAGGTTATTGAATATTCCAGATCTTACCCAAATACACGCTAGAGCCAATTCTTATTAACTAAACTAGACTTTATTAAAAAACAAAAGAGAGAGTGGTTAAAAGATCAACATACATACAGACATGAGTTCAATTCATAGAAGAGATGGTGAGCTTTTTAGTTGCAAAGAATTATTTTAGAAATAGTTCATATGTTATAGTCCAATGTCCAAATATCATATTCAGGATGTACAAGAATAACTGGGACCTCAGTCTTGTGACTCAAACTTCCCCTGATGAAGCCTAAGTAGATCTGAGATGACAGAATCAGGACCCAAGGATCTTTTATACAATTTCATGTCTTTTGACAAGTTGGAGTTCAAAAGGTAATTAGCATGACTTTGAAGGAGGTCCATCACTGGTACTTAGCTACAGAATTAACATAAGAATTAACATCCCACGCTACAGGAAGGATGTGGATAAATTGGAAAGAGTCCAACGGAGGGCAACAAAAATGATTAGGGGGCTGGAGCACATGACTTGTGAGGAGAAGCTGAGGGAACTGGGATTGTTTAGCCTGCAGAAGAGAAGAATAAGGGGGGATTTGATAGCTGCTTTCAGCTACCTAAAAGGGGGTTCCAGAGAGGATGGATCTAGACTGTTCTCAGTGGTCAAAGATGACAGAACAAGGAGTAATGGTCTCAAGTTGCAGAGGGGGAGGTTTAGGTTGGATATTAGGAAAAACTTTTTCACTAGTAGGGTGGTGAAGCACTGGAATGGGTTACCTAGGGAGGTGGTGGAATCTCCTTCCTTAGAGGTTTTTAAGGTCAGTCTTGACAAAGCCCTGGCTGGGATGATCTAATTGGGTTTGGTCCTGCTTTGAGCAGGGGGTTGTACTAGATGACCTCCTGAGGTCCCTTCCAACCCTGAGATTCTATGATTCTATGATTCTATGATAAGGCAATTTGCTTGCTCCTCCACCATTCACAGATTATTTGCTGTACATTATTATTTTACTAAACATTTCAAAGAGAGATAAATATAGAGATATCCCATGATTACAATTCATTTAAATAATAGGATGTTCTTTTGACCTCTGAATTATCAGAATACAGCATAGACAAGGACTGTTGATTACATTTGTGATACAGGAGGGCCAGGGAGCAGTGGTAGAGTGTGAGAGGGGAAATATATAAACCCTAGGCTAATTAGGGCGTGGTTCCCTGTATACTAGGGGGTGGGCTACAGGTTAATTGGAGCAACTGCAGTCAATTAAGGCCCTGTCAGGAAACCAATAAAACCCCCTGCTTCAGGCAGACAGGGAGCAGGAGGTAGGAGAGAGGACTGGAGCTTGTAGGTATGCTGTGAGACTTGAACAATCAGAGAACCGAAGTAACGGAGACCCTGCCCCAGCAGGGAAGGGAGACTCCCTTTCACAGACTCCCTTTCCTAAGGACTGAAGGTACCCCACCCAAGGGGGAAGAGGGTAAGAACCCACAGGGGTTGAGAGGGGCTGGGGCTCAGAGTGAGGAGCAAACCCAGACCCCTCTCCCGCTTCTCTCCTTTACCACTTTCCTGGGCCACTAGCAAGACCCTCGGTGCCCCAAGTGCAGGGGCCAGGGGTGGCATCTTAGCCCCCCCCCCCAAGAAAAGCGCAGAACCCGCCATACTAACATCGGCTATCGTCATACATTGTTGACCCTACTCATACATATGTAAATACACAAAACCACAAACATTATCTCCCCACATGTCTTTTGAGGGTTATTTATTTTACAGGATGTTTAATCCTTTCTAGCCATGCATCACACTTGTAATTAAGCTAAGAAACTATGCTGGATACAATGGGTCTTCTTACCTTGAGTGTCAGGACCAGTTTGTGTGCAGTGGCTTCTAGGCTTCTTGCCACCAGCATAAAACAACACCTAGAAATCCAAAGCTTCCATAAACTGCTCCTTGCGGCCATCAATATCTGTTCAGGTTTCTGTAAATTGTAAAGGCCCCATGCAAAAATGCACAAGGATAAAAGAGGGCAAAGGTGGTTTAAAGACAATCCTGTGCTGGGCTGTGTTGTTCTTCTCAGCAGCCCAATATTTAAATATTAAAGCAGTCCCCTCTTTTTTGTTTCAAAATTTTTAGAGGTTATAGTTATGCAATGATAGCGTCTGGCTATCCATCAATATTCCTACAAGTTGATAAGAAATTTGGCTTTGAACAGACTGCTAATCTCTGACTTTCTTTTCCTTTTTAAAGGACCCCATTGACAAGAAATGAGATTGAAATGAGACTTTGTGAATTTGGAAGCTGGTCAAGAGTATGGTTTAATTTACTACCACTAGCAGTTATACAAATATTTCTCACTCACTTGTAGCACCAGCAAGTTGCCTACAGGAAGTTGAAGTGACTATTTATCTTTTCTTTCCCTTGTGTTTTTCTTGACCCTTGAGGTAACTTAAATTTCCAGGATCAAATTCTGCCCTCAGATATAGACACACACTGGTCACAGACTTCAGTGAAATTTACATGTATCTGAACTCAGATTTCTACCCCAGCCTAAGAAATCATAGGGACAATAGATGTGAAAATGATCTGATTTTCACTTGGTTCTGGCTGACTGTCTCTGAACATCCTGCCCCATTTCAGTTTGGGAACCTGACCAACTAGCAAGTTTGTCCCAGAAAAAAACACCTGAAACACAAAGTGAATCATGACTCAAAACTTGGAAAGGAGGAAACCTGGAAGATTGATACTGAACTATTTAATGAGGGATTGACAAAGCAACTGTGATTAGAAAAAGGAAAAAAAAACAATGACATAGAGGATGATTAATTCAACTATATAGTCATGAATTATTTAGCAGCCTGGATACTTTAGCTCTCAGGACTATGGTTGCCTGCCCAGTTTTTATTTTTGCACTACCAGAAGCTTTCCATTTCTTGCTGTCCACTAGCTGGTATTATTTATTTTTGTTCACTTTTAAAAGCCAGTTGGAAAACTCCATGCACACTCTTTTCTGCCTATTTCAAGCATACAGAGCTAGAGGTAAAAGAAAGGTCCTGATTGATATAAAACTTACAGAAGATGGAAAATTTAAAGTAACTTTTGGCTTGAATTTAAGAATAAATGTTGCAGAATGAGTAGCAGTTTAATGTACAGAAAGTTTCTTGCAAACAAAATCAATGCCATTTTAGAACCTTATACTGGTGTGGACAACAAGGCAAGTACTACAAACTCATTTCTGAGAACATTCACTTGCAATTAAATATGAAATCACTGTGGCTGGACTGAACTTCTTCGTGTGCTCTTTCCAGAAACTTTCAAATAATTAAGCTTTTTGTACTTACACAAGCACTTGCTGAAAGTAAATTTTAGGTCTGCGTTCTCAGGTGCCCAATTTTTAAACTCACACATGAATATTTGCTTCAAGGGAATGTGAAAGGGGGCTTAGATTGGCACGGTAAGGGAGCATTGTTCCCAAAATCCCATATCACACACACAGAGCGTCCGAATATATGAGAAGGAACCTAAGGGTATGTCATTATTAGCAACTGTACATTAGTCCACGCGAAAGTTTATGCCATAAATTCCCTAATGACCACACTTAAACCCCTGAAACATGTCTCAAGGTGACTACAGGGTGACTTGATGGGTATGGGTTAGTACATCCTTTAGCTGTGACACAACCCCATGCCCATGTCAGTTTGCAGTGTAAACAGGGATAAGGGCTGTGTTCCAGGTCTTGAGTTTCAATAGCATTCCAGCCCATTCCCACAATGCACTGAACTTTTTTCTTCCTGACCCTTACACAATCTTGTCCCTCTGTGCATTTCTCATTTCTGGCAGTCAGGAAGTGATAGTCCCTTCCAAGACCATGCAGACCCAGCAAGGGTGGGTCAAAGGGCTCCAGTTGAGGAAGGGAACACAGCTGCAGAAAATATAGTTGGCTATCTATGGAAAAGTTAATTACAACAGTCTTTTGTCCCTTGGGAGTTTACAGTTTCAGTGCTTCTCCCATCCCCTGATCTTCCTATCCCCTTGCAAACTGGAGCTGCATGGAAGTGTGTGTTGGGGGGGAGGTTTCAAGGAAAGAAGGTCCCAAATGGGGAAGGGAAGAGAACACAATTGTAGAAAATTTACAATTGGTTGTCTAAGGAAAAGTTAGGTATAGTTGTCTTCGGTCCCTTAGAAGATTAAAGAGTCTTTACAGTCTCTGTCCCTGGTTCTCATGGAAGGTCATTGTCCCGTCATTCATGCCTTCTCATAAGGGGAAGAGACAAATCGTGGGCAGCATTCTCTGTTGTGAACAGTTATTTTAGTAAAATACATTGTTCTGATTTAGAAGTCTTTCCATTAAACCTTCTATCGTATTCTTTTAATAAAAAATTGTCTTTGTTTAACTGTTTGTTGGTCCTCCTTACTAATGATGAATGAAGGTGGTTTTTTTCAGAATGGGCTGCAAGCTTCCTACCTCATGTAATGGCATGGTGTGTAAAAATCTGGTTCCAGCATAGTGCAAATAATGTTGAGCTTTTCCTCTTCCTCCTCCTCCTCCTCCTCCTCCTCCCCCACCCAACAGGCTCAGAAATATCTTTCAGATACAAGGAATGGAAAGTGCAGTGTTTGTGCTATGTTTATTAGAAAGCACCACTATTTTGCAACATGGCAGATGCCTAAAACACACGAAAGAGGTCAATCAGTCTCTTAAGGGCTTTATTAAACGTATTGAAAATCAAAACCAAAGAACAATAAAAGAAAGAGTGAAAATACTGGCTGTCATAAATATAAAGGGAAGGGGGAGAAGGTCTGATGCAGTGCTATGAAATCCTCTTACCAGTAAAGGGTTAAGAAATGCAGGTAGCCAGGCTGACACCTGACTGGGCTGGCATCTGACCAATAAGGGGACAAGATACTTTCAAATCTTGGGAGGGGGGAAGGTTTTGTGTGTGGCTCTTTGTCTGAGTCAGTGTGATCTTGGGAGATGAAAAGGACCTGCAGAAAATCAATCTCCTCCAAAACCAGCCTCATCAAACCTTACATATTTCAAGTAAGTTAGTCAGCATTGCGAATAGGTTTTATTTGTTTTGCTTGGTGAGCTTTCCCTGTGTTAGAGGGAGGGGTTATTCCTGTTTTTTCTGTAACTTTAAGGTTTTGTCCAGAGGGGGAATCCTTCTGAGTTTGGAAATTGCGTACCCTGTAAAATAGTTACCATCCTGATTTTACAGAGATGATTTTAACCTTCTTTGTTTTAATAAAATCCTTCTTTTAAGAAGCTGACTGTTTTCTATGGTTCTAAAACCCCGGGGGGGGGGGGTTTAGATCACTGTGTAACCAATTGGTTAGGAGATTATTCTCAAGCTTCCCAGGAAAGGGGGTGTATGGGCTTGAGAGGGTATTTTGGGGGGAAGGGGAACGTCAAGTGGTTCCTTTCCCAGGTTCCTGTTTAAATCACTTGATGGTGGCAGTGAAAGAAGCATTTCTCAGGGTGCAGGGAATTTTGTACCTTGGGGGTTTTAACCTAAGTTGGTAGACATAAGCTTAGGAGGTTTTTCATGCGGGTCCCCATGTCTGTACCCTAGAGTTCAGAGTGTGGAGGGAACCCTGACACTGGCAATAACAGCATCTGCCAGTACTCTGTTCACAAACACCGGCCCCATCAAAGAAATGTATGCAGTTTCAACCATACTGTGGATTAGTGCTCTGTAACATTTGTTATTTGAACTTAGCACTACTGACAATAAAAATTAAAAACAACAACAACCCAGCAACAAACCCCACAATGACTGTCATTCTGCCTTCTCCAGAGCACAGTCATAAACTCATTACAGAAGTTTAAGTATTCCCCATAAGAGAGGTTTCTTAAGAACCATGAATAATGTAGCCAAAAAGATTGTGCAATGATTGCATAACAACTTGGACACTACCCTTCACAGCACAAACCTAATCACAAGCTGATATCCCAATGGAGGTGCCCTGCTATAATTTTTTTTAATGTGTGCAATGACACAGGAATGAACAGCTAATGGCCTTCAGATGCAAGGAAACAAAACCATCAAAAAGCTGTGTAGCCCCATAAGTATGTACCACCTTTCCCTCGTGCATTTCCAGCAGTTTTACAGGATGTGAAGGTATCCCTTGGCACAAGCAGCTGTTGTCCTCTGCCTCCCTATTGTACCAAAATGTGTGCACATATGGCATCCATGATTTCTCTTCCCCATTGGGAATGAGGACCAGCATGCATGTGGATGGGATCCTACTGCCCGTACAAAGTTTGTAAACCAGACCTGTCCTGAGTCCATTCAGGAAGGAAGCACTCTCCTTTTAACTTCACAAGTATAATGTAGTGCACAGCAGATGACAATTATACAAATGGTGTGTGCCACCTTGACATCTAGATGGGTGAGCAGGCAGCACCAAAGGGCTTTCCTACAAAAGATGAACTCCAAATACATTCTGCAGCTACTTAACTTGTAACTGAATTCCCTTTTTCTGGGGTCACTGATTTCAGGGTACAGTTACATGAGCCTAGTTAGGGGTCAGTGTGTGGGGTCCTCCAAAATAACATTTGGAGAGACCCACCATACAAAACCATATAATTTCTGGGAAATAAAGTCTCTTCTTCCCTGACTTAAATAGAATCTCAATCTCTTCAGCACCCTAGTGTCATGAACCTTTCCAGAGTTTCCCATGTTTGTATTTATGAATCTGCCTTTGTCGTTGTGATGTTCTGTACCTTGGGGGAACACAAAGCACCCCCATGCTCATCCTTATAATATGATTGTGTGGTATCTAATGCAACGTTTGTCATATCGAGTGTCTTCAGATGGCTTATGGTGGACTGAGCATTGTTGTTATAGTAATGTTGTAAATTGTAATTTCATGACTATAATTATGAGGCTGAGAATGTGTCCTCCTGGCTTAAAACAAGCCCAGGAAAAAACTCTCCAAGAGCAGAGAGACAGTTCACACCTCATGAGGGCATGTACGGGACAAATCCAGTCCAGCCTCACAGGAACAAAGGACACTGGCCCCGGGGGATGTGGGGAAAAGCCAAGAGGGAACAAAGAACATGATAAAATGGAGAGACATTTCTGAGGCATCTGACGTCATGCGTCTGATGAAGTGGGTCTTCGCCCACAAAAGCTTATGCTCCAATATATCTGTCTATAAGGTGCCACAAGACTCTTTGTCGCTCTATTATAAGGATGAACATGGGGTGCTGGGTGTTTCTCCAAGGTACAGAACGTCGCACCTCCCCCCCTAGTTTATTGCAAGAGGGTTAATCACTGACTATCTTGAAGGCAGTTTGTGTTATACTTCTTTTGGCATCCAGCCATTCAGGCCATAAGGCAGTGTGCCTCAGTTTCCCCATTCACACACAGAAAACAAGGTTTTTTATGGTTTCTCTGCTGTGATAAGCTTTAAACCTGTTTACAGGTATTAATTGAAAAGTAGCATTGTCATGAGGTTTAACATCTGTGTCAAAATTCTTATCCCTCAAATTTTACATTAATACCATTTTTAAAATCTCAGATGTGTGTTTACAAGTATCTTTATGATACCACACCCTCTGTTCAGATATTCTAGTTTGAGGTTAGTTTGTTCATTACCCATGGTGCCCTTTAACTCTCTCCCATGTAACTTGCTTTTCCTTCCCTCCAGTGTTCCCCTCTGTGTGGGCTCTTAATTTAATCATGGTTCTGGAATTTTGGTGTCTCGGGGTCTGGCAAGATAAGGGTTCAGGGGGATCCTGCACATTGGCTGTCCCTTTGGGGAGTAGTCTCCCAAACCCAGGACTGTACATATGCAGAAAATCTAGCTCCCCTTTTGGGGTTACCCAGTGTTTCCCCCTCCCAGCACTGAGTCCTTCCCTGTCTCCTAGAGGGCTGTGATCTGTGCTCTCTGGGCTACGTGTGTTTACCCTTCGATCAGATGCACCTTTTCCCAGCAGCTTTCCCATAACTACTTTCTGTGTCTCACCAGCGTGGGGAAACACCCCCTTCTCTGTCAGTTGGGTCATTTGTATGATCACAAACTACCACCTGGCAATTTCCTGGTCCCAACTCCTCTGTTATCACAGGCATTGGAGCTGCATCTTGATTTAAAGAGACATCTTTACTTTCCAAAAACATATCAGAAATAGCATCCTGAAAAACTGGAACCTGGATTGGGATACCCTCCACCACCCTTTTCTCTGTCCCAGAGAAGTCAGCTATGTGACTGCTCCCCTCCAGGAGGTCAGTTACACAGTTCCTTCTCAAAACCTGGACCACAGACTGAGTGTCTGGGTGCACAGATGCTGACCCAGCCATCCTCCTAGTGTCCTGGGCATCCTGTCCCTTGTGACTAGTGAGAAGACATTCCTGTACTCCCACTATTCCTTCCCCAGATTCCTCCTCTGGGCCCCCTCCTAAGACACATTTCTCTGTGTTCCCTAGGAAGGGTTCTATTTCTTGTTCATCTGCAAAACTCTGCCAGCTAACAACCTGGACAGTTCTCTCCCTGGCAGGCATTACACCCCCATCCCTTCCTGATGTGGTATTGCCTCCAGCTGCAGTGCAGGAGTTGGTCTCAACCACCATCCCACCTGGAAGCATGTGGCTTCCCCCTGCTGTAGAAGAATCAAGGAGACTCTCTCCCATTCTCTCAGCAGCTCCTAAGACCTTACCCTTTCCCTCGCGGGTTCCAGCATAAAACTCCCTCCTGCAGAAGGCAAATACTTTAACCTGAGCTACACAGAAAACATCATTACCAGGAAGCAAGTCAACTGGGAAGGAGGTGTTCTATTACCCACTCAGTCAAAACACTTCCCAAACCTTCCCAAACCACATGGATTTTAGCTTGTGGTACAAGGAATCTGCTTTTGCCCACCCCCCACAATCTCTGCCATTTGGCCAGGCAACATACTGGCCTTTGGGACCACACTTTGATTAACCAGAGAGATCTGGGCCCCTGTATATCTCTGCCCCAATTACTCCCTGCCATTACTTTGGACAGCCTTAACATGCTCCATATCTGGTTCTTCAGAGGCTAACCTCACAAAACCAACATGATAGGTTTCAATTGCTTGGAGGACAGCAAAACTAACACTTAATAACAAGCTGAACATACACCCTGCTTGCTGTGCCACTGTGACGTTCCCCTGATGTTAGCTGGACTGGTGATCTGCTAGATCACTACAATCCTTGACTCTGGGAGCCAACCTTACCCTGCTCTGCTGTGAGAACCCCCACTCTTGGGCTGTTCACGCACAGCCTCTGGTATGTAAGCTGCTCCTTGGACTGTGCAACCGAATGACACTAGCCAATATCTCCGGTCCCAGACACAATCCTAGGAACCTCCCATCTTGCAGTGTCCAGTTATGCCGCTGGATGCTGCAAGCTTATATAAGTTAGTCAATTTAACAAAGAAACTGATATGTACCAGGCTTGTAATCCCAAGGGGAGTCACTGATATGCTTCTAATCAAACACACTGATTCAGGTAGAATAAACAAACAGATTTATTAACTATAAAGATAGATTTTAAGTGATTATAAGTCAAAACACAACAAGTCGGATTTGGTCAAATGAAATAAAAGCAAAACACATTCCAAGCTGATCTTAACACTTTCAGTGCCCTTACAAACTTCTCACCACAGGCTGGCTGGTTGCCCTTCAGCCAGGCTCTCCCCTTTGATCATCCCTTCAGTTGCTTGGTGGTGGTCATGTCTGTAGATGTAGGTGGAAGAGAGAGGAAGAGCATGGCAAACGTCTCTCCCTATTATCATGTTCTTTCTTCCCTATTGGATCCCTCCCCCTTCAGAGTCAGGTGAGCATTACCTCATCGCAGTCCCAAACTGACTAAAGGAAGGGCAGTGACTCACTCAAGAGTCCAAGAGATCCTTTGTTGTTTCCTAGGCCAGTGTCCTTTGTTCCTGTGAAGGTGGGCTGGGTTTGTCCCATACATGCCGTGATGAGGTGTGAACTGCCCCTCTGCTCTTGGAGAGTTTTTGCCTGGGCTTACTTTAAGCCATGAGGACACATTCTCTGCCTCATAACTGTATACATGAAATCACAACCTATAACATCACTATAACATTATTATAACAACATTGCTCAGTGCATCATGAGCCTTCCGAAGACACCCAGCATGACAAACTTTGCATTAGCTACCACACAATCATACTATAAAGATGAACATGGGGGTGCAGTGGCTCCCTAAGCCTTGCAGAATAACTGAATTGAAATCTTTTCAGCTGACATACTCAGTTACCCCTAGTGATGGGCATACTATTGGGATAAGTGTGCCAACAATGTCCCTGCAGAGTTCAGGAACTCCATCCTCTGAAATACAGCTATTATTTCTGGAATTTTTTATATGGCAACTACCAGTAGGTAAATAACAGTGTTAATTGCTGGACAGAATACGTGGACTCAGGTGTGGGTATGGGGAGCACAGATGGTCATGAACACGATCCACTACTCAGGTATGCATGCAGTTGTAAACATAGCCTAACCTTACACTTTGCATTGAGCAAATAAATGTTATTGTAGCCCAATTTTTATAGGAATGATTCCTCAAGTGTGACCAGTTTACAAGAAAGGAAAATAGCTTACCATAGTCTATAATTATCTAATTCTTCTTATCTGCAACCTCATCCTGAAAGATCTTACTTGTTTATTCAGGACATCCTTGTAATTGTAATAGTTATGCTCATCCAGTCAAGGGACAGGAATGTTACCCAATGATTTATGTGACCAGTCCCAATTATTCAACACAGTTCAAGTATTCGTGTCAAATATTCACAGTGAAGTGTGCAAAGAGCTGGTTGGGAATTTTTGGACCGAATGTATTTTTTTTATCAGAAAATGGCAATTCACTGAAAGTGTTCATGGGAAAGATTAAAGGCTGGAATCAAAATGAAACATTTTGAAATTATTGAAAAAAATCCTTCTGATTGACCCACTCCATTCTTTTTTCTGGAAAATTTCCAAGATTTTGACTTTTCATCCTGATACAGGATGGGAAAATATTTGAAATCTCAAAAGTCTTTGTGAGTTGCAAGATGGAAAAAACATTTTTCACTCAGTTCTAGTTTTGCATGATTCGTCCACTGAGTAGAAAATAAATGCATAATGACATAGGAATTGCCCCCATTGAATCACAGCAGTGGTTTATCTAATCCAGTATCCTGTCTCCAACAATGGCTAAGCTTCAGAGGAAGGTGAAAGAAAGTCTGCAATAAGAAGGGATAATCTCCTCTCTATGAATGTCTCATGCTAATATCTACTATTATAGATAGGCTTAAGACCCAAGCATAAGGTTTCATATCCTACTCCATTGCTATGTTTTAAAATTTGTTCAGTCTGTTCATGGACAATCTGCAAACACAAAAAAGGCTAAATGCACCAAGTAAATTACTGGCTTCAAATTATTCACTGAGTTCTGTTATGTATTTCTATGCTGTGCTAAAGCTGACCCCTCTTTGATGAGCTATTTTACTGTAAAGTGGTTTAATGGTTTTTATGACCAACATATGACCAACAATACTCTGCTACTCTCAGCACTACAGCACCTACAATGAGGACAGGATTTTGTCCTTAGGTTGTAAGTGAGAAAGTATTTATGTAATGAATGCAAAATTAATAGATTTGGAGACTGCTGTTATCAACTCTGATTTTTCTAATTGTTTGAAGGCTTCATATCGTACTTTTACACAATTTCTTATTAGAGCTGGAATTATAACAGAAAAGCTTATCTGATATTACTAGACTATGGTTTGGAATGTTCTTGTAGTACTTCTTCATGATACTGAATATATATTAACATTAGTACATCATTTTTGTAGAACACAAATGCAAGAGGTGACCTTCTCTGCAGGAGGCTAAAGAAATTCTTGATACAGTCTTTCATGGTTACAGGGCTACCTGAACCTTTGACCATTTTCTGGTTGTGGCATTCTATACAAGGTTATGATCTGCTGGAAGTCATTTTTCTATCCATATATGTATATTGTTATTGCATATGAAGTTATGAGAATTGTGTTGTATGATTGTCACTAAAACATACAGTAAATTGGGGAATTAGCCAGATATTAGCCCAGAGAAGGCAGCAAGGAAAGTAACCAATGCCCGGGGAAGGTGTCAAACATCCCATCAACAGTCATTGTCCAGCAAGGGAGCTACAATTCACTTGCATGATGCCACACCAGGGGAACTGCTCAACCTTTCCTGGAGATTCTGCAATGCCCACCAGACATGCTTGGAATTATGTTTCACAAACACACTGATGGAATAAACAGAACGCAGGGGACCATGCTTGGCCTTTCTCCTGCCCCCACCCATACTGCAAGCAACAAGGACATTCTGAAGACTCCAACAGAGGGGACTGGCTCAGGTTTCAATTGTGAAACCTGTGTACTATGAACTGCAATATCCAGTGGGGTGAGAAAAACTGCTTAATCTAGATGTTGCCCAATCTAACAGGGTTGAGAGTTTAGACTGCGTGCTTATATTTTATTTTATTTTGGTAACTAACTCTGACTTTTTGCCCATCATTTATAAACACTTATATGATGATAGGCAAAAAAAAATCTATCTTTTTGTAGTTAATAAATTTGTTTAACTGTTTATCTTTACCAGTGAGTTTGCCTAAAATGTTTGGTAATCTGCTCAGGTTTCCAAAAGCTAGTGTATATCCACTTTTCACTGATGAAGTGGTGAACCAATTAATACATTTGTATCACTTGTCTTGAGCAGTGCAAGATGGTATATTCCTGAGGTACAGTGCTGGGAGCTGGGAGGATTTGGTTCCGGTGCCTTTCTCTGGCTCTCAGAGCATTCATGCAGTCTAGCTGGGTGTGGGGCTCCACATGCTGTTGTGCTGAGTGATCACAGCTCCTGGTGAGGTTTGCTGCTTGTCACTAGCAAAGCATTATGAGAGACAGCCCAGGCTGATGAGTTAACGGGGCACAGCGGTCACACAGTCCCAGGTTGCACCCCGGCGATCCCGTCGCACTGGTCTCTAAGTCCACTTCCTTAGACCTCAAGCCTTGAGTCTTTACCTCTGCTGGGATGGAATTCTGCACTTTTCCCATTCTTAGACTACACCGACACAATGAGCTAGAGGTGTGATTCCCCTGTTTATGTACACATACTTGCACTAGCTTGATGAAAGCTAGTGTGAGTATATGTACACAAGCTGTAGAATCATACCCCTAGTTTATAGTGTAGATATAGCCTTAAACTGGGCCCTGGGCTACAGCAACAGGTCTGACTGAATTTGGACACCTGAGATACTTCCCTTCAGGAGTTAGTGACCACTGGTGTATATAGTGACCAGACAGCCTTTTTAAAACCAAAGTATTGCTTATTTTAACCGCAGGAATGAAGCATTTAGAGAACAAAGATTTCAAAACAACAAAGAGTCTACACACATATCTACCTGTAATGGTGACCTAGGAAGACCTATCTTCTTCAGACAGCCCCAGCAGGTCTTATGTGTCACTCTGGTTCCCCTGGATGACTCCTCTCTATTTTGAGAAAGAATTCCTTTTTAAACAGCTACTCCTTTTGATCTCCAGTGTTCATGGGCCTTTTCTTGTCCTGGCATTATATTTTAATAACTCAGCGTTCGTGGAGAAGTTGATTACCTTGAGTCGTTCTTTTCCCTTCCTGCTTGTTTTTTTCCTATAGATCCCTATTAATCTCAACTAATATATTCACATAATAAACATCACAATAATCAGATCAAAACATAATATTCATGAACTCAATTAACGCATACATTAAATTAATAATTAGTGAATTATTACAGAATATCTCCAATTCCTTCACAGTGACTACACCCAGATAAATTATGGTGTACTAGATGGACCATTGGTATAGCTTCTATGTTATCTCTCCGGTATGTAATTCTGAAAGTCATGCAGGGATGTATTATGTATTGCTTTTGTGTGCCCTTGAAGGAGACTAATGGGGAGACAGATGCTTCCTCCTCCACTCCACAACCACCCTGCATCTCTGTTCCAGGTGTAGGATGTGAGAGCAGGCTCTGTGTGGCATTTACTTCCCCCCTGCATGATAATTGGGAAGAGAGGAAAAAAAGAAGGGGCAGGAAGTGGATAGAATCTTGTCTGCTCTGAAGGTACTGGCCAGCAGAGCTCAGCTGGTCTGACAGGGGTAGAATACAGCACGCTACACCTGACAAGGTCACTCCTGCTCCTACTGAAGCAATATAGTTACACACTGCCCTGCTCACACTGATCTGAGCCCAAAAGTACAACCTGTCCACAGAAAATTAAAGTTTCAACTACAAAAAAGAGGAAAACAACTATAATCTTAATGCTGTGTGGTACCAAGAATAAGGATGCAGAGTGGTTGTTAAATATTAAGATCAACATGGGTGTCTAAAGTTATGGTAAGTTCATATTTGCACACCTAAATAATGACCTGATTTGCAAACTTGCTGAATACCTAGCAGCTCCTATTTAAATCAGTGGGACTTAAGATACATAAATATGATTTTAGGAGCCTACTTTAAACATCCATGTTAGCAAATCTTGGCCCCTAAGACAAAATTATATTCCAGTTTGGTTCTGGTTATTAAAAATTATCTTGAGTTGGCCATAACATAATCTTTTTCTTCAGTCATGAAATTCCAGTTTGAGTCCAGATGGGTAGACTTAGTGGGTATAGCTCTGATGAGATGGATATAAATTTAAGTCATTCTCAACTAGAGCTGGCAGAAAAGAAAAACATTTTTGACAAAAGGACAAATTTTTCAGCAAGATTTGCATTATTTCTCCTCCATCCCATTTTTGATTCCCCTCTATTCTTAACCAGTGTTTGAGAGTTCTGGTTATGTGGCAGGTTAGAACTTGATTCTGGCTTGTCTCAAACTATTGAAGGGTATTTATAGGCAGCTTCTTAAAAGTATTAGGGATGATTCTAATATGTTACAGGCCTTTCCAGCTCACTTTCTGCTACTCATGTCTTCAGTTCACCCACTCTCCACTGAAAGTATGGCATCAGTGATTCTGATTTTTGGTTAAAAAAAAATGTACATATCCTGAAGAAGTTATTGAGATTTTGTCCTTGAGAAATATCTTTTCTGACATCAAAATATGTATAACAAATAGAAGTTATTTGAAAGAGATAGGGAATTTATAATATTAAGCTACATTCTGTAATTTATACAAAGACACATATTAGGGGCAGTGTGGAGGTCAGTGTTCAGTGACTGGAGATAACAGTGGGAATCTTTGAAGGACTCTTCCCCACCTCCCTTGTCAGCTTTATCTCATCTTGAATGCATCATATATTTAGAAAAGAGTTCCTTTATCTTGTTCCCTGGTAGGATCCTCCTTCAAAAGCTTCACAGGAGACATCCAGTCTTTGGACTAGCACAGATGATGGAGGTAACAGAAGCAACACAAGTATAGAGCCTCACACTGAGTGTGTGTGCTTACTGATGGCCTGCTCCTGCTCCCATTGCGGGTAAGGACAAAACTTCATTGATTTCTGTAGTGTGGGATCAGTATTATCCCCTGAGAGAATGACAGATATGAACAGTAGAATGGCAACCAGCAAACATTTAAGGGAAAACATAAAGATTACTAAAATATATGTTAGGGACTGTACACTTTGATTAAATTTGAGTGTAGATTGGACCAATCACTAATAACAGGTTCTTTACTCAGGTGACTACATAAGATTATTATTAAAGTTGACATTGGTGAGTCACACAAATAGAGATATGAAGACTGTATTCAATACTTAGATACAAAGAAGTCTAAGTCTAGGAGCAATCATAGAAAAGCAAGATAAATATAAGAAAACAATTGTGCTTACTCATAGCCTTATGAAGATCATCAAAAGTGAAGAAGGAAACCACAATAAGTGGAGAACATCATAAGTGGGAAATTAGCCTGTCACCGTGATGTGCCCACTAGGTGTTGAGTTGACAATCTTTTTATACCTTTTCTCCATATATCCCCTACACATCAGGGGCCATATTTAATTAGGTCTCAGCCCTCTACCCATGAACAATGTTCCAGGTAATCATAATTAAGGTTCTGGCTGCTAGCCTAAGATATTTGCATCAATACATTTCCTAATGGTTTCCATACATAAATTTGGTTTCTCCATGGTTACCAAAAAGTCCCTAACAATCTGCTAACTTAAGCTAATTTTCTATTTGCGTGTGTATCAGAAGATATATATTGCTAAACCTTAAAACTCCAAGTCAAACACTCATGTTAACTACTCAAACCCTGTTGACCTTAAACTTATTGCTAAGTCTATTTCAAATCCTGTTATATCTTATTTTTCTCTACTTATATCACACTGGTCTATAATTTTTGAGAAATCGTCTGCTTCAGAGATAAAATATGCTATTTAGTATGTATTTTGATGTGCTGAATTCAAATATGACAATTAAAACAACGGATTGGCTACTGTTTCTAAGATATTTAAGTTTTTACATTTTATGTCTATGTATATTGTGTAGATAGTAGAGTTTTAATCATAAATTGTAAACCTAGGTCTTTTCATGTGTTTATGGTTGCTTCACATGATACTATTTCACCTGTCCTGTTTATGGAACACTTTAAAAATCAGCAAAGGGGTTATATAAATAAAATGTATTATGAAACAAAAGGCAAAAAACTATTATGTACATAGTTTAGTCCTATTCAGTGTCTACTCGGCGCTTCTTGGCTTGTCTCTTGTATTCATTACATGGAGTATCTCTTGTCACTGTCCAGCAATAGTCTGCAAACATTGATGGGCTCCATTTGCCCTGACAGCGTTTCTCCATTGTTGCAATGTCCTGGTGAAATCACTCGCTGTGCTCGTCGCTCACTGCTCCGCAGTTCGGTGGAAAAAAATCTAGATGAGAGTACAAAAAATGTATCTTTAGTGACATGTTGCAACCAAGGCTTTTGGATGCCTTGAGGAGGTTTTCCACCAACACCTGTACTTGTCTGCCTTGTTGTTTCTGAGAAAATTTATTGCCACTAACTGGAAGGCTTTCCATGCCTTTTTTTCCTTGCCACGCAGTGCATGGTCAAATGCATCATCTCGAAGAAGTTCACGAATCTGAGGACCAACAAAGACACTTTCCTTTATCTTAGCTTCACTTAACCTTGGAAATTTTCCACGGAGGTACTTGAAAGCTGCTTGTGTTTTGTCAATGGCCTTGACAAAGTTCTTCATCAGACCCAGCTTGATGTGTAAGGGTGGTAACAAAATCTTCCTTGATTCAACAAGTGGTGGATGCTGAACACTTTTCCTCCCAGGCTCCAATGACTGTCGGAGTGGCCAATCTTGCTTGATGTAGTGGGAATCTCTTGCACGACTATCCCATTCGCAAAGAAAACAGCAGTACTTTGTGTATCCAGTCTGCAGACCAAGCAAGAGAGCAACAACCTTCAAATCGCCACAAAGCTGCCACTGATGTTGGTCATAGTTTATGCAGCTCAAAAGTTGTTTCATGTTGTCATAGGTTTCCTTCATATGGACTGCATGACCAACTGGAATTGATGGCAAAACATTGCCATTATGCAGTAAAACAGCTTTAAGACTCGTCTTGGATGAATCAATGAACAGTCTCCACTCATCTGGATCGTGAACGATGTTGAGGGCTGCCATCACACCATCGATGTTGTTGCAGGCTACAAGATCACCTTCCATGAAGAAGAATGGGACAAGATCCTTTTGACGGTCACGGAACATGGAAACCCTGATATCACCTGCCAGGAGATTCCACTGCTGTAGTCTGGAGCCCAAAAGCTCTCCCTTACTCTTGGGTAGTTCCAAATCCCTGACAAGGTCATTCAGTTCACCTTGTGTTATGAGGTGTGGTTCAGAGGAGGAGGATGGGAGAAAATGTGGGTCCTGTGACATTGATGGTTCAGGACCAGAAGTTTCATCCTCTTCCTCTTCCTCGTCTGACTCAAGTGAGAATGATTCTGGTGCATCAGGAACCGGCAGTCCTTCTCCGTGGGGTACTGGGCGTATAGCTGATGGAATGTTTGGATAATGCACAGTCCACTTTTTCTTCTTTGACACACCTTTCCCAACTGGAGGCACCATGCAGAAGTAACAATTGCTGGTATGATCTGTTGGCGCTCTCCAAATCATTGGCACTGCAAAAGGCATCAATTTCCTTTTCCTGTTCAACCACTGGCGAAGATTTGTTGCACAAGTGTTGCAGCATATGTGTGGGGCCCACCTCTTGTCCTGATCTCCAATTTTGCAGCCAAAAGAAAGGTGATAGGCTTTCTTAACCATAGTGGTTATACTGCGCTTTTGGGATGCAAAAGTCACTTCACCACAAACATAGCAGAAGTTATCTGCACTGTTCACACAAGTACGAGGCATCTCTGCTCACTTTGGCTAAGCAGAAATGTGTCCCTTTGCAAAATCAAACACTGACAAATAAGAGAGCACGACACTGTATGATTTCTAGAGCTGATATAGGGCAATTTGTTCAGCAGAGTGATGTAAGCTTCGTTATGATTGCATCATCCATGACTTCTAGGAATAACATGATGCAATTCATATCATGTAGGACGCAATACCAGCTTCAGATTGCATCATTCATTGTTTTGCCTAAAAAGCAAGTACTGTCCAAACCCAGTCATAGATTTATTCATAGATCCAGTCAAAGATGTATTTCAGTCATTTCTGGTTTAAATTGAGATCCCTTCCCTTTATAACTCACTTATCCTCCGCCATTCCCAAGTCAAGGGTCATATATACTGACCCAATAGCATGTCTTGAAAACTAGAGCCAATCAACAATTTTAAGCATCATTTTCGTTCTCAGTGACCCAGAATTAGTAAAGTTTGACTACATTTATTTCAGAAGCATTTTGGCTGTAGAGCAGTGTTATAGATTTAATTGTTTTGATTATCACTTTCTATAACATTTTAGCTTTTTCTAACATATACATTATACTTTGATTGTAGGTATGGACCTTTCAAGATCAGGTCAGGCTGAAAGGTCATTGAATCCAAAACTCAATGAAAAGACTCCCATTGATTTCACTTGTCTTTGGATCTAGACCATAGAAACAGAAATCCTCATGGAAAACACAAAAAGAGTTGGGAGGATTTAGGATGGCCAACATTATTGCGTTTTTCCATTATTTCTGGGAGTTCAATTTTATGCTACAATGTTCGTTTAGTTGTTCATTATATAAAACTATGCAAACAACCTCATTGTTATGTCTGCCTAGTGAGTATGAACTGTAATGTTTTCCTTCAAAACTATGGAATAATTTAGTAGACCCATGACAAGAGATTTAAAGGAAGTGCATCTCTTTCTGTTCAGCGCACATCCCAGCTAAGGTCCAGCAGAGTGAAATTCACTCCCACCACTGATTTCTGTGAGCAGCATGGGTGCACTTTGAAAGAGGCAAAAGAATACTACTGAATATAAAGCTAATGAACAATCTGTCTTCTTCACAAAGCACCAAGAAGCTGTCCTTTGAGAGTTTCTTTTTTCTTTTACAACTGATTTATGTGCCATGAAAAATAATACATTGTACTGAACAATAAAGCCTGCTATATGTAGGAAGAGCACAAAAAATATGCATTTCATCTGATGAGGACCACAAGATTGCAATCTTATGGGAGTAATGAGAATGAGCTAAAATAGTATCATTTTCCAGTCCTACCATTGTCCCAAAAGAGATTCATGTTGTGCTATTTTCTCTTCTTTTTACAATTTGCATCACAAGGACGAGATTTTCTAATCCTTCATGCATTTTGTGAAAAATAAGACTCTACAGGACTGTCTGTGGACCATAGCAAAGCTGTATAATTTGATCAGTTGGTATAAGGGTGCTGGAACAAATACATACTTGAATATGAATATGCATGTTTGAAGTAGCAAAACATACTTCTGAATTCAGACGCCCTATTATTTTCTGTAAATTTCTTTTGTATTTTTATGAAAGGTTTTAATCCTTCCCCTGCCACTGTTATACTAATTGAGCACTTTTACAAAATTGTGGCTCCTGAATGACAGACAAGGGTATTTGCTTCTGGGAGTGCCAATTTCTCATGGCATCCAGAGGATAAGAGGAAGAGTTGATAAAATAAAGGGATGGGTATCATACATTATTTCTTTTTAATTAAATATAGCAAAGGTAAACATGGGTTTGTGAGAATAAGATATGGGGAAATGGGACACAAAGGGAGAAAGGTTTAAAGAAATAAGAGAAAAATATTAATTTGAGAATAATAATCTTGTAAGAGGTAGGAATACTTTACATATGAAATGCTGAAGACAAAGAAAACAGTATCCTTCAAAGCACACTGCTTAGGATTTGCACTGATTGTGTTCATTACTCATAAACTTCTTAAAAATTAAACACCTCTAAAATTAAGGCAAAGTTTTACTTTTCTTGGGCTTCATCACTTTATAATGGATGTGGTCATTGTTCATTTGTAAATAGTCAGGAGTTGAACTGTTGGGGGATGAAAGTTTAATGAACATTTTGAAAAAAAATACTACCCATTTTTTTCTTTGAAAATTGAAATTTTAGCAAAAAATATTGTTCAAAATTAGGCAAATGTTGAACAGCTGTAGTTGGATGCAATAGGAAATCTTTTTTTTAAAAAAATAAACAATGTACTGAGGCATTCAGCTACTTTATATTATCATTCTAGGGCATATGATACTTGATATTGGCTGGTGAAATCGTTTTCCTTACCAAAGTTGATGACCTGTGCATGGCTATTCACATGCAATAATTATACCAGATATCTATTTATTTATTTGTTATTATTATTATTTTATTTGTATTGCAGTAGCTCCCATGAGCCAGTCATGGACCATGATCCTACTGTGCTATGCGCTATACAAACACAGAACAACAAGACAATCTCTTCTCCAAAAAGTTTAAAATCTGTATATAAAACAAGAGACAACACGTGGATAAAGACAGATGGGTGAGCACAAGGAAATAATCTTATCCAGATTTTGTTTTTTAGGAGCCTATGTTTCTACCATTAAGTTATATCTCTTTATCTCATCAAATACATTTTATTTATACTATTTTTAAAATAGTTGAACTATATTGTATGTATAAAATCAATTTATTCAACGGTATGCTGAATTGAAAGGAAGTATAATAAAACATATCACTATCTTTAGTGTTTCCCTTAGAAAGTACATGTAGGTTAATCACGGAGATGAAAGAATATGTTTGCAGACATATTAACATCCTTACCACAGCATTTTCTGTTGCATAAAAAAGTGTATTATTGTTTTAGCCATCTGGCTGTTTCAGAAATAATATTAATGCATTAGAAAAGTGCCATTTTATCAATAACTTATTAATGAGTTGCATATTATACATAGTTTTAAACAGACATACAAAACTTTCAACAGGCAGCAGCTTTTCAAAACCATCAGTGTGCCACATGATGGTATGATTATTAGTTTCATATCTTAATTCAAAAGATATGTTCTAACACATACACAGTTAAACGTCTCAGTGATAAGTGCCTTAGAAATACAAGGTAGACTGATGATAGAATGTATACTGTGAAAGCAGAGAAACAATGGACAATCAAATATACTAGCATAGATCAAGTTCTGCTCTTAGTTGTATACCAGAGCAATTCCCACTGAAATAAAGGCTTTATTGACATGAATTTTGGCTAACTATGCTATTCACAAGTAGAAATGCCACAAGTAAGTCCAAAGGAGGACTTTTAAAACACTCCATTAATCCAAAATAACTTTCCATGCATAATGATGTTTTGCTATGAAGGCCCAACATCATATAACTAGTCAAGATCATAGACAAGTGTGGTAGCCTATTAGAAAAGGGGATATTTGGCTGTCAAAGATATAAAACTCCCGTCTGTACTTCTGATGGCTTGTAACTGAGACTGCAACTTCCTGTATACAGGTGGATTGCTGCGGCTATGCAAAGCAAAACCACTGAAGTCAGTGAAAGCCCACATAACCACTGCAATCTGCTGGCATGCAAAAAGTTGCAGGATTGGGACCTAAGACTGTATGTCTAAAACACAGGCATGACTTCCATGACAAAAAAACATCTCTCAGGATTTTTTCCCCATAAAAAGCCACAGTCTTTGTAATTCCTGCCAAATTGACTAAAAAAAAAAGCTGTTAGTTAAATATCCTTTAATTGTTTAAGCAATCTTTACTGTAAAGTAAAGACCAGGATTCCTGGATTCCATCAGTTCACAAAGTAAGATTCTGGTTATCTTTAAAGGGAAATATACACTTATGCTTTTTTAAAATTAAATGTACATTAATGTTCTAAATTTACAATGTCTATAGCAGGGATCAGCAACCTTTGGCCTGCAGCCCGCCAGGGTAAGCCACCCTGGCAGGTGGGGCCAGTTTGTTTACCTGCCGCGTCCACAGGTTCGGCTGATCACAGCTCCCACTGGCCGCGGTTCACCGCTGCAGGCCAATGGGGGCTGCAGGAAGCGTTGTGGGGTGAGGGATGTGCTGACCGTCGCTTCACGCAGCCCCCATTGGCCTGGAGCAGCGAAGTTTAAATAGAAAAACCACAATCTTCCCCAAAATGTAAGTGTCTACTCACAGTGGTAAACACACACAATATTTTCATATAAAAAATACAAGGCCAAATCCTCAGATAGTGTAATTCAGTGAAGCTCCAATAAAGTCAGTAAAGCTATGCCAGTTGACACCAGCTCAGGATCTGGCCCACAAAATTTACTTTAGCTATAAACAGTGGTGACTCATGTATAGAAGGAAATGAGGCAACCACCTTACCATGTGTGTCACTAAACACATATCGCGAACGCAGCAAATCTAGACCAGCCTGCATCCTTTGCCAGCATCCTTGTAGCATATGCATAGACTGTGCAATCAAAATCCCACAGGAGGCAAAAAAGTGGCATTTTTCAGCAGGGCTTGGGACACTGGATTCACTTCTGAAGCCACAGTCTGAGGTGACTATACAGTGCTCTAAACTGTTGCTCTCTACCTTGCCATTCACTCATAGGTAAGTCCACACTGCAATAAAACACCCATGACATGGCCACAGGTCAACTGATTCATGCTCACAGGCTTGAACTCTGCGGCTAAAAATTGCAGTGTTGATTTTCGGGCTGGGGCTGGAGCTTGAGCTCTGAGACCATGCGAATGGGGAGGGTCTCAAAGCCTGGGCGGGCTCCAGCTGTTACTCACAGTTTCTGAACCCAAAGCTCTTGGTAACTTTTATTCTTGGCGAGGCAGTGGCAGGAAATAAACCAGTAGGGAAATGACCACTAGTGGTTGGCACAAACAGTACAAGAATGCTTTCACTTAAAGCTTTACTTTATTTAGTCTCCAACACTTACACACGTGTGCAACAGGTTAGTAAAACACCCCCCAAAACCCCAGTTTTATATTTACGCAGAGTCTTGAGGAGGTCTCGAGCGGATAACTGCAAATGTCCAGTGGCCAGCCTTCCATCTTCAGGGAAACTTTAGAGGTGTCCAAGTGTTCAAGTGTCCATCGAGCTCAGATTTCTTCCTCTTTTTATACCTAATTTGTTGGTATTACATAGCTTGTTCATCAAAAAAATGCTGAGCAGAAGATAAGTTAAGTGTGGAGATTTTCAGCCTAATGAGGTAGAGAATTTTCCATCAGTCAGGTGGGAGAACCTTCCATCAGTTAACCAGCTGTATAGCAATAGCTAACTATCAGACTTTCCATCTTGCAAAACTGCATGCTTTAGAAAAAAAACAACTCAAGTCAAGAGGGCAGAGGGTCATGTTTACTCCTCATGGTCACTCACTTTATTTACCCTCCCCTCCTGGTCTGTTAGTTGTGCTAAGGTTTCAGAAAGGCTTCCTTTTAGATGCTTCCAGCAATAAGCATAATGCTTGGTATTCCAGCTGCTGACAGTGATTTAAGCATGTTACTGGGCTCTGGGCTATCAAAAATCTGCTCCTATGGAGCCCAAGCCTGAATGTATTTAGCCCTGAAACCTGAGTCAGCTGACAGTTATGTAACATGTAAGTATAGACATACCTTAAAAGGTATCTGGATCACATTGATGTAGTCACATTTCAAACAGGACTGCATTAATGAACTTCAGGTGCCTTTTAAAATGAGCCTGCAGGGTCCACATGGGCTAGTTAGAGTGTAACTCTTTAGAGCACTTTACAGTTTACATCCCTCCTGTCTGGGCACTGGTATGTGTTAGGCAGCTCTGGGCTCCCCATCTCCCATCCCCGCCTCCATGGCCAAGATGATAGACATGGATCTGGCTCTGCTCTCTACCTGATACGAGAAAGTAGAAACCCTAAAATCTCTGCAGGCAAAAGGGCTACTGCAGCCAGGGCTTGGGGATCCACTGGAACTTTGCCCACTCACAACGCTGCCTTAAGCAGCAAGCTCAATTGTCTGTACTATATGGTGAAGGAAGCAGCACTTCTGACCAATGGCTAGATCCTGCAAAGGGGCCATCCCAGGCCACTATGCTGCCTCTATCAGCAACCTGGCCTGTCTTCTGACTGGAGTGGCTGCTCATCCAGGGAGCCTGCTGCATTCAGGTTGGCAGCCCACATGGCTTCCCCTTTCTCTCGCTCCCTGCGGGAGCTCAGTCCTAGCCTCGTGCTCCTTCCAAGGGCAGGTGCTGATTTCTACCTCCTAGTGGTGTTTCTGGGAGACAGCCTCCCGTAGATGCCATGGGGTGTGACTAGGTAATGGGCACTTGAGCCCTCTCATTCCCGGGAACTTGCATCTCCACATCCTTGGTAGGTCCAGGACAAGCTAATATCATGCACTAGAATGATGTGATGCATATTATCCTACAGACATCCTGGGGAAAGCCAAAAGTGCTTCAGGCAGGACGGCATGATTTCTTTTTTCTATTATATTACGATTGCACCAAAGTTTACCAGCCTCCACTGGTCAAACAGTTGATTTCACATGAGCCAGTACAAGTGCAGTTCAAAAATAGTTGAAAAAGACAATTAATATTAACAACAAGAGAGAAGAAATGCAATCCCAAACAGAGAAAGAACAAGCTAAAGAATATTTAGATAAGTTATATTATTCAAGTCAGCAGGGCCCAATGAAATTAACCCTAGGGTACTTAAGGAACTAGCTGAACCAATCTCAGAATCATCAGCAATTATATTTGAGAACCCCTGGAGGATGGGTGAGGTTCCAGAAGACTGAACAAGGGCACACTTAGTACCTAACTTTAAAAAGGGGAACAAAGAGGACCCGAGAATTATAGACCAGTCAGTCTAACGTCAAAACCTGGAAAGATATCGGAACAAGTTATTAAACAATCAATTTATAAGCACCTAGAGGATAATAGGGTTATAAGGAATATCCAGCATGGATTTGTCAAGAATAAATCATTCTAAACCAACCTAATTTTCTTCTTTGACAGGGTTACTGGCCCAGGGGGTGAGTAAAAGCAGGAGGTGTGATACATCCTCATTCTAGTAAGGTTTTTGACACAGTCCCACATGAACATTCTCATAAGCAAACTAGGCAAATGTGGTCTAGATGAAATTACTATAAAGTGGGTGCAGAACTGGTTCAAAGATCATACTTAAAGAGTATGGTTTGTTGTCAGATTAGGAGGATGTATCTATTGGGTCCCACAGGGGTCAGTTCTGAATCCAATACTAGTCAATATTTTTCTTAATATCTTGAATAATGGAATGAGGGCTATACTTATAAAATTTGCAGATGACATAACACTGGGAAGGGTTGCAAGAATTTTGGAGGAAAGTATTAGAATTCAAAATGATCTTGACAACCTGGAGGATATGTCTGAATTCAACAACATGAAATTCAATTCAAATAAATGAAAAGTAGAGAAGGAAAAATCTAATTATCAACTGCAAAATGGGGAATAACAGGGTAGTTAGTAGTACCACTGAAAAGGATCTGGGATTATGGTGAATCACAAATTGAATGAGTCAACAATGTGATGTAGCTGTGAAAAAAGCTAATATCATCCTATATTAACAGAATGTCATCGGTAAGATAAGGGAGGCAATTGTCCCACTCCATTTGGAATTGGTGAGGCCTCTGCTACAATTGTGTGTCCAGTTTTGGGCTCCAAACTCCAAAGATGTGAACAAATCGAAGAGAGTCCAGTGGAGAGCAACAAAAATGATCAAAGGTTTACAAAACCTGACCTCTGATGAAAAGTATAAAAAACTGGGCATGCTTAAAAAAAGTGTTAAAAAAAGAAGACTGATAACCGTTTTCAAATATGTTGAGGACTGTTAAAAAGAACATGGCGATCAATTGTTCTCTATTTCCACTGACAAGGACAAGAAGTAATGGGCTTAATCTTCTGCAAGGGAGATTTAGGTTAGACATCAGGAAAAACTTTCTAATGATAAGGGTAGTTAAGCTCTTGGAATAGGCTTCCAAGGCAGGTCATGGAATCCTCATCACTGGAGGTTTTTAAAAATAGGTTGGACAAACACTTTTCAGAAATGGTCAAAGTTTACTTGGTCCTGCCACAGAAGGACCAACACTGGACTTGATGACTTATCAAGGTCCTTTCCACACCTACATTTCTATGATTCTACTATTCTAAATTTGACATGGGTTGAACTGTTAATTAGTTGACGTATTCACTGTAGACCCAAATAGTTACATCGCCTTCAGCCATGAGTGATTTTGTAATATAATCCTTGATCCAATTAATATTGGACTGGGCCCTTAGGGCCCTATTCTCCTTTATGAGGAGAGGAAACTCTGCAAACTGAAATCCACTGAGTTACCTACATTCTTACATTAATAGAGTGAGCTTTGTCCTCCATCACAAAACAGTGTTCCCACTTGTCCCTTGGACACCTAAAATCTGTGAGGGGATCCTTAAGAGACAAAGGACATCTTCACCCAAATAGGCCTCGGCCAGCTTTTCAGCACTACCAAGGAGCACTGACTGCAGCACTATGGCAGTCTGCTGTTTAGGACCACTAGAATGGGAATGAGCTCCCTATGGCTTCTCTCTTCACCCCAATTCACTTGTGCTGGGGCAGACATAATTTGGTCCACAGTAGTAAACAATAGAAAATATCTTATTCCACCAACTGCATCCCTCCCTCCTCTGTAAGGACAAGACATAATCACCCAGATATTTTCAAATCAAATAAAGTTTAATCTTAGCAAGACACAATTTGTGAATCCAGCCAACTTTGAAACAGTAAATGTACCTTTAACTCGGTAATGGGCCTCAGTGCACATGCACACATCCCAGTATGCCACTTATGGCCCTTGGGACATTCTAAGAAATATGGTTCCCAGGAGGGACAGAAATTCCAGAGGCCGTGAAACTAGGGAACCAGGTGACAGTGTTTGTGAACTATATAAGGGAGATATCCTGAGCTCAGTAGAAGGGGTTGAAGCAAAGCCTTGAGGGGTTATCGAGTGTTTGTAAAATGAACTGACCCTGAGGAAAGTGATTTGAAGTGACTTGTCTCTAGAACTTATTTTTTTACTTTCCTCAGATGGTGAATCTGTCCTCCATTTTATAATCCATGAAACAGTAAAACTGCAAATCTACTGCGCTTTGTTTAGATATTTTCCTTAATGATGGTGGGAATTCATAATGCTCAACTACACAGGTATCTCTTTTGATTTTCAAAATGTATTTTTGCTCTTAGACTTTATACTGAACTGAAATATATCTAAAATTCCACCGTACCATACACCTAACATTATGAAGAGTTTTCTTCAGAAAAATATTGTTGATTCTGTAGCTTGAGTTTGCTTTTTTGATGTGTAACTCATACTAATTAAAATCTTTATATCCTTTAAATAAAAACCGAAAAAGCCTTCTTAAAAGACATGACACCAATATTTCCTGATAGCTTCAGCCAGACTTTTCTAAATTCCTCTGTTTTTGTTTTTCCCTTGTGTGTTTGGGGGAAAGATCTCTACTTGTCACCTGTCAGAAATTATTCTTTGAACTTATTCCAGGAAGCTGGAATATATTTAACTACCAGAGACAGAGTCCATGATCTTTTTTCATATCTCAGTGAAGAAAAACAACATCTGTGCTTGGATGACTAGTATTTACCAGTGCTGAGCAAGAAATCATTGGTTTTAAGCCACATTAAATAATGAAGTTCATGATTTTTCTACTTGCATGCTTGTAAACAACAATCTTAGCATCGCCTCAGGGTAAATGCTTTAAGCTGGTTTCATACTCTGCTTAATTTCCACTTCTTACCCTTTTTATCGTTGCTTCTATTGCTCTAATTATGAATTGCCCTAAAGCATTTTGTTTAAAGTACACGACACATTGACATATCACAAAACAGATCTTCATATTGAACCGATCTTTGTAAATAGATCTTTGTTTAGAGAGAAGAAAACATATATATATATATAACTTTGACAAACTGTTTTACCCCTCCACCTCCTGCAGAGTCTTCCTTCCAGAACTGGAAAGAAACCTACTAGAATTATGTTTGAAACAACAATAAAATCAGCCCAAGTTTATATTTTTTTAAAAAGCATAGAATGCTAATTATGCAAATAGCAAACTTGTCATTGTAAATAAAGTCATGCTAATAAGTAATCAGGCTTAGTACCAAATGAGCCCAGCATCTTGACTGAAAATTGGATACTTTTAAACATGGAGCTAGCAACTAGAGTTGGTATAAATGTCTTAATTGATGTCTTTGCAAAATGTCTTTACCTTTTTCTGTAGAGATTCCACTGCGAGCAGTTTGTTACTTGCAGGACTGTCTAAATTAAACCTTTAAAAATTGCTGAGAGGTGTACCCATTAGATGTCTTGATGATTTCCCTTACTATACAAACAATAAATAACAATAATTATAAACCCAGAGGGTAAGAGTCTGAGTGACAGGGAGGATAATGTTGTTTATGGGTATGTCTACACGGCAACATAAGGATAGAATTAGTGGAACTCAAGTCAGTGGACCCTGGGTTAGAGAATCCAACGCTTGATTGTTGACCCTAGGTTAAGAATTTTCTATCCTGAGCCTGAACCCAGTGTTCCAGCATCACACTGCAGTGCACAGACCTGAGTCCAGTTAACTATATCCCAGACGTCCTAGCACCCTCCCAAAATGTGGATGCTCTAGCCCTTTGTTTGTGGTGCAGTGTGAAAATTTGACTGTCCACCAAACTTGATTGTCCAGAACCAGTGGAGCTGCATCTACACTACAAAGCAATAGGATTTGAACCATGGGTCCCAGCTTGACTCATGCTCACCCTTGGACCCTGTGTCTGAGCTGTGGATTAGTCCAATTTGTGTGTAGATGGAAGAAGGGTTAGGCTTGAGCCTGATTTTGATGCACTTACACTGCAGTGTACACACACCCTATGACCAGTAATAGAAAAAAATTAATTGAGAGTTTTGGAAGGCAAATAAGGTGTTTGATTTTGGCCATGCTAAGTCTGTGCTGGTGACAAGCACCCTCTGATAAATTTGGAAAGACACTTGGAGATGATGGATGGAGACATGTCAAGTATTAAGAGGTTGAATGCAGAGTCACATAGAAATGATAGCTGAAAGTGTGTGAACGTATACGTTTACTCAGGAATAAAATGCAGAGGTTGATCTGAAGGGGGCTAAGGGCACAACCCAAAGAGATATAATGAAAAGGAACCTTGGGCAGAAAGGTTGGAGGAAAATAAAGAGAGGATAAGGCAGGGGCGTAGCCATGGGTGGGTCACTTAGCATCCAGACCCACCCAAATCTGAGCCATAGCATGGGTGGGTCCAGAGCCCCCCATCCCTCCTGCCCCTTATCCCCATCCACCCTGTCATTTCAGCAAGATCCTGTAAGCTAGTGCTGCATCATAATGGAGGGCCTGGAGGGTGAATATGGCAGACAGTATGGAGAAGGAAAAAGAGGAGAAGAGAAAGGTCCAGGAGTCACAACAGGAAAAGGAGAGGGAAATGCATTAGAACATAATGGGGCTTCTCTGGAAGCAAACACCGATGTTACAGACTGTTATTAACCTACAGGTCCAACAAGCATGGCCCACTTTCTTTTGCAATTCATGGAGAACTGCATTTTAGCACCCTCATACACCCCCCGCCCCTCCGCAATATTCTACATGGCATCAGTGGCCACATCCCTACCCCTTTCACTCCACGCTGGAGCGGGGGAACAGTAAGGACAATCACAGCTTCATATAAACTGACTTGTGAGAATCATGGTTGCTGTATCTGTAGCCAAAATGAGCTGCTATGGACATGAATGTTCTTTTCCCCTTGTTAAGTTCTGGTCTGTTAATTTATTTCAGAAGTTTTTATTGTATTTGCTCTTAAATTGCATTGTTTTTTGCATTGGTTTTGGTATGCCACAAACATCTATTTTGGTAAATAATAAATCTTTATTACTTTGCAACATATGCTGCAGAATGCCTAGTGCTACTGAAAGCACCTACTACTTCTTGTTGTACAGGGCTATAAAACTCATAGAATCAGAAACAAAGAATGTACTAGCTATAAATTTACAGCAATCACCACAAAATTAATAGGTGTAGTAACAGTGTTATATTCATAAATGTACACCAAGTACCACACAGTTCCTAACAACCCCAAAACTTCAGGGGCCAGGTGGAGCACAATTCACCATATCTCATTACTGTGGCTAACTGTGGAAGTGCTCTTTCAAGGTTTCCCTTAGACACATTGCTCCACATTGATCTCTTTTAATAGCCCTTGAATCTGGCTCTTCAAACTCTGGAGACAGCCTCTCCATGATTCATTCCTGTGGCAACCTCTGCCTCACAGATATTATGCAGGACACAACAGGCAGCTATAACCATTGGGATATTTTTCTCACTGAGGTCCAATCTTGTGAGTAAGCATTGCCAGCATCCTTTCAATCTTCCAAAAGCACATTCAACTGTCATTGTGCACCTGCTGAGCCATAGTTGAAACTTTCTTTGATGCAGTTGAGATGGCTAGTGTATGGCTTCTTGAGCCAGGGGAACAGGGGGTAGGCTGGGTCCTCCAGGATCACTAATGGCATTTCAATATTCTCAATGGTAATCCACCAGTTGGGAAAGAATGTCCCTGCTTGCAACTTTCTGAACAGTCTTGTGTTCTTAAAGACGCAAATGTCACGAACTTTCCCTGACTGATCAATACTGATGTTGGTGAAGTGTCCCTGGTGATCCACCAATGCTCACATAACCATAGAGAACATCCCTTTCTTTTGATGTGTCAAGGTGGGCTGGCCTAAAAAAGGGATATGCATTCCATCTATAAGCCCACTACAGTTCTGGAACCCCATTGCTGCAAACTGATCCACTCTATCCTGCACATTGCCAAGAAGCACAGTCCTGTGTAGCAGGAGACAATTAATGGCCCTGCACACTTGCATGACAAGGGCCCCCCTGTGGATTTTCCAAATCCAAAATGATTTCCTACTAACTGGTTGACTCCATCTCTGATCAGCAATATTTCTTCCCAGAAGAGCATCCTCTGGTGAAGGACGCCAAAGCCCTCCTGGTGACACCATCTGCACATCCTGGGCCCCTACCTTTGACGTGAAGGATCGAAGAGAAACCACCTGAACCCCCAACTCCTTCACCCTTGCTCCCAGAACTCTGTAGTCACTACTGATCTGCTCAGAGTCATACCTCGCAGTATCATTATTTTCCACGTGGATGAATAGTATGGGGTAGTAGTACAAGGGCTGGATGATCCTCCACAATCCTTCTGTAATGTCTGTTACGGGTCCCTGGCAGGCAGCACACCATTATACCATCCATCTAACTTTGACATATTTAGACTGGTTTAGCTACAAACATGATACAATGGTGTATACCTCGAGTGTAGACCCATTGCACTGGTATGTAGCTGCATCAGTATAGCTGTACTGGCAAAACATATCCCCAGTATAGACAAATCCAAAGGGTACATCTACATTGCAAAAAGAAACTGGCGGCAGCGAGTCTCAGAGTTATGAAGCTAAAAATAGCAGTGTAGAAACTCCCACTCAGGCTGAAGCCTGGGCTCTGAGACCCGCCCCCCCCCCTCAAAGGGTTTCAGATCCTAGTCTCTAGCCCAAATGGGAACACCTGCGCCACTATTTTTAGGTACATAATGTGAGGCCTGCTAGCCTGAGTCAGTTGACCCAGGTTCTGAGACTTGCTGCAACAGGTTGGTTTTTTTTTTGCAGTATAGATGAATCCTTTTTAAAAAATGTCATCTAGAAGACATCTTTGCAATAGACTAAATCCTCCAGTAATGCCACATTTCTTGCTGACTCTGTATGCAGTCTTTTGGGGAACTGTATGTGAGGAACTGTATGCTAGGACAGAGAAAAGAAAGGAACCCAGCACAGGGCAGTTGCAGACTGCAGCCCAGAGAGTATTAGGAAGTTTTACATTATTAATTTATATAGTTTTTATCCTTAATAAAGGGTTTGTCTGAAACCCATCTGCTTCTCATTAAGATATTACAATCTGCAGCCACTGGAAACCCTAAACTGAAAACTGAAGCATTTGAGCTCTCTTTACTTGTGGATGCTCAATATGTCAAAAGGTTGGTGCGATTGGAAACATACTTTGATCTATTTGGGCATAAGCTTTCATGGGTAAAAAACTCACTTCTCCAGATGCATGGAGTGAAAATTACAGCAGCAGGCATTGTTTTACTGACAAATGAAGAGAAGGGAGTTACCTCAAAAGTGGAGAATCAGTGTCGATAGGGCCAATACAATGAGGGTGGAAGTAATTAATTCCCAATAATTGATGAGGAAGTGTCAGTTCCAGGAGAGGAAAAGTTGCTTCTGTAGTGAGCCAGCCACTCCCAGTCTCTATTCAAGCCCAAATTAATGGTGTTAAATTTGCAAATGAATTTTAGTTTTGCAGTTTTAGTTTTTTTGTTCAAGTATGGCTACTTTTAAATATGTTATAGAATGTTCAGGAAGATTAAAGTGTTCTCCTACTGTCTTTTGTATGTTATCATTCCTGATGTCTCATTTGTGTCCATTTATTCTTTTACGTGGAGACTGTCCGGTTTGGCCAATACACATGGCAGGGCCGGCTCCTAGGTGGAGGCACGGAAGCGGCTCCAGGAACCAGCCAATGGGAGTGTGGAGCCGGAGCTCGCGCTGGGGACAGTGCATGGAGCCTCATGGCACTCCTGCCTAGAAGCTGGACCTGCTTCTGGCCGCTTCCGGGGTGCAGTGTGATGTCAGAACAGGTAGGCACTAGCCTGCTTTACCTGGGCAGCACTGCCAACGGGACTTTTAAAGTCTCAGTCAGCGGTGCTGACCAGAGCAACCCGGTGCCTTACATGCCATGACCCAGTACTGGGTCACGACCCGAACTTAAAAAATGCTGGTTTATAGGGACACAATCCCATCATTGTATTGGACTACATTTGCCAGTAAATTGCTAGTTTTTCTAAAATTGTGAATAGTGTATGTAATTATATTCTGTAATTATAAACTCATAATTTTGAAAAAAAATCTAAGTAGTAGAAACATGTTTTTGTGCATTTTATGCACTACTACTTTTTAATATACCTTTACCTAACTAGGATGCATACAGGAGGGCCAGGGAGCAGTGGGAGAGTGTGAGAGGGGAACTATATAAATCCTAGGCTAATTAAGGCGTAGTTCCCTGTAGAATAGGGAAGGTGGCTACAGGTTAATTGGAGCACCTACAGTCAATTAAGGCCCCATCAGGAACCTAATAAAACCCCCTGCTTCAGGCAGACAGGGGAGGAGGAGGAAGGAGAAAGGACTGGAGCGTGGAGGTGTGCTGTGAGACTTGAGAACTGAAGACCAGAGAACTGAAGTAAGGGAGACCCTGCCCCAGCAGGGGAGGGAGACTCCCTCCCCCCAGCATCTAAGGACCAAAGGTACTCCCACCCAAGGGGGAAGAGGGGAAGAACCTGTAGGGTTTGAGAGGGGCCAGGGCTCGGCGTGAGGAACAAATCCAGACCCCTCCCCCGCTCTCTCCTTTACCACCTTTCTGGGCCACTAGCAGGGCCCTCGGCGCCTCAAGAGCAGGGGCAAGGGGTGATATCTTAGTACCCCTGCCAAGAAAAGCTCAAAACCCACCATGCTAACATCAGCTATCTTGTCACAGAACATACTGGTTTTTAGACTATAGGTTCAAACTCAGACAGACAGCAGCCTGAAGTCCATTCAGAATGTGGGTTTGAACAGTCAATGTTGAATAATATAGCTAAAGTTAAAAATGTAAACAAGATGCAATTGTAACTTTCTATCAAAATATCCCTTTAACCAGCCATTGAAGTAATATAAAAACAATTGCTATAACCTTTTTCTCTATATTTTTGAGCCACCTTAATGTTAAATAAACTAATGTAAATTATTGTGTCTCTACATTGGTTTCCTTCTAATGATTTTAAATAGCAGAATATGCCTATGGATTTAAAACTGCTGTTTTCTTCAAGTCTAATACAATTCTTTCTGTTCATTTTTTTCTTTTTTAACTTGAGAGATGCTGCACTTCAGAAAACTTTCAGAGTGTGAACTCTTTTTCTAAAGCATTAGGATTTCCTGGATGAAAAATAATGCCTTCTCAGCTGGATTCATGGGTGCCTATTACACAGTAACATCAGATTGCAATTTAGGTTCATCACCAGTATGTCTTCCCAGTGAGGATCCAACAGCATGCAGCCCAGACACTCTTTCTACCTAAAGATGGTAATCTGAATTCAGATCACAAATTAATGATCCTCCAGATTCAACATCTCTCTTGTTTTAGTACAGTTTATTTCTGGAATAAAATATACATCTGATAATAAGAAGTTTGGACTTGCAGCATATGTGTCCCCAGGGTACCGGAAAACAGTCTCCTCTTTCAGAAATTTAGCAATTAGGTTACCTTAATGAGTATGTTTTCTGGATGACTTAAAATCTACTATAACTAAAATATATAAGAATGTACTGTGGTTAAATCAGAAAATATATTTAAGAACTGTACTGAATATTTTCTTGCTTTATATTCTTAGAGTTCATTTCTGATTTTACTAGTACATGTGCATCTTTGGTGTGTACTTTTATAACTCTGGACAAGTATCTTAACTGTATTTTGATCATATGCAGGATTATATATTGGTTAGGTATCTAGACAGTATTTCCCTTAACAGCAATAACTTGTATGGACGTGTAGCAAGAACAACTTTTTCCCATTCTGTGTATTGACTAAGGCCATGTCTACACTTACAAGCTTACAGCAGCACAGCTGTACTGACACAGCTGTGCCATTGTAAGAGCACTTGTGTAGCTACGTTATGCAGACCCGCTCAATGAGCAGTGGTAGCTATGTCTGCAGGAGAGCATGTCCCACCAACATGGCGCTGTGCACAAAGCACTTAGGCCGGAAAAACTTATGTCGCTCAGTAGGGTATTTTTTCACACCCCTGAGTGACAAAATTTTTGCCGACATAAGTGCTAGTATAGACATGGCCTAACATGAGATCTTATCAACAGAGTATCTGAACAGCTCACATACATGAATAGATTTATCCTCACAATACCCCTGTGAAGTATTATCATTATTTTATAGATAAGGAATTGTGGCACAGAAAGATTAAATGACTTTTTCCTATAGTCTCACAGAAGTGTGTGACAGATCCAGAATCTGTACACGTCTCATGAGCCTCAAGCCATTGTCTGAATCACAAGGCCATCCTCCCTGTAGAGGCAAGAATGCAAATGCATTATTTTAATTAGTCATCATTCTATGACAAACATGAATGCATCAGATGTTGGTAGGTGATGAGAACACTGGAAATCTTTGTCCCCAGAAATCCTCAGGCATTGCAATTTGCCTCCACATTTTCTGAGATAGCCAATATGATCTTGCTGATGATGATCTGAGATTCTATTGTTAAAAGCACCCTTTACTGCCAGTACTATCCTACAACTTGAAGACAATCCAGAAAGAGATGTACAGGTCTACATATTAAAAAGAGTGCCTGGGATAGTGCACAAGCACCTCTCGATGCACCTGAAGTGAGCATAGCCAATGCATGTCAAAATCAGGGTTGCATAAAAACAAGGGCATATCCTTGTCCATATTTTTAACACACTGAACATACATAACTCAGGCATATGAAAAATGAACACTTTTAAAAATTTGAGCCACTATGTGGGTTCTTTCTCTTCCCTAGATGCAAGATTCACTGTCTAACCAAACTCTTATGTCTTGCCCTATGTGTATGTGGTGTATAATAAATGAGCCATCTACCATAAAGCATTTTGCCTGTCCAGGCTATAATAATATACAATGTTCTTCCTTTTCACAACATGCATGCAAATTTTTAAAAACGCAAATATCTCCTGTTGTGGGGTTCAATCATGAGAGCAGCATTCACCCTTCCCTTGAGCCTGGTATCTCCACTGTTTGCGTCCTTCTCCTTTTATGTAAAGTATCTGGGCTTGATAGGTGCCTGTGCTCAGGTGTACATATTCTACACCTCTCAATGCTTCCCTGTCTGATTATATACCCCGGGATACCGGATAGAAAATCACAGTTCTGGTCACACCAGTGGATCCAAGGCCCAGCATCCCAGGAGCCTAACAGGAGCTAGTTGGGCAGTGCAGCTTGTCACAGCAGCACAGAAAGAAATCTAATAGGTGTGCCGCAAGAACTGGAACAACAGATACAGAAGGTCTGCAAGTATTAAAAAATACTTAGCTGCAACTCAGGTGATGTCAATCCCAAATTCACTTTGTTCATGCATAAAGCCCTTCTTGCAATGCTATAAGATTTCAAATTCTTGTTCAAACTCCATAATACATCTTCCTGAAAAGAGTATCATCTAGTTCAGTTAGATACTTATACTAATTTCCTGTTTTAAAAAGCTTGATCCAAAGCTTTCTGAAGTACCCTCAACAGACTTTGGATCAGGCCCTGGCTAGCTTTGCACAAATATTATAAATATTTTATCTTAAAGCTTAAGTAATTATCTTCTGACGTCAAAATGCACTATATACTCCTACCTTCAATTAATAGGTTAGTTTGAAAATACAAGTTATATCGTATTCTATTATTCAGTATGTACAATTAAAACATGCAAATGTCAATTTAGATTTGAATGGTATTTAAAAAAAGATTCTCATGCCATTGCTTAAAGAACAATTCTTTAAAACACTTTTATATATTATATCACAAAGGCATCCAACATATTAACATCTCTAAGTGACTAAAAAAAGAAAACATAACATCCACATTTTTCTCTGCTCTTTAAAATATACTTGTGATGTTTTGGCCTTGATTTTTTCCACAAACCACCTTGTTTATCAATTACAATTATCTTTAAATCATTAAAATGAAACCAAATTCATTGTTATTTTAAGATATTTGTGAAAGTGACTTGGCGCACATTAAAGGCTGGGAACATGGGCACAATGAAGGCAATGGGAGGGTAGACATGACTGAGACATTTTCTTACTCCACTATTGTGGTTCTAGTGTTCGGGGAGATTTTGGCAAACCAGTAAAGTGCCTAAACCACTATCGCTTGTTGCTAACAGTAGCCAAGTTAGCAGTCCGTACTGAGCCATTCTTGCTTATTGCTAAAAGTAGCCAAGTCAGCAGATCATAAATTGGTCATGCAGCAGCTTCAGCATAACCAAGGCAGGAGGGAAGGGGTTTTGGGTGCCATAGACAGGGCAGCTTGACCCCGCGTCCTTCCTGCTGAGAATGTTGAAATTGCTGATGTATGTATTTTAGAAAAACAGAGTCTGTCTCTATGCACCCCTAAGAATGTCTGTCAGGGACCTAAGGCATGGACATTCTGAAAAAAAACCCCACATCTGGTAAATTGATTACCATAAAAAAAAATATTGCTTAATCTTTATAAACTGCTTGCTTAGCAAGTTTTCTTTAAGGGATATGTCATTGTATTACTGATGTATAAATAAGGGAAAAGTTTGAGGTAATTTGATACTCAGAGGGGGCTCTTCAGGAATGCTCCCTCTGGATGCATCTTGGGGTCCCCACCGGCAGATGGAAACCTGGCCAGCAGAAGCCTGTTACGGTGCCACTTGAAAGCCATGCTCAGCTTCAGTAATTATCGAGGGTTGGGGGTGTTTTACTAACCTGTTGTGGACATGTGTAAGTGCTTGAGACTAAGTAAAGTTTAGCTGTAAGTGAAAGCACTCTTGTGTTGTCCTGTTTGTGCTAGCCATCTATCGGTAGGATGGCCGTGCCTTCCTTGATTTATTTTCTGACACCACCTCGCACAGACTAAAAGTTACCAAGAGCTTTGGGTTGAAAGAACCCTGGGTAACACTAGTTGTCCTGGATGGTGCCAGGTTCTTAGTGGCAATTCCGGAACTTCGTTGTCAATAGTGAACTTGTCAACTAGTTCACTATTAGCACACTGAGGTAAAATTACAGTTCCTACCACTGCTATCATCCCTTTTCTTTAATGATAACATCATTCAAGCATTATGATTCTGCTGTTTGTGGCAACAATAGAAATCACTTAATTTCCTGATGCATACACCATACTTAGTGAAGACAAATCCCCAAGGCACCAGTATATCTGAGAGAGACACCATCACAAGCAATACTAACACACACACTACACCCCTTAAGATCAATACAACAAGTTTATAAGATGGCATCATCTGTGTTAAAACAGAAGAGCAGAATCTGGCAAACATTTGTCTTAAAGAATGAATACATTGAAATTGCCCCAACCCAGAAAATGCAATGATGGCCCAAACGTGTCAAAATATAACACTAAACAAGCAAACAAACAAAAAAGAAATAAAGATCTCCAGTCAAAGTGAAGAATTACTGAAGGCTACATAACTGCCCTTTCTGGAAATTATTAAATGAGGCAAATAACATATTTACGGTGTATTAAGGGTGGGTGAACTCCTGAAAGTTTTGGCTTCAATGGGTCTAGGTTTTCACTCTGTAATTCCATCAGTGTACAGTAAAATACAGGAGCTTATACAAGATATTTGTTATAATGTTAAGCTGTGAGGTCCACTCTTTTTTATAAGAAGTATAAATATCACATTGTGCAGGATTTCTGAAATAATGTACAGATATCTTTTTAGTCTCTAGTTTGTGTTCAGACTGCCTGTGGATAAAGAAATTAAGCCATCACTTATTGGTACTATTCCTATGCTTCGCTGTAAGGAAAACCATCATACATAAATTGATTTGAATTATCTAGCTAAACAAGAAACCTTTAACCAAATACCTAGTTATAGGAGACCTGACTTACAACCTGGGAAGGCTCTCAGATACAGTAAGCTAACACAAAAGTGGAATAAGGTATCCATTACTTAGCTACAGATGAACCACAACGTTTCTATGGTGCTTTCATAGCAAATTATAAAAGCTTCACCTATAGATAACTGTCTGAAAATAACCTTCTCCCCAACCATTCTCCCCAAGGCCACATAGACCTCTGATGGCATCCATCTCTTTTATTGTTGTTGTGTGCATATTTTATTATTAGAAAAGGAAATGCCACAATAATATCAATGGTGTGTATATGAAGTGCTACAATATATCTTTCCCCCAACCTCTAACAAATTAGGTAATATACATATATCAATTTTCTATTGCTTTGTAGAGATTAAAGTGACTTTTGAACACAAAAAGTGCCCCAGACACTTTGCATTCCAAAAAGAATTTTTAATCAATGCTTAGTTGTTTTTATGAGCTTTATAGATGCTTGCATATAGAAATAAGGATTTTAAGACACCCTCAGGCAACATTTTAAAGGGTTGCTGCTACTGTATCACTTGAAACACTAATGCGCATCAAATAATAAAATTAACATATAATTTCAAAACAATCTATAATTCATCCAAGACAAACTACTTCGGCTGCAAAATGAGTACATTATACTAAATAGAGAGCAGAAGTTCGATGACTATGATTTTCACAGCTGGCTCTAATATGTAGGCAGCATGAGTGGAGCCAGGATTTTTAATTAAGACTTTAATGCCTGAAGTTGCATTCTAAAATTCCTATTTAGGTGCCTAAAAAAAAGTGATCAATTTTCTAAGGTACTGAACACCTACCTGCAGCTCCCACTGATTTCCATGGGATTTGAGGATACTCAGCTTTCCCAACTCTTCCTTGTTACCCACCTCTCTGTTTCTCTGTTCACCGCTGTTCCTCCTCATCCATCCCTACATGTCACCAGCCACTTCCCACACCTACCCACTCCAACTCCCCATTCCATCTCAAACCATTTCAGACATCTCTACTCTCTCACCCTATTATCAATTCTGCAGCCTCCATTCACATAGCAGCAGTGTAAAATGGCCACTTCTGACTAGAGAAACCATGGAAAACCCCACCTTTATGTCCTGCTGCCAGCTTTCCTTTGACTGGAGGAGAGGGATGCCATTCAAGAAGGGACTGTGTGGCTTACCCATGGTGCTGGTAGAGCACAGTGGGCTGAATGTTTGAGCTCAGGGCTGGGAGACAGGCCCACTGAGCAGCTTGTGAGTGTGGCCTCCACACGCCTGCACTACGTGGCATGTGAGAAACCACCAGAGGCCAGAGAAGGTGGCAACCTGACTGGTGACTGAAAAACTGTTGTTGCAGAGACACTTGGGCTATTTATTTGCTGACAAAGGTGACTGTTGCTGATAAAGGTGATTGATTGATTGCTGTTGATAAGGGGAGTGATGGCTGGGTATGTTTCTGTCTCCCAAAAGCTGTGGGAGGGCTCTCCAGCCTAAACAAGTGGGAGTTTGGAACTAGCCACCAGTGAGGGGAGCTCCCACCCTGCCATGAACCCCTCAGAACTGCTTTGCCTACCTTCTAGCATCATAGATTTTCACAAATACACAACATTCCATTTCTGAGCTCTAAATTATTTAAAATTATATGAAAACATAAAATACGGTGGGTATTTTATTTTTAAAATGGCAGGTTCACTGTTTTAAATTGTATATCAAAGGAAGATGGGACACTTAAAGTGGTGTTGATGCACTCCAGCCTCTAACAAGTCTTTATCCTTGACAGAGACCCATTGAGATAAAGCTCTTGAGAAACTGATATCATATACGGCATCTTTAGCCTCAGGTTAATGGGATAAATAATTGAACCAAGCATGCTGGATAATGAGGTGAATTTTAACATTTTAATATAATAATCAATTCTAACCAACAGCCAAGTCTCTCTACAACCAGTGTCTGCCCTGGGACTTATTTGTGATACAGAATGCATTCAAAAATACAAATTATTGAAGTGAGACCATGACAGAGGGCAGAAGTAGAGCACAGCACATTTCCACTGTGGCTGCAGGAAAATGTGTATATATTTCTGAAATCAGCCTTTTCACACCTGTACCAGAGTGAATTGTATAAATAGCACCTCTTCCAGACTAGTGGTTAATAGCTATTAATTAAATCACCTATGGAATTCTGAGCCCTAATCCACTTGCTGCCTGACAACATAAACATAGTTTTAAATGGGCAATGTTATAGATATTGGATATTATATAAGTGGTCAGTAAACACTGTTGTACTCCGTTTTATTTGTTCAAACTGGCACAGCATATGCCCAGAATTTGAGGAGTATAAAAGTAATGTTTCATTTTGCAATATGTTCCTGGAAAAAATCTAAAAAATATCAAAAACAAAGTGTTCATTGGTATAAAAATACCCTTTAAATTCATCGAGTCCATCATTTATATTAAAAGTAAAACAACATTCTGCCACCTACCTCAGTAGGTGTGGTCTCTGGGAGAGGGGAGGAACGAGAGGGCACGTTAAGGTCCTGATATTGCAGACACTTACAAACATGTTTAACTTTATGCACGTGGGTAGTCCCATTGATTTAATGAGCACATGCATAAATGTTTGTAGAATCAAGGCCTTCATTGGAGGGCTTTTTTTTTTTATAGTGTTCAGAAGTTCTTTTTGCAGTCTTGGTAGCTGTGTTTTGTTTCTGTCTCTGATATACAAAATGCACCCAGGCTGGTGTACTTCATCTTAATAGCCACAATTTGTTTTTGCATGACCAATTATATAAAATATGCTTTTTAATATTAAAAATATAAAGATCCCCACATCAATGACAGTTTTTATCAAGTGGGATAACTTGGCCTCTCAGAAAAATGAGAAAATAAAATCAAAGTAAAATACATTTATCTTCAGTTCAATTAATCCAAGTTGTCTCTGGCATCCTGACACTTTGGAACCAAGTACAAACTTCTAGGCATCCACTGATTTCCTTTCTTAGCCCTGGTCTACACTACGAGTTTAGGTCGAATTTATTAGCGTTATTTCGATTGATCCGTGCACCCGTCCACACGACGAAGCCCTTAACATCGACTTCTAGGGCTCTTAAAATCGATCTCGCCACTCCACCCCCAACGAGGGGATTAGCGCTTAAATCGATATTGCCGAATCGATGTAGGCTAGTGAGGACGCAATTCGACAGTATTGGCCTCCTGGATCTATCCCACAGTGCAACATTTGACCGCTCTGGACAGCAGTCTGAGCTCCAATGCTCCGCCCAGGTAGACAGGAAAAGCCCCGCGAACTTTTGAATTTCATTTCCTGTTTGGCCAGCGTGGTGAGCTGCAGGTGAGCGCAGATCTCATCAGCAGAGGTGACCATGATGGAGTCCCATCAAAAGGATTTTTTGCTCCCCCCTCAGTTGCTTTCACGGAGGGAGGGGGGAGCAAGGGTTAGGCTCTTTTCCTTCTAGCTGCAGATGGTACAATATGCGGTGAGCAAGGAGGCGCCTTCCCTTCTAGCAGCAGATGGTACAATATGCTTGATATCCATCATCAGCTCCTGGCCCCCTCAAGGATTGAACTCACAACCCCGGGTTTAGCGGGCCAATGCTCAGACCGCTGAGCTATCCCTCCGCCCGTGTTCCAGGCAGTACTGAATCTCCCTTAAACAAAACGTAAAAAAGAGAATGACCAGAGTCACTCTGGTCACTCCCATTTATGTCCAAGCGCCCCCGGCCAGCCACACCATAGGCCGCCGGCCAGGAGCACACGAATACCAATCATATTGTACAATCTGCTGCGAGAAGGAAAGGAGCTTCTGCTGTGTGGTCCCGCGACCACGACCATTTATGGCATATTGCACCATCTGCAGCTAGAAGGCAAGGCGCTCCTGCTGTGTAGTCCCGCGACTACCAGCCTCAGGCGGAATGGCCCCCTCAAGGATTGAACTTGCAACCCCGGGTTTAGCGGGCCAACGCTCAGAACGCTGAGCTATCCCTCTGCCCGTATTATAGTGTGACTGAATCCCCACTAGACCTAATGTCCAGGCGTACGCTGGAGATATACGGTAATTGTGAGCTGAGCAGGCTTCCGTAGCAAACACGGAAACCCCGGAAAAAAGGCGCGAAAAATATTGCTTTCACGGAGGGAGGGATGACATGTACCCAGAACCACCAGCGACAATGTTTTCTGCCCCATCAGGCTTTGGGATCGCAACCCAGAATCCCAATGGGCGGCGGAGACTGCGGGAACTGTGGGATAGCTACCCGCAATGCAATGCTCCGAAAGTCGATGCTAGCCCCGCTACTGTGGACACAGTCAATCGACCTCATGGTCTTAACGCTCTTTAGTGGGGACACACACAATCGATTCCATAAATTCGGGTTTTAAAATATCGACTTCTATAAATTCAACCTAATTCTGTAGTATAGACGTACCCTTAGGGTATGTCTACACTACGAGATGAGTTCGATTTTACTTAAACCGAACTTGTGAAACCGATATTACAAAGTCGAATGTGTGAATCCACACTACGAACAGTAATTCGACTTTGTGAGTCCACACTAATGGGGCAAGCATCGACATTGCAAGCGGTGCACTGTGGGTAGCTATCCCACAGTTCCCACAGTCCCCGCTGCCCATTGGAATTCTGGGTCGAGCCCACAATGCCTGCTGGGGCAAAAAATGTGTCGAGGGTGGTTTTGGGTAAATGTCGTCATTCAACCCTCACTCCTGCCCTCCCTCCGTGAAAGTGTCGGCGGGCAATCAGTTCACGCCCTTTTCTGGTGATTGACAGCGCAGATGCCACAGCACCACGAGCATGGAGCCCGCTGCGATCATCGCTGCTGTTCTGTCCGTTGTCAACACCTCGCGCCTTATCGTCCACCTTTTCCAGAGGCAGATGCTGAGAAATCGGGCGAGGAGGCAACTGAAGCACCGTGAGGACATTGGCTCTGGGATGGGCACACACCTCTCACAAAGCACGGGACCCCGCTCCCTGGACATCATGGTGGCAATGGGTCATGTTGATGCTGTGGAACGGCGATTCTGGGCAAGGGAAACAAGCACTGACGGGTTGGACCGCATAGTGCTGCTTGCCTGGGATGAATCCCAGTGGCTGCGAAACTTTTGGATGCGTAAGGGCACTTTCCTCGAACTTTGTGAGTTGCTGTCCCCTGCCCTGAAGTGCCAGGACACCCGGATGCGAGCAGCCCTGACTATCCAGAAGCAAGTGGCCATAGCCCTCTGGAAGCTTGCTATGCCTGACAGCTACCGGTCAGTCGCAAATGAATTTGGAGTGGGCAAATCTACCGTGGGGGTTGCTGTGATGCAAGTAGCCAAAGCAATCATTGACCTACTGTTCTCAAAGGTAGTGACCCTGGGAAACGTGCAGGTGATCATAGATGGCTTCGCTGCGATGGGATTCCCAAACTGCGGTGGGGCTATTGATGGAACTCACATCCCTATTCTGGGACCGGACCACCAGGGCACCCAGTACATTAACCGAAAGGGCTACTTTTCTCTGGTGCTGCAAGCACTGGTGGACCATAAAGGACGTTTTACCAACATCAACGTCGGACGACCAGGCAAGGTTCATGACGCTCGCGTTTTCAGGAACTCTGGATTGTTTAGATGGCTGAAGGAAGGTATTTACTTCCCGGACCACAAAATAACTGTTGGGGATGTGGAGATGCGGGAGACACTCGCAGCTGTGGGGTGGGAGAAAGGGATTGAATTCCTCACAAAGATACATTTTCGCGAACAATGTATATACTCTTTCCCTGGGAACAAGACCATGCACACTACCTATCACATGTGCACTCAGTACAAGGTCGAATATTCTGTCTTTATATTGAGTGCCTGGGGTCTTGGTGTACAGATCACACAAGCGGGGCCAGACAACGGAATTTGGCTGTCAGGAGGCCATGGTAAGCCGTAGACTTTGGGCTGCTGAAAGCTTACTTTACAGCAGTGCCGTCCTCTCATGTTCCAAGCACAGCTCCTAGCGGTGGCCAGTTCCTGCTGCCTACGAACCACTCAGCATAAACGGTTCGCCTCCCCGCACCCAACACGTGGCTGTTCCTGGGAAAGATCCCTGCCTGCTGCCTGCGAACCGCTCAGCATGAACAGTTCGCCTCCCCACCCACACCGCGTGGCTGGTTCCGGGAAAGATCCCTGCCTGCTGCCTGCGAACCGCTCAGCATGAACGGTTCGCCTCCCCGCCCCCACCGCGTGGCTGGTCCCGGGAAAGATCCCTGCAAGCTGGCGGCGAACCGCTCAGCTTGAACTGTTCGCCTCCCCGCCCCCACCGCGTAGCTGGAAACTGCCGGGTAGAGTTATTTAAAGGAACAGGCAATCAGTCCCCATACTAAAATTCCCCTAATTCAAACCAGGGCACCATGACTGATATCACTGTGATGAGGATTACGGAGACAGAGAAAGACCGTATGCTGCATGAATGCCAGCAAACACCAGGGCCGTATGCCGCCATGCTTTGCAAGGCAATGATACCGGAGTACCTGCTACTAGCCTGGCACGGAAAAGTTTCCTACCATGGAGGAGACAATAAGGCCGCTCTCCCCGGGAACCTGATGCAAAGGCTTTCACAGTACCTCCAGGAGAGCTTCATGGAGATGTCCGAGGAGGATTTCTCCTCTATCCCCAGACATATTGACAGACTTTTTGAGTAGCTGCACTGGCAACGACTAATAACTAAAGCGCCTAGGGCAAACTAAGCAATAAAAACCCATTGTTAACATACCATGCCTATTAAATTCAAAATAAATGTTTAAAACACTGACCTGCTGATCCTTCCCTTGATTCACGGTCCGGGTTACTGCCTTGGGAGGGTTGGTAGGGGATCTCAGTCAGGGTGATGAAGAGATCCTGGCTGTCGGTGAAATCAGCGTTGAAAGCGCTGTCGACTGCCTCGTCCTCATCTCCTTCCTCATCTTCACCGTCCACGAACACCTCCGATGAAGTGGCCGTAGATAAGACCCCATCGTCGGAGTCAACGGACACTGGTGGGGTAGTGGTGGCAGCACCACCTAGCATTGCATGCAGTGCCTCGTAGAAACGGCATGTTTGGGGCTGGGATCCGGAGCGTCCGTTTGACTCTTTGGTCTTCTGGTACGCTTGTCGCAGCTCCTTGATTTTCATGCGGCACTGCGTTGCATCCCGGCTGTATCCTCTCTCCGTAATTGCCTTGGATATCTGCTCATAAATTTTTGCATTCTGTCTTTTGGATCAGAGCTAGGATAGGACGGATTCATCTCCCCACACAGCGATCAGATGCAAGACTTCAGTATCAGTCCATGCTGGAGCCCTCTTTCTATTCTGCGATTGCATGGTCATCTCTGCTGGAGAGCTCTGCATCGTTACCAGTGCTGCTGAGCTTGCCACGATGTCCAAACAGGAAATGAGATTCAAAATGGCCAGACAGGAAAAGGAATTCAAATTTTCCCGGGGCTTTTCCTGTGTGGCTGGTCACATAAATATAGTAGGCCTCAAATTGTTGTGATTCATTCTGTGATATACGTTCTTGCATCTTGGACATATTAATGATGTCTTTTTTAGTTTTAATTCTTATATGTATGAGATATTGTGGCTGAAATTTCATTTTTCTTGCTGAAATCTCCCATATCTTACTACATTTGATCTACTACTGTGTTCTGGAGCCATCTGTTAAAAAATTGCACATCTTATGTTACATATATTCTGCAGCAAACTTAACACTCTAGCAAAACCCATCAAAATTAAGGGATAAATGTGTTTTGGGGGTGTTTTTGTGTGATTTGGGAGGACAGAATTTATTTCCTTTATTGGGAAAAGTCTACAGCTGAAGTTATTTCTTATCACACACTGTAGAGACCAATATATATCTTGGAAGTGCATTGAAATCTATTGTCTGCTGCATTGTTGGAAGTTAAGAAATCATGTCTAATTTTTGTTTTTAGTTTTTTTTGGTAACCAAATGGAACATTATTTCTACAGTGTTTTGAAACACCTGAAATAATGACTACATCGAGTGTGCAGTCCCATGTTAAAAGACCACTTATCTTCAAGGTTTCCAATACAATTTTTTTGGCCTCTGCTTAAAGAGCAGCCTTTCTGATTTTGGAAGCCTTAGCCGTGATGTTTGTTTCTTTAGATTTAATGTTCATTGAAAGCTTTGAGCACCCAGACAATAATTAGTGTTACAATAACAACCACTATGCAACATAAATAGTCATTTGGTGGTAAGAGGGTGGGGTCAGGCTGTGATAGCAGCAGTGCTGGCTTACAGCCCAGAAGTAGATTGAGTAATATCTTTTTCCACCATTTCATAGAATCATAGAATATCGGGGTTGGAAGGGACCTTAGGAGGTCATCTAGTCCAACCCCCTGCTCAAAGCAGGACCAATCCCCAATTTTTGCCCCAGATCCCTAAATGGCCCCCTCAAGGATTGAACTCACAACCCTGGGTTTAGCAGGCTAATGCTCAAACCACTGAGCTATCCCTCCCCCCGATTTGTCCCACTGATCTCAAAACCCAGGCCCCAATTCAGCAAATTAAACAGTAGAGTAATCCCACACCTTTACAGGAAGGCACTGAAACATGTGCTTAGTTCCCCCTGAAGTCAAACTAAGCACATCCCTAAATGTTTTGCTGAATCAAGGCCTACATGAATGATAATATCAGTGGGACTACTGTCAGAGTAAGATACTAAGTGTGAGCTAGGAAGGAAATAATGGGCCTTTTTTGCATGCCACTCCTTTGTGTTGTCAATTAATAACAGATTTGACAATATGAATTTTAGTGAAAACTTATGGTTTAAATTTGAAATCCTTCTCATTAACTGGTGATACTTATATACTTTTTTATTCACCTCTGTGTTTTAGTTTCCAACTTGCAGTAAAAAAATCACTAGGTTTCACCTTTTTGCAGGTTGAACTCATACAACATGGTCTTGATACAGAAACATAAATCAGCCCAGGCACACTTGAAACTAGGCCCAGTTACACTCACAAAGTTTGCAAACCCTTAACTTCATCATCACAATGGTACTGTTGAAACACAAAGCCATAAAGAAAGGTTAAAAAAATCAAGCAAGCAAATGTGTAAAAGTGACAGAGGCAGCCAAGACTACATTTTACAGTTTTCTTGGAAAGCCTACAGGGAAACTTGCTGAAGGCTTCCAGGAAATTATATTAAAAACAAGTACAGGGTGCCCCCTAAAGAAAGTCACAAGGAAGCTTTTTTAAATCACATCTTCGGTTCCTTGACAGACGAGTTTTAAAGTTAGCTCACTCCTTCACTTGTGTCAGATGCAAGAGAAGATGAGAAGCATTCAAAAATTGCTAGTTAGACTGAGGAATTGAAGCCAAAAGCTCATAATTGCCTGAAGATTGACCTAATAGGCTGAGATCAGATCCAAATATTGGGACTGCTCTGGAATTCCCCATTGAGTTGTAAAATATATGGTAAGATTCAGCCACTAATGGGCCATGAGGAACTGAGTTTGTAGTACAGAGCAATACCTGTAATTCATTCTATATCACTGTACATACATCTTTGATTTAATTTGTCACTTATAACTCTGAGCAATGAAATCATCAGTCTTTTTTGTGGGTGGTTGAAAATTTAGGAGATAACTGTAAGGATGGAGAAAAAGTTGCCAGACTAAGGCTCTTGCCACCTGATGAGGTAAGAGATGTACAGCCTCACATTTCTTTGTTAAGATGATGTGTTGGGTTTGGTAGTGTCCACAACATGTTAGGTGCTTTCAAACAGAAACAATGTCACCGCTCCTGCCCCCTGCAGCTCACAATCTAAACAGAGCGGGTCAGTCAGCAGCATTAGGATGCAAATATATAGCATACTAGAGTGGTCAAGGTGACTGCTGATAATGTAAGGTGAAACTAAATTTTAAAGCTGTTTGAACTAATCACAATCCTTTAGCAATCTATTTTATAAAGAGCTGGTTTATAAAAGAAATTATGAGTGTGTGTATATATATTTTTCCTTTTTGATTTTCACCAATTACATTTTATTTATTTTAGGCTTTTTTAAAAATAGCTCTCATTGTCATAGTACTTCATAAATATTATCCTCACACCATCCCTACTTTACAGATGGTGACCCAAATACATAGATGGCCTATGGTCAACATTTTCAGAAGTTACTAGTGATTTTGAGTGCCTCGACTGAAGACACCTTAATTTTCAGAAAGAACTGTGCATACAATCTTTGAAAATCAGACTCTTTTAATGTGCCCTAAGCTAGGCACCCAAAGAAATGAGATCTCAAAATCACTAGTCTCTTTTAAAAACCTAAGTCTTAATGAGTTGTGGAATGACACTGACCATTACTGATCAATGGACTTTCTGTTCCCTTCTACCTAATGCCTGCAGAAAACCACCAATGCACCCTAACCTGCAGAAGAAAACTCTCAGAACACTCAGGGTATGTCTGCACCGCAATTAAAAACTCATAGCTGGTCCATGCCAGCTATCTTGGTCTCATGGGCTTCAGACTTAGAGACTGTTTAATTGTGGTGTAGATGTTTGGGCTCAATCTGGAGACCAGACTCTAGGCTCATGCAAGATGAGAGGGCCCCCGAGCTCGGGCTGCAGCCTGAGCCCGAACAGCTTCACCACATTTAAATTGTCCCTTAACCCAAACTCCGCGAGCCTGAGTCAGCTTGCCTGGACCAGATGTAACCCACAGGGGCTATTGTCTAAGGGGTAGTGAGAAAGGGGCAGCTGCTATTTTGTAAGGCTGAACTGAAGCAGCATGTTGCTAAGGAAACACACGCTGTGCTCTCCCATGGAAACTCATGGAGACTTCTGTTTTTTCTTTGACTTAAAATAAGTCAATCAGACTGAAAGTCTATGGTTTCTATTTGCATATGGAAAAATGTAATAGCTAAAAATAACCCCACAGAGGGTGTTTGATTTGTTTGATATCACAAAATTACTCTATTATAGAACTAGGAATAGGACTCTGGCATCCTGGCTCCTACTTATAGCTCTCACCATAGACCCTGTTCCTAATTTATTGTCCATGGATTCTTGATTTGACATGTGGGGCTTTATTTTCATTGCTGTTTTCACTACTTTAGCAACGTGGTGTAAATGGGCTTTAGTGTAAATGAGAATTCGACCTGGAATGTTTTGTAATATACCATGCAATGCTTTTGTACTATACTCTGTGTTAATAAAAACTATGACAAAAAGTAGTGAGCCAAATTCTGAGAAAACTTATGACAATGTGTACGGCCAAAAATCTGCAGCCCTCAATTGTAATGTGGCTCATGTCAGGAACTGCTTGCTTATGGAATTCACACAGATCCTGCTAGGCAAGAAAAATCACAGAATAACAGAGCTACATGTGTGCTGTCTCTGTATTTTGAAGGGAGAAAAGGGAGTGTGGTCAGGAAAAAATAAGTATGTTACACCAATAGCCACGCTATATGTAGGCTCACCACCTCAATGTATAGACATGCCAGATGGAATATGCAAACAATTTATTCTATCTCAGGGATGGAATAAATGCAGTACAAAACAATGGCGAAGGAAGGCAGATGCTTGGGAATCAAGAGTTTGAATGAATGAATGAAGGACAGGTTTTGCAATCTCCTTCTATGTGAAAATGATCTCTAGTAATCCTTTCTACCTTTTGGCAAAAAGGTGGCCTAGCTCTATGTGTGAGACATCTTGGATCTGCAATAGCTCATAGCAGGTGTGGAAGACAAGTGGGTTTCTAGATCCCACCCTGGACTTCATTCTACACAACCTGTGACTACGGCATCACTGGATGCACAATATTCAAAAATGTTTTATTGCGTTGCTATTTCAGTGATATGTACCTCTGGAGCACAGTCCAGATTCCTGTAAAGTCAATGGAAATACTGAGTTGGGACAGGTGCTTCATGTATATTAATGAGAAGTTAGTCCATTATAACTAGAAAAATGTTAGAAATGATTCATAAATCTGAATCTCTGTACAAAGAACTGCAATTTATAATTCTTAGATTCAGCTTGTGAATAGTGTTTATTTTGCTATGTGCATTAGTAGGGGACATTTTTAGCAACAGTTTAAGTTTAAAGCTATAAACTAAATGAAGTAAACTAATTCACTGAATAAATTCAATTTAATACTCATATCTTAAGCAGTTAATGCTGTAGGTAAGTATCGGTGAATTGAACCAGTGAATACATTAAGTAAAATTCAATTATAAAACAAACCATTAGATCAATCATAACAAGATATTGACATGTGCATGTCATTAGCAATAGTTCATTAGCTAAAGAAAGTGACTTTCATAGTGTAACTCCCAAAAGAGAAAATGAGCAAGAAATAGAGATATAGCTCTAACTATCTATTTCCATTGAACCAACTCATTGAGCCCTATAACAAGGTCCATTCACTCCACAGTTGGAAGCTACTTCCTTAGATGAGGCTATGCATGTCCTCCTTTGCGGATACTTCTCAATTTCTCTCTCCTTCCCTGCAGTTATCTATTACATTATTACAGTCTAGAAAACTAGTTAGAGCCAGTTATTATTAGAAAGCATTTTGGGTAAATATAAAATGTGCTATACAAAATAAATTTGTACTGTGTAAAGAGGTACCACACTACACCTGGCCTTCTCGGTGACTATAGATCTTACTCTTGATCTATAGGGCCTGATTGCAACAAGCTGTGTGCCAGATCCTTACTGATCCCAACCCCCAATCCAAAAATAAATTAAAAAATCTTCAGTTCTCCTCTAAACATTGTCTTTTTGGCTATCAATATGGATGACATTCACACACACATATATATCTTAAGCACGTATATATCTTAATTTACAAAAAGTGATTCCTAGCATTTCAATATGGCAGTACACCAGCTCATTTTCTCTCCTATTTGCACACTTTTATGAAGACAAATAAATTCAGTTATCTAATTTAACACATGCAAGTTTATCTCTAAAATGGTGCAGTGTTCCTATTGCTGTTTAATACTTTTGTTCTTAGTTGCATACTCAGAAACCAACCAAAGGAGATTATGTAAAAATGCTCTACAAAATTGATAATACTCAGAATTTTCACTATTGGCCTCACAGCTTTTGTGGAAAATGCAGTACTTTCAGCATTGGTGTACCATTAACTGAAGTTGCATATGGAACTCTTTCAACTATTTGGATGCCAGAAACAAATTAAGTTCAACATCTGTAACACCAGATATAATAGTTTTACCAGAATATTGGGTAACCTAAGCAAATAAATCAAACAAAGTGGATAAAAACCTGTGAAAAACTGACGTACTCTAACAGGGAAACACAGCGAGGTTTTCAAAAACTTTCTCAATGCCAAAATTACTGTAAGAGTTTCTATCTGGGAGAGAATTGTCCTGGGAGAACTCTTCTTTGAGTGAACAGATCCTCACTCTGGGAGCACCTTTGCACTGAATTAAACCTGAAACACATTAGAAAGGTTTAGAAATTAGGGTCTGAACAAACTTTTATGTGAGGCATGGGATGTCCTCGGTGAGGCTTAGATTTGGATTTTAAGGCCTGGCCTTCACAGACCCTCAGTTCCTTCCAGCCACTAGAGTAGCAAGTTGGTGCTCCCTCTGGTCCCGCAACTTGTTAGCTCATTTGTCATTACTTTCTTCTTTTTCTCCCCAAACTGGGGCTAGTTTCTTGTAAATAGCTACATAATTGTAAGAAAATGTAAAACTTTATATTTTGTCTCAAGAGGGAAAGGACTTCCTCTTGGGGACTTTGGTTCTAGGAACTTTCCCGCCCTTGTGGATGGTGGAGTCACCAATGTCTTGGTTTGAGGAATATGCATCTTGCGGAATAAATTTCCTCATCTCAGACCCTCATTCCCAATGTCTTAGGTACTTGGATGAAAGGCATGGACCTGACCAAACCATGAAATATGGCTTGAAGTTTGGCCTACAAGGATTGGGAGATTTGGCTCCTGTCCATATGTATGGAGGAGGCCTTTACTGCTTTTAGGGCCAATTTAGAATCAGAAGCAACTCCAGACCCTTCTGTGAAATTCTGATTTGGGGATTCATCGAAAGCTACTTCCAAGAGAATCTCAGTACTGAGAGGATCTGGAGAACCTGGAGGTGGTCTTAATTCTAAGGTAGCAGCAGCTTCTGTAATTTCCAGGTAAGACATTCACTTGCTAGGAAAGTGGGGAGTAGATTAGGTAAGAGAGCACATAACCAGTCAAAAATCCACTCTGTCCCCCTCTAACTGTGACACCAGAATATTGTTGTGGTCTTATGTGGCAAAAAAAACAACCTTTACAGTCCTCACTGCTGCTCACTTGTACTTCCTCAGTAGTACTCCACTTCAGCATCTTCCAGCTCTTCCTCCACCCCAGCAGGATTAAAGCACTCTTTGGGAACATTTTCAGGTATCTTGCACACATGCTACTTTTAGCAGAGCTGTGTTCTCCAGAATGTAGTACAATAACTTCAGCTGCTGTTGCTCGGTTTGACTGTGACAAAAAGGCAGTTAGGGACTGCAGGACCTCCTTTGGATCCACAAGATGTGGCCCAAGTTCTCCAGCTAAAGACAAGTCCATGAATAACTACTTGTTCCTGTCAAACTAGGAAGAGCAGACTGATATTTCTCTGAAGCAGCTTACTGTTATCTGCAGCTAGCAGAAGTGCCAGTTTATGATGATGAAACTATTTTGGTGCTGATACTAGGACAGGACACTTGCATCTGCTTAAAAATGCCTTTTGGGGATAAAGATATCTATGTCCTCTGCTGCTGTTACTACTATTTTTCCATTACCGTGATGAAGACTAGTAAAGGGAGTTATTATTTGATATGGAACATTGCTTATTAACACAGCAGGGGAACATTGTTCTCAAATCTCCTTGTCAGCTCCCTGGCAAGGATCAGACTGAGTAGAAAAAAAGTCAGACTGAACAGAAAAAGGTAAGCGTGTTCTTCCAAGTTCCGCCTGCAAAATAAGCACTGCCCATATGAATCACCAAAATGACTCTGCTTATGATAGATTGAACATAGATTCAAATATGATCATTTGTGCAGCTTGGCTCCCCTTCAGTGAGGCTTGAATATGGCCATGGGTCTGCTGGGTTCCTTGGACTCATTTCCTTCTTGACTGCGGAAAAAAATAATCTTCCAACTGCCACCCATTTGTGGAATTAAACGTCACTCAGAGTAATTTGTGCAGATCTGTGACCCTCACACTCCTTTTTTTACAAGAAATCAGGCAGTTATCAATGTTCACATGTAAATTATCATCACTGGTCATGTGAAGCTAACACTTCACTTCAGGTGAATGGAGCAGTTCACACTGCTCAGTTATTGTTCCAGGCACTCTGCAGACTCACGTAGAGATATCTGCATCAGTTACACTTGGTTCAACTTTCTCAGGTTTTCTCCACAACCATCACAGCTACAGATTAACTTTTTTCTACATAAATGAGGTGGTGGAGAACAATATAATAGGTTCAGAGAGGTGCTGATACAGAATATAGGAGCCAGTTGGCTGTGTTCAAGGTCTGCCTGGCACAGAGCAATTAAACAAGTCATAGAAGGATATGACTGCTCCTTTCAAACATAGAACCAAAACCACATGTATAATTGGTTTGTGTTAATAACTGTGGTGATGACAAACTATTGCAGATCAATAAATGCCTTGGTATATTTTATGTGGGATGGAACATAACATTCCCATTTAAATGAACAGGTTTGCTCATGGAGTAAAGTACCACTCAGTGTAAGTGAGGGTGTCTGAATCTGTTACTACACAGCAATTACAGCACACACTGTATGTGTTTGTGCTTTGTAATTACATAGCATATTTATTGCATATAAAGTACATGGCCATGTCTTAGTGAGATATTTAAGTCTGAGGGGATCTGGTCAAGAATCAGGTAAAATAAACCTGAAACTTTACTATATTTCAAAAGGGGTTGGTATGTATTGTATAGAAATATTAAAAGTAAAGCTTTCCTTAACAGACAATTATAAATGAGGGAAGCTTAGTGTTGAGGAACAGTTTAATAAACTGAAATCAATAAATTACTGTAAACATCTATTGGGTCAGGGTGAAAAGTGTTTTTTTATCCATTAACTATCTGAAGATTTCAGGTCTTAAGTCTGCTTATGGAGCAAATTATCCTATCTTTAGCTATGGGTTGTTTAAAAGAGAGCTTAGCACCATTAAACTTGATTATTTTAACTGTTATCTTGAGTCAAAGGATTATTAAGTAGTAAAGAATAGTTCAGCTTAAACTTAAATAAGCAACAAGAAAATGCAAAGTTAATAATGACTTGCTGGGCCACATTCTGCCCTCAGATATATTTGTGAAAACCCATTAAAGTCAGTGGGGCTATTCAGAGAAGGGCAAGGAAAAATAATCCGGCACAGTCCCCTGCTCCCCTTGAAATCAAGGACAAAGTTCCCTTGTACAGCACAGAATCTGTCCTGCATTTCACTGGAGGCAAAGGGGATCAGGAGGAGGGGAAGGGAGTTTAAAGCCACCATTCCTTTTTGTCCTATCCTCAGCTGTTAAGGAGAACATTTTTTCTCCCTCCTCATTGCAACAATTTTTATGTACTTGAAAACTGTTATCATGTCCCTCCTCAGTATTCTTTTCGAAACAAACCAATTTTTTAAGTCTTCCCTCATAGATCACATTTTCTAGACCTTTAATCATTTTTGTTGCTCTTCTCTGGACTTTCTCCAATTTGTCCACATCTTTCCTGAAATGTGGTGTCCAGAACGGGACATAATACTCCAGTTGAAGTGAAGGTGAAGTTAAATAAGCAAGAATAACACAGTAATTTATTATTACAATAGCAGGCGGGGAAAAAAACAACACAATTCTGCTAACTGAAATTGTATAGGAGCGTTCCCTAAAGAGCTGATCCTACACCCATTGAAGTCAATTGTCAAACTCAAAGATTTAAATGGGAGAAAAATCAGTCGTCTTTTCTAAACAAACCCAATTTTTTAAGTCTTCCTTTATCTATTGAGTCAGGGTGAAAAGTGTTTTTTTATCCATTTACTATCTGAAGATTTCAGGTCTTAAGTCTTCTTATGGAGCAAATTATCCTACCTTTAGTTATGGATTGTTTAAAAGCGAGCTTAGCACCATTAAACTTGATTATTTTAACTGTTATCTTGAGTCAAAGGATTATTAAGTAGTAAAGAATAGTTAAGCTTAAACTTAAAAAAGTCATAAGATACATATAGTGCATAATCAGCAATGACCCAAATTTAGTTGAATAGATTTAACAATACAGTTTAGATATTAGAATCCAAATACTTGGGTACATCACTCATGAAAAGTTGTACAGAGTTGTGGAAAGGTTGTGGAAAGCAAAATATATCAATGAGTGGAGATTGTCCCTCAGTAATTGAGAATTAGGTTGGTTGTCCATTTAGAAAATACTTTTCTGACTATGCTTCTCATCAGCACTTCAGTTCATCCCTCCTGGTATTGCCAATGTCCAGGTATGTATTCTATGTAGATGTTCCTCGATCACCTGATGGCATCTGACACCATGAGTTGCCGCGTTAACCAATTCCGCATTCTCTCAGCACTCACTCGTTACTGGGGTCCCATGCGCCTAAGGCTCCGACGATCAATGTGTGTGTCTGGACCTGGTAACACTTAGCTCCCAAGGTTTCATCCAGAGGGGCATATTTCTCTACCTTTCGAGCTACGGCATCATAAAAGGCCAGGGTCCTGTTCTCGAAGGGCCCTGTGACATCCACTATGATGATCTTCTTCTGGTCCTCGTTGGTGATGATGATCTCCGGTCACAGTTGGCTGTTGGTTCCGGGGACAGTGGAGTTTAAGGCAACCTTCCCCTCACCTACTTGTCTCTGGAGCATACATTCAGAGTGCTTAACGCTAGGAATTAAAAGGGCTTTGAATATTAAAATTGGTTTTGCATATAATGGGAAGTATATGCATTATTCATTCCCCACCCCCTCTCTTTTAAAGCAAGAATTACAAAAGAATCTGATCCTTAAGATTTCCCTTCACAGAAGAGACCATTTTTATTAACTTTTCTGCACTTCATTTTAAGAGAGATACAATTGGCCAGATTCTTGAGGCAACACAATAGAAACCAATTGAGTTACACCAAGAATGACTTTGGTCCATAGATTCTAATAATAGTTATTTTGTTATGTCAGCTTTTGGCTAGAAAGCAATGTGACATTTTTTAAATATAGAAGTCTGCAGTATTATGAGAAAGTGGCTCACAGACTCATAGACTCATAGACTTTAAGGTCAGAAGGGACCATTATGATCATCTAGTCTGACCTCCTGCACAATGCAGGCCACAGAATCTCACCCACCCACTCCTGGAATAATCCTCTCACCTATGTCTCAGCTATTGAAGTCCTCAAATCATGGTCTAAAGACTTCAAGATGCAGAGAATCCTCCGGTAAGTGACCCGTGCCCCATGCTGCAGAGGAAGGCAAAAAACCTCCAGGGCCTCTGTCAATCTACCCTGGAGGAAAATTCCTTCCCGACCCCAAATATGGTGATCAGCTGAACCCTGAGCATGTGGGCAAGACTCACCAGCCAGACACCCAGGAAATAGTTCTCTGTAGTAACTTCTAACATCCCATCATTGACCATTGGTCCTATTTACCACTGATGGCAATTAATTGACCTTTGGCTAAGATCATGTTATCCCATCAAACCATCCCCTCCATAAATGTATCTAGCTTAATCTTGAAGCCAGTTAGGTCTTTTGCCCCCACTGCTTCCCTTGGAAGGCTGTTCCAGAACTTCACTCCTCTGATGGTTAGAAATCTTCATCTAATTTCAAGTCTAAACTTCCTGATGGCCAGTTTATATCCATTTGTTCTTGTGTCCACATTGGTACAGAGCTGAAATAATTCCTCTCCCTCCCTGGTATTTATCCCTCTGATATATTTAAAGAGAGCAATCATATCTCCCCTCAGCCTTCTTTTGGTTAAGGTAAACAAACCAAGCTCCTTGAGTCTCCTTTCATACGACAGGTTTTCCATTCCTCGGATCATCCTAGTGGCCCTTCTTTGTACCTGTTCCAGTTTGAATTCATCCTTCTTAAACATGGGAGACCAGAACTGCACACAGTATTCCAAATTAGGTCTTACCAATGCCTTGTATAACGGTACTAACACCTCCTTATCTCTACTAGAAATACCTCGCCTAATGCATCCCAAGACCGCATTAGCTTTTTTCACGGCCACATCACATTGGCGACTCATAGTCATCCTGTGATCAACCAGGACTCCAAGGTCCTTCTCCTCTTCCGTTACTTCCAACTGATGCGTCCCCAGCTTATAACTAAAATTCTTGTTATTAATCCCTAAATGCATAACCTTACACTTCTCACTATTAAATTTCATCCTATTACTATTACTCCAGTTTACAAGGTCATCCAGATCTTCCTGTAGGATATCCCGATCCTTTTCTGAATTGGTAATACCTCCCAACTTTGTGTCATCTGCAAACTTTATTAGCACACTCCCACTTTTGGTGCCGAGGTCAGTAATAAAAAGATTAAATAAAATTAGTCCCAAAACTGAACCTTGAGGAACTCCACTAGTAACCTCCCTCCAACCTGACAGTTCACCTTTCAGTATGACCCGCTGTAGTCTCCCCTTTAACCAGTTCCTTATCCACCTCTCAATTTTCATATTGATCCCCATCTTTTCCAATTTAACTGATAATTCCTCATGTGGTACTGTATCAAATGCCTTACTGAAATCGAGGTAGATTAGATCCACTGCGTTTCCTTTATCTAAAAAATCTGTTACTTTCTCAAAGAAGGAGATCAAGTTGGTTTGGCACGATCTACCTTTTGTAAAACCATGTTGTAATTTGTCCCAATTGCCATTGACCTCAAGGTCCTTAACTACTTTCTCCTTCAAAAATTTTTCCAAGACCTTGCATACTACAGATGTCAAACTAACAGGCCTGTAGTTACCCGGGTCACTTTTTTTCCCTTTCTTAAAAATAGGAACTATATTAGCTATTCTCCAGTCAAACGGTACAACCCCTGAGTTTAGAGATTCATTAAAAATTTTTGCTAATGGGCTTGCAATTTCATGTGCCAGTTCCTTTAATATTCTTGGATGAAGATTATCTGGGCCGTCTGATTTACTCTCATTAAGCTGTTCAAGTTTGGCTTCTACCTCGGATGTGGTAATATCTACCCCCACATCCTTATTGCCATTTGTCATGCTGCCACTATTCCTAAGCTCCTCATTAGCCTCATTAAAGACTGAGGCAAAGTATTTGTTTAGATATTGAGCCATGCCTAGATTATCCTTAACCTCCACTCCATCCTCAGTGTTTAGCGGTCCCACTTCTTCTTTCTTTGTTTTCTTCCTATTTATATGGCTATAAAACTTTTTACTATTGGTTTTAATTCCCTTTGCAAGGTCCAATTCTACATGCCTTTTAGCCTGTCTCACTTTATCCCTACATGCTCTGACCTCAATAAGGTAGGTTTCTTTGCTGATCCCTCCCATCTTCCACTCCTTGTATGCTTTCTGTTTTTTCTTAATCACCTCTCTGAGATGCTTGCTCATCCAGCTTGGTCTAAAACCCCTGCCTATGAATTGTTTCCCCTTTCTTGGGATACAGGCTTCTGATAGCTTCTGCAACTTTAACTTGAAATAATCCCAGGCCTCCTCCGCCTTTAGGTCCATAAATTCTTTAGTCCAATCCACTTCCCTAACTAATTTCCTTAATTAAAGTTAGCCCTTTTGAAATCAAAAACCCTAGTCTCAGATTTATTTTTGTTTATCCTTCCATTTAGTTTGAACTGAATTAGCTCATGATCACTCGAGCCAAGGTTGTCCCCTACAACGATTTCTTCAATGAGGTCCTCACTACTCACCAAAACCAAATCTAAAATGGCATCCCCCCTTGTTGGTTCAGCAACTACATGATGAACGAATTCATCAGCTATCACATCTAGGAAAATCTGAGCCCTATTATTATTACTAGCACTTGTTCTCCAATCTATATCTGGGAAGTTGAAGTCTCCCATGATCACACAGTTCCCATTAGTATTTACTTCCTTAAAAACATTAAAGAGGTCTCTATCCATATCCAAATTAGATCCCGGTGGTCTATAGCACACCCCTAGCACTATCCCAGGGGAGGCTCTAGTAGTTTTCTTCCCCAATGTGATTTTTGCCCAGACAGACTCTGTCTTATCCATTCCATCACTTTTTATTTCTTTACAGTCTACCTCATCATTGATATACAATGCTACTCCCCCACCTTTACCTTTATTTCTATCTTTCCTAAACAGCACATACCCTTCAATACCTGTACTCCAGTCATGACTACTATTCCACCATGTTTCGGTTATTCCTATGATATTTGGTTTCACTTCCTGGACCAGTAGCTCTAATTCCTCCATTTTGTTACCTAGGCTCCTCGCATTGGTGTACAAACATCTTAATTTTTGCTGTTTGGCCTCACTCACATTCCTTACCCAATTTGGTATGGACATTGTACTGCCAGTATGACCTATTTGACTAGTATCCACTCTGCCCTTCCTCCTTATGTCCATTCTCCTACCCCCGGCTATATCCTCTCTTACTTGGTTGTCTTCCCTCTCAATGTTAAAATCCAGCGTGGAGATTACCTGGACATCTCCCAACCGTCTCCCCCAAATTCCTAGTTTAAAGCTCTCTTGATCAGTTGTGCCAGCCTCCATAGAAGTCTATTTCCTTCCCTACTCAGGTGAAGTCCATCCCGAGAGAACAGTCCTCTGTCCATGAATGCCTCCCAGTGGCCATACATCCCAAAGCCCTCCTTGTAGCACCAATCCCTGAGACATCTGTTGATCATCGTAATCCTGTCACACCTTTGTTGCCCTTCTCTAGGAACAGGCAGAATCCCACTGAAGATTACCTGAGCCTCGATTTCCTTAAGCGTCTTCCCCAGCCTGGCATAGTCCCCCTTGATTCGTTCCAGTGAGAATCTAGCCGTGTCATTTGTACCTACATGAAGGATGATCAATGGATTCTTTCCCGCTCCCTTTAGGATCCTCTTCAACCTCAGGTCCACATCCCGTATCTTAGCACCCGGTAGACAGCACACCCTTCTGTTCTCTGGATCAGCTCTGGTTACAGGCCTGTCTATTCTTCTCAGTAAGGAGTCCCCAATCACGTAGACCTGCCTTTTCCTGGTGACAGTGCGATTCTCCAGTCTATCCCCTGTTCCCTCTGGCTGCAAGTCCTTTCCGTTCCTATTTTCCCTTGTAATCCTCTTCAACCCATCCTGTATCCTCCTGGGGCTCATGTTTGGTGTTGTCCCCATCGACTCTTCCCCTTCTTCTATGGGACTAACCGCTCTTCTCTTCTTCCTTACCCTTCCACCTTCAGTGACCACCTGCTGTACCCCTTCTTCATTCTCCAACTCTGCAAACCTGTTCTTGAGCTCTATTTCTCCTTCACTGGCCCGTCTTTTCCTCTGCCTGGTTCTCTTAGTCACATGCTTCCACTGTCCATTTTCTTCACCCGGCAGTCCCCCCTCAGAGGCCTTTGATCCTGCTTCCATCTGCATCTCTGAGCTTTCCCCGTCAGCCACCTCGTGCCTTTGCTCCATCAACTGCTCGAACCCCCGTCTAAACTCAACCAGAGTTTCCACCTGCATCTCCAATCCTTGGATCTTTTCTTCCATCAGCTCTATCAGGCGGCACTTCATGCAGACAAAACTCTTATCAGGTACCCCCTCCAGAATCATATACATACCGCAGCTGCCACATCCAGTCATCCTCATTGTGTCCTCCACTGCTTGGCTCATGACCACTGCTGCCTCTATATCTGCCAGCCTTCTCACCTAAATCCTGTTAGTCCGGAAAACACAAAACAAACCACAACACTGCCACCTACAGCAGAACAAACCCCAAACAAATACCAAAATACAGACTCCCCTTAGAAACTCCCCTTGCAAACTCCCACTCAAACTCCCCTGTTTACAGCTCTGTTTGCTGGCTCCTGTGCTGCTGCAGCTGTCTGTGCCGCTGCCTGACTGGCTGGCTACCTTTATAGGACCCCTGATCAGTGAAGCCCCGCCCCCTAATTAGGGCTCAGCTGCTCTCCCAGCACACTGCCCCTACAAGCCTCTACACATCCAGACAATACAAATACAAGACCAAAAACAAATACCTTCTCCTCCAACAGAACTCCCACTCAAACTCCCCTGTTTACAGCTCTGTTTGCTGGCTCCTGTGCCGCTGCAGCTGTCACAAGAGAACCTGAGAGCTGTCTGTTTTCTGGTGTAATGGAAATAAACCCCACAAACTTGTTATAAATTCAACTTTACCTATAACTGTAAATAACTAATCAAATGTGTAACACAATAAATACTCTAGTTCCTGTATGGAAGTAAGTGTAGGGTTTAAGGGTAGGATCCGGGGGATTCCTAGGTTACTGAAAATTAAGGGCTGCCATTGCAGTGCAATATTTAATTGCCATCTGCTTACTATGGAGAAGAAGGTCATGTTAAATCAAAACCAACCCTTTTAACCAAATCTAATCCCTTGAGTCTCCATATCCCTGATCCTGATTTGATCGCCACAAAACGCTACTCGCTATATAATAGACTGAATGAAAATTTCAGGTCCAAATACCACTAAACACTGTGAAAGTTTAGATCTGGACACCAATTTTGTAGATCAGGCCCATATCTAATCTCTCAGCATATCAATCTTTTTCATTCTTTTTAAAACAAATAACCTATCTAATGAGTTAAACTGGCTACACAATCAAAATAAGATTTGTGTTATTGTGTTGCTAAAATAACAACAGCTAAGGGTGGACATGCCTATGTTATCAAAGACATCTGATTTGAAAACCATCTCATTCTTTAATTTTGCTCCCCCGAACTGTTGTATCTATTTGTTATCTATTGCCTTATACTCATATGCTGATCTTGCACATATGCACATGCTTAACTTTACAACTGTCAGTATTCCCTGGGGGGCATAAGTGAGTAAGTGTTTTTTAGGATCTGGGGTTTAGATTTAGGCCAGAGACTGTCCCTTTGTTGTATATTTATACAGTGTATAACAGAATACGATCCTGGCCTCTAGGCACTACTGCAATACAAATAATAAATAAACAAACAAACAAACAAATAGGCATTCAGTATAGCAAAGCCGGCTCAAGGTAAAGATCTGATTGAAAGTGGAATGACCCGATCTACTGCTACACTGAGTATACTGGCCTTTGCCATGAAGTACATCATTGATTTAAGACATTAACACAGAAGTGAAGACTTCCCCTAGTACCAACAACAGCATAATATCTCTATAGATGCTACATTTGGCCTTGTTGCTCTTTTTGAATAGAGGCAGAATAACATCCTTCTTCCAGTCATCAAATGTGATATTAGTATGCCAGTTGGACCAGAAAAGTAGATGCAGCCACAGTACACCAATACCTTTACAGTAACTCCTTGCTTAACATTGTAGTTTTTTAAGCAAAACAATGTTAAGCAAATCTAAATTCCCCATAAGAATTAATGTAAATGGGGGGGTTAGGCCAGGGAACTTTTTTCGCCATATATATGAACTAGAACTTGGCTGAGCCTTCAAGGGTTAACACATTGTTGTTAATGTAGCCTCACACTCAACAAGGCAGCACGAATGGAGGAAAGAGACACAGCATGGTAGAGAGAGATAGAGACACACACCGTGTGTGTGTGTGTGTGAGAGAGAGAGAGACATACATACACTGTGTTTGAGAGAGACGCGCATTGCCCCTTTAGGTACGCTGACCCCACTCTAAGGCCTGGTCTACAGTATGAGGTTAGGTTGAATTTAGCCACATTAGGTCAATTTTATAATGAATGTATCTTCACAATCAACCCTGTTCCGCCGACCTAAAGGGCTCTTAAAATTGACTGCTGTACTCCTCCCCGACGAGGGGAGTAGCGCTAAAATCGACCTTCCCGGGTCGAATTTGGTGTGTAGACACAGCACTGTGCAATTTGATGGTATTGGCCTCCAGGAGCTATCCCAGAGTGCTCCAATGTGACCGCTCTGGACAGCACTTTCAACTCTGATGCACTAGCCAGGTACACAGGAAAAGCACTGGGGACTTTTGAATTTCATTTCCTGTTTGGTCAGTGTGACGAGCTCAGCAGAACAGGTGACCTTGCAGTCCCAGAATTGCCAACGAGCTCCAGCATGGAGCGAACGGAGACACTGGATCTGATTGCTGTATGGGGAGAAGAATCTGGGCAGGCAGACCTCCGATCCAGCAGAAGAAAGGCTGATACGTTTGCCAAAATTGGACAAGGCATGGTGGACAGAGGCTACACCAGGGACACACAGCAGTGCCGTGTGAAAATTAAGTTGCTCAGGCAAGCCTACCAAAAGACAACTGAACATAATGAGACATACATAGCACTTTGTATAGACTTCCTTCAGGCTTTTGATTCAGAGCACGGAGCAAGATTGTGGGATCTGATGATGTGGGAAGATCTGGGAAGAGAGTGTTGTTGATTGAAGAGCTTTATAATGAAACAGAAAGCTGCTTTCAAATCAATGGCAGATACACTGCATGGTTTTCTATCCCCATGGGAGCTTGGCAAGGCTACGTTCTTTCACCATCATTGTTCAGTATCAGCATCAACTGATTGAAAGATAAATTTGAGCAGGCAGATGTCAGTGATGTTGAGCTGAACACCATCCTGCTTCAAGATATCAAATTAGCCAATGACATTGTCTTCTATGCTCATGTTGACAGCAGCTGATAGCTGATCTTATAGGGCAAGAATCAACGTGCCTTGGTCAAGTTATTAATCTGGATAAAACTAAGTCCTTGGCCATTACCATCATGCAGCCTACAGCTCCAGATTACAACCAATTCACTGTGAATCCATCCATATGAGACATCAAGCAGGTGGCAACTGTGAAATAATTGGGCAGTGGACAGTTCAAGATAGACAATGCTGGAAGATGCTTGAAAGATGAAGTCGCTCACTGAGAAGTGGCTGCTGCTGTGTTTCAGGCTTTACAGCAGCTTCTTTGGGGACTGTGACATTCTATACCTTGGGGGAGCAGTCTGTAATCCCCATATTCCTCATTTATATATAATTGTGACATTACATATAAAGCAGGTCATGTGAGGTGTCAGGGGAAAGGTTATGATCTGCTGAAAGTCACTGTTCTATCTAACTATATATATATTAATGCATATGAAGTTATGATAATTATGCTTTATGGTTATCACTAAAATATGCTGTGGGGATGGGAAGCACCCAGATACTAGCTCTCCAGAAACAATGACCAGGGAGGTAACCAATGCCTGGGTGGGTGCTGAACAGACATCACCAGCCATTGTCCAGAAGAGGAGTTACAATTCAATGACTCACTCACAGGAGACACACTGGGGATATTGCTTCACCTTGGGCCTCAGCTATGCCTACTAGACATGCCTGGACTTGTGTTCTCCAAGCACATGGACAAGGGTATAGAACAGAAGACAGTGGCCCCATGCTTTGCCTTTGCTCCTCCCCCTGCAAGCAACAAGGAGACTCAGAAAACTGAAGACTCCAACAGAGGAGACTGGCCCAGGTTTCAAGGGTGAAACCTGTGTAATATGAACTGCAATATCCAGTGGGATAAGAAAAACTGCTTAATCTAGATGTTGCCCAATCTAATAGACTTGAAAGTTTAGACTGCGTGCTTATATGTTCTTTTCTTCCTGTAATCATTCTGACTTTTTGCCTATCACTTATAATCACTTAAAATCTATCTTTTGTAGTCAATAAACTTGTTTTACTGTTTATCTTTACCAGTGAGTTTTCCTGAAGTGTTTGGTAAATCTGCTCAGATTGACAAAGACTGGTGTATATCCACTTTCCATTGATGAAGTGGTGAACCAGTTAATAAATGTGCATTGCTCAAGAAAGTGTCTCGAGCGGTGCAAGATGATATATTCCTGAGGTAAAAGGCTGGTAGCTGGGGGGATCTGGCTGGTGCCTTGCTCTGTGTGATTTGTGAGTGACTCTGGGAGCATTCATGCAATCTAGCTGGGTGTTGGGCTCCACATGCAGTTGTACTGAGTGATAACAGCACCTGGAGGGGTTTGCTGCTTGTCACCAGTAAGGCATTGTGAAAGGCAACCCAGATTAGTAAATTAATGGGGAACAGTGGCCCCACAGTCCCAGGCTGCACCCTGGGGATCCTGTCACAGGGATGTTGTAATATCAAGTTTGTTATAAAGCAGCAGATCTATAAAACCATGGTTATACCGAGGTTATTGTACAAATTGTACAGGAGTGAAACATGAGTGTCGAGGAAGGCTGAGGCACACTGGATTAATGTTCCAATTCTTGTCGTCTTCTTCAACTGCTTGTTATTAAGTGGCAGGAAGCTGAACCCAGCAATGGCCTCATCAGCACTGGTTTCAATATAGTAGCTTTCTTGGTACAGTCATATTATTAGAATGGAAGGCCAACAAATCCCAAAGCATGTGTACCAAGCACTGCTGCTACCTGGTCAGTGACCATGTGGACACCAATAATTGTGGCAATGCAATAAGACTGCCAGGCATAAGAAACAGAAACGGAATAACCAGCCAGACCACTTTAATGACCTAGCCAAAGACTGATCCAGGTGGTACTTGATCTATGAAAGGCTTTGTTCCTTTTGGATTTGCCATAATGATGATTACAGAGTAGCATCATAAAAATCCAAGAGGATAATAGAACTCAGTGACTACATCTAGAGACAATGGCATAAAAAATTATCCTTAGGTTAACATATGTTGTTATTGTGATGGTCTGTATCCCTGTATACACCCCTTGCACAGTATTATAATAATAATTTTACAAGTGTGCCTTGTGAGGTATCATCTGAAAACTCAAAACTCACTGGGCAATATTGTCCTGATATATGCGTGGCAACATTGCATGAAAAGTTATAAGATTCCACAGTATGGTGTTACTAGGAAATATTCCAAGTCTGGGGAGTGGCCAAACCAGTTCCTCAGAGACAAAAGGCAAGATGGCACCTCAGCCAGCTGTAAACAAGCTCAAATGGGCCATCACCTTCTAAATGGCTATTCACTGGCAGGAAAAAGGATGTGGATGAAAAATCTACTTCTTAAAAATGAAACACATTTGGGTTCCCATTCACACAGACGTTTTTGTCTCCTGGACCTCAGTTGGAGATGCTTCTCAAAGAAGGGAAAAGACTATAAAAAGGGAGGGCAGACGCCCCAAATCATTACTCCCTTTCTCTCTGCCCATGGCATCTATGACACCTGAAGATGGAAGCAGCATTGGTCTGGGGGAGGGATCCTGACTGAAAGAAGTTCAGCCAGTAAGCCTGCTGAAGCATGTGGTGACAGACACCTTGCTCTCAATGTATTCTAGTTGGTCAAGTTAGACATTAGTTGCATTTTAGTTTCGTTTTTCTTTTAACCAACTCTGACTTTTATGTCTCATTACTTGTATTCACTTAAAATCTATCTGTTTGTAGTTAATAAACTTGTGTCTGTTGTTTTATCTAATGAATGTATTTGAACTGAAGTGTTTGGGAAACTCTATTTGGGATAACAGGATTTGTGCTTATCATTTTCTATTAATACAATGATGGACTTTATATGAGCTTGTATTGTCCAGGAGAAAGCTGGGCAGTACAAGATGTACATTTATTGGGAAAGTCTGTGACTGGGAGCTTGCAGGTGTCACTTTGCAATGTAATTAAAGAGTGGTTGGCTTCAGCACTCACACAATGTAACTGGGAGTAATTTACATGCTGGAGGTGGTGAGTGAGCTCTCACAGCAAAGCAGTGTAAAAGGCACTCCACGTTAGAAAGCTTAGGTGGCATATCAGTCCAGACTGTACCCTGGCATGTCACAATTATATATAATCTTCCTCACCTTTGAGTAATGTATTGAAATCTGAGAAATGGCTTTTTATATTAATTTTAACTACACGGATTCTGTCCTTTGTAAGGATTTTTAAAGAGATGTTAATATCTTGAAAACAAATGTTGACAATCTCTTTGACTTTGTCTTTATTTTGAGTACGGCCAATTGAAAAAAAATGAATTTCTCTCCCGCGGGAAATGCCAATATTTCAACATTACTTTTCATTCAGAATCTCGATGAATAGTTTAAATAATGAAACTTTGAGGAATGAAAGTTAAGTTCATTTAAATTGAAACAAAGCATTTCAACAATTCCAGATTGAAACATTTAATTTTAGGTCAATTCATCATTAATTTGCTTCTTCCTGAGCTGCTGCAGAACCTCATCTGCAGGATTCCCCAGCTGGACTACCTTTCCGATGCAGGGTTGTTGAGGCAGACACAGATTAACATTGAAATGTCAGGTTTCTTTTCTTCCCATAGAAAATTGAAAAAATTCAGCAAAATCAACTTTTTCCTAATACAAATATCAATTTTGCGAAAAATATTTTTTGGTGGGAAAAAAAATTGACAGAAAATTCACAATCAGATATTATTTTGAGCTCTGAAAATATGAAGCACTTCTGCAAACATCCTTCAGATGCTGTTTGGATTACCAAATGTTCACACAAATACATTATGGGCAATATTCAATTTTAGTGACGTATCAAAGTAATGTATAAACATAAAGTTTAACAAAGGATGGTCTTTTCAAATACATCTTGTTTATGTGCAATGCTCCTAGCAATATTAGTAATGTATATTTTTGTCAAACAAATACTTCCATCTAAGTTTTAAACAAATTATTTTAATGATCACATGAATTTCCTCTTTTGAGTTCCCTCTTTGTTTCCCTTAATAAAAAGCATCAGTTCTAAATACTGAGTTTCTTTCTTATCTTCCAATTCAGTGGGCCCTTCCATTTACTATTTATGCATTTTCAGCTTTCTCACAAAATGATTCTTTCACTTTAAACATCAAAATACTTAAATTATGCATTTCTTTACATGTGGATAGGTGATTGCAGATTTTTCAAATTGTGAGTGTGTGTGATATTTCATATATTGGCTCGATAGCAGGCTACTTAGGTGCTGTCTTTCATACCAGACGCATAAGATAAACCTTCCTTTCTTGCTCACCATATTTGCATATTATGCTTTAAACAGAATATCACAGTGTTCTACTGCAATAGAGAAGCTGCTGAGTATGCCTGCAGCAAAGCTGCTAAATATATATGAAAAAAATAGTGAATTACTATCAGAGATGTGAAAAATACCTATAATACACTCATTTCACTGGGCTCTTTTATTACTGCTACCAAAAGCAAATAGCATTATTATGATAAAAAGACCAACAGAATGTATGTAATGAATTATTGGTATAAGTGGTATCCTACTGTTTATGGGAAGGGTTAACAAGAATTGGGGATAATTTGGGGTGATCTAGAAGATTGAAACCACGACTTTGTGGAAGGAACTTATACCATTTAGGCAAGATATTTGGGATTGCTGAATGGGATTTCTGAAGTCTCTGACAAAAGTTACTTGTATCTGGAACTATCAAGACTCGAAGATCTCATTGAAATGCAGTGACAAAATATTTTTATCCTTCTTCCTATGCTCAGCAATGCTTTCAGTAAAAGATTGGTTTGGGCTTACAATAAGTATACTTTGCACAATGCTCACAGTTAAAGCAATTAAATAAATATCCCAAAACACAGTGCATTGTAGGAGCCTGGCTTCTCATTATTATAATTATTCATTATTTGTATTGCATTTGTGCCTAGGACCTCATTGTGCTAGTTTCTGTACAAACACAAAACAAAAAGAAGTTCCTATTCTTAAGTTTCCAGGAGGGTTCATCAATAGAGGAAAACCTACTGTCTGCTTGCATATGTCTCAAAATGTAGTCTTGCTAAGCTCTAGACTGCAGCTCTGCACCATGAAACCCACAATGAAATTACAATTGAAAGAGGAATTATGAAGATACCCATTAGAGTAAATCTTAATGATGTATATGAAAAATCGATCTAAGCAACTAAAGACTTGTACATTTCCAGTTCTACTCAGAGAAAATCCAATAAAGTGAGTCAGAAAATTATGCTTAAATGGTGAGCAACATTGTTCGTTTCTATTTATTTAAAGAGGATTCCTGGCAGGCCTGTAGAAAATGAAATGCAATTTGATCATACAAAGGCACAAGTAATCAATGATCACCCAACATGACTTCCAGCATACACTTAATGCTTTACCAGGCTAAACCAAGCCATGCTGTTCTGATGCTGTTTCAAATGAAAATAACCAGTATTTTAAATAGGAAAATTCAGTCTAAGTGTGGTCTTGAGGTAGTAACTGTGGGATTCTAGACCTCAAATTGAAAGAATGCAGGTCATTTCATTGGTAGGCTTAGTACAGAAGGGCTCTTTCATTTGACAATCAAAACAAACACCTTAGTCAATATTAAATCATGTGGAATGACCTTACTTGTTAAGTGAGAAAGTACCTTTTAATGTAAGAAGTGAGTTGAATAAGGTCAATGACAGTTTTCATTATCTACATAAAGTCAGGTGTTAAACACTGTGTACTTGACACTTTGATTTCTTCTTCTGATCATTAGTGTACAGCCCTAGTTGATTTCAATACTGTTTAATTCCCATTCCATTAATAAGAAAAATGCTGCCCAAAGAATGTTATATATTTTTCAGTCCAAAACTCTAAAACCATTTTTCCATACAGTGTAAATCATTGAGCAGAAATTGGAATGCATAAATAATGCTAGCTGAAAAAAAAACAGTCTTGTTTGAAATAGCAAAGCATCAAAATTGCAGAACTGAAATCCTGGTTTCATAACCAATTCACTTGGGTTTTGTATCAGAGAGAAAATTAAGAAGGGCTGCACCATTGGGAAACCCACATAAATTAACATACCTATTATTATCATAGAAGCGCAAACTAGGAAAAAATCTGACTTTTAAAAAACGTTCATTTTTGTTTTATTTATTTGGTAGAATTATCCTGGGAGTCCTGAATCTGATGATGAAATGGAAACGAGCTTATAAAATAACCACAATGATATATCAGTCTATACCGGTAGATTTTCTTGTACAGAAGAAAAATTGTAATGAAAACAAACTGTTGGGTCACTTAGTATCTGCCATCCAAAAGCATTGTTTTCTTTCAGCACACCATTTTCTTAGTTAACTATTAGGAATATAAGTGTTTAGGTAGTTTAGTATCCTGTCTCTGTCATCTCCAGTGGTGGATGCTTAATAGGAAGGCATAAAATCTGCTTCTGAAAAGTCCGTCTTTGCAGAATTGAAATTTATGCTCTAATTCACATTTGGCCAATCCCCTGTTGACAAGAAAATGCATGGCCACATATATTTATTGTTGAAAACTTCATGGCCAATACCTTTTCTGTTTTAAAATGAGCTGTAGAGGACAGAGAAAAGATTAGTAAGGACAGCTTTGGAAACAATTCACAATGAACAATTCATCTGGCAAATTAAATCCTTTTTCCTCTTTGTCACTTATCTACAAAATAAATTAATTTGTTCGCTATCTGCACTTGTTCAACTGGGTTTTTGAGGAAATTAATTACAACATATAGATTGTTTACAAAATGTTAATTGTGAGTATCAGTAGACTATCCAATATTCATGCTGTGTGATTGGTCAACTAAGTCAGATGGTGTGTGTGTGTGTATGTGTGTGTGTGTATATATATGTGTATATATATGTATGTGTGTGTGTATATATATATATATATATATATATATATATATATATATATATATATAATGATACCTGATAAGATGACATAATCTTTACAAATTGGCTACTGTCTCTTTTGCCCCTTCAGAGAGAAGTTGGGAGTCACATAGGCAGAGACATAGCAGGAAATAAGGAAGGCTGGAGAATTGTAGAAAATTTAAATGTTTTCTTTACTATTTTCCACAAGGAATATCACTACTATAGGCTAGTACATTGGCTACATGAATTCACTATATTTAGCCCATGCTTCCTAAATGAAAGAGAGTCAAAGACTGAAGACAGCTATAAAGGCTACTTAGGCTTTAAATTCAATTGTTTCCCTGTCACATCAACAAAAGGTAATTGTGTTTACATGTACACGTGGAGTCCCAATTGCAAATGGTGAGCAGTGGCCTCTGTCTCTCTTACTTAATTGGCTCAGTGTTAGGCTTCTGGGCAGGGGACTTGAGGGAATGCTTTGCATTTCAAATGTTCCATCTCTGTCAAATTTCTATACAATATTTCATATATATGTGTGAAGCACATTGGTTGAATTCAGTAAAAGAATGAGGAGACGTTTTGAGGTGCAGCATTTCTCTCTATTCGTCTCTTGGTAAATTCCACTGTATTCAACCGTGAAAAGACCACAAGGTCTGTTAGAAAATTGGCTGCAGAAATATAGTAAAGGTCTTAGCAATCAGATTGTTTAAACTCTAAAAACAGCTCCTCGTAAAGTTGGTCTCTGTAAGATTTAAAGAAAAAAAGACGCCATGCATGTGAAAATTAAATGCCGCAAACAAAAAACATCATCGTTTATGTCAGCCACACATTTGAGACAAACTTAACTACGCAAAAACCAAACAACAATCTGTTCACCAGCAGACATATACCCTAGAGAGTGTCCTTTGTCTCTGTTTCAGATCATGCTCTCTGGCATCAAAATTAGCCTCCTCTCTTTCCACCATTACACCTGCTGCAACTCATTGCAAGCTGGCCATGGAATAACTTCATAAAAGTATGCATGATATGACCTTACAAACAATATTTCACTTGTATGAATGGTTGTGAGATGTAAATAAAAAGTTGACAATACTATCCAAATGAATTCTGAGCTTTCATTCAAACAAATTTTCACAAGTACTTTTTTTGCCATGTCTGTCCATCTCCAGTTACAATAATATAGAGAGAGAGAGAGCTAGCCCATCACGTAACAGAGCTCATAAAGAAACAAAGAAAATAATTACTTTCTTGATTCTGGTGACATTGCAAAATAACTGCTCTACAGCCAAAATGCTTCTGAAATAAATGTAGTCAAACTTTACTAATTCTGGGTCACTGAGAACGAAAATGATGCTTAAAATTGTTGATTGGCTCTAGTTTTCAAGACATGCTATTGGGTCAGTATATACGACCCTTGACTTGGGAATGGCAGAGGATAAGTGAGTTATAAAGGGAAGGGATCTCAATTTAAACCAGAAATGACTAAAATACATCTTTGATTGGATCTATGAATAAATCTACGACTGGGTTTGGACAGTACTTGCTTTTTAGGCAAAACAATGAATGATGCAATCTGAAGCTGGTATTGCGTCATCCATGATATGAATTGCATCATGTTATTCCTAGAAGTCATGGATGATGCAATCATAACGAAGCTTACATCACTCTGCTGAACAAATTACCCTATATCAGCTCTAGAAATCATACAGTGTCGTGCTCTATTATTTGTCAGTGTTTGATTTTGCAAAGGGACACATTTCTGTTTAGCCAAAGTGAGCAGAGATGCCTCGTACTTGTGTGAACAGTGCAGATAACTTCTGCTATGTTTGTGGTGAAGTGACTTTTGCATCACCAAAGCGCAGTATAACCACTATGGTTAAGAAAGCCTATCACCTTTCTTTTGGCTGCAAAATTGGAGATCAGGACAAGAGGTGGGCCCCACACATATGCTGCAACACTTGTACAACAAATCTTCGCCAGTGGTTGAACAGGAAAAGGAAATCGATGCCTTTTGCAGTGCCAATGATTTGGAGAGAGCCAACAGATCATACCAGCAATTGTTACTTCTGCATGGTGCCTCCAGTTGGGAAAGGTGTGTCAAAGAAGAAAAAGTGGACTGTGCATTATCCAAACATTCCATCAGCTATACGCCCAGTACCCCACGGAGAAGGACTGCCGGTTCCTGATCCACCAGAATCATTCTCACTTGAGTCAGACGAGGAAGAGGAAGAGGATGAAACTTCTGGTCCTGAACCATCAATGTCACAGGACCCACATTTTCTCCCATCCTCCTCCTCTGAAGCACACCTCATAACACACGGTGAACTGAATGACCTTGTCAGGGATTTGGAACTACCGAAGAGTAAGGGAGAGCTTTTGGGCTCCAGACTACAGCAGGGGAATCTCCTGGCAGGTGGTGTTAGGGTTTCCATGTTCCGTGACCGTCAAAAGGATCTTGTCCCATTCTTCTTCATGGAAGGTGATCTTGTAGCCTGCAACAACATCGATGGTGTGATGGCAGCCCTCAACATCGTTCACGATCCAGATGAGTGGAGACTGTTCATTGATTCATCCAAGACGAGTCTTAAAGCTGTTTTACTGCATAATGGCAATGTTTTGCCATCAATTCCAGTTGGTCATGCAGTCCATAGGAAGGAAACCTATGACAACATGAAACAACTTTTGAGCTGCATAAACTATGACCAAGATCAGTGGCAGCTTTGTGGCGATTTGAAGGTTGTTGCTCTCTTGCTTGGTCTGCAGACTGGCTACACAAAGTACTGCTGTTTTCTCTGCGAATGGGATAGTCGTGCAAGAGATTCCCACTACATCAAGCAAGATTGGCCACTCCGACAGTCATTGGAGCCTGGGAGGAAAAGTGTTCAGCATCCACCACTTGTTGAATCAAGGAAGATTTTGTTACCACCCTTACACATCAAGCTGGGTCTGATGAAGAACTTTGTCAAGGCCATTGACAAAACACAAGCAGCTTTCAAGTACCTCCGTCGAAAATTTCCAAGGTTAAGTGAAGCTAAGATAAAGGAAGGTGTCTTTGTTGGTCCTCAGATTCGTGAACTTCTTCGAGATGATGCATTTGACCATGCACTGCATGGCAAGGGAAAAAAGGCATGGAAAGCCTTCCAGTTAGTGGCAATCAATTTTCTTGGAAACAACAAGGCAGACAACTACAGGTTGTTGGTGGAAAACCTCCTCAAGGCATCCAAAAGCCTTGGTTGCAACATGTCACTAAAGAGACATTTTTTGCACTCTCATTTAGATTTTTTTCCACCGAACTGCGGAGCAGTGAGCGACGAGCACGGCGAGCGATTTCACCAGGACATTGCAACAATGGAGAAACGCTATCAGGGCAAATGGAGCCCATCAATGTTTGCAGACTATTACTGGACAGTGACAAGAGATGCTCCATTTAATGAATACAAGAGACAAGCCAAGAAGCGCCGAGTAGACACTGAATAGGACTAAACTATGTACATAATAGTTTTTTGCCTTTTGTTTCATAATAAATGTTATTTATATAACCCCTTTGCTGATTTTTAAAGTGTTACATAAACAGGACAGGTGAAATAGTATCATGTAAAGCAACCATAAACACATGAAAAGACTTAGATTTACAATTTATGATTAAAACTCTACTATCTACACAATATACATAGATATAAAATGTAAAAACTTATATCTCTTATAAACAGTAGCCAATCCGTTGTTTTAATTGTCATATTTGAATTCAGCACATCAAAATACATACTAAATAGCACATTTTATCTCTGAAGCAGACGACTTCTCAAAAATTGTAGACCAGTATAATAATGTAATATTTTTTCTTGGAAAGGGAAAGCAGCAAAGGAATTAAAAATCCTGGAACATCTGAAGTACTTAAGTTATTATTCCTTTAGATCTTAGCTGAGAGAGTATTATGTAGGTATGGGCCTTGAAGTCAGTGCAGACAAGTTTGCATAATATTACTGGCCATATTTATACAGTCTTCAAGGTTAGTGCTATAATAGAACTGCACTGTTTTCAATAAAGATATTTCTTACTATTTCATAAATGTTGGTTTCAATAATAAGTGTTACTTTGCAAATTGCTCTCTTGTTTAAAGTTAATTTACATTAGTTAAAATAAAAATGTTTTGATCTACATTTTTGGAAGTTTGCCCAGAGACTTAAAAACAATGATGCAGTAAGTATTGCAGTATTAGGATTTTTTTGAAGCAGTAGGATCTTTTTTGAAATATATGGCATTCTTTGGTTCTTAAAAGTTTACTCTATGCTCAATGAGGCATAAAACTCCTCTGCTTATATTATTTTTATTGTTTAGAAATACTTATACCTTTCCTAACACTTTACAATAAATCTCTTTCTTAGTCCATGGGTATAGAAGGATCCCAGAACAGTATGTTCCAGATCCATGTGATACATTTAATTTGTCATGCATCTTTGACTATCTCACCTACAATATTCCCACTAATCCCTCTCCTCCAAAATTACTCCTCATTCAGAGCCTCTGAGTAACTTTAAACTGCTATGATGTTAGAAAATAAAATAACAAATACCTGTCCTCAATCATGTTTCCTTTGTTCATCCCCAAGTGTGGAGATTTCGCCTCAAAATTACCCAAGTCCCAGCAATAACAGCATTCAGTCCTGCACCAGTGACAGTTCTGTGGTGTGATGCATTATGACCACACATGTGGAAACTCTGTCTATAATTGTTATGACAAAAACATTTGTCAAGGATGGGTGAGTTCCAGAGGTCCTGCTGAAGGATGATAGCATTCAGGAAACATCAAGCCAAACAGTTCCAGCCATGACAGCATGGAATTTATAGTCTCTAATTTTTGTCCCGTTTCTTTTTTGGGAGTGTGGTGGGGAAAAGAAAATAAAGCGTTAAGGTTGAGAAATCAAGTACTCAGAAGTCAGGAAATACAGTGTCAAATATGAAAGCTCAACCTTAATTCTGTCTCCTTCAGTTTTTACCTTGAGGAACACATTAGGTAGAGGTTCGTGGTGAGGGCACTATAGAGTCACACCACTTAATCACAGTGACTCTTAAAGCACCCAAGGGCACAACCCACTATATCATGCTTTTAGGAGCCTGTTGTGAGAGTTCTGCTCTGTGACCATCTTGTCAGTATGTACCTTCACCTCCTCTGTAACATTTTGAGTTTGTGTGTGCCTATGGGGTGCCAGTAAAGAGTAGTGAGCATCCTCAGAATAGTACAATGACTTCTGGGTACAACTGGGGAAGATTTCCTGAGCCCTTCTTTTCCTGCATCCATGTAAAGGCCCGTCATGTTCTGACTCATATATGGTCTCTCTTTAACTGACAAATAATGTATATAGAGAAAAAACAATACCAGAAACTGAAATTTCATATATAATTCTATATTATGCAGTAAGTTAAAGTGCTATAGATACAGACATGCCATCATGTTTGTGCCAATGATATGTTAGAACAGCCAAGTTTGAAGAAAAATGGTTCCATACTTATGAATATATTAGGAATAAAAATTGAATAGCCCTTAGTCTGAGACGTCCATGTTTGAGGTTAGACAATTTAGACAGTTTGGAGGTTAAAATAATCTCAAATTTGCAACTCTGTGTATCCTTTGGGTGGGCTAGAGTTTACTTCACTGCCCTCCTCCTAGTGCCTAAAAACAACCCCCAGTCAATGAGTGTTTCACTATACGCGGTTTTCGCTTTACGCGCTAATCGCGGAACGGAACCCCCGCGTAAGATGAGACTTGCCTGTATACATAAAAGTAACTAAAGAAAACAAATTAAATCTAAACAGGTCAGTCCCCCCAGGCAGGTGGGGAGCCACCTCGGGCAGGGGGAGCTGGCTGCCACGGGGCGGGCGGAGTTAGCTGGGCGGGGGACGACGACGCAGGGCTGGTGCAAGGAAGTTTCGCCTAGGGCGCAAAACTTCTTTGCACCGGCCCTGCTTGTAGCAATCTCCAGTTGGAAAGTGTGCCGACTTCGACGACTCCTCTGCTGAAATCATGAGTTAGCTAGTCAGCTAGCTAATTAATCAACCACTTAGATTAAGTACAAAATTTAAAAAAAAAACCTGTTACAAAATAAATACAAACTGAGAATAGCAAAATATAAATGATTCTTTCCCCAGTATCACCTTTTTAAAAAGTGAAGAGCTGGTGAATCATACTAGTTGAGACAATGTCATTAAAACAGTTTGGCTAAAATCAAACAGCATTCAAAGTATATAATTAAAATTTTTAAAAAATAGTTTTCCCTCCCAATTTCCCCTTTCTATAACTGACACTGCCTGTTGGAGAGTTAACAGTATCACTAACCTGCAAAATGCTTCAGAGTTAAGGAAAAACAGACTGCTTTCTGTTCCTGCAGCTCAACTTCTCCCAATGCACACAGGACACATGACCTCTTGTAAAGCAGATGCCCTGACTACTTGCCCTCAATTAAGTCTCCCTCCAAGTACAGGGAACCTATTGAGGATATCCAAAACCACCACACCCATCTCCAGAAACTTCTGTATGTGGAGAACTAATTGTGCATCTGCCTGTCAACAATGACCCAGACACAACTCACTCCCCCTCTTCTTCTCAGATCTCTTAAAGAGATATCTCCCTATTAGGCATGTGGGTTGCTCCTATCATTCTAATTATGGGGGTCATTGGTCCAGTCTAAATAATAGAATGAAGAAGTTCACCCCGTTGACCTACATGTAAAGAGAAGGAGCAATCTACAGTAACAGTGAGGTTGAGATAGATGTCATTGGTGCAGAATGTGTCGGTTAATGAACTGGATGAATTTACTCAAAAGATGCTTATTACAGGATCTTCAGCAGTACGTCCCAGCATTCAGCCAGAATTCTTAACCGTTCGAGTCCAATACATTGGCACATGTTGAGACTGACACAGAAAGAGTGGCAGGTACTGCACAAAGGAAGGGCCAGGAAGAAGGTTGGTGGCTTTCTGAGTGGAACCCCAGGAGTATTTCCTCTGGTTATTGCTGCAACAAATTTTGTAGGGGAAATTTGATGATCTGAAAACAGGTATATGTACCTATGAACTGTGACAGGATACTGGCAGGTAACATAAACTATAACAGGGACCTGAGGATTCTTTGCTGATATTTGTATGTTTGCTGCTTAGCTTCTTTCATAGTTTCACATACTGCACTTTCCCTCTCAGAGGACAATTTATTGGTTGGTAGTGACCCAGAGATGAGCCAGCTGCCATAAAACTTCTCAACTCCAGATCTGAATTAGATTCTCTTATCCTTGCCATTGTACATCTTGCTGCTCTATTGATACCTCATTTCCTCTGGACTGCTCCTTGGCTCAAGAAGCTGTGGTCCCCTCCCTGCACACTACTACCACTCTTCTCCACCTTGAAATCTCCAAATGCCAACTCCTTGCTAATAGTCACTGTTTAATCTAACACAGGACAGTGGAATTCCTGTCAGTTGTTGGCTGAATATCTTCCCTGCCTTTGAAATAAAATCTGCCTTTTATACTATTCTGACCCTACTATGCTGTTTCCATAGGCTAAAAAAAAAAATCAATTGTAGACAAGGCAGGGAGGCTTCCATTTTCAAAGGTATACGATAGCTTTATTATCCTAAGCCAGCTCTCAGCCTTAGAATGATCTTTAGAGGATAGAGCTGGTGTACATTCAGGGGTCCTACTGTAATACCCCCTTCCTTCCTCAGACATTTGTGTATATCACAATTATCCCCTACCACACTAAAAGGAAACATTACAGTTTACAGCTCAAGGGATGTGTTTCTCATATCACCCATATTATTTATAATTCTAACATTTTACACACTTAATCATGTCCTTGAAAACAGTGAACTTAATACTCTGTGCTCACACATGCTAACTTTAGAGCTTTATTATATGTGTATGGGATATTTAGAGCTGGATTTTGCTGCCCTTATGTTGAATAGTAGCTTACTATGACATTAATTATATCAGAGTGTCTACTTGAAGAGTAAGGTGCTAATCAACATGGGTAAATGTATTAAAATCTAGTCCTTATTGAGCACATTGTCCTGAAAATGTAATTCTATATTCAAAACAACAAAGAAGTTTGGGTTTTTTACCAGTGCACACTTGGTGTGATTTTTTTCATTCTTAATTCTGAAGATCCATGAGTATTTACAAAGCAAATGCAGTATCCCTTTTATTTGGTTATGCATTAAATGTTTTAAGCAAGGACTTTTACATTTATCTGTCCAAGTAATGAACTTCTATTTCAAAATTTATAATCAATATTTAATCCTGTTTAGGTGGTTTATTTCACCAACTAAAGCTAGTTTGATTGATCAATTAATTGTCCCTAAGACTGGGCAACCATATCATGAATTTGCATTATAATCAAATTAAACTAGACAATTTGCTCTGCTGTATCAATTAACTCTTGAGAAGGTGTCTTTGGGTTTGCAAAGGATTACAGGATCTTGAGAGTGAATTTTATATATATATATATATATATATATATATAACATGCTAATGAGGAAGTCTTTGAAATAAGAGAATACTGAACTTTTTGAAAATTATTTCATTCTACAGTAACTGCTCAATTAAATGGTAAAGTTAATATGTGTTCTGAGGGAAGCACTAAAGAGAGCATATGGCAACTTCTTGAAACACATTTAAAAATGAAGAGCACATATTTGTATAATTGAAGTTTATTCCATTAAACTACTTTCAGACTTCTAGCAATGTAGTTGACTTAAACTAGTTCATTTAAATTAGATTATTTAAGAATGATTTTATCAAAAAGTTCTTGGTTTTATGTCCCTTTTTAGTGCATGTTAAAAATAAAATAAGGTATGTATCATATTTTCATATAAATATGAAAATGTATTGTGTTAATTTATATAACTATGACCAAATGGGAATAAGAACTGACAGGATACATCATGTCACAACACCATATGGACATAAATTACCGAATCGTTAATCTCTGGATCACCATAATGTACAAAATTATAATGGATTCTTCAGAACTCTCATGCTGTCATGTAAATGTGTGTTATGTATCCGCTCAGCTGTGTTTCATTTACATGATACACTAATGGTTCCAAATGCTGGCTGTATAGATTGACTTACATATGTTAAGGGTAAATGATAGACCAACATCTGGTCATTAACATCATACAATCAGATGTTTCATGGTGTATTCAAATTTACGGTGATGTCATACATATCATACACCTGTGAATGTTGAACCAGTCAGTTCACCCAGTATATTAATGCTCTGTCTTAAAAACATACTATAATCCTGCCTGTTCTTCAGAAATAGAGTGTATCAGGAGAGAAGCTTTAGAGAATGACAAGTAAATGTCCTTTGATCTTCCTTTAGTGAGCTTGTTGTGGGGAGAAGAGAAAAGTCCAAATGATCTCAGAGATCCTTCCAGTATTAAAAAAGAGGGAAGGCAGAAAATACTGAAAATGAATTGTTGGCTTCTCTAGTGGTGTGAAACTCAAGGTTTTGGGTCTGTGGAACACTGGGCCACATTTCAATAAGAGTGGGGGTTATATAAACAGAATGATCTGCATCTCACAGGTAGGGAGGCTAATCTTCTCAGTTGGAGACTGACTGGAGCAGTCAGAAGGATGTTCAACCAGAGAGGGTGCCATGGAGGCAAATGTGGCACAATTATGTGGCCATTGTAGGGAGTCTCATTAGACCATCCCCTCCCATAAATTTATCAAGCTCAGTCTTGAAGCCAGTTAGGTTTTTTGCCCCCATCGAAGGCTGTTCCATAACTTCACTCCTCTGATGGTTAGAAACCTTCACCTAATTTCAAGACTAAACTTGTTGATGGCTGGTTTATACCCATTTGTTCTTTTGTTCACATTGACAGATAACTCCTCTCCCTCCCTGCTATTTATCCCTATGATGTATTTATAGAGAGCAATCATATATCCCCTCAGCCTCTTTTGGTTAGTGTTACAGGGTGTGCATACTAAGCAAGATAGGGTTAACCTCACACTACGGGCAGCAGAAGTCCAAACTCCAGGCCGTACTGGGCATGCTCCAACTGCTGCCTAAGTATAAAAGGGAACATCCCAGCTCATTCTAGGCTGACCACTGAGGAGGCCCAGGAGCCACTTCAGCACTTGACTGTGGGAACCATAGATCCCAAGGACCAGACCAGAGACCTGTTGCCTATGGCTGGCCAATTGGAGTTGGAATCCCAGGGAGCTACCTACACTGAGAGGCTCAGAGACCCCACCAATGTCTGGACCCCGGCTTCAGGAAACACGGTAGGAAGTGGCCCAGGGAGGCAATGTGAGTGGTTTCTCCTACCTGAGGAAGATCAATGTGTTGTGGTAGGATCTCCACTGACTGGGTGGCGATCACACTTGGTGCCTGGGTCCCCCCTTCTCCAGCTGTCACCCCCACTGGGTGGTGGCCCCTTACTCTGGCCATTGGACCACACTGCCCTGACCCCAAGGGCAATTGTATCAACTCTGGCTATTAAGCAACACAGCCCTGATTCCTAGGGCAGCCATACAGATGCCAGCCATTGGGTTGTGCTGCTGTCAGCCTCGAGGTAGTTAGATAGACTGTAAAAATGGTAGTCTCACAACCCCAATGTACCCCAAAGGGGGATGGGGTGTGCATACCCCGAGACAGTTAAATTAAACAAGTCAAGCTCTTTCAGTCTTCTCTCATAAAGTAGGTTTTCCATTCCTTGGATCATCCTAGTAGCCCTTCTCTTCACTTGAGTAATCCCTTTCTGCAGTTCATTTATTCTCTTTCCTGCTTTTTCTGCAGATTTTAGATTGTGGTTGGGTTTATTACAATTTGTACATGTTTGCCTGAACACTGGGCATTTCCTATACTCATGCTGGTTGCCACATTGTATTCTGCTTTGCATTTTTATGTAGTTGGCCAATTTAATTCCTGTGAATAACAAATAGGAGTGGGGAGGTGATTTTTTTCTCTGTGTATGGCATTGGGGAGAAAAACACTGGAATACTCCATCCAGTTCTGGTATCCACATTTTAAAAAGGGATCGTTGTAAAACTGGAGAGGATTCCGAAAAAAAAGCCACAAAAATGATTTAAGGGCTAAAAAAAAGCCGTACAATGAGAGAATTAAAGAGCTCAATGTATTCAGTTTATGAAAAAGAAGTTTGAAAGGTGACTTGATTACAGCATATAAGTACGTTCACAGGGAGAAAATACCAGATACTAAAGGGCTCTTTAATCTAGCAGAGAAAGACATAACAAGAACCAATGTCTGGAAACTAAAGCCAGACAATTTGTAGTTAGTAATAAGGCACAAGTATTTAACAAAGATAAATGTGGATTCTCCATACTGAAGTCTTAAAATCAAGAATAGATGCCTTTCTGGAAGATATGCTTTATTCAAACTCAAATTATTGGGCTTATTGGAGGGATAAAAATTAAGGGCATGTGATTTACATGAGGTCAGAGTAGATGATCAAATGGTTCCTTCTGGCCTTACATTCTATGGCTCTATAGGTATAAGAGCCATCTTGTGGATTAAATCAGTAAACTACCAGATTGAGGTGAGGAATATCCTGCTGTTAGGAGATGATGGAGTGCTCTTAGCATACCTGAAGCTCTCTGTTCTATGCTGACTGCATCTATTATAATGCACTCCGATTGAAGTGCTCCAGAAATTCTAGTGAAACAGTTAAATCTTCCTTCTCCTGACTTCTTGCCCTAATAAAAAATGTGGTTATGTGTTTTTAGCCTCAGTAGTTGCTGTCACTAAGTGTAGTGGAACAAACATTGTGTACGGGATCAGTCATGTATACAAAGGTCAAGGGAACTATCACAGACTGCACCTGCTCCAGTGTTTAAGTTTATTATCCTATATGACACCTGTGACTCTAACCTCTTAAGAGTTTGGAATTTTTCTAGCATAATTCTTATTCAATGAGTTTCAATCCATGAGAATTTTCCGTTTTACGGCCAAAATCTCTCTTTTGCAACAACACCTTATGAGTACATTTTCTTAATTTAAAGATACAGCGAGTGTGATGATTTCATCTGCCATCTTTGCTCTCACACAGAGCCTTCATCAGATCATGCCCCAAAGCAAGCTCTGCATATGTTTCATTGGCAAATATTCAAATGAGCCCTTTAACTGTGTCAGTGATATCTGAGAATACTTGGCAGCAACATAATATATATCTGGGCCTTGACCAGGAGCTGTTTCTTGGTACTCATACAGTGATTGCCTTTAGAAACCATATGTTTTCCCTTAATGTCATAGTGTCTTATCCTGCTGCCTTCATTCATGTTGAGTAGTATCAGACTTGTTCATTTCAAATATTGTTGTGCTTTTTATTTATTTTAAATATATCCTGAATTTTACTAATAATTTGTCCTTTCAGGGCATGTTCTTTCTAAGGCCCTCAACACACTCTATGAATGTTAATTAATTAGATTCCTTCACAACTAGTGTGGGAGGAGAAAGATAATGCAGTTTTGTAGAGGACTTTGATATTTCAAAATTTGGTTTTATTCCAATTTAGATCAAAACCAACAATTTAGAAGTGCTTCACTGAGCTGTGTGGAATGCTGATCTCCAGTTTGTTATATAAGAAGTTATTGCCACCTACTCAGTAATTTTTACTTCAACATTAACATTTATTTTCAACAAAAATGCAGAATTTTTCCTTTAAAATTATAGGAAGATTGGGTTTATAGTATCCGACAAGCAATACTAGTAAAAGACTCTCTCTCTATATATACAATGTGATGTCTAGAATTATGAAAAAATCTCAGTAGAAAGGAAATATTTATTCATTGTTTCATTCTGAAAAATGGTAACTGCTTATGGCTTATGTGAATAAGGTTGAGTTTCATTTCTAAACCCAACACAGACAATTAATACTACTGATCATTTATACCCTTTTTGACAATCCATAGACCAAGGACTTAAATGAGGAAAGAGATTGTACTATCTTATTATTCCCAGACATGATCCATCTCCCAGTGACTAGACTGCAATGTATAAATATTTTGGAAAGCCATTTCTGACCACTACTCCTTGTCAAATATAAAATTTATGGTCACCAGCCTGTCACTGTTAAACCCTATCACGCCAGAGCACTCGCCAGTAAAAGTTGGCTAACTTTTCTAAGTCATTGTTGACTTGGGGCACATTTTTAGACAGTTTGGGGAACCTGGGTCTTCCATTATGCCTATCTCATTTAAAAACAGAACTTTCCTGTGACAGGATATACAAACCCCACACCACCATGGAAGGGGTTAAGAAGCTGCTTTGGGCTAGAATGGCCCTGCCCCTGTGCACCTGCAAATCATGCCAGGACTGGAGGAGGAGGAGTTAAAAGGAGGGCATGCCACTTAGCTGGGGACAACCTTGGGAGGGGTTGCTCCTCAGATTCCAGAGAGAGGTCTCACAACCTACAGAGCCTCTGCCCTGGCAGAAAAGAGAGCACGAATCCCCTGGGCTAAGAGGGGAAAAGAGACTGAGACTTCTACTAGAGAGCCAGTGAACTCTGAGGGGGCAGGGACTTCCTTACTTCCAAGGCCCTCTGAAGTAAGAGAGGACAATATCTGGACTCAAGCTGCCTACAGATTTTATTTTTTCCCCCTTTATGCTTTTATTTAACCTTATTTTCTAACTGTGGATTATTTTGTTTGGTTTACCTGGAACCCTGAGATGAGAAGAAACAACCAGAAAGCCTCAGCCGGAGGGTAGGATGCTGGCCCTGATATACTGATCTACCCTGCAGTGCTCCCCACATAGCTCCTAAAGGGGACACTTTGCCTAAGACATATTTGTGACAGTTCCACTTTTAGCTGTGCACCTTTCACAAACAATACACTCTCTTAAAATACATTTTTTGTTTTTAATAGGACTATGTTTTAAACTACGTATTAATGAACAGGTTCAGCCAAATCAGGAAATGACCAAAATCACACTCCACTTCTTGAACTAACAGTAGTTATTTTTTAGGTTCAAAAAGATAGATTTTTTTAAAATGTTCACATTCTCTCCGCTTCCAGGTTTCATTTTGAATATTGAAATACTATGGGAATTGATGGTTATGCAGGGTCTTATTTAGCTGACACATAATAAACAGAAATCTCACACAATCCTCTACAGTTTCAGTTTTATCACAGAACCATTGATTTTACAGCAACATCACTTGACTTTTTAACGAAAATTAACCTGTCACTATACACTGAAATATAACATTGCAAAAATGTCCAATCTCAGGCATTCTGAAATTGATTTTGTGCCAGTAAAAACTGTGAAATTCTTCAGTTGATGTGTTAGGTATCACTACCAGTCTGGCACATACAGATTTTCAGTGGAGACGTCAAATTTCCTCTTAGGATAGGCACGTATTGCTGTTTTTTCTCTTCTGTGTCCAATTATATTTGACATTTAATGTAAAATCCACAACCTGAAATGTTGCAATCTTTTGAGAGTTAGGGTGAGGTTTCATTATGAATTTAGATTTTAACAAATGTAATGACATCTCATATAATAAAATGATGGCTTCATGTTAAAAGTTCTGATTGCTTTGTATTATTATTACTAATGACAATTTTCACTTAGATCGTCTGAGCCAAAACTCATTAAGTCAGTTGAAAGACTTCTATTGACCTTACTGGTCTTTAGAACTAGCCAGTGAAGCAGTTTCCTCTGTAGATCTTTAAGTTCTTTGCTAAGAAAGGTAAGCATCATTGTTTCCATTTCTTAAATGAAAGAAACTAAGGGAAAGAGGTAAAGTGACTTTCCCACAGTCATTAAGTAACTCAGTGGAAGACCCAGGACTAGAATCCAAGTCTCTTCTGTATATTATAACTGGATAAAAATGTCGTGACATTACTGAAATTGAATACAGATGAATAAATAAATCAGAACATATGCTTAAAATTGCAATGTTCTAGTGTGCTAATTATGACAGTGAAATGACCTGGATTTAGCCATAATCCTTGTAGTGGATTCTGTTTCATATTTGCAAGATTGGGTAGATTTCTTTTTCTTTCTTTCTTTCTTTCTTTCTTTCTTTCTTTCTTTCTTTCTTTCTTTCTTTCTTTCTTTCAGAAGTCATTTACAAGAAAGGATTATATCTAATATATTTCAATGTGCATAATCCCAAGTAAATGAAACTGGTCTTCTTCTCTTCTGATCTTTAAACCAATTTGCAGGGAGCTATCCCACTTTTTTTTTTTCCTAACTTTCACTTCTTGTTACCGACTGTTCTTTGCTTTAATTCCCAGATCCTGTATTTACATCCAGCTAGAGACTTAGGTTGAAGATGTTAGAGCTGTGAGGCTCTTTAAAACCAGTTATTAGGCTAATTTCTGGTCTTTCGATGATTTGTGAGCCTACTTTATAAATTATGTCACATCTTGGCATGAAAATGGCAAAGAAAGTCTGGTACCAGATTCTGTATTTAGTTTTTCACATATGTGCATGTAGGACTATCTGTGGAATCTAGAATTTAGATTTGTACCAATCAGAGTTAGTGTTTTACATGTCACAAATGTCATAAATTTATATTTTATTTGGCATGTGCTTTATTCTGCATAGTCAGCCTAGATTTGGCTTCTTAAAGCAATAATAACATAGCTCAGGAGAGTATTTATTAGTATATACAAATAAACAATATCTGGCTAAAATGATTAGGTGAAAGAAGTAATGTGTTTGCCTGTGACTGTGATTGATAATGTCACAAAATATATGTGCAGCCCAACAATTAATTACATCTGACACTTGACACTTAGCTAGATAGATAGATAATAGATCTATCTATCTAACTATCTAGGTTTCAGATAGGCTTAATGTAACTTTCAGACAACATACATAGAAACACACATAGGAACATAGGACTGGAAGGGACTCCTTGGTCATCCAGTCCAATCCCTTGCTGTTGCAGTCAACCCTATCATATAATGTCATTCATAAACTTATCAAGCTCCATTTTAACACTAAACAGGTTGGTTCCAATACTCCTACTTGGAGGCTGTTCCTGGACCATACTCTTATGATGGTTAGAAACTTTCTTCTAATTTCCAGACTAAGTTTGTTCATGGTCAGTTCCTATCCATTTGTACTTCTTCCAACATTGTCCTCTAGCTTAAATAGTTCTTCCTCCCTGGTGTTTACTCTGCTGATGTATTAATACAGAGCAATCATATTCCCTCTCAGACTTCATGTTGCTAAGGTAAACAAACCAAGATCTGCCACTTCCTTTCTTAAGATAGATTCTTCATTCCCATGATCACCCCAGTAGCCCATCCCTGCACTTGTTCCAGTTTGAATTCATCTTTCTTGAATATGGGTGACCAGAATTGTACTCAGTATTTGAGATTAAGTTGCCCATGCCTTGTACAATGGCATTAATACTTCCCTATTTCTATTGGAAATACCTCATGTGATACATCCTAGGATTGTATTTGCCTTTTTCATGACTACATTACATTAGTGATTCACAGTCATCCTGCAATCGACTAATACATCCCGGTCTTTCTCATCCAACTGATGAGGCCTCATCTTATAGCAGAAATTCTTGTTATGGGTCCCTATATTCATGAGATTGTACTTTGTAATATTAAAACTCATCCCATTTCTATTACTTTTCTCCTTCTGCGTAATATTTGAATCCTCTCTGTATTGATACTGCCTTCCAATTTTGCCACCAGCAAATTTCTTTAGCATACTCCTATTTTTGTCAGTGGTTGGTTTCCATCTTATTTATTGTTTTCATGTTCTCAATTACTTCCTCTCTGTCAGTAAGAAGAAGATCCTTCAGTTTGGCTTTCTACTTTCAGGGTCATTTAACAGCACACAACAAAACTAAATGACAGCTCAAGATAGAAAGTGAAGAATATCTTAATTGGATGATAATACAAATGTAATTGCCAAACTGAAATTTGGCCAAGTTCCCAGAGTTAGCACCCTGACTTGAGGAAGCACTGTAGAATCATTAAGGACCTCAAGTTATCAAGACCTTTACATCACATCTGATCTGAACCATGGTACATTAACATAATGCATACAAACACAGTGCTGGATATTTGGTTCAATAATGGTGACTCTAGGAGGAAAGAAGAATGTGTGAATCACTGTGACCATTTCCTTCAACATGTGGGTTTTCCCTGCAAGACTTCCTTCAAAGTATAGACTATACCTAACCCTGCTTCATTTGTAAAATCTGGTGAAATTACAGCCCAAGATAATCTGGCTACAGGAAATTCATGAAATGACATGCAGTGTATTAATCATCTGGTCAAGCAGAAGAGTGCTTTGATACATGTTTTTGTCTTAAATCAGATAAAGAAAGAACAGACAGAACACAAAGCTGGGCAGTTCATGCTTTTTATAACTGAAAGACAACTTTTTATAATTACTAATAAAGAAAGAAATATGACCATGCACAGTACCACTTCAGTGTGGATTGTTGCCTCCCGGAGAGTTATAGCTCTCTAAAGAGAAAGTCAAACAAATCCATTCTCTGGATGGAATTACAAGGTAACGCAGTTTGTTCTAAACTATCCTGATTCTTTTGCAGAAAATGAGATAGTAACTTTGCCTCTTGATCCTTTCCAACTTTTAAAGCTCAAATGCAGAGCCTCAGTTTAGGAAAGATTCTTCTAATGCCTATTATTAGTTATGAAAAATAATTTGAAAAAGATCACTAAGTGAAATTCTAATAAAAATGCTTTGCATAAACAATTTCCATATTCTGTACATGCAGAATATATTTACTAGAGCATGTAGTGATTGATCGTCACAATATTATACTCTTTTGTAATCTCTAAAGGTGTAACTTATTGTGCAATTTCTGTCCTTAAGTTTAAAAAATCATTCTGATATGTTTTCAAAGATGTTTACCAATGTTGAAAATAAATCAATGATTCAAAAGAATCACTTGCAAGATCTCCTGTTTAAACAATAAGCACATCTAGAAACACCCTCAATCAGACTTTATGCGGTACTCTCTTTTCAATTCCTATAGGAAAACAACTGTACTACATCCCAAAGAATATCAAATAAATTAATTAAAGTTCTGGTGAGTTATTACAATGACAAAAGTGATAATGATCATTCACGATTATAACTTGTTGATATACAAAGTAAATAAGTAGTTTGGCTCATATTGACACTGGGATGTAATCTCTACGTGGCTGTAGAATAGTCTCCAAAGAAAATCAGAAAAGCTCTGATACATGACACAGTTAAAACAAAAATAGATACAACACTAGTAAAACTACTGGGTCGGCTGGGAGATGGGCTAGATTATATCATTGACCTTGTGATGTTATATACAAACCCCACAGGGAGGAACACCGTGACAGCCTTTTCTACATCTAAGGTAACTTTTTTCACTGTGTTCATTGGGAGGAAGATATTGTCATTATTTTCCCTAAAATTAGGTGCAATTACATGGGACTGGGTAGAGTTTATCATCCTGTTCTTCAACTGATTTTGTTTGGATGAATCCTGGCATCAGTGCTGAGCCACTTGTAAATTATTGGAACTTGTGAGGACACAGGTGGGCCTTATAAGAACAGACCCTTTGCTTAAAGTAAGATCAAGAGGATGTAGACTCAGACACCAGTTTTTCCTCCATAGGTGTAATGAGTTACTCTATTACAATTGTTTAGAATTGGGGATGTATTTTGGGAGTGGAGACCACATTTTGTTTGAATGTTAATGTGCTTGCCTGCTAAACATTTAGGTTTTTTTCCCCTAAATGGGCGGGTTGGGGAGGGAGAGAAACAACCATGGCGCTTAGTTTTGAAGGGAAGGTTGAGAATTAATATCACTTTGATGATTTCTGCATCTCGTTGAAACTGGTAGCATTGTTATTCAAGCCAGCTTCTCTTAACTAGTGTTGAATTTGTTTTGGTTCATTCTGTAAAGTGTCTGATAGCATGTTATGACCTTTTCATTATGAAATGCCAAACAATGTATTCACAAGCGTGTGAGTGACATTTGTGCCAACTAATTTAGATAAAATGAAAAGAAATAAATACCATTCTGAACATTCAAAGTTGAACAGATACTGTTCATGATCCCAAGGTATCAGTGCAGTTTTCTTTAGACACTGATGACAAATGTAGCCAGTAAAAATGACTAAACAAAATTTTTCATCAACAGCTTATGAAGATTGAATTCAAAAGAAGGCACTCAAATACATATGGTATATTTGAAGCATATTATATAATTGTAATAAGGTATATACCCCACATTGATACTGAAAGGGTTAAGGGGAGTTGGAGAGCAACACCTGGGACTTCTGATAATAGGCCAGGAGACACACTGAGAAATCATAGGGATGGAGGGAGGCCCTACAGTGAGCCTTGATAAAAAGGCAGGAACTGAACCTCCAATGCGAATACCCTGGGAGGCATTCCTCAATACCAGAGTCGAAAAGGACACTGCAGAGTCTGGAAAAGAGCTGGGGAACAAGGCCTGGGGAAAAGGGCCTAGAGAGGAGGCTGAGGTAGGAAGAAGTTCAGGGAAACAGCAGAATGTCTGAGGGAGTAGACTTTGGCTGTACACTATGATGTCCCTGGGCTGGAACCCAGAGTGGAGGGAGGGCCTAGCTTCCCCCACTGGCCACCAAGGAAGGAGATGTGAATCCCCCTGATACAAGGGGTAATGGCAATTGAAAGCCCTGAGACAAGGGTTATAAGGAACAGTGGGCCCAGAGTTGGGGGGCAAAGACCTTACATGAGGTCACTGAACTATTTGTTGGCAGAACTCTGTTACCTCAGAAGTGAAGGAGATTATAAGTGGCCTAGCTGTAAAATAGAATCACAAGTAGAAGCAGACCACTGCAAAGGAGCGAGAGTTTGATACACCATGCCCATTTGCAAGGGGGCATGCTGGCTGGTGAATCACTCTGACAATTGTATACTTGTGCCTATTCTAAGAAAAATACCCCTAGTGTTAATACAATGTTTGAAAAATCAATTATTAACAACTTAGGAAATACAACATCAAGGCTGAAAGCTCTGTTTTGACTCTGCTTCTTGTCCTCTTTACATTGTTCTACATTATCTGCCAATTAAGCCAATGGATCTTATAATAGAAACAAGAATTTCTTATAAACCTTATTTAAATGCATAGTACAGTGTAGTATAGTCTTCAAACTTCACTATACACTTAAATCTCACTGAGACCTACAAAACAAGCCCACCTGGAACAAAATGAGTTAAACACTTTAAAGTTATGAACAATTAAAATTGACAAACTGTAAATGCTCCACCCTCCATTTTTCTCATGTTTACATTAGTTCAAAGTTAATGTGTTTTAGAAGACAGGGACATATTAAAATCAAGACCATTCCACATTAAACTTGAATTCCTCTCATTCCTTGGAGAAAAGATGAAGGGAGGAATGTTTTGTTTTGCTTGTACAGTGCTGTTGCCTGCTTCTCCAAGCTGCAGGTGGTAACTAATTATAAAACTTACACGACAGTATATATCTTTTATCCTACCCTCTCCCTTGAAAAATCTAGGAGAAGTGGTCTGGAAAATCTGCAAGCTGGAAACTCTGTGGAGTTTCAGAGAGAGACTCTCCCCTCTGGAAAAGGGGTTTATGGACCTAATAGTTGAAGTGGTTTTAATCTTCAAGTTGAGCAAAGCCCAAGAATATGATGTAGGGCCTTCATATGTATAAGCAATCTTATACTGTTCACCAGACCCTCTCTTCCTTCTAAGGGCACAACTTATTCAAGATCTATGCCCCTTTTGTACCCAAATAGACAGTCAAAAATTGGACCCTGGAGATGTTTTAACTGAAAGCTGAAATTGAAGGAGTCTGGTATTTTCTTTGATGAAATCTTGTGTATTTACAAGGAATGCACAAAATCCTGTCTCTGAATGCAGGAGGGACCAAAAAAAAAAAGAAGTAGTTTATTACTTTACAGACCTAAAAGCTCTCTCTGTAGCTTTTTTTCAGTGTCACACTGTGTTCACAGGCTACTAATTGACTTTCTTGCTTTTTTCCTCTGGTTCTTGTCTGTCCCCAGTTGAAATGTCCACACACTATGTGCTATTTTCCGGGCAGACTCTATTAGGTCTGTTTTAGGTGTGGCCCCTTACCTGTCTCTTACAACTATTTTAAATGGAGAATTTGTTCATATATCAGTTTGAAGGAAGTTTTAACTTAGTGTATAATAAGTTTTCACCCAGATCATAACACTACTTTCTCAGCTAGGAATGGCAACAGCAGAACAGGAGCTCTTGCTGAAAATCCACTGGATTATCAAGGTGGTATCTCATGTAGACTCATCACTGTAGAGCAGTGGTTCTCAACTCATTTCAGTCCATGGACCACCAGGCCAATCAAAAAATTTTCGTGGACCACCTCCTTTGTTTTTATTTATTTTTTGTTGCGATATGATTAAAAAGAGCAGACACAATTTGGTTTGAAATGTATTTATTTCTTACTAGATGTTTGGATTCTCTTCTCACTGACAAGCTTGTCAATGTTTGGAGTAAAATGAAAATAAGAAAGAAAAACTTGTAGCACCTTAGAGACTAACAAATTTATTTCAGCATAAGCTTTCGTGGGTTAGTACCCACTTGATAATGCACAACAAATATCGCTTTCCACTGCGAGCCGATTCCTCTGTTTGGACTTAACATGCAACAAACACGAAAATCCCATCTCACATATATAAGTTGGTCCAAATGGCAAAAGAAATCTGACTGCGTGTGCTGACAGATTTGGGTAACTCCCAGTCTTGCTGGCCCAAAATTTCTCTATGGTAGACTGCTGGTACACGTCTTGGGTCGCAAAATCATTTTTCAGATCCAAAAATACCTCCTGCAGATCCTCTGGAACACTATTAACATCTGTTGTGAATGGATTCCTGATGAAAGATAATCAATCCTTTGTCCTGTCCACCTCCGGAAAGTATCATTGGAATTTGTCTCGTAGCTTCCGTAAATGATCGAGAATTTGGGTCTGAATGGCTTCCTTTTTCCTGAGCATGGCATCCAAATATGGAAAGTAAACCAAATTATTGCCTTTGATTCTTACGATCCAGAGTTCCAATTTGTCAAGAAAAGCCTTGATGATGCTTTGGTGACAGAATAGATTTACACCTTTCCCTTGCAGTTGAAGATTCAGTTTGTTCAAGATTCCAAAAATATCGACAAGATACGCACATTTCGGAATTCCTCTTTCCCTTGAGCCTGGAGAAACAAATCCAACTCCTCTCTCAATTGGAAAACTCTGTTGAGTACGTTCCCTGCTGACAGCCACTTTACAGAAATGTAGAAAAGCAACACATCAAAGTCAGAACCCATGTCCTGGCAAAATCTTTTGAACAGGTATTCAGAACCGATGATTTGATGTAATTCACCACTTTCACAAACCCTTTGAAAATGGCGTTGAGTTGATTAGGCAATGTTTTTGATGTCAAAGCTTCAAAATGAATGAAGCAATGAACTCCGGTTACCATTGGAGCGAGTTGTTTCACCAACGTTTGGAAGCCTGATCTTGAGGCCAGCATGGCAGGTGTACCATCAGTGGTGACACCCAGAAGATTTGCCCATTCCAGACCATGCACTTCAAAGAAATTGTTAACAATTTCCATCACATCCTGAGCCTTTGTGGTGGTATCAAGAGTCTTACAAAAAAGAAACTAATTTTTGAAGTCTCCCACAAACATATATCTTGCGGACACCAATAGCTGAGAGCACAATGAGACGTAGGTCGATTCATCCAATTGTATGGCAAACAATGGAAACGTCTTTATTTCATCCACAACTTGATTGATGTTCTGTGATATCTCATTTATCCATCTCGATATTGTGTCGTTAGAGACAGATATATCATTGAGCTTCCCTGCTGCTTCCTCACCAAGAACTAGCCGCACCATCTGTTTTGCACAGTTGAGCACAAGTTGCTCTACAATGGTATGAGGCTTTTTGGCCTGTGCAACTTTGTGTGCAGCAATGTAGGAAGCAGTCACTGCATGGCTTGTATTTTTGTAGTATTTTTGTAGAATGCACTTGTTGAATTGAGGCCCTGTCAATATACTTCTGCAATCAGCCACAAGACTGGCTGGATCAGCTCATTCAGATCAGTTGTACCATAAACAGTATTTCACTTCCTTTCCCAACAGTATTTCACTTCCTTTCATTTCCCAGAATGATATTTTAACTTTTTGTGTTTGTAAAGTTTATAAAACTCCCTTTTACACTTTATTTTCTGGTCTACCTCTTGATTTTTCTAACTTTCAGAGAATGGCTTTTCTTGTCTTGTCTCTGCATATTGCTTTTGAATTACATTCAGAGAAGGGGACAAATTCTTATATCAATTATACTAGTGTAAAGATACACTAACTCCACTTAAGTTAATGGGGACATGCAGGATTTACACTGGGTAATTCAAATCTCAATTAATCCTATTGGCTCCATTTTATTCCTACTTCTATAGCATGGCAACAGGGACACATTCACTAGACCAAATTCATTATTGGTATAATTATGCTGATGTAAATTGAGTTGCACCCAGAAAATAGGCTAGTTCCTTCAAATCTTTAATAGGAAAAACTAGATTCCCTCCCCCCCCCCCCCCGCCCTCCTTCCACCAATTAATGAATCAGGAAGAGACTTGAAAATTACTGAAATGGGCAGGGCCACTGCAGGTGACAAAGGCTGTTCCCTAGAAACTTGTAGAACCAAGGGTCACCATACATAGCGAGTTGAGGGTCCAGCACTTTTTCCAGTGCAATGTCGATGGCTTGTTTTTGTTTTTGTTTTTTAGAACTTTCTAAAATGGAGTCTAGTCTGGCATCTGGAAAAAATCAAGCTTACTGCCTAGAATTCATGAAGTTAAATTTCTGTCTACATGGTTATGTCTCTATTTGCAGACACATTCCGTTCTGGTTTGAGAGTAACCGTAAGAGCCTACTGTATGTGGAACATTTTTTAATCTCTTCAGGGTAGGGACAGTGTCTTTGTCAGTATTTGTACAGTACCTAACACAATGGGGCCTTGATCCAGATTGGGGGTTCTGATCTTTAAAGTAATATAAATATTGTCACATCAGAGATATTTGAATAAATAAGGCAAGTGAATATTGTCAAGAGGGTCATTGCAAAGTCATGGCAAAGTTCAAGAAACTGAAGTAAAATCAATTTTAACAATGCAGTAAGATCAATGTCTTAAGTTCTAATCACTGGACCTCCACTGTGAGGAATCTCTGTGGGAAAGGTGATGCAGTCCCAAGCCATATGATGTTTTCAAGGCTAAACTCCTTTGCTTTCACCCAGTATGGGGCCACCACGGATGGTGTGTTAAGTTCCTGATGTCTCCCACCTTATGATCCCAACGTCACTGAGAGAACTCCATAAAGTCTTTGGAAGTGAAGATGCTTCTGTGCAGGAGAAGGAAGATCACCTATGAGCACTGGTTTTGAGAGTATGATCTGGTCCTATGTTACTTAGTAGAGAGGACTACTCCACTGCAGACAAAGCACTTATAATCTGTTACTGTAGTGTAAATGATGGACTAGCATTTAGTGAAAGTCACTACTGCAATATCCTCCGTACCTGCTCCATTCTGACGAGTAAGAAAAACACTTCGATTTAAGAACAATGAATCAGTTTCTATAATGAGATTATTGATGCAAGTTATGCTCATTACAATTCAAATTTACAGTGCACATTTGTCCATTCTACAACAGAAGAATTAAGTCCATTAGACCTTTACTTTTTATGTAAAGTCACCCTATTCCATATAATTATTGAATTGTGCAAATATATTCTACGCTTAAACCCATTCAAAAGTTATTGCCATCTAAAACTTCCATTTTCAGCACAAATGCACTTGCCTGAGTTTAATAACTCTGAAACTACTTCAGTGATGGGACTTGAATTTTAGAGTTTTTAATATGAAGAATTAATGAACAAACGCATACATTAATCAGCAATGGAACAGTTTCTGATTTGACATAGAAAAGACTCAGTGAAGTTCTAACTGCAGTACTGTTATGACTGATTATTAGTGTTTTATGTATAAACATTTGACCTGGAGCTGCCCAGGCCCAAAATTCACCAATCATCTCCTCTCATCCTACAGTTGAAGGGGATACTACAACAGGGAGCACTGAAGGTGAATAAGTGCATCAGCAAGAAATACATTTGTAGCATCATCCCCTCTTCTCCAGAGAGCATTCGTGGAAGGGGAAATCAGATCTTCATTGCTGTGGAGAAAGGAAGGGACAAAAGTGAGCTGAAACTATTTTCTGCAGAATTCTCTTTGCCATAGACAAAGGATGTCTGTTGGGCTATCTGCATTTAACTGAATGTTGTGTACAGCAAAATTAACTTTGTCTGCACCCACCTCAGAGTGAGGGTTTCTGCTCGGACAGAGTGACTATCTGAGTCATCGTGGCCCCGTCCCAAGCAGGCTACCAGAGGCTAGGAGAGTTCATAGAAGCTGTGCAGAGGTTTGACTCTCTGAATGATTGGAATTTCCCTTGAAGATCTCGGAGGCAGCACTCACTGCCTGCTCCACATTCCCAAAGCTCTTTCTTGGGGTCTTCTTCAATATTGCCTCCATAAAATCAGCCCTGTGTTTTTTTTCTCACCCCTACCCACCTCCCATGCGTATTTCTATTGGAAGGTACAATCTGATTTATAACTTCCAATAAATTCATACCCAAGAAGTAGGCACCCACTACAGTAACTTTTTGTGATTAAGTTGCTGGGAGTATGGTAATTAGAAATTTGGAAAGAATTTATACTTGACTCTATAGCTTCCCAGTTGTAAAATCTTTTTTTAAATCCATTTCAGTTATATTTGCCCAAATCAGTGATTTTTGGAAATCATCTCTATATTATCAATGGATTCCTAATGAGCTGTGAAGTAAAAGCTGTGCATTTTTGTGAATACTGACAAAGATAATATAATCACATATTCCCAAGAAACCTGACATGAACTGAAGCTACCAGAGTTCTTTCTGTACTTGATTGCTGGACTCCAGTTTCTCTGACTGCTCTGAAAGTATACTTGTGAAGCAGACCTTTCTTATCCTTCTGCTGCTGATTTTTATTATTGATTTGGTGCCTTTGAAGGGTGCTCAATTGACTGCTCAAGGCAACTATTAATCCATAGAACAAACAAGTCACAGTCAGGAGCCATACAAATTTACCCCAACTATTCCATTAATGTGCCTCAACCTTGAATTGAGGAAAAACTCTGGAGGGCTGAAGAAAATTCCATCTCTAGGCCCAATTCTTATTAGTCTCTTGACATTGTCAACAGTGTTGCTGAAGTTGGTGATGCTTTAAGTAGTTCAGCTAGTTTTAGGCTAACTCATTTCACTCATTCCATCAAAAAGCTTCTACATTTACTGAAGAAATATGACTGCATCTTTTCAACATAGGAAAATAACTTTTTCCAAGGAATTAATTTCTTTAATGGGAGTTTTTTCCTCAGTCCAGCTCACTGAAAACTTTCAGAATTGGAAGTCTGTTGCCTTCAATCCTAATTTGTGCTTTTTTTAGCACTTACTATATATATTATTTAACTAAATGTTTGAGACTTACATAGCTTCCATAGTAACCCAAAACATCAATGTTTTTCTGTTTCAAAGCAGGTTCAACTCTTCATTAGGATTAAATTTTGTCACAAAAGTTAGCTCCTGTTTAAACTAGTGAACCATTCATAAACTAATCCTGACTTTCAATGAATGTATTCATTCATTGTACATACTAATGTTCACCAAATAGTTTGGAAAAATAATTTTCATACTCCATGTAATTTTGTGAACTGCAGTATACTTTCTATCTGTATGTTGATGGCTCTGTCATTGTGTGTCTAGTAATTGTTTATGCTTCTTGATTGGATGAGTGAAATATTTTAAGCAGAAGAAAACCAAATAATGAATATTCACTTCCCATATAGCATGGTGAAATATCTATTTTGGGGTATTTTGTGGGGGAGGGTGGGGTTGTGGTCAAATCACAAAATTCACCAAATTTTGTTTTGAGTTGAGCTGAAACATTTTTGGGGGAGGGGTGTTTCTCATCAATATAAAAAACAAAACCTCATTTCAAATTGAACAAAATGTTTTGTTCAGCGTAAAAGACCCCAGTTTGTTTAGCTTTTAGGTGTCTCTCCCCCCACTCCTTTTTAGGAAAATCTGCCTAATTTAAAAACAAAACCATTTAAAAATGGAAAGGTGGATTTTTTTCCTTTCAAAAATGTCAAAACAAAACATTTCAGCAATCGGAATTTCCCCCCAATTTTATATTTGACTGAATCAAGTTGAAATAAACTTTTTGATGAATAAATTACACTGCTCTACAGCCAAAATGCTTCTGAAATAAATGTAGTCAAACTTTACTAATTCTGGGTCACTGAGAAAGAAAATGATGCTTAAAATTGTTGATTGGCTCTAGTTTTCAAGACATGCTATTGGGTCAGTATATACGACCCTTGACTTGGGAATGGTGGAGGATAAGTGAGTTATAAAGGGAAGGGATCTCAATTTAAACCAGAAATGATTAAAATACATCTTTGACTGGATCTATGAATAAATCTATGACTGGGTTTGGACAGTACCTGCTTTTTAGGCAAAACAATGAATGATGCAATCTGAAGCTGGTATTGCGTCATACATGATATGAATTGCATCATGTTATTCCTAAAAGTCATGGATGATGCAATCATAACAAAGCTTACATCACTCTGCTGAACAAATTGCCCTATATCAGCTCTAGAAACCATACAGTGTCGTGCTCTCTTGTTTGTCAGTGTTTGATTTTGCAAAGGGACACATTTCTGTTTAGCCAAACAAATTCTGTTTAGTGAGCAGAGATGCCTCGTACTTGTGTGAACAGTGCAGATAACTTCTGCTATGTTTGTGGTGAAGTGACTTTTGCATCACAAAAGCGCAGTATAACCACTGGTTAAGAAAGCCTATAACCTTTATTTTGGCTGCAAAATTGGAGATCAGGACAAGAGGTGGGCCCCACACATATGCTGCAACACTTGTGCAACAAATCTTCACCAGTGGTTGAACAGGAAAAGGAAATCCATGCCTTTTGCAGTGCCAATGATTTGGAGAGAGCCAACAGATCATACCAGCAATTGTTACTTCTGCATGGTGCCTCCAGTTGGGAAAGGTGTGTCAAAGAAGAAAAAGTGGACTGTGTATTATCCAAACATTCCATCAGCTATACGCCCAGTACCCCACGCTTCCTGATGCACCAGAATCATTCTCACTTGAGGCAGACGAGGAAGAGGAAGAGGATGAAGCTTCTGGTCCTGAACCATCAATATCACAGGACCCACATTTTCTCCCATCCTCCTCCACTGAACCACACCTCATAACACAAGGTGAACTGAATGACCTTGTCAGGGATTTGGAACTACCCAAGAGTAAGGGAGAGCTTTTGGGCTCCAGACTACAGCAGGGGAATCTCCTGGCAGGTGATGTTAGGGTTTCCATGTTCCATGACCGTCAAAAGGATCTTGTCCCATTCTTCTTCATGGAAGGTGATCTTGCGGCCTGCAACAACATCGATGGTGTGATGGCAGCCCTCAACAGCGTTCACGATCCAGATGAGTGGAGACTGTTCATTGATTCATCCAAGACGAGTCTTAAAGCTGTTTTACTGCATAATGGCAATGTTTTGCCATCAATTCCAGTTGGTCATGCAGTCCATATGAAGGAAACCTATGACAACATGAAACAACTTTTGAGCTGCATAAACTATGACCAAGATCAGTGGCAGCTTTGTGGCGATTTGAAGGTTGTTGCTCTCTTGCTTGGTCTGCAGACTGGCTACACAAAGTACTGCTGTTTTCTCTGCGAATGGGATAGTCGTGCAAGAGATTCCCACTACATCAAGCAAGATTGGCCACTCCGACAGTCATTGGAGCCTGGGAGGAAAAGTGTTCAGCATCCACCACTTGTTGAATCAAGGAAGATTTTGTTACCACCCTTACACATCAAGCTGGGTCTGATTAAGAACTTTGTCAAGGCCATTGACAAAACACAAGCAGCTTTCAAGTACCTCCGTCGAAAATTTCCAAGGTTAAGTGAAGCTAAGATAAAGGAAGGTGTCTTTGTTGGTTCTCAGATTCGTGAACTTCTTTGAGATGATGCATTTGACCATGCACTGCATGGCAAGGGAAAAAAGGCATGGAAAGCCTTCCAGTTAGTGGCAATCAATTTTCTTGGAAACAACAAGGCAGACAACTACAGGTTGTTGGTGGAAAACCTCCTCAAGGCATACAAAAGCCTTGATTGCAACATGTCACTAAAGAGACATTTTTTGCACTCTCATCTAGATTTTTTTCCACCGAACTGCGGAGCAGTGAGCGACGGGCACGGCGAGCGATTTCACCAGGACATTGCAACAATGGAGAAACGCTATCAGGGCAAATGGAGCCCATCAATGCTTGCAGACTATTGCTGGACAGTGACAAGAGATGCTCCATTTAATGAATACAAGAGACAAGCCAAGAAGTGCCGAGTAGACACTGAATAGGATTAAACTATGTACATAATAGTTTTTTGCCTTTTGTTTCATAATACATTTTATTTATATAACCCCTTTGCTGATTTTTAAAGTGTTACATAAACAGGACAGGTGAAATAGTATCATGAAAGCAACCATAAACACATGAAAAGACCTAGGTTTACAATTTATGATTAAAACTCTACTATCTACACAATATACATAGACATAAAATTTAAAAACATAAATATCTTAGAAACAGTAGCCAATCAGTTATTTTAATTGTCATATTTGAATTCAGCACATCAAAATACATACTAAATAGCACATTTTATCTCTGAAGCAGATGACTTCTCAAAAATTGCAGACCAGTGTTATTTGCCAGAGGGAAAAATAGAGCTTCTCTCCCATATGAATATTTGGGTCAATATTCATGCCAAAATTCATAACATTTTCAGGATTTGCAATATCTTCATGTGTATCTGATGGAAGTCCATATACTCATAAAACCCTTACAAATTGCAGTTTTCTTAGCTACCCTAGTGATGGGCTTGGTATAGATGGACTGACTGATAATGAATTATACATGGTTGTCTTTTTGGTCAAAATATATGCTACATTTTCTTAAACTATTCATCCAAGTCTGCTCTTTTAAGAAGTTTGTAAACCACAGAAAACAGCTCACCTACTATTAGTATTTGTACTTTGATTCCTAGTAGTCTAATTCAGTTTGCAAACTTAAAACTCCTGACTGAACAGAAACATCAGAAATATTGCTTCAGGAGCAAATTAGATTTGTAGAATCTGTCAATATAACAAAAATACCAATGCAGTAACACAGAACCATTTGAAATGGGTGCAAATTCCATCAGATGTCCATCAAATTAAATATAAAATGTGGCCAAATGCATTATTTAAATCTATTTACACAGCAATTTAAAGCCCTAATACTTAATGGAAATTACCTTGTTGACATATTTGATTACTAAAACACATGGAGACTTCAATTCTTACATGAAAATTTAGCCTTTGTACAATATTTCTAATGATGTCTTTAAGCATTTGAGTGGTTGACATTGTTTTAATGTAACACAAATGAATTTCCATATCTTTATGATTATTGGTTTTGCAATCATAGGGATAGGCTCTCAGATATCCTGAATTTACACATGCTTCAGTGCACTATGCACTTTCTAATTTTGATTGTTGTACTTTATATTTAATTATGCATCTGCTTATGTATGGTTAAAAGTTTTTGTTATTAATCACAATGTTCAGCTTGGTCTATCTGGTTATTGAAAAATGTCATGACATTCATTGCTTGAAAATTTCATAGGAAGCTTGCACAATTCAATAAAATCCTCACCTGCAATGTACTAAAATACCCAGAAGAAGCGTGTTAAAAATCCTTCCGTCACTATACATAACTCTGTAGACATATCCACTAATCATAATAAAAGCCTTACACAAAAGTATATAAATATAAATATAAATTGAGGCGAGGGCAAAGTTATGAACTAAGAAGGAGCACAATGCATCCCTGATTTGCCCTCAGACCAAGTTCAACATTTTGTTGAATCGGGCTGTCTGGCTGTTAAAAACATTCAACAAGTCTGCCAAGTTCTTCCTCTCACCCATGAGCAAGGCTCTTTCCTTTCCTTTCACAATAAGTGGTGCAAAACTTAGCATACAGATATTGCTAATTTGCCTTGGTATCAGATGCTTTCATCTTGCTTTCATTCTTCCAAATGCACATTTCACTGCCATTCTACAACTACTCAGGATATTGGTAAACAGTTCCTGTTGTCCTATCCAAACGTTCAGCAAATGGCTTCATAAACCTGGGAAACAGGGTAAGCTGTGTCTCCCAGAATGACAGGAGAATGGCAACACCATACGTACCATAGTGTTCCTCAGAGCAAAAGTTCCATTTCCTATGGTAGAAAACAGACCAGAATTTCTAACAATCCTGGCATCATAGACATTTACAGAATGCCTCACATTACTATGTGTGAACCTTCCATGGTAATCAGCCAGGTCTTGTGGCACCCAATGGAGGAACTGCCCATTCCATTAATGAACTCCAAGAACTAAAGTGTGGTGGGGAGGAAGTATAGGCACATGGGTGCAGCAATGGCCTCAGTCCAATTTGGGAACCATAACCATGCAGCGTATCACCCTCCTGCAGATTGATAAGCTTTATGGCAACAATGCACACCTCCATTACAACTGTCCCAATGGTTGGTCTACCACCACCAAACTGGCTAGCTACTGACCAGTGGTGAACTTGCAGATAGCACACTTTTATAAACATGGTGTTCAGCTGCTGCATCTCTGGTGCAAACTCTGCACAAATTTCTAGGAAAGTGGCCCTTGACATTCTGAAGTTCTGAAATTATCACTTGTCAACCCAGGTCTGCAGTACTATTCTATCCCAAAAATCAGTGCTACTTGGTCAATCCCAAAAGCAGCACTCCACTGAGTGAAACTGGTCCAAAAGGAGTTGAGTCAGAAGTATCTAATTTCAGCTTCCTCCCGCTCAAGTGTCCAGTTTGCCCTGAGTCTCAAGTCATTGCGCAACTTGAGATATAGTTGCAGCACTCTGGTTGTATTAATCACTATGAGGATTACAATGCTCTGCAATGTTTTCCCCAGGCTTCCTAACAGTGTCATTTTGAAAGCACTATCTCATAGCAAGATGGATGATGGGCTGAAATAAGAAAATTTATGGGAATTACTTAGTTTGACCCATGTCCCAGAATGCCATTAACTTCTGGTGGGTATCCCACAATGAGCGGTGAAAAATATTCCACAATTCATACAGCCTAGTGACAGAGCAATGGAGCAATGTACCATCAGAGGTCTTCCCAAAATGCTGAGCGCTTTTTTTAAAACAATGCAGGGATGTGTGGACACAATGATTCCAAAGGGAAGTAGTATAACAATGTGGTGTGGATGCATTATTTGCGCAACAGACATGCTGGATCATTTAATGCAGATAGTGATAATGGCTGCAGCAGTCCCACAGGAACACTTCTTCCCCTCACTACTTGTGAGGTGGGGAAATGTTTGGCTTGTGCCTTTTGCTCTGTAAACAACAAAAACAAGCTGGTGGAAACTATTGTGTGCTGGGCACAGTTGGGGATATGATAACTGTTTATTAAATATGACTAAACAAGCCAGGTCCACCTATATATGTACTGATTCACTGACTGATTTCTAGTGTCTTATACAACATATTGTAACTCTACTGACAGGTGGTACAGGCAGCAACAAAGGCCGGGTTCAATATCTAGGGGTTCTTCTTAACAATACGAACCAGAATCATCTCAAGCCCCAATCCAGTAATCTAGAAAAACTAAGCACCACCCCAGGGCGCCTCTAAAATGCAATTCTTCCCCACTTGAGAACTTTGAGTCTGTGTATAACAAAAAAAAACCCTTTTATTAAAGAAGAAAACACAGCACTAATTTGGGAAAACCATGCAACAATCATTTGAAAGTATGCAACCAATAACCAACCTCCCACCCCCTTCATGCACACAGTATTTTAGGCAATGTTCCTTTTTTTAATTTCCCACCTTGTGGGGTGAGAGTCGAAGACATGACTGTCTCTTTAACGTACCACACCCATTTCCCTCCACTGCACTCCACTCACAGTTTGTTGTCCAGTCAGCAACATCCTCATGTTTGCATAGGTTCACCTATTTCCCCTGAGGAGAGAAGGTTGTTGAGTGATACCTTCACCTTTGCTCACCAGTTTCTCTGTAATCTACTTCTGCTTGTCACTGCCACTACTTACAGCTCCCTCTTGCTGCAACACTGTGTTCTGAGGTTCTACCACTTGGTCCAGTTCTCAGTGATTTCAGCTTTTTAGTGATTTCACTGGATAGCAGGGAACCTCTCTGCTGCTGCATATTCTCTTTTGTCTTTTCAACACAACACTGTCTCTTCACTAGGTCTAAGGTTCAGATCCCTAAAATCAGTGAGTTCAGCTCTACTGGTCATTCCAAAGGATCAAAGACACTTAAATGAACCTAGTCAGCTCTGTCTTTAAACAGTGGAAGGGGGAGGGTCAAATGACTCCTGGTATCCATTAAACAGGTGCAAACCACCAGGCAAGAACATTTGTCCCCAATCTCTCTGAGTCTTACTTGGATCACTATCCCTTACTTAGCAAGTGAGGTTGAATTGGTGTGACACCACTCAACCAGGATATGCTAAATAGAGATCTGCTGCTCTTTACGCATACAATATGGATAACAACACTTCATTGCCCCTGCATTCAATAATAAGTGAATTTTAACCTAACACAGCCAAAATTGATCATTTTAGCAGCACAGGTCTGTCTGATAACCCCTAGGCACAGTGTGTCTATGCAAATATAGTTTGTCCCTCAGCCTTTTTCCCTAGTTCATCATTAGATGTCAGGTGAAAGCTCATTCAGACACTATTTTACATCAGATTACAATAAGTGTCACAAGGGATCACCAACTATTTAAAAACGATACTGCTCTGTTCCATCTGAAGATACCCCTCTTTCTGTAGACTCTTCAACTATCCCCTTAGGGTAGATTTTTGGGTTCAAAGAACCCAAAGTTTCAGCAAAGAATCAGAAAAGTCTTGTGAAAGAATCAGAGAAGATCTTTCCCAAGAAATGCCTACATATATAAAACATTAATATTAATCTTAGTGGTAGAAAGAAATCTTAAACAGGTATTGAAGAAAAATAGGAAAAGAAATTGATCCTTGTACCTTTGGATTTCCAGAAAAAATGTGACTTGATCAAGTGTTTCTTAACTAGAAACATTTTCCAGTAGAATGTTGTAGCTTTTTTTTCCCATTGGAAAATGAAACCAGTGTTTCAGGGGAAAGTATGAATTTAGTCTAATCTTCTGACAGGAACCAAGGAGGTTTTGCTGGTTTCTTTCCAACTTACCCATATCCCCAGCAGCATGCCTGGTTGCTGCTGCAGAGCCAAGAGCCCAGCATCCCTTTAGTGGAATGAGATACCTGGAGCACTGGCTCAAGCTGAGGCTCCTAGGGGATCCAGGGCTGTCAGGCTCACAGTTGCACAGCAGGGAGCACAGTAGCTCAGGGAGCTTTATCAATTGTGTTATGAAATGTCACTTCATTTTTAAATGAAGTTTCAGAATTATCATTCCATGATGAAATTCAAGGTTGTGTTCCTATGCTGATTGATTGAGTGATTGATTTCCTGAGGAAGAGGAATTCCAGGTTCCAATCAGTCCTATCGTCGACATGAAAACCAACTTAATTTTTGCCCCATTTCTGTTAAACAAAGGAAATTAGAAATAGTGCATCAGCTTTCTTCAGTTCTGAATATTATGTATAATAAGCAAAGGGTAACCTCCTGAAATTCCGTTACAAAAATCTGAGTTCACTGATTTGTGTAAAGGAGTAATTAGCAATACTTTGTAAGTGGCATTCAAAAGAAAAGGGGTCAGCTTGTTGAAGGGAGAGTGGAACTTAATGTCTGCTATGAAAAAAATAGAGGCAGATGTCCCATCTGTAAAACATTATGCAAGATGAAGATTGAATGTATGGCATGTGAATCAGGATAATTATCCACCACCATTACCTTTCCTGAAATAGTATAAGTTCTCTTGCAACTTTATAGCTTATCTATAACATTCTGCCCTTCTTAACAGCTTTTAAAGCAAATTCCCTTTGTTTGTCTCAGGGTTATTGGTTTCCACACACACAAACAATGATATTTTCCTACATTTCTTTTATCTGCAATTCATTTGGGGCACCTTACTCTCAACTGCAATCTGGCATTTAATTATACTCATATAACCTTTAGCATCATAATGCTGACTAGGTGGATCCCTCAATTAATTGTAAAGGTGACACTGGCTTTTTCACTCACTTAACTTCTCCAGTGCTCATTAGGGGCAGGAGGTTTATGAAATCTAAGTCCACTTCTGTGTTAGTGAAATTCATGTTAGAAAGGGAATGGAGAGTAAACAAGAAGTGAGGGTACAGCAGGAATACCATAAAAACAGTTGTATAATTATAAAGATTTGAGTCAGGCTGTGCACAAGATGCAATATAGGGTCTGGGGTCATTGAAGACAAGATTAACCATTTGTGTTTAGAGAGAATAAATGGATTCTAACATGATGCTATTTGTTCTGACCGAATATCTGGTCCCTTATTTATATGACGATCACTGTGGAATCTGCAAAGCAATGGACAAGATGACCCAGTTCTTACCTTCTACAAAAATGGGAATAATACTTATCTCCATTACAAGGTTGCTCTGAGGCTGCAGTTACTACTATTTGTGTAGTCTTTTGGGCTCCTCAGCAGGGCTTCCCTTAAAAGTCTTGGTGCCCTAGATGAAGATCTTTCTTTTGCCTGTGTCCCATTTGAAAGACAAAATAGGATCTACAATAAAATAGAGACCTATAAAACAAACCATTGAGCTCTTCCCTTAAAATGAAAAAGAATGTACTTTACTGCAAGCCTCTGCTTTCTCTTTCTTTCCTCATCATTTCTTAATGATGTCTTGTCTCTCCTAGTTTTTTTGTTTTTTGCTTCCACCACATAATTTTGTTTCCTTATACTTCTGTCTTTCTTCCTTCTATTTTCTGTTTTCTTCCTCTGTCTCCCACTTTTCTTGCTTCTCTTGCTCACCTATTCTGTTTCCTTCCCTGGGTATTACTTTATATATTTATCCTGTTTCCTGGGATTTCCAGTCTCTTTCTCCTGCACTATACTCACTCTGTGTCCTCCACCTTCTTTTCATACTAGCTACCAACACCTGGTTTCACAGCCTCATGCTCTAGGAGGTGAATTATCACTGGTCACAAGGGTTATTGTGGATCTGCTTCCTCAGACCTAAGAACTGTGTAGACCTACTAGAGGCTGTTGACTGGTTGGGATCTGTTTCCCATGAATAGGTAGGCAGGCTTTCTTAATAGCTCTGTTTCCCTTGAAATGACGTTGCTCAGCCCAATGCCCCTGGGCAAAGGTTCCTGACCAGGGGTGGAGATCTTCTCAGCTTTCAGCCCCACTCCTTTTAGGCTGATCTCATGGTAGGGATGGTGATGTTCAGATAGGCCCTTTTCACAATCAAGTATGCAGAGGATTCTGGTGCTTATCAAGCTACTGAGCATAACATTTTAAGAGGAGAGGCATTGTTCAAAGTTCCTTCAAGCATCAGGGGGAGAGCTTCTTCCTAAACTACCAGGAAGTATAATCAAAAGAGAAATGAAGAGATAAGCACACAGGTGGCTGTGAGGGTATTTTATGAAATATTTTTATTTGTTTTCTCTGTAAAAAGTTAATATCAGAGCCAATTTGTCACTGAATTATATATAGCTATAATTCCTATATATCTATTTCCTTTTTTGTAAAATCTGTTGTCTCTCTCTCAACTGTTTTTTTAAGTAAAAAAGGTCCCTAAAATCCTTTTCAAAGTCTATGCTAGACAGTTGGAGAATGAAAAGCTAACATTATATTCTTCAACTCAATATGCTCTTTTGCTTGAAAATATAATCGATCTATGACAGTGATAAATTAGAATTGTATAAGAAATGGTGCCACTTAGAGTAGCTGTTTTGAAGCCTACATAAAAAGGCAGCATTATATCAAAAGCACTTACTTCAGTTCAAGTTTAGATAAATCTCTCCCAAAAGGTTGACTCTCTCTTATCTAGGTGGGGAGGAAAAAAGCCAACTCTGACAGCCATAAAATAGAAAGTGTCTTCTGCTTCAGAAGAGCTCCACATGCAAGTACTTAAATTCCACTTGAATACTTTCCCCAGTCTCCTAATTATTACCATTGTTAACATCACAGAGAATACAAGAAGAGCAGCCTAAAAATAGTCTTTTTAAAGATAATACCTGACTGCTTGCACAGTGCTTAAACAAAAAACAAAACAAACAAGCAAAAAAAGAAAAGAAAAACTCATTGCTTTCCTGGAAGGAGATTTGTAGCTTAATGCACAGACAATAGTCTTGGAAAAGTTCAGATCAGAATTGTTTTGTCAACACTTTATGGGATGAATGAATCAATACAGGCTCATCTGTGTTTGTTTCTCTTTACATTAAAAGTCTGAATTGCTGGCTTGTATTTTATACAACCACTCCATGCTATCCTAGCCTAGGATTCCTAGGTAGGGAAACACAAAATTATTTGGGAGAAGAAATGTATCAGAGATCAGGTAAGGAAACTATGGACGAATTATTAGATTCTACATATGCTCATGTTCTCTGTGAAACTCACAATAATAGGGATGGTATCAGCCAAACTAACTAGATATTCAGTAGGAAAACCATCTTTGATTTGCAAAGTCAGAAAGGAATGGAAATGAGTGCTATGGCGTAGAACTAACACAGAGAAATAAATAATTAATTGAGAAACTCAGAACACTTTTGATCAACCAGGTGCTCAAGAAGGATCTACAGAAAAATATCCCCCACTTCCTGCTGCATCATTTTACTGAAGATGTCCAGCCATGCTCTGACCAGGTCTGGCCGTGCTTAGTGTATAGTATGCAATGCAAATAGAAATTCAGACATAAATTTAAAACACATAGGGTGGAATCATGGGTCTGCATGGGTCTTTCATCACAATATTAGTATGAAACTGTGTGGTAAAGTTTATTGCACATTACCTGATTTTTAAAATGCTATATATAGGTAAAATGTAGATGAAAAGTCTGATCTGAAAAGTTTCATTTATTGTCATTTATTGTCATTTATGGGCCTGTTTTTATTGTTCACAGTCTCGCACCTGATAGTTTGTGGGTGGCGTCTATGTCTCAAGTCAGTGCTGTCACTTAATAATGTTCCAAGTCCTTTGTTCCCCACTGCCCCCCGAAGATAGTATATAATTAATTGAGTAAAGATGGCTATGCCTACAATATGTCATACATTTCCTTTCATTTGGATTTACTCTATGAATTCACTTATTGAACTAGCGCAAGTATAAATAGAAGTGTAGCCAGGGTAGTGCAGCAGAGACGCGGCTGAGTTGTGCTGTGTACATACCCACCAGCTCCAGGAGGGTTTGTATTCGGCATGGCTCAGCCATGCCTCCAGTGCCACTACTTGCATTGTTTCACATGGGGGGGTGGGGATTTGCATTAATTACCCTCCGTTGTCTTTACTTACTGCAGGTGGCATTCTTTATCATACCCGTTTAGCAGGAGTACAATCATTACCAAGCCCACAAAGATATATATAACGTTTATAACATTAATGCAATAGACTTTGAATAGTCCATAATTCCATGCAAACTGTCACAGTAGCATACAATAGCTATAATGCAATAAAGATCTGGCTTTAAAGGACAAGTGGGTTGGCATTTCACAGAGGTTGGAGTGTATTTTATACTTTGCACTCTTGAAGAAGTGGAGAGGAATCTTTTTCTCTCCTTCATTTTCATTTTTTTTTACATTGTTTCAAGGCAACTGAAGCTCACTTCTAAGAGTTTGCTGTGGTGGTGACAGTGTGCACTCCACACCAGAAATTGCTAAATCTGTGCTGAATTCAGGGGTAGCAATAGGAGAGGAGACTGTGAGAAGGCAGTCCCCTCCTCTCTGTTACAACCACAGAGTCCTCCTCTCCCCCTCCCAATCCCAGAGCCTGCTAAAGCACTGCTCCCCAGGGCCTCCCCTCTTCTCTTGGTTGCATAGTGAGAGCTCAACAGACAGGGATCTGAAGCATGAGCAACAAAAGGAGCTGATGCCGATCTGAGGAGCTTATGGGTTACCCAGTCTTTCCCACCAGCAACTGGAACAGCAACCTAATGGGGAATAAGTGGTGTCCCAGCTGGGAGGTCAGTACTTCTCCTTCCCTGAAAATGAAGATATGGCTTACCTCCCTTCTGAGGGGAAAAGGCAGAATCTTTCTCCTCTGCTAGTTTCCTCTCCCCTTGGGAGGGTGGAAAAGTTAAATAACACACAGCACCTAGCTTGAAAACTTCTAAAATAAAAAAATGCACTGGCTATTTCACACATTTGTGGGGAATTAGCCCCCCACCTCACGCTGCAGCCATCCATTGTTTGTTTTAAACAGCCAATACAGAGTTTGCATCCTGGTCAGATTTTCCAGCCTGGAAGAAACTGGAACAAGGAACATTTGGGATGTGCCACTACCGACCTCCTCACCCTGAATTCACATGCAAACATGCACACTTGTTTATCTGAGTGGCAGAAAATGTTCTTCCTCTAAAAGAGTGAAAACATTAACCCAAGACACTCTACCAGGGTCCAATATCAGACTGACAGCAACCTCTTCAACCTTTCTCGTCTCTGCACCAGAACTAAAGTAATATCGGCAACAGTAACCGAACTTCAGTACGCAGATGACTGTGCTTTAGTTGCAAACGAGGATCTACAATCAGCCCCTAATAGCTTCTCTGAAGCTTACAAAAGCCTAGGGCTAACTCTGAACACCAGCAAAACAAAAGTTTTCCACCAAACAGTCCCCTGTTAATCATCAGACCCAGGAAGGAAGATCTACATTGACAAAGAAGAACTGGAAAATGTAGAATACTTTGCCTATCTTGGCAGCCATCTCTCTCAGAGGGCAGACATAGACGTCGAGATTCAGCACAGAATCTGTGCACCAGCCTTGCTTTTGGCAGCCTGTCTCGCCAGGTATTCAACAATCACAACATCAGAACACATACTAGACTTTTAGTTTATAAAGCAGTGGTAATCCCAACTCTCTTCTACAGCTGAGAGACTTGGGTGACCTTTAGAAAACACCTGAAAAACCTGGGATGCCAGCCCCAGCACTTTCTTCAGAGGATCCTCAACATAAAGTGGGAGGATCATTGCACTAATGTCAGTGTCCTCATAGGGGCCAAGGTCTTCAGTGTAGAGGCCCTGATTATCCAGCACCAGCTGAAGTGGAACAGGTACTGTGTGCACATGCCTGATGTACGCTTACCAAAACAACTGCCCAACTCACCAAAGGAGAAAGGAAACGGGGAGGCCAAAAGAAACACTTTAAAGACACCCTCAAGATAAACATCAAGAGATGTGGGATTGACACCACACAGTGGGAGACAGCAGCCCAGGACAGGGATGACTGGCGAAGACTTGTCAGAGAGGGAACGTCCACTTTTGAGGGAAATTGCCTTGCCCTGGTCGCAGAAAAACTCCAGAAAAGAAAGGAAAGACAATGGTCACACAGCAATTGTGGCCCAATCCTGTCTTCTAACACCACCTGCAACATCTGTCAATGAGCCTGTGGCTCAAGGATCGGACTCCTCAATCACCAAAGGACCCATGAAAAATAAAACCTGTGGAAGAGATCATCCTCGACCTTGAGGGATTGCCGTTGATGATGGTGAGTGGACTAGCACCAGGAGGCTGAAGATGTGGTGGTTCTCTCCTGGTATTCTGTCAAGTATCAGAGGGGTAGCCATGTCAGTCTGGATCTGCAAGATGTTATGGTGATGAGCAGCAGTATAAAACCCTAAAACAGTTAGATAGATGCTGTGTGGAAATATACTTTTTGTTTGTGTATCCAAGAAAAAGTTAAAAGTTCCAAGTAGATATTTGAGTAATAGGATGGTTCAGATAGTTACAGGGACTTTGCCATGGGCAAGAAAAACTGCCCACAATCCCAAAATTATAATCCAGCCACCCTCATATGAACTGCATTATTATAATGTCCTAATGTGGATGACAGAATACACTGTCAAAAGTTATAGGATGACCCTGAGACACTCATTTTTATTCACTATGAAGTGTTTGCTGCAAACAGTCACCAAAACACTCTCTGGTCTGTTTGCATGCAAATTTAAGATGGATGCAGTAGAATTTAAGCATTTTGGCCCTTCAACACTACTAGGTAAAACTTCCAAACTATTGACACAAACAATTGAATCTTTCTTTCTCTATGTCATTGCAATTTTAAATAGAAGAGAAACGAATACTAAAAGATACTTGGTATTCATAGTCATCTGACAATTAAAAATGATTCTTAATTCACAAAAGTTTGATCCTATATTGCCTTTACTCTTTGGGGTTTTTTTTGTTTTTTTAGTTTTTTTAAAATTACACCATAAATGGAAATCATTTTAAAATCCCATATTAAATTATGAAAGTATAGTACTATACAAGTATGTACAAACAACCCAGTTTGATAGATGATAGAATCATAGAAATATAGGGCTGGAAGGGACCCCAAGAGGTCATCAAGTCCAGCCCCTCACACTGAGGCAGGACCAAATATACTTAGACCATCCCTGAGAGATGTTTGTCTAACCTGTTCTGTGTTAGGGGGCTTCCAGTTGTGGGGATTCCACAACCTCCCTTGGTAACATATTCCAGTACTAAACTAACCTTATAATAAAGTTTTCCTAATATCTAACCTGAACCTTCCTTGCTGCTGATTAAGCTGATTACATCTTCTCCCACCTTCAGTGGACATGGAGAACAATTGATCACCATCCTTTTTAATAGCAGCCCTTAACATACTTCAGACTCTTATCAGGCCTCTGCCCACCCACCTGTTCTGTCAATCTTCTTTTCTCAAAACTAAGTTTTTTAAACCTTTCCTCATAGATGAGGTTTCCTAAATCTTATATCATTTTTGTTGCTGTCTTCTGGACTCTCTCAAATTTATACACATCTTTCTTCAAGTGTGGTTCCCTGAACTGGACATAATACTCCAGCTGAGATCTCACCATTGCCGAGTAAAATAGGACAATTACCTCCTTTGTCTTAAATTCAGCACTTCTGTTAATACATCCTCAAATGATATTAGCCTTCACTGGAGTTGTGCCTGTTCATATCAACTCTCAGTTTGGTCCAGCATCTTCTAAATCCAAAAAAAAATCTGTTCTCCTGACTTTTCTAACCTTTTAAAACTAAGCATTTTCTTTGGAAGCAGGCAGATTTATTTTTGACAAGGGTCTGCCCTGGTGGAATATTGATATGTAGAGTATATTTTTTAAAATAAATAAATACAAATCTAAAGTCCTCCAGACATTCAGAATAGCATCAGAGTGACAAAGTCTAGCAGCCAGCTGTAAATGGAGGGATTTCATGGAGATAGCAGAGCTTCAGCATCGAGAAAGTAGGGAGCAATGAGAAAGCATCAGCAGGTATGGAAGTAGTGAAAATGAGAGATATAAAGGAGTTGCCTTGAATGCAGTTGCCTTTGTGGAAGTCTAACATTGATAGTTGTGCTAGAATCACAAAAGGGGGGAGTGTGGAAGTCGGTAGAGGGAATTTGGATGCAGGCCTCTATATGAGCAAGAGTCAGGCTAACTCTAGCTGTAATAACGCGAGATTTGTAGAAGCAGGGCTCACGTCAGAAGCGGGTGAAAAGACAGAGTAGAGTCAGCGTGACCCAGCCTTGAGATAGCTATGTTTTGAGAACAGAAGTGAGAAAATACAGGAATGGGCAAGACATAATAGAAACAAACTGTTGATCATTATTGTATGTAACAAAAAGTATAAATACTTGCCTTAACTGTTTATATTTAAACACTGAAGTCGAAGCATTTGCTTGATCCAGCCAAAGGGGCCACATGCCACCCTTGCTTCCGTGCTTGAATCAGTGTGTGTGCACACTTGAGTGCTAGTGAGAGGAAAAGAGATGGGGTCAGGGAATGACAAGGCGTTCTCCTCATATCAGTCCTGCAACCTTGAACTTTAAGGAATACTTCACCAATAACTTTCTATAGTATGTGAGTTACACGTTTTCACTGGGAGCTACATACTGTGCATCATATGCCTATTCAAATGTAACCCGATTCTTTTCAGAGCATAATTCCAAGATTAATTCTATTCTATTCTATTTCATTTGCCCCAGTAGCTTAGCAATGAGTCATCTTCTCATGGTCTGGCCGGCATTACTGATGATTCATCACAATCTGGTTACTGGTATCTTTATAAGAGGAGAATATCTGCATCTTATATGCAGAAAAGAAAAGAAAAAAGAGCAAAGCAATTGCTACATCCCGAGAGCCAGTGGTTTTTTAATAGCACTATTCTAACTTCACTAGAGACCAAGTGAATGTCAAAAACTTCAGTTTATTGTCAAATTCTGTTTCCTCATCACTTCATAAGATCCTAGGAAATTGTCAACCAAATCCAACACAATTAGAGGTATCCTTGACTGAAAGGCCATAGCATTCTCCCTCAATAAGTTATTAAAAGAACATTGTAGAGGCAGTTTGCTCAGTACCTGTGGAAAATTGATAGCTTGTACTTTACATGTTCTTAAACAGAACAAAAAGATTACACTTGGCAACAAGAAAGTGGAGATTGGTGCCAACTGCTTGCAATATGCTGTGTATTGAATAACATGAGCGGGTTACTTACACCTTAAATCCATGAGATTGTATATACACTATTATTTGTGAAGAGCACGCACAGTCTCAGTGTTATTGAACCCATGAGCCCTGCCACTTAAATGTGATCTGAAAGGAAGAAAAGGGAGGGCAAGGTGCTGCCCTGTAAAGCTCCTTTTTGTTGCTGTACAAAGACAGCTCCAAGATATTTATTAATTTATTTATTGTATTAATTTCCTTAGAAATACCAGGTCATGACCCTGGCCTACGTCTCTATCCTGGAGGATTTTAGCATTCTTGGCAGAGCAGAACTACTAACATTACAGCTGACATTTGAAACCTGAAAATGCCACCCACCTGCCTCAACAAGTGGGGAAACTTGATGAGGCAGTGGTAAAAGGGGACAGTCCCACCAGCAAAGGGGCACTAAGGGACACCAGGGCTGCCTTGGAGTCTCTGGAACCCACTGGCCAGCTGAGGGGGAGGAATGCTGATTGGCTACCATTCCCCAGCTCCCAGGATTTAGCCTGGAATGGGGCTGTGTGAAGCCTCTTTCAGCACCATTCCAGCAGCCCCACCCTGAACTAGGATGGGGACCAGGAAAGACTTATTTCTCACATGGGCCAATATGCAGAGGACCTGGGAGTCTTTTGCCTTCCTTGCAGCACCTTGAAGCCAAGGGTGGGTTAAATAAGAATACACTTAGTACCTAACTGAAGTACTTGGTTGAACTATTAATTTGTCACAACTTGCAGCTGTTTTTTTTTTTCCTTTTAAAAGGACAAAATGAACAGTTTCCAGAGGTAAAATCTGGGATTTTGGTGGTTGGCCTTGGACTCATGGGATAGGATGATACGTTATGGCCTACGCAGGCTGAGGTCCTCACTGTTCTGCACCCTCTGTACCCCTTTGGTTGGGGGCTGGGGCAGCTGGTAGGACTAAACTGTGTGTGTCTTCGCTAGAAACTTTTATCATGTTTGAACATGGTGTATAGAATCTAGATAGCTGCCATGATGCTGACTGCAACTGATTTTTCCGTATAGAACAGGGAGAATCATGGTAAGCATCATAACAGCAAACTCAACTCTTCACAGTTGTGTACAAACACAACAACCTTTTCTAGTGAACTCAAGCTCTTAGACAATAAGTGTTAACAATGTCTCTTTTTTAGTGGGATGCCCTAAGCCATAGGGAAAGATCATGATTATCCTTCTATAAGTGAATAGAAGCAGAGAATGTTCTCAAAACTCAGAGAAATTATTACTTTTTCAAGAAACAACAATCTGGATTAGTTATTTTCCTCCAGGTAACTCCTACAACATATAGTTTGGACAATAAATTTCACTTAGGAAGGAGTAGCTACAGTCCATCACATCTCTCCCATACTTCTAATTATCCACTTTTCTCTCTTCCACAATCTCTTCTAGCTATTCTATTACTTAACTTTTAAGTACCCCCTTTGTAACACACTGAATCACAATAATGGACATATCAGCTCAATAACTCGCTACATAAACTTGTTTGTTGTTTAATTATAGTTATTTTCTTTGCCTGTGGACATGACAGCCCTTATCCTACTTGTAAGTTAAGAATGAATACTCTGATTTGAAGTCACTGGGAGTATTTCCACTGTTTTCAGTGAACTTTGGATCACTCTCTAGTTGCTTTTTTGGATAGAGATGTATATTGAAAACATACTATTAGAGGCTCCAGTCTGTGTACATTTTATACTTTAGGAACTGGAGACATTTCTGACAATTTGGTAAGGGAATCAAATAAATGCAGGTCAGTTGTTTTCTTTTTCTCCCCTCATATGGGCTTTCACAGCAGTACTTTGAGCATCATATAATTTTGCCTTTAGATTTTCTGTTTTGTTAACATACTTACTTTTTTATTACATGTGATAGTACTTGAATCAGGTGGGGTGGTGTAATTACCAAGGGTCACATTCGGTCTTAGTGTTAGTAGGGGAAATGCCAAGTCTGTTCAGAGTTGTACTCAGTTACACCAGTCCTCAATTTGGCCTATTGGCCATGGTGAAACTGCACTTGTAAATTTGAGACTTATATATCTTGGCACAACAGCAATATGATGCTATATGGAACAATTACTTTTCCTTTTCTTCTGGAAAAACAGAATTCCATTCTCCCTAAAAATAAGGAATGCTAAATTCTATGGCAAGAAGCATAGTATGCTGAGGGCGTTGAAAATGAACATAGGCAGAATTAATATTCAGATTCTTATAACCAGGTCTCAGAGTTAGCCGTATAACAAAGTGTCACATGGTGCATTAAACTGATGGAAGACATTAATTGTATGGTTCAATGATTGTTTGAAATGTCTCACAAAATTTCCAGAATTGAAATCTGTTCCATCTTGTATTATTAAATGTATCATGAAATATAGGTACTTTTAGTGTTCCTTAAGTTCTTGATAATTGTACTGGGTCAAATTCTGCTTACTTTGAGTGTTCCTGTTGATTTTGATGTGACTTATTACATGAGCCAGGTGAGCAGTATTTGGCCTCAGGATAGCACATTGTCCAATTCGAAATAAGAGGAGATGAAATAGTGGTTAGGTGGAGCCTTTAAACATTATTAACACATTTAGTAACTGCCTACTTTGGGGAATGAATAAAACTTCTTATGAATATCCAAAATGCTACTATATTTTGACAGAGCTAGTGTTAATGCCTTAAAGCAAGCAAGCAAGCAAACAAACAAACAAAACCTAATAGAACATTTTATTAGTATGGGGAAAAACAAGAAATTTAATTAACTTTGATCAGCACTGTATATATTTCTTGTTGCTTAACATTGCCTAAAGTGCAGACGTGTTGTGACTAAGACCTTTAATGAATTCTCGAAGCTCACAATTTGGATAAACTTGCTGGGATTGGGGGTTGGGAATCCAGCATCAGTTTGAAAGATTGATGTATCTTAAGTGAAGCTGCCCAAGGGCATTAGCCTGGATCTAAACCAAGTACCAGCTCCATTTTTTTTTTTGATGAATAGGCTCAGAGTCAATGGAACTGAGCCAGGCTATTTAGTTCAGTTTTTCAGCTGGAACTCATATGTATCTCCATTTAACACTGAAGATGAATCTTTTATAGGTTCTTGAAGGCTTCATATGTTCTAGATTTAACCTTGTAAGTGAAGCTTTGTACCTCTTTATCTTTTTCCTTGGCATTTAAGAAAGTGTGACACTGAAAACTAACCACAAGATCATTATATATACTGGGGGGGACAAAAACAAAGTGCCCAGAAAGAAGTGGGGGGAAAGTAATATAAAATATTTACATGGAAGTGAAAACAAAACTGAATTTAGGCACTTGCCTGGAACAAACACAAGTGTGATGATGAGATCTTTCAGGCACAGGTGCAAAAATATACCTCAGAAAAGAATGTGACTGCTTTCTAGCAAAGACATGGGAATTTAAAAAAAACATACTGAATAGCTCCACAAAACAAAGAAGCAGAAACATTTTGTTCTGCTCTTCACTGTAACTGATGTCAAAATTGAGACAGTTCTGCTGCAGTAATGACTCTGGTAACAAATCTGTCCTGCTATTTTTAAGAGAGCGTGTCCTGCCATCAGAAGGTCAGCCAGACTTTTGACTGGAATTTCAGAATATTTTTGTGGCTACAATTTAACATTGAGCATGCTGGGAGACAGCTGGTTTACTAGCCTTTGTGTGTATAAATAAAGTGGACTGAATGGTCCTAAACACTGGGAGACATGGTGTAATTCAGCATCGGTTGACTGACTGACTTCAATGACCCTCTGCTGATTTATGCCAGCCATAGATCTGACCCCTGATTTTTTCTATATACATATCCAAAATCTTCTTGGCCTTCCAATCTGACTGTACATCTCCACTGGCTTCCTATATGCAACCCATTAATTCAGATGAATAGTCCTTGCCTTTGGGTTATCGATAATTCTTCCTCTCTCTACATACAACAACCTAGGTACTGTATTAGACTAGTGATTCCACTAGTTCTTAGAACCCACATTTATCATGATGCATATAATTTAATTACAAACCACAGTCTTTTCTTCCACCAGGTTGTCCATTTATGCAATTATTTAGCAAAGGCTATCTTTTGATTGTTTTTCTCTATTATTCTTCCCTTCATCCCTCCCTACAGTTTTGTTTCTCTAGCGAGTAGTGTCACTTCTAATTTGTAAGTTCTTTGAGGTAAGGACTTTGTTATCTTGTTTGTGTTGAGAAACCTAGTACATTTACATGAGTTTAGGACCTGGCCCTAGCTCCAGGATTCATTCTGTGGGTTTTTTATATAAACAGTGCTATCTATCTATCTATCTATCTATGAAAACCTTGCAATGTATTGCATATTATGAAGGAGGTACAGAGGAGAAATTTTCCTGACTGTGGAAGGACCAACGAAAGCCTACTGTACTTCCAGTGTATCAGGCTCAGGCTGTGAAGATGCCATGCAATTCTGACCACCCTTTGTGCTCCATGAACTCAAGCGCTCCCATGTCTCATTCTATAGGAGTGTGGGGTGTGTATGGAGATGATCATGGGAGGAGAATAATCAAACTGAACAAATCCATTGATCCCAGATCCACTTGATCACAGCAAACACCCTCACAGGATATTATAGGGAGGGGGCCCCTCCATTTGTTCATGTCTGACCCAAGGCTCTAGCTATTCTCTCGATTCCCTCTCAGGTTCCTCTGAGGTTAAAGTTCAGGTTTCTTTCTCTTACATCTCTGGTAATGATTAATTGAAAATATAGCTCAGAAATTCCAAAATAAATGTATTATTATTATTATTATTATTTTATTAATATTTTCTGGAGGAAAAAGAGACTACATAATAGTTAGACATGAACACTCTTAGTCTGAGATGGGGCCAGATCCTCAAAGGTATGTAAGTGCCTAACTCCTACTTTGGTATCTCAGTTATTTAGGTTATTAGCATTAATGATATCATGAAAAGCACTTTTGGCCTGGCTCCATATTCACCATATGGGACGCCCTTGCATACTTCTTTCTCTAGGCAATCATCATGGCAAATACCAAAGGGACATTGCCTCTTTGGAGGTTGACCGCCACCTAGCTTGATCTCTAGCTAGGTCTTTAGGACAGATTCTCTGGCTGTTCAGTGTATGTTCATCATCAGGGGCGGCCCTAGACTAGCTGCTAGCAACTGGTGCCCTAGATGAACCATGCAATCGGCAAAACCCACGGGCAGATCAAGGCTGAGGCTTTTGGTAAACTGAGAAACATTTTGCCTCTTTTTTCCTTTTAATGTTTTTAAGTGTTTTTTTTTAAACAGAGGCTTAATTATTTGTTTTATCCGTGCATCTGACCAACCAATGTTTCCGAGATCAGATAAAATAGAGACATGAAATGTTCAGAATAGATTTGTACACGACAGCTAGATGATATTTCAGTCTGATTTCAAATAAAAATGCATTAAAATGTTAATTATAATTTTTATTATTACAAATCCAAAATCATCCATTACTCTATTCTGCTTTAACTGCCATTACCACCACATCCAATATAGAAAGAAATAAGAAAACTCTTCAATGAACTTTAACCTGTATTTACAAAACACTCAGAATAAAAAACACGCTGTGATCTTAAAACATGACTTTTCTTGCTTTAAGTTTTGAAAATTCAGTCACTAGTTCTTTTAGATCCAGTTTTCCAACTATTTCATGCTTTATTGACATTGTGGCAAGTCCAACCAGTCTCTCTTGCACCTTTGTTGAACGTAGATATGTCTTTATCCATTTTAACTTTGAGAAGCTATGTTCTCCACTAGCTACAAAAACTGGCAAAGTTAAAAGAATGCGTAGAGCTATAAAAATGTTTGGAAAACTGTCTGAGAGTTTATTTTCACAAACAAACTTCAGTACTTCTTCAGGAGTGGAATGTTTCTTAAGTCATCTTGAAAAAGCCTGAAGCTCACTACACAAATCTGTAGCATCAATGTCTTGAATTTTCATGAATCAATGCCAACTCCAGTTTTATACAAAATTATCTTACCTGTTTTGCTATTTTCTTTTGCAAGCTGTGTATCTCATATAGAAAACCAAATACTGACTCTAGCTTCTGCATCTGTTGAAATCTTTCATCAACCGAGTGAATAGCAGTATCAAGGACTGCAAAGTAGAAATTAACTTTGAACCTTTGTTTTGGGTTCTGAATGGGTGTGTCTCATCCTTCATATGAAAACTGCTGTTTCTTTTGCCGAATCTGAACTGGTTCTGGTTCGAATTCTGTCGGAAAGTCTATTCTTCAGTAAGCTCGAGAGAATCTACCAGTGTTCTTTCTAACCCTTCATCACTTCTGAATTCCTCCAGAATATTTTCAGTTTGCAGCAGTTTTTGAATAGCAGAATGTATGTTCAAGTTCTTTTCCTGAAACTGCTTACTCTTGGGGTTAATCTTGAAAAGGATATTACACCATTAAATGAGTGAAGTCACAAATTTGAACTTGTAAGGCCATTTGTAAGAGCTTCTGCATCTGAAAGTGCTGTATTGCCAGCTGATCCAGTAAACGTAGTATCATCAGAAATTTCAATTAGGGCATCATAAATGTTTCCACGTTCATAGCAAAGAGTCTTCAAAACATCAATGCGACTCTCCTATCTTGTCTGACTAAGTGGTTTCACAGTTAGAGAATTCACATGGAGATTCAGAATCTCCCAACGGTGTGTTCTGCCAGAGAAAAACACATAAACACGTTACACCAGGTCAAAGAAACTGCATGCCTCCAAACAGCATCTAGCAGCATCATTGACAACCATATTCAGAGAATGCGCACTGCAAGGAACAAAAAAGGTCCTAGGATTGATTTCCATCCTTTGCACACCATTGTTTTTACCCTTCACATTACTCCCATTATCATAGCCTTGGCCACGTAAGTTTTCAACAGATAATGACATTATTTCAAGCTCTTGTAGAATAGTTTCAGTCATAAATGCTCCAGTCGTCTCCTTCAGTGGTGCAAAACCCCAAATATGGTCCTTTATGTGCACTTCAACATTATCTTCATCTGCAGACTTTTCCATATCCACAAAACGAATGATCATCCTCATTTGTTCAACATGACTCACATCTGGTGTACAGTCCAGTATTATTGAAAAGTATTTTGCAGAATGGGCAGCTTCTACAATTTTCTTTTTAATTGCATTCGCTAGGATTTGAATCAGTTCATTCTGCATATTTTTACCTAAGTAATGAACCTGTGTTTCATGATCATTTATTTTACATAGATGCTCCTTCATAACTGGATCAAACAAAGCTAGGCGGCTGCGGAATGTTAAATTTTGCCAACTCTCACTAAAGTAATCAGATGCTCTAATATTTGTTGCCAATATTCTTCTTTTTCCTTGATCAGTGGCATAGCCAGGTTTAGAGCACAGAGGGAGCGGAGCTAAAAAAAGGCGCCGGGAGCAAAAAAAATGCTCCGCTCCGGCTGCAGCATAGGAGCAAAAGGCGTCGGAGCACAAAAAAGGCGTCGCTTCTGCTCAGTGAGGGAGCAGCCGCTCCCCCTGCTCCCCCCCGGCTACGCTACTGTCCTTAATCACACGTAAATTTTCTTCATCTGTAGTTTTTCCTTTTTTCAATTGTAATTCAAGTTCTTTCCAATTTTGAAAACATTCCAAATGTACTGTACTTCTTTCATGCGAAGAGAGAATTGAAGATATGTTTTTTTCAGTCCTTCGAACCATTTTTAGTAAGTGATGTACCAATTGCTTGATTTCTAAACAACTTTCAGCAAAAGCAAAACACAGAATCCTTCAACACTGAATATTGTAACCAGTTTTGATGAATTTCTTCTCCATTAATGAGTTTCCTCTTTAATGCTGAGCAGAGAATTTTGTTTTATTTCCATCCTTAGGGAAGGGAAATTCATGAACTTGTTCTGGTCCATGTTCCGTGAGAATTTGCAGCATACTGGCATCACATCTGGGCCATGAAGCTGGATCCCCATACTGTAACTTGTTTGTAACTTCCTCATCCTTTCTTCCTGCTACTTCATTTACTTCAGTTTCTGCATGTGTCTCTGAAGGTGAATACATTTTCTTCACTTCCATATCAGTCTGATGCTGTGAGTTGCCTTCATCTAGAAGTAAGTTTCAATCATTTTGAGTTTCCAAACTGATTTTTTGTGGATGTGAGCTACTCTCATCTCGAAGTAATATACCTTCATCTTGATGTTCCAAACTGCTTCTATGTGGATATGAGCTAACCTCCTCTCAAAGTAAAATTCCTTTATCTGGATTCTGTGAACTGCTTCCATCTTTATATGGATTAAAGAGAAGATATTTCAGGAAGGATCCCTGCTGTTTTGCTTGGTCCTTTTCGTTCTCAGCCTTTCATTTACGATACTCAGCTCCTGAGGGTTTTCTTTTTCCTCTTTCTGCCATGGGGCATTTGAATATTGTTATGTACTGTGCTCCCGAACGCAAGCATTATAGATTTAAGGATGGCTGACACACCACGTGGTTGGCGATTTAAACCATATTGCAGCCATCCCAACACGTCTTTTCACTGCTTAAAGATTCAGTGACTAGTAATATACACTCACTTACCTATTAAAACAGTTAGTTACGAGCATTTACACTGAAACAAAATGACATTTTTTACGTTATAACCCAACACCGGTTGTTTGGAAAGTAATCCCTTTCCTCACGGTTACTCACTTGGAGTGTGATGTCATCACTTTCATAGTCTTTTAAGTGTTAACGCTGTCACTTTTCTTTTACGGACCTTTTTTATTACATGTGAACCAGTTATAACAAAGAAATGTTCATAATTATATAGCCTGATAATAACGTTAAGGTTTAATAAGGCTTAAAGATATTCACATTTTGGATTTATAATGATTTAAGACATTATTCTTTATTCTTTGGCACCAAGAAACATAATTTTCCACAGTATTTGCTCGATTGTTAACCATTTACCTGCAACGTGTGTTAAAATGACCGTTTGACATGTATCAACTCATGATATCTCTGCTCTACATGAATTTCCGGATATGCAACCTTTATACATATTCAAGTTAGGTGTCACTAGCATTGCATCTCTTGCCGCTGACAGATGTGTTTCATTGTGACTGAGTTATTGCTTATCAAAATTGTAGAATGGGTCATCTTGACCCTATGTTGCAAATTGAAAAAAAATCGATAAAATATTATTTATTTTTCCAGTAAATAAAATATTTGACACATTAAGAAATTCTCAGAAATGTAGAGAAATTAATTATAATTCATATTTCCTCCGTATGTGCATGGGAATTGAAATAATGACATCTTCGTTATTTTATTTCTATTTTTTTTCATCTTTATATTTATTTTTTTAATTTGATTTTTTCCCTCAAATTTGGTGCCCCATTTAACTTAGCACCCTAGGCGACTGCCTAGTTCGCCTATATGGACGGGCCGCCCCTGTTCATCATTGGTGATCTTCTCATGCCATTGAAGGTTTTTGGTAACCATGTGATAGCCAACTGTGTGGCAGCATTCTTTGCTCAGTGAACTTTGTAATTTGTTGTTCTTCCATGTTAGTAAGATGTCCATACCAAGAAAGCTATTGAAACCAAACCAGTGCTGAAGGAGGCAGCTGCTGGGTTTGATTATGAATATTGTTACTTCTTTTGAACTGAGTAGCTGCACAAAAAATCAGGGTCTAGTAGGTTGTTCCTATGAGTTTGGAGGAAAAATTGGTACTTGTAAGGTATTTCTTTGATGCAGTTTTGTTTATTTACAAAGAGTGTACAAAGTCCTGCATATCTGAATTCAGAAGGAATCAAACAGCAGGAAACAACTTATTTTTCTCACAGCACCAAGGACACTCTCTTTAGCCTGCTCCCCTTCCCTAAATACTTTTCCCCAAGTGTCTTCCAGTGTCAGTGACTGTACTTTTAGCTGTGTCAGCAGGCTCGGTCCCGCCCCCCCAACTTTTTTCTTTCCCAGGTCTTTTGTCTTTCCTTCCTTCCCCCTCCCAAACCGACTACACATACCTACCCAAAACAATACTTGGAAAATATTCCTGGGTGGGGTCACATATTCCTTTTTCTTAGGTGGGGGCTTATCCTCAGAGTTATGTTAATTGAAGTATGGATTCAAACCTATCAATCGCAATGAGGTTTCAACTCAACCTATAACAAGGTCTCACCAGGCTCATAACCATATCCTCACAGCTTATCTTGTCCTGTCACTTAATATGGAACATCGGATGTTTTTTTCTTTAGCCAAACTATCAATTTATGTCTATGTACTGTGTGACTGTATTTCCTTCTGGTTGATTTCCAAGGCCTTCAACATCCTTCCAAAGCTATTTCTTTATATCATCTAACTAAACTGGCTTGCAGTGACTCAATTTATTTTCCAGGTTCCACAGAGTTCATCAACAATTAAGCTCCTCTCTGTTTACTTCCATGCTTGCACATTCCTCTTTCCCAAAGATGCATCTCTTTTCTTTACTCCCATCTTCGGCCTAAATATTACAGCAATCTAGAAGGACCTTTTTTTAAATGGAAAATGTGCCGGGATATTTTTGATGTCCTTTCTAAGGACTGGGCTACACACAAAGTTTCACCTGTTTAACAAAAATAGTTTTGAAGATTGAGACAGTTAAGCCAGAACAAACCATTATTTGAACATTTAATTTAACATAATTTGAATTAGCACAACTAGCTGTTTAATTCTTAACCCATCAATAGATTTAATCTCACGTGATTTATTTTATTCTATTTTTTAAAATTATTTTTGTACTTCTTTTTTTGCGGGTATGGAAGGCACACAGATAAAAAACTGTGTAAACTTGTTTTAGTTAGCACAACCTTGAAAATGTAACCACACATTCATAAATGTTTAGGGTATCTTTCCATTGCTCTAATGATAACAGTTTATATTTCTAAATGAACCCTTGTTTTAAAATTCTAAACCTGAGGAATTAAAATAAAACGTAAGGTTTCAGAGAGACATTGATCTCATTTAAGAAACAGCGACCTAAATATTCACTGTAGAATGGATGCAAAGCAATACATCAGATGTTAGAGAACTGTAGTTCACTGCACACTTAGATCAGTTTTTGAAAATCCTGAAATCAGTGTGCCGAAAAGCATCTTCTTATCTTTGAAAAAGCTATGGATTTTCTTTTCCAGCATAGCTATTTTATTAACTCATTACATAATAATGAAGTTTCTGTCTAAGACCTGTGCATTGACTCTTGACTCAGATATCCAGAGGATAATAAATGAACCCTGATCCACTTTCAAGGGCTATGTTGGCCTGATTTAATCCGATGTTCCTTTTCTAGGTCTCTAGCTATAACCTTTTTTCTTACTCCATCTGCAGTTAAGTAAAACCAGGGATTTGGGATTTTATACATGTCTTCATTAGAACTCTTCTCACCAAGTTATTAAGAAGGCAGACTTTATTCTCACTTTGAAATGCAGATCCAAAGCTTTCTGGACTTTGCCTATGGGTTGTGTTCAATTTGTAAGTAATCAGCTGAAGATATTGATACATAAATTGATACTGAAAGCACCTTGGACTATAAACTCACACACACATGCAAAATATTTGCAAATAAACAGAGCCATTATTGAGTATGTAACAAAACTGAATGTAATAAAAAGAGAGCCTGTGACTGGATACACTGTGCCACATCCTCTTGATTCGAAGGAACCCAAGTCACTGACTCCCTTTGGATCCTAGTAAAATTAGGCAAACCAACTGAGTTCTCTGTGGCCGTGATCTGGGAGTAACCAGGCTGTGATGACACATCTATGCAGTTTTCAATGTTATCTTGCATTGTCATGGAGTCTAAACATGTATTTTAGCAAGCCAAATAAATACACTGCCTTCTGCTGCTGCTTCTTTTCACTGTGTGCTATGATCAGTAAAGGCAGTTAGTACATTTTGAATAGGATGACTCTTGTCCATATAACAGGTGGGCAGTGTCAGACAAACCCCAAACTAAGAATAACAATACCTAGCTCTTATGTAGCACTTTTCATCAATAGATCTAAAACCACTTTATAAAGGAATTTATTATTGTTATCCCCAATTTGCAGATGGGGATACTGAGTCACAGAGAGGTGACTTGCCCATGGTCACCCAGCAGATTAGCCATGAATAAAACTCATGTCTCCCAAATCTCAGTCCATGCTCCCTCCACGAGGCTACACTGCCTCAGGACCTGGAATGTGATCTAAGCACACATTTAAAAACTAGAGCTGAATGGAAAAGCTGTTTTCAATTGGGGTTTAAAACAAACCTTTAAAAGTTATGAAAATTGTAATTGAATTGTATCAAATATTATTGAAATTACTATCAAAAATGTTGCTAAGAAAATTCAACAAAAATTTAAAAAGTCAAAGAAGGCATCAATTTTGTAGAAAAAAATCATTTTAGAGTAAAATAACAAAGTTATTGTTCTAAAAATTTCAACCAGGTCTTGTCAAAACTACATACAAGTTATGATTTTGTGTGAATCTGATGACACAGATTTAAACTTTTCACTTGTCCTATAAATATCAGAGTAACCCAACCTTTCTAGGAATGATACCACAGGCAAAGCTTGCACAACTTAGGGGGGAAAGATTTAAAAGGTACTAAACTTCCCTTATCTATATGTAATATGTGCAACCTTTCCCTGAGACTATAAAACCCCTTATTCAAGAAGATTTTTACTTAGCTAGCAAGATGGGAAAAAACATTTGTCTAATTATCAGTGTTCAAACTCTGAATAGGGTACTGAATAATTGTTGTGAATGCTCCATATTGTCTGAAAGGAAAAAATATTATAAAATAAATACATTTACTAAAATTATTGTTGAATAACTAGCATATTTTAGGAAAATTTTGACTGCTGACAGATATTCTGCATGCAAAAATAAATAATGACTAGATTTTTAAAGGTATATCTGTGTCCAAATAAATACTTTTAGCACCTAAATACTTTTTAAATTCCATCCCTAAATTCATCAAATACATTATTTTCTAAAATCTTAAGTTACAGTTAGCCCTTGTAAAATCCTGGCAACTGACTGAACCAAACAAAGAACTGTAATCAGTAAAGAACTAGCTATCTTTGAGCAGAACAAACTTAAGACACTTATTATGATTATGCGTATCCCTGCTTTCCAATCACATTGGCTCTCTCTTGTTTTCTACATTAAGAAGTGCAGTGATGACAATGCTGTGTAAACAGAACACTTATCTGACATGATTGTTGTGTTTTCAGTTTAGGTGGTGGAATCTGCTTGCTAGAAGTGATGACATTTTTATCAGACCTTCAAAATACAAGAATAGGTTTAGGGAAGAGATCTCATTTACTAGTTTACCACAATCCATTGTTCTTTTATTGGTATGTAAGTTGATAGAATCATAAAGCACTAAAAATCAATTTCTTACATACAAATTGCCGTGTTTTTGTCTGATTGCATATAAACAGACTTCTCACCTCTCAAATGACTCTCTCCATGTCTAAGCAAAGAGATGCACAACAAAATAAATTATTTGAGCAACTTTCTTCACACTTTTCCATTTTCTGTTGCAACGTTAAAATCTACTAGATGCTGTACAATAAATGGTCATGTGTTGATCCAGAAGGGAATGGAATAACTTGTCGCTGAGAAGGAATAACTAGAAGTGAGAATAGTACTGGTAAAGTAGTACACAGGGTTGAGAGGCATATAGGATTTAAAAGATTTTAGAGATTTAGGGCCATAACCTACCATCATTGGGCACATGGAAATCCCATTTGAATCAATGTGTGTTTGATGTAAAAATCAATGTCAGTTTATTACGAACATAAGAATATAAGAAAGGCCGTACTGGGTCAGACCAAAGGTCCATCCAGCCCAGTATCCTGTCCACCGACAGTGGCCAATGCCAGGTGACCTGGAGTGAGTGGATCTAACAGGTAATGATCAACTGATCTCTCTCCTGTCATCCATCACCACCCGTCTCACAAACAGAGGCTAAGGGCACCATTCCTTACCCATCCTGGTTAATAGCCATTAATGGACTTCATCTCCATGAATGTATCCAGTTCTCTTTTAAACCCTGTTATAGTCCTAGCCTTCACAGCCTCCTCAGGCAAGGAGTTCCACAGGTTGACTGTGCACTGTGTGAAGAAGAACTTCCTTTTATTTGTTTTAAACCTGCTGCCCACTAACTTCATTGGGTGGCCCCTAGTTCTTCTATTATGAGAACAAGCAAATAGCTTTTCCTTATTCACTTCCTCCACACTACTCATAATTGTATATACCTCTAGCATATCCCCCCTTAGTATCCTCTTTTCCAAGCTAAAAAGTCCTAGCCTCTTTAATCTCTCCTCATATGCGACTCATTCCAGACCCCTAATCATTTTAGTTGCCCTTTTCTGAACCTTTTCTAATGCCAGTATATCCTTTTTGAGATGAGGAGACCACAATCGTACGCAGTATTCAAGATCTGGGCGCACTATGGATTTGTATAAGGGCAGTAAGATATTCTCCGTCTTATTCTCTATCCCTTTTTTAATGATTCCTAACATCCCGTTTGCTTTTTTGACTGCCGCTGCACACTGCATAGACGTCTTTAGAGAACTATCCACAATGACTCCAAGATCTTTTTCCTGATTAGTTGTAGCTAAATTAGCCCCCATCATATTGTATGTATAGTTGGGGTTATTTTTTCCCAATGTGCATTACTTTACATTTATCCACATTAAATTTTTTTGCCATTTCGTTGCCCAATCACTTAGTTTTGTGAGATCTTTCTGAAGTTCTTCACAGTCTGCTTTGGTCTTAAGTTATTAAGAAGCTGGGAATGGGGGACAGGTGATGGATCACTTGATGATTGCCAGTTCTATCCATTCCCTCTGGGGCACCTGGCATTGGCCACAGGGCTAGATGGATCGTTGGTCTCACCCAGTATTGCCTTTCTTACGTTCTTATGTTCTTAACCATCCTGTCTTGGTTCACTCCCCACTATAAAATCAAAGATATGATATTCAATACAAAGAAGTAAAAAATAAAAAAGTAATTGTTTAGTTTTCTTTGAGAAAAGTAAAAAATCCCTTAATATTAGCTCTGTAGCCCTTGCACAGTCCAAGGGTAAAATTGTTGTACATATCCTAATGGCATATATGAACAGGAAACCCACCAAATCATCCACTTCAATAAATGCACTTTCATTCTTGGCTTGTAGTGGTAGGTTTCATGAATCTATGTAGCACTTCTGTGGGAACCTCATTTCTACCACCTATCTGGAGTGGAAGGCTGGAAACTAGAGTGAGCTCTCTCTTCTACCCATCCTGACTAATGTGGTTAATATGACTCTTTTTCATTGGTTTCCCACTGAGATCTAGCTAGCAACAATGGTGATGCTTATCACGCACCACTTCCTTCCACTGTTAGGCTTTTCCAAAGTGTTGCAGATCTAGATATGAATTCTTTCAAACTAGAATTGAATTATTTTTTTTCTTCCTTATGGAGAGGCACAGACCAGATCAGTTTGGCTTCTAATTTTTAAATAAGTGATTTCAATAGATAATCTGTTTCGGGGAAACAATTTAAGAAAAAGGAATGGTAGTCCTATAAAGAAAGGCAAGAACTGTCTGACTCTTCAGATAAATAATTATATCTGACAAAAGGAAATGACCAAACTTGTACTGAATTTACTGTTGTCATTTCATTAAATGAATGAAAATCTCTAAACATTTTATTCAAGTGATATCAGGTCATTATTTAATCATACACATAATATAAAATGATGTGATCCAATGTGTAGTGGATGCAGATTTTATAGTAGGTTCTACACAACTATTTCCAATACAATGCTCACATCTGCTTTCTAACATACAATATAGAAATACATGCAAATAATATCAAGCACATTTTAGTCCTGATATATGTGAACATTTTTATTTTTAAACATGTTTGCTTTGCATATAAACAACATGGGGGAAGGGAGTAAACAAAAAACTTTGAATTGACATACCAATAAACTTTGGGATCAGAGGCTGAACTTTAAAAGTGGTCAATATCTCTACACTGGACTGAACCAAACCCTGGATCTGAATATGTCTCAACTTTTGAAAGTTTGGGTCCCAATTCAAAACTCATTTAGCACCTTGAATTCAACTCTAATTAAAACCCATGTTGTTTCACTAGGGAAATTATATGTAGAAGTATGGAGAAATGCTCAGGAAACACTCTATTTCAGAAAAAAAATCCATGTAACAAATTATCAATGACATTTGGAATATGACTATTTGAAATAAGAAGTTCTTTAACTGACATGCCCTGCTCTTTAAGGATATTAATGGGTAACCTGAAGTGGGTAAAATGTCAATGCCTGTAATTTTAGAATTAAATGGGTTTATGACAGGAGATGAACAGACTTAGAGGTCCATTTGAAAAAAATTCCAAAAAGAGTTTAGAATAGATATTTTACCCTTTAATTTGTTTAGCATAAAGAGAAATGTTATTGTATCAATATGTATGGCTTAAATAATGGGTACCATGAAAATATTAATAACTGATCAACCCGCAACAGAGCTGAAAGATATGCCCAACCAAGTAAATATTAGTAGGTAGGATAAATTCCTCTTCTCCTTGGAAAAGGGCAGCTATGACTCTTGTGAAAGGAACCAGTACAACAGCCTTATACCTAGGCCTTGGCTACTCTTGCAAATTACAGTGCAATAAAGCCTCCCAGAGTGCTGTACCTCACTCCCCGTCCACACTGGCAAGGCATTTACAGCGCTGTGTCTCTGTGGCTACAGCGCTGCTGGTACTTCACCTACCTGAGAGGCATAACAGCTGTTGCTTATTGGCTGATATGCTGCAGCTCCAGTGTAGTTGGGGAGTAACGTTAGTACGCACTGACTGACCTCTGGAAGCTCCCTTTGTTTTGAAACGGCACTTCTGGGTCTGGAGTTCAGAGCTCCACTTCGGGGGCTGCTTATCAAAAAAACAAACACAGCTACTGTTTGCTTTGAATGAGTGAGAGGCAGGCAGGGGGGCTCTGTTTGGAGTTCCGACAGCAAACGTTTGCTTGAAGAGAGAGGCGGTGAGGGAGGGTTGGGGTCTGTTTCGGCGATCAGCTGCTTATCTGGTTTATGAGAAAAAAATAAACAGCTGCTGTTTGCTTTCAGTGAGTGAGAGAGAGGCGGGGGAGGGATGAGGTTGTGAACTTAGGAGATAGCGAGCCGACAGTGTGTGGGTACTCCAAAAACCCACTCTCTCTCTCCCCTAGGCTCACTGTCACACTCCACCTCACCCTCCCCCCATTTGAAAAGCATGTTGCAGCCACTTGAACGCTGGGATAGCTGCCCATAATGCACCACTCCCAATACAGCTGCAAATGCTGCAAATGTGGTCACGACAGTGCACTGGCAGCTGTCAGGGTGGACAGACTGCAGCGCTTTCCCTACTCAGCTGTATGAAGGCGGGTTTAACTCACAGGGCTGTACAGCTGTAAGTGTAGCCAAGGCCCTAGAGAGAAGAGGGAGCAGAATAACTATATTACTGGGGAGACAGAAAGTAGCAGGCACAGGCACAACTGGGTAGTAGTTAGCCATTGGAGCCATTGGCCAGGGTCTGAGGAAAGAAGTTAATTTTTACGTCAAATAAACGCAAGCCATCAGAAAGGGAGCAAGCTGAGCTGAGTTTGGAATAGCAGACAGCCATGGGGGTCCTGGAGGAACTAAGCTGAAGACTGATAAGAAGATGAATCTGTGAAGCAAACTTTGTCATGGCCAGCTCATGTAGAGACGGCAAGTAATTGGTCAAAGATCGTTCAGTAAAATATAAGATTAGTTCTTGGATGAGGCCAGAGCTGTACTCTGTTGAGAAATGGTATAAGATTGGCATCTGGGGGCTTAGTGGACTATTGAATGATATTGGCCAGTAAGAGAGTTTAGAGGAAAGACTGTCAAGGTGTCACAGAGGAGGGACAGAATAGGGTAAAAAACAGGATTTTGTTTTTCTGCATCTCTGAAAAATCGAAATGTATGTGATATATTTTTTATATTTGTGTGTGAGTGTGTTTGCGTGTGTGTGTGTGTGTGTGTATATATATATATAAAAATATTCTGGAGAGAGTTTTTTTGTTTTGTTTTTATTTTTATAGCACATTTCAAGAGAATTTATGGAATCTATTTCCAGCTGGAACTAAATTATACTAATACGTATCCAATTTATTTCTTTGCTGATCTAGACTTTTCTGTTTTCAACCTAGGAATATAGAAATTTCTATACCAGATCAGATAATGCTCCATGTATCCTGTCTCTAACAGTGACCAGTAGCAGATGCTTCAGGGGGAAAAGTATAGGAATACCCAAAGTGATCATTTCTAAACTGATATGCCTAGTGGAGAAGTTTCTCTCTAATTCCAGACAGTTAGGATGGAATTCACAAGGGACAAATAGGATGAACATTGCAGCACCAAATTTTAAGCATCTTGTCACCAAGTGGAATTCACTGCCATGAGTTAGGCACTCAGGCTCCCTATACAATGCATGGTGAAAGTGAAGGAATTCACAAAACTCAGCATGTTGAGCAGGGAGCCAGTAAGAAATGCTGAGAAGAGGGGTATGGCATCAGCCCTATTACTCATACATTCAAGCAACCCCTTGCTTCAATGAGTATTTTATACAAAGTGGAACAGCTTCAGCAGGAGAGATTGAAAGAACCCACCACCCCAGAAAATCCTACATAACTAGAGCTCTCCCTTTGCCTGTAGGAGTCCTGCAGTCAAGCCACTGCTCCACATCAGGCAGAGGACGGATTTGAAGCTAAGTTTCCCACATCCTGTAGCACTAGCTAACAACTGAGTGTTGTGGGCAGGGCCAAATCTGGTAGAAATGCTCGAAGGCAGCCTCTGAGCACACCTACTAGAACAGGCCTCACAGGTAAGATAAGCTGGGGAATGTCTAGTTTGTGAATTTTGCCGGTGTTAGGCATGAATTAGGTTCCAAACTGCTCAGTGGTGTTAGGAATGACGTGGCTGTGTGTATTCCCACCGGCAGAAACTGACAGCTTGTCTACACAGTGCACATTGCAGCAGCAAATGGCCCGTGTAGACCCTGAAGGCACTAAAAAATTCTTGTGTACATGTTATGAGGCAACACTTTAAATGAACATGATGTAATTTTAAATTGTATCTTGACTGGAATGAAGTACAGTGATTCCTAGCAGACTGAAAAAGTGATCAGCAATAAAGGTATTATACATAAGACAATAGTCTTCATTATAAAGTCAAGCCATCAATTTACATACCATATGGCATCTTTGAATATACCCTTGAAAAATATATTTTTGGACTCACTGTGCTGCAGCATCTGTTGCGCCCTTGTGGAAATGATCTATTTTAGCTCAAAGGATCATATACAGTCCTCTCAGACTTGTAGCAGCTAACCTGAATAAACTTAAATGATAGTTTTCTTAAGGTGTACAATTCATTTCCTTCACATTCAAGTTTTATAATTCATTTTTAGAACATTGAGTGTTTTTTTAAAGTTATTTTCACATCATTTTTATGTCATTGTTCCCATGATTTGGGTGTGCTACAATGTATTTGAAGGGCATTATGTGGCAAATGCTTTACTATAGGTACTGTGGAATAACTTAAAATGTTGTGTTTTATCCCAAAGGTGATGTATCAGTGTCATTTATTTTACATTATCCCTGTTTCCCAGGCTCTGCCAATATTGATTAGACAGTCAACATTGGCTGGATCCAATAACCAGTGTCCAACTAGAAGAAGCATTATCGAGTATAGGATATGATTAGGGTTCTGATGGCTTTTAGTCATGTCCTACCAATTTGATAGATCTGGACTTTATTCCAAACTATGCCACTGACTTACTTTGTAACATTTAACCTCTTCTTAATTCTGTTTTCCCATTAATAACATCGGTTTCATAATACTAAATTTTGAGATCATTGGCTGAAGCGTTCAAAGTAAGATGATTATTTATTTTTTAGCTACTGCAAAAAAGTGGGTACCCACCAATTTATGGGAAGAGATCTCTGTACTTGGCCTTTTTACACCTGCTCCTACATCTGCTTCCAGAAAATGGCACTTTTGGGAACAATGTTATTTCCCCTGCACCTGGTGTACTGTAAGATGCTGGCTCTATCTTTCCCAGAAATACACCAACACAAAGCCCAAGTTTTAGTGTTTCTGAGACTAAATCAACATAATATAAAAGCTAACATACAAATAGAAATCCTTGAATGTTTTTATTACCCATGCCTCTTTGGATTTGCATACATGAGCAACTGTACACGTGTCCATGTGTGTGTGGTTGTCCCTTAACCTCTCCATTGTCCATGACTAACTGCCCCAGAAGCACATATCTGAAGGGGAGTAGAGGGTGAGTAAGCTAGCGTGCTTCAGGCTGTGACATGACCCCATACCTATGCCAATTTGTAGTGTGGACACGGATAAGGGTCTTGAGTTTCAGTGTTCCAACAGTGCACTCAACCCTTTTCTTCCTGACCCTTACCCAACCTACAAAACTCCCTGACCCCCATTTTCATTGGTAGTAGCAAGCTGCACTGACCACTTCAAAGCAGCTTTCAGGTGCACTGTTTAGATCAATGCTGGCAACCATGGATCCAGTTCTGAGAGCAACTGCCTGGTCTGCTGATCGCACCTCAGTGCTGATCAATGTGTAGTTGGAGTACATCATTCTCCACAACTTCTCCTGGAGTGGCAGGAACATTCACCTGTCCTGCGAAATTTCATAGAGGCTGGAGCAGGCAGACATTGAGTGAACTGAAGCCCAGTGCCAGGAACACATTTGAGTATTTTGCCCTTCTGTACAGAAGCCTTGAACAGTTACTATGGAAGGGCTCATCGTACAAGCCCCTTCTGCAAGGAACTTGACCAGGTGCTGTGAAAGGCCCCCTGTACAGAACCTGAAATAGTTCATGATCCCCTCCTGAATCATGCCTGCCTCTTGTTGTGATGGCATGCTGATGGCGGCCAAAGTGAGGATGGATCAGGGACCATGGAGGATGATCCCGAAGTCCTGGAGGATTTATAGCATGTATTTTTGCAGCTCTACCAGGAGGAGCCATTAGAGGAAACCTCCTGTGACACTGAACCCCATATTCTTCAAAGTAATATTATTATGATATGATTTGGGCATAATTCTAATGTATTTTATGCAATATATGTCATGTGAGGTGTCATAGGAAAGGTTTTGATTTACTGGATATGGTTATCCTATTTGTATGCATGTATCATTTTTGTATCCGAAGTTAGTAATATTAACTCTATATCTGTATTACAAATTTAGTTACACCTGGGGAACACCCACTAGGCAAAAGACTCTCAGTCTAGATGGCTGTCTGGGAAGGGCTCATTCAGGTTAATGAGTCATTAGGAGGAAACAATAGGCGTTAGAAGAAGCTTATCTCCCACCAGGGAGCCTTCCTAAGAATGCTACATATAGCCTCTGAGTTATGGCTGCTGTGTCACTACAGGGACATGTGACCATGTCACCTAGTGCTGGTCTCCATCTTGGGATATTAGTGTTTTTCCATTGATTGGCGTGGGAACCAAGCTTTGAAACAAAGGGTTCCCTGCCATATGCAAAAGCTGTTTAAGGCAGGGGAGGTGATATCATAGTGGTTTTTCACTGACTCCCCACCCAAAGAGACTCTTGGAAACACATAAGGAACACAGAATGAACTAGGGAAAGTGCTGGACCCAGGCTAAAGGGATTTTTAGACTGTGAAAGGAACACTTGGGGTTTTTAAGCTGTAAGCAAGTGCAGCTGACCCCTTAAAAATGTTCAGCCTGCTTGTATCATCACTTAGGGTGAGAAGTTTCTATTCATATCGAATCTCCTGCCTATATTAAGCTTAGTTTGCATATTTTGTTTATTTGCTAGGTACTCTGCTTTGATCTGTTTGCTATCCCTTATAAATCACTTAAAATCTATATTTTGTAGTTAATAAACTTGTTTTTGATTTGTCTAAACCAGTGTGTGAAAATTATAAGTTGGGGCAGAAAGGTGTTGCATATCTCTCTCCACATTAAGGGAGGGAGCGAATTTCATGAGTGCAGTTCCCTGTGCAGCACAATATGGTATAATTTTGGGTTTACATTGCACAGGAGTGAGTAGCTGGGAAGTTCCTTAGCTGGGGCCTGTGACTTTGCAGCCCATATTCTTCATAGAAATATGATATGAATATGGCATAACTAAGACATGTTTTATGCAGAAGGGGTCATGTGAGGTATCATTGAAAAGGTTATGGTCTACTGAATGTGTTTATTCAATTCATATGCATGTATCATTTTTGTATCTGAAGCTAGGAATATTGACTATTTATCTGTATTTCAAATGTGTTACTTTGGGTGACACCCATGACTAGCCCTTCAGATACAACAATGTAAAAGTCAGACAGAGCTGATGGCATATCAGCAAAGATAATGGACTGTGAAAGACCTTAGACTTCCTGTGGATGCTCCAAACAGCCTGTGAGTAATGGCTGCCACAACCCTGCAGAGACATGGGACTGAGTCATCTGGTACTGGACCCCACCTTGGAATGCCAGTGTTTTTTCCAGTGGGAGACAAAGGGTTCCTGCCATACACAAAATCTATATAAGGCAGGGGAGTGACATTATTGTGGTTCTCCTCTACCTTCTCGCCCAAAGAGACACTGGGACACACCTGGAAACAAGAACTGAACTGGGGGGAGAAGAGTTGAGCCCAGGCTGGAAGGGTGTCTAGCCTGTGAGTAATAATACCTGAAGTTACAAGCTGCAGGCCAGTGCACTGGCTTTCAAGAATCTTTGCAATCTGCCTGAAACAATATTTAGGGTGAGAAATTACTATTTGTAGCCAATTTCATTAGTGTATTAAGTTTAGTCTGCGTGTTTAGTTTTATTTGCTTTATTCTGTTTGCTATCTCTCATAATCATAGAATCATAGAATCATAGAATGCTGGAGCATGGGGAGAGACTCAGGGATGCAGGCTCCGAGTGGCGCTTATCTCAAGTGGCTCCCAGAAGCATCAGCATGACCCTTCTCTGGCTCCCACGCAGAGACGCGGCAAGGTGGCTCTGCATGCTGCCTCATCCGCAGGCACCACCCCTGCAGCTCCGATTGGAGCACTGGAAGGGGCCTTTGGAGCAGGGCCATTAGAGTGCATATGAGTCAGAAGGGGGCCATGCCGCTACTTACAGGAGCTGCGTGGAGAGGACCCTGACCCTGCATCCTGGCTGGAGTGCCAGAGCGGGGCAAGCCCCAGACCCTGCTCCCCAGTAGGAGCTCTAGGGCTGGCTGGCTGGCTTAAAATGGCTCAAGGGCTGAATGTGGCCCGCGGGCCACAGTTTGCCCACCCCTGATCTAGACCATTGCTGAACGGTGTTTGTCTAACCTTCTGTTAAAAATCTCCCATGATGGAGACTCCATATGCTCTCTAGGCAATTTTTTCCACTGCTTAACCACCCTGACAGTTAGGAAGTTTTTCCTAATGTCCAACCTTGCTCCAATTTAAGCGCAGTGCTGCTTCTCCTATCCTCAGAGGTTAACATTTTTTTTCCTTCCTCTTCCTTTTACAACCTTTTACATACTTGAAAACTGTTATCATGTCCCCTCTCAGTCATCTCTTTTCCAGATTAAACAAACCCATTTTTTTCAATCTTCCTGATAGGTCATGTTTTTTAGATCTTTAATCATTTTTGTTGCTCTTCTCTGAACTCTCTCCAATTTGTCCACATCCTTCCTGAAATGTGGTGCCCAGAACTGGATACAATACTCTAGTTGAGGCCTAATCAACGTGGAGTAGAGAGGAACAATTACTTCTCGTGTCTTGCTTACAACACTCCTGCTAATACATCCCAGAAGGATGTTAGCTTTTTTTTACAATAGCGTTACACTTTTGACCCATATTTAGCTTGTGGTCCACTATGATCCCCAGATCCCTTTCTGCAGTACTCCTTCCTAGGCAGTCATTTCCCATTTTGTATGTGTGCAACTGATTGTTCCTTCTTAAATGGAGTACTTTGCATCATTTTTTGCATCCAAAGAAGTGGGTATTCACCCACGAAAGCTTATGCTTCAATACCTCTGTTAGTCTATAAGGTGCTACAGGACCCTTTGTCGCTTCTACAGATCCAGACTAACACGGCTACCCCTCTGATACTTGAGACCATGCAAGGCACTGCATTTAGCCGTATGGAGTGGAAATTCATCAACCTCATTAAGAAACTTGAACAAGTACAGACAGATATCATCTTTCTCTCCAAATGCAAACGGGTGGACATCATACCAAATGGACTGAAGGTGAAAAATCCATTGCTATCTACATACTGCACAGACCACAGTGAGAGATTATGCCATACACTATCAAAGTAACTGAGGAACCACCTGATCAGCATCCTATACAACAAACAGGAAAACATCAAAAAAGAGCTCTCCAACCTGGAGACTTTCATAAATAACCAATCTTCCACACAAATGGACTTTACTAAAATAAGACAGGAGATCTACATTAAACACTTCACCTCTCTACAAAGGAAAAAAGGACTGTAAGCTGTCTAAAATCCTACCTGCCACATGGGGCCACAACAGTGGTACCCCCAATTCACCCAGCAATATTGTCAATCTATCCAGCCACACACTCAGCCCGGCAGAAGAGTCTGTCCTATCTTGGGGACTCTCTTTTTGCCCCACCACCCCCACCAACATGATTCAGTTCTGCGGTGACCTGGAAGCCTACTTTCGCCGTCTCCGACTCAAAGAATACTTTCAAGATAACACTGAACATCGCACAAATACACAGATACCCTCCCACCAACAGCACAAGAAGAAGAACTCCACATGGACTCCTCCTAAGGGTCGAAATGACAGTCTGGACCTATACATAGAATGCTTCTGCCGACGTGCACAGGCAGAAATTGTGGAAAAACAACGCCGCCTGCCTCATAACCTAAGTCGTGCAGAACGCAATGCCATCCAAAGCCTCAGAAACAACCCTGACATTATAATCAAAGAGGCTGATAAAGGAGGTGCTGTTGTCATTATGAACAGGTCTGACTACCAAAAGGAGGCTGCCAGACAACTCTCCAATACCAAATTCTACAGGCCACTCTCCTCAGATCCCACTGAGGAATAAACTAAGAAACTGCACCATCTACTCAGGACATTCCCTACACTAACACAGGAACAAATCAACATACCCTTAGAGCCCCGACCGGGGTTATTCTACCTACTACCCAAGATCCACAAACCTGGAAATCCTGGACGCCCCATCATCTCGGGCATTGGCACTCTCACTGAAGAACTGTCCGGATATGTGGACTCTCTACTCAGACCCTATGCCACCAGCACTCCCAGCTATCTCCGTGACACCACTGATTTCCTGAGAAAACTACAATGCATTGGTAATCTTCCAGAACACACCATCCTAGCCACCATGGATGTAGAGGCTCTCTACATAAACATCCCACACACAGATGGAATACAAGCTGTCAGGAACAGTATCCCTGATGATGCCACAGCACAACTGGTTGATGAACTCTGTGATTTTATCCTCACGCACAATTATTTCAAATTTGGTGACAACATGTACCTCCAGACCAGTGGCACCACTATGGGCACCCGCATGGCCCCACAATATGCCAACATTTTTATGGCTGACCTGGAACAACGCTTCCTCAGTTCTCATCCACTCACGCCCCTTCTCTATCTACGCTACATTGATGACATCTTCATCATCTGGACCCATGGGAAAGAAACTCCGGAAGAATTCCACCACGATTTCAACAGCTTCCACCCCACCATCAACCTCAGCCTGGACCAGTCTACACGGGAAGTCCACTTCCTAGACACCACGGTGCAAATAAGCGGTGGTCACATTAACACCAACCTATACCGAAAACCCACCGACCGCTACACCTACCTACATGCCTCCAGCTTCCATCCCGGACACACCACACACTCCATTGTCTACAGCCAAGCACTGAGGTACAACCTCATTTGCTCCAACCCCTCTGACAGAGACCAACACCTACAAGATCTTCACCAAGCATTCTCAAAACTATGATACCCACATGAGGAAATAAGAAAACAGATCAACAGGGCCAGACGTGTACCCAGAAGCCTCCTGCTGCAAGACAAACCGAAGAAAGAAACCAACAGAACTCCTCTGGCCATCACTTACAGTCCTCAGCTAAAACCTCTCCAACAGATCATCAGTGATCTACAACCCATCCTGAACAATGATCCCTCACTTTCACAGGCCTTGGGAGGCAGGCCAGTCCTCGCCCACAGACAACCCGCCAACCTGAAGCAATTATCACCAGCAACTACACACCGCACCATAATAACTCCAACTCAGGAACCAATCCATCCAACAAACCTCGATGCCAACTTTGCCCACATATCTACACCAGGAACACCATCACAGGACCTAACCAGATCAGTCACACCATCACTGGTTCATTCACCTGCACATCCATCAATGTAATATATGCCATAATGTGACAGCAATGCCCCTCTGCTATGTACATCGGTCAAACTGGACAGTCCTTACGCAAAAGGATAAATGGACACAAATCAGATATAAGGAATGGCAATATACAAAAGCCTGTAGGAGAACACTTCAGTCTCCCTGGACACACAATTGCAGACTTAAAGGTAGCCATCCTGCAGCAAAAAACTTCAGGACCAGACTCCAAAGAGAAACTGTAGAGCTTCAGTTCCTTTGCAAATTTGACACCATCAGCTCAGGACTAAACAAAGACTATGAATGGCTAGCCAACTACAGAAGCAGTTTCTCCTCCCTTGGTATTCACACCTCAACTGCTAGAAGAGGGCCTCACCCTCCCTGATTAAGCTAACCTCGCTATCTCTAGCCTGAATCTTCCCTGCACATTTATATCTGCCCCTGGACATTTCCACTCTTTGCATCTGAAGAAGTGGGTATTCACCCACGAAAGCTTATGCTTCAATACCTCTGTTAGTCTATAAGGTGCCACAGGACCCTTTTTCGCTTTTGCATCATTTGTCCTTATTGAATTTCATCCCTATTTTCTTCAGACCATTTCTCCAGTTTGTCTAGATCATTTTAATCCTATCCTCCAAAGTACTTGGAACCCCTCCCAGCTTGGTATCATCCGCAAACTTTACAAGTGTACTCTCTATGCCATTATCTAAACCATTGATGAAGATATCGAACAGAACCGGACCCAGAACTGATCTGTGCAGGACCCCACTCTTTATTCCCTTCCAGCATGACTGTGAACCACTGATAACTACTTTCTGGGAATGGTTTTCCAACCAGTTTTTCACCCACCTTATAACAGCTCCATCTAGGTTGCATTTCCCTAGTTTGTTTATGGGAATGTTATGCGAGACAGTATCATAAGCTTTACTAAAGTCAAGATATACCAAGTCTACCGCTTCCCCCCTATCCGAACGAGTTTGGGGTCCATCTTCTGCTTTGGCCTTTGTACCAGTCCATGAATTGCTTCTGCTCCTTCTGCTGCTGAGCTGGAGGACCCTTTTTCTAGAAGTCCCCACAAGAGACCTGGACCACACACTACACCAGCACTCTAAGCCCTTTGAAAGAACCACAACCAGTGTGCATGAGTGGGACCTGGTTGCCTATACAGAGTCTGTAAGTCAGATTTGTCCTAAGCCTACTCAGGAAGGAAGCACTCCTCTTTTACTCTCTCAACTATGTAGTGCACAGCAGATGCCGATTACACAAATAGTGTGTGCCACATTGACATCCAGATGGGTGAGTAGGAAGCACCAAAGGGCTTTCCTACCAAACATCCACTCCGTGAACATTCTGCAGCTTTTTAGCTTGTAACTGAATTTCCTTTTTCTGGGGTCACTGATGTCATTGACCCTAGTTAGGAGCAGGCATGTGAGTAGTATAAGGGCCCTACCGTCAATCAAACCCTAACCCCGCCCCTTGACCCCTTAAGCCCCTCCCCACCTGTCACCGGAAGTCCCGCCCTAGGGGTATTGCTTCCGGGGTCAAGGCGGTCACCTGACCGGAAGCAATGTGTGTCATGTGACCCCTCTAAGAACTTCCCCCACCGCCCTCTACCAATCAGGAGGGGTTTTGCCCCGATAGGACCGCCCCGAGAGGAGATTTTGACCAATCAGGGTGACTTCCGGGGTCAAGGCGGTCACCTGACCGGAAGCAATGTGTGTCGTGTGACCCCTCTAAGAACTTCCCCCACCGCCCTCTACCAATCAGGAGGGGTTTTGCCCCGATAGGACCGCCCCGAGAGGAGATTTTGACCAACCAGGGTGACTTCCGGGGTCAAGGCGGTCACCTGACCGGAAGCAAGGTGGGTCGTGTGACCCCTCTAAGAACTTCCCCCACCACCCTCTGCCAATCAGAGCACAGCACCATCACCCCATAAGTCCCAGCGCCGGACAGAGGCGGCCATTTCTTACCAAGGACACGTGGAAAGGCTGCTGAGAGGAAACATGAACTCCTTCACCACCCCTGTGAGAACTTCGGACTTTGTTTTAGCCCCGAGGGCTTTCAACCAGCCACGGAGAAAGCGCTACATCAGCGACAGTTCCGAGGAGGAGGAGGGAGCGGCCGAGGGAAGCCCTTTGGCCCAGCCGTTGATGGATACGCCGGAACCCGAAACCCAACTGCTCGTGAGACACCCCGATGAGCATGACGGTCTCTCGTTGTCCACCCCCTTAGAGGTGGAAGGCGATCGCGGCTCGGGGGAGTCACCGGCGGACAAGGTGAACGGAAAAGACGTTGCTCAGGTAAAAATGAATGATTAAGAAGGGGCGGTCAAGGAGGGGAGGGTAATGGGGGCTAGGAACCAGGGCTTGTGTAAATTAAAAAAAGCAGTGGGGTGCTTACACTGTTTTTTTTTTTCTGAAAATCTCTTGGCAGCTCGACGAGGCCTTTCTAGAGGCCTTTGAGAACTTACACATCGGTAGCCCTGTGGGGGTAAATATATCGTGCGTCAGCTGTTTTTGCTCATCTATGAGACACAGATCTCAAGACAAAAAGGACAAAATGGAAGAATGAACCAGCTCAGACTCCCTTATGGTAGGGGTCGTGGCGTCCATTTTTACAGACGGCTGTAAAAGGTCATGTTAAACCAGGCGATTAATAAAACGTATTTAAATGTGTCAATATGAATGTGTTCCCTTTCATACTCGTGGTAGTAAAAGACGGTACCGGTAACAGTCATGTCTCCACAGACGGCTCTGTTAAAGAAAATATATTACACCCCCGGGGAAGTTGGGAGCTTCGGCGGGGTGAACCCTCTTTTTCAAGTGGCCAAAAAGCATAGTAAAACTTTAAATAGAAGACAGGTAACAGCTTGGCTTTCAGACCAAGATGCTTACACTTTACACAAACCGGCTCGAATACGTTTTAAAAGAAACAAGACCATTGTTTCAGATGTGGATGCGCAATGGCAGGCAGATTTGGTGGATCTGCACCAGTTCTCCAAACACAACAGCGGTTTTAAGTACATCTTAACAGTGATAGACATTCTATCCAAATATGCCTGGGCCTTAGGCCTAAAAGACAAGACGAGTGGTGAGGTAACCAAAGCCTTTAAAGCTATTTTCAGCGAAGGCCGCGTGCCTCAAAAATTACAAACCGACCGGGGCAAAGAATTTTTAAACAAACCTTTAAGCAGATTGTTAAAACGGCATGGAATTCACCATTTTGTTACTAATAATGAAGTCAAAGCAGGGGTTGTGGAGCGATTTAACAGAACTTTAAAAACTAGGATGTGGAGATATTTTACAGCCCATAACACCTTTCGCTACATTGACGTGTTACCTGACTTTATAAAGAGTTACAACCATCTCCGTAAACCGTTTTCCAGACCTTCAGAGCGTTTGAAGGGTTAACATCAGCGGGTCTGGTACGTATAGTTCTGTGAAAGCTCTGGTTGTAACTCTTTATAAAGTCAGGTAACACGTCAATGTAGCGAAAGGTGTTATGGGCTGTAAAATATCTCCACATCCTAGTTTTTAAAGTTCTGTTAAATCGCTCCACAACCCCTGCTTTGACTTCATTATTAGTAACAAAATGGTGAATTCCATGCCGTTTTAACAATCTGCTTAAAGGTTTGTTTAAAAATTCTTTGCCCCGGTCGGTTTGTAATTTTTGAGGCACGCGGCCTTCGCTGAAAATAGCTTTAAAGGCTTTGGTTACCTCACCACTCGTCTTGTCTTTTAGGCCTAAGGCCCAGGCATATTTGGATAGAATGTCTATCACTGTTAAGATGTACTTAAAACCGCTGTTGTGTTTGGAGAACTGGTGCAGATCCACCAAATCTGCCTGCCATTGCGCATCCACATCTGAAACAATGGTCTTGTTTCTTTTAAAACGTATTCGAGCCGGTTTGTGTAAAGTGTAAGCATCTTGGTCTGAAAGCCAAGCTGTTACCTGTCTTCTATTTAAAGTTTTACTATGCTTTTTGGCCACTTGAAAAAGAGGGTTCACCCCGCCGAAGCTCCCAACTTCCCCGGGGGTGTAATATATTTTCTTTAACAGAGCCGTCTGTGGAGACATGACTGTTACCGGTACCGTCTTTTACTACCACGAGTATGAAAGGGAACACATTCATATTGACACATTTAAATACGTTTTATTAATCGCCTGGTTTAACATGACCTTTTACAGCCGTCTGTAAAAATGGACGCCACGACCCCTACCATAAGGGAGTCTGAGCTGGTTCATTCTTCCATTTTGTCCTTTTTGTCTTGAGATCTGTGTCTCATAGATGAGCAAAAACAGCTGACGCACGATATATTTACCCCCACAGGGCTACCGATGTGTAAGTTCTCAAAGGCCTCTAGAAAGGCCTCGTCGAGCTGCCAAGAGATTTTCAGAAAAAAAAAAACAGTGTAAGCACCCCACTGCTTTTTTTAATTTACACAAGCCCTGGTTCCTAGCCCCCATTACCCTCCCCTCCTTGACCGCCCCTTCTTAATCATTCATTTTTACCTGAGCAACGTCTTTTCCGTTCACCTTGTCCGCCGGTGACTCCCCCGAGCCGCGATCGCCTTCCACCTCTAAGGGGGTGGACAACGAGAGACCGTCATGCTCATCGGGGTGTCTCACGAGCAGTTGGGTTTCGGGTTCCGGCGTATCCATCAACGGCTGGGCCAAAGGGCTTCCCTCGGCCGCTCCCTCCTCCTCCTCGGAACTGTCGCTGATGTAGCGCTTTCTCCGTGGCTGGTTGAAAGCCCTCGGGGCTAAAACAAAGTCCGAAGTTCTCACAGGGGTGGTGAAGGAGTTCATGTTTCCTCTCAGCAGCCTTTCCACGTGTCCTTGGTAAGAAATGGCCGCCTCTGTCCGGCGCTGGGACTTATGGGGTGATGGTGCTGTGCTCTGATTGGCAGAGGGTGGTGGGGGAAGTTCTTAGAGGGGTCACACGACCCACCTTGCTTCCGGTCAGGTGACCGCCTTGACCCCGGAAGTCACCCTGGTTGGTCAAAATCTCCTCTCGGGGCGGTCCTATCGGGGCAAAACCCCTCCTGATTGGTAGAGGGCGGTGGGGGAAGTTCTTAGAGGGGTCACACGACACACATTGCTTCCGGTCAGGTGACCGCCTTGACCCCGGAAGTCACCCTGATTGGTCAAAATCTCCTCTCGGGGCGGTCCTATCGGGGCAAAACCCCTCCTGATTGGTAGAGGGCGGTGGGGGAAGTTCTTAGAGGGGTCACATGACACACATTGCTTCCGGTCAGGTGACCGCCTTGACCCCGGAAGCAATACCCCTAGGGCGGGACTTCCGGTGACAGGTGGGGAGGGGCTTAAGGGGTCAAGGGGCGGGGTTAGGGTTTGATTGACGGTAGGGCCCTTATACTACTCACATGCCTGCTCCTAACTAGGGTCAATGACATCAGTGACCCCAGAAAAAGGAAATTCAGTTACAAGCTAAAAAGCTGCAGAATGTTCACGGAGTGGATGTTTGGTAGGAAAGCCCTTTGGTGCTTCCTACTCACCCATCTGGATGTCAATGTGGCACACACTATTTGTGTAATCGGCATCTGCTGTGCACTACATAGTTGAGAGAGTAAAAGAGGAGTGCTTCCTTCCTGAGTAGGCTTAGGACAAATCTGACTTACAGACTCTGTATAGGCAACCAGGTCCCACTCATGCACACTGGTTGTGGTTCTTTCAAAGGGCTTAGAGTGCTGGTGTAGTGTGTGGTCCAGGTCTCTTGTGGGGACTTCTAGAAAAAGGGTCCTCCAGCTCAGCAGCAGAAGGAGCAGAAGCAATTCATGGACTGGTACAAAGGCCAAAGCAGAAGATGGACCCCAAACTCGTTCGGATAGGGGGGAAGCGGTAGACTTGGTATATCTTGACTTTAGTAAAGCTTATGATACTGTCTCGCATAACATTCCCATAAACAAACTAGGGAAATGCAACCTAGATGGAGCTGTTATAAGGTGGTAGGGCGGTAGGGCCCTTATACTACTCATGTGGGAGCCCCCAAAATAACATTTTGACTGACACTTGGCAGAACCATATCATTTCTGTGACATAATGTCCCTTCTTTCCCCTTCAAGTACATTCTTTATCCCCTCAGCACTATAGTGTCATGAGTCTTTACAGAGTTTCCCATATTTGTATTTATGAATCTGCCTCTGTGATTCCATAAGCCTTGCAGACTGACTGAAAAGGAACCTTTTATGTTCACATACTCAGCTACTTCCTTCTACTACTTTGTTTTGGGCAAATTATTGGGATATGAGTGCCATCGATGGCACTTGCATACATAAGAACATAAGAATGGCCATATTGGGTCAGACCAAAGGTTCATCTAGCCTAGTATCCTGCCTTCTGACAGTGGCCAATGCCAGGTGTCCCAGAGGGAATGAACAGAACAGGTAAACATCAAGTAATTCATCCCCTGTTGCTCATTCCCAGCCTCTAGCAAATAGAGGCTAGGGACACCATCCCTGCCCATCCTGGCTAATAGCCATTGATGGACCTATCCTCCATGAACTTATCTAATTCTTTTTTGAACCCTGTTATAGTCTTGGCCTTCACAACATCCCCTGGAAAAGAGTTCCACAGACTGACTGTGCATTCTGTGAAGAAATACTTTCTTTTTGTTTGTTTTAAAACTGCTGCCTATTAATTTTATTTGGTGACCCCTAGTTCTTGTTTTATGAGGAGTAAATAACACTTCCTTATTTACTTTCTCCACACCAGTCATGATTTTAGAGACTTCAATCATATCCCCCCTTAGTTGTCTCTTTTCCAAGTGGAAAAGTCCCAGTCATATTAATCTCTCCATACCCGCAATCATTTTTGTTGCTCTTTTCTGAACGTTTTCCAATTCCAATGAATCTTTTTTGAGATGGGGCAACCATATCTGCATGCAGTATTCAAAATCTGGGTGTACCATGGATTTATATAGAGGCAATATGATAGTTCAGAAACAGCTATTATTTCTGGAAATTTTTTATGGCAACCACCTGTGGATAGATCAGTATTAATTGTCTCACAAATCTGCATAACCTCAACCCCGAAAATAGACTTTCCAACCTCAAAGTGGTTTGCAATGGATCTATAGCTGTCTGGTGTTCCTAGCTTCCACAGGGCAATAGCCACTCGCTTCTGCACCTGAGTGGCTGCCCTGAATCTAGTGTTCTGGTGCTGGAGGCCTAAACTATCTCCCCAAGCTTTCCTCTCTCTAAATCTTTCCTATTCAGAGGACCTTCTCTGTCCCAGCTCACTGTTCTCCTGGGTGAATAATGGATTTTTCTGTTTGCAGACAAGTCTGAAAAATTAAAAAAAGTTGCATTTCAGTTTGAACCAAAACCAATCTTTTTTTTTAAAATAAAGTCAGCAAATCAAAAAGTCTAAGAATTTTCAGGTTGGGTCACAAGAGAAGGACAAGGACAAGGAGAACTAGTGGTGGAGCCTCTCTGATGAGCTTTAGCCCAGTCCAGGGTTGGATGTAGGCTATGTCTACACTACAGATCTTACAACAGCAAGCTACTGTAAGGCCTCCCACGTAGCAACTCTATGCCGAAGGTAGAGAGCTCTCCTGTCAGCATAATTAAACCATCCCCAACGAGCAGCAGTAGCTATGTCAGTGGGACAGTGTCTCCGGCCAACATAGCACTGTCCACACCGGTACTTTTGTCGGTGAAACTTATGTCAGCCAGAGGTGCATTTTTTTCACACTCCTGACCAACAAAAGTTTTACCGACAAAAGTGCTAGTATAAACATAGCCGTAGTAATACACTGCTGGCATAGGCCGAGCATAAATTACAACACCCTGGCAACAAGGAAGAAGCAAGTTAGAAATTGTGAGTCACGGGTGCAAAGTCAAAATCTAGCCCACGCAAGCTGTTATTTTATCTGTAAATTAGGGAGTACATTTGTAAAAACCCATTTTCCCTGGATATCCGAAAACCAACACATTATGAAAAGGAATCCAGTGTGCAAATTCATGAGTATAATTATTTTCCTATTGTGATTTCTTTTAGTACAAAATTCAAAAACTTTAGCACAGTCTCTAGTTTGTAAATGTCAATTAGACAAAACATTGTTCTTGTGTTTTATTGCCTAATATATACAAGTATTGATAGAAAATGGGGGGAAACAAAAAGCTGTTATGCTTAACAGTTGAATACTCAACTTTTCAATCCTACTTTACTTTGAGAATGTATTTACATTTTGCATGAACAATCCATTTTAAAGCTGCATTATCCTCTCACTTGCAACTGATTAGAATTTTCAGTCACCCTCAGGAATGTGTTAAGTTATGTAAATGTAATGCATTCATATAGTCAGTGAAGCATGATACCAATTCAATGCCTCCAATATGCTTGCATCCACCCATGGACAAAGGAGTGTTACCTGAAATGAACTTAAATATACTATCAGGTTTCAATGTATATGTAGCGTGTGGCAAATTGCCGGCACTACTATCATGGGTCCCGCACTTTCTCTTCTTGTGGGGGGGTTTCAGGGTGCCATTTCTTGCCCCTGAACTGGGGTAACAGCTATCCCACTAGTATCCCAGGGAAGGGGAGTGGAGAGGGAGGGACCCAGGCCCGCCCTCTACTCCGGGTCCCAGCCCAGGGGCCCTAGGATAGCAGGTAAACCACTTGTACTAGTGATTCTTTCCCCTGGGCTACTTCCCTCTCCTGCCCTTCAGCTTGTGGGGCTTCCTGCCTTCCCTCTGCACAAGCCAGGTGTCCCTTTACCTAGGATCTTGGTCTTCTTAGCCCGCCACAGCACTTCTCAAAACTCTCCTCCGCTTTTCTCCGAACTGCTCTCTGTTCCAACACCAATCCACTCTGCTTTACTCCTCCAAACTGCTTTCTGCTCCACTACCAAACTACTCTGATTCAACTCCTCCAAACTGCTTTCTGCTCCACCATCAAATCACTCTCCTTCAACTCCTCCAAACTGCTCTCTGCTCCAACTCCTCACCACTCTGCTCCAACTCTTCACCTGGCTGATTGAAGCAGGGGGATTTTATCAGGTGACTGGCTTCAGGTGCTCTAATTGGCTTCAGGTGCTTTTAATTAATCTACAGGGAATAAGGCTTATCCTCATCCTAGATCACTCTCCTGCTGCCTTCTGGCCATGCTGTATCACAAGCACATGATGTCTCCCTGTGTCATATCATAAATAGAATATATAATTCTATTCTATATAGGTGCTTATACTTACTCATCACTCTCGTATCTGATTGCCTTCCAATAGTGCATTAAGAAATGTGGCTATATAGCTGTCATGTGTTGTTCTCTCATATCCACCAGAAGGGGACAATTGTGTGCAATGGAATGTTTTGTTTTGGTAGTGTGTTAGGTTAGTTTTCTGCTGTTGGGTTGTTGTTTATTTGGGGCGGGGGGCATTTTTAAATATACACATTCTATGTGTTTAGGAGAGGCCCTGTAATACAGTGGGGAACGTCCAGCACTGGGGCTAAGGAGAACTGGGTTCAGTCACTTCACCCTCTCTGTGCCTCTATCAAGCCAGTGGGGCTCGTTAGCTGTGGCAGGAAGTCAGCCTAGCAGAAGAAAAACTCTGATTTCAGACTGAGAATGTTAAATGTGACCAGCCCATCTGGTTTGTAAAAGTAGTGCTGAATTCTGGGTGTGCACCACTGACCCTGGCTAATGGGGCAAGGTGAAACAAGTATTGATTAAGTGTTTCTACATGTTACTTTTTGAGAAGTCGAAGAAATGTACATTGCATATGGAGTGGAAGGTGATGAAGTTTGTGATGGCCCATAATTCCTGTGGGAATTCATTCCAGCATCTTAGAGTAGCCCCAAGAAAGCTTTGTCTCCTACACAGATGAGCTTTACCTAATTGTCTACCACAGTCTTCATCCTGAAGCTTTAGTGAGTATTTTAGGCCAGGTCTACACTACTGCTGCTGGTCAATCTAAGGTACACAATTTGAGTTATGTTAGTAGCGTAAATCAAGTCAATGTAGCTTAGATCTACTTACTGCGGGATCAAACCTACTCTATGCTCGCCTGCCGACATTGCTTCCGCCTCTCGTTAAGGTGGAGTACAGAAATTGATGCGAGAGTGCTCTCCCATCCATTGAACATGTCTTCACTAAACCCACTAAATCGATGCCACTGCATCGATTGCAGGAGTGCTGATTTAGCTCCGTTGTGAAGACAAGCCCTTAGATACCCTAAACTCAGGCCCTGGGTGACCTTGAAGATAAGGACTGAAACCTATGTTTCATTTAAAGCACATATCATGTTATCCATGAACACTAGGTGTTTTCATCTTTTTCAGATATTCTATTAAATATGCAATTGCCTTTGCACACATTTTTCACTTCATGTTCGTTTCCAATTAAAATTGTTTTCCAGCGTATTCCAGTACACTTCCAAGAATGTATCCCTTTTCCATTAAAGGCCATTCCACAGTTATAATAATAGGACTGTATGAGAAAATAAGATATATGTATATTATAATGGGAGCTGATAGTGACTTCTATATTTAGATTTCCTAAAACTTTCCATTATAAAATATCCTTGCATCTTTTTTTCTAGTCTCTCCAACTCTTCTATCGTTTGCAACCGCCCTTTGAAATTTGCAGGGAGAAAGCCTTTAGGGTAGAGAAGTACATGATCTTAGCCCCATGTAATTCCCTTCTCTAGTTTGCATTGCCCAGGAAACTTGGGTAGGATGCCAAAACATAACCAAACATGAGCATTCTCATCCAAGGTTCAACCCAGCATTAGCAACATATACTGTACTTAGCATGCCAGGGAGCTGTTGTTGGAACTCTAAATGGGAGGATGGGGAGGGAGTGCTGGGCCAGACTCATGCCCCATACCCAGCACTTGCTCCAGCAGTTCATCTCCATTTCTTGAGTATAACATGAGGATACTGTCTGTGGGAGAATAAGTGACACTGATTCACTGGGCTGGACTTTCCCCAACCACCTGTTGGACTCAGCTAAGGTGCCACAAGTACTACTGTTCTTTTTAATAATACCAGAAGTTCATTCCCCATACTTCTGGAAAAACAGTTTTCTCCTGCTGTCATCCACTGTAATTATCCCTGTAACTCATATGGTAGAAACTTGTGATGAAGGTTCATGATTCAAGCTCTGTTGATGATGCTTGATGAAAGGGGTAGTTATAGTTGTATATAACAGAATTTTGTTTTTGTCTTTTCCTCTAAAAAAAATCAGTGTAGGAAATCACATTTTTAAAAAGGAATTTCACATGGATGTATTTACGCTGCATAGTCAAATACTCAGAAGTTTGGAAATGCAAGATTTAAGGCTGCCTATGGTGCTTTCTGTGTGTGTTTATAGCAGGGTCCTGAGCCAGACTGTGCCCTTTAGAAAATAACACTATACAAGTACTAAGCAATCAATCATTTGCTCATACATCAGTTTACATCTGAAATTAAAGCATGTAGGTTTTTGGTTTTGTTTGTTTGTTTTAAAAGAGAATATGTAACAGAAAATAACCTGCAAGGGGTTATTTGTTCATCTGAAAGACAGAAACAAGCAAGAATATTAGAGTATAAGGAATCTGCTGATCAGTAATAATCTTGAGAGTTCTTTACTAAGAATATGTAGATCTGGGTAAAAAAAAATTGGCTGAAAATCTTTTCAGGCAAAACTGGCAATACTAAATGATTTGTGTTGGCTTCACAAAATTGTGTCAGAAAAAACAAACAAACCCAAAATCCTGAAAGAAAATAAACTTTTCATTTCAACTATTTTGAAATGAAACATTTTGATCTTTTAGTTTGAAATGACTTTTGTTAAAAATAACAAATCAGGAAAGAGTTGAAGAATTAGGTACTCAATGAGCAGGCAGTATATATGCATGTGGCTTAAAGAGGATTGGGGGTAACAGAGAAGAGAAAAGTAGTAGATGGAGGAGAAATCATTAATGACCAGATGTGTCTTTTCCACTGGGTCAATTTTCTGATTTTTCGAGTGAGCTGCTGAGTAAACAGTAGACAGTTTACAAGTTGGGATGTGTCTATTTCTGGAGGTTCTCAAGCAAGACAAATGGCTATCTTCAGTTATTTTTTCCTGATACATTATTCATTTTTATCATCAATTTTATTTAATTCAGGTGAGTAATTCATCTGCTGTTTTGTATGATCATCCACTATTATATATTCCTTCAAGCCCTTATTATAATTCTACTGTTCTGAAATTTGTTTGCCAAAGTAGGTTCCGGAGTCTTGGTTATAGCATGCCTATTTATATGCATAATTCTATGCTAAACTGTAATGTTTCTTGATTGCTGTTATCAACCCATTCAATCAAGAAATATCATAGCTTAACACAGCAGTTTGCATAAAGACTAGGGGGAAAATCACCGTGGAAACTTCAGTCCAGTAAACAAAACTCTGATGCATTGTGTATATTTCCAGAGTAGAGAGAGAAGGTGCAACTCTTCACCCTCAAATAAGACTCAAAATTGGTACTATATGGCACCACAGAAAACTTCAGAGTATTGCAAAAATGTTTTCACTGTAGCATTTCACCTACATTTTCCTAAAATTGTTATTTATCATTTTTGAGTCTAATTTTTGAAGGGATAGTATATAAATGCTGATGAGACAGAGGTGATGCAAATACCGTGCTGCTTTATTTTCTTCATTGTTGGTTTTCAAAACTCGTTATTATTATTTTCCCTAATTGTACCTTCATACTGCTTTCTTTCAAACTTTTAATCAAACTTACTGCTATTCTTATATGCTTTGTTATTGCAGAATTTATAAGTTGTTCCCCTTTAAATGGTTCCAATAACTGGCTTGTGTATACTGTTGCACACATCAAAAAAAAGCTTCCAGAAATTTCTTTTCTTTCCCTCAAAAAACCTGACCACTTCACTTATAGCTCTGGTGTTAAAAAAAATATCCTAATATACTGAAATTAAATCAAGGTACTTAGGGTTTTACTTACTGAAGCCAATTAAACATTTTAATCACTATAATTGCAAAGACAAGTGCTTGCTATAGACATCTTATTGACAAGAATGAAATAATTTAACAAAAAGTCAATGACACCTGCTTATATTAGATAAATGAATGAACTATTTGAGGAAAATTGGCGCAAATAGATGAAGTGATAAAAATAATTGACATAACTTTTATATTATTGTTAAGGGTTGGGCTAAATCTCATTAAAACTGGAGGGGTGGGGGAGAGGATAATAACCACAACCCTACTATTAAGATAGCTGTAAGAAAGAGTTACGCTCCTTTATGAAACAATAGCAGCCTCCATCCCAACAGATGCACATGTCACTGCCAAAATGCACTGTGAGACCACTCAGGAATTTGAACCTTGTAGGAGAGGGACTTGAATGGGTATTCTTTGGTACAGGTGTGTGTGAAAGGGAGAACGGGAGAAGCATGGGTGTAGTTTGATTTCTATGTTTGGGCGGGGGGAGGGGGTGTCAGCTCCAGCCAGGCCAACGGGGCCGTGCATGGGGGTCAAATTCCACATCTATCCAAGGCATGCAGCTTGGGGGTGATACAAAGAATTTTGAGCTGCTTTATTTTGTTTTCAAGCACAGCACTGAAAAACACTGCTTTGTCACCATTAGCTAAAAATAGGGGGGGACGACTAAATACAATTAATTAAATTGATAAGAAATAGGGTGGCAGCAGTAGACCATAACCTTGAGATGCATAAGTTAACAAATAAGTATACATTAAAGAAATAAGGTGATGGCTTATAGTTTAAAAGTTTGGTAATTTTAAATATGCAATCAATGTTGGCACGTGGGAAACAAGTTTATTAAATTAATCCATTATTAACTGATCCTGTGTGGTATATACACGTTTTATTTTGAACTTACATTTGCAAGTTGGGGATGTTGAGGACTAAAACTTTCTTTTTGTGTCCTACAAGTACAAAATCTACTGGACCCAATGTTCACAATTATTTGACTTCAATTAGCCAAGGACAGTTTGACGGCAGTTCTAAACACTTCAGCCATTGGCTAATGTTTTGGTAGGCAGGGTGTGGACTGAGGTCAGGTAAAGGTTATTCCAAAACTTCAGGGAGGGTCACTATCAATTTAGCACTTGTGATTGACCTATAAGTGTGGACCAATCAGAGAGGATCTGAAGATGATTGGAAGATAGGTATGTTAATGCCAGGATTGAAATATAAGCCAATAAGAACTGGCCAAAAACTATATGAAGCAGAGAGCAGGCAGGCAAAGTTAGTTGGTCAGGAGCAGGAGAAGAAGATAAGAGACACCTAAAAGAGTAAAGAACAGCAAAGAAGACCTGAAGGAAGAAGCAAGTGCAGGGTGGCTGCAGCAGCAGCAGTGGTGCTGCTGGGACAGAGCAAAAGGACCCTGACAGAACAGAGGGAAAGAAAAGCCTGCAGACAGTGATCCTGCCACCCATAGTACAGGATATAGAATAGAAATAGGATTAATGAATGTGTATGCTTGGGATAATAAAGTTGGATGTCTCTGTGTGTATGTTTGTTACTGTGTATACAATTTAAAGTATATTAAGATTTCTGTCAGTATCCTGAGTATGACTGATCATGTGCAGAACATAATCACTTAAGGCATTCCAACTGTATCACATTACAGCCTTGAGTACTTTATCTTGTATACCTCTGTGAAGGGATTTTTTTTTATGTTTTAAGTTAGGTTTAGATTCATTGTATTAGGAAAGCTTGGTTACACTGAATAAAGGAAACACTTTGTTTTGGAAAAGTACTGCGTGGGTGTCAATCCTTTGAGTGGAGGGCTGTATCCATGTCCTCCCAGCAGTGAACAGATCTAGTTTGTTCTGAGCAGTTTCCTGAAGGGCACAGGGAGATCTCTGGTAAACCCTGGCAATTTCACTAGCGTGGGCCCCTCCTTTCACCCTGCAGGAACAAATTAATAGGTTAGCATCTGAAGCAAGCAATAGGAGGGCTACTTTGGGATCCCTGAATCTGTTTTTGGGGCAACAGAACGGTAACGTCCAAACTGTGACCATAGGGAGCAGCAGGAGAAACATGGAAAAGCAGACACAGAAAAGGAGCAAAAAAGCCAGACAACAGCCTGAACAATTATTGAGAGTGTGGCCCTGAGAAAAATCGTAGTGTGAGAGAGCTGAATGCTGCCTAAAAGGGGCTTGGAGCTATAAGCAACCAAGCTATGTTCTGTTGTTCAGTTCCTTCTGGAACAGGAATCTGTACTTTCTTTGTAAATAAACAGGGTTGCATTAAAGATGCCTGGATCCACCATCAATTTCCTCTCCTAACTGAAACAACCTGCAGGCCCTTAAACTTTGGCTAACTTTTCCGGTCAAAAGGGATAACAACATAACACAGCAATGAATAACTGATACTGCTACAACTCTGCTGTGTTCTCTTACAGTGTATATCTGGGATTCTCTCTTTCAATATTTTAGTAAGAAAATAACCTGTATTGGCAGTATTTCTATTTATCTTCAATAAATGTTAACAACTGAACTTAGTGAGTTCAGGGCAATATTTCTGCTCTTTGTTTCTTTTACTGCCCGATCATCTTTTTCTGTGTTTCTTTTCCCTCCCTCTATTTTTCTTTGGCTGTCAGGGCACTAGTCTAAGGCACAGGGGAGATGTGGATTCAAGTCTCTGCTCTGCCACAGACTTCCCACATGACCTTGCATAAGTTGCTTAGCCTCTTTGTTCACCATCTGTGAAATAGGCCTACACTTGAAGTGGCATTTACACAAGGCAAGAAACTAACTGAGGTTTGCCCTCAGTGTTGGAAAAAGGAGATGATGAATTTTCTTTGTGTGTCCTTTCTTTTCCTTCTGATTTTTTTAATTCTATATGTTGGTCTCTCTTTTGCATATTTTTATTTCTCAATTCTGTCCTTTTCCCTCTTCCCCTCCCTCCTGCCCCTTTCCACCATAGGACTTCTGTTCTCACCATGGGATTTCTGATCTCCTAGTCTCCCTTGAGCCTGAGCAAGATTCTCAATCTCTCTCTCTCTCTCTCTCTCTTCCATATGAAGTAAGAGTCTCATTTGTATAACCGGAATGTGAACTTTTCCACAAATTGCCTTTTTATTTATTATACCACATCTTTTATTTATCTTGTTACATTGTGAGATATTGTTAAAGAACTGATTTTCACTTTTCTATCTGCATTATAGAGCTAGTGGGTTATTTTTGGAGGAGGTGGGAGTTTTCATTATATAACAGCTATTTTCATATGGCACAGGGTACTCTTTAGATGACTGCATATTATTTGTAAATGTGTAACCATTTAAAAGACAATCTGTTCAGGTTTTCTTTCGGTTTTTTAATTGGTGATTTTGGTTAATCCACTGAAGCATTATCCAAAGCCATAATTCATATTGAATCCTTATATTAAAGTTGCTTTATCACACTGCATTTGGGTACATTCAAGGAAAAATACTTTTGCTATTTTAGGACATAAATATTGTATGTTCATAGTTGCCAACAATCTCTAACAAAATAAAGAGAAGATGGTAAATATCCATAATTGTTTATATGTACACATAATTTCAGGCACAAAAACTTTGAAGCACATCCCTTTCCATTTTGAAAGAATACTGTATTAAAATTGCAATACGAGAAGATCATTGCCTGGATTTCTGTGGCATATTTCCAATATTCTTCTCATTCCTATTTTCCCATGATTTAAGGTCCTTAAAAGATTGAGAACCTAAGGAACAAATGCATGTTAAAATTACTCCTAAATTAATTACCTCATAATTAAACTTGAAAATGTCAAAAGAAAATGCAAAAATATCAAGCCATTTTTCAACATCCTTGTAGACGTATCATTAGACAACTAATAATGACAGCACAAGGGGATCATGCACAGAAAAGTCAGGGATGCAAAAGTAAAAGTGCTCCACTTTTTCTTTTCCTTGGTTCATCAAGAGCTTTTTTGTTTTTATTCTCTGTTCCTTTCTAATAACATGAACAGTTCTAATGTGAACTCCAAAGTTCTCATTCAGACTTGAAGGGAACAAAATTTGAGAAAAGTGGTAGTTGGATTTTTATTTTTATTAAACAGAAAACAAATGTTTATAATTATGCCTTGTGAGAGTATGAGAAATCTGGATTTGGAACCAGGAAAACAAAAGATGATTTTAAAATAGTCTAGGGTCAAGGTTATTTCTTAACATGCACAGATCACGCTGATTACATGTTAAATTTTCCTTCACTAAGCCCTGAGCAAGACACCAGCAAAAATAGTTGGTTAGTTGGGTTTTTCAGTAGACCAGTGCAGAAGGTCAAAAAGCAGAAGCCTACTGGGAAAAGACTAGGCTTGGCAGATTTATATGCATCATTGCTTGGTTTCTGAATGTTGCCTGAGGAAGGTAGCATGGGTTATGGATGGCAGTTATTACTGGAGATGCATTACAACTAAGATCCGAGGCTTATTGTGTCATCAATTTTTAAACAGAACTGGCCATTGAAATTAGTGGGGAGTTCTGATTAAAAATTGATTGCACATTATGCCCCCAGGGAAATAGACATCCCTTGTAGATACCTTTTCAGTAGAAACTACTGTAATCCACTGATTTGAAAAAAAGGCCCTCTTTCTTTAATTTCACAATGTAAAATTTCACAATTTCACCATTTGTACTGAGCTGCAGTAGCTATGTCACATTCCAGGAATACAAAATATAATACCATCTATTATATAAAATGTATGGGGGAAATAATTGACACTTAGTTCATAGTGCCCTGGTTTAGTGCTACCTCACTAATGCACATCACTACATGGGTAGTGCTGACTTCCTAAAATTCCCATATTTCCACTGAAGTGACCCCTTCTGTGCTGGAAAACCTGAACACCAGAATGTTCCCATATTAAAATACCCTCCTACCAAAATGTTCTATGTCCAAAGAATCAGGTTTAAAGCTATCAGTGAATCTACTACAGTATATAATATTGAAGATGCTCTCCACTTCAGTTAACTGATGTGAGTAATGCTCTTATGTGCATTTAATACAGGCTAAAAAGGCATTTTTCAACAGCTCACTTATTTAAATATTTGCAACAAATTTAGTGCCACAACTGGCAACTTCAGAAATTTCATCTTCTAGGTCAGGGGTTCTCAAATTTCATTGCATCGTGACCCCATTCTAACCGTGACCCCAGAAGGGAGGACCAAAGCTTGAGCTCCACTGCCCCGGGTGCGGGTGGGGGCAAAGCCGAAGCCCAAGGTTCAGTTTGAGAATCGCTGTTCTAGGTTGTTCAAATCTTTGTGCTTCTCCGCTATAAACCCCACTTCTGTCTGTCTGTCTAGACTGCCCAAATGAGGGCTCAGAGGGATTGTTCTGAGAGTGGAGTTTGCCACCACATGGAACAAAGTAGCGAGCCTGTACTCAAATTCCATGTATTTCAGGAGATCAGTGGGAAGCCAGGACTATCTTTGTGGGTGCTATATGTTTTTTCTGTAGCAACTCATCACCCCAGACAATCCCCCCCACCCCTGCCCGCTTGTCCTCTGGCAGTGCATAATCCTTTGGAGCCTCACTATTGCTATGGTTTCTGCAGCTTTCACCTACCTTGGGTAACACACTGGTGAAAAATTAACCTAACCTGGGGCTGTTTTATCTCCCCACCTTGATCTCTGCAGGGCAGATTTCCTCTTGCACTCCCTTTTTGTTGCATGGATCCCCAGAACCATGCATAGTCCGTGGGGGAAAGGGGCTGCTGCCACAGAGGCACCAAAACCCTTTTTTTTTTGGTTCTCAAAGATGCGGTGTGGTTCATTTGAAGAGTGTCCTCTTGTTTGCAGACCCTGGGGAATATAACCAGGGCCAGTGTATTTAATATCTGGAATCATAACAGAACTGAAGACAGCAAAAGGAAAATAACTACAATATGACTCATACTACATAAGTACATTTTAAACAGATAATACTATTGCTAAAAATAAGGATAGACCCATTTTTCTTTTCTTTTGAATAGTTGGGCTCTCTGAAACACTATTTCAATAGAGATGCAAAATTATATGTATTTAGTCTACAGTATTTAGAAGAACAAATGTTTCTTCTTGTGTTTGGAAGAAGAAAATTGTGCCATTTGCCTAGGGTTGCCAACTTGCTAATCACACAAACCTGAACACCCCTGCCTTGCCCCACCCCTTCTTCAAGGCCCCGCCCCACTCACTCTGCCCCCCATCCTGCCATCACGTGGTTCCCCTCAACCCTCACTCACTTTCACTGGGCTGGGGCAGGGGACCAGGGTGCGGGAGGAGGTGAGGGGTCCAGTTGGGGGTGTGGGCTCTGGGGTGGGGCCGGGGATGAGGGGATTGGGGTTCAGGAGGGGGCTCAAGGCTGAGGCAGGGTGTTGAGGTGCGGGAGGGGGATCAGGGCACAGGCTCCAGCAGGGCAGCGCTTACGTCAGGCAGCTCCTGGTCAGTGGCACAGAGGGGCTAAGGCTGCCCTCGCTCCGTGGAGCTCCTGGGTCATGTCCCCATGTTCCCTAGGTAGAGGGGTCAGGGGGCTCTGCGTGCTGCCTGAGCCAACAGGTGCCATGTCCCTGTAAATCCCATTGGCCACAGTTCCCAGCCAATGGGAGCTGCGAAGCCGGTGCTGGGAGTGGGGGCAGCATATGGAGCTTCCCTGATCACCCCTGTGCCTAGAGGCCACAGGGACATGCTGGCCGCTTCCAGGAGTAGGCCACACCACCACCACCTGTCCCAATTTTTCACATTTGCTATCTGGTCACCCTATGCAGGAGCTGCGTGGAGCCAAGACAGGCAAAGAGCCTGCCTGAGCCCCTCTGTGTCATCACCCGAACTTTTAATGACCCAGTCAACAGTGCTGACTGGAGCCGTCCGGATGCCTTTTTGACCGGGCATTCCGGTAAAAAACCAGATGCCTGACAACCGTATATTTGCCACTTTTCCAGAACTGCAAAAAATGTTGGTATTTAGTTGAAACAAATCAAAAACAACTTTTTTGTCATGCTTTCTATAGTGCCAAAGCTGTTACAGTGCAGTATTTCTGTTGCAATGAGACAGGAAAAGTATTTTCATAGAGTCTCATTTAGGGTTTGATGCAAAGTCTGTGGAAGGTAACAGAATGATTCTTATGATGTGTCTGTACTTCAGCTTTAAGTATGCTCCCCGCCCATGTAGATAGAAACATGCTAGCTCTGCTTGAGATAGTGAGCTAAAATATCAGTGAGGACATTGCCGCGTGACAGGCAGCTCGGTCTAGGAAAGCTTGGACTCAGGCAACTAGCCCAAGCTCCTGCACATGCTACAGTATCCACACTTCTATTTTTAATGCACCAGTTCAAGCAGAGTTATTGCATGACTGTTCACCTGGGCAGTGAGGCATGCTACCAGCTGCACTGTAGACATACCCATACTGACTTCCCAGGCCCAAAGCTACTGAAAACAGTTTTTTATATTTGTGTGAGAGTATCTGTGAGGATTTGTCTCATTCCCCTTGACATATCTGACTAGAATTAACCCTACTTTGCTTTTTTGTTGACCTTGTCTTTTCCCCTTGAGCCTTGACTCTGAATTTTCTCCATTTCCAACACAGGTTTCCTTTTATCCAGAGCAATTTGAGCAGCCCCTTGTGCATCCACATTGACTGATTTGTATTTCTTACATTCTTTTCTGAGAGGAATTGTAGTTTGCTGTGCCTTAATCATGTCTCTTTGAGGATTTGGCAGAATGGTTCCACACTGGTATATTATAATACATTGCACCTTGTACATTGGCTTTCCTAATTCACCAGAATTTCATTTCCTGAAATATAATGTCCTTATACAGCTGCATTATATGATCCTATTCATTATTACGATGAATACAAGTATCTCATGGTCACTGCTTCCAAGCTTCCCTCTCACTCTCAGTCATTTCCTCCCTGTCAGTAAGAAGTGTCTCCTCTTCTTATGGTCTTTGCTCTCTGGAACATAATATTCTCCTCTGTGTAATTTAGTAACCTTTTTAACGATGTGTGTGTTACCCCACATATAACTGGATAAATAAAATTCCCAATGGACCTGATCCCTATGGACCTGAGTGCAGTTAGCTGGAGCCCTTCCATTAACTTCAGTGAGCTTTGGGTCAGGCCAATGAGAGCAGCATCTTCCACTAACTCCATAGAGTTAGACTGAAAACTAATTCTAAGGGCTTGCTAACTGCAAGTTACTAGGCTGATTAGTTCTAAAAAAAAGTCAGCATTTGTCAACAGTTACCACCCGGTGGAATCTTAGGTTCAATCTACACTGAAATTAAAAAACCTGCAGCACCAAGTCTCAGAGCCCAGGTCAGCTGACTTGGGTTCATGGTGCTTGGGCTGTGGGACTAAAAGAAGCAGTGTAGATATTTGGGCTTTGGCTGGAGCCCAGGCCCTGAGACCCCGGTCCCTCGCGGGATCTCAGAACCCAGACTTCAGCCAGAGCCTTGAACATATACAGTGCAATTATATAGCCCTGCGGCCCAAGCCCTGTGAGCCCAAGTTAACTGACCTGGACCAGACATGGCTGTGCCATAGGTCTTTTATTGCAATATAGACATACCCAGAGACTGCAACAGTTTCCTCCTTTAATTAGTTAGGAGTTATTTATGCAGGTATTTCCAACAAAACTTGTCTCCATAATGTCTATGTATCTGTAGAAATTATTGACAAAAGCTGACATTCTAGTGGCTTATACTGTTCTATTTTGGCACTGATCAGGATTGGTTCATTGAATGTCCCTATACACTATGTAGATTTGTAGTGATGAGTCTACATGTTTTGTTTTAATTACCTTTTCCGTCAAACAGTCAGGGCAGAAGGTATTTATGCAAAGGAATGGAGATAATTATTTTAGCTTGATAATGTCACAAGTGAACAGAGGAAACTGGGAAATTGGAAAATACTCCATATTTCTATAGACAGTTAAACCAAAGCTAGTGTTGCTTATTATTTTTTATCAATGCAAAGTCAAAACACAAGCAATAAGCATTTGCTACAAACCAAACCACTCATTTGCAACATTGAACTACCAAAGATACTAACAAAGAAAATAGCAACTAGCATTTAACTAGCAAACAAAATACATAAATACATTCTTTAGATTAATAAAAGAGGTGATCCTATTGCTGATCTACTTGACTGAACTGGAAAACCAATTAAAACTCTCCAGGAGACCTGGTCAGTATAGTATGGTATAGTATAGCCTAAATGAGCCGAATATGAATCAAAAGAATTGAACGCATACTTTGAGATTTGGGCAATGTCTGCCATAAGCCAGTGCTCCAGGAGCCCAATAGTCAGAGTAGAAATAATAAGAGCTGGCCGGTGGCAATGGATATCTTGCATTCTCAGGGCTTGTCCTTGGAACAAGGACAGCTGGAAGGGATTGTCAAACACCCCAAAGTGCAGGAGCTCGGATCTTGGAGCAGGGAAAGAGACAGTCCAGAAATAGCTGTCCCAGAAAGTATCAAACAATTTGCCCAAACCTCTCTCACCTTCCAGCTAGCAGTTTATTTGCTGCCTGAAGCGATAAACCATCTGAATTTCCTCTCCCTAGAGACTGATACATGATGCACCCACAGATTCCACTTCCAATGAAAAATGCTTTTGCCAACCACCTACGATATGTCTACACGGGGATAAAAGACCTACAGGGAGCCCAAGTCAGCTGACTTGTGCTCACAGGGCTCAGGCTGTGGGGCTAAAAATTGCTGTGTAGATGTTCGGGTTCAGGCCTGAGCTGTGGGGCCATCCACCTTTGCAGGGTCCCAGAGCCTGTGTGCCAGCCCGAGCCTGAACTTCTACACAGCAATTTTGCAGCCACAGAGCCTGAATCCCACATGTCCAAGTTAGCTGACCTGAGCCAGCTGCAGGTTCTTTATCTGTTTGTAGACATATCCCTACTCTATGCACTACTCCCTATACCAACACTAACCTTCAGCAGTTTCTGACCACTCCCACAGCAATGACAAGTGCTCTCGCAGAGCCTCCAAAGCCTCACCCATTTCAAACTCAGACAACTTGAGAAAACTGGATTATGTGTAAGAGCAAAGGGCTAGGTGAATGCAAAAGCAGCTGGCTTTGTATTACTTAAAAAGTAGGTACCAGGCAGAGTACCAGGAAAACAGAGTTCCCAGGACAGCACAAGCAGAGAAGATATGAAGAGTGGTGATATTTAATTCTAGACAAATGACTAGACATATGCAACTATTTATTTTTAGTGTAAGGAGATTATTTATTATAAATATTTCTCGAAATAGTGTTTAAAAAATCCCTTCTATGTTTGATACTGAAAGAGTGGTATTTTATATAGGGCTGGGTGAATAACTGATTTTTGGATTTTCTGGCCATTTCAAAAATTGAGGGGAAAAAAACGTTCAGCCCAAATTGAGTGTAATTCTCCCCCCAACCCCAAGAACTATTCAAGTATTTTATACAAAGTGAGCTAGCTTCAACAGGAGAGACTGAGAAAGAAGCCTTCCCAGAGTACCCTATAGCCCAATGGCTAGGGGTCTCATCTGCAATGTTGGAATACCAAGTTCAAATTCTTACTAAATTGGTTATTAAGTTATCCATACACAATGAAACAGCTTCAACATGACAGATTGAAAATTGCTCATATGAGGATATCTCACAGCCCAGTAGCTAAGGCAGGCCTAAATTCAATCCTTGCTCCACATCAGGTAGAAGAGGGAAATGAGGTGAGTATTCTTATCAGTGGATAAAACCACCTCTTACCCACATTGTGAATAGTTCGTAAGTCCTCCCAAGCATTATTTGGCAAATTCATGTCAAATCACAAATCATTTTAGAAGAACTAAAACTTCATTTTTCTGCAAGTAAACTAAGAATCTGGAAAATTTCATCCTGTTCTAATCCTATGCTTATTTCTGTCATTTTTCATACAATTCTAATTTTTATAGAATGGACAACTGGTCAACGGCAGCAAGTTCTTCTGTTGCTGTTGTCAGACTAGGTAATTTGTTAATATGCTTTGGAGAAGAAAAATACAATTTTCATTTATATAGTAATATTGGTTATTGGCTTAGCATTTCATTGGAGATCTGCCCATTAGTGAGCCATGAGATCTAAATGAGATATTAATTTCTATTTCAGCTGCCTGTTGAAATATTATTGCCTGTTTTACAGGAATGCACAAATACCATGGCAGGCACCAATTAAAAATGTTGAGTTTCATTTATAGTTCCTTGTAGTCAAAGGAAAACACATAGTATAAAGATAGTTTAGGCTACAAGTGGCTGATTTATGTCTGTATTGTGCTGTGTAATTTTAATTAAAAATTCTGAGTTCCGTTTATTTCTACAAAATATATTTTTGGAGCACTATTGAATTTTTTATCAAGAAGTAAACCAGGATATTTGCTTTGAAATAAGATTCCAAATAAGGTAAGAACTGTGTGCTTGTCACTTACAGATGATAGGACGGGCACTGCAATAATTTTTGAAGGGAGCCTAGAAACCCTTGTTCAGATGCAACTCCTGCATCATATGATTGTAATTTGATTTTCTGGGATCTCCAGCAGGCATTGGGTATAGGATTGATCCACAAAGTTCTATGTGCTCTATGTCACAGTTTCAGAGTAACTTCAACTTATCTCCCCCTGCATGGTATACTCCAGGAGGCCTCGGGCCTCACCTGTCTCTGGGCAGGACTATTGTCCCACACCTTGCTGACCGAGGGTTATAAGGCTGTATGCCTCCCTGTCTTTCACTGCAATATCAATTCTCTTCAGCAAGCCAATCTGCTTAATGGCCATAACCTTTGCGTTGCTTTCTCTCAGGGCTATCAACAGTGTATTCCAATAGTTACCAGTTAACACAGAGCTCCATCTAAGCAATCACATTTATTCTTAAGGTAAAAGCATTACAGAGAAAGAATATATTAAACAATAAACGTTCCAAACAGGCTTTTGTTGACACTGGTGTTTCAGAAATACCTGTTCGTTGGGTACATTTACATGCAATCAAAGGTTTTATCTCTATTTGTCATTTCTAATTTTTGTTATTCTCCGATCCAAAAACTTTGTAATTCAACCGAAAGCATAAACAACTTAGTGTATAGATGAAGTGAACAATTTCACAAACACCTAATAGGCTTAAATTTGTTCACATTAACTATTCGTCAACTACTGATGAATCTGCAGGAGTCAGGATTAGTTTTGGAATGACTCACAAACAGAAAAAGGGCTACATTTGTCAGATAATTTATTTGCAAAAAAAAAGTTGACTAGCTACTAATGCTACCAACTAACTCTGATTCCTATGACTTCAGGCCATAACTGAATTGCCTAGGGTCCATGACAGAGGCACATGTCCTGCTTCTTAGACATGTGATGATTCTTCCTGTTCATTCTTAATTAAACAGAATACGACTTTTGCAGTGAGGGCCTGATCCAAAGTTTATTGAAATCAATAAAAAGACTCCTACTGACAACAGTGGGCTTTAGATCAGACCATTAACAGGTTGCCCATTAACAAGACACCAGCCTCACTAGCAAGACACCAATCAACAACTACAGTGGAGGAGGCAGGGGTGATCAGGATTGCAGATCTACTCAATACACAACGTTGCCTCATTATCTGTTTAATAGATGTACTGAATGAAGCACAGATCATTAATAAAAATGTATTCTTCAGTGTAGTAACTATAAGTTTTGTTACAATGTGTATTTTAGCCTGCCTGCTGCTTGGGGGCAGAACACCACCTGTGAGTCACTGCCAGCAGAGGAATACCCAACCCCATAAAACTCCCTCTGGTTTTATCTGCCACCACCATAGCAGATGGCTCAGCCAGGCCGCCTTGCTGCAGAGGTTCTCTGAGGAAAATGTCAAACTTCATTTCAAATTTCTGACTAACATTTTGGCTCAGTAAGGTGTCCATCTAATTCCCAGCTGTGTCCCAGTATTGTACTTTTAATTCAGACAGTTAGTCCTCACAATCATCATAACATTTATTCCTAAAGGAAAGTCAATAAACATTCTTCCTTCTGTCAAGCGTGGAAGTTCAATCCATAGGAGCACAAACCATCGCAGGACAGAGTGAGCATGTCTGCTGTGATAAGGTGGCCATCAATACGTAAATTCACCAAATTCTACATGTTGCTCACCCAGTCTTTAGCCAATGCTGTTTCTTGTCAGAACTCTTCTCCATACCTCAGTTTCCAGAGGAAACTCTTGCTATCCACTCTGGAGGCGCACAGCTATGAAAATCCCACTGTACCATGTAGCACAATGAACAGGAAAATTTCGGTGATCTTACACTTCCTTTCTCCAAGTAGTAGATGAGCATATCTGGCCCACCCTCGTGACAAACAGATCATCCAGAATACAGATGGAAATTCATATCCAGGAATTCAGGTTTATTTCATGTGGGGAAATTATCCCCACCTTCAGCAGTAGGAGAAATTGTTGTGCTTTTTCTTCCAAGTATAGGATATAGGAAATGTGAAGTTTCCTGCATCCAGCAGCAGTATTTATTAAGGTTTCAAGAAAACTTTAAAAAAAAAACCTCCAAGAAAAAGAGAAGAGTCAGCTGTCCTTTCCACCCCTCACCATTATTTATATATCCTTGGTATTCCCTGCCTTCATTTGGCTCTATCTTCCCTTTATATTTGAGCAAGTCAACCAGGTATGTTGTTTACTAGTATATTTGCAGGGACTTTTCAAAGGGACTTTTGGACACCTATGCAGGTTTTACTCAGTTTTGGGTGCTCAGGCAAAAATGGACACTCCCCAGCCTTATGTTTAATTCAGTGACACATTACAAATAAATGGTTTCATTTGCTTTCCTTTTTAAAGTCGTTGCAGAATCTGATATGATGACAAAAACAAGTGCGGTGAAAGATTGCTTGTCTGTTGCCAGTCTTAACGCTGAATGCTTCAAGGTGATCTGAATGGGTGGACTTCTCCATCTGCATAGATCAGGGTCTTAGAACCTGAACCCACTCTCTTTCAAGTCACTGGAAAAACTCCTGTTGACTTTAGTGGTGGAGAATCAAGACCATTAGTGTGTGTGGGGAAACATGACAGCTTGTCTACTGGAAACTGGATGGGTTATGTTCAGTGTGTATTGTTCTTTCTTATTAGCTGTATGCAAATCTGAATACATGGTGACCAACAGTATCTAGATATTTTACAAGGGATATTTTATTGCTGCTGATTTAAGTTTGCAGCCTAGTGAGACATCTCACCCTTTAATATTGCTTCTGAATATATAGGCCTTGTCTGCCATGAGAGAATTTTCTGGTTGCTCAGGGGCTTATTTGGGCTGCATCTTCTAATTTCTAATTTCTGACTCACGGTAATGCCCAGGTAGGTAAGAATCCTTTTTGACAATTCCCACTTGGAGTTTGCCATATTAGAAAAAACACCCCTTAATTTGTAAACTGAAAACCTGGATATTAAATTTATTGAGAGGAACTAAATATTGAACCCAATAATGACATTTATACACAGTATCATGATTTTGGGGCTGTCCCCTTCCTGCGCAACCTACAGATGCTAAGCCTCATGCTCTTACCTGTTTTCAGATGGAATTTTGCAATTATTCCACTCTAAAACCAGAATGTAGGTACCACACCCTTGCTGTGCTAACTGTGTATTATCATGGAGGTTCACAGTACTCTTGTTTCTTCTCTTCGGGTGCCTGTGACCAGTGCTATATAGTGACCAACAGCCTTCTTATAACGTGGTTTTATTAGCAAATTAAACAGCCTATATTCATATCTAGATTCATTGAATCATACATTTCACCACAAACTAAGTTAGACAGGCTTTCCTTTGAGTTACAGGAATACAAAAGAAGCCAATTACATTTTTCGTTCAACCCACGGTGCTCTTGGGACCCAGCCTGGACTCTGTTTTCCTTCCAGACATTGTGTGGCCCACATTTGCTCCCCCTCCCCAGGAATTTTCTCAAAAAATCCCAACACCTTCCCTATGTTTTCTGGCTCTCAATTACCATTTTGGTCAATGTCTTTGTTACAGGGCCTAGGTGTGAAGTCTCTCTTTTTTCTCAGAGTGGTTTCTTCTAGTTGGCCATCCAGCCTAAGAGATGGTTCTGTGATGGCTGCACCATCATTTGCCAGTTAGACCCATTCAGCCTTAATGACTTAAATCACAAGCCTTGGAACTGGGAGGCACACAGTGGGGACATAGGCCAGGGCCATGTTCCTTCTGGGCCCCCGGTTCCAGCACCCCTGTATCCAGATTCACTGAACACTCCCACATTCATCATACATGATAACTTTTCTTAGATGAACAATGTTTAAAGGCAGTATGGAAGGTTCAAAAATGGTCAGCTTCTTAGATCTCAGATCTTAGAAATCTTAGATTTCAGCTTCAAATTTCACAATATTCCAGGAGAAATGCACTCTAAGTTTCACAGTCACCAAAATATTTGAAGTTTGGATTACATGTTCAATAACAATACAACATGTTAAAATGCTTGGTGTGTTGCTCTAAAGCTATAGAAGTCAATGGAAAGATTCCTACTGATTTTAGTGATTTTGTATTCAGCCCACAGTGAGGAATACCAGGAAAATGATGAATAACCAGGATTTTAGGGGTCCCCAAAGTACACATGATAAGACTTTGGCTAACTGTATTGTCATAACCAGTTTCCACATTGTCTTTCAATATGTATCAATATGGATACATAATGGTTGGCTTTTACTTCACATGCTAGTATCTTTATTATGCAAAATTCTGCAAAAATGTCAAATGTACTAATCTATTATTACAGATGGTGCTGGTAACAAACTATTATTAAGATTGCCTGACACTTCCCTTTCTAAGATCCTGTATTCATTTGTTTATAACTTTGCCAAATTCTATTAATTAGGACTGGAATTTCCCATGCTCGTTGTCTTTCTCATGTTAGTTTCTGGGTGAGAGGCAGATTTTTTTTGTTTCTTCGTTAGTTTTTGTTTTGTCATTTTTCAAATTAGCCACGATGGTTCAACTGTTTCCAAGACTGAGATTAGAGAAAAATGCATTCTTTTGCTCATGTTAAACATTATTGAGATGTTTTATTTGAAATGCTCTGGCACCCCCATGATTTTGAGCAGGGATATAACATTTGGCAGGGAAGTGGCCTTTCTCTCAGGAAGGTGCTTTTTTCCAGCCCTCTGAAAATCTGCCCAAATTTGACCAAGTTTTAAGACTTTAAAATATACTCCACACATACTGAGAGATACACCAGCAACCTTAACTCTGACATTTCCTAACTTTTGAGTGCAGGACTTCTGTACAATATATATTAAGTTTAGAAAAGCCCTTTAAAAAGTATGTAAGCACAATAAAAATTTAAAAAGAAAATCAAACTGGTAAACCATTCCCTCACCCCCCCCCCCCCCACACACACACACATTTAGAACTTAATATAAGTTAAATGGAATTTTGTCAAATGTTTCTAAATGTCTGGACCAGAGACAAGCAAGAGAATGTTTCAACTGAATTATTTTTTTGTAAAATGTATAAATGTTTAAAATGTATGAAGGCTTAGAATGAAACCACTTCTTTAACCACAACCTCAATGACACTGGCTTGACATTATAATACTAATACAGTGTAAAGATTATGTTTATTTATTTCTGACTGGTAACATATGGGGGAATTTCACTAATCAAGATAAATGTAATATCTGTTAACTTCACATTTCTAGATCAACAGGGAGGTTGATACCAAATCTGCATTTAGATAAGCATTAGATTGATGAGAAATTAATCCATATTTACATAAGTTAAAGAGCATCTTAGATTCATTATAAACATGTTTGTTTGTAAATAAAGACATTTTAGTCCCTTGAGCTAACATAAGTTGACTAATTACTATAAACTAATATTCAGAACACTGGTGAATACTCTGTTTCATTTCAAAATTAAAATTAGCTTTCTAATTTCAATCTCATAACAGCAGCATTTTCACATTCACTTCATTTTGCTAATCATCATGGGGGGAGATTTTAAGGCACAATTGGGAGTTAAACACCCAATTTGCATTGACTTTCCATAGGATTTGGTATCTAGTTGCCTTTTATGCCTTTCTGCTGTGTTATTGTATTTAGTTTTCTTTTTATGTTGTCAGTATTTTCTGCCTTTGAAAGTCTCTCCCCAGAATACCAAAAAACTTCCGTTAGATGTGGTTGTTGCAACAGCCAGTTTCTGATTGAATCCATTCTCATTCACTGGCAGAGACAGATTACATAGATAGATAGATAGATAGATAGATAGATAGATAGATAGATAGATAGATAGATAGATAGACAGACCAGAAAGCAAGTGTGAAAAATCGGGATGGGGGTGGGAGGTAATAGGAACCTATATAAAAAAAAAGACCCTAAAATTGGGACTGTCCCTATAAAATTGGGACATCCGGTCACCCTATAGATAGATAGATACTTATTTTGTTTTGTTTATTTTCTGTTGTATAACTGGAACTGAAACAATTATGAATAAATAATTTGACTTACAATATTTGTTCCAGTATTGTTACTGAGAAAGATTAATTATTGTTTGCAGTGTTATTCTAGCCATGTTAGTCCCAGGATGTTAGGGACACAAGGTGGGTGAATTTTTTACTGGACCAACTTCTGTCTTGTCTCATTAAAGATTAATTACAAATTTAGCATTTTAATCATGTCCTGTAATTTCTGGGTACTAGCAGTCACCTCTCCAAGTCTTCCCACCACTCTTACTCTTTTTAACATGGATTATTATGAGAAATACAAATATTTCTCCTGGGATGGTTCTTTAATTGAATTACTACATATCTCATATTTTAGATACCATGGCATATACAGTTAAAGCTTGAAACCCTGCCAGGTACTAGTTGCCAGTATAACAGCAACCCCATTTTCAGTGTTGTAAAAAAGGTATTTTCTTGCCAAGGAACCAGAAATAGGGACAATGAAATCTGTAAAGAGGCTGAGATTTTTAACAGACCCATTTCCCCGCTGAAAAAAATGAGTTTGATCAAAAGATTTTTCACATGATGTCATGTCTGACAAAAAAATGATTTCATTTCAAAATTTCTAGCAAAAAAGAATAATTAAAAAAATAAGTAAATATTTTTTATCCAGAATTTTTGTTCAATTTTTTTTTACAGGAAAATAAATGATTGCTGTGCTCTAAAAATAGTATTCATTATTAAGTTAATATAGATATTGAATATTGTTTTTGAAGTCTACATATTCCAATGACTGAATAACTCAGGGAATTATTAATGAGTGAAATAGTTTAGCACTTTTTTATTTGAATCCATTTTCTCATTCACATCTGCACATCTTTGCCATCTAATGCCATATGGAAGGCGTGGTGAAGGTCCCAGTAAACTGTGTTCATATAAAAAAACACTTGCAACAACAAAACTACTGAGGGCTATCTCAGCAGAAGAGAGAAAGAATGACCAAGTATAGAGCTTGTACTATCCTCCTTTCCACAGCAAAGATCTTACAGGTGTATTATTGCCTCCCTTTAGTCCACAATGCTATAACTTGAGAGCCTCTGTGCTCCCACAAGTAAGTCTACTGAACGAGTTGTTAGAGTGTGGAGCAGATTGCTGGAGAACTGTTACATATAAAAATAACATAATTAACTTATACCTATGTGTACCAGAGTGGGTTTACTTCCACAATACACTACATCAGGATGGAGACAAAGTTGCAGGACAATGTGGGAAGAATTACGCAGCTGTTGCCTGTATTCTATCATCTCTGTGGATAAACAGAAGATCTTATTTTCTAGTATTTTCAAATTGACAGCTACTATGACCACCAAACTCTTTCACATTCATGCTCCTAAATTGTGAATCTTTGTGTGACTTAATATAATCTGATAAGTCCTTGAGAGTATAAAAGCTTCCTTATCATTTCTCATTAAACAAAATAAGGTTGCTGATCATGTTTTATTTACTTTAAATATTTTGAATGTTTCAGAACCATAAAGCTATGTCCATAGATGGCCTGCTACAGATACTTTCATCCTCCCTCTCTATCTTCTTTCCTACTGTTGTTAAACCCATGTAGGCCCTGATCCAAAGCCCATTGAAATCAATGGAAACTCAGTAGTTTCATATCAGGACCAAGATGGAGCTTGTATTAAATTAGACGGTAAACCCAGTGGAGGAGGGATGATATCTTATTGTATGTTCATGCACTATAGCATCTCAGTTCTAAATGGGATTAAATGTATTCCAAATAATCAATAATACCAATGCACCTTTCTATACTACATTTGACCCACATCTCGCAAATGCTTTATTTATTATTTTATTTATTTATTTGTTTATTTAACTGATGTTATTTATTTGTATTGTAGTAGCACCTGAAGCCCCATAATGATTCTGCATTATGCAAACCATTGTGCTCATATAGCACCTCATTGACTTCAATGGGACTCTGCATAAGCACAGCACTCTGTCTACCTGCAACAAATTGCAGGATTGGCCAACACTGACAAGAGAGACAAACAAAGTATTGTCCTTATTTTATGGATGGAGGCACAGAGTCTTCTGCGGTCTTGCTCTATGTCACACAGGAAGTCTGTGGCAGAGCCTAGAACTGAACCCAAATCTCCTGAGTCTTGTCTACATGCAGGGTTTCGTCCACAGGGAGATGATGCACACTAGATAGTGTGCTGTACATAAGCTGCATTAATAGCATGCACACAGGGCAGCTGTGCTCTCTTTCATTTTGTATCATTGTGTACACATGGCAGGGGCTGGGTGCATGCTAAACACTTGACAAACTGGGAGGGTTCTTGGATTCGCTGATGAGAGGTGTGCATTCTGGGATTTTTCTCATTGCATATTCTGCGATGTATAGCAGAAGCCAGTCTGAAGCAGGTGAAATTTTACAACAGAGTAAAAGAGGCTGTTAGAGACAAAAAGACATCCTTTAAAAAATGGAAGTCAAATCCCAGTAAGGAAAATAGAAAGGAGGATAAACTTTGGCAAGTCAAGTGCAAAAGTATAATAAGGTAGGCCAAAAAATAATTTGAAGAGCAACTAGCAAAAGACAAAAACGAACAGCAATTTTTTTTTCAGGTACATCAGAAGCAGAAAGCCTTCCAAAAAATCAGTGGAGCCACTGGACACTCGAGGTGCTAAAGGAGCACTCAAGTTAGACAAGGCTGTTGTGGAGAAGCTATTGAATGATTTGCATCTATCTTTACTGCAGACGATGTGAGGGAGATTCCCATGCCTGAGACATTCTTTTTAGGGGGCAAATCTGAAGAACTGTCCCAGACTGAGGTGTCATTACAAGAGGATTTGGAACGAATTGATCAACTAAAAGGTAATAAGTCACCAGGACCAGATGGTATTCACGCAAGAGTTCTGAAGGAACTCAGATATGAAAATACAAAACTATTAACTGTTGTACATAAACTATCTCTTAAATCAAACTCTATGCCACATGACCGGAGGATAGCTAATGTAATGCTTATTTTTAAAAAGGCTTCAGAGGTGATCTTGGCAATTACAGGCTGGTAACCCTAACTTCAGTTCTAGGAAAATCAGTTGAAACTACCATAAAAATCAGACTAATCAGACATATATATGAACACAATATGTTGTGGAACAGTCAACATGACTTTTGTAAAGGGAAAGTATGCCTCATCACTCTATCAGAATTATTTGAGGGGTGTCAAAACATGTGGAGAAAGGGGATTCAGTGGATATAGTGAACTTGGATTTCAGACAACTTTTGACAAGATCCTTCAACAACGGCTCTTAAGCAAAGAACGCATAACAAAGAACCAGTGGTCACCCAGTGAAATTTATAGGCAGAAGGCAACCTCCAATATGTAGAGTTGTTTTGGCTTTATTTGAGCATTTGAAGCCAGGTGGCTTTGGTTTTGGACTTCATTGGATGCATCACCAAGCAGATGATGTGGCTGCATCAGTGACTCTTCCAGCAACAGCTGTAGCAATGGCAGAGGAAGGAGGATGAGGATAAGGACACCAAGCAACTAAAGAAGCTGTTCCTGAAACAGCTTCAAACAGTGTAGCATGATTTCTAGGCTCAGGAAACTATTGTTGATTGGTTGAGAAGGACCAGTAGTGGCTAGAGAATCTCAGGATGGCAAAGGCAACCTTTTCTGAGATCTGTGCTGAAATAGCCCTGGAGCTATAGTGGCAGTGTACCAACACTGTAAAGTGGCCCATACCCCTGAAGAAATGGGTCATCATTGCCATCTGGAAGCTGGCCACCCCAAATGTTACTTGTCTGCAGTCAACCAATTTGGCGTAGGGTGATCAACTATTAGTGCTCTTCTCATGCAGGTGTGTGATGTCTTGAACTGGTTAATAACCTTGGTAATGCTCAGGAGATGGGGTTCGCAAACTGTATTGGGACAAATAATGGGATCCATGTGCCTATTGTTTGCTTCGCTCACTACGGTTCAGAATTTATGGACAGAAAGGAGTATTTCTCCATAGTGCTCCAAGGGCTGATTTATATTTGTGAATCTGCCACAGTCGTCAATGCATAAATACATGACAATAGGATCTTTAGGAATTCAGCTTTATTTATCTTAATGGATAGAGAACAGTTAGCCCCCAGGATCACTATGGACATTAATGGTATGGAGATTACTCCAGTTATCCTGGGAAATCTGGCTTATCGTTTGCTGCCCTGGTTAATAGTCATTCACAGATCATTTGGACAGAAGAAAGGAACTGTTTAACTATTGGCTCAGTAGGACTAGTATAGAAAAAATGGGAATTGTGAAGATAGCCCCTGCTTGGTTGGTGTGGCATTCTGTCCCCCTCTAGTGGTGGCTTGGCCAGGTAGATATTGAGTCTGCTACACCCTTGGCTAAAAGAGAGGTGCCTTTTAGCTCAGGCAGTAGAGGCTCATGCGTTCAGCTCAAAAGGTCCCAGGTTTGATTCCTGCTGCCAACACCCCTTTGTGGGTCAGTGTTACATGAAGATAACATAAAAGAAAAATCAAACTAGGAGCTATTACATTCAGAAAAGTCTGCAAAATCTGGAAGGCTAAAGATAATTCAATTAAAAAACAAACAAACCCAGCATATATAAGAACTGTCGAGCTGGAATATGAGGAAAGTCAACAAATGACAGATTTTGACTGAAGAAATGAACTGGCTGAAGGGAATACTAAGAATTACAGGACTGCAGAAAATATGAAGAGATAAAAAAATGGCTAAGGCAAGAAATAATGCTGTTGCAGAAGATTCAAGAAAGATGACTGTGATGGTTTGGATACATGTCAAGAATGGCCAAGAAAAGGATACCATATCTGGTAATACATACCAGAGTATAAGGAACTAGAAATAGAGGAAGACTGAGGATGCATTGAATAGACACAGTGAAGAATGACATAAAACCAAAAGATTTAAAGATGAACATAACCATGAAGTTGGTACAAGATAGAAGGGGGTAGAAAGACTTCATTCAGCCCCGTTATCACTGTTGAGCAGAGAGATGGGTATCAAAGAAGAAGAAGGTGGGGACTGAGAGTGGGAAGTGGGGGCTGGAGACTTGGAAAGTCTCTTAGCCAACATCCATCAAAAATGGCCTCGACTGTGGGGCACCTGGAGCAGAAGCTAGCACAGCAGTATAGTATAATAATACATTGTAAAGACAGATATTCACATGCTGAGGTTCCTTCCATAGGATCTGCCTCCTCAGTCCTGGCCTGGGTTTCTGGCTGAGAATCAGGCTCATTTCCTACAAGGCTGTCCTCAGAGCCCTGCATCCCAAAGAGATCCTGGCTTTCAGGGAACAGCACTTCACTGCCCTACTCGGGTTCCTCCTGTGATGACTCTTACTGCTTTTTCTCAGGGAGGGCATCATGGTCCATACCCTCCTTTGGTTTAATAGTGGTATAATAGCTCAAAATCTTGTCCAGGTCTCAAAAAAAGTAGAAGCGACAAAGGGTCCTGTGGCACCTTATAGACTAACAGAGGTATTGAAGCATAAGCTTTCGTGGGTGAATATCCACTTCTTCGGATGCAAGCAGTGGAAATAAGGTGCCACAGGACCCTTTGTCGCTTCTACAGATCCAGACTAACACAGACTATCAGATCCCCTCTGATACTTGAAAAAAAGTAGGTTACATTTCCATGGCTGGCCCATTTTCTGGCATCCCTGGTTTTACCATAAGTCTCCTGAGCTGTCTCCTTTTTATCTGGCACTATTCAGCATTCCAGTTTTGACCCCCCCCCTTGTGGACATCTGACACAAACACATCTTTATTGTGATGCCTGATTAACATTGTAACTGAAAAAGTTAATTCAAAACTAGCGACTCAAATTATTACTTGAGCTTCAGTACATCGAATTTTCACTTAAGTTACATGAAATGATAAAAACACTGAAATTATGCTGTATGCTTTTGCTCTTGTATTTGATTGTCGACTAAAATGAGACTTTTTTGAGTATTTTGTTGTGCTACACAATTTTTTTCAAGCAAAACCAGGCCCATTTTTGAGCAAAGATTACTCTGTATTAAAATCACACAGAGATTTGTATTTTCGACATGACTGTAATGTGAAATTAGCCATTTCTTTATTACTTTTTACTGTATGGGATATGATCTTTTTTCTGATTATTTCTTTGTTTCTCTGCTATTCTGTCAAACCCAGCTTCAGGGAACAAATCTGCAATTTTCTAATGTTAATATTGAATTACTTTTTAGAGACCAAATTTTTCTGACTCCAGAGAATTAATTGCTCCACTGGTTATGACTAGGCTTTCATGTAGTCAACTATTACTGTTATATTTTCTTGTGATGGGTATCTAGAACAAGAGTCCAGCTATCGAACAGAAATGAAATCTAGAAATCTAGGAATCCTTACTCTGAGCATAATTAGATGAATTGTTATTCAGGTATTTTCTCTGCTATGCTCAACCGCTCTGGCTGCTCCAGTGCTCAGTGGCTCTGTGAGATCTTCAGCAAGGTCTAGCTGAGAAGTAGTGAAAACCATGTCCTGATTGTATGAGCTGCATTGCCTTATGGGATGGTTGCCACAGAGACAATTGAGATGTACCAGAAACATGTAACAATTATATTAAATTTTGTTTAGTTACACAGACTTGGTTAGCCAAAACTACTTATAGGTTACATTTAACTGGATGCTTGTCTTCTGTAACATAGCTGCACATATCACCATATTTGGGAATATCAAGTCTGGCTGGTGCTTTACAGGCAAACATTTGTTACACCGAGCTTAGAAATATATGGCTGATGAACTGCTAAAGTAAATAAACGGAGTAAGATAGCTGGGAAAGAATAACATGTGGACATACCATGGGGAAATCCTTTTCACCCTACATCAAATTTGACCAATGCAAGCATTTGTTATAGATGAATATATTATGAACACTGCTGGTACTGATAGAAATCAATGAATTACACCAGCAGAAAATTTGGCCTGTCGAGTCCAGTAGTGAAGCAAACAAAAGTGTGGATAGAAACAACTACCAGTATCCTTCATCTGGGGACTAGTATTGTCTATGTAAATGTTTGTATAAGTGGGCCCTTCAAATTATGATAACAGAGATGTTAACTGGGACCTTTGAAGCCTACAGAAATCACATGAGTCCAAAATGGATCTTCCCTCTAACTGAACCCATGGGAGAGGAAGTAAATGTCTAAGCTGGTAGCTACTCGCACTTTTTAAAAATGTGCTGTTAAAACTTTCATAATAAATCATTAACAGGAGAGAATGCACCTAGTGTCCTAAGCTCTCCAAGAACTTTCTAAAATTGATGGCATATTGGCTAGTCTATGTCTCCTGACCTGATGTAACCTCCTACTGTACAATGCAGCAAGATGCTAATGTACAGAAAATAGCTTTGAAAATACTGTTGCTGACTCTAGTAAAATACTACAAGTATTTACCACATATCCACAGCAATCGAAATTTCCCTGGATTTCACTTGTAAAATAGCTTGGTATTTTTCAGCAATAATGTCTGTGTCTTTCATTTGTATTGTTACATTTTAAACTGGAAGTCAAGCATGCCTGTATGTTGGTATTTTTGTAATTGTTCTTTAAGTGAGTAATTTTTTTTCAAGCACTTTATCTCACTGACTTAATATAGAAGATACATCTTATTTATTTTGGTTGTTCATATGTGCTGATCCATCAGTTCTTTTGTGGACATTTTGTATGGTATTTTTAATGAATATTTTACACTATTTCCGAACAGCCTCTTAAAAATAATTTACAGGCATTTTATAAACTGCAAAAATTTAAAAGACGTAAGGAATTGATGATATGATGAAGACTCTTTCATGTATAGGTCACTGATTTAAATGAAGATCATGTTCAAGGGACTAAATGTTGGTGCTTTCTGAAAGCTGAATGGCCTGTCAGGAGCAGCAATTACTTTTACTATTCTGAGTATAGTTTTTAGAACTGATTAAAAAAAATAGGTTTCCATCAAAAAATGAAGTTTTCTCTAAATCAAAACTTTTTTCAGGAAAGTGATGAATTTGATGATTTTTTTTAAATGGAAAATGTTGAAACATTTTGTTTGGCAATGTAGACACATTTAGTTTCAATATTGTCATTTCAATTAATTTCTTTTTTACTTTTACATTATATACATATTAATCCATATATTATATTTAATATTTGAATATAATATAAAAGTCAAAACAAAAAGTTTTGATGCTATCCAAACAAAATGTTTCAGTAGTCCTGAATCTACCTTTTTTTTCAGAATTTGTGTTTCACATAAAATGTTAGTATCTCATTTCAATTCAGATTTTTTTTTTCAAATCTCAGAATTTCCAATGGAATGGAAATTCTAATTACTGACCAGTTCTAATTGTTTTTAATGACTGGACAATTGTCCAAATAAATAAATAAACAAACGACGGGGGGAGCAGAGCAGGGGAGGAGGAGGAGGGGAGGGGCGGAGCTCTAGAGTTGCCAGAGGCGTCCAGTGGCCAGTGGCCAGCCGGCGATCTGGGCTGTGGGGGGCATGGCTGCTCCCCACTAGCGGCGCCACCGCTTTTGCAGGGCTGATGCCCCCCCTGCGCGCGCCGCTCCGGCTCCTCCATGGCTGGGGCTCACCGCTGCTGCAAGCGCGACACTGTGGCTCTCGGCACCCCGAGCAGGGGGCCGGGACCACCCCCCAGGGCAGGGCACCACTTTTTGGCGCCCCCCCCCCCCCCCCAAATCTTGGTGCCCTAGGCGACCACCTAGGTCACCTAGTAGTTGCACCGGCCCTGCCCACTTGTCCGTACTAAAGCCAAAACCAGGAAACTGTATGAACAACTGATCTCTATCCTGCTTTGGCCTAGATGCCTCCTGCTCCTCTGGCTTTATTTCCTGGCATCCCAACCTGACTTGAGTCCTGGCATCTGACTTTTGGTTCCTGATCTCCAGCTTGGCTCCTGCCTTGGTATCCTGACCTAGCCTGACTCTAGTTCCTGACTTGTGGTTCTGCAGAGGGAGGCCACTCTGCCTTGCTACACTCCTGCTTCTGGTATTTTGATCCTCCTGTCTCATGACTGCAGATTCTGGCTCTGACTACTAGGTCTGGTTGCTCATAACCTGCTGTGACACTGTGGAACAGAGACGATGGTATTTAATATTAAAATTGTGTATTAATACACTGGTACCAGATAAACCATCCTATGTAATGCACCTCTGAAATAACCCATGGCTTGTCAGGATAATTTTGTTCTTTTATCTCATTGTTTCCTTTCAGATTATTGAATCAATGAAACGTAGGGCTGGAAGGGACTTCGGAAATTCATCAAATTCAGCCCACTGTGCTAAAGCAGGACCAAGTAAAACTAGACTATGCCAGACATCCCATTATAAATAGTTTATTTGAGAAAATTCTATTTGTGTTTTCTATCTGTGTTACAAAAATTTCTAGTTTAGAAATGCTTGGGAATGCTGGTGAAGAATAAACTCTTCTGTGCAATTTAGTGGATACAAAACTGAGATTCTTGAAATCTGGGTTTTATTCCTGGTTCTCCACTGCCCTTCTGGGTGACCATGGGCAAGTCACTTCAACTTTCTGGGACTCAGTTTCCCTATCTGTAAAGAAATGATAATGATACTGACCTCCTTGGCAAAGCACTTTAAGATCTCCTGACAAGCTAGGTATGATTATCTGTCTGGAAACTACTCATGAATTATGGCACTCTGAAACCATATATTTAATAAATTGAATGTCTACCCTATACATAAAATATGAGACATAGAAATGGGAATGATCTTTATTTAGAAACAGATTAATATGCAATCTTGACATTATTTTAATCTTAAAACCCAATCCACTGCAGTATTTCTTCATTTTAATAATAAATTTACACTTGAAAACTTGTGGCACAACAAGCCAAGTTAGTTGTTTGCTGTGTTATTTATTACTTCCTACCTTTCCTCTATAATTATATTCTTGTTTGCAATAAAAAACAAGCCTTCAAATGGATATATGGAAAACCATGTAAAAATGAAATAAGTATGAAAATAACCTCTGTAGTTCCCTATAGCATTTGGCGGTGTTTGTTTGGTTTTTGTTTACTACGGCATAGTTGAAACTGTGACTGTCTTCACTCTGATCATCCCAGTTGTTTAATAACTACAGGATTCACAAATTGGGGTTTTTTAAATGACAATGAAATACAATATATTTTTTTAATTTAATAAAATCTGGAATAATCTTAACTGAGGAAAAAGTTTATTATAATATTATTAGCCAAAGATGTCAAGGAGAATAACAGCCTTACAAATAGGTTACAGTGTAGTAGCCATGTTAGTCTGTGTCAGCAAAAAGAAAATAAGAAAGAAAGAAATACTTGTGGCACCTTAGAGACTAACAAATTTATTTCAGCATAAGCTTTCATGGGTTAGAACCCACTTCATCGGATGCATGGAATGAAACATACAGTAGACAGATATTTATACAGTCAGAGAAACATGATAAGGTGGAAGTGCGTATACCAACCCTAAGAGGCTAATTAATTGAGAGGAACCATAACAGCAGGGGAAGAAAAACCTTTTCAAGCTAAAAGAAACATTAGGTATTAAGTAGGCCTATTAGAAAATGAAGTTGGGGATGCAGTTGTTTATGACTAAACAACACAAGTTACTGATTTTTTTTAATTAAAATTGTCTTTAAGAAGAAAGTAAGAGGAGGAGACTGAAAATGAATTAAATGTAACTATTGATAAAGAGCAAATAAAGGAATATTAGGAAAACTTGAATAGCTACAGATCAGCAGGTGGTAAGGGAATGGTCTAACCAATGTACTCAGCTACAGACATATTTTTTTGAGAGAGAGAGACAGAGAGAGAGAGAGAGAAGGACAGAGAGAGTGTTCATGGACAGCTGCAGAGGTAGTGAGAGACTGAAGAAAAGCAAATGTCCTGATTTTTCAGTATATAAAGGAAACTGATTTACTGACTCAATTCTTGGACTCAGCAGCGCAAAGCTGTTGGGAAAGCCAAAGATTCCCCTTACCACAGAGGAATCCTCAGGCAGTGGAAAACCATGATAACCAACTCTTTGACACCCTTCCTGTGACAATCAGCATCCAGACACCCCAAAGAGAAAACAGGGTTTGAACAACAAGATAATAAGCAAATGAATTAACTGGTTGTATATAATGTTATGGTGCTTTAAAATATGTCAAGTAAGTCTTCTATGGAAGCTTGTAATGTTCTGAAAATGAGGGTCATTATGAGATATGTATACAGATCGTGGTTATGAATTTGCATATCTATCTATCTATCAAAGTTTCAGAGTAGCAGCGTGTTAGTCTGTGTCAGCAAAAAGAAAAGGAATACTTGTGGCACCTTATAGACTAACAAATTTATTTCAGCATAAGCTTTCGTGGACTACAATCCACTTCTTTGGATGCACAGAATGGAACATACAGGAAGAGGATATTTATACATTCAGAGAAACATGAAAAGGTGGAAGTAACCATACCAACTGTAAGAGGCTAATTAATTGAGAGGAGCTATTAACAGCAGGGGGGGGGAAAGCTTTTGAAGTGATAATCAAGATGACCTGTTTCGGACAGTTGACACAAAGGTGTGAGTGTACTTAACTAGGATACTAAACTAGGGAAATAGATTCAATTAACGTAATGACCGAGCCACTCCCAGTCTCTGTTCAAACCTAAGTTAATGGTATATAGTTTGCATATTAATTCAAGTTCAGCAGCTTCTCATTGGAGTCTGTTTTTGAAACTTTTCTGTTGCAAAATTGCCACCTTTAAGTCTGTCACTGAGTGATTAGAGAGGTTGAAGTGTTCTCCTACTGGTTTTTGAATGTTATGATTCCTGATGTCAGATTTGTGTCCGTTTATTCTTTTGCGTAGAGAATGTCCGGTTTGGCCAATGTACATGGCAGAGGGGCATTGCTGGCACATGATGGCATATATCACATTGGTAGATGTGCAGGTGAACGAGCCCCTGATGGTGTGGCTGATGTGATTAGATCCTATGATGGTGTCAGTTGAATAGATATGTGGACGGAGTTGGCATCGGGCTTTGTTGCAAGGATAGGTTCCTGGGTTAGTGTTTTTCTTGTATGGTGTGTGGTTGCTGGTGAGTATTTGCTTCAGGTTGGGGGGCTGTCTGTAAGTGAGGACTGGTCTGTCTCCCAAAATCTGTGAGAGTGAAGGATCATCTTTCAGGATAGGTTGTAGATCTATGATGATTCGCTGGAGAGGTTTTAGTTGGGGGCTGAAGGTGACGGCTAGTAGCGTTCTGTTATTTTCTTTGTTGGGCCTGTCCTGTAATAGGTGACTTCTGGGTACTCTTCTGACTCTCTCAATCTGTTTTTTCACTTCAGCAGGTGGGTATTGTAGTTTTAAGAATGCTTGATAGAGATCTTGTAGGTGTTTGTCTCTGTATGAGGGATTGGAGCAAATGTGGTTGTATCTTAGAGCTTGGCTGTAGACAATAGATCGTGTGGTGTGTCCTGGATGGAAGCTGGAGGCATGTAGGTAAATATAGCGGTCAGTAGGTTTCCGGTATAGGGTGGTGTTTATGTGACCATTGCTTATTAGCACAGTAGTGTCTAGGAAATTGACTGCTTGTGTGGACTGGTCTAGGCTGAGGCTGATGGCGGGATGGAAATTGTTGAAATCGTGGTGGAATTCTTCAAGAGTTTCTTTTCCATGGGTCCAGATTATGAAGATGTCATCAATGTAGCACAAGTAGAGTAGCGGTGTTAGGGGATGAGAGCTAAGGAAGCGTTGTTCTAAGTCAGCCATAAAAATGTTGGCATACTGTGGGGCCATGCGGTACCCATAATAGTACCGCTGACTTGAAGGTATATATTGTCCCCAAATGTGAAATAGTGGGTGAGGAAAAATCACAAAGTTCAGCCACCAGGTTAGCCGTGGCATTATCGGATTTGAAAATGTAAAGCCTGAGGTGATGTCTTTATGTTTATTTTCTGTGTAACTTATGTGTTTTCTTTCCCTTTACTATTTTACTTTTGAATCTGTGATTTTTCAATTAAATAAATCTTCAGTTTATTTTTACTCTAGCAGGTCCCTGCTGTGCAAACTGCCTAGAATGTGGGTTCCAAAGTAAGGTGGTGTCTGAGTGGGTAGTTTCATGCCTTGGTATTACAACAACCCATAACCCACTAACTCCCTCTTTTTGTCCTTTGGCTGCAGAGATGTTAACGGGCCAATCTGACTTGAATGGTCACTTACAATATGTGCTAACTACTTATGCTAAACAATCTGTTCTACCTTGCATTTTGCTGTGACTCTGGGAGTTCCTTTCCCAGACCTGAGGAAGAGCTCTGTGTCACTCAAAAGCTTGTCTCTCTCACCAAAAGAAGTTAGTCCAATAAAAGATATTACCTCACTCACACTGTCTTTCTAATGTCCTGGGACCAACACAGCTACAACTACATTTCTTTTAATGTAGATATTTTTGTATCACATACATATAAAAGAACCATGTATCCATAATATATAGATGCTTGATTCTAATTAACTTAAAAGGTCATATTTATAAACGATTCTACCTATGTTAGTGTAAATGAAGTGTAGAAAATTTTTCCACCCATTCTATAGATCAGAAATTACAATGTGATTTTGCTGTGTGTGTGTGTGTGTGTGTGTGTGTGTGTGTGTGTGTGTGTGTAATGACTACATTTTAATTTATTCTACCCAAGACTGATCAATTCTTTCTCAAGCATGCACATACAGAGTGCAGGTGGGAGTTATAATGAAACTCTTCTCCCAGAATTGCAAAAGTGAGCAGCAGCAGAATATTGTTAGCATTCAGTTTACACCAGAGAGTTCAGGAACACTGATGTTTATTCAACAATTTTATACAAGAATCTCCTGAGACAGAGAGAACCAGTTTAAGAGAAACAGTGGCAGCAATATCTGTCTCCTTAGGGCTCACATCCACTATCAGATTATGTATATAACCTTAAAACACATCTACCACTGATTTACCCATAGGCTTCCCAACTTAACCTTGCAGGATGCATGTTCCCTATCTGGCTAAATTACCTTTGGGAGTATAGTGTCTGATCCAAAGCCCATTAAAGTCGTTCTACTGATTTCAGTGGGGTTTGAATCAGGTTATAATGATAATGAGGTACTGCAGGCTTATAATGGGCAAGACAAGGAAGCACACCAATGTAAGCTCTGTGTCCTGAGGCACTAGAAAGTAGGGAATTTGCTATTGACACCTATTGGTGAACAGGGAGAAGAATATCCCAGAGCTGCTGGGGAACTCCAGGTGGACAAAGGCTCCATAGTGGAGGGAGCTCTCTATTGTCATCTGTTGGTGATCAAGGAAATATGACAGAATGGGCCAGCCCCCACTTGCATTGTAATAATGTGACAGTTTTAGGCATTTTGGTCAAAGTCAGTTATGTTTTATTTTGGGGGGAATAATAAAACATTAGTAACCCTGTTGGGTAATGAAAAATCAAGAGAACTGCACCAGACAAGCCTGGGGAGAGGGATCACCCTGACCAAACCCCAATCTGTCACACTTGGGTAGTGGAGCCTAGATAAAGTTAGAGACGGGAAAGGGGCTTCTATCGGTCACTGTTAGGACTCTGCTAATGGTGATACAGACCACTGATTTTTCTCTGATGTCTTAGCAAATAGGTGGTACTGAGGCAGATTTTGGAAACAATAGGTTAAGTTGAGTGATACTATAAAGGTGGTTTTAGTGAAGCTATAGAGAGCAGCAGCTTAGCTGAGGAATTCCAGTGAGCGGTACCCTTCCAGCAATCAAGTTATAGACTTGATTAACTTTATTAACTACAGATGGGTTAGATGACAGAGATGCTGGAGCAGACCAGGAAGCACTTCCATTGGAGCTGAAGACCAACCTGCTCAAACTCTTGACTCTGCCAACCTGGACAACAAAGAGTGAGTGAGGGGTGTAGCAAACAGTAGCTATTGCAAGAATTCATTGTCTTATTGGACACACACACCATTATTGGACACTCACACCATGAGGGAAGGACAGAATTTGACTATTTCCAAGACAGTTAGGATTGGGGGGAGGGGCTCTTAATATATACATGAGTCTTGTTGATTGATTATTAATGGATTTTCCAAGTTTATACTGTGTCCTCTTTTCCTCCAGTAATGTTTTCTTTGTTTTGTACAATGTGTGCAGTGCTTGCAAGGGGAAAGTCCTGCCAGAAGTTTTCTAGTTTCCCCAGGTTTCTGGGTGGGCACTCAAGCTGATGTTAAAGTTTTTAAAAGGAACTCCTAGATATGACCCTTTTTGCTGCAGACAACAGCTGGCAGAAGAGTGACACAAGGAAATACTTCCTTGAAAAGTTTCAGTGTCTTCAGAGAATGGGTAGAGACGTTTCCTTTATGCTCTGCCAGCGCAGGAACATCCCAGTTGCTGGATTTTCAAGACACAAGAGCCAAAATATCTTGACCATTGCCCTGATACCAAAGTGTAGTTAACAAATTATCATTGCAGAACCCAAAGGAATATGATGGGGGTGCTAGGCTACTGTGTCACCATTCTGCTCCCTGATCTCCAGGGACCTCTGAGGATGTAAAAAATAACTTTAAAATCTTCAAACAAGAAATTAAACATTTCAAGAATTTCTTGTAGTATTTGACTTGTTCAACTTTTTTTGAATGAATGCTAAAAGGTCCTAGAGTCACATATACATGGAATTGTCAATGTTCACTTAGAGTCACTTTCTAGCTGTAATGGTTGCAGAAAAAAAGTTTGAAAACATGAATCCTAAAAGCTCAAAACCCAGAACACATATAATTGCATGGCTTTTAAGACAATCTCATGAATGAGTTTGTAGTCCGACTCATGCTTGTTGTATGCTTAGAGTTGACAATTCTGCATCCCTCTCCTTCTCACTTTGGGCATACGTTTAGACACCAACTCTTACAAGTGTGGGCAGGATTGGTAAATCCAGTCAACTCATAAAGTTTTTTGATATAAAGTCTTTATTAAGCCACAAATCCCTCGTTGCTTCTCCTGGCCACCTCCCAGATGCAGTAAATTTATTAGACCTGAGTAAAATTTGGTGTAGCCATAACTGACAAAGTCTTTTATGCATGTATAAGCTTCAGTTTTAGATTTCTTTGTATGTCTTTAAAAATGTCCTGGATATGGAAGTAATTATAGTAATTTTGTGCTAATGACTGGAGTTCACTTCTTAGATGATGGAAGGTTTTAAGTCTATTATTAATAAGTATATCTTGCACAAGCATGATCTTTCTGTTTTCTCTCAAAAATATGTTTCATTCAAATTGTGCAGAAATTAGAATGAGGAAGGTATGAATTAATATTTTAAAAAGAGTTAACCCTGTGATTTGAAGACAATATAATGGTGTTGATTAATAATGGCCCAACTTCTTATTTGTTCATGGGTCAGACTATGTCAGTCTCTTTGCATTCGTCAGTTGGCTCTCCCATGCTCATTGCTTCAAATTCTTTATCATTTTTGTAGTCACTAGATATTGCATTGTGACGTTGAACAAACCTTGCACTTTCTACTAAAATTGTTAAAACAATAAAGAAATCTACAATGTTCAGAAAGAACATATTTCATGTCTAACTTTTTTTAAGGAAACACTGTCTCACCTGATTTATACTGGAGCTTTCATTAATAATTACGAGGCTGATTACATATTAGACATTATACTTAATACTGTTAAAGTACCAATACTGAGTGAGTTTCTTGAAAAAGAGGTTACCAGAGTGATGCATCTTTAGAAACAGTACCATCTTGGGATAGATCTTTAGGCTTTTTATACCTCCCTAGTGTTTTTAACCATGTATTCAATTTAACTGGCATCTTTGTTGTTGTTGTTCAGATATCAGCCATCTCTCACTGGGATTGGTCTATCTGTGGTATGTTCTGACTTGCTTGTTAATGTTTTGTGGGCTAAAGGGAACCAGGGGACTAGTAATTGTAAGCAGGCTGCAAAAAAAACATTAGGAAATTGAGCATCAAGAAGCTGCTTCAATATGTGGAGAATAACAGTGCAGTTAAGACAAATTTGGGGAAGGTTATTTGCCTAAATAAAGGCATATATTGTTGAATACAACTATTTGAAGCACCTAAATATTCTTACTTTGGTGTTAAAACTTTCATCCCATCATTTTTTTTTTAATTTATTTTTAAATAGTCATTTGAAATTAATACTTAATGTAGGCCTTAAGCAGATAATTGAAATACTAGGAAAGGTAGACATAAACATATAATGAATTCCAATTTAAATTTTAATAAGGAACTAACCCTTTGGAACAATTATGGTTAGGGCTCCGTCTTTGTCATGGAGGTCGCAGAAGTCAGGGACTCTGTGACTTCCTGCGACCTCTGTGACTTCTGCAGCGACCAGCGTGGCTGACCCCAGGGCCGCCTGAGCAGCTGGCCAGCCCTGGGCAACTGCCCCCATTTACCACGCGAGCAGTGGCTGATGTGGCTGGTCCCAGGGACCTCCTGAACAGCAGTCCCAGAGGCTGCCGGAGCTGCTGCAACTCTGCTGCTCCTGGCAGCAGTCCTGGAGTGGCCAGAGCAGTGGCTGGCACCCTGGGGCTCCCCACCCCCTGCAGATAGGGTGACCAGATGTCCCCATTTTATAGGGACAGTCCAGATTTTGGGGGTCTTTTTCTTATACAGGTTCCTATTACCCCCCACCCCCTGTCCCGATTTTTCACATTTGCTGTCTCGTCACCCTACCTGCAGATGGTGCTGCAGGCCCTCCTGCCTCCCTGGCAGCACCCCCGCTTAAGATTCAATCAGGGGTATTTATGGTACATGTAATGGCCTGGTCATGGGCTGTGATTTTTTTTCCTTCTTGCCCGTAACCTGTCCATGACTTTTACTAAAAATACCCATGACTAAATTGTAGCTTTAATTATGCTCCATTCTTTTACAAGCATGATATGAGAGTGTATGCATAATTCAAACAGTATGGAAGTTAATTGCTATTTTCTGGAGCACTGAGTGGGAGTGATCTTTTAGGACCTGGCTGATGTCTAATCACACACATTTCTGTGATTACGGGGAGTGGGCAATAATGGACTTTAGTCCATCCATCTTGAAGTGTGGGTGAGATGCCCAAACGTGACTACTTGGTTGTGAGTGAAAATTGGTTGATAGAAATAAAAGGGCTAGATTCACAAAGAAATATAGGTTTGGCAAGGCAGACCATTACTGTCAAGGCTGATTCCTCACTCTGGCACTTCGAGTGCAGAAGGTGGGGCCCACAAGGATTTTAAAAATTAATACTGGCCTCTCCAGGCTTGTATTAAACTCCCAAGGTTACAGCTTTTCTTTGACCTTGGATTAGTAGATGCTGCCAACACCCAAGTGCAGAACCCCTTTGCGAGCCCAGGAAGATACACTTGGGAATTCCCTCCTGTGGGGTTCCCTTGAGCCCTTTCCCCCACCTCCACCCCGGGGAAGAGCTGAGGAAAAAAAAAAAAAGGAAATCAGCTGTTGCCACCAGCTAATTAAACAACGTGCACAAACCTCTTAAATCACAAAAATTCAATTCTGTTCTTAAAAAAGGTAAATTTCATTAATAAAAAGACAAGAAAGAAAATACATCTGGAAACTCAGGCTATTGCAAGATTTTAAAAGAGCAATTACAAGGATTAAGCACCAAGAATAGCTTTCTTGAGGTCCAGCTTTAAGGTTACAAGCAAAACAAAAGCATTTTTTCGTACCTGGCCCAAGCTTCTTACAGCATAGCTGCTGCCCAGTCCGCCTCTCCCTGGGAGAACAACAACAGACAGACAAAAGAGGAGTCTTTTCTCAATTTTAAAAAGTTCTAGCGTTCCCATTGGCTCTTTTGGCCAGGTGCCCACTCACTTCCTTTTCCCTATGCATAGCAGAGAGACTTTTTAACCCTTTACAGGTAGAGCAATTAGAGAACAGCTACTAAGAGGGATTTTATAGCTACTGGCTGGGTGGGTGTTCATAAAAGGGAGCTACTACCTCCCCTTCATTTATCACAATTCCCATGCCTAACTTTTAGGTGCCTAGAAAATCACGGATTCACAAAACCTGAGTTATGCACCTATGCTCTGTATACAAGGAATGGGGCGAGATAGGCACCTAAGAATTTGATCCACAAAAGCCAGGATTACCACTCTAAACTAGCCAATGGGAGATGCCAAGGTGAGAGGTGTGTCCTCCGGTCTGCCTCTCTGAGGGAGTTCAGAGTCTAGGTCTGTACTGAAGGGAAATACCTCCCTACGCTTGGGATTCTCAGCTGCAAACTCTCCTGGGACCAGGTACCTACCATGTTTCACCTGAGGTGTGGGAGACCCGTAGGTCAAGGCTTTTCTCTACCTGAGTGGAAAAGGGTTCTGCCACCTCTCAGGTGACTGCCCTAATCACTGGGTTATGGGATATTCTGTTGTGCGGGACTCCCTTAGTCTCTTCTGTTGAAGCTGTTTGGCTGTGGACAAATAGTTTGATATATCTATATGACTCTGTAGCCTGGTGGTTAGAGCACTCACCTGGGAGATGGGGGATCCAGTCCCCTTTCTCCAATGACTTTTTAAATTATTCTCTGTGGAATAGGTTCAAAAGGAGAGGTTGAGGGAGCCCCTACACCAGAGTATCCTATAACTCTAGAGTCCTAACCTGAGAGGTGGCAGATCCCTGTTTAAATCTTTTCTCCTTATCAGGCCCAGGAGGGGACCTAAACTGGGGGTCTCTCACATCCCACTGAATACTCTAACCACTAGGTTACAAGTTATGAGGGAGAACTTCCAGTGCCTAATTTGTAAAGAAAGAGATGCTGGGGGTCAAAAGGGAATCCTCCGCACAGTGTGATCTCGCCTGCAGCATACTCAGTGTTCATGCACAGAGGCAGAAACATAGGCAGCTGGGGAAGTCTTATTGCATAATGGAGGTACCAAGTGAATTTAAGTGCCTGCAGGGTTTGGCAGAAGCTGAATGGGTCTGATTCTCGGGTTTAAGTGACTCACATAGCAGTTGAGCACCTAAGTCCTTTCTGTGAATCTAGCCCAAATTGCCTATTGATATGAACAAATCTGGAATGTATGGTCACAGCTCAAGCAGTCTATTCTGAAAGTCTGAAATTTCTCATTTCAGAACACTGGACACGATCTTAGCTTATACCAGACATTGATAACGCTTGACTTTTTAAACCACTTTCTACAAATGTTCAACATGAAATCTACATTTTGGAACACAAAAAAGGCTATAAGGAATGTTTGGGGATTAACTGTTGACTTAAAGAAATTATATCTTGGAAAAAATGTACTTGGAACTATAAAGATAACTTGTACTATAACTTGATTTGCTGTAATTTACCAAGAAACAAAACAAGACAGAGAAACATTAAATTAGGATTTAAAATGTATGTTTTTGTATGCAGAATCACTTCACTCTGGGCCAAATTTTGATCTCAGTCTCACTAGTGAAATATAAATATGACTGAAATCTGATTCAGGCCCTTTAAAAGTCATAAAATACCATACTTAATTTAATTTTAAAAAATCTTTGTGACTCACCTTTTGTAATTTGGAAATAATTTCATAGCTAATGGGCTACTGACTATGACATACATTCTCCGGGCAGAGTACTGTATTAAATAAGAAACTAACAGTAATTTGCATCATGATGAAAGAGAATTGAAGATCAGAGAATATTTTAGTTTCTAGGTTTTGATTTTAAATGACTTAATGACAGAGATACATCAAACCCTGCAAGAACAAATGTGATTGAACAGAAGTCTGTTAATTTAGATGCCCCTATAATTATTCTGTTCAATTTGGTTAACTTTTTTTTTATTATTTTGTAAAAAATAAACTAAAAAGAAACCTGTTCTGTAATGAGCTGGGTACTGAAATGAATGATGGACTTCACCCCTTCTCTCAGTAATAAATTGTAAAGGTTTAGTCATCATCAATTAACCTTTTTAATTCAAACTATAAAGCATTTTGGAATGATCAAGCAGTCTGATTACTGGAACTGCTGAGAATTCCTTACCCCAAAATTTTGTGTATAGGTTTTCCTATACTATGGAATTTTCTGTTCTCCTTTTTATTACATTACATTAATTGAAACCTACACCTAAATTTTACTTTTACATTTTCCTTTTTGATCTATGAATTTAAAGAACAGCATAAGCAAAATAAAATCTAATTTAACCAATTTAATTCTTAAGCCTGAACTGCTACCCTTGTCAGTTAACCTTCAACAATTTGTTTTACTTTCTAATGATCTGCAGAAGGGCCTGATAATCAGATTTGTATCTATTTGTGAGGGAGTGCAATTCCACCTATTACTATGGAAGTATATTCTGCTTACACCAGGTCTGAATATGATCCTTCATCTTAACAACTTTGTTTTACTTTTATTTTATTGGGTTATAGAGGGCCTTTGGCAGCAGAAATTTGGCCCAGATGGGAATAGCGCTGTGAAAAGGTGTATGCAATTTGTACTCTATCAGTTGATCTGTTTCTGTTCAACTCTGTCCCCAAGCCGGGTGGTGGACAAGAAGGGGGCAAAGTTAGGGGATGTCTGACCCCATCACCAGGCATTTTCCAGTTAGCAAGCTCCTTAGTAGCCCCAACCACATGTTAAAAATATTCTCTTCCACCAAAATAGGTCTGTCCTAAAGGCAAGTGGTGAACTCTGCTACCTGCAACTGATTTTTTCCACTGCTATCTATCAAGAGCAAGATGTTTGACTCCATCATAAGTTGTCTACATGATGGCAGCATATTTTTTCAATTGTCCTGTGATAGGTCATTCTTTGTCCTGCATGTCTTATCATCCCTCCCAGTGGAATCCAATCTAAGATGTACTCTGTGCTTCTGTCACAGAGTAGCCTAATGACATGGCCAAACCACTGTAATTGTCTCTAATTATTGAGTCAGCAGTCTGCTGACCTGTGCAGAACAGCATTTGCACTTTGGTTACATGATCTCTCCAGTGAATTCCCAAGATCCTCCTTAAACAATGCTGGTGGAATGAATTCAGCTTCCTGTTGAGTTCTTCCACCATCTGCCACATTTGATGCATTACCACTGCAAGGACAACAGTGTTGTACACTCTAATTTTAATATGTAGATGTGTCTTCTTACTCTGCTAGATGTTTGACAAATAGAAAATGATCCACTGCTTTACCAATTCTTGCCTTAAGTTCTTTAGTGGGCTGACCATTAGCAGAAAGTGGAAACTAACACCTCACTTCACCATTGAGAATTAATTTATTTGATCATCTGCAACTCAGTGTTGTAGTGTTTTTATATTCATGCGGTTTATGCTACAGACTATGTATAATATGTTTTTATTTTTTGTACATTTATGCCAACATTTGCAAAAGCTTGTATGAATGCTATAGTCCACTGGGGCTCAGAGCATCTTTGAATGCTCTATAGATTTTTAATGCAGCTTGTTTGCTATTCCCAATTGCCTTAGTACTAACAAACACAAACGTTAAAAAATCAGTCAGGTCTACAAAAAAATCATGAGATTAAAAAAAAAGAGTATTTGTTTTCTGAGATTTAAGCTCTTAGAATGTGCTTGTTTCACATTTTAGGACTTTCTCTTTAGCCATGAGGGCTGGAATTTTTTTAATGAAAGCTGAGGTTCTCATGTAATCAGTTGACTCCAAGAGCTGGGGATTTAAGAAAAACACCAAATATTGGGAGAATTGGCAACACTGCCCTCTGGGGGCTGAGTGTTCCAAGAAGAGGGATCCAGATCATGGCTGAAAGAATGGCTGTCCTGTCAGAAAGTTACATCTGGGGGAATTCTGCACCACCATGCAAGAGCAGAATTAATGTCCCTTGAAGATTTTATTCATACCCAGCAAAAAAATTGATTCATGCCCCTTCCTGGGCAGTGGCCATGGGGAGGGAGCATTTGGTTTGGTGTTGGCAGTAAGCGGGGAGATGTAAATCACCGCCTCGGGGAGGGTGGGAGGGGGTGGGACTGGGTGGGACTGGGCGTGCTTGTGAGACTGTGTCCCTCTCGTTTGCTATTGTGGTGCACTGGAGCTGGGGAGAGGCAGGGCTGGGTACGCCCTGGCCAGTGACTTCTACTGGGCTTGGGGTGAGGGGGATGGGACCTCCTTTTCCCCTGCACAGGCCCCTTCTGGGGCTGGGTCAGACCATCTCCAGGAACCTCCCCCACTGCAGGAAGCTCTGCACTCCCCCCTATTTCCTGTCCCCATCACTCCACAGCCATGGGGAGAGGGGTCACTGTACATGGAGCTACCTCCCGTCCTCCCAACCACATGCATCCGGACCCCCCTCCAACACCCATACCCCTCCGTCAAGCCCCCTTCTGCATCTGAACCCCCTCCCCCCACAGCCAGACTTGCCCACTGAGATCCACCTCCATGCATCCAGGTCCCCACCCTGAAACCAGACCACCTCCCACTGAGCCCCCACACTTGAATACCCACTCTGCCGAGCCCCACCCCCACCTTCATCTGAACCACCCTGCCAAGCTCCCCACATCTGAACCCTCGCCCCACTGTGCCCCAACCTGCTGCACCCAGACCCCAACCCCACCAAGCCCTACTCCCCCAGTACCCAGACTCCCCTGCACTGATCCCCCTGCACCAAGACCACCCACTGAGTTGCCTGCATCCAGATTGCTCGACACAGAACTCACTCACCCCACACCTGGATCCCCTCTTACTAAGCCTTTCCACATCTGGATCCTGTCGGGCTGAGCCGGCTTGCCCCACACCTGGATCGGGGGGCCAGGGCTGGGTAATCATGAGAGACTCTGTCCTTCCTGTTTGCTGTGGAGCCGTATAGATGTTCTGATATGCCTAGTAAGGAATCTGTTAAAAAACATTTCCTGAACCCTTTTTTGTTGTCTGTATTGTTACAGACATACTTACTGACATGTATTTTGAAATAAATTACCAAAATAATTGAAAATGGTGTGGTTATATTTTGTTATTTTGACAAATAAAATATGCAGATTTGTGCAGAATTTTAGAATATTGTGCACAGACTTTTTATTTTTTTGGTGCAGAACTTTTAATAAGAATTTCCCCCGGACTAGAATGTGTAGAAGCAGAGAGAGTCCTATATTTCATTAGCAGTAAGACATACGACAAGCAGAAATAAAATGTAAGAAACCAAGCTCTATTAAACATGCTGAGGGGCCATTATTACATGCTGAGGCTCTGAAATTTGTCTATCAAGAACCAGACAAGGGTCACATGGGTCTCTGGGTCATCACCAATATAGATCTCTCCTGAAGTCGGAGCCTCTTTCTGCAGTTCAATTTGTTGTGCTACAGCACCACTCTCATTTAGGAATGTACTTTTGACTTCTCCTACAGAGACATAGTTAAATCAGCAGATACAATGTAATCTATTCAGGCATCAGCCACTCATTGTCTGCTCTGTACACCAGACCTCTGGGAACACCAGTCCAAAGTGACTTAAAAAGTCTCAAACACACAGGAAAGTGAGAGACACAAAGGCCAGGAGAGAAAGCATAAGAGCAAGCAGTCACTAACAGGCTAGAGTGAGAAGGGGGAAAGAGTTGGAGGGCTGTGAGGAGAATAGCAGCGAATCGGTCAGTATATCTTAGTTTTCATAGCACAGTGTAGGGACTGCATTTTTATTCAGATGACACTTGCTTTATTTATTCTTATGTTGTCAGTATTAATGAGTATTAATATCAGTATTAATGTCCTGTTCTGTTTCAGGACATGTACTTCTTACAGTGCATACACACATCTGAGATGCTAAAGACACATACCAGAAGTCCCCAAAACTTTGAGATTCTGGTTGCAGTAATTGTACAGATTGAAGATGCTTCTTCAGAATTAATATTGCATAAGTTTTCAATATTTTAAGCAAAATTGTGAATTGCAGGGACACGGTAGTTAGCACTCAAGTACCAACCTTTCAGAATTATGAGCAAGTAAAGCAATCTTTTGTTTCCTAGATTTAAAATATAGACTGCTTTACTCCTCATGCAATATTAAATCTCATATTGTACTAGGAAGCTCTTTGAAGCTGATCATTTTCCTCCTTGATTCATATAAATAGTGTTTGTCTACATTAGATATTCAAGCTTTTCGGGAAGCATGTAAACATTATCAAGAAACCATGTCAAGAAAAAAAGATGTGGAGACATAATAGGAAGTGCCAGTGACTTCCATATAAATTTGAACTGCAAGACAGGTTATATAGATGACAAACAGCAATAAAGAACTAATTTTGTTGCAGTATTGGGAAGGAAGTAAAAGAGTTCATATATTAATTTGGGTAAACCAAAAATGCCTGAAAAGACATTCATGTTGAAATCAGAGCTAAACAAATCTTCATGGTATTGAATACAGAACAAAATGTGGTTGTTTCTGAACTTAATCTGTATGATAAATGTTGGAGAAGGAAAAAAAGGTTAAAAATGTAAATCAAAGTCATTAATACAATTTTCCATTTCTTTACTCAAAGCAGTCTTGCAGAATAAGATCAACTCATATAAGACATGTTGTAAAGCTTTCTTCCTGAATGAGTATTCTATAGAATTAGCATTGATTTTAAAATATCATTCTCCCCTTTTATTAGTTATACTATTCCATTTAAATGCAGTGTCCTGTGCATAGTGGTTCATGGAGACATTCAAAATGTTTATGATTTAGTCATTCAGATGCCCTAGAGATGAACACAGTATGATTAGCTATCTAAACAGATACACCACTTCATAGTGACTTTTAAATCCTCGTTCCCTGAAGGTGATGGGTAACTCGGATTGTGGGGATCTCACTGGCAAAAGTTGGACTAAAACCACATGCTGCAATAGCTGATATTTAAACCTGCTGTTCCTGCAGTACTTCCTAGATTCTTTGTCACTAATTGAAGCTTGAACCAAACATTTTGCATGTAAAGAAAAAAACAGAATTTTTTTCTTTTTGCTAAAGACTGCCCTAGATGAACAAAGCTAGCCCCACCTCAAGTTAGAGCAGCCTTATGGATGTTCTAACTTGCACCAGCTGACAAGAGTCCACAAGGACCATAAAGCAGCTGGGGTGAGCCAGAGCACTATAGGTTCTGATTACTCCTGCCCCTTGCTCCCAACATATCCTCTGTGCCAAAGGCTGTTGGGGAGGAAAGAATAGGAGATAGCAATGCTAGCTCTAGACTTACTGAGGCTGTCCTAAAAAACAGCAACAACTATGCAAGTAGTTGCCCTTCTACTCCCTTTTCACTGTTTAGGGCTTGTCTACACTTAAAACACTGCACCTGCACCACTGTAGTGCTTCATGAAGACCCAATCTACTCCGACAGGAGGGATTCTCCTGTCAGCATAGGTACTCAACCTCCCTGAGAGGTGGTAGGTTGGTTGACAGAAGATTTCTCCCATTGACCTAGAACTGTCTACAGTGGGGATTAGATTGGTTTAACTGTGTTCCACGGGGATGTGGATTTTTCACACCCCTGAGTGATGTACTTATACTGACTTAATTTCCTGGTGTAGACCAGCCCTTAGGTAGTGTGAAGGGACCAGAATGGAGAATCTGATCAAAATTGTGGCCCAGTGACCTTTTTTAAATATTCAACTCTCAGGCATGCAGAGGGAGCAGGAGGAATTTTCAAATATTAAACATCACTCTGATTTTGTCAATTAAAGATTCGGTTACTATAATTGTAGAGCTCAGGTAAGTTTGAGTACACCAGCTCCGTGAGAAAAGAAATGTCTCTTTTCAATACTACTTTTAGTTGATCCACTTGCACCCCACTCAGGTTCAATCTATGTTATGTATATTCTCATGCCAACATAAATTATAAAGCACCAAGGAAGTGACAAGCTACATGTACCAGCTTCCTTGACTGACATACTAGTTTGGAGTACTACCTGTCAAAAGAGATGAATTAAGTGAGGAAAAAGTAGTAGATCTGACTTCCTCCAGATGACTAGTAGGGAAAAGTTGACATGGTACATCACTAACATAATATTGTACTCTCAATAGCAGGGGTGGCCAACCTGTGGCTCCGGAGCTGCATGTGGCTCTTCAGAGGTTAATATGCAGCTCCTTGCATAGGCGCTGACTCCGAGGCTGGAGCTACAGATGCTAACTTTCCAATGTGCTGCGGGGTGCTCACTGCTCAACCCCCTGCTCTTCTCCAGGTCCTGCCACCACTCCACCCCTTTCCCCAAGGCCCCTGCCCCTTCCCCCGAGCCTGCCATGCCCTCGCTCCTCCCCCCTCCTGACTAGAATCTCCTGCGTACTGCAAAACAGCTGATTGCGGTGGGCAGGAGGCATGGGGAGGGAGGGGGAGGTGCTGATTGTCGGGGCTGTCAGGCCAGGAGGCGCTGGGGGCTGGAGCAGGGTAGCAGATGGGGGCTGCTGACATATTACTGTGGCTCTTTGGCAATGTACATTGGTAAATTCTGGCTCCTTCTCAGGCTCAGGTTGGCCACCCCTGCTCAACAGTATAAACTCATCTCTTGATTTTGATTATGTTTTTGTTTGGGTCTCTCCTTTTCTTTTCCCTTCGGCATAGCAATGCTGCTTTCCCCTGAGAAAATTATCCTGCTGATACCTTGACATTTTATATAAAAAACGAAATCAAGTTTAGGGCATGGCTACACTTGCAGATGTAGAGCGCTGTGAGTTAAACCAGCCCTTGAAGAGCGCAGTAGGGAAAGTGCTGCAGTGTGGTCACACTGTCAGCTGCAAGCGCACTGGCATGGCCACATTTGCGGCACTTGAAGCAGCATTGGGAGCAGTGTATTATGGGCAGATGAAGAGGCAGGAGAGACTAGTGGTCATCAGAACACACATGTCCAAAATTCTAGGTATACATTTGGGTGGTGAACCCCTCCCACTGCTCGCATCACCATGGCTCCACTCTATTTTTAGGTCTGTCAGAGCTAGCGTGGGTACGTCTCCTCTAGAGGGAAATAACACCTCCAAATTGAAATGTGGACATACCTTAAATGGCCGTGTAGAGAAGACCTGAGGTTAATAACCCCACTCTTGAGAACAATGCAATGGCATTTTTAATGACCACAAATGTCAGGATCTTGATACATATCACTGAAAGGAAGAGTCCTTGAAAGCACAGTGCCCCACAACACAATTCTGGGACATTGCTCCAGTACTAACACAGAATTGCCAAGAACCACTTCCTGCAGAACTTGGCTTTTTCCTAGAGGTTTTAGATCAAGGTACCGAATCAGCCTAATGATGCTTAGATTGAGTTCTGATTAAATCACAGCTTCAGATGGTATGGCTTCTTTCCAAATTTGAAATAACAACATTGAGTAGACATTGCTCCTATGTAATACACGACACACTGAAAAGAGTGAAGTATTTGCTATTACTGTGATTCATGTATTTTGCGTGATCAGACAGGAGCACAGTATGAAAAAGGAGGACAAATACCCTAGTGAGTATCGTCAGTAAGTACTATTGTAAAGGTTACATATACATTTGCAGTTTAACTTTCTGTTTTCATTCACTTACTGCTTCCCAAAACATTCCCCTTTGGATAGAATTTTCCATTTTTGGCATCAGATCCTCGACTGGGGTAAAACTGATGTAGTTCCATTGACTTCAGTGGAGCTATTACAATTTACACCAGCTGAAAATCTGGTCCCTCATTCCTGTAATCAAAAATTGAAGGAAAACACTTCTTTTGTTTTTGACTAAAAACTGAAAAAAACAACATATTTTCTGCATTATAAACGGAAGTTCTTGTGAAGTTTAACATCCTAATGCCAAAATACTGGGGAATATAAAGCTGAATCTTGGCATTATAATAGTCCTCATTGAGAAAAAAGTGTCTCTGAAGATTCTGGTGGACATTGGTTTTCATTTGATGGAGTTATACGCCACTGAAAATTGCTCTCCTGCATGTGCAGTGTATTTTCCCTGATGTTGTGTCGCTAACTCATAAAGTGATTTGCCAAGGAAACAGGTCAGTACATATATGAGATTATACATTCAGTACAGTTCAGTACACATATGCAGAAACTTAGCTGAGTAATGACAAATACAGGTGAGTCTCATCTTACGCTGGGGTTATGTTCCGCAGTCAGCGCGTAAAGCGAAAACCGCATATAGTCAAACGCTCATTGAGTTGAATGGCGGGTGGAATCGCCCGCACAACAGATACAGTTTTTAAATTGTTATTTTTCTCTTTTTTTGCTGACTATGCAAAGCTGAATTCATGCATATTAAATGCGTGTAAGATGCGACGCACCTGTATAGTGAAGCCGGGAAGTGAATGAAAATAGGACTCATATTTTGAAAACTTTTATCTTGAAGTGTTACTATCACTTATTCTACCTAATGTGGAATTGGACTTCCATAAATACATTTCCCAAATATTAGGCCAGATTCTGGCCTGTATTAAGGCTCCTTGCCAAACAGTGCAATATAAGGGAGCAGCTGAAGATTTCCTGCTGGGAGGGAATCATTGGCTGGAGTGGAGCCAGCTATGCTCTCATACTATCCCTGGCGCATCTGGAGATATATTGAGGGTTACAAGAGATGTGATCTGAGTGTGATATTCTCTTGTAATCTCTGCTTGCATAAAGCTCTTTTGGGGCCATTCCAAGCTCATGCAAGTTAGAGCAGCTCTAGTCTCACTTGGACTGCGATCTGAACCAGCACTTATCTGACTTGATTGGAATGGGGATGGGGCAGAGAGGGATGCAGAAATGTGATGTGGAGCAGCCAGCTTTGCTCCCATCACCCTTTTCTTGTGTGGTGTGGTGATTTTTGTTTCTTAAAGATTAAAGAACACACCTTTTCTGAATAAAGCTGCTACCAGCTATGTTTGTATATTCAAGATTAACATGGAAGAATTTAAAGGGGGACTTTGAATACTGAAACCAATCTATGGTATGTGGCCCTTAGATTTTAGATGTGGGTAATTGGCTGGCAGCCCCAGTTCAGAGTGTGACTGTGTGTGTGCAAGGTTAAAAGAAGGCTAAAATTTTACCTTCAAAGCACTGAACAATGTGCTTGTTTCAGAAGTTTCTCCTCTGCAAGCCCAGGGCTAGGCATTCAAGTTGAGTAACTTGCAGTGTGTTAATATTAGGTTACATTTATTTTAAGAACAAGTCTTTCTTGGGGCATTAAAACCTTGACTTTGAAGGCATACCCACCCTTATTTGATGATGATAAGGGAATACATGTGGCTGTATTTTCTTAATGCATGGTGAAGGTTTTCTGGTTCATCCACAGTTCTGCTATCCTTGGGGACATAGCTAAAAGCAATCTTGGTTAGTATGGTAGCACTGGACTAAGAGTGTTACTACTAACGATGCATTGTGAAGGCTAGTCCTGTCTCCTTCCCAAAAGAGTATTAGAAAAGAAAACAGTTCAAGCCTGGGGGAAACTGTTGGCAAGGGGTAGGACGATGGTGGATCAAAGGAAAAAAAAGCGTAATTCTGCCTCATGAATTACAACAAATTAGGAAAAAGTAGGGATTAGTAAAGCAGCCTCATTTGATAGTTAAGATACTAGGGGGGAAATGTTCATTTTAGAAGCATTTCAGTTAAAAATCACAATGGACCAATTTTTTTTTAAATGAGCAATCCGATTTTGGAAAGATCGGGTTAGAATCCAGTTATCCTGATTTCCAATCCAACCACGAGACCAGGAGTGCCCAATGTGAGGCCCAGTGGTCACCTTTGGCCCTGGGGTCTCTAAATTGTAGCCCTTGATGGCAACTGTTTACTACATACTTTCTATCTGATTATGAATTGAAATTGTGCTTCACAGTAACTTTTTTCAGGAGGGATGGGGAAATAAAAAGAAAAGCAGCCTCAAAGCAACTACTCTTTCAAGGGGCAGGGAATAGTGAGAGAGCAGAGAGCCATTTAGTCTTCACAACAGGAGTAAGATGAGATTAAGGCGGACAAGAAAGTAGCACAAAAACCTGTGCAGGAAGATCTGGGGCACCAAGGAGACACAGTATTCAAAAGAGGAAGCAACTATTGTAAGCCACGTGCTTACACTGAACCATTTCATTATAGTCCAAAGAAAGGAAGGGAAGCAATGGAGAGGAGACATGCATTTAGTTGAATCTTCAGTGTCTCTGCACACATGCAGAGAGCAGGTGGGGAAAACATAAGAACATAAGAATGGCCATACTGGGTCAGACCAAATGTCCATCTAGCCCAGTACCTTGTCTTCCGACAGTGCCCAATGCCAGGTGCCCCAGAGGGAATGAATAGAACAGGTAATCATCAAATTATCCATCCGCTGTCTCCCATTCTGGCAAACGGATGCTAGGGACATCATCCCTGTCCATCCTAGCTAATAGCCATTTATGGACCTATCCTCCATGAATTTATCTAGTTCTTTTTTTAACTCTATTATAGTCTTGGCCTTCACAACATCCCCAGGCAAAGAGTTCCACAGACTGATGGTGCAATGTGTGAAGAAATACTTCCTTTCATTTGTTTTAAACCTGCTGCCTATTGATTTAATTTGGTGACCCCCTAGTTCTTGTGTTATGAGAAGGAGTAAATAACACTTCCTTATTTACCTTCTCCACACCAGTCATGATTTTATAGACCTTAATCATATGCCCACTTATTTGTCTCTTTTCCAAGCTGAAAAGTCCCAGTCTTATTAATCTCACCTCTTATGGAAGCTGTTCCATACCCCTAATAATTTTTGTTGCCCTTTTCTGAACCTTTTCCAATAACAATATATATTTTTTTGAGATGGGGCGACAACGTCTGCATGCAGTATTCAAGATGTGGTCATACCATGGATTTATATAGAGGCAATATGATATTTTCTGCTTTATTATCTATCCCTTTCTTAATGATTCCCAACATTCTGTTCACTTTTTTGACTACCGCTGCACATTGAGTGAATGTTTGCAGAGAACTAGCCACAATTACTCTAAGATCTCTTTCTTGAGTGGTAACAGCTCATTGAGACCCCATCATTTTATATGTATAGCTGGGATTATGTTTTCCAATGTGCATTAGTTAATACAGGTAATAGAAAGAGTCCAGAAATACCCTGAAGTAGGGAGTGGTAATTATTATATATATATATGACAGCTGTTTCTGAAGCTGTGTAGAGGGTTTCCTTTGAGACCAAGTTGTCTTGCAGATTCCACACATTGAACATCCAAGAGCTGAATCGTCAGCACTCAGAGAAAAGGAAACGGGAATTGGAAACAGCCCTGTGAACTCAATGACACAGGGGCATGAGATATGTTTGCTGTGAAGGGTGCAGATTCCCACTCCCACTGGAAACTGAGGAGATAGTCAGCTTTTGGTTTCGGGAGTATAAATGCTGCTGGCTATAAAGATCTTCAAACTGTTGTTTTCCAAGGATGACTTTGAAGAGTTTAAAGAGAACTGCGAAACTTGCATTCTCCTCAGGCTCTAGAGAATTGAGGTGCCACCCACATGCATTTTGAGCCCACACTGTAGAGACTGAGGGTAGGTGTACACTTACCCGCTGCATCGGAGGCGTCCAATCGATCTTCTGGGTTCGATTTATCGTGTCTTGTCTAGACGCAATAAATCAAACCAGGAAGTGCTCCCCCATCGATGCCGGTAATCCTGCTCCACGAACGGAGCAGGCGGAGTCAATGGGGGAACCTGTGCGCCGCCGTGTGGACCAGCGGTAAGTACTTTTAAGTTCGAAATAAGATACTTCGACTTCAGCTACGTTATTCACGTAGCTAAAGTCGCGTATCTTAGTTTGAACTTGGGGGGTAGTGTGGACCAGCCCTGAGAAATCCTCTCTATGAGATCATAGGGAGATATGTATGTAGGTGTGTATCAAAGTATAACAGTGTCATTGTTTTGTCAAATCTTCGCACAGAAATACCCGTATAAAGAACATCAATAGGCTTCCTGTGTAATAGCTTGGGTTTAAATGTTATTCCTAACTATTCCCAATACTATTTACTGTATTCTTGTGTGTATTAAAGGTTTTGTTTACTTAGAAACTGTATCTCTTTAAAGCTGATGGGAAACTATATTAACACCCAACATTCAGGGTTTTTCATATCATAGCTCTAAGGTTTCTCTCTGTGTAATATATGTTTGAAAAGTCCTGAAAAGATGGAACACTGCTTAAGCAGATAGGTAAACTGAAGTGCAGGAGTAGAGGAGTGTAATAGACCAATAGACCCTGGTTATTAGGGTTTTTTTGTTTTTGTTTTTTGCAATCCTCTGCAGCATGGGGCACAGGTCACTTGCAGGTTTGAACTAGTGTAAATGGTGGATTATCTGTAACTTGAAGCACTTAGATCATGATCTGAGGACATCAGTAACTCAGCCAGAGGTTTGGGCTCTGTTACAGGAGTGGGTGGGTGAGGTTCTGTGATCTGCAATGTGCAGGAGGTCAGACTAGATGATCAGAATGGTCCCTTCCAGCCTAAAAATCGAAGAGCAATGTAATAGTCTATGTCTACACTATGAGCTAAGAGTGTGCTTTCCCCCGCTTGTGCACACATACTCTCAGGAGGTCAGTGATAGCTAGCTTGAGTATAAATAGCAGTGTAGCCACAACAGCATGTGCAGTGGGGATGGAGTCATGGCTGAATCGTACCAAAACTGCCTGAAAACAATGGGTATGTACTTTGCATGGCTCAGCAAGTAGGTTGTCATATCTTTACCCAGCAACACATTAGCAACAGGCGAAATATAAGCAGCAGAATCACCTGGTCCCTGAGATCTAGTTATGACACTAACTGGATGCAGGGCCGGTGCAAGGAAGTTTCGCGCCCTAGACGAAACTTCCTTGCACCAACCTTGTGACACCCCCCCACAATGCCGCCCGCCCCAGCCAGCTCCCCCGCCAGTGGGAGCTCAGCGCCCCACCACCCGTGGGCCGCTGGAGCTGAGCGCGGAGGCAGTGAGGTGGCTTCCCACTCAGGCGCTCAGGGGGGCGCAGCAAGGTGGGGGGCTTGCCGCGGCTGCCCCGGGGCAGCAGGGCGGCTCCCCACGGCTGCCCCCGGCTCTCCACTCAGGTGCTGAGCGGGGAGACAAGGGGCAGCCGCGGCAAGCCGCCCCTTGTCTCCCCACTCAGCAGCTCAGCCGCTGAGTGGGGAGGCAGCGGGCAGCCGCAGCAAGCCACCCCTTGTCTCCCCACTCAGCAGCTCAGCCGCTGAGTGGGGAGGCAGCGGGCAGCCGCAGCAAGCCGCCCCTTGTCTCTCCGCTCAGCAGCTCAGCCGCTGAGCGGGGAGGCAGTGGGCAGCCACCCACTGCCCCCCAAATCTTGGCGCCCTAGGCGACCATCTAGGGTCGCCTAGTGGGCACGCCGGCCCTCACTGGATGTGACCTAGTTACGATGTCATTCTCCCTAGCAGACATTTTCTTCCTGGGCTTTAGTTTAATCCAGAACCAACACAGAGACAACTGATAAATTTTCAACCATCATAGGCGGACAGGCCTCTTCTGTCTGCCTTACAGACAGAGAAGAGCTAGAGCAATATTCTCCTTTTGCTGCTATTCTCAACAGATAAACAATTTGAGATATCATTTTCCTTGTCCCAGCACACATGGCTGTTTACAGACAATTGCTTGGGGAGTGGGACAACTTCCTTAACAGGCAAGATGCCACTTCCAACAGACAAACTGCTGCTTTCCACAGACAATGGCTCATACTGAACTACTTTAAGCAAATCACTTTTACCTTGTCTAGGCTCACTTTTACAAACTTCACTCACCAAGTTAAGTGAGTTAACTTCCTCTGTTAGGGTTTTAACTTGATCACCAACTCTAATCTGCTCTAGAGAAACATTTTTCTGATAAATGAGTTCTCTTTGTGCTTTATCTAATTCCAGATTCACTTCTCAGATATTAGACAGACCGTCCAAAACTTCATTCACATATAAACTGCGTTTTTGCACAAACAGCTATCTTCCTCAGACAAACATTTGGAGAATTTTTTAGACAAGCATGTGGTTATGATCCAAAACCCCAATTAACCTGTGGTAATATGTATCCAACCCCAACTACGCCACTGTGATCAGAGTCCCAGGGAAGCCAACTGAGGTCACTCAATTAGGGTGAACTGCAAAGAAAGGGACAGACAATCCCCAAGGCTGGTGGATATTCCAATATTTAGATTTACCAAGCCAACACAAAACAGCTTCTATAATACCTCACTGGTTACCCAGAAGCCAACAACACAGTTCCCTTGAATTAGGCCTCCACCCAGACACCCAAGTCAAATGTGATGAGGATTACTGAAAATCTTATTCATCATATAAACAAATTCTACCAATCCCAAAGGATCGGTCACATTACCTTCTAGGTTAATGAATATTTCAGATCTTACCCAAATACACACTTACAGCCAATTCTTATTAACTAAACTAAAATGTATTAGAAAAGAGAGAGAGTATTGGTTAAATGATTAGTATACATACAGACATGAGTACAATCTTGAGATACAGATTCATAGCAGAGATGGTGAGATTTGTAGTTGCAAAGAGTTCTTTCAGAATTAATTCATAGGTTATAGTCCAATGTGTATATTCAGGGTGGTCCAGTTAGGACTGGGATCTCAGCCTTGTTGCTTAAGCTTCTCCTGTATAAAGCCTGAAGTAGATCTGAGATAAAAGGATTGTGACCCAAAGCATCTTTATACAGTTTCAGGACTTCTTGTGACAGCTTGGAGTCCTTCCGCGAACAATACACAATTATGGGGACTTTTGAAGTAGATTCATTTCCTAAACATCACTGGTAATTATCTACACAGATTGACATAAGGCAATTGCCCATTCTTCATCATTCTCAGGTGATTTGCTATACATTTCAGAGAGAGATGAATACAGCAATATCCTATGTTTACAGGTCATCTAAATGTTAATATGTCTGTTTGATCTCTGAATTAACAGAATACAGCATAGACAGGGACTGTTTGATTACATTGTTAACCTTTAACTATATATATAAATACACAAAAACACAAACATTATCTACCAGAATTTCTCTAGGGGTTGAATTTGGGTCAATTATCCTGCAGGATGCTTAACCCTTTCTGACTAAGCATCACAAGTGTCTTCCTGGGAACATGACAGACCGAGTCCTTGGGGGCGTTAGAAGGCGTCAAAGATGGTGGTTCCTGGAAAGGGAAACAGATGATTCCCTTGGGTATTTGGGCTGAGAAGGTTTGTTTCATGGGATATGGGCTGGAGAAAAAGTCAGAGGTGGGTTTGAGGGATCAGTGTAGCATGGAGTACATTTAATTCCCCTGTATTTGGTTATTGCTTAAATCACACCACACTTTACATACTTATGTATTTTGCAGAAGTACAGATGTTGTTCAGCACCTATATAAAATTAAAAGCTTCAGACAATGTATTTACTGGATTCTCATTTCACAATTATTGTTGGTGCAATCGGCTATTTTCTAATTCTGATTTTTCTTTTCTATTCCGGTGCAAATCTAAAGTAAATGAATTGAAGTTAGCAGACGTACACCAGTGTAAAATCGCAATCAGGCCCGTTAGGCTTTGCATGCCAAAATTACATTTTGTAGCTTCTGGAGTTTTAAAAAGTAATATTAATGTATAAAAATGAAACCTCATTAGGAAGAATAACTCATAACATTCATTTCTTTTTATTTTGAAAAAAATGAAACATACTGTAAATTTTAATTACTTTACTCTTCCCTATATCATGTAATCTAATATCTGACCTCCTTAATCAATTCCCCAGTGTTTAAAAATGGCTTTAAACATATTTTAATTGAAGATATAATGATGTTTGACATCATGTAATACACAGTTTGGGCTAAATTCTTGAAGATCACTATATATCTTCACCACAGAAGAAAAAAAAAGCCCTGTGGGAGCACAGAGTGGAAATTTTCTGCCCCTATTCTTGATCCACTCAATATCTTTAGATTTTTTCTACAGATTTTTCTCTCCAATAATTTGCATGGAAGGCAGTTGCCAAGCAGAATAAATGGATGTGAAATTACACTATATTTAGATTATACAGACTGGTTACCATTAAAAGTCAACATTTGCCTGCATTTACTGTAGATTTATTTCCTTTTCTAAATGCAGAGGGAAACTGTGGCATCTCAGATGCCATTATGAGGTTACCAATGGCAAATCTTAAATTACTAAATGCAATCATGGTATTTATCATTTATGACAAGATGTTGGACCAATTCATTTTTTGTGTAAGCATGTGCAACTCTACTGACTCTTTAAATTTGATGTAATATTGTTCTTTCCTTTTAAATTATAGTTAAACTAGTACATTAATATTCTTATTTTCATACTGTCTAGAGAAGGTGTGATTCTTTGTACAACTTTCGGAGAAATGCAGCATAATTTTTCAAACATTAGGAATTCCACTCTGAGCCATGGCGACTAATGAGGTCTATAAAGCACTAAAGAGGTTAATGATCTGACCAATAAACTATATAAAACATCCTTGTTATATGCTCATGCATGCACACTTCTGTGAGGCACAGAGTAATCTTGTTCTAAAGTAATTTCATGTTATAGACTCCTAATTTAGGTGGACAAAAGTGCATAACTGCAGAAAAAATACAATAATGGTATGGGGATATATGATTATTGGAAATTATAGGGATGGATGCAAAACATTTATCAATTAATTAAATCAGCAATAACAATGTTTTGCTTCATTTCCACAGAAACAATAAAAGGTTAGGTCAGATGTTTAGCTGAAGCCTTGAATCCTATAATTTGTGGATATAGTCTGATGCTTTTGGCATAGTTCTAGGCTTCTTTTACCCTCCCTATGCCATAGGAGCCGACTTCTGTCGGCTCCGCTGGGTGCGTCAGGGGCGGAGCCCCGCAACATCACCCGGCGTCTGGGGCAAAGATAAGTTCTCCGGTAATGGGCGCGGGGCCGGTGGGGAGCTGCTGGTGGGTGCTGAGCACCCACCAATTTTTCCCCGTGGGTACTCCAGCCCCAGAGCACCCACAGAGTCGGTGCCTATGCCCTATGCTCCCTGACTCAACTGTCTCTTTTGCCATCCTCTTGAAGGCTAGTAGCCTGAATCTCTGAATCCAGGATTAGGTAATCATCCTCATTAGGTTCTTCAGGGAACAGCACATGGCAACCGGTTCCCTTCAATTCCAGAACTTTCCCTATGGAATCTTTTATAAGCACTAAATACAATTACTATCAGGACAATCAACAAGAAATTAGATTAAAACAAAGGAACTTGGGGTTTTAAAAAATCCTCTCCACTTCCTAGACTATTGTACACATTATTTCCTTTAACATGCCTTTTGAAGAATAGAAAGTTTCATATTCATATAAATAACTTTTAGATTATTGGGATCCCTGTGTCTAAGAAGCCACATACACATTACATCTCACTATGGTAAGGCACAGACAAGACTATTTATTATTCACTGCTGAATAGCTGAGTAAGCAAATAATCATCACTAATGTATATAAATGGCCAGAGCACACAATACAGCTGATCTTGAGCAACCTTAAATTATGTTCCGCTTACTGTTTGTTTGCATTTACTTTGACTGGTGAGTGCTGTGTTTTAAGTGTTTTACTATGGTGTTTTCTTTTTTCATTTTTTATGACTGCCCTTAAGAAAGCATCTCTTCAATAAGTAATAGAAAGATGGAAAGTGTCGGGGCTTGGAGATCTTAAACCCAAGCCTCCGGTTGTCACTCAGCAGCTTCCCAGAATCACTGGAGATGGGGGCTGGTGGAGCTCTGGCTCACCAAGGGCTCTGCCCATGAAGCTCCTGACTGGGGGAGATGTCCAGCCCCATCACTTGGCTCAGACACACTACTTAAGCCAGAAGAAAACAAAGGAAGTTGTCTGAGCAACTAGGCGAATCCCTGGCTGGCTGCCAGCCATGTTAGGCCCTGCCTACTCTCCTGATTGCTGTTTTCATGCCTGTTCCTGGCACCTACCATCCTTACCCAGTGGCGTAGCCAGGTGCAGAGTACAGGGGGAGCAGAGCTAAAAAAAGGCACCTCCCCTTGTACTCACCCGGCAGCGCTCCAGCTGTTTGGTGCGGCACTTCGGCGGTGGGTCCTGTCCCTTCACTCACTCCAGGTCTTCGGTGGTACCTGCCGCCGAAGTGCCACCGAAGACCCGGAGCGAGTGAAAGGACCCTCTGCCGAAGTGCCGCCAAACAGCTGGAGCGCCTCTGGGGAGGTACAAAGGGAGCCGGGGGGGCGGCTGGCCACGTCTGCCTCCCGGCTCCACGGCTGAGCCGGGAGCTGGGGGGGTGCCGCGGGCGGGGGGGAGGCTGCCGGCCCGCTGGGGGAGGAAGCCGTGAGGGGGGGGGGAGCTGGCTGCCGCAGGGGGGGGCGCTGCGGCGTTAGCTGGGGCCGGCGCAGGGCTGGTGCAAGGAAGTTTTGCCAAGGGCGCAAAACTTCCTTGCACCGGCCCTGCTTCCAGTACATGGCCTTCAGTTTCAAATACCTCAAGTTTTTCTTCCTACACTTTATAGATAAATGATTAAATAGTCCTTCATCTTGTTCTCTGATCTGATTTGGTGGTCTGTAACAGACTCCCACCAGCACTCCATTCTGTGATTTGTCAGTAAGCACATTAATCCATAAGCATACCAGATCCTGTACTTCTAAACTCTCAATTACTTTAAAGTAGATAATGTTGTCTTTGATGTAGAGTGCCACCACTGATCTCTTTCTGCCGATTCTATCCTTCCTAAAGAGGGTGTATTCACTGAAGATTTTTAACATTCTAATCAGATGAATTCAACAATATCTGTTACTTTAAATTTCTAATTAATCTTGTTTATTACCCAGACTTCTACTATGTAGGCAATTAAATAATTCCTTCTCTCTACAATCCCTTGACACCTTGATCTTTTACTACCTGGAGTCTGAGGTATAGGATGGGTGCATATGTACTTTGCTTAGCCCCTTAAAACCTTCTCCTTTTGTTCCTAGTTTAATATCCTCTTGACTAGTTTAGGTAGTCTGTCACCCAGAAGACTGGTTCCTTCTTGGGATAATTGGGGGAGTATGAAAAAAATCAAATAATTTCTAGTGGTATCTGTCTATTAACATGTAGATGCTGATCTGCTGCTTCTCATTCCTTCAATTTATGTGATATCAGTGCTTGATGACTCAAGTGAAGGTACAAGTATGATCACCCGCATTCTCTGAAAATTAACTACTCAATCTCTCGTATTTTAACTGCTTGATTTGATCTGTCAGATTCTGAACAGTGTCCTTTTGATGTTTAATTTGAATTATCTGTTATATTAATTTAGACTTTCTATTCTCTTCTGTTCTATTATTTTCATTGTAACAACCAGTTATGTCAGAGGGTTTTAAAAAAAGTAATACTTTAAAAATATTACCCAGATCATGGATTTGTTAGAGTTGGTGCCCAAACTTTTATTAAACAACAACAAAACTTTACATTTTAGAATCAGGGTATTTAAAAAAAAATACAAAACACTAGGCTTTTCTGTCTTAAATACCCAACAAAACAAAGATTAAGCTGTTCTTTCCATGATGTCCACACTTCTTTACCAGAGCTAATTCCTCTGGATCTAAAGCCATGTCTATACTACAGCTGGTATGGAGGTGCAGCTTCTGTGCAGCAACTGTGCCACTGTAGTGCCATAGTGTAGATGCTGCCTATATAAACAGAGTGTGGGGCGGAGGGAGGTTCCATCATTGTAGTCAAGCTGTCTCTCCTGGAAGTGATAGTTAGGTCAACTGAAGAATTCTTCCACCAACCTAGCTGCATCTACTCTCATTTTTAAGTGTAGACCAGGCCTATGCAAAGTTGCAGTCAGTTAACTCTTGCACAGTCTGCACAGAGAACTTCCTTTAGATTAAGGAGAAATTATTCTTCTGGTCATGCATTAACTTTCACCTGAGAGACCTGAACGAGAATGAGACAGATCTAGCTCACCTTATACAGAAACACAAGCTATATAATGCCCCATCATTTTTGGGGGGTTGACCATACATAGAATATCTTTTTTCTGAGGACACTGCATAGTCATAAAACTCATCAGCATTCGCCATAGCTTTTCTATCACTTCTCTAATGGCAAGAGTAAAATAGAATATTTTAATGATAATAATACTGCAATCCTGGTATATTTCTATATTAAAGATATTACAAAAGTGCCTAATTCTAATTCAATATGTTGAGAAATTTAAAATCATAGTTTTTCATTCTTACAAGATGTCAGCCTCTTAAAAAGAGATTAGCTATAAAATAAAACATCTTCCATTTAAATGATTCACCCAAAACTCTAGGTGTATTATAAATTATACAATATAATAGACATGCAATCAGATAAGGTGTACTAAAGATGATATTTAACCCCCCCCAATCTTTTTTGAATTGAGAACCATTGATTAAAAAGAAATAAATTGTGTATATTTAATTAGGCCCTGATCCTGCCAAGACTTACCCATGTTCTCAACTTTACCAATGGGACCAGTCCCAGTAATTTAAAAGGGACTACTAGTGCTCATAAAATTAAGCATGTGTGAAAGTCTTGGCAGGGCTGAGCGCTGAGATATTAAACTCTTTGGGGCAGGAACTCTTCTAGTTCTCTTTGTACTGAAACTGATCTTTCCTGGCTCTTATAGGCTCTCTCAGAATACAAATAATAATTCTTATATTTCTGGAATAATTCAGAGATATTTATTACATAATACAGACTACGCATTGGAACGAATGGGATGTACAACATTATTGTAGCAGCTGGATACTTACAGATAATCAGAAAAAAAAAGTTCAAGAAAATATAGTTTGCATTCCCATAGTGCCTGGGAATCTTAGTCATGGACCAGGATCCCATTGTGCTGTACAACCGCAGAACAAAAAGATGGTCCCTGCCTCAAATAAATTAAAATCTAAGTATAAAACAAGGGACAACAGATAAATACAGACGGATAGGGGAGTACAAGGAAACAATGAGACAATATTGGTCACCAGGATATGCAGTGGTCTCAGCACACCAGTGGCCTAATCATTGTCATGTTTTTGCAGGCATCATGGAAAACAAGAGTTTTAAGGAGGATTTTAAAAGAGAATAATAAGGTAACGTTGCAGATGTTTATGGGAGCTCCTCATGATCATGAGGGGCAGCATGGGAGAAACCATGAAGGTGCTTATTTGAACATTTTAAAAGTGGGCAATGGAGCTGGCATCAAGGGCCAATCAGAGGCAGGAATCAACATCTTGATATTGAATGAGAGATGATAGGTAGGGTTGATTTAGACTATAAATGGCCTTGAAAATGAAGACGAGTATGTTATATTTGCTGAAATAGAGGCAGGGAAGCCAGTGGTGGGATGGCATGGTCAAAGCAAAAGTCTGGGGAAACGATCTTGGTAGAAGCATTCTGAATGGATATGAGCAGGGCAAGATTGCATTTGTCAAGGCCGGAGAAAAGGATGTTGCACTAATTGAGATGATGAAAGCCTGGATATGAATTTTAGCTGGGTGGAGGGGTAGGACAGGGCATATCTTACAGGGTTAGGTAGAGAGAACAGTCAAGCTTTATATATAATCTGGAATTAAAGATCAAGATAAAGAGGTGTGAGTCAGAGATGAGGCCCTTATGGGCCTGAGTGACTTGCGGGATGGTGATTGAGAAAGGAGGTAGTAGGGAAAGTTGGGAAGGGAGGAAGTTAACCATGGTCGGTTTTAACCATGTTGAGCTTGAGCTGATGGCTAGACATTCACAAGGTGATGTCAGAGAGATGGCCTGAAATTTTAGATGGACAGAAGGAGAAAGATCTGGAGTAGAAAGGTAGATCTGTGGGTCATCAGTATAGAGAGGGTTTGAATAGTTTCTTTCCAGAGATCTGTGAGGGGTACAGCAGCTTTTGCTGTGAAATATCCATCCCTGCTCAATGTAATAACAGGAACTATTGCTTAAAGTTATGCATATGCTGAAATGTTTTGCTGGATAAGGGATAAGTGCATACTGTCGTACATTAAGTGGGACTTAAATGATGCATAAATCTTGTGCTGACCCTATGAGTAGGCTGAGTTTCATGCAAAAGAACATTGCTATCCTGTGTGGATGTAAGCTTTTATAAGAGGATTTTAAATGCCCTTAGGAACTATTGAAAATGTAAGCAGAAAACAAGAAATTGCTCAGTGATCTGGTTTAGAGTGAAGATTTAACCAGCATGAGATGAGTTTGGCAGAAAGACAACCTGTGGCTCTATAAAACCCTTTTTTTCCCAATTGCTTTTTATGATTCTATTCAGCACTAGGACAGAAACTGCCTTCAGTGCAATGAATAAGACAAGTATGATATACTAGCAGGCACAGTCTGCTAGATCTCAGGATAATTGGCATTAGGTTGGTGCATAAGAAGGCGCTATAATAAATAAGAAAAATCACATATCTGGTGTCCATATTAGACTCAAATGATATGTCAGGAATCTTGGAGCTATGGAATATTTTCTCCCACTTTCTTCCAAAACCCTCTGCCCCTCTTCTATGCACTTCTATGTTGGCAGTTTTTGTGATTTGATTATTTCAGTATGCATCTTAAGAGATTTGATTGTATCATAATATTTTATGTTTTAGTTAATACCTCAGCTCCTGGAGACCAGTAATTATATGAGAATCTCAGCTTTCATTTAGAAAAATAAAAGCCCTGAAAACTGTAGAGAAAAGCTTGAAAATGTGACCAAAGTTCATCCTAAAGACTCAGAAAACTGAGGACAAATAAAAAGAACCCCATATGATGCCTGCTCCAAGTGCCATTAAAATCAATGGAAAGACTTCTCCACTGACTTCAGTAAGAATTGAATCATCCTATAAACATCAGTGATCATGAAGGAAGCAAACAGTCTCAATTTTGCACATGCAAGGGGTATTTCTGGGGAAACTGGGACTGACCAGAAACTACTTTAAGTGCATAAAGTTTTCTTTGCTGAACTGTTAAGGTGCATACTGAAATAATTAACAGTGTTCCCATTTCAATGGTCATCCTTAGTCTTTGGACTTAACCCCACATTTATGTGAATAGGAGCAGGTCATAGGAGATATTGTTTCAGGTGGTGTGTAGATAAAGGCATTTCTTACACGCTGTTCATATTTTGAAGGTTATCTGTGGCACCATAATAGCTAGAGTATTTTTGCTGTTGCTGTTTTAGGAATGCTTAGATTTTTTCTTTTGAGGCTAGCTTAGATCAGAAAGCACAATTATACTGTAATTTCAAATAAAAGAGCAATTAGGCAGCCATTTCCATATTCACAGGACCATGAATATAAAATACCATATCTTGATAGATCATTATTTTTTGCCCCATTGCTTAATATTTTGAATTTTTGAAGTAAGAATTCTTTAATCCTGATACCTAGAAGACTGAAAAGGTTAGAGAAATGTAAAAGAAATGAAATCTAGATAATTCAGAACTTCTTCCCTGCTCTGTCTCCCCATCTCTGCCTTTGAGTCTTCCATGAACACTTTCAGGACAATTCTACTTATTTAGGCATTATCAGTTTGATAGATACAGTATCCAAGTAGCTGGGCTGGGCTGATATAAAAGAAAGATGAGGGGAAATGATCCTGCTTTTAGGCCACAGAGCATCTGTGGAGCTTTTCCCAAAAGGCTACTTCAGTACAACGCCCGCAGTGGCTGTGGGGAAGTGGCCTCCATGCCACCTCCATGCCACACAGGACTAACAACTGCTGTAATGTCCATGCAACACAAAATTTGCGCCAAAAGGATAGGACAGCACAAGGCCCTGCCAATTGTGAAGGCTTAACTGGTGCATAGCCTTTGAACTACCAAGTGGGAGGGGAGTGACTTTCACTCCAATTGTGAAGGAGGGAGGGCGTGCAGCACACTATGTTAATACAACTGGACGGCTGAGACTCTAATAACAAGAAATTCAGGTAATCCAAAGTAATGGTTCTTACAGTACAGTGAATGCAAATCTATTACGTTATGTTTTTTCCTGTTACTGTATATAACTACTCTGCATGTATGGAAATAAACAATTAAGACACCTAAACCACATTAACTCTGCCCTAATATTAAAAGTAAAACCAGACATCTTCATCCATCTGTAACAAACAGTTTCAATTCATCAGTGACCTCATAAATTATAACGCTTCTGTCCTAATTGTACAATGGCTGTGGAAACCCCAGCCTTTGTGAAGATTTGTGTAGCTGCATTATCCACCGGAAGATACATACTTTATAAAATTCTGATTTGGGCATTGGGGATGAGTGGGCCACTTAACTCTGTCACATTTGTCTTGGTCAGCTCTTCTCTCCCTGTCACCCTCTTGCCAACAACTGCCTCGCTTCATGCTTTCTTATCCACAGGCTGCCTTTATTATCTTTGTTCCACCCTGCAACTCTTTTAACATCATGGAAACAGGGATTTTGTGTGTCTCTCTCAGTGGTAAGGTCCCAGTTGTGTACCACAGGGAGTGAGACACATATTTGATATAATCAAAAAAACCGTGGCACTTCCCAAGGGTAATCAGGGGGCACTTTGCTACCACCAGCCCTTAGCATGACAGAGCCTTGTCTGTACCGGCCAGGGATCAGCTCCCTCACAACCCCAGCCACAGGCATCACAAGTATTCCCCCTTCAGCCTGCAATCTCTGTTGTCCTGCTGCAAGCAAGTGGTAGGCACACACCAACCACTGAACCCTCCAAAAGTCCCCCTGGCGTACCCAGCCCCTGATCCCCTGAACACTCTCAGAACTCAGAGTTTCTCTGCTCCCAAAGCAATAGTTCACATCAGTTTACTAATTTTACCTCAGGGTCATCACTCTGCTTAACACACAGCACTTACATTTATTCTTGTTTTCCCTATAAATATATCTATTATCAACAGAAATTCAAATGATAGTAAGAATATTGGATACAAATGCTATATAATAAAATCATAGCACACTTGCTAGAGCCAAAACTTAACTCACAAGACATTCCCCTGTCTCCTATAGGGTAACTTACCATAAGTCCTTTCCCCATGATTTTCAACCAGAATGACTGAGGCTCCCTTTTGATAAGATCAAGGCAGCTTATCTTCACGGACTGAAGGATGAAACCTCATCCCCTCTGCACTTCTTTTATGCAGTTGCAGAATATGTTCCTTACCCCCGGAGGTCCTGTCTTAGCTTCGTGTTCCTTTGTCTTTGTAAATGCTTGGTCCTGCACCTATCCCAGGCAGCAAACATAGCCTGTCTCCAGGTACATCCATTTTTATTCTAATTGAGTTGTCCAGTAGGCATACAATTCACAGCAGTTTGCTAGAGAGATAACTGTTTACAATTTCCTGCTTACCTAGAATCTGTTTTCCACCTTCCGATGACATGTCTTAACTTCCATAATTTTCAGTATATATACATAACTCCTTACACATTATCTGCACATACATTTCAAAATGATTATGACAACTAGTGTGACACATACTTTCAGTAGAGACCTTATATTCAGTAGAGACCTTACATGACCCCTTCTAGTGAACCCAAGGGATCACTGTAACCACTCTCCACCCCTCTGACCTCTGTCAGTGAGCACCAAGTGGTTTCTGGGTCACAAAGACCCACTCTGCCATTCAAAATATGGTTTTGGATAATCACTGTCCTCAGTTATACTCTTAATCATGAAGCACATGGCTGTGAAGAGGCTTATGATGGGATATATATTCCTGTTTGACCTCTAACAGTGGAAGGCTAATCATTTTAAAATTTCATACAGGTAACTTTCATGTCCTATCAATTTTATATGTAGCTGTAGACACTTAAACATTTTTAATACGAAGTCTTTGAATTTGTACTTTGGCTGAAATTTGTCTTTGGCAGTCCAGGCTTTCACCGTTGATTGATATATTTTTAAAATTGTTGAGTATTTATAGAAAGTTTGGTAAAGAGGTGTATCCTGGAATATTTAGGTATTATTCTTCATAGCTGAACGTTTGTGCAATGATGGTTGTGGACAGAGAAAGTACATGTCTGTGGTAGAAACATTTTGTGTTGCTTATGTATAGAAGCTGGCATACAATTTATGTGCAGCGGCAGATGGAGAAAATCATCTTAATTAGTATCTGCACTTCTGACTCGCCATCTCCCTAATTCCTTCTCTTGCCCAGTCTCCTCCTGCCACTTACGCACTGAAGTCTAGGAAATTAATTTACCATACTTTGTGAAGCACTGACATATTCAATATCTGACACAAACCCACAAAGATGACGAAATGAAAAACCACTTAGCAGTACATACCTCCTACTCTTCCACCCACAGGCACACACTTTCCCATTATCACAACTACCATACATCACAGGCCACTCACCACAATCTGAACCCTGCTTTCCTATGGATGCCAGGCATCCATCACTGCCTGTATCAAAGTACCTCCTTCCAACACTCCAAACTACTACATCAACAATCCACCACAAACAGTTTTCTTGTTAGCATATGTGCTATGTGCCTCTGGTGTTACGTGACCAGGATTCATCACCAAATTTGGTCCACTGATGGGAACATTAGCTTCCCTGGCCTGGGCAGGTTACTTACGAGGGGTGTGGGGGGGAAACATGAACACTGATCCATGTCCCCCGCTCCCACATAGTGTTGAGGGGAAAGCAGTTTGATAAAAGGATGTATAGAGAAAGCCGAGTTAAGAGGAAGGCTGGTCCAGGGGTGAGAGAGCTACCCTGGAACTTAGAAAAACAGCATTCAATTCCTTGTTTTGCTAAGACTTCCTGCATGAACTTAGCCTGTCTGCGCCTTGGTTCTCCACCTTCCCTATTTCACAGGGGTTGTTGAGGATGAATAAATTAGAGATTGTGAGGTGCTCAAATATTATGGTGAATGGGGGCCATATAAGTACCATAGGTAGTAGCATTAATTTATTCAAAATTTTTATATATATTAATAATCTAGATCTGAAAGCACTAAAATTTTTATCCACTGATTTCACAGGCTATCCTGAATAAGTAAAGCAGGGGCATTTGCAGATGTTTTAATTCATGACGGCAATTATGTATAGTTTATATGGTTTGTAATTAAAAAGGGTGGCAACATAGTTAATTAAACATAAAGGCTTATTAAAAAGAGAACAGACTCTAGTTGAGCAATTATAGTTTCTTCAAAGATTACATTTTGGCCTTTAAGAAAAGAATAAGTGCAAAGTCAACCTGAACTAAATAAATATTCGGTTCATCACATTCAAAGTGCCCTTGATGAATGAAAGAGTATGCACAAGTTAAAGATCCCATGTGGCACCCACTGCAGCAAGGCTAATATAGTCGTGACCAGTCTTACTTGCAGACATCACCACTGTTTTAAATAGCCTGCAAATTTACAATGGCAAAGGCTGCAATATTGGCCTGTTACAGTCATTTCACTAAGGGTGTAACTTTTTTTTAAGTGGCTTTGGATATTTTGTTCACTTTCTTTAAAAAGGACTGCAGATATCTAATTTTGTTACTGGTGCTTAAAACCTCAGGAAAGAAAATACATTAAAATCCCCAACTATAATCTTCTCTAGTTCTTACACAAAGCTTGCATTTTCCCTCACAGAGGAGTGTTAGTTTAGGAACATGCTTCTGTTTCTTACCAAGTAAGCAACAGCAGATGAAAATCAAATAGATCTCAAAAGGGCAGCTAATAATATCTACATGTTGATTTACATATAGAAAGAATGACATGGACAGAGGAGAAACAGCAGGAAAGCCTTCAGATTAAAGTATATGCATAACTCATTGTATGAGACCAAAGTACAGACCATTAAATAGTTACTGGATCCCATTTAGATATAAGAAGAATATTCAAAGGTACAATTAAACATTTCATTTTCAGAGAGACTCAATTGTGACTAAAATATACGGTGTTGAAGCAAATTAATTTTTCTAACCCTCTGTTTTAATTGGAGCTACTTGTTATATCTCATGATTCAGAGGAATACATGTCTGACAGCACTGAGAGCTATAAACAGTGAACAGCTATTGCTGCATTTTATTTCTAAATAAAATGTCATGAGGGTGAAGTGTAAGAGAAATGAAGCAGCAACAGAGGAGGGAAGGCCATCACAATATTCACCAGAATGCTAGACCTAGTTAATATTTAGGTATTGAATTAGAATATCTGCAAAATGGAGTAGTAATGGCATAGTAGTGGTGTATTTTGGAAAATTCCCATTCAGTAAGAAACATTCCTTTTAATTCTATTATAGAACACATAAGATTTAGCGATATTCACAGATAGATCTAGCTTTCTTTTGTCTGTATCACTCTGAAAGGTGAATGTATTGTTTAGTTTGCATGAGCTAATTCAAATGTCCTAAAAAAATTTTACACTATAAAACCTGAGTCTGGATGGGACAGTAATAAGATGATATTGTTTTAATTACTGACTAAGCAGTACAAAGGTGCTTATAACACATATTTAGACCACATTTTCATGTTTAGTCCATGCTTCTTCCTCCCTCAATCAGAGATAGTTATTAACTTCTTGAAGTGCAACCAGCCTGTGAGTTCTGTACAATTCCAGCTTGTGAAAGCGTGGGTGAAATGCTTCATAGAATACATGTGGGAGCTGCAGCAACAATAAGCCACTATAAAAGCCAAATGAAAAAATGAACAAACAGGCTTTGGGTTAAATGCTGTACAGTCTTAATATAGCAATCGGAGAGCATATCTTATACACCACTGTCTCATAAGTGCTTGAGAACAAAATGAAAATGGTTTTGTTAAAATGTCATTGCTAGGATGTCAAGTAAGAGGATTTCACAAGCTGAATACTCAGAGGAGAACTGGAGTGTAGCCCTAGAATACACAGTCCGGCATTTGAAGACCATAAAAGCTAGAGCATGGATAGGCTGCTTACAGAGCAAGGAGAACCTTAAAAGGCTAAATTAATTAGGTGCGTGTTGAAGCCTAAATCTTAACTCATTTAGTAACTGGGCTTCAAAAATTAGAATTTAACCCAATCTAACTTATCATTTCCATTCTTCCATTTCATTCCATTATTAGCAGACAAAAATAAAGTGGGGGTCCTGGCTTTCTCCAGAGAGATTTAATTAGAAAAGAGACTGAAGGATATGTCACAGTTAGATTGAGCTATCCAAGAGTAAAAAGGGAACACCTTTTCAAAGTGAAGATTATTTCAAGATCCATCCTATTATTCTAGTGTACACATTCTTTCTTTATCTGCCCAGGAGTAACTCTAGGCAAACTTTGACAAAAGTATACCTCCTGCTGCAAATAGGTCAATGGATTTTGCTCATAACAAAAAAGGGGGTGGGAAAGAAGAACATGTTCTTTGGGGACATGTAATTATTTTCAGGTCTTTTGTCTGGTCTTCAAAGTCAGCCTTATGTTATTGTTGTGAAAGGAAGGAAATAAAATAAGAGCTCAGTGCAAAATGTTAGAAGGTATTTGTATGTGGATTTTTTGTGTGTGTGCTGCAAAATGATGCCAATTGATGTAAGCAAATAAAGTTGCAAGCAAATAAAAAAATAGTTCAAAAATGTTCAGTTAGCTCTTTACATATGTTGATTCTTTACTATAGCAGAGAGGATTAGATAGCTCTGGGGATTGATAAAAGGGCAGAGATGTTTAAATCGTAGATAAAAAAAAGTTTCACAAAATATGTTTTCCAATTAATATGGAGTTAAGTGCATTTTTGTGCTATTTGTGAGATTTTTGGATAACTGCCAGATTTTCATCAAAATGTTCGTGAATACAAAAATGTTTCATAAATATGAGTACAAATTATTATTCTCCAGTTTTAAAATTTCTCAGACATATAATCAGGAAGCAGGAGAAAAAAACAACAAAAATATGCACCTTAGATGGCCAACCACACAACAAAAACAATGAATAATGATTAGTCAAAGTGAGAAATCCATGAACAACCCATTGCAAATAGGAAATAAACTCCCAGCAAAACCATCCATCTCTCTCTTTTTTTCCAAATTCCAAAGAGATGTAGTCTTCTTGCAGATCTTGCCACACTGACTGATCTCTAGCTAGGTCCTAAAGATGGTATGGCAGCACCTTCATTTTGCCAAAGATGGACAACCTTATCACACCACCAAAGCTTTAGGTGTCCATGTTGTTAGTACCTGTTAGTAAATAGTAACGCTTTTAGTTCTTTCTTTCTGTATATTTGATTCATTTATATATAAACTATTTTTAGAATCATTATGATATTAATAAAAAGTATATCTGAATTCTAAGGCCCAGAACACTGCTGTATTATGCACCTTCATGTCTATACACACACACACACACACACACATAACTATATCTATATCTATATCTATATCTGTATCTATATCTATATCTTACATAAGCTTATATGGACTTGGGAAACTAATAAGGGATGATTGTTACCACAGATGTTTTCTGTTGAGAAATCAATAGGGAAGAATGATTATGGAGTAAGAAGGACCCACTGAGAGAGACTATCTTCACAAATTGTTCTTCTTGGAGTTCAGTGGGATTTTAAAGGTCCCCTCAAGAATGCAGCACCTTCTTCCTTACCCATGGGAAAGACCTTTAAAAACTGCCTTAAATAATCCAAAACAAGAGCCGCTGTTCAAATGAGACTTGGCTGGCTCTGGCTCCAGCCCCACTATTGAAGCATTGTTGAAACTGCAGGCTGAGTTATACCCAGTACAATCCCACTGAGCCATGTGTGGCAACCAGGTGTGTAAATCAGGGCCGAAAAAAAGACTGGTGCCTGAATATAACTCCTTTTCTTATTAAGCTGCACATCCCAAGCACCTCTTTACTTTTCAGGATAAAGGCAAATGCTCTATTTTAGGGAGAATGAAAGGCCATTTGGGAGTTGATGGCCCAGAGCAGTGGCAGGCAAGGGCTGGACTCAGCCATTAGTATTAGCTATTTCTTTTTTGCCAGTCAAATGGATTTTGGGTCATGGCTGACATCCCAGTCATTATGTAAAACTCTTCCCTGTGGCCTTTTGACATACACACAGAGGTATCTCCCTGCCAAGTCCCTATCCTAGGAGGGGAGGGGAGCAGGAAGTCTGCAGGGTGATCTCCCACCTCCATGCAGCCAGTGGCCTATGCTTGCCACTGCCACGCTGGAGCCTCCACATTTATTTATTGACAAAATTTGCAGAATTTTAAAATATTGTGCACAGAATTTTATTTTTGGTGCTGAATTCCCTCAGGAATATGGGATGCTGGGCTGTTGGAGGGGGGCTCTGAGCAGTGGGGAGTGGGGGCCTGTGGGTGGGAGATCGCTTGGCATAGAGATCTGTGGTAGAGATCGCTAGGTGATGGGCCACTGGTCATGGGGGTTTCTGAGCATAAGGGGGTGAGAGGTGATGGGCAGGGGGGCGGTGTTGCGGGGCACACTGGCAGAGCAGGACTGGGGTTGGGAGCACAGGTGGGAGGGAAGTGCAGGGGTTAGGGGTGAGGGTGGCACTGTGGAGAGGTTAGGGGTGAAGGCAGAACAATTAAACTGTTTTTTTAATAAAATGCATGTGGCAAGTTTTCCAATACTATAAGCTTATGTTTGTGTTGCTAACAGCAAGTCGGACATCGGGGCACCTCATTAATAATACTGCGTAGGGCCCCATAAATCCTAAGGATGGCCCTGACTAACCTACACGAGAAAGACACTCCCAACATTAGTAAGGGGAGGAAATACAAATAAGGAAGAGGGGTTAAACCCCTCCTGAAAATGTATTAGACATAGTGGCCTCAGCGTAACATATTATAAAAGTTGCATCCCAGCCTGTGCACAGTGGGAGAGAGATATAGCCCTTGGGAGGTGCCAGAAGGATGGCCACTGGCGATGAAGTGGAAGGTGATGGTGATGAAGAAGATGATGGCTAACATTTCAGGTTGTTCATCGAGGTATGCTGTGAGTATATGGATGTTCAGATGTATATTCTGTAGTATCTCTATCTACCTTACTGAGTTAGAGTGTTTGTGACTTTGCTAAATGTATTAATAAACTATTTGTAAATATAGAAGAGTTCCTATAATATGAGTGTTGCAACTATGCACATCAGGTTTCCCAACTATATCATAATTTAAATAATACTGGGCCTGATCTTGGGACAGGAACCTGTCAACCCTCAAAGTGACAAGTGGGAATTCTTAAGTAATCAATATAATTAAGACATAATATATAGATAATCAATATAATTAAGACATAATATATAGACACTGATGAAGTCATTTAAAGTGACTATAGCCATACAAATAATTCAGTATTATGGGGAGCAACACTATTATGGGAGAAGAGTTATTTAAGTGAAGCACCAAGGTTGACACAAGAATAAATGGATATAACCTGGCCATCAAGAAGTGTAGACTTGAAACTAGATGGAGTGGAGTGAAGTTCTGGAACAGTCTTCCAAGGGCAGCAGTGGGGGTAAAAAAACCTAACTGCCTTCAGAACTGACCTTGATAAGTTTATGGGGGGAGGTTGTGGTATGATGAGACTGCATACAATGGCATGTGGACCCTCTGCGATTGCTGTGATGGGTTGTTACCCCCGGGGTGCAACCTGGAAGCCATTGGAACTGCTGTGCCCCCAAACCATTCAGCTGGGTTGGCCTCTTCCCCTGATCTTCTGGTGACTCATAGCCAGCTCCATGGGGGACTATTATCACCCAACACGACAGCACATGGTGCCACATATCCAACTGAGTCACCTGAGTGCTTTACCTAAGCCACTCATGGACCAACAATAGAGGCATCAGCCACTTTACCAGCTCCTCAGCCTTGCACCCCTACTGGAGTATAAACCCAGAATTATACTGTCTTGCACTGCACAGGGGGTCTTTACCATGCATGCTCATTAAATAGTCCGCTCCCACCTCATTGCGGGGAAGATATTCACAAGCCTTTGTTAACAGAGCTAATATTCCCTAACACTTCATTCAAAAACACACTAGTTAAATAAAACATAAAACAGGTCTATTAACTACAGAAAGATAGATGTTAAGTGATTATAAGTGATAACAAGCAGATCAAAGCAGGTTGCTTAGGCAATTAAACAAAATCACAATCTCAGTCTCATACAAACTAGATAGGATTTGAATCAGCAATATCTCACCCTGACTGATGATACAAGCAGGTTTTAGCTTCCTTACACAGGCAGGGCTTTCTTCTTTCCCCACCTGGGACCCCCTTCCCTGTTCACTCTTTGTTCCTCTGGTGTTTCCAGATGTTGTCTTGGAGGGGAGTGAGTCCTAGTCATGATGTCACTTCCCCCTTATATATTTTTTTCCATATGGCAGGAACCCCTTTGTTCCATGCCAGGTTCCCAGCCCACTTTGTGGAAAAGTTCAGGTACCAAAATGGAGTTCAATATCATGTGGTCTGGTCACATGCCCTTGCATGCCATGCTGAGTCATAGCAGCCATTATTCATAGGCTCCCAGAAATGTTCCCAGTTGAGGACAAGCCTTTTCCATGGTCCATTGTCTTTGTTGATGGGCCATTAGCACTGTCTAACTTCTTCATCATTGTACCTGAAAGGCTAGTTGTTCATCTCTTACAGAAGTGAATGGGTGAGGTTCTATGTCCTGTAATGTATAGGAAGTCAGAATAGACAACCAGAATGGTCCCTTCTGGCCTTAAAATCTATGAGTCTATATCTTCTCTCTGAGAGCACTTCATGCATTTAAGTCAATACATAACGTCTGGGTTTATAAACCTTGGTGACAAGCACAACATAATTAATTATATTTGTCAATATACATATAATACTGTATTAATAACACTTACTAATGAGGAAAAACACTGTAACTCCTCCTCCCAAAAATATCAATAAAAAAGGATCAATTATTTTATACACTGGGAAAGGAGAAAATATAGCAGCTTTATTTATGATGTTCAGGATTATCATGACCATACATTAAAGTGACACTAGCATTTATTCCAGGCTGGAACATTCTATTCATTTGTTGTTGTCATCATTATCATTATTATTTATTATTATGTCATATTTCCATTACAAATTTGAACTGAGGCTATATTAATAAGGATTGGCTCGGTTTGTGATGTTCCCTGTTGTCCTTTTTCTTTGAATTTACTAGCTATGGAAAAGCTAAGTTCTCCCTCTCTGTTTATTAGTTTTCCACTCCTGAATGTCTTCATCCATCTTCTGTTTTCTATTATGTTCTTTTTTCATTAGGTAGGTTACTCACCTGTTTACCAAGAGTCCTGCTTGCTACTTCCTGACTTCTGTCACTTACATGGTTTCTTCTTATCTCTCATTTAGATTGTCTTCATAGGTTTGTAATCTGTATTCTTCACTTTGTCTGCTGTCTGACCTTTCTAGCAGTTTGTTTTGTTTCCAATGTGCATGATGGCCAGGCCACTCAAAAGTTTTATTTGCTTGGAGTTGAAAGCTCACAGTTTGGAAAGCTTCTCCGAGCACAAAACAAAGTCAGTCTGAGTCTGATTTTTTTTACTGCCTTTTGTTTAATTTCCTTAAATTCTTTCTTAAAAGAGATATTTTATTAATTATTTTCTATCAAGCAGCCTACCTCCGCCATTTATATTTTAAGACAACCAGAATGCACATTTGAACGAAAAATTGTTAGTGAAAGGTAAACCTCAACAGTGTCCAAAGTTCAGTCCATAAGATGCTTTTCTGAATCTCTTGATCAGGAAATTGGACTAGACCCCTCCTGAGATTAGAATGTCTCATAAGGTTTCCATTACTTACTATCATGGGCTTGACCAGAAATACTACAAAAATAGCCACTTTCATGGTACCATAGCCCTCCATTTACAATCCTGGGCCAAAAGAACAGAAGCACACAACACTGACCAAAAAGAGTTGTCCAAACGTGTTTAGATTTGATATACAAACTGTAAATTGTCACTCACTTTTGACATGAAAAAGGCAAAATCTGGTGGTTTCAGAAAAGATTTGTTTTCTTTTTTTTTTTGAAGGGGGGGGGGAGGGCTCATCCCAAAAGCCACAATCAAGGTATGTGAAACAGCACAAGCAGCTTCACACCTGATGCCTACACTTTTTAAAATACATAACAAGTACCACAGCCCAGAATTCTCTCCTACATGCTGGTCACAAAACATATATTTTCCATGCATAACGTCTCCTTTTATTGTATACAGACGCTGGAGATGCTATGTCTTCTCTTGTGCTACCTTGGATCACACGAGCCATAATTTGCCCTTCAGCTTCCACTGTTCATCAAAGAATGAACTCTAGTCTTTTTAGGAAAGCATTCAAGCTCCTGTAGGGGTATATGTTGGTTACTGTAACTGACCCAGATTCTCCCTTGGATATAAATTATTAGCCACCCCCGGTTAGAAATTACATAAACTGGGATTAATAATAAACAAAATAAGTGTATTAAATACAAAAGGTAATTTTTACGTGGTTAAAGGGATAGCAAACAAAACAAAGCAGATTACCTTAGTAAATAAACAAAAACTGCAAACTGAGTTTAACACACTAGATAGGTAGGATATGAATTAGCAAATTCTCACCCTGAGTAATAAACAGGCTGACAGATTCTTAAAGCATAAGTTGCCTTGGCTTTCCCAGGTTTTCTTACACAGGCTAAAAATCCTTCCAGCCTGGGACCATCACTTCTCAAGTTCAGTCTTTGTTCCTCAGGTGTTTTCAAGTGTGTTTTTGTACTGAGAGTGAGGACCCTTCATGTTGTCATTGTCCCTCTTTTATATCTTCCCCCACCCCACTTGCTGGAAAGCATTTTTGCTGTGACCTGGGTCAAACAGTTCCCATTGTGTAGAGCTATCTCTGAGGGGTTTCTATTGTGCACAGTTCCTGGGGTAATCCTTATGCTTGTGTGCATTTCTTCAATAAGCCACTAACATTGTTTGGCCTCATCCAACGTAGCACATTTGAAATACAGAGACATGGTCAATATTCCAAACTTCAGATACAAAAATTATATGTGCATTCAAATTGGATAAACACATTCAGTAAATTATAACCTTTCTAATGATATCTTACAAGACCCATCTTGCATAAAGTATATCTTAGTTATACCATATTCATATCAAAACCATATTTCTATGAATAATATGGATAGAATTGAAAGGGACAAAGAAGATCCATTAGTACTTAAGAGCCTATGCATTATTGTACCATAAATCAATAGAATTGAGAGATGTAGTGTCGGAAGATGGGGATGTACAAGGAGGCTATTTTGATTTTACTAATCCTTTCTTGTTCATAGAGACTCCCTAAATTTAGAACAGGTGACCCAAAATCTGTGCTTAGTTCCAGATGTGTAACCCCATGGAAATAACTTCTTATTGACCGAAAGTCAATTAGGTAAACTGGTCTGGACAGCTAGACTCTCAGAAGCAGTCATCCAGAGACCTTTTCAGAAAATATTCAAAATACATTTCCTTTTATACCTGGCAATGGCTTTGAGAGTACCTTGCTGCTAAAAGCTTCCACACCTAGTGCTGAATCCTCCAGAGTACCTTAACTATGCAGTAGTACCTATATGTTAAAGTGTGCAGAGCCTGCTTTCAGGGGCAGACTGACCCAGGCTGAAAGCATTCTAGCCTGTTTGGTAAACATCTTGTGTCTTTGCCTGGTTGGAAGGACTGGTGACCAACTCAAGGTAACTGTCAGGGCTAGAAACTAATGCTCTACAAAATTAGAAAAGCCAGGACTCCCCCTGTGCACGGTAAAAGTGTCTAGAAATATTAGATAAGCTTTACAAATGTAGTAAATAATAAGAGATAGGAAGAGATTAAAATTCAAAATCAGATTTTGAATTTCTTTCTCCTATTCCCCCAACATCCAGGGATGTTTAGATACAGGATCTTGATCCAAGCTGACTGATAGAAATGGTTCATCTGGCTACAGATAGACAAAATGTTTTCCTGCTGTAAAGGATAGACCTCCATATTCATGTAAAAATGGTTACTAATAAAATTATTATAATTTGTTGAAGTTATTACAATCTTGACTGCAACGTAACTGAATTTTAAAAAATACCCAGAATTATTTTTGTGCCTGGAGAATACAATAACATATGCATATATTTTGGTTCCTTATTTTATTAAGTGAAATGTCAGCCTAATTGAAAGAAATTCCAGGAAGCTTCTGCTTTCTGTCAACAGGGACAATCCATTGACAGGGAAGATAGGAACTCTTTGACCATAAAACCATGTTTATTACACCCAAGTGTGTTTACACAGGTTTTAAATGCAAAGTTTAGAACTTCCATATTTATTTAATTTGTATACCATTTCCTTGCATACTGTGTTTTGAAAGATGTTTTTAATTGTTCGTTATCATACTTGTGTGCCTAGAATATTTGATGGAAGCCTTTAATTGCAAGTTGTAAGTGCTATAAATGTCAGGTCATAAATCCTGAGAAACATTGGTTCCAAAGAAAAGAGCCACAATGGTTTTCTCAGAACAAGACACCAGTCTAGCATGGAGATAATACTCTTAAGAACACAAAATTTGTAAGGTATTTATGTTTTAGAAAGAGTCCTGACTTTAATAAAATGTAAGGATTTTCTGTTTACAAGCAAAAAGGGATCATTACTGGAGGCATGAAAATAAGCTATAAAAGTGGACTTTCCTTTACCCCCTCTTCACAAGAAAAAGCCTCTAATTCAAACCTATTCAAAAGGCGAGTAAGAATTATAGAATTATTGTTGGGAAAAGGTTTGTTGAATATTTTTCTTTCTTTAATGTTCCCACTTAAAGGTGAACACCTTGGTTGTCACTGAAATACTTGAAATGATAAGGCTCCTTTCAGAAGTATATTTGCAAATATTGTATCTAAAGTTTCTAATGTAATAACTCTCTCGTATCATTGTTCTGTAAATGGTAAGATGCTTTATGTACCAACATGAAATCTAATGATCTCGATAGACCGGTTACTAATATAAAAACCCATTTGAGTGTAGAATATTTATATTAATTGGGTAATTAATTAGTCATCTGGCAATGCTTAAGCAACTTCTTCCCAAACTGAGAAAGGAAAGCCACCTCTCCAAAAACTGTTAAGAAGAAAGGAGAACTTATTTAATGACTATTCAAGTACAAAGATTCTCTTTAAGAATTAATTAGGTTTTAAAAGACTATTTTGAGAACTGGAAAACTTTTATAACTGAAATAGGGATGTTTGGACTTCTTTGAAACCATTTCAACTTCTGTTAAACACTGATGGAACTGAAGGAATATCTCAGAAAATGGACCAAATAAGAGTTAAAACTTTAACTTTAAAGCTGTTCCGAGAATTTTCCACCACAAAGAACAAAGGCAAAGGTATGCTGCATGTTCATTAAACACATTACATATTTATGGGATGAAACTGTTATTTAGGCAAGCCCAAAAAGTCACTGAGCCAGTGAAAGAATAACAGCAACTAATTTTGAATCTACACAAATTTCTGAAAGAAGTACATTTTCCTTCTTCCATGAAATTAGAGGAAAGAGAGGGTTATATAAAGTCTCTATGTTTATTTAAAAATAAAAAAGCAATACAGCAGCACTCTGCTCCCACCCCTCAACTTAACAGCACTCATCACAGCTCATCCTGTTTATTTCACCTCTGCGAGCAAACAACAGCTAAGAAGAAAACAGCCACTGAGCTGCCGCATCAAGAAGAACCTGATTCTTCCATATACATCCTTTTGAAATCTCCACTAAGTAGCAGCTGTGTTTTCTACTGAGGTTTGAACAGTTCAAAATATCTGGGAGTTTTTAAGGCAAACTTTGCTGCCTGGTCCCAGTTCAGGAAGCACTTTTGTTCTTTGCTGAAGATTGAAGTTTTGATGCTGCCTTTTTTTTCTTCAAAATTCCTTCAGGTTGGTCCACTTAGGTTTCAGTTTTCTGAGTACCAGGGGTAGAGGAGTCATTAGTCTTTTACTTATCAGAAGTTCTGCTAGAGTTAGTTCAGACACAAGCAGTATTGTCAGGAGTGCCTTATATGGGTCCACTGATGTTTACAGAAGTCTTTTCAAAGTCTACACTGGATTACCTTCAAGTCAGTGGCACTGCTATGGGTACCCGCATGGCCCCACAGTATGCTAACATTTTTATGGCTGACTTAGAACAACGCTTCCTCAGCTCTTGTCGCCTAACACCCCTACTCTACTTGCACTACATTGATGATATTTTCATCATTTGGACCCATGGAAAAGAAGCCCTTGAGGAATTCCACCATGATTTCAACAATTTCCATCCCACCATCAACCTCAGCCTAGACCAGTCCACACAAGCGGTCCATTTCCTAGACACTACTGTGCTAATAAGCGATGGTCACATAAACACCACCCTATACCGGAAACCTACTGACCACTATACTTACCTACATGCTTCCAGCTTCCATCCTGGACACACCACACGATCCATTGTCTACAGCCAAGCTCTAAGATACAACCACATTTGCTCCAATCCCTCAGACAGAAACAAACACCTACAAGATCTCTATCAAGCATTCTTACAACTACAATACCCACCTGCTGAAGTAAAAAAACAGATTGACAGGGCCAAAAGAGTACCCAGGAGTCACCTACTACAAGACAGGCCCAAAAAAGAAAATAACAGAACGCCACTAGCCGTCACCTTTAGCCCCCAACTAAAACCTCTCCAGCGCATCATCAAAGATCTACAACCTATCCTAAAAGATGATCCCTCACTCTCACAGATCTTGGGGGACAGACCAATCCTCGCTTACAGACAGCCCCCCAACCTGAAGCAAATACTCACCAGCAACCACACACCATACAACAAAAACACTAACCCAGGAACCTATCCTTGCAAGAAAGCCCGATGCCAACTCTGTCCACATATCGATTCAAGTGATATCATCACAGGGCCTAATCACATCCGCCACGCCATCAGGGGCTCATTCACCTGCACATCTACCAATGTGATATATGCCATCATGTGCCAGCAATGCCCCTCTGCCATGTACATTGACCAAACCGGACAGTCTCGACGCAAAAGAATAAACGGACACAAATCTGACATCAGGAATCATAACATTCAAAAACCAGTAGGAGAACACTTCAACCTCCCTAACCACTCAGTGACAGACTTGAGAGTCGCAGTGTTGTGACAGATTCACTCCAAAAACAGGCTACAAAGAGAAGCTGTTGAACTCGAATTGATATGCAAACTAGATTGCATCACCTCAGGATTAAATAGGGACTTGGAATGGCTTGGCCATTACGTTAATTGAATCTATTTCCCTTAAGTTAACGATCCTCATTCACACCTGTGCGGCCATCTTGTTTATCACTTCAAAGGTTTTTCTTCCCCTGCTGTTATGGTTCCTCTCAATTAATTAGCCTCTTAAGGTTGGTCTATGCACCTCCACCTTATCATGTTTCTCTGACTGTATAAATATCTGTCTACTGTATGTTTCATTCCATGCATCCGATGAAGTGGGTTCTAACCCACGAAAGCTTATGCTGAAATAAATTTGTTAGTCTTTAAGGTGCTACAAGTTTTTCTTTCTTATTTTTGTTTTACTGGATTACCAGTGTGATCTTCAAAATTAAAGTCCTGTGCAAACACTAGGAATGTTTCAAATGTAAATTGAGACCTATTATGTGATATGAGGACTTAAGGAACACTATTTGTGGATTACCTGTTCCTACAAACTCTGTTTAAGTATAACTAAGTCAATATCTGAAGAAGTAATCAACTACGATAATGTATGTGTGTCCTTTCCAGAAAAACGGATCTGTGTCTACCCCTCCCCCCGCCCCCGGTTCAAGGTCAGTCAGAAAACTTTGGAGACAGAAATAGGTCTGGCAATTGTTTTTGTTTGTTTCCCTTCACCTCTTGTTATATACCTCACAGCCCTCTACTAAAGTCTGAATTTGCCAACTCAGACCAGGCCACGATAGGGATTTTTGTGCTTGTGTCCTGCACTTATTTACAGGACCAGCTCTAGGATTTTTGCTGCCCCAAGCACAAAATGTTTTGGTCACCCCCCCGTTTTTTCTTGCCCCCCCTGTTTTTTCTTGCCCCCCAACCCCTGGCCCTGCCTCAACTCCACCCCTTCTCAGACCCTTCCCCAAATCCCCAGCCCCACCTCCTCCCCCGCAGGTGCTGCATTTCCCTCACCCCATTGCTTCCTCTGCCCCCCACAACTCCCTGCCCTACCTCACCTCCGCTCTGCCACCGCCGCTTGGCTTCTCCCCCTCCCTCCCAGGCTTTCAAGGCTTTCAAGCCTGGGAGGTAGGGGGAGAAGCCGAGCGGTGGCAGCACAGAGCGGAGGTGTGCTGGGGCGGCAGGGGCACATTTCTAGGGGCGGCATGGCAGGCACCAGAATGCCACCCCTACAGATGTACCATCCCAAGCACCAGCCTCTTTTGCTGGTGCCTAAAGACGGCCCTGCTTTTTTATAACTTGGTGTCCTTCATAGATTTTTTGAAAGCATCTCTTTCTGAAGTACTGTAGGGATAAGAATGAGCCATAGTTTCAGAAGCAGTCCATTGGCCATATGAAGGTCATTTAGGTCATGCTAATATGGTAGTAGAACTTTTGGAAATTGAGTTATTTTAGCATACCTTAAGATTCTGGAAAGTCTCTGGTTTTTTTATCCTTTGGTTGTTCATCTCCAGTTTGCTTAAGTTGGCTGGCAGATGCTGGAATTGTTCCCAGGACAAGGTTAATGTAGACTTTGACATATTTTTCTTAAGTCTTTTCTTTTCCCACTGGTGACTGCTTAATCGGGACTCTAGATAGTCTCGTCTACCATGAGTGCTTTCCATGGTATGTGTTAAATATTGAAAGCATCAATCATAATAGAAATCTCTGAATCCTAGCAACGCCATTAAAGGCTTGTGGCCTGCTTCTATGTTAAAATCCAAGCTGAACAGATATTCACTAAGATGTTTTCAGTCCCAAGTGACTGCTTTAGCTTCCGTTTCCACTTGGGCATACTATCTCTCAGTTTCTGTGAGGCTTCTTGATATGAATGTTACAGGTCTCTGATCTTCTGCTGTCTTTTCTGTGATCATTGCTCCTAAACAATACAAAGATGGGTCTGCTGCTACTGTTGTTGGATAATTTACTGAATATTGTGCCAAAACAGTGATGATATCAGTAGCATTTATAGGTGAGCACCTGTATAAAACATTTACGTACTGTACTTACACATGTAAGCACAAAAGTGGGAAGGTACATGCCACCGACGGACCCTCATATTACTTCTCCTGTCAATTCATATGAAATGAGAGAATAATTTTCTGGAATGAAATTTTGTAGTAAAAATGACAAAAGAAACATGAATAAAATATCTAATAGAAGAATTATTATAATTTGATAATTTTGGTAAAAATGTGGCAGACTAAAGACTAAAATAACATAGATCACCCTTCTTTGCCACATTTGATACATTTTACCTTGTGATTTTTCTTTTTAATTCAGCATTACTATCTGAAAAACCTACAGATGAACTTTATCCTACTTCTGACACTCATTACTTACATCTACTTGCAATAGGCATATTCCTTCTTGAGTGACTTCAGTCATACAAATCCTCAAAACTAGATGAAAGAGATGGCTGGTGTAGCAGCCTGGTATAGCAGTGCTCCTTACTACTTGTCTGACCGGGACACTGGAAACTGTTCTATTGTATGAGCCAAATGGTATACTTGCTATTAAAAAAAATAGCAGGCCAACAGCTGGTGAATATGGATGGGGGGGGGGCATCAGGAAGAGGACAATGGGTCAGTGGGTCCTACGGTTCCAGGTGGATTATGCTAGCCTCAGAGGCTCACTGTGACCCTCCATGTAGCCCTTCTTTCTCTAGAGGCAAGGGTCACAGCCTTCTGAGCCATTTTCATCACAAGCAAGCAAGGGAGGTGGGAAGAAGCAACCCTCCCTCGCACAGTCTCTGTTGTCTCACAGTCTCTGTGATTAATCGGGGAGAGTGAGGAAGAGGGAGGGAGCCTGGGCCCACCCTCTACTCCGGGCTCCAGCCCAGGGACCCTAATAGTAGCAGCTATTGGTAGCTGATGTTTTGAAACAGGACGAGTACAATTCCCCGGGCCACTTCCCCACAGAAACCCCCCACTTCCTCAACATCTACTTCACCCCTACCTCAGGACCTCCTTCCTTGTCCCTGATAGGGTTTGTACTGGTCAGTTTCCCCAGCAGCGCAGCTTCCTCCTACAGTTCCTAACACGCGCCACTAACTGACACTAATTCAAGTCATTGGGAGCTGCTGGCTGCTCAGCACTTTAGAAAATCACACTCCTTATGTAGTTTCCTAAACATGGGCTTAGGGTTAGGATCCTACATTTAGGCACCCATTTTAAAAAAAATCTTGGCCATAGTTGGCAAGTATTATTGTAATATTGAATGGACAGTTCACTGCCAATATTGTACACTGGTGGGTGGCTTCATCAGTCAAGGAATGGATATAAAACACCAAGCCTCAGCCTTTTCCTCATGTTTGCTGTTCAAGCATTAGAAGGAAGTGAGCCTTCCTTCACATATACGGTCCCATCACAAGCACATACCCATAAAAGCCTATACATTATACTATTTATAAGCATACTATAAAACTCCTTATTGGAAAGCTATATATTATAACACCTTGGAGCTTATTTATTATCTACTGGGCAATAACTGACTGGTAAAAATGCCAGGCAACAGTTTGATTAGACTTTTCCCACTTCAGCTGCCAGGCTGCTGCGACCTGTTAACCCTTTACAGGCTGCAGAGCCTCTTCATCTTATCGCGATTGTGATTTTTTTTTTTCATTTTTACATGCTTAAATGTAGACTACAAAAGTGCTAGAACCAGCAGGAGTCACTTAATGGAAATTGAAAATAACATCTTTTCATCTAAAGCAAGTTCATTTAAAAATAGTATAATTTTCTGAATAAAAATAAATAATGGTAAATTTTAAAAATTCAGGCACATCTCAGTATGCTAAAAAGAGAATAACTTTTTTGTTTCAGGCCAAAAAATGATGTGGGTGATTTAACAAGCAGTAAACAAAACCATATAGATTAGTTATTGTATAATTAAGCATTACTTATGTTGTGTTCCAGAGTCTGTAAAACTGGTTTTAATTGAGTAAAAGGCCCAGAAATAGCAAGTAGATGAAATAATTTATGGTAGGCAATGTTATATGAATTAATTTTGTCTCTGGGCATGCACATAAATGAGAAGAAAATAGAGAAAAATACATTCATTTAGCTAGATATTGACTCTTTTACATAATAAGATGTTTCAAGGAGAGAACTTTTTGTACCCCTATGATAATTTATTTGTTGTTTGTTTCTTTCTTTCTAGCCTTCAGGCTCCCTGGTGGAAACTTCATGCACTCAGGATTGAGGCTGCTAATCTCAATACTAAATGGATTTCAAAGTAAAGTAGCAACTCAGTCTACCAGGGGAATCTTATGCCCATGGGGGTTGTATTGATATAATGCCAGTAGCAAGTCTGAGAATGAAATGAGTTCCAAGTCTCTGGACAACATCACCTTCACTGATATGGTGTGCTGTGTTTACAGCTTCAGTGCAATGCAAAAGATACAGATGCTGGAGCTGAGCATAGAAGCCAAGGAGGGTGGAGAGCAAGAAATAACACAGCATGTGTAATTGATCTAATGAAGGATGGAAGGGAAATGAATTGCACAGTTTTCAGGAAAATTACAGGGCCAAAGCTAGAGCACAGCAGAAAACTGGCTTCATGACAAGGTGACCTGTGAATAAAACCAGAGCTGGTGAGTTTAGTGCCAGACCTGGGAGTAAAACTTGCATAAATTTACCAGCCAAACCCATCCAAGAGACCTGACTGCAAATAGAGATCAGAACAGTGCAGATTAACTGATCAGATGATGCCATGCCAAGCAGATAAATTTGCATCAAGAAAGACCATGATCAAAATTCATAGTCCTTCCATCACACCCTAGCCTGGTTTTTGACCAGGGCTCACAATGGGATTTGGTGGTCTGTTAGTTACATTATTCAGTATTAGGTAGGCGTTATCTGTCATTATTTGTCTTTCTCCACTGCCATTGCATGGACACCTGTAGTATATACCCTTTAGATAGAATAATTATAGGATACAAAAACTAATTTCAATTATCCTGTAGCTAGATACTCTTATTTTGCTTATTTCTGTCCCAGTAGAGGTGGGTCTGAATGAGGGCTATAAATGAGGAGAAGGTAGCAGCATTCCATACCATCTTAAGGAGAGCATTCTATATGTAGGACCAGTATGGAAACAATTATGGGAGAAATGGACAAATAGGAAATTCCTACCATTTATGATGACTTAAATCTCATGAGACTTGCTCACAAGAGTTCAGGGCTTTCTGATCTAAAGCTGCAGGTTAACCCTGGTTCAGACTCAAATCTGGATCTAAAAATCAGCTCATCTTTAGTACAACTAACTTAGGATGCCATTTAAGATCAAGTTTAGCATTGCTTTGCGTCACTGGAATGTAAAGCCTCCAGAATGTACAAGTGAATCTGGCCCATTGATTTGGTTTATGTACCTCTTTCACATCATTTGTTTTTACCATTTCATCATTGTGCTCCCAAAGTTTAATCAGGCAGTGACTTTCAGCAAAATGATGAATGACAAGGATAGTGGTGAGTATGACACAAGACTTACTATTTTCTTCAGTTTGCAATTTTCCTTTAAAATGTTTAATCATCAGAGTAATTGGTAATACTTTGAGGAATTTGTCTGTAGAACTTACAAATTCTAAAGTTGATATTAAGAAATTTTACTATGAAAATTGTTGACTCAATGAATATCTCTAGTAAATGTGGAATTCACTAATATCTGAGAGGTCTTGTAGCAAGTAACCACGAGACTAGGGCGATGGAAAGTAGTTAATTGTAATGATTTACTCTGGGCACATAATGGTTTTTTTAAGGCTATGTCTACACTATGCAGCTTCTAGCTCGTGATTGTGTCACTACAGCCATGCCACTAAAAGGCATGCAGTGGAGCTGCTGTTTGTCAGCAAGAGAGCTCTGCTGCAGACAAAGCGCTGTACACACTGGCGTTTGTCGGAGGCAAAACTTTTGTCTTTCGGGCGGGAAGGGGGTGTTTTTTAATACCTCTGAATGACAAAAGTTTTGTCTTTCACTTGCCAGTGTAGACAAATTCTAAAGTGTTTGGTTGAAGCTAGGAGAATGGTTATCCCTAACCTCCCAATAGGGGGCTGTGGCTTAGAGATTGGGAAATAATCAGCAGCAGAACAAAGAAAACAAGGTGGTGATGCGAGCCTTTAAAAAGTACAGAGGCTGAGTAGTTTAGGGAAGACTCAAAGCCACACAGGAAGTTTTGGGGCAGGAGAGGGGGAGAAAGACACATGCTTTGGTAGCAAAAGGAGACCAAGTTTAGCTGCATGAGCAACAACCTCAAAGTAACCTGACTTGGAGAGACACAGAGAGGCTCCATGGCTGGGAAGACAAACTGTCTGCTATAGGAGAAGGACCCTATACACCTCCATAGGACTCTGACCCCAGCTCAAAGAATGTTCTGGAGTGGGGAGGAAACTGAAGCAAGGAAATGAATGTAGGATTTATTATTTTGTGTAGATCTGTATATTTCTTGGGTGATTAAGTAAAGAGGAGTGATGTGTTAGAATCCTGTGAGAACTCTGTGTGGGGTATATGTGACATGTATCATATGCCCTTGAAGAGTTAACCTATGGACCCAGAACACACAACTGGAGTTCTGGGAGAAGGTGTGTTTATGTTGTGGGAGAGTACAGAGGTTAGCACTAGACCTAGGGGCTAGGCAATCAAACTGCAGATGTTTCCACTGTCAGGAGAGGGTGCTAGACAGAGGATCTGCACCCCATGAGTGTACCTATGGACTCCAAGCTCAGGGAAGGACATGAGCCTCTTAGACTCTGGAGGTCTAAAGCATGTGGGGGATTCAGCCATTGGATCCCCACACATCAGTCTGATTAGTGCGCAGAAGTGAAGGCACCTCAAATAGATCTCTGACATAGACAATTTGGAATACTCTTCTTAGATTTAGAAACTTGTGCTGGATAGCAGATTAACTCTGAATTCCTTGGAAAAACGGAAGAAGAACTGATATTGTCCTTTTGAAAATGGTGTCATTTATTATCAAGGTGGTTATCAGCTTCTGTTTATGGTGTCATGCTTTCCATTATTTTCTCTGGGTTGTTTGAAAGTATTTTTATTTGGTTTACTTACTTGTTTCTATTATTTACTGCTCTGGTGAGTCCTACGTTTAATGTAGCTTCTTCCTTTCTCTCATTGGTTATCTGTATTATATATTTTTCATTATTTGAAAGATAATGTATCATTAAAGCTATTAGGAGAGGTATTTTCAGACGGTGAAAATCTGAGGAGGGGAATTTGAGCCAAACAGCTCAGCTGGGGGTCAGCAGCAAATGGTCACACAACCACAGGTTCTGCTGTGTTCCCATGCCTCCTAAACAGTCTGCAGAGGTACGTGAAGCAGAATGTCTCTTTGATGCTAGACAGATTTCATAGAATCATAGAATATCAGGGTTGGAAGGGACCTTAGGAGGTCATCTAGTCCAACCCCCTGCTCAAAGCAGGACCAACCCCCAATTTTTGCCCCAGATCCCTAAATGGCCCCCTCAGGGATTGAACTCACAGCCCTGGGTTTAGCAGGCCAATGCTCAAACCACTGAGCTATCCCTCCCCCATTTGACATTTTGGGGTTTACCCCAGAGTGGTAAGGGGTTGTGTCACTGCCTACCCTGCAACTTTGGGTGACTTAAATGCTTTGCTGCTGTGGCTCACAGCCCTGACACCAACAGCCAGCATACAAGCACACATACAAAATGGGAAATGACTGCCTACGAAGGAGTACTGCGGAAAGGGATCTGGGGGCCATAGTGGATCACAAGCTAAATATGAGTCAAGAGTGTAACGCTGTTACAAAAAAAGCAAATATCATTCTGGAATGTGTTAGCAGAATCATTGTAAGCAAGATATGAGAAGTAATTCTTCTGCTCTTCTCTGCTCTGATTAGGCCTCAGTGGAAGTATTGTGTCTGGTTCTGGGTGCCACATTTCTGGAAAGATGTGGACAAACTGGAGAAAGTCCAGAGGAGAGCAACAAAAATGATTAAAGGTCTAGAAAACATGACCTATGAGATAAGATTGAAAAAATTGGGTTTGTTTAGTCTGGAGAAGAGAAGACTGAGAGGGGACATGATAACAGTTTTCAAGTACATAAATGGTTGTTAAAAGGAGGAGGAACAAAAATTGTTCTTCTTAACTTCTGAGGATAGAACAAGAAGCGACGGGCTTAAATTGTAGGAAGGGTGGTTTAGGCTGGACATTAGGAAAAACTTCCTAACTGTCAGAGTGGTTAAGCACTGGAATAAATTGGCTACGGAGGTTGTGGAATCTCCATTACTGGGGATTTTTAAGACCAGGTTGGACAAACATCTGTCAGGGATGGTCTGGATAATACTTAGTCATGCCTTGAGTGCAGGGGACTGGATTAAATGACCTCTCAAGGTCCCTTCCAGCTCTATGATTCTATCATTCTATGCAGGTCACACCTTGGTTTCCATTGCCCAGTTATTGTTTGTAGAGTAACTCCCATGTCCCTCCAATCCTTAACTTCCCCAAAACCATTTGCCCCTGTAGTGGCCAGCAGTCTCCTGGAAAACTCAGAGAAGTTACTACATTTGTTGCTCCTTTAAAGAATCAGTACATTGTAGGGCTGTCAAGCAATTAAAAAAATGAATTGTGATTAATCGTGCAATTAATCGCACTCTTAATAACATAATACAATTTATTTAAATATTTTGGATGTTTTCCACATTTTCAAATATATTGATTTCAATTACAACACAGAATACAAGGTGTACAGAGCTCACTTTATATTTATTTTTATTATAAATATTTGCACTGTAAAAAAAACAAAAGAAATAGTATTTTTCAATTCACCTAATACAAGTACTGTAGTGAAATCTCTTTATCATGAAAGTTGAACTTACAAATGTAGAACTATGTACAAAAAAACCTGCATTCAAAAATAAAACATTGTAAAATTGTAGAGCCTGCAAGTCCACCCAGTCCTACTTCTTATTCAGCCAATCGCTCAAACAACTATTTTCAGTTCCCAGAGTCTTTTACCCCTTTTGCTGAAGGATCCACTTTTATCATCTGTAAAAGAGTCCTGGCCTCTTGTATCTGCCCAGTAATGGATAACTATGAAGTTCTCTCCCCTTTTTTATAGACCCAGTAAACTTTTGAAATGTATTCTTTGAAAAGTAATCCCACATTAAGCTCCTTGTCTCTGTTGGGTGTGGACACTATGCTGTCTAGTGTAGACTCCATGCTATCTTCTCTACCTCTGGTCATTTTTACAATGAAAAATATTTTTTCCTGCAAACTCTGATACAAATGAATAGCCCATTAAATTTCACGACGCGAGGTGTGAGATGTTGGACTCTTCTTTCCTTTGTCTGGAGAAAACCTGTTTATCAACTCCCCCAGACCTTTACATCACATATTAATCACGTATTTCCAGCATATATCTATAAAGTCCTTTGCGGGTTTATTGTACATACATATGGAAACATATTAATGATCAGTGGGTTATGTTTTCAGTGATCCATTACATGCCATCTTTGGGATATATATCATGACAACTGTGTGATAAGTGTAGTGTGTATGTCAAAAAGAGTGGTGAATCCTCAGTGGTCCTCTGCCACAACAGGATCCAAAGGTTGGGGTCCTGGATCCTAGCTTTATGTCTGGAACTACCTACTGCCCAGTCTGTTCCTCTGTAGGTCTTGAGGACCATAGTCGGGATAAGTAAGGAGTACTTGGACACTTCAGCTCTATTAGAGCCACAGAGTTGCTTCATTCATTTGTTCCCTTCTATATGCATTTGCAGAGTAACAGAATACTCATGCCTATGTGGAGTTCAGGCTTTTAATTTATTTTAATGGATTTGTTGACTCGTACTCAGCAACTAGCTATGAAAATGCTCTATACCTGCCTAGATTTTGTTGATAAAACCCATTTCAAACAGTAATTCAGACAAACATAATATGTCATTAAGCATTTTAAATTATGTTACATTGTATTTAGCTTTACTGCTAAATACACTTTATACCATATGCATGCAGCTGGCAGAATTATAGATAGATAGATATGAAGCAAGCTATGGACTGGAACTCAGAAGGCCTGTGTTCTATTCTTGGTTCTGCCACTGACCTTGTACAAGTCACTTCCCCTCTCTGTGCCTCTGTTTCCCCTCCAACTTTTTTTGGCATTTAAAACTAACGGATTTATTAAACAAAGGCAGCATTATCTGTAAATAGTGACTTGAATTGATTGTTACTGGGTATGTCTACACTACAGTTAGACACCTGTGGCTGACCCCGTGCAAATGGACTCAGGCTCCTGGCGCTTGGGCTAAGGGGCTGTTGAATTGCAGTGTAGACATTTGGGCTTGGTCTGCAGCCTGGCTCTAGGACTCTGCAAGGTGAGAGGGACCTAGAGCTCAGGCTGTAGCCCAAGCCCAGAATGTACATTGCAATGAAACAGTCCCGCAGCCCGAGCCTCGCCAGCTGCAGGTTTTTATTTGCAATGTAGACATACCCCATGTCCTTCAGGATTTTACAGCGAGTAGGTTGGTCCTCTCAGACCTTTGTTTTTTATTTATAGACTGGAAAGGGAAAACAAACTTTCCTGTTTTTGTTTTGTTTTGTTTTTCAATTTCCAATTTGGCTTTTCAAGTTTGAATGATGTGGTCATGGAACTGAATAACTGAAAAAATTGAAGAAAATATTCTTGATGCACCTGCAAAATAGGCTACTGCTGTCAGGAGATAGTTTAGCGCTTCAACAAACTATTTCCAGGTATTTCACCAGTGACTTCCCCCAGTTCAGTGGTCTGACTTTCTTTAAAATTTTTGCAATAAATATATACCACTTAAATGTTGTATTTTTATTTAATTGAAACACACTTCACATTTGCAGACCTACCTACATTAGTCTGACAGTCTTGTACAAGTACTAGTTTTGGATTTTACATTCAGTCTCATAATGCTAAAACAAATATTGCTGTATAATTCTAAACCAATAGTAGAATGCTCTAACTGAATTTTGCCATGTTTTCAGCAAATTATAAGTGACACATGAGAAGTTAATCTGGGCCTGCAGTTAAATGCATGAGAAAGGAGTGATGAATCTAAGTAAGGTATAGGTCTCACAGGATGCAATTAGATAAAACAGACATAGTTTTCTTCTAATCCTGTAAGGGGCAATATGCTTACTTATCTGAGTCCACTCTGACTGCCAATTACTTTAATGCATGAGCTCCCTAAGGCAGAAGAACGGCTTTGCCATATCTCAGTGTCTTAACTCAAGAATGCATTTACTGAGATTTTTGCTGTTTCATCTCAATCTCTTTATTACTTTTTGAATGTACTATTTATTAATTTTCCAAAGATCAATTCACTAATGCATATAAAGGACACAATCTATTTTTAGGAATCACTAAGAAGCATATGGAAAAATTCCAATAATATAAACCTAATACACACAAACAAAATGGTGGAAATTGTCAATGGTACAAATGGAAGTTAGGCACATTATTGCCATTTTGTGCCTTTGAGAATCTTCCCCAATCTGCTTTGAACTCTGAGATCTGCAGCAGACGTCTTACATTATGGAAACAACATATGGTACTTAAAAAACTGAGGCCGACTTTAAAAGTTATTTAGGTGTTTCTGTACACAGCATCACAACACCTACCTGATTTACGAACCTACATTTTATGTTCAAACAGGGTTTAGGCACCTAGGAGCCAAAATTCCATAGAGAGGTGATGGGATGTAGGTCTCTGAGTTCCTAAATCCCTTTTGAAAATGAAATTTAGGCTCCTAAATTAGTCAGGTTTCCAATGCTGATCACAGCAACACTGAAATACCTTTAAAAACCTGGGTATGAGACAAAAGCATGACTAAACTTTGTTCCTCAATGAACATTCAAAGAAATAAAGATGAAAAGAAGAGCAAATCCCAATTTAAGATCCCATCTTCACACAGAAACCTCAAAAATTAAACCAGTGACAGCAAGATTCAAATGTATCTAAGTTATTTAGTGAGAAATTCAGTGCTTTATCTCTAAATTAAGAAAATATTTGAGGAACACTTTATTCAAAAGGAAACAGCTGGATAAGCAGCTACGATGTCCAGGGATGTTATTTCCAAGATGTAATTGCGTGGGAATCTGCACCTTTCCATTTTGCCAAAATTACTTTTTCCCCACTTTTTAAAGGACGTAAGTATGAAGAACATTAAGGTAAAAATCCATGATACATGTAAAACTCATTATAAATAAGTCAGATTAATAGTTTCCGGAGCAAATGTTATTCCCTCATCACATAAACATCATAAACATCAACCTTCATCACAATATTGATGCATCTATTGTTAACCTCTGCTGAGTTCATATCTTAACTGTAGATGTCATGCCATCTGGCAAATGCAGGAACAACCTGCAAGACAGCTTTGAGTCCTGACCCCACTGGAGTCAATGGGAGTTTTGATTTCACCTAGCGTGTTGAAAAAGGAAACCATGGGTAGGAGATAGAGTAAGTGTTTTATTAAACAGTGTGCATATGCATAAATCACCAATTTCATCAAAACAATGGAGTTAATGGTGTATGATTTCCATGTGGACTCCTCAGATATTCAGGGGGGTCCACATCTGGTGTGGGAAACATCTCTACTTATCACAGTGGGCTTCATCCACAGCCCACTAAAGTCAATGGGAATTTTTCTATTGACTTCAGTGGCCTCCTGGTCTAGTTTCATCATTGTAGTATCTTACTTTTGTTTTAGGCTAAGCCGGCAAAAGTAAAGATATAACATAAACATCAACAAGGATTTCTTTTCTTGCAGGGAAGTGGGTGTGAGTGTTATCTATTGACTGCTACTCAAACACAGACAAGGACATAACTAACCAATGGAAGTTAATGTGTTAGGCATCTGTGCCTTTGAAAATATACCACATAATCTCTACCCAAACACAGTGTAGTAGCAGACTATTGAGGACAATTGTGTTTTTTTAATCTTTACTAAGAGGATTGTGAAAGAGGAAGAGTTGAGAATCATACACACCTTCAGCAACCTCACTCAGATTGGGTTCACAGATTTAACTTTTCTTCTCACTCTGATGCTTTAGGTTGGGACATTGGGGCAACCTAACAAACCCGGTCCATTCTCTCTATTTTTCCATTGTGTACATTTGTTTTCATAATATAGTGGAGCAGCAGGGCACAGTAATTACGGCAATCAGTCTCTGAACACATTAATCTGCACTAAACTGCAGGGAGTAAATGATGCAGAAAGGAATGGAACAGAGGAATATTTCTTTTGTTTGTGGCAAATCTCATACCAAGTTTAAATTACGCAAGGCCAACCTGTAATTTATTTCACCATTGCCTAGCTATCAGGAATTAAAATGCCTGGTAAAATATTTGATTTGAAGAGGCTTATAAAGCATTTAGTTTATGTGAGCTAATGAACATGCGACTGTAAATAATAACATAGACTCTTTTTTGTTTACTCTTATGACAAATAATTCTTGTTCATCATCATCATATACTTCCAGTAGAGTGTAACTAATGGTTTTCAATAGCACATGGGCAAATTTACTTATTTTCATTTCCTCTTTCCTTTCGTTCATTTCTTCCTCTTCATAATTGCCCTCTTACTCCAGTTTCCTTTCCTTTCCTTTGGAGCATCTGATCTATGATGTATTTACATCTAATGATATGGAATGTGAGAGTCTTAATATTTTTCTTTTATATAAAGCTAAATGTCACATTGCTTGTATAGGAATAATTCTCTTCATGAGATTAGATGATACAGGACTACAATGAGAGCATATATGCTAATTCCTATTGTAAGCATTTGGCATGCCCTGTGTGAACTAGATGGTTCTGAAAGTCTGTACAGTCTCACACTGAGGTGGGTGCTTCTGCAGTTTCTAATAATTTGGAAAGTCTTTTTTTTTTCTTTTTCTTTTTTTTTTTACTATCTCTAGTACTGTCAAATCTAACTTTTAGGTACTTACTAAACATTATCTGGAATTCAGGTTGCTAGAATATTATCATTATTGTAAACCATTGCTTTTTGTATTGGCAATTCTAGTGTAAACAACAGGAGTGATTGTTTATCTGTGTGATAAGGAACTGATTTTAAAGTCCATACGTGTCCTACTTGGAAAAGTGCTAAACTTAGCACTTATAAAAGATAGCTGTTATAAAAAATACTGCATAGACATTATTCAAGTGTACCACATTAATTTTGCCACTGTTACTTCTGTTCCACTGGGTGTTTTTTGGTATTTTATCAAAAACTGCTTTAGAATCTATCTGTAGATAGATTTGTAAATAATAATCTAATCTAATAATAATAATAATCTACAAAGGAGTTGTGACAAATGGTAAAATAATATTATGGTTTGTATCTAGAGCTCTTAATACTAATCAGAAATTACAGTCACAAAAGAAATAATATTGATTATTCACATGTATATACTGTGGCACTTATATAAGAAGTGTTTTACAAATGAGAATATACAACAGCATTGAAATGCTGCCTCCTGGGTAAAAAGTCATCAGCCAAATTACACACTGCCCAACAAAAAGGAAAAAACTCTCCAGTAGCGTCAAAAGATATTTAGGGTGGAATCAGTGCTCAGTGTTGACTGATCACTCCCACTGAGGTAAATGGTAAAACTACCCTAGGCTTCAATAGGAGAAAAGTTAGGCCAAGGCTGAGCATTTGGGAAAATCCCATCCTTAATGTTATGCACAGCAGACTGGTCCTCTGGCTTTTTGTTTACATATTATTCACTATATTGATGTAATGAAAAGGTTGGGTTTAGATTTATGAGGAGTCTCAGTTAACCCTCAAATTGTTGTCTTATAAACTTAGATTTATTTAATTATTTATTTGTTTGTTTATTTATTTATTTATTTTAGTCTGAGCAGCTTTACTACTTGTGGTGTCTTTATTGCTAACTGGAACAACTCAGGGTATGGGCATCCACAACTGTTCAAATTTGCATATTTATCTTATGTGTTATTTATCCACATGTGGGAGTTCCACTGTCAAAACAAACTGAACCTGCAGTAAAATGGAATTCTAGTGAGTACTTGTGTAATCAAAGTTTACTAGGTTACACATGTACCAAACTGATTTACATTGGTGGATATTTTCAAAGGTACATATAGCAGTTGGGCACCTAACTACCATTGACTTTCAATCATATTTGGGGAGACAGCTTGCTCCCAGATAGAATACTCTAGCCTGGAAAAGTCAAAAAGATGAAGGAAGAGATCTGGAAAATAAGGATATTTCCAGTGTTTAGGGCCATATGGTACCCTGTTTGGAATGCTGATTTTTTTTAAAAAAAGTTTTTACTTATAGATTGAGCATAGGTTATACACATTTATTGAGAAACGAAAAATCCTGACACTACGATATCATGTTTCAGTCATTTTTTTTCTGAGCAGAACAACACTTCTGTTATTGTTATTAAAATTTATTATCCATTAAACTAATTGGCCTCCTATTTTACTTCCAATAAAGCCAAGAACATAAATAAGTCTCCCTCTGTAAGTTAGCGTAATGGCAGAAGTCATGAGATGGCAAGGGCTAGATTCAGAAATAAACTTAGGCTTGGTGATGCTCATTCACTAACTTTTGGGCACTGAGAAAAATCACTGAAAGGGAAGAGATTGTCACCTTGGAATGGGATCCATAAAAGCCAGGATGCTAGAGAGCTTCCTGCCTAAGCTAGACAACAGGAGATGCCAACGTAAGGGGTGTATCCTACGTTCTGCCTCTCTAAGTTGCCTAAGTCCATGTACTTCCCTCCAACTGGGATTCTCAGCTGCAAATCCTCTCTTGGTTAGGTGACTATGCTGTGTTTTTTGTTCTGTTTTGGTTTGTTTTTCAAGCAGCTGGGGAAGAAGGATGTTCGCCTCCCTCAGAACTTTTAGCCCAGTTGTTCGGGTGCTCACCTTGGATGTGAACAGGTCTCTACTCCCTCCCAGGTTAGTGGATTAAGTACTGGGCAAGTGAATCTCCTGATGTGGGACTCATTCAGTCTCACCTGTTGAAGCTGTTCCACTGTGAATAACCAATGAAAGAGTCCTTGGGCAGAGAGAGAGAGAGAATAACAGAGCCAGGGGCTTAGAGAACTCACCTTGGAGGTGGCAAACCCAGAATCCAGTCCTGCTGCTCCAATAAACTTTTAAATTATTCACAGTGAAACAGCTTCAACAGGAGACACGGAGGAGAGCCCCACATCAGAATATCTGCACCCAAATGGTTATGGCCCTCCCATGAGAGGTGGCAGATCACTATTCAGATCCCTTCTTCCCCTCAGTTGGGAGGGAGTCTTGAACTCGGGGTTTCCCACAGCCCAGGCGAGCACCCTAAATACTGAGCTAAAAATCGTGAGAGATGTCCTCCTCACCCCACTTCCCAATATGTCTCCTGGCTTGGGCCCTGCAGGTGAGTTCAGTAGAGGAACACCTATGTTCTCTCAATGTGTGTGTTGCTCTGGGTCTTTAGGTGGCTGGATGCATTGAGTGGGGCTGCAGTGCACATGTGCAGAAGCAGAGACATAGGCAATTACAGAGTTTGGACTGCTGCAAAAACTTAGGGTTCAAGAAAATGTAGGTGCCTACAGGATTCAATGGCAGCTGAATGCCGGGTTTGTGAATCCCAGTGGGGTCTGATTTGGGGATTTAGGCACCTAAAGTGGCAGTTAGGCACCTACGTCCTTTTGTGAATCTAGGCCATCATTCTTAAGTCATTTTTCTTAGTTGTAGACAGTGTCTAGTCTTTGAAGAAATGCTGTATTTTTAGTTTTAAGATGTAGTTTCATTGTAACTTGTTGTGGCAAACAATCAGCTCTTGGTGCAGAGTTGTTTCCTGGGGAAGCAGGCTTTGTTTTGCGCCTGAAATTCCTGAAAGAGGCAATTGCCTACATACTATTTGCCATCACCTGTTTTCAAGACTAGTGTATATGTGTAAATAAAATAAGTTATACTAAGAAAATAACCAGACTTTACATCACTGATTTTCTCCTTCAATGGGAAACGGACATATAAGACCTTAACATGTTCTACCACTCAGCAGAGAAGTGACAGTATAGACTGGCAAAGTTAGGCAGAGTTTAATCTATATGATAGCTTGTGTGACCAATCATCAAGCCATTGAAAGATAACCATAGTGTTCCCGTGTCTCTTAAGGTCTTTCTAACTCTTTATTTCCTGGCTTTTTTTACAGGAGTACCTCATACCTGTATAACACCAGTACTTATGTTATTATAGTTGAAATAGTTTTTGATGTGTGTTGCAATAATTACAACATTAATTATGTACTGAATTCTGCCCTGATCTAAATATACTTCAGTCCCATTGATGTCAATGGGGTCAAGGCAGAATTGGCCCTTAATTAGTTCTTGGAACTACCTAATAAGAAGTTTACATTATTTGAAAGCTTTATTATGTTCTTTCTGACTTTCCTAATTTACTAAAGGTAGGGCTATTAATCTGTGCTGCAATTATAGTTCTTCATATAACTGGCAACCTTACTAAAGCAGAAATGTATCCCAGTGTGAGTCTAGAGGTGTATCATCCAAAATCTTTTAATGATGTGATTCCTAAACACTTACATTCATGCTGAGAGGCATGTATCTTGCTGGGTAACAAAGTCAGCTACAAGAAATGCTCATTAACTAGTAAGAACTCACTGCATACCTGAGGTGCTGTACTCATCTTTTACATGTGTTCTAAAGTTTCATAGAGTTGATAATGGTATTTTAGATGTGGCTTATCAATTGTGGCACACTTCAGGGCATTGAGAGTCCTACTGAAGAACGTCCAGTGCAGGTCTGATATTAAGTGTATATGACATGTACTCATTGGGTCCCACACTAATGGTGTGTACTGCTGAGCCAGATTGTTCTTCTCTGAAGCTCACTGGTAACTTGCGACAAAGGGTCCTGTGGCACCTTATAAACTAACAGATGTATTGGAGCATAAGCTTTCGTGGGTGAATACTCACTTCATCGGATTCAAGCAGTGGAAATGTCCAGGGGCAGATATAAATGTGCAGGGAAGAGTCAGGCTAGAGATAACGAGGTTAGCTCAATTAGGGAGGGTGAGGCCCTCTTCTAGCAGCTGAGGTGTGAATACCAAGGGAGGAGAAACTGCTTTTGTAGTTGGCTAGCCATTCATAATCTTTGTTTAATCCTGAGCTGATGGTGTCAAATTTGCAAATGAACTGAAGCACTATTGTTTCTCTTTGGAGTCTGGTCCTGAAGGTTTTTTGCTGCAGGATGGCTACCTTTAAATCTGCTATTGTGTGACCAGGGAGATTGAAGTGTTCTCCTACAGGCTTTTGTATATTGCCATTCCTTATATCTGATTTGTGTCCATTTATCCTTTTGCGTAAGGACTGTCCAGTTTGACTGATGTACATAGCAGAGGGGCATTGCTGGCACATTATGGCGTATATTACATTGATGGATGTGCAGGTGAATGAACCGGTGATGGTGTGGCTGATCTGGTTAGGTCCTGTGATGGTGTTCCTGGTGTAGATATGTGGGCAAAGTTGGCATCGAGGTTTGTTGCATGGATTGGTTCCTGAGTTAGAGTTATTATGGTGTGTAGTTGCTGGTGATAATATGCTTCAGGTTGGCGGGCTGTCTGTGAGCGAGGACTGGCCTGCCTCCCAAGGCCTGTGAAAGTGAGGGGTCGTTGTCCAGGATGGATTGTAGATCACTGATGATCCACTGGAGAAGTTTTAGCTGAGGACTTTAAGTGATAGCCAGTGGAGTTCTGTTGGTTTCTTTCTTCGGCTTGTCTTGCAGCAAGAGGCTTCTGGGTACACGTCTGGCCCTGTTGATCTGTTTCCTTATTTCCTCATGCGGGTATCGTAGTTTTGAGAATGCTTGGTGAAGATCTTGTAGGTGTTGGTCTCTGTCTGAGGGGTTGGAGCAAATACGGTTGTACCTCAGCGCTTGGCTGTAGACAATGGATCGTGTGATGTGTCCGGGATGGAAGCTGGAGGCATGTAGGTAGGCATAGCGGTCGGTGGGTTTTTGGTATAGGGTGGTGTTAATGTGACCATCGCTTACTTGCACCATGGTGTCTAGGAAGTGGACTTCCCGTGTAGACTGGTCCAGGCTGAGGCTGATGGTGGGTGGAAGCTGTTGAAATCATGGTGGAATTCTTCCAGAGTTTCTTTCCCGTGGGTCCAGATGATGAAGATGTCACCAATGTAGCGTAGATAGAGAAGGGACGTGAGTGGACGAGAGCTGAGGAAGCGTTGTTCTGTGTTACCATATATGAGAAAACATTACCATAGCATACCATGCCAGCCTCACCTCTCACAACTATCTTTACCAGTTGTTTTCACATTTTGTCGGCTTTGTGGCAGAAGTGAGGTTTGAGGAAGGACTTGAACAAGACGAAGAAGGAGATATGGAGAATAGGTTTGGGCAAGATATTCTAAAATAATGTTTTGGTTGGGGTTTTTTGAGAAATCCATGAACAGCTGGAAAGGGCTTTGGAATGTAAAACATCTCTGTATTAACTACTGAGTTAATCTTTACTCACAAATGCTATAGGGATTATAAGAACTCAGCTGTCTTTTTGAGGGATGATAAAGTGCTCTAATTCAAGGTTGTATAATGAATATATTTATAAGAGTTCCATTCACATCACCCCAAAAAGGAAACAAAGACAAACCTGTATCTGGCAGTAACTTTAGAACAGGAAAGAAGACAAAAATTGCTATTTTAGCTTTCTTTCTGTCTCCCCTACAGTTTTGAAAACTATAAACATAAGGCAACCTCTCCTTTGGAAAAGAGGTGGGGAGGATGTTATTGTGTCCTCTACTGGGATTGTTCACATGTGTTTCAATGTTTTATGTACCATATCATTTTACTTCACTATGACTTTTATAGACCATCACAAAGGTACACTTATGTCCATAGACTAGCATAAAACAAAGCAAAAGCCAATGTTTCATCCTCCAAAGGACCTCATTGATCGTACTGCATCTTTATACATAAAAAATAATATTAGATATATAGAGAGAAACCATTTTGGCCAGCAATCACAAAGACTCAATGCCAGTTCATTATTGCTATCATTCAATCATTTAAAAAAGAGTATATACTATAAATATACTATTCACAGATACTGAATGCGGGAAATAATCATGGTGTTAAATTAGACCACTTGCATTATTCATGGTGTCTGGTTTAATATTATTGCTGGGACTCACAGAAAAACAAGTTGCATTGCTACTCTGGGAAATATGTCAAGATAAAAGTTTGTTTGTTTTTTAGGGCCTCCTGTTACAATATGTAAGTTTTTATGTAATTAAAGTAAGAAACTCCATTCACACAAAGTTTGTATTAATACAGGGTTTGTGCTTTTAATAAGTCAGGATATGGAGAAAATAAGCAAACAAACCATGGTCCTTACAGCAACATTAGCATAGCCAAGTTGAGAATCAAGTATATTTTGCAATATTTATTTAAAACCACAATCACAACTACATAATATCTATATGTTTTAAAAGAAAATACTCCAAAATTGTGTGATATGATTTAGTTAATCTTGCTGGTCAGATCTTCACTTTTGCATTTACTGATATGTTATTTTGTTTGGTTGGGTTTTTTTGGTAGTTTTCCATGAATAAACAGGATAGCTGTTCCCCACCCACCTTTACATCTTGTTTCCAATAAGCATCCCCCTCCCAAGGCCATCTGCTCTTTTTTTCTAGTCTGTTCACTATGCATCCACATGTTAACAGTCTTGACCACAGGTGTCAACTTCAATCCAGCATCTGTCTGCCTTACATCTCAATTTAAAGAAACAGGATCATATAATTCTTATAATTCTCTTTTAGATTAATTTCTTCATTATATGAATTGTTGATACAGTAATGCTTATTTGTCAGAACAATTTATATTCTTTTCACATTTTGAGCTGTTGGTTTAATTTTTTGCATTTCACTCAGTGAAACTAGACTGGTTAGCTGGGTCTTAGCTTTCCACTCAGGTTCTCTTTTCATTTCCAGATATTGGCAAAGTGAAATATGCTTGGGTTCACAGCTTTTCAGGGGGAAGCCTACAACTCATTAAAAAAATCGTATTTTCTTTTAAGTTAAAAAGAAATACAACTATAATATTCATACATTAGACTGCTACCCCTCTTCAACAAAATAAGCATTGTTTGTCTAAGTACTCCATTATATCACTCTTTTTGAATTTGTGAAGCTTCCTCACCATGTTAATGAAGTGTTAAATTAGAATCTACTTGTATGTTGGTGTCATTATAATAATAAAATGTATACTTTGATCCCTGAAGGGTGACCTGCTATTTGTCTTACACAGCTAAGAAATTAGATAGGTCAACAGGAAAATAGTAGTGCTGCCCTGTTGGCTTTTGTGTCCTATTTTTTTCCTTTTACTTAATAAACTTTGATTTATATTCTGTTTCTTCTTCTTTTCATTTGGCTTGTTCAATTTTGCCCTGCTACTCTGCTTTATTTTTTGTCTGGCTTCTTTTAGTCACATATTTAAAGAAAATTAGCTCAATGACTCATTTTCCTCCTGCAGAAGGAGGAATCTTCTAACTACAGAAGATAGATTTTAAGTGATTATAAATCCAAGCACTTCAAGTCAGATTTGGTCAAATGAAATAAAAGCAAAATGCATTCTAAGCTGATATTAACACTTTCAGTGCCCTTACAAACTTAGATGCTTCTCACCACAGGCTGGCTGGTTGCCCTTCAGCCAGGCTATCCCCTTTGATCAGCGCTTCAGTCGCTTGGTGGTGATTTCTGTAGATGGAGGTGGAAGAAAGAGGAAGCGCATGGCAAACGTTTCTCCCTTTTATCATGTTCTTTCTTCCCACTTGGTTTACACCCCCCTCCCTTTAGGGTCAGGTGAGCATTACCTCATTGTAGTCCCACACTGACCAAGGAAAGTGGGGGGGGGGGGTAAACTCACTCAAGAGTCCAACAGATCCTTTGTTGCTGCCTAGGCCAGTGCCCTTTGTTTCTGTGAGGGTGGGATGGGTTTATCCCATACATGCCCTGATGAGGTGTGAACTGCTCCTCTGTTCCTGGAGAGTTTTGCCTGGGCTTGTTTTAAGCCATGAGGACACATTTTCAACCTCATAACCTTATACATTAAATTACAACCTATAACATTACTAAAACAGTTACTATACCAACAATGGTCAGTGCATCATGAGCCTTCCAAAGACACCCAACATGACAAACTTTGCATTGGATACCACAGAATTGTATTATAAGGATGAACATGGGTTTGCAGGGTATTCCACCAAGATAGAGTGTCACACTCATATCCAAACCATGCATCTCAGCCCCATCTTTAACCTCCATGCAATAGCAATGGCCATATTACCACACAGGTGAGTTTTTTCCAGTACCCTACACAGGTTCCCAGAGGATACCACTTTTAATAAGTTCATAAACAACATTGTAAGCAGAGTCTGGATGAGCTCTCCCCTGACATCTAGTGGTTAGCTGTGGAAAAAGACTTCAGAAGCTGATCTCATTTGCATGGACACATCCACCCTGCCTAGGTGCTCAGCATGATGGGATTGCTTCGCAAATGATCACTCGTGGCTGGTGTTGGATCCCCAGTCTCCTTGTTATTGGGGCAGGAGTACTAAAGGGTTGTTATCCTTGTTGTGTGAACTGAGGGCAGCAGAACTGTACCTGGCATACCCCGATGGAGGGACTCACCTCAACTGAACAGCACTTGCAAGGCAGGGGACATTGGTTCCAAAGCACAGTGAGTTGAGAAATGGTGGGGACAAGTATTTTTACCTGGTGGTGTGGGTCCTGTTTAAGGGTCCTAGACACCATTTGATCCTTCCTCTCCTCATGGTATAATAAAGAGCTTATTTAGATTCAACTGAGAGTCTTGTTACAACCTGCAGAGCTGAAATCACTGATACCTAGTTCTAAGTATTAGACCAACTTTGGGACAGTGTCTCTATTGCAAGAGACTGCCCAGTGTGCACCAGCAGTGAGGCTCCCCCACTAACAGCTGAAATCACTGAGAGCTGTGTTAAGTGTGTGTGGGGGGGGGAGGCTTGAAGACATCTTGGTGAGCGGGCAGCTGGTGCAGAGGCGCGACCAGGAGGGTAGCTGGTGGCGAGGCTGTCACGGAGTATAGGGGAGTCCGGCCCTGCACCCCTCTTCCCCGGATTCACTGGGAGTCTCAGCCAGCCAGTAGAACAGAAGGTTTATTAGCAATGCCAGGAACACGGTCCAACCAGAGCTTGTCAGTACATCCAGGACCCCTCAGTCGGGTCCTTCTGGGGGGCAGGGAGCTTAGACCCCAGCCTGGGGGCTCCCTGCATTTCACCCCACAGCTCCAAACGGGGCAGGGAGGCCAGACCCTGTCTGCCTCTCTCCCCTCTTCTCCGGCCAGCTCCAAACTGAAACTCTCCAGCCCCTCCTCCCCCTTTGTCTCCTTCCCGGGCCAGGAGGTCACCTGATCCCTTTGTTCCAACACCTTCATCTCTCACCTTTGCAGGGGAGGGGCCGGGCCATCTGTTGCCAGGAGACAGGGCCATTCTCTGTGTCCAGGCCTCTGCCCACCCCTGCCTTCTAGGGCTTTGTAACAATCATGCACATTGTCCCACCACCTAGATACTCAAGCACTGCATAGGGGAAACCGAGGCACCCACACAGTACTCAGGGAAACCTTAACAACAGTCCTAGTTCATCACAGAGGCGCAGCAAGCAGCCAGCAGAGAAGCTGGTCGAAAGGGCCAGAGCAGAACCCTGCAGAGGCGTGGAAATCGGCCATCGGGGCGATGAGCAAGTGCCCGAGCAGTGCAGCATGTAAGATGCCTCCTTAATGCCCCCCTGACTTCAACAGGGTGGGAGATGGACTCTGTGGATGAAACTCTGAAATCTGGGGCTGCACTGGACAAGGACAGCAACTGTGAGTGGGATATAAAGAAGGGACAGGCATGATAAAGGGACTTTTGGGTTGCTGGATTTAAGACCCTGAGGGGAAAAGGGCACTGCCCAACTTACTTGGGAGTGGGTCTTTTGCTCATGGTTTGTGTTTATGAACCCTAACTGTGGTGTTTTCCCAAATTAATGTGGAGTTAATTCCCTCCTTTTATTGAAAGTTTTTGCTACACTCAGACTCTGTGCTTGCGAGAGGAGAAGTATTGCCTCTTAGAGGCGCCCAGGGGGTGTGTAATTGTCCCAGGTCACTGGGTGGGGGCTTGAGCCAGTTTTGTGTTGTATTGTTGAAAAGGAACCCCTAGATACTGAACCCGGCCTTTGTTGCTGCTGGCAAAACCTGGCAGAAGGGTTACCTTATGAATACACCATATAAACACTCCTGTGGGGTCAAACTATTTATTTTATTCTCCTCACTCTTAAGCCAATATGAATCAGGGAATAATTCCATTGAAGTCAGTTGACTTCAGTGTAAGTGAGATAGGATTGGGTGTACATATATCTACAGTTATATCTATATATAAAAAGACATGCTGTGTAATATGATTTGTATGTCTGTACCAAAGTGACAGGGAGATGTCATGATTTTTTTTTAAGTTTGTATTCATTCGATAGAAAAGTTAATAACTGAGGGACATTGGTGCTGAAAAGTGAAGAAAGGGGTTGTTGAAGGTAGCTTTGATGCATGGAACAAGGTCTGTTTCAATCTATTTTTTTTTCATTTTGGAGTCATTGAAGGGATAAGGTTATTCATGTTTCTGTCAAATGCCTGCTGCATACACGCCGTGGCACATTTCCTAACCTTTACTCAGGCTTTGATTGGATGATCCCAGCTACTGCATCAAGGGAATGGCTCATCTGCAACAACATTAAATTCTGTCATACCCGGTTGTTTGGTTCCACATTGTGATAAACTAATCAAAAAGTTTATGCATTTTTAATGGAAGTCAAGAAACAGTGAAATTCATGGAATCAAAGGAAATTTGAAATATGAAAAGAATAGTGATCGTTCTGAAAAGATCCTAGTATAACCCTTTGCAGCCACAGATTCTAACATATTTCTTATTCTTTTCCTTCAAGAAACTTACTGTGAACTGACAGAAAATAAGTGTTCATGTGATATTTGAAATGTTGAAATATATGGTCAGCCAAGAAAATAGGATAAAGTTGGTCAGGTGCATATTGTGCAAAACCCATATGATTGGACATTAGAAGATTTATTTGACAGTGCCTCATCTAGCTGCAAATGAAACATACTAGAAATGCAGATATGGTACAGTGCTGCAAATAAATGAGAGAAGAATACACATCACTTTTTTTATTACATGCAAATCTGCTTGAATATTTTTATTGACTTATGTTCTAGTACATAAAGTTACATTATATACCCACACTCAGGAAAAATAAGAAATTGTATAAATGATAGACCAGAGAGGACAAGATGGACTGGAAATCACGTACAGCTGAGGACAGAAAAGTGAAGTTAATGACAGACATGTTTAGTTCACAACAAGCTGGGGTGTAAAGCTACCCAGCCATGCACTAAATGTTTGTGTTCTATAGCGTGTTTTGATCTACACTGCTTTTAAATGGGAGTAGATTAAAGCACACTAGTGAAATTTTAGTGTGAGACAGCAGTATCCACATGGACACATAGCACACAGTACGCTAGTACAGGGTCGATTTACACTCCAGCTTGCAGAGAACTGCATGTTTGTGTAGACAAGCGCTCTGTGTAGAAGTATTCTTAGGTATCTTTTCAAAGTTAGGGCACCTACCAAGATTTCTTGTTTCACCAATACATGTCACCCACCAGATGTGGACTTCTTTATTATCAATTAAATTTTAAAATGCTTCTAGGGAGATTAAATTCAGTGCCTGCTTTTTCCTGCTATCTAGGAAATGACTCAGGATTCTGACAACCAGTTATATCTCAGCCTAAACGTAAACTAAACAAATGTAAATTTCAAAGCAATTCATCTTGGTTACTTCATTGGACATTTTTTAATTACAAAAGGCCAGATGCTGATACTCTTACTCATGCTGAGTTTCACCTTATTCCATAATTTATCCCATTGATTTTAGGTACTTTAATTGTCAATCATTCCCATCTAACCCTCTAACCATTATCAACAGGCCAATTTCTTAAAGGCAACATGACAGAAGTGAATTCTGAGGAGAGAGTTGAAGGGGAGGACAAAGGCTTTATGTATTAGTACCTAAAGGACTTTCCATATGTAAGAGGCAGCATACAAGAAATTCCTGTGAGAAGCTGACAAATGAGATAAGGTTAATATCACTGGTTCAGTGGAGGAGGACAGGGAATTGAGTAACGTGGGGAGAAAAGTGGTGTGTCTTCCTTTTATAAAAATAAAATAGATAGACATTTCAGCAGATTATATCATCTGGAAGTGTTCATTTCTCCCTAGTTATACATACATGCCCATAGTCCATTTTCCAGTCCACTACCTCTAGTAGTAATACTTTACCATATAAATGGGCCTATAGTAGGCCATTCCTGTACAACATAACCCAAGTAAAGGAAATGTGTCTTGAAACATATATGCACCACACAGATTATTAAAACAATTACTAGGTATACAGCAGGTAACTTTGATATCAAACAGTATACACTGTCAGAGTGGGTAGCAACTCTTTTGAATTCAGATTATTAAAAAAGTGAGACTCTAATGACAATTACTTTATATTCACCACTATCTATGCTTGGGCTCCTAAAGAAATCTATAGTATTATCAGAATTAATTCCATGCTACAGATTTCTGCCTTCCACTTAACAAGAGTTTATCCATAACGAGTTGAATTCTACCTCCGAGATATTGGGAGTGGGGAGTTTGAGGATCTGTCCCAAGGGAAGCAGTGGGAGAATTTCAAAAATTGCCTTTCCTGTTTCCCTGTTGTTTACACTTCACTGAGTAATGGTCCTGTTCTACAGGCCAAAGGAGAGAGTAGGCAGGGCCATGACCCTTGCCCATTATGTCCCTCCCAGCCCTCTGCTGTGCTGTGCAAGCCAAAGCATGTCCCCATTTCCCCCCTCTTCCCTTCCCACTCTTTAGGAAACATTGTTCTAAGGAACAATATGTATGTGTGAATGACTGTGACGCTTGAAGTACCCTGCACACCACTAGATATTGTCTGTCCACATGAGTTTTGTGCTTGTCAATGTAGTAAAGAGAGAAATCCTGGAGCACTGTATCTGGAGCAATATCTGAGGCCTGAACCAGAGGCTATTACCCAAAGTCAGGCCATGCCATGAACCAAAGTCAGGCCATGTATTAATGCAGGTGCTTATAAGTTCACTGTTCAGTACATGGACATGGCAAAGTTGCGGCTAGCGTTCCTAAAACATAGACACTAGATATTTGTGTAAATACATTCCAAATGGGTAGTTCAGATACACCCCAATCTAGTACAAGATAAGATGGTTTGACTGAATAGTGCATAGGGATATCAGAAACAAGATACAAGGGGAAGTAACAAAGAGATGTCATAAAACACGTAAAGTGGTATGAAAGTTGTTTATTCCAGTGTGTCTCAGTCTATAAATTTTGGGGTACCTTGTGTGGCCAAGGAGGGCAGCAGAGACTCCTGCAGCTGACTGACCTACTCCTAGCCATGGGGCACTTATGTGTTAATGTACTTGTGCAAGTTGTGCAAGTCATTAGGACTGTGCATTGAAGGTAATAAACCTGTCTGAGTGCCTTTGTCTCTGAACATGCCTGTGGTCTTTCTTTAGGAGTAACACTGAGGTTGGCTGAATTCACAGGTTGCACCCTCTGCTAGGGCTGATAACATCGGAGCTCCAAGGACAGAAGCACTGAACAGTTGCAACATCTTAGCAGCAGTGATAATGTTACTGCAGCCACAACATTTCACCCTTTTACAGCCAAAACTCCTGATTTCCAGTTCATGACAAATTTTGGCACTTCAAAATGTGGTTTCATTTTAGAACAAAACCATGTTCTTTTACATTTCTCATGAACCAGAAATTCTGGGGGGGGGGGAAATCGGAAACATTGACAGATGGTGTTTGGAAAATGAAATTTGGCCCCCCGTATGGACAGCTGCTGAGTGAATTTTTTGTCAGTTTAACTGCTGCCATTTCCTGGCATCCTGGGAAGCCAACTGGCCTGGAAGCACTGGGATTTCTGGCACCAGAGTTTAAGTCCTCAAGGCAGAGCCCTCACAGAACCGCAGACCCTAGGAGACCATCCATTTGGGGCCCAGGATTTCCAGGCTCTCTGCTATGGAGTCATGAGCCAAACCCCAGTTAGTGTAGAGGCTTCGAGGCTTTCTGACTCAGAGCTGGGAGTCTGGAAGTCCTGAGGGCCCAGGCTTCAATCAAGTCTTGCAGGACTTCCAGTCTCCTAGCTCCACTGCACGGAGCCTGGACACCCTGGTATGGTGGGGCTGTCCTGGAGCCACATATCCTACATGCCTGGGGTCCTCGGCCCTGGAACAGACTGCATGGCAGCTCCCCAGACAAGCTGGCAGGGGTCTACCAGAACCATGACTGCAATTCGGTGAAAGTTCATCAAAATGAACCTGCTTGCTTGAGAAAGTTTGGATTTGAAACTGTTTTGTCAGAAAATTTCCAACCAGCTCTATTTGTGTGATATCAGCTGTGTGATAGATTCTTATATTAATAGATTTTAAGACCACAAGGGACCTGCCTAAGAGGAAATCTTGCACAGCTGTTGCCCAAACCATTACTTTTAATTATAGATAATACATTTCAGTTTAGAGTTTTAAATCCAATACCATTTATAAGCACCAAGTTCATTTTCAAAATTTAAATAGAACAAAATTGAGTACATTTAAATGCACATCTCAAGTTTTTCACTATTCTGCTTTACCCTAAAATATTGTACACACTACAACATACTGATTCATTTACACAGTTCTTTTCATGGAAAGATCTAAAAAACAAACTATGTCCAATCCACAGCTATAATAAGCTTTCACTATTGCTGATGCAGATAAAACTCCAAGGGTTAAATCTTGCCCTGCTTGAAGTGGTAAAACTCCCACTGACTTCAACAGAGCCAGGATTTCATCCCAAGTGACTTCAGTGGGTATTTATCCTGAATAAAGACTGATCAGATATATGTACAACTTCAGGAATAGGCCCTATATATTACTTGTCAGTGAAGTGCAGCCAACTCTGAACTGAAAAGCGGCAGCCTTTGAAAAGCATACAGCCATTCTACAAAACAGCTCAGGACCACACACACAAAAAGATTCCTTCTCTTTAAAGAAATTTTAGTGTAACTATCTGTTTGAAATTTAACCAGGAGACTGGACTAACGTCCCCGCTCCTAGGGATATTGCCATATACCTATATATTTCAGGACTGTTTCAATGACATTTGAATAGCTCAGTTCACTATCATACTTAGTGAAGTAAAAACCTTAAAATATTTGTGATTAGTATTTAGTTTTTAGCTACCATCCCTTTTCAGGCGTGCTGTCAACTTTCCTCTGGTTGGCCTTGGCAAAGCTGAAGCTGCTGCTTTCCAGGAGAGAGGAGAAAACTTCCAAAAGCCATGGCAACCCCAGGACTCTGAGACTGAGAGTGGGGGAGATCCCCAATAGTATCCTGATCCATGGAAGGGCCAGCAGAAGAATTATCCAGTGAGCTGAATTACTATGTTCCATACTCTTATCCACCTCTTCGCTGGCCTATCGTCCTTCAATACACTGCAGGCTCCCTCACCTTTTCTTGTCTTCTAGAGCAGGGATCTCAAACTCAAATAACCACGAGGGCCACATGAGAACTAGTAAATTGGCCTGAGGGCCACATCAGTGAAACCTTTTCATACAATGATACAAAAGTATAGTCAACAATGAAAAAAATGAAGACTAATATAATATTTTATTAAAAGTCAATGTGTTAACTTTTTAAAAACTAATGCAAAGAGGGGTTTTAATAAAATATAAACACTCAGTAATGTTTGGAGCATGGCTGCCAGTGGAGTCGGCGCCTATGGCAGGCCGCAGGAAATAACTCCGCAGGCCGCATGTGGCCTGCGGGCCGCGTGTTTGAGACCCCTGTTCTAGAGGGAGACCCAGTAGCCATCTACTCATTTCCCTCTATGAACTTACGAGGAAGCCAGCTGACTCAATTGACTATTCACATTCTGCCTTTTCAATCTATTCATTCTGTCTTCAATCCACCTGGTATGTATCATTGTGGATCCCAGGATGAATGGGATTTTGGGAAACCTAATTCTCACTCAAAACTTTCCAACAATGGAGTGAAGGGGCAGGAAGTGTCTACAGACTAAAAAAAAATGTATCTTTAGTAATACATCTATGAGAACAATATTGTCACAAAAATAGCCATGTTGCTCAATGCACTTCTTAGCATATGCACAACATGTTTCAGGTTGCACGTGACCAGGATTTATCACCATCTTTGGTCTGCTGGCTGGATCATTAGCTTCCCTGGTCCAGCCCGGGTACTGACGGAAGGTGCGATTTGAACATTGATCCACGCTCCCCACTTAATGCACTATTGGAAGGCATTCATATATTACAGGTACGAGGAAAGTATAAGAGCCTATATAGAAGTGTATTTTGCAGTAATTTATAATTTACCTTGAAGCGACAGTGTGAATACAATTTGAAACAAATAATCCACATGTTACAGAAGCTGCAAGAGAAAAGCTCTTTTATAAAAAATATAAAAAGATGGTAGAAAAGACTATTTTTGTTTTATTGAATGTCAGCATTTAAACCTCTATTGTGAAGAATGTGCATCAGCTAAATGTAGCTACAGATATTACTCCAGTGAATACATGTAGCTGACCCACTCTGAGTTCCTCATAAGCGGGAAGAAACTACCAGCTTCTGTGCTACACAGCTTCTTCTTTTTTCTACAAACAGCACTGTACTATTTCCACTGCGTATCTGGGAATGAATGATTCTTGTCAACATCATGGGAATATGGTTATGAAATCAATAGTTCTGTATTCTGTATCAAAGGCACCTGGAATATCAGTGGATTGTACAATATGCCTTGTGAGTTCTAACAAACCTTTTAGTTAAACAGTGCATGAATCATTAAGTGTATGCAGTCAATACTTCCCAAAACAGATAACAAGCTATAAAATTCACATAATACTGTACTTGTTGTCTTTTTTTAATTGAAATTGAATTCTTTTGGTACATTTATTAAAAGTAAAAAAAACCATCAACAGCAGAAGCCACACAGCAACAACCTGAAAGCAAGCAAAGAATAACCTCAAAAAGCATATTCTAAAATGCTTAGCTACTAGCTGTTGATACTAAATATCTTGTGAAAAATGCATATATTGCTTAGTTCCTTTGAGAGTAACATCTATAAATTGTTTTAAATAGTAATGAGTGACAAACTGGCTTATGCCTAAATTGTCTTCAATGGTTATTTGAACAGATCCTGTTGCTAGAAAGCCAATGGCAGATGTTATTTTTGTAACCACTACAGGCAAAGCCTGGTTCCTCTGTGTGTTGCTCCGTAAATCCCCTTTAAGCTTCCAGCAGAGCTCTAATAAGGTTTATCAAATCTTTATCTTTGAAAAATTGACTCCTCTGTAAGATCCAGAAATGAGTGCCTGTGTATATACATTCTTACAGGAGGATAATGTCTTCTGAATGTTTTCTTTGGCCCCTCTCTGTATAGCAGTACTGTATCTGTTTTTTTATGAGAGAATCATATGGCTTCCTGATGATTTTCACCATATAACCCTATGTAAGGAGGTAACCTCACAAGCTACCAACAATTATCCCCAAATCCTGGAACTTGTGGTTGTTTGATAACTCTAAACTAAAGTAAATCTCTGAAAGTGACTGCCAGAGGTGGAACTGTTATAAGGTAAAGAATATTTAGTGTTTTAGAAAATGGAAAAGCAGCCCTAGCAAAATGTAGTTTTCACTACAGGATGAATTCACTCCCCAGTATCTGGACTGGGCATTGGAGACATCTGTGGGAGGAAAGAAGAAAGAATCATCCACCAAAGGATGGATAGCAGAGTTGCTCTGTGGAAGCTGTGATGGGGGTGGCAGGAGCATCTGGTCCTGCCTCCGCTTGACCCAATCGCAGCCTGACCCACCTTCAAACATTCCCTGTATGCTAACACACAGGGAACCCCTCAGAACTGGGCTTCACACTGTGCAATCGATGCCCCACCACTTGCATCCCACTTCCCCAAATCTTGCTGCATCTTGCACAGTGGAACCACTCCAGTTCTACTTCCAGGAGACCCTCTGACCTGGAAAGGTGGAGGCAGCTGTTGTCTCTAAAAACTCCACTTATTTTGCCATGTTAATCCATAGCACATTTTGAGTGATGTCAGCAGACCCAGGCACTTGGTTTGCTTTAGTTAATTTTGAATAGGTGTTAAAAATATGGACCTGGAAAATGTTTTATGATATTCAGAGGCCCCTCTAACATACACCTCAGGGGATTAGGAAATGCAAGGTATTGGGGTGGGGAAGTAGCTAATAATAGTGGACTAATCTCTCCCTCTCTCTTTCCTTTTGCCTATCTATCAAATACAAATGAAATGCCCGGGTGCCAGATAGACACATATGTGTGCCTCTGCTGATTCAAGAGATAGAATACAAATAGTCAAGGCAAGTAAAGGACCAAAGCATTTCACAGAGTTTTTATAAAATATCCCAACACAGAGTGCAGGGGCAGAATGTAATCTACCTTTCTAAACAACAATGTTCTTGTTCCAATAGTCTTATCAGCATGAGCTGGCTGTTTTTCTCTTACCATCTGCAGTATATTCAGCCACACTGCAAGAAAAACACAAATCGCCCACTGAGCTCATTTTTCTTTGTATCTTCTGCTTACTTAGGGGGTACATAATCTATCACCAGGTAGCATAATAAAGGGTCTGTACTTGGTAGTTGTGTTGAATTTTGCCCTCTATTTTGCACAATGGGCATTGTAGCCAAGATATGGTTATAAGGCTAATTTTGAACAAGAGCTGTAAAGCCCCCAACATTCTAAGTAAGTAAATTGCCAAAAAGCGACAGGTGTACATGGCATAAGCAAGCAAAAATGTTCTTGTGCTGAATATGATGGCCATTTTTTGTCCATAATGCACTACTCCTGAAATGTGTTCATATATCTGGATTTATTTTTTTGAAATTGGAAACGCTTGAATTGTGAATAGCTGACCATAGAGTAAATTGCACACCATGCTGTATAACCTTGTGTTGATAAATCTTGTGAGGAAGTGATGAAATTGTCCTGCTACAAATGACAAATTCTAGAATTGTGATAAAACTCAGTGAAGAAAAAAAAAAGATAACATACGCCCGAATCCTGCGATTGACTCTGCACATGTGGGCCCCTTTGCCTTCTTGGAACATCATTGTGCTCTGTGTGGGTTATGGCATGCACCAATATGGACTTCATTGTAGGATCAGGGCCCTATCCTACTCCTCTTAAAAGGAAATACTGATTTCTTTTTGAAGTGTTTGTAACAATATCATTGTAACATAATGAAAAATTGTAGTGGTTGCTCTCGGTGGGAGCACTGCACTGACCAAAGCAATATTAATTATCAGGGCAAATGGCAAGGTTTCTGTTTAGGCTTCCATGAGACACAACTGTTTGCAGATGTTTAATTTCATACACTTGAGTAGCACCAGCCCATAAAGAAAGATTGTTTGTGTCTATAAAGTTGAGACCCCATTCTTACATAGAAGAAAAAAAGGTTTGTGCTTGAAATCTGGGCCTATGAGTTCAGCACTCACAGATGGTTGTTGGCTACACAGAAAGTGAATTTGGTGAATCCTGGGGCTATTCTGTTTACAGCATAAAGGCATTAGCTTTTTCTTGCCCTATATCACTGGAATTAAAGGTTCTGGGCTTGTACAATACTATAGATAGGGAAATTGCAGGAAACCAGATGATGTGGGGTTGTTCATAATATCTTCATTTTAGAATGCTCAATTATGTCTGATAACAGGCAGTGCAGTAATTCACTGTCCCTTCAGGAGCATTGGGATGTTTTGTGATTCAGGGCTTGTGCCTCATAATGGACCTGAGCCAAAGTTCATTAAAGTCAATGGGAGCTTTCAATTGACTTCAGTGGGCTTTCATTCGTGCCCAATGTCTCATAGGCCTTCCCAGTACACAGAGGAAGTGGACCGTTGCAGGACCTCATGGTCTCCTTCTTGTGGATGAGCACAAGCAGGCAGGAGGCCCTGGAATGATGACATAGGCATGCTCTCTGCAACAATGAAATATGTGTTTATTACTGTAAGAGGGTGCAGAGGATGCCCCTCTCTTGCTCCTGCTGCTGCTCACTTCACCTACCCCCAGGCAGGAAGCCCCCCTCCCTTGATCTTGACCCCAGGATTACTTCATGGATCAGAGGTCCTTCCCCTCTGGGAAGAAGACACGCCCTCTAGGGGTTGTCTGTAGACATGCCACACACACAAACTATGTTACGGTACTCACATCCACACCCCTTCAAGGGATGCACCCTGAACTCATCTGTGTCCCCTGCATCTGCTGGATGCTGAAGGGAGGATGGTAATGTAGAACCTTATCTTGTTCCATCTCTCCTCACACTCTTTGGGGGTAGCTAGCAGCAGCAGTAGCCTAGGAGGCAACCGTCCCTGCATTTAGTCCATTAGGGACTAGGACTGGGCCTGGTTACTGTGATGTTAGCCCATAATGAGGAGGTCTCTTGCACACACTTGCAGTGCAGACACAATCTGGCCCTATACCCTAAGGTGCAGTTTAAAGCACTGAACCGCTATAATACATAAACTACTGGCTAACAGTAATGGTGTCCCTTGTAGTTGCCAGGAACAGTCTGTGAACTGAGGCAACACTGGGCATATGTTGTCTTGACAGCCACTGGCAGGGCTTGGTTACATATGCTGTACTGACAAAATACCTATTTAATTGCTTCAGAGGGGTTGTTGTTTTCATCATGTAAAATACATGAGTCTCTATAAAGTTTGAGATTGTTTATTCCTGGCTAAAAACATCTAATATCCTCTTTTTATCTTTCTAATCCTTAACACCCTATTCTTCTCCGGATGAGATCTGATACAATTTAGTTATAAACAATCGCATGATTAGATGAAGGATATTTATTATACCTTTATGCATTTGTGAGTTCCACAGACTAAAGTGACTGGAGTTGGGCTTTTCACATATCATTTCAAATTCATTTCACATATAATTCATTATAGGTCAACAAAAGTGTACAAATGCATTCATTTATGAGGATTTATACAAAACATATAGAGAGAAATTTGTTGCTGTCTTTTTTAGCTGTCTTTGCCACATATTAAAAATACAAATATTTATGCAGACAAAATAAACCCAGCAGCTTCCCCAAAGACAGGGAAAAACCCCATTCCATCCTCAAATCCTTAGACCCCAAAACACAGACTGAAGCCCTCACCCCTCTCTGCAAACCTCTTGGAAAAGGGAGGATCTTCAGGAATGTGCCCAAGGGTACGTCTACACTATGGAATTAGGTCGAAATTATAGAAGTCAATATTTTAATACCCGATTTTATGGAATCGATTGTGTGTGTCCCCACTAAAGACCATTAAGGCCATTAAGTCGGCGGACTGTGTCCACAGTATAGGGGCTAGCGTCAACTTTCGGAGCGATGCATTGCGGGTAGCTATCCCACAGTTCCCGCAGTCTCCGCCGCCCATTGGAAGTGGCATTGTGATTGTTCCAAATCCAATTAAAGCCAATGCGAGCCTCTCCATTAACTTCAGTGGGCTTTGGATCAGACGCATGGTGCACATGTTTTTGGTGATTTGTGCTAAACGTTTGAAAGAAATGATACAACACGTTAAAATGAGATACTGCAAATGTGCCTTTGTGCTCTGCTAAAAATAGTTGCTAGCTAATCTTTAAGAGATAGCGCATAAAGGTTATTGAATAACTGGAGTCATAGCTGTCCAGATGCCATAATGAGATTTATGTAAAATGTTCCATGGGCAGGAGTTATAATTGCTTTTTTTGTTGTTGTCACAGAAGAGAGATTTCCACTTTTCAATTTCCAGCATTGTGAACTTTAGTTAACAGGCAGAGATTAAAGTTTAACTCCAGGGTGTTACTACCTATATGGCAATTGTATATAAAAATACTGCATGCACATTGGTGACAAAGTCTGCATGCCTTAGTCTCTTGTCAAATGATACAAATGTTCATATGATTTGCAATACAAAACATCATGAATTATGTGCACTGGGTACTTCTCCTTTATAAACTTAAAGAGATAGCTCAATTTCTCTGGAATATAAATTTCACTTTAAAAAAATCCATTTGAAAGATTCTTATATTTAATGAATATTCTTGACAGCTGTTTGTGGAGAATTACCTAGTTATGCTGAGCTGGGAGTGAGAACATCTGCAGCATGAGAAGAAAAATTAGCACAGTCATAATATTTTTTTACCAGCTGTGTGGCTCATTAGAGTAGTTGGAGAATGCTTGTGAAGAGATGTATCTAAAGACTGTCTGGGTAGATTTCACGTTAGCTTCTCTGGCATGTCCTCACTAACCTCTTGTTTATCATGGAGAGATCCCAGATTCACTTCAGTCTTGATACTCCCTTAGTCACAGAGGAACTTAAATGTGCAAACGTGTTGCTTCAAACAATATTTTAAACAGGTGTATAAGCATTGTCTATCTGATCTACACCATCTTTAACCAGTGTCTTTATGATTTTTACATGATGGAGTTCTTCTCTTATGTAAGATGTAGCTATAATTCCCATATATATATATATAATCCCCATTTCTAAAAAGACATTGATTAATAATGCATGGGTTATTATACAATGCGATATGGATAGTATGGAATGACTAGACTCAAACCCTCCCATGTAAGGAGTAGGAGGAAGCTGTGAATTTCAGCTTACCAATTTCCTGATGCATCATTCAGTCTGAGAGTGGTAGGATTAACAGGTCTCTGGTGGGACATATGGGTCGCTCTGAAAATCCATAGATGATTTAGGAAAAATGAGAAGGTAAGTAGTAGGAGCTGCGGAGACACAGAGCAGCCCCAAAGGTCTGCTGTAGGGGTAAGCGGTGGGCTCCTAGGACATATAATTCCAGACAGTTGCTAATTGCTATTCTTGCCCCAAGAACAGATGGTTTTTAGAGGACCCAGGCTTTAGCTCCTTGCCACCAGAGATGAGCACAAATCAATGCTATCTGACCTGAAGAAGAGCTGTGTGTAAGCTTGAAAGCTTGTCTCTCTCACCAACAGAAGTTGAAGCCAATAAAATATATTACCTCACCCACCTTGTCTCTCTAATGCTACCTGAGTCACTAGTTATCCAGTTAGCATTGAAGAGCCAACAAGGTTTTGGAAGAGGGAATTGGATAACCTTTGTTCTCATGCATTATTCACTAAATTGTTAACTTATTTCCCAGTGTGCGGGCAAATTTTGCCCTGATGTATACTGATATAAACCTATTGTAGCCTATTATTACATTTATGAAACCCACTTGAACTCAAAGGACAATAAAATAGGTTTAACTGAAATTGGAATGTGACCCACATAATCCTCATTACTGGTGTTGGTGAATGAGAAAGAAAGAACCCAGCTTGATTTTCTGATCCTAGGGCAAGTGTGTGGGGAGGGCAGTCAAGAAAAAAAATATTTTTACCTATTTTGAATTGATAAATCACTGACAGAAAAGTACTACTGAAAAGGGATAACAAGCTGAATATTTTATAAATAGTCACTTGAAGTATCATGTATCTTCATTTCAATAATATCACAGTGATATGCTTTATTCTTTTTACATTAAATCATTGGAATGTATCAATTTATGCATTGTCTCAGCCTCACTTCCTAACAAACCATAGACTTTGTCAGTATCACTCAAGTTATGTTCCCTTTCCCTTCAATACTGCTAACTACGGTGAAGTGAAACAGTTGTAACAAATTACAGATTTTGTATAATTTTCCTCTTTCTTTGTCCAGTTCATGAAATGTTCACAAGCAGATTGCCAAAACCTCTACTGTATTTGAAAATATTTGTGAATTTTCTGCTTATGGAAACATTGTGACTTGAACTACATGCCTGTGTGTGATGGGAGGTACCGGCCTCTGCGGTCCCTGCTGGAGATCCCACTATTCTGCTACACCCAACCCCAGGAACCACAAAGCAGAAGGAAAATAGCAGCAAAGTTGGGTCCTCTAAGCCTGCCTAATGAGGCCTCATTGGAGGAGCCATATTGGAAGCTAGAAAGTCTGGTCCTTCAAGGGCTAGCAATAGCCAGTCAGAGCCTAGCAGACTCAGATAAAAGGAGCTGCAGCCCAGTTCCTGGATGGGTCCAGAGAGTGAGGAAGGGTATTCTCATCTTTTTTGGGATTGGCTAAGGGGTAACCAGAGTTTGTTTCTGGTTGCATTTGTGTTAGCTGGGTTTGCAGGGAGAGAAGACCTAAGAATCTTAACCCAGAAATAAGGATGAAGCTAAAAGGGGTCTGGTAGGAAGACGCCCAGGGAAAATGCAGCAATGAATTGCATCAAGCAGCATATGGCTATGTATAGGGTTACTGGGTGGTAACCTAGGTACATGGGTGGTCATGGGTTCCCTGACCAGCCACAAAGTGTAGTAAACCCCAAGAAGGGAACAGGGCTTATTTGGGAGCCTTACATAGGGCTGAATTTAAAGGACCCAGAGCTGGGGCTGAAGACCCCAGTGAGGCCAAGTAGTCTGTTTAGTTATTGGACTCTTTAATACCCCAGAAGGGGCTCATTTGGACTTTATGACTTGGCCAGAGGACCAAGCCACTGAAGACCTGCAATGGTTGGTTGCTAGCCTGCAGGGAGTACCAGGGGTGAGAAAAGGATTGTGATAATGCACCCAGATGCTTGGAGGTGCTCAAATGTAGTTCCCCTTATGCAAGGGAGTAAGGGGGAGCAAGATACTGTTATGTGGGCTATCCCAATCCTGGGTCCTGATGCACAGGCATCATCATATGCTGCACACCTGCTTACTTCTGGCCTGGAAACGGAGGGTGGGGAGGGGCAGGAATAGGCTATTTTCTACCCCCTACATCTGTGGTGTAATGTGTTACAGGCATAGGCATGCAGCATATTACTCTCCCTCTTTACCTGGAGCAAGGAAGTAGCAGGAGAAGAACTGTGACACAGAGTGGTCTCTGAGTCAGTTTCTCCTGGTGCCAGCTCACCATCCATTGTTCAGGGCAGTGCCTAAAGTAACATCTATTCATATATAAGTAGCTCTTGAAGAGTTCATTGCAAATATTCAGTGTTAGAACATTCAAATCTGAGGTGTGTTGTTTATAGTTACATTGGTCATATAGCATTGTTCCATCTCCTGATTGGATAACTTATTTAATTAAGCAACACAGAACAAATTTTAAATACTACAACTGAATGTACAATTTGAAATTCACATTCCATAAATATTAAAGCACTCAGTGTTAACATTTGCCTCTCATGAATAGTTATTCTAGTAAAGCCTGATTGAGCTGATGTTTGTGCAAAGCAATTTTGAAAGCCTGTTAACATGATCAACTCAAAATGCATTTTTGAATTCTAGAAAATATTAACAGTAAATGTTTTCTACTATTCACCCAGCTTTATTGCTAACTCAGACAGGCTGGTCATTGTGATTCCTAGAAATAAGTTCACATTCAGCTGATATGAAAAAAGGCAAAAGATACTGTGGGATATATATTGCAAAATGAAGGCATTAATACTATGACTATTATCTATAATTTTGACAAGATACCATAGGCGCCTGCTCCGGGGCTGGAGCACCCACCGGGAAAAATTAGTGGGTGCTCTTCACCCACTGGCACCAGTCAAGTGTTTAAGAGGCTCCCGGGGGGCCGGGGCCCCCATCAGCTGTTCAGCGAGGCTGCGGGGGGTGAGCAATCAGCAGTTTGTTTCAGAGCCAGAGCCAGGAGTGCCGCCGATCAGCTGTTCCCCCCTGCTGAGCAGCTGTTTCAGTCTCTGAGTCATAGACTTGCTGCATTAAAAACAGCTCTTTCCAGATTTGCTGTTGAGGTTTTTTTTTGGCCACCAGCCAATCAGTAGGAAGGGAACTCTGCTCCTGGGTGGGAGGGACAGAGAAAGTGACCCCCCCATCACCACTGGTGCCTCTCTGTCTGTCTCCTGCTCCTAGCAGCTTCTTGTGGCAGGCATGCTTTCTCTGGTTCTCCAGCTGCAAAACTTCCTCCAGCCTCTTCTCACACAACTAAAGGCATTAGTACCAGCAGCAGGTAAGAAGTGTATTTAAAAGGGGGTCTTGGGGTGAGGGTGGCCGGGGGCACTTCTGTTTTATATGGTTAATCTGTTAAAGTCCATGTGCTCACTCTGGCAAACACAACCAGGCACTGTGGGAGGGGGAGGGAAACTCAGGCTAACAGGGGAAACCTTACTAGCAGTGCAATCTCTGCCTTGGGGTTTGGATGGAAGTCTCCCAAGGGAAGGGCTTGTGATCATGTTGGGGGGACAGGGCATTGCTGAATCCCAGGGTTGAGTAATTCTCTGGTGATGGTCATTGAACTGCTAATTGTCATTCACTTGCTGCACAATGGCTGGTGATGGTTGTTTAACATTCACCCAGCCATTTGGTCAAGTGCCTGCCTTGTTGTTTCTGGGGAGTTGTCGTCTGGGCTGCTCCCAAATTTGCAGCATATTTCATTAACACCATACAGCACAATCGCATAACTTTATACACTTTAATGATATACATATTTTGACAGAACAGTGGGTTTCAGCAAATCATAATCTTTCCCATGATACCTTACATTTCATGCTTTATATGAAATATAAAGCATATATACAAATGATGAATATGGGGCTTATGGAGCACAGCATGCTGCTCCCCTGAGGTATAGAGCAATGGCTCTCAAACTTTTGTACTGGTGACCCCTTTCACATAGCAAGCCTCTGAGTGCAACTCCCCCCTTATAAATTAAAAACACTTTTTATATATTTAACCTTATTATAAATGCTGGAGGCAAAGCGTAGTTTGGGGTGGAGGTTGACAACTCATGACCCCCCATATAATAACCTTGTGACCCCCTGAGGGGTCCTGACACCCAGTTTGAGAACCCCTGGTAGAGAGTGTCACAGCTAGAAACTCCAAGGCCTGGTCCACACTGGGGGGGGGTGGGTGTCGATCTAAGATACGCAACTTCAGCTACGTGAATAACGTAGCTGAAGTTGAATATCTTAGATCGATTTTTAAAAGTACTTACCGCGGTCCACACAGCAGCAGGCAGGCTCCCCCGTCGACTCCGCTTACTCCTCGCGCGGAGCTGGAGTTCCGGTGTCGACGGGGAGCGCTTCTGGGATCTATTTATCGCGTCTAGACGAGACGCGATAAATCGATCCCAGAACATTGATCGCTACCCGCTGAATTGGGCGGGTAGTGTGGATGTAGCCCAAGACTTACGACTTTTAAAAGGAGACTGGACAAAACATGCAGTAAGGATCAGCCCTGCATTGGCAGGGAGATGGACTGTGCCAGGGTGATCACAGGGCTTTCCCCCCTGTAACTTCTATAATTCCATCCCACTCTCCTAGGAGTACAAAGCCTGGTACTAAAGACCTGGTGCCTGGATCCCATATTGCCTTGCACTGGGATTGGGAATTAGTGCCCTGACATGCAACTCCTCCTATTGGGCCAGTGTAGATCCTGCTGTTAGTACAGCTATTTGCAGGTGCCCTTGTGTTTAGCTGAACCCTTGGACTCAGTCCCTGAGTGTATCCCCACTAAACTGAGAGCTAAACTGACACTACTATCCTGCTGTGTGGATCCCAGTGTGCTTGTACTGTGAATTTTTGGCATGCACACGTGGCTATATTCATCTCATTGTGCTGGTAGTGCTACTTTCTTGGTGTGATGATGACATTATGCTAAGATGAATCCTGAAAATAGTGCCCTGGTGTGATGGTGGTCACTTTGTGCTGTTCATGTGAATCCTGCATTTTTGTATGCTGTGGTGTTGTAGCCCTGTTGTTCCCAGGAAATTAGAGGAAAAGGGTGAATGAGGTAATAACTTTTATTGGAGAAATTTTTGTTGGTGAGAGAGAGAGAGAGACAAGCTTTTGAACTTTCACAGAGCTCTTCTTCAGTCTCTCTCTCTCACCAACAAAAGTTGCTCCAATAAAAGTTATTACCTCACTCACCTTTTTTCTCTACTGTGAATCCTGTCATTATGGTCATCTTGGGTGCATCCTAATATACAGAGAACATGAATCTTGACCACTAGAGATGGAGTGTAAATCTTGATGCTAGTAGCCTTCTGTTTAGATCTTACTCCACTTTGAGCCTGGGAGTTTTAATTTTGGCATGGGTACACATGCCAATCCATGAAGGCAGTGGAGTTTGGGAAAAAGGTGAATGCAGGGCCGGCCTTATGGGAGGGTGCTTACAGGAGGGCACTGTGGTCAAGAGGTAAGGAATGGGGTGGGCCCGGGGTGCGAGACTGTGGAAGGGACGTGTTTTTCATTTGTTCGTACTATAATTATAGGGCCAGGTTGAAAGATGGATACATTTGTGGTGAAAATCAACAGTGGGAATTTTAATGATTTTAAATGTACTGTAATTTATGTAATTAGGTTGTTCTTTGCTATTTTAATGATTAAATTGTTAACATACCAATGATAGTCGCATTCAATAACTAGAATATGAAAGAACTGTATAAATATGCAGAAAATAGCCTCCCAAAACTGGCAGATGTACTCAGAGGAGGGGGCGTAGAGGAGTGAGCGGTGGAAAGGCGGGGGAAGGGGCAGAGTGGGGGTGGGGCCTAGGGAAGGCACCCACCGGCAAAACCAAAAGTCGGCACCTATGCAAGATACCACTTATAATATCATTTTTATTTTTGAAACCCTCATTATAAAAAAAGACCCCAAAAGTTAAAAAAATTTCAAGGAAAGAAAATTGAAATGATTAAGGGAAATATGATGAACGACTAATATTTGATGTATGTAGTCTAGAAAAAAAGATGATTCAAAGGGAAAATAATAACTGGTGATTAATTAACTTCAGAATACTTAGTAGTTCCTTTGCATTAAGTTAGCATCCAAAAGGAATATGCTTATTTGAAGCTGATAGTTTCATAAACTGGGCTGGAGATAGGGGGAAAAAGGCATCCTGGTTACTACCCTGGTAACAAGACCTTTTCTCAGGATAGATTATTGGGTCCTAAACTTGCTCTTGGTTTAGTACTTACTGTTGCACAACCTGCAATGAATTTTCTTGTTTTGAGGCAATATTCCATATTTGGAAAAAAACAGAAATAGGTCATGGCAGGAATACTATAATTTATAGTATGTGGGAATACTGTATTGCATTTATAAAGATATACCAGTTTATCTCTTGTCCTCACTAAATGAAAAAGAAATAAACTCCATGACTCTATGAAGCTTGCAGTTCTCCTAAATGTGCTTCAAAAATTAACCAGTGGGGACCCCCTAAATTGAATCCTATAAACAGCATTTGAAATTACATTTTCAGACTGCTCAGCCACAAATTCTTTTTAATTGTTTATATTGACCTTGGTTTTTTGGAGAAGAAATCCTCTTAGAAAGTGTAATGTTTCCCTGAATAGAAAAGATGTAATTAGCTTTAATTTGCACAATCAGGGATCATAAACAGATTATAATTTGCATTGCAAAACTGTAGAACATCATTAAGGTTACATTTGGTATGGTAGTTATATGAAATTGTATTGAATAAATATCTGCAGCCTAAGGTCAAACAGTATAATGAAGACATAAATCCTTATCTGAAAGCATAATTGTTCTTCTGGATATTACTGTCCACTCTAGAAAGGCTGCAGTAATGTAGTTCTCTCTATGTACATTTGATAAATATTTTAATAAGCTATTGCATAATGAACTTAAAGAACCATGTCAGTGAAATCTCTCTGACTAATTGAAGTACAAATATAAAAATTTCCCTCCATCAGTCAGGACTAGATGTGTGTACTCAGGTACACTTTTGGAGGTCAAGCAGACTTGCATGCAGGATGCATCAAGGCAAACATGAAATCTGCCCTTCCTTTGCTGACTGTCCTTGTTCTTGTTTTACACTATTTGCTCCTGGCAGATAAAGATTACCCTTTTGGTAAGCAGACTGAAAAGACTTTTGGTAAACAATATGCTTAGAGTGTGTGCCACCGAAAAGACAATTTGCAGCTCTGACCCATGGTCCACAGACAAGTAATTACTTGCATTATTATGTCTCTCTGCATATTCTTTTAGTTCTTGGGGCAGGGGGAGAGGGGGAGATATTCAATGTTAATAAAACTGCTTTTGTGAGACAGCTTTGTTTGAAAAACTATTGACTTGCCAATGAAATATGATTTGATTTTCCTTCAGACCAAGGATATGCAATGTGTCTTCATTTAAAATCTGAATAATAGGAAATACTTGATTTGTCCCCGAGAAAGCGGGGCTAATCAATGAACAGATCAACAGAGAGTTTGAACAATGCTGCAGATTCACCGCAAAGGTGGGTATTTCGCCATCTGATATTTTATTTTAAAATAGCTGTAGTCAAACATCAAAAAACAACAACAACAAAACTATTTGTGTTTGTTTGGATAAACAGCCAAAGAATGGGATGCTTATTCAAAATGTGGTATTTAGATCTGTGTAATCCCCCCTTTCTACCCTCTGAATTCCAACAACAAACCATTTCTTCCCGTAATAGAATGAAGATCCTCTTACCTTTTGGACAGATAGCATCAGTGTTTTGGGGTGGGTCTGTCAAACAATTTTTTGTCGTCTTCTCCCTCCAGAGATCACCACGTAGGCCCATTGACTTCAATGGGGAGCTGTTTAGCTCTCCGCACTTTTGAAAATCAGGCTACTTAAGTTATGAGCCCAAATAAGGATTTAGGACCCTAAGTTTAGGCATCCCTATTTGAGAATCTTGGCTCTGATGTCCACTGTGATCACATCAGCATGCATTAGGATTAGAGCTGGTTTTGGCGGGGGAGAGGGAAAAGGGGGAAATTCTCAATAAATTCAGACTGTTTCCTTAAAAAAATTGAAAGTTAGAAAATATTGACCAGATCTAAGAAGGACTTTAGGGAGGACTAATGAGATAGTTAAGTTTGGGGATGCCTCAAAGAAACAAGTTATTTTATGTGGAAAGGCCACCATAATCCTTCTGCTGGCTGAGGAGTGGAGCTCATTTCATTGTAGTGGAGTCTGTGCATAGTTATCAGCATTTTTAAAAAAAGTCAAGGGACATTTCTTCAAGGGCTCCTTTCTGCACCCATTACTCCTTTTCAATAGCATATGCTCCCACAAAAGTCCCTATTGAACTTAATATCCATTGTGTCTATACACCGTCCTCCACCACATGGCTTAAAAGGCACAGTGCAGCCCTATGAATTAAAGGGCTCCCTTCAATCCAGTCACTGAAGCTGATCGCAGGCTTATAACACAAAAATGTCGCCAAACTGTCCTTTTTATTTCTGATCAGATCAGAACAAACTTACTGATTTCAGGGAATTGTTCCCAATTCCTTTTTTAATCACAAATTCACTTGCACTGATGAGTTGAAAAAGAGTTTTATTGCAAAGGGTTCTTTTGGTGTCCATTCCAGACCTTTCTTTTATTAGAGGCAGTGAAGCTGTAAATTACAGAGGTAAGAAGAACTTTGCAAACTTTGCCTCTTTGTAAGTGAAATAGCTTCTGTCCTAGGATGTGGCAGCCTGTGTATCTCAGCCCCATAGATGATGTGTTTCCCTAGGAAATGAACACAATGGAATCCTTCCTCTTTTTACTTAAGTCGTAGGGATTTTCTTTTTAAATTTCCCTGGTAATGGCTGCTAAACAATTCCATCCAACCCTCTCCCAGTACAATCTTGGGTGTGTAATATGGTTTCTTGTGATCCTTCATATGCTATGCCATCAGTTTAATTGGTGGATGAGGATTTGGTCTTGCCATCATTGCTGAAAATATTTTAGTTTCAGCTGAAAAATACTTTAAGATGTGTTTGAATAGGTTATGACACACCAATTTAATGCAAAGTATGATGGCTTCAAATATGCTATTTTCCATAATATGCATGCAGTTCCACAGAAGGACTTTATATTTATTCATAGCAAAATGGTATAGCTACGGTATTGTCCCTACCTTGAATAGATGGATGTTAAGAAAATATGCGTTGAATGGGCAAATCAAAAAGCAAACGTTTGGAAATAAATGTATGGATATGCATGAAAATGAATCAGTTTTGACAAAGTTATAGGATTCCATGAAAATATGATTTTGAAAGATTGATATTGATATAGAATAGTTTCTATCAGTTGGAAGATATAGATATTGATTTCCAGGGGCAATTGGCAATGTATTAGATTCAGCACAGTGACACTGGTTTCAGTGCATATTGCATGTTCCTATCTCTTGAAATTGTATTGTGTTGAAAAATGAAACAGGCATAAATCTAACAACTCCAAGGTTTCCAATCTCAGAACTTGTGTGTTAAGCACATGCAGATGAACATCCTCAGTGATAAGTACAAGATGATATTTTTATTTGGGACAATTTTATTTTTTTCAGTTTTGATTTATTCACTGTTTATATTTCTGAGATTTCTATTTTAGTGACTCATAGCGGCACAAGTCATTAGTTATCCAAACAATGTATTTTCATTACAGCTGGGCTTTTGATTGAATTTCTTTGATAAGTTCATTAATCAAATGGCCTCTGTTCCCAAACTTTGCTTTGGAAAAGGTTGGTTGGTTGGTTTGATTTGTTTTTTTCTCCCCTCCCTCCGGGCTGATTCTGGCACAAGATTAGCTAGAGTCTAATGAAGTGGGGAAAATAGGAAACTCTCCATTCAGGATCTTGGTGGTTGATCTGTGTGACCTTACTCAAAAGGAAATTATTGTTCCTGGTCTTAGATTCTAAACTATTTGGAGAAGGGACCATCTTATGTTTTGTTTGTTTGTTTGTACAATGTCATCATTTGTTTGTTTTTGTTTGTTTGTACAGGGGCCCTCATCCCTCAGTGGGGCCTCTAAGCTCTACCACAATACTATTACTATTAATAAATGCAACACCTCCCATCCTCACCTCCGAATCACAATGCCATTGGCCATGGCAATTACAATGAACACTTACAATGAAAACTTATATTTGAGAGCATTTTTAACTGCATTTGATAATTTTGACAAAACAATTACATTCATCTCCTTTTGTTCTTTGTTGCCCTGCTGCCCAGACCCTTATCTGTCCACTTCCTGTGCATGAAACTCTAGAATCTGACCCCTTGTTCCCTTGCTGCCAAAACTTGGAAAGTGAAATAAAACAGCATTGAGGTACAACAATGGGAAAATGTACCCATTTCCTTTTTGTGTTTTATGAGAAGCAGAGGTCTTCAGATACCTTAGAACTTTCAGTAAAGCATCTTCCATGAGCGTTGAATTCATTGGGTCTTTTTTAAAGTGTGTGAGAGCGAAGAAAGGGGATGAAAGTTAAAAAATTAATTTGTTGTGATACATTTGGATATTATAGAAAACATTCACCTCATACAAGTCCACTCAGTCCTAGTTCTTGTTCAGCCAATTGCTAAGGCAAACAAGTTTGTTCCCATTTATGGGAGATAATGCTGTCCTCTTCTTATTTACAGTGTCACCTGAACATGAGAATAGGCATTCACATATGCTAAACATTCATATGCCCCTTCATGCTTTGACTTGTAGGCTCTAAAGTTTTACATGGTTTTGTTTTTCAGTGCAGATATGTAAAAAATAATCTACATTTGTAAACTGCTCTTTCATAATGTAGATTGCACTAGAGTACTTGAGAACTGAAAAATACTATTTTTGGGGGTTTTTTTACAGTGTAAAAATTTGTTATAAAATAATAAAAAGTGAGCACTGTACACTTTGTATTCTGTGTTGTAATTGAATTCAATATATTTGAAAATGTAGAAAAACATAAATATTTATAATAAATTTGTTTTCTAGTATTGTTTGACAGCATTAATTACTAGACCACTTATCTCCTTCTTAGTCATTGCAGCAGGTATGGCGTGTTATCGTCAGTCTAAATGTAAGTTAGGGGAGGAAATGATGTTTAGAGGGGACTGGAATGTAGGTCAGAAAGATTCCTGTTGTTAACACTTGTCGCAGCCTTAAGCCGTGTCTAGACACAGCTTATAATACTTTAACTATACTGTAATTAAACCAGTATAGCCTTCCTTACATGGATGTAACTATATCATTATAGGCGGGCCTATAGGGACATAGCTTATCCCCATATGGGAAAGGAAACAAGCTATACCTGTATAATTGTATCCACACCAGGAATTATACCAGTATCACTTTTGGGGGGTGGGGGAGGGATTCATACACCTAACTGACACTGTTTTATTGCTAAAATAAAATGTGCAAACCAGGCCTTAGGGAGGAAAACCCCGTTATTTAAGTTTCCAATAAAACCAAACTCAAGGAGGTGGTACATTTGGATTAAATTGTTTCCAGGTTTTGTTCGGTGCGGGGGGGAAATTTAATCTGTTTAAACTTCCGTTGATAACCAGGCTTTATTTTGTGAGGGGAGATTGGCGAGAGTAGATAAAAGATTATGTATTTTGCTTTCTTGGTGTGTGTGTGTGCCCCCGCTTCCCTTTTTAAGAAAATGTCCTCTCTAATTTGACTGGGCTTTTTTTTTTCATGAAGCAGCTGCTTTGGAAGCTTGTTCCTTATGTATTCCTTGCCTGAAAGACACCTGTTTAGTAATTCTGTGGCAAGTAGTTCATTAGCTGCCCAGCCTGCTGGAATACAGGTATAGAGATCTGTGGGGAGAGGGTCATTACATTTGCTAGCTTTCCCCATCTGGAAATAACAAAGCACTGTGCATATGGTCCACAGAGCTGGCTCAAATCAGAAGATGTCTTTCTTTTTATGTTCACAGTGGAACAGCGCATTTCATACCTCCATTTCCTGAATGTTAATGCACCGTCATTTCAAGAAGTTTACGGTTAATTTATTTGCCAAGCTTATTAGAGTAACAATTTTAAATGAGTGAATACACACGCATGCATACACACCATGTGTATATGTTCATGGGGCTGCATTTGTGCATGCATAGGTGAGAAACGGGGTGTGGATGGGGCTTTTCTATAGCTCTCCAGTTTCCAGAATGGTCCTGAGAAGCTGTTGGCAGTCACTGAAAAGTAGAACAGCCAGGAGGCTAATACTTTATTCTGGGGGTTAGCTGTGTGCGTGGGTGTGTCTGTGTGTGGAAGTGGTGCAAGGAAGTAGAAATATTACATCATTGTATCAGGATAAAGAAGTACTTTTTTTTTCCAGTGGCTTAGCTAGTTGCTTAAGGGCAATAGTCTGGCGTAAGTACAAACTGTGTTTGTTACAGTATCTGCTATTCCATCTGACTAAATTGCCCCAAGTCAGCTTGAAGACCAGCTGTAGCATTTGCCCATGAAACCTTTGAGGAAGTATAGTACATAAGGCTGCCCCCACATTCTTTTTAATGGCTCTCCTGCATTGTTAAGAGCGATTGTAGACTAATTTGTACGGGCAACCGAAAAGACTGTTTAGTCAATGTCTGTTCTTGGACATGAGAAGTGGTAGTTGGAACTTTTTCTGTCAAAGCTGTTTCACTGTCATTTGTTTTCAATTACATGACATTTCTTGTGAAGTGTCTGCTTTCTGAGGAAAATTGAATTTTCATTGCAAACTAAAGTGGTTGACCATTTTCTCACTCCCCCACCCCCAAATAAAGGCCTAAATTTTCCCACAGTAAAAATAACCATTTTCCAATCCAGTCTAGATGGAAAGTTTAGCCAGAACACTACATGATGACCGCCAAGGTATTTCTGGCACGGTAGAAATAAGGGGCCATATACACAGCTGGAGATAATCAGACTAGCTCCTTTGAAGTCAGCTTTACTGATTGGCACCTGCTGAGGATCTGGCCTAAGCTTTCCAGTGTCGTGAGTTATCTGGGAATATTTTACTATTTATTATTCTAGTCATAAAGAGCTACTGTGCAGGAAACTTACCTGTTTTGTTGGGCTTTTTTTTTGTGGTTTTTAAACGGAATTGCCTTTCCGTCCGTCCGTCTTGTCAGATTCATCAAGGTAATAACATATGCTTTTTCATGCATTACTTTTATTATAAGAGGCAATCTCTGCCCAGAGCAGTCTTTGTTGATAATTAATATTTTATATTTGGGGTGAGGGGAACAAGTTGTGCTGTTTATCTCCAGGGGTACTGATCTTCTGTCAACAAAGTCTGATCACTGTTACCAAAATAGATGTTTAAAATTGGAATGGAGCTACATGAGTAAGAACTTGAATATGAAAAATATCTACTCACTGAGCCCTTATTGGGCTTATTTATTTTCCTACACTCTCATCAGAGGAATCACACATGAGGAAATGTAGATCATGGATTTTCCATCTGGGGATTGTGACCGTTCTGCCCTTTCTGTATTGCTAACTGGGTTGGGAGTCCTGGCTAAATCTCAGGTGGGTTCATGGTGACTCTTGGTATGGAAAAGATTGACAACCAATGGTATAACTTATTGATCACCAAAGAACCAATAAAAGGAAAGCAATAAATGGAAAGGCTGGAAGATTTTTGATATGCTGGTAATTCATTTAAGAATAGATCTGTTTGCTGTTGGTGGTGCATGATTCAATGCACTTTGTATACAAACCACTTTGGGACAGTAATAGAAATGGCAAGAGGCCAAGAAAGCTTTGCTTTACCTAATGAAGCAAACAGGTCTCTGGAGACAGAAGCTTTTTAAGCATTTGGTATAGTAGATGTATATTAGTTCATGCTATCAAAAGCACTGCTGCTGTGAGCATGTGATCACCTCTGTTATTCTTTCTTGCATATTGGGATTGTTTTTTAAAAAGGGGGGCATCAAATAGAGTTGGCCAGAGAACCATATTCCATCGAATATGCAGTTCTGTCAAAATCGATATGTTTTGTGAAATTGGGTCTATTATTAAACTGAGATGTTATCTGAACTTTTCTGGTTTGTTTCCTAAACAAAATTTTTGCTCTTTCAGAATGAAACACTTTGATTTTCATTTTGAAACAACTCCTTGTTTAGAATTCATTTAATAGAATACATTACAAAATTAAAGTTAAAACAAAATATTGATTCTTTTTTCAAAACAAAGTATTACAAACATTTTTTTAGGGAATATTCCTTTATAGAGAACTTTGACATTTTTGATTTTCGATCCTATTCTTAACAACGCCAAACTTAGAAATCTCAATCCTTCATGAAACAAAACTACCATACTCTGCACAGTTACAAGATACAGTTAAAATGAAAATTGCAATTTAGCTATATTTCTGAAAGATGCTTTTGAAAGTCTCACTGAGTTTCAATGAGTATGTTAATCACTATTAATCCAACCCACTCCTGACCTAATATGGCCTAAGCACAAGATTTCTGTGAGTTTTAAATATAAGCAGAGATTTAGGAAACTGTGACAAGGCAGATTTAAGGGTGTTTAGGTACCCTAAGTGTGCATTTCTGTACCATAGTATGTTTGGATATCTAAGTTCAACCTTAACTGTGTTACCCTGAGTTGGTAAGTACAATATTTATGTAACATAATTTACTCTAAATTAATGGTATGTACTTCCAATATTAACTCCAGTTTTAATATAGTTTTTGTCTAGGAACTCAATGTATTCAATATATACTACAATGATCAAATCATGAACACAAGTGAGTGTTGCAAATTATACTGTTTAAAAAAAATAAAATAGTGTAACCCTTATTTATTATTGTAATTCAGAAACACAAATACTTGAAGTCAGTGGGAGTTGTGGAGGCTCAATACTTCTCCAAACCAGGTTACTTATAGGTTCCTAAATATGGCTTTAGATGCTTAACTTTATAGACATCATGGTGGATATTTTTGCTCTAGGTATTATCACTTTTGCCTAAACTTTTTAGTCCTGTTACAGCTTTGCATTGTTCCATTTCCTTGAACTCCCAAGACACACATCCTGTATTATATTATTAATTATTTGTATTATGCTAACCCCTTTGTGTTGGGCACATATAGTCACTGCCCCAAAGACGTATGTGACAAAAGACTGAACAGAATGAGAGAACAAACACAGGGAGGGGATCACAAGGTTAGAGATAGGTGTCATTACCTAGTTTTGGAGCTCATAAAACACACTGCAGTCAACAAAGACAGAGTCCAGTGAAGGGCAGTTCTGATGGCTCTAGGTTACCGTTGGGGCTGTGAAGGCATTTCCACTCTCTAGCTCCCATTTCCAGACTCCTGCAAATCCATGGATATTCACAGACCATTTTTGCAGATCGCGGAACAGATGCGGATACAAATTTTGTATCCACGCAGAGCTCTACCTATTCCGTCTATAGTCCTGCGTGTCTTCACCTGTTGTCAGAGCTTTGATAAGATACCAGCTCCATCTGGTATAGGGGTGGGTGGGGACAAGATACTGAAGGCCTATTCTCCACTCAGTCCTGTTACTATTATTTTTCCATTCTTGCTCTCTACTCCACATACCTACTTCTGCTAATAACTCCAGCTCTGCCTTTACTTCCATTTTCACTCCTATTTTCACTCCTCAACTCATAGACTTTAAGGCCAGAAAGGACAATCATGATCATCTAGTCACACGTCCTGCACATAGCAGGCCACAGAACCTCACCCACACAACCACTCATAGTCCCTCCAGTTCATATTCCCCTAGTTATGTTCCTCCATTAACAAAGTCTCCCTTCCAGCACAGGCCTCCTACTTCTGTTTCACAGCTCTGTCCCTTCTCACTACTCTGTGAAAGAAAGGGCAAGAATTGAAATCAATATAGGCCCAGGAGCAACCACTTTTCCTTCCAATAAGAACTGAGAAGCATGCTGAGAAGCTTAATGATTTTCTTGAATCTCTTTTCTCTTCTGAGGATGTTGGGCTGATAGCTATCTTGGACCTGCCTTTTTCTGGCAAGCAAGATGAGGTATCATCAGTGATTGAGGTCTCAGAGGAAGAGGAGCTTGAGAAAACTGATCATTTTAAAGCAATAAGTCACGAGTCCCAGCTAGTAAACACCCGAGAGTTCTGAAGGAGCTCAAGCATGGAGTAGCTGAGCTGCTAACAGCAATGTACAATCTCATTAAAAATAGCCATTGTTCTAGAGGGTTGGAAGGTACCAAATGTTAGCACTATATTTAAAAAGGGCTCTAGGAATGGTCAAGGAATTATAGACCAATAAACATAACATCTGTACCTACAGACCTCAAAGTAATTAATTAAAACCAAAGTAACAAAACACTTGGATATGCTAAGGTCTAACCAGCACTGTTTCAGCAAAGGAAAATAGTGTCACCCTGAGCACTTAATTCTTTATCCACTCCATTATTGACACGTTCCAAGGAGAAACTATTGACATTTATTTAGACTTCCAAAAGGCATTTTACAAGGTTCTGCCCAAGAGTCTAGCCAGTGGCGCACAGGGGGAGCGGCGCTATAAAAAGGCGCCTCCCAGCTCCCCCTGTACTCACCCCGGCAGTGCTTTAAAGGGCTCGGGGCTCGAGCCACTGCGGAGCCCCCAGGCCTTTTAAATCCCCACCCGAGCCTGGCTCCTGAAGCGGGGCTAGGGGGGCACTTTAAAAGGCCTGCAGCTCCCCGCAGTGGCAGGAGCCGCAGGCCTTTTAAAGCGCCCCCACCCCCCAGCCCGGGTCCAGCAGCGGGGCTAGGGGGGCGCTTTAAAGGGGCCGTGACTCCCGCAGCGGCAGGAGCTGCCGGCCTTTTAAAGCATCCCCGAGCCCGGCTCCCGCAGCAGGGCTCATGCTGCGCCTTAGCGCCGCTTCTCCTCACAGGGGGAGCGGCCGCTCCCCCTGCTCCCCACCTGGCTATGCTATTGAGTCTAGCTACTAAAGAAGCTAAGAAGTCCTTGGATGATAGGCAAAGTGTTGTCATGGATCAAAAACTAGCTAGGAGAATGAAAGAAAAGAGTCAAATTAAACAGGCAATTTCCATCATGGCAAAAAGTTAACAGTAGAATGCTTCAAGGTGTTATACTAGGCCCAGCAGTGGTGAATGTATCTATTAATGACCTGGAAAGAAAAAAGAGTAAATCTCTGCAGAATGACCAGCATGGAGAACCAGGTTTAGAACTCAAGCCTTTAATTTCTAAGTTCATGATCCATCCACTGGATCGCATTGCCTTTTGAGCATAGCAACCTTTCAGAATCTTGATTTCATCAGTTAGGTACTTATGTGCCTAAGTGAAAGAACTGATGCTGGTCTTCATAATCTTACGTCAAAACATTCTGCCTATAGACAAAATGTGAAAATTAATCATTCCAGTCTATTTTGTGTCCAGTCCAGTCAATTTTGTGTCAATACCAGGGCTCCCTGACAGCCTTCAGAGAATCAGAGAAGATCAGGATTGGAAGAGACCTCAGGAGATCGTCTACTCCAACCCCCTGCTCAAAGCAGGACCAACCACAAGTAAATCATCCCAGCCAGAGCTTTGCAAGCTGGGCCTTAAAAACCTCTAAAGATGGAGATTCCACCACTTCCCTAGGTAACCCATTCCAGTGCTTCACCGTCCTCCTAGTGAAATTGATTTTCCTAATATTCAACCTAGACCTCCCCCCACTTCAATTTGAGATCATTGCTTCTTGTTCTGTTATCTGCCACCACTGAGAACAGCCTAGCTTCATTCTCTTTGGAAACCTCCTTCAGGTAGTTGAAAGCAGCTATCAAATCCCCTCTCACTCTTCTCTTCTGCAGATGAAATAAGCCAAGTTCCTTCAGCCTCTCCTCATAAGCCATGTTCCCCAGTGCCCTAATCATTTTCATTGCCCTCCTCTGGACTCTTTCCAATTTTTCCACATCCTTTCTGTAGTGGGGGCCCAAATCTGGACACAATACTCCAAATGTGGCCTCACCAGTGCCGAATAGAGGGGAATAATCTCTTCCCTCAATCTGCTGGCAATGCGCCTACTAATGCTGCCTAATATGCCATTAGCCTTCTCGGCTACAAGGGCACATTGTTGACTCATATCCAGATTCTCATCCACTGTAATCCCCAGGTCCTTTTCTGCAGAACTGCTGCTTAGCCAGTCGGTCCCCAGCCTGTAGCAGTACATGGCATTCTTCTTTCCTAAGTGCAGGACTCTGCACTTGTCCTTGTTGAACCTCATCAGATTTCTTTTGGCCCAATTCTCCAATTTGTCTAGGTCACTCTGGAACCTATCCCTACCTTACAGCATATCTACCTCTCCCCCCGTTTTAGTGTCATCCGTGAACTTGCTGAGGGTGCAATACATCCCATCATCCAGATCATTAATGAAGATGTTGAACAAAACCAGCCCCAGCACTGGTCCCTGGGGCACTCCACTTGAAACTGGCTGTCAACTAGACATTGAACCATTGATTACTACCCGTTGAGCCCGATGATCTAGCCAGCTTTCTATCCACCTTATATGCATTAATCCAATCCAAACTTTTTTAACTTGCTGGCAAGAATACTGTAGGAGACTGTATCAAAAGCTTTGCTAGAGTCAAGATATATCAGGTCCATCTCTTTGCCCATATCCACAGAGCCAGTTATCTCATCATAGAAGGCAATCAGGTTGTTCAGGTATGACTTGCCCTTGGTGAATCCATGTCAACTGTTCCTGATAACCTTCCTCTCCTCCAAGTGCTTCAAAATGGATTCCTTGAGGACCTGCGCCAAATGCTCTGAAGGCAATGAGAGGATTTCAGGAGTGAAAAAATACCAGATTCTGTGTATTTTTTTTATCTGCATAATACATGGTAATGTAGGAAAAATGTGCAGAAGAGACTTTTTCTATATGAACAAATATAGGCTTTCAAATGTAATACTCTTTTTCTTAGATGTTAGGACTTTTCAAAAGGATTCTGCAGTTGCTCATAACAACTTGTAGGTTCTACCTGTTCAGTTAGAAGGAGTAATTCAGCCCTGAGAAAGCTCAAAGCTGAATTTACACTTCAGTTGCTATTCCAGCTTCATTTGCTTGCCAGAGTGATCAGAGCAGTCAGAAGGCAGAGCATGTGACTGATAGAATCAGACTGGCATGAGTTGCTGATTTAAAAAAAAAACACTCAAAGGGATTCTGATTTTTTGCTTTAGAGTCTGTTTAGTCAGAGAGTTCTTCAGAATCCTTAAAAACATCAAGTCTGAGGAGATAACACTTTGCACTGATGTTAATCTGGACAGTAAAGAAACTCTAAGCAGTACCACTTAGTTTAACTAAGCATAATGTATTGAAGTGGGTGAACACAAATAGGTTAATCTTCAAAACATCTGCAGTGCCAGAAGCATGAAAACCAGAACACTATTAGCCACTTTTCTTCTCAATTTAGTTTAGCACCTTTAAATTCCAGTTAATATGTAGACTGATTAAAACATACACTGTTCTGGACGAAGCCTTGCTTAAAACTTTTTAAATCTTGTCCGCCTGTCTATCTCATCACTTATGTACTGGTGATAACTATGTGATGGATTAGGGAGCTATGTGATAAATTACTTTAATCTCCTACATTTTGACTGTGTAACTACACTGGGGCTGCTCCAAATCCCTACTGTGTTAGGTGCATCATGATTTGGAGGCAAGCACCATAGATTCTTCAGCAGCTAGGCCTTATAGGTGCTAGCCCTGATGTGTCCACTCAGATACAGGGCTGAGGGAAAGGGTATTTGACTAGGGCTGGCAGGAAAGGGAAAGGTTGCAGATACCCTAGCTACAGAGGCTTTAACAGTTCAAAGTGAGCGACAATAGTACATGTTTTGGCACTCGGGGCAGTCCAATCGAGAGTCAGAGCTCTTCAGAGCTAGTGCCTGAGGTGCCCTCTTCAGCCCAGTGCCTGAGGTGCCCTCTTCTAGCAAACAAGAGATTGTGGGTTTCCAAGCCCAGGCTCACTTAGTGTCTCTCATTGGGGTCCCTCTATATTGGCTCCCTGCCCAACTGCTGCAGCTCCCCATAAGTACTATACAGATCTGCACCCGGCTATAATATTCAGCCACCATAGCCTGTTCTATACATGGCTCTGCATCTGTTCTTGCCTCCAGCTTCTCTCCAGGTCCCTGTTTGCCATGTGGCCACTGCTTCAGCTTTCCTGCAGCTCCTTGCTCGCCATGCAGCCACCTCTCCACAAACAGAGCCTGGCCACTTTCTGGTTCAGGAACATTCTCCTCACTTGTCTTGGGGAAAGGGAAGTACAGTGTTGAGGGGGCTGACAGGAGTTAAAAATCCCCTGTGTAGCAGATCTATCATAACTGTTTCACCTGCACTCTGCACACATTAGCTTACTTGCAGCTATTTCTAACTTTCTAACCATCTGCCTAACATTCAAAAAGCCCTCATTTTTATGGTAAGCTAATATTTTTACATGGTGTTTTTTTTTTTGTTTGTTTTTCATTAAAAAAGTGTAGTGTTTCCCTATGGAAATTTTATTCTCAAATTACAATGCTCTGTAGTGCGGAAAGGGCAATGTTCAATGCTAAACCAGTGAAAGGTTTCAGGTCCAATATCTTGCAAAGGTCCAAGGCTAGATGACGGATTGTGTGTGTGTGTGTGTGTGTAAGTGTATGTGCCCATGTATAGATAGATAAAATAAGAATTTGGGGAAATATGAACTCACTGTGATTGAAGAGTAGGATAAAAGTTAATTGTTGATGAATTAAAGTTTATCATGTTGCATAGTGTGACTGCTGAACTAACAGCATAAAGCCTTGTCTATGCTATACACTTTTGCTTTATCAATGAAACAGTGGAGGTGTACACACGGACATGCTCCTCCCACTGATGTAACTCCCCAGCTATGCCGACATAATAAAACCACCTCGATGAGCGGCATAGGGCTTTTTGCAATGTAGTTAGAGCAATGCAGCACCAATGTAGACACCTCACTTAGTTATGTCACCCTAATTGGCCTCCAGGATATGTCCAACAATGCCCATCATGACTGCTCTGGTCAGCAGTTTGAACTCTCCTGCCCTGAAAGGTACACAGGTTTGTGCCCCTCCCACATGTAAAGGACCAGAAATTTTTAAAATTCCTCTTCCTGCTTGCGCCGCATGCACAGTTCACTCAGCATCTTCCCAACTGACCCTGCTGGCTTTCCGCAGCAGATGCGCTCCCGCATGGAGCACACTGGAGCTGTTGGATCTGCTGAGTATATGGAGAGAAGAGGTTCGCACCAGCCATAAGAATTTTGATACCTATGTACCGATAACTAATGACATGCAAAACAAGGGGCACAAAAGGGACATGCAGCAGTGTAATGCTAAAATCAAAGAGCTGAGGCAGGCATAGCAGAAGGCAAGGGAAACCAGCCATTTCTATGGTGCTATAAGGAACTGCATGCCATCCTCAGCGGTGACCCCCACCTTCACCGCCAAGAGACCCATGGATACTTTTGGGGGACTAGAGGCAGTGGCCAGCAGACTCAACCCCAATGAGGAAGTGGTGGACGAGAAGATGGAGCTGGAAGACAATGTGTAGCGGGTTGTCCAGTTTCACGGCAAGTCAAGACCTCTTTTCCACTCCAGAGAGGGTCTACCCAGTCCCAGCTCTCCAGTTCAGGTACACAGGATGCAGGAGAGGGAGGTCCGGTACTGCACAGAGAGAGGAGACTGAGCTCTCGTATACTCTATTATATGATAGAGGAGGGTTAAGGTACAGAAATTAGCAACATAGCCTGTCCATCTACACAGTGGGGCCAATTGGAAAAGTTTGTTAATATCCACCCGGATGTCTCTGGAATTCTCCATAATGATCTCTAAGAAACTTTGCTGTAGGAATCCTGCAATCCTCTGCTGAAGGTTTCTTGGGAGAGCTGCCTTATTTATCCTCCCGTCCTCCGCTGTAGGAAACTTTGCTGTGCCACCTGGCAATTATTTCTGCAAGGACCAGAGTGGCTTGCACACAAGCATGTGTCATATGAAGCCAGTCTGAAGCCAGACACATGCAGAAGATGCTCCCTTGTATCGTGGTTTACGATTAGGGTAAACCACGATATCGGGTTCGATTATCCAAGCCTGTGGAAAAGGGTACCAATATTAGAATAGGCTCCCTAGCCTCTTATAGTAACCCCCTTTGCAAGCCACCCTTTGTCTCTTCTTGCTCTTTCCCCCTTGCCCACTCCCTCTTCCCCACAAACTCACTATAATTGGGACTCGCGGCAACCTGTGTGCTAGCTAAGGGACAGTGAGAAAGACATGTATGTAATGTTTGTGATTCCTGGCTCTGAGCACACTCACAATATAGTCTCTGTTCATTATTTCTTTGCCTTCTGCAGATGTGTCCTTGAGGACGCCCCCCCCCCCCCCCCCGACCCACCCTTCCACACCAGCGGAACACCTCCATCAGATATGGCGGTGACGCAGTAGGAGTAAAGAGGATCTGTTTCATGAGGTGCTGCTGTCAACAGATGCAGCACAGAGTGGAACAAGAGCATGGAGGGAGACAATAAATGAGACTACACCTGGATAGCCAGGAAAGGTTACAGGGGCAGGAGTGGATTATAAAGCTCCTTGAGGACCAGACAGAGATGTTGAAGTCCCTCATTAGCCTGCAGTCACAGCAAATCCATGCCTGACCACCCCCTCCAGCTACTACAGAACTCCAGTCGATGGCCTCCCAAACTCCCCCATCGCATTCACCGTGTGTTACCAGTCCCTCATACTACCCCATGCACTCCACTCCTGAAGACTGGTTTCCCAATGAAAACTGGAATTACACCCAGCTTTGAGAGCCCTGACTGCGAGACTGTTCTTTGTCATATTCTGTGTTTCACCAAAAGTTTGTGTTTGATCCTGCTACTAAACTTGAGTCTTTGAAATAAAATGAGTTTTTATTTGTGACATATATACATTGCTCAGTGCTAACATTGAAACACATTGGCTATAGGTAGGACTATTTCCTCCTTTCAATTAATGCTCAGGAAGCAAGCACAGCAGGGATAGTTCATGGCGGCAAGTAACCATTGCTTAGCCAAAAGGTGTCACATACAGACACCTTACTAGGCAAGCCCCGCACCCTGACCCTGCTCCCCGGCCGGAGCACTGGGCGGGCAGAGCGTTGGAAGCCCCTGCACCCCAACCCCATTTCCCCATTAAGGAGCACTGAAGTGGAGGGTGGGGGGGGGGGGGTGGATTGCAGGCAGAAGAGGTGGGGAGGAGCCCCCACTTGCTCGGGCCCAGGACCCCACAAACCCCTAATCTGCCTCTGCACACAACATATCAGTCTCACAGACCCTTCTGGCAGGGCTTTATTTGTTTTCCAAAACAGGAAACAAAAATGAAAACATTAGGCAGCTACCCTGCTGGCCTTAGTCTGTGCTCTTAGGAGTATCTCCTGCAAAGCTATTGTCAAGTGTCATCCTGTGTCTGGCAGTCCCTGCCATTCCTCCTTTCTCTGCAGGGCCCGTAACTATCTCAGTCCCCCTCAGTTCCACTTCCTGCTTCTCTTCATAGAAAATCAGCTGATCCCTGTTCTGTTGTGCATTCTTAATAACTAGGGTTGACTAGACTTGGCCTCTGACCCTTGAAGGGGCAAGTTACCCTATTACAGGCAGTTGGGAGGCAGAGGGAAGTGGATTTTAAAATATTTTTAAATGGAAATAAGTAAAAGGTAAATACATTTTTAAAATATATTTTAAGATGTTAAAATAAAAAGGTGGAAGCAGGCAGAGGATAAAATAAAAATAATTCAAATAATTTCAAAAGCTATATTTTTAACTAAATCAGAAATTACTGTTTTGTACACTAACTATCCTGTGTAACTGCATACTCTTATCATTGTTACCCTTGTCCTTCCTTCTGATTTGCTCCTAAAAGGTGGGATCTGGGTTTCAGTTAGAGCAGTGTAAATTCAGCTGTTCTCCACAGAAGTTGTTGATGTTACTCTGGATTTACATGTGTGTAACAGTCAAACACTGTCTGGTCATTTGTAAAACCACTTTGATCCATCTTGTCTTCTACTATGGCTCTGAACCTGGAGTGGATTCATGTAAGCTGACCTCTGTATTCAAACAGAGCTCCCATCCATTTCCATGGGAATTTGGAGGGGTGAATCTAACTGTAGCAGCAAGTCTTCAGATTCTAAGCTTTTTGGACCAGGGAATATCTTTTATTCAGGGCTCATTAATATGGGGCCCTGATCCTGTTTGGTTGCTCTAGGTACTGCTGTAATACAGATGATGAAGAAGAACAAATTACCCCAAAAATCAAGATTCACAGATGAATTTACAAACTAAATTAATATATTTATTAGAATGTGGCCTGTTAATGCAACTTTTCTTCAGAATTAATGTCAGAAAAGTTTTAATTAGTTCCTTTCCACCCATGGAAACATATCTAATATTTCATGAATTCCTTACTAGGTATACTCAGGAAAAATATAGGACAAACATATTCATAAGCACAGTAAATGCCAGGACTAGTTTGCCCATTCAGTTAAACAAACTGGGCTGTGTCAGTTATATCTGTGTAGGGAAGCTGTAATTCCATCTATTCCTCGGGCTATTTAACAATTATTCCACTATTTTCTGAAAATAATTAGCTTATTGACTGCTGCATCTTATGGCTTCTCTCGTGGACATGGATTGCATTTGCTTACCTTTTTACTAAAGTTGAAAAGTGTAAAATACATGTTTCCAATTTGCATAATATCAGATGCTAACTAAAAAGATTTGGTGAGGACAGCATGATCAAGATGTGAATATGATATTAAATGTACTGAATATTAAGAATCATATTAATCTAGAGGCTGATTGTCAGTTGGCATAGTCTCTGTCCCCTAAATTTTACTTATATGGGCAACAGAGATGGATTTTGATCCCACTGACACTATTTTTACCTTGTAACTCCAGCTGTTATTTTTTTAAACACCATCACAGTTATGAGGGTAGCTGGCTGTTTTCTCCTTGTGGTCATCAGTTCATAACAGCTTTTGCTTAGAACTCGCCTCCAAGTCGTATGGTGTCTCAGTGGGCCGAAGACCTTCTAACACTTCCCTAAGGATTAGACCTTCTAACACTCCCCCACAATCCACCAGGCCACATGTCCTGTCCTTTGCTGGATCACAGAAAAGGCTCTGAGTCAGTTTTAACTCAGGGTATTTAGACTCATAGACTGTAAGGTCAGAAGGGACCATTGTGAACATATAGTCTGACTTCCTGAACTTTGCAGGCCACAGAACCTCATCCACTCCTGAAATAGACCCCTAACCTCTGGCTGAGTTACTGAAGTCCTCAAATCATGATTTAAAGACTTCAAGTTACAGAGAATCCACCATTTACTCTAGTTTAAACCTGCAAGGGACCCGTGCCCCATGCTACAGAGGAAGGCGAAAATTCCCCAGGGACTCTCCCAATCTGACCCAGAAGAAAATCCTTTCCAACTCCAAATATGGTAATCCGTTACACCCTGAGCATGTGGGCAAAACCCACCAGGCAGATACCTAGTAAAGAATTCTCTGTAGTAACTCAGGGCCTCCCCATCTAGTGTCCCGTCTCTGGCCATTGGAGATTTATGCTATTGGCAATGGGCCACATGCCATTGTAGGCAGTCCCATCATACCATTCCCTCCATAAAATTATCAAGCTCAGTCTTGAAACCAGTTAGGTTTTTGCACTCATTGCTCTCCTTGGAAGTCTATTCTAGAACTTCACTCCTCTGATAGTTATAAACATTCACCTAATTTCAAGCCTAAACTCGTTGAAGGCCAGTTTGTGTCCATTTGTTCTTGTGTACTTAATTTAAATAACTTCTCTCCCTCCCTGAACTTTATCCTTCTGATGTAGTTATAGAGAGCAATCATATCTCCCCTCAGCCTTCTTTTGGTTAGGCTAAACAAGCCAACCTCTTTTAGTCTGCCCTCATAAAGTAGGTTTGCCATTCCTTGGATCATCCTATTAGCCCTTCTCTGCACCTGTTCCAGTTTGAATTAATCTTTCTTAAACATTCTTTGTCTGTTCATCCCTGAAGGATCCAGTTTGAACCAGTATATGCAATCCTCTGCCCATGCGGTAGTACTTCTCTGGGGATCTGATAGCTTGAGTGAATTTGTCTACCCACCCCCCACCCCCACCCGTTCTTAGATCCTGGAGGGCTTTAGTCTCTCTCCCCATGGAATTACATACAGCATCTCAATAGTAAATAAACATTTGCATTTTTAATAAAATGAACTCCTAAAACACCTACACTTAATTCAGTCAAATTTCTCCAGGACTTTGTTACAATCAGCACCCAGATTAGTTTAGCCCAGGTGTGAGCAGCCACAATACAAAGTTATTGAATTATTGTGTCCTCACTGGTGCTGTGCTTACATATCCCCTGCTAAGGCTTCTGGGGGAAAATCCTACGGTTCTTTGTGCTGCAGTAAACTGACCCACTCTGATTCTCTCCTACTGAATTGTGGTAGAATTTGTCTGTCTTGGGCATGGGGGGGAAGGGAGGTGGGAACTGAGGAAAGGCATTGGAGACCTATCAGCACTTGAGTGGTTTACTATGTATTCTCACTGCAGAGTGGCCCGGTTACCACCCCTAGTGAAAGCAGCAATCAGGCTTTGTCGATAACCCTGGATGGGTCAGCTAGCCTGGGTTTAAAGCAACAACAAACTCAAGTGACAGGGCTTTGTTTGTGGATAGGAGCTAGGTTAGGGTCAAGATGCAAGTAAGAGCCTGGGTTAACTCTGAAGTGAAGACATTCCCTTTCTGATTCCCCCTCCTATTCAAATTGTCTTTGGGAGCTCCCCAGGAGAGCTAGAATCATTAAGACTCAGACATTTTCTCTTAATGTCTCTTAAGTGTAAGCTGCTCAGTGATGAGAAAGGGCATCCTCCTTCTTCTCCTTGGTATCCAGACAGATGCCTAGAGTAAAATACTCATTGCCATATATAGTACCAAAACAGCATGTCAGTGATGAATCCAGATACAGAATTAATAATCTCCAAAGAGCACACTCATGTTTGTCTTACATACTTAAAGTGAGAGGAAAATCAGGCCTGAAATATTTCTACCTGTATGTGGACATTCTACACAGTTAGTCAAGTGACTTTTACATACATTTATACATATAATGAAACTATGTTTACATCTTCAAAGCACCACATACGTTGGCATTTGTTTGGGAGAAGCCCAGGAGAGGAATAGGAATACCATTTGAGATTAGGCTTGAGGAGATGTTTGGCAGGGAACATTTGCATAACAACTGATTCAATTGTTGGGCTTGATTCTGGACTTGATTCTGTAAATCAAGTGGATCTCTACAGAAGTCAGTTGTTATGCTGGTGTAAAATTGGTGGCAGACAGGCTCAGTAATGTCTGGCTTTACAAGTAGTCCAAACTTTTAGGATGATCACATTTACAACATATCTTTCCTAAATATGTAAAAGTTACATGTGGGGATACTGAAATGAGCCGGTATAACTTATTTAGCTGAATATAAAATCATGTGCAGGAGTTTCAGATATGAACAGTAGGAAAGTCTGTCTTTTGAACACCGTCACTTCCCTCTAAGTGATAATAGAGACCCTGTTCAGCCCAAATATGCCTGCAGATTTTCTGAAGTTCCTATTCTGAGAAAATGCTGAGGTATGTTTGAAGGAAGATCTGTTTGTGCAAAAATTGTTCTCAGACTTTGCCCCGCAAAATTAGTTTTGTCTTTAATCAGTCAGTCATACAACTACTCAATAAGCACTCGTAGAGGAATTGCAAGTGCAAATTAAGCCTGCAAAAGTGAAGGCCATCATCTGAAAAATTACTGGGCTACTTGTCTGTCTGTCTGTCTATCATACTTTCATCAGTTCTAGGTGGCAGCCTATTATATAAAGTACCATAGCACCAGCTCCTATATTATGTTGGTCTAACATTTTCCATTATATAAATTTTTGCAACTTTTTAATTGATTTTGAAAGAGTTCTAACATTATCGTTGGCATCAGGACTTTGAAATTTAGCAAGGAAAGGGTGACTTTTGCTGGAGTCATTACAATCCATTCAGGTTTCACTGAGCTAGAAGCTGTCAAAAACTGCTATTTCTGTCTGTGGTTTGTGTAATACATCTTATTTTGTGCAGCATGCCAACCATTCTATAGCATCCTGTATGCACCACCTATGGTGTCTCACATCAACATTTCACAGAGAGGTCAAACTGCAGTCAGGACCCAGCTCCAGTGCATTGTTCTTCTCAGAGAATATGACAGGGGATTAAGCAATGCTCTACAATTCAGGGAATCAGGGTTCTATTCCTGGTACTGCTAGTGGCCTGATAGGTGATGCTCTGTATGTTACTTCCCTTCTCAATTTCACCATTGGTAAAATTGGGAGGGGGGTAGTGATAATGACCTTCTCTGTAAAGTGCTTTGAGTTTGATTGATGAAAAATGCTAGGTATTCCTTTTTTAAAAAATACCCTTTAGCATGAGGAAATGTGTGCTACTCTGCAAAATGGTACATTCACTTTTTCTACTAAGTAACCTTGACAACCTTTTTTGTTAAACAAAGACTTACTACTCCCTACTGAGAGATTACAAAGATGTGAGTGGGGGAGGATGGGTAGCAGATCTCTAATATGACAGACCCAAATTGTACTCACTTAGCCACATGGTCTCTCAGAAAACTCGTGGTATACCTTTGTCTTTGACTTTGTTGGCGGTAAAATGGGGCTTCTCAAGCACCTTTCACTGTGCTATGCGTCCTCCTAGAGTTCACATAGGATGATAGCCTTCTGTCAGCTCAGCTGGACAATGTTTGAATGCTGAAGGTTCAGGGTTTAAAACACGGCTAATGATGCAGGAAGGGGAGGCTGATACAGTTATACAAAACATTTTACCTTTTTGCTTTTTAAGAAAATCTTAGAAATTACATTTAAAAATCTCTCGGTTTAAAAGAATGTTATTAAGGCTAAAAAGTTGAGTTATGCAATGTCAGAATTAAGGCTGCCTGTGCCCTATGTGCATATGCACTGTGATGCCAACTTTCAGTACAAGGTCAACTCTTATTTTATTCAGAGGATCCCTGTCTCATTCAGCGCACAAAATGCAATGTGCTTAGGGAATGATTTAGAGTGGTGCAGTGAATTAAGCAGTTGTCTCTAAGACCCCTATCTCATTTGCAATAGAAGCTGGAACAATGAGGTCAGACCACAGGAAGAGAAAGGATGGCCTTATGGTTAAGGCAGTTTGAGTACTACTCAGGTGAACAGAATTCATAATTGACTCTGCCACACAGTCCACTCTGACGCTGAGCAAGTCATAAACCAAAATGTTTGCACATGGCCGTTAACTATGTGTTCTTTCTTTTTCAGAAGGGCTGAGTAGAGCTGTACAGAGGATATAAATTCCATGTAATGAAGGATTTGGGGACTTCAACATTTGTTTTCATTCAGATTAGAACAAACTCCTCCCCTCCCCTCAAAAGCCAATATTTTCTGAAAAAGGAAATTCTGAAAAAGACCTTTAATTTGGGGTCTATTGGAATGTTTCATTTCAATTTTGAAACAAAAAGACATTTTGACAGCACAAATTGACATATTTAATGCTAAAAATGTTGAAACGGGGCAATTCAACACTATAAGAATTTCTTTCCTCCAAAATGAAATTTTTGCAAAACCTACACAATTTTGTGAAACGTTTCAGTGTTGCTGGAACTGGGTTCTCTGATGAAAAACATTTCCATCAGAGTTTTTTCTGACCAACTCTAGTGCTAATTGCTCACAGCTGAAGTCTGTGAGACCTATGGGTACTCATAATCTCTGGAAGCAAGGCAGTGTAGTCTGAGTCATGGTGACATTACTGACGGTCAGGAGGTTCTAAATTCTAACCCTAGTTGTGTCATTGCTTCATTGTGTGGACTTCAGCAACTCACCTTGCCTTTCTATCCCAAAGGGGGATAATAACAATCTGCTATCTTGCAGGAGAGTTGGGAAAATAAATTGATTAATCTTTGTTAATCATTGATATGGAGGCGAGTGCCATAGAAATTCCATGGCAAAGTTAATTCTTCATTCAGTGCTAGGATAGGATGATGTACATTGGATGAGACTTGGAGCCACACTGAACAGTGCGACTAAGAACAGTAGTGCGACTGGAGAGTTGCTTATTTGCCTGGACACCGTTCAGCCTGGGTGCTGAATTAGGTGGATTCCTGAAGAAAAAAATAGTATGGGATCATCTAATTAAGGAATGTATTTTAAAGCATATGCACAAGAAGACACTATTAAGGTTGCACAGGTAACATAAATTTGGGGTTTTCCTAACTCACAAATGGAAAACTTGACAACCTAAATTTTCTTTGTAAAAAGTTTTTTTATTAAATATAATAGATGCCTATGTCAATAGATGCCTATATAGGATAAAGGACATGATGTTTTAGTTATTGTAACTTTATTACAGAAAATCTAACAAATATACTGACAAACCCAAGATCCCCTTCCTCGCACAAGGGATCCCTCTGAGTCCAACGGGCCTATGTGTATGACTAAGGGATCTCCACATTTGACCTCTAGTTTCTTTCCTTTTCTTTCCTTTTTGTTTTTCTTTTTATTTTTAGAAACTGAAGCCATTCTACAGATACCAGATACTCCATGACAATTGGTTAAATGTCAGATACTGAGAGCATGGTATTAAACTGAACATCTGTCTCTCACTCCACAGTTATTATTCTAGGTTTTATTAGTCTCAAACCTGAGCCTCTCAGATCACTTCAGTTCACTTGTTCTTTCCTCTTTTTCCATTTAACAAATATCTGTAACATCCATCAGTGTTTCTGTAGGCAAGCTGCTGGATTCTGGAGTCATTCCTTAGCACTGCAAGAAAAGATTACTGTGTTTGCCTCTTGTATGGCATCTCTGATAAGATTATCAAGTTATAACTTATAAGGAAACTGTGTCTTATTCAACTGGATGGCTCATATTTTATTGCTTCTGGCAAACTGACAGTTTCCAAATTCAATTAAACTTGATGAGAAGATCTCAGTGTTTGCTTTTAAATCAATACATGGATTTGATCATCTATACATCCTGAAATTCTTGCATTGTATAGGCTATTTCCAAAACTATCCTCCTGTCACCAAGATTGTTAGCTCCTTTCTGTCTCATGACATATGTCTAAAAGTCTGTTTTGTTTTTCTGTCAGTGCTCTTATAACTCTCCGCTCCTTTAGATCTCTGAATTGTTTATTGTAGTAAACAAATAGCCTAGCCTTATAAACCATTTAAGCTATTGTTTTATATTAGAACTTTGATTTTGTTGGTATTATCTGATACATTTACATCCACATGGATGTCCTTGGCATTATAAGAGTTAACTGTACTTTCTCATTGCATATACCATCATTTTAAAAATGGTTATAGTTGAATAAGGGAAAATAATTAGAGATAGAAAAGATCTGTTATGGTCATATAATCTATACCCATCCCACGGCAGGATTGTTTGTGTGTTTTGTCCACTGTGATGTTAAATCTTCCAAGATGTGGGGATTCCACCAGCTCCACTGTGAGAAGTTTCCACAGGATAATACATCTAAATATTAGGATTTCCCCCCCAAATATATAGTCTATTTTTCACTATATTAATTTCAACCCATTGGTTACAATTATACCAGTTTTTGTGACCTTACATTCCTCTCTATGTTTAGTGTTTATAGTTAAACTTTTCAAAAACAACTAAGGCCTGGTTTTGACAGAATGTATCCCCGTGTTCATGCCCTACACAAAATTGTAATAATCTTTGTAAAAAGTATGCCTTGTAAGGCCTAATTGAAAACTCATAATTTGCTGATCAGTATTATCCAGATAAAATATGTGTGGCACCATTGTATGTGAAATTATTAAAGTCCACTGTATGGTGATCTTAACACATATTCCATTCTGAGGTTGTCAAACAGGTCTGTCTCAAACAAAGGAATTTGTGCTCTGTTTAATTTGCTCTTAAGCAATAAACAGAATAATCAAGCATGAAGGGAAACAAAAAAATCTTAAACAGGTGAGAAAAAAGCAGCAGGGAACATCCTTCTCCATCGACTTTATGTCTCCTGGTACCCAGCAGGAACTATTATTAAGAGGGGAACTGAAACTATAAAAAGAAGGGACTAACACCCCCAAGGGACCCCACTCTCTTTCCCTGCCCATCACATTCATAGCACTTGAACCAACAAAGGAACATTTGTTGGATTCTGGGAGAAAGGATCATCACCAAAGAATTTTGGTAGGTAAGACTGATGAAAGCATATGGTGAGAAAACTTTGCTTTGAATTTAACATAGTTTAAGTTAGGCAGCAGTTGTGTTTTATCATTATTTTACGTGTAACCATTTCTGACTTTTATGCCTCTGTACTTGTACTCACTTCAAATCTCTCTCTTTATTTTTAATAATTTTGTTTTATCTAATCCAGTGTGTTTAAATTCAAGTATTTGGGAAACTCCATTTGGTGTGGCTAGTTGTGTGCATACGATTTCTACTATAGAAATAATGAACTTGTATTGTCAGGAGAGGGCTCAGCAGTACAGGACATACATTTCTGGGGGGAAATCTAAGACAGGGGTTGTGTTGGGATTACCGTGGAGCACCCTGAAAACCAGAGTGTAACCCAAGTGTGGCTACCAGGCTGCAGTTACACACAGATACTCAGGGTGTGGCTTGTACGCTGGAAGACTGTTTGTGAGGTACCCAAGTGGGAGCTATTTCAGCAAGGCTTTGTAAGACACCTAACATTGCCAGGCAGGGGTGGCACAGCTGCTCATTAGTCTAGATCAGTGGTGGGCACCCTGCAGCCTGCGCGTGGCCCATCGGGATAATCCGCTGGAGGACCACCAGTTTGTTTACATTTGCACCTCCGCCCACAGCTCCCAGTGGCCGTGGTTCGCCTTTCCCTTACAGGTTGTTCTAACTAAGCTTCTGTGACCCTGTTGTCCCTTTTCTCTCCCATATAAGGCAGAAATAATTAGGGAAATACTGCATGGAGAGTATTGAAAAATTAGTGATACTCATTCATGTCTTTGGTATGGAAATCAGGCAGGAAACTCAGATGAGCGTTCCCAAACAAGTTTTCTGTTACTACCTGGTTTCAGCAGTATGCCAACTGTCCCCCCAATGGACTCCCCAACTCTTTAATACCTTACGGTGCACTCCTGACCATGTTAGGCCTGGCCAATGAATGCTGCCCATTCATTTCCAGTGGGGGGAGCAGGGGCCTCTGTAGATAAGTGCCAGATATTGAGCAAATAAAGCATCAATTTTTGACAGTGAGGGTAATTAACTATTAGAATGATTTACCAAGGGTCATAATGAAGTCTCAATCACTGATAATTTTTAAATTCAGATTGGAAGTTTTTCTATAAGGTATGCACTAGAAATTATTTTGGGAAAATTCTCTAGTCTGTGTTGTACAGGAGGTCAGACTATATGGTCACAATGGTCTGCTCTGGTCTTGGAATCTATGAAAAGAGAGGTGTCTGTCCACTGCCAAGTAGATGAGCAGGAAAAGAAATGGTGAGTACATGAAAGGAAAGTTCCTCTAGAAGATCGTATGTGATGAGGCAGTTAACAGCCTGGGTAGACAATAAGTGCCCACCAGGAGACCCAACAGTGGGCTTCAGCAGGCTGGTCATGGCTGATATATAGGAACTACTGGAGAAATACACAGAAGACTAATTGAAAAATAAAAGTTTTGCTAAAGAAAGCTAAAAGAAATAGTAAAACAGGAAGGAACAGTTTAATAGAATAACAAATATACAGAAACATTTACTTGTTCTTCATCTCTCATTTTGTAGGAAATATAAAATATGAAAGCCACTAGTAAATAGATAACAACTGCAAAGGAAAGGGTAGCTGTCCAAGCAATCTTCTCACCTGAGATTGATCCCAGCCTCAAGAGTAGCTCACACACAGCGGAGATGACAGAGATAAATAGAAGGAATATTATGTTAACTGTTAAATTATGTTATTAAATTGCTGAATTATCAATACACTAACTTTGCAAATGTAGAGAGGGAACTCCTTACCATTCCAACTAAAGACTTGGACAATCAACCCCGGGTACAGTTGCTACATTAGTGACAGGTGAACGGAGAGAATGAGCTTGGGTAGTAAACATCACTGGGCAGGACCAACGCACTCAGGTCAGGTTAGCAGGATGCTGGGGTAAACATAAAAGGGAAGGAATGCATCAGTTAATGTTGAAAACAGAGCATAAAGGTGTGCGTGTCTCTCCACCACAAAGCCAAACTCCCTTGAGTACAAGAAGGTGGTGGAGGATCAGCCACACTATGTAAAACAAACACACAATTCATTTAAAAACAAAACTAAGAGTGACATCTCCTTGAGTAAAGATCCCAGCCATAGTGGTGCTTGTTCTAGTAAACACCAGTTCACCAGGCCAATAGGCAAACCAGGAGCAGGATTCTCTTGTGTTTCTATGCCATTGCAGCTTTAGCAGTGTGAGAATGCTTGCCTAATCCATAGGCTGGACAGAAGGACTTATAAAAGCAGACCACTAACATTCAGTGGGTCCAGGACAAGGACATAGCATAATACTAGAGAAATCACAGATCCACAAAAACAATGGGTATTTCTCTAAAAAAAGGCCCACACGTTTTGAAATATACATAGCCTTTTAAAGATTCTTCTTTAAAACAAAAAAGAATTGGGCCTTGAAGAGGTCACATTTTATTCCTGAGTGAAGAGGAATTAGTGCATTAAACAGTTTCAGTCATGAGGCCTTGAGATGTATCTAATGCATTAAATCCAGTATTGCATCACACCAGAGCAGACAAAGCCCTCCTCTAGAATACCAAACTATATGAACAGATTCCACAATATTTTTGAAGTAAATAAGTCTATATTTCTAGCTTGTAGCTCCCTAATATAGCTGAATGTAGTTCAATTCATAGGAATCGGCAGAAATCCTTAATTGTGTAATGGCACTACTGTGCAGCTTATTACATTTCAATTTGACCTTTTAATCATGTCATGAAATAAACATTGTTCGACTGTATTATTAAACAAATTTCCAAAATCTGCCCACTCACTAAATAAATCAGGCTGTATAATTGAATATAAATAGCTTCTGGTAGCAACCTAATCTGTTTAGATAGCAAAACCATTTTCTCTGTTCCTCTTGCTAAGTGGGGAGCCCTTGAAAATCAAGAAAAGGTTCAGTACCTTCTTCCTGTTCCTCAGAAATTGGCACTATACGCCTCAGTTATCTGAACAAGGAACAAGAACATAAATGTTGGCCCTTAATAAATAACTGGCGTTTAAAACACCTTTTAAAACAAAGCAAAGCTCGGTAAGGTGGGTACTTTGCTTCCAATAACATTCATTCCCTAATCAATTTATATATGTAGAGATAAGAAGCACCATTTAGCGTCCCAGAAATAATTTAGGGGAAAATATTGATATTTCTTTGACATGTAGTGTAAAATTATATTGAAGAAGTTGATAGTGTATCAGCTGAACCCTGTTGATATCATTGATGCAATTAAAATATCTGGGGGGGGGGTTGTTTGTTTTGTTGTTTTTTTTCCCCACGGAAACAAAAACTAAGATGCGGAGCAATAACAGTTTGATTTTCTATTCCTCCGGGAAGGAATACAAAAGACGACTGAACAGGAGATTTGGCATGGTTGACATCAAAGTCTGGACTATGTAATTTTACAGTACATTCATAATCCTCCCAAAATAACATAAAAACAAGAGACCTGACTCTGACCTCGCATACTTTTGATGTAAACGAGGAGTAACTTTTGCTGAAGTTAATGGGGTGACACGGTTACAAAAGCACTATGAGATCAGAATCAGGCTCACATTGTCTGGAAATGTTTTTCAGGCACAGAAGAGATAAATGTGTATTTTAAAGTGTTTTGTTTTCTCTAAAGAGAAATCAATTCTAGTTTATCTTTTTGGCCCACTACAATAGGCACTAGCAACTACTTCTGTATACTAAGGGTTTTATAAATAGTATGTAACTGACAGGTCATAAAACCAAACTGTCAAATATGGCTGTATGCAGTGTTGTTCTAGCTGTGTTGGCCTCAGGATATTAGAAAGAAAAGGTGGGTGAGGTAATATCTTACTGGACTGACTCCTGTTGGTAAGAGAGACAAGATTTGGAGCTGTACAGAGTTTTTCTTCAGGTCCAGGAAATATCAGAGGATATATCTATACTGCAACCAGGGTTAGCGGGAGTCAAGTCAGCTGACCCTGGGTTAGAGAATCCAGGCCTTGAGCATCTACACTGATTGTTAACCCTAGGTTAAAAAAATTCTCCTCTGGGCCTCTGGTGTCCACACTGCAGCACATAGACCTGAGTCAAATCAATCACATCCCAGACTTCTTAGAACCCTCCTTGAGACATGTCCGCTCTAGCCCTTTGACCATGGGGCACTGTGGAAAAATGTAACTGTTCATGCTACACATTATAGTACGTTTGAACAGCACCGCTAACACAGCCTACCAAGCAGTCATTCTGGTCAGGGCATTCCCAACTACCGGAGCTAGCAATACGGAGGAGGCACTTTTCGAAGAACTTGTCTGGCTTCTGCTTTCACTCCTGTATCAGGAAACAGGCAGAGCTTCCGTGAGATGCTGGTGAACATTTTGGCAACATTTTCTGACCCTCCAAAGGCACCTGACAGCTTTATGATGAAGCAGGAGGAGAAGGAGGTAGAAAAGGAGGAGTACCTAGGCATGGCAGACTTGAAGTGACATGCTTCTCAGTACAATCTCTGACGACTCCTATGTAGACTGGAGCTTCTGGAGCAGGCCCCCAAGCACCGACTGATGGACCCACATTGTCATGCAGACCTGGGATGACCAGCAGTGGCTCCAGAGCTTTCCAGGAAAGATACATTTCTAGACCTTTGTGAGCAGCTTGTCTCAACTCTCAGCATAAAGACACAAGCATGAGGTCACCCCTGCTGGGACAGAAGCAATTTGCTATAGCTGTCTGAAACCTAGCTACTCCAGACTGCTACTGGTCCATTGCAAACTAGTTTGGTATTTGAAAGTCAACTGGAAAGTAGTCACCTAGGTTTCTGAGGCAATCAGGCATGTGGTTTACCCCAAAGTGGCAGGCATAAAAGATATTCCTGAGGTAATTGCTGACTTTGAGACAATGCGGTTTCCAAATTGCACTGAGGCCATTGATGGGACTTATGCCCACACTTTGCCCTCCTCAAGGAGCATATAAACTGCAAAGGGTACTATTCTATTGTTATGCAGGTCCTCATGGACCACAGAGGGTGATTTATGAACGTCATCATGGGTTGCACTGGAAAATGTCATAGTTCCAGGGTTTTCAACCAATCAGGAGTCTACAGTCATGGATAGGCTGGGACAGTATTCCCATCAAATGACATTGCCATAAATGGAGTTACTGTCCAACTGTTACTCTGGGGGACCCTGCATACCCCCTTTTGCTTGGTCTTATAAAACCCTGATTTTAGAGGCCCTGGCAAGAGATGGTTTAGTTAAATTCTCAGCAGGTGCAGAATGGTTGTTGAACGTGCTTTTGGCAGATTGAAATCCTGCTAGAGATGTTTAAAAACCTGTTTGGATTCAAATGTCATCAATGTTGTCTGCACTACTGTGGCTTGCTGTGCTCTTCACAATTTTTGTGAAGCCGGAGGAGAGCCATTTCTCCTTGAATGACAATGAGGGACGGCCGAATCGGTACACTCAGACAGAAAGTGCACCAACCACTGCTGGAGCTGGATTCACCCAGGCAACAGAAATCATGAAGTTAGGAATGCTTTGTTCTCCCACATTATGGACCTGCATGGCCCAGTGAAAAAGGGGAAATAGTTCCTTTATGAATGTGCTTGTGGAGGAGAGGTGGTAGGAGGACTCATTGATTTTGGGGAGGGGTGGAATGCTTGGGGATGGGTGTGGAATTTAAGTGCCATGAAATGTACTTGTGAATGACATGACCACTTACGAAATGGGAGAGGATATAATTCATAGTATGGCATGACTCCAGGAAGTGGTTGAAGTAATAATTGTTATAGATAACTATTTTGAGAGAGTCTTTGCATACTAATTCGTAAGAATCCTTGATTATGTCTTTACCTTTATTATTTGGAATACACATTGTATGATGTGACACAGGAATAGAAATAAACTTTATTGTTGAAATAAAAACTTGTGTTCGAGAAAAGTACAACAATCATCCATTCCCAGGCAGCCCAGCTGCCATTACCACACCAATACACAAGTAACAACAGAACATTACGGTGGGGGGGGGGGAACACACGCAAAAAGAAACCCCTCCAAACAATAAAAACAAAGTACATGAACAAGTGAAGACAGTGAAACCATGTACAAGATAGAAACTCCCTACCATGGCTTGTCCCCTGGCTACCTGATCTTCTTTCCCCATTTGCTGTGCACATGGTGCTGTGGGAGGGAGATGGAGACAACCACAGGGAAGGGCATCAATATGGAGTGCTACATGGGACAAGGTTGCCCTGCCAAGCCACTCATAGGGCCCAATTGCATGCGGCACCCAGCCATGGAGTCTTCCAAGATGCTTCTCTCTGTAGCGCACAGTAGCAAGCAGGGGATTCATGTAGTGGTATGGGTGATGCAGCAGGAGCTGCTACTTTTTCAGTCATTAGTAACATAAGCCACTCAAACAGCTCTTTCTGCTGAGCTGCCATTAGCAGCCATTCCTGTTCCAGGAACTGCAAAGCAAGTACCTGCTCCTACGCTGAAACTCTATCCTCCAACTGTGCAGCCAGGCTGAGCCTTTCCTCTTGTCCCATGGCATGCCATTTCTCCAGCCATAAATCCCTCTGTCTTTGGTACAGAACCTGCTGGCCTTCTCCAGAACATCAACCATAAGCTCATCATGGAAATGCTTCCTCTTGGAATGGTCCGTGAAGGTACATTGGCCCAGATTCCTGCTGCAGTGTGGGTGAGTTGTAGAGGTATTGCAACCAGTATAGATTGAGGCGCTCGGAACAGGATGGAAAAGATACTTGTGGAATTTCAAGGACATCAATATACTTTTACAAACTGAACTTCAATATATCGTGAAAAGGATGCTTCAGACCACAGAAGCTCCCAGCTCCCAGCTTGTAGAGGAAGAATTACAGGCATAATGGTAAGTTAAAACTGCAAAGCTGCTCATTTGATTTTAGAAAATTGCAAAACTACTTGGGTTGTGGAGGAGGCGGGGAGAGGCAGCCATCGGTAGCCATTCTACAAAAAAAAAATTCTGTAATTTCAGGCCTTTTACATTTTGGAGGACATAACAGTTTGTGCGATGCCTATTGGCTAAGGGAGGTGTTATTCAAAGCTCCTGGTGGGGAACCTGAAGTTTATACAACAGAAGTATTCAAATGTATAGTGACTGAACAGCACATCTCTGAGTGGTGTGGGCTAGTCAGCTACCGAGGTGGCCCTGGAAAATATGCCCTTTCCCAAAATGTGACTTCTGATCTGGAGTCCTTGCTTCAGAAAAAGTTTGCAGTTATCAGCACCCAGGAGTGCATCAGAATTCATGTGGGGTGCAACAGGGTGCTGCATCAGCTTCCACATGGCTAAGCCATGAGCATTGGCCTGCTAAACCCAGGGTTGTGAGTTCAATCCTTGAGGGGGCCATTTAGGGATCTGGGGCAAAAATTGGGGATTGGTCCTGCTTTGAACAGGGGGTTGGACTAGATGACCTCCTAAGGTCCCTTCCAACCCTGATATTCTATGAAATCTTCTATGAAAGCCTGTTATGACTGCATGCAAACACATAAAAATCCACAGCCTTCCTCATCCCTTTCCCCAGCACATTTCTGGACAAATTTTCAAACCGCTGTCATATTGGGGACAAATGATGTTGTCACTTATGGACTACCTCTAACTGAAATGGACTAGATTTGTGAATGGAACACATTTCCCCAAACACACACATAGAGTTTCCAGTTTCCAGGTGGCTCAGTACACTGTAGAATGGTTACAGAGCAGCATACTTACAGGCATGGAAATATAGGGTTATTATTTTTAAGAAACAGGAATGCCCTAGGAAAAATCTGTGCCTTTTCAGTAAAAATAAAGTTTAAAGGTGTGTACTGTTTGTGTATCCCATGTTCCTCATAAGGAGATCTCTTTTAGCGACCCACTGGGGGGGAGGTAGGAATGAGTTGTGTCTGCGTCATTATTGTTAGGCAGATTAAGCACTCCACGTCCAGAAGCTTCTGGAATTGGGTGTGGTAGTTTTGGGTATGCTCCAACAGGTTCCCTGTTGCTGGGGCCAGACTCCATGAGGGCAAGCAGTCAGGATAGCTGCTTTGCAGAAGGCCATGTGCCCTGTGAGAGTTGGGAGAAGCTGAGCCCAGGACCAGAAAGCAGGCTCTTGTCCCTCACTCTGGAGCATTTTGCAGCAGGGTTTTCTTTAAATCTATACACTTAACTGAGTGTTTGGTTAATCAGTTAGCTGACTGGCTAGCTGTGATTTCAGCACAGGAAGAGTCTGCACGGATTCCAGCTGAAGATCCCTACAAGCCAGTGGAAGGAAGATGTTGTTTTAGACTCAGCAGACTGTATAGATTTGGTGATCAAAGACTCTAAGACTTTGGTGAACAAAACCTAAGCTTTTGGGAACTCTCAGTTTCTTCTCACTGTATTTCTGTGTGGACTGAATTGTTCAGATTTTAATTTGTTTTCTTTATTTATGTTTATGTATAACTGTGAAGGTAATGTCTGTGGATTATAAAATAGCCATGTCATGCTGTAAAAATTAGATTATTTGTTTCTTTATGATAAGATTTTATAAAGTTATTTAATTAAATTCATTTCTTTAGTTCCTTTTGGGACTTGAATGTGGGGAGATTGACCCTGCACAATCCTTGTTGAAAATCCTTAGAGACTGAACTCTGGGTCTCCAGCTACTTTCTATGGCAGTTGGGGGTTCTTTTCAGGCACTGGAGACAGGAAATGAAGTGAACTTTAGCCCACCAAAGGTTACATTTGCATATCCTGGTTGCCATTTTGAACTCCATGTGGTTGTGGGGTGAGAAAAAGGAACCACGCCGCTGGCATACAATCCACCATTAGTGGATATACAATCCTATTTGTGGCTTCTCATAACATTGGCATTGGTTCATAGGGTGGAAATCCCTCCTATTACAGTAATAACAAACATTAAAATTGCATCAGAAACTTACCAGGCTTAGGAGCAGCTTTGGTCCTGCCTGAGTCTATCGCAGGCTCTGCAGAGGGCTGTTCCTTGGGCAATGAATCTGTTCCTCTGAGTAGGGACTCAGAACGTACTGCTACAGCTCTTGCTCCAGAGCCAGCTCTGGAACCACTTTCAAGAACAGCCCACACTCAGGCACTGCTGATGGGCTCCCTTCAGTCTCCATGCTAGATTCTGGGGCCAGCAGCGCACCATCCTAGCTGACGAGGTCATCATGCACTATAGTTGGTTCCATTTTGGGTGCAATGCCCAGCACTTTGTCAAACTCCTCATAAAATGGGCATGATTTTGATGAGTTGCCTGAGGTGTGGTTCTTGTCCTTGCTTTTCTGGTCTTCACTCTTGAGCTGCTTAATCTACTACCTTGCATTGGTCAGTGATCTGGTAAATTTGCAGATCTGTCAGCTTCTTCACCATTTGCTAGTATGTTCGAACATTCCTGGTGCTCTTACTAATGTCCACAGTCTTGCTCACCTAGCACCAGAGAGTTACCAAATCAGACTGTGCTCCTGTGACTATGTGGCAGCCCACTTTGCAAAAGGTTTGTTCAGTTCAGCCTCCACCAGAAGTTTCTCTGGTGATTTGTTTGCAGTTCAATGGTCAGAAGGACCATTGGAAGGGTTAACACTGACTCACTGAGCTGTTGCAGAACACCAAGCATGGTTGTGTCCATTTTCAACAGAGTAGGTTCAAGATTCCTAGAATAGAGAGGACAAAGGAAGTTGACCCATGGAATTGTGGGATACTTTTTTGGAGGACTCCCAGGACCTGAGTCAAGCAGGGCTGCATTTACACTGCAAATCATAGGGCTGCATCTACACTGCAAATAATAGGGCTTGAATCCTGGGTCAAGTCTTGACCTGGGGTCAGACCCTGCAGCCCTTCGGAATATGTTTACACAGCAGCTAGATACCTTCAGATGGCTTGTGCCAGATGACTCAGGCTTCCAGGGCTTGAGCTGTGGGGCTGTTTGCTTGCTGTGTAGACTTCTGGGCTTGGGCGGCAGCCTGGGCTCTAGGACCCTGTGAGGTGGGAGGATCCCAGAGTACAGGGCCCAGTCCAAGCCCAGAAGTGTACACAGCAATGACACACTCTCGCAGCTGAGTCCCGCAAGCCTAGATTGGCTGGCAAGGGCCAGCCATTGGTTTTTGTTTTGCTATTTAGATGGACTTTTAGGGTTCTGAGACCCTGGTCCAAGCCCTGGGCTAGTGTGATTTTTGTGTGGCTAGAAGGGGGGTTAGGTCTAAGCACAGGCACCAGCTTCTAATTTTCCCCAGGGGTGCTCAACCCCCTCTCAATCCTAGGCCCCACCCCACTTCACCCCTTCCCCCAATACCACACCCCTGCCACGGCTCTTCCTGCCCCCACTCCACACCACCCTGCCCACACTCCACACATTCCCCCAAGGCTCCACCACACCCCGCCTCTTCCCACCCCCACCCCACCTCTTCCCCGCCTCTTTCTGCCCCTTCCCCCAAGCGCACCCCGTCCCTTCCTTTCCCTCCCCCCTCACCAGCACCTCCTGCATGCTGGGAAACAGCTGTTCTGCAGCTTTCAGGAAGCGCTGGAAGGGAGGGGGAGGAATTGATCGGTGCCGGCCACTGGTGGGTGGGAGTGGAGGAGAGGGAGGGGAACTTGGCTGCTGGTGGGTGCTAAGCACCTGCTAATTTTTCTCCATGGGTGTTCCAGCCCTGGAGCACCCACAGAGTCGGCGCCTATGGGACTGAGCCTGTGCCCGAGCTAACATTTCAGTGTAAACATACCATCTGAGTGTCACAGGTAAATACAAGGTTTCAGTGTAGTAGCCGTGTTAGTCTGTGTCAGCAAAACGAAAATAAGAAAGAAAAACTTGTAGCACCTTAGAGACTAACAAATTTATTTCAGCATAAGCTTTCATGGGTTAGAACCCACTTCATCGGATGCATGGAATGAAACATACAGTAGACAGATATTTATACAGTCAGAGAAACATGATAAGGTGGAGGTGCATAGAGCAACCTTAAGAGGCTAATTAATTGAGAGGAACCATAACAGCAGGGGAAGAAAAAACCTTTGAAGTGATAAACAAGATGGCCACACAGGTGTGAATGAGGATCGTTAACTTAAGGGAAATAGATTCAATTAACGTAATGGCCAAGCCATTCCAAGTCCCTATTTAATCCTGAGGTGATGCAATCTAGTTTGCATATCAATTCGAGTTCAACAGCTTCTCTTTGAAGCCTGTTTGTGGAGTGAATCTGTCACAACACTGCAACCCTCAAGTCTGTCACTGAGTGGTTAGGGAGGTTGAAGTGTTCTCCTACTGGTTTTTGAATGTTATGATTCCTGATGTCAGATTTATGTCCATTTATTCTTTTGCGTAGAGACTGTCCGGTTTGGCCAATGTACATGGCAGAGGGGCATTGCAATCCACATATCGATTCAAGTGATACCATCACAGGGCCTAATCACATCCGCCACGCCATCAGGGGCTCATTCACCTGCACATCTACCAATGTGATGTATGCCATCATGTGCCAGCAATGCCCCTCTGCTGTTGAACTCGAATTGATATGCAAACTAGATTGCATCACCTCAGGATTAAATAGGGACTTGGAATGGCTTGGCCATTACGTTAATTGAATCTATTTCCCTTAAGTTAACGATCCTCATTCACACCTGTGTGGCCATCTTGTTTATCACTTCAAAGGTTTTTTCTTCCCCTGCTGTTATGGTTCCTCTCAATTAATTAGCCTCTTAAGTTTGGTCTATGCACCTCCACCTTATCATGTTTCTCTGACTGTATAAATATCTGTCTACTGTATGTTTCATTCCATGCATCCGATGAAGTGGGTTCTAACCCACGAAAGCTTATGCTGAAATAAATTTGTTAGTCTCTAAGGTGCTACAAGTTTTTCTTTCTTATTTTCGTTTTGCAGGTAACTACAAGGTGGAACAGATTTTTTAGCATAAGTAGTTCACACAGATTTCAAGGGACCACTCAAGTTGAAGTGGCCCATTAACACCTCTCCATTCATAGGGGAAGGGTGGGGAAGCCTGGAGGGGGATTAAGTGGGTTACAGATTTTTGTAATAAAACATAACTCCAGTGTGTCTTTTCAATCCATAATTTTTAGTATCTAGCAAAGTTATGAATTTAGGTTAACATATGAATTTAAATTCCCAGGCTTACTTTAATCTAGTGGAATAAGCTGCATGCCGGAAGGCAGGGGAGTCCGCTATTCTGTAACTTTGAGTATGTCACTTCAAGTCTCTGTGCCTCTCTTTGATCTCTATGGAAGAAAAGTTCTGTCCAAGAGCAAAGTGTATTATTCATCTTGTGGTATGTTACAGGCCATACAATTTGTAGCTCCTCAGCTGGTGTAAATCTTCATGGCTCTGTTGACTTCAATGGAGCTATGCCAATTGACAACAGCAGAGGATCATGACCTGTAATTTGTATTTCGTAATGTTATCTTGTGAATGGGCATTGTGCAGATATGCATTTTTCATCCATGCCACATATATTTGCCAATAGTGACATTTAACTAAACTAATGAGAGAGGACCCATAAATACCTCTGACTGAGGTCTGCCCCGATCACTCAGAAAGCGTAGGAAATGGTAGAAATCTGCATACAGGTGCACTACACTTTTTGGTTTTCCAGGTTTGTTATACTGATCTGCCATCTTTATATTCTTAAGAAAACAACTCTATTTTCTACACACTCTTGTGTGATAATTAGAGAATCCCAGAAATGCCTACACAATGAGGTGAGTGACTCCTTTCACAGAAAATTAGGTAATTAATCTGGGGGCAGAAGCTTTTATAGCTACCTTGCTGTGGTATCTGGCCAACAGCCACTCATCCCTCTCTAGCAGATATTTTCTGGTAGGCCAAAGGGAAACCTATTGACTGGTTATGCCATCCATCCTCATACACAACAGGTGCCAGCAGTGCAGAATTGCTATGTTTTCACTGATTGTCCTCTTCAAAGGAGAAGTGATTTATGACTGGAATATAATTACAGCGTTTAAACATGCTCAGAAACCAGCAGGCCTCTTTCTTATGAGAATCTTTAAAGATTTCCTTTTGAATGTGGAACTTCAGCAAGACTTTGGATGACAGAAGCATAACTAGCATTATGCTAGCTGAAAAATGCTGACAGCTTTTAGCCAAAAGCATGACTTAAATGTAAGATTTACAATGTTATTGTTCTTGGTGTTAATTCTTCATGGTAAGAAAATCCACTGGTTTAAAAGAGTGGAATGTGATCAACTCTACCCCTCTGATAACATGCAAAATTTTCCCTGGGAGGCAGATGGTAATCTGTGTAACATACCAGCTGTGTTTGCGATTCAATCTTTCTTTTACAAGTTTTAACCCCTGCAATCTATAATGAATCAACTCAAGTGCAGAGGTGGAAAACCCACCATTTATTATTGTTTCTCCCTGAAATCTACAGGGCTGCAGAAGAGAAAACAAACAACCTTAGGTTAGAGTTTAATGTATTGTGTGAGCAACGCTGCTTCATGCTGTGTCCCACTGAGCCATCGTTATGGCTATATCATCTGCAGTCGATGATAATAAGGGACCAGAGAGGGTACATGTTAGTAAATATAGCCTGTGCAGTGTACATGCTAAATATTTTCATTACAGCCTAATTGACTGTAAGGTGTTTCAAATTACAATCTTTGAACAAAGAGGATCAATTTCAGTTTAAAGAAACATTAAAGAGATGGACCCAGTACCAAGGACTGACTTTCACAATGTTAATCAAACCTCATTTTCTGCCTCAGAATTACTACTTTACTTTTCTGCTTGTCATAATGCCTACTTAATAACAGATGGATCTGTGTGTACAATAACACATGCCTGCAGAAATAACAATTATGTCTTAAATATACAAGAGCATTTTATTTTATTTTTTAAATTTATATCCCTAATCCTTCCCAGACACTGTCACCTACTGCCAGTACAGTAGTATGACTACAGTACTGCTGCCAAGCTATCTCTGCAAACTAGTGAGTGTCTTTGCTTTGCTATGCTTGTCACTCTGACAGCTTGCGCTCTTTGTGCCATCACATTTCCCTTTCCCAGCTATCTGAATTTTAGTTCAGCTGTTGGGGGCAAATGGACAAATTGCCCCATCGACTTCGGCATGAACCTAACAACATTGGTTATTGCCCCTGCCTATACTCAGAGGAGAAAAAATGCTACAATAAATGTATTTAATATAATACTATAGTAAAACTTACTGTGGTGTTTCCACAGAAACTACATTATTATTTTTGTCGGTGCTAAATTATTCTAGTAAAATCAAAGTAAAATACAATGGCAAATTATAGTAATCTACTGCAGTATTTTTGTAGACCATAGAGACTATATCATGCCCTCCCATGGGGAAACCCACAAGAGCAGTTGTGAGAAGAGGTAAACTCTAAATAGATCCCCTCAACCAATGTTCCCTCTAATTTTTGACAGGCCATGTGCGCAAAAAAATTTCTTCTGTGCAAATTTTTGACAGGCTGTGTGCGCAAAAAAATTCTTCTATGCACATTGTTGTGCTTCTGTGCAAATTTTTGTGTATGCAGTGTTTCGCCGTGTGCACGGGGTTTAGGATCTGTGTGCGCGCGCACATGCGCACAGCTTAGAGGGAACAGTGCCCTCAACAGATCCCCTCATCCTCTCCTTACAATCATTCTATTAAGTATTTTCTCTTGCCACTGAAGCAACATCACCCTGCCACTGCCCTCCCCACCAGCAGTACCCCACCTTATGGGTCTACTCCTGCATGATCTGAGGAGTGATGATATCAGTACCATTTTCGGTGAAGTCATTTTCGTATGTGTGTGTGTGCGCGCTTTAAAAAAACCCACTTCCTGTTGCTATTTTATTAACTAAACCTCTGCCTAGTTTTGTTTCCCCCCATTTTAACAGCCTGATTATTTCCTGTCATATTTTCATTTGTTTGGGTTTTTTTGCATATTTTGGTGTTTGTGGAGACTCTATAGAGCACTGGATAGAAGTATGGATTAATGAGGATGGAGGACAGGGTGATATGGAGAGGTGTGAAGGGAGTAGGCCAGGGAAAGAAAAAAAAAGTAGAGTAAAAGAAGACATAAGGATTAGGAGGATTAAAGCAGGAAGCATGGCAAAGTAGAACAAGTGGATAATAGTAAAGATCAACAAAAAGTCCATTAACCACAGTAGCGGAACAGGAGGTGCTGCTTTGGATAAAAGCAGACTTTGATATCAGGAGAAGGGCTCTCAAGCCAAGAAGAGTCCTTCCCTGCTGCTGAGGCAGCTGTTGTTCTGCTGAAGCTTCCAGGGATGCTATCAACTTTTTAATTTGGCCTTTGAAAGCATGGTGCTGGGACCATAGGTGGGCAGCATATTGTGTGGGGGAAAACTGCTGCCAAGACCCACCTGTCCCCAACCAGGTCTCCTGTGGCTTGATGGGGATCAATGGAGGGTAAGAAAGATCATTGCCTAGCCCTGTGATGCTGTTGCTGGTCCTTTACCAGCCTTCATTGCAGTTCCTTTCTTCCTCTCCGTAAAGATGAGCACTATTGCTTTTGACAGTGTGTGAAACAGCTAGTTTCCAGCCCTGCCCCTTCCTCCCTTGTTTTCGTCTCTCTCCCACACTCGTGCCAGCCTTCAGGTGGGGTTGCTTCCCTTTCAGATGAGAGGTGATCTCTGCCTCTGCCTTAGCCTTGCATGCATTCTTTCCCCTCTACAGTTCTGCTGCCACACTGCTACTGGTGTAGTTTGTAGGTCTGGTTCTTTTCTCCCCGTGGTGCCTGCCTCCACTATGTTGCCACTTCTTGGGAAAAGAGGTAAAACTTGCAGTTCAGTAGAAGAGTAATTTGAGCTGCAGTGAGACAGTTGGTGATGGGAGGTCGCCTTATTGGCCCTAGCTCTGTTGACAGCAGCCCAGACTGCTCCTATAGATGGTTTACACCCCTATCAAAAATTGTGGCACCCATAGCTACAAATTTTGAGTGTGACAGAAATAGGCCGTGGGCAGATGTGGTGGGAATATGACTGACCGATAATGGAAAGCCTTCAACATTGTTATAGTTTGTACTTTATCTGTACAACAATAAAGATCTAGAAAAAAATATTACCACAAAGAGAACTGAAATATTTGAAGGCTCTGGCTCCAGGACTGATGTGGTGGTGAATGTTTCCCTCCCATTTCTGGCACCCATGAGCATCATCTCATTAACAAACCATCATACATAATAACTCTAAGACTAATCTCATTTCTCAAAGCTCGCTAGAGACTTTATTGCTTTACTGTCTGTGCTTTAAAATTACCTAGGAGTATTTCTTTGTCCACATTTATAATTTAGCATTTATTAAGGAGAAGCAAAGTACATTTTAAAGCTGATAATGATTAACGATGTTAATATACGAGCAAACCGAAGCCCAGTAAAAACTGAGATAATTACTCAAAAAGTTCAAATGAGCGAATAAAGAGCAAAAGTTAGCTTCAATTATGGGTGCCTTGCACACTCCAGCCAAGTACCCCAGTCACAAATGTAGTCAATGAGCCTTCAACACATTACAGTAGAGAGTCTGATTTATATTATGTGATGACATTTGTGCATCCAGAATCAATTCAAGGTGCATGTGTGCTTCTTTCATGTTGCTGGAGAGCTTTTGCCAATGGTTATAAGTACATGCCATCAGGTAAGTAAAGGATATCTTATAGGGTGGCTATGAGGTAACTGGACAAAGGTTGCAATTAACCCTACAATACCATATCACATTATATTTCAGCTTCTGTGATCCCTCTGCCACTTTCTAAAGTTCCTAAGGATGTAAGAGATACATAGAGAAGGAGAGGTGGCATTGTCATTGCTTAACACTCCATTTAGATGAATGGGCAGAGGACACATCTTTTTCAGAGCTACCAATCTGTTTGTCTGCTTAGTCCATATCTACACTAGTAGCACTTTACCAATACAGAAATACTGGTATACTACTCTGGCAAAGTGCTCCTAGTTTGGATGCAGTTATACTAGCAAAGTAGTGCTTTGTACTTGTATAGTAAAACCAACCCCTCAGGAATGAAACAAGCTATACCAGTAAAAGTGAAGCCCTGACAGTATACCGGTTTCTACCCTAGGGACATCTTCTGACACAGCTATATTGGTCAGTGATGACACCTCTCCTTACCCTTGACCAGTATAGGTACGTTGGCAGAAGTCCCTACTGAGTAAGGGCCAGATTCTGCTCTCATTAAAATGAATGCCAAAACTCTCATTGGCATAAAGAGGGAATAGGAAAGTGCCTTGAGGAAACTTTGCATAGATGAACTTTCAAAAGCCTTTCTTTTTGTCCATAAGAGCTGCAGACTTTCTTGAGTGAAAGCTTGTTTTGTATAAAACTTTAAAGAAGTCTTGATCGAGCAATTGTGGAGTTTGACAGCCATGATTTAGAGGCTGATGCACATTGGAGTGAATGGGAGCCTCTCAACTGATTTAATTGGGCATTGAATTGCTCTACCTGGAATATAATGACCTTTCTAATGGATTCTAATCACTCTATAAAGAAAAGGTGGAGATGGGACCCATAGGCAACATTTTCTTTGGCTTTCTGTCTACCACACATCTTGTACAGTTGACTCAAGAGTAAGATAATCTTGACACCCAATTATCTAATACTCACCTCTTCGTTTAAAAGAAAATGAAGTAAATAGTAAGGATAACAGTTGGTATTTAGGAGGAATAGTTCAGATTTCTCCTAATTAACTTCTGTAGCCTGAAATTTAAGAAAAATCTTGTACATGAGCTAAGATGTTTGGGAATGGTGAGAGGGTCAATGGTAAAATCATTTTGACAGCATATAAAGCAAACTACTTTCAGTGTGATCAAATCCTTTAAAGGTCACAAATACAAAAAGTCTCAGATTATATTAGCTTTAACCTACTGTAAGTGTTCAACGTGCTATGCACAGCTAACCTAAGGGATGCATTTGGTACATTATTACCTTATGTACTTTACCTGTTTTCTTTTATGTTCTGCGTAGGCTGTTTTAGTCATGTTTTTTGTTCTCGTAAAGATGCCCCAGGCTCCAACATAATGTGACATCATGACAACTGGAGAATGCCAATAGGGTATGGCGCTAGCCGTTATAGTGTTAAGTAAGTCTTTTTAAGAAATGATTATGACAGAAATGGTAATTTCCTGCAATATCCTTGAAAAATCATATTGAATTCAGTTTAAGTAGCTTGGGGATAAACTTTTCATTTTTAAAACAGTGTATGTACTGTAGAATTGTATGCAACTCCTATAAGTGGCAGTTTGCTCATGTAAACCCGGAGAAGAATTATGACCTCAAAGGACTATTTGAAACAATGTGCCAGAAAAGAATGAACGTTTGGGACTAACAAGGTTAAATGAGTTTCCCAGGAAATTTCTTGGGAGAAATGAATGCAAATATACTACTACCGGTTATTCAAAAACTCAGCCTTTTGAAGCTACACCCTGAGAAGGGGACCTTTGACTGCTCATTACTTGTTCCTAGAGTCTGAGGATCAGAGGCCTGAGCTGGATAAAAGAAAGACTAACTGATTAATCGGTACTCTTATTCTGAGTATAGGCTATTATAAACTTGTAACCACAGAAAAGCCTCTTGGTGGGCACCTACCTGCCCCCTTGTTGGAGATGGGGTGATCTCTGGTAAGCTTATTAGCATGCATGTAGGTTCTTTTATTGTTTTGTTGTTTTGTCTGTAATGCTTTGAGCTTAAGAATAAATGTGCTTACTTAGAAAGATCTGAATGGTAACTTATAACTGCTGGCAATTGTCATTCATTGCCTTAGAAAAATAAGCAAAGCACAGACTCTGGCTGGTTTAGGCAGTCTGGCTTGCGGAGAATAATACATTTTAGGCAGGGAACTGTGCAGCCTGGAAAAATTCCAATTAGGAGGGAGGGAGACTCAGGACTCTGCCCAAGAGAGGGAATTGAGGAGCTGGGAGTCTAAAGTGGACCACAGAGAGGGAAATACAGATTCAGTTGCCCTGAACTGGGAGAATTATATTATACATTTTTCACTCTTTTTATTTAGATAGCAATTAAATCTAACAATAATACTAGGAAAAACTGTCCCTGTGTTATTCTATATAAAATGCAAACAAACAAACAAACAACCCTCACACTATATTAAGGCAACTTTAAGATTGCACAATTTGGTATTCAAAATGTGTTGCCTGAAGTTTATCCGTTTCCTCTTACCCACATGCATATTGATACATGCTATTTTTTCAAAAATAATATAACAATGTTTTCCACAACCTTAGGAATACTAGTATTTCTAAGATAACCTAGGATCACACAGTAAGACTGCTTATATATTCTATACTTACACAAGAGGCAAAACTTAAGTTTAAGTTAAACTTACCTTTATGTAGAGGTAATGTTAGAATTAGCCAAAAATTCTCAAATTTCCTAATCTTTACATTCCTTAATTGTGCAAAATTGTGTGTGGCATTAATGTATATTTTTCATTAAATAGTCCTAAGGTTTTTAAAAGGGAGGAATTCCCGGTTTTGTGACAGGTACTTGTCGGCAACAGCTAAAAATCGCTTAACAATATCATTAGTAAACTACATACTTATATTCTTAACAGGTACCAGCTAGAAAACACATATTGGTGTCTGTTAGTACTGAAGGCTAAATACATTTCCATATCTGTCCACATCCTTAAAATTACCCAGTTAAAAAAAATTCTTAAAGCAAGTATAATCACTTCCCTATCCCTTTAGACTCTGTATGCCCTATATTGTGGTTCTGCAAAGAGTGTTGTGTAGTTTTAAGAAAACTAAGGCTTTAAAGCTGAATCCACCTAGTATCATCTTACACAGCTTAAGCCAATAATGAGCTCTCTGTTGGAAATGGTCAGATATTTATGAGGTGTTCTTATTTCTCTAAGTTTTCTAGATAAATATATTCCTGTCTAAAGACTAATTTGAACTGCATATCAGCATGCCATCACAGCTGGTCTCGTCAAAGTGACTAAAGTTATGTATTCCATTTTGCACAGTCCTGCAATCAGTTCCATTTACTAATATTCTGTAAATTGGTTTCTCTGTGGAACCAATCAGTAAAACTTTCCCGTGTAGTGTTAGCTACAATTACCCAATGAGGCACAGTGGTCACTTATTTTAAAAATTATATGAGTCATGTATCTGAGGAAAATCTAGCTCAAGTAACTGTTCCAGAAATGGGGCAGATGCATGGGGATTGGGTGAGTAAACCTTCCTCAGTACACAGTCTGAGAGGGAAGTCAGTGGCTGGAGTATCCATTATGTGGCCTCCCCATTCTGCCCAAGGAATATAGGAGGATACACATAGCAGTAGCTCCTCTGGCATTGCCACCCCAAGGCCATCTCTACTTATCATTTCTTGTTCTTATACTGGGATACTGGATATACATCCCTGGCATGAAATTCCTGCCCCCCACAAGATAATGGGACATGGTGGTGCTCAGATACCAGGCTAATGTGTGTAGGATAAGTAGAGTGGCAGACAAATTCGTTCAGCAATTGCCAAACTGTGGTCCATGGACCACCAGTGGTCTTCAGAATACTTGCCGGTGATCTGTGAAGGTTCTCTTTCTAAATTGCATTAGAGGATGCCATTGGTGTAAGTGGTGTGGTGTGATAATGAATGGTGAAGAATTGGAGGGCAGTACTAAACTGGCTGGATATTTTAGCTGTTTATTTCAAAACAGTCTAACATCTGTGTTTTTTAAAAGGCGTTGAATTTTGGGTGTAAGATGGACTCCATCAAATACAATTTCAAGCTTACCTCTGTTTTGGCTAAGTATTTGTTTGCCTTTGTGATGGGTGTACTAGCCCCACATTGAACCAGCAAGTGTTAATGAACTGCTGTGGAACCTCTCTCCCTGCCCAGCTGCACCTCCACTCACTGTCAGGTAATGAAGGGGCAGTTAAAAGGGGACGAGGACAGTTCAGTAGCTGGCTGACCAAGGAGAACAGACCTTCTGTCCTTTGTTTCCTGAGGCAAGGACCATAGGAGAACCTTTTAGGACGGTGCTGACTGGCCGAGTCCCCTGGACAAAAGCAGGCCTGGCACAATACTATTGAGTTTATTTTCTTCCTGGGGACTATTTCTTTGCTTTAATACCAAGAGACTATTGTGCAGCCTGGAGGGCCTAATGAGACCATTACAGGCAGCTCCTGCCCAGAAAAGGATACAGAGAACTGATTGAATAAACTCTTGTTCACAGTACTTGATTCTGCCCTGTAATTTGTCTTGAACCGTTAAGAGTGTGGTCACAGTATTTGAATTTTAAATTAAAAGAGTTATGAATAATAATTGACATACTTCTTGTTTTCTTTTTTTCAGGTGGTGAGGACAGTTGTGCAGATGAGAACTGTAATGGTCCTCAGTCGAAGTCTGGTTGGAGAGCGTTGTCTAGTGGTCACAGCCCCAACCCCTGACTGCCAAGAGGGTTGTGGAGAGGGGAACCGGGCCCTCCCACTCCACCAGTCTCCAAGCCAGGGTCCTTTGGGCTACCAGTGGTCAGCAACCAAGGCTGCTTAAGACTGTCCTCCCTGGACCTCTTCCTCTCATCACCCCTACTCCCCTGGGTCAGCTTAGATCCATGGCTTTCCCCTGTTGAGGAAGTCCACACCAAAATAAGTTAGAGGGGTTACCAAAGTCCAGGGTCCATGGGGGTAGGGGAAGGGGGATATTTCCATCTCTAATTGTCTTTGTGGGGGTCCTCCATTCCCTCAGGGAAAGCCCCTTTAGGCTTCCCTCTGCTCTGAGCTGCTGGAGATGTGGGCTGCAGGTTTGCTCACCTCCAACTCTGTCACCCAAATGAGCTAATTCCCTGTCTTTTAATTCCTCCAGCAGATGGTGCATTTGCTACAGATGTGGTGGGGTGGGGCTGGCTCAGCCTAAAGTAATCCCTTAACCCCTTGTTGCCCACTGTGGGGTTTGTACACTCCATCACAAGAACTAAAACCTTATCTGGTTCAATTACGCTTTAGTTCTCTATATCCTTCACAACAGAGGTGACATTCTTGTTATTATTTATTTATAAGTAGTGCTGTCAAGCGATTAAAATATTAATTGCAATTAAGTATGTGATTAAAAAAATTAATCACGATTAATTGCACTGTTAAACAATAATAGAATACTATTTAACTATTTTGGATGTTTTATACATTTTCAAATATATTGATTTCAGTTACAACATAGAGTACACAGTGTACAGTGCTGACTTTGTATTTATTTTTATTAAAAGTATTTGCACTGTAATAACCAAAAGAATTAATATTTTTCAACTCACCTAATACAAGTACTGTAGTGCAATTCCTTTATCATGAAAGTTGAACTTACAAATGTAGAATTATGTAAAAAAAGTATCAAAAACAAAAAGTTAAATTTTATAGCCTGCAAATCCACTCAGTCCTACTTCTTGTTCAGCCAGTCACTCAGACAAACATGTTTGTTTACATTTTCAGGAGACATTTGCTTCTTGTTTACAATGTCACCTGAAAGTGAGAACAGGTACTGTTGTACCCGGCATCACATGATATTTACGTGCCAGATGTGCTAAAGATTCACGATTAATATATTTCAATTAATCATGTGAGTTAACTGTGATTAATCAACTACCCTTTTTATTAATGTTAATGCAACACCTAGACGCCCCAATCATGAACAAGGATTCACTGGGCTAAGCGGAATCTAAGCATAAGACAAGAAACAAGAAACAGATACAGAAAGATGGAGGCAAACCAGGAAAAAAATCATACAATGCTTGTTGGTATGATAGGCAGTGGTCTTAGTGAAACAGCAACCTAACCATTGTTATGTGTTTTGGTTTGTTTTTGTAAAGCATCACAGCAAAGGAGAGGTTTAAGGAGGGATTGAAGGAGAACAATGAAGAGGCTTTGAGGATGTTTACTGGTATGTGCATTCTGTGTGTGACACAGTGGCTGTGCTTGTTTGAACAGGTGCAGGTCCACTGACTTTAGTGAAGTTTCACTCATTTTCACCAGCAGAGAATTTTCCCCAAGATTCTGGGAGGGGGAGGGATAGCTCAGTGGTTTGAGCATTGGCCTGCTAAACTCAGGGTTGTGAGTTCAATCCTTGAGGGGACCATTTAGGGACCTGGGGCAAAAAATTGGGGATTGGTCCTGCTTTGAGCAGGGGGTTGGACTAGATGACTTCCTAAGGTCCCTTCCAACCCTGATATTCTATGATTCTGTCCCTTGAAAGACCTGTTTGATGCATTAATGTTGAAAGATGCTATTTTGACCAGCATGGCGGTTGAAAAATGCCTCATTACTTAAAATACATCAGAAAATTGACACTTCACTACATCTGTTCCATACATTAACGGAAATAAGTTTAAATGGAAAAGTATGAGAAGAGAAGCAAAGACGACAGCAAAATTTCCTTCCCTCTTTTTGACTTTCCCTTTCCTCTTTATCTGTCTATGAAAATAGTAAGGGAGGTGTACTGTATCATAAACTGTTTAGAGAATTGTACAATATGTTTATTAAACTTTTGCAAAAGAGAAGAGGAAAACACTCAGACTAATTACTGTATTTAACCTGAAACCTTTATATGTATCAAAGAGCAACTACTATATTTGAGCTACTGTTAATTCAGGACAAAAAAACTATCACTTCTTTAAGGAACTCTAGCTTCTTTAAGAGCTTCAGTAGTCAACAGAGAATTCCTGAACCTAAATTAAAGTGATGTATGCATAGAAAAGAAAATGTATGTTTTGCTAATCTTAAAAATAAAGTAACTCTCCTCTGTCCAGGAAGGAGGAGGAGAGACACAAAAATGAAAGAGTGGGAAATTAAAATGTGAAAGTGTACATCATTGATACTAACGATATCAGCATCATTAAATGAACAAGAAGCAGATCTGAGGGAGAAATATTTTAGCACCTGGCAATGAGAAGAACAAATAAAACATCCATGATCTACTGCTCAATTGTAACACACAGCCAAGTGTGGTTTCTATGGTTTCTGAGGGCCCTCAGCCAATGTGAGCATCTACTAAATATAATGCAAATAAAAGGAATATCATATACTGTAAAATCAACAAATGAATGCAATGTTAAAGTAAATGTAGAAGTGTATTCAAGAACAGGCACGCAAAAAACTAAATACAGTCACTGGTTTACTTTCTCTGTTAATATGATAATGTGCTCAACAAAGAATGTACCTCTTACAACAAATCAATGCACTAAATAAAAGCTTTATCATAACTTGTGTGTACAGAGAGATTATGCTATCTTCCCCAAAATTAACCCCAAGGAACACAAAACAAAGCAAAATAGACAAATGAAGCTCAGATGGGCATTTTATATATATATATATATAATATATTCCATTGGTTCAAATACCAATCTCTTATTTTGGATTTCTATACAGAAAAAGAGGGTGGAAAAAAAAAAGAAAAGGTTCATTACTTCATTTGAGCATTTACTGTACTTATGGTCTGACACAATATTAATTCCCTATTATGAAACCTCACAAACATGATGCTAATAGGCCTATTACCTTCAAGAACTTAATGTTTTGAGATCTGATTTGAGCTTTCTCTAGGAAGACCAGACAGCAAGTGTGAAAAATCAGGACAGGGGATGGGGGGTAATAGGAGTCTATATAAGAGAGAGACCCCAAAATCGGGACTGTCCCTATAAAATCGGGACATCTGATCACCCTAGCTTTCTCCTGCCAGTAAGGAATCTTGGAAAGAAGGCATGAAGATGGGGATTGCAGGAAAGGTATCATACCTTGGTCTTCAGTCCCCTCTGGCATGTGGATGAGATTTGACCTCTATGCTCTATTCTGCAAAATCTTGACCTTGTCAACAATCCAGGATGATCTTAATAGTATTGGGGTTATACTCACTATATCCTTAGGGGATTATTCTCCACCAGTAGAAGCAGGTTTTTCGAACCAACCCAGCTTTTGCTTGCTCCCAGAAATAACTTTAGCAACAAGCTCGTCATGTTTGGACAAGGCCTTTCAGCTTTTGTTCATGGCTGTGGGTCACTACTAAATTCATAGCCTGCTTAGACATAGCAAAGTTAAACTAACGGTAGGGAGCATGTGGAAGTATTCCCTGCTATTTTTTTCCATAGCTTGTGAGCACCCAGAGTGAAATTCACTAATTTTAATAATTTAGCCGAAATACCTTCACAGAAACAAGAACTGGTTTATTTAATATTCATGAGATTTCCAAGAAATATGGCTGAAGGGGAGAAATGGAAATTCTTCCTCATAGCTCTCCAGGGATAATTGCCACCAACACTCAAGGGAGTTAACTACTCCCCTTTATTTTAAAGTTATGTTTGTGATTGCCACAATGAAAGATTTTGTGAATTAATATTTTTTTAATAAAGGATCCTCACACTAGTGGGAGAAAGCACCAGATTTACTAATTTATGTTTGATTCACCTCAGAGACTCTCCTGCCCTTGAAAATCTGATTATGTAAAACATTTATTTGCCTTTCTAGGCTCAGAAATCCTTTCCTTGTAACCAAACCACTATCATAGGTTGCTTGAATTCAAATAAATGGCTAGTATAGGATTTTGCCAGAAAGATAGTTGGCTCCAAACATTAAGGGCTATTGACCAAAATCTCTCTTACATCAAAGCTTATATCCCCTGTCCATGTCTTGGGGAATGATGTCATTTATCTATATATATAATATTTTTTTATGTTAGCATTCACTGTTCTCATATTCCGCTGATGAGGCCTTGGCAGCTGCATCAGAGTGCTCATGATTCCAAGAATATCAGCAACACTAAAATCAGATATCAGAGGGGTAGCCTTGTTAGTCTGGATCCGTAGAAGAAACAGAGTCCTGTGGCACCTTATAGACTAACAGATGTATTGGAGCATAAGCTTTCGTGGGTGAATACCCACTTCGTCGTTGCATCCAATGAAGTGGGAATTCACCCACAAAAGCTTATGCTCCAATCGTCCAATAGACGTCTGTTAGTCTATAAGGTGCCACAGGACTCTTTGTCACTTCTGCTAAAATCAGAATTCAGTCAAAAATCAAATTCACAGTGTGGATCAAGCTAAGTAGATTAGGTGCCTGCTCCATAATACAGGGTGGCCACATGCAAACAACACCAAATGCAACTCCTGCCAATGCATCCCAAGTCAGATTTGTTGTTCTCATACAGTAAGAGTCAACAGGAACTGAATGGCAAGTCTCAGTTTCTACAGTTTAATAACAGCTTTAGGAAAGTATCCAATTCATATGCTGGGAGCCAAAATATGGTGTGCCTTCATACTCAAAATCAAACTCAAGATTTATCAGAACTGCATACTTTATAGTGCAGAATGCTGGGGAATGACAAAATAGCACATGTCCATACTGTCTTCATTCCATACAACCTGCCTCAGAAAAATCCTCCTTATCTTTTGGCCCAGAACAATCTCAAACCAAGAGCTAGTCACATAGTGCTGCCAAGAGGATATGAGCACTGTCATTACCAGGAGGTGCTGGAGATGGATTGGCCATGTGCTTCTAATGGAAAATGATTTCATCACCAGAAAATCATTAAGATGGACACCTGAAGGCAAGTGAAAATAAGGCCGCCTGAAAACATGAAAAAGATCTGTGAAAGCTGAACTGAAAAACCTGGCGCACAGCTGGGGAACCATTGAAAGACTTGCCAGAAACAGACAGGAGTGGAGGAGCTTTGTCGCTGCCCTAAACACCAGAGGCATAATGGGTACTAAACAACTCATAAATTAGAGGAGGCATTGGGATGGTGGTGTAGAGGCACCACATGCCATAACCTCTCCTTAATTATGGGTCTGACACTACCATATGTCCTCTCAAAGTGGAAGGTTGAAGACTGTTAGTGGTGAAGAATTGCAGCATATGCATTCTGCTGCCTATCAGGGGATGCTATTGATCACGGTTTGTCTTGGGTTTATACCACTCCAGTGAGTGTCTTAACCAGTGGACAAAAAGAGTAATTTTCACGTTTTCACTCTGGTCCAGTGCATAGTGAATTATTTATACACAATGAAGCAGCAAGATTGAGAGAAACCCACCTCAGACTATCTGAGAACTCAGTGTCTCGGGTATTCATCTGAGAGGTGAGAAATTCACAATTCAGATCCTTTCTCCTCATCAGATGATGCGGGAAGAGGGAATTGAATGGGGACCTCCCACATCTTGGCTCCATTCTCTAGCCACTGGATTTAAGGATTCTCCCTCTCCTTGTTGTTTTGTATGGAATTAGGCATGCTTTCAGAATTCCTATTGGATAAGGTCCCACAGGTGAGCTAGGCAGGAGAATGCCTATCTTCACCTGGTTTGAGGTTACTGGGGCTTAGGTATGAAATAGGCACCCAAGAGCCTAGGCTAAGCCATTTTTCCATGCCCAAAGGCAGAAAAATAGACCCCTAGGGGGACTTTTATATAGAAAATTTAGGTAGTGAAGGATTTTAGTTACTCAACAGTTAGGTAGCAACTGAGTGGGTTATTATGGAGATCTGAGTGATCCCTAAACTTTGGACTTAGACACCTACATCCTTTTGTGGTCCTGGACCCTAATACCTAGATCCAGGGAAATCGTGTCAATGCTATGTGCTTTCTGTTTGTGTACAAATCATCAAATTCATCTCTAACTGAGAACTCTTGATTTATGTATACAGTCCTCTTAGTCCACTGACTCATTTAAATCAATAGAATTGCCGCATGCATATTAACTGGAGTGGCATGTTGATGACTGGTTGAGTAACCTCTGTCACAATGACACTATTTAAGAATGACCTAACTTGTTGAACTTGGCCTCATTGTAGTTATACATTATAGAAAATAATTATTAATAACTCTTCTTCATTAGAATCTAATTTCTTCTAATGTGTCTATCCCCATGGTTTTAAATAATTTCAAACTTTATGGAATGATTGACCGGTTGTTAGAGACTCAAAAAGACTGAAAAGTTTCTTAGAGGGTTCATTTTAATGAGCTTTAAGTTGTGAATTATCAGTTTCCTTGAAAAATGCTCAGAAAATTTAGTCTTTACTCTCAAATTATATGTTGTAAATTTAGGGATGACACACCATAATCTTCATTCAAAACAAACTTTCTGATTCCCTGTTTAAGTGAAAAACCTTATCTGCGGGAGGTGCTACTATCAACTCCATAATCTATCTGTGCATACTTAGACTACCATTTTCCAAAGGGTCATAATTTAGAAAAATAAAAACCAATTTTCTCAGGAACAAGGCATGTGGAGGGAGGTGTGGGGATGGAGGAAGATGAGGAGGGAAGAACTGCACTTCAGTTCTTCCCACTCTAAACTCTAGGGTAAAGACGTGGGGACCCGCATGAAGAGCCCCTAAGCTTATTTTTACCAGCTTAGGTTAAAACCCCCAAGGTACAAAATTTTCTGCACCCTGAGAAATGCTTTTCCCACTGCCACCATCAAGTGTTTTAAACAGGAATCCAGGAAAGGAGACCACTTGAAGTTCCCTTCCCCCCCCTCCAAAATACCCTCTTAAGCCTGTACCCCCCTTTCCTGGGAAGCTTGAGAATAATTTCCTAACCAATTGGTTACACAGTGATCTTAAAAAAAAAAACCACCCCCGGGGTTTTAACACCATAGAAAATAGTCAGCTTCTTAAAAGAAGGATTTTATTAAAACAAAGAAGGTAAAGTCAGCTCTGTAAAATCAGGAGGGTAATTATTTTACAGGGTACTCAATTTTTAAACTTAGAGGGATTCCCCCACTGGACAAACCCTTAAAGTTACAGGAAAAAAACGGAATAACCCCTCCCTCTTACACAGGGAATGTACCAAGCAAAATAAACAGAAATCTACTCGCTATGCTATTTAAACTTACTTTAGAAAAGTGAGGATTTGATGAAAAGATGACTGGTTCCTTCTGACTCCAAGATCACTCTGAGTGTGACAAAGAGCCACACACAAAGCTTCCCCCCCCCCCCAAGATTTGAAAGTATCTTGTCCGCTTATTGGTCAGATGCTGGCCAGGTCAGGTGTCGGTCTGGTTACCTACATTTTTTAACCCTTTACTGGTAAGAGGATTTTATCTGCATCAGACCCTCTCCCCTTTCCCTTTATATTTATGACACAGTGTGAGCTATTTCTATGCCAAATTTAATTTTTTTAACCCACAGTCATTTCACCAATAAATGAATAAGATGGAAAGAATTGTATAATAGAAAAAGTACGTTTTCCCTTTTACCTAAAACTCAATAATCAATTAATTCATTTTCTTCCTATGAGGTAAAATGAGGGACAAAATCATGGCTCCATTGTAGTCAATAGGAATTTTGCTATTGGCTTTATTGGGGTTATGATTTCACCCCTGGTGCATAATAATGAATCATGCCCAGAGCCCCTAGCGTCAAGCAGAGAGCCTTGAGAGATCAGTGGATTTGGAGGAAATTTTCCTATTTCTTCTGTGAGTGTGCAAAGCCTGCCCCTTGGGGGAATGAGACACTGGAATCTCTGTGAGGAATACCTCGCATAGTTTGCCCCTGTGGGTTTTTCCTGTATAGAGTTCGATTGGACCATTGAAAGTAACCTCTTAATTACAGGTTTCAGTGTAGTAGCCGTGTTAGTCTGTGTCAGCAAAAAGAAAACAAGAAAAATACCTGTGGCACCTTAGAGACTAACAAATTTATTTCAGCATAAACTTTCGTGGGTTAAGAACCCACTTCATCGGATGCATCATTAAAATTCTCTTAATTACAATCTTGGTATTGAACTCTCGTGCAGGGATTGGGAAGTGACATGACATTAAGGAAATTAAGCAACTGAAATTAAAATTTTCAATTAAAGATGTCAGATTAGGAATAAAACAATAGAAAGTAAAAATAAATGTAAAAATTGTAGTTTTGTTCAACTTCTAAATGGCACTTCCTATTAACAAAACATAAATATGTAACGGTGCATCTCTCTTTTAAATGGGCTTCTCTGGAACTTAAAATAGACTGTCCTCATGACTTATAACGTTTTTTTCCGAGATGGTGACAACATATACATCCCTACTATTTTCAATCTGCCATACCAGTATTGTTTAACCAATATCAAGCCTAGCACAAGCTACTAGTAGTGTGCAATTGCTTTTATGACTCCATGTATCCACACTGCTAATGTTTTGTGGTAAACAGTCACTCATAAATGCGGACACATGGGTGGGATCTGTAAACCTAAGAACATCCCAGTGCCAGAGGACAAGGGGCTCACTGGTATCAGGGAATGAGTTTCAGCTGGCCCAATCAATTCAGTTTATCCCAACTCACATTGGTTATAGTTTGTGTTTAAAAAGGTGTCAGGTAATATGTTACTGGAAAACTAAGAACTCACTAATCATTACTATTCTTGTGTGATGTACGTATGCTGTGTGTATTAAGACTTATTGATGTATGCTAGAATGATGACAACAATGTGTTTAAGCCAGGCTTGTCAGGGGAATAGGTAAACAGGTCTGCCCTAGACAAAGGAATGTGTATTTGCTTCTCTGACAAGCCCAGTCAGAAGGCAGAGACAATGAAGGTCCATTTACATATTATGTAACAAAGCTAACAAGCAGGGGAAGATACAACTTCCAGCAGGGAAGAGAAATGTCATCTGTGCTATTCACACCGGGGGTCTGAACCTCAAGTGATAAGCAATTGAATCAACTGATTGTGTACAATATTACTGTATCATCAATATTTATCAAGTAAGCTGTTTTAAAAAATCCTGTGCCACACTGGTGATTAGTATCATAAAATGTATGCATTTACACTATATAAATAAATTATGGATACTCATTGATATTCTGCTTTATTGTCTGTGTATCACCCAGACAGGAGAGAAAGTCATAGCTATCAATCTATCTCCAGTGAAATTAAGCAAGGTGTGACCAAAAATAATGAAAGTCCCATTTACATTTAACTCAGCAGGGGGATGGGAAGTCCACAGGAAGGGAAAACCCACATGAGGTTGTTCTGCATCTTGAAACAAGTTAATTGAACTTTGGAAGATATAAGCAAAGATAGAAGTCATCTTCGCTATCCAACACTACACAGACACAGGAACAAGTTCTTGAAAACTCAGAAAGATAAGTCCTTCTACCAAGGCGGGAGGATAGGGATGGAGTCTCTGGAAACTGAATATAGGTGAGAAACCTGCTTGCTTAGCAAAGATCTTTCACCTAAGACAAGGACAGCCAACATCTTCTCCTTCTGTGAAATGTCCTGACTGTGGGAAAGCCCATCATGGTTGGAAAGAATGAAGATTGGTGAGAGAAAACATCTTGAACAAAATCTGTACCTTGCTAGATTCAGTTTTAGACTTGTAGATCTGTGTTTTCACTTCTATTTGCTTGTAACAATTTCTAACTTTATTCCCTTTACTTGGCATCACTTAACGTATGCCCTATTGTTAATACATTTGTTTTATTATTACTTTAAACCAGTGCTATCTTTGCAGGGAAGGGTGAATTTACTCTGGTTAAGTTAATGAACTGTGATGGGATTTTGTCTCTTTAAAGGAACTCACAAACCTTATTATTTCTCTGAGCTGTCCAGGAGAGGGCTGGACACTTCAGGGCTCATGGTTCTGGGGAAATTCTGGAATGGGAGTATATTGGGGTCACCTTGCGGGTTGTAACCAAGGTTGGTGGAAACATCTGTGGGGCTGTAGACAGGCTGCTGGGCTCAGAGCTAATGAACCAGGGCTGTCTAGCACACAGCAAGTCAGAGTATGATCTACATGGTTGTAGGCTGGCTGTGAGCAATACTGGCTGGCAGCTATAGCACAGAAGCATTGTGAGGCACCCAGGGTTACAGAGCAAGTGGTGACACAACCCCTTACTGGTCTGAATTGCCCCCTCAGCCCCCACCCCACCCAGAACCCCATGGCAGGATCGCCAAGGCTATTCGATGAAAGTACCATTAATTTAGAAATTTGATATGATTTAATGTATATTTTATCAGAAACAATTAATTGACTAAATATTTTAATACCTAAAAACTGAAACACAGCTGAACTTTTCTCCATATAAGCTCTGATTGCTTTTTTAAAGTGGTGAATACCTATGTAGAATAAAAATAAAATAAAATAAAATCCCAGATAAGGGTTAATTAAAATTGTAATTGTATCTGTATGAATTACCAAGGGAAGAGGTAAAAATCACACACAGAAGACTTCTAGGGTGTGTGTCCCCCATTTCTTTTCTGACTATTTTGGAGGCTTATTTTGCTAGGCTACAGAGTGCAAGAGCATCCCCTGCAGGACCATTTTAAGCCATGCTTAATTTTTCTTTTCCACAGAAGCTTTTTCTTTTGTTCATTTGTATTCACCCTGTACGATGCACAGTAATTGTGTCTAGAAAATTAGAGAGGGATGGCTATTGCAGTGGTAATAGAATTACTATCAGTGTTCTAAGCTGGTAAAAGGATTCTGAGTTTCAGTGAAAGGATTTTAAAATACATGCTCAAATGAATACTGGGATCTCTTTTCTGCAGCTACTAGTTAAAGATGTGTCTTTTGGGGGCTTATAGATGGTTTCACTTAAAGCCTGTAAATATGGTCTATGAAAATTCAAGGTTGGACTTTTTGAAGAGCAGAGGTTTTTTGTTTGTTTGTTTTTTACCAGGCACTGGAAAGTAGCCTGATCCTGCCCCATTGACTTAAATGGGAATTTTCTAATATTGATTCATTGAGAGTAGGATTGGGCCTAAGGTTGTCTTTTTATTGGCCTTTTTCCCCACTAACAGCATTCCCCCCCTCCCCCCTTCTTTGGTAGAAAGGGAGGGAGGAGGGGCTTGATCAATATGCTCCAAAAGCTAAGTGGAGGTATGGTGATGTTGGTATCACTGAATACGCAGTGCAAGGCCTGTTCAGGGAGCTAAGAACTATGAGCTCAGTTGTAACACAAACAAAACTCCCTTCAAAGTCAGTGGGAGTTTTGCCTGAGTAATGACTGTGAAAATTCAGAAAAGATTTGCCCCCATGTGGTTTGGGCAGGTCTAACATGCAATTCCATATGTCCTTTCCCCAAATATACAAAATAGCAACCAGCAAATGCTATTATATGTGGAACGAATGGAGGGTTAGCATTTAATGAACATAGATGTGTTGTTTAAGTAAAGTTTAATTAATGCATATGTAGCTTGTAATTCTGCAGTGAAGAATAGATAAATTATATCTTTTGTTCCTGTTAGGCATTGATATCTGCTGTAAGTGTCTCAAGCATGGGATCTAAAATGTAACCATGCCAACCCTGATTCTGTATAAAAGCATCTGCAGCACAAAGGCATCAAATTCTCTCACATGCTTTTTGAAAAACACAAACTTGAACGGTGACGTCTGTGAAACTTGTGGTCAGATTCACACATGCAAAATAAACAAATCAAGAAAAAACAAATTAGTGTAATTAGTACTCCTTTCCTTCCAATATGTTGATCCACCCGGGAACAAAGTGAGAAATATATATTTCCCTGGCAGTCTGAACACAGTGCAATGTGCTGCATTTGGACTGGGAGCATAATGTCTGACTCCAGGCTTTGCTCTTAAATTAGCAGAAGTTGGGAGCCCACAACCCACTTACTGGATATATTCTGTTCTAATTCAGCCCCCCTGCAGTTGTAATATGAGAATGAAGACTGCAATCTAAAAAGAGATCTATGTTTGTCCAAAAAGAAGGAAAAAGAGCTAAGGCATTATAATACTGATTATTGCAATGCCTAAATTTAGGGACCCTGCCAGCCAGTGGAATTCACAGTCCCAGGTTAGGTGCCCTGGTTCCATATACAATGCATGGGGACAATTAAGCATCTAAGAATGGGATGTGCAAAAGGCAGCACAATAAACATAGAACCAGCATAAACTAGCCATTAGGAAATGCTGAGAAGGCTTAAGCCCCACACCTCAAAGTGATATAGGTGCCTAAATACAGACAAGTGCTTGTCTGCACAGCCATGAATGCTCTCCTGGAGTTAGCCACCTAGGCCAGGTTAGTCCTTTTTCAAGGATTAATATGATAGCAATTATTGGCCCTCCTTTGTAACTTTTAGGACTATGGTTTAGGGATCTCCCCTAGCATATGGGAGATTCATGATCAATTCCCTGCTCTGCTTGAGAAGCAAAAAGATTTTAAGTTGGTTCTCCTACTTCTCAAGAGGGTGTTCTAATCACTGAGCTATGGGACATTGCAGGGTAGGGCCCTCCATCTCTCCCCTTGAAAGCTATTACATTTTGTATACATAATTAGTTATTGGAATAAGGACTTGAACTTGGGTTTCCCATGTAGATGCTCTAATCACTGGGCTGTAGAGTCACTCGGTCTTTCTTAGGCCCAGTGATGACAGTGTTTCATACAAAGTGGAACAGCTTCAACAGGGCCCCACCAGAATATTCTATAGTACAGTGAGTAGGATACTCTCCTAGAAGGTTGAAGACCCACATTCAAATCCCTTCTCCACATTATGTAGTGGGGGGAATTGAACCTGGGTTTTCCACTTCGTAAGTGTGTGCACTAAGCCTGGGCCAAAAGCGACAAGGGGGCTGCCTCCTTCTCTATTGGGAGTAGCTTTTCTATGGATTTACGTGTGCTCAGAGATTGCTTCTCATATCAGGCCCAAAAGGTAAGATAGGTGAGGAGGATCCCTCGTTTGTGAATATCTCTGAGTCTTAGGCATGAGTTAGGTGCAGAGCTGTTAGGCAATGTCAGGACTGAGGTGGCTGTATTGGGTACCCAGCTGCTGAATTTTAGGCACCTCAAGGACTTTAGGCAAATAAGTTTCTGCCAAGGTTAGGTTAGGTTAAGTGAATGCCAGTGGTTCCTAAATGTTGGAGTTAGGTGCCTAAAGTGACTGCTAGGCACCTAATTCTCTTTGTGAATCGAGCCCAAAGTAGTGAAAAATCAAAGGTGATTTCTCTCACACTGTTATAACTCTGGAGGAAGGGAGTCAGTTGTGTGAATCTGACTCACAGAAGTCAACTCTGTTACTCAAAGTATATTATTATATTTGTATTTGCAGATTCTTCTTATGCTTCCAATTTTAAAAAAAATGAGAGCGAGAGAGAGAGAGAGAGAAAAAAAAGATTACACCTGCAACCAAATCGTTTATTGGCAATACAAAAATGCTGGATAGATGGCCAAATTGTGGCCCACACAGCTGTAAAAGGGAATAAGGTTGCTTGGGATATCGTGCATGGCTGTGTTAGCACATCCTCATGTCTCAGTGGATCCTGCAAGAGGCTGATACTTCCCTCAGAGTAGGTGACTAGGCAGAGCAGAGGGTGGATGTTGCCAAGACTCCATCCCCTCCCACTCTCATTGCACTGGCCGCTGAAGGAAGGTATGTTTTTTCAGACGTCTGAAAAAACAATTGTCAGCAGTCGTCAGTTGATTTTCATATTTCAGTTCTGCATTTCCATCAATTACTGTGATTTTTCAAAATAACTCTTTAAATGTAAAAGTATATTTAAAAATAGAACCCACTTAATTGGCACCCTAATTAATTGGATGACATATTACTAGGGATAATTGAATAAATGTTGTCTGGCGATCAATACATTGCAATTATTTTATACAATATAGTAATGGCACAACTAGTTGTTGAATCCATTGAGATGGCATGGGTAGTGTTATCTACAAGCTTCTTCGCAAATGGTAATGGGTGTTTGTAGTTGCTAGCATACAGTGAAAAATATACTGTTTCCCCCTTCCTTCAATATTAACCGTTTCGCTGTTTAATTTTGGAAACTCCTTGTTATATTGACTTTTTTTTAAAAGATGATAATGCTTTGAAAGATGCTAACACAGTAGAACCTCATAGTTTAGAAAGGGAGGTAGTTCATAACTCGGAAATGTTTGTAAGTCTGAACAAAACATTATGGTGGTTCTTTCAAAAGTTTACAACTGAACGTTGACTTAATACAACTTAGAAACTTTATTATACAGAAGAAAAATGCTGCTTTCCCTTTTTTTAGTAGTTTATGTTTAACACAGTACTGTACAGTATTTGCTTTCTTTTCCTTTTGTCTCTGCTGCTGCTTTATTGCATACTTCCAGTTCCAACTGAGGTGTGTGGTTGACTGGTCAGTTCGTAACTCTGGTGTTCGTAACTCTGAGGTTCTATTGTAATTGTAAAACCACTTAACACTGACACTCAACTTTTTAAAAGAACCTAAGAATGGCTATAGTGGGTGAGACCAAAGGTCCCTCTAGACCAGTATCCTGTCTTCTGACAGTGGCCAGTGCCATGTGCCCCAGAGGGAATGAACAGAACAGATGAACATCAAGTGATCCATCACGTGTCACCTAGTTTCTAGCAAACAGAGGCTAGGGGCACCATCCCAGCCCTTCCTGTCGAATAGCCATTGATGGACCTATCCTCCATAAACTTATCCAGTTCTTTTTTGAACCCTGTTATAGTCTTGGCCTTCACAACATCCTCTGGCAAGGATTTGCACTGTGCGTTGTGTGAACAAATATTTCCTTTTATTTGCTTTAAACCTGAAGCCTATTAATTTCATTTGGTGACCCTCATTCTTGTGTTATGAGAAGGAATAAATAACACTTTCTTATTTACTTTCTCCACACCAGTTAGCATTTTATCATAACCCCCTTAGTCATCTTTTTTCCAAGCTGAAAAGTCCCAGTCTTATTAATTGCTCCTCATATAAAAGCCATTCCATACCTCTAATTATTTCATAGCCCTTTTCTGAACCTTTTCCAATTTCAATATAGCTTTTGTGAGATGGAGCAACCACATCTGCAAGCAGTATTCAAGATATGGGTGTACCATGGATTTATATAGAGGCAATATGATATTTTCTGTCTTATTATCTATCCCTTTGTTAATGATTCCCAAAATTCTGTTTGCTTTTTATACTGCCGCTGCACAGTGAGTGGATGTTTTCAGAAAACTATCCACAATGACGCCAAGCTTTCTTCCTTGAGTGGTAACAGCTAATTTAGACCCCATCATTTTATATGTATAGTTGGGACTATGTTTTCCAATGTGCATTACTTTGCATTTATCAACATTGAATTTCATCTGCCATTTTGTTGTCCGGTATCCCAGTTTTGAGAGATCCTTTTGTAGCTCTTCACACTCTGCTTGGGATTTAACTACCCTGAGTAGTTTTGTATCATCTGCAAATTTTGCCACCTCACTGTTTACCCCTTTCTCCAGATCATGTATGAATATGTTGAATAGGACTGGTCCCAGTACAAACCCTTGAGGGACACCACTATTTACTGCTCTCCATTCTGAAAACTGACCATTTATTCCTACCTTTTGTTTCCTTTGGTGAGGGACCACGTAAAAGTCTTTCTGAAAATCTAAGTACACTATATCTACTGGATCCCCCTTGTCCACACGTTGTTTGAAACCCTCAGAAGTCTAGTACATTAGTGAGGCATGATTTATCTTTACAAAACCTCTGTTGACTCTTCCCCAACAAATTATGTTCATCTATGTGTCTGACAATTTTGTTCTTCACTATAGTTTCAACCAGTTTGCCCGGTATTAAAGACAGACTTACCAGCCTGTAATTGCTGGGATCGTCTCTGGAGCCTTTTTTAAAAATTGGCATCACATTAGCTATCTTCCAGTCATTTGGTATAGAAACTGATTTAAATGATAGGTTACAAACTACAGTTAGTAATTCTGCAATTTCACATTTGAATTTCTTCAGAACTCTTGGGTGAATACTATCCGGTCCTGGTGACTTATTACTGTTTAGTTTATCAATTAATTCCAAAACTTCCTCTACTGACACCTCAATCTAGGACAGTTCCTCAGATTTGTCATCTAAAAAGAATGGCTGGGGTTTGGGAATCCCCCTCACATCCTCAGCCGTGAAGACCGATGCAAATAATTCATTTAGGTTCTCCCCACTGGCCTTATCGTCCTTGAGTTCTCCTTTAGCATCTCAATCGTCCAGTGGCCCCACTGGTTGTTCAGCAGGTGTCCTGCTTCTGATGTACTTTTTAAAAAATTGCTATTACTTTTAGAGTCTCTGGCTAACTGTTCTAAAAATATATTTAGGAAAGCCAAAAAATAATTTGTACACTTCATTTGCCAGAATTTATACACCTTTCAATTTTCCTCACTCGGATTTAACTTCCACTTTTTAAATGATGCCTTTTTGTCTCTCACTGCTTCTTTTACTTTGCTGTTTAGCCACAGTGGCATTTTTTTTATTCTCTTACTGTGTTTTTTTTTTTTAATTTGGGGTATGCATTTAATTTGAGCCTCAATTATGGGGTCTTTAAAAAGTTTCCATGCAGCTTGCAGGGATTTCACTTTTGGCACTGTACCTTTTAATTTCTGTTTAACTAACTTCTTCATTTTTGTGTAGTTCCCCTTTCTGAAATTAAATGCTACAGTGATGGGCTGCTGTGGTGTTTCCTGCCACAGGTGAAAACAAGTGTTGGTTCTTGTTTAGTTAACCCTATTTTCCTCTCCATTCTTTAGAACAGGCATCAGCAACCTTTGGCACAAAGTCTGTCAGGGAAATCCGCTGACAGTCCAGGACGGTTTGTTTACCTGCAGCGTCTGCAGGTTCGGCCGATTTCAGCTCCCACTGGCCGCGGTTCGCCGCTCCTGGCCAACGGGGGCTGGGGGAAGCGGTGTGGGCCAAGGGATGTGCTGGCTGCTGCTTCCCGCAGCCCCCATTGGCCTGGAACGGCGAACTGCAGCCAGTGGGAGCTGAAATCGGCCGAACCTGCAGATGTTGCAGGTAAACAAACCGTCCCGGCCTGCCAATGGATTTCCTTGATGGGCCGCGCAGCAAAGGTTGCCGATCCCTGCCTTAGAAACACCTGCTGGAAGGGATAAGTGTTACACTGGTGGCAAGACTCAAACTTATTTTGATCCCCAGTGGAAGTGTGTTTCACAGTAGAAACAAATCTTATAGCTCTGATCCCACTGGTATGCTGTGACACTTTCAGTCATGCACACAACAGGGTAGGGACAGTCACATTTACCTGGGAGCTTAGGTACTTCTTCAGACACAGCTCGCACACTGCCTTCTTGCAACAGGAGAACGGCTTGAATGGGCTCCTCCTCCAGAAACACCCGGCACCAAACAGGGAGCTGAAGTCCCCCCTCTCTCCCAGAGAAGGCCTCAGGCAGCATGTAGTATCCACCTTGATGCTGCCCCAAGAGGACAAGGGGTCTCCAGTCAGAAACTTAGTGGGCAGGCAGAATGCCTATCTTCACCTATCCCACTGGGGCTTAAATCTGAGATAAATCACCCAAGTACCAAAAGTGTGGTATCGTGCACATGCCCAGAGGCAGAAACCTAGGAATATTAGATGCCTACAAGGTTAGGCAGTGGTTAAGAGAAAGTTTTAAGAATCTCAATAGCACCTATATTTGGACTTAGGTGCCTAAAGTGGGGAATTGAGTGGAAAAACCTGTCATTGGTCCTGTATTGAATATCATCAGTTCTGGGATTCAGTGCAGTTGTTTTGAGGAAGAGGAACCCCCACATTTGGTGTGGGGAAAAAACCTCAAATATTGCTATTTTTTTAACATTGATGTCTGCTTCAAAGTGTTCTGAGGCTTTGTGGCTTCTGGAGGGACAGATTATATGTCAAGGTGCAGGTAGGATGTTCAAAAAATTGCTTTGCAATTTACCCTATGGGTATCACCACCGCATGGACACAAACAGACTATTTTATGTGAGAAAAGCCATTTAATTATATTTTTGAAATGTTTGTTTGAAACTAACACAAGAGAATAAGCCATAAGCAAAAATCAAAAACAAACAAACCCCTATGAAATGTGTCACAGCCACTGGGCTAACTGCATCTCCGATCCTTCCTGGTCTCTCCGCATGCATGCCTCCCACACTCAGGTTCATACTGTCACCTCTCTGAGGTGGAATCACGCAATTCTCCCACTGTCAGAGTGGGCCCTGTTCTGCAGTCTCCTGTGTGGTCAACCACAATTACCTCAGTAGGTCTGCCTTAGGTTCAGTATCTCCAGCTCACTTCCCTGCAGAAGCTGAAACAGTGGTATCCAGTAACCAAACTGACTTCTTAAAGCAAAGTGTTATTCATTTAGAACTAAAGCATTTCAAAGAATGCTGGCCTTACAACAAATAAACAGTCTAGACATGTCTGTACATATCTATCCATCTTTAACATGAGGCTCCTGGAAGATCTAAGCTTCCTATGGACCTCCCAACACCTCTAGGGTCTCACTAGCATTTTCTGTTCCCTTAACTCACAAACCATGTCTCCCAACCTGCTTCAGGGGAAGTCTTTTGTAAAAACTGTTCAGTCTTTTTTGATCACTCTGGTCCTCAGGGATTGAGGCTTCTTAACTGTTTATAGCCCTTTGATAGCAAAGTCCTCATCACTAGCAATAAAAGCTTGCAACTTTTTGGAGACAGAATGTAAGATTCTCAAAGGTAAGAGAATTGCCTTATAATAAAAAATAAGGTATTGCCTTATAATACATGGTGAGATGTTCTTAGCTGGGAAACCATCCCATTACCTTCCTGTTTGTTCTCCCAATAGCACCCATTGAATTAAAGCAATAGAGATTGTGGCAAGGCACCTTTTCGGTCTCACCAGCCTCAGCTGTTTTTAGCCTTGGTGAGACAAGCTTGGGTAAAACAGTCCCTCTTCGCTGCACAGGGGCAGTCCATTCCTTCTCTCTGCCAGTCATTTGGGCTTGTTTTTCTCCCTTATGGGAGGGAATGCAGCCTCCCCTCCAGGTGAGGATCACTGTCTTACTGCTCCCCTCCCAACCAACTCACTCATTCCTCTCCCTCCCCCACTCTCTTCTCCCACCAGGGGGAGAGGTTTAACAAGGTCTCAGGCAGCCCTTAGTTGGAGTCAGCTGATCCTAATTGACCCCAGGTAATTCCCTACCAGCTGATCCTAATGGCTCTCTGATAAGCCTCTTCTCAGGTGAACCTCATTGACCTGTAGTCACCCCTCCTCAGTTGATAGGGAGGAGGGCCTTTTAACCTTCTGGGACTGTTTCCTACCCCCTCCTTGCAGCTATCTGTCCTGAGTTTATCACAAGGTGTATAATGCATATTCCACTACCCCTAATATAAATTATACAGACTCTTTCAATAACTGGGTTACATAGCCGTATCCTTATAGCAGTTCACATCTACCACAATAAGTATTCTAATTGGAAAAAATGCTTCACTTGACAAAATCAGTTTTCTAAAATAAGTAAGAGGATAACAGATTGAAGATTATCATAACTGAGAAGAAAAAATACTTGCTAGAAGTTTACAAATCAGCAATTTACAGGTAAATTCTGAAAGTTTAGAGATATACTGATTATATATATGATGATTCAAGTCTTCCAAGTCACTGGTATCAGTTTGATCCTCTGCATAAGTATTAGTTAATGCCTTTTCTGTAGGAAGTTGAAATGCTAGCCTTAGGGAAGATAAGGAAAAGCTTTAAAGTGACTGATAATTTCCTTATGAAAATAATACCTAAAAAGGAACTTTTATACTGATAGAAATGTGGATGTAAAGGATAGCTGTGGGGGAAGGAAGGTACTATGGGTCCTTAATATCTACATTTAGCTACAAGTTAATTGATTGAATACAATCTATAAACTATACTATCCCAAATGCAACAGGTATCTTTGGTTAAATAACAATAAACACATGCTACAATTGAACAGTCCTACTCACTTATATATGTAGTTTAGGTGACACTCCATATCCCTGTTCACCACATAGTTAGGATACAGTTTCAGTTCACAGTGGTAGATTGGCAGCAAAAGCTTTCCTGCCTGATAGTGCAACATGGGAGGTGTGCGCAGCCAGTCTGTTTCTCTGCTTATGGGGTAGCAGGCCTTCATACTAGTCCCCTAAAAGACTGAGCTGGTGAGAAAGATCCCCATCCAAAGACACCAGAGGATGTTTACAAGACTGGCTATCTTTTCTAATGAAAATAACTCAATGTAATTGGTATGGGGAGCCTCACCATTGTAATTGGTGTAAGCAGGAGTCAGATGGGCATGGATGAGTGAAAATTTGGCAGCCTGAACATTATTGGTAATATTCAGCTGGCCAAACAGCACTGCTGTTCATGTCCTTCTGCAAATGTATTTCACAGTTCATCAAGCTTTGCTAAGAGAAATGGAGATATATTACCCTCAGGGTTGAATTCTCCCATACAGAGCTTGTTGCAGTGACTGGAGAGCTGACAGGGAGCGGAGCATGGCTCCCTACTTTTGCTCTGCCCTGTCCCAGTGCATAATACAGCTGCAGGGAGGAGTGGGGCTGCTTTAACATACACCAGTGGTATAACATCCCTAAGGGACATTACAGTAGTGGAGAATCAAGGTGCCATGGCTTCCTCCACCTGCTTTCCACTGGTTGGAGATTCCCCCAATACTGGGGGAATTCTCTGGCCAATTTAAGTTTTGCAGCAGGAGGCAAACTCAACAGAGCTTATTCACAAGGGTGCTGAGCACTTGCAGGACTTCTGCTAGAGTTGTGAATGCTCTGAACTTTTGAATATCAGGCTTGATCAAGTGCAAGGCTCAGTCTTCAAAGAGCTCTCAAATTTGGTTTATCACTAGCAGTGTCAGATTATGGAGGAAATCCTCAACCCGTTGAAGTTGGTGGTAAAACTCCCATCGACTTCAGTGGCTTTGGGATTTTATCCATGCAGATTGACATAGTTTATATGTACATTTTAGCTCTGAGAAAATAACCATATTGTGCAACCAGATGCAGTCCAGAAAAATCTGTGTCCAGAACTATCGCTACAGGATGGGTCTAATTCTCTGGAAATCCTAGTAATACTCATTCAACATTTTTGAGAGGTATTCAGGCCCAAGTCTTTTCTCAAAGTATCTTTAGAGACATTTTTTGGACCTTGTAATAGGTTTTGGAACTGCTGCATTTACACAATGATGACAGAGGATCACTCACAAAGCATCTTTGGTGAATAAATTTTCTCTAAGATAGTATTTACAGCATCTTCTAAAAAGCATATATTTCCACAGTTCTGATGCAAAAAGACAAAATCTCTGCTGCCACTTAGTGCAGAATTTATTTTCACCATTTTTCAGTGTTATGGAGACTGTGCAAACCAAAGGCACAGCCATTGGTGCCAAAACAATGCAGATTTTCCTGTACAGAGTATTGGGTTTAGCGTCTCCTAGAATGTGATTGACTTCATGATTTTGGCTTTTAATAGCCATATAGATCTATTGGTGTGGGTCATGGGATTGGTTTATTCTTCTCTTTGGGGCCTGGTTCCAGAATTGTTGAGAGGTTTTATTTTCAAACATAAAGACTACTTCAGATGACCTTTCAACTAGAGTTGAGGAAGATATTCACTATGATTTCATGAGAATTTTTGGTTTTATACTCTATTGACACAAAACTGGGTGGTAAGGTATAATTGGTGTCTTTTTTGTTGATCTGTTTGGTTTGAGAGTGTGTTTGCTAACCAGGAACTCAAAGTAAAACTTGGAGGGTGCAAACCCACATGGCTTGGAACATAAAAGAAGTGTTTTCTTAAAGCCATTTGAAGCAAAACTGCCTACTCTTTCACATCTCTGAACCAACCTCACTTGATGCCACAAAGTAAAGTCATTGATTAGATGACGCCATACGAGATGAGATCTTGGCATATTTTCAGTATTATTTTAGGCTTCTTCCTATCTCACAGAAAGCTTGTGAATCAGTCTTATAATATTAATTGTATAGTAGTCTAGACATTTCAAAGTCAGCATAATAATTACATAGCATATTCTAGCAGTCTAGTAATTATTTAACATAGAATTTATGTTAATGGCATCAATATATCCCTGCAATATAATTACAGATAGTATTTTCTGAATTTTTAGGTAGTTACATTTTGAGAGAAATGTTACTTTCAGCTCTGATGCAGTTATTTTTTTTAGAATCTTTGCATGTTACCAGTAAAAAGTTTGTTCTGCTTCAGTTTTCTCTCTGGCTGAGTTACTGCTTGGGTGTAAGAGTACTGCCCTCAGGTGGAGAGGCAGCATGGTCCCATGGTTAGTGCACTGGACTGGGACTTTGAAAGCTTGTATTCTATTCTTATTTCTGCCACTGATCTCATGTCTGTCCTTGGGAATGACACTTAACTTATATGTGCCTCTCTTTCCCTTCCCAAGTCTTGTCTCTTTAGATTGTGAGCTCTTACAGACAGGAGACTGTCTCTTTAATGTGTATATTTTTGTATGTAAGCATTTATATAGACCCAGCAGAATGGGATTTACATCCATACATATAAATACTACACAGTGTGAAAACATTGCACTATTCATGGAGAATATTAGTCATTTTCCCAATTACACTATCAATATTTATTGAAATCTGCTAACAAGTGAGAGACATTATCCCCAGCAAAATTCAATAAATCAGCATTAATCTAGTGGTTTTTGCCAACATTTTTATAGTTTCATTTTGATCCAAGTTAACAATTTTATTTTTCAGAATCAAATTTTGATTTACAAACATTAATACTGTATGTAAAGCCTAAAGTTTTCATTGTTTTGTGTGCATTTGATCCTGGGAACTATGTTTCCATTTCTGAAAACAAATATCCCTTTTAATGAAGAAAAAAATCAACATATGGGCAACAATCTAAACTGTTACTTGCTTTATTGTTGAAACTCACCCTCTTTTGCACAGCAATGCCAGCAGTCTTACAGGAAATACCCTATTTACTGCAAAATTATAGTAGTTTTTCACCTTCAAAATTTATTTTAAACTCTGTAAAAATGTTAAGCAAGAATGAAAAAAAAGTGTTTTAATGAAAATCTGTGAAACCATTAATTTTCATGGGTTTTGTCTGCAGTGAGAATCTTTCGACTGTAATTTGAAGCTCCGGTTTTCTTATAATGTCATTTTTAAGGATTCACAGACAATAAAAGGAACAAATGTGTTCTGTTTACTCTTGTGAAAGTCATAAGGTACAATAAACCCCCCTTAACAACCAGCAGCTATGGCAACCAGAGGCCACTAGGGGGAAGTAGATACCTCGCCTACACAGGACCCTGAACTTTTACATTGGCCTTCGCTAAGGCAGAAATCACTGTCCCAGACTGGTTTACACTGACCAAATAGCAGACATCCGAGGTCTGGCTACCACCAATCAAATGTTAATACGACCAGGGCTTTGTCTAAGTGTGTATAAAAGACCTGTAATTTCTGTGTAAATTAGAGTCTTGTACCAAGGTACAAACTCTCCTTTTTTCTGCAGAATAAAGTAATCCTCTTTCCTTATCCCTGTCTGGCTGTTATTGGCTCTCAGCTAGGTGAACCCGATATTTCGGTAACAGTTTTTGGCGACCACGAAGGGGCCTCTTAGCTCGGACATTGGACTCTGGACGGCTGCGGCGAACTAGGAACGGCGACAATTGGGTGCTTTGCCCCTCTTTCTGACTTCACCGCAGCCCCTGATTTACTTTATATAGAATAACATAGTTGTAGCACATAGGTTTCACTTTGTTGTCTTAAAGCGAAAAACCCATTTTTTGTTTCAGATTTTTACATCAAATTAGGTAAGGTTTATAGAAGGAGAGTAATAGACTCTTTGGTTCAGGTTTGCAAAGTTGAGGCAGACTGCCTACTTAGTGTTGTTATAGATCTGTGCCATACAAATGCAAAGTCTGTGAACTGGAAGTCTTAGTAACTAAGGGCTAGAGAACCATTCACATATTGGCCACAGGATCCAATTCAGTCTAATTCAATAGTGACAACTGACCAGAAGTTGTCTTAGTCAGATGATTCTGCGCTAAATGATCATCTATCTGACCTCAATTCACTTCATGATGGAAAAGGGGCCGCAATAAAAATCACTATCACAACTCGCTCTAGTGGAGAGGCAGGGAACTGGATAGGCATAGAAGACAATAACCTCTAGTGCAGTAAGTGTGTGGTGCTAGAACTTCCAACCAAGCATCTCAAAGCATTTTACAAAATTAATGAAGTCAGTTTGGAGGACAATTCAATAACTTGAGTACAAAGTCTGTTAAAGACATTACATTCACTTACAATTAAAAGTATTCGATCTGTTGGTGAGAATATAGAGAGGGGCACAGAAATGCTTAAGTACATTTATTTGTATTAGAGGTGTGCTTCTATGGCTGAGAGTGCAAAAACAGCTTCCTTTCCTAGCTGTTTCCTTCTTTGTGTATTCAATTATTGAACTGAAAAGTACTCCACTACTGTAGGACTGTACAAAATTACCATTTAAGAGGATGGTTTTGCGGTACTTATAGGAACTACTTGAAATTGGATGACCTTGTAATCCTTTTATCAAAGCATCTACAATTTCCATTTCCAGGAAGGTAAAACAAAAATAAATATTGTGCAAAGAAAATTATTCCGTATGCAGAGCATTTTATTGAATGATAAAATAACAAAAGAATGGAACCGTAAACTCAGTGCAAGCATGTTGGCTCTTGCCATCTCCTTTCAGCATATGATGTTATACAATCTTGTGATAATGATACAAAATAAATAATGGATGCACTATTGAATTATATGTTGAAAAGAAAAGGAAATAAGGAGAATGAAAACCATTAACCCATTCATTATTGTTCTTCACTGTAGCCACTTGTGTAACATTGGAGCACTAAACTTCCCTCTAGTACAGAGGATAACAATGTGCTTCACCCAATGCACCAGGTGAAGCAGCTTCCCAATGATTAATATTTGGGATTCAAGGGAAAGCTTCACACAAAGCTGATCTGTTCGCTCATTGTTTTGAAAGCTGAGAGCATGGAGAATGAGACATTTACTGACAAATCAGGCAGCAATCACATTTGTGGGTTGCATTCTAGTTGGACTATCAGACCAGAGTAAAGAGAGTTGGACTAGAGGTACCACACAGTATAAAAGCAATGTTAGCACTGAATTTTTTTCTCTATTTGTGTGTTGCAATTCTCTACTCACAGTACAGTATAATACGTATTCATGACAACATTGATGTCATCACCAATGGTTTATTTCTCATTTTCAGTGGCAAAGAACCCATTTCTTTGCTATAGATGCTGACAGGGACCCAACATCTGTTCTTAACTTTTCATAAACTTATGGCAATTGAGGGCATTGACCTAGTTTGAGAACTCAAATGCACTTTAAACTCCTATAACATATCTTTAAAGGAGTTTGATCATTTTATACTACAAACTAGTTTGGCAGCAGGATGGAAGCTACTACAGACCTGGGAATGCTGCAGGTGTGGGTTGCTTGGCTGACATTACTTCCACAAAAAGGATGCCTGTCACCCATCCAGAATCCTTTGTGACTCCACCATGAACCTCCTAAGTGGCCAGAGCAGGCTTCATTTCTTCCAAAGCATAGAAGGTGTCACATGTTTATAAAGGCGACAAGATGAAGTGAGTATTCACCCACGAAAGTTTATGCTCCAATACATCTGTTAGTCTATAAGGTGCCACAGGACTCTTTGTCGCTTCTACAGATCCAGACTAACATGGCTACCCCTCTGATACTTGACAACATGTTTATATAGTTCCCCTCTAACATGATTTGCCACTTTACTAGCTGGGGGGGGGGGAACAGGGAGCAGCTGACCCTGACCAGACAGAAGCCCATCAGGCAGGTGCTTTGAATCAGCTGGCACAGCTGATCAGCACTGCATGATTAGCCCACGCTCCCATCTGGACAATATAAAGGTGGGAAACCAGGAGAAAGGGGGATCTTGTAACCAGAGAAGGAAGGTGTAGGCAGCCAGATCCTGTGGATCCCCCTCTGCACGGTCAGAGAGGGCCCTACCGAGTAGCTAGTGGAGGCCAGAAGATCCCCAGTCTGAACCCCTAACCAGATTGTTGTTTGTGTTAATTTTTACACACTTTTCTTTCTTGTTTCTGAAGACAATAAACAGAACCCTAAAGAAAGGGACAGAAAACAAAGCTGGGTGTGGCTGATTGTCTATTCCTAGCTGTTGACTAGGGCCACCAGCATTCACACCTCTGCATGGGTACAGGGCAATATTTTGGAAGGAAAGATCCAGCTGACAGGATGCCCATTTTTCATGCTCCCTTTGTATTCCTCTTAGGAGCTACACAATTTCCTTATAGGGTATCCTCTCAGGATTTGAGATTCTCCTCCAGTCAGCTGTCTAATGGGAGCCTCATCTTCTAGCTGCTGGAGAGATTCTGCAGACTCAGAATGCATGTGATTTTTATGGGGACTCACACACAGTCTAAGCTTTAGAGGTTCAGATTGTCCTCAAATGAATGCTGTGCAGTTATTGCCTCTGTGTGTGACTGTGAGAATCTGCTTTATCATTCCTCTCTGTCCAAGCCATAACAATTACAGATGTATCAATAAAATAATGAGCCAGGAAAGGTGGAATGGCCTGGATGTATCACCACCAGATTTGGGCATGAAGGAAATTTGCATACAAGCCTGTGAAAATGGTGCTGGTAATATGCCACACAGCTTCCTGCACCTCCATACTCCATGACTATCTTAAGCCTAACCCTTTCTCTGTGTGTGTGTATGTGTGTGTGTTTCCACACACATGCATGCACATGCATGAGCTTGGGAATATAGTCCAGACACTTGCCTTTTCTGTTCTGAAAAACACCCGCTTGCAGGCACTAAGCCACAGAGAAATCCACAGGCATTTATTATTTATCCCCTGTACTTCGGTACTTAATAACACTCGGGCTGCCTTTAAGCACTGTTGCTAGTCAGAGCAGTCTATGGTTGGCAGTCAGCAATTGCTGTCTCAGCTGCCTGTGTCTAGCAGAGAGCAGATGAGATGCTGTGCATCTGTGATTCTCTGACTGTACCAGTGCAGTCGGTTTTGGAGAGCCAGATTCCAGGAGAGAGCAAGAGCTGCACAGTAGGATTGTATGCTACATGCAGGAGTGGGGCCAGGAGGATATTTTGTCCCTGCCATCTAACTACTTACCCTAACACTGTAATATGGAAATGAGAAATGCCAAGAATGCCACCAACTGGAGGTGTTTGATGCCGAAATTTTGACTAATTTTCACAGCTTCATAAAGCAGAGTATGCCCCACCTTGTTACTATTGGCTATGTAGGAGCAACATTCCCCAAACTGCAAGATGGCCCCAATTACATAGGGCTTGCAACATTATATGTTCATTTAAGGAATAATTAGCAAGAAAGTTTATTGCAAATCGCACATGATATATCTATTTATTTCTGAATAGGTTTCTTCCAGAGCTAGTGCTAATTGTTGTCCACAGGTGGACAGTATTATTAGACTTTGGCTTAGATATAGGAGGTGGGGTGGAGTGGAGCTTACATGCCTGGGGGAGAGGCTAAATTCCAGGGTTTATTTATCTTGGGAAACAATTAAGTTTGCTTTTAATTGTGCTTTAATCCACAGTGGTGAGCAAAGCAGTGATTTGGATGGATTCACCAAGGGCAAGTCATGCCTGGCCATCCTGATTGCCTTCTATGATGTGATAACTGGCTCTGTGGATATGGGGAAAGTGGTGAACGTGATATACCTTGACTTTAGCAAAGCTTTTGATACGGTCTCCCACAGTATTCTTGCTGGCAAGTTAAAGAAGTATGGATGGATAGAAATCTGGCTAGATCGTCGGTCTCAATGGGTAGTGATCAACAGCTTGATGTCTAGTTGGCAGCCGATATCAAGCAGAGTGCCCCAGGGGTCAGTCCTGGGGCTGGTTTTGTTCAACATCTTTATTAATTATCTGGATGATGGGATGGATTGCCCCTCAGCAAGTTTACGGATGACACTAATCTTGGGGGAGAGGTAGATATGTTGGAGGGTAGGGATAGGGTCCAGAGTGACCTAGACAAATTGGAGGATTGGGCCAAAAGAAATCTGATGAGGTTCAACAAGGACAAGTGCAGAGTCCTGCACATAGGATGGAAGAATCCCATGCACTGCTAGAGGCTGGGGAATGACTAGCTAAGTGGCAGTTCTGGGGATTAATGTGGATGAGAAGTTGGATATGAGTCAACAATGAGCCCTTGTTGCCAAGAAGGCTAACGGCCTATTGGGCTGCATTAGTAGGAGCATTGCTTGCAGATTGAGGGAAGTGAGTATTCCTCTCTATTAGGTACTGGTGAGGCCACATCTGGAATATTGTGTCCAGTTTTGGGGCCCCCACTACAGAAAGGATGTGGACAAATTGGAGAGAGTCCAGTGGAGGGAAACAAAAATTATCAGGGCACTGGGGCACATGATTTATGGGGAGAAGCTGAGGGAACTGGGCTTATTTAGTCTGCAGAAGAGAAGAGTGAGGAGGGATTTGATAGCAACTACATGAAGTGGGATTCCAAAGAGGATGGAGCTAGGCTGTTCTCAGTAGTGGCAGATGACAGAACAATGAGCAATGGTCTCAAGTTGCAGTGGGGGAAGTCTAGGTTGGATATTGGAAAAACTATTTCACTAGGAGGGTGGTGAAGCAAATGCCTCTCTAACAGGACTCCCTTAATCTATCTTTCATGCATATCATTTCAGCCTCCTCTTTTGTACGTTCTCTCCGATACCACAGACCTTGGTCTTACTCCCGATGGCATCATTCTGCATGAGGTCCAGATCCTCTTACTTACTGCCCTCAAATATCTCATTTCAATGGCTTCAAGTCTTCTCGAGTGCCTCTCTTTGGTCATTCATAACTCAGATCCCTTTAGAAGACCTGGTCTTATCTATTTTGATCTAATATCCGTTCAAAATATATCACTGGAGAAGCATAGAATGTAGAATATGGACTCTAGACCGTCACTGCTATGCATTTCACTTTTGCACCATCCAAGTAGAGAGGTTCTAAACTATATTACTGTTGCTTTCTTAAATTAGGGAACATTGCAACAACCATCACACTTTGTTGTTTATGATGACTTTCATTTCAAATGTATTCCTGTTATGTTTAAAGTGCTTATCCTATAGGTCACAGGTGTTCCAGAAGAGAGATGCTGTACTGTCAGAAAGAGATAGGCGTTGTGTGCATATAGTTACACTTGGAACAATGGTCAGACATTAATATTCTGTTATGGATTTTTTTAAATAGCGTGATGGTTGTTGCAATGTTCCCTGATTTAAGAAAGCAACAGTAATATAGTTTATGACCTCTCTACTTGGATGGTGCAAAAGTGAAATGCATCACACTTTCTGATCATGAGTGGCCAAAGGTTTAATCCAGTTTTCTGATACCATGGATAATTTAACATTAGTCTATAAATTCTTCCTGGTTTGGGATGCCCAAAAGTAGCACCTTTAAAATTGACATACACATCCTTTTTTATCAAGGAAAAGAAGTAAGTGACAATATGAATCTGACTGATGCCAAATACCAAAACATTTTTATTTGTATTACTGCCTAGACTGGTTTGGAAGTCTAGGAATTACTGAATAACTGATAAGTCAAGTTAAGAACATTAGTACAGTACATACTGCTATTTATTTGCCATTTCATTGCTGAAAATCAGGATGATTCATGGGGATTTACTATATTGTAAATGTTATCTGAAAACATTTCTCATCATATTCCAGCTCCCATTCTCATTGCTGATTCCTTCCTACCCTAATGGATGGTCCATATTCTCCAGTGACCCTCCACATTCTTTCTTCACTTCAGATAACCAGTTCCATCTTTTCTACAATAACCTATTCTTTCCCTGGTTCCACTTTCCCCCTTCTTCTCACCACTTACACTGCTGTTGGAAAATCTGATATTTTTCTTGTTCTGGAGCTGTACGTTCTAAGTAGCTTTCACACTACTAGACCCTGTAAATTAACACTAGATGCATTCATTAACCCTTTAAAAATAAATAAGTGATTTAAATAAGCAGACAGATTGTATTTAATGTGAATTTTCAAGAAAACCCTGCAGGATTGTCTTTCGTCAGGATGATCTGGCTGTGCATTGCCAATGAAAACACTTCGGGATGAGTATCTTCTATCTTTTTAATGCAGGAGAAAAAGAGGTGTATCAGAAGTGATATCCTTCAATATTTTTATTTAAAACCACATGCAATAATAGCACAAAACATGGAAACATGGGGAAACCTACCATAAATTTCCAATGGTGAAAACTGGTGAACAGGAACAAAAGAAATCTCATGAATTCTTCTGGGGAGGGAAGCAGTTTCTTAAGCGTCTCTTGTGGCTTAGAGTTCATGCTGTTTTCTGTAGTAAAAATGGTCATTTATTGGATTCAGTTGCAGGATGGAAAAGAAGGGTTAGAGAACGAGGTAACTACCGTGATAATGATGGTCTTTCACCATGTCTGGTTGGTAGAGTTTTTATCATTACAGTCACTGTGTTTGGTGTCAATATGAAGATAATCTTTGTCAGTTTTTCTGAGCAATTCAGATTTTAAAAAGATACCTTTTAATATGCACATTGTACCACCTCTGCTCTTATCTTCTAACCCTCTTTAGGCTTAAAATCTTATTGTGAACCTCTGGGGGGTTGTTCTTATGCAGAAAGAAGCAATAGGACATAACAATAGCTTGAATGAATGAGAAAGCAGACAGTGAGGAGCTGAAGATGGCACTCAAGCTGTAATAATGGATTTGTCAATAGTAAGAGAAAAAGGACAAAATGGAACAGGGTCGGTGTGAAAGAGGGAACTCTGTTTTAGACATCTTGAGTGTAAAATGGAAGCAGAACAAGAAGAAGGAGATGCTTAAGTGCTGGAGATTAAGATTGGGCAGTGTTTAGTAAATCATCCAAGGGGTGGCAATTAAAAGCTCAAGGGTTGATAAGGTTACCCAGAGGGGGAAAAAGGGGACAGAGGTCCAAAAGCTGAGGGACATCAACAAATAGGGGGAGAGGCCAGGTTGTGAAATAAACAAAAGAGATGTTAAAGGAGTCTCCCATGATCTGTTCACAGTTTGAAATTTATCAAACCGTGAATGGTCTTAAAACCACATATCTCTCCTGCACCTAAGCTTGGCACTGGAATTTCTTGACATTCCATCCTTAGTCTCCATTGTTGAAGTAAACCCATGAGGATGTATATATTATTTAGCTTTTAGGGAAGCTACATACCCATAATTTATGGTATTTCTTATAATGAATACCCCCCATTAAGATTATTTACATATTTGTTACTCCTCTTTTTTTCCTACTATTTTTAAATAGAGCAATTGTTTTGGAAAGAGAACTACCATAGGCTGACATAAATTCCCAAATAAGTCTCTTAAAGTAACTTTGGAAACACATATATTATGCCAAAACACTTGTGGTGATAGATTAAATGATAAAGAAAACTGTTCTCATCTAAATTACATTACAGTTTAAAGTTTATAACTGGAAGACTACTGATTGATTTGCATTGAATGTTTAGGACAAGGTTGAGCAGGGCTATAATGAAAATTATTTAACCTAACTCACTTTGAAAGTGGAATAGGAAAGTTATTTTTGATTGGTCAAAGTGCTACAGTATAAAACACAGGAAGATTTTAATTACACTTTGGAATTCATAACATACGTTTAGTTTTCTAAGTAAGACTTACATATCTAGATGAATCTCCTGCGGCCTTTGAAATATTATCTTATATGAATGTCAAAAATTAATTATCTGAGTGTCTAGTGAATCATTAAAGCACAGATTGTAGCAAAAGTTGATTGAAAGTTTATGTCCAATGCAATTACCATGTTGCCCATCAGATTTGTAAAATTATAATACCAACTTCATTATTTATGTTGAAAAGTTTACATTTGCAGCTACAATATTTTGGTATCATACCCACACGTACTCAAATTCAAGTTAAGCAACAGAAAATGTTCACTAGTGTCAAGCAATGTTCATACTGTTATTAAAAGACTTTTGGTTTTGCCGGTGGGTGCTCCATGCCCGCTCCACCCCGAGGCCCCGCTCCTACTCAGCCTCTTCCACTCTGCCTCTCCCACTCCTGCTCTGCCTCCCCCCCCCGCCCCGAGGTCCCCCCAGCCTGCCGCTTGGTCCTCTCTTCCCCTACCCCCAAGGTCCCTGCCGTTTGCTCTTCTCTGCCCCTGAGGTCCTGCCCACCTGCCACTCACTCCCCTTCACTCCCTCTTCTGAGGCCCCCATGATCACTGCTTGCTCCTCTCCACCTCCCTCTCCTGAACATCTCCCACTAGCTCCTCTCTGCCCCCTCCCCCAAGGCTCCTTCCCCCCCGCCCCCTCTACCTGCTTCTCACTTTACTCCACCCCGTCCCCTGAGTGCCTTCCGCCCACCCCTCTCTTCTTTCTGCCCCCTCTGGCCGTAAGGGTGAGTGATAGACGGATGGGGCAGAGAGGAGTGAGTGGCAGGGGCCTCAGGAGAAAAGGTGGAGTGGGGGTGGAAAGAAGTGCAGAGCAAGCAGGAGAAGAGGCTGAGTCGGTGTGGGATCTCACGGAAGAATGTGGCTGGGGCCATTGTCCGGGGATGCTTGAGCCCTGGAGCATTCACAGATTTGGCACCTGTGGCCTACAGGAGATCAGACAAGATTATCATGATGGTCCTCTCTGGCCTTAAAGCCTATGAGTCTGTGAGGGCTGTATGTGCAAATGCTCAAGTATGACCTGGCTTGTGAGTAGAGGCCAGATTTTGCAATTACACTGTCATCTTCCGAAAGTAAAATGAAAATTAAAAAAAAAAGTTGGGTTGTTTTTGTTTTTCTTTTTTTAAAAAAGGTTGTAGCTGTAGGCAGAATGAACTGGTGCAAAACCAACTACAGTTATGAGTGAATAGTTGGGGTCCTATTGAAGTCCAACTCCCATTTAAGTCAATTGGAGATAGGTCACATCCTTAGTGGCAAAAGTGGCATTTTTAAAAACCATTGCAGGGACTAAGAATTGGTAAGGGTTCAGTAGTATGGAGGGTGCCCCTGATGAGTCAGTTAGTCCATCCATCCCTCATGAACTGTTCTATAGAATTATTATTTTTTATTTGTGTTACCTAGCACTTAGAAGCCCTATTTATGGACCAAGGCCCAGATCCACAAAGATACTTAGAAACTTACATCCTATGGGTTTGACGATCCAGGCCCAAAGCCCCATTGGCTGGTGCTGTACCAACACAGAACAAAAAGACTATCCTTGCCTCAAACACTTTACAATCAAAGTATGAAATAAAGAAGGAACCTTCAGGGTTCTCTACAAGGTTAAAAGATTTTCTCAAAGTGACTCTTAAAATTTGTAGAATTGAATAGAGAATGAATTTCCTGCTATAGCAGGGGCCGGCAACCTTCAGCACGTGGTCCATCAGGGTAATCTGCTGATGGGCCGCGAGACATTTTCTTCACATTGTCCGTCCACAGTCACAATGCCCCACAGTTCCCAATGGCTGCAGTTCATCGTTCCTGGCCAATGGGAGCTGTGGGAAGAGGTGCGGGCCACAGGGACGTGCTGGCCACCGCTTCCCACAGCTCCCTTTGGCTGGGAACAGCAAACTGTAGTCACTGGGCGCTGTGGGGGCCCATGCCTCCAGACATGCATTGTAAACAAAATGTCTCGTGGCCCGCCAGTGGATTGCCCTGATGGCCCATGTGCTGAAGGTTGCCTACCCCTGTTCTATAGGTTTTTTCAACCATCATATAGAATTCTATAGCATGGATATGATTCTATTGGATCCAAAGAAGATACAAAAAATATCATTTTCTGTGAAATACTACAGAAGTCTCCCATAAAAAAAAACTGTTGTGGGAATAGAACCAGGCTCAGAAGCATCTGTGTGGCTAATTTGTCCCCCCTTCTCCTATTCCTTGTCTGTCCTGTGCCTTAGGTTTTTTCTCATGTGGGATAAGCACATGTTACTGCTCAGTGCCAAACAGCTACAAACTACTGCCCAGGGAATGTTTTTAACCTGCCTGCTGTGCATGGCATGGCTAGTCTAATGAATCAATGCAGGTTAGCTGGTGTCTATTGGTTGCCTTGTACAGGCATTAGTGGGAACAGTTTCTCGTGACAAGTTTTGAGACTGTAGTTGCACATCTATTTGGAAGTTCTGTGTTGGATACATATTCAGAAATGGCAAGATATTCGCAAGTTTTCAGCACCTTCCTGATCTTGTTTTCCCTACCCTTTTATTCACAATTTGTTTGCAAATTGATCTACGTATTAGTAACCACCAGTGTAGAGTCTAAAGGAATATGGAATCAGTCCTCTTGGGGGTGTCTCTAGATATGATGGAAATATTCACTAAAACTGGAGTGGTGAATGAATGAATTTTGGGACACTGCTATAATAACCTGCATATTGCCCCCTTAATCTGTTCTCCCTGAGGCAAAAGTTCCCGTGGTTGCTAAGGAAAATGCTAAAGGACAGGGATATACCTTCCAATAAAGAAATTGACATGGGCAATGTTATTTTTATTGATGTAACTAATAATCCCTAATACAGTGTATACTAAAAATCCTAAACAAAACACAAGATCCCTGAGACACAAATCCCTTATTGCAAGTTAAAGAGCACTTACACTACAATAGCATATAGTTTAAATGATTCTAAGCAAAGCAGTTTGTTGTAAGTGCCAGTTTGCAACAAATTGCTGTCAGCAGATCTTAAATTGCTTTAAAGTTTACATAGATAAAATACAATTAAAATACACTTACACATATTTCAAGAATACACATACTAACCTTATTTATACTATCCTATCCTATACTTTCCCTAAACTATCATTAAAATAATAGTAAGCTTACTCTATCAGCATGGATTCACCAAGGGCAAGTCATGCCTGACTAACCTAATTGCCTTCTATGATGACATAACTGGCTCTGTGGATGAGGGGAAAGTAGTGGATGTGCTATTTCTTGACTTTAGCAAAGCTTTTCATACAGTCTCCCACAGTATTCTTGCCAGCAAGTTAAAGAAGTATGGGCTGGATGAATGGACTGTAAGGTGGATAGAAAACTGGCTGGATGGTCGCGCTCAACGGGTAGTGATCAATGGCTCCATGTCTAGTTGGCAGCCGGTATCAAGTGGAGTGCCCCAAGGGTCGGTGTTGGGGCCGGTTTTGTTCAATATCTTCATCAATTATCTGGAGGATGGTGTGGACTGCACCCTTAGCAAGTTTGCAGATGACACTAAACTGGGAGGAGTGGTAGATATGATGGAGGGTAGAGATAGGATACAGAGGGACCTAGACAAATTAGAGGATTGGGCCAAAAGAAATATGATGATGTTCAACAAGGACAAGTGCAGAGTCCTGCACTTAGGATGGAAGAATCCCATGCACTGCTATAGACTAGGGACCGAATGGCTGGGCAGCAGTTCTGCAGAAAAGGACCTAGGGGTTACAGTGGATGAAAAGCTGAATATGAGTCAACAGTGTTCCCTTGTTGCCAAGAAGGCTAACAGCATTTTGGGCTGTATAAGTAGGGGCATTTCCAGCAGAACGAGGGACGTGATCATTCCCCTCTCTTCGGCACTGGTGAGGCCTCATTTGGAGTACTGTGTCCAGTTTTGGGCCCCACACTACAAGAAGGATGTGGATAAATTGGAAAGAGTCCAGCGGAGGGCAACAAAAATGATTAGGGGGCTGGAGCACATGACCTATGAGGAGAGGCTGAGGGAACTGGGATTGTTTAGCCTGCAGAAGAGAAGAATGAGGGGGGATTTGATAGCTGCTTTCAACTACCTGAAAGGGGGTTCCAAAGAGGATGAATCTAGACTGTTCTCAGTGGTAGAAGATGACAGAACAAGGAGTAATGGTCTCAAGTTGCAGAGGGGGAGGTTTCGGTTGGATATTAGGAAAAACTTTTTCACTAGTAGGGTGGTGAAGCACTGGAATGGGTTACCTAGGGAGGTGGTGGAATCTCCTTCCTTAGAGGTTTTTAAGGTCAGGCTTGACAAAGCCCTGGCTGGGATGATTTAGTTGGGGTTGGTCCTGCTTTGAGCAGGGGGTTGGACTAGATGACCTCCTGAGGTCCCTTCCAACCTGAGATTCTATGATTCTATGAATCCATTGAGGGGGAGGTTTAGGTTGGACGTTAGGAAAAACTTTTTCACTAGTAGGGTGGTGAATAACTGGAATGGATTACCTAGGGAGGTGGTGGAATCTCCTTCCTTAGAGGTTTTTAAGGTCAGGCTTGACAAAGCCCTGGCTGGGATGATTTAGTTGGGTTTGGTCCTGCTTTGAGCAGGGGGTTGGACTAGATGACCTCCTGAGGTCCCTTCCAACCCTGAGATTCTATGATTGTATGATTGCTGTTTTCTCTTACAAATCACTGCTATTGCTGTTCAGTTCCTGGTTAGTCAGCTCTGCTCTGCTTCAGCTTTCTTTTCTCTCTCTGCAGCAGTTTCTTTGGCTTCTCTTGTTGGCTTCTGGGCTCTCTCTGAACACCTCTCTCCTTCTTCAGACACAGACTCCGATATTGTTGCTGGCAGTTCTTTCTTTATATACCTTCCTATTCTTAGCTACAGTGACCTCACTCGTACATGCTCAGTCTTGACCATTACCTCAGAGTTCTGATTGACAGCTCTGACCTTTAAAACAAGTTGTGACCAGTATGAGTAGGTTCTGACCAGCTAACTGCTCACCTAACTGACCTCTCTGTCACCCGTTACTGCACGTGCTCAGTAGCCAACAGTGTTGCACATGCTCACTATTGTCATTTATGGTTCTGTCAGTCCACACACACACACATACTTGGCTCTTTTCCAGGCATCATTTAAGAAATCCTAGGTTTTCACTGAACATGCTCAGGGTCTGGAGCATCCATCTAAGGGTGGAGTGATTTTTGCTTATTCAGAATAGAGATCAGAATCACAAAGTAGAGACTAGAGAATTTTCTCTGGTAATAGTGGGAGAGGGCAATTTGCAAATATTTTGTGTGAGAACGTGCACAAATTCTTCAGGGTACAAGAAAACAAAATGAAATATATCCTTTCCCTAACACATAATCACAGAATTGTAGGACTGGAAGGGACCTCAAGAGGTCATTTAGTCCAGTCCCCTACACTCACGGCAGGACTAAGTATTATCTATCTCCGCTTCTTTTATTTTATGCCTGAGTCCCACATTATCAGTACACAAGATGGTGGATTGTGTGAGGCTTTTCAGCAGTGGCAGTAGAAGCCCCATAGCTTGTAAAGGCTACCTCCAACTCTCCATAGGAGTGACCAGGTTTTCCAGATACCTGTCCAGCATATATGGATTTTCAGAGACATACCTGAGCCTAATTCCCAAATAATTAGGAAATACTGGCTCTCCCAGGTGTGCCTATGTCAAGGCTGATGCCCCACTCTGGCACTTCGAGTGCAGAAGTTGGGGGTCCACAAGGATTCTAAAAATTAATACTGGCCACTCCAGGCTTGTATTAAACTCCCAAGGTTACAGCTTCTCTCTGATCTTGGATGGGTAGATGCTGCCATCACCAAATGCAAAAAAAAACAAAAAACCCTTTGAACCTAGGAAGGCTCACTTGGGAATTCCTCCCAAGTGGGAGTGGGGGTACCCTCAAGCACTTTCACCCACCCCCGCTCCAGAGAAGAGTTGAGAAAGAAAACAAAGGAAATCAGCTGTTGCCACCAGCTAATTAAACAACATATGCACAAACCTCTTAGGACACAAAACCTCTTAAAAAAAGGTAAAGTTAAGCCTTAATTATTTGCTCTATTATCTTTCTGGGTACTGAAGTTAAACTGACTGGTCTGTAATTTCCCAAGTTGTCATTATTCCCCTTTTTATAGATTGGCACCATCTTTGCCTTTTTCCAGTCCATCTTCCATAATGGCTGAGACATCTCCTCAGTCAGCATCTTGAGTATTCTAGGATTTATTTCATCGGGCCCTGCCGACTTGAAGACATCTAACTTATCTAAGTAATGTTTAGCTTGTTCTTTCTCTATGTTAGCTTCTGATCGTACCTCATTTTCACTGTCATTCATTAGGTTAGATGCTCAGTTGCTACTAAACTTTTTGGTAACAACTGAAACAAAAAAGTCATTTAGCACTTCTGCCATTTCCACATTTTCTGTTATTGTTTCCCCCACTCATTGAGTAATGGGCTGCCCCTGTCCTTGGTCTTCCTCTTGATTATAATGTATCTGTAGTATCTTTTCTTATTACTCTTTATATATGTAGCTACTTTAATCTTCGTTTATGCCTTAGCCTTTCTAATTTTGTCCGTACATTCTTGTGTTCTGTATTTTTATTCATCTTTTGTAATTTGATCTAGTTTCCAGTTTTTGTAGGACTCTTTCTTGAGTGTCAGATCATTGAAGATCTCCTGATTAAGCCAGGGTGGTCAATTGCCATATTTTCTATCTTTCCAGTGCATGAGATAATCTGTTCTTGTGCTCTTAATAATGTCTCTTTGCAAAACTGCCAACTCTCTTAAACTGGTTTTCCCTTTTGACTTGCTTACCATTCCCAAAGCTCAATATCATTGGCTGGTAGATCTTGAGGCTGTTAATTTGGTGCTTTAGTCACTACAAAGAAGCCCACATCCTCTTTGTGTTTTTCTTTACTTTATCATAAACCTTTGTGGAGTATGGGTGTTTGGCTGATAACCCCAAACTTTTCCATGTGGTGGGGGAAGAGGGAGAGGCAAGAGAGTGGATTTTTCCAGCAATTTACATCAAAACAAAACTGATCAGTGTTTATTATGTCACCTTCTTCCCCCCACCCTTGTGTGCTCACACAAGTATTTACACGCCCTCTTTCCCTAGGCTTTGGATTTGTGATTCAGTATCTACTAGCTTTAAAGCAATATGGTGTTCTACCGCTACTCTTTTGGCTCAGAGCTTGTTAATCAGTGGAAGTTGCCCTGGAAGTGGCACACAGCTCTGCCTTCCTTATCTAGATTAGTCATTACCCAGACTATTTTCTTTACCGTCAAATCTCTGATCTATGCCATTTCTTCATTCCTGTTGAAGGTCTCTGTCACCACTATATTCTCTGTCACAAATATAATCCATGCTCTTTTTTCAGTCTGTTCACGAGTTTGATCCAAAAAAAGAGGAAAATTATACCCCTCCATTGTTTAATAAAAAAGGACAGTTATGTCCTCAGCACCAGCAAGGTCCAGCAGTTAGGGCATCTCACACTATGTGTCTGTGCAGTGAGTTTCATGGTGGGGGGTGCTAGTTGCTGCTGTAATACAAATAGTAAACAATAATCAGTTTCACTTGGAAGACTCCAAAGAGATCACCTGTTTGAGTGTACTCTGGAATTTAATGTATATTACAATGAGAGTTGTGTTCTTGGTTGGGAATAATGCCAAGAGTCAAATGAAAGAAAAATCTAGGGATTCAAATAAAAGATGTAGCCATGGAATAATGCCAGACTCAGGATATGACACAAATCAAAACAAAAAATGTTGTTTATTCTGACAATTCATGGCACTTCTCTAGTAGCAAAATGACACCACTTGGTAGTAATTATGCAAAGTGTATTTTCTCCACTCAAGCACACTTTAAACTCAACCTGTACTGCAATACAGATTTCAGTAGTCATTAACCATCTTTACAGGTGATTCATTAACACATTTTCTGGCTAACCATGTTGGTATTCAGAAGCTACCTCTGTGAGGCTTCACTAGGTGACAAAAGAATACAGAAGCACACTGTAATTCAAAAGAGAGAAATCTCTCATGCAATGAATAATACATGATACAGATACAGATAGTTTAAACAATTTATGTACATAGCCTAAGTGCATGGGTAAATATCTGTATGATTAATAGCAAAGAACCATCTAAGAGACTATGCAACAGCTGTGAAAGATAAACTGTATGAATTTTGATGTGATGTTACCAGGGTTTAGATGGAGAATTTAGACACACTGTATGGGGACTAGAATAAAAGTCTGGGCAGTAAGTCTATCCCTTGACGAAAAATTGGATGCAGATCAATAGTCCTATGGTTGTGTCAAAGATACAGCCTATACAGATACCATAACCAATGTGATAGTTTTGCAAGATTATAGAAGTAATCTCAAGAATTAACACAAATACAGTAATTTAGAACCCAATTTAGCAACAGATATCCATATCTTTGTAGGACCATGCAAAAGCTAGAAGGTTGTGGATGCTGGCTCCACAGCAAACTGGCTTTTCAGAGAAAATGCATTCTGCAGCAAGAGGCAAATCCTCCAGCCAGCCCTCTCAAAAACATTTGCTGCTATGGAAAGATTTATTATTATGGACATGCTCGGCAGCCAACAGGCTGCTACTCTTGATTCTTATGGTTCTCCTCCCGTTCATTGAGGAATCCACAACCAATGTGTGTTACAGTCAGGGAAGAACAAGCTAGTGTGAACAAAGTAAGAACTGAACCAAACATTATCACAACTACAATTGTACTCAAGTTGTATAAATCTTCCTTCCTTATTCAGATATTTATACGACAGTCATCACTGTGGTATCAGAGAACCTATTGCATAAAAGAATCATAGAAGATTAGGATTGGAAGAGACCTCAGGAGGTCATCTAGTCCAAAGCAGGACCAATCCCCAACTAAATCATCCCAGCCATGGCTTTTTCAAGCTGGGCCTTAAAAACCTCTAAGGATAGAGATTCCACCACCTCCCTAGGTAACCCAAATAAGTTGCAGTAAAATGATATTAAAAAAATATAGAGTGTTTCACTTATGCACATTCCCTTGAGCTTCAAGGTTAGCGTAGGAATGATTAGAAATCATGTTGAGCAAGGTTTCACGATTAGGGTTCTGTTTAAAGTTCAATCTTACATAAGACCATATCTTTTAATATCTGAGAATTGGGCTACTGAACCTCTGGCTTGTGAATTTCAACCATTGCTTTGTTGTCCTACTGTTACAATAACACGGAGACAAGAAAGTTATTCAAAAGATATAGTTTTATGTCAAAGAATGATGGTTCTCTGGTTAAGGCACTAGACTCAGAAATCTCTAGCTCTGCCACAGATTGTCTGTGTGAGTTTGAGCAAATTATTTAATCTCTATATGCCTCAGTTCCCTCTCTGTGAAATGGGATTAGTAGTTCTTCCTTTCTCCTGGTCCTTGTCTGTCTTGTTGTTTTAGGGCTTGATTCTTCCACCCTTATTCATGTGAGTGGTAGCTTACGCCGCAAGTTGCCAAAAAGAGCTCTGAGACTTACACAGAGCTGAAACAGAAAGCCTGATTTCTGAAGTTCTGCACAAGGACAAGAGGGTGTATATATCTGCATCTTATGCATTTTATATATAGCTACAGTATCAATCTCTACATACAGTAAATGACTAGTGTCAATTCTCCGTTGTTTTTTAATGAAAGTAACTGAGAGGAGAAGTTGGCCTATTGACTATATTTGCTACTTTGTCTTCAGAAAAGGCTTTGTCCCAAAAATTACTGATTGGAAAGTAGTGTAAAAGTGCTAGAATTGTTAATATGGTTTAATAGTCTAAAAATCAATTGTTCTTATTTTATCCCAGTATGTATTTATGAAGTACAGAAATATACATTTTTTGTTTTTAATTTACAATCTTTTACAGAGGCAGTTCAGATATCCACTGAACTTTTAGTATAACTGCTGATCATTATTTGTCTATATCAACACAGAAAACTGATCTTTTTTTTTTAAATATACATGATGGAATAATATATAAAATATGACAAATGGTTCTGTGCCTTAGTCATTGTCAAAACATAATATCAATTTAAACTACTTAAAATCTATCTGGCGCAGAAATTTAATAAATATTGGCACTGAAATGAAGTGCTGGAAGTCTTTGAAAACCTTTTTTATTTTTTTAATTTTTTTACACTTTTCTTAGTTTTTAGTTCTTGACTTGAAATAACAAGTCATTTTTAGGATGGAATATGTTCAGAATTATGGCAGTGCTGGGGCACTCATAGCTCAAAATTGAAGAAGGCTTTCTAGCATCTGTGTGTCAAGAGAGATTCTACTTAGCATTTCCCATCCTAAAGGGTCCTAAAAATATGCTTCATATAGGCACTGCATGCACATAAAGCCATATTCTGCTCTCAGTTATTTCAGTTACTGGGTCATTTCGGATTGTGTGTCTGGGGACTATTTGATCCTTTGTTCCCTGGCTTAACCAGGAGATCTTCAATGATCTAAAAATAAAAAAGAGTCCTACAAAAAGTGGAAACTCCATCAAATTACAAAGGATGAATATAAACAAATAACACAAGTATGTAGGGACAAAATTAGAAAGGCCAAGGCACAAAACGAGATCAAACTAGGTAGAGACATAAAGGGTAACAAGAAAACATTCTGCAAATACTTTAGAAGCAAGAGAAAGATCAACGACGGGGTAGGCCCATTACTCAATGAGGGGGAAAATAATAACAGAAAATGTGGAAATGGCAGAGGTGCTTAATAACTTCTTTGTTTCGGTTTTCACCAAGAAGGTTGGTAGTGACTGGGCATCTAACATAGTGAATGCCAGTGAAAATGAGGTAGGATCAGAAGAGGCTAAAATAGGGAAAGAACAAATTAAAAGTTACTTAGACAAATTAGATGTTTTAAGTCAACAGGGCTTAATGAAATGCATCCTGGAATACTCAAGGAGCTGACTGAGGAGATATCTGAGTCATTAGCGATTATCTTTGAAAAGTCATGGAAGATGGGAGAGATCCCAGAATACTGGAAAAGGGCAAATATAGTGCCAATCTATAAAAAGGGAAATAAGGACAACCTGGGGAATTACAGACCAGTCAGCTTAACTTCAGTACCCGGAAAGATAATGGAACAAATAATTAAGCAATCAATTTGCAAACATCTAGAAGATAATAAGGTGATAAGTAACAGTCAGCATGGATTTGTCAAAAACAAATAGTGTCAAACTGAACTGGGAAATGACTGCCTAGGAAGGAGTACTGTGGAAAGGGATCTGGGGGTCATAGTAGACCAGAGGCTAAATACGAGTCAACAGTGTAATGCTGTTGCAAAAAATGCGAACATCATTCTGGGATGCATTAGCAGGAGTGTTATAAGCAAGACATTAGAAGTAATTCTTCCGCTCTACTCTGTGCTGATTAGGCCTCAACTGGAGTATTGTGTCCAGTTCTGGGTGCCACATTTCAGAAAGGATGTGGACAAATTGGAGAGAGTCCAGAGAAGAGCAACAAAAATGATTAAAGGTCTAGAAAACTTGACCTATGAGGGAAGATTGAAAAAATTGGGTTTGTTTAGTCTGGAAAAGAGAAGATTGAGTGGGGACATAATAACAGTTTTCAAGTATGTAAAAGATTGTTACAAGGAGGAGGAACAAATATTGTTTTTCTTAACCTCTGAGGATAGGACAAGAGGCAATGGGCTTAAATTGCAGCAAGGGAGGTTTAGGTTGCACATTAGGAAAAACTTTCTTTCAGGCTGGTTGAGCACTGGAATAAATTGCCTAGGGAGAGTGTGGAGTCTCCATCATTGGAGATTTTTAAGAGCAGGTTAGACAATCACCTGTCTTGAATGGTCTAGATAATACTTAGTCCTGCTACAAGTGCAGGGTCCTCTCAAGGTCCCTTCCAGTTCTATGATTCTATGATGATTCTATATTCGTGTGAAGGGGAGCAGAATCTCTGAGGATAAAATTTCACCTCAGTGTTAGGACCCGCAAAAAGACAAAGATATCTGAGCCAGGTGACTCGGTCTTGGCATAACTGCCTCTAAAAATACATTCCCAAGTGATTGTCTCAACGGATTGCACCCCTAAATCTTCCACAAAGGCAAAAATCATGCTCCCACACAGATGAATGAAACAGTGAAATGGTGAGCGGAAAAGAGATAGTGAGGTGAAAAGCATAACATAACTAACTGGGATGAAAAGTAAAAGAGAAATAGGTCTTGAAAAAAGGAGGAGGGGGGGAAACAACAACAAAAAGGAAAGACAGAAAATGAAGCCAATCAAAAACTTGAAAGGAAGGATAAGAAAAGGAAAATGACACCAACGTAAGGATAGAGAAAGGAAGACCAAACACTCCAGCCAATAGAAGATTTTCTTTACTTCATCATGATCTGGAAAGCACGTGGGGGGTTTCATGCACATTTTCAATACCAAATCAGCAGATAAACTCTGCATTCATGGTTCCATTATTCCGCTAAAAACCTAAAAATTATGACCAGCAATACTGAGGTGATGATTAAGGCTAAGATTTTGTCATGCATATTTTTAGTAAAAGTCACAGACGGGTCATGGGCAATAAAGAAAAATTCACGGAAGCCCATGACCTATCTGTGACTTTTACTAAAAATATGCCTGACAAAATGGGGAGTTGAAGGGTCCCCACACCACCTTATGGGGGGAACTTCAGCGGGCGACAACTTAGAGCTGCAGGGTCCCCCCACCACTGGTGGCTCTGATCTCAGGGCACCCCTGCCATCCATGGTGGCTCGGAGCTCCAGCGGCAGCAGGGGACTACCGGGGGCCCCACTGCCAGCAGCGGCCAGGAGCTGCAGGGCACCCGCACCACCCATGATTACTGGGAGCTGCGGGGCACCCCTGCTGCCCATGACAGCTGGGAGCTCCCAGGGGCCCTGCTGCCCACAGTGGCCAGGATCTCATGGCTCCTGCAGTTCTCAGCTGCCACAGGAGGTGGTGGGAACCTGCAGCTCTCAGGTGCCATGGGCTCATGTCACTGAGGTCTCTGGAAGTTATGGATTCCATGACTTCTGTGACCTCCATCACAAAATCGTCACCTTACTGATGATGAACAATAAAAACACCAACAACTTCGATCTGTTATTTCACAGCAGATAAATCACAGCATAAACTACATTAAATGAATGGTACAAAACCTTCACTTTTAATAAGAAAGTATTGTGTTGCTTTATTATGGAACTAACATTATGGTGAAGATTGTGGGAAAGTATCCATTGTTTTCTCATAATTATCCAGTTTATTGATTTTTTTTTCAAAGTGAAGTGTATACAGAAGGACGACATATATGTCATAGTGTGGTTAACACTGAAACCAGATAAGGCTGAGATGACGCTTGTGGGCATGGGGAAAAATCTTGAGCAGCTTTCTAGTGGCCATCAACTAGATGCTTAACAAGAAACTGGAAACCCTATGATAAGCTATGGAAAGGAAAAGGAAGAAAAAATATGATTCAGGAGGACTCAAGAGCTTAAGATCCATTAAAGTGTCTAAGTAACAAAGAACCTATGACTGTCAATATATCAATATCATATAGAATAAGACCAAAACTCCTGAATTTTTATATAATTCTGTTATCACAGAAGTTCAGTTTATCCAGAAAATCCACCGATTTCTGAGTGATCTGAACTTTACTACTATTATCGATTGTTTTGTCACATGCAGGCTAGATTAATGCAATGGATACGTAATTGGACTTTCCTTGAAACTGATCTGGAGGCTCCAATGGTTAAAGAAAGAAATTGCTTGCTTGTTTCTTAGGATGCACACAAGAAGTCAGTTACTCTGCCTTTCATCACCTGCACTGGCTCATGAGGGCAAGTTGCTTCTCTGGGATTGTTATATGGAAAACACTTTCTGCTGGGATGGAACGAGAATAATGAATAATGTCCTGGTGACAGACTAATAATATCCTTTAATATCCTGAACAAACATCATGGAATTAAGATAAACTTTATGGAGCTAAACTAAACCTTATTGAATTAAGATTAAGACCTCTGGGGTACATTGCATTAAAAATGCAACTGTGTATGTGTTGTTGTGGCATCGTATGTACCTCCTCTAGTAGAAAAGGAATTATAATGCAGACAAATTCCTGAGGTGAAAGGTGATAAGATCACCTTGCTCTCCAGAGAAGGACAAGACTAAGTGACTTGAAGGGAAATTCTCTGGCTCTTAAAGCCCAGGTCAGGGAAGCCATCCCTTGAAAAGGAAACTGAGGCAGAATGGTGTTGGCACTGTCTTCAGCCAAAAGTGGAGACACTGAGGGAGCTACAGTGCACTGACAAATCTATGACACCTACCCCAGGGAGGGAAGTGCCCAAGTAGAAGGTAAGACAGCAGCTTGGGAGATGACGAAGGTAGCTACAGGCAGGAAGGAGGGGGAACTTCTTCCTGCAGTCTCTGCCTGATGATCTGTGAAAACATAACTGCCTGATGATCTGTGAAAACAGACCCTGAGCCAAGTGGAAGTGGAACAGACCCTGAGCCAATTTAACTCAGTGGATGGGGAACAAAAGGACACCCCACTAGGATGGGGGATCAATACTTCTCCCCTCCCCCAAAGAAGCAGAGGTGAGAATACCAGAGTCCCTGGATCCCAACCTTATGGTAGGTGGGAAAGAGAAAGGATTTGACTATGGGGGAGGTAGGGGTCTCTCCCATGTCTGACTACTCTGATGTTCAAAGCAGTGTGTGGTTGAGAGCCGCTGCACAGGGAGGCAGCCCTGACATATTTCTCCCTTTGGTCCAAAGAATGATGGTTTGTAATAGTCCTGGTGGGGTGGGGAACCTCAATCCATTCCTGAGGAAGCTCACTTCTTGGAAAACCAAGGGACATCACCACAAACGCTTCCTACAAACTGCATTGAGGTGGTAGTGGGAGAATCAAGTCTCAAGTTTACACTCAAAGGATAGCAGGCTAGAGCCACATTAATAAGCTCTCAGCCTAGCCTATCAGGCCGCTAGGCTCAGCACATAGTCACACAAAAACACAACACTATAAACTTCAATCAAGCAGGAACAGGGCAGGCAAGCAAGCAAGCAAACACACAACAAACAAACAAACACAAAAAATTCACTCCAGGGGTCCTGTAATCACCCCTCATTCACCTGGAGAACTTGAAGTCCTGATTGTGGATCCCCAATATCCATAGAGTTGCTAGTCCTTGAGGAATCAGTGTGAAGGAAACTCAATCAAGGGGAACTTGCTGATAGTTCCCTGTAAATCTGGCTTCCCTTCTGCAGATTTATCTCCAGGAAAGGATAGTTTAAGCCTTGGTTTTACTGGAGCCTTTTACACATTTTAGCACATTGCCTCTATCTTGGATTCCAGTTATATCCACACTGGGAACCAAACAGAAATGGAATATCCATGAAAATAAGCAAAATTCAGCTGTGATTATACTTGGACTAAATTAAAGGATAGATTCTAACTCTGGGTACCACCATAGGGTGTTGCATAAGCTTCACCACACCAGGCATAGTCTCAGGAGGCAACTATGACTCAAACCCCACTACAAGTCACCATTCTTCTCCTGTTCCCTACTTGCTCCTGGAGTTAGTAATTTACTGTTGGTCTTAACAGCTTTTATAGCAAATAGCTACCCTCCCACGCAAAACTAGCTCAGCTTCTCTGGCCAGTGAGTCAAGACTTTGACATTCCCTTTCTCTATCCATCCACTCTGTGCCCATTTGTTCCATGTAAACAGTAAAAATGTCCCACTTCTCCTACGTATTTAGACCCACAGTCTGTGTAGTTCATGCAGAGCGGGGAGGGATGGTTCCTAGTTCATTGCCTGGACTTAAAGTGTGAGTTACATTCTAGCCCTCAGTAAGTGTAATTGTCTGATCTCTATCTTACCACCAAAATAATGGAATGAGCAATAGATATAATGCTTACATCTTGGGGGCTGGTTGAGAAACTTATGAAAACTGCTGGCAGATATAGATCTAAATGGATTGATCTGTTAAGAGCTGTGCATATTTGGACTTAGTTAAATGTAATAATCTGACTCGTAATATTAATAAAATGTACAGTGTAGATCTGATTTTTTTTCCCTTTAGGACATTCTGAAATACTAAACAGAAGGTGAAAATTATGTAGGGTTGTATTTCCTCCCCTACGCTACTCAGATTCCTCTACATGAACATCTAGTATGTGTGGTTTAAACAATTTACTCTTCAAGTTATCTTAATTATTTATTTAATTCTTATAGGATACTTTCTTAATTATATTATCTTACATGTTTTCCCTTTATAGTTAAAGAAGAAACAAAAGATAGGTTTTTTTCCCTAGAACAATTCTTTTGCTTTTAAAGCTTCCAGTGGCTAATGCCTCAGTAATGAATTCTTGAAGTTATTTTTCCTCTGTAACCTGTATCATCAGCTCTCTCATACTCCTCTTCAGAAAAACAAACAAACCAAAGCTTGTGCCACCCTGTGTAGAGATATTAAACAAGATACTGACTGATTCCCCCAAGTGAAAATAACCCCCCATAACTTGTATAAAATCCAACAGCTTCACCAAGTAAAAAGATATCTTGGGTCTCCTATTAAAACTTGTAAGTTTCTGTATGTACTAAACATTGATTGCATCTGTCTTTTGAAAGATACTTTTACTATGTAAAACTTACAAACAAGTTAATTAACTCTGCTCTTTAAGTGACCACTATGTTAACACCCCTGCTGTGAGCCTTAATGTAAACAAACATAAGGTGTTAAGTGACTTCCACTTCATTGTAACAAGCAAAGGCTCCTGGAAACAGACCCCCCACCCTCTGTGATTAAAGGGCCAGGAGTCTCAAATGAATTAACACACACCCCGAAAGTGGTGGAGACAGTAAATTAAGATATAGAATGTATGTTGATGAATGCATGATATACATGAATGGCTAGGGAGGTGCCAGCCTAGACAGGGAGGATCCATCGGCCGAAGACAGGTTTTGGGTGGACTGATACAACCCCCGGAGGGTAAAAATGGGATCCACCCCACCACCTGAAAGGATGAGAAAAACAAACTTTGGACAACGAGGAGCCACCAGGAATGCCATCAGGAACATGTCATCTGCTGATTGAGTTAGCAACAGCAAGATGAAACAGTTCCCATAAACTAACATAGGAAATAATTCCTATAAGAATGGCTTCTACACACTGAGGACTTTGAGTCTGGTTCTGCAACCACCCTCCAGGAGCATCAGATGAATCTGACAAGGACTCCGCTCCACCCTCATGCCCAGGTTACCTGGCCAGTAACTTGGCATGAGCAACTTCTAGGCTGGTAACTATGACATCTATGCAGAACCTGTGTGTGTGTGTGTGTGTGTGTGAATGAATGTGAAACTGAATTAAATGTTATAGCTATAACTGACTGCTTACTATGATTCTTTTTGTATTCACAATAAATGTGACATTTTGTCTTATCCCCTTTAAAAAGATCCTGCTGGTTTTTATTTTATTGGTATAACACGTGCATCAGTTCTGAAGCAGGGTGCAATCTCTCTGTGCCTGCAAGTCGGAGTTGTAATTCAGATCTGGTTTGATAAATGTGTCGGAAAATGTGTTTTATTGATACATAGACAATACCATTAAGAAATAATACAAACAATTATTTGGCACATCAGAAGCCTCCTTGATAGGAAGATTTGTTTAAAGAGGGTGCAGATATTTATATAACATATAATATTATATAATGAATGTGTAATAATTAATTAGACTGCAGAATTGACTCATTGAAATGATAATGAAAGCCATGAGTTAATATAAATGTAATTTCATTTGGAAAAATAAATACTTTAAAACAAAGCACATCTGTTTTAATCTGTGATTACATATGGCATGGGTTGTGGAAATTCAAGCCTTTAAGACTAATGGGTAATGCAAGAAAGAGTAAGAGAGAAGGATGCAAATTCAGAAACAGGTTAAAGCTTTCCTCAAATGGCTTTATTTTCTCATCACCTGATATAACTCTGTTCAAAGATCCACCAGGATGTTTAGGAGAGTCAGCTCTGAAACAGCAAGCAGAATAATGGCAATTGAGGACATAGCATATCAAAATAATATTCTACCCCCATGAAACAAGTCAAATCTGATGACACAAGATTTGTCTTACACAAGAGGTCTGTTATGTGGTGTCACAGGGTCTGCGCAGGTTTCTCCCTCTTGTCCCTGTGCCCTGTGTTTGGGCTGGTACAATAAAGAGTCCCAACACCCTCTGTTGCCCTTTCACCCAAGTGTCTTTATTTAGAGTGCATGTGCAGTTCTCAGATCCCCCAACAGTTAGTGCCCCACAGACCCTCCCCAGTCTCCTAGCCCTTTAAGGCTTCCCTCTACTGTAAGGAGACAGCTAAACCACCTTCCTGTCTCCTCGTAGGCTAGCCCCCTCACTGAGGTTTGCCCCGGGCTTTATAGCCCTCCTGACTCAGCCCAGCTTCCAGCCTGTTCCTCTGAGCTGGCCCTCATTAGGGCTTGCAGCTAGGCTGCCTGCTGGATACCTGCATCCCTACCCCTGGCCTCCTGGCCTGGGAGCAAGCTGCAGCCAGCAGTTTGGCAGGGCTTTAAAGGGGGATTTTACCCCTGCCCTGCCACATGGGGTAACAATGGATTGTGGTTATGTAACTCTTTTCTCTGTCCTGGACACCAACATTCACAGCAACACATTTTTATGACTTAAAAATAAATTTAAACCCTTTTTTCTCAAAGAACAAGCTGTGTGTCATACCTGGCTCAATCTTCAATGTATTAGCACCAAGAGTCCAGTCTTTCCATTGAAAAAAACCAACAGTTGGATTAAGCCCATATGTAATATTTTACAAATATTAATCCAGCTTCATACCTGCCAGGTAAGGTCCATAAACAAGTATTAGCCCCATTGTTCAAATGAGAAACTTCAGCCAGATTGGGGAGCAGGTGAATTTTCAAAGACCCTCCTTTGGGCAGCCTATGGAGGTGTTGGCAACACAGCTGTGGATGCTCAGAAAACTGAATATTTTAAAGCAGATTTAGGTCATCCATGTTTTCCATCTGATCACTTTTTAGGTTCTAAATAACTGTTTTTATTTACACTGTACTTAAAATGTAAACACTCAGCCTTTCCAGATTCACACATTCCAAAGCCAGAAGGAACCATTGTGATCATCAAGTCTGATCATCTGTAAATTGCAGATCACAGAATTTCCCCAAAATAATTCATAAAACATATATTTTAGAAAAAACATCAAATCTTGGTTTAAAAATTGTCAGTGATAGAGACTCCACCACACCCTTGGTAAGTTACAATGGTTAATTACTCTCACAGTTAAAAAAAAAGAGCCTTATTTCCAATCTGAATTTGTCAAGCTTTAACGTCCAGCCATTACCAGAATTAAGATTCCATTATTAAATATTTGTTCCCCATATATATGCTTATAGGCCATAATCAAGTTACCCCTTAACATTCTCTTTGTTAAGCTAAATAGATTGAACTCCTTGCATAGGCGCTGACTCCGTGGGTGCTCCGGGGCTGGAGCATCCACGGGGGAAAATTGGTGGGCCCCGCCCCCGACGCCGGGCGACAGCACCCACGGGCGCCGACGAAAATTGGCTCCTGTGACTCCTTGAGTCTATCACTATAAGACATGTTTACTAATCCTTTAATAAGTCTTGAGGCTCTTCTCCAGCCCCTCTCCAATTTATCAACCTCCTTCTTGAATTACGGGCACCAGGACTATACACAGTACTCCAGCAGTAGTCTCATCAATGACACATATACAAGTAAAATAACCACTTTACTCCTACTCAAAAGTCTCCTTTTATACAGCCCAGGATTGCTTTAGGTCTTTTGGCCAGAGTCGCATTGGGAGGTGATTATCCATCATGACCCCCAAATCTTTTTCAGAGTCACTGGTTCGTAGGATAGATTCCCCCATTCTCTAAGTATGGCCTACATTCTTTGTTCCCCAGATGTATCCATTTACATTTAGCCATATTAAAACACATTGTGTTTGCTTGTGCTCAGTTTGCCAAACTATCTAAATGGCTCTGACTCAGTGATCTGTCCTCTTCATTATTTATCACTCTTCCAATATTTGTGTAGTCTTCAAACTTTATCAGTGATTTTGTTTTCTTTCAGGTCAATAATAAAAATGCTAAATAGCGTAGGGCCAAGAAGAGATCCCTGTGTGACCCCACTGGAAACACACCCACATGATAACAATTTTTAACTAACAATTACATTTTGAGATCTATCACTTAGCTAGATTTCAATCCATTTAATGTGTGCCATGTTACTTTTATATTGTTCTAATTTTTTAAACAAAAAAGGCAAGGTACAAAGTCAAAGCCTTAGAAAAGATTAAATATATTACATCAATACTATTACCTTTATCAGCCAAAATGTGGAATCTCATCAAAAAATGATATCAAGTTAGTTTGGCAGGATCTATTTTTCATAAATGCATGTTAATTTATATTAATTACATTTCCCTCCATTAATTTATTATTAACCAAGTCTCATATCAGCAATTCCATTATCTTGCCCAAGATTGATGTCAGGCTGATGGGACTATAATTACCCAGGTCATCATGTATACTTTTTTAAAAAATTGATACACTAGCTCTCTTCCAGTTTTCTGGAATTTCTCCTGTGTTCCATGACTTATTGAAATTCAACTTTTGTGATCTCGTGAGCTCTTCAGACAGCTCTTTAAAACTTGGACTCAAGTTATCTTGATCTACTGATTTTCAAATATCTGACTTTAATAGCTTCTCTTTTACATCCACTAGAGATACCAGTGCAATGGAAAGAGTGTTATCCTCACCATTTGATTAGACTATATCATCTGTTTGTCCCCGCAAATACTGAAAATAAATATTTATTGAAATATCAAAATATTTGGCTGCAATAATTTTGGGTTAGGAAATTGTCATCTGTAAGGTTTAGAAATTCCAAGGATGTTTCAGAACATGGAATAATGAGATCACTAGCATATGTCACTGTAATTGAAGTCCCCCATGATCACACAGCTTTTTTTTTCTACACATCATAGATAGGTGCATAAAGAGATGGTCATCGTATTCCCTAGAGTGATTTGGTGGTGTGTAGCAGACACAAACTAATACCCCATCTTTTGTTTTACTTTTTAGGACATTGATCCATAAGCATTTAAGATCATTTTCTTCTGAGTTATCAGTGACTTTGAAAAGGCTAATGCCATTTTGACATAGAGTGTCACTCCCCATCCCATCTTGTCCACTTGATCCTTTCTAACTAAGTTATAGCTATTGATTTTAACATTCCAATTGTACAAATCATCCCACCAGGTTTCAGTAATACCAACTAGACCAAACTTATGCTCATAAATGAGTAATTCCATTTCCTCTTGTTTGTTATCTGAACCATAGTACCGGTGTATTGGCAATTCAGTAATTTGTTTTCTTCATGTCCTTTGATTCCTTGATTAATTTTGTTCTCAACATCATAATTTTGTGCTGAGTGCTCATATCCTACTTCTTTTTACCCTCCTTTTTTTGTTTTTAATTTAACACCCTTTTGACTACTTTAGGCAGCCTTTCCCTGATAATAAAAGGCCATCAAAGTATTGAAATTCAAATACTGTGGTGATGAGCATCACATATATGCTTGCCTAGATAAATAGATTATCATGCACTGTACTGTAAGTGATAGTGTTAATTTTATCATGCTCAGGATTTGCAGACAGCTTTCTTTGCACCGATTTTTTTAAAATAATTAAGAGTAAAATAAAATTGCCTTTATCTCACTTGTATTCCACACTTAAAGCTGATAATTTAATACTTTGGTGGCAGCTTCCATCTTCCAGATGAAGAATTCATTCAGGAGCACCTGTTTTAGTGCCCCACAGTGTGCACTGCACTCTGCAGTACAGAGCTGTAAAGTTGCAGTGTCAGGACTTTGCCCACAGTTCAGTGAACAATCTGCAAATATAGTTCTCCCTACATGAAGCCAGTAGGACCCCAGGTGATACAACAAAACTCAGAAAACAAGGAGGTTTATAGTGTGTAACCTTGAAGTTTGGCCAGAACTGCCATTGATGAAGTGTTTGCCTTGGAAAATAAATGAAAGCACATTCTGATATTAGTCCTGGGGGACTTCTGCACCAAGAAATTAAAAATTCTGCAACAAAACATTAAAAAATCTGTGCATAATATTTTCAAAATCTGCATAATTCTGCATATTTTATTTGTCAAAATAACACAATATAATCACACCTGTTTCAACTATTTTTGGTCATTTATTTCAAAATACTTGTCAGCAAGTATGTCTGTAATAGACAACAAACAGACAACAACAAAAAGATCCAGAAAGTTTTTTGACAAATAGATTCCTTACTAGGCATATTAATAGAGAGCTCTGAGTAATAATTCATTTAAACCATATTTCACACACACCCCAGAAGCATGCAAAGGCTGAGGAGAGTCAGGGGTAATGGATGAGCTGAGGGAGAGGGAAATATTGCTGGGAAACAGTCTGGGTGTGAACTTGGAGGGTTGTTGGATATGGGTGAGAAAAGTATGGAACAGGTTTTTTGGGCGGGGTGTGTGACAGGGTGCTGACCAGGAACTGCTGAGCCAGCCCTCTGTCACTCCAGCTCCAATTAAGGGAGGTAAATTGGAGCTGACTAGAGAAATCTGAGGCTGATTGGCGGAGGCAGAACAGCCTGGGGCTATCTACAGGCTCCGAGGAAGGAAGCCAGAGAGTGGAAGGAGAGTGGTGGCTATTCCCGCTTGGCTGGAAGAAAGAAAAGCCCCCTAAGGCTGGAACCCCCAGCAATATGTGGTGAGAAGTGGTGGGTTTACACTGTGTAAATAAACTGCACCAGTGACTGCTGAGCCAGAAGTTCTCAGAGTGATTTTTGGAGTAGAGCAGAGGCAGGACCAAGGGAGACCCTGCTGTGCCCTGTTACAGGGGGACAGGGAAGGATTGTTAGGGAGCTTATGCCATGCAGACCCTGGCTGACCCCTAGCCTTTCCCATTCACTCATGCACATGTGTCTCCCTACCTCTACTCAGAAACCTACTCTCCCCATCCCCATGTGTCCTTGCACTCCCAGGCCACATGTGTCCCTCCACTCAGTCACCCTCTCCCCCAATCCCCACGTGGCCCTGCACTCTGTCCCCATGTGTCTGTGACCCCACTCAGCCACTCCGCTGTCCCTATGTGGCCCTGCATTCCCCCATCACCATGCGGCCCTATACTTCCACTTCCATTCAGCCCTTGCCCCAGTCTATCCTCCTCCACTAGCCCTTATGAGCCCCTATCTGATGACCCAGAACTCCACGCTGTCTGTCTCCACATAGCCCCTGTCTCCTGACATGGCCTGGAAAGCGCTGTGAAGAAGGCAGGCTCTTTCTCTTCCCTAGCCAGTGGGGAGTGGCTGCTGTGGTCTATCACCACAGCGTCATCTTGTGGGCAAAAGATGGAACTGCAGCAACTTTCCAGTAGAAGCATTTTTCTGCACGAAAAATTAAAAATATGTGCAGCCCATTAATTATGTGCATGTGCAGTGGTGCAGAATTCCCCGAGGAGTATGATGCGCACTTACATAATATTTATTTATTTTATAAATACTAGGTGACAGTTAAATTAGGGAGAAATGTTCTACCATAAATCCTTTGGAATGTGGGGCTCTGGGAAGGGAGAAACAGAGTATTTTCTTACTCAAGTCAGCAGAGAACCAAAGGAACAACATCTTTTATTATTGGGAATTATCCTGAATAACAAAAAGGGAGGCTTGTCCTATGATTAAAGTAATGAACTAGGACTCAGGAGCTCTGAGTTCAATTCTTGATTGTGCCACAGACTTCCTGTGTGACTTGGGGCAAGTTACTTAATTCCACAGTTCCTCACATGCCATAAAAAGGGGAGATAGTGAGAAAAGAAAATAAGGATAATAATCACCCCAATCTTTGTTTTGTCTATTTAGATTTTAAGTTGTTTAGGACAGATACCATGTGTTTGTACAGTGCCTAGCACAACAGGGATTTAATATCATTGGGGTCATTTAGGTTTTACCATAATATAAATAGTAAGGATAACACCAGTGAAACAATTTACTCATTAATTAAGGTAAAATTTAAATACTTAAAATACTTAAAAAGTGTAATATTTTAAAGGGGTGCTGGTGGGGATATATCTACCCTGCGACTTGACTCTGCCATTCTTGCAATTCTTTGAGCTATTTCTCTGACAAAAAAAATGTCATCATCTTCTTAATAGGCTAAATTCAGGCAACAAGATGTTAATCAACCGATTTATGAAGGAATAAACCTGTTTGCTTCAAGGCATGTGGTGTCTGCTGAACACAACACACATACACATTCTTCCTCATCAATGTCTAGCAAAGTAGTTAATCTTTTTTGGGGGTTGAAATAGATTTTCAGTAGAAAAGATGAGGGTAACCAGCAGTTGAGTTCTGGAATGAAAGTATTTACTTTAAATACCCTTCAAAAGCTCTCCTACGGGAACTAAGAATTTAATAAGAAATTATTAGATTAAGCTTTATTCTTGGAAAACAGCTACTGAATTGCATGGGACTCTAATAATAATTATCTGTTAAAGAGACATGTCAAGGGAATTAGCTGCCTCAAGGAAATGTAAGACCTGAGGTGGAGTTGTTTTATGATATGAAGGAGACAGATTATGGCAACTGTAAATAAGGAAATATTTTTGTGAAGAAGGAAGTAAGATGTCATTTTTACTTTGACAAAATTGGTTGCAATGCCTTCACTATTTGAACTACAGTTTTCCCTAGTTTTATCCTTTGCTTTCTCCAGTGAATTTTCTTCCATAACAGGCAAAGCATACGGTCATATATGTATATAATGTATAGCATTACCAATGTTATCAATAGGAATAAGGGAGGAGGGAGAAGTGGGGTTTATTTACCTTCTAAGGGCCCACTCCTGCAAACACTTTCACACATGAGAAATTTTGCATACCTAAGACATTTAAATCAGTAGACTACTCAGGGACACGCATGCAGGATCAGGGACTCGGTATTCCGGCTTTGTGCTTATATCATGTCTATAAACATAGGCGTGCGCACGCTATGTGCTGCTGGTGCACGTGCACACCCTAATGTCGGGGAGGGGGCGGGGCTGCCTGTTCCTGCAGGGCAGCGTCTGGCTCCACGCTGAGCCAAATGCTGCTGAAACGCATGGTTGGGGGTGCGGGGGGTTGAATGGGAGGCGGAGGCAGTCAGGAGGGGACAGGGAGCAAACCCATGCTCCACGGTTTGGTGGCATGGGGGAGCTCTCACCTCGGGAGCAGCGCCCCCCTTCCTGGCGTCCCTGTAGCAGAGGCAGGGCTGCTCCACACGCTGCCTCCTCCCCCCTCCCAGGGCTGACCCGGTTCCCAGCCGCTTGGCCAGGAATCTTCCCCTTCCCCTTCCCCCCCAGCTCATTGGCCAGGAGGCTCCCAGACTGTTGGCCACCAAGGCCAATGGGAGCTGCACCTGAGGCAGGGGGCCTGCTTGCAGATGCAGACCTGCCCAGCTGTGCCAGTGCCTCCACAGCACAGGGAGAGGCCCCACAGGTGAGCAAACCGTGCTCATCATCATCACAGGCACAGCAATTCTCTGGATATTTAATTTCACTGAGGCAAGTAATTTAATCTACTCTCCCTTTTCAGACAGTTTGTGGCTTTTCCTGTAAGAAAACTTACAATTTCTTTGCAAAGAAGTCCAGTTATAGGTTTCACTTGAGAAGTATATTTTCTGATTGTTCATAAGCTTATTTATTTTAACTCCGTTTCATAGAGAATTTTAAAAGTCACTTGAATTGTACCTGTTTTTTTCCATTGGTCCAAAACCACATGGAAGATGTGCAGATTTTTATTTCTGTGGGCCAAACCACCCTATGTAGAAATGTAAATGTCAGAGAGCTAGAAAAGCTCTGCAAGGGTAAGAGTCCTTTCAGGAAATTGTCCTCAAGTCATTCATTCTTCTGGGCATTCCATTCTATTGTTCCCTCTTACAGTGATAGAGATCAGTGTCTCTATCCACAGGGGAGATGCAGAAGACTGGGCCAGCCATTCTGCCTCTACCCTTTTTCTCTGTCTGCTCCCTCTACCAGCCCCTTTGGTCTCCCTGGGATTCACCCTACCATTATTCTCTCTGGGTCTTCTTTCTCTGGAGCGTCTCATGAAGTAAAGTTGGTATTACAGGTTCTTATCTCTGTAATGTATTTAATTTTGATGTATTTATTAAGTGTTAATTAAGGCACTATGGGAGTCCCCCTTCAGCCCTCTGTATACATTGATCCTCTTCTTTCCATATGTTTTGCCCATAGCCTAGGGTTTTCTGCAGCCCTAGGGCAGCCAGCAATAACACCTGCGCCTTTGCAATGGGGTGAAGGAAGGGAACCATGAGATCGCTATTTATGTGATTTGCAAGAAGTGTTATTATTACTCAGGGTACCAAATGTGTTTAAATGATATAAGTGTCTTGTAAAATCCCAAAGCAAGCTCATTTTCATTTCTCATATAATCTTATATACATGAAAACTGACTATCTTTGTAGATGCCTGGTATCACTACAGCAAAAATTTGGTATTTTGTGTCTCATTTTTTAAGTTTGTATTTTTAAGTAAAGTTTAGTTGTTAATTTAAAAAAAAAAGTTTAGTTTTAGTTTCTTTATTTTTATTCATCAAACAAACTAATGTCCTTTATGACTGAGTATTCAATAAATGTTTGCCTTTAAAAAATAAATAAATAAATAAAATTCCCTGGGTGCACACCCTAATGAAATGTGCTGCGCACGCCTATGTCTATAAATCACAGGATAAGTAAATTTAAATGAATTAGAGTAAGAAGTATGAAAAACCCTTGACTTGCTCCAGAAGAACATGTTCATGTTTGTTTTGTTCATAAGGACCTGAATCTCAAATAAAGCTGTAATCACTGCCCTTGACCAAATAATTAACTTACTATTTACCAAAATGGCTGGTGTTAAACATTAATAGAAAGTTCAGATGACAAATTCCAGAACATACTAAATTTGATCTGCTATTGCTGATCAGTATAGGACAAATTCTTCCTCAGCACATAGCTGGAACAGCTGTGCTGTGTGCTGGGACCTGGGACAGAGAAGGGAGAAATTATAGTACCACCTGCCCTATGGCATTTTATAGAATAACCTTTCTGGTCCTTTCTACCATAAGGAGTAGCTGGCAGCATGCTGGCTTCATAAAATCATAGGAATGTAGGGCTTGAAGGGACCTTGAGAAGTCATAAATTCCAACCCTCTGTACTGAGGAAGGATGAAGTAAATCTAGACCACCCTGACAGTTGTTTATCCAACCTGTTCTTAGAAACCTCCAGTGATGGGAATTCCACAACCTCCCTTGGAAGCCTGTTCCAGAGCTTAACTACCCTTATGGTTAGAATGCTTTTCCTCATAGCCAACCTAAATCTCTCTTGCTGCAGACTAAACTCATTACTTCTTGTACTACCTCCAGTGTACGTGAAAAACAATTGATCACCATTCCCTTTATAATGACACTTAACACATTTGAAGACTGTTATCAGCTGCCTCCTTACCTGTATTTTCTCAAGACTAAACATGTACAATTTTTTAACCGTTTCTCATAAGTTAGGTTTTCTAAAACTTTTTTCATGTTTGTTGCTCTCCTTGTGGACAAACTGGAGAGAGACCAATCTTTTCTAAAGTGTGGTGCCCAGACTTGGACACAGTACTTCAGCTGAGATCTCACAGTGCTGCGTAGAGCAAGATAATGCCCTCCCGTGTCTTACATGTGACACCCCTGTTAGAACTATTCACAGTATGTGTGTGTGTGTGTGTATATATATATATGAAGTTGTTAGAGCATTTTATACAACCATATTTCAACCTATGGAAATACACAAACAATTTGTTTATGGATACTATTGCTTATTCATGATGTAGGATTATTTTCCTATACCATACAAAAAAACCAGGAGTACTTGTGGCACCTTAGAGACTAACAAATTTATTTCAGCATAAGCTTCCGTGGGCTACAGTCCCACTTCATCGGATGCATAGACTGGAACATACATTAAGAAGATATTTATACATTCAGAGAAACATGAAAAGGTGGAAGTACCTATACCAACTGTAAGAGACTAATTAAGAGGAACTATTATCAGCAGGGGGGAAAAACTTTTGAAGTGATAATTAAGATGGCCCATTTCGGACAGTTCACACAAAGGTGTGAGGATAGTTAACTAGGGAAAATAGATTCAATTAACGTAATGACTGAGCCACTCCCAGTCTCTGTTCAAACCTATGTTTGTATCTAGTTTGCATATAAATTCAAGTTCAGCAGCGTCTCGTTGGAGTCTGTTTTTGAAGCTTTTCTGTTGCAAAATTGCCACCTTTACGTCTGTCACTGAGTAATTAGAGAGGTTGAAGTGTTCTCCTATTGGTTTTTGAATGTTATGATTTCTGATGTCAGATTTGTGTCCGTTTATTCTTTTGTGTAGAGAGTGTCTGGTTTGGCCAATGTACATGGCAGAGGGGTATTGCTGGCACATGATGGTAGATGTGCAGGTGAATGAGCCCCTGATGGCGTGGCTGATGTGATTAGGTCCTATGATGGTGTCACTTAAATAGATATGTGGACAGAGTTGGCACCGGGCTTTGTTGCAAGGATAGGTTCCTGGGTTAGTGTTTTTGTTCTATGGTATGTGGTTGCTGGTGAGTATTTGCTTCAGGCTGTCTGTAAGCGAGGACTGGTCTGTCTCCCAAGATCTATGAGCGTGAGGGATCATCTTTCAGGATCGGTTGTAGATCTTTGATGATGCATTGGAGAGGTTTTAGTTGGGGGCTGAAGGTGACGGCTAGTGGCGTTCTGTTATTTTCTTTGTTGGGCCTGTCCTGTAGTAGTCTTTCTGTACCTGATTGGAATCACTTAATCTTTTAGCAACAGGAGGAGGGGAATCAAAGAGATCTCAAGATGGCAAACAAAGTCTTCAGGCCAAACCTTGGTGTACAGGGAGTCCTTGGACTTATGATGCCTGACTTACGTCGGATGCCACTTATGACGCTTTTCAATTGACTACCTGTTTTGCCCCTATGATGCTTGTTTCGCCCTTAGGATGCTCGATTTGCATAAGTTTGCTTGAAATCACTTCTTGGTTGTGTTACACTGGTATGGTACTGGAAGGGGTCACTTCTGATTGGCTTCAAGGCAGCAGGGTAGCTTGTTATTGGGTAGGGTTGCTGCTTCTTTTTGATTGGCTGATCCCGGGGCCGGGAGCCAATCAGAAATCTTGAACAGTGATTGACTGAGGCTCAGCATGTGTGCCGTTCTCCCTGGCTTTCTGAGCCTATGTTGCTGGCATTCTGAGCAGCATATGTGAGTTTATATGTTTATTTGAATGCTGTTTACAAAATACAGTGTACATTAAATACATTGATGTTGCAACATTAGTCATCTATAATTCATTTAGTACAAAAATCTGGGTTATTGTGGTGAAAATAGTATATCAAGCCTTGGTTCAGGAACCAATCCCCCGGTCATACCATTGATTCCTATGGGAAAAGTGATTTTGACTTGCAAGATTTCTATTTACAATGCAATTCTGAGGAATGAATTGTGTCGTAAGTCCGAGGACTCCCTGTAAACATACATTTAAATAAATATTGGTAAGACTTTGACTTTCTGTGAGCACTCTTGAGAACAAGATCACACATTCAAATGTTGATAGAAAGCAAATGAGAAGCTGCTGATCCACTGAAGGAAACTTATGGCATTTAGTTAATTTGTGAGTACTTTTCTACAGCAATTACCTGCTCCATTTATCTCACCACATGCTTATCTATCTCAGAAAGAAAATCACATTAATGAATAATTGGCAGACAAATGCTCACCTTTGTATACAATAAGCACTTTTGCATCCTCCTCCTCCAATGTACAAAATGTACAAGTGTTCATATACAACTGCTAGAAGTTTAAATACAAAGATGGGTGAACTTGAGTGCCTGGTTTTAAACGAGGATATTGATATAATGGTGATCACACAAACTTGGTGGAACAATGATAATCAGTGGTACATGATAATCCTAGGCTACCTATATATTTTGTAAGAGTAGGTCATGCTTGAGGGGAAATGGCACTATATGTGAAAGAAAGCATATAGTCAAATATAACACATTTTTAATTAATCAAACTGTACCATGTAATCTCTATGGGTAGAAATCCCATGCTTGAACTATAAGGGTATAGAAGTAGGAATATATTACCAACCACCTGACCAGGATGGTGATAGTGATTATGAGATGCTTGTACAGGCTACAAAAACCGAAAAATCAATAATAATGGGGGATTTCACCTGTCCTCAAATTGACTGGGTACATGTCACATCAGGACAGGATGGAGAGAAGAAGGGAAAGGCAATGCTTGATTTAGTCCTAAGTGCAGCACACAACCTGTTCCAAGAGATGACTATAGGGTGAACTGATTGGTAAGAGCAAACATAATTTAACATCCTTGTTGGGGGCGAGGGGAAATATCAAAGAAAGCTACCACGATAGCATTAACTTCAAAAGGGGGAACTACACAAAAATGAGGAAGCTAGGCTATGTCTACACTGTCAATTGAACGACAAAACTTTTGTCTTTCAGAGGTGTTAAAAAACCCTGAAAGACAAAAGTTTTGCAGATGACAACTGTCAGTGTGAAAAGCGCTTTGTCAGCAGGAGCACTCTCCTGCCGACAACACAAACAGCTCCTTGTGGGTGGAAGTTTTTTGTTGGCAGGAGAGTCGACAAACAGCAACTATACAGTGAGACTGTACACACACAGCCATGTCACTAAAGGCTGTGTAGTGTAGACATAGCCATAGTTAAACATAAATTAAAAAAGAACAGTCACAAAAGTGAAATGCCTGCAATCTGCATGGAAAATATTTTAATACCGCATAATAGAAGCTCTAACTAAATGTATATCTCAAAATGAAAACAAAGAGTAAGAGAACAAAAAAATAATACCCACACCACTATAGTTAAACAGAGTAAAAGAGGCAGTTAAAGGAAAAAAGGCATCATTTAAAAATTGGAAGTCAAATCCTAGTGAGGAAAATAAAAAGGAGCGAAAACTCTGGTAAGTCAAGTATAAAAGTATAAATAAGCAGGCCAAAAAAGAATTTAAAGAGGAACTAGATAAAGACATAAAAATTAACAACATTTTTAAGTACATCAGAAGCAGGACATAACCCTTACAGTAATTTATGTTTGTGTCATGTATATGCTGTAGAGGAATGTAATATTAATTTTGTGGTTAAAATGTTTCTGTACAAAGTGTTTCTGTATCATATATGTTATATAAACATGTAAATCCACTCAATATGCACATAAATGTATCCGTGTTGCAACAATTAGTAGAAAACCCAAGTTTAAAACAACATCAAAAGGAGTTGGAGGAACGGGGCAAAAATCTCATGCTAACCATGCACCACTCCATTAGTAAGATAGAAAAGATCCTAAAGAGAGTGCAGAAGAAACATCTTTCGCATACTGATGGGAAAGTTTATTTTTCAGCCCCACAAATTTTAAGAAAGCATGGAGTGTTCTAATCGATCCATTTGTCATTATTCTAATAGTGCAACTTGGTTTAATTGTTGCCATTATTGTCACTCTGTATTGGGTAAAAAGAAAGTTGAGAGCCCTCTACAGGAACCCAAGGTATACCATTATGCCAGTAGTCTAGTTGTAGACAGGTGTGACGACAATGACAACTAGTTCATCAAGTTGCCAAGGAGGGGATATTGTAGAGAGAATTTTTCAAATCATCATTTTGTTTGTTTATGGTGTAGTTTGTCCACAATTTTGGTATCCCTTCTTGTTGGGCCAGGTGGCGCCTTTTTCAGTTAAGGCAGGAAAGATGGTGTCATGTGATCTAAGTAATCTGCCCAATAACAAGAGGGCATAAAAGGTCTGTGCACCCAGTGCCAGGGGTTGTCCATCCTGATGGCAGTCCACTGCTTAGGGTGTCCTAGTCAAGACTACATGTCAACAAAAGAATCTAGATCTGCCTGCCATTCCTGTTGCTGATCCTGAATATGTCCGCTCCTGAACACCTGTGTCGTGTGGTCACGGTTCCTGACGTCATTGATGATCCTGCTATGCCCCTGGATTTGTGTGTGTGTTCCCTGTCTGTGATAGCATCTGATCTGATGATGTACTGATTTACCTGAATTAATTGTATATCTACCTTATGTTAGTTTGGGGTCCCTGGCTTAAGGCCAGTTTGTTGAATTAAGAACCGAGTGCTTTGTGTTACCCTTTTATGTGAACTGTTATTTAGTTGGGAGTCCTGTTTAATAAATTTGACTTTGTTTGTATTTTATATCCTGTTTGCTTTGTGTTATTCCCGTGAATATCACCCCTGATGACAGATACGAGAGGGAGTACGAGTTTGTGGGGTGGGGGCTGGTGGCTAAATTCAGTAGTTCCCTGTTGAATACCCTTTCCGGGTTAATATTGTGTATTTACTATTTATTGAATGTAATGGCATACTTTTTTTTCTTAAACTCATCTGAAAACAATTTATAATAATGTTTGCATCTTACATGAGGCAGGGAGCTTGAGAGGGAGAGCTCTACCTGTTAAGCAAGGAATCTGAGGATTCATTGGAAGCTTAGTAGATGCTTGGGGAGAGTCAGAGAGTGTTTGGTAGCTAATGGATGGAGCAGGTCAGAGGTGCCTATTTGAAAGCCATTCTGGTGGGGAGAGGGACAGGTAGGATTGTTGATATCTGAAAGTGTCAAGCTACATATGGAGGAGGGCAATGGACTCTGAGTTGACTTCACTTCCCTGCTGGCACTGGATGAGTAAGGAGAGAGAGCCACTATCCATCTCTCCAGAAAAATCTCTGGTAGAGCAAATCCTGATGCCAACACACTACCTTATGAGTATGGCTCCTGCTGTTGTATATTACTTGCTCAGTAAGCAACTTTTTAATGTACTTTTCCTGATGGACTTCCACAACAGAATAGGTTTCAGTTTCAGCAAGCATTCAATTTTATTTCCTTGAAAGTTGAGTCAAATATTATGTGGGTGAAAACAATATGAATTGAATAATCTGGATAGATTCTACAAACCCTTTGCCAAAGGTTTTAAAATGGAGTATTGAAAAGATCTTTCCTTAACTCATTAATGGTATTTGGGAATAAAGTTTGCTCTTCTATGCTTCTGCTATTTTTGCTATTTGTTTCTCTTCTGGGGTGCTTTTTCTTCCCTCCCTCCACTCATTTCATACTATATAATATGGATAAGTATAACTCTCTTTGAATTATATTTCAAGCATGCAAACTGATAGATTAACAACAGAGTGAAAAAGTAGAAAAGTCTTGCCAGAATTCATACACAGTCTCTGCAGAATCATGATAAATTCCTTCAGCTATCTTTTGACCTTGGTAATAACATCACACACACAATACAGGATGCCCTATAGTATTAAAAGGCTGCAGGGAAGAAAGCTGAAATAAGAAAAGAAGAGACTTCTGAAACGCAAGAGAACATTTCTTTTGTCTCTGTTTCTTTCTTACGAAAAAAAATCAGAATGTTAATTTGCTATAATTAAGCACACAATGGAGTTATAATGGATATAAAGAACAAAATGGTATATTTTATGATAAAAGTGAATTTCAGCTTCCAAAGTGAAAGCTTAACCGAATCTTAAAATGTGTATCTCTTTGTTTTATTCAGAACTTGTATTTTAAGCAGTCTTGAAGGTCTCTAAGGGTCATTCTCCTTACTTAAAGCTGCATTTGATATTTATATTTTGAATTTGAATCCACTTTTATCAGTTGCCCTAAGTATCAAATTAGGAATGGAACTTTATGCACCCAGGCTTGAAAATTTCTCCAGTAAAGAAAATATAAAGTACCTATAATTGCTTTTTCCTCAGTTAAGCTTAAATTACATGTCATCAGTCAATGTGGTCAAATAATGGAGGGGTAAAATCATGAATATATGGATGAATAAAACATTGTGATTCACTGCTATTTATAATTTGTGAATAGTCATATGACAGCTAGGTATTCAGGAAAATGTTCATGAGTATCAAGTTTCACAATCTCACACTGGATGAGCATTACTTATTATGAGAGTTCATCAGAACACTTCTGACAAAATGACAACTTCGCATTGTGAGAAAGAGAGCTCTCCAACCTGGTGGTTACGCTGTGGAAACCCAGGTTCAAGTCCCTCTTCTATGTGATTCAGAGTGATCTGTAATGGGAAACTTTTCTCTGAGTCAGGAGGAGCAGAGATTTGAACCTAGGTACATCCCAAGAGAGTGCTGTCCCCTACCTATCTCCCTTCCCAAATCAAAAAGCTCAGACTTGGATCTGAAAACAGACATTTTAACACAATTCTGGTTTTGTGAAACTGTTTCAAAGTTTGGGGTTCTGTTTCAATTTAGAAAGAAAACAAATTTCAAAACCTTGAAAGTTGCTGTGAAACAGAATATTCCTCTGGATAGCTCTGCTTATTCCCTATTCAGCACTAGTTCTTCTGTTGAAATGTCAGTCATCCAGCTAGGGGACAGACACAAAAATCTTGTCATTCTATTTCTGTTTCACTCCTCAATCGCATAGACTTAAATCATTTTGATTGACTCAGATAAAGCACCAAGCTGATAATTAATTCACACTTCCCCATTCCCCTCTTCAACTCAGGACTGGTGGTGTTTTAAAGTGAAATCCTGGTCTTATTGAAGTCAATGGGTGTTTGCCATTAACTTCAATGAGGCTGGGATTTCACCCTTGAAATGCTGACAGTATCCTTCAGGTGATCTTTGGCCCCTGTGTTGCACTTCAGGCCCGATCCAAAGCCTACTGAAGTCAAAGGCAATCTCATTTTGATGGATTTGGGATAAAGCCTTTAATTGTCAGGGATTGCAAGATTCAATTAAGTGCTAAGTTTCATATTTGCATGTGAACTTTAGGGCCCTTATCCAACCATGACAATCCCCTGTACTTTTTGAAGTTTGCCAATCACTATCATATTATGTACTGCAGTGATCAATTCTGCACTGGCAGGGAAATTGACTGCATGATCTAATCTTTTTTCTTTCTTTCTATCCCTAATTTCGGTGATGCAATTATACTACTCATTCCCTATTTCAGAAGGGAAGTTTTAGTAGTCTAGTACAAGTAAAACTGATGATGAAGTATATGGCATTCCTATTAAATCAGATTAAAAGTAACATCAAGAAACTATAAAACCGAATAGTATTCACAAGTTATTTAAACACAAATGATATGCAGCAATAAATCAGGACCATTAAAGACCTCCAAGCTTCTACCATGCAGGAGTGAAATTTGGATTAACATTTAGGAAATGTTCATAGTTGTACACCCCCGTTATGTCATTGTGCAGCGGGAATATTTTAAAACTTATTTCATAATAATTCTCCTAGACACAGCAAGAGAAAGGTCAAATTACCTGCTTGATCTGTTTTCCCTGTCCTCAAACTATCCTTATCTGTGACTTGGGATGGAAGAGGGGAGGAGGGGAGAGTGGAAACCAAGTAACAGTGCCCTCTTAGATCATGTAGAAATTGCTGTCAACCAATATTATACTGCACCTAAAATTACCTAACAAGGTTTGACTGTGAGAAAAGTTTGTGCTACTAATTATGAGAAGACATTTTTTATATATTGACAGGGTTATTTCTCAAGGTTTCTTCTGTATTTATGGCAAATGTGTAATACCCGAGCTATGTTAAAAAAAGATTTCAGCCACCATCCTATTGTGTATAATTTCTTTAATTATTCTTCTTGGATCTGGAAATTCATAATTAACTTTATGAATTTGCCTGCTTTCAATGAAGCTCATTTTTATGTCCAATTTCTCCCACAAATAACACACATTGAAACGTGTGTGTGTTTTGGGTTGGGCCCTATGCATCTTGCTTATTCTTGCACTTGTCATCTAGCCCTGTTCCTTTTTTTTTTTTCTCTGTCTCTCAAAGCCAATTTTTGCCCCTTTGAAAAAATGTATGTGTCTTTACAGCAAAGTCCTGAAACCAGAAAACATTTAGAAACAGGTTTAAATCCATCCTCATTCAACAAAACACTTAAGCAAGTGTTTACATCTAGGTAGGGGTATCCCAAAAGTAAAATAAGAAGTCTTCACTTTTTATGCTACCTGAATGTCACAAAAGGAGAGAAGTGGGGGCAGAAATCTGCCCCACAACCTGTATACTTTATCTTACCTACAACTTTGGCCTGAAACTCTGAAAGTGACACTGAGTAGAATATAGGAAGAACAGAAATGAGGGTCCTATCATAGGAGGCTACAAAGGAGAATTTTGTGTGTGTGTTGGTGGACCACCATTCTCCTAATATTTAAATGTTGAATTTTGTTTTGTTTTGATGTTTTTTCATAATGGCAGCGATAAACCTGGGTTAGGATACTGGTGTATCCTTTAACACAAAGTCTCCTTTCCCCACAGCCCTACCCTAAACATAAATTGTATCCAAAACCAGAACTGCAGTAAGACATTGGTACTATAGACCCATTCCTAGTTCTCCAGTCCATGGAATCATATGATGGGATAAGAATCTCAATTTAATTTAAAAAAATGTTTCTCCTCCTCACAGATGCAAATGTGAACCAAGGTCTGTTCTACACTACAGGGTTTGGTCGACATAAATTGCCTTGCGTCCACCTAGCAGTGGAAGTGTCATCACTTAAATTTGGCTCCCACTCATGTAAGTGCCTCTCTATGCTGATTTAATAACACCATCTCCACGAGCAGCGCAGACTCATGGTCAATGTAATTAGGTCAACACAGTGTCAGTATAGACCAGGGGTCGGCAATCTTTGGCATGTGACCCATCAGGGTAAACCTCTGATGGGCCACGAGACATTTTGTTTACATTGACCGTCCACAGACACAGCCTTCTGCAGCTCCCAGTTTGCCATTACCAGCCAATGGGAACTGCGGGAAGTGGCGCGTGCTTCAGGGACATGCTGATCGCCACTTCATGCATCTCCCATTGGCTGGGAACGGTGAACCGTGGCCACTGGGAGCTGCAGGGGGCAGTGCCTGGGGACAGTCAATGTAAACAAAATGTCTCGCGGTCCGCCAGCGGATTAGCCACATGTCGAAGGTTGCCGACCCCTGGTATAGACACTGCGTTGCTTACATCAACTATTTCTGGCTTTCTGGAGCCATCACACAATGCCTCTCACTAACAATACAATCGATACAAGCACTCCTGGTGAGAATATGCATCACTGATACAAGGAACCAAATGTGAACACAGAAAAGCAATTTAATAACTGCGATGGCTGTAGGCCAACATAAGTTAGGTCAACATAATTTTGTAGTTTAGACGTGGTCTAAGTGTAACCATTGTCTGAATGAATCCTCGGACGGCATGAAACAACAGCTACACGGGGTGTGAGCTACCCTATTAATTTTTTTCTGAAATTGAGTGACGTACCAAGGAGGGATGGAAACATGATTAGGGACTGGCATTATGGTGGCGCCATGGGGACCTCACCTAGGTTGTCCCTGGGGTCCCAGATTGCCTTAGTTTGGCCCTGTCCAAGACTATGAAGGTAACAGTAAACTTTTGAGGATTATGTGTTATTTGTGTCCCTTTAGCAATATCCCTTTTATTGTTCATAATGCTGTGTTTGTGAAGAGGCATTATTGTTATTCATGTGGTGAATTTTGCCTCAAAGAAACAACGCAAACTCGAATAGTACATTAATTGACATGACCGATACAAAAAATATCAGTGATGTCAATATTACTCAGTGCATTTACAGCCATTTCACCTTCTTTTATCTTGTTCTCTACCATTCATGTGAAATCCAATCAGATAATACACTATTACAAAGAAACCATGTCTAGCCATAATCCCCTATATTCAATATTGGCTCTGTAAAAACAGAATGTACTTGTATGGCATATTAAGTCTTTTGAATGTGCAGTAACACAGAAGTAAAGTGTCACCATGACCTCTGGAGGTTGCTGTGACAGTGTTCCCCATAAAACTTTATGGGGAGATGCTTATAAATGTATATGTGTAACTGGAATATGTTTTATGCTACGTGTGCCATGTAACATATCTCTGTGAAAGTTATGACCTACTGAATTTATTCCTCCTGTTTGTATGCACGTATCATTGTTGTAGTCAGAGTTATGAAGATTGGTTTTATATTTGCTGGTTTTATACATGGCCTTTGTAAGTGCCTGGGATCATGTTTGGAGAAAAGAATGTGCCTGTTAAGTACAAGCACTTAACAGACAAAAGAAGTTGCAGACTCCAATCCACATCGGGGCCTGGTCAAGAATGCAACTGGTTGGACTGGTTAGGGTGCATGGACAGGTGACTTGCCCATGTGATCCAAAAACTCCAGGGTAACTGGATCCTACACAGGCAGTGGGGTAAAGGCTATAAAAACCCTTGGAAGACCCTTCCATTTTGTCTTCAGCTGGCTAAAGAAAGAGGCTCTCCACCCCCCAAGGACATACCTAAGAGAGACTGAACAAAGGACAAAGTCAATAGGGGGTGTGAGCGACTGCTGGACCCAGGCTAGAAGTTTTACAGCCTGTGAAAGGAAGAAAACTGGAGCTGGTGAGGTTTTTATATCTGTATGAAGTTTGATTAGACAGACGTGCGTGTTTTATTTTATTTTACTTAGTAATTCAATTTGTTCTGTCTGTCACTACTTGGAATCACTTAAATCCTACTTTCTGTACTTATTAAAATCACTTTTTACTTATTAAGTTTCCTGGAGTACGAGTTGGTACCCTGGGGCGGGGAAGGCAAACAGCTGTGCATGTCTTTCTATCTTTGAAATAGAAGGCGAACTATTTATGAGTTTGCCCTGTATAAGCGTTATACAGGGTAAAACGGATTTCTTGAGGGTTTGGACCTCCTTGGGAGTTGGGCACTTGGGTGTCAAAGGCAAGAGCGCTTCCAGGAGCCTTACAGTTGTTAGTGGACTTGGTTCGGACTTGAGGGTCTGTGTTTGCAGCAGATCAGGGGAATCTGGCTCAAAACAGACAGGATTCGGGAGTCCCAGGCTGAAAAAGGCCTGGAAGCAGGGGCAGAAGTAGCCTTGGCACACCAGGTGGCAGCACCAAGCAGGTCTCTGTGATCCCAACCCGTCACAGTTGCCTATAACCCTGTGTCAATATAAAACAAATATATATGATATAACACAAATGGTGGGGTTCTATGGAGGTAATGGAATAATAAGATGTATTAATGTCCCCCAGCATCCTACTTTTTGGTGGTTAATTAGATATTTTCATGGACAGACGTTATAACCAACCAGTTTCCCTTTCACATTTTTCAGTAACTGTGGAAACAAAATTATCAACTGTAGTCAAGTTCTGAGAACCTTAAATCCCAAACTAAAATAGTTTTTGCTAAAGAAATTCTAGGAGGTGCCTGAACAAAACATTTTAAAAATGGGTTAGACACCCTGATTTGGTCAGATGTTATTGTGTCTGCAATAGCAGACATTCAGTGCAAACCAAAATGAAACACTGCATAATGTTCTGTGCTAAGGAAATAGACAGTTAAGAATCAATCTCTATCTCACATTCCCAGCTCTGAACCTAAAAATGACAGCTATTATCGAGATTTACATTTTATTCGAGCTAGAATAAAGCCAATAAATCACTGGGCTTTTGGTTGCTCAGATAATTACAATGTTAGTGGCTGGCATAAGCTGCACTGGGGGAAAAGCTTGCAGAGGGTTAGAGCACAGTGTGGAAAGAATGACAGTGAAAAATGGGTTTGATTTCCATGGTAAGATGAGCACTTACAACATGCAAATGCTAAATGCTATAGCTAGTGTTGGTACAAACATGGCCCTCCTCATCAAATACTAGGCAAAGTAACTCTGTGCAGCAGAGTATCTCTGGAGAACTAATAGTGAAAGTGAACAATCACTTGCTTTGAAGTTTTGCTATGGAGTACTCTAACTAGGGTTGTCAAACAATTAAAAAATGAATTGTGATTAATCGTGAGATTTTTTAAAAATCATGATTAATTGCAGTTTTAATCATACTGTTAAACAATAATAGAAAACCATTTTTTGAAATATTTTGGATGTGTTCTATATTTTCAAATATATTGATTTCAATTACCACACAGAATACAAAATGGACAGTGCTCACTTTATATTATTATTTTAATTGAAAAAAATATAACAGAAATATTATTTTTCAAATAACCTCATACAAGTACTTCAGTGAAATCTCTTTATTGTGAAAGTGCATTATAGGGTGGGGAATTACAGGTAGAAGCCCATAAATGTAAATTAAACAAACTTGTTTGTCTTAGCAATTGGCTAAACAAGAAGTAGGACTGAGTGGACTTGTAGGCTCTAAAGTTTTACATTGTTTTATTTTTGAGTGCAGTTAGGTAACAAAATCAAATCTACATTTGTAAGTTGCACTTTCAGGAGAAAAAGATTGCACTACAGTACTTGTATGAGGTGAATTGAAAAATACTATTTCTTTTGTTCATCTTTATTACAGTGCAAGTATTTGTTATCAAAATAATAATATAAAGTGAGCACTATGCACTTTGTGTTCTGTGTTGTAATGGAAATCAATATATTTGAAAATGTAGAAAAACATCCAAAAATATTTATAATCAATTTAAATTGGTATTCTATTATAGGGCCCTAACAAATTCTCAATCCATTTTGGTAAATTTCACGGTCGTAGGTTTTTAAAATCTGTAAATTTTATGATTTCAGATATTTAAATCTGAAATTTCAGTGTTGTAACTGTAGGAGTCCCTACCCAAATTCGGTTGTAGAGGGGTCACAGTGTTACTGTAGGTCACAGTATAGCCCTTCTGTGTCACAGTACGGGGCGGGGTGGGTCACAGTATAGCCAACCTTATTTTTGTGCTGCTGCTGCTGGTGATGCTGACTTCATAGCTGGATAGCCAGAGAGTGGCAACTGCTAGCCAGGAGCCCAGCTCTGAAGGCAGCACTACCGCCAGCAACAACAGCACAGAAGTAAGGATGGCATGGTATGGTATTGCCACCCTTACTTCTGTGCTGCTGCCTTCAGAGCTGGACCCTCGGCCAGCAGCCACCACCATAGGCGCCGAGTTTCTAATCTGCCCCCTGGCTCCGCCCAGGCCCCGACCCCACTCCACCTCTTCCCCTAAGGCCCCACCCCCACCCTTCTTCTTCCCACCCCCACTCCGCCCCCGCCTCTTCCACGCCACTTCCCACCACACCTCTTCCCTACCCAGTCCCACCTCCTCCCCCAAGAGAGCTGCGCTCTTGCTTCTCCCCCTTTCCCCTCAGCACTTTGTGATGCCACAAAACATCTGATCTGTGGAGGCAGTAGGCACTGGTAGGGAGGGGAAGGTGCTAATTGGTGGGGCCCACTGGCAGGCAGGAGGTGCTGGGAGGAGGAGTAGGTTCTGGTAGGGGGGCTGCCGGTGGGTTCTCAACACCAACAATTTTTTCCTGTGGGTGCTCGAGACCCCAAGCACCCACAGAGTCAGCTCCTATGACCACCACTCTCTGGCCACCCAGCTATGAAGGCAGCAGTGCAGAAGTAAGGGTGGCATGGTATGGCATTACCACCCTTATTTTTGGGCTCCTGCTGGTGGGGCGCTACCTTCAGAGCTGGGCGCTTGGCCAGCAGCTGCTGCTCTCCAGCCACCCAGCTCTGAAGGCAGTGCAGAAGTAAGGGTGGTAATATCACAACCCCCCTACAATAACCTTGCAACTCCCCATGAGCGCCTTTTGGGTCAGGACCCCCAGTTTGAGAAACACTGGTCTCCCCCGTAAAAATCTGTATAGTATATGGTAAAAGTATACAAAAGATCAGATTTACTGGGGGGAGACTAGATTTCACAGTCTGTGACGTGTTTTTCATGCGTGTGAATTTGGTGGGGTCCTTATTGTTTAATGGTGTGGTTAAAACTGTGATTAATCACAATTAATTATTTTAATCAAGTCAATTTTTTTTAGTTAATTGCTTGAGTTAACTACCTAATTCTAACACATTCTTGTTTATCTTTTCCATGTAGTACAAAGTGATCTCTATCGTCCTAACTTTTAATATGCTTTGGAAGTTTGCTCTTTTAAAGCTAGCATCACCTTGACATTTTGCTTAAATTTTATCTGTAAATACCTATTTGGTTATAGTACATAGATGGCCATAATTGAATGTGTTAGGATATCCAAAGATAATAGTGAATAGTAAGTAGAGCTGTATGGATTTGGTGATCATTTCTCATAAAGATACAAGTAGAAGTGTTCATCACTAAACTACAATTTATTTCATTTCAGGAAGCTTAAAATTATTCTTACTAAAAATGTGAACTGTGTGCTCCCAAGTTCCTATGGTGCTTCATGGAAGTTGTGGTGGAAGAGGTGCCTCATGCCCCAATTTTCCCTATGGGCCTTGCTCTCTGGTTGGACTACATCTCCCATGATGCACTACGGTCTCTTTTCCGGTTGAACTGGCATACTTCATCATAGGAGTCCCAATCAAAAATGTTGAAATAAAACAATTAGACATTTCCAAATAATCTTTTTTCAGAAATTTCTAATTCTGCAAAAGAACTCAATATGTCAGCATTCCTTCTTGATCCCAGACAAAAACAAATATTAAAATATTGGAATGTGCTGTGGGACAGAAATTCAGATTTTTGGCCAGCTCTACTCTCATCCTTTAATAGAACTGTCTAAAAAGGGTATGCAAACAAAATTGGAAAATGTTGGCTTTTCATTTGCTCATACTATCAACTTGAGGAAGTCATCATAAACATGGCTGTCAATTCATCTGCAACGACAAGTGTCAGTTTGGGAGGAAGGAGAAAAACTGGAAGTCAGTGTTTAAATTCAGTTTTCTGAGTCATGTAATCATCAAAATTTAATCTTGTACATGAGTCCTGACACTGCTCCAATTGAATTCAATGGCCAAACTCTTATTTATTTGAATGGGAGCAGGATTAGGCTGTAGATCCCAAGAAGTTATTGTCTCAATAGGGAGTGTATATCAACCAAGTACAACCATTTATCCTCATACATTATTTATTTCACTACTACTGAAGTTGGCCTTCCCCTTGCTTTTCGGAACATTGCGTTTTGCTGCCTTACAAAAAGCCACATCCTTCCTTCTTGTGTAAAATTATGCAGGGATAGTCTTACTTGTAAAATTTCCTTTATTCCCTCACATACTCCAACAGTCCATGCCGTATGGGACATCCCAGAGGTTCAACCAACAATTTTTTAGAAGGCAGAGTCATAAAGAACTCCATTGTAGAGCCTATAGATCACAGATAAAATAAGCTGGGCAAAAAAATTTTGTTGGAACTTTTTTCTGGTGAAAAATGCAGGTTTATCCACACCAAAATGTTTGGCAAATTCATATCAGTTTTGCAAAATTGTTCATATTGGGGGAAAAAATCTGATAAAATCTGACAAAATAAAACTTTTCTTTTGATATTTTGAAAAAAAAATCAATTTTCCATTTTAAATGTCTTTTCATTTTGAAATTTCCTTTGCATTTATTTTTAAAAAATTAAATACAAAAGTGCCTGAAGTAGAAATGAAAAGTTTTGTTCAACCCAAAATATATTTATTTTCAACTTTTTGATTTGATGATTTAAAAAAAAAAATCATTTGTAATTTGACATTAACTGATGTTTTTCTCTGTGAACTGAACAAAAAATGTTATTCACACAGCTCTACAGCTGTGTTGAGTATAACACACACATTCCCATACACTGCAACTACTGGCAAAGCAAATCAGTGGAATATCAATGAATACTTTTCTTCTGTATTCACCCAGCTGTACTCTTGGTGCAGAATAATAATTTTTAAAGCATTTAATACACTCTGCAGTCTATAAAATTGGCCACGAAAGGACCTCCAATTCCATAAACAGGGCAATTTGCACAGCTGTTCCCAAGTGCTATCTTTTTCTATAGGCCCACAGGCCATGTTTGATACCACAGGAGACCTGCTGTATAATTTGTATGGAGTGGTTACTTGATATCAGAGAAAAATACTACATAGCATCATGTTCCCTCTGAGTAACCAGATACAATGTTTATTACTCACCTTTTGGCCACATAAAAGAAAGGGAGTAAATGGTCAATATGGAGTAACAGTGCCCCATTTATCATTTGCCTCCCATTCCCACTCACCAAAAACAATCTTTGTAACATTTTTCTTTGTTAATTGAGGCAACAATTGGCAAAGTGTTGTGAATATGAAATATTTTAAACAGTTCAGTGAATGTCATGATGATCAGCAGTTTTCCTGTGAATGTCTACATTTTTGCTCCTCTCTATTGCACCTTAGATAAATATCTACTGTCGGCTTTCCAGGACATCATGAAGTAGGAGAAGGCAATTAGGTAGCAGGACTAATGTAGATTTCTTTTTCAGTGACTGGAAACATAGAAGTGTTGCAATCCTTGCGCTAGACTGGGCCATTTAGACACAACTCATAATAAGAAGCCAAGCTGTGCACTATTCTGGAGGGAGCACTGGGAGATCCCAGGCATGCAATGTATGGGTGAGCACTACCACATCCCTTCATAGGATGCAGGTTACTGCGCCCATGCAGCCAGCCAGCACTGCTGGAAGGTGCTTAGTGAGGTGCAGAGCCATGGCAGCGGTGTAGCAGGGGCTGAAGCTCTGGCCTCACAACTTGCCCCCACCATCCCTGCCCCACTGAGAAGTATGATCTCCTGAGAAGTATGGAGGGAGCAGTTCCTGAGCCTTATGTGGCCATGTAATGTAGGAAGGGAGGCGAAGGTTCCATACACAACACACCTGCATGAAGGTAAGAAAATCTGGCCTAGTGCTGAGATGCTATACTAGAATTATTCCGTAATCATTACAGTCATGGTTGACCTGCGAGATGTTGAAGTCTGAATGAACTGCCTATATAGCAGCAAGATTAGGACAATACAAATCCATCTATTCTAAAGTCACTGGCCCTCTTTGTTCCATTATGCATCTTTGGAATATATGGTTGAATCAAAGCTCCTGATGATAGCTACTGGTAAATGAGACCAGACTAGGATGCTCTTTCAGCCCCACATCAAATATCTAAATATAGTTTCTTTCTGTTTGGATACTAAAATGACTCTATGAAAAAAAAGTTTTGCCACTTGCCTGGGACTATATGCAGTGAATTTCTATACTAGTGATAAATGACTGAAACCCTACTAACCATAGAAGAATCTGAATAAAATGTAGCAAAGCAGTAATAAACTGAGTGAGATTATGCCACTAAGAAAACATGAAACTATGCTATTATGGAAATACATTCAAATTGTACTGTAATGAAACTGAGGAGATGAAGAACACTTGATTAAATGTAAGGGCATACAGGCTGAAATGGAAACATGAATGAGAGAGATAAATTAGGTTGAAAGAGGAGAATTGTAATGAAACGGGGAAAAGGTTAAAGCATTCAGAAACCTTGGTGATGGGCACTACATAAGAGCCTAGGTAAAAGGGATAGATAGCAAGATTAAACAAATGCTGGAAACACACGCATGAGTAACTTTTCTTATACAAGCGACAAAGGGTCCTGTGGCACCTTATAGACTAACAGAGATATTGAAGCATAAGCTTTCGTGGGTGAATACCCAATTCTTCGGATGCAAGCAGTGGAAATGTCCAGGGGCAGATATAAATGTGCAGGGAAGAGTCAGGCTAGAGATCGATTACTACCTGCCGAATCAGGCGGGTAGTATAGACGTACCCTAAGTTTGCCTGTGCAACCTTAATTCACCCCCTTGTATGTCCTCATTATGATACAGTCTTTAATTGCACTATCACATATTATTTTCCCCGCAGAACCCCTACCTCATTCAGTGCACAGATAAATGGTACTCAATGAGCAGCTATTCAGTATTTTGTTTGCTCCTCATTGTATAATTGCCTTAAGCCTTACTTACTGCACACTATTCAAACCCTCCTCTGAAGACAGAATTATCAATTTCTTCATGAGCTTTTCTAGAGAGCTCATCACTGTAGCATTTAGGTGCATTACAAACATTATTTAATCTTCCCAACATCCCTGTGAGATAAGGCACTGGTATTATCACCATTTTACTCATGGTAAACCGAGGCACAGAGATTAAATAAAATGTTTTCACTCATTTTGGGTGCCCAATTTGAGATGATTAGAGTGTCATTTTTCTGCATAATTGGCCTTATTTAGCATTTTATATGTTCAAAGCATAATTCCCACTAACTTCAGTTGCAGGGTTCAAGTCAGGCACCCAGAAAATGAGGAAGACATATTTATTGACAATTTGCGAAATATTTGGTTTGTGTGACTTGCCCAGCATCATATAAGAACTCTGTGGCACAGACAGGGATAGAATTCACTTTTCTGGTAACTATCCACTGGAAATCTAACCCTACCAATCCACTTATATTACGGTGATGCTGTTTGCAACACCATAGTTAAGACTGAGTTCCAATTTTCACGTACAGCATGGATTCAACTTCTTTGTTTGCTTCAAAAATAGAGTATATCCTCTCCAAATTTATAGCACTTACTCTGCGAATAGACAATAACATTCTGAGAATTTTCTAGTAACTCTGTTAATCACTTTATGAATTAAAATTAATTAAAAACTGGGTACGTTAAGAAATTTAACATCTGGGTCAGTCGTTTCTTATGATCTTAACGTGAGAATAAAGCAGACATTTCCAACTATGCAGACAATTAAAAATAATTGAAATCTTTCACATATGCTATATTTGAATAAATTAGTTTGTAATTAAACTAAGTTAGTAATAATTGTTTAATATAATTGTTATGCTTATATAGTCTATAGTCAGGCTCAGGGTCAACAGCTCAGATAATCCGCAATTGGAATCATTGTGACATCACAGGTAACTCAACCAATCACCTCTATTCCTCTACAACTAATTTGTGTACAACAATTCTATTGGTTGTAATGACAGTGGTATTAGGGAGATTGATCACATGGTATAAGAGTTCTCATTGGTAGATTAACTGGCCCAACTGTCACTGCTCTTTAAAGGTTTCATTGTATATCTGTACTTTAAATGCTCCCCAGGGCCCCGCTGCCTAGAACCTGCCACTCATTGAACCAGTACCACTAGGGGAACTGAGGCAGTAGAACCAGGGGAGCCCCTGAAGCACAGAGAAACTGGGACATAGGGAGTGGGCTCTCCCTGCCCTTCTCCTTTCACATAGCACCAGTCTCACTACTACAGTCCTTTCAATCAATGCGTTAATTGCAATTTAAGGATCAGATTCACAAGTATGCCATGATTGTCTTGCATTGGTCTCATGATGCAAAACAGTTGAAAACCCATTTAATCGGCTAGTGTACTCCGTCTGCATTGTAGTGCTTTGGTGAACCACCGAATCTACATTTAAAAGTTAAAATATAAAACAATGATTTAAGGTTGATACTTCCTATCAACAAATATTAGAAATATGGCACAGTTGCATTCTCTTTGTTTTGTTTTGTTTTTCTTTTGTTTGTGTTGTTTATTGCTTGTGTATTACATTTAATTTTTTTAAAAAACTAAAGAAATTCCCAGACACAAATTATGTGAAAATGGAATCAATTTGAGAGTACATTTCAGTAAATCTTGCAAAGATTTGGCCTCCCTTCAGTTGCTCATCATATCCAAAAGTGGTGTTGCATGATCTTTGACTGTGTCAGTAGGACGGACAAAAACACCCCAGCATACTGCACTCTCAAACTTTCCTTTGATGTACAAAGGTGTGCGCACCTTGACCCTACTTGGTGTTGACTATTGCACTGCCCCAGAAATACATGGATTTTTAGGATTCAACCAAATCTGGGAACTTTGCTTCATGGTGCTTGGCATGACACCATCACCTGTGGTCTCTGGCTAACACAACAGCCCCTCATAAACTATGAGTGTATGTGAACAGAATGTTGTATGGCAGGGATCGGCAACCTTTGGCATGTAGCCCACCAAGGTAAGCCCCCTGGCGGGCTGGCCCAGTTTCTTTAACTGCCGCGTCCGCAAGTTCAGTCAATCGCAGCTCCCACAGGCCGCGGTTCGCTGCTCCAGGCCAATGGGGGATGTGGGAAGCAGCGCGGGCTGAGGGATGTGCTTGCCGTCGCTTCCCTCAGCCCCCATTGGCCTGGAGCGGTGAACCGTGGCCTTTGGGAGCTGCAATCGGCCGAACCTGCGGATATAGCAGGTAAACCATCCTGGCCCGCCATGGGCCTTACCCATGCGTGCCACGTGCCAAAGGTTGCCGATCCATGCTGTATGGTATACTGTATTTTCTTGAAAAATAGTATTACAATGAAATAATCCAAAACTCGCTCAGAAACATACCTGTAACACCCACTGTCACTCACATACAGCGCTTCCATTACATCTTCTATCAGATGAAAAGATGTTGCATTTTTTTAAAAAGCGTTTTATAATCTATTTTGTTCATCAATCCACAAAATGGCCAAAAAGCCATCCCACAATCTACCATATATTCACTGATTTAAAGTGCCTATATATTGCAATTAAAACATTACTGTTTATTTTAGTCAAACAGATGTTATGCATGATTCCCTCTTCAGCCTCAACAAATCACAATGCCACAAGGAAGTGCACTGAAATATCAACATGTTTCTTTGAGAAGACAATATATTTATCTGAATGTGAACTCAGCAGATTTCAGGCTCAAAAATCCACACACGTGTCTTAATTACACAAACTATTTTAATGAAACTTTAAGAGGGAAATTTAAAATGACACGAAAGAGAAAGATCAAAGCAATAATAATACACTACTGCTACTGAAACTACTCCCCATTGTGTGTGTGTACCATATTTGTTCAATAGAAATGGACAAACCCAGAGACATATTTTTGATGCCCACAAAGTTCAACAAACTAAGGGTATGTCTTCACTTGCATAGTTAATCCAGATGATAAGCACCAGGGTCAGCCTTGCCCAGGTGTGAGCATCCCCACAGCAAAGCTCTACCCATGTTATTGTGTCCTCATTGTTTCTCCCCTTGCCTACATGTGTCTGGGGCATATCCCATAGTTCTTTGTACTCAGACAGTTTCAGATTCTTGCTCAGATAATTGTGCCAATTGTGGGAGAACTTTGGGGAGAATTGTAGGAAGGCACTGTAAGACTTTCAGTTTGTAAGTGATTTTGACCACATGCTCTCTGCAAAGTGGGTGGGTTCAGCCTGACAATGTGGAATCCATACTCTAAACTACACCACTGTAATAAGCTAGTGTAGGCTTAAAGTACTTCCAGGTTTTTCTGTGTAGATGGTAGGGGGGCTTAGGTTAAAACCTGGGTGAAAGCTAAGGTTAACTGTGAAATGAAGACATACCTTAAATCCCAACCCCAGATTCCTTTCTCTCTTGGGTTGGAATGTAGTGGTATCTTTGACTGATGGAATGGTGACACAGGGTGGGTGGAGGTAATATCTTTTATTGGACCAATTTCTGTTGGTGAAAGAGACACACTTCTGAGTTTACACAGGGCTCTTCTTCAGGCCTAGGAAATGTGCTCAGAGTGATGGAATGGTGTGACATTGATGTCATGACACAATGCTGGGAATCTACATCTTCTGACCTTCAACTTGAAAACTTTAACTTTGGTTCTTGTAACGGGCTTAACGGTTTCAGGGTTCAGGCTAGCCGAGACTGAATACTAAAAAGGCACACCTGGATTGGATCAGAGGATACATTATAAAATCAGCAAGAACATGCAGGGTGTAGTTGGCAGGAAAATAAAGCTGGAGCTCCCAGACAGAAAGAGCTGAGACTGGTGGCTTCAGGTGGAGCAGACTGGCCCAGAGGAAGAGCTATGTGTGTGGAAGAAGAACTAGGGATGAGTATGAACATCTGTGTTATGGTTATGGACTTTATTTTGGGGATTCTTTGAGGATTGTTTGAATCTTTTACTGTTATTAAACTGATCCAGTAGGGTGTGTGTGTGTGTGGAGGGGGGTGCTGTCAGACACAAGAGAGACTGTGGAGTTCTTAAGGGGCCTCCAAGAGATACCTGTGGCCATGAGGGGTGCTCAGTCAGTGGCCACGCCGCTACAGTGCTGCAAGCTAGAATGCAGTCATTTTAGATAGAATTAGATGGGATTTCCCCAGAATGCTTCAAGCAGCCTTAAGGCACAGGATACAATGACATACAGTATTTGAAAGGGACAATGTGAACGATAACTTTGACTCCTGTGTCTTATGCAGTCAAAATCTCAAGTTTAATATTTCTTTGTACCAAACCAACCAAACAGAAATCAATAAAAATAAATCCATATGCATTACAAAATGGTTGTTTTCCATCTATGTATTTAGATGCAAACTTTTAAAGAAAACTACTTGTAGAAGCATTTCAGAGCTATCATTTTCTCCTACAGGCCCCTTTTTATATGAAGACAAATTCCTAACACCTTTCAACACTGTGCATGGGCAAGCATCAGAACACTCCCATTATTGCTACTTGTCAGGTTTCTCTATTATTCTCTTGGCAGCATCCTATGCATTAATTTCCTACTGCATCCAAATAAAGAAATTCAGATCAGTATATCTAGGACACATATTTTCTCACATAGAATAATCAAGATAAAAAATCAGAGAATGGTAATCAATTATTTTAAGTACCAGTTTCCTTGAGTACTGTATGTTTTATCCGAAGAAATGCATCAAACTAAGATTTGCATTATTCTGCTTTTATTAGTGTATTTATAGCCTTTACAATCTGTTTGCCCATCTTTTTCAATACTGTATGCCCAGTGAAATTGTTGTTTATAGGCTAAAATCCTGAGTGAAGAATTTGCTGGATTAATTTACTTCCTTTTCTGCTTGTGGAACATGCAGAAGCAGTTTCTGTTAATTTTATTATCTGGTTTCACATGTTGCCTGATCCAAAACCCATTGAAGTTAATGGAAGTATTTCCACTGGCTTTGATGGACTTTGGCTTTTTTCCTTGGATGGATATCTCTTCTGTTTTTTTAATCTATAGAGACTGATCACACATGTTCTAAATTCAAGCTCTATTGCTTTAGGCCTGCAAACAAGTATAGTCACGCTTAATTTCACTCCTGTGAAGAGTCACATGTTAAACTTAATACCACTACTCGTAGGTGGGTGAATGTCTGCAGGCCCTGGTCTTAGACTGTGGGCCTTACTGAACAGGGGTACACTCCAGCTTCATTATAATATTGAATATTCATTCTTTGCTCTCTTACAATCCACTTGCCATCAGTAAAACCCTCTTCAATTCCTCATAATACATTGCAATGCATCATTAGATAAATGCCTTTTTAATAAAGAGAATCCAGGTGTACTGGTAAAATACTATGATTGAATACCTTTAATCTCTCAGCTTCATTAGGCAGTGACTGTCTGTCATGGTCTTTTCTTATTTATTCTGCTTGAGTTGCCAACCCTTTCCTGTGGCTATTAATGATGACAGATCATGTATTACTTTATGAGAACACAAATACATTTCCATCTCTGTCTTATGCATTTTCCCAACCCCACAGATTGTCAATTTAGAAAGCTGCTTGCACTCGAGAAAAAAAAAATCCTCTTGCTTCAAGCTTAAACACGCTGTACAACTTCACCCTTAATTATGGATTAGTTTAGCATTCCCTTGTCATATGTCAACAATGTTTCCTTTGGAAAATACAGTGTTTCTTATTCTGACTCCCTTTTTAAAATGAAAGTTTTCTTTAATAGAGTTAAGTTGCCTCCTAGATAAAGATGAACTAAGGTTTCACCCTTTTGTTCAAAACAAGGCAAGGCACGTTTGACTACTCTGCTGCAGTTCAAAATGTGAAGGTCAGAATAAAAAAGTCTCACACAGAGGAAGATTAATGAAGGGCAAATTATCTGTAGTGACGCATTCCTATTCAAAGCAAAGCCAACCTTCACCACAATGACCACAATGTTATTCATTAATCACTATGGATACAGTGTCAGTGGTGAGTGGTGAATTTGACATGCTACGAAGACAATTTCAGTTTGCAAGGAAATTTTATATTTTCCCTTCAAAGAGGATAATCCTAGTTTATGATATAAGAAACACAAACCATCTTCTTTCCTTCAAATCAGGGGAATTACTGCTCTACAAACTCAAATTGTTGGTAAGGTACCCCCCAATAATGCTGATTGACTTGGGAAGTGTTTTTTCCACTGGCAAATGAAATTGGCATCCTAGTTTTTAATGTTTAACAATAATAGATGCAAATAACTAACTAATCATATTGAAATATCCTCGGAACAGTTTTGTATGGAGACTTTTGCTGAAACTAGAAAGTTCCTAAATGTAAATGACTTCTCATTCTCTGAATTTTAGGGATCAGAATAATTATTAATTCCGGTAAAAATGATGGTATGTTAAAGTAGCATCATCAGTTATGCATGAACAGATACTAATAAAATGGATAGATACTCATGTAAAATTATACAACCATATGGACAACAAGATATGGTGAAGCCACTTGCACCATAACTTGGCTTTTATTTTTGCAGTAGCAACAGCCCATACCTTATTTCTACTGTGTTTAGGATTTAACTTTGGGGGTTCTGAATGATGTGTACTGCTCATCACAAGCCTAAATAACATAGTGATAGGCATATTAGAAATACATAGAGCTAGAGATAATTCAGTGATTTATATGCTGTAGTCTTAAAATTTAAAAGGTGTCAAATTTTGAAAGGATGCATTTTGAATCAGAAAGTGCTACTGACCTCAATCTTAAAAACTGTTCATTTAATGTCAAAATATAAAATTGTTATATCGTAAACACAAATAAGCTCTGCATGGTTACCAAAGGTTACATATGCCCTAAACCAATGTCTGACAGCTCTGCAATGCTAAGAAGCACATAGAATAATAGTAACGCCTAGCTCTTACATACAGCTTTTCCTCAGCAGATCGCAACGTGCTTTAAAAAGTGGGTAAGGATCATTATCCCCATTTTACACATGGGTAGTGGTGGTGCAAACAAGTCACAGAGAGGTGAAGCGACATGGCTGAGATCACCCAGCAGGCCAGCGACAGAAATAGAAACTAGGTTTCCTGAGTCACAGTCCAGTGCTCTATCCACTAGGCAACACTACTTACCGTCGCAGGAAAAATGTTTAAGGCTTGCATTTTAATTCAGTAGCAGGGGGCATCAAACTACCTCTTTCAGGCTGTTTCGGATGCTTGTGTCTAATAGGCTCACACCTGCAAATGAATGTTCCAGCTCCTGCCTCTGCAAGACACCTCTCACCTCAGGACCTTTATAGAGAACTCCTACCTGAATATTCCCCAATGACCTCTTGGGGTCCCTGAGGTTTTAGTATCCCTGAGGCTTGGTTAGGATGACGAGATGCCCCGTTTTTTAACGGGACAGTCCTGTATTTAAGCCCTTCTGCAGGTGTCCCAAGTTTTTCTTAAAAGTGGGCAAATTGTCCCATATTTACTGTCTCCCCCGCCCCATCAGTACTGGCAGGTCCTGCTGCTGGCCCGATACCTGCTCGCCAGCCTACTGCCCCCCAACGAGTGGGATGTCCACTGGCCAACTATGGAGGTGGATGTGCAAGGCTGGTGGTGGGGCAAAGATGCAGTGGCCGCTCCCCTTCCTGGTCCATCAGCACAGCCATGCTGCATGCCGGCTCTTGGCCAGCAGGGCCTCACCCCTCCCCCCCCATCCCGTTTCCAGCTGGCACAGGCTGTGAGCTGCGGCAGTTGGTGAGTGCGGGCAGGCGCCAGGTGGTGGTCGATTATGTGTCGTTTCTGCTGCCCACCCATCAGCCCTTTATGTGCTTCCCTCTCGCTATGCTCTCACTGCTTTGCCCCTTCACTCCCCCCCGCCCCAGTCCCGCTGCTCCTCCATATCCCCCTTGACGGGGCGCGTCCTGCTCCCAGCGCTGTGCGGAGAACAGGCCCCTGGTCAGAGCACTGAACTCACCTGCAGCCTGGCTGGCAGGATCCTTCCTTCCCCCACTGCCTCTGCCTGGGTTGGTGCCCTGGGAAAGCCCAAGACCCTCTGGCCTGGGGTGCTGGCCAGGAGGAGCCTCTCTGCTCTGCATATGCCAAAGCCCCACACAGAGCTGGCATGGGGAAGCCTCTCCGCCGCTCAGCTAAGCTCCTGAGTGGCGGGCGGGGAGGGGAGTGATTTCCAGCCTGTTTACGTCCCAAACCTGCAGGCTCCTTAGCATGCCCCTGGGCAGGGGTTTATTTCCACCCTCTTCACCTGCCCACCCTCCTCCAGGCGGCTGCGATATGGCCTTTTGACACTGTGGGGGCAGGAAGGAGCAAGCTGCTTCCAGTCACAGGGTAGCAGTGCAGGGAGGAGGGAAGAGATGAGCTCTACAAAGACACAGGCCAGGTCATCCCTCCTCTCCCCTGCAGCTGGAAGCAACTCCCAACTCTTCCCTTCCTCACAATGCCAAAAGACTGCTGCTGGCCACATTCTGGTGTGAACCTGGTAGAAATCTAGGGGGTGGGGGTATGTGACACTGCATGCCCCCCATCCACATGATGCCTCAGGAAGATGCAGTGCCAGGTACCAGGAGAGGTGCGTCTGTCCCCACGCAGGTATGGAAGGTGGAGAACGCCAAGCAGGGAGGGTTGATTCGGTCGGTCACACACACACACATACCCCCATGTGAGAGAGGTGTACAAGAGTGTGTGTGTGTCACCCCTCCCCGTATGTGTGTGGGGGTAAGGGTGTGTGTCTTACCCCTCTCCATGTAAACCCTAACGCCTTAAAGATAAGAAGGTAAATAAAAAGAATCCAACTATGCAGTATTTTATTTAAAAAGGGTCTCAGTCAACTTGATGTTAATTTGAACGTTTGTATGATGGATTGCCGTTGAACTCGCTTGAATACGAGTAATTTTACCAGGGAAATATGGTCACCCTAAGCTTGGTGGAAAATCAGCTGCAGGGGAAAGTGAAGTTTTCACCTTCTCAAGCCCTTTGGGGGAATTAGGCTGTGTCCTGCCTCCTCCCTCCCCCTTTCAAAGACCATTAGGACTCGAGATGGATAGTGGTGACCCCCACCAAGGACAAAAGATGGGAAGTGACTGGCTAGTGTACCCCTCCTCAAAGACTGAGGAAGTTTTGGGAGGGGAGCAATCACTGTTACTCCACTAAAAATGGCAAAAGTTATGCAGAGGGCTTCAGGACTCTTTTGGTGGGAGACAGCCAAGTCACCACGTAGTAAGGAAGGGGCTATTAAGCAGTGAATCAAATTTCTCTACTGTGGGAGAATGTCCTCTGAGGTATGAAAAATCTACAGAACCTCTAATCTAGGCTCTATTAAAATGTGCTCAAGGGTTTGTGGGAACATTTAACACAAGTGTACTTCACAGTAATTTTATTACACTTCCTTGCATATAAATGTGACCAGCACCATCCTCTGACAAGTTCCACACTGACCTAAAGGGAAAAGTCGTGGTGTCCTGAGTATCAGCACTGGGTTTGGCACTGTATTTCACTATTAATTAATGAAGCTCAGCAGCACACCTCTCTGTCCTCCTTACCAAGCTAATTACGTGTTTTTACTGACAGCACCTGATGTAATCATAGCTCCCTGCATTGCTGAAAATAGCCACCATCTCACCATGCAGGAGACAATTGAGAACCTTAACAAACTCACTAATTGACATGTATGCAGAGATTTAATTCCTGGACTGGTAAAGAAGAATTAATTAGAAATGTTCTCCCAATATTACAAATCAATGAAATCCAAATCCACAATGCTTTTACATTGGAAAGAACCAAGTTTAGGAACAAAACTGTACATAACATAATTAAAATTTGACATCTTTGAACTTTATGTATCTTCCATTGAATTGCTAATGAAGATAATACATGTTACTCTCTTTGTTTATCTATGATGAGAATCTTGTAAGAAACTAAATAATGAACAGGAATCTTGATCACCATTCTTTTCAGCAAACATATCTTCTATAGTGTCTACATGTGTGCTAAATCATCTTTTGAGTTATTCTCCCCCATGAAAGTACAAGATTTCACAAAACATGACCATATGCAATTTCAGTAGTGAAGAACATGATTTCATTTTTCTGGAATACTCATCCATTTATCAGAGGGGTAGCCATGTTAGTCTGGATCTGTAGAAGCGACAAAGGGTCCTGTGGCACCTTATAGACTAACAGAAGTATTGGAGCATAAGCTTTCGTGGGTGAATACCACGAATACCATGAAAGCTTATGCTCCAATACCTCTGTTAGTCTATAAGGTACCACAGGACCCTTTGTCATCCATTTATGGCAGTCAATATAATTTTAACAAAATGATGGAGGTTTTTCAGTGTTAAGGCTGTTTTCTCTATTAAAATACATCATGGATTTAAACTTTTTTTTTCATTAAATAAACAAGATCAGTTTCTATTGTGCAGAAACAACTGGAAGCTTGGAAACTGACCTATTTGCTTCTTGTCATATGGCAAACTTAATTTACATGGAAAGAATACATATATATTAAAGCAAAAATTACATTCCATGCCTTACTACTAATAAAGACCTAGTGAAAAGGGCATATATTGTTTTGCAAGGCTACCTTTTCATTTACTGAGCTTTCACAACAGTATTTGATCAATTTGATTTGCAGCCATACTACACAACATAAGAGAATGCTTAGAAACCCAAGGCTCCTGAGTCACCTGGGCAACATTTTCAACAGCAATAGGGAAAAACATACATATATTTCAAAAAACAAAAACAAAGAAGCAGTCTTAAAAGTATTACTAACAAGAGAAATAACTGATGCCTGACTTAAGATGCATGGTTACCTAATGATGTGCAAATATGAATGTTGTAGCATCTCATTAGATTACAAAGCTCCATTTGTAGTATGATTTAGAATATAAAATGCTACAACTAAGATAAATTTTCTTGCCTGTTGATCTGATCTCATTGCACCCCTTTTTTGAATAACCATTCACTGACTCACCCATTCATTGCACTGCACACTAACTTCAACATTCTTATTCTTGCCATCAAGGCCCTACATCATAACACCCCCCGACTGAAACTCAGACTTGGTTTTTCATTCCATGTTCCCCACCTTCTCTGCTCCATTACTGAAACTAGCCTTAATAACTCTTTCATTTTCTGCTTTCTCAAACATCTTTATCCTCCCACCCCCACCCCATGCTGCCTTTAAGCTTTGAATATCCTCCCCAAACCCATTCATCAGCTACTTCTCTGGTCTCTTAAATCTTTCAAAAAACCTCAATTCTACTGTATCATGTATGAGATTGTGAGGGGAAGAAAGGTATCAAAGCAAACAAACCATTGTTTATCAGAGCAATCAAGTTGTATCCAGGCCTTATTATACAGACATTGATGTTATTCTCATCTTTCCTCACTATCCTTTTTTTCTATGTTTTACCTTAAAACTTTTGTTAGGGCTGATTGAAAATATTTCATCAAGCCTCTTTTTTAATGGAAAAGTGGGGTTTTGAAAACAAAAGTGTATGTGGAAAGTGCTTTCCTCAAATTATGTTGGTATCTTATTGAAAAACCTGAAAACTGAACATTTTTGCCTGTAAATATTTTGTGAGTTTTGGCTGGAATGTATGTTTTGTTTTCAGCTGCCATTGTCTGGCAACTTTCAGATTTTGATTTTTTTCCCAATGACTAGTCAATATTTTCCACTGAAAAAGGCAGTGGAAAGATTCCAATAGAGTTTAAAGGGAGTTGGTCTATTTCCCTATTTTACTTAGCTCTGAATGTAAGGCAAAGCTATTCTTCCCTGTTGGCAAATATCACCAGACAATACATCTTTATACACAACTATACAAAACCTGTAGTCACCAAGGCAATGAAATGTGAGCTTCTGCATCGAAATATCCAAGTGAAATTTCAGGATACTTCCATCTAGCAGGCAAATGAATATATGGTGAGCATACATAAGATGTTTAAATGCAAACTTGTCATAGAGAGACAGGTGCATTTGCACAACTAGAACTTTCAGATTTTGAACAAAGGAGCTTAGTCAGATCTGGTCCCCAAATATATGACTGTGGCAGATTTAAGGGGAAAAGAGTTAGAAAGCAGATATATACAACTGACTTTTTAATCCTAATAAAATGGAGTTTACCAGCTGATATGAATTAGGTTTGACAGTACTCTGTTGTCCTCATATTATCTTTCTCTGCATGGAACTGCCCTCTCAGCCAACACTTCAGAACATGACAGAGGACCAAGACTTCCACTCCATTACAGAACATCCAGATGTGATCACTGTGACTGACAATTTCCTGCACTATCCTGAATGAACTTTATTCAATTAAGTTAAACCTTATTGAATTAGTTTTAACACCTTTGGAGTTAATGTATTAAAATACAGTTGTGTACATGTTTATTGTAGAATTCTATGTCTTTCCATGGGAAGTATGTGTATATAGTTTATTTTTTACATAAAGTAGGGCTGAAATTCTGTCAGGAAAATCAGTCATTCAGGATATGGACTGACCTCATCAGAATGTCCTAGCTTAGTGCATGTAATTAACATCTCAGAAACAATGTTCCTAATTTGTTTCATTAATTCTAACTGTGATAAAGAGCAGTGAGGCCTTTAAGTCCTGGCACTCTAATTTCAGGGACACTTTGGTCATTGATATAGAATTCCTGCTGCTGGAGATAGATAATATTCTCCAGAGAAAACAGTCAGTCTCTCTTAATTGAAATTACCTTCTAGAAGAAAAGTGCCATAGATTAGGTTGGAGGAGGGCTAAGGTCTGCACTGAACATTAGTATATCTGACATTCACTTTTTTGCAAAAGAGATATATTGCTCTCCTATAATGCCAATAAGCAAGGTACATGTTTCCACTGAAATATTGTTTCATATTTAAATTACAAGTGCACCCACTGTCCCAACTAGAGTCATTGTGCATCGGCGGAAGTAGGCGGCAAGAAATGGAGGAGAGGGCACACTTTCCTTGAACCTGATTTAATGCAATATCCAGTAGAGCATTTTCAGATTTTACACACCAATATTTGAAGAACATTTGTTGCCATGAAAACAATCAGCTCCCTCCTCTCACTCCCCACAGAATGTGTCCCCGTCCCCAGTTCAGATTTTCAAATTAGGAGAAAGGATAAAGAGTAGGAGAGATCAATAGCAGTAACTGCTGTTGATGAAGTTTTAAATCCCAAATCTCTTTGGCGGGTCTGTTTTTTCCTTCTGGAGACAGAGAGAGGAAAAAATGATTCTGTTCAATTTAGAACTAGGAAGTTAAGACCCAGTCCTGCAAGATACTAAGATGCAGAACATCCTAATTCTCACAGAAACAGATGCAATTTCAGACAACCCAACACCTGCCAAGAGGAACAAGACACATTGCCATTTTCTTGTCCCTTTGGACCCAACTATGCATTCTTCCTTCCCTTCAAACTCAAGTGTTTTCAAGTCTACTGTTAGGCTTTGTCTGCACAAGCACTTTTGTCAGCAAAACTTTTGTTGGTCAAGGGTGTGAAAAAAACGCCTCCCTAACCGACATAAGTTTCACTGACAAAAGCAAGGGTGTGCACAGTGCTATGTCAGTGGGAGACGCTCTCCCATGACATAGCTACTGACGCTCGTTGGACATGGTTTAATTATCCGGCATAGAATGACTACACAGGTACAGCTGTGCTGCTGTAAGGTCTGTAGAGTAGACATAGCCATAGGCGCCAACTTCCGGTGGCTCCGGTGGGGGCTGACGCCCGGCGTCAGGGGCAGGGTCCCGCTCCGACACCGGGCCCCGCCCCCGATGCCAGGTGACATTGCGGGGCCCCGCCCCCGACGCCGACGCAACGTCGCCCAGCGTCGGGGGCGGGCCCCCGCAACGTCTCCCGGTGCTGAGGTGAGCTTGCTGCGGGTCCCGAAGCTGGCGGGGAGCTGGGCGCGCGCCCCGGGGATGGCGGGGAGCTGCCGGTGGGTGCTCTGCACCCACCAATTTTTCCCCGTGGGTGCTTCAGCCCTGGAGCACCCACGGAGTCGGCGCTTATGGACATAGCCTAAGTCAGGTGACTTGGATCACTTTCCCGTGTCTGAATTGGCTTTTCTGCATGTAGGGCTTTCAATTATAGACAAAAGTTGTTTTTACGTTTTCTTTATTAGTTTTTCACAGGACTGCTCTACTTTTAAAATTAGGTCAGCAAAGCTATGGTACTTGGGGGTGTGTGTGTGAAAAATACACATCTCTGGACACTGTAGCTATGCCAACTTAACCCTTGGTGTAGATGCAGCTAGATCTACCCTACTACCAGGGAGAAAAATCTCTTTGTCGCTGTAGACGCACCTGAGCCACAGGGTTACGCCAGCATAGCTACGGTGCCATAGCTGTGCTTATACAAAGGTTAGGCATTTTGTTCAGAAAATCCAGGGGTGCTTTGTGATTCTTTAGTAGACAACATTTTCTCTCTTCTCTTGTTTCTGTCACTCGTTCTGCTCTCTTCCCACTTCCTCTTTTGCCTCTAATCACCTTATCCTCAACAGGAATATCAAATGCTATTAATCATAGAGTCCCATCGAAATTACAAAACCTACCATACTGGGGGCACACAATTTCGAGCAGTAATTGTTCCAACATAGTTAAAACATGGTCTGATTCTCTGTGCTGTTTTTAAGTGAACGCTACCCAGGCAATATCCAATAAAGTTTTTACTGTTTGGGGCATTTCTATTACATACTTGGTCTCATCTAGCTATATATTTTAGGCTCCTGAAAAAAGGGCTCATCACCCATCTCAATCAGGCATGATGCTACCTTCAATAAAGAAGAAAGCAAAGCATTCACAGAATACAGAACTTCCTTCTCCCAATGAGGAGACACTGAGTCACCCAGAACCCCTACATTGCAGAGTTGCATTGCAGTGTAAAAGGTGCATGTGGTAGGTGTAGAGGTTATGGCTTTAGACCAATGATAGATTAATTGAGGAGATGCTCAAGCCTGTTCATGAACAAGGAGGACTTAGCCTCGGTTAGCTTCTGGATAATTACAACTCTGGTTAGATGGCATTAAACGTCTTCTTAAAAACTAACAAAAAACTTCATCTCCGCTTGAAAACCTTTTTCTTGTTAATTATGTCTGCCACTTCTGCAATAAATGTATATGTGACAAAAACCATAGCAGAGTGAGTTAAGGATGATTCTGAATTCCCCCACTTTTTAAAAGCTTAACTTTATCTGCACCATTTGTAAGTACCACTTTATTGATTTTGCATAATCATCTTCTAATGATCGATGCCCTCTCATGAAATTAGTGACAGAATTAAGCCTTAGTATGCTGTATTTTGAAAATATGAAAGAAATTCTTTCCAGGCAAGAATCAAGACAAATGTTACAGTGGTATGATTTTTAACAAGTATGACTGCATTTCCTTGGAATATTTCTTCCTCGTGACTGCAGCATTTTGTGCCTTGTGAGAGCTCCACTTGACTTACTTAGAAGTTATAAAGCTGCTGTCCAGCTGAGAACACACACTGAGTAATTTAATGAGGATGCAACTCAGCAAGAGCACTAGAAAATTTCAATGGTGTTCTGAAGATACAATATTTTACTTTAGACAATCAGTATTTAGAGCATAATAAACACTTCAAATGCCCAAATGCAAGTCCTACTACTCGCAAATGGAAGAACTGTTTGCTACTTTGTTTTTATAAATGAAACCTCAGACAGGACCAGCTCTAAAGTGAAATGCGGAGGGGGATAAGAGCTTGAATTAATGTAATCTCTCCACCCCACACCATGCTTCTGCCTGACAGTATAACTCAGCCTATTCCCAAACCACCCCAACTTCATTTTCCATCTGGATGGGAGAAAGCATTTGGCACAGAAACACTCACTTCGGAAGGTGAGCAGAACTCTATTGCGATGTACAGGGAGATTTTGGCAAACCAGTAAAATTCCTGAACCCACTATTGCTTATTGCTAAAAGCAGCCATGTCAGCAGGCTGTAAATTGGCCATGCAGCAGCCTCAGCTTAACCAAGGCAGGAGGGGAAGGGGTTTTGGGTGCCACATAAAGGACAGCTTGACCCTGCATCCTTCCTGATAAGAATTGTGTTGAAATTGATGATAAACGCATTTTAGAAGCTTGTCTATTTACCCTCGGGAATGTGTCTGTCAGGGCCTCAGGGTGTGCAAACTCTGAAAAAAACCACACCTGGGTTAATTGATGACCAGAAGGAAACCGCTTTCTTGACTTTTGAAACTGCTTGCTTAACATGTTTTCTTTAAGTGACATTGTATTACTAATGTATAAATTAGGGGGGAAAGTTTGAGTTAAATGGACTCTTTGGGAGGGTTTCTCCAGGGACTCTCCCTTTGGACGCATCTTGTGGTTCCCAGCGGCAGAAGGAAGATTTGGCCACTGGAAGACTGTCGCTGTGCCACTGAAGAGCCACACTCAGCTTCTGTAATTTTTGAGGATTGGGGGTGTTTTACTAACGTGTTGCGGATGTGTGCAAGTGCTTGAGACTAAGTAAAGTTTAGCTTTAAGTGAAAGCACTCCTGTGTTGCTCTGTTTGTGCCAGACATCTATCGGTCAGACGGCTGTGACTCCCTTGATTTATGTCCTGACACCACCTCGCACAGAGTAAAAGTTACTAGGAGTTTTGGGTTGAAAGAACCCTGGGTAACAGCGAGTAAGACTGAAACAGCTACTTACAGCAACTTCTAGTGCTTCCTAAATACCTTGATCAGGGCACTACTTTCCGTACAGAGTAATTTCAAATCTTGCTTTGTTCCCAGTCCCCTTTGGATTTCTCTTATTGTCAGTTTACACAATAAAGTGGAAAAATTATCTGATCATTCTGAAGGGCTCAGTCATCTCCCCATTAACCTCTGTATTTCAATCACTATCGTCTTCTTCCCTGGTTGTGCCTTTTCCTGCCCCCACTCACACTCAGGCTGCCCAAAGTGGTGTTGCTGATTTGCCATATGGGAGCCACAATGGACAACTGCCTCGGTGGTCCAGTTTGGAAGTAGGATGCCTTTTTTAAGGTTCCTTTTGAATAAAATGTTCCATTACCATTGTTTTAAGCTTGCTGCTCTGATAGGAATACCATAAAACTCTCTTCCTTTCTGCAGGCCTGGAAATAGGAAGATTTACAGTAACAGAAACTTTTGCCCATGATGGTGATTGGAGCAGGACTGAGGTAGTTTTAAGAAAGGAGGAGGCAGCTGGTTTCTATTTCTCAGCAACAACAATTACCTAGTGATCAGAAGGAAATACTTCAGGGAAGGAAAGCTCTCTCGTTCCTCTTCTAAATGTTATTTTATTTTTGCAAAGAGAAAAAGAATCCAGAAAGATCTCACTTCTTTCCCATTCAAGCTCTCTTTGGCATGGAGCAGAGTAAACTAGTGGCAGCTCACTTCTCTCCTCCCTACCCCCTGCCCAGGAAAGGTGGAGGAACTCAGTCATAGGGCAGACCTAGGCCAACAGTCAAATAGAAAAAGGAGAGACCTGAAGCAATCCACTATCCAAAGCATCGAAAAACAATACATGAGCACATTAGCCAGAGGTTTATATTGAAGTGATCAGCAGTTAAATAGTTAATGTTAACTTCCAGATTGTCCTCCCATTCATCGGACATTTCACACCTTGCTATGGAATGTTTGTTTCAGGATAGCTGTCTGCAGACTCAGGAATACAACACTGCTTTAGTTCTCATTTGTAAGGTCTTCTTTGAAACCATGAGGGCTAGAGAATGTTACTTGAAATAAAGGATTGAACTGAGCAGAAGCTAATGGAAGGAAAACATTTGGGGAGGTTTTAAACCCCGTAAGCCTCAGTGCAGGTCCTCTCCTGAACACAAACACTGGTTTTGTTTTCTTTAACATGTGATGTCAAACCCAGCTCTACAAAAAACATGATAGACAGTGGTTTGCAGTGTTGTTGTAGCCATGGTGGTCCCAAGATATTAGAGATACAAGATGGGTGAGGTAATACCTTGTCTGTATGATAGACAATGTGAATTAGAAACTGAATATTGTTTAACAATATGAAATGCACATGTCATGAACCATAGAACCTTCCAAATAAATGACTCTGGCAAGGAATGTCCTTACAGTTCTTGGACAGTTTTAACAGGTGAGAATTTAATTTGTTTTTTTCTTGGCTGGCTTAATGATGTGAGATACATAAAATCTGTTATTGACCTTTTACTGGACAACATAAGGCTCCCATTTTCCGGCCTGCCCTTCGATACCTGAATCAGAGCTCAAACATACAAGTATATGCCCATAAATATTTAATTATTCCTGGCAGAAAAGAAATGTCAATTTTCAATTAAAATACTTACAGCTAATAAAAGATATCATGGTATATAGAGAGATTACAACCAGGCACAAGACATCAAAAGATATACAAGTAGTCTTATGCTTCACAAACTAAACTCAGAGCATTGTAGATTTTAAACAAAAGTCACATTCAGTTTATTCCCATTTCCATCCCTTTGCTGCACTCAGTGCCCATGTTACATAGAATGACTGGACTTCCAGGATGACATTATATAAATCCAATTGGTCCCATTTCACTTCTGCAAGCACTTCCATTGGAATGCATGAATTGACCCTTTGTGCCACAGTTGGAAAGATGGATGAAGCAGGGGATGTTTTCTGATTAGAACCACATACAAGATCATATCTTATTAGCAGCAAGTCTTTCCCCCAGATTCCTCCCACCAATCTAATAGTTCTCACTACCATGGTGATAAGCACAGTATACACATTTAGAGAAATAAAATAGATTAGGTGGATTAGAGAGTCAGATTTCCTTGGGGTCAGATCAATGTTTATTTTCATATCCACTGCTCCCTGGCGCTAATAAAAATTATCACATTCCCAGAAAGGAGGAGAAAGGCTTCTTCTACAGCATTAGTTTAGTGTAGAATGTCCACAAGGCTGAGTGCATGATCTTATTTAATAAAGCTGTGCAAAATATTGAATCTTGGACTCATATGAATTGAGCACTAAACCCATCATAAACAAAGCATGGGTTTGAGATAATTGCATTTGTAGGGAGAAGCAGCTGCTTGGTGGAGCTGGTAAAATGTTGTGAAGAGGGGGAAGGTTAAGGGGTTGGGAGTTGGGATAGGTTGAGCTTTTGCCCCAAAGTCAGCCTTCCTCCTCTTTGCTCCTAATAACTGCCTTTCTCCACCAAAAAGTTCTTCCTATGCCCCTGAGTTTTTTCACTACTCAGTTGCCATGGAGGCAGCAGTGTTCCCCTTTCCGCCCCCATACACCTCCATATACGTAGGCTTGGAAGGATTCGGTGATTTTTTAATTCATTTCATTTTTTGGTAAATGTCGGTAAACATCAATTTCAGCACATGCACCAATGAAAAAATATGTCCATATATAATAATCTAAATTTACAGATAGTCAAAGTAAGAAACATCCTGCTTGAGTACTTATTAGTTTGATTTAAGGATGTTTACTTTGCATATTTTGCTATGTGAGGTTGGAAATTTCCGTAGTAACGGTTATAGAGCTTTAACTTTGCATCTCATCATCTACTTTCATTAAATAATTGTCTGATCCCCCATCCCATTGTCTGACCCTAGCTTTACTTCCCACAACTGTGACAATTTAAATTGATAAAAATAAAAAATAAAAGCTTAAAATAGACATAGATATAATTTGTCAAAATGGTATATAAAAAGTCTGCCAAGCCTATATATATTGTGACAGGGTCAGCCATATGGCTACAGGAGAGTGATAGAAGGCAGATATATTTGCCCCAGATTAAGCAGGTCCCTTTTCCCTGGGTAGGGTAACAGGGGCAGTTCCAGAGCAATCAGAAACTTTCTGGAACCAATTAAGACAGGCAGGGTAATTAGGGCACCTGGTTTAAAATGGATCTCATTTTAGTCAGTGAGGGGCGCACAAGGTGAGAGTGAGAGGGCGTGCGCCGTCACATAAGTGTTACACGAAATGCTGTAGAACAGGGATCGGCAAAGTTTGGCCTGCGGCCCACCAGTGTAAGCCCCCTGGTGGGCCGGGCCAGTTTGTTTACCTGCTACATCTGCAGGTTTGGCCGACTGCGGCTCCCACTGGTTCGCCACTGCAGGCCAATGGGGACTGCGGGAAGTGGCACAGGCCGAGGGATGTGCTGGGCACCGATTCCCGCAGCCCCCATTGGCCTGCAGCGGCGAACTGCAGCCAGTGGGAACCGCGATTGGCCAAACCTGTGGATGCGGGAGGTAAACAAACTGGGCCGGCCTGCCAGGGGGCTTACCCTGGAGGGCCGCAGGCCAAATGTCACCGATCCCTGCTGTAGACAGCTGTGATCCACAGGGCCCTGGGCTGGAACCCAGAGTAGAGGGCAGGCCGGGGCTCCCCCATCCCTCTCCCCCCATTGGATACAAGAAGAGTTGACCTGGACTGTGGGTCCCACCAGAGGGGAAGGTCCCTGGCCTGTCCCCCGGCCCACTAGGTGGATCGGCAGCGACTGCAGGGATTGTGCTCCTTCCTTTTTCCAATGCTGGCCAGTGATGAGGTTAGCTGAGTGAATGGAAGGTTTGAGACACAAAAGTCGCCAAACTGAGGGCAGCCGTGAATCTCTGAGGCGAGCAAATCCATCAATAAGCGCAGGACCCACCAAAGCAGAGGAGGAACTTTGTCGCAGTATATACATGCAAGAAATCTATATTTTAAAAAGTGATTTAGGTTTCAAACCCAGGCACACAAATGTTAGGAAATGACAGAGTTAAGGTTGCCTATTTATTAATTCATGGTCTCATATTTTTTTCTACAGGATTCCTGGCTCAGTTGGTTGATATTACTTTATATTCTCATCATTCAGCGTATGGCCCTATACCTTAATTACTGTATGCCATATACCATCTTAACTCTGCGTAAGCAAAAATCTCACTTTTATACAGTGTCACCAGTTGACTAGTGAGGACCATTGACAATACAGGACTAAACCAAATTACATGGATGTTATTAGGCAAGAGTACATAAATATATATTCTGTTTCCCATTCTATGCTTCTTTTTCTGACATTCTCACCTAACATGTGAATCTCAGTCAACCTTTTGAATGCATGATGTTTGAGTACGTTCAAAACTAAATTTGATCCATCCCTAATTTTATCAAGGATTTTCATGTTATGATCCTATAAGGTCAGAATGAATCCACTGAACTCAGCCGGGTTCAATCACTGTATCGTATACACAGTCTAAAAGACACTTGTTTTACTTTGGTTCCTTAAAAATGAAAGTGAAAGCCTAAAAATGCATTTAAATGAATATCAATTGTATTTTAATGCACCAAAGCCAGGAAATTCAGAAGCAAAATGTCCTATTCATCTTTACTCATTCTGTTATACAGTTCACTGTGTGAGGATTTTTATGTTTCACATATGCTACATTACCAAGACAGAAGAGAGAAAATAAAGGACAGAACTGGCCATCTCACACCACACTGGGACAGCATGGGTTTTCTATCTGTCCCTTAGATCAATAAGTATGAAGGCCCAAGTTGTAAAGGGGCCCTGGACTTTGCCTTTGGGCTTGCTAAAACTTGGACTTAGGAGGTACATGCACAAAAGCTTGGGCATGTATATTTGCACCAACATATGTAGAAGCAAGGTTGTTGTTATTTTAAATGTTGGTACCAAAAGTCACCAGATGCATTAAAAAAAAAAAAAAGAAACAACAGAGTTAAATTTACCTCTGAATTGTGATTGATTTGTTCAGGATAATAACTGATAATAGGCTCTTGGATTTACATCTTAGCCCTGGTAGCATCTTCAGCACCACCCCACCTGCCACCTATAGCTGACCTTCATATTGCACACAGTTTTAGAGAGGTAAGGCGCTCCTAGAACACCAGCACCACATGCCCACTGTGTCTAACTGGAAATCTGGCCCTGCCCCACCCCATTGTTAAGTTAACAAAGTTGCACTGACACATAAGTCCATACCTGTGCCTGTCTTTCACCTGTGTGTCCTGATCAATACTTGAGGGTAAAGCTGCTGTCCATAAAAGTATAATATAAATAGGTTATGTTTGAAGGAATTCTTTTACTCGCTAAGTGTCACTTTTGGAAGTAGTGAACATTACTGACCATGTATATCTTCATTAAATCGAAAAAAAGACCATGGAAACAGGAGCACTGTATATTTGACTATGGTGTCTATTTTAGACCACACAATTCATTACAAAAAAAGCTGCAAAGGAATTTAACAAAATATAAACCACTGCTGCAGTTCAAATCAGGAAAATTTAACATATAACTGCAGCAATTTCTTCACCAATTAGAGGCTGGCACAATCTCTGTTAATTAAAAAATGAGACGTATGGCTGGTTCAATGATAGTTTCATGAAGTGTTTGAAGGTTTATGCTAAAAAGGAAAAAAAGTAATATCTCTGCAATAGTGACTCAGTAAATAGCCCTGAAGGGCTACTGTGAGCAGTGGTGTCTACCAAAGATGTAAACACAAGAATCAATCTGCAAAATCATCCTTGCAGAGGTGTTTGAGGGGAGTTAATATTCAAGGAATTTCTGTTCATGAGTTTGCAGTGTCCTAATGGCTATAAACAGAGGATTCAGTCCAGTCTCTTCTGAAACATATTGTTCATGTACCTCTCATTTTTGTAATAATACAATGAAGTGGAATGCTAAGAGACACTAAAATGATGTAACAATGCAGCTTTCATCTCTGGACAGCTATTGGTTTTGCATAACTGTTCTATAACAGTCAGAACCAAGTAACACTATTTTATTTATTTGTATTCCAGTGGCACCCAGGATCCCCAGTCATGGATCTTTGCCCCATTGGGCTAGGCACTGTACAAACAGAACAACGAGATTGCAAGCTCTTTGGGGCAGGGACAATCTGCTACCCTTTTTTGGGGGAAAAGTCCGTTCTGTATCAGGAATAACAGTGCTATACCTCACTCCCATCCCTCAAAAAATTCAGCTTTGTTTTTTGCAAGTCTTTGTGTGCAGTGCATCAGGATATGCGAGTGTGAGCAGAAGCAATGTTGGGCACAAATAACATGACACGTGAAAGGTAATCTTCTATATTGCAACAAATCACTGGTTTAGGGACGAGCCAAGCACATAACCCCACTAAGTCCTGGTATATCACATCATCCGAATATAGCAGAGATGCTGAGGCAGTATCTTCCTGGTAGGCCTGGGCCTTGCCATTAGCTGAGCAAGCTAGAGCTGCTGAGCCAGTAACATCACAGAGTCTTTAGATTTGCCATCACCTAGCAAGCCAGAAATGATGAACAAGTAACTAAGACCTGTGCCTTGAAGTTTACATTAGGTAGCAAGTTAGAATTTCTGGTCCTCAGCCAGATCTAGCCTTTGTTAACATCCCTGAAAGCCCAGCAACTTATTGAGAAGCTTTGCTCTTCTTTCTCCCAGACTCATTTTCATTTCTACTAAATGTTAGAGCGCTCTGAATGGTGGGTAGAAAAACAAAGATGACAAAGCCAGTTCTCCCACACCTCCCTCATCCCAATCCCCCACCATACCCAAAAAGAGCTCGCTTGATGCCTTTAGGGTTTCATATCTAACATTAAAATGTTACCTCTGTGAGACACAGACTTTTTTTTTTCTTTTTTTTAAATTCTATTGTAAGACATCTAGCCTAATGTGGGGCTCCTGCCATTAAATATTCCTAATACTTTGCATCTGATTGTCACCTATTATATGTTCCACAGTGGTAGCAAGAAGGACATGTCTTCACACTTAAAACTGACCAGTTCCAGCTCCTGTTAGGGTGAGGCTAGGATGCAGAGGTATAAAAGAAAGTCAACTGTATGTTACTGTTGTCAAAATTATTTTAAACAGCAGGAAGAAAGCACAACAATCATAAAGGTTCAAAAAGCAAAGACTATTAAAATATAAATGAATTAGAAGTCACACACACAAAAAAGCAAGAGAACTTGGAAGGCTCATGCCCTTCCTTAAGGGTATGTCCTCACTGCAGAGTTACCCAGGCAATCTGCGTCCAAGTCTGAGCACCCAGACTAGCCTAGCTTGGGTGCAAGCAGCTACATTGCAAATCCCTACCCGAGTTACTGAGTCCTTGCTGGTGTGTCACTAGGACTTCTGTGAGCATTTCCCATGCTTCTTTGCACTGCAGTATGCTGAGCTGCTTTAGGATTCTCTTCCAGTGAATTGTGGAAGAACTTGTCTGTCCTGCTGGGCACACGAGGGAAATTCTGGGAAGACATTCAACTATCAGCACTTGAGTGAACTGCAAAGTGGGGAGGTTACTACCCTGAATGAAAGCAGCACCTGGACTTTAGCCTGTAGCTCCAGCCAGACCAGCCAGCGTAGGTGTAAAACCCTGCTAAAATCAGGTGAGCAGGTTTAGTGTGTGAACAGGAAGGTTGAACGCACCAATAAACTTGGGTGAGATGGTTGTATGTGTGGACAGGAGGGAAGTTTGGGGGGACTCAAATAAGAGCCTGGGTTAATTAAATCTGAAGCAAAGTCTTATCCTCAGAGACAATACATTATCAGGAGGTAGGAATGTTTACCCACAAGGAGATATGAGAAATCATAGCTATTTTACTATCTGCAGCTGGTGATGGTGGGGAAATAGTAACCCTATCAATTATTGATACTACACAGTGCACTTAGTCTTTCATATTGCAGAAGAGACTCAGACAACTAATACATTGCAGAAGTAAAAATCTTATGTCCCATGCTACAAAGAGGCTATTGCCTATATTCTTGCTAGGTATTGTAAGACACTCAAAAGCTACCATTCATCTATTGATTTCTGGTGTATGAACTCAGATTCACCCTGTGAGGTCTTTTTTACAAGCAATTTTAGATAAGTCTTATTATATACCAGTGTAATTAAATGTACCCTAAATCAGGGCTCTAATGCAGGGGAATGGGAAAGAAAAAAGCATCTGTTATATTACCACAAACCCATAAAGTACATTCTTGGCAGGTTGATCATTGAGGACAATTTTCTGTCAGAGATTTGTAAATCATTAGCCAATTTGGCTGCTCAGTTATTAAGTTCAATGAATCTGTAATGCTTTGAGTACACCTGTCAGCAAAGTTTGCTCAGAGTGGCTTTTGGTCTTTAAAGGATTCTTTTAGCCAATATTTTTACCAGCTGACCTTTCATTTTACTGCCTGTAAGGTTTTATTTGGCTGTTCTTTTTGTTATTTGCCTAATTTTTAACTACATAATTATAATGGTATTAAAAGAAGGATTTTGACGTATTTTCTGTTTGCTGCTGGACTCTACTGACATAAACTTGAATTTAATCATCTTGGCCGGATTCTGGTCTCACTGACAGCATAAACTTCAGTTACAGATTATGAGTGGCAGTTACTCACACAAGGGTTCCTCTGACGTCAGTGGGACATGGAACTAATTGTGTGAATAAGTGCTCACCAGTATGAGTAAGAGGATGACAATCTGACCCATATCAGAATGTGGTCTCACTTAAATCAATGGGGACTATTCAAGGAGTATAATACTACTCAGTGGGCTTGATCCTCTGAAAGTGTACATTTGCATAGTTCCATTACCTTCAATGGAGCTATGCCAGTTTGCACTATCTGAGGATTTAGCCCAGTAGATATAAGGGTGGCAGAAGGGTTTATCTGACCTTTTAACACTTTAAATTTCCTTCCAAATCTTGCTTGGTTCCTGTGCGAGTCCCAGATTGGGAAAAAGTGTACAGTATATACTTTAAATTGTCTTTCATGTCTACAAAGAATGAAAGGATCGCACTATTGAAATGGGGCTGGCTACAAAGGGTTATGCCATACACCCATTCTCACATCTGCCTGTAGAACAGCAGCAATAAGGAGCTGATAAAAATTAGGAGCACAATCATTTTCTCCCAGTAGGAGGACTGCTGTGCAGTAGATACAAGGAGTTTCACACTTGAAGGAGTTAAAGCATGCAGACTGGTGTTTGCAGAGAGTGCTGATTGATTTAATTGGGTTTGGGTTGTTTTGCTTTTGTTTACCTGTTGATGACCTTCTGAGATGGGGTTGTTCTTGGAGACTTATGACTCCTCTTGACCTAAAGGGGAGTTTCTGCCCTGCAAAGTGAAGTCCATTGCGTGATATCCTGTAACAAAGACTCTACTATCCTGAGGGACAGGTGGCATTTAAGGGTCAAGTTACCAGTTGCTATGCGCGCACACACAAACACACACACACAAACACACACACACACACGGCAGGATGTACTTAGTAGGCACACTAGTGATGAGAAGAGAAATTTTAGACAAAAGCACTGAGACCCTTCTCCTATGAAAAGTGCCTAGAAATCTTCAGTGTCCACATAGAGCAAGACTTCCATTTTTAAGATTTCCTCTGAAAATCCCCGTGCACAGCAAGAGCCTGAGACAACCCTGCTGAAATTCAAATGCGGAGAGTCAAGACATCTGATATTTAGACTTACTTAGACAATCCCCCAAATAAATAACCGTGTAAAGAAAATGGCAACATTTTCTGAATCTGACCAAAAGAAACAGGCTTTCATTTTGCAATTGTTTGCGATAAGGGCTGGGATTTTAAAAGCTATGATAAAATGATAGAAAAGACATACAGTTCCATAAACCTGGCAGGCAGTTTTGCTCTTGGTAAATATCCTATCAGCTTTTCGGGAGCTCACGGCTATTTCAGAGCAGTGCTGGTGTCATAAACCTGCGAACAAGCCAAAATGGGTAGAGTCTGTGTCTGTGTGCACTGGGTTTTTTTTGCCATAGAGAAATAAGCTAATTACTATGAGCCACTTTTCTGACCCACTCATAAAATATGTTTGCATTTAATTGACAAGGAAAAATACAGGAAATAATTAATCAGGAAGCAAACATATTGTCAGTCTGGCAACGAAAATCAGGACAGGAGGTGAGGAAGTGCAGGCAGACCTAGGGAGTACCAGGGCGGTTTCTAGACCCTGTTTAATGGTGATCTAAACTCTCTGCTGTGTTTTTTCGCTGAAGTAAAGTAAGCATTATATAGATGCATATACTACACTCAAACTACAGGACCTATCTAAAGAGATCTACCATACAAATCTCTCTCTGTTCCTTGGACCTCTGGATATGTCAGAGGAGCAGGTAAGGGTGTGTCTGGGATAGCAAAGTACAGTTCGTTCTCAACAGAAGACTATCCTCTCCTCTCACAACACCATATGGCCTCCACTGGCATGCTCTCACCACCCATACTGAACAGAGTGCCCTCAGCACCACCTCCAGAAATGGTCCCTGGAGTAAAGAGCTGCCCATTGGAGCCAGGAGAAAAGCAGGCCTTTACAACACTAGGAATATTATGAGGTCAGCAGCACAGACAGCTTTCAGTCAGCACACCTGTGCTAAATGCAGGGGGAAAATTGCCTACGGGGTAGGTGGGGAAAAGGAGAAACTTCTACCCTCCCCCTCTTTCTTCTCCTCTCTGTGTTTGTCCCTGCCCTGCTACATATTTCTTCATCTTTCTGTCTCTCCAATCCTCCCTTTCCCTTACTGCCTGAAAATAAGGTGTGGGTAGGGTATGGAGGGGAATTTACCTTAGTTACAATATTATTAGGGTTGTTTGAATTGTTTGCTGTGTGTGTCCATATACTTAATAGAGTCACCAAGATATGAAGCTAAGAAAACTTTACAATTGTGCAACCTTAGTTTTGCAAAGTTAATCCTCCCTCCCATCCTTCCTTCCACCACTTGGCTCCCACATCCCAAATAATTGTGGTTTGGTTTTTTTTGCTTTCACTTTGTTAGGTGTTCGACTGTAATCTCTTCAAAGCAGTGATAGTGTTTCTCTTTATAATGTGCCTGTGAAGCACCAAGTACACTTTTGAGCACTGTATATAAATCATAGCGTCCTGTCCTGCTATAAACAGATGAAGCTACATTTCCAGGTGCTATTAGCAATAAAATGTCATCCTCCAGGGATCCCACAGCTATCTACTTCATTGCAGCAGAGATTCTGAAAGAGTTTGAGATTTTAAAGTAGTGCTCTGAATGTCTTGTTTAACTCACAGGCTCTGATCAACTAAATTTTTCTTTAGCCCTTTAAAACACCAATTAAAATCACTACCCCTTTCCTTTAATGTTAGCCTGAGTTCTGGTTGAATGAAGCCCTAAATTTTTAAGGAAAGCAAAGTTATGTAATACAAAATGGACTCTATGCAAACCTAAGCAAGATAACAAAGGCTGCCAGAATGTTATTAAAACTCACATCATGGATAAACACCACAGCTATGATATTGAGTGAAAAGCTTTCATATTATTGTTTCATTTTTTAATTTCTTAGCTGAGATCGGACTGATTTCCTACTGTAAATTGCTTTGCTGGAGCAAAAATTAACTGCTTTTCAGTCAAACAAGCTTACATTCCTACCTGAAGATTTGCTTTCAAAGGGGTTTTATTACTATTATTATGATTTTGATTTTGAGTTGAAATGTCCTATTGAGCATATAGTGGATTTTAATTATGCAGTGCTATGAAAATGTGAAAATAAATGCATTGTAAATAATCATTTAGTTTTGATGTGCTTTGCCACTATTTGAGAGTTTATATCTATATGTCAGATAACAGGTTTGGGAGCAGCATCCTGATAATAGACCTTTCTATGGTCTTCTGATTACATTTTGGTTTGAACATGCTTATGGAAATCTAGTAATAATGAGTATTGACAAATGACCAGAAAAGTATTCAGCATTATTGGAACATCCCTGCATAACATCATCATCAGCCCAGGAATGTATTTGATCTAAGTATCTAAGTAGGGCCTCACTCTTGCAACTGCACTGGCAAAGAACCCTGTAGAAGTCAATGGTGTTCCCCATTGGAGCACTATGTCCTTTCCAACATAGGAAAGGATACAATTAAGGTTGTTGTCTTTTGCTCATTACACAGTGACAAGAATGTAAAGAATCCTGATGGGTACATCAACATCCCCAGATAACTGGTTTTCCCGCTATATTACAAACATGCCAGGTCTGTGTGTGTGTGTGTTTATATTACTGCTCTGACTGGTTTCTGGCAGCTTCTAAAACATAGAACATGGTGAGCACCACTGTAGGTCTCACAACTTTTTAAAGGGATACTATCCTATTCCTATGCACTATAAAGGCAGATAAACATTTTTAAACTATTTAACTTACCAGTTTGGAGCTACTAGTTACAGGATATTTTGTACCCTGAAAAATGTCATATTTTGATTGTTTTGTTTTAAATCTTTTTCTTTTCTTTTCTTTGTGGGATTCTGTTGTTTTTAAAGCAGCATAAAACCCCTTTATATAAGGTAGATAAGGGAATCCCTTAAAAGGGTTCACTTCAATCCCCACTGAAATTAAATACAACCGTTGATTTCACAAGGTATAGCAAGGCTGTGTATTGGGGGATTCCAAATTGACTTTTTGGTTTTGACTTTAGTGGGTACAGAATTGGGAGAGAGTTTAGGAGAGGAAGTGGAGAAGCATACTGTCTGCAGATAAAACTATGGGTGGGATTGGTTAAGAGAGAATACTCTTAGTTTAACTACAATTTAGACAGGATATCCAGATTATTAACACTCTTACAAATGTGCTATGGGATGTTTAGTGACTAGGAGAAGGAATTCAGTCTTACATCTTATCCCCAACTTTCCCATCTACTGTGCCCTTAGCAAGAGTATTCTGTACAAAGACTAGAACTGGTAATTGGTACCTTTCTCTTTGTTACTATTGCTGGTCTACCAGTGCAATTCTAATTCCCCAGGCAGGACAGTCAGAAAGTGACAAACTGTGATGTAGTAATACTGCTTGATCCCTGCCCTGATCTGAAGCCCACTAAAGTCAATGGAAAGATTCACATTGATGTTATCAGGCTTTGGATAAGTCCCCAAAAGAATAAAGTGCTCCCTAAAAAGAAGTAGCATACTCCCGCAAGTAAGATTGAGTCCTGATTTAGTATCAATAGGGATGACTGGTTCTGAACCCCCTTCAGCACAGCTTGGGGAAAGTTCAATTCCAGCTCCAAGTCTCATAGCTCAAGCTTTATAAACGTCCAGAACATTAGTAAGTAAATTCATTTACTTATGTCTGAATATTGGTGACATCATAACAGAATTTTCAGAAGCCTCCATGATCCATCACTAACTTTGAGCACTCACCAGAGGACCTTCCAGTGATCTGCCACACTCCATACATCCATCTCTTTGCAAGTTGTCTGTTACTATGATGACCCTCCATCATTCCCTCCATAAATTTTTTCTCCAGGTTATTTCTATCCATAGGCCCAATGTGAGTGTAATACATAACTTTGTGGCTGTTGATTTCCAACACCAGGATTCGCTTCTCTCCACCAATATTTCTAATGTAAGCAGAGTCAGGATGAGCTCTACCCTGACATCTGGTGGTGAGTTGTGGAAAGGGATGTCAGGGATGTCAGGGGCTAATCTTGTTTGCATGGACACACCCACCCTGCAAAGCATGATGGACCACTTGCCCAAATGGTCACTTTGACTGCTGTGGGAGCCCCAGTCTCTCTGTTATTGGGGCAGGAAGAATAAAGTGTTGTTACCCTGATTATGGGAATCAAGGACAGTGGGCTTTTGTTATGATGAAGGGCCTCACCATTAGCTGAGCAGCACTTGCTAGGTGAGGGACATGGATTCCAAAACCCAGTGAATTGAGAGAGGTTGGGGACAGGTATTTATATCTGGTGACATCATAACAGAATTTTCAGAAGCCTCCATGATCCATCACTAACTTTGAGCACTCACCAGAGGACCTTCCAGTGATCTGCCACACTCCATACATCCATCTCTTTGCAAGTTGTCTGTTACTATGATGACCCTCCATCATTCCCTCCATAAATTTTTTCTCCAGGTTATTTCTATCCATAGGCCCAATGTGAGTGTAATACATAACTTTGTGGCTGTTGATTTCCAACACCAGGATTCGCTTCTCTCCACCAATATTTCTAATGTAAGCAGAGTCAGGATGAGCTCTACCCTGACATCTGGTGGTGAGTTGTGGAAAGGGATGTCAGGGATGTCAGGGGCTAATCTTGTTTGCATGGACACACCCACCCTGCAAAGCATGATGGACCACTTGCCCAAATGGTCACTTTGACTGCTGTGGGAGCCCCAGTCTCTCTGTTATTGGGGCAGGAAGAATAAAGTGTTGTTACCCTGATTATGGGAATCAAGGACAGTGGGCTTTTGTTATGATGAAGGGCCTCACCATTAGCTGAGCAGCACTTGCTAGGTGAGGGACATGGATTCCAAAACCCAGTGAATTGAGAGAGGTTGGGGACAGGTATTTATATCTGGTGACATGGGCCTCTTCTGAGGGTCCTAAATGTCAATTGCACTTCCTTCTCTCTCTCCACTGTGGAATATCAGAGCTAATTTTGAGTTCCTTAGGAGTCTAATCACAGGCTGCTGAGTTGGAATTACTCTGGACTAAGTGTGCAAATGAGCACACAGGCTCCCCTAACTACAAGCTGCAATCACTAAAAAGCTGAAGTTGTTAAAAGCTGAAATCACTGAGCACTGTGTTAAGTAGTGGGGGAGCCAGAAGATCTATTGCTGAGCGGCTGGTGGAGCGGAGCTGCTGACAGAGCGGAGCAGTTGGCGGGACAGCCGGAGCGACTTGCGGGCCGGCTGACGGCGCGGAGCTGCTGGCGGAGCGGAACAGTTGGCGGGACAGCTGGAGCGGCTTGAGAGACGGCTGAGCGGAGTGACTCGTGGGATGGCAGAGCAAAGCAGAGCCGAGCCGAGCGAGGCCCCACGAAGGGACGGGGCCGTCAGCTTCGAGCCACGTAAGGTGCCCCTTACCTCTCCCCTCCCCAATTTTACCCAGACTGGAGCGGGTGTAACACTCTGCAGATGAACTTTTGAACTCTGGGTCTGGACTTTTGGGTTGTTGGACTTTTGGGACTTTGGGTGATTTTGGGGGTTGCTGGACTCAAGAACCAAAGGGAAAGGACATGGCCAATTTGCTGGGGTGGGTCGTTGTTCACAGTTTGGTTTACAAATCCTAGATGTGGTATTTCCCCAGCAAAATGCCGCATCGTTTCTCTCTGTTATTAAAAGGTTTTTCTACACTCAGACTCTGTGCTTGCGAGAGGGGAAGTATTGCCTCTTAGAGGCGCCCGGGGGGGTGATATATATTTGTCCCAGGTCACTGGGTGGGGGCTCGAGCCGGTTTTGCATTGTGTTATTGGAATGGAACCCCTAGATACGGAACCCGGCCCTTGTTGCTGCCGACTCTGACTGGCAGAAGGGTTACATTTTTGGGGGCTCGTCCGGGATCCCTGGGTCAGTACCCCTCGCAAGCACCTGCTGAGTGATCCGCTACATTGGGAAGTAATTGTGTTTATATTTTGAGGAAATTACTGTTTGCGTAATGGCTACTATGTCAGGTTTGTTGGGCCCCGGCTCAGCAACCTCTAGGTCAGGGGCTGCAGCCTCGGCCGATGATTGGGCAAAAGCACTGGGGCAAACATTGGAAAAGGTTGTGCTGTCCTATGCTATGTCAAACTCTTGTCGTAAATTAAGGTCATTTGCTGGGGGGGAGGAGTTTGAACCCTGGTTAGAGCATACCACTGAAATGCTGCAGGAGTGGGCCGTACCCGATGCAGAAAAGCGAAGATGTCTAATAGAGAGCCTTGCCGGCCCAGCATTAGATGTGATTCGCACTCTGAAGCTCATTGACCCTGGGGTCAGTGTGAGGGACTGCCTAGAGGCTCTTGATCACACATTTGGGAGCGTAGAGGGCCCTGAAGACAGCTACTGCAAGTTCCTTAATTCCCGACAGCAAAAGGGCGAGAAGGCGTCAGCCTATATACAGAGGCTGGAGAGACTGCTTCAAAAAGCTGTCATGAGGGGAGCAGTGACTGCTGAGCAGATGGATCAGACCAGACTGGCTCAAATTGTAAGAGGAACTCAGTATCTGAACCCGATTCTACTTCATCTGCGGCTAAGAGAACGACGGGAACATCCCCCAAGTTACTCCCAGCTGATAAAAGAGGTCAGAGAGGAGGAAGAAAGGCAGGCTTCCAGTGAGCTTTGGGAAGCCCAAACATTGGAGCCAGCCAGCACAACTCCACTGCAAACTGCCAGTGTATTGATGGTGAGCACCAGAGAAGAACTTGCTCAACAAATGCAGGTCCTGACAGAACGGATAGCTGAGCTGCAAAGCACCATTGACCGAGCTAAGGCTTCCAGGGGTAAGGAGCCTCACACTGGGGCAATGGAGAGGTCAGCATTGAAAGCCCCTGTCCCATCCAGACGAAGGGGGAAAGGGCAAATTTTCTGCTACCGATGCGGTCAGGAGGGGCACAGTGCTGCTAGGTGCCGTAATGAAGAAAATCCCTCCTTAGTGTATGGAAAGCTGAGGATCAGTTGGGAGAGATCCGGTAGCTGCCAGAGGGTCCAGGGACGTGGACCACCCAGGCCTGCAGGGTTTGAAGATTCCCACAGAAAAGACTGTCCATCTGGGATCCCCACAGGACTGATAGGGCCTCGAGCAGAGGTCATGGTGAGGATTGAAGGGGCGGAGTGTAAAGCAGTGCTTGACACTGGATCTCAAGTGACTATTATATTTCAGTCATTCTACCAACACATGCTTAGGCACCTGCCTATACAGCCACTGACTGGCCTTGGCCTATGTGGCCTCAGCATGGATGAATACCCCTACCAAGGATATGTCATAGTGCACCTGGAATTCCCAGAGGAGGTTGCGGGGGTAAGAGAAGCAGTAGACACAGCTGCATTAATATGCCCTGACCCTAAAGGGACCTCTGATGTGTCTGCACTGATAGGGACCAACTCCAGCCTCTTCAAGGTACTCGCGGATTACTGCAGACGACGGGCCGGGGACCAATACCTGAACACCCTGATGATCCATACGCTTTGTGCTGAAGCCTATAGGAAAATTGAGAGCGCTAAAGAGACATCTGAGCTACCGATTGGAGCACTGAAGTACGCGGGCACGACCCCCTTAGTAGTGCCTGCCAGGACAGAGCAAGAAGTGCTTGTCATGAGCACCTGGCTGAAAGGCAGTAATGGGGCCTTAGCAATGGTAGAGCAGTCGGTGAAAGGAGAGCTCCCTGAAGGAGTGCTGGTCCCCAGTGGAATCATAACCTTACCTGCTAAAGCTCAGGAAAAGGTGACTATACTGATTGCCAATGAAACAAGTCGTGATGTTGTTGTGAAGCAAGGACAGAAGATAGCAGACCTCTTTGAGCCTGAGTCGATTGTAAAACCCCGGGGTGAAACTCAAGTTCCGGCTATAGACCCAGCAAAGTTTGACTTTGGAGACTCACCATTGTCTGAGGAGTGGAAAGATCGCCTGAGGAAAAAACTTTGTGAAAGACCCAAAGTGTTCTCATTGCACGAGTGGGATGTGGGATGTGCAAAAGGAGTGGAGCACAACATCAGACTACATGACTCTCGACCTTTTAGGGAGAGATCTAGGAGAATTGCCCTCTCTGAGATGGAAGATGTGCGACGTCATCTACAAGAGCTGGCTGCGAATGGCATCATTACAGAGTCCCGCAGCCCATATGCCTCACCCATTGTGGTGGTCCGTAAAAAGAACGGGAAAATCCGGATGTGTATTGACTACCGCACCCTAAACAACCGTTCTGTGGTTGACCAGTACACTATGCCTCGAGTCCAAGATGCCTTAGACTGCTTGCTGGGAAGCCAGTGGTTCTCTGTGTTGGATCTTCGGAGTGGATACTACCAAATCCCCCTGGGAGAAGACGATAAGGAGAAGACAGCCTTCATCTGCCCATTAGGGTTTTATCAGTTCGAACGCATGCCCCAGGGGATTTCGGGAGCACCTGCCACATTTCAACGTCTTATGGAGAAAGTAGTGGGAGACATGAATTTACTGCAAGTGTTAGTTTATTTGGATGACCTGATTGTGTTTGGAAGAACCTTGGAGGAGCATGAAGAAAGACTACTTAAAGTGCTCAATAGGTTGGAGGACTATGGTTTGAAGCTCTCAATAGATAAATGCCAGTTCTGCCAAACCTCAGTGAAGTATGTAGGTCACATCGTGTCCCAAGAGGGTGTGAGTACTGATCCCAGCAAAATAGAAGCACTCACTACCTGGCCACGTCCCAGTAACTACAGAGAACTCAAGACCTTTCTTGGATTTAGTGGCTATTACCGCAGATTTGTGAAGAACTATGCTACGATTGTAAAGCCTCTGAATGATCTTACCAGGGGATACCAGTCTGGAAAACCCAAATCTAAGACCAAGAACAAGGGAGGATCCCGAAAGCCTCCTGTGCAGAGACACTATGGCCCCTTCGAACCCTTTGGGCCGCGGTGGGATGAGAGGTGTGAGAGGGCATTTCAAGAAATCATTGCTTGCCTAACTCATGCTCCAGTCCTAGTCTTTGCTGACCCCAGCAAACCGTTTATCCTGCATACTGATGCCAGTTTGGAGGGTCTGGGAGCAGTACTGTACCAGGAAGTGGAAGGCAAACGTAAACCTGTAGCCTTTGCCAGTCGAGGACTGTCTGACAGTGAAACTCGCTATCCCATCCACAAGCTGGAGTTCTTGTCCTTGAAATGGGCCATCACTGAGAAATTCCGAGACTACTTGTATGGTGCTCAGTTCCAGGTGTGGACAGACAACAACCCACTGACTTATGTGTTAACAAGTGCCAAGCTGGATGCTACAGGACAGAGATGGGTGGCCGCTTTGGCTAGCTATGACTTCAGCATTCAATACCGATCAGGGAGAAGCAACGTGGATGCAGATGCATTGTCCAGACGTCCAAAGGCACCAGAAGTCTCTGTGATACCCATGGATGGAGTGAGAGCTATTTGCAGTGTGAGTCGTCGAGAGCCAGAGGCCCATTGGAGCCTTCAGGGATGTGTTGCAGAAGCTCTGGGCCTGCCCCCTGAAAGTGTGCCTTCTGCTTCGGTGAACTACATAGCATTGGACCAATCTCCATTGCCCATGCTCAGTGCGGCTGACTGGCAAGAAGCCCAGCTGCAAGATGTTGACATTCGTGATACACTACTTGCCAAAAGGGAGGGGCGAGGCCCAGCTGCGGTTGTCCCACCTAGCCCAGAGGGTAAACTACTATTGAGAGAATGGACCAAACTAAAACTGATTCAGGGAGTGCTACACCGAGTGACCATGGACCCTTTACAAAAGCAGCGAACACAGCTAGTGCTGCCAAAAGAGTACAGAGCCCTGGCCATGAGGGCCCTGCATGATGACTTTGGACATCTAGGGATGGAGAGAACCCTGGAACTTATTCGTAGTAGATTCTATTGGCCCCGGATGGCTGAAGATGTTCGCAGGAAATGTGAGACATGCGCTCGATGTGTCCAAAGGAAAACTCTGCCCACAAGGGCTGCATATCTCAAGAATATCACCAGCACCAAACCTTTGGAGCTAGTATGCATTGACTTCTTGTCTCTAGAAGTAGACAAGAGGAATGTCGGAAACATTCTAGTAGTGACTGACCATTTTACGCGGTATGCGCAGGCATATCCCACACGTGATCAGAGGGCTATCACTGTCGCTCGAGTACTGTGGGAGAAATATTTCTCAGTTTATGGATTCCCAGCCCGGATACACTCAGATCAGGGGCGGGACTTTGAGAGTCACCTTCTGAAGGAGGTACTGAGGATAGCGGGAATTAAAAAGTCTAGGACAACACCTTATCACCCGCAAGGTGATCCTCAGCCAGAGAGGTTCAACCGAACACTATTAGATATGTTGGGGACTTTGCGACCAGAGCAGAAGGCAACCTGGAGCCAGCATGTCGCATTTCTGGTGCATGCCTACAACGCCACAAAGAACGATGCTACGGGAGTCACCCCATATCTCTTGATGTTTGGGCGAGAACCAAGATTACCCATAGACTTGTGCTTTGGTGTATCCGAGGATGGAGATAGCTACGAAACTCATCAGCAATATGTAGCCCGACTACGAGAAAAGCTGCGGGATGCTTATCACTTGGCTACATCTGCGGCTCGGAAGAACGCAGATCGCAACAAACATCGATATGATGCTAGGGTACGTTTGCAGGAGCTCCAGCCGGGGGACAGAGTCCTGCTGCGAAATTTGGGTATTGCTGGCAAACACAAGATAGCTGACAGGTGGAAAGCAATACCTTACCTGGTGATGGAGAAGCTGGGAGACCTGCCGGTCTACAAGATCAAACCGGAAGAGGGTTCAGGGCAAATAAAGACGGTGCACAGAAATCTCTTGCTCCCTGTGGGAGAGTTGGTTGGCACCCCTTATGAGATGGGCCACGACAGGGCAGCCGGGCAGAGCAGAAGTGCCAGGCCACAGCCGCCATCCAACACGGACAACGGGCCCTCTGAAGCTAACCTACCCCTATTCAGCATGTCAGAGAGTGAGGCCGAGGAGGAAGACATGACCATGGTGTATCCTGGAATGAAGACAAGATTTCAGTCTCGATCAGCTGAGCCAATAGAGAGCTCCCCCTCTTCAGCCCTAAGCCCCATGGCGGAGGTATTTAGGCCCGTTACTGGCGCCCCTGTGCCGCCGATGGTACCCCCCGTTGATGATGCACACAGGTTATTGGACAGTGAGGACATCCAGGTGGAGGGGGCCCTAGAGCCATTGGACCTTCCGCTGTCGGAACCAGAGATGCAGGGGCCTATGCCAGTAGCCGAGGGATCCTCAAAGGAAACCTCTCCATCTGTCACTCAAGCAGATGTCCCTCCTACCCCTGCAACAGAGACTCTCAATAGAAGGGACAGGGTAATAAGACCAGTAAAACGGTTAACTTATGATGCACCTGGGGTGATTAGCGAGGAGCCAATACATTTAGCGCACAGATTTGTGAAAGCTGAAGTGGGTTTTCTGAGGCCCTTTGGAGGAAACCAATGAGTTGGTATAAAGGGAGTGCGATTTGTCGGGACGACAAATTCTCGGCTGGGGGGAGGATGTAAGCAGAGTCAGGATGAGCTCTACCCTGACATCTGGTGGTGAGTTGTGGAAAGGGATGTCAGGGATGTCAGGGGCTAATCTTGTTTGCATGGACACACCCACCCTGCAAAGCATGATGGACCACTTGCCCAAATGGTCACTTTGACTGCTGTGGGAGCCCCAGTCTCTCTGTTATTGGGGCAGGAAGAATAAAGTGTTGTTACCCTGATTATGGGAATCAAGGACAGTGGGCTTTTGTTATGATGAAGGGCCTCACCATTAGCTGAGCAGCACTTGCTAGGTGAGGGACATGGATTCCAAAACCCAGTGAATTGAGAGAGGTTGGGGACAGGTATTTATATCTGGTGACATGGGCCTCTTCTGAGGGTCCTAAATGTCAATTGCACTTCCTTCTCTCTCTCCACTGTGGAATATCAGAGCTAATTTTGAGTTCCTTAGGAGTCTAATCACAGGCTGCTGAGTTGGAATTACTCTGGACTAAGTGTGCAAATGAGCACACAGGCTCCCCTAACTACAAGCTGCAATCACTAAAAAGCTGAAGTTGTTAAAAGCTGAAATCACTGAGCACTGTGTTAAGTAGTGGGGGAGCCAGAAGATCTATTGCTGAGCGGCTGGTGGAGCGGAGCTGCTGACAGAGCGGAGCAGTTGGCGGGACAGCCGGAGCGACTTGCGGGCCGGCTGACGGCGCGGAGCTGCTGGCGGAGCGGAACAGTTGGCGGGACAGCTGGAGCGGCTTGAGAGGCGGCTTGAGAGACGGCTGAGCGGAGTGACTCGTGGGATGGCAGAGCAAAGCAGAGCCGAGCCGAGCGAGGCCCCACGAAGGGACGGGGCCGTCAGCTTCGAGCCACGTAAGGTGCCCCTTACCTCTCCCCTCCCCAATTTTACCCAGACTGGAGGGGGTGTAACACTCTGCAGATGAACTTTTGAACTCTGGGTCTGGACTTTTGGGTTGTTGGACTTTTGGGACTTTGGGTGATTTTGGGGGTTGCTGGACTCAAGAACCAAAGGGAAAGGACATGGCCAATTTGCTGGGGTGGGTCGTTGTTCACAGTTTGGTTTACAAATCCTAGATGTGGTATTTCCCCAGCAAAATGCCGCATCGTTTCTCTCTGTTATTAAAAGGTTTTTCTACACTCAGACTCTGTGCTTGCGAGAGGGGAAGTATTGCCTCTTAGAGGCGCCCGGGGGGGTGATATATATTTGTCCCAGGTCACTGGGTGGGGGCTCGAGCCGGTTTTGCATTGTGTTATTGGAATGGAACCCCTAGATACGGAACCCGGCCCTTGTTGCTGCCGACTCTGACTGGCAGAAGGGTTACACTAACATAGACATTTGTCTTGTTTTCCTGAAGGGTCTTCACCTGAAACACTTTTCAAAAGCTTCAATTTTCATTTTGTCAGCAGCATTATGTTCCCACAATTCACATTCATAAATCACAATGGAAAATATTAGGCTTTTCATCAGTAGCACTTTTGTACATTTTGAGATGCCACGGTTTTTCCACACTATCTTAAGGGAAGCCATGGCTGTGTGAGCAATCCCTAATTTTCTACCAATTTCTTTGGAACAGCATCTTGGCTGGATATATATGATCCCACTTTATTCTCTTTGGGACAGAACTGGAATTACTGAATTTGTAGACCCCCTTAAACTTTAGGAAAGGGGAAAGTTTTGCTTGGGCAAATCTCTAGTTGTTACCATCAAGGTCTGATTATGCTTTTTTGGATGAACCTAATTATGAATCCTGTTTGCATATTTGTGTAAGGTTTTTCTGGTGTCATTTGATTGTTCTAACTTGCACTTACACAATCAATTCAGGGAAGGCATACTAGTTCAGAAGCAGATTGCTATTGCCTTGTGGAACCTCGCTACTCCAGACAACTACTATAGGTCCATTGCAAACCAGTTTGGGGATAGGAAAGTCCAGTGTAGTGGTCATGGTTGTGCAGGTTTTTGAGGCAACTGACACTGTGATTTACCCATGCATGGTTGGCATGAGAAAGGTTCCAGAATTAATATCTGGTTATCAGGGGCTGGGGTTTCCAAACTGTGCAGAGACCGCTGATGGCATGAATACCCCAATACTTTGTTTAACACAAGGGGCAACTGAGAATGTTAAGCAAAAAACTTGTATTAACTTTTTAAAAACTGTAATGCAAAGAGGGGTTTTAATAAAATATAAACACTCAGTAATGTTTGGAGCTTGGCTGCCAGTGGAGTCGGCACCTATGGTGGGCCGCAGGAAATAACTCCACGGGCCGCATGTGACCTGCGGGCTGCGTGTTTGAGACCCCTGCTTTAGAGCCCAAGCTGCAACATGTACAGGGCTATTTTTACACCAAAGTGTAAGCCCTGTGAGCTTAATTCTGTAGACCTGGGCTGGGAGGCTTGCTGCCATGAGCGGTGTAGACATATCCTAAGTGGGCAGCAGGCTAATGCAAAGTAGATTTTCACCTCAGCTTGCTGTGCACTAAATGTTCATATAGACAAACCCTTGGTTTAGTTATTGTAGTAAAACACAGTTTTGTGTTTGTGTCCCATTTCTTTAAACCTGTGGTTCCCAAAGAGTGATCTGTGGAGAACTTACTGATGATCTCCAGAGATCTGGCACATTTTCTTTACACTCAGATGCTTTTACAGATATCAGGGATCTGTTTTGAAGAGCCTAACAAATTCTACTAAGGGCTGCTTCTTCAGAGGAGGAGAGAACACAGAAGCTGCTGCAGGGACTGGATCTGTCAGTTCCTGGTGGGAGAGGAACATCCAGGGGAAGTGGTAAAAAAACCAGCCACTAGCATGTACAAGGGAGAAGGGAGCCAATTACCAGGGAAGCACATTCAGGAGAGCCAGGGGCAAGAGAGAGACAGAAGAGATAGTAGGAGGAACTGAAATGAACAGTTACGGGAAGCTGTGTGAAGTACTTTCTTCACAAATGACCAGACACTTAGGCCTGGTCCACACTAGGGGGAGGGAGGTCGATCTAAGATATGCAACTTCAGCTACATGAATAATGTAGCTGAAGTCGAATATCTTAGATCGATTTTTAAATTACTTACCCCCGGTCCACACGGCAGCAGGCAGGCTCCCCCGTCGACAGCGCTTCCTTCGCTCGCCGAGCTGGAGTTCCGGTGTTGATGGGGAGCACTTCTGGGATCGATTTATCGCGTCTAGATGAGACGCGATAAATCGATCCCAGAACATTGATCACTACCCGCCGAATCAGGCGGGTAGTGTAGACTAGCCCTTACAGAACTAAAGACAGCTAAAAAAAGTCACAATTATTTTCCTAGTAGTATCTCTCAATGTAACAATTCTGGTAACTGCAACAAAGATGTTTTGCAACTGCAAATGTGAGGAGAGGTGGTTCACAAGAAAATCTCCCCCATCAAATGGAGAGATGGAAACCATTATGGAAACTTTTGGGAAGCCCAGATTTGAAAATTACTGTTTGAAATAGAAAGGGACAATATCTGGAACTATTCCCGGAAAGCTTATTGAGCTTGAGATGGCTAAAACCTGATCCAATCAAACAACCCCCTGACAAACTTAAAACAAAACAAACAACTGAACATTAATCAGAACTACTCCCTTTTTGCCCCTCTCCAACTGAGAAAGAGATAAACCAAAACTTAATCTTCCGTAATGCCTAATCTCTGATAAAATGTTTTCTATTAATGTTATTTTCTCTGATGATATATCCTTTAATTCTGACATCAGCAGCTATACTATTCCTGAACAAAGCAGAGTTTTAAAAGCATGTCAAATAATGTGGTGAGGGGAGCAAAGGGGACAAAACCGAGACCTCCAAACTTGTTATTTAGGACCTGGTTAAGGCCAGAGGTTCACACTGATTTAAACAGGATTTAGATCACATCCTTGTTGCTTAAATCATATTCAAACCCTTGTTGTCTAATGTAGGTAAAAACCTGCTTCAGTAATCCACTGCACTACCTACTTCCATAATGATTTAAAAATAATAATAATACGGTAACTAGTTATAAAAGAAGTAGAGTAATTTTAAGAAAGAAGTGTTTACGTGTTATGGAAATTTTAACTGTTAACATAAAAGTCTGTTGCTTTTCAATATTTACAATATAATTGGGAATTTTGCTCAAATGTGAGCAATCTCTAGCTTAACACCTACTATAAATTCTCCTTTTCACTTCTGCCTGCCTGCTGACGGAGCTTCAAGAATTGGATACTCAAGTCTTATCAAAGTAATTGGCTACAAAACTGACTGATCAAATACTGCAATGTTGCTTAATTAAATTCAGTGAAGTACCATGAATTCACATTCAGCATTAGACTTCTGTTATTATCGTGTTCCATTTTTCAATGATTTTTAAGACACTTACAGGGAACTAGTGTTGTTAGTCGAGCTCTTCTGGGTGCATCTTACTATCAAAGAGGATGTAACTTATAATACAAAATTTCTATTTACAATCAAGTAGCTTTTTGCCAAGTGGTAATAAGAGGATTTAAACAAAATGGGTGCAAAGTGGCCCTTGAATATAATTTTATGCTAATGTGATATATATGAATTCTACAGTGAGACAAGATTAATTTTCTGCTTGGTATTATGGATTACCTCCTGCAAACTATAGATTACAAGATCCTTGAAAATAGTTTTAGCAATTTGACTTGAGACAGTACATAGAGATCACTCATATAATGTCTACACGTTGCTGTGTTATATGAGCCACTCGTTTTCTGTGTATGTCACTTGGAGCATTGCTATGTAAAGAAAGGGTTCAGTTGACTCTGGCAATGCAAGCCAGGTTGTGGAGCCCTGCTGGGAGATAAATAATAACAACATCACAAAATTTATGTATTTATTTTTCTGTTTTAACTATCTTGCAACTCAATTACCTTGGTGGGGTCAGGTGGGTTGTTGTTACTGTATATTGCTTAGTTTTGCAACTAGAGCTGATTGGAGAAGCTTTGATGAAACCATGTTCCATTGAAATATGCAGTTCGATCCAAAGTGATTTTTTCCCCCAGCTTTTCAATTTGGCCAGCAAAATGATTATTCACGCAGCTCTGCTGAGGAAACGTTTATTACTGACTTAAATTGTGAAATTCTTGCTAGCATTTGTAAACCACAGTGACCTCATCCTATCGCCCTCCACCTCCCGCATGCTTACATAGAACCTACCTGAACAAGGGCTCCAGGCTCAGGAGTGGAGTGCAGGAACATCACACCTGATACTTCTCCCTTCCTTGCTGAGCAAGTGGGAAGGGACCGGGAGCCATGACTTGATGGATGTAGGCGGGGAGTATATATTGCACCTTTGTTACACTGTAAGCAGTGTGGGCGGGACTGTCTCTTACTCTCTGTTTACACTGTACTTAGCACAAAGGTCCCCTGCCTTCAGCTGAGGCCTCTAACAACTACTACTACTAATAAATACATTAAGGGCTCCTCAGAATGGAAGAGGGGAGATCTGAAGGAAATGTTCCTGTGATCCCGGAGAGGCAGTGTCATCGTGGTGTTCCTTCAGAGGAGGCACCTTTATGCACTGCCCCACAGGCATGTCTATGCCTAAAGGCACAATCTAGCCCCATTTTATTTTGCTGAACTCCTTCTGTTGCAATGACACATCCCCTTGACTTCCATTTAAAATGCTGGGCCTATATGACTGTGATTCAGGAATCCACGTTCTATGTGAAAATGACAGATATGCAGAGACTGCAACGAGGCATATGCGATAGCAGTTGAAAAATGGAACATCAATAAGAAAATGATGATGCTGTGAGTTTCCATTTGTCTTCTCTGAAAAGCTGTCTCAGTCAAGCTCTACAGTCTCCACAATTCAGCATGTCCATCTTTTTTGGATGCATCTCCTAGGACAACAACTGTCAAGGGCCAGAGAAGCTGCTTCTGAACTTTATTAAACTAAACAGCTTTATCGGATGGTATATTATGAGGATGGCAAAGGAGATGGTGAGCAGAATTTTCATTTGAAAAAGAAGCACCAAAAAAAAAAAATCACATTTTTTAACTTCAAAGCTCTAACAAGTAGGAAAGTCTTGGCATTAATTCAAAGTACCAGAGGAAAAGTTCATGGCCCTTTGTGACGTTATTGACACTCTCAGTTGGGTCTCACTGTAACAATGCTGGTTCTGGCGGGACCCAACTGAGAGTGTCAGTAACGTCACGTCAATAACGTCACACCCTTTACAAGACAAGCATATTTCATTGCACCTAAAATTCAACCAATGTTCCAGTGGCAGCACTTTTGCAAACAAGACTGTTTAAAAATTGTTCTCAACTACACTCAATCATTCACAGCAACATTTTAATATTGTAATGAACTGGGAGGTTCAATTTTATTTTAATTGCATAGTTAATGCCGAGAACTAACCTTCACTCTTTCAGAGGCCACTTGTGTATAGAATAGTTAGATGGGAATGTTATGCTCAGGTGGGACACCTCCTTTTGCCAAACCACTGGCCCAATTTAATGAATTGACAAGATATGCTATGAGCCATCTGGTTGCTATTTTTAAAGGTCCTATAGTAGAGCATAGTTTTACAAAAATTTCTGTGGGTTAGTTGGGGCCTTCCAGTTGATCTCTTTAGACATTTTTAATCTGGAATACAATTCATTGCAGGTCTTCATGAGCAGAAAAGTCATACAACACACTGGAAGACAAGGAATAGACCTCCTTTTGATGATGCCCAACTCCTTTCCAAATTTTCCCACTCCACAAGCTCTGGGAAGAGATGCATCAAAGCCAGACTCTGGTGCTTTATTTAACAGAAAATCCTAAATTGGCTGCGATACTTGTCAGTGATTTAATTCATCGCCAATACAATCCCTAAAGCCCGCTTACCTGGTAAACTGAGGAGAACTTTGTCAGTATGGATATCTCATCTGGCCATATACATCTGGATATATAGTCTGACAAATAGAACTATGTGACATCCCAGGAACAGAGATCGTGGCAGAGTGTCTGAGCTGGGTCTCCTGAAAACTAACAAGGACTGTATGAGAAAAATCATAATGGTTGAATGATCTGGGTAGATCCGATGGCAAAAGGAGCAGAATCCCCCTTTGTTACAGTTTGTGGGATTCTGCAAGCCTGTCACATCTAATACAATCAGAGCCTGGGAGGTGCAGGTATAGACATGAAAAAAATGTGGAGCTCATCCTGTCAGAAGAACATCAGCTTCTGCAGTGATAATCAAGTCATATGACTTGACTATAAATAGTTATCCCTGGAGCATATTGATCTAGATCTCCCTCTTCTCTCCCTGGCTCTGGTAAGCAGTAACCCCTACCCCCATGACCTGCTTTCATTCAGTTAATGGGGTAAAATCTCCTTCTTGTTTCAGTTTACTTTAAGCCCTACACTGGACGTTGCTTAAATGGCTTAATTTGGCCCTTGGTACAGAAGGTTGTTATTTGAAGACAAAGATGCATGTATACATGCATATGCCAACGTGTTCTAGTAAAAGCTCATCTGAAGCTATTGGACAATATTTCTAACAAATTTCCAGTGGACTTTGTTTTTAATAGCAGTTAGAGTTTACCAAAAAGTCAGTATCTACTGTGACGGGGCAAGGCCAGATGACTATAGGAAAGTAGTGAGAAACATGTATGTTTCTATTAGGGTCCCTGGGCTGGAGCCTGGAGTAGAGGGCAGGCCTGGGCTCCCCTCTCTTCCCCCCACTCTCCCCGATTAATCACAGACACTGTGAGACAACAGAGACTGTGTGAGGGCGAGTTGCTTCTTCCCACCTCCCTTGCTGGTTGATGATGAAAATGGCTCAGTAGGCTGTGACCCTTGCCTCTAGAGAGAGAGAAAGGCTACATGGAGGGTCACAGTGAGCCTCTGAGGCTAGTGTAATCCACCTGGAAGCACAGGACCCACTGAGACAAGGTCGGAGCTTTGTCACACTACAATTACAGCAAAGTTTATGAAAATAATCTGTAAAATGCTTGGGGGGATTAAAACAGCATGTGAAGAAAAACACCTTTGGTTCAGTTGTCTTGCTCCTTTCAGAAATTGTTATTAATGTTCATGATATTGATGTGTTGACACCTGCACACATGGTAGGTGTAATGAGTTTAATAAGACTGCTGAGCTGCACACTTTTTATTATTACCCACAGCTGCAGATCCTTACCTTTTCTAAAGATCAAAAATCTTATTTTAATCTTATTTTGATTTATTACCAAGATGCCACTTGCACTATGGAAACTGGAGTTAGGGTACTATAATTCTCTGTCGAAAATGGTAGATTACTGATAACATCAGGACTGTGGAATCTCATGAAATATTAGGAGTCCCAAGGTCTCTATCACCCCAGCTTCTGATGCGACAGATGCATTGTGAAAATAATGGCAACTGGAATAGCAAAGCCAAACAATCTCGAAAGGCAGCCATCTGTCATCTGCCAATTTATACAATGTAACAACAAAAACTACCCTTCTGGAGTCACAGAGGGGAAAGGGAAACATTTATTCATATGTATGCATGTATATAGGGAGACAGATATGTAATTTTAAAGCAGACCTTACTGTCACACCGATGTAATGGGAAAATATTAAATCATCCTGCCTGGAAATTCCCAACTGGAGTTACTCTCGTCACATTTCCAAGTCTTACTGCAGTCCAAATGCACCTAAGCAGGTTAGGCACCTAACACCCATTGATTTCAATGGGAGTTAGGTGCCCAACCTGCTAAGACACTTTTGAAAATTTCCCTAGGCATCTATCTTCCATATGAGGTGCCTAAATATCTTTGAAAATCTGTCCCTAAATGCTTTGCTGGATTGGGGTGCAGAGGGTCAGCACCATAGAGGATCAAGCCCATTCTGACCATCACATGTTGCATATTAAGAACATCAGTGAAATGGTTAACAATGTTGACAATTAAATGACCATAAATAGATTTGTTTGCAGTGTTGCAGCCACAGGAGTCCTAGGATATTAGAGAGAGACAAGGTATGTGAGATAACATCCTTTATTGCAGCAACTTTCTGTTGGTGGAAGAGACAAACTTTCGAGCTACACAGAGCTTTCTTCAGATCTAGAAAAATAATCAGTGTGACACAGCTAAATACAAAGTGGGCAGATTGTTAGGCATAAAAGGTTAATACATGTTTCAAAAGACCAATAAAAGTTAAATAGACAATTCATAGCTGCAGTTATAGGACAAAGGAGAGCTAGTAGTTGACAAATTGTTGTACAAAGCGATATAACTGTCCCTGTTGGCACATGGTGTTTGGTGTCTAGCAGAGCTATGAATTTAAGTTCCCAAGAATGTCTTTGGAAGGTGTTATGCAGGTTTCCTTTGAGGAGGAGGAGAACTGAGAGACCTGCTTTGGAGTGATCACTTTGTGAAAATGTTCACCAACAGGGGATATTGTGTTTTTGTCTTTTATCATTTTTCTGTGTGAGTTCATTCAAGAGAGTAGAGATTGTCTGCTTTCACTCACCAAGTTGTTGGAGCATTTGATGCACTGGATGAGGTACACCACATGTTGTGATAGCCCTATGTAAGACTAATAAATCTTGAAAAGTGTGTTGTGGGAGGAATTGTAGCAGGGGAGATACGTCTGCAGGTTTTTTATCTATTGTTGTGGCAGGATATGGTGCTGCTTTGGCTTGGTGTGTCCTGGTCTGTGGAGAGCTTGCTTCTGACAATGAGCTTGACACGGTTGGATTGTTTGAAAGACAGAAAAAAGAGGTTTAGGAAAGATTTCTTTCAAAATGTTGTCACCATTAAGTATGGGTTGTAATTGTTTGATGATACCCCAAATGGGTTCCAGTGTGGGGTGGTAGGTAACAACTATGTGTGTGTGGTTAATGTTTTGTTTGTTCAGACACACGCCCTTATTGAAGCAGGTTATTTGTGTGGCCCATTCAATGACACCATCTACTTCTCTGGTGGAGTGTCCTTATTTGGTGAAGGCAGTTTTAAGTGTGTTAAGGTGTATATCCTGGATTTTCACTTCTGTGCACATTCTTAATGTGTCTGTGAATTTCTTCATATCCAACATAGCTTTTTGCTGAACCAGGGAGAGATCTGACATTGAAAATTCATAGTGTCTGGCCCCCAGTGCAAAGAGTAACCCTTAGGATTGCCAATTTATTAGGACATATTCCTGGAGGTTTCATCACTTGACATAATCTTTAATTAAAGATTAATTTTAATTCCTGGACACTCCAGGACAATCCTGGAGGGTTGACAACCCTAGACACAATTGTTGTTTTGAGTTTACACTTACATTGTTTATCTTACTGCTATTTATGGATAATATCATGGAATCTAAAAATACTTTTGGAGGCACCAACTGTTACAATTTTTTCTCCAATAAATTATGTTGATAGTGCTGGAAACACCAGTAGTCCATTTTTAAGGTTTAGGGAATTCCTCCCACCCGCTTCTTTTAAAAGCTAACAGGGAATTCCAACGTAAACTGGAATTGAAGTTAACACTATAATCAAAGTCGCAAAACAGTCTTATTGATTTGTTGGAGAAAACAATGGGAGGTAATAAAAGTATGCAACAACTTGTCTCTGCTATTAATGGTCCACGTAATGAAGCCAAACTGAAAATAACATTTATGACTGAAAGATTAGTCCCCAGCAGTGTGCCAGCCTATGACTTTGGATTTACATTTTCTAAAAGAAATCATGGTATCAGTGAAATCAGTGCATAATACCTTATTGCAAGAGACAAAATGTGCCTGCATAAATAAGACATTATGCTAATTCAAATGCTATAAGTTTAATTTATCCTCAGTAGTCACACTCAGATAACTTTAGAAATGCTCTGTTTCTTAAAAAAAATAATCTTTCAAAAATAGTTTAACAAAATAGCTATGATGTCTTACCATTAGGACTCCTTCTGGCTCATGCTATTTATATTACTTGCTGACACCTGCAGACGTACTGCAGCACTTGTAATGACTCTGTTTACACAGCTCAGCAGCCCTCTTAATAACCAACTCTACTCTTTTGACTTTGGAGCCTAGAAATATACTGTCTGTTTTATAAAAAATCTACCTGATATCAACTACTGGGAGCAACTGCTATTTTTACCATCAGTAACCTGCTTTTAGGGGCACGCAACTGACCTGCTATATGGCATGGCTCTGCTTTTGCAAAATCTTCAGCTATCAGCTTCTGCCTTTAATGCTCTATTTTCATTTGATTCCTTTATGTCAGAACAGGGATACGTTCAGCTGGGCTAACAGATGCCAGGTCCGTGTGCATTGTTCTTGAACTTGTGCCAAAGAAGAATCAAAGTGAAATATGCACAGGCACACTCAATCCTCTGGGGAAGCCATTCTCAGTACCTGATATGTGAGGTAGTTATTTTAAAAGTTTCAGTGTACTGGATTTCAACAAGGGGTCTTATGCTAGAAAGAAGATGCACTCCAATGTCACTGAAATAATATGAATTTTCATGTAGTTTAACTTGACCCATGTCAATTATGTGGAATTTTTTTCCTGTTTCTGAGAAGACTCAAAGGGCCTGTGGGTGGGTGTCTCGATAGTTATCAAAATGAAATGCTTGTGGTCAACATACCATACATGTGGAAATGTTTTATTTTATCTCCATCCTTTAAAAGTGTTTTCCTACCCTTTCAATCTGGATACTTTGGGCCCAATCCTTCTCCCACTGATCCATCTTGTACTATAATGTGTCTTTGTAAGTAGATCAACATCAGAGATGTTGAGGGATACAGAGAGTTTTTACACGATCATTCTTTCACCACAAGAAATTCAGTGGAAGGGTCTGTAATTTACATATCTGTTTGCACATCAAAAGAACCAGTTTTTCTGTTCCATATGTCTGTCCAGACATGGTTAGTTGAAGAACATCCATCCTCTTGCTAATTTCTAGAATGGAATCTTCTCACTCTCCTACATTATTTCATGGACAGAAGGTGGCACTCTCTGCTCCCACCCACATATAGCATCACATTGCTGCCAAATTCTTTAAAAGCTAAAACCTACTATCCTATGCAATGTGGTTTCTGTGGGCTCTACAATATTGTTTTGATAAATAGCAGTTAGTCAAAAAATAGACAAAAAAATGAAAAAAAAAAAAGTAAAAATCCTGTTCATTCCACAGGTTTTGGAAAGGGAATTAAAAAAAAATCATAACATTTTGAATCAAAAAAATGTTCACCTTAGACAATTTTCACTTTTGATTTTCCTTTTTTCATTTCTTATCTATTCTCCCCCTTTCTCCTCCATTTTACCAATGATAATGGAGAGCAGGAGATAAAAAAGGAGGAGACAATAGAGAAAAAAATGGTAAATGTAAGTCACCTCCCACAAAATATCCCAAACAAACAAGCAAAAGAAGAAGAATCCCACAAATTAGATTCAGTTTCATTGAAGAAAGGTCGTGTGGAAATTCTACTTACAAAAAAGTGCTTTTTCAAAACAAAAATTTTTCATTTGAAATGTTTTGACTATTTCTAATAAATAGAAATTTAGAAAATAAGAACAAATCTCCTACAGGTTTCACCCAGGTGGAACCAGTTTTAATTCCTTTCATACTCCTTGTTTTTTAATTAGCTCTGTACATTATTTATGTACATTCTTCATCACCTCCACCCTAACATAAAATAACTTTTCCAAATAACTGTGTGCAAGCTATTAATTTGTAAAAGTACAAATGAAATATTGTTATACTTCATTCACACTTACTTATAATATCTATGAATTAATGAACAGGTTAATAAACCAGGCTCATTCGAGCACCCTTGCTCAGTTTGAGTACTAGAGATGCTGATAAGATCCCTGGTTGGTCATTCCCACAACCTTCTTCATGTTGATCCTAGTTCATCTATTCCACCGTGTTTTTAAGGGCTCATTCCTCATCTGTGCTGAGCAGGCAGAGAGGCCAAGGTTGCTCTAAGCCACCTTGCTGATCTTCTTGAATCAATCTGGCCACCAAAACAAGTGCTGCTCCCACAGTGCTACTCCTTCTTACATCAGCTAGAACAGTACTCTGGAGACCATTCCACCAACCAGGAATCAGGGGACCACATCATACCCTAACGCCAGAAATATCCTCCATGCATAACAATGGCACTATTATTCTGTAGGTGTGGGATAGAAGGGCCAGGAGGAGGTGTTGTAAAGTGGGCTTTGCCTGGTTTACATCAGCTATGCCTTAGGGTCACTTTCCAGTGCTCTGGTACTTTAGCATTCAGGTGCTCTTGAACTTGTACCAGGCCAGCAGCAGTTTCTCTCTCTTGTCCCACTCACAATGATATGATTTTCTCCGCACCCAGTGGCTCCAGTAACGGTGATCAGTGCCAGCATTTCACAACAATGTCAGTTTTTATCTCTTTCCCCATGACAATATGTAGAGTGCATCTTTGAATGTTTGTTGCAGAATTTGCAATTTCCATTCAGAGAGTCTCATGCTTTTCATCATTCAAAACGATTGTAAAGGGCTTGTCTCCATATAGATGTTTTGTTGTTGCCAGAATCATTGGTCCATAGGCTATAGGAAAAAAGGTCACAATAGATTGTCATTAGTGTCTTACTGTTTGGTTAACAACCTTCATTAAGCAGCAAAATGGCAGTTCTGAGTGGCAATGTTTTTGAATGTAGATGAGTCCTGGCCAATGGAAAGTTGTATTTAAAAATATTTTTAAAAATCTAGAGGTCACCATGGCATCTTGTTGCTCTGTCTATAGCAGGCAAATTACTGGATGGCAAGCTTTTGCGGGCAGGGATCATCTGTTTGTTCTGTGTGTATGTACGGCTGGCACAATGGGGTCCTGGCCTTTGACTAGAGCTCCTAGGCACTACTGCAATACAAACAATAAATAATAATACACATAATTAGAGGGGCTCAAAATGTGTTGACTGAAACATTTCTCCACCAAATAAAAATAAGGTTTTCCAAGCTATTTTTTTAATAAAAAACTGTTTTCTGCATTTTTTTCCAAGTTTTCACTGACCTGAGCCCTAAAATAAAGTACACAAATTTGTATCCTGGAACAGGTCCTACAAGCCCACTTCCTTTCCGTCATAGCACTCACACAGAGAAAACCTTCAGTTCGGAATTAAAGTAGTCCTGTTCAGTCCTAATTAGGTGGTAATTGCACTCAGCAATGCACTAGCAAATCAAAGGGACTATCGTCATGCTGACAGCAAATTGAGAGATTAAAATTGATATTGGTCTGATGCAGGCAGCTTAATTTAAACAGTTAATAATGCTCTTTTTTATCTGTCTATTTTTAGGTTCTTATATGGCTCGCATTACTTTAGTATCTGAGTGCCTCAAATCACTAATGCATTTATCCTCATAACACTCCTTTAACAGACTCATGTGTACACTGCTGATTTGTCAGACAAATCCTTCAGGAATGATGGCTGTGCTGTCTTTATTTGATGGTACAAGAATCAGAGTTAGTTTGGGTTATATCAGCTCAAATTATATGGCTGAAATGAAAGCCATTCTCACTGCACTGCAAGAAATAAGAGCAGAAACAGAGGTGAATGTTGTGATGTTTGTTGACTCACAGGGAGCAATCCTTGGTTCCTTTAGGAGAAACTAGAATACTAGCATGAGTTTAATTCATAAGGAGACATAGATGATCAGAGAGAGAGGCAATTAATTAACTTTTCACTGGATTCCATCACACATTGATATATACGGGAGAGAGGTAGTTGATGATTTGGCCAAAGTTGAAAGATCGGAAACTCAAGTAGGAATGGCAATGGTCAAGGATACTGATGCACTATCAAGGAAAATATTAGCTGAAGTAAATGGTTGAAAGATAAAAGATCCTCCGATCAATATCAAAGCATCTTGGAAAATAACATCCACTATCATGAGACTGCGGACAGGGCACACTGCAGGAATGAAAATCAATAGACATAGGACCAAGAGGATTTAAGACCTGCCTGCACTTTTGAATGTAACAGAGTAAGAAAAATGATGCTCTTTGGATTTGAAATCTTGGCTCAATCCCTTGGAAAGGACCACTTAAGAGTCATCAAATTCATTCTCAAACTCTATGGCCTAGTATGATTATTGTGGGACAACAGCAACATCCCTTTAAAAATGAAGGGGTATTATTATCCCTATTTTACAGATGTTTGTAACATGAAGTTTTGCCAAAGCTAAAATGTTTCACTGAAATGTATCAATTTCAACGACATTTTTGTAGGAAGGTTTCTGAAGCCCTGGATGGACTCTGATCTCTGAGAGACAGGGGATTGAAAACATGACCTTTTTGATCCAAAAATGGAGGCTTCAAATAAGTCTGTTCTGTGGATCATTTGAAAAGGTTTTTTTGTTTGTTTGTTTTTGTTTCAAGTGGAATGGAAACAAATTTATAAACCTCAAAGTTGTCACAATACTGAATTGTGATCCTCTGCCCAGCTCTAATCATAATGCATAAGCACAAGGACACTGAGTTAAGGTGCACAGGAAATCTTAATTAGGCATTTCCTAACTTTTAAGTGTTAGATATTGTAATCTTAACAATGTTCTTTTAATGTAGACTTGTGTGTCTGCAATATCCAAGATTAAAACAAACAAATAAAAAATACAGAAATTCCATTGTGTGGCTTCATATTGACACCCACATGGGCGATCAGCAGGGTTGGTACCTTTAAGGCCACTGCACAGATCTCTGCCACTTGAGCTAATGGAGTAACTGATAGTAGTAGTAGTTTGTCATCCTCTATGTGGACCAGCACTTCAGGGGAATGAGACACTTTGCCAGTGGATTTTACAGATAATTGCTGACAGTAAAGGAAAGGTGAGACTCTGCACTTGTCTGCCCAAAGAATTATTTTGTGGGAAGCTAGGGTTTGAATCTACCCCGCACTAGCCTGCCATGGAGAAACTGTCCATGACAATGATGCTGACATGCATTAACAGTTCCTTAGTGGGCTTTGATCTTGTCGTTTTGGAAACAGGGTGAAACCAAAGTTCATTAATGAACTGTTCATCTCTGATCCACTCTGCATTCAAGTGAGGCAGCTTCCTGCTCTGTCCTGACTAGGCACAGCAGCAGGGTCACTGAAAGCAAAGGAGAGACAGTCTCCTTGATAACAAGTCCAGGTGCCCTGGCCTGTACCTGCCAAGGCCTGCATCTGCCCAGAATTGCAATTGCAAGGAAAGTCTGCTCAGCCACAGGCTGCAACATGCTCAGTGTGGACAGAATCGTTGGGGAATTTAGCGGCTAATATATAAGAAGTTTCTACTGAGCATGAGCAAAATTGCAATTATTGAAAGGTTTATAACATGGGATGGATTATAATTATAATATTGGAGTGGACTTTCATATGGATGGCAAAAGGCAATGAATTAGAGTTTATAAGTAGAGTTGAATGAAGATTTCAGTGAAAAATCCAAATTTGACACCACCAAAATGTTTTGCAAATGCTTGTTTTTGCCAAATTGTTTGGGTTAAGTAAAAAAAAAAAAAATCAAAATTCTGAAAAATCAAAACATTTTGTTGCAACACTTTCTAAATGAACATTTTTTGTTCAAATTGACTTTTTTTTTCAAAGCTTCCTTTACTTTTCGTTAAAAGTCAATTAAAAACCTTTTTTAAAATGGTCAAAATAATAATGATAATAAAAAAGTTTTAATTTTGTTGAGACATAATATTTTGTTTGACACAAAAATTATTTTTGGGTTGACCTGAAACCATTTTTTAACCTTTCAGAATTGCCAGAGAACTGAAAAAGCGATTATTCTCACAGCTCTATTTATAAGCAATATTATCAATAATTCTTTCTCTTTCTGTTTTTTTTTCAAAAGAAAGGCAGTTATGTTTATTATATAAAATTGATCTGATTTGTTTGAACTCAATGGCAGAAAAACCTTTCAAATGTAGTAATAAAGGCAAAAGACAACTGGGCCCAAAAACTAATGTTACTGTGTCTTCCCTGCTTCTTTCTCTTCTTCCACTATGCACACTTCAATATGATAGTGGAAAAGTACTGGTTTAGCTGTACCAAAATTAGCTTCACTTAAGAAGAGGGGCTAGAGAGGTTTATGCTCTACAATATTAGCAATTTTCCATCATGTCACATCACTATCATGTCACATTAGTAGTTGTAATGGTAATAGAAGACAAAAGCCTCATCCTATTAGTGACTTTCAAATCATATTAATGAATACCAGTTAATTCAACATGCTGCAAGACTAATAAGACATGATGGGAAGTTGCTGTTGTGGTAAGACTTTCATATCATATTAGTCCAAGAATGGCAGTACTACATGTTCTGTTCACAATCAACACTGCCAGTGGGTATTAGACACTATTGCACATTTCTATTTGAGCAAAGAGAATATAAAAAAAAGTTGACTGGCAAGAACATTTGCTATAATGTTCTCAATACTCACAACTGTAAAAAACCTGGTGTTACTTCCAAGTACTGATCTCAACATTTTAATCATATAAATTAAAACAATGTTGTTCCTTTGAGAACTCTCTTCGCCAGTTAAAAAATCTCATCCCCTATTCTAATTAGCTCGTTTATTTAGAGTTTCTGTATTAATAACAGGTATAAAAAAACCTCATGCTCCCAGGTGACTCATGGGTACCTGTGAATGAAACAGCAATGATAGTTACATCTATCTTTTTGAGAATTCTCAGCTTGCAACTCTAAATCTGTGTGTTTTCTTAACACCTATAAATGGATATCCCCAAGGTTCTCCAGAGTTTTACTCTGGGATATAAATTATTTTGCCTTTGTAGGTTCCCATTCATTAATATTATTTATACCTGTTTCCTGAGATCTTGTACGTATGCATTTGGGAGCCTGGTGCACTGAATACAATGAAACCTCTCCCACTGACTTCATTTAGAGTTGGATAGGGTTATTAATGCATGGCCCTACTGGAACTGATGTGAGGTCCTACCATAACTGGAATACTTTTTCCAGACCAGATGTCCACAATTCAAGAAGGATGTTGATAAATTGGAGAGGGTTCATAGAAGACCCACGAGAATGAATACAGGATTGGAAAACGTGCTCAAAAAGCTCAATCTGTTTAATTTAACAAAGAGAAAGTTAGTGGGTGACTTGATTACCATTTAAGTACCTACATGGGGAACAGAAATTTGACAATAGAGGGCTCTCCAGGCTAGCATACAATGGTATAACACAATCCAATGGCTGGAAGTTGAAGGTTAAAAAAAACCAGACTAAAAATAAGGTGCAAATTTTTACAGTGAAAGTAATTATTAATTGGACCAATTTACCAAACATTACAGTGGATTCTCTGCCACTGGAAATTTTTAAATCCAGATTGGATGTTTTTCTAAAAGATGTGCTCTATTTCAAATAGGAATTAATTCAAGGAAGTCCTATGACCTCTGTGATATAGGAGGTCAGACTAGATGGTCACAATGGTCCATTCTGGCTTTACCATCTATGAATCTGTGTGTTTATAATTTTCTGCCTGCTGACAAGAGGCGGGAAAATAACTTCAGCTGAATATATTTGAGGAACAGCATGATTTTAAAAAAATACATTACAAATACTTTTTCCCCATTATTAATGCAGCTGTACATCTCTCCCATCTCAGGCAGTTGCTTGCGACTTTAGATGGCTGCCTTCTTAATGTTAAGAAATGTTGGCTAATTCTTTAAAGTTCAATGCTAATAAAATGGAGCAATTGGTTGTTTCATTTCTTGCCATGATTTCTGCCCATGTGATAATGCTATGAAATTTATTGCTATAGTCATATAATCATGGAGTGATTCTTGATTCTTAGTTTTCCTTATAGGCTGCCAATGAGAAGCCGCCATTGTATTTTCTTTGGAACCATGCATATCTTTCACATATGTTATTGCTGCCTGATACTACAACCATGATACATTATTTTACCTCTCTGATGGATTTTTTGGCAAATCTTTTTTGGTGGTTTTTTATTTTCTTCTTCAAACATATGTTGCTAGCTGAGATGTGCATCAGTACATGGACCTCCTACCACATTACTCCTCTGGTGAACTGAAGATGTTGAATTGGAGTCCAATAAAATTACTGATTGACTTTGGATTTCTTCTGCTTGTACTTCTTTTTCTTCCTTCTATTCACATATTCATTGTAAGAAGACAAAAAAAAAACCAAAAAAAAAAAAAGAAAGATTTTCTCACAAGTCACCTGCCCCTTCCTTCACAATAATCCCTATGGGTTTGCTTCGTGGCATTCCAAAGGGAGAATGACAAGCTACACATTAAGAATCATTTCCAACAGTCTTTACAAATATACTTTTGTAGACAATGACAATTATATTAGAGAAGGAGTTGTTTGTCAATGTTTGAATCTGAATACAACAGCTTCTTGTAGCTCTAAATTGTATCAATATTTTGTTTGTTACAGTTAATAAGATGGAACAGATATTTTATAGTTAAATGAGACATTTTACTAATAATGTTCATGAAGACCTTCGTAATAGCACCCAAACATAAGCAGAGCCTGGTTCATGGTTGCAAATAGTGAATTATTTAAGAATAAAGAGTAAGATACCCTAGCAAATCCCTTTGCCAATGACATTAACATAAAACTTACTTGAAACCATATTCATAGCCATTTAGAGAATTGCATCAGCCATTCTCAGTGTTGTGTGGATGTCTATTTCCCATCACCTGCCACCGAAAAATAGTGCTGGAAACTGCGAGGCTACTTTAATGCTTTGTTTAATAGATTCTTTCTGACTTCCATAATATGATTCTTACAGTATTGTAAGCAGAGGTGAGGGAGGAATAATTGTTACTAATGTCTGGAATTGTGCTGAAAACTAGAAGGGTTTGCACTAAAGTATTCAAATCACATGCAGTGCTGCCTCTGGGAGGGGCAGTGTAAGAAACAGTGCAACTAACAGGAACATCAGCTTAATGGAAGTACTACTGCTCCAAATGATAGTTCATTATTCTGTGGGCTAATTAAGTTTGGCCACTGTTGTGATACCCCAGACTGCAAGTTCTTTGGGGCAGAGATCAAGCCTTCATTTATGTTGTACAGTATCTAGCACAATCTGGAAGTAGGTCAATTTATCAAATGCTTGACCTCCTCTGACAAGAAACATAAATCTTTTACTCCCCTTCACCTGATAGTAGTAAGCATTATTAATGCTTTGGGTCAAAAATAATCTAATCTATCTTGATTCCAAGAATATTTCAGATAAATTAGAAGCAGTTTCTGAATGGACTGTCCATCAGTCCCTGTGGTGATGCTATTAAAAAGCCACTCTGATATATGACTATCAATAAATGTAAATATAAAGGGAAATATATGATCATTCATAGGCTTTTGGGAAAATCTAGAAAGGTCTTATAGCCCATTTAACCTGCAAATGTGATTAGCAAGACACTGGAGTGTGAAAACTGTGAGTTAGCAGATAGCATGCTACAAAGATTCTTCAAATTGTATGAGGGTAATTTTGCACATCACTATGTCTCACTAATGAAATCTGCCACATGTTAAAACAGGGCAGGGTTTCTTTCAATACTTTAGCCTTGCAACGTGCATGGCCTGTGAGGTCAGCCGAGTCACAGTGGGATTGAAAAAGACTGACATCTTGAAGGAATAAAAAATTATTAGCACAAGACACCTCAAAGGATAAAGGTATCTGCAGTTCAAAGGAAGTTTTGGGTATCCGAGGGCTAGATTCTTATTTCAATTATCTTGTTTAACATGAGTGTAACTTCATCGACTGCCATGACTTTCTCCTGGTGTAAGAGAGAGAGGAATCAGGCTCTTTGAGTTGATTTCCTGTATGAACAGTTTCCAGATAAAAATGCAAGAAAAGCTGTTATTTTATTTGTTTTTTCCCCCCTTTTTGTTTTAAAGAGGCTGGTCATTACTGCTGAAGGGTTCTTTCCAATTTAAACCTGGCAGGCAAGAGAAAGAAGCAAAATGCACCTATAAACTTTAATAATTGGAAGAAACAAATGGTACTCCAGCAGCATCTTTTGTTAATGCAGAAGACATCTGACATATGCAGTAGAGAGTAAGGATGAACAGCAAAGCCACATAAGCCCTGGTTATGTTATTCTTCATTTAATTATCTTAATATTCCTTTTCCTTTTTAGTAGTTCAGTAATAGATGTTGATGTTTGCCACTCTGAAGATCAGCAAATGCTGCATGTTTTTATGCACCCTGATAACAAGACTTGGTATGCAAACACTCATATTTTGTAAACACTCAAAAGGCAGGATGGCTAGAAAAAAAGGCACTCTATACACAGGAGTTGTATTATCTGCATGATCAATCAGATCTGGCAGAGCCTGCTTTGGCTTCTGGGGACAGGCAGGGCTGGAGTAAAGAAGGCATCAGCACTATAATATAGTGCTTAGGGCCCCAGCTCCCAAAGCCACATTATGATGATGTCAAAATCTCAGCTTTCATTGGGGAGTAATACAAAAAAGTTTCTAGCCCTCAAGGTTGCATAGAAAAGCTTGAAGATATGACCTGAGCATAACCAATTGCAATGAGGTTTGCATGTGACAGCTTCCCCCAAATGGAGGAAGAGCAGACGCTAGTCAAAGAGAAAGCTGTCTGGCCCCGCACCCACCAAGAGATGGAGACAGTACTCTGTTGCTGCTCTGGTGGTGCCAGTCTGCTATGGCTGCGCCTCTACAGGTGCCAATCTGTTGTTATTCAGGGAAGAGAGTGGACACTACCTCTAGCCCACCCTTTGATGAAGCAATAGCTCCGAGGGTGTGCCTAACGCTCAAAATTCAACCTGGGGTTGTTCAAATTCTTAACACATTCATCAGCATTTCCTTCTCGTACTAACATGGTATCATCCCATTAGCATAACCATTCCCATATGTAGATCACATCATCTTACAGTCATAGCCAATCTCAGACTGGTTATTTGGTGCTTATCATTGCATGGAATGAGCATGTGCAGAAGGAATCATCACTGTAAATGGGAAAGAAATTGAGGAGGCCGACAAATATATTTACCTGGGTCAGCAGCTGAGCAGAGACAACTCATTCAAAGGGAAATGCAGTAGGAGGAGAAAGGCAGGGTGGGCAAGTTTCAACAAAGTAACAATGTCTCTAATGGATGATGAACTGCCCATGAAGAAAAGGAAAGAACTGTTTAACTCCACTGTTCTTCCAGCAGTGATATACGGAGCAGAAAGCTGGTCAACGACGAAAGCAGAGGAAGAAAAATTCGCTGTCACCCAAAAAGCAATGGAAAGGCGAATGTGCAAGATATCGCTCTGTGATCATATACCGAATGAGGCGATCAGAAGGCATACAGAGGTGACCGATGTAGTGCAGGCAATGTAAGACACAAAGTGAAGATGGATGGGTCCAGTAGCGCAGCCAGGTCCGGAGCGCAGGGGGAGTGGCGCTATAAAAAGGCACCTCCCCCTGTACTCACCCGGCGGCGCTCCGGGTCTTCGGCGGCACTTCGGCGGCAGGTCCTCACTCACTTCGGGTCTTTGGTGGTACCCCCCGCCAAAATTCCGCCAAAGACCCGGAGCGCCGCCGGGTGAGTGCAAGAAGCGGCGCTTAAAAAGAAGCGGCGCCTTTTTTTAGTGCTGCTAAAAAAAGGCGCCGCTTCCGCCGCTTTTGCTCAAGGGGGAGCAGCCACTCCCCTTGCTCCCCCCCTGACTATGCTACTGGACAGGTAATGTAGTCCGCAGGCAAGACAATAGGTGGACAACCTGCATCAGTGACTGGATCCCCAGAGACCACAAGCGACCACTTGGCAGACCGAAAGCGCACTGTTCGCAACAAAATAGAATGGTGTGGCTTCGACTTGTGTTCATGGAGGGATGGACAAGGAAAAGCCAGACAAAGGTGAAAGGTGATCATTGCACATTTGTTTATTTAGGTCTATTTGGGGAGTGGATCTCTTGCTCCTAGTCGGTTTCTAAAATAACCATGTTTAATTCATGCAAAAGCTCAATAGCTATGATATGAAGCATTTTTTCTTGAAATAACCTCAGAATTACAGTATTTGGAATGAGCAAAACAGGTGCTGAGTATGTGATTTAAAAAATAGTGCCTAGATTTATATTGTGAATTGTTTTAGTAAATATTAAGGGCAGAACTAGCCCAAAAAGAGTATGAGAAGTAAGATATTTAAAACCTGTTTCAGTTTCTACAGATCAACTATGCCGCAAATTGATATTTGATACAAATCATTCATACTTGTAATTTGGCAATCAATATTGTTAAAGTAGGTCTCTTTCACTGAACATTACTTAATGTCTTCAGTGCATATGTTGCAATATCATCTAAGTGGTAAGAACTCTGCAACCTCAATAGGTCTTGGACAAGAAAGAGGAATGATGGCTTTTTGGATAAAATCTGGACTGTGGGGCAGAAGATCTGTGTGTAGCTTTTGCCTCCACCACATAATTCTTCTGTGGCATTTTGCAAATAACCTTAACCTTGCTGTGCCACTGTTCCCCATGTGTAAAATGGGGGAAATAATGCCTCAGTATGGCTCTTATCACTATAGAAGTACCTAGATAGATAGATAGATAGATAGATAGAAAGAAATACCCACAAAGCACAAAGGGCCATATTTTCTTTTGGTGTAGCTTCATTGACTCACAAAATGCACATTCCCATACATTTTAATGCAGTATTGATAAAGGAATGTGAGGTAAAATTGAGGAGATTTGGGGAAAGCAATATCACACAGCCTAATTTGTCAATTATTTACTGCAATGGGATATATTTGACAGCAAGGCTAGGATGGTATTGGATTAATACAGGGAGCAGATGAACCCCACACACTGAATTATTTTCCATCATGCATTTTATTGGAATTCACATCAAAGCCATCACAATGGTAATCCATAACACACAATGTAGTGTGGGCGCTATCCATGCCACCGAGGCTGTGTTGATAGCTTGCAACATGAGCCTTCAGTGTTCACTCACTCTGCTAGTGTGAAAATGAGAATTGTGGGGTGAATCCTAATAGGTTCTGTCAGGCCTCTCAGGACAAGTGTTTGTCCAACTGTATTGGCTTCTCATTTATCCTTGCTATCATCACCTATTCATCTCCCTCTGCTCTCTGAAGGTGAAATCCTTGATTCTCCTTCATCAGAGCTGACAGCCGCACCAAAGCTTTCTCTGTGGTAGGGAAAAACTCTCCTTTCTAAAGTATTAACAGATTGCCTCCTTGGAGGAAAAACAAACTAAAACAACCTTGCATATTTTACTGACACGTTGTCTAGTGCCATCAGCTAACACACAGTATTTCTGAAGATAAGGAATTTAATCTTTTTATTGTTAGTATCTGTTAGCAAGAATTAACACTTTTAGTCCTTTTGTTTCTGTATATTAGATTCATTTATATATAGCTATTCTTTAGAATCTTTAGTATATCAGTAAAGAGTATATTGAATTCTAAGGCCCAGTACACTGGTCCTTGACAGATAAGATACTTTACATCGACCTAACTCTGTAGTGTAGACCAGGCCTGAGTTCTTAGGTGTGAGTTTTCAATCCCTTCCTCCCAAGTACTTCCTAGGAATTCCACTTCACAAGTATTGTTCCAAAAGATCATTTGTGTCTTCTACATTGTTCAACATAGTTTTTTTTAATCTTTCAATGCTTCCCAGAGATTGTAGAAATCCTGTCTTTTTCCTAAAGAAGTTCCATACAATACTACAATAATACATGAATATTTACATTTTTAAAACAATGAGCTCCTAAATTACTTAAATTTAATTTCGTAAGGTTTAATTTAATCCAATAAGATTTGTCCATGACATCGCAGGAAATTGTCATAACTGTCACAATTGCTCATCAAGTTTTCATGTTGCTCTCAAAAGCAGTGCTAATAAGCAGTATGACACTCAATTGTTACTCATGGCCACTGAGCACTTACCCACGTGATTACTCCCACTGAATAGTTGTGTAATTAAATATTCAGCGATGTGAGTAAAATTACACAATTGGGTCTCAAAATTCTTACAGTGATGCTAGCCACTTATGATTGGGACATCGGTTTTGTGCTTCTACTTGCTTTGTACCACTCTGGTGATGCAAAACAGCTGAAAATCCAATTTTTTTACTTGGTTAAAGTAGTTTCACAGCTGTTTTTCCTCATCAAGGATGCACATACCTACAGCTGATTGGAAAATGGGATTTATTTCTAAGGAAAAAAACTGATGAAAAGAAAAAGAAAAAAATTCTGAATGAAAATTTTCCAATGAAAATTTCAACTTTTCATTAAAACCTAAAAATGAAATGTTCCCATCAGGAAAATCTAAATGAAGTATTTTGCTTGTTTGAGTTGATCCAAACTAAAATATTTTGGGGTGTCAAACTGAATTGAAACCAGAGTTGGGAAGAGGATGGAAATTCCATTTCATGAATGATTTCAATATTTAAAATTTTGGTATTGTTTCCATTTGGAATGAAACTTAAAAATTATCAGCAAAAGAACAAATTGATTGAAAATTTTTATTTCAACAAAATTGAAATGATTGCATAATAATATAAATATGTAACATAACTACAATATATAATATAATACCAAGCAGTGCAATATGAATACAATATATAATATAATACAAACATATGTAATATAACCAAAAAAAGGAAACAATAAGTTGTTTCAAAATGAAAAAAAAAAGCAGACAATTTCATTCTAAAAATATCAAAACACGATGGGATGAGACAGGAAGTTTCAACATCAGAACATTTCCCACCACCATTTTTTCTCCAAAATGAAATTTCAACTAAATGGACATGATTTTGCAAAGTCTTTAGATGTTGATAGGGCTATATTTTCCAGTTGAAAATGGTTCCATCCACGTTTTCCCGACCAACTCTAATTTAAATGTTTCTAATTTAAATGTTTTGGCTCAATTTGACATTCATCTGTGTCCTGAGCTGTCACAATGACTCCTGGATGTTGGAGTTCTGGCACCTCATGCCTCCATTCTCCTGTACCATCCAGCCGCTCTGGACAGACTATTTCTCCCGTGATACACTTGTTGTGTTGCATTATGGGAGTCAGACCATGTGACAATTTGGGGAATCTGTATTAACAGTTTATGAATTCTTGTTGATATTGGGGTTACTTTACACCTATTTGTATCAGACTGCAGACTCTATTTGTATTTGGGATATTTTACCTTCCCTGTTGTCCTGTTATCTCCATGTTGGACTGGCATTACAGAGGTTGGTGGCAAAGGTGTAACAACAGAGGATCATTGACAAGTTCTGTCCTATTGAATGGAATTGCTCTAAACAATAGGCTTGCTTCTGTCCAGGAGAATTAGGAGAGTTCTTCTAGCAACACAATCACCTGGTAAGAATTTGGGATGACCTGAAGAAGCTGATCCCAGAGTCACCTGACCAAGGGACTGAAAGGTTACAAAAGGATTCATGTGAAATTCCCCCATCTACCTGATGGGAAGAAAGATTGAAATGTGTATCTCTTACCTTTCATGTGCATGTTCTACCCACTGGGCTATGCAATTGTCAGTGGGGTAGGGAGCTCTCCCAGTGCCTCCCGTTTAAGGTGTTCTACTTTGGATAAATACTTAAATATTCACTGGGGCAAAGAAGGAATGTGAGAGAGAACAAATCTACAGCCTGGTGGTTAGTGCACTCACCTGGCAGGTGAAAAAGCATGGTCCAGTACCCTTACTCCGAGGTCCTGTTTTGTAGTATATAAGTCTCTTTATGGATCTTGGCCTCACTATCTGGCAATTGTAACTGGCATCCAGGTTCAATATTCCTTTTCTTCATTTTATCTCATAACTTTTAGTTACACCTCAGTGTACCACACTAACCAATTTTTCTCCCTCTTTGGTGTCAGATTATTATCATTTCACTCCTGTGTCCTCACTTAGCTCAACAAGGTTGAGATTCTCAAAGTAGCCTATGACATGTTAAAATCCCATTTGATCTTCTGAAGTTCAATAAGATTTCGGTGTCTAATTTCTTGGCCTCCCAGACTTAGCTGTTTTCTCACAAAACAATCTTTCCAGCACTGCTAATCAAGATTGAAGTTCTTCTCGGGACTCCTGATTATCTTTTTAGTAGTGCAATGCCCTGATCTGAAGATAGCATTCCAGGTGCACATGCATCAGAATCATATGGAGAATGACTATTATCTCCATGCATATGGGTGGCATACACTCACCATAATTGCATTGGATGCTTTTAGATGACATGTTAAATTTCAAGCTCATGTCTAATTGGCTGTCTACTGTCACACTCCAGGGCTCATTAAGAATTACTCCTGCACAGATTTCTTTCCCAGTGAATAGATGTGTTTTGGATTATTTTTTCACAAATGGATTAATTTGTACTTTTCCAAATTGAATCTCATTTTTTAAATTTTTCTCTTCTCTCTCTAGGGTCCTTTTATTATTCCTCATTGATGTTTGTAACTCCTCAATTTAGGATCAGTTGCATATTTTATTAATATCTTGGCTTCTTTTTCTTCCATATCTTTGATAAAGATATTAAAAAAAAATCAGTCTTAATTCCAGTCCCTGAAGTACACTTCTATGTATCGCCTAACTCAAAAGATTAGTATTTGACATTAATTTTTGTTTATAGCCTGATAGGCAACTTCAGTCTATGTTACAGCATTCCTGTCTGAGCCAATTTGAAATAACTTTTCTCTTAAGATTTTGTGATACTTTACTAAAATTAACATATAGTACTTCTACTACATTCCATCCATCCACTCATTTTGTAATTCCAGCCACAAAATCAATCAGGTTAGTCTGGCAGGTTTTATTGTTTATATACCCATGCTGCCTGTTATTCATGGCTCTATCACCATCCAGGTTCTTTGGGCCAGATTGTGGAGCCTTTATTCACGTTGGTGAGCACCTATTCAAAGAGTAGTCCCACTGATTTCAAGAGGACTCCCTTAAGCAATTTCTTACCCCAAGACAGCAGCACAGGTCTAACCAAAAAAAAAATACTATGGAGGCAGAGGGGGATGGTATGTGTCACCCCTCTCCCGCCCCTGTTTCATCCATCACTTCCACCGGCCTCCTCAGCCCCTGCATCTTCACTTACATGGATCTTGAGGTCTGTAGAGCACCCTTGTCTGAGTCTGGAGTTCACAATGTTGCACAGATGTCTGATTCCCCTTCCATGCCGAGGATCCCCTCTGCGTGCAGATCTAGAAAAGGGGGTGTGGTTGATTCGGGCCCTTATTTTTGTGGTGCCCAGCCAATAAGTTCTGCAGGTTTAAGCCTGCCATTAAAATACAACTGTGTTTGCACAGTCATGATTAATGGGAAAGGTCACCATCTCTCAGAGCAAAGAAAACCTCTTTTATAACTTTACTGACTTTTATGGAGACAAGAAATTTAAGCAGCTTGTTTATTTTCCAAGTGATTTGACATTCATTAGTTACCAGTGACTGTATCTTATTTTTTGAACTGCATGTCCCAGCAACCATGTTTCATAGTTTAACAGTCAGGATAAGGGAGTCTAATGTTCAGGAAAGAAAGCTACTGCATTGCACTATGGTGTATCAGAATTCCAGAAAGACTAGCCCTAAAACAAGTAGACTAACAAACAAAGAACCCCTCCATCCCTCCTAATCTGCAGGAATAGGCCTCCTTTATTCTGCACTCTAGTGCCAAGATTCCTCTCCTTGCACCCTGGAGAGTGGCCGTTTTATTGTAGTATTAGAAAGAAGTGGAACTGAAAAATACTGCATACCAGCAGCAACACTCTTTTTTTTTTATTAGCATGGCAAAGTGTTTTGCTAGATAGAATTCTTTTCAGTTCCTGAAGTGAGTCTGATTGTAAAAAACACGGCAAATGTTCGGAATATTTCCAAAAAGTCAATAAATTCCTGTAGTGAGTGATTCAAAGCCTTTAACAACTGTTCTGAGGATGCTGTGTGAGGCACTGACTTAACCCTTAATTTTAAGTAAGAACATTTAATTTGCATTTTTAGAGAGTCTATGTTTACTGAAGGTAGAGGATGAAAGGTACACAGTTAATGGGTGTGGTATCCCATGTGTTGTATACAATTCCCTTTCATTGTTCTTGCATCATATGTGTTGATAACCTTCACTACTACTGTGCTATGAATGTGTGTAATGGGGACAGCTAGTGGGAGTGTCTTTATTTAATATAGCTTGGAAAAGAATAAAGCCAATTTTTTTCAAAACTGAATGCCAAAGATTAGTCAATTAAATCCATATTAAAGTACCTAACACTCATTTTAACTGCATAAATATATATGAAGGAGCCAAATTTAGGCACCCAGCTATGAAATTTTTCACCCAAACTTAAAATGTCCCACGACTTGCATTTATCCATTGCATGAATCACAATGATATGATACGGCACTGACCAGCACACCAGTTTAACTATAACTATAACCAGGCCAAAAGAGTTTACACTAACTAGTGAACATAAGAACGTAAGAACATAAGAACGGCCATACTGGGTCAGACGAAGGTCCATCTAGCCCAATATCCTGTCTTCTGACAGTGGCCAATGCCAGGTGCCCCAGAGGGAATGAACAGAACAGGTAATCATCAAGTGATCCTTTCCCTGTCCCTCATACCCAGCTTCTGGCAAACAGAGTCTAGGGACACCACCCCTGCCCATCCTGGCTAATAGCCATTGATAAGTTAGGGCAGAATCTCCAAAACACTAGCACAAGGAATGGGGCTGTGATCACCAATCTTAAAAATAAGATTAGAGCAATTTCAGTGGTTCATTTCACAACTAGAGATGGGAGTTTGACAGAATGAATCCTTGTGTACACACCCTATACATTATTGTAATAATTTTTGTACCAGGCATGTCTTGTAAGGTATAAATTGAAAATGCATAATGTGCTGTTCAGTATTGTCCTGATAAAATATGTATGGCAACATTGTATGTGAAGTTATAAAGTTTCCCTGTATGATGTTCTTAACACATGTTCCAAACCCCACAGCCCTGCCCAAACTAAGGTTGGCAAACAGGTCTGTCCTAAGCAAAGGAATGTGTGTTTGCTTAATTTGCATTTAATCTGTAAACAGAGTCATCAAGCAGGAAGGGAAACACATAAAGCCCAAACATGTGAGGAAAAAGCCACCAGGGAACATCCTTCCACATAGACTCTTTGTCTCCTAGTACCCAGCTGGAAATGTTTTTCAAGAAAGCAACTATAAATAGGAGGGACAAACACCCCAAGGGACCCCTCTCTCTCCTTGTCCATCACATTCACTGCACCTGCAGTGAAAAAGGAAGCATTTGTTGGACTCTGGGGGAGGGGTCCTGACCTACAGGGGTTGGCCAGTCAGATGTCTGGAAACACGTGGTGAGAAGCTTTGCTAGAATCAGATATAGTTTGTTAAGTTAGGTGTCAGTAAATGTCTTATCTTTATTTTTCTTGTAACCATTTCTGACTTTTATACCTCATTATTTGTACTCACTCAAAACCTTTCTCTTTGTAGTTAATATACTTGTTTTACTGTTTTATCTAATCCAGTGTGTTTAAATTCAAGTGTCATAATAACTATTTGAGATAATAATCTGGCAAATTATTACCTTTAAGGAATAACAGACTTAAAATATTTTGTACTCTCCAGGAGAGGGCTGGGCATTACAGGACATATATTTCTAGGAGGAAAACTGGGACAGGGAGTGTGTGTGGGGATCACTATGCAGTACATCCAAGGCTGGTAAGATCCAGAGTGTAACCCTAGTGTCGCTGGCAGGCTGCAGTTACACACAGACACTTGGGGTGTGGCTTGTGTGCTAGAAGGCTGTTTGTGAGTGACTCATGTAGGAGCTACTTCAGCAAGGCTTTGTAAGGCATCCATGTTTTCAGGGCAGAGATAACACAGCTGCTCACTAGTCTGGAGTGTAACCTGTTATGTCACAAGGAGTAATGGAGGTTAAAACTTCCTTAGTGGATATTCTTTATGTAAATCATGCAACTATAAAGACATTGTTATTTGCCATATTTAAAATGGTACTTTGATTGTATGTTGATAAGCAACTTAGAAATATGACAGAAAGACAAACTTACTGTGGGCAAAAGAGTGAAAATTCTCTGTTGGTGACTAAGGTTTTCAGAATAATACTTTTTCGGTTTGCTGGCAATTCTGGAAAAAAATATTTCCAGTTGAACCAAAAATGAAAAAAGATTTTTTTGAAAATTGAAATGTTTTTAAAAAATCATTTTGGGGCTGTATAAAACATTTTGTTTTACCTGAAACATAACATTTTGTTTTGGTTTTGAGAGGATTTTTTAACCAAGTTTTTAACATTGGAAGAAATTTTGAAAAGCAATGTCTCACTGAAAAAAAAGTGAAACTTTCTGTTTTTTTCATTGTTTCATATGTTTGTTTTTACAACATAAATAAATGGAGATATGCCAATCTCTTAGAACTGGAATGATCTTGAAAGGTCATCAAGTCCAGTCCCCTGCCTTCACTAGCAAGACCAAGTACTGTCCCCTGACAGATTTTTGCCCCAGATCTCTAAATGGCCCCCTCAAGGATTGAACTTACAACCCTGGGTTTAGCAGGCCAATGCTCAAACCACTGAGCTATCCCTCCTCCCAAATGTGAACAATTTGTTGACACCAACACAAACTCATAACAGTAAATATCACTGAATCTTCATTTTTCACAGAGAAAATGTGTCTGCCAAATTTTTTTACCTAACTCTAATAGTGATGGATGTTGCTATTGGGTCTGCTTCAGCAAATCACATTAGCAACAAACATTTGTACTTATCTTTAACATGAGTAACCTCATTCCAACTCAGCTAACTACTTAATCATGTGCTTAAGTCCTGCTGAAGTTATTAAAGTCAATGGGGCTCACACACTTGCTTAAAGTTAAGTATGCTTTACTGCTTTGCTGTATCATGGCCACGGAGAATCCAAGTCTGCTCAGTGTTCCATGGCTTCAATTCCCCTTAGTTTCACCGAGAGTGGACGATGCTCAGCATCTTCAGGGGTTGATAAGTACCTTGCAGATCCAGATCTACCAAGTCTCGTTCACTGGGAGGGAAACTCCCTTAATGTGAATTTAAAAAATGTTGGCCCTTTTTAAAAAAGCATCCCCCTATTGTGGTGAAAAATTTTACTATTTGTTTCAATGAGGCAATGAAGGCTTCACCATATATATACACGCAATTGTACATATGAATAAAATCTCCCTCATTCAGAAAGTCACAGCTGAAAGCCCAGTTGACTCGTTATTATAAAATGAATGTCTTTATTGGAGCATGCATGGAAGTGAAAGAAAATGGCAACTTTTTTCCATAACCAAATAAAAAAATGCATACTGCATCAGGGAGGTGCTGAATATTCAGCTGGGCACAGAGACAGTGCTTAACAAACAATGGGCTTGATTTTACCCTGGGTTGAATCCAGGGGTGCAAGCTGATGGGACCCAGGTTTCAGGTACCTGACAGTTGTAAGTCTATTTGGCCTGAGAAATGCAAACACCTGCTCTCACAGAGCCATCCAGCATATTCCCAAAGTGGGCAAGGCTGCAGGGAGAAAGTGCAGAGGCAAACAGTTGGGAGATGTAATAACTCCATGATGATCTGGGGACCCAGCAGTTTTTCTATGAAATCCCAAATAGCTTTAAAGCTGCCTTCCCCCTGCAGAGCCCCTGAAACAAAGATAGCAATAGCCATCCCACATTTTGTACATCCGCCTTCACAATCAAAAGAGGTGCAACCCCAGAGGTTTGAACCTGGAATAATTAAATAATCAAAAACAGTGGTGAGGAAGACTGTTTCAATGTATTATACGATGCATCAGCATCTGTTTAAGATCTGTGTATATGTTTCAAAAATGAACACCTGTCTGCCCAGCCCAATTTCCACTAACATGAATAAATGGCTTCTGATACAGGTATGCCTAAAAGCCACTGCTCCATTTTTAGTTATTATAGTAAGCCACTTGTAACAAGAATTTAGAGGAATGACAATGATATGCTTTTATCGTTAGATTTGTCAATGTAATATTCAGCTGAAAGCCTTGCTGTGGAATTGTTTTGCAACTTAGTCACTTAGTTTCATAAATCCTCACTTTGACCCGAAATCCAGAGCTCACAATTTGTTTGACCTTTGTTAAAGCTCTCCCTCCCGTCACAAGGTAAAGGTGATGAGAAATAAAGTAATGAGCCAGACTGTCATTCTGCCAAAGAGAAAAGAAAGAAAGAAATCAGATAAAAAGTTGCTCAGGCGTTAAAGGTTCTAAAGCTTTTATTGTCATTAATTTATACTTACCAAACAATTTAATGTAGTTTGACATGACCTATGCATTTGTTCTTTGCAAACTCTGAACACATTAACAAGGTTTGTTTACAAGCTTGAGTGGCTTCGAAGAACATATTTCTTATCTGGAAGTAGAAATTATTTAAGAATTTAATTTTAATTTATTTTTGGCCACAGTTTACCCATGTTTTGTTCTCTCATACCTATCCACCAGTAATGTGCACTGGGACTGTTCGAACACATCACATGTAATAGTCCTTTCAACACTAATAGTATGGCAATAATTGTGACTATTTCATCTTAATACTATGAGCCCTTATAAGTTTATCCACTCTTTGTTATCTTCCTCTCCACGTGAAGGATCCCTGTAAGTCATTGTACAGTAAATCCTTCTAAAGCCCAAAAGAAACTGTACAGTGGAGTTTGCTCAGCAATTTGACCTAAATAAGCTTTTAATTAATTCAGGATACCTGAATGCCTGCATCACTCACAGAAATACACCTACTGCTCACTTGAGGCATATTAAAGGCACTCACCCAAGGTGGAGTAGTCAAAGTTGCTTTATCCAGGATGTACTGTGCTAGAAATCCAACCATTCTGAAATTCCTCATGGGCACCCTTCAGCTTATGGGGGGAGTCTCATGATATGTCACATAGACTTAGCTTCTATTCCTAAGAATGGTATATTGTCTGGATTGAATTTTTTTTCTCTTCTTTAGCCTTTGAAGACTTAGACCATGCTCCTCCTGTGTAGAAGAGGCAACTGAGCCAGCTAACAACCAACAGAGGCAGTTAACAAGAGAGTTTCAGAGGGTGTAACTGAGGAATTTGTGCTTGAAGGGACTTGGTAAGTGATATGTTTGGTCTGTCTGTGTGTTGCTTGTCTAACTGTTTGTTTGTTCTCTGTGTATTCACTACATATCTGGGCTGTTGGCCCCTGAGCAAGCAGCTGACGCAAGTCTATTTGTTGGTGCCTCGGTAAGCAGGGCCGACTTTAGGAAGTGCAGAGCCCGATTCGAACACCCGCCTGTACTCACCCAGCAGTGCTCTGGGTCTTCGGCGGCACTTCGGTGGTGGGCCTTTCACTTGCTCTGGGTCTTCGGCGGCACCAAAGGACACGCCGCTGGAATGCCGCCGAAAACCCGGAGCGAGTGAAGGACCCGCCACTGAAGTGCCACCAAAGACCCGGAGCACTGCCGGGTGAGTAAAAATTAAAAAGGCACCGGTGTGGGGCCCTCTTAGGCACCAGCGTGGGACCCTCTTAGGTGTGGTGCCTAAAGCTGGCCCTGCTGGTAAGGGTTGCGTAGCTCTGATTGTTTAAGCTTTGATCAACCCCACTGTCCGTGAAGTCTCTGAGTAATTAATTGCTCCCTAGTGGTGAGGGAGGAGCTAATATGAACTGAGCTAAGTAGGGAGACTTGGTATAAAAAGTCATTTGCTAAGTGAACTCAAGAACCATAAAAAAAGGCAGCTAACAGGGAGTTTTGGAGGGCATTTGAATAGGGTTAAGTTCTATGTGCAATTGCACAATGCCTAGAGATGGAACAATGGGGTGACCTGCAACAGATGTGCCATGTTTTCTTTCCTGCCTGAAACCAGAACGGATTTCCTGTGTATGAAGTGCAAATCGATGGCTTTGATTGAAGAAAATACTCTTGGATTGGCAGGGCAAGTAGAGATGCTACAGATAATCAGAGAAGCTGAGAAGTTCCTAGACAGCCATACTTAAGAAACAAGTTCGAGAAAGAAAGGGGTTGGCCACCAAGAAGTCCGAAAGAGAGGAAGTCGGAGAGAAAGTTTGACAGCTGATAGCCACTAGAGGCAAGAGGTCAAGATGGCATTCTGTATGACTGGAGACAGATTCAGTACCCGGAAGAATTGAAAGAACTTTATGTAAGGGACTCATGGACAACAGGATGGTGTGCTTTCTTCCTAGACCCAAGACTTGAGTCATCACTCTAGATTTCATAGACTTCTGAAGTTGAGGGGCAAGGATCAGTTGATACTGGGACTAATGACATTGTGTGACAAGATATCTTACAGATAACAGATTATTTCAGGGAACTCAGATGTATGCTAAAAAGAAGAATGTCCAAGCAATCTTCTCAGTGATCCTTCTTGTTCTACAAAAAAAGGAAGACAGAAGGCAGAAGATTCTGGAAGTGAATTGTTGGCTAGGTAAGCCATGTGGTGTGGAGGGTATTGGTTTTGTGTAACATTGGTCCACCTTCTATGGGGAGAGGGGGCTCCACAGGTTGGATGGCCTCCACCTTAATAAAAGGGGAACCAGTCTATTTGGGGACTGTCTGACTAGTCAGGAGGGTGTGTTAAACTAATAACAAGGAGAGGGGGTAAAAAGAGGGAGATATGAGCACTCATTTGGCACAAATTTGAGATGTTGAGAACAAAATTAATCAAGGGCTAGGAACCTCGGTAAAAAAACAAGAGGAATTGGAATTGTTCATTTATGAGTATAAATTTGATGTCATTGATGTTACTGAAACCTGGTGGGATGACTTTCACAATAGGAATGTTAAAATCAATGGTTCTAACCTATTTAGGAAGCATCAAGTGGGCAAAAGAGGAGGAATTGCATTCTATGCCAAAATGACATTACCTGTTTGCAAGTCACTTACAACTCAGAAGAAAATGATCATCAATGTTCATGGATCAATGTCCAAAAAGACAAAGCACAAGATGGGGGATTTGTTGATGTTTGCTACAGACCACCAAACCACACAAAGGAACAGGGTGACTGACTCCTTACGCACCTATCTCTAATGTATAGTGGGGGAGGGGAAACTGAGAGAACATGGATGACATCAATCTGAGTGACATAGGCTGGAGGTCTCAAGCTGCCAGTATTAAAACATCCTTGGTATTTCTAAACATTATAGATAACAATTTCCTAACTCAAAATTGTTGCAGCTCACATGGGGGAATTCTATATGAGACCTCGTCTTAATGGATAAAGAGAAATTGATCACAGAACTAAAAATTAATTGGAGCTTAGGTACAAGTGATCATGACTAGATATTTTACAAAGCAGAAAACAATTTATGAGCCAAATTAGCTGGGAGGAAGAATTGAATCAGACAAATGTGAATGATAATTGGGAATTGTTTAAGAACACTTCACTAGATGCCCCAAAAGCCATAATCCCACAACTGAGGAATAAGGCCATACATGTTAAAAAACAACAACCTGGTTTAGAGGGAAAGTGAAGACAGAATTAATAATAAATAATAATAATAATAATTAATAATAATGAATAAAACAATTAATATAAAATGGAAGTGAAGGGAAGTTGATAGTAATGAATATAAATCAAAACTAGGAATTGTAGAAAATGGATAAGGGAAGCAAAAGGACAGAAGAATAATTTTATGGCCAGCAGAGTTAAGGACAATGAGGAGTTTCTTAGGTATATTAGGAATACAAAGAATCCTAACAATAGTATTGGTCCATTATTATGAAAATGGTAGAATTATCAATAATAATGCAGAAAAGGCAGAACTGTTTGATAAATATTTCTGTTCTCTATTTGGGGGGAAATAGATGATGTAGTCATATCCTATGATGATGATAACATTCTTTCCATTCCACTGTTATCTCTGGAGGATGTTAAACAGAAACTACTAAATGCAGACATTTTTAAATCAACAGATGCAGATAATTGCATCTGAGAGTTTTAAAAGAGCTGTCTGAGGAGCTCACTGGATCATTAATGTTGATATTCAACAAGTCTTGGAGCACTAGGGAAATTACAAAAGACTGAAAGAAAGTCAATGTTGTGACAATATTTAAAAAGAATAAACAGGATGACCTGGTAATCAGAGGCCTGGCAAACTGAAATTGATCTCAGGTAAGATAATGTTGCAGCTGATATGGATATCAATTAATAAAGAATTAATGGAGTGTAACATAATTAATGACAATCAGCCTGGAATTATTGAAAATAGATGCTATCAAACTAACTTGATATTTTTAATGACATTGCAAGTTTGATTGTTATAGATAAATGGTATTTAAGTAAAATACTTAGATTTCTGTGAGACATTTAACTTGGTACCACACAACATTTTACAAAAAACTAGAATGGTATAAAAAACATGGCACACATGAAATGGATTAAAAATTGGCTAACGGATAGGTTTCATTCTGTTGTTTTTTAATCCTTCTTCCTCTGAAACATACGGATGGCTATGGCTGGAGATGGAACATAAAGGCAGAGCTCTGAGGTGTTACCAAGTATTCTCTCTCTCAGGTGCTTGGCTGGCTGGTTCTTGCTTACATGTTCAGGGTCCAACTGATTGCCATATGTAGAACTGGAAAATAATTTCACCCTAGGACGGTTTCCAGTGACCTTGGAGGTTTTCACCTTCCTCTGTAGCATGCCAGGATTATCTGGGTATACCTCAATTAATTATTTCCCTGACATTGCAGGAGCTTCAGGCACTGGTGCACCTTATTCCTTATTGACCTGAAGAAGAGTTCTGTGTAACCTCAAAAGCTTGTCTCTCTCGCCAACAGAAGTTGGTCCAATAAAAGATATTACCTCACCCACCTTGTGGCACATAAGACTAGTCTAGTGTTCTCTGGGCTGTAATACTTTGTTCTAATTTTTTTTGTTAGGTTTAGTGTGTGAGTGCTGGGTGGTGTTAGTAGCCTGTAATATACAGAAGGTCAGAGTTCATGGTGCCTTCTCACCTTAAACTGTATAATTCTGACTTAAAATGTACATGTACATGGGGAATTATCATTGAGTGGGTGTGTTTCTAGAGGGGTACTCAGGGATCAGTTCTTGGCCCTACTCTATTTAACAATTTTATCAATGACTTGGAAGAAAATATAAAATCATCAGTGATAAAGTGATAAAGTTTTCAGTTGCCACAAAAAATTGGGGGAGTGATAAATAATGAACATCACAGATCACTAGCACAGAGCAATCTGGATCACTTGGTAAGATGGGAGCAAGCAAAAAATATGTGTTTTAATACAGCTAAATATAAATTTATACATCTAGGAACAAAGAATGCAGGCCATATTTATAGGATGGGGGACTCTGTCACAGGAAGCAGTGACTCAATAAGATGCAGGGATGGGAGGGTGGATAATAAGCTGAACAAGAGCTCCCAATGCAACACTGTGTCCAAGAGGACTAATGCAATCTTTGGATGCATAAACAGGGGAATGTTAATTAGGAGTTCAGAGGTGTTTTAGCTCTCTGTTTAGTAATGGTGCAATACTGCATCCAGCTCAGGTATCAACAATTAAAGAAGGAAGTTGATAAATTGTAGACGGTTCAGAAAATAGCCATGAGAATTATTACATTATTAGAAAACATGCTCAAAACATGCTTATTACATTATTAGAAAACAGACTCAAGGAGCTGTATCGGTTTAACATAACAAAGGGAAGTGTGATGGGTGTCCTTCCACATTCTCCAGGAAGGGGTTAAAGGAGGCCAGATGGGCCAATAACCTATTGGGCTGAAGGCTGAGAGGAAAGCCCTAATTAGGGGAAGCTCACCAGTGTGGAACAGGTGGGCTTCTATAAAGCCAGGGAGCTGATAGCAGGAAGGAGGCTGCAGGGAGGTAGCCTGCAGTCACGCCCTGGGAAAAGGGAGGTGTGTTTGGGAGCTATAGAGACAAGTAGCCCACAGTTGCTCCCTGGGAGGAGGGAGTAGAGAGGCTGGCAAACCACGGAGGGTGCCGGGGTAGGAAGCAGACCAGGGAATAAGCAAAAAGGTTAGGAACTGAACAGACCTTGGCTGTGTGGGTGCCCATCTAGTTTAAGAACCCCTCCTCTTTTACCGGATATAAATCCAATACATCCTTCGGCCTGTATATTCTAAATTCATTGCCAGTACACCAAAGCCTGGTGCAATCTTTTATCCCGTATAATTTTTAAGTAGCCTCTGAAGTGCTGTTTATCTACTCAGGAACATTGACTCTTGGCAACCCTCTTCTCCCATACGTAAACTGAAGGATAGGTTTTGAAAGTCAAGCACTAAAGTGGGTACATGTGTGTGTAAATTTGTGAACACAGCAGATAAACCAAAGTTAGATTTGATAAAATGAATGTTTTAAATTTGACTCAGTTATTTTTGAAAATACCTAGTGTTGTTAAAATGTAGAGTAATATGCAGTATTATCTGTTATGTATCGTTCATATAATATTCTGGGAAAACAGAGTTTCTCTTCTTAATATAGTAGGCAATACTTTTTAGGAGTATTGGGCCCAATTCTGCAAGGTGCTGAGCTAGCCAATTATAATTACAGATGCTAACTCTCATAATAATAAAGGGTAGTTAGATGGCGTCAAGGAGCCCATGGAGCTGAGTGCTATTTTTTTTTCTAGGAAAGCCTCTAATTAAAATAAAACTGTTTCCTTTTCTAGTCGGTTCCAGCCTAATTTTGCCTCAGATTCTGATCCTTTTACTCACACTGAATATCACTTTACTGCACAAATAGTGACATTGACTTCCATGAGATCATTTATGCTGGACAATCCTACTCAGTGTCAGGAAGAGCATTAGAATCTGGCCCTTACTTTGTACTATCCTGCTCTAGGCCATGACAATGTGAAAGTCCACAACAAAAGAAGCTATAACTACATACTTAAGAGACGGTGGGAAAAATTCAGCTCTGATTTATGGAAGTATAAATCTTGAGTAACTCTACTCACTCAGTGGATTTATACTGATGTGACTCGAATAAGAGGAAAATTTGGTACAATGAGTAAAATTCAGGCTTGAATTGGGAGCAGATTTTTGCCCAATAACTTTCAAAGTACCAATGAGCTTAGGCTGTTTAACTCTTTAAATAGAATGCCTAATTGTCCACGTGCAAATTTTAGCAGACGTGGCTTTGAGAAAATCTAGGAAGCAGACAAGGCCATAGCTACATAAAATGAAATAAATCTGATTAAGTTAAGAACTGACTTTTTTATAATGGACCACAACAAATGCATTTAGTTTGGGAAGTTCATCACTTGTTATTCTTTTTTGGGAAAAGGTAAGAGAAGTGCAGCTGAGTGAACACTTTATATTAGTTTTCCATGTTCCTCTCAATGAAATTGTGCGAAAAGGTGGATTAAACTAAATTATGATTCTCTCTCTGAAAAAACATGGCAGGCATTAAAAATAAATTTTAGATTAGTCATTTTACGCTCTTCACTTTGCTAAGCTGAATATTTTTAATTCTGATGAAGCTGAGTGCTACTCATTTAAGCAATAACTTTTTCCTACATGACTGATTGCTAACTTCAACTCGTTTCTTTAGTAAAAAGGAAAAAAATCATTTACTTTGACTAATCTAGGGTTTTTTGCTGTAGAATGGTAACTAAGTGTTAATTTTCACAATTTTTTATCTTTATTCATTTGTAGTTTGTACATTAAACCATTGTATTATTAATGGCCTAACACATTTTCTATGCTTTATATTACCATACTTATTGAAAATAATTAAATAACGTGAATCAAAATAATGTAATGTTGCATGTTGTGCAATTTATCCTAAGTATAATAGTGTGACTTTCTAAAAGTGTATATTTTATAGTGTTACAATAGGTGAGAAAGTTTCCCAAATGAAAATTTATCTCCCCTGTAAATAGGCAGACATAAAGCTCTAGTGTTTTGTTAAAAGAAGGATTTTTTTTCTCATTTAATATCTTTTCTTTTGGGTAAACATGGGAATCCCCAACAAAACTGTGTTCACTCATCAATAAATATTTTAAGTAGCTAACTAAAATTGGGTAGATACTTGACTGGGTGGACATACCATGGTGGCAAGTTCTCCCATCTCATTCTGAATTTTGTTACTTGAGTTATGTAATGTGGACAGGAAAGACTAGATTCTACACATTGGTGCCATTGGCATTATATTTAATTCTAGTTTCTTCTCCATGATCATTAGACGCAATGGGGAAATTGAAAAATGTATTACGAAGGAAGTGCTTTTGGGGAATCATGTAGGATAGAGGTGTATTAAAGAGTGGCTCATCAACAGACACTCAATACATTAAACAACTGTCTGGAACAAAAAGAACTTTGAAATTAAAATATGGGAATCAGATGATGAACACTGAGATTGTGGATAGAGTATTCTGATGTCAATAACAAAGTTCCTGGAATTTGCCTACTAAACAATGTAACAATAGCTGCGCCCAAAGAATTTATGTGAAGAAACACTATTATATTAACTGAAGTCAATTCAATGAGTATGGAAGTAAACACCAAAAAGGTGCTTCTTGCTTGCAAACTGTACCCAAAAGCAATAGTTCCAAAAGGCCACTGATCATGTTGAAATTGCCACAACAGTCAGTTACAAAAGTAGTTCAAACAACGAGGCGTCCTTGTGGCACCTTAGAGACTAACACATTTATCTGGGCATAAGCTTTCGTGGGCTAAAACCCACTTCATCAGATGCATGGAGTGAAAAATACAGAAAGCAGTATAAATATTACAGCACATGAAAAGATGGGAGTTGTCTTACCAAGTAGGGGGTCAGTGCTAAAAAGGCTAATTCAGTTAAGGTGGAAGTTGCCTATTCTCAACAGTTGACACGAAAATCTCTTGTTGAAAGTAGCAAGTAGTGTCCAACATCAATGCCAAAGTTTGCAATTTTGAGTATGAAGTGGAAAGACTATTAAATGGTAGATTTATTTGATTACTTTACATTATAGGTTAAGAGCATAGCAAGACAAATCTACTTGACTGCACATTCAGGACGGAATTTATATTTTTCTTTGAAGTGTATGTAGATTTTGAGGATCTGGTTTCTCAAGACCAAAAGGCTTCAACCTTCTTTAAACTTACTGGCATCCCAACAGATGGTGCTTCTTCAATAGTCAAAGCAAATGGAGGGATAATATAACATTTAATTGTCTGTCTGGGTGATTGCTTAGAACAATTAGTTTAGTATTAAACTGACCATGTGTGGGAATGATTTACGCTTCAACAATGTCATAACTCTTACTGTCACAACAGAAATTTCATTAGGTCCTGTGGCCTAAATGACTTTCAGTTTAAGACTTTCCTTGAGGAAATAAAAGCTGAATTTTCCGCTCACCCATACTCTTATGAGATGTATAACAGAGTGGCTCAGCAGAAGGAATATTTTGGTAAAGTTTGTTACATTTTTAGAAAAGATCCAGAAATTTTTAACTGAGAAAGACTGAGATGCTTAGAGATTATGATAATGCATGTCTCATGGATGTCACACCAGACTAAAAACAGGCCCGAACCAGAAACTCACATCCAACATTCCTCCAGTTCTGGGGAGCGGGGAGTTTCAGCCTGACCCTTGTGGTCTTGGATCTATCTGGGATCTAAAATCAGATGGTGCCTATTTTAGGTATTCAGTTTCTACGTGGCCCAAGATGGCAGAAAATTCACAAGGACAACGAATCCCATGGGATTTCCTTCATTTGCGTTTAAATTCCTTGAGAATGGCTCAGAAGATTTTGGTGCTCTCACACGTAAAACTCTGACTCTGGTTCAGTCTAAACCAAAAAATTTAAATCCAAACCAAAAAAACGAATAAGGCTCCATCCCCTTACAATAGTTAATAACCTGAATCTCCAGCTTTAGGAAAAGCATCAGTTATTATAATTTAATTTAGTCTTTAGGACAGGGCCAGTCTTTTGGTTCTGCATCCCTATAGTGCCCAGTACAATCAGATCCTTGTCCAGGACTGGGGTTCATAGGTTCATTTTATGTTCATAACATAAAATAAAATAAGATAAATAATGCTACTTGTGAGATTGCTTCCCCTTCCATTTTCCAACAGATGCTCAAGAAACAGGAGAGTGATGGGCTGCTATTTCTACAAGTTACTTTGGAAGTACATGGCTTTGTTTTTCAGAAGTGCTGAGTACTCAAAATAGAAGTCAATGAGAGCTGTGGGCATTCAACACCTCTAAAATTTGGGGCTCAGAGTGTTTGAATTTGTGAACAGATGTATCAAGCTATAAAATCAAACCTGTAGTGTCCTCACAAACTCATATCCACTTCCATAATGTGCATGCCCCCCTTCAAATATGTTAATTCCAGAGAAGTAATATACACATGGAAAATAAAAACCATTCATGTATCACCAATTAAAATCGCATGCAAATATATTTAAATATACATGCTAATTAGGCACAGCCCTTTTGTTCCTGGCAAATTGCATTTACAATTCTCAATGATGCAACAGCTGTTCACAGCTGCTTCATTTGATTAATAAAAAGGGATAGTCCAAATCCAATGCTAATCTCTGACTTGAAAACTGCATTGCTTCTTGACAGGGAATCACACATTCTCCACAATGTGCCATCCTCTATTGCAATCCACATCACACATCCTTCATTGTGTTTCATTGCTGGTGAAAGAGAGAACAGTTTGGAAGTTAAGAGGAAGAGAAATTATCTTGTTTAAAGACAAGGCTGGCTCCCAGTGTGGCCTTTGAGAAGGGGGTTCTCATAGCATTTTGAAGATTACAGTCTTTGGCATTGTATTGCCCATTAAAGACCAGATTCTGCCTAATCCCTGCATGTTGACAAAAGGGAGGTGGAGGGGGACTCAAATATCCTACAAAGGGTACATTCAATGGAGAAGGTATAGGGAAGGGAGAGGGCACAGGGCAGGATGGGAACAATGGGAATCCATGAGCTCAGGTAGAACAAGGCCTCTTCAGCGTTAGTGATTCTGTTGGCACTAGCCAGTACATAGAGACAGAGAAGAGGAAGGGGCAAGCCTGCCACCCCACCTGTGTACATGGATTAATGGTGGGGAGAGCCTTTGAAAGTGCTGTGCAATGGCTGAACTCTTGAGGAGCAAATCTCTGAGGCACAATGCCTTCCACAGCTATCACTAGGTCTAGCGCATCTCCAGAACAACCTAACACAGGGGGCTTAATGTTCTAATATCTTAATATCCCAGGCTAGTCATATTTTTAATAGCAAAGGTTTCCATTAATGAAAAAAAATCATATTAAAATTGTTGTCTTAGTGTCAGCCTTTCAAGAAGAAAACCTTAGCTCTTTTTTCTGTTTGCTGTTGACATTGAAGGCCTTTATGTTATATTACAATTAAAATCATATTCGATAATTTAAAGAACATAACATTTTAATTGTCCAAACCAATGGACAAAAATAATTAGTAAGTCTAGCTATATTTCTACATCAAATAATATAGGTGACAGATAAATATGTCTAACAAGCTTTTGATCACACAGTCACTGATTTTTATTAGTTCTAGTGCTCTGCTATTCAGATGCTATCCATTTTGATATGTTTATACATCTCAAAGAAAATACTACTTCAGTTTCTTTATTGAAAGAAAGTGAAAGTCAGATAAAAGACATTATAGCTATCAAATCTCAGGAGTTCGGCAGAAATTAAGCAACGTCTTCTGAATGCTAACAGCCTAGTACAAATAACACTTCAAGGTAATTCTACTTGGAGGTCTGGGAGTGTCAGGTACTGAAAATTGTAATTAGTCTAGCTAATGCAGATGATTAAATGAAGGTTTCTCTGGAGTGGATTCCAAAAACTATTAAGATTCTGTGGCAAAGAAAAGAAAATGGAAAAATTATCAGGTTTTTTGCAGATTCAGAATATTGGCGACAAAATGATTTGCCTTGATACTTTTCTCAAATGGTTTTCAGAAGGTATTCTGATGTTATTTCTCTAGACTTATAGAAGCACCAAGCATCTATATAGTGTTAGTAACTGCTATTAGTGTTAGTTATGGTATTTGCAGAGGTATAGAGTGGGAGGTTTTCAAATTCATGGTGACATAAGTGACACTCGTCTCTAGTTACATTGTGTTAAGCTAACAATGCCACAAGTATTAGTGATGACTTTCTTGAAGTACATGTGGAGGATGCTGGGCAAGACCTTTGGAGTACAGCGATGCTTCTGAAGCTGGTTATAAATGGTGATTCTGGTCTTAAGACCCATTCCAGCTCCCATTGAAGTCAATGGCAAAACTGCTGCAGACTTCAGTGGGAATTGAATTGGGCTCTTAATAGATTTAAGGATTTTTCTTTTACATGTAGAACTTTTATCATGAAAATATTTGTCTACCAATTCATTGTAGAGGCAGAATGATTTTACCCTGAGAAACATGCTTCAGCTTTGAACCACTAAGTCAGGGATTGGCAACCTTTGGTACGCGGCCTGTCAGGGAAATCCGCTGGCTAGCCGAGACAGTTTGGTTACCTGCAGCGTCCATCGGTTCAGCCTATCGAAGCTGGAAAGATTGTTTTGTGAGAAAACAGCTAAGTCTGGGAGGCCAAGAAATTAGACACCGAAATCTTATTGAACTTCAGAAGATCAAATGGGATTTTAACATGTCATAGGCTACTTTGAGAATCTCAGCCTTTTGCCACCAGCACTACAGCTTGTTCTTTCTGTGTTTTATTCAGTGAACTGTCTTCAGAACTCAGAATGCCTGCACAGGCTCTAAGAAAGCAGTGACTAAGACTCAGAAAAAGATAGATAAGAAGTGGTGCAAGACAAGGAAGAAGACTTACTCTATCTACATGTACAGAGTTCTGAAGCAGGTTCACCCTAACTCCAGCAGTTCTTCTAAGGCAATGGGCATTATGAACTCTTTCGTTAATGAGGGCATTGCTGGGGAGGCATCCTGCCTGGCGGATTCAAACAAGCGCTCGACTATCACTTCCCAGGAGATCCAGACCTCTGTGCTCCTGCTGCTGCTGCTGCTGGGGGAAATGGCTAAGCATGCTGTGTCCAAGGGCACCAAGGCTTTTATTAAGTACATCAGCGGCAAGTAATAGGTCCCACTGTCTTCCCTCTTGAATCATCTGGGGTACACTGCCTCTGTAATTTGGTGGACCTGTGAAGATGGACTAAAGGAAAAGAAATGTAGGAACAGTTGTACTAATAATCAAAAGCCAATGGATATTATAAAGTCCTACCCGGCCATCAGTAGAGTGGTCAACTGTATAATATTCTGAAACATGTTTTAATGCCTTTATGGAGCTTTGATGCCAGAATGATCACAGACCTCATTCAAATGCACAGGTGTGCTAAAACATTCTCCTTCTCGTGCAATGGTAAGGGCAGCTTCTGAGCCCATTCTGTAGGGCAAAAGAGCACCACACTAATGAGGGGGCATGAATTTTGGCTACCAGTCAGCCTACTGATCAATGATATTACCCTGGGGGAGGGGGGGGCTACAGGAAATGTACTGGTTCCATCAGTCTTGCAGGGCAGAACGGTAACAATGATCAGTTTCCCTCACAGGAAAGATACTTCCCAACTTCAAACAAGAAGGGGTGATGGTGAGTTTATGACAAATGTGAAATCTCCATACCCAGTTCAAACAACTGATACAGAGGATGTATAAATTGAGCAAGCAACCACATAGTAGTAGGTAGTGTTATGGCTATCATGATAAATATGAGATTGTGAAGTAATCCAGAAGAGTTGTCATTTACATGGGAGTTGAAGTCAACTAGAATAATCTTACAGGCATATTTGTCATCAAGGGAAATCTGCATTTATTCACTATTAATTTTTCTTAATGAATATTGGGGCAGGAAAGGTTTGAGTTTTCTAATTATAGGACAAGCTTAATTTGGATGCAGATTTTTTACACTTTCCCATCTTATTAACCTCAACCCTGATCACCTTCATGGATGTGGTAGGATAATTTACACTCATTCACTTGTTTAATTTGGGCCACTGACACAACAGCTGCTAACTATGATAGTACATACCTTGTGCTGAATTGGCTAGGGATATTGTTAAACACTGCCTGTATTTAAACTCTTATTCCTGTATATTCTCTTCCATCACAAAAATGTGCATGAGCTGAATGCCTACCTGAAAAGATGTATAGGGTTTAGGATCTGCTGCTACTGGATCTGCATATATATGGATCCACAGCTTCTGTCATGACCCAGCTTCTTCTCTCTGACTAATCTATGCAAACCTGCAATGTAGGAGATGCACAGAGCTTATACAGGACTTGGATGGACTAGAAGGTCCTGTATTGGCCATTCAAAAGACAGGTGAATTTCACTGCAAGCACAAAGATTTGAACTTTACTGAAGGATAGCATTTACGCTACTAAAAATTGCTTTCCTTTTTAGAGTAGCTATATACTGAACACGATACATTATTCTAATTTAATGAAGGAAGAAATATAGCAGTACAGAACATTTGCAACTAATATTGAACATTCACAGTAGAATAAACACAGGAACTAAACGCCTTGTTCAAAGACTTTGAAAAATGAATTGCAAGGCAATTAATAAAGGCTAATTTGTTATTAAGTTAGAAGAAGAACACTTTCAGATGCAGTGTTTATGCAGGCCACTGTTCCTGTTGAGAGATTGATTAGGATGTTTCCATCGAGTGTGTAATGAGAAAACATTGACATTTGCAGATCAGTTGTTTGGGAAGTGAAAGCAGTAGAACTACAAGAAACTGGATTTTTGAAACTGTTTTCTTTGGTTGGTTTATCAGCTCCAGTATTAAGGCCCATGGTTGAGATTTTCACAGGGTCTGTGTTGATGCCAAGTATGATAAGAAGCTTCATTTTAGGGATTGATGTCTGGTTTTACTTCAAATAGCCAGCATCAACAGTAATTTAAAACTGATCTGGCTCTGCTTTGTATGTGAGTATAGATGAGATCTGCTTGTTTTCTTTATACACCATTGTTGCTCCAAAGATTTACTTTTTCTTGATACTATGTGTGTGTGTGTAAGTGTACATTGTATTATGCACACATACATATGCATGTGTGTATAAAATACTCACTCTCACACACACATAAACACAGGCATTATATATAAAATATACACTCACACATGTCAAGGAAAAGTACATCTTTGGAGCAATACTGGTTTCTTAAGAAAAGAAGCAGATCTCATCTACACTCTTACACAAAGCAGAATCAGATTAATTTAAGTAATAATTGATGCTGGCAGCTTGAAATAAAACCAGACATCAATAACTGAAATAAAGCTGCTTTATTTATAAAATGGGAATTTTAGTTAAAATGTAAGAGAAATGTTTCTTGCTTTAAGCGGAGACATGTTGCCCTTTTTGACCAGTCTTTTCATCTGTTCTTTCAGTTCAATCCTATGCCATTGTGATGGAGAAAGTGCTAATGCATATAATAGACCAGATGTTGTGGTCCACCACAGCTACTTCATACTTCTCCAGTTAAATAAAAGGGCTGTAAACTCTATAGAAACAGCCCCACAGAACATCTCCAACATGCAAGGACTGGCATTGTGCTCTATGTGTCCCAGGTCACAGCCCCCAGTGAGGGGAGTATGATGAAGTCTAAGAAAAAGGAGGTATGTATTGCTCTCCAGCTATTCTTGTATGTAGATCAGGTCCTATAGGGCAGTTTTATAAAAACAGAAGTCAGAGCAGTCCTGAAGCTTCTTTAACACACACCAACAGCCCATGTAGGACCACAGATCGAGGTAGTTTTCAAGCCACATTTGCTTCCCACCCTCAGTTCCTGTGCTGAGTGTAGCTCAGGAGGTATGCCTCTCAGTGAGAGGATCAGCTATGTCATTCTTACTAATTCTTGGTAGAAGTCACCCCAGTGCAAAGACTCTATGCAAGGCCTTCAAACTGACTTAAACCAGGGCTGGATTAAGTCAAATGCACTTTAGGCCCATGAATGGATCCCCAGCTCCTGGAGTCATTGGATGACTTCAGAATCTCAGCTTTCATTTTAAAAAAATGTTTCCTCAATATATGTTTCCCCGAATCATGGTTGTGAGGAAATACTTAAAGATGTGCCCCAGGTGTTGCTGATACCACAAATGTCTGCCTAGGTGAACAGAGAGCTTGGAATAATAGCTCTGAGAGAGCTGAACTACCCCATACTTCTTTTGGGATTGTTAGTGCTGAAACCTGCTGTATTAGGGGCCCATCAACACTATCCCAAGAGCCCCAATGTGTAGGGGTAGGTCTCTTACTGCCACCACCCCATTGTGTTTCAGGAGGGATGTTGTCAGAAGGGGCCCTTACAGAGGCTAAGACCTTCCTTTGCTGGACAGATCCCAGACTGCTGGACGACAGGCAGTCTGTGGGAGCCCGGACTGCTCAAAGAACTGTGGTGGTGAACCCCACAGCAGTCTAACTGACTGCTCTTGCCCTGCTACTATTACCCTTAGATGAATGGGGGGGGGGGCGTTAATGAGAAGGCATTGCCATGATATGTTGGCACAGCCAAGGGGGTTGTACCTTGAGCAATGGATTGCCTTTAATCAGGGCGTGATTTAAGACTCACTAACATTCTGTTTCAAGTGGTGCGGAGGGCCTTGGGCGTAATCTCTCAACTGGGGTGAATTTTCCTCTCTTTGAGAGTCCAGAGTATTTATTCCCATGAGAATCATTCCTCGTGGCAATTTTTCAAAGCCATTTATCTTTTTTTTTCTCCCATGTTGTTACTTTCTCCAGTCTTGAGTTGAAAATAAAGAAAAAAAATACTGAAACTCATGAAAAAATAACATTCAGTAATCTTTACTAGCAGGTTTTTTAACTCCCTCTCATGATTTCACCTTAGGGCTGGTCCACACTAGTGTGTGTGGGGTGGGGGGTGTCGAACTAAGATACGCAACTTCAGCTACATGAATAACGTAGCTGAAGTCGAAGTATCTTAGTTTGAACTAAAAAGCACTTACCTTGGGTCCAGACACAACAGGCAGGCTCCCCCGTCGACTCCGCTTACTCCTCGCGCGGAGCAGGAGTACCGGTGTCGATGGCAAGCACTTCTGGGATCGATTTATCGTGTCTAGACGAGATGCGATAAATCGATCCCAGAAGATCGATTGCTACCCGCCGAATCAGGCGGGTAGTATAGACGTACCCTTAGAAAACCCTTTATACAAACTTCCTCTCATACAAGGTTGATTTTAGGAAAGCAAACTTATAGCACATTGTCTTTTTGCTAACTGACTTCCGGGCTAGTAACCTTTCTAGGTACACCTCAAGAATCTCCAGAAAAAGTGCTTTTGTCACTGTGCCTCAGTGGGTCACATCTGAGAATATCAGATTTAAGACAAACTGCTGAGAAATGGGACAGACCCACGCCAAGCTGGTGGTTATTCTTCCATAAGATATACCAAGCCAGGAACAAAAGAAAACTTCTGCTTGACGACACTGGTTAACAGGAAGTCAGCAATGTACTCTTCTTAGGTATCCCAGCCCTTGTTTCACCACTAGAATTAATGATGAGTGGTTATTGAAAATCAATTTAATCAGACAAAGGTGTGACCCTATGCCCCATATTCTTCATTGAGATATTGTTATGATATGAATATGGCATACCTAAAATTGTGTTCTCGGCAAGATGGGTCATGCGAGATACCATTGGAAAGGTTATGATTTACTGACTATGATTATCCTATTTGTATGTATGTATCGTTTCTGTATCTGAAGTTAGGAATATTAACTATGTAACAATTACAACTGTGTTTACACTTGGGGAATGCCCACAGTATGCAATCAGCCTGGATAGGCCATTAGGAAGGACAATAGCACTTCGAAGATCCTAATCGCCCTCTTTCCTGAGAAGTTTTCTGGGATACTGCTTTGACACTGCAGCGACGGGTGATCATGTCACTTGATATAGGACACCATCTTGGATTTCTAGTGTTTTTCCATTAAGAGGGGGTGGGGGTCAAACTGGGAAAAAGGGATTCCTGCCATATGCAAATCCTATTTAAGGCTAGGGAATGAGTTAATTAGGGTTCTTCTCCACTGCCTCCATGCCCAAGAAGGAAGACTGCTGAAAACACGTGAAGGAACAAGGGAACTAAGCTGGAGGTGTCAGGGGCTGAACCCAGGGGAGAAAGGTCAGCCTGTGAAAGGAATACCTGGAGATTTAAGCTGCAAGCAGTGCAGTTTACCTTCAAGAAACTCTGCAAGCTGCATAAAATAACATTTAGGGTGAGAATTTGCTACTATTAACCAGTTAATTTAGTGTAATAAGCTTAGTTTGTGTGTTTTGTTTTATTTGCTCAGTAACCTGCTTTGATCTGTTTGCTATCCCTTATAATCACTTAAAATTTATCGTTTGTAGGTAAACTTGTTTTGTTTTCTAAAACCCAGTTCGTGCAATTCATTACCAGGGATGGGCGATGGGAGGAGGGGCGCAAAAAGCTGTGCATATCTTCCTCCACATTGAAGGAGGGAGCAACTTTCATGAGCTTATGCTGTAGTTTTCTGTGCAGTGCAAGACAATACAATTTTGGGTTTACTCTCCAAAGGGGGTGCACTTGAGTGCTGGGCAATTTCCTAGCTGAGTCTTCCCATGCAGAGCTGACTGCAGACTCTGTGTGATTCTACAGCAGGGTGTGTCCCTACCTGTGTGTGTGTGCTGGAGGAGGCCAGAGAGCTTGGCTCAGCAAAGCAGTGTAAGGGAGCCCAGTATGGTGGAGCAGGCGGCCTCAGTGAAATCCTAGCACATCAGGTGGCACACTGGAATGGGGGTCTAATCCGTCACAGAAGGGTTCTTCTAATCCCAAGAGATAAGAAAATAGCCAGGTAAATATATAACATAGGTCTTACCCAATAATCACACTGTTGCCAATCCTTTAATATCCAATAGCTAAAGGTTTATTTATAAGAGAAAAGAAAGAGGAGAGGGTTAAAATGGTCAAAGGAATCATATATATACAATAATTGCAGAGTTCTTTTATCAGGTTTGAAGCAGTGATGGAATAAACTACTAACTTCCAAAAGATTAGAAGGTCCTCAGTCCATTGGTTGGATTGCTCCTTTTAGTGTAAGTCCATAGTCCAGAGATTAGAACAGGAAAGAGGCAAAATTGAGATACTTCCAGGGTTTTTAATACCTTTTCCCATGTGGAGGGACTGCTTTCAGTCTTAGTTTGTGGAAAATTACAGGCACAAGATGGAGTCCAGGGTCCCATAAGCAAGTCACATGGCCTTGAATGCTTCAGTGAGTCACATAAGCAGCCATTATCTATACTCTGGCTTAAACCTCTACAAGAAGCCCCATCAGACAAGGTCACACTTCTTTTATGGTCTATTGTGCAAGTTTAGTGTCCTTTAATGGTCCATCAACTTGAACAGTCCATTCACAATGTGCTGGCTCGACTGGACGTAAACAACTTGTGGGTGTTACCCTATGAACAAACACATTTGAAATACTGGTGCAGTCAATATTCATAACTTTAGATTCAGAGATGATACATGCATACATATATCAGATAATCATATCTGATAGATTGTAACTTTTCCATTGATACCTTACATGACATACTTTGTACAAGATTTGTTGTAATTGTACAACAATGGTAGCAACAATGATATACATGGTCATATTTTAATCATACGACATTCATTGATAATAAAGAATCAAACATCATGTCGTTCCACGTGTGTTAATACATTTTAATCAGCCTTTTTACCGATATAAAGAAGCATACCAGCTTTCTGACAGCACACTGTAACTTTTGTTTCTATTGTTTGTTTTTCACAGATGCACTTGCTATTGTATATTGTGACAAAGTTCCTCCTCTACCTTGGTGGGTCTTGCACTTATTGGAGGATTTTGCTCACCTCAGAGATCTTCCCCTCTGGTGGAACCCACAGTCCAGGTCAACTCCTCCTGTGTCTGATCAGCAGTTGGGAGGTTTGGGGGGAACACGGGCCTGTCCTCTACTCTGGGTTCCAGCCCAGGGCCCTGTGGGCTGCAGTTGTTTAGAGTGCCTCCTGGAACAGCTGTGCGAGAGCTACAACTCCCTGGGCTACTTCCCCATGGACTCCTCCCAACACCTTCTTTATCCTCACCACAGGATCTTCCAGCAGTACACCTTCTCACTCTCAGCTCCTAGTGCCTCTTGCTCCCAGCTCCTCACACGCACACCACAAACTGAAGTGAGGTCCTTTTTAAACTCAGGTGCCCTGATTAGCCAACCTGTCCTAATTGATTCTAGCAGGTTCCTGATTGCTCTAGTGCAACCCCTGCTCTGGTCACTCAGGGAACAGAATAGTATTCATCCAGTGGCCAGAATATTTGCCTTCTACCAGACTTCTGTACCCCACTCATCTGGGTCTGTCACAATATGGAAATATTTTAATATTTATTGCATTTGTACCTAATGTAAAAGTCTAACAATCTCATTGTAAATCAATATAGTAGATGTCTTCTTTTAATGCTTCATAGCACAAGTACATGGCCAAATCCTGCAAACTCTTAGTCTTACAAGTAATTTTTGCTCACACACGTAGCCCTATAGGTTTAGAAGGCACTACTCACATGGGTAAGAGACTGTAGAATCATATCCAAACTTGGTTTCTTTTTTTCCCTTTTAAAATACTGCAAGTATGTGTTTTGTCTTGTATTCAGCAACTCAGCATCTGAATATAGAACTGTACAGAAGTGCTGTAGATTTTGTCCTTCCTTCTATATCTTCTTATTCAGCTCTATATCACTTTATGTCTGTAGAATGATCACTGGAAAACAGTGACTGTTTCATCAATATGAACTAATCTTTTAAAAAAAGTCCATAAATATTTGGTATCATAGTTCAGTTATTTTTAAGATTCTCGAGCCCATAAATCCCTTTTACCAACCTCTTCCAAAACATATTTGGCCACCTATGAAGTTATTTAAATACACATACTTTCCCATTTCTCCCTCCTCTTGTTACTGCCACTGCAGGAGCTGAGCCTGGGTTTTATATGGGGCTGGTCTGATAGATGTAAAATGCTTTAGCTGAAGAATGAAAGCACCCAAATCAACTAAGCGGCTGATGGGAAATGAGACAAGTCAGGACCAGTACAATGAGACGGTAAGCCCAACCTATTACAGAATGAGTATTTTAACAGGAAGCACACATAATGCACTGTATAACACTAAGTACACACTGTACTAACCTTGGGAAAATCTCTTAGCCAAGCACCTTTATGTGGAACATCACCGTACCCTAGAAAATTGTCCCTTTGGAGAATTTTCCATTCAGATCTGACCATGAGACTGACTCCTTGTCAGCTCATTTCTCCACAAATATGAGGCTTCAGTAGGCATTGTAGCTGTGGTTTAAGCAACAGAAACACATGTTGTTGTGTCTTTCTATCTGTTTAGTTGTCTCATCTGTGAAAATATTTTATCATTATCTGACATTGCCTGGTCCTAATGCCTTCCCTTACTCATATTTCTAATGACCTCTTATCAGCTGGAGAACAAAATGGCAGACTATCCTTCATGATCAACAATATTATTCAATTCCCCTATTTTTCAACCCCTACATTTTTTTTACTTTAAATGATTGACTTTTGTCTCCAAATTCGGCACATCTCTTCTAAGGACAATTGGATATGCAGTGTAATAGGTTCAGTACAATCTTTACTAACTTTTGCAGAATAAACATTTAGAAAGATTCCCCGTATGAAAATGACCAGTGACAGCTTTTTCATTCATTTGTGTTCCCCTAGCTAAACAACCACAGTCCTCACACGTTCCAAAATTCACACACACACACACAGATAATATTTCAGACATAAGCTACTTTTGTGACTTCAGAATTAAACCCATACAGACAGATTCTGACACCCTTGTTCAGACAGGGTAGCACCATACCCCACAAGTGGAATTTGGTGCCTCTCAACATAAATAAGGGCATCAGAAGCTGGCCCATAAAGCCCTAAATCACAACAACCTGATTGCAAAGATTAGCCACTGGAAAAGCTGAGATTTCTCAGTTACTTCTATTTTCTGATGCTACCTGCATATTCCCCTGACCAACCACAGACTCTCTGCACACACTTCTGTAAGCCAGAGAAGCAGGGTAGACAGCAGGAGCTTTCCAACTGGGTAAGTAGAACATGGAACATGAAGAGAGGCTGTGGAGTGGGGAAGAAACTGTGAGTGGGGATTTATAGGGCCATATGTGCTTGATCAGGGCTTTGAGGATACTGCAGGGGTGGCCTTGGATATGCAAGCGGAATGTTGGGGGCAGTAGATGAAAGAACTTGGAGACTGGGGTGTGAGCAAGAAAGTATGAAGCCTGGGATGAAGGTTGTGTGTGTGAAAAGCAGGACTTCTGGGAGCAGGACTCAATCCTTCTCTGTTAAGGGACTTATACTGCAACGTCTCAGTGCACTGAGGCTTGGCCTTGGCCCGCAGATTCTGCTCTTTTGGCACTACTGCCTTTGCTCTCCATGAACCAGGGGAGTCATTCCTTTGTGTTGTGCTTAATAGTGCTGGGTCTTTTCCAGTCCAAAAGTCTGTGATTGTGTATTTTACTCAGCCCAGTTTGCATGGAATTTAGCAAGTGAAATGAAGATGTGTTATTGTCCTTTCTCCATTGCATCATCTTTAAGCATCAACATTAGAACATCTAAAGTTTCAATTATTTTTTCCCATAAAACTGCCAGCTAAGAGCATAAGAATTACAAATGACACCTCATCCTTCAAGCTAGTAAATCAAATCCCTTTGCTTCACAATTTCATTTGGAAAGCAAATGTAATCTGTAGTCCAATGAAAGCTATGTTAGTCTGTTCTAAATTCAGTTTGGACAACAACAACAAAAAAAGACAAGAACGGCTATAAGGACTCATTTTATTAATCAGATTAGTCACAATTACTTCCGTAAAGCTTTTATATCTGTGTTGAGCAAAGGTTATTGAAGCAATCAACAGGCAATTGATACATTTGGGGCTGGCAGCACTAATATTATTGGGGGATTTTTTTTAAATGACGGCTGCTTAATATGAGGCAGATTATGTCTGAACCTAGTGTGTGAAAGCATAGGGAGGGTGCAAGGATCTGGGGTAAACTACCATTGCAGTGCTTCTCTGTGGTCTCTTGGGCCTGAGACTGGTTCCTTCTAATGTCTCAGCAGTAGAGCTGTGTGAATTGTCGAATTTGCAGTTCGGTGGTTTTTCCAAAAAATCTAAATATTTTGAAACAATTTTTTTGGCAATTCTTGGTGAACTTAAAAATGAGGAAAAATCAGGAAAAAAATGTTTGATTTAGGGTCAAACAAAACATTTCATAGACTCATAGACTTTAAGACAAGAAGGGACTATCATGATAATCTAGTCTGACCTCCTGCTGTCCTCCTAATGTAATCTCATCACACTTTTCTCCAATCTTCCTAAATGCCATCCTCATCAGCTGCCATCTGCAGTGTCTCCTCATTCTCTTCCATATCATAGTCAAGCTTCTTTATCTCGCCATCAGGGCCTTGATTTCATTTAATAGATTTCACAGATTTTAAGGCCTGAAGGGATCATAAATCATCTAGTTTGGCGTCCTGTATATCTCTACATTTCACCCAGACACTCCTATGTTGAGCCCAAGGACTTCAGTTAGATCAAAGTGTTTCATCAATGCCTAAGTCTCCTGCATTGGCAGGTGTCAAGGCTGAATCCCCACTCTGTCACTTTGAGTGCAGAAGGTGGGGACCACAAGGATTCTAAAAATGAATACTTGCCACTCAAGGCTTGTTTTAAACTCCCAAGGTTACAGCTTTTCTCTGACCTTGGCTTGGTAAACGCTGCCACCACCCAAATGCAAAAAAAAAAAAAAAACCCCACTTCCTTGGTCCCAGGAAGGAGCACTTGGGAATTCCTCCCTATGGAGTACCCTCAAGCCCTTTCACCACCACCACCCCAGGGAAGAGCTGAGAAATAAATAAAAGGAAATTACTGTTGCCACCAGCTAATCAAACAACATTGCACAAACCTCTTCAGACAACAAAAATTCAATCCTGTTCTTAAAAAAGGAAAATTTTATTTAAAACAAAAAGGAAGAAAATACATCTGGAACTTAGGCTTTGATAGATTTTAAAAAAGAGTGATTCCAAAAATTAAGCACCCAAAATAGCTTTCTTGGGGGTTCAGCTTAAAGGTTACATGCAAACAAAAGCATCTGGGGTTGCACAGAGGAGATCCACATGCCAAAATAAATAAAATAAACCTGATCACGTCTAGATAAACATTCCTAATTTACTTACATATTGGGGGTGGGGGTTCAAATAAGTAATTCTAAGTATGATCTGATGAATTTTCCTACCTGGTTCAAACCTTACACAGCACTCCTGCTAATAGCATTGCTGCTCCATCCCTGCAGCCCAGAGAACAACAGACAAAGGCAAAGTTTCTTTCCCAATTTTAAAAAGTTCTACCTTCCCATTGGCTCTTTTGGTCAGGTGCCCACTCCTTTTCTTTTACCTGTGGACTTGTTAACCCTTTACAGGTAAAGCAAGCAGAGAACAGACAGCAAGAGGGATTTTACAGCTAACTGGCTGGCTGGGTGTCCATAAGGGAGCTACCCTACCCTCCCAGCCTTCAGTTATCACAGCATTGAATTGATTAGGTGAGATATAGCCAGATGATCCCAGCAGGTGATTCACACATCATGCTGGAGAGGAAGGTGAAAAAAATGCTAAGATCCCTGCCAATCTGACCTGGTGGAGAATTCTTTCTCAAACCCAAATCTGGCAATTAGTTTGACCCTGAACAAGTGAGCAGGACACACCAGCCAGGCATCTAAGAAAGAGGATTCTCTGTGACACTTCAGAGCACTTGTCCACACCATCTGGCATCACATCTCCAGCTGTGATCCCCATTCTTCAGGGGAAGGCAAACCTTCTCCTCCCCTTCCCTGCCTCCAGAATATAGTTGATTGATTGTGTAGGGGAGGGGAGTTCCTTCCTGACCACTGAAGCACAACTGTACTGAACCAACTGAAGCACAAGATTTGGTTATAGTAATTGTCTTAATACAGAGCTGTGAGTGTTATGAGCATGCTGAGGGCAATGCAAGCAATCCTATTCTCCCCATACACCATGAAGGAAGAGGATGACTAGGAGGAATTAATAGATACAGATTGCAAGGCCAGGAGGGACTATCATGACCATCTACCCCAAGTCTTGCATGAACAGGCTACAGAATTCCTCCCAGAAGCTAGATTATAGCATACCTTTTAGAAAAATATGCTTAACTCTGACCCTCTTTATCTGCTTTTATTGCATTGTCCCTCTCATCCCTTATGTGCCTTTAATGATGCCTCATTTGTCTGTTTCTCCCACAATCCAGCCTTCTCTATCCTTTCTTTTAACATGAGCTGATCCACAAAACCACTGCTCACTCAAATCCTCCCTCAAAACCACAGTGCCTACCAGAAAGAAGTACAGACAGTCATTTATTTATCTATTCTTAAAACATTTAAATGCATATGGATTTTGTTTTGATTTGATTTTTGTTCTTTTTTTTCCTCCATCATGCTGAGAACTAGTTTTTGTTCAGTAACCATTTAACACTATTTGCAGCTCATTCTGAGCTAAGCAGATGATAATAATACCAATTCCATACTTCAAACTATTCCCTCTGAAATCAAGCAGTCTGTTTTTCCCCATAAAGTTTCTATAAAACGTTAATCCTGAAAAGGAGTTCAGTATCTGAATAGTCATGATATATTATTGTAAAAACTATGTGCTGTAAACATGTTGCTTTGCATAATGCATCATTGCATAAGCAGATCTTTATAAAATGATTTAAAGGATTGAGCCAGGAATAGTTTTAGTAATGAACTATCAGTTTAAATGCACATGTGGTGTGCTTAAATATAGATTTCTGCTTCTGAACAACAGTGGGGAGATGCAATTCATTTGAAAGCCAAATGTGTTATTTTGCTTCTAAGATGATTAAGCCCCGGACCACTTTGAATGCCTGCTCAGGTGTTTAAGGCTGTAAGTTTATTTATCAGACACAAAATGACCTTTAGAAATGTGTATTCTATGCAGGAAAGCTGAAAACTGAAAACTGAATGGCTACACAACAGCACTTTCTCTAAAGATAATTATTGAATGGATGTGGAGAAAAATAGACTGTACCTTAAACTGCCCTTCAATCTTATAATCATGATGCATATATCAGACCATTCTATATAAAACAAATCAAAGTTGACTTTGTTTCTATCCAGCCTCCTCCCTGTGAACTGCGTCAGACAGTATTTGCTTTATGAAATAAATATGAGTAAGGAAACATTCACACTTTTACTACCGTGGCAAAACTTCTGGGTATAGCAAGGTTTTGTGGAAGGGTTCCATGCAGCAAGTGCAAGCTTAACAAACAGACTTCAGTCAGCTTTTTAAAGGTGTTTAGGCACCTTTCAAAGTGGGATTTTCAAAAGCACCTGTCTGCTTAACACCCATTGAAATGAATGAGTTTTAGGTGCCTAGATACTTTTGAAAATCCCACTAGGTGCTTAAATGCATTTAAAAATCTAGCTTGTAGTGTACAATTATCGGAACAATAATTGTGTCTATTTTTTTAGGACTCCTACAAAAGAAAAGATAATGCTCACAATAACTGTGAATGTTAAAGATATTGTGTTTTGTCAACACATTGAATTTCTATCACTGAGTTAATTCTGCCATTTTAAAAATGATATATTATATGCAACTCTGTGTCCCGTAAGCACCAATGTAAATAATATAGTAATATATTATGACACCTCTGATCCTGTAGACACACATCACCTAACTTTTTTCACATGAGTAGGTCAATTGTGGTGAAGGGGACTACATATGTGGGTAAATGTAAGCAGTTTGGGTGAGATCCATGAAGGTACTTAGGCATCTAAACCCAAGACATAAGTGCCTAAATCCCAGTTTTGGCTCTCCTGAGATCCACAAAACTCCTGTCAAACCCTGTAGGGTGCCTAATCTCACTCAGTGCCTATGTTTCTGCCCCTGTGCATGTGCACTGCTGCCTCCCCCTAGGCAACCAGAAGCCTAGTTCCCATCTAAGCCTCAGGGCAATTCTTGAACTAAGGGAAGACAGTTATTCGGCCATCTTGTGCGTGGGGCCCAGTCTGTAGGCAGTCTCTTAGCATGCCTGTAGGATTGGGTCCCATTACAAATCAGTGTGGGGAAGGTGGTGTTGCCAACCCTTTTTATAACTTGGAACCTAATGTTTGGGACAACACCTGGGTTGTGGGAGACACTGATCCAATTCCCGCCCTCTGCTTGCTGTGGAGAACGGATTTGAACAAGACTCTCCCACTTCTCAGAAGAGTATGCTAACTACTGAGCTATGGGATATTGTGCTTCTTATTGAAGATGTTCCACTGTAAATAAATAATGATTAGAGCAGAAGGCCTGAGCCCAGGGATTCCCATCTCCAAGATGAGTGCCCTAACCATTGGACTACACAGTCTCTCTCTCATGCATGCTTTCTCTCTCCCTCCCCTATCCAATGACTCAGTCATTGGGCCTGAGAGAGAGTGAACAGGTACCTACAAGTAAAAATGGCTCCATAATCCAGTGGTTAGGGCACCCAGCCAAGAGGTGGAAGATCCTGGGTGCAGTCCTCATAATCCCATCACTCTTTCATTATTTATACACAGAGAAACAGATTCAACAGGAGAGATGGAGAAAGACCCGCATCAGAATATCCCATAATTCAGTGGTTAGAGCCCTCTTCTGCAAAGTAGGAGAATCTCTTCTCTCTCTTCCTCAGAGGGGGAAATTGAATCTGCATCTCCCAAATCCCAGGTGAGTGCTCTAACCAGTGGGATGAAAGTCATAAGGTGAATGGTGGCACCACCTCCTTCTCCTAGATTTGAATGGGACGCAATCTGGGAGGCATGTTCAGATGCCACCAACCAGATCGGGCTCCACCCGAGACTTCGGTAGCTGAATGTTTTCCCCTGGTTCCCCCAGTTCATGAATGCTTCGGGGCTTAGGGCTGGTCCACACTGGGGGGGGGGTGTCGATCTAAGATACGCAACTTCAGCTACATGAATAACATAGCTGAAGTCGAATATCTTAGATCGATTTTAAAAGGTACTTACCGCTGGTCCATGCGGCGCAGGCAGGCTCCCCCGTCGACTCCGCTTACTCCTTGCATGGAGTTGGAGTTCCGGAGTCGACGGGGAGCAGTTCTGGGATCAATTTATCGTGTCTAGACGAGACACGATAAATCGATCGCAGAACATCGATCGCTACCCGCCGAATCAGGCGGGCAGTATGGATGTAGCCTTAGACGGGAGATAAGAGTTGGAACACCTAGAGGGAGGCTACAGTTTGCATGCTCTGCAGTGGAGCCAAAACTAGGATTTAGGCACATATATCTTTTAAAGTTCAGTAATGAGGGATTGAATTAGCAATGGAGGCAAACATAATGTAGCTTTCTATGGATTTTAGGAACTCTGATGTGGCTGTATAGTACAGTCAGTATTTGCTGTTATTTTTTTAATGTTGAACAAAGTTAACAGCCACATTAGAAAAAATTGGTGCGGCAGAAATGTGGTGATTATGCAATAAGTTTAGTAGTTGTTCATGTCAGATTAGCAGTCAGTGATTTGACATAAAGCCTTTTATTTTGATCATGTTGTAGCTTAACAATCAATTAGAAAGCAAGCCCTGGTAATAGAATATGTCGTAGAAAAATCAATAACTCTACCATCTTCTATTTTAAAGATAAGATGAAAAGTTGGAACAGCCAAGACACATTACTATTACTAACCTTTAGCAGTGGAAAATCCAAAGATATATTCAGTGGCTATTTAGCTAGGATGAAAGGGTTCATGAATGCCTGAGTTCAACTTGTGTTAGAAAACCTCTGCACAGTAAAGGCCTTATTGCTGATAAAAGGCTTCACTTGTATGTAATCATAAATGGATATATTGATAGCCAAACTGGAGCCTTCACAGATTATTGCTTATCCAAAATGAAAACCTGACCACAAATGATCTATATCCAGAGGAATGTGCAGCTGAGAAGTCAGAATTTAGAAATGAACAGAATTTTTTCCAAGACTTGAGACGATATTTTGTTTGGGTAGGTAGGATTGTGTGTGGGAGACACGCAAAGTTTTAGCAGCCACTATACTGATATGTATTTTTTATACATGGGAAACCTTCAACATTAAATGGAATGTAAAGACATATCTTTACGACAATCCTAACAGATTAGTTGTATTCTGTCCCTGGAATTTGATTCCATTGCTCATGGTATCAGAAGTAAGTCAAGAGAGACAGTCATTTATTTACCTATTACTGTTTTACCTTAAAATTGTGGCCTGGATTAAAGGAAAAGCAGGGAACAACCCCAGTCTTCCCTGGTAGGTGATACCCATAAAGTAGAGATGGATAGTTTCTCCTGCTCACCTGTGGTGTTCCACAAGGCTCTGTTCTTTTCCACATCCTGTTTAACACTGATGTGAACCCATTGGCAGAAATCATGTGACACCATGGACCCAACTATTAGTAGGCTTGGTAGAATTCAATTAAATTTTTTATATAATTTTGATAGATAATATTGATGTTTATTTTTAAGCTTCTTTTAGATGTTTATCTGTTTAAAATTTTGCAGATGTGCAAAATTATGGTCTTTAAGCATATTGTTACATTTTTATCTATTTACATTTTCACAGTTGTGGGAAATAATGTGTGTGGGGAGTTAGACAAATCTTTAATGATGGTAGACACTGAGATTCAAAACGTTAAAGCTTTATACCCATTAAAACACAAACTACCAACATTCCATAGGCGCTGACTTCATCAGTTTCCAGGTGATGTTCAACCAGGACCCACTCCTTTTCCACCCTTTCTCCACCCTCACCTCACCTCTTCCTGCTCCATTCCATCCACTCCCCCACCTCTTCCTGTCCCAGCTCCTCCCCCTCCCTGCACACTGCTGAACAGCTGAGTCGCAGCAGGCGAGAGGAGCTGGGAGGGAGGAAGAGGAGCTGATCAGCAGGGCTGCCAGAGGGCAGAAGGCACTGGGGAGGAGGAGGAGGCGAGGTGCTGATCTGCAGGGCTGCCGGTGGGTGCTGAGCCCTGGAGCATCCATGGAGTCAGCACCTATGCAACATTCCTTGTTAAAACATACATGATAAATATCCTTAAATCAACAAATCATAGCTGTTTTTACTATTCATTCACTACTACATTTGTAACAAGCCTAATTCAAGTCTAAATCACTGGATTTTGATTCTTAACATTCTCAAGCAGCATTTCTTACTTTGTCCATCTATAATTTTCTATTATCAGTTGAAATATTTTGTGTTGTTCTGTGTGTAGATGGTGAAATCGATGTTTCCCAATTAAAAAAAAATCCTTCCAAGCCTATATATTAGCCATATGAAGCCCTAAATCTCATATATTTCTGTCACTAATAAGACTATTGTCACTAACATAGTGTGGGTTCTTTTGCCACTCTAAAGGCAAGGCCACATAGCAAGTTTAAGGAATCTGCTGTTGCCTCACAGCTAATGGTCTTGATCTTTAGCTTGAGCAGCAGAGGCTTGTGCTTTTAGAATAATCTATGCAGAAAAGAAACCATTTACAGGTGTCTTCACCCTTTCTACTTCTTCTGCTTTGTTGTTTGCAGTGTTGATAGAGCCATGTTGGTTCCAGGATATTAGAGAGACAAGGTGGGTGAAGAAATATGTTTTATTGGACCAACTTCTGTTGGTGAAAGAGAAAAGCTTTCAAACTTACACAGAGCTTTTCTTCAGGTATGGGAAACACACTAGAGTATCACGCTTGAATACAAGGTGGAACAGACTGTTCGGCATAAGGAGTTAACACATGTTGCAAGAGACCACTCAGAATGAAGTATTGTGATGCCTAGAAGATGTCAGCCAGCTGATTCTGGCAAGGTTAGGGATCATCTATAAATTATAGGGGGAGACAGCATTTATCCCTGTATGTAGGTTGCTTAATACTTTCCATTATAAAATATTCTTGGGACATTCTCTCTGGGAATCTGTCACACCTTCATTGTTCCCAGCAGACGGCTAACGTTTTTTTTCCGAATTAAAAAATACAGGCTGCAGAGGTGCCTTTACGTTGTCCCATGGAATTCTGCTCAGCTGCTGCAGAGATATGAACTGGTGAAAATAACCATATCCGTTCTCTCACTTGTCTTCCTCAGGAAAATTTGGGAAGCCGGGAAAATTTCAAAGTGCCTGACTGCCATTGCCATCATAGCAGCAGCAGTAACAATTGCACACGGTACTACAAATATTTGGGAACTTCCAAAGCAGCTGTAGGAGGGAAAAAGACCTAGACAGAGATACAGGACAGCAAGACTTGTGACATGGGCCTAGTGGCTCAAGGTGTAGATACAGGTGGAGAGTCTGTTCAAGTCTTTCCATGTGTTTTCCAAGTTATTCCAAATCATTATTTGGAAGATATTACAAATTATACTTTCCCTGTTCAAAGTTTAGACAGAGATGCAGGGCACCAAGACTTGTGACATGGCCCTAGTGGCACAGAAAAGAAGATGACAGGGCATGACTGAGTTCCAGGATGGGTCACACTGAGAATGCTACACTTAGGGCAGACTCCAAGGAACAGGACAGAATCCCCAAAACTAATGGTTTATTCTATAGTTAGATTTACCAAGCCAGTAACAAATCAGGTTCTGTAATGCCATATTGGTTAACAAGAAGTCAAATACAGTCCCCTTTAAGCATTGCAGACCTTGGCACCCATCTAGACGGCCAAATCTAATATAGTGAGGGATTACTGAAAACCTGACTCACCATATGTGAAGTTCCCTATCCCAAAGGATGAGACACTTAACCCCAAGTCAATATGAGTCTCAGATCTTTCCCAATAAGATGCTGATGTCAGTCCTTTAGAAACTAAAACTAAAGGTTCAATAATAAAAAGAAAAAAGAAGAGAGTTGCAAATGGTTAAAAGATCAATATACACACAAATATGTGTAAAGTCCTTAGGTCAGTTTCATAGAAGAAGTGATGAGGCTGATCATTTGTAAAAGTCTTTCTGGAATCAATTTAAAAGGTTATAATCCAATAGGTAGATCAAGTGTAGAGTCTGTTCAAATCTTTCCATGTGTTTTCCAAGTTATTCCAAATCATTATTTGGAATATATTACAAATTATACTTTCCCTGTTCAAAGTTTAAGAAGACTAGAGAGGGCAGGATCAGGCCTGGGGCTTTATTTTATAGCTCTCCAGCCAACTGGCAAGCCTCTTGTTACAGAAGGACCTTCCCCCCGAGGAAGAATAGGCAGTTCAGATTGTCTGTGCGCCATTGCTTTGAAGATAATCTTCTATTTCCTATGCATACACAGGTAAACTAGTTGCATTCATTCACACAAGGTAATTAGCTGGTACTTCATTATAGCACAGATAGTTGAGCTGAAGACAATGTGGATAATATTAGTTTCCAGCAATATCTTACATCATTGATCTTAAGGTTAACTGAACCATTTGCATGGATAATATAAGGCAATTAAGACATGAAAGGGAATTAGCATCTACAAGCTAATCGGGTTACATTGTTAAACTTCTAACAATGATATAGTGGTAAACACAGAAAATACACTTATCATGTACCCTTGATTTCTATTAATACAAATAAATGGGTTAATGGTTGCTGGTCTTGTACATCTCTTTGAAATTCACATACAAATAGATTATCTTGATTACATTTCAATGCCTTTTGTTAAATTGTTATGGGTCATACCCAGGTTGACTGGTTTGTCAGTCACATACTGACATAGGCTTTTACTTTGAAGACGTTGAGTGAGGAAGGTACTTTTGAGTCATTGACCTCCAATCATCACACACAATGACTGCTTGCTGTGAAATTAGCACTTTCCTTTTAAAGTTCTGCATTTGCATTCCACAAGGCTTCTTTCTCCTTTGACGGGTTGTTTAGTTAAAGAGATATACACAATGTAAATGTTTGCTACTACAGTACAAGGACATACAGTTAAGTGAAAACAATGCAAGTAACATCCCATTAGATTACATGAAGTGGAAACACCAAATACACTCTTATACATTTAACAATCACTTTAATCTATACTAATACACAATTAAATTGGCCTGGGGCATGAGTTGACACGTGGTCTGCCAGCATCACAGTATGGACCAGATGAGTGTGTCTAATTCCCTGCCTCCAGCCCCTTCTCTCAGAGAAAGGTGCCTAAATCCAGGCTGCAGGGAGATACCTATGCCAGTTAGGCAATCCATGAACAGGAACCCAGTGCTTGGATTCAGACAGCTTAGGTGACTAAGCTGCTTTGAGGAAATGAGTTAGGCCCTGCCTCCAGGCAAAACAACCGGCAGTGGTGGCAGAGGTGCCCTCCTTATAACTTTTAGCCCAGTGTTGGAGCACTCAACTGGAATTTTGAATGGGAGCCTATCTAGCAGGCAGCCTCTGAGCACACCTACCAGATTGGGCCCTGCAGACGATCAAGCTGGCCTGTCTTTCCCCAGTTCATGAATCACTCTGGGACTTATGTGAAGGATGAGTGTCCAGATGCCTAGAAGGAAGCAGAGGAGCACACACCCAGAGACAGAAACATGGACACCGAGGGAATTTACTATGAAAAACTTTGGTGCTGAGTGAGTTTAGGCACCTATCAGTTTGGCAGGAGTTATGTGGATCGCAGTGGAGCCAAAACTAGGACTTAGGTATATAAATCCAAGACTTAGGAACCTAAGTCTGGGGTTTAGGTGCCTAAGTATCTTTGTAGATTCCACCCCTAGTCCCCGCCATAGCATTCCACTATTCTGAGGCAGCGTGCCCGCAAATAGTCAAGTCAGGTTGTAGCCTTGTGGTCCTCCAGGCATTCTCATTATTCCTGGACACTCAGATAGGCAAAAGCACTAAAATTTAGCTGCAGCTCGCCAGCCAAATACAGTATGACTTATGTAATATTTTACTGAGTTAAACCTGTTAAATTTACTCACATGTGTATATAGTTGTATCAGTGTCAGTGGACCTACTATGATAAATAAAGCAAACAGTAAATGATTCACCATTAAAATTTTATTCTGGTGCAAATTTTAATCCACTAAAAATACCAAATAAGCCTGAATACGACATCATGGGATCTCTGAAAGTGAATAGGTGCTGTGGAGTAATATTTGAATTCTGAACTTGTAGCTGTAACTCATATGTAGTCTCTTTGAAGTCAATAATACAGAGTCTGGGCTCCAAGATTTGGCTCATTCTGACCAGTGTTCATTCTGGTTCATTTCCAGTATCTGTAGGGATAGATCATAAGCAACAACCCTTTCTGGAGGACACCATCTTTGCCTTCATTTGCACAGGAAGTATATTATGCACAGGCTACCTAAATGCAAAGGATGATGACAGGGATATTTTAGAGACAGTTTAGATCTGTTTTCTTTTTATATTAATGCACCTGGGGATGTTTTCTTTTTCTGAATGTGTATTACTTTTTTATCTGATCATATGACTAAATTCTCTTCAAGGTATTATTGAAATGTTGCAATGACCTTCACAGTCAATTATGTTGTATTGTTGTATCCTTTACAACAGTGTGGAAGTGCTGACATTTAAAAAACAGATATAAAATCCTACTAGTGTCAAACAAGAAAAGTAAGTGCTATACAAAATATACTTGGGGGGAAATGAAAACAGTGAGAAATTGGACAGTATGGTGGCAGATAATATGTAACTTACATAAGTAGTCTAAAAAGTTTTTGTTATAGAGTAATAGGCAATGAATCCATCTGGGCACTAATTCTTTACTCATCAGCATGGTATCTCAGTGACTAACTTGCACAGTCTTCTGAATACAATTGCCATGGATATCCCATTGAAGAGAATTGCCCACTGTTCAATGGTAGTGAAGGTAGGGAAGGCTGAGCACATTGAAACTGGAAAAGAAATACAAATAATTTTTCTAGCAACATAATGGGCTCATTCTTGCTCCCATGAATTCAATGTAAGTTTGTTGCCGATAAAAAGGATCAGGATTTGGTCCTATACGAAACAAGGCTGTATCTTAGCCAAAACAGTACATTCATTCTTTATTATTTATTATGTATTGTTATTATTATTATTATTAATGTATTTATTAATAGTATTATTGCAGTAACACCTGGAAGCCCCAGTGAGGCCTCAGTGGGCTAGTATAGTAATTGAACATAATGAAAAGAGAGCCCCTGCTTTTGCTTGCTTCACTCTTTGAAAGATAGAGTGGAATGGCAACAAAGGTTAGAGCGGGATTTGCATATGATAAGATATTTTAATGACTAAGGCTTCACACTTACCAGGAATTAAAACTGTGGGTCTCACAGAAGAGATGCCTATTAGAACCTTAAATAAACATATTCCTATATCACTCTGATGCCACAGTGTACTGCTTGAACAAGATGATTGGTCATACACCTTTACACCTATGATTTCAGAAGGACCAGCACTCAATAAAACCTGCACATTTTCTATTTACTTTTCAGTCAGGAAAATGGTTTTCTTTTAATCATTTTTTTCCTTTCATCCTAATATAGAAAGTGATAACAAGAGCCAGGAAAGGGAAACAACAAAAGTTGAAGCCTTGCTTGTCAGAAAGCATGAGTCAAGAAAAGAGGACAGGAAACAAAAAGAGAACAGACAAGTTTCTTCTTAGCAATTATGAGTGGAGGTATTAAAAAAAACCAACCCTGAGTATATAGAATGACAGCCTTGATTAATCTTATTTTGGGGAACACAGGAAAATGCTACTTCTGATGAGCATCCTCATTATTATTACTTCCAAATATTTCTGACACATATTTCTCATCTTTCTCATTAGTAATAGTAAGTGATGGGATTAGGAACATTAAAGTAGATGCTGTATAAAACACACATTGGTTCAATAGCTTCAATTAACCAATGACCCATGTTTCTTATGTATTCTTTGAACATAAATAAGGGCATCAGAATCTGGTCTCTGTCAAATATGTGCTGGGTGCAGAACATTCACAGGTCATGCAGATGCATCCAGCACAGGGGGGGAAAAGCATACACAGAAACAATGGAGTTTGATTCTTAATGCTGTAAATCCCCCATCCTCTTAAGCTCATTTTGGGTAGAGGTTCAGTGGAGGGGAAGGGACTCTTTCCATCACTCAGAACAGAACTGATACCATCTAATGTTACCGGGAGATAGTTTCCTTGGGCTGAGCAATATTTGCAGGCGTTGCAGTTATTGTGATTTCCATTCCCACATTACCATGGTGCCTGTCACTTATTCCTGGATTCCTTTCTTTACAGACTGAAATATATTTGTAGGTATTCTATGGATGAATCTGAGGGCTTTTTGTGAATGAAAACGTATCTTTTGACCTATGACTTTTTACAAAGATACTCTGGCAGCAAGAAAGGAGAAAAAATTAACAAACATGGCTGTTCCCTGCTGCAAACGACTGGTTGCTGTAGTAACATAGGCATAGTTCAAGGAAAGCATACATGAATGAGACATCTGATATCTTGAGCAGAATCTCTGTATCAAGAAGCAAGATCACTGTCTGTTACTGATCTTCGAAAATGTAACATAAAAAGGATAAAAATGAAGCAGAGCCAGAACTAAAAAGATCACTAAGTTTAAGTTCCACTGGAATTGCTCTCTGAAGAAGAAACATGGCAACATTTTCAAGTATGCTCTGTTTGTTATTTCCTCATTTGTTTTTATTTGACTTATGTGCTAGAATCAATTAATCACTTTTCCTTAGTTATACTAAAACTTTGAGTCATTTCCTTTCTCCATATCAATGCTATGTTATTTCCTAAATACTTCCACTGACTAAAATTTTCATATTTTGTTATTATAGACATAGGTGCCAACTCCATGGGTGCTCCAGGGCTGGCACCCATTAAAAAAAATAGCGGGTGCTCAGCACTTACCGCCAGCCAAGTTTCCCTCTCTCCCCCACAGAGCCTCCTGCCTGCAGGTGGCCCCACCAATCAACTCCTCCTCCTCTGTCCTCCCAGCACCTCCCACCCACCACAGATCAGCTGTTCTGCGGTGTAGGAGGTGCTGAGAGGGAGGGGAAGAAGCAGGGATGGGGTGGGCTCAGGGGAGGGGGCAGAACTGGGTGGGAGGAGATGGGGCAGGAGCGGAGCGGGACGGGAAGAGGCAGGGGCCTTGGAGGAAGGGGTGGAGTGGAAGCAGGGGCTGGGGCTGAGCTGGGGTTGAGCATCCCCGGGGAAAGTTGGAAGCTGGTGCCTGTGATTGTAGATCTTCACAGTATTAATATTTCAAAGAACTATTTAAACCATATGACATAAGGAGAAGTTACTACAGTGAATTCTTTCCCAGGTGTCTGGCTGGTGGGTCTTGCCCATATGCTCATGGTTTAATTGGTCACCATATTTGGGGTTGGGAAAGTCAGATTAGCAGAGACTGAGAGGTTTTCATCTTCCTCTGCATCATGGGGCACAGGTCACTTGCTGGTATGAACCATAAATCGTGGAGGCTTTGTAACTGAAAGTCTTTAAATCATGATTTGAGGACTTCAGTAACTCAGCCAGAGGTTAGGGTCTATTACAGGAGTGGGTGGGTGAGGTTCTGTGGCTTACGATGTGCAGGAGGTTAGAATAGGTGATCATCATGGTTCCTTCTGGCTCTAAAATCTTAGAGTCTATGTTCATTTTTCGCAATTTAGCATTATTATTTAAAATCACAATGAATGGTTGCTCTCGACGCACAGGGAGAAAACATAATTAAGTTAACCAGAAAAAAAGATGAAAAAGTAACAAACAATAAATCATTAAGTATAATTCAGCCAAAGCGAAACACAAAAGGTGTTCAGCGGAGGACACAGACAAAAACTAGGTTTCTAAAATTGTGATCAAAATAAAAACAATTAGCAGCCAACAACAGTAATTTGACTGCCAACAATATGAGTGGTAGAGGCATTAGCAATCACAGGATAAGCCTTCAAGGTTGATTATAAGAGATCCTGTATATTCATTAGCACCAAGACTCGGGTGACTGACAGGTATTTTCTAATTTGACCTACACTCTTTCATTATACTCTAGTGGCTATACATAATAAGCCAGTAAGCTGATGAAATGGGCAGGGTGGAGATAAAGCTTTCAAATGAAAAACAGAAAAGAAAAATTGTATAATTAGCTAGATTGTTTTGTGTTTAACTTGATTTTGAATATCGTGTGGTGGGGGGAAACCATGCTACCAAATACAGCTTTAATGTATATAATATCAAAATGTATGCTATACTAAATTGAAATATAGCAGATAGCATTAGAAATTAGGAAGCATAATGTAAATTGAAATGAAGGGGTATTACTTAATCCTCTTAAACACCTTTGCAGTCTTCCTTCTTTCCCTAAGATTCCTATTCTACCCTAGCACAAGACCTATGCAGTGGTGCATGTAGAGAAGATGTTATGCCACTTTTCTTTCCTATTGATCCTCAGGGCAGCTGAAGGCTGGCTCAACCCTAGAGTGATCAGGTGTCCGGTTTTGGACTGGAACACCGGGTCCAAAAGAGATATGGGCGGCTCTGGTCAGAACTGCTGACTGGGCCGTTGAATGTCCAGTTCGCGTGGTGTCGCAGCGAGGCTGGGAGACTCCCTGCTAGCCACCACTCCGCGGACTGCACAGCTCCTGAGTCGAGAAGCAGCCGGCATATCCAGCTCCTAGCCTTAGGGGCTGCCCGGGGGGAGGGGTGATCTGCATGCTGCCACCTCACACCCTCCCCCCGCCCTCAGGAGCAGCTCCCATTGGCTGGGTCAGGGCAGGAAAGGAACTAGCACCACTTGAGTGCTCCATAGGTGGCTGTTGAGGGGGTCGTGTGGCGCGCACCTCTCCCACTGTTCCCCGGCCCTATTCTCCTTGTGCGGCTGGGCTCAAGCTGTCGTGCATGCCATGAGGCGAACCGCGGTCTGTTGCCCCATCGCCGGCACCCACAAGTTGGAGGTATGTGTATCCCTGTCTCCGATTAATGGGAATGGAGCTGCATCCCCATTCCCATCCCCCTCACTGCATCCCTCCCCATCCCATCCCATCCTGCCCCCTACACCTACCCATCCCATCCCTGTATCACTTACAGTGCTCTCTCACCCATCCTCTCCACCTCCCAGAGCTACCACTTCCATATTCCTCACCCCACACACTCCTGCACCCCATTCATGTCCATACACTGTTGCACTCCCATTTGACTTTTATTCCTTTTGCTGGCTTGCGCATAAAAAAATGATGACATAAAATGTGTGTATTCATTTCATAACAAGTTCTTAAAAGAGAAGGGAACTCTAAAAGAAATGTATTATTTCTTAAAAAGTGAATGTTGTTGACTAGTAATTGCAGAAGAGCAAATGTATCCTACATTTCTCCCCACCTCTGTCTAGCTATATTATAAACTCTTTGTTGCAGATTCTCTCTTTTGATGTTTATGTCTAGCACCTACCACCCTGGAGCCAGGATCTTAATTGGGGTCTCTAGGCACTAAGCAACAATTGTAATAATAAATAATGTGGAAGTATATGTGTCAGTGCATGCTAGATGTGTACACATGAATACACATGTGTATCTGCATGTAGGTGTGGATTTAATTATATAGGTATCTGGACAGGTGTGCATTTCTGTGGTGGTGCTCTATAGATTTGTATTTGGGCTTCAGGAGTGGGCCTTGAATGGACCCATTGCAGCTGTGATAATGTGTGGTCCTAATTCCACACATAAAATTACAATAAATTTAGTGAACAAAACACGTGGAGCTGGTTACAAAAAATGGGAAGAGGGGAGGGAAAGAATCATGAAAACCATCGTGAAATTTCATTTTTTTAAAATTACCCTTTTTGACTATTTTGCTGCGAGCTCTAGCATCCTGTAACAAATAAAACCTGAACATAATACATCTGTCAAAACAATAAATATGCCTGTTTTGGCCTTGCAGTGAAAGTGACCACATGAGCAAGGATGGGGGCAAAGAAGCGATGGAGGGATTGGGGACAGAGTGAGCTGGGGGCGGGGTAGGAACGGGGCCGCAGGGAAGGGGAGGGGCAGCAGGCGGGGCAAAGGTGTTTGGTTTTCTGGAATTAGAAAGTTAGCAACCCTACTCAACCCATGTGCAACTTAAGGCTACCTCAGAGCTGCTGTAAATTATGCCACCTGATGATAGCCCGCAAAAGGTTTTTACACTAATCCCACTTCACCAGCATGCAAGGGGTTCCTTTCTGACCTCATCAGACTGTCTTCACTGGTGGAGCCAGGAGTGAGTGGCACAGGAAGAGTTATGCTAACTTTATATCACCTGAGGTCTCCCCTGTGCAAAGAGAATCTCCAGCTGACTGTTTAGACCCGCTTTGCATCCCATTTGCGCTGCCAAAGTAGTGCAAAGGAAACAGAGCAGGGCTGACAATCTGGTCCAAAACCTCCTTGCAAAAACAAACTATAGGCTGAATGCTGAAGCCAAACCCTTCACACAGAATTTCTACTGACTACCTACAAAGGCAGCACTGCGTACAGACTGGCTACAGCCTCAAACTTCTCTACTTAAAGACTATATCAAGCCCTGTTTCTGTAGCCCCTTATTTTGATGATCTCGCCCAACCAGCCTACATTGTTGAGGACTGGGGATGGCTCTGATTATTATATCCAGCTGCCTACTACTGCAAAAGAGAAATGCTCCAGGATTAATACACAGCCATTGAAAAATGAATGATATTATTGTCTTATCATACTGGGCCTTTTATGAGGATATTCTGTTACACAAACTTCAGACGTTGGTCTCAGACATACGGGATGGGGTCCTTCACCTGTGAAGGGTGGCTGCTACAGTTTGTTTCTTTCAGAAGTGTGAAAGATCGATGAAGTATGGAAATCATATTTTTCCGCCAAGAGAAAGAAATGCCATCACCCTTCATGGGTGAAATAATCAATGATGCCGTTTGTTCCAGACAATATGGAAGTGTTTAATTTTTCAGTGTATGCTTTTAGAGAAGGAAAATCAGGTTGGCATGGGAAAGGCTTATTAAACTCACCCTCAGAATCCCATCCTATTACATAAATGACAAATTCACACTCTTTATTTTCAGCACATCACTATCTTGTTTCAATTAACAGTGACATTTTGGGCCTGCACTTTAGGATCTAGTCCTGGAAATGAAATCCTAAAACACTGTGTTAAAACAAAATTCCTTTATTCATCCTGATATCTTAGGGCTCCATTGATGTAATTGTTTGAGTGTGACACAATTGTTGTTATTCTTGCAGGTCAATTAAATTCATTGGGCTCATGCAGAACAATCCCTCTGCTACTGGGGCTTGTGATCACTGCAAGAGTTAGCTTATGTTACTCCACTCAAGCTAGCCTAGCCTAGCTGGACTGAGAGCAAGAGTGAGAGTGTCCACATTGAGCTACACTTAAAGCGGCAGCTCTCTAATGTGCCTTGTGTGGTCATGGCGCAGCTCTTAAAAAAACAACTCAATTAGCACTGGGGCACTATTTACACTGGTGCTTTACAGCACTGCAACTTGCTGCACTCGGGGGTGTTTTTTCACACCCCTGAGCGAGAAAGTTGCAGCGCTGTTAATTGCCAGTGTAGACAAGCAATCCTGTTTCTATTAGCCCCTGATGAGTTCTAATTAGAGCTGCTGAGTCCCCACTTCATTACTAGTGCCACCTTCAGCAGCACTCAATCTTCAGCCCAGCCCCAGGTGAGTGTAAAACATTATTTAACTTGAGCTAGAAATTGTGTGTGGGGACAGGCATTGACTTGGGGCAAAACTTGAGTTAGCAGTGCTGTTAAGACAAACCCATAGGCCTCCTCACTCTGTTCTGCCATCTTTTCTCCCATTTATGTTATTTCTTGAGCAAAATCGCCACCATCCATTTAATCAGATCTTTCATTATGCTCAAAAGCTTCTGACACTTTGCTGCTTGTTTGTACATGCCCTCTTTTTTCTAAACACTGTTTTGTATATATTGATCTTAAAGGCCTCAAAAGTGCAAGTGTTTATAAACTTTTTCACTGTTCAGCATTAAACAGTAACAGGCAGGTCTGAGATTATTTTTAAACAGAGCCCTTGATTTTACTCAGTTGCTTGGCAAACACCCCAAAGTATTCATTCAAACTGAAAGTTTACTGATTAAACACAAGAAAGAGCAAGACATTAAGACAAGCATTTATATTGAAACTGTGGTTGAGTGGTTAAGCAAAACAAGCTTAGTCAGACCTTATCAAAGGCTTTCTCCTTTATGTGTCAAAATATGTCTCTTATTTTCAGAACAAACTTTCTTTGATAATGAGGGAAAGATTAATTTTACTCTCAGTCCTGTTGTGAAGGGCATTAATTTATCTTGATAGATAAGATAGATCAAGATAGAAAAGATGTGTGAAATATGGCATTTGTTAATGTTTTTGGAGCACTGAATCTCTGATTAGTTATGACTGGATATGTTGGCTGGCAAGTCAGCCATGACACCTATTTCTTGGAACCTGGTTAGTTACTATCTGGTCAGGTCTGTCCACTTGCTGGATCCTTTCTCCTTAAAAAAGACAGATTTGGATGAATGTAGTATAGTGGACTTCAGGGTTCCATGAAAAGCCAAGAGTCTGATGGAAGAGAGGAGGAAAGAAACACTGGGACAGAAAACAACACAACAAGGAAAGGGAATACAATACAGGATCTTATGTGCCTCACTGGTTGATTGAGGACTGGATGTCAATGATAATGTAATGACTTTCAGAAGTCATAGGTGAAAACACAGTTCCTTAACAAGAGCAAGGACAGCCGGCCTTCCTTTTAGAAAGAAAATATTTTAGATGAGTCAAGATGAGTTTCATTGCTGGCAGGTTGGGGAATGATTTTCTCCCCAAAGTCTCTATTTAAGAACCTCAAAAAGGAGTCTAAGTGGGTGGCATATTTTATCTTCATTATTTTGTCCTCCAATTACTGTAAGACCAAACTTGGCATAGGTAAAACTTTGTTCCCACATTTTCTTGTTTACCAAGTATGATCTCACCACAGTCCTTGACTTATATCAGTAGGGCATTTTGTGTGGACTAATACAATTTCTCTGTCTGGTTTTCTTGCACCTATTACAACAGTCATCTTCATAAACAACTTGTTACAATAACCATGAAAAATAGTATCAGAGGCGTAGCCGTGTTAGTCTGGAGCTGTAGAAGCTACAAAGTATCCTGTGGCACCTTATAGACTAACAGAGGTATTGGAGCATAAGCTTTCATGGGTGAAAAATAGGTCATCTTATGAACTTTCACATACTTTTTACAATGAAACATAGGATAACTTTGTAGGTCCAATAATCACAACACCAATAAGTTCATTCTAAATTGAATCAATCTTACTGTCAAAATAATTTAGTGATCTTTCATCCACACAGTGGATATGACTTTTTGCAAATAAGGCTTCAATACTTCTTGGTTTTGGCTATACTAAATTTAGCCCATTTGTCTTTTTGTAAGTGCTCTGTATTTGGCAAAGCAGCATACTGTCCCTTGGCTTTTAAAATACATTTATCATCATAGATGGGCCCAAACTAGAACACCAAATCCTATCACTCCTAAAATTTAAGGAAGTTCAGATTCAATTCTAAATGTCAAAGGTCAGGCCTATTTCTGCCTAGCAACCTTCCAGGGTGTGTAGTTGGGATTAACAGAGATGGAAATGGTTCCAGAGATGATGACTTGATAAATCCTGGTGTGTGGAGCTGGGCACTGGCATACTGGTTGTAGGTGGTGCAGAAGACTTTGTGTTGTGTGTCTGGCAGATTAGTTGCTGTCCACTGTTTACCCCCTCTCCCCAAAAAAACCCTCCTTCTTAGAGTCTCTTATTTGGCAACTTGAGTGGAGCAGTGGTAGGTTTTTCAAGGATGCACACCTGAAGCAACCAGGAGGTTCCCCTGATTTAACCTGACATCCAGAGAAAACAGCAGTCAGGCTGATATATAATAGAAAAGCCATCTCAGTAGCTGTTTAAAATAATAATAAAAGAAGGAAGTGTACACTACTTCCCTACACTAGGAAATTGTGGCCTTGTGTCTGGCACTCCTTATGTGGCAGAGAAAAGGACCCCAAATGTGACTGATTGTCTTGGTTAAAAGTGCTATAGGAAGGAAGGTGGACTTGATCCCTATAAGCTCAGCTTTCTTCCTTGCTTTGTGTCACTAGTAGGAGTGTGTCAGGGTTCCCTCCCCACTCTAAACTCTAAGGTAAAGACATGGGGACCCGCATGAAGAGCTCCTAAGCTTATTTCTACCAGCTTAGGTTAAAATCCCCCAAGGTACAAGATTCCCTGCACCCTGAGAAATTCTTCTCTCACTGCCACCATCAAGTGTTTTAAACAGGAATCCGGGAAAGGAACCACTTGAAGTTCCCCTTCCCCCCAAAATACCCTCTCAAGCCCGTACACCCCCTTTCTTGGGAAGCTTGAGAATAATCTCCTAACCAATTGGTTACACAGTGATCTGAAAACCCACCCCCAGGGTTTTAAAACCATAGAAAACAGTCAGCTTCTTAAAATAAGGATTTTATTAAAACAAAGAAGGTAAAATCATCTCTGTAAAATCAGGATGGTAACTATTTTACAGGGTACTCAATTTCCAAACTCAGAGGGATTCCCCCTCTGGACAAAACCTTAAAGTTACAGAAAACACAGGAATAACCCCTCCCTCTAACACAGGGAAAGCTCACCAAGCAAAAAAACAGAAACCTATTCGCTATGCTGACTAAACTTACTTTAGAAAAGTGAGGTTTGGTGAGAAGATGACTGGTTGAGGAGATTGATTTTCTGCAGGTCCTTCTTGTCTCCCAAGATCACTCTGACTCAAACAAAGACCCACACACAAAGCTTTCCCCCCTCCCAAGATTTGAAGGTATCTTGTCCCCTTATTGGTCAGATGCCAGCCAGGTCAGGTGTCTGTCTGGCTACCTGCATTTCTTAACCCTTTACTGGTAAGAGGATTTTATAGCACTGCATCAGATCCTCTCCCCCTTCCCTTTATTTTTATGACAGAGTGATAGGTAGGAAATACCTATTTCAAGCTGACCTATAACCAGCTATTTCAGGGGTCTCCAAACTTTAGGAGACGAGGGCCACATTACATTTTTTCAAGGGTCTTTGCGAGCCGGCCCGTTCTCTTGAGCTTACCACCGAAGCTCAATTGCCACCGAAGCCACGGGACCGGCGGACCTCCCACAGGCAAGCCACGGCGGCTTCGGTGGCAGGGGGAGGAAGGGGAGGACCTCCCACAGGCAAGCCATGGTGGCTTCGCCGGCTGGTATTCTGGTACCGGCGGGGGCGCCCCTGACTTCCGCCCTCTGTGCCCTGCCGCTGAGGTGGCAGCAGCCTTTAAACTGCTGCCAAAATACCGCCAAGGCAGCGGCAGCGTTTAAGCTGCCGCCGACATGCCACTGAAGTGGCAGTAGCGTTTAAGCTGCTGCCAAAATACTCACTGCTGCCAGTGTGCTGAGGCGGCGGCAGCAATTGGTTCGGGGGCCGGGCAAACTGAAGCAGCGGGCTGGATCCGGCCCGCGGGCTGTAGTTTGGAGACCCCTGAGCTATTTGGTTAGCATTCTGTTTGGAGTGTACTGATTTCTATGCACATATAGCAATCAGTTCTCCATTTCTGATGTCACTTAAATTATATGCACAAGTACATATTTTGCACATAATTTATTGTCTCCAGAGCTGTTCTCTGTAGGTTCTCTGGGCTTCCTGGTACAGCATCCACTGTATCTCTAGAGATATTTTTTTTAAAAAGGATGTGGTGCCAGTGAAGCAAAGGAAATGAGTTTTACAGATAGCTGGAGAAGTGGCAAGAAAGGCTCAACTTCTAGCAAAGGAGTAGAGGTAATTCTGAGCAAAAACCTAGTCCAGAACTAGCTGAGTTAGAGTGTGAGTGGAGTTAAATAAAGAGGGGAAGAGATCGCAAAACTGCCCTCAGATCCAATATATTTGTAATTTCATATACATAATCTACTAAATGTCTTCATCCAATAGACTGCTAAAAATGCAACTTGCTCTATTCTGGGAAAATCTGACACACACCCTTCAAAACAACATAGAACACCACCTATTCAAAATTATAACACTAGCTAGTAGAAAATGTATCGCCTTAATGTGGCTCACAGGAGGAAATCTTATAATTAAGATGTGGCTAAACAAGACAAAACAAATAGCAAACCTAGAACAAATAACTTAAATTTGAACAATCCCAAGTGCAGTTTGAGCAACGTGGGCATTAGCAAACATATTATTCACAAAATATAAAAAGAAAAAAACTAAAACTAAAAAACAGCCAGACCCAGAGTAAAATGCAACAGAAAATTAATATGGCTTTTCAGGGGAATGTGACATAGTCACATCAAAACATATTAAATACTTAATGATGCCTCACCATGCTCTGCAAATAACTTAACTACCTATGACTAGTGTAATAATATCCATCAATATATGTTGATATCCTTGTCCTATTTGCTGTTTAAATTATATAGCTGTATCAATTAAAATATATTCTCTGTGCCTTCCCATTACTACCCCTTTGAATCACAATGCACGCTATACATACACCATACATACAAATGAAATATGTATGATTTTTTTTTTTAGAATAAATGCCATTATACAGTGATTTGTTGGGTATTGGCACAGAATGAGTCCATAGGACAATCTACAAGATTGGCTTGGTCCCTAACTCTTCCTGCAGTACAGAAATGCAGTGGAGGGTTTTAAGTATCCCCCCTCCCGCCCCAACACTAGCTTATTTTAATAAAATTTCAGTATTTGATGTGCACACTGAAACATGGCATGAAATTTTAACCACATTACATTGTATGCAAAAGCATCTCTCTGTGTAGGCTCAAAAGCTTGTCTCTTTCACCAAGAGAAGTTGGTCCAATAAAAGATATTACCTCATCCACCTTGTCTTTCCAAATTAACACATGTGCAAATGCTGAGTTGGCCAAAAAAATATAATCAATCTGAGTTTGAAATAATCTGCAAACCACAAAGCAAGGAAGAGAGATATAAGAATGGCTTGATGGGAATACAGAAAACCATTCAATGAGAGGATAACACCACACCACTAGGTAGCAGTGAAGAGCATGGTCTGCTTTTTGGGGGTGGGGACCATTTCAGTGTTTTATGTGGGCACAGTGACTAGCAAAATGGAGGCCAAGTTCTTGATTGAGGTCTCCAGATGCCATTTCACTACAAATAATAATAATAAGCATGGGTGAGAGAGATTACATTGGATCCATCTCACAACCGCAAGTTAAGTCAATGAGAGCTATGCTTTGAGAATGTAAAGTGCTATAGAATGCTAAGTAATCTGAATGTCACCAATTGGGCACCCACAATTAGGGGACACTTTTGACAATTTTGGCTGAATATGTTTATTGCCTCACTTGCACACATCCCCTGCAAAATGGGGATCATACCACCTATTCACAAAGGTGTGTTGTGAAGATAAATTTGTTACTGGTTGTGAAACGCTCAGATGATATGGGTGAGAGCACCAAATAGGAGCCTAGGAGGACATTCATAATTTTGCAAGATTTGAAAGTTGTGTAGTAAATAAGATCTAGGGCTTCACATTGAATGATGAGGATAACAAGAAATATCGAGTAACCACCTATGCACTAGGTGAGGCAGGGATCGTTTGGAAAAATGGAAATGGCAACCTTAATACTGGCATTTTTCTTAACTTTTTAGTGCTTGACTTTGCAACCTTAATGTTTTTTTAATATAACTATTTTTGTTTGTTTTGTTTAAATTAAATATAGATCTAATTTCTATACCTCTTGTTTGAGAAGAAAACAAGCATCTTCCTGGGTCTGCAAACAGCTGAAAACAATAGATCTAAGATGTGTGAAGAGACCTCTTTTGCAATGGAAGGGCTAGTCATCAGCCAAGAGCAGTGAAACTATTGGTTATGGTGTATTGCCAGATCAGAAAAGGCCAAACAGATGAATGAGGGGAGGGAGAAAGGGGTCCCTCTGCTTTCCCAGTCAATGCCTGCAATTCCTGCACAGAGAAGAAATATTTGTCCATGCATTTGTTCTATCTGGGAAAATAAGGGAACTTCTCAGATACCTTCTGAATGCTCAATCAGGCCAAGTGGTCTAGGATTGCAGAGCACTAGGGCTGACTGACTTCTAGAGCTTCCGCTTTACTATGTAATAGAGCCTGTAACTGATTAACATGCCTGTGGGAGATTTAAGGCTTCCATCTTCCATACAGTGTCAGTGTTATTACTTGCAGTTTTATGTCTGCTCCAAATGGGTCCACAGCTTTAATCAGACATGGGCTATGTTAATCTTTGCTGGCACAAGGTGGTACAAATATCACGTCTGTGACTCTAAGGTCTGCTTCTGCCTCTCCTGAGGGATTACATAATGAAAGCACAGCTTTCTTCCAGTACCCTGGAAGTCCTGCTGTTGGAGACTGTAGCAGGAACGCATAGGTTCAGCACATGTCCAGGCCAACTTGACCATTCCCACTTCCAGACGAGCTCTGCTTACTTTTTAAATGCATTACAGTGGGGCAGTTGAGTGCACTGGAAGGATATAATATCATCTGTATGCCCAGGTGGACTTCCCACTCTTGGGAAGTCAACATAAACCAGGGTTAAACACGGCATACAGAGCAAAAGAGCAATTTTTAATCACCATTTTTGACCTTTAAGGATCCAGTGTCCAGAAAAATTACATCTGTGGAGTATTTCTTTAGATAATTTTTCTCCCAGCACCACCAGAATAATGGGACTGACACACAGACTTCTTTCATTTGAGTCATTACTTGGGTGCCATCCTTGAGACAAAAATTTCAATCCAAACCCCGTTTACAAAAAAACCACACACAAAGAATAGCAGTTTCAAATTTTTTCTGTTAAGCAAAAACTGGAAGCAAAAATACCTGTACCACAGCATTGCCATGAAACACTTCACCTTGCAACCAGCATATTATTCTGCATCCTACATCCCCCCATGGAAACCATTTTAAAATACACAAAAACAGTGCAAGTCTTACAGCACCTATGTGCAAAATAGATATCTATTCTAGACATCCAACCAAAGCACTAACCTGATATATTTTCATCCAGAAATAGGTACCTCCACATGAGGCCCATAATATGGACTTGCAAATTAGACACATGTGGTTTCATGCAACAAACTTCATTTATACCAATGTTTGCCCTTTTCTTTTCTCTGTGTTTAATATTGGCAGGCTACATATATTTTTATAGTAATAATCAGTAATAGGGTATGAGAAATAAGGGAAAATATTTTGCATCCTGTTTTTTCCTGCATTCTGTTGGCTAAGCTCTTTGGAATCTGCAGCATCTGCTAAGTATTTTTTAACACTTTGGAGCAAGGCTCTCTATAGGGCATACATACAAAAATATAATATGAAATGCATTTATTTTCACATAATGCTAATATAATTCACTGTTTCTGTCTGTGCTAGATGTCTACAAAGACATGGCTTGGAAGCATTATTTAGACTGGACAGCTCAAATGACAGTCATGGTAGATTTAAAAAAATGTAAGTATAACCAATATGGCTACAGATATAGGTGAAATACTCACTATACAGATAGATTTTCTGTGCATAATATTATTTTAAGGGCTTATATCTTAGGATGTTTCATGGGCAGAAAAAAGTGCTGTGCATGCTATTGGATAGTACCATCATGAAATCCTGGTCCCACTGAAGTCAGTGGTAAAACTCCCATTGTTTTTAATGGGGCAGGATTTCACTCCCAGTTTGTGTGTGCGCACACACACACACAAACACACTCACATACTTCAAAAATTAAACTTAAAAATCTTGGCGAGAGTAGTGATGCGCATTGCAGTTAAACTAGTTTGCAGGAAAATATGGAATCCTTTCCAAGCAAGTCTATCTCCTCATCAAGCCATATTTATCAAAGTATAGGATAACAAATGACTTTCTCTCTAGGAGATACTATTAATAGTAACAAAACAGTGAAATTCACAATAGTAATTGATTATATGATGCATTAGTGAATCTAAACAGGCAAAATGCTTTCACACATTATTTAAAACCTTTGAAAATGTGTTTGTGAAATACAGCCAGAAAGCATGATTAATTGAGCAATTAAAAATGCACATATTGAGCATTTTTCTTCATTTTTTGTGTTATGTGAATGTACATTTTCCTTTGAAATACTATGTTGAGGGGAAATTAGTTTCTTGGCCACATTCCCACAAGGAATACAGAGACATTTATAAAAACATTGTCTACATACATACATACAGTTTAGTGTTTTTGCATACAGCCAGATAACAGGCATAAACACAGATCTGTATCCAGATTTCAAATGCTGCAAAGTTTAGTAGTGTTCAGGTCCAAAATTTCGGTTCAGTCTATTATAAAAGGTAAAATTATGACCTGGGTTGGATTTTCAATACCTCCAGAGACCAGGAATGGTTTGGTTTAGACCAATATCTATTATTACATCCACCTACGAATGGCCCTTGTCTACTCTTACTATTTTTTGAGAAAGCATCAAATATGATTGTATCGCTAAGGACAGGAAACTGGTGTGAAAATCAAGTTTAGTTTTGGAACGGTGTTAAGTATGTGAAAGTTTTCTAAGATGCACAGCCTCAATGATTTTTATCTTAAATGGTCTCATACATTTGTGGGTTCTGCACACTTTTGGTTTTATAAACTTAGTTTTATTGAAATCTGAATACAGCATATGATAAACCAAAATGGTATAATAGAGAAGGAATTCATGCCAGAGTTATTTTATAATCCTTACATAAAATGAGAAATATAGTAAGAACAACATTTTATGAACAAGGAGATTTCCTTATTTAACATCTAAGGTCTTTAATTTCAGTATAAGTTTGTTGAAATCATGGTTAGTAACTTCATATAACGAAGAAACTTTTTCTCTCTCTTACACAAAATTCTGGGACCCTCTGAATAAGCACAGTATTGTCCATGTGCCTGTCCCTACATCTGAAGAGGCAGACTATAAAACATTTTTGCCCCTGGGAGCACACAATATTTGTTATCAAGATTGTAATGAGTATTCCCATCTCAAAATTGTTTCCCACATATATGTGACTATTGTTCTGGTTGAAATATCTTTTTCCCTCCCAACAAACAGGTCATATATATAAATTAAGCAAACATGACAAGGAAATCGATACTAAAGGTTTCTTCTTTTGTTGGTGACCTTTTTCACCAAACAATTGCTTTAGGCAGAGACATAAAACAAGACAGAGATGGAATTAATTATAGCATACAGTGAGATTGCAGCATTTTGCCTAAAGTCTGATATTTAGGACACTGACTCAGTGACCTCATACATAGTCAGCCTTCTAAGAACTCAGCTCATTACAGCCTGGAGTTGGTTCTAGAAGGTAGTGCACGACCAAATTGGGTGCATTGTAAGGAATAATTTAAAGTCACTAATTGAGACCAGATCATTGAAGTCAATGGGAATTTTGCTTGGGTCAGGTAAGTGTCTCCATCTCACAGCTCTTTGGTCCATGGACTGACATATATTGGAAGGTTGTACAGTCTTTAGTATACTGGGACCCCAACCTGGTTGAAGCATCTACTGCAATATAAGTGTTAAATATGAATGATACTCACAGTAATGTTAGTGTCTGTGAGATATAAAATAACAGATTAAGAGAAACTAGCTGTAGCTAAACCCAGGCCGCACAGAGGAGATATTGGTGAGGACAGGGAAGCACTTTGAAGAATTTGCCTGTAGCATTATACCATTCTCCATTAAGGAAAACTTTCCTCCGACTGGCAAGCTTATCCGCAGCTTCAAAAGTCTTGAAGATTCCTCACTGCTACAGGACACCCAAATAGCTACAGCTTAAAAACAAACAATGCCCCCCCACCAAAAAAACCACACACCACTCTACCATCTATACTTGACTGGAATATTGAACCCTATTATACTGGATTTGGAAATAAGTCATGAAATGTTTAATGGTGAGGGTAAATAACCAACAGAACAGCTTACCAAGGGATATGGTGGATTCTCTATTACTTGAAGTTTTTATAGCAAAAGATACGTTATGGATCCAGGGCCGGCTCCAGGCACCAGCAAAACAAGCTGGTGCTTGGGGTGGCACATTTCTAGGGGCGGCATTCTGGCACCGGCCATGCCGCCCCTAGAAATGTGCCCCCTGGCCGGCCGCCCCAGCTCACCTCCGCTCTGCACCGCTTTCACGCGCCGCCGGCTGGGCGGCCACGCGCTGCTTCTATCCCTCCCTCCTAGGCTTAAGAGCCTGGGAGGGAGGGGGAGAAGAGAACTCAAGCGACCGTGGCACGCGTCCCCCCCTCCCTCCCAGGCATGCCCCACTCGCCCCGGCGCTCCGGCCAGGGAGAGCGGAGCAGCCGGCATGCCTGCATGCTCCCCGCCGGCCGGGGAGAGCGGGGGCCGCGGGCATGCCCCACTCGCTCCCCACCGGCGCTCCGGCCGGGGAGAGCAGGGCCACCGGCATGCCAGCATGCTCCCCGCCAGCCGGGGAGAGCGGGGAAGCCGGCATGCCTCGCTTGCTCCCCACCGGCGCTCTGGCCGGGGAGAGCAGGGCTACCGGCATGAAGCGCTTGCTCCCCACCGGCCGGGGAGAGTGGGGGCCGCGGGCATGCCGCGCTCCCTCCCCGCCAGCCAGGGAGAGCAGGGGCCGTGGGCATGCCGTGCTCCCTCCCCACCGGCTGGAGAGAAAGGGGGCCGCGGGCATGCCACGCTCCCTCCCCACCGGCTGGAGAGAAAGGGGGCCGCGGGCATGCCGCCCACGCTTCGAGAGACGGGGGTGGTTGTTTTTTTGGGGGGTGTTTTTTGTTTGGGGGGGCGGCGTTTGGGGTTGTTGTTTTTTTTGCTTGGGGCGGCAGAAACGTTAGAGCCACCCCTGCATGGATCCACAGGATCAGTGCTATGCTACAGCCCCATCTTTGGAACAGTATGTAGGAAGAGGAGCCCCTTCAGTGTGCCAGATCCCCTAGAGGTCTCACTCTTCCTCCAGAGTAAGTGAAGTGGCTTCACCGCCTCCTTAGACTGGACCTCTGGGCCTTCAGCACCCTTGCTTCACACTGTGATCTCTGTTCAGTGAGTCCCACTGAGACAGACTACTCATGGAGACTGGTACACTCTTAAGGGATTAATGCACCTCACCCAGCATTTTCAGCAACACTCACACAGCATTGTCAACACAGTAGGGTTTATAAGTCAACTGGAACACCGCACAGGAAGTCCTTAGGGTAGCACAGAAAACTGAAGGTTAAAGCATAGTCCATTCTGGTTAGCCCAGAGCCTAGCCAGTCTGTAGTGAACCCCTTGGTTCAAACTCTGGCTGGCTGTCCATCTGACCTCCTTTGTCAGAATCCAGGTGGAAGCCCTGACTCCTTCCAGCAGCCAACTCTTATTCCCCACCTCACATCTCTTCAGTCCATTGATCTCCAGCTGGGTGACTGTTGTTTAGCTTCCCTAACGAGAGGCGGGGAAGTCCATATCCCTCTGGGTCCTTGGTTGCTAGGTGTCAGTATGCTGGCAATTGGATACTCCACTGTCTTCTCATTGATATGGAGACTAAGGCCCAGACATCTAGGTGACACCTACACTTATGTCTCTTCACCTGACCTGAGAGCAAACAATCCATTTCCACCCCACTGGGTAACACTGCAGTGTATATAGCAGAAACTGAGCACAAACAGGACTTAAAATATGACAAAATATTCCCACTTTTTCACAATATTTAGGCACGATCGATCAGAAAATATGGGCCTGGTACAGGAATTACAGGGTGAAATTCTATGGCGTGTGTTTAGCTGATCAGATTAGATGATCATAAAGGTCCCTTCTGGCTTTAAACCTGTGTATTGAGCTTAGGTGACCCATGTATCTTGGTCTCAAGGTATAATTACTCTAACACACTTTATTACAGAATGAAACTGCTGACCTTAAAGAAATGGGTAACATTAGGGTCAGAATACAGCAGCTCACCCTTTCAGCAACACTGACTGAAGAGCATATCACTCAGTTGCTCCATTCATGATGTGGTGTCTCTGTTAAATCTGTCAAGCTCCAGTCACTGTCCCCTTCTGCGGTGGCAGTTCAAGCTACCTAAAAAACCACCCACCACTGATATTTCCCCCTAGACCAACAGAACGACCATCCACACATAAGAGCAGTGAGGGGAAGAGACATATGACATTTCTCAGAAGCTGGCCCATGATTGCAGATCTCATGCCCAATGGGCTTAGCCATCCGTTCCCTATTGCCAATCCAAGTTGATTCACTGCCACTTGTTTTCCCTGTCTTCCTAATTTCTATGTTCCCCTTCCTAGCCTTTAAAATTGAGAGGAAAACAAAAACCTTCCATCCATTCAAGAGAAGCATTTGTTCAAATTCCAACAACAACATCTGCAAAGGTGTCAGTCCTTCTGATTGTGGGGAGGGACAGGGTCTCTTTTATGTCTGCTCTGCACCCATGGCATGTGTTGCTCTTGCTGCTCTAATCACTCTTCCAAGTGGTAAATGAAAGGGATCTTCTGCATGGCTGTACTTTATCCTCCTGCACCATTGATGTACTGACAGGCACCTGCTACTTCTCCTGTGGTAGTGCAAGGAATGACTCAACCTTTCTGAGTCAGAGAACTCCCACAACTCTGACAACTCTGTCCCCCCACAATTCAAATGGCCCCTGCTGATTCTCTTCCATGGGGATGAGGGTTCAGTCTTTCTGGCAGCTGGGAAGAAATGAAGAGAGGACAAGAACTTCTCCCATGGACACTTACCTATCTGCTGTGCTGAGCTGCTTTCTTTAGAGTTTTCCATAGCTAAATCTGAAAAGAAAGTAAACACCATCTGACCAGTGATGGTCCCCAAGTTGTCAGAAAAGACATTTTAAATGGGACAGCGTGTGACATTCTCTGCTTTCTGTGAGATTTATTTTCTGTCTCAGAGTTGATTTCAAAGCTATAAACGATGTATTAGAAAGAGAGAGAAGATTGCTATTAGTATAACTATACTGTGACTGCTTTTCTTAATGTATATCAAAGTTTTTGCAAATGCCCAGGATCCCCTTGTGCCATTCCTGGGTGGAATTTGCACAAAATCCAATTTGACCCTTTATTATCAGCTCTGTTATTTATTTTTAATAAAAGGCTTTATATTTGTACTTTCAAAGAAAGACAAACAGGGAGGACATATCTAGTGGGGTCTTACAGAGGTCAGTCCTTGTATAGTACTATTCAATATTTTCAATAATGACTTGGATAATGGAGTGGAGGGTATGGTTATGAAATTTGAGGGAGGAGTTGAAAGCCCTTTGGAGGACAGGATTAGAATTCACAATGACCTTGACAATTAGAGATGCTAGGCCTCATAACAAAGGGTACTTAGATGGGATCAAGGAGTTAACGGAGCTGAGTGCTATTTTTTCCTCTAGGTAAGCCTTTAATTTAAATAAAATTGTTCCCCTTTTCAACCATTTTGGCACTTGTCTAATATAGTATTCCCCCAGGTGAGATGCAACACTTGGGGAAGGTTAATGGGTGATTACGCTCTATAAGTATCTACCATAGAGCAATATTTAATAATGGGCTCTTCAATCTAGCAGAGAAAGATGTAACATGATCCAACGGCTGGAAGTTGAAGCTAGACACATTCAGTCGGGATATAAAGGGGTAAATTTTTGACAGTGCGGGTAATTAACCATTAGAATAATTTACCAAGAGTCATTGTGGATTCTCCATCACTGACAATTTTAAAATCAAAATTGGATGGTTTTTTTCCCCTAAAATATGTGCTCTTGGAATTATTTTGAGGAAGTTTTATGAGCTGTGTTATACAAGAGATGAAATTAGATGATCAGAATGGCCTCTTCTGGTCTTGGAAGCTATAGGCGTTTCTCCTAATATCAGCCTAAATCTCACTTGCTGCAGATTAAGCTCATTACTTCTTTTTCGACCTTCAGTGGATATGGATAACAACTGATCTCTGTCCTCAGCCCTTAATATATTTGAGCACAGTTATCAGGTCCCCAGTCAGTTCTTTTTCTACAAGACTAAACTTGCCCAGTTTTAACCTTTCTTTATAGGTCAGATTTTCTAAACTTTTTCTTTTTCATTTGTTGTTGCTTTCCTCTGGACTCTCTACAGTTTGTCCACATCTAGCTGGGCCTCACCAGCTCCAAATACATGAGGACAATTACATCCCAAGTCTGACATATGATACTCCTGTTAGTACATCCCAGAACAATATTAGTAGTTTTGGAACAGCATCACTTTGTTGGCTGATATTCAATTTGTAATTCAAACCTTTTTCTGTAGTACTACTGACTAGAAATGTATATCCCATAGAGTATTTGTGCATCTGATTTTTTGTTCCTAATGGTAGTAGTTCCCTTTGTTTCCCTTTTTGAAGATAGGTACTGTGTTTGCCCTTCTTCATTCCCCTGGCTTCACCCATCCTTCGTGAGTTATCAGAAAAAAAATGTGCTAACAGTTCCAAGATTCAGAGTGGTAGCTGTGTTAGTCTGTATCAGCAAAAACAACGAGGAGTCCTTGTGACACCTTAGAGACTAACAAATTTATTTGAGCGTAAGCTTTCGTGGGCTAGAACCCACTTCATCAGATTCATGGAGTGGAAAATTGCTTCAAGATTGAATTGAATTGATCCAAGATTGCTTCAGATAGTTCTTTAAGCAGGATGGATTCCTAGGATTAATTTCATTAGGCCCTGCCAACTTGAATACATCTATTTTTATCAAAATATTCTTTAACCTGTTCTTTCCTTATTCTGGCTTGAGCTCTTTACTCCCTTGTTAATATTAATTGTGTTAATTATCTAGTCACAATTAACCTTTTCGTGAAGACTGAAGCAAAATAGGCATTAAACACCTCAATGTTCTTGATGTCATCCATTATTAGCTCTCCTTCCCGTCTAAGTAGTGGACCAACACTTTCCTTCATCTTTTTCTCGCTCTTCAGAAATTCATAGACCCTCTTTTCATTGTATTTTATGTCTCTTGCTAAGTGTAACTCATATTGTGCCTTAGCCTTTCTGATTTTGTCCCTACATGCTTGTGCTGTTCGTTTGTAACCATGCTTAGCAAGTCATCCATGTTTCCACTTTTTGCAGATTCCTTTTTGATTTTCAGCATTTAAGAACTCCTGATAGGAAGAATATCAAGAAGCTAATATGGCTCTATCTTTCCTTTGCAGTGGGATAGTTTGCTGTTGTGCTTTTAATATTGTCTTTGAGAAACTCCTAAACTGTTTCCCTTAGATTTTCTTCTCATGAGACCTTGCCTACAATTTCTCTGAGTTTATTAGAGTCTGCTTTTTTGAAGTGCATTGTCCTTATTCTGCAGCTCTCACTCGTAGAATCATGAAATCATAGAATCATAGGATTAGAAGGGACCACCCCATTAGTCTAACCCCATTTCTAACCCCGTTGCCCCACCCCTGCACTTTCCCCCACCCCCAGCGTGCCGCTGGAGCCGGAGGGAGGAGCCTGAGAGCCCCGCCTGCCTGGGGAAGGAAGGAAGCAAGCCAGCCCAGCCCAGCAGCACTGGTGAACAGCCGGGCGCGGGGGCGGGGCTGGCGGGGAGCTGCAGCAGGGCCCGGTGGGTGCTGGGGTGCTCTGCTGCTCTCCCCCCCACCCCGCTTGCAAGCGGGGGCGGGAAGGAATGCAGCACGCCTGGGGCCGGGGGAGGAGCCGGGGCCAGGGCCGGGGGTGCGAGCACCCACTGGCAGCTCCCCGCCCACCCAAGTCACTCACCTTCCGGGTTCCCTGCACGGCCGGAGGCGCCTCCCGCCACACAGGGAACCCAGAAGGTAAGTGACTTGGGCGGGTGGGCGAGCGGACGCAAGGGTGGGGCTGCCGGGGAGCTGCTGGTGGGTGCTCAGCACCCACCAATTTTTCCTGGTGGAGGGGGCGGGGATTTGGGGAAGGGGCGAGGCCGGGGTAGAGTTGGGGCGGGGCCGGGGGGGAGCACCCAGCGGCGCCGACAAAAGTCGGCACCTATGTACTGGAGGATAGGTCCATCAATGACTATTAGCCAGAAAGGCCAGGGATGCAAAACTATGCTTTGAAGTGTCCGTAGCATCTGTTTGCCACAAGATGGGAATGGGCAACATGAGATGGATCGCTTGATGATTACCTGTTCTGTTCACTCCCTCTGAAGCACCTGGAATTGGCTACTGTCAGAAGACAGCATACTGGGCTGGATGGACCATGGGTCTGACCCAGTATGGCCGTTTTTATGTTCTTATGACATCTAAGATATTGAGCAGTGTCCTCCACTGATTTCCTTCTTCCTTTATTTTGGCCCTACTGTAATTTTCCATGTCCCCCCACCCCATCCCCAACATCTACACCTCTGTTAAGGTCACCTTTTTTATGCCTACCTGTGGACTTGTCATCTGACCCTTTGAACCTAGTTTAAAGCCCTCCTCTTTAGGTTGGCAAGTCAGTGTGCAAAGATGCTATTCCCTCTATTGTTCAGGTGGATTCCATTTCTTCCCAACAGTCCTCCTTCCCAAAGCAGCATCCTGTGGTCTAGGAAGCACAGGCCCTCCTATCAACACCATATGCATAGCCATGCATTCATCTTCAGGATACATGAGTCCCTGCCTGGTCCCTCACCCTCAATCTGCAGTGGGGCAAAAACACCCCCTGTGCCCCTGACTCCTTCACCCTCACTCCCACAGCCCTGTAGTCATTGCTGATCTGATCAGGGTGATACCTGGCAGGATCATTGATGCCCATATGGATGAGCAGAATGAATAGTGGTCAGAGGGGTGCAAGAGATGTGGCAACCTTGCCATGATGTCTTAGATGTGGACTCCAGGCAGACAGCACATCTTCTAGGACACCAGGTCAGACTGGCAGACAAATGCCTCCGTCCCCCTCAGAGAGGAATCCCAGACCACCATCCCTTCCTCTCCTCCTGTTAGGTGAGGGGGCTATGAGCCTGCCCATCCACTGGTGTCTGCTCCTCTACTCCTGTTGCCAGTACACCATACCACAATGGATGGGGGACCTGGGTGAGGCTTGGAGCACTGTCTACTGCCCGAAGAGGCTAGCAACCTCCCTGCAGGGCAGCTGGTTTTCCTTCTCCCTCTGGTACCTCTGAACTCTGTTCTAGTTGACCAGCATCCTTTATCCTGGACATCTCTACGTGCAACCTATTTCTGAAGTCCTCATAGTCCTGGATGTTACACAGATGAGCCACCTCTTACCAGCTTCCTGAGGGATTCCACCAACTGTCACTTCTCATGCCAGGTGGTTCCTCCTGCCTGACTTTAATCAGCAGGGATATGCAGGCCACATTCTCAGCAAGTCAAAACTACGGCCTGGGTGGAAGCCTCCTGGGTCAGGATGCCTGTCTGTATGGGGCCTCACATGTGCAGGCAGAGGAGGAGCTAGAGCAGTGTTGTTGACATGACATTTTCCTCCTATTGCAGGTTTATCCTTGAAGAATATTTGCAACTTGGTGTTGTATCAGTCAGGCAAGGTACTAACAAACTTCAACAGGACTTTATTTTAAAGTGGAAACCTCTTTACCAAGGTGCTGCTGCACCCTCTGTAGTCTCCCAGCCTCTCACCTCCCTCCCCCCTCCTTCCTGTTTCCTGTCCTTTCAGACTCCCAGCAGCCAGTGCTCCCAGTTCTAATAATTACAAGCAACATCTAAACACCACATTTTGGGACAGCGGGGAAGAGGAGGAAACTACCTCCCTGATTTTATCCCCTGGTGAACTCAGGTGACTAACTCCTTTAGTTTTCCAGGATTCTCTCACCAGCTACTAGTCTTACTAGCCACTGAATGTTTTATTAAAGGCCATGTCTACACTACTTTGCTTTGTCAATAAAACAGTGGAGGTCTGCACACTGCAATGATCCTCCCACCAACGTAACACGCCTGCTATTCTAGCATAATAAAACCACTTAAACAAAAGGCATTCAGCTTTTTGTGATGAATTTAGAGTGACACAAGTGTCAGTGTAGACACCGCATTGCTTATGTTGCCCTAAGTGGCCTCTAGGAGGTGTCCCACAATGCCCATCATTACCTCTCTGATCACCAGTTTGAACTCTGCTACCCCACAGCTAGGTATACAGGCATGCTCCCTTCCTGCTTTAAAGACCCGGCCATTTTTTGAAATTCCTCTTCATGTTTTTTTGGCATAGGCAGCTCACATCACATCTTCCCAGATGACCATGCTGGCTTTTTGCAGCAAATGCTCTCCCTCCTGGAGTACACTGGAGTTATCGGATCTGCTGGGTCTGTGGCAAGAGGAGGCTGTGCAGTCACAGGTCCACTCCAGCCAGGAACTTTGATACCTATGAGCAGATTGCTCATGGCATGGAGAAGGGACGCAAAAGAGACATGCCGTGAGTGGTGCTGTGCTAAGATCAAGGATCTGAGGCAGGCATACCAGAAGGCAAGGGAGGTCAATCGGTCTGGTGCATTACCAAAAACATGCCACTTACGCAAAACACTGCATGTCATCCTCAGTGGCAACCCCACATTCACCGCCAAGAGTCCTGTGGATACTTTGGGGTACGCTGGAGACAGTGGACACCAGAGTGAACCCTGAGGATGAGGTGCTGGATGAGGAAGTGGAGTTGGAGGAGGATGGGGGACAAGCGATAAGGTTGTCCAGTTGAGTGGTGAGCCAGTCCCTCTTTTCAACTCCAGAAGGGTCTAGCTGGTCCCAGCACTTGGGTTCTGGTGCAGCTAATGCAGGAGAGGGAAGCTCCAATAAGTACTCATTGTGCTTTGATACTGCAAGGAGATATGAGGTAGAGCTTTTTTAAAGATTAGAAGAGGGATAAGGGATAGAAATAACCAACACTAGCACCATTTTAATCTGCTTCTCATTTCCTTTTGCAGCTAGGCAGAGGGGGCACTGTGGAAAAGTTTGTTAATGCACAACGGGCTGTCCCAGGAATCCTCCATGCAGATCTCTAGGAAACTTTCCTGGAAGTACTCTGCAATCCTCTGCTACAGGTTCCTTGGGAGGGCTGCCTTGTTTCTTCCCTGACAGTAGGAAATATTGCTGCATCAATTGGCAATTACTTCTGCAGGCACCAAAGCGGCACACAGGTAAGCAGCATATAGACCTGGTCTGAAGCCACACACATGCAGAAGCTGAACACTTGCACCCTCGGTTACCCTCAGGGGTGAGATATGAGGTTCTATCATCCCCACTTGTGGAAAATGGTGCCAGTATTCCGAATAGTGTCCATAGATGCTTGTAGTGATTACCCTTGGAAACCACCCCACTGTTTGTCTCATCTTGACCCTTCCGCCCTGGGCCAAAATCACAGTGCTTAGAGCTCTTGCCATGCTGTGTGCCTGCCAAGGGAAAGTGAGAAAGTGGTGTGCCTAACTTAAATGAATCAAGGCTGTGAGTGCACTCACAATGCTGCCTCTGTCTATTGTTTCTTTAACTTCTGCAGATGTGCCCCTGAGGGTCTCCTTCTGCACACTAGTTGAGTAGCTCACCATTGGAATGATGCAAAGGGACTGCAGAGGAGGCGAAGTATCAGGCCCTGAAGCTGCTCTTTACTGCTGCTCTAACTTATACCAGAGGCCAAACCAACCCTTACGTCCCTAGGACAAAGTGAATATAACATTGCATTTAGCCATCCTTAGAACCTAAGGATCAAAGATTTCATTACTGTTGTGCGCCCATATAAATTCCAGGGACTGATGGTACTGAGTGATGGCTGAATCAGTGGAACCCCTATCTACCATGTCCACATGTTCTCCACATGGAGTGTTGCCCTGCACTTCGGTTTGGGTTGTTTTTTTGCAGGGCTCACAGCAGAGGGGATGTTGTGAGTGTCTTATGCTGCAAACATTTCCACTGTCAGGGCCTTAGATGTGTTTGGCCCTTAATCTCTAAGAGTTGAAGAAAAGGGAAAGCTGAATGAGAAAAAGATGCTTTGAGGTTCGAGAAAAAGTTGGGATCTAGCAACAGAACCATAGAAGAGACGAGGGAATGTGGAGACAAAACTTTAAAAATGTAAGGCAGGGCCTTAGAAACTAAAAAGGAAAGGAAAGAGAGAAGCTTTTATAAAGAGGATGTGGGGCCCTGATAATATTAATCCAAGATCGCAAGGTTTGGAGAGCCAGTCACAGGAGACATTGTACATGTTTTCAGATTTTTATCACACAAAATGTAAACTCAGATGTTAAGAAAACATTATTGCATAGTTTCGTAATTTAAAAATGTTGTCAATCTTTACTGAAGAGAGGGAATGTTTTAATTGTGACTGAAAAGCCCCCATATTCTTTAGACTTTTTAGTCTTAAACCTGCCCCTGGTGCATTTCCTTTACTAACTGCTCTAAGGCTACATGCTGGCAGGCCCTGCACACACAATAGGTTCTAGCAGGAAAGACCATTTTCAGCAGTGGCAATGTAGAGTCTAAACTGGACACCTATATTCTGACTTTTTCAAAACATAGACATGTTATAGAGCAAGACATATGGATTGGTCTTTGAAGCGTGGCCTAGAGTTCAGAGGATATAGTTTTCATGTTTGTATTACCCCGCAGTAGCCCAATCCTTGGATTTTTTTCTTCTTTATTGCATGAAAGATCTGCACAGGGGTTGATAACAAAGAAGCATTTAGTTCATGAAAGTGATGGTGGCCAAAATACAAGCAGCATAGTAATTCTGGTTTTAGCCTTTTGGGAGTGAAGTCATGCTGTTTCAGAATTTGTTCCATCATTTGGTAGGGATGTATGTGGCAAAGAAAATAACCATAGTTTCTTTCAGCTGCATTCATTTCAAATAACTGATAAATAATTGATGAAACTACTGCTGGTAGAAACTCTATTTCTTACTGTTTATATATGTGAAACAGTAAGAAACCAAATTACTATGCATGATTTATAGGATTTTTTTATGAAAATGTTTTACAATGCTATAAAAGGTATCCCTTGGGTAATCCAGTGCATTATATTTTTTCTTCTTGTACCAAAGCCTGATTTACATAAGCAGACAGCTGACAATAAAAAAAAGGACGAAACAAAGCTATGTTTCACATCCTTACCGTTTGTACAAGTTATGAAAGATATTAATCTAAAATGTATTTAATTGTAAGTAATGGTTTAAACAATAAGTATGGAAAAGACAAGAACGACTTTTAGTTTTCTTTTTTTTTACATTGTTATTATTATTACTATTATAATTATTATTATTTTGTCCATTGGAGCAGGGTTTCTGCCAGATGAAACTGTAAGCTGGTGATTTTAATTAAGATCTCCCAGCTGCTGCTTAAGATTTTGCATAAATTATGGATTAACATGAGAAATGCTAAAAAATGAGCAAGTCTCTTGTGGGCTACTTAAGACTTCGAAGGTATGCAAACAAAATTGCTAATTCCCTTTTTGTTTTTCCAGCCAGAGGTTCCTTAGTACCTTTAGCTGCTTGATATTCAGGCAATTTATACACCACTGTTGGCTTCAAATATATATTCTATCTGGGAGAGAGGACATTCATTTATGGATAGGGATCTCTCTCGGGTTTTTTTATGCTTTTCTTTTATTCTATGTACAGCAGCACCACTTGCTGTCCACACCACTAAATAGCTTTGGAAAGTGACAGAATCAGGTCTGTTTTGGTCTTTGGAAGTTCACAGGCAAACAGGATATATACATGGACAAGTAAGAACTGAGGGACATATTTTAGTCCCTTTATTTCAGTCCTTTCGCCCCTGTGCTTCAGTTATAACTAAATCCTTTTTTAAGCTAAAACTTTTTGTTGATGTTGGTTGTTGGTGTTCAATAGAGTTCCCATATTTTCAAGCAGATTACACTAAAAATCTGGGAACGTGATATATTTAATAAGATCATTTTGATGAGTAAAACGGAGGAAGAAATAAAGAGTAAACCAGAGGAGCATTAAGTCTCTCTTCAGAGCAATAAACTAGCAACAAGTTCCCTAACCTTGCATATTCCATGCCCTTAGCTGGCTGTGTTTGCACTAGAGGATTAAATCACATTCAGCACAACAAACCAATGATTAGCTAGTGGGGGGAGGAGGGAGATGTTGCATCATTTTTTTAATTTCAGATTTGTATAGGATTTAATAGATTTATAGAGTTTAAAGCCAGAAGGGACCATTAGATCAGCTAGTCTAACATCTTGTATATCACAGGTCATTACATTTCAAAGTTAACCCCCTAGCAAGCTCAATAACTTTCTTGACTAAAGCACAACCGAAAAGGCATCCGGTCTTCATTCCAAGACCTCAAGAAATGGAGCATCCACCACTTCCCTTGGCAGTTTGTTCCAATGGTTAATTACATTCACTGTGGAAAACTGTGTGCCTAATTTCTAATTAGAATGTTTCTGACTTCAGCTTCCAGCCATTGGTTCTTGTTATGCCTGTCTCCACTAGATTAAAGAGACCTTTAGTAGCTGATATTTTCTCCCTGTGCAGATAATTATACACTGTAATCAAGCCACTCTCAATCTTTTTTGATAAATTAAACAGATTGAGCTCTCTAAGTCTCACTGTAAGGCATTTTCCCCAGCTCTTGAATAATTTTTGTGGCATTTTGTGGCATTTTTCTGCACTCTTTCCAAATTTTCATCTTCCTTTTTAAAATGTAGACACCAGAACTGTATGCAGTATTCTAGTATCTATCTCACTAGTGCCGTGTAGAGAAATCATCTTCCTACTCCTACTACTCCCAGTTGATACATCCAAGGATAGGATTAGCCCTTTTTGCCAAAGCATCGCACTGGCAGCTCATGTTGAGTTGTTTGTCCACTGTGAGCCCTAAATCCTCTCCAGAGTAATTGCTGTCCAAGATACAGTCCCCCATTCTATAGATATGGCCTGTAATCCTTGTTCTAGATGTATAGCTTTGCATTTGGCTGTATTAAAACTCATTTTGTTTGAATGGGCCCAGCTAGAGATCCTGATCATTCTGTCTGACTGCCCTGTCCTAATCATTACTTACCTCTATGCCAATAATTGTGACAGCTGCACATTTTACCAGCAGCGATTTCCTATTTACTCCCAGATCATTGATTAAAATGTTGAGTAGTGTTCGGCCTAATACCAAACCCTGCAGACCCCACTAGAAACACCACTATTCAATGACAGTTGTCAGCGGGGAACTATTTCCTTTAACATGTGCTTTATTGATATCGTAATTTGTTAAATCGGAAGCTTAAGTATATTGCATCTGGAGTTACCTTTATCAACTGAGTGTGTAAGAACATCAAAAAAATGAGATCAGGTTCGTTAGACAAGACCTGTTTTCCACAAACTAGATTGACTGGAATTAATTGTACTCCTGACATTTAATTCTTTATTAGTTGAAACTTATATCAGCTTCTCCGTTACTTTTTCCAGGATTAATATCAGGCTATCTAAGCTCTAGTTATCCAGGTCATCCAACTTGCCTTTTGAATATTGGCACAACATTAGCACGCTTCCATTCTTCTGAGATTTCCCCAGTATTCCAAGATTTATCAAAAATTACCATGAGTAGGCCAGAGACCTTGGGTGTCCCTAGCCTCTGTTTGCCAGAAGCTGGGAATGGGCGACAGGGGATGGATCACTTGATGATTACCTGTTCTGTTCATTCCCGCTGGGGCTCCTGGAACTGGCCACTGTCAGAAGACAGAATACTGGGCTAGGTGGACCTTTGGTCTGACCCAGTAAGGCCATTCCTATGTTCTTATGTTTTTTAGGACTCTTGGGTGCAAGTTTTCCAAGCCTGCTGATTTAAAAGTGTTTATTCCTATTAAATGTTTAAAATCCTCAAAAACTCACTGAAGAGATAGGGTGGTGAAGGTTAAACAGATTGTTTTTTGCAGTGGACGGTGGGAGATCAGGAATGAGTATGCAGTAGAAACAGAGATGTAATTTGAGAGTAAGGGAAGAGGGAAACTGCCAAGTTTCCAGTATCTGGCTTTTCACCAGAGCACAGCAAATAGACACAAATGTGCTATTAAATATGAGTAATTTTAGTATCTGTGTAGCACTTCTCATCTGCATTGCACTTCACAATAAATTAATCAATCCTCAAAATAGTCCTGTGAGATAGGTGTAACTCTTCCCCTTTTACAGATGGGGATCCAAGGCAAGACAGATTAAAAGAGTTGGCCATGAACACAGAGCAAGTCATTATTAGAGCCAAAAGAAGCTTGGCTTCTGATCCTCCTGGATCAGAGGCCCACGCTCTAATAAATATATAGAACTTACTCCATAGCAAACGAGCTCATAACTAAACTGGTCACTTCAGTGAACATCTAGATGTCTTTCTATTTTAAGATTTGTTATCTTCAATTTTTTATTCCTTAATCTCATATTTTTAGATTTCAACTGTATTAAGACACTGTAGCGCCTCTTAAACATGGGACACTGGGTTGATGGGTATCAGCAACACAGGGACTAAAGCTTTAATACACATAATCTGCATAATATTATAATACAGAAAATAGAGTTAATTATTTTGGTGTATGCATGTGAACTAAGCTGCAATGCACATAAATTGCTGTGTTACTACTGGAAGCTCTTATGAATTACAAATATAATGGTACTAGGAATGCTTGTGAAACATTAGGCGCACATTTGTTTGTGAACTCAGAACATTTTACAAACATTTTTGGTGCCTAAATCAATTACTGCAAGTGCCAAAATGATCTAATGTAGACAGACTATGTATGTGTACATGCACATATTGCAGCTAATGTTAAATATGAAAAATGAGCTTAGAATGTGAGATAGTGAAACATTATCATTTATGCTTTAGGGGGCCATATTTTGAATACATACATAAACTCTCAGCCTTTTAGGCTTTTCTGCAATCTCTCTAAGATTAGGTTATGCCTGGAACTCTGTATTATTAGCATTTTGTAATTCCTGCACAGTTTGGATACTTACGTTTGCAACTTATTAAGCTTTTTTAAAGGTCTGAATTTTAATATTAAAGGTTGATATATCTAAAGAGTATACTGGATCTCTGGGGAAGAAAGAATGGCAGTATAATACAGTAACCTCAGATGTGCTGGTGTCTTCAATGCTTATCTGCATTAAACCACTAAACTACTAAATTAGGATAATAGTAAGGGTCCCAACTAACCCTCCAAACCCTGCAAATTCAAAATTAAGACTGAAAAAGCTGAATTTTCAGTCTTGAATCTAGATGTTGGACAGCCTTCCCATTGTCCAATACCTAAGCACTACTACTTTTATAATGTGCTAATAAGAAAGTTCCACATTGTGCCTACCTCCTGGGAAATAAACCATAATCCTTATTCCTTTGATCTCCCTTACCTGCTCCCTTACTTTTGTATGTTTAAATTAGTCCTGTCATATAATTTAGGGTACTGGGGGGAGTTGATTACTTCTGGCTTGTTTGTTTAATGATTTCTTTATTGAAAAAAAAGACACAACCCTGAAGGCAGTCAGCAATTTTCTGTTGAGAATAGGTTGACGAATGACTGAAATCAATCATAGCCCAGGAGTTTAATTATTATACATATATAAATGACACACTGAAACTCTTCACACTACGTTATTCAATCATATCCCTATTTTATTATATACTGTAACAGGAATAATAGTCATGTTTTTGAAGTATACTTCCATTAAATGGAATTTGCCGTTACCAAGTGCCTCAACATCACTTTAGTATTTAGCCAACCTGAAAAAACATTTATTGCTGTGTATGCTGTACAACGTACCATGAACATTAGCCCTGCATTAATTTGTGTACAATAAATGTAGTGATTAAAGTGATGCAGGATAAAGGGAGGAGTCAGAGGGACTATTTACATAAATAATTCATTCTAAATTAATATTAATTTTGTTTAATGATATATAATGCACCATTTTTTTCACTATGGTGAAGCTGTTTTGCATGGTGGATTTTGGACCTAATAATAACATAAGAACAGTGCAAGAAGCCACAGAAGGATCATACCAGTGTACTTGATATCTGCTGTAGTGGATCTTAGGCCGCCTGCATCTCTGCTCCTGGCATGGGTGACTGAATGGGGGAAAATCCATCTTGCAGGGGTGGAGAGGGGGGTTGGGAACTGAGATTCTATGTGGAGCCTAGGAAGAGACACTGGGACTAAGATAGTAGAAACAGGAAACAGGCTGAGAGGGGGTGACTAGAGGCCAATGTGGGGGAGAGAAAGATTAGATGAGGAGCTGTGAGGAGGGAACTGAGACTGCTTCTGCAAGAAAACTGGGATTGGAAGCAGGAGGAGGGGAAACTGGGACATGGAGTCTGAAGGAGCAAACAAGGATTAACTAGTCTAGGAGTCTGATACTGGGATGAGAAGATTGAGGAGACTGAAACCGCCTATGTAAGAGCAACAGGATTGGGACAAGGAGCTGGGGCGGGGAAGAGGAAACTGGGATAGGGAAAAGGTTGAAGGGCACAGAGCAGAAGCAGACAAGGTTGGGGGGAGGGTGATGAACGTTACACAAACTTGATCACATGCTAGTTTTTCCACAGGAACCCTGCCTTATTCAATGTACAGAATGGCACATCTCTGGAAATAAATCTGGACTGTGCAGTGAAGGAAGATGTTGTTGAGAGTTCCCCTATCCCCTTACTCATTTATTGCAAAAGGTGCGTACTATTTGAAGTACTGGTGCAGGCAGGTCAAGGCCCATCCTAAACTAAACCACCACCCCTCCCCATCCAGCCTACTCCTCCTGTGGTATGATGGATGGCTGTCTTGGCCAGTGCCAAGAAGAGGTTGACAAGGAGGTCCTGTTATTTTTGTGGGGCCATGGATGGATGTGCAAGGATCAGGAAGTGCAGGGAAAAGTCCAGCCAGAACCTCAGTAAGATGTTCTGGAAGCACCAGGGTTCCTCAGCCTTCTTAGGTGGCAGCAGGTCCCTCTACTTGGCGTGTGGGCAGGACATGAAGATGTGGAACTAGTTAGTGTGAAGCATGAATGCATACAGATTTTTACTAAGTGTGATTCAGATACAGACAGGCTGGATTCAGTGCAACTGGATCAGGTAGTCTGTCGGGGCAGCTGAGGAGGCTTGAGAGACAGGGGCCTCATGAAGGAATCTGGAGGGCCTGGTGAGAGGTGATCAGGGAGCATCCTCCTGCAGGACCCACTTGAGGAAAGCAAGAGAAGCAGGGGGGAAAGCTGCCCTCACCTCCTGGATCTCATGACAGGGTATGCATGGGGTAAACAACCCCATGCACCAGCCAAGTACATTGGGGTCCATACAGCTTCTCTGAACATAGTCCAGGAAGTCTCTGATGCCCAGATAGAGCAGTGGACCTGTGCCCCAACAGATGGCATGAAGCATGGGTGAGAAGGAGCATACCTGCCAACTGTTCTGGACCATCAGGCCAGAGCTCTTGACCCAGCTGACCCAGGTGGAGGAGGCCATAAAATAGATGGGTTGGCAAACCTACACCCATGCCTAGGTCTCTAAGGTCCTGGGCTACAAGGAGCATGTCACTAGCATACACCGATAGGACTATCCACAAGTCCAGTGCTCCCAAAGCACCAACCCCAACATCTTCTTGGGGAGGAGACAGAGGAAGGGCTAAAAAGCAGTGGTAAAGAGCTGACCAGGCAGTGGGCAGCCCCAAAGCACCCTCGGGGCCAACTTGAGCTTAATAAGACACTCCACAGAGGCATACAGCACCTGGAGAAAGCCCGCAAAGCAGGGTCCGAAGTTGAACACCCGCACAATGCCCATGAGATACCCTAAATCCATTCTGTCAAATGCCTTCTCCTGGCCCAGGGATAGGAGAGTGAGTGACAGACCATCCCTACATGCTAGATGAAGTAAGTCCCAGACCAGATAGAAGTTATCAAAAATGATCCAGCCTGGAATGGTGTAAGTCTGGTTGGGGTGGATCACATCTGCCAGACACAGAGAGATGGCTTTCCATATGACCTTGCAGTTTGTGCTGAGAAGTGAGTGAGACTGGGCACCAGTTCCTTAGTTTATGGAGGTCTCCCTTCTTAGGTATCAGGGCAAGCACAAGCCCACCTGCCTGGCATGGGGAGAATCCCACTCCCTAAGGACTTGGCCCAGACAGTGACAAGGTCTGGGCTGAGGGCATCCCAGAATGCATGGTAGAACTCCATAGTTAGCCCATCGATGCACAGAGATTTGTTTGTGGGCATGAGATGGAGGGCTTCCAAGAACTTGGCCAGAGTGAGAGTTTGCTCTATCCAGTCCCAGTCAGCCACGCTGACCACAGGTATTTTATCCCATATGATTACATAGGCACCAGCATGGGCATCTGTGGAGACTTACCCTACAGTTCTTGATGTTAAGGGAGACAAAGGTGTTGGATATAATTGGGGAGGGAGGTTGAAGATCCTCACAGACAGGAGTACCACCACCACCCGTGCATGGAGTCACACAGCATCCCGTGATTAATGCTGAAGGTGACCAGGGAATTGCAGAAGCTGCAGGCCTGCTGGTAGGCTGCAGCATCCTGGCTCCTGATTCCCATGTCTGATGGCGGGACTGCAGCAGCAGCCACCACTGCAGAAAGGGTCTTCTGAGCAGGGCTCTTTCCCTTTTCCTTCTCCTGGCCCTTTCTGCTGACCAAGGGGGTTCCCTTGGCAGTGGTGGGAGTTTTGGCAGCAGAGTCGCTGACAGGGTCTGCTGCTGTTGTAGCCCCATTGGGGGCACAGAGGGTATTGGCAGCAGTGCTCAAAACAGGGAGGAATGGTGGAGAAAGCCAAGGTAGGGCAACATCACTGGCAGGGGGTCCCTCTCTCTCAGTCTGCCCCCTTCCACCTGCAGACAAAGCCACCAGAACAGATGCCTCACCCATGGTGGAGTCCGGTTCTGCCATTGACGGCAAGAGATGTGAACACTAGGGGGCGGCAGGGGAGGAACAGAATTAAAGTGAAGGATGGGGATCGGGACAGAGGATAATTGCTCCTCCCCCATGAGCTGCATGTTGTGGGGGAGGGTATAAGCAAACTGAGGGGTGGGTTTAGTGAAACCAGCTTTGGGGAACACTGGCTGCACTGGGAGTCAAGGCTGCAGATGAATCGTGAAAGGTTTGGGGTGTTGTAAATGGGTTATCAAACAAAAATGGGGAGGGAAAACACAAACATGGAGATGCAGATCTGCATGGGGGCAAGTGGGGTCAGGAGGAAACAAACAGTAAGTGGAACAGGATCAAACAGCACTGGGTGGGGTTTGGGCAAGTTGGGGAAGGCAGCTTCCAAAGCCTGAGACATTCTGGGTGTGGGAGGAGAGGCAAACAAACACTGAAGGGGAATGGGGTGGGACTGGGAGGACAGACAAATAACAGCAATGGGGGCCATGGGCACTGGAGGGGATGCAAGTAACACTAGGGGAGGAAGCAGTAAATTAGAAGGGCGAGGAGGATCCCTCCTGAGATTGGAGGGATTATAAACCAAGCAGGGGTAGCTGGCAGGCAGGGGGAAGAGGAGGCGGCCCACCAGCCAACTACAAATTGAGGGAAGAAGAGGGCAGGGAAAGGTCAAGTGGGAGGGGAAAATACATTAATTCACATGCACTTGTGATAAGAGTCTATGCTGCTGAAGTCCAAGGGTGGGTGAAGGCAAGCAAGTAGAATTGGTCTGCAGATGTTCTTCAGGAGCAGGAGCAGCAGTGGTAGAGTGGATGGACTGGGGGAGGTCTCCTTGTTGCTCCACTCATATCCCAGCCACAACAGGGGTTGCTCAGCCCATTGTAGCAGTTGCACAGGCAGAAGCAACTCCAGCATCAGCAGCCTCCTTCTGCAGCCACAGCCCCATCGGCAATGGCAAGCCCTACCCAGAGAATCAAACGTGTGGAGAATGAAGGAAGAGGATGAATAAGAAAGTTGAATGCTGCCCAGCAGAACTGGATTCAAATCTGCCTCTGATACAGAGTTCCTATGTGATGCTAGGCAAGTCACTTAAACCACGTTTTTTTTACAGGTGTTCACCAAAACTGTGTGTTTCCACTTGTTTGGTGACATTTGATAGGCCGAGGTCTGACTGGCAGAAGTGCTAATCACTCACAGCCCCAAATAATTAGGAGCAGTGCTTTGAACATATAAAGGGCTATGTACTCCGAAAAAAAGAGTCAGGTTTTGGGTCTCATACTGGGCACCTAAGATAAATGGATATTTTTGACAGTAATCTGTGCCCCATCTGTAAAAGGGATAATACATACTCCTCTCATAGGGATGATGTGAAAATAAATTGAATATTTGTGACACTCAGAGTCTATAATGATGAATACCACAGTAAAAGCCCATGAGAAATGTAATTCTTTATTTAGAGCAGGATTGGAATAGCGTGCAGTAAATAAGGGTTGGGATTCGACACTGAGCAATGAGACAACAAAGTATGGAATTGGTGCTCATTAAGTGATCACTATCCCATCTGTGCACTGAATGAGGCAGGGTCCTATGGAAAAAATAGCATGAGATCATGTAATTAAAGGCTGCTGACTAATGCATATGCACAAGAAGGCCAAGTTAAGATTGCACAAGCAGCCTTAACTCTGGAATTTCCTAAGTGGAGCGCGCGGCTTTGCAACCTTAATAATGTTCTTTTAATGTAGTGTTGTGCATTCACACACTAAATATGCATTATTCATGCAACCATTAAAACAGGGGAAGTCATGGAAAATTTTCTTAATGCAATATAGAAGAGACAGCCATATTGTATGAAATCTCATCTAATCAAGTTGGTTGGTTGTATAACAAAGAAATACATTGTATTATTGTACTCATTCAAGAACAAAGATGTCACTCCAGTATACTGAGCCTTTATCACTACATCAAAAGAAAATATTCATTTATTTATATTTTACCGTGATTAATAAAACACACCAAGCCCTAAGAAATTAAAAACATCAAAACCACAGAGTTCTCGGACACAAAGGGAGAAAGAAGAACTAGGAACAATTCACATAGCTTTCAGTAAAAGCCGGCAGACAGCAAGGAGAGATGACCTTTTAAGATGAGGATGTTCATAGTTAAGAAAAGTTATTGTTATGACCTATTAAATGCAGCTGCTCAGTGATGATGGTTTAACTAAATAAACTGATTTCCATAGCATTTCAGGGCCCTGCCTCCCTTAGCACCGCACAGTACTTTCTGAAAGAAAACATTTTTGAATCTGATAAAAATTGAACTTTATTTTAGGCGCATTCTAACAAACCTGCATCAACAGCTGACCAACTTTTGTAATTTAAAAGCTTCATTAAAATTAAATCAAGATCCACATTCAGCTGTGTGAAGGTGGATTACTATTTGCTGAATACAAGGAATAGATAATCTAAACAAGCTTGTTTAGACTAAGTTTGCAGCACTATTTAGGAGACCGAATATTGATATGAATTCTACAAGACCAAAAGACAAGTAATACAGTGTAATATTAATTTAAATGAAGAATTTCTCAGCCCTTTCATTCAAGGTTTGTTGATTGTAGCTAAGCATATATTTAAGAACATAAGAATTGGGGAAACAACATAATCATTAGTTTTGTGCCGCCAGATTAAATACAAGTTTATTTTGAAGAAGTTGGATTTCAAATGAGTAAACCAGGCCAAAATTCCTATTAAAAATAAAAGAGAGAGACATGGATATCTTGGTAAGCTCAGTACAAGAATACAATGTCTGTTTTAATATACCCGAATGTAAAAGTCATACCTCTAAGAGCAAGAGAATGTAGGCCATACTTAAAGAATAGGGGACTGTCTTGGGAAACAATGACTCTGAAGAGGACTTGGTGGGGGGATTAGCCAATATAACATTGCATTTCCCTTACTGTACTAACTTGATTTCATTTTTACCCTGTTGTTTTGGATAGTCCACCTCTTCATATTGAATGAACACTGGCAATACCATAATGCATGTCATGATCATAAAGCATGGACTGCCCAAAGGAGAAGTGATGGGCTAAATGGTTTGACCAACCTTGGTGGGGGTTGTTCTAGTTCCACACCGAAAAAAGTAGAATATGGAATTTGTCCATTCAAACTCAAAGTCGAACCTGATTTTGCCTACGGAGGGAGGAGAGAGGAAAGAAAAAGTGAAGCTACTTTGGAGTGGTTGGGTTTGTTGGCTTTAGTTCTTGATTGTAGGTTTTATTTAATTCCAATCATCTGATCTCACCCTGTCCCCCATGACGCCGCAACATAACAAATATAATCACCACAAGAATACAATTTATAACTGCTATTTTAACAAAGTTTTAGAGGACATTACTTCATAAAATGCATGTAATAGGATTCAGGGGCACAATTTGATCCTCAGTGAACATGGAGTTAGCTTCTGAGCTTCCCCCTGCATCTGTGTTGGTGCTATGTGGAAAGACTATAAGAATGGTTGTTTAGAAGCAATGTCTGAGTAGCATGGAATGCTTTTATATTGAGCTTAACTCATGGGAGTTGGAGAATGGTATTAATAAACTTAAAGAGTTTTCCTGGTAATTTATTGATTATAACCACAAAGCCAAGTAATTTAACAAACACAGGGGGCCAAGGCTTTCAAAAGTGAATAGAGATTTTGGAGGAGGAGCTTCCATTTTTGGTGCTTAAAAGTACCTGACTTTGAGGGTGGGTATTCAGAACTTTCTGAAAGTCAGGCCCCATTAAAGTGTCTAAATTTCCCTCAGTTTTTGAGTGTCCAAAGTCACTAGTCACTTTTGAAAATTTTGGCCTATTCCTTTAGGAAAATAAACCTTGCTGACTGCTATATTTTCTTCAGAGCTATCCCACCACGGTACAATTCAGTGCTGCAGCAGTTTAGTAAATAAACCCAAAATGAAACATTCTCACAGCACCACATGTTCAAAAGTATTTAACACAAATAATTTTCTAAAATTAACACGATTTACAACCTAAGCTGGTTTGGATTCTACTCGCTCAATTAGAGAATGACCAGGTTTGTTTAATCAGGGGTTCAAGACCCAAAAACTATTTGGGGAACCATGACATGGATGACACTAATATTTGAGTTATATTAAATAGAATTGTTTAACATTTCTCCTCCTGAACTAGAGCGTGTAATTAAAGCCCAGGTGGTCACCATGGAATATTTAGAAGCTGAGTTCTCTAGTCTCTCTTGAATTAAAGTTATAATAAGGCATGAGTCACAAAGTTCAGACCTGCATCTGATCATGCACCACTAAAATCAATATGAGTTTTGCCATTAACTTCAACAGGAACAGGATTGGGGATCTGTTCTTTAAATTGCTGCTCCCTGTAGTGTTCAGGAAAAGATACATGAATGGCACCGTAGTCCTGGTAAAGTCAGGTAATGCCCTCCATCTATTGGTCTGCTATTATTTGGCTCCCTCGGCTGGCTATGAAATTTTACCTGCAAAATGACACTTCGGTTAGCTTACAGTGAGAATTTTGTTCTTGTGTTTCAATATATCCAGTAGTGAGAAAATGGATGAAAGATGATAAACACTTTTATATTGCAATCAAGAATTATTTTAAAAAGCAAGTGAACAGAGAATCTCAAACTAGCGAAAAGAAAGTAAATTGCACAACATAAACATGTTAATCAACCAAAAATGGTGAGGAAAAAATATTTGCAGAAATATTAAATTACATGAAAATTACTGTCCTATAAAATTATAGAAATAAAGTAAACAAACCTTCAGCTCTGAAGAACCAGGAAAGCAGGCATGTTCTGAACATAAAAGACATGTAATATTATTGTTATCATTGAGGGTGTGATATCTGATAGAACACAAGATAGAAGTGAATAAGGAAAAGTTATTTACTTGTTCCCATAATATAAGAACTAGGGGCCACCAAATGAAATTAATGGGCAGCAGGTTTAAAACAAATAAAAGGAAGTTCTTCTTCACACAGCGCACAGTCAATCTGTGGAACTCCTTGCCTGAGGAGGTTGGAAAGGCTATTACTATAACAGGGTTTAAAAGAGAACTGGATAAATTCATGGAGGTTAAGTCCATTAATGGCAATTAGGCAGGAGGGGAAAGGAATGGTGTCCCTAGCCTCTGTTTGTCAGAGGGGGGTGATGGATGACAGGAGAGAGATCACTTGATCATTACCTCTTAGGTTCACTTACTCCGGGGCAACTGGCATTGGCCACTGTCGGTAGACAGGATACTGGGCTGGATGGATCTTTGGTCTGACCCACTACGGCCATTCTTATGTTCTTACATGATGATAATGTCAGCTACAGGAAGATGAGGCTCTTTGGATTTCTTTGCTCCTTTGAACAACTACCATTGGCAAAACACATGCTTAATTTTGAGCACATGAATGATTCCACTGAAGTTTAATAGTTTGTTTATATATTTTTTCTGGAAATATAAATGTTAAAATGGAGTTAAGATGTGTGATGTAATTTAAAGTAAAATATTGTATAGGAATATTGTAATTATCCAAAAACAAACACAAACAAATATCACTCAAATTTAACACACCAGCTAGGGGGGATATGTAAGGAAAACAAAATACCAACATGTTCAGATGTACCTTTCTCACCTGAATGAGTCACTGCCTGGTCTATAAACCAACTGCTAGATTCAGTTATGATCAATATTATATATTCTAGTGGTGTTTTATTCAAGTCTGTGTGCTACACAAGAGCATTGTCTTATGTGGAGTGGCCATCTCATTTGCAATGAAAGATGTTGCCTTCATCTTTTAGAAAGGATTATTAGCCTCTAACTAACTGTTTGGACCATTACCATGGAGTAATTAAATGCCAAGGTATGAAAAATTAGTGTGCTGCTAATATATGGATATTTCATTTAACAAGGTGTTTTGATGCATGGAAAAAATTATGTGGAGACCTAAAAAGGCCAATGTTCTATTCTTTTTTTTTTTTTTTTAATGTTTAAATAGGTCTATGTGAAGGTGGCGTTTCAAGCACATTCTTATAGAGGCTTGATGCAATTATATATAAACAGCCTGCAATGTGGGGCCCAATGTTTTAAACTGGGTGTCTACAATTGTCAGCATTGTGTTTCAACACCAAAATAAGCATGGTTTAGATGCCAAAGACATTATAAAATATCTAATCTTAGGTACCGAAATTTAAAAATTGATCCTATGGAGTGGATAAATGTTCCATAGCTCCCCCCCCGCCCCCACACACACACTCCCCAAAGTGTAGTGGGACTTGCTTATAAAGAAATCAGATATATTGAATCTCCATTTACTGGGTAAAACTTTTAAATCCTTAATAGAACAGGACTTCCATTGATTTCAGACAGTGTGTATAAGAACTGAGTAAAAACTGAAGTCATGGTAACCAACACATGCTTAATTTTGAGCACATGAATGATTCCATTGAAGTTTAATAGTTTGGGGTTGTTTTTTTTCTGGAAATATCAATGTTAAAATGGAGTTAAGATGAGGGATGTAATTTAAGGCAAAATATTTTATAGGAATATTGTAATTCATATAAAACAAAGTGTTATAAACCAGGTAATTCAGCATTAAGGTTAAATTTAAGAAATCCAAACATGATACCATATGAAAATGCACAGTTGTGGCACCCAAACAACCTTTACTCTGCCTTGATGTGACACTATGCAATAACCATAGGATTATGATTAATGTATTTTAGTGTTTGTGGTTCCACATTAGATTTGATTGAATGTTAAAGACATTTTTGATAGCTGTTCTTCCCCTCATGGATATCTGGCTAGACTGTGATTAACAAATTTTTAATTGGTTCATTAAATAGTTTTATTCAGTTGACATTTATGTGTGTGCTGTGCAAGTTACCCATGTGTAATATATAAGCTTTAGGACTGGGCTTGAAATACTGATGTATTACTCTGGGATAACATATTGTAGTATAAGTGCACAAATACAAGTTGTGCATTTTTCTAACTGCTTTTGACTGGAGATTTTATACATTCGAATAACAAAAACTCACCCAGTTATCTCACTCCAGAGGTACTGGTGCTTTCATTTCTTCACAACAAGCACAAACAATTTGAGTTTGTGTAAACAGTAGTTCAGACTTACGATATGTTACTAAGTATTTGTTAAACACAAGATAGATTATCTAAATTGATCCATAGCTCTTACAAAGTCACATAATAAGGAGATGAAATCTGAAGTTTAAACACACTGGAAATTAACTCTAGATAGCTGCATGCCTAGAAAATTAAGAAGGGGATTATTGCTGTTGAAGTGTTATTGCTATAATAAAATCTATTTATTTTGTAAAAACAAACATTCATGTGGTATTTACTTGGCTTTTTGCATTTGTTATTTCAGAACTTTAGAAAGGCTGATAGCTCATATTGCTTCATCACTTTTTAAAGATGAACAGATAATCTGACAGTGCCTCAGTTCTCAAGCAGCTCTGCAATATTCGCTAGTTAATAAGGATGAGGCCTGTGAACTTTGGCACAGATCAACAGTCCAATGGTAACCCCTGATTGTTGGAGAATTGGAAATAGAGTGTAAGGGGGGATTTTGTCCATAATGACATCAACCAACCACAGAAACATGAGCTAACACCAGCTTTTGGAAGATTTGGAAAGAACATCCAACCACAAGAATGCCATGGCAAGGAATTGATGTTTATGATAAGTGGAGATCATTAATATACTAACCTATAGAAGGCAGCTCAACATTAAGTAGGATGAGGAAATGAAAATAAGGAAGAGGGGGAAAACCCCTACATAATATGCATTAGACATAGTGGTGTCAGCATAAACTATTATAAAAGTTGCATCCCGGCCTGTGCACAGTGGGAGGGAGAGAGAGACAGAGAGAGCTGTAGCCCTTGTTAGGTGCGAGAAGTATGGCCACTGGTGATGAGGGAGAAGGTGATGGTGATGAAGCAGACAATGGCTAACATTGCAGGTTGTTCTGCAAGGGATGGTGTGAGTATGGATGTTTAGATGTATTTCTGTATTATCTCTATCTACCTTCTTGAGTTGGAGTGTTTGTGCCTTTGCTCAATGTATTAGAAAATTGTAAATATAGACGAGTTCCTATAGTGTGAGTGTTGCAACCGTACCCATCGGGGTTCCCAACTATATAGCAACTGGCATTTTTTGACCGTTATACAATTATTTCATTTTAGAAATTTTATAAGCGATTCCAAATGTAATCACATTAGAGACACCTTGTGTCATACCAGAAAAAAAACACAAATATTTATGGTAGATTATTTCAACAACACCAAGGAAAATTACTAGTGCAATTTATTATTTTAAATACCATTTATTTTAAATATTTTTGGATGTTTACTACGTTTTCAAATATATTAATTTCAATTACAACACAGAATCCAAAGTGTACAGTGCTCACTTTATATCTAGGATCTCCTTGATGCAGATGTACTTTCCTTGGCTGAATGATGCAAGCATGAATAAGATGCAGTGTACTTCCCACATTGTGAGGTGCTCTATTCACTGTAGATATGGCGCCTCCTCCTGGCCATTCTGGAGAACAGCTCATCCCGTCAACACCTCTCCCCATGGCCACAAGCTGTCCCCGCACTTCTCTCTTTGTCTGCAGGCCCTCTCTCACTCCAGGAGCTCCTGGAACATCTAAACACTCCTCCCTCTTCCCAGGGACTGACTGAAGCCTTTCCCAGCAGCCCCCTTCTGTTGCCAGATTTCTGGCTTAGATAGGCCTCACCTATTCCTGCACAGGTGAGTTTCTTCCAATTATGGCTTTCCTCTCAGCCTTCAGCCATTCAGGCTAAGTGGCCCATCTTGCCTCCATTAACCCCTTCAGGGTGAATGTGGGGTGGACACCCCAACATACACATCGACACAGTCATGGCTTCTTTTTTATTTTCATCTTAATAGATGTTGTGGCCTGAGATGTGTCCAAGCCTATCTTCTTACGCATTTTAATTTGGGACTCAGGACAAAACTTGCAGTTTAATAAGGACAGGAAACCTGGCTATTTGCACTTGCATGTCAGTTCCAGTTCTTTCATCTTCATATGACAGAATATTACATTAACCTCATGGGGAAAGTACAGTTTGGCAGCTTGTGCTTATAGTTACTATACGTCTTCCGTCCTGCAAAGAATGTTGGCTTCCTCTACAGTAGACAGTGGAAAGGATTCTAATAAGCACAGAGCCCATCTAGTCTTGGCAAGTTTGGCAGGTATTACTCAGCCAAAGCACAGTATCAAGATAAAAATTTTATTAAAATTAGGGCTGTCAAGTGATTAAAAAATTAATCGTGATTAATTGTGCTGTTAAACAACAATAGAATACCATTTATTTTAAATATTTTTGAATGTTTACCACATTTTCAAATATATTAATTTCAGTTACAACACAGAATACAAAGTGTACAGTGCTCACTTTTTATTTATTTTTTGATTACACTGATGCATCATCAGCATGGAAGCATGTCCTCTGGAATGGTGGCCGAAGCATGAAGGGCCATACGAATGTTTAGCATATCTGGCATGTAAATATTTTACAACACCGGCTATAAAAGTGCCATGCCTGTTCTCACTTTCAGGTGACATTGTAAATAAGAAGCAGGCAGCAGTATCTCCCGTCAGTGTAAACAAACCTATTTTTCTTAGCGATTAGCAGAATAAGAAGTAGGACTGAGTGGACTTGTAGGCTCTAAAGTTTTACACTCTTTGTTTTTGAGTGCAGTTATGTAACCAAAAAAAAAATCTGCATTTGTTAGTTACACTTTCACAATAAAGAGATTGCACTACAGTACTTGTATGAGGTGAATTGAAAAATACTATTTCTTTTGTTTATCATTTTTATAGTACATATATTTGTAATAAAAAATAATAATATGAAGTGAGCAGTGTGCACTTTGTATTCTGTGTTGTCATTGAAATCAATATTGAAAATGTAGAAAAACAGAAAAATATTTAATAAATTTCAGTTGGTATTCTATTGTTATAAGTGTGATTAATCGCGATTAATTCTTTTAATTGAGATTAATTTTTGAGTTAATCACGTGAGTTAACTGTGATTAATTGACAGCCCTAATTTAAATATTCCCTTAACAATCTATGTTATTATTGATTCTTTGGTTCATTAAAGCTACAAGAATCATAAAAATCATGTCTATATAACTGAAGTCAATGGTGCTGTATATATATAGATCTATATATATATACACACAGCGCCATTGACTTCAGTTGAAGTTGTTGATACTCAGCACTTCTGAAAATTAATTCCTGTAGGTAGAAGAACAACTTATGCAAAGGAAGAAACATCAAACTCTGAAATTTCATCAGGTTTAAACATTCTTCACTACCCTGACATTCCTTCTTACCTAAATGGGGCCAAATTCTGCAACCTCTGTTTATGTTTGGTCCTGATCCTGTATTGAGAACCATGTGGGTGGATCCCTGTGTCTGAAGAGCCTCTGTCTGAAGAAAAAAATTCTGAATATAGTGCTAATAATTATTTTATCAGTTTTGAATAGAATGGGAAATATCTGCAATGATATTGATTATTTCATAAGAAATTGTATATTCAGAATAGCCTCTATTAAAAGGAGATGGTAAGCTATCCATTACTCTTCTAGTGAATGAAGAGGAAATAAAGGGGACTTAAAGATTTTTAAAATGAGTATATGAAAATGGTGCAGAATGTTAAGTGGAGGGTTCAGTTCAGTAAAAGAGCTAAAAAATAAAATATTTTAATCAAATAATTCTCCCATCTCTAACAGCCCAGGTATACTCACTAGACTGACATTGTTTGATTTAACTTTTTTTTCCATTGTTTGCAATTTTTGATGCACCAGAATATCATATCAGGAAGACATTTAGAAATTTGGTGTCATTCTGTGTGTGTGTCATTAATTTTTATCTTCAAGGATTATCACTTTATCTGCCATAGACAGTGTGACTCTGAAAATCTATTTTTTTTCTATATTAGAAATTGAATCCACTTTCAAGGGATCAAATTTAGGACTGAATTATGCCTGTAAGGGGCAGCCTCCACTTCAGAGGCAGCATAGAGTCACAATATCCCCTTGCTGCTGTACTTCTTTAGAGGCTGCAGCAAAGTGCCCACCTCTACTAGACACAGCCACTCTGTAAGGGGAAGTGGCAAAGACAAGATCCTCCCTCCTTTAGGTGTCTTGTACCCAGGGTGCATGGTGAGAAAAATATTTGTGTTTGGCTACTGCTCAGGGATACAAACAGGACACACCTTGCCTCATCCTTCTCCAAACACCTATGGAGCAGCAGGGCACAATGTGGCCCTTTGACTGCAAATTCTGAGTAACTGATAGGATTGCTCCTGTTTATTTAGGAGAAAATCTCCGATTTATTAAGTGAAATGCTCCAAGTACAGGAGATCCTATAGGGGAATGAGTGGAGCAAAACTGCCTAATCCTTATGTTGTCTGGTTCCTGTGATGTGGACGATGGTTCATTATTAAGAAAAGAGCAAAGTTATATTTTAAGCCTTAAATGACTTCTTAGAGAGCTAAAAAAAATAAACAAACAACAAAAGAAAAGTAAGTTCGCTATTACCTTGTCTACACTGGCAAAAAAAAAAGTGTGTTTAAATCAAATTAGCTCAGTCAAATCAATTTAATTTGATTGAAAACAAACCAACCTCCAAGTGCCTGTGCAGATACAGTTTAACACCTTTAAGAATGTTTGAGATGGTTGTGCCGTGACCCAGGTGAAAAAAACAACCTTTTTTGCCAGTGTTGACAAGACCCATGAGAGAGCAGTGTGTGTGTGTCTCCTCTGTTCATATGCTGCAGTAATGAGATCAACATTTGAAATATAAAACAGTGGTTCATTCATTGGTACAAGGGTGATTTCCCTCTATACAGAAAGGGGATGATTTAGTTGCATCCATTGAGGAAAAGAGCACATTATCAACAGAAGTAGTTTTAGCTCCCTCTGTGTGTAATGTCATGCATGTGATAAATATTAACATATCTACTTTCATTTACAATAGAAGAGCAAGAAAGGAATTATTCGCTATGGGGCATAGGAGAGGGCCACTTAATCTAGCCTAAATATTAGCTATCATAACTTCTTTTGGGGAAAATAGATAGATAAAGAGAGAGAGAGAGAGAGAGAGAGAGAGAGATAGCCCCCAAAACAGAGAATACAGACATCAAATGCTAATATGGACTTCCAGTACAATAGACAATGCTTTAAATTGAACAGACATATTCACATTTTTCCTATCTTTGCTGAAACCAGGTGCCGTTAACTTTTGGAAGACAATTATTCCAGCTACATTTTGTAATTACCTTATATGGAAAATAATACTTTGAAAATATTGTCATTAAGTAAAACTTACAACAGATAGTTAATTCTTGCCAGAACTTTCATTTTTCTCCTGCGTTAACCCTAGTTATTCAATGGCACAAATTTTCAGATAACTATATTCTTTCATTAATCTAATTCAAATAAAACAGTTCTCAAAGATTCCTTGTTATTTTTATTCCAAAATAATGAGGAGATCCCTTCCTCTATTTAAAATGAAAAGTATCAGGTTAACTGAAAACATTTGTAATACACAAATAGAAAAAGTCATTGTTTGGCGGGGGTTTCATAACTGATATTAAAACCAGTTTTACAAAACCAAAATCTTCACAAATTACTCCAATCCTGGGTGAAATTCTGGCCCCACTGAAGTCAATGACAAAATTGCCATTGATGAGGCCAGTATTTCACTTGACAGAGAGATTTTGAGGTTAGTGGTAAACAGAAGAATATAATCTCTTTACTGAATAATTCATGTAGCCTATCTTTGGGCTGGTAATGTCTTTGGCCTTTCTAATAGCTTCTGTCAGTGATTCCACAGATAAAGTAAAGCCTCAAAGGGACTCAAGCGGGAATCTATTTACATGATTTGCACAACATTGTTGGACTTAAACACATACCTAAGGCTGAGACCAGACATAAGTGCTCTGCTGAAATAGAGCCCTCTCTGTCTCACTAGATAAAAATGGTTAGATTCCAGTCCATGATGGCCTGATCTAGTTTCTACTGAAGTCAATGCAAATACAATTTTAAGTGTTGCTCTTTTCTCCTCCAACTGATTTCCAAGTCACCTCAGATTTCATGTGTAGGGTCCTACCAAATTCATGGTCCATTTTGGCTAACGTCACAGTCTTAGGATTTTAAAAATCATGAATTTCTTGATTTCAGCTATTTAAATCTGAAATTTCATAATAGTTGGGGGGGGGGGTCACAAGGTTATTATAAGGGGTTTGCAGTACTGCTACTCTTACTTCTGCACTGCTGCTGGCGGCGGTGTTGCTGGCTGCTGGGCAGCTCTGAAGGCAGAGCCACCGCCAGCAACAGCGCAGAAGTAAGGATGGCATGGTATGGTATCGCCACCCTTACTTCTGTGCTGCTGCTGGCAGACGGTGGCTTCAGAATCTCAAAAGACAGCAACAAAGTGGTCACCACACAGGTACAAAAAGCAGGTAGGCCAGTCCCCTTCACTGAGGCTGCTTCTCCAAGAGTGTCAGATGAATAGAGCTTCACCCCTGGAAGTGGAAGACAGCTGGGCAACAAATCCTGTCTCTTTCTGTATCACACCTCTAAGAATAGATACCAGGGCAGTGGACTATACACCTGAGTCTAGATGCTCAGTAGAAGAGCAATATCCAAGCTACGATACTCTCCCTCTCTGGGACTGATCTGTATGCACCTTCCTTAGATGCGTGGCAGAACAACAATTAAATAGTGTCAATGGGTCACACTTGTGGAACAACTTCCTAATAATGCTCCCTGACAATTCTGAATGAGAGTAGCTAGAGAAGCACCTAGCATCCTGGTGACTGGGCACATTATAAATACTTAGCATTGAAGCATTGCTTTAAGAAAATCATAGTAAATTTACTCTTTTCCTCATTTATACCAAGACTCCGTAAAAAAGCTATCCTTCGCTTAAGGAACTGCAATTAAAATATAACAATTTCAAGAATGTAGTGTGTGTGAGTATGAAACTTCGTGTAAGAGGAAAGAGGCTGGTTTGAAAATAACTACTTATAAAACCGATGAAGCATTTTATAACCATCACAGGTGAGTTGTTTCTCTAAACACAGCAGTCCAAATTACCAAGAATGAGTGTTGCCCAGACAACCACATATTAAAGACTAAGAAGGAATTGGTACCACGATAAGCAATCCTGGTGTGCAGCCAGGGGGATGCTGAGCAACTGAGCGGTTTGTTGAGAGAGACCTCAACTCAAATGACCTAAGTGTTCAGATAGGTATTTATGACCTGATGGTTTGTGTTGATAACTGGTAGCAGCATCTCTATCTACCTGACCTCATGAAATAGGAGAGAGGCATTTGTCACGTTCATATGTCTATATAAAAACCATTTATCTATAGCTCTTGTTAATTTCTAAGCAGTGTGTGTGTGTGTGTGTGTGTACGTGTGCACACATATTTGGCATTATACATGGAGCTAGTAGATCACCCAATGTTAAGGTTGCCTGACACTTCTCATTATAAAATCTTGTTTTCAGTTGCTTATAAATTTGCTAAATTTCAACTGGTTGAGTTGAAATTTTCCAATGCTAGGTCTCTTTCAGGCTGTCGGTTTTGTTTTTTGGGGGGTTTTTTGTGTCTTTTTTTGGGGGGGGTTGTTTTTTGGGGGGAGAGTAGGTTTGTTTTGTTTTATTTTATTTAGCCAAAATGATTCCGATATTTCCAAGAATGAGGCCGGGGAAACGATATATTGTTTTACCTGTATTAAAAAACACTGGTGACCTTTTCTTTGAAAAGCTATAGCATCCCCAGGCTATGGAGCAGGGACTTGAAATTTGGCAGGGGGTGCCATTTGTGTCAGGGAAAATGCATCCAAATTTGGCCAAGTTACAAGCCTTTGAAAAATCAGTTTGCACATGGGCAGTAGATTTCTTGCAACTAAATTCCCCAAAGATTCTGTCCACACTGCGCGTGCTCTAGCCTGAGTTTAAGTAAAATTTTTCCTGCAATTGCATTTTCTGGGCTGCTGCAGGCCATGCTGAGTCCCAACACATGTACTGAAAGAGGGAGACTGTCTCTCCCATGTTCTCATTGACACACACCCTGTGCTGGGCACAGACAGTGTGGAGGAGGAAGCTGCCTGTGCAGAGGGGGAAAGAGCTGGAGTGGGGCTGGAAGGAGTTGATTGAGACAAGAAGTCTGGGGAGGAGACTGGAGTTTGGTGGTAGGAGAGGGTAACTGGGAGTTGGGGTGTGGGAGAGACTGGGATTGACCGGGCAAGGACACTGGGACTGGGAGCTAGGGAGCTGGTATTGGCTGGGCAAGGAGACTAAGACTTGTATCTGGGGAAGGAAACAAGAGGGGGGATGGAACTCAGTAGGTGAGAGTGAGATTGAGATTCGATGGGGAGCAAGGGGAAGACTGGGACTGGATGGGCAAGGAGACTGGAAGATATGAGAGGAAGAGAAACTGATGATAAACTAGGGTGCAGGAGGAGAACTGGAGCTGTCTGCAAAAACAGATCGGAACCAGGATCTGGATGAAAAGGGGGACATAGAGACTGTCTGAGGAATCCTGGAGATTAGGATTGACAGCCAAAGGGGTTGGGAAATGAGGGCAGGGGGTGTGTCATAAATATAAAGGGAAGGGTAACAATCCTTATGTATGCAGTAATATAAAATCCCTCCTGGCCAGAGGTACAGAATCACTTACCTGTAAGGGGTTAATCAGTTCAGTTAACCTAGTTGGCACCTGACCAGAAGGACCAATGGGGAAAGAAGATACTTTCAAATCTGGGGGTGGGGGTTGGTGCTCTTTGTGTGGTTCTCTCTAGGACAAGAGAGAGAACATGGCAGGGAAAATACATCTGCTAAAAGCATACCTAAAAGGAGCATCTAAGATTACAAAAATTGCAAGTAAAGCAAGGAAAGGCGTTAGATTATCTTTTCTTTTAGCTTATGAATTTTCCCTATACTAAGAGGGAGGTTTATTCCTGTTTTTGTAACTTTGAAGTTGTGCCTAGAGGCAAATCCTCTCTGTTTTAAATCTTTTTATTACCCTGTAAAGTTATCTTCCATCCTGATTTTGCAGGTGTGATTCTTTTACCTTTTTTTAAATACAATTCTTCTTTTAAGAACCTGATTGATTTTCAGTGTCCTAAAAATCAGGGTTTGATCTGTGCTCACTTTGTAACCAATTAGTTAGTATATTATTCTCAAGCCTCCCCAGGAAAGGGGGTGAAGGGGTTTGGCGAGATATTTGGGGGGAGATAGGGCTACAATTGGCCCCTCCCTGAATGTTTGTTTAAATCACTTGGTGGTGGCAGGAATACCGTCAAAGGACAAGGAAAGGAATTTGTGCCTTGGGGAAGTTTTAACCTAAGCTGATGAAATATAAGCTTAGGGGGTCTTTCATGTGGGTCCCCACATTGGTACCTCAGAGTTCAGAGTGGGGAGGGAACCCTGACAGGGTGTAGGCCACAATGAGGGAAAGAGACAGATTGAATGAGGAGTCAAGAAGGGGAAGTGGGACTCGCTGGGCAGAGGGAATGGGAATGGGATTGGGATGAGGAGCCAGGAATAAGAGACAAGGCAGAGACAGGTTGGCAGGGATGGCATAGTAGGAATCGTGCTTGGGGGGGAGGGCAGGGATAGGCAGAAGAGCCTGCTCCCACTAGAGCAATGGTTCTCAACCAGGGGTCCGGGACCCACTGGGGGGCTGTGAGCTGGTTTCAGGGGGTCCTCCAAGCAGAGCCAGCATTAGACTTGCTGGGGCCCAGGGAAGAAAGATGAAGCCCCTTCATATGGGGATGAAGCCTGGGGCCCCGAGCCTTGCCACCCAGGGCTGATGCCGAAGCCTGAGCGACTAAGCTTTGCAGGGCCCCCTGTGGCGTGGGGCCACCGACAATTGCTCTCACTGCTACCGCCTAATGCCGGTCCTGGCTTTTATATAAAGCAAAGCAGTTGTTGTGGCACAGGTGGGCCGGAGAGTTTTTATAGCATGGGGGAGGGGGAGGGGGGCTCAGAAAGAAAAATGATTGAGAACCCCTGCACTAGAGAACTCACTCCTCCACAGCCTGGAATGGAACCTAACATACCTGAATCTCACCATTGCTATAGTGGCAACAAATATCTGTGAAACCCACTCAGGGTCCCATCTCCCTCTAGTGCTGGTCCACACAGAGGATGAATAGTGTGCCAAAACAAAATATTGAATAGCTGCTCACTAAATGCACACCCGTCCATTCTGGGCACTGAATGAGGCACCGGTCCTGTGGGAAAAAATAGTATAGTCATGTATTATAATGTATATGCATGAGGGGGACGAATTAAGGTTTCACAGGCAGCCTTAACTCTAGCCTTTCCTAGCTTTTGGGAGCTAAACTTTGCAACCTTAACATTCTTTTAACATAGTTGCTTAGTTTTTGTTTATTTTTCATGTAATATACACATAGGGTGAAATCCTGGCCCCACTTACGTCAATGGGAGTTTTGCCATTCAATTCATTGGGAGCAGGATTTTAACCATAAAGTGTGTGTCTGTGTATGTATAAATATACACAAATATACAGTCCCAGATTCTCTCCTGACTCTGAGCTCTTCTTGGCACAGAGAAGGGCTAGAGAATTGGGGAGCCAATTATGGCTTTCTATTGCTGAGGGTCAGGCTGAGTCAGCCCCAGACCAAGTAAGTCAGGGCATCTTAGTCCCTAAGGGTCCCCCGTGCCATTAGTCCCTAAGGGTTCCCGTGCCACGGAAGAATCAGCACAGCATAGCAAAGCAGAACTCCACCATGCCATCTCCCCTCACTTTCTTTCCCTTTTCATATCTTCTACACAAGGGTAGAGAGATGGCAGCTGGTGTAGGAACCAGCTTCACTGGCTTTACCCCCATCAGAGTTCCTCTGTGGTAAGAGAATTGGTTGCTGGCCATTTGCAACAAGAATCAGTCTCCTTTATGACATCTGAGTGGTGCGAAGGCCAGATCATCATGGAGATTGACTCACAATTTTAAGCAGTATATACACTACAGTTCCCCTCCCTGACCCTGCCCGGGCTTGTTCACAAGCCATACTGTTTTATGGATTGTGTCCTGGCATAGGGCCAAACATGCTACCAATTTCCACTTACATAGAGGATCCCCCTGTGCAGAAATGTGACAGGAGCGAACAGTCACATTCCTTACTTTCTAGGACCCCACAAAGGCTCTGGATTTGCACAAGGGAGGAAGCAAGGACTGGACAAGCTGCGGCAAGGAGTCAGTAGCCCTGTTATAGGTGGGGCCACAGCAGGAAGACAAACATTGTCTTCCTACTCTGAAGCTTACCTTGAGGCTCTATCACCTTTTCTGCTGAGCCACTGCTGTGGCTGAAGCAGGGCCGGCTCCAGGCATCAGACGAGAAAGCACGTGCCTGGGGCAGCACCTTGTAAGGGGCGGCATTCCAGGGATTCTTGGGGCAGCACATTCCGGCCACCCTGCTGTGATTTTTTTTTTTTAAGCTTCAGCAGCCCGGTCTGCAGCTCCACTCCCCATGCTCCGCCAGTCCCAGCCCAGCCCTGCAGGGGCACGGACCCTGGCCCAAGGGGGGCAGGAACTAGCGATCCCTGCCACTCACCGTGCCGCTGGGCTCCCTGGGATGCGCCACTCACTGCCGCCTGCACCAGCCTCCACCTCCCGCGCTGCTCTGAGCCCGGCCAAGCCACCTTTAAAGGAGCGGCTGAGCCGGCACCTCCTACAGCCCCCCGGGACTCCGCCTGTCCAACCGGGAGAGTCACCCCAAGGCTGGAGGGGAGAGCCCCTCTCGCCCAGCTGCGAGTGGGCTGCAGCACCTGGCTGCCCACGGGCGGAGGGAGTGGGCAGGCAGTGCCCTTCACCCCCCTGCGAGCCGCCTTGACCACCCTCCCTTCAGCAGTCTGGCCGCCCATTTTTTTTTTTTTTTTTTTGCTTGGGGCGGCCAAAAAAGCTAGAGCTGGCCCTGGGCTGAAGAGCAGACTGAGCGCACAGAGGTGCAGCACATGTGCACAGTTGGCTTCCTATAGATGACTTTGGATCGCTGATGTTTACCCTCCTCACTGGCTCCTTCTGTGGGGGAGGCAAAGTCCATTCCCACAGCTGAGTGGGAATGAACTTTGTGAGGCAGTAATTACAGAGATTTCTTCTCCCTTAGTCCGCTTTCTTGAGATTTTTCCACATGCAACCCATAAACATTTTGTTCTGAACAATAAAGATTGTCCACATTGGTGCTTTTTAAAAAAAAAAACACACAAAGAGAGCCTCTTTGTAGGTATTTGCTCCAATAGCTTTGTGTTTCATTGTTCTGGGAATAAGTAAATCCCATTCATTACTTTACATAGTTTAAAGTAAATACAAAGAAGGTATTCACCACTTAGCAATCTTGTATAATTGAATGAAGTAAGATACACCGAGGGGAGCCTAGACCTTTAGAAATGAATGAAATGATAGATAGGGAGGATGTTTGCCCTGAATATATGATAAAATCTGACTTGCATGTGCAACATTGTCAGACACTTTTATGTTGTAGCTCAAAAGCCACTATTGTTCACTTGTGGCTATACTGATTTCTATATTTCTCTTTTCAGATAAGGAGGATGCAAGAGAAAACAAAGTGATAGGCAACCAGTAACTAGGGCTTATTTGTGTGCCCTCGAATCAAAAAATGAACTTTAAGATGCTGGAATCTTTTCATTTGTGAACAGCATGTTTTCCTGATAATATTTAGAGCTGAGTTGGAGTTTGATTATACAGGCAATGACGGAGGCCATAACCACGAGCTGTTAGTATAGTGACTGATCCTGATCCTATTGGCACAAATAGCCAAACTCCTATTGACTTCAATGGGTGTAGGATAGGTCCCACAAAATGGGTGTTTTGTAAGGAGGCACTTTATTCCATGCACTGACTGATTGTTAAGTGATACCATTTTCAAAAATTCAGATGCCAGTCACAGCAGGAAAGACACTTTTGTCTTTCAGAGTTTACATATTTTCTTTCTTTAGTTTTTGAGTGTAAATGTTCACAAAAACTATGTAATACAAATTTCAAGGGATAAAGTTATTAAAATTATGCATAAACCTGAATAAATAATAGTTACTGGGGAAAACTGTCCTTTATCACATACTAATTCTTTCTCTCTAGTGATTAGAAAGAGGAATCTTAAATTAAATATTAAAATATGATAGGTTTTAACTGCTTATATTATCCCCATAATTGTACATTCAGGTACTCTGAATCTATTAGGGAATAATATATGCTTGTCTTCAAGTGGTAGAAACAGAGCGAAGATGGAACAAGACAAGGCTAACTAACCAAGCAGAACCAGACAAAACAAAACTAGATAATAAGTAACTCACATTATCTCTCTCTTTAATACTAAATAGCGCTTGCAAAAAATTAGATAAATATAATAATATTAATACTCTGAAATAATATTGAATAACAATGAATGTTGTATGAATCATACAAAATACACATCACTTAAAGGGCCCCAAACTTTGTCTGTGAACATACACACAGGGATTGTATAGGTTGCTTTAATTTGCATTCAGTAAGTTTTTGGGTCTCTCTTATTGCAACAGAAGTGTTTGCCACACGTCATATGTAAGACAACACAAATATAAGCCAAAGAGGTTTATGCCTTTGGGGTTTTCCTGAGGATTGCAAATGATCTATTTTGGTTTTTTTTTTCCATCCTAATTAAGATATTAAATAAATGTTCTAAGTTAGCAGTTCCCAAACTGTGGTTTATGGAGCACTTGCTGGTAATCCACTAAGAGCTGGCTGGTCACATGGTCCTGTCTCACCTCCTTGTTTCCAGCTCCTCTATCACATTAAAGTCATAAATAACACATTATATACTTGCCCAATATCACTTGTCCATGTAAGCAACCTCTGTAGTTGCCACAGAGTTGTTATGTAGTTATAAATAGGAAGGGCAATAACCTGTGTGGCCATGGTGAATGAGATGGTCCATGAAATAGTCTTCAAATTCATGTGTGGTTGTGGTCCACACCATGGTCCACACTTTTGAGGGCCTCTGTTCTGTTGAAAGTTGGGCTCTGAGATAGCTAATGATATTATTTCAAGATAGCTCACCCTGGGGTCACATAGTTATTGTCAATGAGTTTGCCTCGCTGGGGCTCCAATCCAGCAAAGGACATAAACTCATGCTTAACTTTAAGCACATGCAGAATCTTATTGATTCCAATGGGACTGTGCACATGTTTAAAGTTAAGCATGATCTTATGTCCTTTGATTGAGGTCTGTGAGAATTCTTCTATTTTCAATATCCAAGGTCACATTTGAATTTGGTAGCGGTGATTATAAGGTTAAGATTATAAAACAGCGAACCGCGGCCACTGGGAGCTGCGGGAGGCCATGCCTGCAGACAGTCAATGTAAACAAACTGTCTCGCGGACCTCCAGAAGATTATCCTGATGGGCCATGTGCAGGCCACAGATTGCCAACCACTGCTTTAAAGCGTATGACTAAAATATATTTAGGGAGTTAATAAACAGATAAAGAAAAAAAACCAACACCTCAAAGCAGGTGTGGCCCAAATTCAATGGGCTATTCATTTGTATCTGAGGTTGGAGCAGAAAGAAATAATTTGCATAGTATCAATTACCAGTGGGGGAGGAAACAGAATGGAGCCTTTCTTCCAGACCTCATGGCTCCTTTACTTAGCATGAACAAATGAACTTTCTCTGGGGATACCCTTCAAAAGAAGATCTTTCAAGGTTCACTTGAACTATAAAGAGAAGGGGAGTTATCCTTCACCTTAGGAGACAAAGAAACCAAGCAATTTGAACTCTGTGATGGGTCCTGACTAAGCCGGCAAGTAAAAAGCTGGAAAGGAAAGTGTATGTTAGAGAAACCATCTTGAACAAAGACTGGATCTTGCTAGATTAAGTTTTAGACTTTTAGATGTGTATTTTCGCTTTTATTTGCCATCTCTACCTCTATTCCTTTTACGTGCTATCACTTAATCCATGCTCTTTTGTTAATTAACTTGTTTGGTTTTAACTATAAATCACCAGTGCTGTATAAGTTCAGTACAGTGTGTGCTTCTAGAAAGCTAACCGGTTGGAATGTTATACCATCTCTGTAGAGGCAGTGAACCAACTATTTTTTGCTGTGAGGGTCCAGTGAGAGGGACTGGTCCCTGCAAGAGGATAACTTTGGAAGGAATTCGGAGCTGGAAGGGTCAGCCTTTCAGGAATCTCCAGGCTGGGTCAAGCCAGGATGAGACTTGTTGGCTGCTGGCAAGCTGTTGGGGTTAGTGGTCTGAACCAAAGCTGCACAGTCACAAGACATCCAGGGTTATAAGGCAGATGTTGACTGAACCCCTTACTGGCCTAGGCGAACCTCAGAATATCACACCCATATGGACTGGACCTGAAGAAAATGTTTGTAGGAACCACAATATAGTGAAGCCATCAATAATTACAAAAATCTAGTATTTAATTTATAAACTCAATCTACTATAATTTTGTTTAGATTTTTTTAATACGTCAAACTAGCAGTACATGTGTTACTGAATTACAGATAATGAGACAAGCTTCTGGTGCACTGAATGAATTATAAAGTCCACAGCAACATGATTAGAATAATTATGCATAAACTAAATTTTCTGTTTTCTTTTCATAACATGGATACTTACAGGAAGAGGACAAGGGATTCTACCAGATACTTCACTAGATGTCTAATACTGCAAATGTCTTTAAAGGGCTTAAGAGAGACCACATGACTACAACCTGGCTACAACTACAATGCAAACAACTTTAAAAGGTTTACTCAATAGTGCACGATCTTTGGACAAGTGAGAATGTCTTTCAAAACGCCTAGTAAATACGAAAATAGAATTGCATATAATAACCCTGATACGGAAAGCTTATATACTATGGCTATAGAAAGTCCCACAATAGTTAGATAGTTTATATAAATCTCTTAATTCTGCAGAATTGGACTGGGATCCCTATTAGAGCTTCAACATCTTTTTTGAGATGGGATGACCAATACTGCCCACAATATTCCAAACATGTAATCACCATCAGGGACTGTGGAAGGCCATTTAAAGTAGGAGTCATGGATTTGGGTACAACGTTTAATTTTGTTGCTTCCATACACATTGCTTTGTACTTATCAACATTGGATTAATTTGCCATCAGGTTTCCATTTACCTAGTTTGCATAGGCTTCTGAAGTTCCTCATAGTTCTCTCTGGTCTTGACTAATGACTGTTTCTTAGTATATATATTTCACACACTGATGCCATAGGGTGGCCTCCTCCAGGGCACCCCGTCCTGGTCTGGGGTCACTCTGTCACCAATCTCCCCCCTCTTCAGGACTCCCCAACTAAAATCCATACAGATCAGTCTTGCAGGGCTTTATTTATTCTCCAAAAACAACAAAACAAAATGCAAATAAGAACATTAGATAATTATTCTCCTGCTAGTATCTGCCCTGTATATATTTCCTCCAGTGCTACTGCCAGCCTCCTGTCCTGGGTAGTTCCTTCATTTCTCTACAGTCCCTCCAACTCTCTCAGCCCCCCCTCACTTCCACTTTATTCTACTCTTGATAGGGAATCAGATGATCCCTGCTCAGGTGTGCTTCTGCAGTCAGTAGGGTTGGCTGAACCCAGTCCTCTAGCCATTAAAGGGGCAAGCCTCCCATAATCTTGGTTCAGGCCTCTAGATACTACTATAACACAAATAAATATTTTTAAACTATAGAGATCCATCTATTTGTAAGTAGTACTATTATTGAACAGTTTTCAGATTTTACTTTGTTTGTGGGTATAAAGAAACAAGGTACTTTTAAAACTTGCTGGAATCTTGAATGCAAGTTAAACGTACTGCTTACACATATAAGCTATAGCTTGGTTTGTTTAATATCTTTGGAACAAATTCAGCAAGGTACTTAAATATATGCCTAACTTTAAGCATGGGAGTATTCCCATTTAAGTTACTGGGAGCGATCCCATCATAAAAGTTAGGCATAAGCTTAAGTACCTTGCTGAATCTGACTTTACAATTTCTGTTTTACAAAAAAGCATGTTACTCTCATTTTCTGGCCTTTCTCTTCTGCTAGCCCATCTCCCTGTTACTATCATATGGAAATTGTGTCTTTCATTGAGCTGAATATCAAGATTTATTGACCCATGACTAGAGATAATGATCTTGAGGGGCAATAAATCTTGATGCTCAAGAAAATGTTAAGTCAATCCAGTAAAGTGATTGCTCAAGAGATCAATAAAACTCAGTTCTTTAATGGAGGAGTGTCCTAGAAAAGGTGGAGCAGAACTGTGCACAGTATTTTGGGGATACTTTGGGATAGTCTCTTAAATTGTCTAATAAATAAGCTCTCATACTTGCTTCACTATATGTTTTCTGCATATACCATGAATGGCTTCATCGTAATTGGAAATCTTTCATTATAGATGATGTGGGCATTTTTTTTCTGTTTAAAATAGCATGTAATATGAGGAAAATTTACAGTTCTGAAAAAAAAGCTATTACTTAGCTCCTAAAAACTGATTAATATCATATCTCAGAAGTGATTAATATTATCCCTGAATTCAAGGGCAGCCAGTTGGGATGTGCTTTTCTATATGAAGTATGATTGGCTGGCGTTGATCCAGACATCGGTATTGTTCACTATAAAGACTTGCATGGCTTCATATATTTATAGATTTTAAGGCAAGAAGGGACCATTAAATAAGCTAATCTAACCTCCTTTATATCAGAAGCCAAAGAATTTCACTCAGATACCTGTGCATTGAGCCAATAACTTGTGTGTGACTAAAGCATATCTTCCAGAAACTCATCCAGTTTTCATCTGAAGACTCCATTAAGAGATGGAGAATCCACCACTTCCCTTGGTGGAATTGTTAATTGCCCTCACTGTTTAATATGTGTGCCTATTACTAATTTGAATTGGTCTAACTTTGACTTCCAGCAATAATTTCTTGTTATATTGCTCTCTGCTAGATTAAAGAGACCTTTGGTACCCAGTATTTTCTCCCCATTAAGGTACTTATAATCAAGTCACCTATTAATCTTTTTGATAAGCTAAACAGAAGGAACTCTTTAAATCTATCCCTATAAGGCATTTTCTCCAGCCCTTGACTCATCTTTGTGGTGTTTTACCGCATCCTCCCCAATTTTTCAACATCCTTTTTAAAATGTGGATATGTGGGCTGGTGTGTTGGTGCCCAGGTGGAGCACAGCACCTGTGTTTGCTTGGTCTAGTGGAGCTGCCAGTAAGTTCCTGGTGCCTATGGGGTCTCAAAACCCACTTCTGTTCCTAAGACTCGCAGAGAGTAGGTAGGGGAAACCAAGCCCTCCCACTCCACTGGATTTTAGCTCAGGGCCCACAAGCTAGAAAGGCAGAATTAGGACTCAGTGACTCTGGTCATGCTCCTTCTCTAGCTGTCCAAGGCTTTAAGAAGTTGACATGATAAATCTGTGTGATCAGGGTCCTATGGTGTAAAAAGGCCAGATCCATGGATATAAGGAGAGATATGAACAAATAATCTATTTTGGGTCTTAAGAAATATTTGGCATAATTTTTCCAGAAAATTCAGTGAGCTCTTTGACCTCAGTAACTTTGAAAGCATTTTTAAATCACTGGGAATTACAGACAATAGCAGTGAATAAGTAGGGAGACAAGCAGAGCCAGAGCCACTGGGGGAGTGTGATGGGGGTGTACCTACCCCTCACCAGCCCCAGAAGGGTTAACTGTGCTTTGCAGGCTGACTTGGTGGTTAGCACCCCCACCACTGCTAGGGCCCTGGGCTGGGACTCGGAGGAGCAGGGAGGGACTGAATCCCCCAACTCGGAGTGCCACACACACCTGAGTGGCGCCCCACTTCCCCAATAGGCCAATACACCACAGAATTCCAAGAGTGGGGTGACTTTATTGACTCTGGCCATTAGGCCATGCTACCCTATCTGTAAGGGCTGTTTTATTGACTCTAGCCATTAGGTCATGCTTCCCTGAGCAGAAGAGCCATGGTCTTGACTCTAGCCATTAGGGCATGCTGCCCTGAATGGAAGGGCTGCCTTATTAACTCTGGCCATTGGGCCACACAGCCATGGATGGAAGAGCGACCTTATTGATGCCAGCCACTAGGCCATACTACCACATTTATAGTAAGGGTCATCAGCATAAGAACTAACTGGCTGCAGTACAGCCTTCTCCCTTCTTTTTGACCACATATGACCTGACACCCCATGGTGGGTGTACCTACACTAAGACAGGGAGAGAGAATAAAAAACAGAAAGAAAACTCTAAAATCAAATCTGTTTTTAAAAATAATTTCACATCATAACATTGTGAAATATTCAATATATTTACTGTGGTTACTTTTTCTTAATAATTAAAAATGTATTGTATGGTTAGTAAGTGTTACTATTACTGCATTCAATTTCTGGGAATAAAAATGAGTTTAAAGTGTTGTCATAGAGGTTTTATTTCTATCCATTAGCACTGTACCTTTACATATGAAAAGGAATATTCATCTGCAACTAAATTAAGATTGTGTTGTCATTAGGGCAAAACGGTTAGGTCCTTACTCTATATTTACTTAATGCTTACTAAGGATATATGCACACAACAGCAGTTACAGCGCTTTAGCTGTGCTGTTGTAATGCCATAGTGTGGAAGCTTCCTACAATCGATGAAAGTTTTTTTCCCCCGTCAATATAATTAACCCACCTCTCTGAGAAGTGGTCGCTAAGTTAACAAAAGAATTCTTCCCTTGGCCTATCTCTGTCTACAGTGGAGGTTAGGTTGACCTAGCTGTGTTGCACAGGGCACAACATTTCTCACAGTCCTAAGTGATACAGCTAGATGGATCTAATTTTTAGGTGTAGACAAGGCCTAATTCTTTATGCACCAAATGACAATTGACTTCTGTGGGAGTTTGACTATGTAAGAAAAAGTGAGTTAAAACTGAATGAATTGGTACTTAGTGGCAATGCCAATGGCCCAATCTCCAAATAATGAGGGAGAAATAGTATGTCCCTTTCCATTCCCATTCCCAGCCCCAGTTCCATTCCCAAACACACACACACACACACACACACACACCCCCCAGATACAGTTATTTAATCTAGCAGTAGTTACATGGTAGTGTTATGTAGGGTCAAGGTAGCTAAATTTATAAATAGCAAGCGACAATTCTATCCTGTTGTTTTGTTTTAGTTATTTAACTAATGCAGTTTAGGCCACCCCAATTCAATTAGAAACCTGTCTATAAAAAAAATGGTTTTAGAAAGAAAAAAAACTTTTTGTAGCCATTTAATAGAAAATAACAATAGTTAAAGCCAATCATTACTAAAGAAGTTTGATTGTAAGGGCTCTTTTGGGTATGTCCATACTCCAGTGTAAGTCCAGGCTCAGACTCAGGCCTGAGTCCACACCCTCCTTCCATCTACGTAGAAATCTCTCAGACTTGGGCTTGGACCTAGGGTCCTAGGAGCCTGTGGGGATGGAGAGTCCGAGCCTGGGTCAAGTTGTGACTCAGGGTTTGAGCCCTATTACATTGCAGTGTAGATGCAGCAGCACTTGACTCACATCCTGGGAATCTGCCCAAAGTATCCCACAATCCCATGGGCCAACTTCCTTTGTCCTCTCTAGCCCAACAATCTCCAGTCAATTCAATTGAAAATGGAAGCTAACACCCTTGGCATATAGCAGCAGCTCAGTGAATCAGTATTAACCTTTCCCTTGTCTTCTGATCACTGAGCTGCAAATACACCATCAAAGAGCCTTCTTTGTTTGCAATGGAGACTGATCAGAACAAGCTTTTGCAAAGCACGCTGCCTCATGGTCACAGGAACAGAGTGAGATTTTGGTGAATCTCCGGTGTGAGGCCAGCAAAAGTGCACATTAGCAAAAGTACCGGGAATGGCCACGCGTATCAGCAGATAGCTAAAAACTGGCAGCTTTGCAAATTTTCCAAACTGGTGAGTAGTGCAAGGAACAGATTAAGAGGCTGGAGAGCAAGTATTAGAAGACCAGGGACCAGAACTGAACCTCTGGCAACTCGCTGACCTTATGTCCATTTTATGAGGAGTTTGACTGGGTATTGGGCACCACCCAGCTTGAAGCCAACAATGGTGCATGATGGCCTAGTCATCTGGGATGGTGTCTGCTGTCCCCTGAATCCAGCATGGAGACTGATGCGGGCCAGCTGCAGGCTCCAAGTAAAGACCATGAAGTGACTCTGTTGTTGCAGCCGGTCCCAGAGTATGATGTGGAACAGGATCAACAGCAAATTCTGGGGCCATACTTGGAGGAGCTGTTTGATTGCCCCCCGTCCCTCCAGAACACTCTACGGCAAAGCTTCCAGCAAACCTGGGGAAGATAGAAGCTGCCCTAACCCTGGTAAGTTTGTGACTCCAATTAAATTTCATTACAACAGTAATGGAGGGATTTCTGCTCTAAGAACCAGTGCAAATTTTATGAGACACCCCAGCAACCAGCGTGTATCTGCTAATGGTGGTTCATATCCCCGTATCTTGGCATCACCCCTTTCTCCTATCATGAGGAGTTTAAAGTGGCGAGCAGGAAATGTAAACAACTAAGAACACCTTTAAAGGGTATTATTATTGGAAAGGTACTGATTTTTACTAGTGTCATTACTGTTTTTCTTAAAGTAATAATGACTTAACGTTTTCCACTCTAATCACTCAATGGTCTACAGAGCCAAATGGGAACAGTGAAATTTCAATTAGATGTAGTCCATGCAGTCCACGGGTGACAAAATCATTTCTCCCAGGTATGACTGGGATGCCAAATTTTGTCCAGAAATGTGCCATGGGCAGGGAGTGGAGTTTGGTGTGTTTGCGTGCAGCCATAACAGAGCCATGTGTAAGCTAACACACCATCCTGTTGATTCCCTCATGGATTCTGACTCTATCTGGGGTGCTGATAGCTGCAAACTTTTCCTGAAGTAGGAACTCCGGATAGGTAGTCACGTTCCAGCAAAGGGTATATTTTCCAGGGCCACCTTGGGAGCTGACAAGTCCACTCCCCTGATAGATGTGCTGTTCAGTCACTATACATTTAAATACTTCAGCTGCATACACTGCATGTTTCACACCAGCAGTTTGGAATAACGTCTGTCTTCGCCAATAGGGTACCAAAAGAACAGTTACGGCCTCCAAAATGTGAAAGGCCTGAAATGATAGGAAAAGCCTTTTATAGCAAGGCCACTTGCCCTCCCCCACCCCAAACCAACACCAGTAGTTATGCAACTTTTATAAAACAGAAACAGCTTGTAATTTTAAATGTACCATTGTTGCTATAGTTCTATAACTTCAGGCAGTGTCCAGGAAGACTCTATAGACTGATGCATCCTTTCGCAATAAATTGTGCTTCCGTTTTGAAATGTAATATTTTATGTCCTTGAAATTCGACAAGAATTAATTCTGTGCTCTTCCACTAAGTTATTTTAGACAATAATCAATTTCTTGTCCTATTTCAGGCCCATCAACTTCTACTGGCTGCTCTACATCCACAACTTAACCCCTGGCCCAACATACCTTCTCAGAATCTTCCAAGAGGAAGAGGTCTCATGATGAAGTTATGGTCAAAATTCTTGAGAGGGCCATCAAGCAGGTCCAGTACCAGAGCAGAAGGACCTAAGACTGGAGAAGGAACATGCCAAGAGGCAGGAGGAAAGGCTGAGGCTCACCGCGCAGCTGATGAACAGGATTTTAGCAAGGGAGCAGGCACTTGCAATGCTGTTCCTAAAACAGGAATGGTGACTCAGGGAGGAGGACTGAGTTCAACAGAGAGAACCGTTTGAGCAATTCATCTCCATCATTGCTAGAAGGTACCAGCTCCTGTTGCTTCTTCTACACCATGGCCTGATCTCCCCACCCCCACCCCAGCAATGTACTCTCTGTCCAGAAGTACTCCACATGAGGGTGGCTCATGCAGTTATTAAATGAGTGGCTGGGCAGGGCCACTAAACCCCATGTAGCCTTCCATTCTGAACCCCTCTCCTGTGGATACCTCCAACCCCTCTTCCAGCACCAAGTGCATGGAAAATGGGGAAAGAAGGGAAAAGAGGACGTGGGGCCAGTGGTAGGGGATTTGTGTGGGGGTTGCACTGTTTCCTGCATGTTATTTGTTTTGTTTTGCAAATGTTCTTCTCCTACTTGTTACTGGGTGATGTAATGGCAGCTGGCCTGCCTAGCTATGGGTGACTGTAGTACTGTTAAAATACATGTTTACAAATAAAGCCTTTTATGTGATCAAAACGTTTATTGCTATCATTGCAGCCCATCATACAATCATGATTTGAGATAATAAAGCTAAAAAATATGATCAGGAGCAATAATTTATTACTAAGCAAACACTATTCCTCTCTATAGTTAGGCACAGCGATTCACACTTCAGCATCTTCTTTATATGAATCCATAATGTAATTCATCCCCCCGCTCAGCCAGTTCATTAGTCATCATGTCATTCATAAGTATCTTGCAATGCAATCAAGCCCCTGCCCCTCCCAGCACAGACCCCCCTCCCCCAAATTAATTCGTTCTTTTCCTCCCACAAGCACGTTCTTACAGGTACATGGCCCTCATTCACTGGGCCATGCAAGTCCATAAGGTTGGAACACAGAGCATCCCTGACTTCTGTTGCCCAGGTACATCCAACTCCTGCTGTAATAGGTGCATTTACTGTTTGAGCATACTGATTCAGCAGCCCTTTGCTGTCATAGGTCCATTCAGGAGGAAGTGGCTCACCTCCGGTTTCACAAACATTGTCAGGAGCACAGCAAGCCACAATAACGCAGTCAGCATTGATGACACCGGCATCCAAATGGGTCTGTAGAAATCTGAAACAGGATTTCAGCCACACAACAGCATATTCAACAGCTATTCTATACCTGCTGAGAGAGTAATTAAAACTTCTTTTGTCAGGGCCTCTGAAATCAGGGTACAGTTTCATAAGCCAAGGCAAAAGGGGTCCCCCAGAATAGCTCTGGAGAGAGTAAATCCATTTATTATGGTCATTTGGTGGGAATAATGTCCCAGCCCATGAATGTAGACGCCCAATTGGTGAAAAACTCTGGCATCATGATCTTTTCCACTCCAGCCCCCCTTTACATTCATAAATCAGCCTCTGTGGTCCACAAGGGCCTGCATAGAAATGGAGAAGAACAAAAGCTACAGAAAGTTCTGGACCCAATGCTGGTCATCCCAGGTCTGAATAACGATGTGATCCCACTAGTCTGTGCCTGTGGCCCTGCTCTTGGAATGCTAGTCTATGCAGGGGGCCTCAGTAGCTATATCCAATGTACTGAGCAGCATCAGCCAATGTGAGTCTGCCATGCCAGAATACTCTTCCTTCTCTGCCAGCCCTCCTCCCTCTGTGCCATCATAAAGTCTGTCAAGTACCTTTGGCGGCTGAGAAAACACTGCTGAAATGTCCACCTGCCACATTTCAGGAGGGTACTAGGGATTCTGGGATATGATTGATTTGATTCAGGTCTGTGTGCCGCAGTGTGGACACCAGTGCCCCAGGTTCAAGCCCAGGTTAGAAAATTGTTAACGTATGGTTAAGAATTAGTGTAGACACTCAAGCTCTGGGTTCGCTAACGTGGGTTAGCTAACTCAAATCCCACTAACCCTGGGCTTACATTGCAGTGTAGCCATGCCCTTTGCTTTCTACAGCTATGTAGCCAAGGGAAACTTCAGGTTATTAAATTAAAATGTAAGAAAAACTGGCATGCTGGATAAATGCTAATAGTATAAACAGATCAGGATGAATATTTAACTTTTGGATTAAATTAGTGCAATACTCAATCCATCCTGCTCCAAATCACTGTCTATTTGCCAGAAGGTTAAAGGGGTAGCTGTTGCTAACTTTGAAAAGTTTACAAAGTAGGTCTTTCTCTTGCTCTTTCAGACATAGGAACACACGGGGGAAAAAAAATAGTGGGTGCTCAGCACCCACTGGCAGGCCCTGCCAAACAGCTCCTCTCACACACACCCAGCGCCTCCTGCCTGCTGATGATCAGCTGTTCTACAGGGGCAGGAAGAGGCGGAGTGAGGGCGGACCACACTCAGGGGAGGGGGTGGGAAGAGGCGGGGTAGGCATGGAGCAGGGACAAGAAGAGCCGGGGTGGAGGCGGGTTTTTGGGGAAAGGAGTGGAATGGGCCAGGTCCTGGAGCAGAGCAGGGGTCGAGCACCCCTGGGGAAATCAGATAGTCAGCACCTGTGCTTTCATACACATATTCAAGGATGACAAGCATTGTTAGACCATAAATAAAAAAGGATAATACTTAAGGTTTACTGGGCCAGATTCTCAGCTGTTGTGATTTGGCTAGCTGCATTGACTTCAATGGAGTTATACCAATTTACTCCAGTGGAGAATATGACCCATCATATTTAATGTTATTTCAGATTCATATCTGTTTGCAGTATACTTCTTAAACTTATACTTTTTATTCTGAAATGCTCTTTTAATTGGAGCTATATGAAAGTACTCATTCCATGATGATGTTCAAGAAATAAACCCTGTAATTTGGTTTCCAAATTCTGGAAGCCAACCATGCCTTCCTTGGAGATTTGGGGGCGGGAAGGGGGATGGTGAGTGAAACAAGAGGTTTTGTGTTTGAGGGCAGATGAAAGGGCAAAAGTATGAACGTGATATTTACAAACTTTTCAGAGATCTTGGGCTTAGGTTCCTGAGCAGCTAAACACGTCACATCTAGAAGGCAAAAATATATCAGATATGAATGTTTCACAAAGTTCCTATCTCAATGCGTCAAGGTTAGTTGTGGTTCAAGATTTTAGCTCTCTCTTCCATACAAAGGTTGACTTGGCAGAGTTACTGACATGAGGGTTTCCTAAATGTCTGGTTAATTTCAAGTTGCTTCCTAATCTAGTGTAATGATCACAATATTCTCCATGTTGCTACCATGTAATTGCAAGTAGCTATACCATGGTGCGGCTTGTGTTGTTTCAGAAAAATGCCCACAATTACATCCTTCCCTCTGCAGGGGACTAGGACTAAGCACAAAAGGCTATGACTAAGGATATGCTTGTTTTACAGTTCAATGGCAGCAGGAATGATTAAGCTCTTTCATCAAGCTTTTTATTCCCCGATTAGTTTTGTCCATGCATGCCAGCACCAAAACAAGAGAAAGACTAACCCTTCTTCAAAGGAAAGCAAATGTTTGCTTACCTAGTATATACATGTGTTCCCATTTGATAAATACAGTTGAAACTAAGAAAAATTGCAGGCTGCAGAAATCCCCTCTATGTGTGGCACTGAAAAGAGACTGCAAAGGCAGTTTTCAAGTCCTTATCTGCAAAAGGAAAGAGATGATTGCCTTAACCTTTGTTATCAGTATGAGACCTGCTTTAATGCTCATAAAGCTCAAAAGGACTTAGGAAGTGGAGAAAGGCAGGGCTAGATGGCTGCATTTTTCTGTCAAAGGACTAGCTCTTGAACAGAAGAGCCTCTGTGAACACTGAAGCAGTGTGTGTTCAAATATAGGGAAACAGTGCCTCTCACAGGTTTAGTCGTATAGCCATTTACTCTAGCACTGTAGCTTAAATATAAAAGACAAGGTCAGCACTAATGTGTCAGTCTCACTTTCATAACAGGCATAAAGACTGCTGCAGATGAGAAATTTGCCATTGGTGTGTTCTTCCTAATCTAATTATTATAATATTTTGTAGATGTTATTACACAGGATACTCTTAATTCTCAAGTGTCAATTAAAAACTAAGAACAAATCAAAGCTCCTGCTCCCTGACTCCCACACACTTAATTTTATTTCCTTTACCCCATCTAAAAAAAAGTTCCTCAAGAGTGTCTACCTGACTCTTCAGAATTGGAGAGACAAGGTGGGTGAGGTAATATCTTTTATTGGACCAACCTCTGATGGTGAGAGAGACAAGCTTTTAAGCTTACACAGAGCTCTTCTTCAGGTCTGGGAAATTTCAATGTAATAGCTAGCTCTAATAACGACTTTAAGTACCTACACATTATGAATTTGTAAAACTGGTTTCTCTCACCCATTTCCTACTACTGCTAATTGCTCCTTTGATCCACATTTTACATTCTTTCCCTCAAGCCTCTCTTGATCCACTTTGCCTTCATTGTTCTCTCTTTTCTTTTCTCGTGTTCTTTGAGAACACATGTTTCTCGTGTTTGTGTTCTTTTCTCATGTTCTCTGATTCAATATGATTTTTAAGCATATGTTTAACTTTAAGCACAATATTTCTTTTTAAATCAATGGGACTACACATATGCTTACAGTTACACACATTTTTAAGTAAATTGATAAAGTGGGACCCTAACATATGTCTACTCTCTTAGTCTCCCCTTCTTAATCTCTTATCTTCTCACCCACAATAATCTTTGTCTCCTTCAACATTCCAAAACTGCCTAATCTCATTCCTCACTCCCTTAATTTTCCCCTTCATTATAATTTCTTCTCTTTTCTAATCAGTCTCTGGTTCCCTCTCTCCAAAATCTACTCATCCCTCCATCTTAGTCCTGCTCCTTCCCTCTCCCCAGCCTTATGTCCTAACTGCTCACCTCTGTCCAGACATCTGTCTTCTTTTAGTCCCCAGCTATGGACATCTCTGTTCAGTTCCATTTTCTGCAGCCATGGTCCCCCTCTCTCCAGTCACCATCAGTACTTCTGGGATTAATTCATTGATTACCCAGAAGCCTGTCAAAATGGGTACCCATTCCCAGTGCTGAGGGAGATAAGCTAGCCCCAAATCTACCTCCTCCTACTCTTCATTGGAAAGGGAAGGGAATTTGGAATCAGTATTAAAATGGTCCCTACCAATGCTCCTTCTATTTACTTCCACTGAGGAGTGGAAGTGAGTGGACTTGGCACCTAGGTTATCTCCTGTCAACTGGGAGAATGACTCACATATTTACAGGATCCCCACACTGAGATGAATACAGCTGGAAGAGTACAGTGATGTGCTTAGAACTATAAGCTCCAGAGGATTCTGGAAGTAGGTTGACTGTTCCATGTAATTATTCCACTTGCTCTAACAAAAATAACCCAAATCTCAATGGCTTATCTTCTTTCCCAATTCTGTATTCTGTGTGGTTGCCAGACTTTTCAGAGGCATCAATGTGGTTGGGTGCCACTGGATCTGTCACGTTCAGGTTCACAGTTGTTTTGTTGGATGGCTTTGTGATGCAGCTCATTCACATTCTGGGCCTGGCTTTGCTAGGAAATTACATCCACATTTCCTCTTCTTTTTGTTCCTTCTTCTCTTCTACGTCTGGTTGCTATTCCGCCTCATTAGATTTCATGTGTGTGGCAAGAAACACAAAGGTCCCTTCACTTTGTGGTCTGGAAACTTAATTTTTGTGAGGTAGAAAGTGGCCCAGAGTCTTTTAGTAAAGGTAATCTAGAGGTTGTTATAAATATGTGGTTAGGAGCTCCTTTTTCTGTAGCCTTTCAGACATAATTTCTCCCCTTCCCTAATGTAACCATCTCTGTTCCCTGAAAACAGATCCATCACGGCCTCTCCCTCCTCCGTATAGACAGATGTATTGCTGATTCTTCCAGCTCCCTCTTTAACTAACTTGATATGTTTCAAAAAGATATAGAATCTATCTTCTGAGTACCCGGAGGGGGGAAAAGGATAATAAAAAGAAATGACCAATGATATTTCAAGATGAATTATTTATTGGCAATCAATAAAGAGACTTTACTGTTATTAACCATATTTGTCTTACAAATTTTACATTTACTGTTACAGAATACTGACATATACAATCATTATAGCTTGTGTACCTTATTGTACTCAGTTGAATTGTATTGATAATATATGATATTGTGGAATTAAAACCAGTATTTTTTTAAAAAATGACACAGACGGTGGATTATAAATAACTATATAGGAATAAACCCTGCTCCAACCAACAAAACAAGGTTATTAGAGACTCTCCTTAATGTGTTCTCTAAAAAAAGATTTCTGTTGGCTAGGGCAGACATCCTCATGGTGGGACAGGTGATGAACTTTGGAGTTCACTTTGTTGTTCCTCTAATAGCATTTACTGCATAGCTCTTGCTGCTTTCTGCAACATAATCCTAATAAAAAACCCATTGAAATGAATGGAAAGATTATCTTTGACCTCAGAAGGCCTCGGATCAGGACCCATATGTACCAGACAGCGGGGTGCCAAACAGGGCCCTAACCCATAGTCCATTCCCGTTTGGTTATGTGGTGAGTAGGTGAGTGCATTAGAAGCCCATTTCTCCTAGTATTGTCGTGGGGACCATGGAGGAATCATACCCTTCTACTGGTACAAGGTGAAAAGGACCTTTCTACGCCTTCTCTTCCCCCACCCCCACAATTTTCTCCCCTAAGGAAGCGAAGGACAGAGTTTAGCCCATCATTTCTATCATTCAAAACACTTAGACTATCAGGTTTGCCAGGCCTATTTGTTACTATAGGCGGGGAAAAAACTTTAAATCCCTATTAAAGACATATTACAACCATACATTTGGTTTTCGTCATTTTTAAAACCTTCAAGAAAATCCTGTCCCATTTATATCACTCCTGAAAAATATACTACTATTGAAAACAAACTGAGCCCAAAAGACAAAAGGAGATTCTAATTAAATATGAACATTACATTTTAGAGGGGAAGATATATAACTATTCTTAGTAGGCAGTATTTCCACACCATTGTAAAAGGTACAATAAAACATAAGTGTCTTTGAAGTATATTGCAATGTTTTAATAATACCATGAAGGCCCATCAAGTAAATGTGAATGTTTCAAATGATAAGGCTTTCTGATTTCATTGTGACTATTTGACACAGTCCCACTTGCCACCAAGGACTCTTGCTTATGTGTAAAGCTACATTTTAGTCATGAGTATTTTTAGTAAAAGTCATGGACAGGTCACGGGCAGTAAACAAAAATTCATGGACTGTGACCTGTCCATGACTTTTACTATATACCCCTAACTAAAACTTGGGCTGGGGGGGCCACGGGTGCTCTGCGGGGAAGGCGATCTGGGGGTGCTGCGGGTGCCAAGGGGTGGTCCGGAGTCGCTGCGGGTGCTGGCCCAGGATCCCCGCTGGTGCTGTGGGGGAGGATTGGCGAGGCTGGCAGGCTCCCTAACCAACTCTATGTCCCTGCAGCTCCTAGGGGGAGAGGCCACCGGGGGGGCTCCATGCGCTGCTCCCGCCACAAGCAGTTCCTGACCAATGGGAGCTGCGAGGGCAGCACCTGTGGGCACGGGCAGTACACAGAGCCCCTGGCCCCTCCGTCTAAGAGCTGCAGGGACATGCTGGTGGGAGCCCGAGAGCTCCCCCCTCCCTGCCCAGGTAAGCGTCAATTTCAGTTTGACCTGAAATAGAATATTTCATTTTGTTGAACTGATCTGAAAAGTTTTGTTTTGAATCAGTTCAACAAAACATCAAACTGAATTTCCCTATCAGCGCATATTTCTATGAGAGTTGTAGCAGTAGCGCAGCCAGGTCCGGAGCGCAAGGGGAGCAGCGCTATGAAAAGGCGCCTCCCCCTGTACTCACCCGGTGGCGCGCCGGGTCTTCGTTGGTACCCGCCGCCAAAATGCCTCCAAAGACCCAGAGCTCCGCTAGGTGAGTGTAAGAAGCGGCGCTTAAAAAGAAGTGGCACCTTTTTTTAGTGCTGCTAAAAAAAGGCGCCGCTTCTGCTCAAGGGGGAGCGGCCGCTCCCCTTGCTCCCCCCCGGCTACGCTACTGCGTTGTAGTTCAGGCCCACATTCTTTCCTATGGGCCTGTGTCCCCGAAGGATTATATCTCCCATAATTCAATGCAGATTTTCCTCTGATCAAGCTGTGTGATGCATCTTGGAAGTCCCAGGACTACATGGAAAATGTAGTCTGACCAGAGATCCTGGCCCAAAGGGGAGAAAGAGACCATCAGGCTCCTGAACAACAACCCCCATGAAGCAAAGCACCACAATATGGAAATGCAGTTTAATGTTGAGCTGACTCAAAATAAAGTGTTCCAGGTCTGTTCAACAAACCAAAATTAAATATTTTTATTTTAAGCATGTCAAAATGTTTTGTTTTGGTCAAAAATATCAAAACAAAATGTTCTAACATTTGCAAATTGTAATATTTCAGAATATCTATTTTGCAAAATATTTTGCAATGTCAACTTCTCATCCCTCTTTGGGGTGACAATAAATGTTGAAATGCCAGAATTTACAATGGGATGGAAATTTCAAATTTTGCTCAGCTTTACTGCTTTCTTTTGTTCAGGAACCTTTGCAGGAAAGGGAATGGACCCAAAACAAAACACGCGAAAAGGCTTAAAGCAGGAAAACTAACTGTAGCTGCAGTCGTGCATAGGAAAGGAGAAGTGCCAATGTGCAGAGGCTTCAGAGAAGATAAAATGCTAAATGCACAGTAAAGACTGTGACTGCTCACCTGCCTTTTGTTACTGTCTTTGAATGCTATCATGTAGAGTCTATGAATGTAATACTTTAACAAAGGTTAATACCTTTAGCTCTCTCTCTTTTCTTTTGATTTGTTGCTGTTGTTCATTAGCCTATTCTTTATAAAGAAAGTCTTCTGGCTCCTGGAAATCCAAGAACAGGTTGCATACTTTACTGAACAACATGACTTGATTTCCTTCTCTGATCCCAATACACAGATATATGTTTCAGATTTATTCAGTGTTGTATGCCTCTCCACTTTTGTATTTCTTAGACATGGACCTTTTACCAGCTCACGGGAGAACTTCAACTGGTGCACATTGAATACAGGGCCTCTGCTGATACTGATTCAGTTAACATGTAAATAGCTCTTGATGTCTCAGCCATATCCCCCAGGATGACTTTCTCTCCTGGCTCAAGTTCAGAGTCAGATGTCAGTATTTCCCTTGATCTTAAATTTAAAAAGACAGGGCCCATATTTTTTGATAATTTCTCTGAATTAAATATTAATTTTCACAGATGATGCTCCATCTGGCACAGTTATTATCTCCATTTTGCCTGTTCCATTTTCAATTTGAAACAGTCCAGATTCACTGAAAGGATTACATGACTCCACACACCTCCTTCTCTGGTATAGGGATGGACAACTCCAGTGCTACTCTGCAATCTGTGTGGTTTGGGGAACTTTCCACTTGTCTCTAGCCAGTGAGGAATCTCCCTTAGGAAGTCCAAGGATTTGCCATTAGTACTCAAAAGCCAAAGAGTGCATTTCAAAGGGTTTACCATCACCCCTCCTGTGCCCCTAGTAATCATGTTTTATCACTAGAAACAAAAATACATCAATGTGTACTTATATACAATGGAAAAAATAAATTAATGGTCATAATAAAGATATCTCACTCTATTAATATGGTATATGAATCTGTTGATAAGATATACAGTGTTTGCCATTTATTGTGACTCATGCTAATGCTTTTTTTTCCAAACGTATCAAATATAAGACTTATCTCTCATTTCCCCCATATTTTTCTAGAAACTGTATTTGTTTAAAAGCCTGTCTCCCTATTCCTGGAACTAGATACACATGTATATGACCCATATGATGGGATTAAGGCCACACTTTATTTTAGTCATTCATGTCCCTCTTCCCAGCACTTACAGATCGTTTTCACCTGAACAGGGAGAGCAGCTGTGCATAGTGAGCTGGAATAGATATAGATAGAAACATTAAAAAGTATATGTGCATTATTAGCAGACTACCCATCACAAATGCATACATGATTCCTGCACATTAAATTGAGGTTTACTGAAGATTGTAGTAGTTTACTTAATACTGAAGTGATTTTTTTAGCTCTGCATATAATTCCTTTCTCACACCCTTTCTTCACTTGTCTGTTTAGATTGCAAGTGCATTGGAGTAAGGACCATCTCTTAGTATTTGAACATACAGTGCCTAGAATAGTGGGGATTTCGGTATTATTGTCATACAGATAACAATCATCAGAAACATAAGGTGGCATTTTACTTTTCAATGAGTACTTTTTTGTGGCTTACAGTACATGTTAATCATTTTTTAAAAGAGGGACAAATTGATTTTAAAGCTGTGTAACAATACATAGGGGAACAAACGTGAAAGGCTAGCATTAAATCTAGGAATCTTCTAACCTCTAACCTAGCTCACTGGAAACAAGCCACAGGAGCTAAATAAAATAAACCAACACCAATAATAATAAAAAATGTGATTGTGAGGCTGTTTTAGCTCCTTCCTAACTTGCTCTCAATAATGTATCTATTTCAAAGTGAACTTTAGGGTTCCAATTTGTGCACTCAAAAATCTTGCCTTCCACCGCCACAGCATGAACAGCTCATCACATTGCTTGACTCATAACAAACTAACACTACAAATATTTAAAGTTCATGAGGCTCGGAACCCTCTATTGTTAACAAGGGTAGAACATGTTTTGTTTACAGCTAGACATCTGCATCTCTGGGTTGTTTGTCTGAATTCAACAGTGTGTATCTGAAATACCAAACACCAAGATTTGTCTTTAGCATTGTATTCAAATTCTTCATATCCTTCTTATTCACAATAGAATCATGCTATAAAACAGGAATATAATGATTATTAAAAAAACATACTTATACTTCTTGTACTGTACTTCAAACAGGTCTGACTCTTGCTAAGCCTCAGTTGTAATTACCAGGGGTATAAAGAGGTAAATCACAGCACTGCACTACCCAGAGCGGAAAGAGAAAATGTGGCACACACATCCTGTAGGAAAAATGCTGGCATGTCTTCAATCACTGTCTTTTCCAAATAATTTAAAGATACTTTTATTTAAGTTAGGTTCTCGCAATACAAACTGGCATCTTGTTTGCCCTCTTTGCTGCAGTCCCAGTTAGGCTCAATGGGTTTTTCCTTGTTTAAAGCAGGCCGAATGCCAAAATATTCTCTTTGTGAATTGAGAAACAGTCTTAGCTCATTAGTATTTGAACAGTGATCAAACCCATCCTGAACATCTCTAAGAAAAGCCCAAGTGCCCTCTTGCACCAAGGCAAACTTTAAAAAAAATATATAAAAAATAAATATCTGTCTACTGTATGTTTCATTCCATGCATCCGATGAAGTGGGTATTAACCCACGAAAGCTTATGCTGAAATAAATTTGTTAGTCTCTAAGGTGCTACAAGTTTTTCTTTCTTATTTTCGTTTTGCTGACACAGACTAACACGGCTACTACACTGAAACCTATTTAAAATACATGTTCATCTAACTGAAAATGTGATATGAAAATTTCAATGGAAAGTAAAACTATAAAATGTCTGGGTGTTTCTCCTTACTGTCTTTTCTCCCATTCCATGTGTTTTTTGGAATAGGTTGTGCTTGGTTCCGTGAGAGAAGCTGATGGATTGAAGCACCTTTCACGTCTGGAGATGTGGATTTTACTATCCCAAACCTTCAGACTCACATTGAACCTAGTTCATTCATTAAAACCCTAAAGCCATTTTAGCAGCCACTGGAGGATTACGCCACTCCTAAGTGATTCTCCAGTGGTGAAGAATTACCAAAGCAGCAAGTGCACCCTTCATCCCCTTTTGCCCTAGGTGTTGCCATAGACTGAGAAAAATAATAACAATAATAATGATAATAATAATTAATAATAACAGTGCCTAGCTTTATATAGCACTTTGCATCAGTAGATCTCAAAGTGCTTTAGAAAGGAGGTCAGTATCTGAGAAAAGGGATGTGAATAGAACTCTTACAGCGAGCTACTTCCAGGGGTCATTGGCTGATTTCAAAAATTAGGACAGCCTAATAGTGTCTCTGCCTTACAGCTGGCACCAGCACTTGCATGGCCTGGGATTAGGACCACATCTTTGCACCCATTTTCTCCTAAACTGTGTTCACTGCACTCCAAATTCTGATCAAGGTCATTGAATAAGAAGTGCAGGATCTGGTACTAAGAAATTCTGAATCATTACAAGCCAAGAACAAACAGCAAGAAGTATTACAAGAATTTGAATCTCTGAGCTCTGAACTAGTGTAAAGGGCATATCCCCTCCTAATATTAATAGTCCTCATAATTGGCCTCCTGCTTTATTATCATGTTGCTGGAGGGATATTTTTAATTATTGTTATCAAAGTAAGGGTAATTTATTACAGGTAAGGCTAATGCTTCCCTCCAAATCTGCATCTTCTCTCTCCACCTTCCCTCTTGGAAAAAACGCTACCTTAGAAAAATTAATGTGGAGAAGATATTGTCTAAAAATCGTTCCTTGGATTCCTATATGGAGTCTCAAATAGATATTTGAGGTGGGAGGGATAGCTCAGTGGTTTGAGCCTTAGCCTACTAAACCCAGGGTTGTAAGTTCAATCCTTGAGGGGGCCATTTAGGGATCTGGGGCAAAAATTGGGGATTGGGCCTGCTTTGAGCAGGGGGTTGGACTAGATGACCTCCTAAGGTCCCTTCTAACCCTGATATTCTATGATTCAATGCCACCAATTTAATAGATAAATAAATGATTACATAAATCAATAAATAATTCAGATCATCCCCTCACTGAGATACATTAAAGGGACACTTACAGAGTGTTAAGCCTAATTATTATCTTACACGGCCTTGACATTTCCATCACTTCCCCATGTTTGTCATTCCTTCTGGAAAGATTTACAGTCAAGGGTTCTGTTACTGCATTTCTTTCTAAAGGATAAAATATTCCTTTTCAGAGAAATAAATGTTAACAGGTCAATGACAGTCTGGGAGATCAGTGGCAAAGTATACAGTACCAGTAAATTTGCCTTCAGAGAGACAGAGAGAGACAGAGAGAGAGAGCAAGAGAGCTCCATTCTGCAGCTAGATCTGTGCTAGCAGACTCCTGTGCCTGTGCAGAGCCCATTTATTTCTAAGACCACAAAAATGATGTAAGAGTGCAGATTCAGTTGCAGGAGTAGGGCTATAGTGTGTATGTTGCAGGTAGTTTGTGAAGCAATTTGCTCACTAAGCACCTCAGAGTAAGTTATTTGTATGCTGGATATCATTTCTTTCTCATTTTTCCAGGTGGGGGAATTATCACTTTGAAAAAGAAATATATTGATGGACTCCTGAAGGGAGGATCTTTCAGTGTGAGACATGGTGTCAAGGTAGATCAATATTTACAGCTAGTAACCTTGACTGTGTCCCTTTTAAAACATCTTGGATGACTAGGTTTCCCCCATAGCCTACCAGGTTTCGTTCAATGGGATTTATTTTATCACATCTGACACCAGTCAGCACACAGCAAACAGTACATCAGTAACTGCACAGCACTATATGGGCACTTTGCTGAGATTCTGGATTTCATACATCATTCACAACTTGCTTCAATCATCCAGAAAAATATATAACCTTATCCTACATGTACCATATTGAAAAAGTATGAAATCATATGTATGCACGTGTAAACATACACACACACACACACACACACACAGGTGACTGGAAAATTGGTGTTAGCGCAGTGTCTTTCTGATCCTCGTTGTGAACCATATTGTTAATCCAATATTTACTCTGTTTTATTGGTTCAAATCCAGCCCAAGCCAATAGTGCTTGAAATTCATTGTCTACTTAAACTGTTTGGGGCAGTGAGTTGATAATCTCTCAATCACAGACTTTAGAAACTTCCACTAGGCACCTGTCTGCATCTTTGGGCACCTAAATAGCTTAAAAATATGCTTTTAGCCTCTTTGTGCCTCAGTTCCCCTTCTGTAAAATGAGTATAATGGCACTTTCCTACCTCACTTGGCTGCTGTGTGAGGAAAAATACATTAAAGATTGTGAGGAGCTCAAATACTGTGAAAACAAGGGCCATATAAGTAATTAAGAAATACAAATAATGCTATTATTGTCCCATTCTGTAGAGAGTTATGAGATAGTTTCACCTGATACAATATTTGAGATCTCTTATTGTTAAAGTTGGAGTAGGTTGGAACATTTTTGACAAAATAATTTTTGACTAAAAAGCATGGTTTTTTGAAGCTGAAATGTTTTGCCGAGACATACCGAATTCCACAAAGCCTTCTACGGGAAGTTCTGTGAGGCCCAGGGTAGATGGTCATTTACAGTGACAGAGAGAGAGAGAAAATTACCCGAATCAAAAATCTGTCCTTTTCTGTCCAAAAATGGACTCTTTGACACAGTTCTGTTTTATGGAAACATTTAAAAGGTATTGTTATCATTTCAGTGTTGAATGAAAATAAAATTCAAAACTCTGAAAATTTGTCAGAAAATGGATCTGTCATCCTTCAGCTAGGTTTAGTTAAAATCTTTCATTGCTGAAACAAATACATTAAAACAAATAACATTTTAAACTATATATTTCATTATTTACCCATATGATGCATATTTTGTTTCCAGCACTAGTACTACTTTCCCAAGCTGGGTATGATTTTTTTTTTAATTTTCTCTCCTTGATCATGTAAGAAATAAACCAGAGGAGATGTAAATTTGTGAGCTAATTAAGTACAACAGGGGCATTGTGAGACACAAAATCCAAAGAAATCACCCCAAAATTGCACTAACATCCCAGGAACACACATCTTTCAGTAAAAGAACTGTTTTAAAATGGTTAAAGCAGGAAATTGGGAGCAAAATTTCTGGGAACTTAATCCCACCGCTGCCACTGATTTACTACTTGGGCAATCACCTCCCCTCTCTGTTTCTTAGTTTGCTTGACTGTAAAAGGAATATGATAATACATAATAGAGATAGTGTGAGGCATTAGTCATTAATATTTGTGAAGCTCTTTTTCAGCTCCTAAAATAAAAATTATTCCAGTGCACAGAATTGTAGTATATATGGTTTACTCCTTTAAATAATGTGACTTGTATGTTTTAAATGTTGTGTACACTTATTTTTTTAAAATAAAGAATTTCGTATATTGTAATATAGCCTTCTGCTAAGAAAAATATTTTATAGTAGGATAGGTGACAATAGTAAAACTTTGAACCTTATCTTATTATTTTTATTTCAGTTTTACAGCTACCACTAAAAATGTACACTGAGTGACCAATTTTTCTGCAAAGATAAGGTATTCTAACACAGAGCAGTTTGTCATCAGGATGTACTTTGGTATTTAAATACTTTTAAATGATTTTTATCCTGACTTTTGTCCTTGGATTTGGTCTTTCCCTTTCTAGCTCAATGAGCCTAGATGCTCTTTCTGCAGCAGTCTGTGGCTTTGTGGCCATTTTTCAGTGCTCACTGTGGGGGTGGGAATTAATTGGGAGTAAGAGATCTCAATTTGCAGTTTAGCTTTTATAATAGAAAATGAGTGTTGAGAGTTGCAGGGGGAGGGAAAAAATGGCAAAATCATAGAATATCAGGGTTGGAAGGGATCTTAGGAGGTCATCTAGTCCAACCCCCTGCTCAAAGCAGGACCAAGCCCCAATTTTTGGCCCAGATCCCTAAATGGCCCCCTCAAGGATTGAACTCACAACCCTGGGTTTAGCAGCCCAATGCTTAAACCACTAAGCTATCCCTCCCCCAATGACTGCCATGGGGAAATGGCAGAAATCCAAAGGATAGTTGGGAGGGTGAGGGAGAAGGGTAAGTTTTGATTAACAGAATTAGTGATCTGAGGCACCAAATTATGCTCATTGTTATATCAGATTCTGTCACACACTGCTGGGCTTTGGTAAAGTTCCAAGGTGTGGTGTAGGTAAATACTCCTGCATAGGCCTTGGAGAATGCAGCCTCAGGACCCCCTTTCTACAAGCCAAAGAGTTTGTGTTTGGGAATGCAGTGCTTTTGCCCTTACAGGTTTTCTCTCTTCATCCCTGTGACATTAAGCACACCTGAATTCACACCATACACACAATGGTAATAATCTTTGTACAAAATAGGCCTTGTGAAGTATTATTTGAAAACTAACAACTCACTGATCATTAATAATATTTCGTGATGTATGTATGTATGTGGTGGATGTTAAGATTTATGGATATATATTGGAATAACTAAAATGGCTTCTAACCAGGTATGGCGGGAGAGTTGTTAAAAAGTCTATCCTTAACAAAGGAATGGGTGTTTACTTCAATTTACATATAAGCAGTAAATAGACCCATCAAGTTAACAAGGGGTGGAGACAAGCCTCACACTAACAAATGGGGGAGAAGACAGCATGGTGTCTGCACTCAGCTGAACCACAAGTGATAAGCAATTGAGTCAACCCATTGTATACAATATTATTGTACTACAAAAGTGTTTACAGTGAGCTCTTTTCTGAAAATTAATGACACAGTAGTGATTAATATCACTGTGAAATGTGTGTATTAACAGTATAGGAGGAATTCTGAACACTCATTGATATCATGTTTTAAAATGTGTGGCCAAACAAAGGAAGGAACAGTTCCCACCCAGACAGGAGGCGGGACAGCTATTTACCTATCAGAGAATCATAGAATCATAGAATCTCAGGGTTGGAAGGGACCTCAGGAGGTCATCTAGTCCAACCCCCTGCTCAAAGCAGGACCAACCCCAACTAGATCATCCCAGCCAGGGCTTTGTCAAGCCTGACCTTAAAAACCAATAAGGAAGGAGATTCCACCACCTCCCTAGGTAACCCATTCCAGTGCTTCACCACCCTACTAGTGAAAAAGTTTTTCCTAATATCCAACCTAAACCTCCCCCTCTGCAACTTCAGACCATTACTCCTTGTTCTGTCATCTTCTACCACTGAGAACAGTCTAGATCCATCCTCTTTGGAACCCCCTTTTAGGTAGTTGAAAGCAGCTATCAAATCCCCCCTCACTCTTCTCTTCTGCAGGCTAAACAATCCCAGTTCCCTCAGCCTCTCCTCATAAGTCATGTGCTCCAGCCCCCTAATCATTTTTGTTGCCCTCCGTTGGACTCTTTCCAATTTATCCACATCCTTCTTGTAGTGTGGGGCCCAAAACTGGACACAGTACTCCAAATGAGGCCTCACCAGTGCCGAAGAGAGGGGAATAATCACGTCCCTCGATCTGCTGGAAATGCCCCTAATTATACAGCCCAAAATGCCGTTAGCCTTCTTGGCAAGAAGGGCACACTGTTGACTCATATTCAGCTTTTCGTCCACCGTAACCCCTAGGTCCTTTTCTGCAGAACTGCTGCCCAGCCATTCGGTCCCTAGTCTGTAGCAATGCATGGGATTCTTCCGTCCTAAGTGCAGGACTCTGCACTTGTCCTTGTTGAACCTCATCAGATTTCTTTTGGCCCAATCCTCTAATTTGTCTAGGTCCCTCTGTATCCTATCCCTACCCTCCAGCGTATCAACCACTCCTCCCAATTTAGTGTCATCTGCAAACTTGCTAAGGGTGCAGTCCACACCATCCTCCAGATCGTTGATGAAGATATTGAACAAAACCGGCCCCAGCACCGACCCTTGGGGCACTCCACTTGATACCGGCTGCCAACTAGACATGGAGCCATTGATCACTACCCGTTGAGCACAACCATCCAGCCAGTTTTCTATCCACCTTACCGTCCATTCATCCAGCCCATACTTCTTTAACTTGCTGGCAAGAATACTGTGGGAGACTGTATCAAAAGCTTTGCTAAAGTCAAGAAATAGCACATCCACTGCTTTCCCCTCATCCACAGAGCCAGTTATCTCATCATAGAAGGCAATTAGGTTAGTCAGGCATGACTTGCCCTTGGTGAATCCATGCTGACTGTTCCTGATCACTTTCCCCTCCTTTAAGTGGTTCAGAATTGATTCCTTGAGGACCTGTTCCATGATTTTTCCAGGGACTGAGGTGAGACTGACTGGCCTGTAGTTCCCCGGATCTTCCTTCTTCCCTTTTTTAAAGATGGGCACTACATTAGCTTTTTTCCAGTCATCTGGGACCTCCCCTGATTGCCATGATTTGTCAAAGATAATGGCCAATGGCTCTGCAATCACATCGGCCAACTCCTTTAGCACCCTCGGATGCAGTGCATCCGGCCCCATGGACTTGTGTTCGTCCAGCTTTTCTAAATAGTCCCGAACTACTTCTTTCTCCACAGAGGGCTGGTCACCTCCTCCCCATACCGTGCTGCGGAGTGCAGCCACCTGGGAGCTGACCTTGTCTGTGAAGACAGAGGCAAAAAAAGCATTGAGTACACTAGCTTTCTCCACATCCTCTGTCACTAGGTTCCCTCCCTCATTCAGCAAGGGGCCCACACTTTCCTTGACTTTCTTCTTGTTGCTCACATACCTGAAGAAACCCTTCTTGTTACTCCTAACATCTCCGGCTAGCTGCAACTCCAAGTGTGATTTGGCCTTCCTAATTTCACTCCTGCATGCCTGAACAATATTTATATACTCCTCCCTGGTCATTTGTCCAATCTTCCACTTCTTGTAAGCTGCTTTTTTGTGTTTAAGACGAGCAAGGATTTCACTGTTAAGCCAAGCTGGTCGCCTGCCATATTTACTTTTCTTTCTACACATCAGGATGGTTTGTTCCTGCAACCTCAATAAGGATTCTTTAAAATACAGCCAGCTTTCCTCGACTCCTTTCCCCCTCATGTTATTCTCCCAATGTATGTCCAATGTAAATTAAGCATGATAGGATCAAAACAACATAAGCCCCATTTACATACCAGGAGATGTGAAGCTCACAGGAAGGGAAGGACAGCATGAGGTCAGCTTTCTCATAGACACAGTAAGCTGGACATACAGGCATGCTCCCTGCCTCCTGAAGCAAAGTCATTGATTTTTGGAAGATATACACAAGGACAGAAGCCATACCTGGCTTCCATCACTAGACAAACACAAGAAGCTAGAGCTCTTGCAAGCTGAGGAAGATGGGTCCTTCAACCAAGGGGATAGGGGGTTTGAATTCTTTGGAACTGAATATAGGTGAGGAACCTGCTTAGGTAAAGATATTTTACCAAAGAAGATAAAGGAAGCCAGCACCTTGTACTTTTGTGGAAGGTCCTGACTGAGGGAAAGTCAGCCATGGCTGGGAAGAAAAATGACTGGTGAGAGAAACCATCTTCAACAAAGTCTGTATCTTGCTAGATTAAGATTTAGATGTATTTTCACTTTTATTTCCTTGTAACCTTTTCTAACTTTAGTCCTTTTACTTAGCATGACTTAACCAATGGCCTATTATTAATAAATTCATTTTATTTTACTATAAACCAACTCAGTTCTGTGTTTAAAGGGAAAGGTGTACTCACCCCATTAAGTTAATGAGTTGTGATGTGTTTTGTGTCTTTAGAGGAACAAACAAACCACATGATTTCTCTAGACTATCCAGGAGAGGGCTGGTCATTGCAGAGCACACAGTGTGGGGAACATTTGGGGCTGGGGTCACCCTGCAAATAGTAACCCAGGTGGGTGGAAGCCAGAGTGGGGCTGTGGACAGGCTGCTGCAGTCAGAGTTGCTGAACCAGGGCTATCTAATACACAGACACTCAGGGTGTGACCTGCATGCTAATAGCTGGTCGTGAGAGGCCCAGGTTGGGATCTACAGCAGCAAAGCATTGTGAGGCACCCAAGGTTACAGGGCAGACTGTAGCACAACCCCTCACTGGTCTGGATTTGCACCCCAAACCGACAGGACCATGACTATCCCCCTTTTCAGTCTGTGTGTTTCAGGGGATGAGGGCAACTTTACCTCTCGAGGTCAAAGAGGGAGAAAGTTGTTCCCTTATCTATATATGCAAGATCCAGACTAAGGGCTGGCTAAACTAGTAAAGTGTCTTGTCTGTTGGAAGGGATAGAAAAGATTTCCTTTAATAGAAATAGCTGTAATAAATCATTAAATCAGTGCTGTAGATAGGGCTTTCTCAAGCTGCTGTGAACTCTGATTGCTGCTCTGTTGGTTTGAGGAGGGTTTCTGATGTTCGGTCATTTCATCTTTCCTGAAAGCAGTCAGCAACAAGTCACAGTGGCAATAGGGGTATGTGTAGGATTTGTTTTCAGCTGTCAACCACTCCACTTGAAGTGTCAAGCTCTGAAACTGAATGGGAGATTGAGCCTGAGAATGAAGGGGGACACCCTTCCTTTCTTAAAATTCCAAGAAGCTCTTTTTTTCCCTTGATCCTTAACCTCTTAGGAGATTGACATTTCAATGGCAGAGAAAAGAGAATAAAAATGTTTTAGAGAGTCTTTCTGCAAAGAGACCTGTCATTTTCCCCTTTATATAGTGCTTCCTGGGACGTTATTCTAAAAGGATTTACTGACATTTTCTGTTCCAAAAGGCAGTTTGTAAATATCACATCTATTTTATTGAAGCAGAAAAGGATTATTTTACACCCTACGGAGGACTACCTCCTCTCTCAAAGTCAACCATCCCCACTCATGCCATTATATCCATGACTGATGTCATTGTAAGCTGTCACAGTTCCAGTCAAGCACCCGCTCTTAGCGACTCACCAGTTTGCTGTGAGGAGACCCAGGCACTGGGTGGCTTTTAAGCACTGAGAATGATTTGAAGCACTGTCCCTGTGTTGGGATCCCTATGCAGAGTGCTGTTCTTCTATCTAGTGCCCCCTCCTGAAAGCTTAGACCACATGGCCCTCTTTCCCAGTCCCTAGAACCAGGGGCCTCTGACCCCCCTCAGAATCCCCCCCCCAACCTGAAACACATTGAAGGTTACAGTTCTGATTTACAAGTTTACAAGTTTAACTCCCTCAGGGACCAGGTGATAAGATGTAGCTCATAAAACATACAGACTTTGTACAGGATTGAAACATATCATTGTTTTCTTTAAACACACAAGAAATACACAGATCTATTACAAAGAATAAATCCTACATACATTTCCTTGCCTCAGTTTCCTCGCAACTCCATAGCATTCTTTGGGATGAAGTCAGTGTCGTTCGGGACTGTCCAGCATCCATCCGTTGCAGTGCATTGCTTCTGTGCTGAAACAAGGAGCCTTCTTCTCCCAACTCTTCTTCTCTGAAATTGGCCAGTCCATCCCCTTCCTCTCCCTTGCACACACTTCCTGTGTGTGTCTCTCTCTAAGTGTTCCCCATGTGAATCCTTTTATAACTATAGTCAACTGTGTCTTTGTTCTGCTTGTTTAATTTCCACTTGACAAGCCCTCGGTCCCCTGTTGAGGAGAGTTGGAAAGAACTTATTTCCCAGGTTGAGCACCCTCCTCAGCATAACTCATGTGTGATTAGAGTACAGTTGTCAAGGTTGACAACTATTCATTTTCCTTGGTCTGGGAAAGATATGACACAGCTTTGAAAGCATCTTTTGAGTTTACTTTCATGCCAGAGGAGGTCCTTTTATAACAAGGGAAAGCTTAGACTCAACTGATAGGAATCTTTCTATTCTTATATTTCTTTTCAACCTTCCCAGAAAACCAAGCAACCCTTCTGAAGGATGGCAGACTCCATCCTTAGGAAAATACTCTATTCTATGAATGGCAAGGAGGAAGATTAGTGGGGACATGGTGTGCAGTGCTCATTGTAACCCAGTTTGTTCAGCTGGTTGAAAACAACAGACTTCATGAAGACATTCACATCCATGGTTTGTCTTTCTAGCCTAGTATTTGTGTACATAGAGATGAAAGGGATAACTTCATGAGCATGGCATTGGGATTTACTATATACTGACCAGTTCAGAGATGCCTGACCAACGGAAGGCACACATTTTAGTGAATTGCTCCCTTTTTTTGCTTTCATATTACCCAACCATTGCAGAATGCTCACAAAACACACATTAAAACCATATTAAGTCTTTTTCATTCTCCACATCCAAAATAAATATAACTTCTGAAAATAAAAGCAAACAAGCTTAACAATCTACTCCACACGCCATATATCCTTCTGTAAACCCTTCACTTACCCTTAAAATTCGGAGGACAAAATTGGCTGTGACCCTAAAAGCCCATCTATGCCAACTGGCAAAGGCCTCACTGTCCTGCAACTGCTATCAGACCTGCCAAATACACAACACCCAACACATTGTTGTCATAGTATTTGTCTGGAAAGACGGTCGCATGAGATCTAATTAAAAACTTATATTATACCGGTCAGCTTAAGCATTGTGTAATGTATGTCTGGGTGATAATTAAGAAGTTGCATGTGTGTTCTAAAAAGATGTTCAAACCATGTAACTAGACTGGGTTGATAAACAAATTTGTCCTAGACAACTTTGATTTATCTGTCCATGTAGATCTCTAAGGTAAATCAGGCAGTGCAAAAGCCCAAACACAATTGAGCTGTATTTGTATGTAAGTCAACGGCGTCGGTAAAAGCCAGGTTGATGGAGGTGGGGGAGGATGTGAAAGCATGGAAAGACACAGGAGACTAAAACCACAGAGGGGATTGTCTTGTCTCTGGGGTCAGTACAATGTGTTTTGGGGAAATATACAGAGAAGGAAAAATCAGGATCCCAATTTGACTGAAAATGAGCAAGCTCTGAAAAGGATTCTGAGGGTGAGAAACAAACAAACAAACAAACAAACAAACAAAGGAGTGTAGCAAAGCCTGATAAAAGTTATGTTTAGTTTTTTAGGCTATGTCTTCACTGCTGCTTACGTCGGTATAATTTATGTCACTCAGGGGTATGAATGAGCCACCCCCCTGAGTGACGTAAATTACACCAATCTAAGTGCCAGTGTGGACAGTGCTTTGAAGGCAGGAGAGCTTCTCCTACCAACATAGCTACTGCTGCTTATTGGGGGTGGATTAATTAAGCAGATGGGAGAGCTCTATCTGTCGGCTTAGAGCAGCTACACTAGAGAGCTTACAGCGCCGCAGCTGCACCGATGCAGTGCCGCCGCTGTGAGCTTTCTAGTGTACCCATAGCCTTAGAAACATGTTATACTTTTGTTTTATTTATACCCAATTCTATTTCCACTATCCTCATTCAATATCATGCAAATCTCTGTTCTTAATTAATACACTTATTCTTGGTTTTATTGTAAATTGATCTCAGTGCTGTAATATTAAGTAAGTGTGAATCTTCAGCTGCACCACACAGCCTGGTATCAGCACTGTCACTTTGGAGACAGCAAGCTTGGTAATTTTTATGAGTGTCCAGAGACAGGGTCTGGGATTGGGGTACACCTAACATTAACCTACAAGGCAAAATAAAAGCTGACAGAGAGTCGGAGGATATTGTTTGGATGGCTAGCAGACTGGAATGACAGGGAACTAACACTCAGTTTAGCGCCAGCAAGTCTCACTGTTGCTGAGGCAGGAAGGAAACAAGGTGACTCAGAATCCTGGGCTTCCTGAGAAAGTGCCACAGTGACATCTCATAGACAGCTGCTCTGAAGCATCTTTTCCCTTTGTCAATGGTTTTAACCTATTTAGGAAGGATCAAGTTGGCAAAAGGGGAGGGGAAACAGCACTCTAAGTCAAAAATGGCTGATAACTTGGAAGAAAATAATCTTGAATGCTTATGGATCAATGTCCTAACAGAGAAAGCACAAGATGGGGTATTGGTTGGTGTCTGCTACTGACCACCAAATCACACTAGGGAACAGGATGACGGACTCCTTCCACACCTAATTGTAATGTGTAGGGGGAAAATGCTGCATGATCATAGAGAACTTAAATTTCTGTGACATATACAGGAGTCTCCTGCTGCCAGTACTAAATCATCCATGGAATTTCTAAACATTATAGACGATGTTTTATTTTTTAAATCAGCACATTCAGATAATTTGATCCAAGAGTTTTAAAAGAGCTGTCTGAGGAGCTCACTGAACTGTTAATGTTGATTTTTCAATATATCTTGAAGAACTGGGAAAATTCCATAAGAATGAAAGAAAGCTAATGTTGTGACAATTTTTAACAAAAGGTTAAGCAGGATGACTGGGGTAATTATAAGCCTGCCAGCCTGACATTGATCCCTAGCAAGAGAATAGGGTGGCTCATACGGGACTCAAATAATAAAGAATTAAATGAGGGAAAGGTAATTAATGCAAATCAACATGGGATTATGGAAAATAGATCCTGAAAAACTAACTGGACATTTTTTATTAGATTTATTTGATAAAGGTAATAGTGTTGACGTAATATAATTAGGCTTCTGTAAGACATTTGATGTGGTACAGCATGACATTTTGAGTAAACAACTAGAATGATATAAAATTAACATGGCACACATTAAATGGATTAAAAAATGGCTAACTGATAGGTCTCAAAAAGTTATTGCAAACAGGGAATTGTCATCAAATGGGTGTGTTTCCAATGGGGTCCTGCAGAGATTGGTTCTCGACACTATACTATTTAACATGTTTAACAATGACCTGGAAGAAAACAAAAATCACTACTGATAAAGTTTGCTAATGACACAAAAATTGGGAGAGTGGTAAATAATGAAGAGGACAGATCACTAATTCGGAGTGATCTTGATAATTTGGTAAACTGGGCGGAAGCAAACAACATGCTTTTTAGTAGAACTAAATGTAAATGTATATATCTAGTAACAAAGAATGCAGCCCCTCCTTACAGGATGGGGGACTCTATCCTCGGAAGCGATGACTCTGAAAAATTTTGGGGGTAGGGGCAATAGTCAACCGAACAAAAGCTCTCAAAATGACACTGTGGCCAAAAGAGCTAATGTGATCCTGGGATGCATAAACAAGGGAATGTTGAGTAGGAGTAGAGCAGTTATTTTACCTCTGTATTTGGCACTTGTTCAACTGCTGCTGGAATGTTGTGTCCAGTTCCAGTGGCCACAATTCAAGAAGGATGTTAATAAATTTGAGAGGGTTCAGAGAAGAACCACAAGAATGATGAAAGGATTAGTAAACCTGCCTTATAGTGATAGACTCAAAGAGCTCAATGTATTTATCTTAACAAAGAGAAGGTTAAGGGGTGTCTTGCTTACAGCTTTTAAGTAACTACATGGGAAACAAATATTTAATAATGGGCTCTTCAATCTACCAGAGAAAGCTAGAACACGATTCTATGGTTGGAAGTTGAAGATAAATAAATTCAGAAATACCAGGTACATATTCCACATTGCTGGTAACTAGCTATTGGAACAATTTACCAAGGTCATGGTTGATTCTTCATTACTGACCATTTTAAAATTAAGATTGGATGATTTTTAGGAATATGCTCTAGGATTTATTTTGGGGAAGTTCTATGGCCTGTGTTATACAGAAAAGTCAGACTAGATGATCCCTTCTGGCCTTGGAATCTATGACTCTACAAAATATTGTTTTCTTTATAACATCTTTAACAAAGTAAAAGTGTAGAATAAAGAGGAAATGATTTTTTTAAAATGTGTTTGTATCCCCTGTGGTGTGTGCCACTCAATGTTTTGCTTGTGTTTTTCATTCAGAATGGATTTGATTGGCTCTGTCTTTGTCACTGAATGTCAGAGACAGACATAGGTGGAACTGTGAATGTGAGAAATGTGTGTGAGAATTAAAAAAAAGTGTTTGAAAACTTGAGGTTATTTTTTCTATTTATATAATGAAGCTTTTAACTGTGCCAGGCCATTAAAATATTGGAAATAATCACTGCTGCCAGCCCACTGCTGCTTTTAACTGTGCTCAACTGCTTCCAAGGAAGCATATTAAATAACCTCATTAGAAAAATGTATTAATTTTAAGATTAAAGTAATATTGAAATCTGAGGCCACCAAGTGAATAAAAACATATCTCATTTTTAAACAGAGACCGATTACTTGTGAGAAAAGTGGAAAAAGCAGAATATGTCTCACCAGAGAGACAATGGGGGAGCCAGAAGGAAGTGTGAGAGAGCAAATGGAATCAGAACCTATTTACAAAACTCTTCATTGTACTCTGGGCAACAGCCTCTGCTGGTGTAGCTTGGTACAGCTCTCATGACCTCAGCGGACCTTTGTCCTTTTATACCATCTTAGGATCTGACCCTCTCTGGTATCACTCCTGTGCAGTTTCATTATTCATGCTTTTAGGTAGTCAGTATTATACATACTATCTCACAGGTCCTCCTAACCCTTGCGGTGACAGGTTGTGTTATACATACAGTCCTCATTATCATACTTCTTTTCTAACAACAGTTGTATGCAAGTTCTCTTCCCTAAGAAAACATGAGTCAAATTCATCCCTATTGTAACACAATTGAACTCCCTGGATGGGACTTACAAGGGAGACTGAGGCACCTAACTGCCACTTTAGGCACCTAAGTGCAATACTTAGGCACCACTGGCATTCACAAAAACTCTGCACAACTGCTGCCTAACCCTGTAGGTACCTAAAGTCCTTCAGTGCCTAAATGTATGCCATTAAAGTCTGCAAAGTGCCTAAATTTCATCAGCTGGTTATGTGCACAGCCACCTTGATCTTGACACGATCGAGCAGTACATTGCCAATTCAAACCAAAGCCTCAGTGGGATTCACAAACTAAGTATTCCCTCACCTACTTCACCTGCAGAGCCTGATCTAAAACAAACACAAAACAGCTGGAGGATGTGGTGGCCTCTCCCTTACATCTACTAGCCCAGTGTGTAAAATATTCATCGAGGATGTGGGAGACCCAACTTCAATTAGCTCTTCTGTCTGATGTGAAGCAAGGGGTTGAACTTGGGTCTCTCACCTCACAGGACAGCACCCTCGCCATTGGGCTAGAAGGTAAGACTCTCTCAGGTGCTGCTGTGGGATCTCCTTCCACTGTGTATAACAATTTAATATTGAGTGGATCAGCAGGCACTGGAGTCTCCCACCTCCAGCTAAGTGCTTTAACCACTGGGCTATAGAGTCATTCTTACTCTATTTCTGGGCCAGTAAATACTTAGTTATTTATATGTAGCGGAGCAGCTTCCACAAGAGAAACTGACAGTGCTCCATCCCAGAATTCCCTACAGACCATCATTGCAGCCTCTAAGTCACCCTTGCAAACTCCACCCTCTGAGTATTTTGCAGGCATAATGGAGGATGTGGTGGCCTCTCCCTTGACATTATCACTTTTCATTAGATTATAACTGATCTCATTCACTACTGAAATCCAGTCCTCAATGTATGATTTAGATTATATGCTTCTTTAGTCAGAGCATCTATATACATCTTTACATCAGCATCCATCAAGAGGTAGAGTGTGGCAATTCTAGCTTCTGTATAATCCAACTAAAATCTCACTAATAAGATGATATATTAAGTTTGTGGGGGTTTTAAATAGTGGTGTGGGAAAAGGCCCAATATGCAGAACCCAGGCTGTCGTCTTTGTGCTTCTATATCCCATGGTGCTGATGGATGAAAATTGATAGAAAGAAGGGTTTAGTCTCACTGTCCTCTGTGGATATAAGGGATTCTTCTCCAAATATGTGGCCGGAGGAGTGTGGTGGTGTTTGGCTCACAGTGACTCTATGAGGTTAATGTTAAGTGTCTCAGGAAGCCAATGTCGAAACAGTGCTCTAAAAGGATCATTAATGGCTTCGATAGTAATTTAAAAAAATACTCAAATATTTGTGACTCCTTCCGGCCCAGCTGGGCCTCAGGAACTTAAATGAGGCTCTGCTTTCAAAGGCAAAGCAAAATGACTGAAAAAGAATATCCATTTCTGCTCCCACGACCTTTGTTCATGTCTGCTTTCCAAGAAGGGACAACAAAAAGAAAAATTATATATGTTCCAATTGCATGTATATGAGGAAAGCTCATTTGGGTGACATTTCCTTCTCAAAGAATCACTGTCAAGTCCCCTGCAGTGCCAGCTATGTTGACAGCAGACTACATCACACGACTGCAATTTGTGAGTCATCTTGCCAGCTCCTGCCTGGTGAAAGCAAACTGTCCTTGAACACTGATATTTTCTTCTCCCGCATTGAGTGGCCAATGACTCTCCTGTCAGCATGTCATCCGAGAGAGACAAGAAACAAAGCCTGCTTTTTTATGACAACGTAAACTGTTGCCCTGTGATCTAAGGTAATCTTCAGATAATTCGATAATCACAACCAGATTTGATCTGGATATTTTATGACCCATATGTGCCTGGTTCTCCTACATCTGTACTGAAGAAAAATAGCATTTGCCTGAAGAAAAATATAGTACAGTCAAAGCAGATTTGCTGATTTCAAGTTAAGGTAATATTCAGTAGAATGTATATCCCTTTTCACTGAATTTACAGGTATTAAAGGGCACCTTACAAACTCGGATAATATAGTTTTCTAAATACTTTTACAAAAGTCTACCATCCTCTTGTGTACTATTTGTAGTCCCTTACCCCTCATTGTACATTACTGAGATACTGCTTTGTAAATAACTACTAACATTGACCCATATTGCGTCCACTAGAACTACATACAGAGGCTTATGTCTACTTGGAGTTCTTGTTCCATGCCAAAGGGATGTGTCAGCCACCTTCATACCAATGTGACCCATACTGTGGATCTTGTGGAAGTTGCTCTCCAGGTTTACTGTGCATGCAAGATGAGGGTTGGCCAGAGAGGACATGCATCATCCCCCCTCCTCCAGTCCTGCAGAACATAGCCATAAATAAATAAATAAATAAAATAATATAGACTCAGGCTATGTTACTGTAACCCACACTAATACAGTGTGGCTCTTTGTCCCTCCTCCATTGGTTAGACCATGTATAGGGGCATGAGAGTTTGCTACTGCCTGTAAGCTACTGGATCTGGCTGTTTAAGTCAACCAGTAAAATCTCAAGTTTTTAGACCTAGAGTCCTATTTCCAATACCCATAAGTGGGCATGTGACTAAGCCAAAGGCACCATTACATATGGTGGCCCTTATTGATTTTAAAAGGTTACTCCCAGACTGAAGTGGAGGAATCAAAGAGAACTGGGGTGGGAACCGTTTTCCTGTTCCATGAAAATTTTCAAGATTTTTATTTTTTTTCCCCCATCCTGAACTGGGACAAAAATTGAAATAGTAAATTTTCACAGCTGAAAAGCCAGAAAAATTGGATTGGGTTAATTGAAATGTTTCATTTCAATAATCTGAAAACATTTCATTTCAATTTTGATTTAAAAAAAATCACTCTGAACTTAAATATCAAATCAAAAAGTTGTTTTGAACTGAAAAATTGAACTTTTTGTTTCAAAAATGCCAAAGTAAGACTTTTCTTTCTTGCAGAATGTTTCATTTTTGACAAATCGGAACTTTCCAATGAAAAAAATCTTCACTGAAAAATTCCTGACCAGCCCACTGAGGCCAAATCCTGTATTCCTTATTCAAGATTTTCTGTACTCAGGCAAAATTCCCATTGAAGTTATCAGATGATTTGCCTGAGTAATGAATTCAGGATTTGACTCAATAGCCAAATCTTGTATTTATATATCACCATTCATCCAAAGAATTCCTAAACTATTCGCTATCTTAACACACTGTACAGAGGATTCACTTCAAGTACTGCTATGATACTGCCACCTCTGGACAGGACATTTGTCCAGTAGACTATCATGAAACTAATTTTCCCATGTGCTAAACCAGACAGTTCAGATTCATCAAACAGTATTGACCAACAAAAGACTTATTGTTTATCAGCTTTCAGATGTTAAACTGGAATGCCATTTCTTTATTTAATAAATGGAAAATTCCTAAAGATGTAAGACTGCTGAACAAACCATGTGGCCACTTGCCACCGTGAGAATCTATTTTATTCACAAATGTTCATTCTTCATAGATAATGAATATTGCCCAAGTTTGTGGTGGTGACACTCAGGTGAAAATTGCAATGTTGTCTCACAAGCCCTCTGCCTACTAATCCATCTCCCTGAGACTACTTCTGATAAGCCTAATCTTTGAAAAGCGTGAAACAGCCTCTTTTAAGCTACATCTACACTTGCAACTGTACACACTTGCAAACGTGTTGTGCCAAAACATCCCTATTGTTCAAAACTGCAGCACGTTCCTGAAGAATAGTCTAGTGTGTGAAAACTAACACACATGAGGGCTGTGGGTATGTACACACCTCTGTTATATCATGGCCCCCTACCTGTTCTACAGTGCATTGTGGTGGGGGCAAGGTGCATGTGCCAGATCACAGGTATCAATAGTCCTCCAGGGCCTCTCCAACAATGCATTCATCCTTTGCTCCCTGACCCTTACCTAAGGTATAACAGTCCCTGACCCCACCTTGCTAGAAGTAAGAGTGACTTGAGCTTAGCACTTAAGAACATTTTTCAGCTGAAATCTATTGATCAGTAGGGGTGATCTTGTATCACAGTTGGAATGCAGCTGCCTGGTCTCTGGAGCACACACTGGTGCTCATCCATGTGTGGTCAGAGTACACCACCCTCCACGACTTCGCCTGAGTCGGCAAAAACATTCACCTGTCCCAGGAGATTTCATGGAGGGTAAGGACTTGGGCATTCACCAGACTGCATCTCTGGGCTGGGACAGCATGAAATACTTCGGGTTTCTGTACTGAAGGACTCAAACAATCGCTCTGGGGGAGACCTAGAAGATGTCCCTGTTACAATGAGATGGACCAGCTGCTCTCCAGGGCTGAGAGTGGAAAGGCTGATGTGATTTACGCCCCCCTCCTCAACCCCACGGGCCCCATCATGTGATGGGACACCATCAAGGGCAGGGCGAAAAGGCAGCAGGGAGTCAGGACCTTAGAGGAAGTCCGGATGAAGCCACAGGAGAGACAGAGGAAAAGAAGCATGAGATTCTGCACTTTTACTCAGCAGGCCCAGTTAAGGAAGTCCCTCTTCCCCCCACTGAGAATCCTGAGGACATAGAGCTAGTCCAGGAATCAGAATTCAGTGCTGTTAAGTTTTACAATGGACCCCCTACACTATCCCTGACAATATCCCCTCTTGCTTTGGCACTATGTGTCTTAGTCTGCTCACATCATGCTCATACCACACTCCTATTTCACCCTAACATGGTTCCAAAGGGACACATGGCTGTAAATCAGGGGTCTCAAACTCCAATCACCACGAAGGCTACATGAGAACTCGTACGTTGGCCCGAGGGCCGTATCACCCCACACGTCCCCCACTCTACCCCCGCCCCTGCCCGTGGGGTGCAGCAAGGGACTCAGGGCAGGGAGCTGGGGTGCAGGAGGGGTGCAGGGTGTGGCAGGGGGTTCAGGGCAGGGAGTAGGGGTGTGGAAGGGGTGTGGGGTATGGCAGGGAGCTGGGGTGGAGGAGGGAGTGCATAAAGCAACCCAAAACAGAACAGATAACATATAATAAAAACATTGCTCAATGATGTCCTTAAAATGTAATAAAAAGTCTCCTCATCACAAAACCATGGCCATGGTGTTAACCTTGTAGGCCCTCCCCCAGTTGTCTGCTTTCAGTTAGTACATTTACATTGGCTTCAGGGGATCAAAACCCATTGATATGTCTCACTGCAGAAATATGTGGCAATGCTCTATTTAGCTTTTCAGCAACACCACAGTGTAACAATAGCCTCCCTCAGCACAGTACCAAGTTACCTTCTCGCTCCCTGCTGTTCCACTGTACAAGCTCACAGCATCACAAGTTTCCTCAGGAACCAAGAGCTGTGTGCATCTGGGTGGGATCTGGCTGTCTGTACAGACTTTGAGAATCAGATTTGTCCTGCGCTCACACACTGTGGAAGTATTCCCCTTTGGCCTCATATATGTTGTGCAAGGTACAGCACGCCACAATAATCTAAATGGCATTGGCCACATTGGCATCCAGACGGGTCCAGAGGCATTGCCAACAGGCTTTCAGCCACACAAAGTCTCATTCAACCTCCATTCTTCAGCCACTCAGTCTGGAGTTGAAATTCCAGACTGATGATATCAGGGTAAGATTCATGAGCCACTGTAGAAGCAGGTATGTGCGGTCCCCCAAAACAAATGTTGGCATAGAAACAGTACATCATCACATCACTTATGGGAACTAAAGTCCCTTCTCCCCAGCCTCATAAGCACCCTGGTATCATGGACATTTCCCATGTTACCAACATACACATTCATGGACTGACCCTCGTGGAGAAGCCTTGGAGAATCCAGTGAATAGTAAGCTTTTTGGTTCATTTATTTACTAGCCCCTTTCCATTGGCAAAGTATAGGGATATGTACTCCATAGATGGCCCCCACAGAGTTCGGAAACCTCATCCTTTGATATCCTGCATTAATTTCAGGGACTTAGGTTGTGGTAACCACCCTGGGGTATATCACAGTTTTGACAGCCTGGCAAACCTGGAAAACCACTGCTCCGACAGTTGACTTCTCAACTCCTAACGGGTTTGCAACTGATCGGTAGCTGTCAGATGTTACCAGCTTCCAAAGGGTGATAGCCACATGCTTCTGTCGGTTTCTGATATCAAGTGGTCTGGTGCTGGAGGGTTAATGCAAGCTCCTTGCGCAAGTCAATTAAGGTCTGCTTCCTCATTCTGAAGTTCTGCAGCCACTGGTCATCAACTCAGGTTTCTAAGACTATATGGTCCACTGCACTGTGCTAGTTCTCTGGGATCAGAAGCAGTGGGCACACTGTTGCAATCACAGAGTTCAACACATCTGTTCCTTGGGACCACAATGGATCTTAATTCCCACTCTGGGTCAGCCATCTTCAGCATCTCAAATATTTCTGGATCCATTCTGGCCAGTATTCTGTATGGCACTGCATGGAGATTTGTCCAACAAACAGTAGTAGGGGTGAAACCACATCATCGTACACTTGGCTCTATGTCCCCATTGCAGTTTGGCAGAAGGGAGAGATGACTGGGAGCTGCCGTTAACAAATGCATGAAGGCAGTATACAGTACAAGCAACACACGCAGAGCAAAGCGGTTCCTGGGGTGTCTCCTGTGATGTACAGGACTCTGGGAGACCATCCCTGAAAAGGTAACACTACTGTCACATATCAAACAGGGGTAGTATGGATGCATGTACTGTACACTGTACACATGCCCAGCTTGGCATAAGTGGATACTTGGCACATGTACTGGATATATGTGCTATAAGTACACAGAGAACTAACCAGGGAAACATGCAAGTGTAGGCATAGTCTTTCTGTGTAAATCAACCTGGCAGAGAAATGTTTCCTCCAAGAGTGGAAATTCCAACTTAAAATGACACTAGCCAGAGGTATAAAGTAGGCATTATTCTGTCCTGAAATAGTGAAAGGTTTAAGCTCCAATATATTGTGATCTATCAGGGCTAGAAAAGAGAGGCTTATACTGCTAGAAAAGGAAATCCTCTAATGGCATGCCCCCCGCTCCCAAGGCCACTTCTTATTCTAAGTCCTTCTCGGCCTTTGTCTGCTGTTGCACTGTATACCTTCCCTGATAGCTTGTATGTCCATACCTGTGGTTAGTATAAGACATAACAAAAGGCACTATTGACTTACATCTCAGAAAGCTAGTTTAAGATTCAGAACCTCACACTCTTAAGGTTAATTCTCAACAATCAAGACAACTGACTTAGAATAACAACTATGCCTTCAGTGCCGAATTTTAGCAAGATGTCAGAAGTTTTGGTATTCAGGACATCTATGACCTTGCCTGATCAGTAATTAGAAGAAAAATTGTATCTGTGCAACAAATAATAATGGTTACAATAAAAGTAGAGATCTAGGTAGAGGTCAGGCAGACAAGAAAAGATAGATTAATTATTGAGGTAAAGGGTGTTACAGTTTAGCTAATCGCAGGCTTAAAGTCATCATGACAGCTTAATTTTCATTTGAATACTGGACTCAGTCATGTAGAACAATATTAAAAAGGAAACAACTGAACTGAACAACTGTTAAGAACTGCTTTAGAGAATCTCTTTAATCCTTTGCACAGGTACATAGGAAGATCAGCTAATCCAATAAGGCAGACAGAGGAAGTAAGGAAATGGAAAAGTACAACCCAAACCATTATTTTTAAAAGAGATGAATTAGCTACAAATTCTCACAGATGTTCCTGGGTCAATCCCTCTTTAGTTTCCTTCTCACTATAATAATGTTTAATTGCTGCAAATGGCTTGCTGATTTGGTGCATGTGTCGGGTGTGCATGCATGTGAACGTAAGAATGGCCTTACTGGGTCAGACCAAAGGTCCATTCAGCCCAGTATCCTGTCTGCCAACAGTGGCCAATGCCAGGTGCCCCAGAGAGAGTGAACCTAACAGGTAATGATCAAGTGATCTCTCTCCTGCTATCCATCTCTACCCTCTGACAAACAGAGGCTAGGGACACAATTCCTTATCCATCCTGGCTAATTGCCATTAAGGGCCTTAACCTCCACGAATTTATCCAGTTCTCTTTTAAACCCTGTTATAGTCCTAGCCTTCACAACCGACTCAGGCAAGGAGTTCCACAGGTTGACTGTGTGCTATATGAAGAAGAACTTCCTTTTATTTGTTTTAAACCTGCTGCCCATTAATTTCATTTGGTGGCCTCTTGTTCTTATATTATGAGAACAAGTAAATAACTTTTCCTTATTCACTTTCTCCACAACACTCATGATTTTATATACCTCTATCATATCCCCCCTTAGTCTCCTCTTTTCCCAGCTGAAAAGTCCTAGCCTCTTTAATCTCTCCTCCTATGGGACCTGTTCCAAACCCCTAATCATTTTAGTTGCCCTTCTCTGAACCTTTTCTAATGCCAGTATATCTTTTTTGAGATGAGGAGACCACATCTGTACTCAGTATTCAAGATGTGGGCGTACCATGGATTTATATAAGGGCAATAAGATATTCTCCATCCTATTCTCTATCCCTTTTTTAATGATTCCTAACGTCCCGTTTGTTTTTTTGACTGCCGCTGCACACTACATGGACGTCTTCAGAGAACTATCCATGATGACTCCAAGATCTCTTCCCTGATTAGTTGTAGCTAAATTAGCCCCCATGATATTATATGTATAGTTGGGGTTATTTTTTCCACTGTGCATTACTTTACATTTATCCACATTAAATTTTGTTTGCCATTTTGTTGCCCAATCACTTAGTTTTGTGAGATATTTTTGAAGTTCTTCACAGTCTGCTTTGGTCTTAAGCTATCTTGAGCAGTTTAGTATAGTCTGAAAACTTTGCCACCACACTGTTTACCCCTTTCTCCAGATCATTTATGAATAAGTTGAATAGGATTGGTCCTAGGACTGACCCTTGGGGAACACCACTGGTTACCCCTCTCCATTCTGAAAATTTACCATTTATTCCTACCCTTTGTTCCCTGTCTTTAACCAGTTCTCAATCCATGAAAGGATCTTCCCTCTTATCCCATGACAACTTAATTTACGTAAAAGCCTTTGGTGAGGGACCTGGTCAAAGGCTTTCTGGAAATCTAATGACACTATGTCCACTGGATCCCCCTTGTCCATATGACTGTTGAGCCCTTCAGAGAACTCTAATAGATTAGTAAGACATGATTTCCCTTCACAGAATCCATGTTGACTTTTCCCCAAAAAATGTATGTTCTTCTATGTGTCTGAGAATTTTATTCTTTACTCTTGTTTCAACTAATTTGCCCGGTATGGATGTTAGACTTACTGGTCTGTAATTGCTGGGTTCATCTCTAGAGCCCTTTTTAAATATTGGCGTTACATTAGCTAACTTCCAGTCACTGGGTACAGAAGCTGATTTAAAGGACAGGTTACAAATCATGGTTAATGGTTCCGCAATTTCACATTTGAGTTCTTTCAGATCTCTTGGGTGAATGCCATTTGGCCCCTGTGATTTGTTACTGTTAAGTTTATCAATTAATTCCAAAATCTCCTCAAATGAGACTTCAATCTGTGACAATTCCTCAAATTTGTCACCTACAAAGGATGGCTCAGGTTTGGGAATCTCCCTAAAATCCTCAGCTGTGAAGACTGAAGCAAATAATTCATTTTGTTTCTCCACAACGACTTTGTCATCTTTAAGTGCTCCTTTTGTATCTCGATCATCCAGGGGCCCCACTGGTTGTTTAGTAGTCTTCCTGCTTCTGATGTACTTAAAAACATTTTGTTATTATATTTTGAGTTTTTGGCTAGCTATTCTTCAAACTCCTTTTTGGCTTTTCTTATTACATTTTTACACTTAATTTGGCAGTGTTTATGCTCCTCTCTAGTTACCTCACTAGGATTTCACTTGTACTTTTTAAAAGATGCCTTTTTATCTGTGACTGCTTCTTTTACATGGTTGTTAAGCTACAGTGGCTCTTTTTTAGTTCTTTTACTGTATTTTTTAATTTGGGGGTATACATTTAAATTGGGCCTCTATTATGGTGTCTTTGATAAGTGTCCATGCAGCTTGCAGGGATTTCACTCTAGTCACTGTACCTTTTAATTTCTGTGTAACTAACCTCCTCATTTTTGCATAGTTCCCCTTTCTGAAATTAAATGCCACAGTGTTGGGATGCTGAGGAATGTTAAATGTTATTATATTTTGCCACTATATCCAACCGGTCCTGTTAAAGTTACCTCTCCACTCAGGACTAGATTGAGAATTGCCTCTTCCCTTGTGGGTTCCTGTACCAGCTGCTCCAAGAAGCAGTCATTTAAAGTATCAAGAAATGTTGTCTCTGCATTTCGTCCTGAGGTGACATGTACCCAGTCAATATGGGGATAATTGAAATCTCCCACTAGTATTGAGTTCTTTATTTTGATAGCCTCTCTAATCTCCCTTAGCATTTCATCATCAATATCACTGTCCTGATCAGGTGGTCAATAATAGATCCCTATTGTTATGTTCTTATTAGAGCATGGAATTACTATCCATACAGATTCTATGGAATATGTGGATTCATTTAAAATTTTTACTTCATTTGATTCTTTCACATATAGTGCCACCCTCTCCCCTCCCCTCACATGACCTGTTCTGTTCGTCTGATATATTTTGTATCCCAGAATGATTGTGTCCCATTGATTGTTCTCACTCCACCAGGTTTCTGTGATGCCTATTATAGCAATATCCTCCTTTAACACGAGGCCCTCTAGTTCACCCATCTTATTATTTAGACTTCTAGCATTTGTGTACAATCACTTTAAAAACTTGTCACTCTTTATTTGTCTTCCCTTTTCTGATGTGTCAGATTCTTTTTTATGTGAATGTTTCTTGTCTGATCTGGCCCATACTTTATCCCCTTCCATCCTCTCCTCCTGACTAAAACCTAGATAATCTCTATCAATAGACTCTCCTCTAAGAGAAGTCTCTGTCCGATCCACGTGCTCCTCTGCAGCTATCAGATTTTCCCCATCTCTTAGTTTAAAAACTGCTCTGCTACGTTTTTAATGTTAAGTGCCAGCAGTCTGGATCCACTTTGGTTTAGGTGGACCTCATCCTTCCTGTATAGGCTCCCCCTATCACAAAAGTGTCCCCAGTTCCTAATAAATCTAAACCCCTCCTTCCTACACCATCGTCTCATCCATGCATTGAGACTCTGAACCTCTGCTTGCCTACCTGGCCCTGCACATGGAACTGGAAGCATTTCGGAGAATGCCACCATAGAGGTCCTGGATTTCAGTCTCTTTCCTAGCAGCCTAAATTTGGCCTCCAGGACGTCTCTCCTAAACTTCCCTATTTCATTGGTACCTACATGTACCACGACCACTGGCTCCATCCCAGCACTACACATAAGTCTATCTAGATGCCTCGAGAGATCCGCAACCTTCGCACCAGGCAGGTAAGTCACCATATAGTTCTCCCGGTCATCACAAACCCAGCTATCTCTGTTTCTAATGACCGAATCTCCCATTACTAACACCTGCCTTTTCCTAATGACTGGAGTTCCCTCCCCCGGAGAGGTAACCTCAGTGCGAGAGGATACCCCAACATCATCTGGAAGGAGGGTCCCAACTATGGGAAGGTTTCCCTCTGCTCTCGTTGACTGCTCTTCTTCCCTGGGCCTTTCATCCTCCTCATCAGCGCAGAGGCTGTCTGACTGGAGGGGGGACAAATCTACAGCATCCCAGAAAGCCTCATTGTAGCGGGATGACTACCCCGCTCCTGCCAAAAGTGGTTAAGAACAGCCCTGCCAAGGGCTGCAGCTGGGGAAAGCAGCTATCAGGGCTGATTGGGGGAAGAAGCCACAGCTGTGGCCAGCCCAATCAGGGCCCAGCTGGCCTTTATAAGAGGGCAGTGGGACAGAAGCTGAAGGAGGAGTCTCTCTCTGCCTTTAGAGGGAGAAGGACCTGGCTGCAGGGAAGCTAAAGAGGGACCTGAGGTGGAGCAGCACTGGAGGAAGGCAAGGGGAGCTGGGGAGCTCCTGCCTCCTACCCCCCAGGCTGCAGGGCCTTGTGCGGGGCCTAAACAGGTTCTGGGGTTGCGAAGGGGCAGCCCAGGGCTAGGTAAAGGCAGCAGGTCCAAACCTCCCTTGCCTATGATGACTGGCTATTACAAACTGCAGTCTGCCCCAGGGAACGGGGGGCTTGATGATGACTGGCAGTAGACCATAGGCTGAGGCAAGGTGGGGATAATGGGTTGGGGGTTCCCCAGTGCAGGGAGACCCAGAGACTGAGGGGGTACTGCCAGGGGGCAGAACCCCAGTCAAAGGGGCAACGGGGTCCGGTAGGGACACAGGGGCCAATGGCGAGTGGGATAGCGACCTGCAGAGGGCATTCCGGGCTGGAAAAAAGAGCTAATTCCCAGACAACCAGCAGGAGGCGCTCCGTGGGTGAGTCCCGGACTGCTACACTCATCAACATACCACTCCGCCTCCCTTAGCTCCTCCAGTTCCGCCACCCTGGCCTCCAAAGCCCGTATGCAGTCTCTGAGGGCCAGGATCTCCTTGCACCGAATGCACACATATGCCACATGCCCAGAGGGTAGGTAATCATACATGCTACACTGAGCACAATAAACAGGATAGCCCCCACTCTGCTGCTACCTAGGATATTGATAGGGTTTTTGTTTATGTAACCCTTCTGCCAGGACGAGTTGACAGCAGCAAGGGCTGGGTTGAGTACATAGGGGTTCCCTTTTCAACAATACAATGTAAAACCAGCTCAAGCCCCCACCCAGTAACCTGGGAAAATCTTTACACACACACCCTGGGTGCCTCAAAGAGGCAATACTTCCCCTCTCGCAAGCACAGAGCCTCGGTGTAACAGAAAATCTTTAATAACAGCAGGTAAACGACACCAGCATTAAATTGGGAAAACACCGCAACTAGGATTCATAAACCAAACTGTGAGCAAGACCCACCCCAGCCAATTGGGCCATATCCTGTCCCTTTGGTTCTTGAGTCCAGCAACCCAGAAATCACCCATCCCAGAACCCAAAAGTCCAGTCCAAATGTTCAAAAGTTCATCAGTCTGGGCAGAAATGGGGAGGGGAGATTTAAGGGGCACCTTACGTGGCTTGAAGATGATTGCCTCATCCCTCCGTGGGGCTTCGCTCTGCTCCGCCAGCTGTCCCGCAAGCCCCTACAGCTGTCCCCACAAACTGCTCCTCTCCACCAGCCATCCTGCAAGCTGCACCGACGGTCCCACGAACCGCTCCGCTCTGCCGGCAGCTCCGCTCCGCCAGCTGTCCTGCAAGCCACACCGACGGTCACCACGAACAGCTCCGCTCTGCCAGCCACTCAGCAATAGATCTTCAGTCTCCCCCACTACTTAACACACTGCTCAGTGATTTCAGCTCATAAGAGAGAGCCCTAGTGCTCATTTGCACCCTTAGCCCAAAGTGATTTCAACTCAGCAGCCTGAAACCAGACTCTCAATGAACTCAACATTAGCTCTGATATTCCACAGTGGAGAGAGAAGGAGGTACAATCAGTGTCTCAGACCCTCACAGGGGGCCCATACTACCAGGTACTATGCTTGATCTATGGCCAAAAGGCCCAACCAAGAAACCCATCCCCCACCTCTCTCAATTCACTAGGCCCTGGAACCCATGTCCCTCACGCAGCGAGTGCTGCCTAGCCGATGGCGAGTCCCTCCATCATAACAAAAGCCCACTGTCCTTGATTCACACAGTCAGGGCAACAACATTTCATTCCTCCTGCCCCAACAACAGAGAAACTGGGGATCCCACAGCAGCCAAAGTGACCATTTGGGCAAGCAGTCCATCATGCTTTGCAGGCTGGGTGTGTCCATGCAAACAAGATTAGCCCCTGACATCCCTTTCCACAACTCACCACCAGATGTCAGGGTAGAGCTCATCCTGACTCTGCTTACATTTAAATCAAGAAGTTTTGATGATAGTTTAGTTTAAAGGTTTTAAAGAATGGCGAGTTTACCTCGTCCCCTTCCAAACTCCCCCTCGAAACTCCCTGTTAGCGGCCCCTGTTCGCAAAGCTTCCTGATCGCTGACTCACTGCTTTATAAAGCCCTGGCCTTCCTGATAGCCCCGCCCCCTGACTAAGGCTCAGCCAGTGAACAGAAGCTTCTAGATTTCAAACCTTCTTTAGAAGCTTACAGCTTCCAACTGCCGGCCATAGCACACGGTCCAACAAACAAATAAACAAACAAACATTTAAATATTTATTTATATATTTATATGAGATTTAAATTTTTAACAAATACATTATGAATAAGAGTAACTGATATAGTAAGTATTGTATATACAGCACAATAACAGCATTAAACAAAGAGCAGCAGTAATTCCAAGATATAGGCCTGCTCCTGTCCTACTGAAATCAGTGGGAGCAGAATCAGGCCACATGCACTTATATAGAATTAAATATAAAATATTATGCATGTGAAAGGTGGATTATATATGTCTTCCCTGAGCAGAAGTAATTACAGCAGAAGTAGTATTGATCTTTTATCTCCCCCCATCCCAAATTACCTCCAGAAATCATGTCATTTTGTCATCATAACAACATGTGTTCAACATTCAGACGTGTATCTAATGTTCAATACATAGCACAGAGGTTCAGGGGATGAAGGTATGTGGGGGATAGGGGACATGAATGCAGGCAAGATAGCCAGACAGTGGCAGGCACTCTGGGCCAGAGAGCCAGGTGTGGACATGGTGGCAGTTGGCAGAGGTAAAGGGCATGGAGAGGGAATTTCAGGACAGATTTGAGCTGAGCAGAGATTGCTAGTGATCTGCATGCCATATAATGAATATCAAGGGCATAGCTAATAAAATGATACACCCTGAGACATTGACAAATAGCTGTTTAGTGAGACCAAAATTCATAACAGTTGCTTGGATAATTCTCTGATATAACATGTTGAACAATACACCCTGACTGCTGGGGTAAGTACTCGGGTAAGTAGCTACCACATTGCTGCTCATGTCTCTCTCTCTCCAGACATAAAGGGGTTAACCTCTGTTGCCACTGCTTGGGGAGAGAAAGGGGCCTGTGACATTGCTCCAGCATCTCTAAAAGGGAAAGCTATCCCCCGGCCACAGCGCAAAGTGGAGAGAGAGGGACTTGGCCCAAACATAGAGCTACAAGGGTCTCATGTTAGACTGAAAGCCCTAGATTGACTTAATCAAGCCATGCATTTCTTCAGTCTGCTTCCGTGTCAAAAAGAAATTTGAAACATTTTAATCTGGCCACTCTCTAACTTTTCCAAAGTTGCAGAAATGTTAAAAAGTTACAGAGTGCAAAAAGGAGAAAGGGAAAAAAGGAGAATGGAAAAAGTGTGTGTGTGGGATCCATCCCCTTGGTACTACTCATCGTACTGAACTCAGTGGCCAAAAAAAAGGGGGGGTGGGAGCGGGAAATGAAAACTTGCAATGCTAAAGATCTGAAATGTTTTTAAAATATTTTGTGAAAAAGTTTGAAGAACAATGAAAAACTGTTCCACTTTGAACCCAGAGAAACAGAAACAAATTTGAAATTTCATTTTTTCCACAAAATTATTTTTTATTTTTTTACCAGCGCTAGTCCCACCCCGCCTTCCCTTCTGCTCTGCTTCTAGTCTAAGCCTTGTCCTGTTACTCCTCTGCTGCATATATCCCTATCTCAGTAGCGTAGCCGGGGGGGAACAGAGGGAGTGGCCGCTCCACCTGTGAGGAGAAGCGGCGCTAAGGCGCCGCCCGAGCCCCTCTGCGCGAGCCGGGCTCGGGGGCACTTTAAAAGGCCCATGGCTCCTGCCACTGCGGGAGCCACGGGCCCTTTAAAGCACCCCCCGCCAGCCCCGCTTCCGGACCTGGTCTGGGGAGGGGGGCGCTTTAAAAAGCTGGTGGCTCCTGCCGCTGCAGGGAGCCATGGGCCCTTTAAAGCGCCCCCCGCCAGCCCCGCTTCCGGACCTGGGCTGGGGAGGGGGGCGCTTTAAAAGGCTGGTGGCTCCTGCCGCTGCAGGGAGCCATGGGCCCTTTAAAGCGCCCCCCGCCAGCCCTGCTGCCGGAGCTGGGCTCGGGCGGGGATTTAAAAGGCCCGGGAGCTCCGCAGCGGCTGGAGCCCCGGGCCCTTTAAAGCACCGCCAGGGTGAGCACAGGGGGAGCGGGGAGGCGCCTTTTTATAGCGCCGCCACTCCCCCTGTGCTCTAAACCTGGCTACGCCACTGCCCTATCTCCTTCCAGCAACCAGCTCCTGTTTCTGCCCCTTTGCACCCAGTTCATTCCACTGATGGGATCCTGACTAAGTGGCTCCCTGACTGGGCAATGCCTCTTTCTTTACTACTTTTCTTCACTCATAAAAAGCCATGTAGAAAGTGATAAAAAGGTTGTGGAAAGTAGACAGGGTGAGACTCATTGGGTCTGGTGGCAGTGCCTGGACAAGCAAAAGCCAGGCTGTGTGATCGCTGCTGGCTACAAACAGGAAAAGGCAACCTGTCACCTCTCCCTCAGCTGCCTGAAGACAGGAACTCTGGGGGTTTTCAGGAGAAAACATTTAATGACAACATGTATGGAAAAGATTATTTAAATGACCTACATTGGCTAAGATTTTCTGTTGTCATTTCCCAGATTCGAACAAGAGAAAAACAGCACTGGGGTCCTTAAAGGAATTAATTTTTAAAAATGTGATGGCTGATATTGATCTTATTAGCATTTCCTTGATAAAATGCTTCAGCTTAGGTATTGCTTTTATGTAAGCACAAGAGAGCCCATGGAGACCAGAGATGGAGATGGAAAGGGAGGGAGAATAGAGAATAATAGGGTGAGAAGATGGAGTAGGGCAAAAGGGAGATTCGGGGAACATGATGGTGGAGAAAGGGAAACAGGTAGAATGTGTATGTGACTTCTCTTTTTCTCCATTCTTTTCTCTTTGTTATTGTCAATACTCTTGGGGATGTGGTGACAGAATGTAACATAAATTAAGAAGCTAGAAAGTAAAATAAATAACCTCTATCCTGGCTCTGCTCCGAGCCCCAGGTCCCAGATGGATTCTGATCCCAGCCCCAGCAAATCTACTGTCCAAGCTGGAGCTCAGCCACACAGCCTGGCTTTTGCTTGGCCAGGCACTGCCACCAGACTCAATGGGTCTCACCCTGTCTACTCTCAACATCCTTTTTATCAGCGCAAGACTCAACTCAACAAAGGGCCAGACCAGAACAGCCAACATGCCAAGAGCAGCCAATACACTCTGGTCAGCCCCAGCAGCAAAAATTTATCTTAAAATCACTATTAGAGTTTCTAGCAATTCTTCCCTGAATTCACCTGCTGGACAAGACTTCCTATGTGTTAGGTTAGATCAGAGCAAAAGACTTCCACACTGGAAGAATCACTAACTTTTTGTGCAGAATGACAAACAGCTGAATGGGTTATGGTAATGGCACTTTTCAACCAGAGCAAGGTGTATCTTCACAATGCTTTAAAAATCAAGTTTATTTCTTATTAAATACTCACATATACTGGTTCACTTCTAGGTGTAATCCAAAGTGATATGTATGGTCTTTAAAGTGCTGAATGGTCTGGGGCCAGTTTATCTAAATGTTCGCATTTCTGCCTGTGTCTTGTCATTTTAGTAAAGATCTTCTGGGTAGCTTCCTCTGTACATTCCTAGAATTGTCCTCTCTAGGACTGTCATCAAGGCATTGTGAGTTGATGTCACTCACCAACTATTTGCTCACAGTGTGCTAGACACTCTCTATATACAAAGAAAGACACAGTTCCTGCCTTAAAGAGCTAATGGTCTAAGTTCTGTGGATACAGTTTTTTCCACCACTTCCTTTCGGCTCAAGTTTGTTGAACTTCAGGGCACAATCTGAGTTCTATTCATTTTTAGCCACTTCTATAACTAGTAGTATTTTACCATTATGGCAGGTCCTGTGGTTTCTGGGGTCAGTTTATTTGTGTCTGCTTTGTCAGAGGTCAATACTTACTGTCATGGAATACGGTTCCTGAAAAAAGCAAAAGACATATAAACTAATGCTTGTTTATATCATTAACAGTTATCACTGTAGTTTTCCTTTAAGTGTTTGTATTTGATATGGACTAAAGTTTAAGTGCACAGGAAATAAGAGTGCTGCCTGAATTGTGTGTTTTTACTGGAAGAATCATTGTTTACTTGACAGTGTTTATCACTCTGCTTGTGACATGATTTCAGGAAAACTATCTCTATTAAGACTTGGAAGGCAATTGCTCTGAAGCTATTAGTTGGCGAGAAATTCTAATTTTCCAAATGTCAAAAGAAGGCCTGACAATCATGAATGGAAGAGACGAAATGAGGAAAATCGTTCATCTTACAAAAAGATTAGGCGTTTTCTTCCCCTTGAAGACACATGGTATTGCTGAAAATTGCTAAATTGGACCAGCCATTTAAAGAAATATGTTATAAATCAAAATTTATATTGTTAGTACTGCTTGCCTCTTACAGAGATTCAGCCCATTGCTGCTGACTAGTATATTAATATAAAATAAAGCCAGTGTACAGCTACAAGTAGTGCATAAAAGTAACATAAGGCAATATAAAAAATAGAAAGAATTTAATATCTGAGTTATCTAAAACTATTCACAATTTTTAAGAATGACCGCTGTAGAATTGGTCATTTTGCCTTAATTAGGCAGTTTCTATAGCAATTCAAATAATGTATCACAGATTGGAGTCTTCCTAAGGAAAGCACAACAATCAACTAGGAAGGTGTCCACAAGTTCACAAGTCCTTTATATTGAGCCCTGGGTAAGACAGCCTCTCACATATTTCTCTTTCATGAGCCCAGGTTTGTTTAGTTATACAAAATAGAAGAACAGAATGAACTTGAAAACTTGAAAAAATAGATGCTATGAAAGGTCATGATGCTGGTAGCATCAAAGGAAGTCAGAATTTTTCTGGCCTTAAGTGATAGGCATTTAATGTTTTCATCTAAATGAGAGATACAACCAGAGGAAATGGTTTATATCCACAAAACCTTTCTCATTTTGGTTGGTAAGTGCAATTTAATAGTGTCCATCTAGCAATTTCAGTAGTTTATAACAATGTAATTCTGTACCAAGTGTATTATCCTTCTATAGATGTTTCTCATAGACATTGAGAAAATGAAACCTTAGTGACAGCTATTGCCTTTCACTAAGATTTAGTTTTTGTGAAAGATCCACCAATCTGAATCAATTACCAGTAGTTTTATCTATCACAAACTTCTCTCCTTAAATTTAGCTATCACGTCCTATATGGAAAACCATATTTTCAATATATTGATGAACATATTTCGAACACATATCTGATGATTCCTGCATGACACCCTGCATACACAAGCCATAGATTTCATCGAATGATTCTTGCATCTAGCCTAAGAACCTGTGGTTGGATTAGAACAAATCTTTCGGCAAGACAGCCAGGCTTGATTTAAAGACTTGAGGTGATGGAGAATTTACCCATCCATTGATACTTTGTTCCCATAGTTGGTTATACTCTCTGTTTAAAATGTGTGGCTTATTTTCAGTTTGAACTTTGCTAACTTCAACTTCCAACTATTGGATCATGTTATCTCTTCATCTGCTAGATGAAAAAGCACTCTGTATCAGACATTTTCTCTGTGCAGGTAATAGTTTCCTCTTTGATAAACTAAATAGATTGAGACCCTTTAGTCTTCCATAGTAAGGCATGTTTTCTGGACCTTGAGCTATTCTAGTAGGTTTTCTCTAAATCTTTTCTGATTTTTCAACTTATTTTTCAGAGCATGAAAAAAAAATAAAAACCTGAGCACAGCATTTAAGTAATGGTGTCACCAATGTCATAAGAACATAAGAAAGGCCGTACTGGGTCAGACCAAAGGTCCATCCAGCCCAGTATCCTGTCCACCGACAGTGGCCAATGCCAGGGGACCCGGAGTGAGTGAACCCAACAGGTAATGATCAAGTGATCTCTCTCCTGCCATCCATCACCCCCCTCTGACAAACAGAGGCTAAGGACACCATTTCTTACCCATTCTGGCTAATAGCCATTAATGGATTTAACCTCCATGAATTTATCCAGTTCTCTTTTAAACCCTGTTATAGTCCTAGCCTTCACAGCCTCCTCAGGCAAGGAGTTCCACAGGTTGACTGCGCTGTGTGAAGAAGAACTTCCTTTTATTTGTTTTAAACCTGCTGCCCACTAATTTCATTGGGTGGCCCCTAGTTCTTTTATTATGAGAACAAGTAAATAACTTTTCCTTATTCACTTCCTCCACACCACTCATAATTTTATATACCTCTATCATATCCCCCCTTAGTCTCCTCTTTTCCAAGCTGAAAAGATATAGGGACAATATTACTCCTGCTCTAGTCTTCTGTTAGTACAGCCAAGTATCATGTTAATCGTTATTGCCACAGCATCACACAGGATTTCATGTTCAGATGGTTATCTAGGATAACCCCAGCTCCTTGTCTGAGTTACTATTTTCCTCAATAGATTCCCCCACCTCCGATGCTACATATCCTACATTCTTTGATTCTTTGTCTGACGTGATATACCATTGTATTAAAATACATGTTGCTTGATTGTGCCCAGATTACCAAATAATCCAGATTATTCTGGATCAGTGACCTGTTCTCGTCCTTAGAGACAACTCCGCTACTCTTTGTGTCATCTGCAAACTGTCTTCCAGATCATCAAACTATTGAACAGTGATCATACAATAATTCATTTTTCTAGTACTCCACCAGAAACACTATTAGTAGTCAATAATTCCCTATTAACAACTACATTTTGAGATCTATCAGTTAGCCATCTTTAATCCACTTAACACGTGCCATACTTATGTAACCCTTCCGCCAGTCTGAGTTGGCAGCAACAAGGTCCGGGTTCAGTATTCAGGGGTTTCGTTCCAATAACACAATGCAAAATCAGCTCCAGCCCCCACCCAGTGACCTGGGACAAATATATACCACCCCCCGGGTGCCTCTAAGAGGCAATACTTTCCATTTTGCAAGCACAGAGTTTGAGTGTAGCAAAAGCCTTTTAATGACAGAGAGAAACAACGTGGCATTATGTTGGGGAAATACCACAACTAGGATTCGTAAACCAAACTGTGAGCAAAGACCCACCCCAGCAAATTGGCCATGTCCTTTCCCTTTGGTTCTTGAGTCCAGCAACCCAAAAATCCAGGCCCAGAGTTTAGAAGTTCATCTGTAGAGTGTTACAGATGGACTGGGTGGAAATGGGGAGGGGAGAGGTAAGGGGTACCTTACGTGGCTCGAAGCTGACTTCCCCGTCCCTTCATGGGGCTTCGCTCTGCTCTGCTCTGCCAGCCATCCCACCAGCCACTCCGCTCTGCCAGCCATACCGCAAGCCGCTCTGGTTCTCCCACAAACTGCTCTGCTCCGCCAGCCGGCCTGCAAACTGTTCCGCTCCGCTCCACCAGCAGCTCCACTCCATCAGCCATCCTACAAGCTGCTCCGCCAGCTGCTTAGCAATATATCTTCAAGCTCCCCACGACTTAACACAGTGCTCAGTAATTTCAGCTCATAATAATTTTAGCTCTTTAGTGATTTCAGCTTGTAGTAAGGAAAGCCTTAGTGCTCATTTGCACCATTAGCCCAGAGTGATTTTAACTCAGCAGTCTGTAACTAAACTCCTAAAGAACTTAAAATTAGCTCTGATATTCCACAGTAAAGAGAGAGAAGGAGATGCAGTTGACATTTAGGGCCCTTAGACACAGCCCATGCCACCAGATACAAATATCTGTCCCCAACCTCTTTCAATTCACTAGGTTTTGGAACCCATGTCCCTTGCCTAGCGAGTGCTGCTTAGTTGATGGCGAGTCCCTCTGTCATAAAACAGTTCCACTGTCCTTGATTCACATAATCAGGGTAACAACACTTTATTCTTCCTGCCCCAATAACAGAGAAACTGGGAATCCCACAGCAGCCAAAGTGATCATTTGGGCAAGCGGTCCATCATGCTAGGCAGGGTGGGCCCATGCAAACAAGATCAGCCCCTGAAGTCCCTTTCCACAACTCACCACCAGATGTCAGGGTAGAGCTCATCCTGACTCTGCTTACACTTATTATATATAGTATGAGGGGTTTTTTTTTAAAAAAATCGGACTATCAAATGGCACTAAAGTCAAATGTTTAACAGAAGTCCAAATATATTATCATCAATAGTTACCCATACCAACCAGACTTTAATCTTATAAAAGAATATCAGATACGTTTGATAAATTCTATTTTAGTGAAACCATGTTAATTGGTATTATATTTCTATCCTTTAACTTTTTAATGATTGAGTCTTAGCAGCTGTTCTATTATTTTGCCTGAGATTGTTATCAGACTAACCAGATTATAGTTACTCAAGTCATCCTGTTCACCCTTTTCAAAAATTGGCAAAACATGTTTTTTCTTTCAGTTTTCTGAGACTTATTAAAAATTAAAATCTGTGGTCCAAACAACTCTTCAGCCATCCCTTTTAAAGCTTTTGGGTGCAGTTTATCCACGCCTGCTGATTTAAAATATTTAGCTGTAGTAGATACAGTTTAGTATCCTCCATAACAACACATGGAAAATAAAGTATCTCTTTATGATATGACATTCATAAATCATTGACCATCTTTCCAAATACAGGGCAGAAATATTTATTGAGTACTTCTGCCTTCTCTACACCATAATTGATAATTTTATCGTCTCGATCTAGTAACTGACCTGTTCTACTCCTAGAATTCCTTTTGTTCCTGATATACTTTTAAAAAATATTTTTATTGTCTGTAACCCTTTTGGCCCTAGATATTCCTTTGATACCTTTTGGTTTGCTTATCAATTATCTGCATTCCTTAATTTTTTATTCATATTCATTGCCATCTACTTACCTATTCCCCCATCATTATATATAATCTTCTTTTATTACTTATTGCTGTTTTCATGATCTATCTCAACCACAATGTTGTTGTTGTTTTTTAATCCAAGAATCCTTTTTTCATGAGGGAGGAATTGTAGCTTTTCTGGGAATCATGTCAAGTATCCTTAAACAACTTCCAATTTACATTCTCTGTTTAAACTTTTCCTCCTAATCAATTTTGATCATGCTGATTTTTGGCTTTGAGAAAGTGGCCACCTTAATATACCAATTAAATGGACTACTACATCTAAAGAGAATTTTGAAAGTAAATGCATTTATGCAGCTTCCTTTCCTCCATCCGTTAACTGATCATTCTTCCCTATCATGTCATTTGCTGAATTCTCCCTGTTCTCCCCAACACACTCCCAACATGCCACATGGGCACTTTCCATCTCTGTCTCCAAAACCTTTTACCTTTTCCTCTGCTCCCTGCTGCTTTTTCCCTTCTCTGCTAACACAGGGATTTTCCCTCCCTCACCCCTTACCACAGTGACATTTCCGTCACTAGTCCACACTGCAGGGGCATTTTGCTTCCCAACATCACCACTTCCCAGAGCATTTCCCACCCAGGCACTGTGGGAATTTTCCTTCTCTCACTCTCTTCTCTCATCCCCAAGGACATTTTTATATTTTTTTCTTACCTCCCCAGCCAGTGGGTATATTTTGCTTCCCACTCCCCCCACCCCATTATACAGTAGGATCTTTTTTTTAAATTCTCCAACTAACATCAGTTGTGGCAGCAGGATGAGACAGAGGAGGATCCACTCCCCTGAGCCTGGGAGCAGCAGGAACCATGGTGGTTAGGTGTGTAAAGGAAGGGGAGGGTTTAAAGAGAAGGAGCTGCAGCCCAGGGGAAGAGAAACAGTTGTTCCCTTGAGCCCAATTGTACCAGAAACAGGAAGTGGAGGGAAACTAGAAAGGAGTCTCCCTTGAGCCCAGTCTTTGGGGTTCATTGGTGGCAGCTGCTTAGACTAGGGAGAGTAAGAAGGAAGAGGGAGCTTGATGCCTGTGTCCAGTCAAGCATGGGATTCTCTCTTCTTCTCTTCCTGCCCAGGGTCCTGCTCTCTCCAGCTGTTTTGGGCTGCAGTAGGCAGGCAGCTGCGTGTTGGGTCCCCCTGTAAATTGCGGAGGGAGCTGCAGGCCAAAATAAAGGTTTCTGCAGGCTGGATCTGGCCCACAGACTGTGTGTTAGACAACATTGTTGTCTACTTTAAGAGAGCATAATATTTCTGACTCAAGTCCAACAATATGTGGCTCAGCCGGAGAAAGAGTGAGCTCCCAATCAGGGCTGGCTCCAGCTTTTCGGCCACCCCAAGCAAAAAAAATAAAAATGGCCACCGCCGACATGCCGAAGCAAAAAAAACCAAACCAAAACGCCGCCCCAGAATCCCCTGACTGCCCCCCCTACAGGGCGCCGCTCCAGGCACGCGCTTGGCTGTCTGGTGCCTGGAGCTGGCCCTGCTCCCAATGGCTAACTGCATCGAGACAATGTAGTCTGGAGCTGCCTCACACTGTGACAGCAGCTAGATTAGCAAATTATAACCAAGGCAGTAAAGATACTAAAACCTTATTTTATAGCTAACAGTAACAAAGACTTTTCTCTTACACACAGGTGAAGTAATTCCCCCAACCAAGCGGCCTCAACTTCCACAGAATGTTGACCCCACATTGCTGAGTGGCTGCTGGGTTGGACAGTGTACACGGAAAAGTAGTTACACAAAGACAAAATGTGTACTCATGATGAATAAAGACTTCCTGCGTGTCACTTTTTCTCCCACTACCCTCACTCTTCATACCTGAGAATTCATTAACATTTTCTTATGAATGTGATTTTTTTTTACTAGTCTTGCTAAAGAAATAGAAATGATAAAACTTCTCATCTGGAGCCAGCGACCCTGCTCACTAGCTGAGCTAGCCATATTTATTTTAAAGATTCTGGAGAAACTTTCCTGGTGAAAAGGGCAGGAAAACTGTTTCAAAATAAGAAGACACTTTTCAAATGTTGCAGCAGCATTCATGGCAGTCTGTATGGAGTGCCATGTAACAGTGGCTGAAGGAATACTTAGTAGCTGTGCAACCATAAAACAACACCACCACATTTATTTCCTCTCCCTAAACGTTCAGGGCCAGAGCCTCAATCAGTATACATCAGTGTACTACCAGTGAAGTCAATGGAGCTAGTATGACAATTTACAGCAGCTGAGAATATAGCCCCTGGTCTCTACAAAAGTATATTCTAGAAGAATCTATGCTGTTGTCGACTAATTTTTGGTTATCTCCCAGAAAAGCTGGCAACACAGGGTTAACATTCTGTCAAAAATCCATCAACTTCACATTTCCACCAGGCTCCTTTGTTGAAGAAGTCTAACTTGCCGTACAAATGTCATTAGTACCACAGGGAACTCCAGACCTTTGAATGCCGAAGAACACTCTATTATTTAGCATTGCTGTAAGATAATCTTTTCAGCTGCTGTTTTCTAGTGAGAATCCTCAAAGATGAACCTTGAAAGAACAGATGCTAGCTTTTAGTCACTCAGGAATATCGTCAGTTAAGTGACTTTTACCTTCATCCAGTGGGACTTTGATTTTCAGACACAGATATCAAGCTGACAAAATGTGTCATCACTGACAGACTTCAAAGGTTTGTGGAGATTTTTCTTCCATATCCCACAATTCCAAAAGAACATGGCACCTTTATTTGTGTATCATTTTTATCAAGGTACATATTCATGATAGTTACTACAAACTTTTATGAGACTGTAGTTTAAAGCAACTTATTAAACAGGAAACCATGAACAAATTGAAACACATTTATGTGGTGCTTTGCTCAGGGGACCTCCAAAAATTCTCCTCACAAGCTAATAATAAAATATTGCACAAAGTCTGTGTGACAGGATGTTATCCTGCTCCTATCTCTTTTCTAGCCACAAATGGCTCAGAGACCTTCTTCTGGTCAAACACCTGGTGGAATTTTTTGATAGCGTTCTCCCCACCACCCTTACAAACTTGTGCAGCACTTTCTTCCTGGGCCTTTTCCACTTTCTGGACTAATGAGTTAATTAGACTGATAGGTCTCTTAAGCCTACCCCCAATCTGAATTAGGCACAGCTTTGCCCCTCAAGTTTACTCTGGGTGATTCAGTGATCAGCGTGCTGGTACAGCTGTTGTTGGTCAGCAGTCTGCCACAGGCTGCAACTTTATTAACAGACAGCAAGAGCATAAACAAACAAAAGAGGGGACTGAATAAAGGCTGGGTTCTCAGCTAGGCCAATTTTGGACCCATCAGAACTGAAAAGAGCAGAGGGGGAAAGATGGCTGTAAATCACTTTTTATTGTCCTCCAATACTGGGCCATACAGTGGCTGAAATACACTGGGCATAACTTAGAGCAGACTAAATGCTGCTCTAAACTTCATTGGCTGCATGAGGGCTCGGGCAGGGCCAGCACACACCCATATGCCATACTGACGCCTCTCTGAGCCTCCATCATTTTATGTTGCCACCATCCATGCCACAGCTCAGAGCCCAATGATCCCAAAGGAAACAATGTGCTCATCCTAGATCAGCAGAGCACCAGGCACTCCACTCCAAACTGTTCATAATATTCGTTCGTCTTCTCATGGTAACATATAGATTTCTAGTACATCTTGTTATTATATGATGACATACCCGTTACTGTGTCTATTTAGAAATATGAGACTATACCGTCCTCCACTGGCATCTTTTTTTTACTGTGCATATGAGATTCAGAAATATGATGAATCTCCTAAGCTCTTGGAAGTTTTTAAGGTTGTAAGAGTCTCTGTTCAGAAAACTAATCACAACTGACTTACTGTTCAATTAAAAATAAAATAAAATCACATCTACTTGACTGATAGCTTGGTGAGTGTGGAGGGTTCGGTCACAGAGACCCCCCTTGGGACTGTCACCTGATGTGCTGGAATTACCTCTGAGCCCATCTTCCACTGCCAGCTTGGGACTCCAGAATCCTGCCTTGTTGAGCCAGACATGCTAGTCGGCTGCAACATGGACCCAGGTCTGGTCCATGCCCCCATGCTGCAGACTTTAACCAAAAACTGCTCAGCAAGTCACCTATCTCCAGCACCAAGACAGCCAGTTTCCAATGGGATTCAATCCCCAAATAAATCTGTTTTACTCTGTATAAAGAGTATACAGGGTAAACTCATACATTGTCTGCCCTCTATAACATTGATAGAGAGATATGCACAGCTGTTTTCTCCCCAAGGGATTATTCACTTACTTTGGGTTTACTAATAAACAAAAGTGATTTTAATAAGTATAAAAAGTAGGATTTAAGTGATCTCAGGTAATAACAGACAAAACAAAGTAAGTCACCAAGCAAAATAAAACAAAACATGCAAGTCTAAGCCTAATACATTTAAAAAAATGAAGACAGGTAAATCTCACCCTCAGAGATGTTCCAATAAGCTTCTTTCACAGACTAGACTCCTCTTTAGTCTGAGCCCAATCCTTTCGCCGGTACAGTTCTTGTTAGTCCAGCTCAGGTGGTAACTAGGGGAGTTCTCATGACTGGCATCCCCCCATTGTTCTGCGTCACCTCTTTTATAGCTTTGGCCCAAGGAGGAAATCCATTGTCTTTCTGGGTTTCCACCCCTCCTTCTAAATGGAAAAGCACCAGGTTTAAAATGGATTCCAGTATCATGTGACATGGTCACATGTCCTGTGAGACCCCCTAGTCTCCATTCTTCCAGGGTTGGTCGGCAGGTACCCCGGAAGGTTTGCAAATAAACAGAGTCATTTACAACCAATTCTCCTAATTAATGGGAGCGATCAAGATTCCAAGCCACCATTAATGGCCCATACTTTGCATAGTTACAATAGGACTTCAGAGTAATACTTCATATTTCTAGCTTCAGATACAAGAATGATACATTCATACAAATAGGATGAACACACTCAGTAGATTATAAACTTTGTAATGATACCTTACAAGAGACCTTTGGAATAAAGCATATTCAAGTTACAATATATTCACACTCATAAGCATATTTCCATAAACATACGGAGTGCAATATCATAGTGAGATCCCACTCCACTTCTAGGATGGCAATCTTCAGACTGACCACAAGACGTATGTTCTTTCAGCAAGACTTGTTTGAAATGATCATGTCTTTCTAAAGACTTTCCTGTTTCACTGTTAAAAAGTGATATTCAGCAAGTGATGTTCATTTAAGGCACAATGCTTCTTCATAGAAGCAGAATGATCTACAGAGTTATGATTACAAAAGGCCAGGACGGTATATGTATATACCTTGTTGGGCTCATTAATCTTCATCAGTGTACGCACTCCTCACAGTTGTATGTGGAAGAGCATGAAAGGTATATATTTCAATGATGCATCTCAATTGAAAATCTTCATTCCATTTGGAAAAATAAAAGACATATATTCAAGCTAATGTCGAGCCTGTAACACATTTTTATATACAAGATATGTTAATAGCAACATATTTTGACTGTTTAAAATTATCTAAATAATGAAAAGTTCAGCTGTTGTTTTTAGTCCATAAAAAACAAATACTTCAGCAAAAAGGAATATATATTATTTACATAATTAAATGTTTTTATTATGTTCACTGACCTCTAATTTTCTGTGAATGTTTTCCTTTTGAAATTCTAAGAAAATCAAATGAGATAATTTCAGTCAATTATATTCTCCAGGAAGGGTTGAAATCTTTCTCTAAACTGGAGAAAATACAATTTTTCTAAGATCCTTTCATCCTTCTAGTGTATTTCCAAATAAAGACTCTGCTCCAGAAAAACACTTGAGTGCATGCTTAACTTCAAACATTTGAGTACTACTTTTCTGGTTTGGGGAATAACCTTCTGTTAGATGCTGCCAAATGATCCAGCAATAAAACAGACCACATAATTTGACAAATAGAAAGTTCACTTTAAATAAATTAATTTCACAAAAACATGGGTTTCTTGATTAGAGATTCAAGAGTATATATTTCCCTAAGAATCTATTCTTCATTTTGCAAATCATTTGGATTCCACTGATTTATTCAGTGGCAATCAAAATGTAATGCCACCAGAACTGCAGATCACTTATCTAATTTGGTGATAAGTTTACTTTCTTTACATCAGAAATGTTCTTGCTGAAGTCAGAAATTTCCCACAAGAGTACATATTCATGACACAGCAGTCAAAAAAGCGAACAAGATGTTAGGAATCAATAAAAAGGGATAGAGAATAAGACGGAGAATATCTTATTGACCTTATATAAATCAATGGAATGCCCACATCTTGAATACTGAGTACAGATGTGGTCTCCTCATCTCAAAAGAAGATATACTGACATTAGAAAAGGTTCAGAGAAGGGCAGCTAAAATAATTAGGGGGTTGGAATGGGTCCCATATGAGGAGAGATTAAAGAGGCTAGGACTTTTCAGCTTGGAAAAGAGGAGACTAAGGGGGGATATGATAGAGGTATATAAAATTATGAGTGGTGTGGAGGAAGTGAATAAGGAAAAGTTATTTACTTGTTCTCATAATAAAAGAACTAGGGGCCACCCAATGAAATTAGTGGGCAGCAGGTTTAAAACAAATAAAGGAAGTTCTTCTTCACACAGCGCACAGTCAACCTGTGGAACTCCTTGCCTGAGGAGGCTGTGAAGGCTAGGAATATAACAAGGTTTAAAAGAGAACTGGATAAATTCATGGAGGTAAAGTCCATTAATGGCTATTAGCCAGGATGGGTAAGGAATTGTGTCCCTAGCCTCTGTTTGTCAGAGGGTGGAGATGGATGGCAGGAGAGAGATCACTTGATCATTACCTGTTAGGTTCACTCCCTCTGGAACACCTGGCATGGGCCACTGTTGGCAGAAAGGATACTGGACTGGATGGACCTTTGGTCTGACCCAGGATGGCCATTCTTATGTATAAAGCCTGATAATAAGCTTCTCATTCATTGGGGCATTCAGTGACCACTTCAGAGATAAAGAGTGAATTATGAGACTATCCTGTAGGTCTAAGTGGTGCTGGACTGAGTATTTGGGAGTTCCCAGGGAGAGCATGCAGGAGCAGCAGCTGTTCTACCATTTCAAGGGGTACAGTGAGTGCTTCTCTCCACTCTTGGTCAGATGCGCTGGCATATGAGATGGGAACTTTCTGTTTCCTTTCAGGTAGGTAGTGCCGGACTTATAATAAGGATTGTGGCCAGACACACTTTCTTCTTCCCACTTGAAAAGAAGTTTTTTTCAGAGATAATAAATCAGGTTAAGAATTTTTGTGCTACTTTTGACCATATACTCGCCATGGAAAGACACTTTTTAAACAAGGTATGAAAGTTGGGGGGTTTCTTCAGATGAATAATTGGCACTTGTTGCACCATGATAACCCTGCCACAGCAATACATCACTTGTGTTCATAAAGGTTACATTACTGAGATTCCCTTTGCAGGCTTGCAGTGAGGCAGCTTGTGGCTTCTTCTGTGTGAAACAAAATATTTGCTTGTCAATTTGAGCAATTATGATAATATTTTCTTGACCTACAGCCTTAAAAGTGGCAGGTTGACTTTAAATTTGTACTATATGCTTTTAAAGCCTTAAATGGTGTAGGGCCTTGGCTATATTCAAGAACTTGCTTCAGAAGACTTCCCTTGATGGGTACCTGTGCTCGGGCATTACCTAATTCCCTACCCACCATCATTCAGCAGACAGTCACACCTGGCATATAGAAGATCCATGAATGGAGAATTCACTTTCCTTCTCATCTGTCTTAGTTCCTGTCTCTTCACCTTTAAAAACATGTCCAAGCTTTTTTTGTCTTCTTTTCATTTCAGAGTCGCTTTGTGTTAAGACCACACTTAGCCCTATATTGACCACTTTCTGTTTACTAGTTTCCTCATCCCTTCTTTCTCTATTGGAATCCCTCATTTATTTTCTGCTGTGTGAATTTCAATACTTTAAAAGGGTTTCATGTTTATTAAATTTTACTTTTTTTGTATGGTATTGTACAATTCTCCAAGAGCCTTAGGGTCAGGGAACTTTCCAAGTTCAGCTGCTATAATTATTTTGTACACTAATGTGATGCATGCCCAAAATGAAGGCAGTTGGGCAATTACCCCTAAATTAATCTTGCTGTGTCTCAGATTTCCATTCTGTAAATGGGCATAAAAGCACCTATCTGACTCATAGGAGGGATTAGTTTATCAGGACCTGATGCTGCACCACTGTCATTGGCTTCACTGGATGGACAATCCCAACCTGAATATTTCTAATGTTTTCTGGGATCCTCTGACACAACAAGTGCTACATATCTTCAAGTACAGCACTATTATAAATCATTAAAATGAAAGTGCCACAGGGAAACAAATAAGCCACAAGAGAAATGTAACTATTTCCTGAATCCCCGTGGCTTTGAAATTCTCTTTCAATATTAACAAAACTTATTTTGTAAACTTTTCCCCTTGACTTTTTAAGATAGATAGATATATCAAGATCCTCACTGTTTGAGCTGCAGTGAAAATGGATGTACTGTAATTTACAACTAAATTTAAACCAAAAGGAGATGGGTGATACACCTCAAATATAAAAGGAAAAGGAAGACTCTGGGGAAGGAACAACAATCAAAGTAATTTAAATAAATCGGAAACCTCACATCTAATGTTCTCAGGAGAGGAACTATACACTTCAGTGACATTGTTCAATGTTCTTCGAGCTACCGGATGTTGAAAAAGCATTACTTTCCATTTTAAAAGGTTTCTTCCCCAAGACAAATGTAGGAATATTTTGTAATGATTTATAGCTGTACTGAACATTGCCCAGATTTATTTTTGCTATAAAAATGTCTTGTGAAATCTAGTCTTCTAAAACTATCTAGACTGAAAGATTTTGATTCAAAGGAAGCTTTTAAAAGGTTCTGAGTTTAAAGGGCAATAGAAGAAAAGATTTTTGGACAGCATATAATGAACTGTACTAACCATCCGAGAAGGTTGAAGAACGTACAATGTGCAAAGGTCATAAAGGTCAGGGTCAACTGGAGTGATATCTCTTTCTGAGCTTATATATATATATATATATATATATATATATATATATATATATATATATATATTTCTATCTGGTCTTGCCATTGATTTCTTGGTCTTGGTTGATTCTCATGTTGCTTTCTTCTTAATCTCTTGTTTTTAGGACTCTCTTTGCATCTGTATAGTGGAAGAAAAATAACTGATTTTTAGATCAGCCACGAACCCTCCTCTGAGTCAGGCAGAGAGAAGATTTGAATCCACATCTCCTACCGTCTATTGAGTGCCTTAATTACCAGGCTACAGGGTCATTCTCACTTGTTCTCTTTAGCCCAATGAATATTTAAGTAGTTATACCAAGTGTGAGAGCTTCAATAGCAGAGATTCAAACCTTGTCTACACTACATAAATAAACTGACTTTGATTAGGTCGATGTACAGCCACTTCAGTAATTACTGTGGTTTTTCATGTCGACACTACCCTCCTTTGCTGGTGGTGTGTGTCCTCACCAGGAGCACTTGCACTGACTTAAGGGGACAGTGTTGGGGGGATGAGAGCCTGGGCACTCTGATCCATGCAGAACTCACAGCTGGGAACCCGGCTGCCTGGCATTGAAAACTAGAGCTCCCCGCTGGGAGCTTGGCGGGAGCTGGCAGGCAATGTAAGTAATGCAGTGCCTATGCAGACACTGAGTTCCCCGAAGGACATCAAACTAAGCTCTACACCTCTTGTAGAGGTGGAGTTATTAGGTTGGTGTAGTGGGGGACTTACATTGGCGGGAGCAATGCTGTAGCGCAGACACTTACAGAATTAGGTTGACATAAGCTGCCTAACTGTAGTGTAGACCTGGACTTAGAGTGCCCCACTCTATAACCCCCTACAGCCCGATGGTTACAACACTCGCATAGAAGGGGAGAGACACGTGTTTGAGGCCCTGTTCCAGAATGGGCAATCAAATCTGAGTTTTCCACATCCCAGACAGATGCCTCAGTTGATGGTTTAGAAGAATATAAAGGGGAGAACACCCACTCACTCTTTCAGCTGACCATTAAAAACTTTTGCCCAGCTGAAACTATCAGGTCAAATGCACGAATAGTTTTCAGCCAACTGAAACTGCTTCTTTTGGTAAATAAACTATGTCTGGAAAGTTTCACCCAGCTCTATGTCCATCATTATGACGCATACAGGATACTGTACATTTTTCCTTCTAACCTTCCGTAACTCCCTTCCATTGCTCTGATTCCTATTTCCATCTATTTTCTTTGTGTAAATCAGGTTGATAGTGATATTTCTGGAAGCAATCAGACTGCACTGGAGAATTCTGGCATTACAACAACTGTCACAAGCCCCCAGAACACACCACACATCTAGATGCAAATTGCTGGCAGCAGTGCATAGGCACTCACAACACCTTTGGGGGTGATCCCGGCAATTACAGGCCTGTAAGCCTGACTTCAGTACCGGGCAAATTGGTTGAAACTATAATAAAGAACAATATTGTCAGACATATAGATGAACATAATTTGTTGAGGAAGAGTCAATATGGTTTTAGTAAAGGGAAATCACGCCTCACCAATCTACTAGAATTCTTTGAGGGGGTCAACAAGCATGTGGACCAAGGGGATCCAGTGGATATAGTGTACTTAGATTTTCAGAAAGCCTTTGACAAGGTCCCTCACCAAAGACTCTTACACAAAGTAAGCTGTCACGGGATAAGAGGGAAGGTGCTGTCATGGATTGGTAGCCGGTTAAAATATAGGAAACAAAGGGTAAGGATAAATGGTCAGCTTTCAGAATGGAGAGAGGTAAATAGTGGTGTCACCCAGGGGTCTGTTCTGGAACCAGTCCTATTTAACATATTCATAAATGATCTAGAAAAAGGGGTATATAGTAAGGTGGCAAAATTTGCAGATGATACAAAATTACTAAAGATAGTTAAGACTCAGGCAGACTGCGAAGAGCTACAAAACTGGATGACTAGCCAACAAAATGGTATATGAAATTTAACGTTGATAAATGCAAAGTAATGCACATTGGAAAGCATAATCCCAACTATACATATAAAGTGATGGGGTCTAAATTAGCTGTTACCACTCAAGAAAGAGATCTTGGAGTCATTGTGAATAGTTCTCTGAAAACATCCACTCAATGGCAGCAGCAGTCAAAAAAGCAAACAGGATGCTGGGAATAATTAAAAAGGGATAGATAATAGGACAGAAAATATCATGTTGCCTCTATATAAACCCATGGTACTCCCACATCTTGAATACTCTGTGCAGATGTGGTCACCCCATCTCAAAAAAGATATATTGGAAATGGAAAAGGTTCAGCAAAGGGCAACAAAATGATTAGGGGTATGGAACGGCTTCTGTATGAGGAGAGATTAATAAAACTGGGACTTTTCAGACTGGAAAAGAGACAGCTAAGGGGAGACATGATTAAGGTCTATAAAATCATGACTGCTGTAGAGAAAGTAGATAAGGAAGTGTTGTTTACTACTTCTCATAACACACAAACTAGGGGTCACCAAATGAAATTAATAGGCAGCAGGTTTAAAACAAATTAAAGGAAGTTTTTCTTAACACAATGCACAGTCAACCTGTGGAACTCCTTGCCAGAGGATGTTGTGAAGTCCAAGACCATAACAGCGTTCAAAAAAGAACTAGATAAATTCATGGCAGATAGGTCCATCAATGGCTATTAGCCAGGATGGGCAGGAATGGTGTCCCCAGCCTCTGTTTGCCAGAAGCTGGGAATGAGTGACAGAGGATAGATCACTTGATGATTACCTGTTCTGTTCATTCCCTCTGGGGCACCTGGCAGTGGCGACTGTCGGAAGACAGGACACTGGGCTAGATGGACCTTTGGTCTGACCCAGTAGGGCCATTCTTATGTTCTTATGTTACATTTTCTCAGCAGAAGACTAGGCACCGTGTCATCTGCCAACACATCACTAGATTATTGCCAAGCCAGCGTAGGCAGCAAGTGATGGCAAAGTTTCTTCACTGTTGATCTTTCCAGAGCAATCTCAGAATGCTACGATGCACCACCCAGTGACAGTTTGGAAAGTGTAGGGCACTGGCTACATTACCTGTCAAGCTGGCTCCATGAAAACTGAGAATATCCCTGGCTGTTGTAGGTTTTGCCTGTCGTCTCTCAACTTCCTTGTTCCAAGAGCAACTGAGGTGTCATACATGCTCTCAGCTCAGCCAGCCTCAAACCAACCTGTATGCACACACTCCAGCCTCCACATCAACAACGAAGGACAAAAAAAGCAAACTGCAGTGTTTATGTTTTTCTTCAGTAATTCCTCTGATAAACATATAGGATAAAATTCATTGATATGTGATCAGACACATACACACACACACACACGCACCCCTTGTCCATTCAGATCTCAAAAAGAAGAAAAAAAAGACTAGGCATTGGAATTTTCAAGAGCATCTACATCAGGCCTGCACAACATGCGGCCCGGGAGCCACATGTGGCCCATGTGGGCTCACTGTGCGGCCCGCGGGGGGGTGAGTAGGTGGGCTCACTGTGCGGCCCAAAATCTGGGACTGTGTCCGTTGGTCCTTTTTGTTGCTTGTCTCTGGGATGGGAGTTGTCCCAATGCTGCAAAGAGGGTGTTCCCAAAGGAAGGTGCTTGCTTCTAACCCCTGAGGCCGTCAGTATGTCTGCTCTTCTCTAGTCAGCCCACTTGACAAGTTTGATTGTCCTTGGTCTGGTTCCCATCCCCTCTCCAAGGGTTGCAGCTGTCTGGAGATGCCTGTCTTCCACGCCTTCCTCATTCACACCTCATTCATTCAACATAGCAATTGAATACAAAGTGTGGGGGGAAAATCTTATTCTACTTCTAGCAAAAAGACATTTTTCTTTTACCTTAATTATACTACCTTAGGGGCCTGCTATAACATATTACCAAGGTTCAATACAAAGTCATATAAAAGTTATACAAAAATGCATAATGCAGAGATTTATCTACAACTGCATTGATTGACTGTTGTGTGCAGTAATATACTGACCCCTGGGGGGGTGAAGAGGGAGGTGATGGGGGGCCGAGTGGGGAGGGGGCGGGTCCTATTTTACTGCTGTGATCTGCTCACCCTATGCACGCTGTTTCTTTCCCCCTCTACAGGCTTCCACACCCCAGCGCTGGGAAAGGAGGGGTTGTTTCCATGGGGCGGGCAGCGCTGGTGGGGGGCGTGTTTCCGTGGGGCCGGGGAGTTTCGGCCCTCAGCTGTTTTCTTTGGAGTAATATGGCCCTAGCTGCTTTACAAGTTGTGTAGGCCTGACCTACATGACTTAGGACAGCAGTTCTCAGACTGTGGGTGGGGACCCCAAAGTGGGTCACAACCACATTTTAATGGGCTCGCTAGGGCTGTCATTAAACTTGCTGGGGCCCTGGGTTGAAGCCAAAGTTCAAGCCCCACTGTCCAGGGCTGAAGCCCTCAAGCTTTGGCATCCCTTAGGGCGAGGAGGGGGGCGGTCAGGCTTCGGTCCTTCTTCCTGGGGTCTTCTAGTAATTTTTGTTGTCAGAAGCGGGTCATGGTGCAATGAAGTTTGATAAACTCTGACTTAGGATCATGAGTCCAATTGGCTTTCAATGGTACTTGTTCTCCTAAATCACTTAGGTACTCGTGAAAATCTCACTGAGGATCATTAGTTAACAGACACACATCAAGGCTGCCCCTACCCCATTATATTCCCAAGTGAAGCAATTTGCCTCTGCAAGGTGCTCCAGCATCCACTCATCACTCCCTGTCCCATCCTCATTCCCCATAAGGAGCAATAAATCTCTCAGGTCCCCACAATAGTAGTTGGGAGTGGTGTGGATGGAATTCAGTGGACTGCATGGAAGGAACTGGAGGGATGGCCTCCCTCCAAATGCAAGCTTGAACCCCTCCCACCTCTGATTCCTAGCAAGAGACAAAAAGGCAAAAGAGATTAGCCAAAAAGAAACAAAAATACAAAGCATAAAACAAGTAAAAGCAACAGTAACCACTTAATTAAAACTGAAAGAAAAAAATGAATTTAAAATAATCAAGTTCTGTAGCCCATTAAGCTCCAACAACTAAAGCTTTTGGTGCTTGTCCTAGTATACTTCAAGAACCAGGCATACAGGCAGGTGGCAGCAGATGCTGGGTGCTGCCAAATCTCCACAACAATATCTGCACGTGCGAGGATTTAAGAAGGCTTTCTCTCTGCCTTTCTAAAGATGCAAGGGAGACCATTCAAAACAGGAAATGGACCAAACCAAGTGAACTCTGGTCTATTGAAAACTGAAGTAAAATTGTGATTACTTAAAATTCTCAGAGGTTTTCTTGTTCCGCTTGGAGGCATGGGGTTATACATGGAAGTGTGGGAACATAGTCACTGTGCAGACAGACAGCCTAAAGCAAGATGGGGTGAGTTGTGCCTCTCTGTTTTTAGGGAGCAGCCTACTTTGTTTCTCTCTGGTTTTGAGTTTTTCTGTGTTATTCTGAATTCTAAGAAATAAAGAATATTTATGTTTTTATCTAACTTCTGTGTGTGTAATCTGTGAACAGAATATATCAAGTTCAAATAGGCATCATATGTCATAGACAATATATACTTGCTCCTTGAAGATATTGCAGGAATTGTGGGGTAGCCTCAAGAATCCATAAACATTGTAACCCTAGTAGGCAGAGTTGTGTGGATACTGTAAACCGAAAACAGGATTTTCTAGTGTGAATATTTTGCACCATCATACTGGTGCAAACTGCAATGATACAATTTTCTGAGGTGATTCTTTGTTATCCAACTGCAAGATTCAGGGGTGATGGAGAAACGGGGTTTTCTGATCCAAAGTGAGGATTCAGAGATACATACGACAATATATTAAACATTTTTTTTATTTAAGATAAACAGATGATGTGAAAGTGGTGAAGGAGATACAGATATAGATAGCACAATGAACAATAGGGCTGAATTATTTAGGATAAATCTTAGAATACTGTCTTTCATCCTACCATGCAGACATCAAGGACTCTTCAGTATACTATTTCCTATTGTCCATTTCCTGGGTTATATAGTGTAAATCCTATAATATTTCCCCTATGCTTCAAATATAGCCAAAAATAGTAACCTCAAATGATCTTTTGAACTCCAGCTCAATGATTTTCTGTTCTTCCTGGATCCCCAGTAAGATCAGTCAGAGATGCTGATAAATTAGAAAAAAATAATAATTTAGACTTCTAAGATCAATTTAACATAGTCACACAATGGTAATAAAGGAAGCCAATTTTTAAGGAGAAAACTAAATCAGATTATTATGTTGTCAATAAAAAGATGACATAATATGAAAGGATGGTGTGATTGCAGAGGGAATACTGCAGTCAGTTTTGGTGACTTTACTTCAAGACAGAACAGCAGAAATGGAAGAGGTCAAGAGAAAGACAATTAAAATTAAATAGACAATTAAAAAGTTAGAAATTTCTCACTCCCAGAACGATGCTTAGGCTACTAGATCATGCTGCTTTTCACAATACAGAACTTTCCTACTTGTGGCCAGAGGCTACACAATCTAATCAGGAGAGGAGTAACTGAACTACGAGCAACTAGCTAGCAACCACCTAGACGCTTGTGGTAATTCTCATACCATCACAAGAAAACTGGCTGGCCCCAACTGTGTCACAGCTGTGAATTGTTCTGGGGTCAGTCCTTCCAGGCATGCAGGGAACCAGAGCCTAGAGTTTCATGGACCACAAAGGCCAGCACTGGGTGTCTCTAGAGGATGTGTGAATAACTATGTTTTTCAGGGATAATCATGGTTACTACCTTCCATTACCAGTGAAATCAGCCTTTTTTTTTTTAACTAGAGAAAGAGAGAACTAAAAACTCACTTCTGAGATTAAAACATACAAAGAGCCATTTATTCTAACCAAACAAGTGTTGTTACATTTGAGATATTCATAAATCATTATTGATTACACTTCCCCTTTGACTAATTAGCTTTATATACTTCTTGTTAAAATGCAATTAATACAAGAAACAGGTGCCTAAGGGAATTCAGGAATGAACTTTATTTGATCAGGTAGCCTGTCCAATAAGGATATCTCTCCACACAGCAGTATAATTTACTTTCCTCTCATATGACAAGGCAGCCACAATATTGTCCATTGTTGCACTGGAACATATCAGTTGAAAAATATAATCTGCTCAGGCAGGAAAGGCTGAATGGACTAATTCAATTAGTATTAAACACACACATTTAACTCTACATTGAGTAGAATCAATATAATTAAATTAGTTTACAGGGGGAAAAAGACATGTCTCACAGCCACCATTTGAATTTTGACATCACCCCGTCCTTATCTACACAAACAAGTGCAAAAACCACACACAGGATGCCATACAAAGTTACTTATGAAAACCACACTGACTGTATATTAACCATGAAAACATATGAGACCTGAAGAAGAGCTCTGTGTAGCCAGAGGCGGATTAAGATTTCATGGGGCCCTGGGTCAGAGCAAGTGGGGGACCCCTCCCCACCCCTTCTGCCCACAGGCCAGCCCCTGTTCCGCCCCTTCCGCCTGCGGCCCTACCCCATTCTGCCCCTTCCCCTGCAGCCCTGCCCCTGTTCCACCCATGGTCAGCCCCATTCTGCTACCCCCACTACAGCACCACCACCTTGCTCCTTTCTGACACCCCCTCCCCCCACCCTGCAGCCACAAGACCAGAGAAGCTCTGCCCCACCACGGCCCCGGGCCGCAGCGCGGAGCGAGAGCTCCCAAGTCTTGAGGCTGCAGCAGGGAGCTAGAGCCCCTCCAGTTTCGGAGACATAGGCGTAGTTTGACTGCTCTGTTTGGGGTGGGGAAGCACGCCCTTGCACATGCACGCACGCACACGTGCACACTGAAGCCAGTCGCCTTGGTTCACTGGCTCTCTCCCTCACCTATAGTGGTCCCTGGGGTGCCGGTGCTAATGGGAGACAGGACGGTGTAATAGGGGAGCTGCAGTGATGTCGCTGCACAAGTGCTGCTGCGGCTGCCTCCCTGGTGGTACTGCTGCCACTCAGAGAATGTCACATGCTGGGTTCCTGCTTTCCACCCACCCCCGCACATTCTCATATCCCCTTCTTTGCCCCATCCTCTCCCCCTTCCTCACAGTTGTATAGGAAACAATCAGGCACTAGGACCCGGGAGGTGGCGTCCAGCTGCTGAGGCAGTACCTGGAGTCCCTCCATCCTGCTCCGTCTGCTCCCCATGAGCCAAAACATGCTGGTGGGGCGGGGGGGCAGCATTGGAATGACAAAGCTCCCTTCCCCCCTCCTAGGGCATGCAGAGCCCGGGAGTGGGGTCAGCGCATGGGGGTGCCATTACCCCATTCAGTGCTCCTGCCGGGGCATGAGGTCGAGGTACGGGGGTGCCCATTTTTCTGGAGACCCCCAATTGGCCGGGGCCCCTGGGCATGGACCCTGTTGGCCCAGTGGCTATTCTGCCACTGTGTGTAGCTCAAAAGTTTGTCTCTTTAACCAACAGGAATTGATCCAATAAAAGATAATACCTCCCCTATCTTGTCTCATTAAAACATATTAACATAACTAAAACATGATGGGAGGTCATGGGTGTCCATTGTTTTGTCAGACTGTAGGGTGAAGATATGTGGGCTATGGGCAGTGGAAGAAAAATATGACATTGAGAAGGGGAACCGATGAATGGATTATAGATTCTACTGCCTTGTACCAATGTTGCCATTTGCATCTATGCCAAGTGAGTGTAATGTGTAAAATGCATTCTGATTTGGTAATGTTTGACACTCACTTGGCACAGCTGCAAAAAATCTATGCAAGGTGCAAACAATGAAGAATCAGGTCTGAGCACTGAGTGACTCCACTTATTTCATTGCTGTATAGGGTTTGCACTGGTGAGATATCCAGTATAGCAACCTTATCTCTAAGTTAACAATTTTGGTGTGCAAAAAAAAAGGCTTGAAGATGCAGTTTGTCTTTTCCTGCCTGGAGTTACCACGCAGGCCCCACGACTGCTCAGGTAATGGGCTAGGAGAATGGCTGAGAAGAACCTAAAGAAGAGGAGACTGGGGCTGTTTTCCTCCTGCTCTATATCCTTGCCAGAGGATGCAGAAGGAGAGGTTTGAGTGTTGTGCACTCCACATTCCTCATCCATCTAGACCAGGAAGGATTTGCTTCGGCCCCTTTCTCCAACCCAGGATAGTCCATAGGAGCTAGCAGGAGTTTCCTACCAAAAGGGAGTCCGACAGTTGAGCTGCAGCGCTCTGGAAGGATAGCAGGAAGATGAAGAGAGAGATCCAACCACCAGAGGCGGTTACATGAAAGGGCCTTGGCCTGGTGAAGAGAAACCAGAACCAGGTCCAGCTGTCATAGATGGAACAAGAAGCACTCAGTAAGGCAGTTTCCGGCTCACACCCACCACACCAGAGGTTACATCATCCCCTCATCCTTTCCCTCATTAGGCAATTCAGTCTCAATCCCTTAGCCCCAGGAAAGTCAGGAATATGCACAGAGGGGAGAAGAAGGGGATCTTCTCCTAATGAAGAAGTTCCCTTTGGGCTAAAGAGCTCTTGAATTTGTCACAAAAAGGTCCTTCACCTCAGGGACCTCCATCTTGTGATCCTCAGGCAGTAGCTGCAATGTCCCCTTACAGGCCTTTTATCCACTCTCAAAAGGAGAAGGGAAAAAAAGATGCCTGTTAGGAGAAGCAGTTCACATCTGACTCGGTTTCCCAATCTCCACCACCCCTCCAGCTGCTGCAGGAAGGCTTTACCAGACCTCCCGCTCAGAGCAACACAAAAACAAAATACCTCCCCCACAAAAGGGTTCATAGAATTACTAGGCTGTTATTTAGCTTATGGAGTAGGAGAGGGCTTTGCATTTTGATGCAGAGGTTTCTGGCTGCGGTAGCTTCCAGAGTAACTGTGTAGGCCTCTCTGGCAGAACATCTAACAGGCAATCAGAGGAATAGAGATGCTGGAAGAACAGGGCACAAAAATACCTGGGTTAACTGGACCCCGTTTACACTGCAGTCAGTCATACCACAGCTGCCAGGCTAACCAAACCCTGCTCATGCTGAGGGTTGGCCATGCCACAGCTGCTGGGCTAACAGGATATGACTCATTGCAGGTCAGTCATGGTACATACAGTCAGCCCCGGAGGACTCAGAGGGAGAGCAGCCCAGACACGGAGAAATAAGCAGGCCTGACTAATTTACTCTCCCCCTTTTAACAAAGTGTGAGTTAGCCCTTATGAAACCGCCTTGCTCACCCTAGGATTCAGTGAGATAACATGGCTATACCATGCAACGCTTCTGTAGCACTGTCTGGCTCACTAAGGGATCCAGTCAGACACAGGGTTGTGTCGTCTTCAGATTCTCCCTTGTCGCTTTCATCAGCACCTCAGTACAGGTAAGAAGCAGGAATAGTGAATATTGGGAAGAATTGGGTTCTACATGTTTAAGATAGTCCCTACATATTTAATATGGAATACTCCTCCTAGTGTATTTTAATAGAATAATAATCGGTCTGTTTTCCATAGCAGTATTTATTTATTTTTAAATTGCTTATCTTAATTATATCTACTTTTAATTCTTCTCACTACATGCTTATATGTTAAACAAATTGCTACATAATTGTCAAAGGCGTGATATTTTCTGAACAGCCAAGACTTCAGCCATCCATCTACACTCCCCATTTCCAGGATAATATATAAAGTGTGACATTCTCTTACAAACATACTCTCTCACTATTCACTTGCAGGTTCACAATATTCATGCTCAAATAAACAGCTTTTCAGAGCCTGCACACTGTTTGAGGAAATGAAGTAGTCTCCCACTCTGAAGCCCATTTTACCTCCTTTAACCACTATATTTGGAACACACTCACTGAAAGTCTGAACTGGGTAAACAGAAAGTCCTGACTTCAGTCTTGTAGACTCATATATTTTAAGGTCAGAAGGGACTTTCTGTGTGATCATCTAGTGATCATAGTGGTCATCAAGTCTGACCTCCTGCATATTGCAGGTGCCAGAACTTCACCCAAACCACTCCTGAAATAGACCCCTAGCCTCTGGCTGAGTTACTGAAGTCCTCAAATCATGGTTTAAAGATGTCAAGTTACAGAGAATTCACCATTTACACTAGTCTAAATCTGCAAGTGGCCCATGCACCATGCTGCAGAGGAAGGTAAAAAAAACCCAGGGTCTCTGCCAATCTGACCCAGGGGAAAATTCCTTCCCAACCACAAACATGGTGATCAGTTAGATCCTGAGCATGTGGACAAGACCCACCAGGCAGACACCTGGGAAAGATTCTCTGTAGTAACTGAGAGCCTTCCCCATCTAGTGTCCCATCTCCAGCAGTTGAGAATTTTTTCTAATGGCAGTCACCAGTGGGCCACATGCCACCATGGGCAGTCCTATCCCCACCATAAACTTATCATCAAGTCCAGTCTTGAAGCCAGTTAGGTTTTCTCTATGTTGGAAGATGTCAGAAGAGATTGCTCTCCCACTGGGACCTAGGTTTTTATAGTTCATCTTTTCCCAGGTCCTCCTTCCATTTTATGACACCAACCCTCCAGGTAAGGCTGTCCCTTTGTCATGTAGTTCATCCCTCTCTAATCAAACACCAGACTCTTTGTAATCTGAGAACTCAGAAAATATATCTTTAGGTTCTGTTCCTTTGTTATTAAATAAGGGGATCTTTCCTCTTACTCCCAGATGTTTCTTTCAAAAATGTCCTTCTTTGTGAAAAGAACAATGTTCCAGTGATCCCTCTAGTCAAAAATGGAGATAACAGAATAAAAGTTAACACAAGAGGAAAAGGAAAAAGAGTTTAACTTGCAATGCCTCTTCCCTCGCCAAAAAAAAAAAAAGTAACAGGGCGGAGTAGCAGATGGTGGTGAAATGGATCAGACCATTGCAAAATTATTTTAAAATTGAAATTTAATAGAGTGGGTAGGTATGTGACTCCATTAGGAATAAAATAAGGTATAATCCCTCCAGAATGCCCTAGGTTTCAATGTTCATCTTGTAGAAAGTGTGTGTTTGTAGTGACATGCTCTTACTAGTTACTGCACATCTCCACTACTGCGATAACTCAGTTTGTTCCTTTGATTGTACAGATTGTTACTGCAAGGTATCTTGCTCTTTTTTGTTTCTCATGGAAATTCCAGTGGTAACTCTTATATTATTTTCACTCCAGGGTAGCAGAAAGTCTTTTTTCCACTTTAGGCAGGCTTGCCAGCACCTGTAAATAAGTGGCGCTCCATTGAATCCATTGGTGCCATGGTGATTTACATCAGCAGAGGACTTGGCCCCAATTTTTTCCAATAAATGAAATCCACAGGCAAAAGTCAACTCAGGCTCAATGACGTTTAATCTAAAAAAGTGAATTAAATCCTTTGTTTTATTTGACCTACTAACGCAGTTATCCCCAAACTTTTTACCTCATCCCCCCCTTACCCTTGTCTGCAATCCCCTCCCCCACAGGAGCCTCAGTTGGGAGCCAGGGCCGGGCCGGGGCGAGGGGATGAGGCTAGGGCCGCAGCTTGGGATGGGTCTGTGGCCTAGAGCAGAGCAACAGACGGGAGCGGAGCTGTGACCAGGAGTAAGGGCCAGAGCAAAGCTGGGGGCAGAGTGGGGCAGGATGGTGCTCCCTCCCTACCCCCCATGAGGGCTGTCCCAGACTCCCACCAGGCCCCCTCGAACATTCCTCCATGCCCCCTAAGTGGGGTGCACTCCACAGTTTGGGGACCACTGTACTAATGTCAATGTGGCCCATTGAAACTGAATTCCAATCCTGTGTCATGGCAACCTTAAGAAAACACTCCAGCCAGCAGAATTCAGTTTTCATTTTTTATTCCTAGCCAGAGGTTGAAAAGGCTAAACAGGTTCAGATCCATCAAAACTTTGAGGCTCCTGAAACTTTGCCACCTCTCGCAGATAGATAGCTTACTGCAGCCCATCCTTGGCAGCTGAGCAGCTTTCTTTCGTTCCTGAGTTTTTGATTTTCTTCCCAATTAAGGCTGTCAGACAGCCCATGATCCAGCCATCAGGGATGCCAGCAGGTAATAATCTGTTCTGCATCACACTGCTGTTCTGCCTCTGATTCACTGGTTTAGCTGGGCTCCCTCAGACCATCGGGATCAGATTCCAAGACTCTTGACTTAAACAGATCTCAATTTGTGATTTACCCAAGTGCCCTGTGAAAAGCCATAATTTTAAATTCGCCAGTAAAAATCCCAGTGTTATGCTGAAATTGTCTATACCCTTCTCCCCTGCTCTTTCACGCCCCTCTGCCCCACAATAAATCACTAATAGTCACCGAGAATTTTCTCCTCTGACAATGCAATACCATTATTTTATTTGTTTTTAAAAGAGGCACAGAATTATAAATAAATAAATGCATTATATTTTACAAAAATATTTATTATTATTACATCTTTATTATTATTTCCACTATAGTAACACCTACAAGGACCAAATGAGATCAGGGTCCCCTTTGTGCTAAGTGCTGTACAAACATATAGTGAGGGACAGTTCCAGCCCCCCAAAAATGTAGTGAAAAGAGACAAAGGGATCACTATCCCCTATTTAACAGATGAGGCACAGAGCTAAACCACAGAGATATTAAGTGATTTGGCTAAAGTCATACAAGAAGTCTAGGGAAGATCTTAGAATTGAATGCAGATCTCTTAAAGTGTAACCCAGTGCCTTTGCCACAAGACCATCCTTCCTCTCTCAATTAAAAATAAAATGGGTTTTGTAAATGGAGATGGCCCACTGCCACTGACCCAGGTTATGGAGGGGCATCGGATGTGTTTCCTATTGCCAGCTCTAAGGGAATCTCAGGTTCTTCTAAGCTCTCTAAACTCCAGGATGCTCAAAAGCCCCTGAGTTTTATTTAAAAGAATGCAAGATATTCCCACTGCCAAGGCCAGCATTTTATGGCTCACAGAGTAACTGGCACAAATACAATTCATGTTCACTGCTGTAAACAAGATGTAATGGAGCGCATAGCAGCAGCCACACTGTCACATATTATCACTGCTCTACTTGCATCTAATTAATTCCTTGAGAAAGACACCATTATAATGTAACAATACACAACAATCTCCCAACCAGTGTCTGTGTCTTGGAAACAACATATCGCAGTCAGGATAATGGTTTGGGCTAACTACACTCTCTTGTTCTGCGTCGGAGCCAACAGCACTTCAACGAGCCTGCCCACAATAAGGAGCGGATGCAGAGCCTTAGTGGAAATTGAACCGATCATTTTAAGATATTTTAGTACTAATTAAGGAAGGAAGGAAGAATGCACATTAGGGTGCGTAATGGTTGTGGGATAACTGTACTTCTGAGGTGCTGACGGTCTCACAGTGCTGCCAAGTGGAATAGCCACATCTCATTTCTTCCTGGAGTAGCAGCAAATTCCAATTTCCCCCCCGGTAACTATGCACCACCAAATAGTTTTAAAGTTCAGTCATATCCGTTACAAGAATATCAAAAGAAAATGGTATTTTCCTTTTTGATTGGTTGTTTCTTTTCCAGCAGACTCTATGAAGTGCAGGACAACACAGAAAATATTTGTCAGCTAAGAGGTACATTTTTTTCAGCCACACCAGTGTTTTAGCCATACTTGAGGAACACTAAAATGAAAAATAATCATGGGTATGCTAAGGAGTCAAAGCTTCTCTTACACTTTTTTGGTAAAACATGTTTTTTAGTATTCATGCAGTTAAGCTGCATTCAATAAACCATTGTGATATTGTTCGATGAAAAACTAGGAGTAAATCTCCTATGAGGTTGGTATCTATGGAGTGTCTCTTTGCAGGCATGGCTCAGAGTGGAGTCAAGCTTCAGATAAGTGATTATTAAAATATTATTACTTATGTACACACATAGTAATTAAAACTATGATATGGGAGTCACCAGAGGTCCACAAAAAGCACAATGGCCATAACATCTTAGATTATAGAAACATATTGAGTGTGGAAATTATATGACAATGATATTCTGACCTTTCGCCAATGATAGATGTCACACTTTCAGAGGGACTGCACCTGGATTCATCCCCCATGTTCCACTCCAGGAGTGCCCAGTCAGGTCTCAGGTGTCCAGCTATCACCTGTCTCTGTGCAGGACCTGTGTCCTACTCCCTTGTGACTGGTTGTTTTAAGGCTGTCCAGCCCTCCGAGTACACTGTGATAGCCCTGGTAAAGCAGTCTGCCTAACACCAATGCCTGTGCTTTGCTCTCTCACTGATGGCTATAATTTACCTTTTTCTAAGCATAGCCCCATATCTCTACAAGTTAATAGAGTAAAAAGGACATATGAGGAATGAAGCAAATGAACAAAACACTGTTCAAGTGTAATTTTGGATAAGTTTCAGAATTAGGTACTGTATATTGTATTTTCCGCAGAGAGCTAAACGCTGCTCTTATGCAAAGAGAAAACAAGTGTAGCATAAAGCATAGGAATTTGCAAAAGCCCCAGCGGTCTTTCAGACATGTGGACATTCCTAATGATGTCCTTGATCTTGTCCAAATGGTACTGCACAGGCTGAGAAATATACTTTTTTTTCCTGAGGATAAAGCTACATGTTTATAGTGAGTACAATATGATTGGATTAATTAGCACAAACGTTCTTATTAACTCCTCAATCCTGGGATCCATCATTTAGTCATTTTATCTTTTGATTTGGGATAAGCCTGTTTCATTGTCCATTCTAAACAATTTATAAGAGTGCTGTCTAAAGCCAATAAGGTAGAGGAAAAAAGAGACTAGTTGTTGGAAGGTTATTTAAATATTAATGACCATATAGACTTCCAAGACATATGGAGGATACCAATTAGCAGAAACAAAGACAGGCAAAACAACTTCTGATAAAACAAGAAACTACTCAAACTGAATGAAACTGGAATGTTAAAGTTTCGAATATTTTTGGTTTGCTTTGGATTTTACATTTTTTACTTTCCCTCTGCACATTTTGGCCTCAACTGGAATCAGAGGCAGAGGTATGGAGTATCTTGGGAGAGACTGTCCTTGATGTACTTGCCAAACTAAGTAGTAGTGGAAATTTCAAAAGAAAGCAGTTTTGATGAGTGCAGACCACATGGGGTTGGATAAATACAAGCTTCAGATTAACATATGAGCTTTTGGATACTTACTTGACCTGAAACAAATCTCTGAGCCTTTTGAATTTTACACATCACTAATTATAAACATGAGAAAAACATGTCCCTAGCCTAAATGAGATAAAGTATGTCCCTGCTCCACTCAGCTCTGTCTTGAGTGGCTATGAACATTATCTTGTGACTGGGCAATTGAGAAAAGCTAAATTTATCCACACAACCACTATGTTAAAACAATGTTATGGGCCTGGAGGTACATAATTAACATAGTAGTTAATTTTATCTTAAATAATTATTTACTTAAAACTAGAATTTGTGCTAAAACTTCATTTTCCTGCTGCTACTTTCATAAAATACCCTCCAAGTTAGTTGCAGGAGTGATAATATTTTAATTTTAAAAATAAAATGTTTATCACATTTATTTTATTTTTTTCATTGGTGGAAGGTCAGTACAACCAGTGTATTTCAACAACTTCACTTCCCAAATTGCAGACTATTCTGCTTCCCACAATCTCTCTGACAATGATGCACAATCCTACACCAACAAAATAAAGTCACAAGGATAAAAAATGGAAACAACTTGATCTGTGCCATATGAAAACCACCAACTTCTCCCCTCCCAGTGTCGTCTTTACCTGTGACATCTTAACTCAGCAGTGTTCCTTAACCTTTTCCATAACAGGCCCCCCACGAGAACACCCTTTCCTTCTTTCTAGGGAGGAACCACTATTCATTTAGCACTATGGGAAGGACAAGGTAGATGTGGCCCCCAACACTTGTTTGTGATTCCATTGGGAATAATGACCCCAGGCTGAGAACTCTTGCCTTTCCTAACTTAGATCTGGATCCTACTTCTCTTGTTCACACTAGTTGTGCCATTGAAGCCAATCAGAGTATAAGTAAAGTTTGTTTAGGTGGATGTTGCAGAGCTGGGCCCCCAGATTTAAAAACTTCAGGGCAGAGACTGTATCTTCACTCTCAGTAGTGGGCCATACAAAGCTATCATAAGACAGCCAAGTGTTAAACAATTATATGGTAATGAACAAAACAAGATTCTAACTTTAAAATGAAACAACACATAATCATCACGACAGAAATACATTTGAAATGAAATTAGTGCTTGTGAGAGGTGTAGGATTGACATTCCTCTGGACAGAAACAGCTCTTTTATGGCTAAACAGAGACTAGCTCAGGCAGCCACAATGCAAGCTCCACCTTGAATGGACAATGGGTTTCAAACCAGACTTGGAGGGACTATTCCTAAAGTTTTCCACTGCTTGCATCCGAAAAAGTGGGTATTCACCCACGAAAGCTTATGCCCCAATACCTCTGTTAGTCTATAAGGTGCCACAGGACCCTTTCTCGCTTCTACAGATCTAGACTAACACGGCTACCCCTCTGATACTTTATTCCTAAAGTGTGATGAAATAGTGCTATGTCCATGAACATTCAGGACAAGACTTTCAGAGATGCATGCAATTGCACATACATGATTCATATAGGCAGCTCCCACAACGGCACACCTAGTTGCAGTAACTGAGGAAATAAATGGCCAGCTAGATGAGTTTGAATTGTCAGTGTTTTTTAATCCCTCTTGTAACAGGGTGTGCTACTCACTACTTGGCAGCACCTCCTCATAGAGGATCTGGGGTATTAGCTGTCCCACTATTGGCGCCTTGTCCAGCGGTCACTCAGCCTGTTGCCTCAGTCACTCACTCTGCGGCCCCTCTCTCACTAGTCAGGGGCTGTAGCACCAGTCCTTTGTGGCTTAGCTCTCTGGCCAAGTCATCATCAACCTCCCCATCAGGGTCTCATCAGAGCCTCTTTCCATAACATCTCAGGCAGTCTCCATATCCACTATGCAGACTGTGCCACTCCTGTAGTGACTGATAGGGGAACATAGACCCACCCTCTACTCTGGGTTCCAGTCCAGGGACCCCTCAAGCCAGCAGTTCAGGTCTATACTTCCTCAGACTTTGCGGCTCCTTCCCTGGACTGCTTCCTACACTGCCTTTTCTAAGCTCCTACTCTCACCTTTGTATCAGGGAGCACAACTGGAAGCTTACATCATGGCCATCCTTCTAGCCTCAACTCCTAGGCTTTATAGAAGCCCAGCCTGTTACTCCCCAGGTGAGCTTCATTCTCAGTCTCTCCACCTTAGCTCCCCAGCAGGTGCAGCCTAATTGGCATCTCTTGCCACCTTAACCTTTCAGTGGGATGTGGGGTGAACAACCTATCACACGTTCTTTAAGGTTTTTAATCAATTGTATTGAAATTCTTTCCTGTGAATCTCCAATTTGGGGGGTTGTGTGTATGTGTGAGGGGAGGATGGTGAATGTAGATAAGAATTATTAGTCTTTAAGTGTGAGACAGGACTGGGAAAAGGGCGCCCCTTCCTTTCTCTCCTCCTACGTCAGTCAAGCAACCTCTCCTTCTTCTCCTCCACTGTCATCCTTCACTTAGTTGGAATAAAACCCAGGGCATTTCATAATAAAGAGTGTGGTGAAAGTAAACATATTTACATCTCTGCATCTCATTTACTGTCTTCTGCCAGTCATAGCTGGACATAGACTTATAGACTTTAAGGTCAGAAGGGACCATTATGCTCATCTAGTCTGACCTCCTGCACAACGCAGGCCACAGAATCTAACCCACCCACTCCTGGAATAATCCTCTTACCTATGTCTCAGATATTGAAGTCCTCAAATCATGGTTTAAAGACTTCAAGATGCAGAGAATCCTCCAGCAAGTGACCCATGCCCCAGGCTGCAGAGGAAGGCGAAAAACCTCCAGGGCCTCTGCCAATCTACTCTGGAGGAAAATTCCTTCTCGACCCCAGATATGGCGATCAGCTGAACCCTGAGCATGTGGGCAAGGCTCACCAGCCAGACACCCAGGAAAAAGTTCTCTGTAATAACTTCTCACATCCCACCATTGGGCCTATTTACCACTGATAGTCCAAGGTCAATTAATTGCCAAGATCATGTTATCCCATCAAACCATCCCCTCCATAAATTATCTAGCTTAATCTTGAAGCCAGATAGGTCTTTTCCCCCACTGCTTCCCTTGGAAGGCTGTTCCAGAACTTCACTCCTCTGATGGTTAGAAACCTTCGTCTAATTTCAAGTCTAAACTTCCTGATGGCCAGTTTATATCCATTTGTTCTTGTGTCCACATCGGTACTGAGCTTAAATAATTCCTCTCCCTCCCTGGTATTTATCGCTCTGATATATTTAAAGAAAGCAATCATATTTCCCCTCAGTCTTCTTTTGGTTAAGGTAAACAAACCAAGCTCCTTGAGTCTCCTTTCATACAACAGGTTTTCCGTTCCTCGGATCACCCTAGTGGCCCTTCTTTGTACCTGTTCCAGTTTGAATTCATCCTTCTTAAACATGGGATACCAGAACTGCACACAGTATTCCAAATGAGGTCTCACCAATGCCTTGTATAACGGTACTAACACCTCCTTATCTCTACTGGAAATACCTTGCCTGATGCATCCCAAGACCGCATTAGCTTGGAGGAACCTCTCTTGGCACTGCTGTACATCAGACCTTTATTATACCAACATCTCTACTGGATCATCCACCCTGCAGCCACAGGCTTGGCTACTTCTTGAAAAAACCTTAGTTCTTCCTCTTCTACTCCCCCTACTGCTCCTTTATCTCTATTTTCTGTTTTTCCATTTTGTAGGCCTGGTTTTCTCCCCTCCCCCTCCTCCCCCCCGCCTTCCCTCTTCTCTGTTTCCTAACGTTTTCAATCCAAATACCTTCTCTTTCTCTGCCACACTATTCACTGTCTTCTCTGGTCCCCCTTTTCCCAGACAGGATCCCGTTTGTCCCCCTTTCCCTGTTACAGTATGGTGCACGAGAGAAAAAAATGCAGACACTGGGTCAACAGCCACCTACAGATCATGGTTAAGCAGCTGAACTGGCTGTACTGAGTCAAAGTCAGAATGAGTCAATCCATAGAAGAGGTCCATCTGAGGCAGCAACATTGCAAATTTTCCCAACAGTGGCAGAGATTGAACTACACAGGTACGTCTAGCGGTAAGATACAGTAGTGCAGTCCCCATGCTTATTCAGTACTTGATCTACTGAGACAGTCCGTATGTATGCTAATTAGTGCCAACTGTATTCACAGTCTATGTGCAATTGATATCAGTCCACTAGCTGTACTGTGACCACAAAACTCTCTTCACCTAAGCCACTAAAGAGCCATCAGATTGGAAGCTTTTATTGTATTGACTTTAAAGCGAAAGGGTCTATATTTCATTACTAATTCCCTGAGCCATCCAGTCCCCTAAAACCTAGGTTCTTATATATATAGAAACAAACATTATAATTCATTATTTTGTTTTTAACTCACTGTCTGCATACACACACACACACAGCTTAAAGTAAAATCCATGTCATAGTCAATTTTCGTTCTTTTGTTTCATGAAGGCACTGGCTTATTACTATGAGGTTGATTTTACCAGTAACTGCTGAACTGTTAGCATTCATTTTCATAAAAAGGAAAAAATAGTACTGAAGCATTCTCCTGGAGGAAAAATATAAATATTCATGGACCTAGCAAACAGACAGAAAAATGAGAAAAATAAAAGGAAAAAGCAAGTCAAATTTTGATCCTATTAACCTTTTCAGTTTCCACCATTCAGATTTACTTATATTGTCATGCTTTCCTGTACTTTTAAAAGTTTACTGTTTGCCTTGAATTTCATCCAGCTAGTTGAATAAGTTAGCAGTAGGCTAACTGGTTCTGAAAACATACAACCAGCCCTAAATTCCAATCTTCTCCTCCCTCTAAACCAAGCTCAAACCATTAAGATATAGACAGAAATATATTTTTGACAAATGACAAAACAAAAGAAGTCAAGCTCAAACCCAGTTCCAATCAAGTATATAGGATACAGATGACTTAAAATATCAGTCTGAAGCAAGAAAGCATGAAGTACGTAATCACTGGGGCGGGGGGGTGCGGGACAACCAAGTACTTCCCAGGGAGCAAAATTTCTAGTGTGCATGCTCCATACGACAAGTTATTTCAAATGGAATGTAAATTCTACATGTTTCAAATCACAGTTTCTCTGGAACGCTCCCTCTGGGAGAAAGAGCAAAAAGTTCTCCCCTCACACCTGCAGCTGAAAAAGCTAAGCATTAGGTTCTTTAATATAGTATTTTCTCAACAACTGGTCCGTGGACCAGTCCCTGAGATCTCCCTGACACAGTTTAGGAAGCCAGCAAACCAGTCCCTGGGATAAAAACAGTGGAGAAACACTGCTCTAAGGGCATGTCTACATTTTTAACTTGGTGCGGGCATGGGATATCTATGTTAAGTGATCTGCAACAACTGTTGCGTGATCAATTCATATACACTGCATTGTTATCTTGTGATCAAGTTAATGTTGCTTCATATCTTTGTGGCCACACTAAACAGTCCTGTTTAGTGTTGAGCAATCAGCATCCTGGGCATCCCATAGTGCATTGTTGCACTGCTGGGCTGCATGTCTTCTGGGATTTTTCATGATCTGCATTCTGGGATTTAAACTAGAAGGCAATGTAATTCTCAGATTGGGGGGCAAACAGAACAATTGCCACGATTCCCTGTGGGGGGCATGGGCTCCCTCAAGGCCCCTATAACCAACCTTTTTCTCCCTGCCCAACAGATGCCCCAGGGGAATTCTTTGAGCAAACAAAAGAAAAGTCCTCCCCCTTCTTCCTTCCCTTGTGAGAGAAGGTAGTCTGTGGGAAAACAAAGAGGCAAGGGTGATCTGAATATCAGGCAGTCCTCCTGAGTTATACCTGTGGGCTTAGTCTAAAATGGGGTCTACATCCAACCCCTTCTCTTGCAAGATACTGCTTTGAGGCTTGGTTCTGCAGCTTTGGGAGTGGTGAGGCCTTCCTCTGTCTCACTCTCAGCAGGCCTGTCTCTACTACCTGAGGCAGGGCAGTCTTCCTCATGTGGCAGTTTTTCCATTTTAAGCTCCCCCACCCCAGGCAGAACAAGCTTTGCAGGTGCACCTCGTTAGTGTTGATCAGGACCAAAGGAGCTGGTTAGTCTCCTCTCCACACACACATACACTTCTCTCCCTTCACATACCCCATAATCCTTTTTGCTTCTGTGATCCAGTGCCATTTTTAAAGTTCTCTCTGGCAGCACAAGGGAAAGCATCGGCAATCACTGCAATCCTCATGGTCATGAATATAAACACAGTGTCGATAGAATATCTAAAGATATGTAATGACTAGAGAACTAGGGTGATAAAGGCCCCTGACGAGGTTGAGGGGGCTGTAAACAGATAGGTGTTAGGCTTGTCAAGATGTGTTTATTGTCTGGACTCTATAAAATGCTTGTAAGCTGCTACATGCATTACTCCTACTTGTAATCAGGGCCGGCTCTGGCTTTTTTACCACCCCTGGCAAAACAGCCGCCTGCCGCCCTGGCGGGGAGTGTGGCAGGCCCACGGCCCCGCTCCCCCAGCCGGGGCGGGGAGCGCAGCAGGCCCCGCTGCCCCGGCCGGGGCACCGGCGGGGAACACGGCGGGGGAGGGCGCCGAGCCCTGCTGCGGCCCCGCTCTCTCCGGAGGCTGGAGCGCCGCGGGGCAGGTGGTGAGCCTGGCCCTGGCGGCCAGAGGGCCTGGGGGAGGGCGGCGAGCCCAGTCGCGGTCCTGCTCTCGGGCCGGAGCGCCATGGGGTGCCCCAATAGCCTGCCAATATGTTGGGGTGTTTTTTTTTAAAACCCTGAGCGCCGCCCCCCTCCAGGTGCCGCCCCGAGGACATCTTGGTAGGCTGGTGCCTGGAGCCAGCCCTGCTTGTAATGCCTGTATGTCATGCTATAAAGGTAATGTGTAATGTTTTCTTTATAACTGTAAAAATGCCTGTTGTGAACTTGTGAACCCAGGCAGGAGGAGTGGTTCCCCAACCCACCAAGAAGGACTATCAAACAGAGTGGGCCATTGTGAAACATCATGATACAAAGTCTGGGTTAACAGCCCTCTCGCACCCATATCTGATCAGGATGACCCCAAAGTAATAGAGGGCACACAGATACAGAGATGGATGATCCAGGCAGCCAGTAAAGCAGTGTGGGATATCTGCAGGAGGACTTCACAGCTGTGCAGCACTTGCTATGGTCTGCACAAGCACCCGCACCTACTTAACTGCAAGTTAAAAAGTTTGATAAGTTAACAAGCAACAGGCTTTGCAATCAAACATTTTGTATGTGTGAACACAAGGCACTTTCATATGAAACATCTCAAAGTGACCCACAACAGATGTGAAGTGTAGACAAGCCCTTACTGTGTGGATCCTCTGAGAGCTGTATGGGTTTTGCAGGATCTATTGGAAATATAGACCATCTACACAGAGGCCTTGTGCTTCCTCCTTGCTTCCAGGTTCCCTACTTGCAGTCAGCTGTGCAAGTTCCCTCCGGTTCACCTTTCTTGCAGGTTTCACAGCACAGTTTCTCTAGTCATTGCTGCTTGATACAACTATCCACTACATTGATGCCCCAGTCCCCTCTCAGTGCAGAGGAAGAACTTGCACGGCTTACTGCGGAAACTTGTACTGATTTGCTGCAGTTATTTGGAAGAAGGGATGGAACCTGTAAGACAGCTGCTAGCTTCGAAGCCCTGCCTCTATCTCACTCCCATACTCCCTGGATCGGATAGAAGGGCTTTCACAGAGTGTGGGGGGAAAGGGAGCATGCCCTACAGCGGCTCTTCCTCCTATTGCTCCTCTTTCCTGGATTTTTAATCACCTCCATTCACATAACTATTGGTCACCTAATATGTAGAAGTGATTTTTTTAAAGGCAGTGGTATACTTTTATGAGTTTTGCTAAGGACAGCTAGATGAGCAGTTTAAATTGTAAATATGAGACAGTGTAGGGTAGAAAACCAAAAGACATTGATAAGAGCTAGCCAAATGTCCTGAGATTTGCCCATTTATAGAAAGTAAATATCTTTGGCTGAGATCTTAGATTACAAAATATATATTTAAATAAAAATAATAATAAAAAACACAGTCTGGTTTGATAAGAACATAGTCTTTTATCAATAAACTAGCAACTAGAAGCATCAATTGGAGTAGATTTTTAAAATGCACTACAGGTTGAAACTCTCAAATCCGTCACTCCCTGTTCCGGCAACATCCATGGTCCAAGCATAGGCACCGACTCTATGGGTGCACCGGTGCTGGAGCACCCACGGGAAAAAATTAGTGGGTGCAGAGCATCCACCGGCGCCAAGCTCCCGCCTCTGCTTCCCTCCCCCCCACGCCTCTCACATGCTGGTGGCCCCACACTTACCAACTCCTCCTCCCTCCCAGCGCTTCCGGGGCACCGTCAACAGCTGATTCGTGGTGTTCAAGCTCCAAGAGGGAGGGGGAGGATCTGGGGCTGACAGCTGGGACTTAGGGCCAGCATCAGAGCCCCCCAGGCGGGGGGGCATGCTGGACGCAGGGCCTGGGCGTGCTGCAGCACCCTCTGCACTTCTACTTCCCATGCCTATGGAGACCCACTGACACTCTGCCCTGACCTCGCATGGTTCGGCAAATTCTCTGGTTTGTCACCGGTCAGGTCCTGAGGGTGCTGGACTAGAGAGGTTCAACCTGTACAGAGACTGACCCCTCATACTTGGATGAAATTTTGCACTGCTGATGATTGTGTACCAGGAAGCAATAAAAGATAAATAATTATGAGGAACTAATTATTTCCTTTCTGACTCCAGACTCCATAATAATGCCAGTCTCCCATATGCTTTTCATAATGTGAGCTACTGCTTTCGTTTTGTTAACAATGCTGCAGATTAGTGCAGGAATTTCAAAATGTATTAGACTGTGTGGGGGTCATTCTTGGAAATCTAGTTATGTACGCCTATTTTGTAGGCTTGAAAAGAAGACAACCTATCTTTTCAGAGTTCTTAACAGCCTTACAAAATATCATTTAAAAATCAGAACTGGGATTTAATATATTTTTAGGTATATTGTACATTTGTCATCATTTAATATCTCACCTATTTAAATCTTGGAATATATTATTTTATGGCATTGTAGTTCTGTCTATCTCAGTGAACAGTGACAATGAAGCAGAAATAATTCCCAAATTGTCACTCTACCAAATTCATGCTTAAATTTTTAAACTTTTTTTTTCTCCTTTTAGGGAGAAAGATGCATTCTAAACTGTTGGGAACAGTTAATAGTTTAAAACAATCAGTTGTAATGGATTTTTTTCTTGCTTTTTAAATATATACATAAAATGCAATTGTTTCTTAGCATTGTGAAACATGTCTTTATAGAGAATGATCCTGCACTGTGAGGGTGAAGGACTCCATAAGGAGCAGAATTCAAATTGAATACCCATTTTCCATTTTTAAAGACTAGGGGACAGTTTTTAATACATTTGTTCAAATTGAGTACTCCCTTACTCAAGTATTAAGATGCTACTTGGGATGAGTACCTTATCTTCAAGACTAGACTCCAATGAATTTCTACAAGACTAGCCTAGTAAGTCCAAGCATTAGTTGCAGTAGAGATAAGACAAAAACTAAAATGCTGACATCTTTACAGATCTTCTATTTGTGTTGCATTCTGGTAGTACCTCTACATCTCAGCCATCCAATTCTAGCCACCTCCCGTCTTATCTTGTCTAGGTTTTTTATATGGTTGACTAGGCTTTGTGGGATCTGAAACATGAGTTCCCTAGTAGTGGAGTCTACCAGACTGGATTAACATTTTCTGCCCCCTCTTAATTAAAGTGCGGCACCCCCAGATATTGTTAAATCTTTATTTACGGATATCACATAATTTCCCTTTAGATAGCATTCAATCTATCTCAGTAACCCACAAACTGAGAAGCATCTGTGACAATTAGTAAAATGTTAGGGTCTTATTTATACTTAATACCCCAAATCTAATGATTTTCAAAGTAATTGGATGGCAGTGGACATAGCACAGCAGACATTGGCCTTTAGGGAATAGTATACAAAAACTTGATCAAAGATAGCTCATCAGGCAATAACTATTTGCAAAGAGAACTGTGTAATACACATTCTGTTTCTAAACCTATTCCTCAAGCCTTTGGCTATGGAATCAAATTCCAGAAATGCAGTATAGGAGACAAAACATGTAATGATAAATTAAATCCAAATATTTCTACTGCTTTGGTGCAACTTAATTCTCTACAGAATTGCACAATTTTTGCTATCAGAAAACAGACCAAAACCAACCAAACAAAACCCTAAACTGGAAACAATCAACAAAGGCTCGAATAATTCATGTGAGTATCTCTTCCTCTCCTCACCACCACAAAATAAAATTTTAATTAGAAAGCCTCTCAGTTCAATTATTTGCAAATGCAATCCTGGAAGCTCCTTACTTTAAAGCAAAGCTGTTCAGGAGATAGTTACTCTCCCATTCTTGATAAGCCTCACTGAGGTCAGTCAGTTTTACCTTCCTCACGTCAGTGTAGTCTCTTCAATCAAACCCCAGGAATATCACTGAAATGAAACTGGGATAAAATCAAACACAACAATCTTGAAAAGGACCAAAACCCTGTATTACTCCCATTCAACTTTGTGTAACTAATTAACAGAGCTGCAAACACATTCATTCAGGTTCTGAACAATGGCAATGCCCATTTTGTATTCATTATATGCATCTATATCCATGCCCTTTTTACTCACTGGTTGCACACATTTCCACAAGAAAGTTGAGTCACAAATGGAGAATGGCTAATTCAGGCATCCAATCAGAGAGCAGAAAAAATATCAAGTGAGTTAGTTGACCACTCATACATGTCAAAGAACGAATAATGATCTGTCAAAATGAACCGTCTGCAAACAACCTAAAGGCTGAAAACCAATCATCCAAACTATCTGGCTAATACTTATTAATAATGGCTGCCTTCACAGAAAGCGAGATTGGTTTGCAAACAAACAGAAAAATTACCTAAATTCAGCAGCTCATTTATTCACAGTGAAAAATTCAACCAGCTCTACTAATCACACTAAATAATAGGCATCCAGTCTGCAGCTTTTCCTCCCTAACCAAGCCCTACAGAAGCTCCGAGGGAATTGTGCTCTACAGATAGACAAGGAGTGAGTCACAATGACTCCTCCCCATGGTGTTTCCCTTCAACCCTTAAGAGAATCCCAATGCAAATTAACACTGACCTTGTAATTAATTTATGCTGGTTCTCCAATCACATTGGGTAACACCACCCTAGTGGGATTCAGCAACAGCACTGGCTACAGCACCATGAAAACAGATCTCATGATAGGGTCTGGATAGATAAAAAGATAGATGTCATGGAAGTTCACAGGCCTGAAAAGCAGAGCTCATCCAAGCCACTCTGACTCTCAAGAGACCACATGTAATGGAAACCAAACTCCATGTCGTTTCTACAGGAATGGGGAGGCAAGTTTGCTTTCTTTGTATTAGAACAATGCAGTGAAAACTCCATGTGTAGAAACTGCTGGAGTTTCTATCCTCTCTATGGATTTTTTTTCTGCATGTGGGATAATCTCAAAGAAAATAAAGCATGAGCTGATGGCATTTGGATGAGCCAAACTGCTCATTTTTGCAGTCCTTGCTCAGAACACCATTAAAATTATTCCAGTGTTAAGACTTTACTTTGGTTCATGGCTAAAGCAAGGGGGGGGAAAGTGTTTATGTACAATTGAAATGCAAGATAAATAATTATTGATGCTGCAATAAAATGAATCCCTTTGTCAAGATCATGTCAGTTCTGATTTGAAACATGCAGTGATTTGAAACAAAAGGAGAAAAACTTCTGAGGATTAATTACCAGAGCACCAGAGTCACTTTTTAAGAGAATAGAAGTACAATATCATTAGACCATAATAGGTTCCACTGGATGTTAGCATTATAACCCTTCACTTATGGCCGCCCTTTATTATTACAGAGATAAGCATCCCTACAATCAAAGAAGAAACACATACTTGGTAAAGTTCTTTTTCTGTTCTGATCCATCGCCTTGCCTGAACAGTAGCCTATAGGATATAAAGATTTCCCCCTTCATATGCCAATACTATGACTTGCTAAGGCCAGATCTACAGACTTGTGCCAGAATACCTATGTCAGTCAGGGGCTGAAAAGGTATGATCTCTAGCCACCTTAGCTGTGGTTACTGTAGTGTAAATGCAGATATCTCAGCAAAAGTGTATTTTTGTTAGTATAGCTTCCAAGGGCTGCTGGTATCAACTGTATCCATACTAGGAGCACTTTGCCAGTACAGAATATTGGTATAGCTACATTAGTGAAATGCTACTAATGTAGATCTGGCCTAAGCATACCAAGTAACTACAGAAACTGCAGAATTGCCACCTGCTATTAGGAGTGAAAGACAAGTCCGTAATATTGCACAGATGGCCTGCAGTATGACATTAGCAACTGTAATACAGTATGATTTTACATAATGCCTGATTAGTAAAAGATGTGCCAGAAAAAGTGCACTTCCCCAAGAATTACAGGAAAGTTGAGAATGAGAAAAGGAATGAATAAAAAAGAGCAAGTTTTGAAACACAAGAGAAGAGAGAGGGGAGGGGAAGGGGCAGACAGAAGGAAGACCTTTGATGTCAGTTAGGGTGGGAGAAGGAAGGAAGGAAGGAAGGAGGAGGAGAGATTCAGATGAATGTTTTCAGTTTTACCTCTGAAAAAATAAGTCAAGGTCTAAGGGACAGAATGTAGAGGAAGGAGCCTGGCAAAAAAGTTTATTTGGTGAAATGTACCTAACATAAATATAAGCAAACTATGGAAATGCAACTTAGATGGAGCTACTATAAGGTGGGTGCAAAACTGGTTGGAAAACTGTTCCCAGAGAGTAGTTATCAGTGGTTCACAGTCATGCTGGAAGGGCATAACAAGTGGAGTCCAACAGGGATTGGTTCTGGGTCTGATTCTGATCAGTATCTTCATCAATGATTTAGATAATGGAATAGAGAGTACACTTATAAAGTTTGCAGATGATACCAAACTGGGAGAGGTTGCAAGTGCTTTGGAGTATAGGATTAAAATTCAAATAATACGGACAAACTGGAGAAATGGTCTGAAGTAAATAGGATGAAATTCAATAAGGACAAATGCAAAATACTCCATTTAGGAAGGAACAACCAGTTGCACACATACAAAATGGGAAATGACTGCCTAGGAAGGAGTACCGCGGAAAGGGATCGGGGGCCATAGTGGACCACAAGCTAAATATGAGTCAACAGTGTAACGCTGTTGCAAAAAATGCAAACATCCTTCTGGGATATATTAGCAGGAGTGTTGTAAGCAAGACACAAGAAGTAATTCTTCCACTCTACTCTGCACTGATTAGGCCTCAACTGGAGTATTGTGTCCAGTTCTGGGTGCCGCATTTCAGGAAGGATGTGGACAAATTGGAGGGAGACCAGGGAAGAGCAACAAAAATGATTAAAGGTCTAGAAAACATGATTTATGAGGGAAGATTTTAAAAATTGAGTTTGTTTAGTCTGGAAAAGAGAAGACTGAGAGGGGACATGATAACAGTTTTCAAATATGTAAAAGGTTTTTACAAGGAAGAGGAAGAAAAAATGGTCTTCGTATCCTCTGAGGATAGGACAAGAAGCAATGTGCTTAAATTGCAGCAAGGGAAGTTTAGTTTGGACATTAGGAAAAACTTTGTAACTGTCAGAGTGATTAAGCAATGGAATAAATTGCCTAGGGAGGTTGTGGAATATCCATCATTGGAGATTTTTAAGAATAGGTTAGACAAACACCTGTCAGGAATGGTCTAGATAATACTTAGTCCTGCTACGAGTGCAGGGACTGGACTAGATGACCTCTTGAGGTCCCTTTCAGTTCTATAATTCTATGAAGAGAAGAACTGCTGCGGGTTAGAAAGCTAGGGGTTATGAATTGAATAGGGAGGAGAAGCAGAAAAAATAGGAAAGAGAGGACCTGGGGGAAGAAAGACTTAGATGCTAATCCTTTAAATATTTATGCACATGCTTAACTTTACTCACATTTGCCCCATTGAGTTCAATGGAACTACTTACATGAGTAAAGTTATACACATGTGTATTTGCAAAATCAGGTCCTATTCATGTAGCAGAATGGCAAGTATTATTTTCCTGTTTTGTTGTACATAGCAAGTATTTTTGTAAGCTCATTTAGGTCCTGATCTAGCAAAGTACTTAACCATGTGTCCAATGTTAACCACCCATATAGTCCCATTAACTCAGTGTGCTTCAAGTTAGACACAGGCTAAATATACTTTGCTGGATTGAGGCTTTAGCAACTTATTTGCTCTATTTATCATTCCATTGAGAAATAATGTTTAATTTATATTGTTTGTTTATGGCTTTTCAAACAATTCTAGTCATATCCCTTTTCTCTCTTTAAAATAAGTACTAGGCTGTGAATCTCTTTCCCTGAAATATTTAGAAAACATTACTGTAAAATCTGAATGGACAACTGGGTATATTTATGCTAAAATTCATTAAAATTTGTTATAATTGTGCTTACACTCCTATAGTTAATCTCCCGGTGATTTTAATGTAACGTTAGAAATACTTTTAGCAAAATAGGTTAGAGATCTATACTTTGGGAGCTCACAAGTATGCAACAATGTGCAAAATCTTTCTCTTGCATTTTATTTTATCCAACATATATTTCCAGATCCTCTTCCTCTTTTCGGGAAAAGTTGTTTTCCTTTAGTCAAAAGGTAGATTGCACACATCCCTCAGACACTGAAGTTCATATCCCTTCACCTATGGACTCTATGGGGGGTTCTAAATAGTGGGGGAGGGAAGGAGAAGGAAAAAAACCCCAATTTGTGTTACCTTCTACATGCATGAGATTTAAACTAACCAAGCAAGCAAGAGTCCGAAAGTCACTCCTGAGCTAAAGAAACTCCAGGCTAAGATAAAAAAATTTCGGATATATGTCCATGGGCATCTAAGGTTTCACATTTGGTTATTCCAATTTTCAGACTGTAGTCCCAATCTCTCAAATAAATTAAATGAATGAAAATAAAGATGAATCTAATTTTAGAGACGGTCACAGAAAAACCCTCTAACTTTTTGAACAACAGGTGGTTCACAATACCCGATGAAAGATCCAAGTAAACAGAAGAACGCTATGTGTATCCAGTTCCCAAGGTTTTGTTGTGTGACAATGTTGATATTGTTTCTAGAAACACCAGCCATTACTGTAATTTTAAGTGATTACACTGACCTCTTGTGGCCATAAATGTCTGGTAATAAACAAGTGGCAGGCTTACAAACCTGACATGCTTCCTGGGACCTGTCATAATACAGAGAACAGCCCTGTCAAAATACAGAAGGCAGAACACAAACCCCTTCCTCGAGGATTTTATGGGTTTGGATGTTGACTGAAACTTCACATTTTATCTTTAATAGCATAGTTTTATTTCTGGCAAGTGATAGTAGGAAAATAAACAGACTGGATATTTTCAATTAATCAGAACCAATATTTAAAGCTAATTTAATATTTTTGCTCTTGGAATAAGTAAAATAGGGTTCAGATTGGCTCCATCAGTTTGGCTTTAAATAAGCATTGTGCATACTATGTAATAACTGATCCTTTTGAGATGATGGCTTCTAAAATATTTCTTTATAAAGGAAAAAAAGGATAAGCCATGGAGATTTATCTATAAGACCCAATGCAATCAATCAATCAATCACTAAAGCATATGCTTATTTTTAACTTTGTCTATTTTCACAGCTGAGGTTTATCAGAAATCCCCTAAAATTGGAAAAAAATGGGGCTACAACACAGTTCTAGGAACTGTGAGGATAGGCACCGCATCAATTTCAACTTAAGATACTAATAGGGAGTGACTATGCTAATACAATATACAGTATTAAGATGGAAGTGATTATGCTAATATCTAGTTATGCCTCTGAGCATGCCTAATGATAACCAGATGTTTCCACAAGCCTGAGCAGTCTTATAGTGAGCTAGGTATTGATGCAGTTAAAAAAAGTGCTGTGCCTTCTCTCCTGACAACCCAACCTTGTGAATGCTTAATCAACATTAAAGCATCAGTGAGTTTGTTAATTTCACATTTCTGTGAGACTGGAATTCAAGCCTGTTGCTGCAGAGTGTCTAACAGATTCATAGATTCATAGATTCTAGGGCTGGAAGGGACCTCGAGAGGTCATCGAGTCCAGCCCCCTGCCCTCATGGCAGGACCAAATACTGTCTAGACTATCCCTGATAGATATTTATCTAACCTACTCTTGAATATCTCCAGAGATGGAGATTCCACAACCTCCCTGGGCAGTTTATTCCCGTGTTTAACCACCCTGACAGTTAGGAACGTTGTCCTAATGTCCAACCTAAACCTCCCTTGCTGCAGTTTAAGCCCATTGCTTCTTGTTCTGTCCTTAGAGGCTAAGATGAACAAGTTTTCTCCCTCCTCCTTATGACACCCTTTTAGATACCTGAAGATCTCTATCATGTCCCCTCTCAGTCTTCTCTTTTCCAAACTAAACAAACCCAATTCCTTCAGCCTTCCTTCATAGGTCATGTTCTCTAGACCCTTAACCATTCTTGTTGCTCTTCTCTGGACCCTCTCCAATTTCTCCACATCTTTCTTGAAATGAGGTGCCCAGAACTGGACACAATACTCCAGTTGAGGCCTAACCAGCGCAGAGTAGAGCGGAAGAATGACTTCTCGTGTCTTGCTCACAACACATCTGTTAATGCAGCCCAGAATCAAGTTTGCTTTTTTTGCAACAGCATCACACTATTGACTCATATTTAGCTTGTGGTCCACTATAACCCCTAGATCCCTTTCTGCCGTACTCCTTCCTAGATAGTCTCCTCCCATTCTGTATGTGTGAAACTGATTGTTCCTACCTAAGTGGAGGACTTTGCATTTGTCCTTATTAAACTTCATCCTGTTTACCTCTGACCATTTCTCCAATTTGTCCAGATCATTTTGAATTATGACCCTATCCTCCAAAGCAGTTGCAATCCCTCCCAGTTTGGTATCATCTGCAAACTTAATAAGCATACTTTCAATGCCAATATCCAAGTTGTTGATGAAGATATTGAACAGAGCCGGTCCCAAAACAGACCCTTGCAGAACCCCACTCGTTATACCTTTCCAGCAGGATTGGGAACCATTAATAACTACTCTCTGAGAACGGTTATCCAGCCAGTTGTGCACCCACCTTATAGTAGCCCCATCTAAGTTGTATTTCCCTAGTTTATTGATAAGAATATCATGTGAGACCGTATCAAATGCCTTACTAAAGTCTAGGTATACCACATCCACCGCTTCTCCCTTATCCACAAGACTCGTTATCCTATCAAAGAAAGCTATCAGATTGGTTTGACATGATTTGTTCTTTACAAATCCATGCTGGTTATTCCCTATCAACTTACCACCTTCCAAGTGTTTGCAGATGATTTCCTTAGTTACTTGCTCCATTATTTTCCCTGGCACAGAAGTTAAACTAACTGGTCTGTAGTTTCCTGGGTTGTTTTTATTTCCCTTTTTATAGATGGGCACTATATTTGCCCTTTTCCAGTCTTCTGGAATCTCTCCTGTCTCCCATGATTTACCAAAGATAATAGCTAGAGGCTCAGATACCTCCTCTATTAGCTCCTTGGGTATTCTAGGACGGATTTCATGAGGTCCTGGTGACTTGCAGGCATCTAACTTATCTAAGAGATTTTTAACTTCTTTTTTTATTTTATCTTCTAAACCTTCCCCCTTCCCATTAGCATTCACTATGTTAGGCATTCCTTCAGACTTCTCGGTGAAGACCAAAACAAAGAAGTCATTAAACATCTCTGCCATTTCCAAGTTTCCTGTTACTGTTTCTCCCTCCTCACTGAGTAGTAGGCCTACCCTGTCCTTGGTCTTCCTCTTGCTTCTAATGTATTGATAAAAAGTTTTCTTGTTTCCCTTTATTCCTGTAGCTAGTTTGAGCTCATTTTGTGCCTTTGCCTTTCTAATCTTGCCCCTGCATTCCCATGTTGTTTGCCTATATTCATCCTTTCTAATTTGTCCTAGTTTCCATTTTTTATATGACTCCTTTTTATTTTTTAGATCTTGCAAGATCTCGTGGTTAAGCCAAGGTGGTCTTTTGCCACATTTTCTATCTTTCCTACCCAGCGGAATAGTTTGCTTTTGGGCCCTTAATAGTGCCCCTTTGAAATACTGCCAGCTCTCCTCAGTTGTTTTTGTGTACTTATCATGGCCCTGATCACTTTGCTTGCATGGGATACAACCTACCCCTTTTCTCTCTCTGCCTTGGTCTCCACTGGGGGAGGGGAGGAGAGGGGGGATTGATCTAAGATACGCAACTTCAGCTGAGGGATAGCTCAGTGGTTTGAGCATTGGCCTGCTAAACCCAGGGTTGTGAGTTCAATCCTTGAGGGGGCCATTTAGGGATCTGGGGCAAAAATTGGGAATTGGTCCTGCTTTGAGCAGGGGGTTGGACTAGATGACCTTCTAAGGTCCCTTCCAACCCTGATATTCTATGATGCTATGAATAGCGTAGCTGAAGTCGACGTACTTAGATCGACTTACTGCGGCATCTTCATGGTGTGAATCGACTGCTGCCGCTCCCCTGTTGACTCCGCCTCCCTCTCGTGGCGGTGGAGTACAGGAGTCGATGGGAGAGTGCTCGGGGATCAATTTAGCGGGTGTAGACTAGCTGCGGTAAATTGACCCCTGATAGATCGATCGCTACCCGCCGATCCGGCGGGTAGTGTAGACAAACCCTCTGTCTCTGTTGTAGCTTTGCAAATTGCAAGGTCTTTTAGAAAGTGACTGTGTCATAGCCTAGCACATTTGGGGCTCTACCAAACAACTAATAATAAAAGCTGCTGAATTCTGCTCAACTGGTGTCATTAGAACAGCTAATACAGCCTTAGTGACCAGCCATTTCCAGATGTATTTGTTCTCCCATCTGGTTCCTGAGCACCTGGCTGGTGCATAGGCTGTGCCATAGGGACTTAAGTGGCAGTGATAGCATGTGGCTTGTAGGAATAGGGGAAGGAGCAGTGAATGAGTACCCTAGAACAGTCAATAGTACTGGTACAAATTCTTTGCAAACTTCCCATTTCCACACTGCTACTTGTAGCTCTGGAGTACATGAGAGATAAATCTGTTGGCCTTCCCTCTACCAGACAATGAGAAGGGACCACACATTTTATTCTCTCAACTCTTCACATACCCATACACTGAGTCCAAGAGCGGGGACGTGCGACTTCACTTTCACATACCGTCACTGCAAGAGGAAAGAAAGCAGGCACATCTTTGCTAACCTCTTACCCTTCCTTCACAAACCAGGGAAGAAAGGCATGGAAAAAAGATTGGTTAGGTTCTCCTTCAATCCAGTTGCTCCTTGTTATCATAGCAAAGCGTTACTCTGTTACAGTTTGTGTGCCTACTAGAATGGGGAAAGAGAATAGTGTAAGTAAATAACAGTTTAAGAGATTTAAAAGGGACCACTGGAGAAGCAAGTAGAGAACACAGAAAAAAAAACAAGGAAATGAGGATGTAAGAAGTGGGAAATAAAGAAAGAAAAGGGGTGGGAGAATCAGAAACTGTAACTCCAGCAACTGAGGAGTCCACAATCAGTGTAGCACTGCTGAGCTCCTTCCACTTGACCATTTCAGGCAAACAGAGGCAGCTGAGCACCACTTGGTTAGTTACCCAGCAGGATAATCTAAAAGAGCAACTTTAAGGCGGGAATCCAGAAACCATCCAAATAAACCAAACAGGAAAAAAAATATCAAGAAGTTCCAACTTTTCTATGCAAGATGGTATTTGTATTTTCCCCTGCATTTATTGCTGTAGGCTTCTCTTGAGCAGAGACCACTGCTTTGCCACTATGAAGCAGTTTTGTAAATAAGCAGGAACAAAAAATGAAACCACCAAACTCATTTGGTCAAAAGCCATGTGGTCCAGCAGCAGCTTGTTTTCCGTCTTCTTCGCCTACTGAAACATGTAGTAACAGAACTGCTCTCTCATAAAGCCCGGGCTGGCAGTGAGCACACACTTCACCACACCAAAGTTAATGTGCCGTTAGATCCCTTGCATGACATTCTCATAGAACCCCTCCAAGGCCTTGTCATTCAGGGAGCAGTTTTCCCTCCTGTTCCTGGGAATGTTCATTTTAATCTTGGCTGGTAGGAGCCACATGTTGGGAGTTACCAGGCAGATGCGAGCAAGACCTTCCTGCATCACTACTGCTGCCACATCAACAGTGCATGTTGGGTCACAGGCTTGCTCTATGTTCTCTAACTCCACATTGTCCCAGTGCTTCTTGGCCAAAGTGAACTTGCAGTTGAAATCCAGCTAAATGGTGTGGAAGGCCTCCATTTTGATGTATTAATTGTTCTGGATGTTTGTCCCTTTGACTTGCAGCTGGCATGCCTGGGAGTCAAAATCAATTGTCTGCACACAGATGGTGACAGCGGTGTGAATGCGATAGCCGCCTAGGTTGCCTGCCTGCACCTTCCTGACTGTGGAAGCCTGCAGGCTGTCTCCTACCTGCAGAAGGTTGCAGGTGTGCTACATGTCTTCAGGCTGGTCTGCAGTCAGTGTCACCTGACCTACACTGTCCTTCTCAATATCTTTGCTGAGGAGCTTCATGCTGCCCACTGTTTTGGAGGAGTTGGGTAAGAATGTTCAGGAACTACTTTGGGGATGCTGGCTCCTTCCTCTCTCTCAGGAAATGGGACACTACTCTGCACTTCACAGCTGGGATGAGGGACAAATGCAAGCTCAAGTACACTGCCATAGAGAAAAGTAACTTGTAATTGAATATCAGAAATATTGACAAAGAATTCTATTGTAAGCTCTACCAACTGCATACAAAAATGATCCAGTAATTTAGAGAAGGGAAGGGATATTTAGTCAGACTGTTTAAAACTCCTCAATTTATTCGTTTTTGTGATCACGTATTTTAAACCAGTAACTAACATTTTGGATAAAGGGAATCTTTTCTAAAGATTCCACATCCCCACTTCTTCAAGTGAGTTGTTAGAAATCACAATAAAAACCACCAGATCCTCAGGAAAAAATTGAGAAGGCCAGACTTGACATGTCTGACTTTTCTATGGTTAAAAAACCCAAACAAGCAATCAGGAAAAGAAAGCACAAGCCTGTATTTTTAAAAGTCTTTTCAAGGTCATTTCTTTAAGAGAAGAGCTCATTTATTTCTGGTCATTGTCCTTAGAAATCTTATCTCACCCTTAGGACTGTGTGGGTTAAGAAAAAAAACAATATCTATTTAAAAGAATGAAGCAAGTCTTCTGGAAAATCTTCAATATTTTCCTCCTCGGGTGGAATACAGAAGCCTATTTTTGCTAAACTCATCTGAAATAATTCAGAGTCAGTTTTACTGTAAGACCCACCATATTTTCCAGAATAAATCAGAATAAATCCACCAGAAATATTTACCCATTGAATTGTTTTTACAATTGCTAATTTAGTCCACCTGGTTAAATTAACAAAATCACTCAAAGGGAAAAAAACTGTTTACCACACATTTCTTACCTCTTTTAAAGGTAGATCAGCAAAAATAACTAAGGGCCTGGAGTAGGCTGTGTTGGTTACAGCTTCAGCCTCCATGTGTATCTTCACTCATCCCATAGTTGAGTTTGTTCTGAAAGCCTCTTAAGGGAGCAGGCTAAAGAATTATTTCTAGGTTTACAGACAAAAATCAACTTTCCAAATCATACAGTAGAAAGAGCACCAAGTTTTTCCAGTTGAGTTAAGCTTATATTTTTAATAAACTGTGACAGCTGTCTATTGTTCACAAGATTTACAGCAAGATGAGTTGTTTGCTTTCTCACACAGTAGAGGCAGAATTACTGGGACTATACATACAGATAATAAAGGTACACATGCTCCCCAGCGCTGCTTGCAGGGGGGAGGATAGTTCAGGCATTAGGGCCCTAGCCTGCACTATAAGAGATCTAGGTTCAATTCCCTGGGCTGTAATGGATTTCCTGTGTGACATTGGGCAAGTCACTTAGCCTCTCTGTGCCTCAGTTCTCCCTTTGTAAAATGGGGATAAAAATGTTTCTTTCCCTCACTGGGGTGTACTGAGAATAAAGGCATTAAAAATCATGGGGCACTTTGAGATCTACCGATGAAGAGTACAGTATAAAAAATAGGAATTATTATTAAGGGTACACATTCTTGCAAATAACAGACAAATGGTGCTGGTGCTTTCAGAAAGGAAACCGCCAATATTACATGTTACCCCTTTCCTCGGTTAAGAACTGATATAACTAGCTGCACAGTTTTGTTGAGTGTTAGCAACCATACAGCCAACACTTAGATGTAAAATATTTGCCATTGCTATGGCAGGAATGGGGGGAACTGGAAATTAACATTTGGCGGAGGACTCGTTCTAAGGTCAGATAAGTGCCTTTTGATGTAAGTATTTGTGAAAATCAGTCCAGTTTTGGCTGACACAAACTACAGACAATACTACGACATGATCTGTATGAGTCAGAAATTTTAAACGGTATCTTCCAACAGCACTGCACGCGCTCCCAAACTCCACTGGCCCGCACAGTGTTTCAGAGCACCCACATAGAGCAATATTATAGCTTTGAGCTGGGTGAAATTTACTGGATTAATAGTAAATTTGCCTCATCCCCCCCCCCCCCAAAAAAAAAAAAAACAGTTCTGGAGTGACTAAAACTATTCACAAAGTTGGGTCGAATTTGTTGAAACATTTCAAATATATTAAAAAAATGGGGGGGAAATACAAAAAGTCAAAACAGTTTGTCTGGACTTTTTGTTTCAAAATGAACTGTGTCATTTCAAATGGACATTTCATTTCAAAATGCCATTTTGAAATGATGATGAAACATTTAATTTGACCCAAACAAAATGTTTTCGGTTCTTTTGTTTTAGTGAGAAAAAAAATCAATTTCAGTTCAATCCAATCTGATTCCCCCCTGCCCCCCAAATTTTCAGGTCAGCCACCAAACCAAAACACGAGTTACACATTCAGCTCTATTATAGTTGCATGCAGGAAGGAATCTTTTTCTTCCTGAGTACTAATGAGTTATGGCTCTGTGGAACAAATATAGCATGAGATCATATAATTAGGTAGTGTGTCATAATCCATATGCACAAGGAGGTTGAATTAAGGTTTCACAAGCCACCTCAATTTTAGCATTTCTGAACTTCTGAGCACTTGACTTTCCAGCATCAAAGTTTTTTCAATATAGATTTTTGTATGGAATAAATAAGCACAGTGCAGCAGTTTCTTGCCTACTGTTACTACAATAGGTCCCACTCAATAGATTAATGATCGGTACTTTGGACAAATTATTCCTGTCTGAGATTATAAGTGTTTCTGTGATAAAGAGAAAAGATGGCCATCACTACGTGTGATGTTGGCCCCTCTGCAGTTGTTATCAGGGCTTGAAAAACTTTAGTGCAAAGAACATAAATACTGCAACCCTGAGATCTTGTCTCCATGGGGAAGCTGACTAGCATAGCTATAGCTGAGTAAGCTATTCCACTAAAGTTCTGCCAGTCATTTTCTCCATGTGGATAAGCCCTCAGTTTTTGTAGTAACCTTGAGAGTGAAGGATAAGAAAACAATACATACATAAACCCCCCTGATTTTGTTTTATTAACGGGACTGTACAATACAACAAAATATTTCGACCTAACCAGCCAAAAGTACTGTCATTCTAGTTTAATAGATCCACTGATCACAAATGTTATTTGGCTTCTAATTCCTTCCAATCCTTTTTTTCTCAAACATGTAGTCTTCTTTTTAAATCTAACATATATCTAAGAGTGTTTTAATATTGTGGCTGTGTGGTACTTTGAGATTGTGAAAGAATAGTTTATATGCTACTCCCACACCTTGATAAAAGTTTTTTAAAAATCTCTGAAGTGTGAAAGTTTGGCCAAAAAAGAAGAAAAGATAAATGAGTTAAATTAAGCACTAAATCAGAAGGCAAATCTGTTGTTTGAAAGAAAGACCTCCATTGAGAGTGAACAGGTGAATAAAGCAGCTGAATATACCAGGAATCAGAAGGGAAAACAAGATCAAAGGAAGAACACCAATCTCTATTCTTTTGAAGCAGGCCTATAGGAATCTTTTGAAGAAAAGCAATTAAAGTTGATCATGAAGGTGGAAAGCAGACTAAATTTCTACCCCACTTCTCTGGTAAAAGTACCAAAGGCTCCAGAAAGGTTATTTGTCTGGCTAAAATATCATCTCATAGCAAATTTTGCTGCAAATCCTGATTTTGTTAGTGTGTGGCTGAATGTGAAATCTAAGCTAACTAACCTTTTGAACTGCTGACTCTTGAAAGCTAAGAATTAAATTTCTTTAATATTTCTTATGATATACGAGTAGTGAATGTGCACTCATGTGGCTGCAGAGGTACCTGTGTGGTGGCTTGGCATAAGCTTAGAAGCATTTTTAAAATGTGGCCCTGCAAATCACAGGGCATGGACTCGACATACAGGGAAATGATAAGCGGATGATGAGTACATGATGATGGATCTTTATGACATTCAATCATTATCCATGAATTTTCCTATCTGTGCCAAACGCCGTATAAGAGGTCAGTCACAAGATGATATACCGAATATTGATGGAGCGAGTAAATGGAAAATACAAAATAATTACATTTCCCTTTATATACGCATATGTATTTGGTCTTAAGTATACTTAAGAAAATGATATGCTCATAATATCAGTCAGGGAAAAAATAAATTATCTTTATACATATTTTTTCCAGCTATGCGCTGATTTCTAGTGCCCATTTTAAATTCTGAAGTGGTCAAAATTCTCTCTCATATTTTTTCAGAGACTGTTTACATTGGATATATGTCTTTAACGGGAGTATATATTGCATTTTAATCATACTTTTCTCCAATATTCTACACAATGTGCTCCCTGAGAAGGTTTCAGTCGTTCCATGTCTCGCTAGCAAGGGACTACATTATTGATCAACAAAAGGGCTTGGACTTAAGTTTCTGCAAACCTTTCCCATAGGGCAGGTTTCTCTGAATATTAATGGGATGTGGAGGGACCTGTGAAGCAGAACTACTGCCTGAGGGAGCCATTCAAGAGATGCAAACCCACTGCATCATGGAGAGCCCAGAAAGTAGACATTCAGCAGCTCTCAGAAAGGTAGAGCAGGGCAGGATGGTCGGATCTGTTTCTGTGTGGATTTTTCCATCCTCCTCCACTGGAGGGAAGGGTGGGGGAATAACATCATACAATCATGGACTGGAAGGGACCTCAAGAGATCATCTAGTCCAGTCCCCTGCACTCAGGGCAGGGCTAGGTATTATCTAGACCAGTGGTGGGCAACCTGCGGGCTGCAAGTGACCCATCAGGGTAAGCTGATTGTGGGCCGTGAGACATTTTGCAGACATTGACCATCCACCGGCAGCCCCTAGGGAGCTGCGGGGGACCATGCAACATTCACAAAATGTCTCACATCCCACAATCAACTTACGCAGATAGGCCACATGTGGCCCATGGGCGGCAGGTTGCCCACCACTGATCTAGACCATTCCTGACAGGTGTTTCTCTAATTTGTTCTTTAAAATCTCCAATGATGGAGATTCCACAACCTCCTTAGGCAATTTATTCCAGTCCTTAACCACCCTGAGAGTTAGGGAGTTTTTCCTAATGTCCAACCTAAACCTCCCTTGCTGCAATTTAAGCCCATTGCTTCTTATCCTATCCTCAGAAGTTAAGAAGAACAATTTTTCTCCCTCCTCCTTGTGATAACCTTTTATGTACTTGAAAACTGTTATCATGTCCCTGCTCAATCTTCTCTTTTCCAGACTAAACAAACCCAATTTTTTCAATCTTCCCTCATAGGTCATGTTTTCTAGACCTTTAATCATTTTTGTTGCTCTTCTCTGGACTTTTTCCAATTTCTCCACATCTTTCCTGAAATCTGGCATCCAGAACTGGACATAATACTCCAGCTGAGGCCTACTCAGTGTGGAGTAGAGCAGAAGAACTACTTCTCATGTCTTACTTACAACACTCCTGCTAATACTTCCCAGAAGGATGTCTGCCTTTTTTGCAACAGTGTTACTCTGTTGACTCATATTTAGCTTATAGTCCACTATGATCCCCAGATCCCTTTCTGTAGTACTCCATCCTAGGCAGCCATTTCCCATTTTGTATGTGTGCAACTGGTTGTTCTTTCCTAAATGGAGTACTTGCATTTGTCCTTATTGCATTTCATCCTGTTTACTTAAGACTATGTCCATGTCATTTTGAATTTTAATTGTATCCTCCAAAGCACTTGCAACCCCTCCCAGCTTGATATCATCTGCAAACTTTATAAGTGTACTCTCTATGCCATTATCTAAATAATTGATGAAGATATTGAACAGAACCAGACCCAGAACTGATCCCTGTGGGACCTCACTCTTTATACACTTTCAGCATGACTGTGAACCACTGATGACTACTCTCTGGAAACAGTTTTTCAACCAGCTTTGTACCCACCTTATAGTAGCTCCATCTAGGTTACATTTCCCTAGTTTGTTTATGAGAAGGTCATGTGAGACAGTATCAAAAGCTTTTCTAAAATCAAGATTTACTAAAGTCAAGGTTTCCTCATCCTGTCCCCCCATGTATCTCCCCAGTATCCAGCCCAGCTAATAAGACTGAGTTCTGGGGTCTGTATTTGTCCAAGACCATGCTTGCACAGCCTCCACAACAGCACTTCTATAAGTCTATGTCAAAAATAGTCACATTTTGCCCTGTATTCACATCAAAGGCCACAGTGAATTCATTTGTCTCCTTTTTATATAGTTTATTGTCCTTGTCACTCAAACAATTTGTCCCAGAATATGAATGCTAAATATATTCTGTCAATAATGGCAGAAACCTGACCTTTCCGGAATGCTAAATTTTGATTGACTGGCTCAGCCTAAACTAACATACTTTTAGGGACACAAAAATGTTTGTTGTGAGAAACAAAGCATTTCCTATTATCAAAAACCTCAAGTAAAGCAGTGAATGCCCAACAAACATGTCTGGAATATATAAACATGCCAGGCACTGAAAATACAGAAATTGAAAAGGTCAGGGAGCCGTAGTAAGGTATTTCTCTAGCAAAGCATGTCTTCAGCAGACAATTCCCAGAAAAACAAACCAACACACCAGGCTCCCATGCATTCATTTCCCTTGTGATAAATAATCTAACTATTTGAGATGCTACAGGATTATTTTATTAATATAGTGCCATATCCTGCCTAACTCAGGCTTTGTAGATTGCTTTAATGTTCCAGTGATTTTTGTGGTGCCTAAAAGTTAGGTTTTGCAACACTGAGCATTGCAACATATAAATCCCATTGTGGATCTAGACCTTAGCCCGGTGGTTCTCAACTGTGGTCCACCGCTTTTTCAGGGAAAACCCCTGGCGCGCCGGGCCGGTTTGTTGACCTGACGCGTCTGCAGGTTCAGCCAATCGCGGCTACCACTGGCCGCAGTTCGCCACTCCAGGCCAAAGGGGGCTGCGAGACGCGGTGCAGGCCAAGGGATGTGCTGTCCGCCGCATCCTGCAGCCCCCATTGGCCTGTGAGGCTCCTGCCACTTTAAAGCCAACCCAATGGAATGTGGGGCTCTGGGTTCTGTCAGGGGCAGTTGGGACCAGGCTCCAGCTGCTCTGTTTTAATTTGTTTGGATTCAGCCATTAGTTTTCTGGGATAAAAGACAGACACAACAGAACCGTAGGCTGAGGGGCTTGGATTCATGTGTGGAGAGGCGAAGTCTAGGAGCTGACAGGGCAGCTACACATTATGATTAGAATTGAATGAATAATTTGTAACAGATAAAGTATTCAGTACATTTTGCCTCTTTCTGTTCACGGGTTGGTGAATTTTCTAATTTTTTCCTTGAATTTCCTTTGGTCTATCGTTTGATATTCAAAATTTGAGAAATGATACTGTTCCCTATTTCGGTAAGTGTGACTCTGTTTTTCAGATTTAAAATTTGAACTTAATTTGAAATTTGAGATATAAATTCCCAGGAGCTTTTGGACTAGTCAAAATAAATCAACTGAATATTTGTGGGAAGTGAACACAATAAACAGAAACACATCTCAATAATTTTTTTGCAGTATTTGTCCACTCTCAGGGTGGCATTGTCTCTGTCATGTTGTATCCCAACACTGAGATTCTGACTCAGTCCCCTTTTGCACTGTCTCAACAGGAGTTTGCTGAGTAAGGAATGACTAAAAGCAAATTACCAAGCCAAGGACTAACCAACATTCTATAGTTAGGAATTTTTCCTGACTAAGGAGGTGGTTGCAGTATGAGTTGAGGCTGGATCAAAGGAACTGTCCCTCCCTATACCCTTAGGAAGTGGCAATAGAGCTGGAAGTGCTGACTAAGATGGTAGATCAGGACATATATTAGGATATTCTATTTATGGTACTAAAATGTTCCCCATTATTGTAGTATCAGAGCACCATACACTCTTTAATGTATTTATTCTCATAACAACCCTATTATCCCTATTTGTTATTTCCCTGTTTGTTTGCAGATGCAGAATTGAGGCACAAACAATCTAAATAATATCCTTGAACTCATGCAGGAAGTCAGTGGTGGAGAAAGTAATTGAACCAAGGCCTTCTAAGTCCCTGCATAATGGCCTAACCACTGGACCACCAATCCTCTCTACTTCTAACAGGCTACTGCCCCTGACGTGTCTTTGGAGAAAGGCTGTTTAAAGAGCTGACTCTCTGTGTGACAATCAGGGTTATTGAATTCTCCTATTTCAACTCCTGGCAGGACTGGTTGGTGATTCTGAGGATCCCAGGGGGCTATTTCAATCTTGTAGATTCCTAAATCCATTTCAGTGGTTGGAATAATGGATTCCCTAATGGATGGGGACAGTGAAACGGATGACACCCAAGATGCACCTCAGTCCCTTGGAAGCTTTGTGAGTCAGGGTAGGTTTGCTTCTCTGATGAGTGATGTGAGTTAGGAGTGGTCCCTTTAGTGTAACATTCTGTGACATTCAGAGGCTACTGAATGGCTGAGGCTGCCGTCAGTGTCCAGAAAACAAACTGGGATAGAGGCTGTCTTTCCCGTTTCTCTTTTTTCACATGTGGATTTGATGCTGGTAAAGGTGCTGGCTGACAGCTCTATGGATCGTTTATACACAGAGCAATTATGGCACAACATCAGCAACATTGCAAGATTCGATTCACACATATTATGTGCTGCCATTGCATTTCACCCCTGTTCTGGAGGGCCCATTCAGAGTTTGGGCTCTCTGAGGTACCTACCAGCAAGGGAGGCCAGGTGATTAGTTCCATTTTTTGTGATGTTGACCCCTGTTCACTTGGAACTGGACTGAGACCCATCAAACTAATTCCCCACAGAGGTCACCAAACGGTTATTAGATCTAAATGACTGTTGGTTCCTCATCAGTTCATTTGCCCTGAGATAAGGTATTAGTCCTTAGATACTTCTAGTAGAAGATGTCATTTCTTTCTACTTGCATATTTCTGATCAAGGTTTTGTCTTTGTCTTTCCCATTCCTGCAGGTTTAAAGCAGATGTACCTTGACCAGCAGTTCTGTGATGCTACACTGGTGGTTGAAGGAAGGAGGTTTCCCTGTCACAGGTGGGTTTCTGCTCCATGCTGCATTCAACATGCTGGATATAAGAACCAGAAACTACATATTGTTGAAACAGGACAGAAGAAGTTATTTACTTGGGGAGGTAAAGCAATCTAGTCTAGTATACAGAACTCATAGCACCATGAAAAGACTTAATAATAGGATAATATCTAATCTGTATAAATGGCACCTTTCATCACAAAAGAGCCTACTGGGAACATTTCACCTAGAAATGAAATGGAGCCAAAAGGTGCAAAACACATGGTAAAACTCTAGGGGGGAAGAGGAAAATTTCCCAAAGGAAACAAGGCAACCCCCCTACTCTTACAGTATCCTATCTATCTATATCTCTTGGGATCTCCATAGAAAGTACAACCCTCCTCTGAACAGGATATAAAAATGCACCATCATGTCCCACATTTATTGGGGGGTTATGTTTTTAGATAAAATTGCCCCTATTTACATTTTAAAAATCTGGATTTCCCCTAAACTGCCCTCCAAGATCTCAAAGTCAAGTGTTTTTTTTCTGGCTTCTGTGTAACCCCCCAGTACCCCACAAGTGAACCCAACATTGGTGTTATGTACCATCCCAAGGATGGCACCTCTTGCTGCACAGCAACTTCCACTACCAATAGCACCATATGGAGAAAATAATTTCAGTGCTGACTTTGGAGGAAGAGACCTTCCTATTGAGTTAACCTTCACCATATCCTGGAGTACCCTAATTTATCTCAGAGATCTCCTATCCAAATACTAAACAAGCCCTCCCCTGCTTAACTAGGAGACAGCTGATGAGATCAGAGCCCCCAGAAGTGAACTGGTTGCAAATACCACATGTAATCTCTTAGCACGGTTGCCTCTCTTGGTGCAGGGTGCTGTTGGCCTCAGTCAGCCCATACTTCCGGGTCATGTTCACCAGCTCCTTCAAAGAGTCCCAGGATGGGGAAGTTTTGCTCAACGCTATAGCCCCCTCCATCATTCAAAGCATGCTGAATTATCTCTATTTAGAGGAGATATCACTTACTGCAGAGACTGCTGAAGATTTGTTTATCGCATCCAGTAGACTCCAGATCCTCCCACTAGAGGAGATCATTAGCAGGTAACGCACAATGACCTCACTGGTCTCCTCCTTGTACTTAGGGTGGGTGTGATATAAGACTGGTTTTAAGTGTCTATATGTGCTGTTTGGGTATAGATTAGTTGCATTATTTATGTATTGGGGAAACTTCTCACAGCTGCAACACAAGCATTTCAATAAAATGTAGTTTAAAAATCAACACATCTGGCCTGATTCCTGCATAAACATTTTGAAAAATTCTGCTGTAGAGAAGCTGAATGACCCAGTGATAAGAATATTGGATCAAAGAGGGTTTGCAGCTGGCCCCCACTCCCCAGCCCTGGGGTGCCCCGTGTTATGCTCATACAAAGCACACAAGATCTTTTTATAGAGGAGAAGGCAACACGCCACATTTATTGAGAATACAGAAGTTAGCATATACTTTTTAGTCACACACACACACACACACACACACACACACACACACACACCATGCACACAGTCCTGCCAGTCGATGTTATAGTTATCAGTCCAGAGTCTGGATCAATCTAGTGGCCAGCCAGATTGGTCACAGAGGGGAGCTGAGCTCTGTCGGTTGCGATCCGATGCTCCTGGAGTTGTGGAAAGACAAACCCAAAGTCCCATGGCAAAGCACCCTGTTCTTATAGTCTTTTTTCTCCGTTGAAGTCTATGGATTTTGCTGTGTCAGTTTATGACCAGTTACTCCTTAATTGGTGTTATCTTTTGATGTTAACACTCCAAAACACCTCCGAGAGGGTCATCCTGTCCTGGATTGATTTAATCAATTGTGTTTAGGGGTGCCAGCCTCCACCTTAGATCATCAATCTGCCCTTCCTCAATCATGGATGTGCATTGATGGTTTTCTGGCATCGATAAGTCTCATTAAGTTTCTTCATTCTTCCTCTCTTGACCATCTGGTTTTAACAATGGCCTTCACACCTTATCTTTTACTAATGCATGCATTCCTCATTTACACAAACAGTTTTTTACAGAGGACCTTCAAAGGTATACAAACAGCAGTATTTTGTGTTGAGCAAGGAAGGCATTGTAAATTAAACTTTACTAAATCTTGTGGTCAAAACAGTTTATATTGTGGCCTGGGCCTTCAGTATTCCTTTAATCTAATTAACATAGACACAATACAAGATCCTGTCTCTTACTTACTAGATCTTAAAACAAAGAAATGTATATTTAACTAGAGGGCCTAATTTATAATACATATAGGGAACCATAGTAGACATTCTAACTTATCCTAAAACAGGGGGTGACCATAATCAGCCATAAGGACTGTTCTAGTCTGTTCCTGCCTTACAATGATTACAACATCTAATACAAATATAAAATCCTACACCCGCCTGAGCGCCCCCAGCCCTGGAGCACTGGCCGGCCCGAGCGCAGGGAGGTACGGCCCCAGTGCCCCCAGCCCCAGAGCGCTGGGCAGTGTGGCTCCAGCCCCCTGAGCACCACGGAGCCCCCTAGCGCTGGATGGCCCCATCTGCCCCAAGTCCCAGCCACAGGCTGGCCCGTCCCAGCCCCAGCCCACCTCTGAGAAGAGAAGCAGCCTGCCTGGGCTGGAGCCAAAGAGGAAGTGGCAAGCAGGAAGGGGCCTCAGGGCAGAGAGTGGGCAGGGCCATGCAGGGCTGTTTGTGGAGGCTTAGCCTCCCCTGGCCTACAATACCCACCGCCCATGTGTGCGAGAAAGTTGGGCAGTGAAGAATCACTCCTATAAATTATCCCAAGTGAAACAATTTGTTCTAGAAGATGGGGAACTGTTTATGTCCAGTCCAATAGAAGCTTGTGTGGTTTGGGAGAGGGCATGTGGTCTAATAAGGGAAGTTATTCGGTGGGGGACTCCTGGGTTCTATTCCTAGCTTTGCTACTGCTACCCTCTGTAGTCTGGTTAGGTCACTTCCCCCTCTGTATGTCAGTTTATCATATAAAGAATGCTCATACTAACACTGACAGACTTCACAGAGGGGTTGTGAGATTTGATGAATAAATATTTGTTCTTGAGTTCCCCGGGGTACTGCAGAAAGGCAAAGTATTATGTGTGCAGTATCAGATATCAAGACAGCTAGCAACCCAGAGTCATACATAGAGAGCTGGGTCAAATATTTTTGACAAATACTTTATTCGCCAAAAAATAAATTTTGGTTGACCCAAAACTATTCACAAAATTTCATAAGAATTCCACTTTGTGTAAGTAATAAAATAGTCATTTTAACAGAGGGAGTGGAATCCAGGTCTCCCACATCTAAGGAGAGTGTCCTAAGCACTGAACTAATAGAATCATTCTACTTCTGTCTCTGGCCCAATGACTATTCCATTATTGATATACAGTGGCTCAACTTCAACAGGAGAGAATGAGAGGTACCCACCCCAGATACCGTATAGCTGGGAGGTTAGGGTTCTCTCCTGAAAGGTGGGAAACGTAACTGCTCTAGGGACTATTTAATTATTTATACAAGGTGGAACAGCTTCAACTGGAGAGACTGAGTGAACCCTGCCCCAAAGCATCCCACAGCCCAGTGGCTATAGCACCCTCCTGAGAGAGAGGAGACCAATGATCGAATTTTCTCTCCAGGATCAAATCATTCCCAGAGGAGGAAGAACATAGCTTGGGTGAATCCCCTAGTCCCTAAATCTGAAAGTTAGACAGGAGCTGCCTCCTTCTCCCACCATTTTGTGAATCTAGCCTGGGGTGAAAGAAACATTTTGTTCAACCAAACCAAAATTGTCAACATTTTGGATTCACTGAAATGTTCAGATTTTTGTTTTGGTTCAACCTAATATAATTTTCAATGTTATTTTTAGAACTGCCAGTTCCAAATAATCAATTAATCACCATGCTCTATACAGGGACAACCAATTCTCTGACACAATCAGGAGACTGAGCTTTCCTGGGAGCTCCTCAGTGACATTTATTCCCTTTGTTATTTCTTCCAGATTCTTTGTGAAGAATATTTCCATGGAGAACTGCCTTGGGATTTATGCGCTGGCTTATGCCCACAACCACAAAGATCTGCTTCATGCAGCCATGCACCACATCAGCTTGAATTTTGGGTCCATCTCTGAGGACTATGATTTCATGTGTCTGGACCTGAGCACTTTGACCAGCATTATATCCTCTGACGACCTTGTAGTGGCCTCTGAACTGGTGGTCTACCAGGCTGTGCAACGCTGGGTGAGGTTTCAACCAGCCGAGCGCCTCCCAGTGCTTTCTGTGCTCATGAGGCACATCCGCCTTCCTTTCCTGACCCGTGAAGCACTTGCAGAGATACAGGCAGACTCAGAAATTTATGGGGATGTTCAGATGTGGTGGAAACAACTGGTTGGGGAAGAAAGGCTGTGGGAGAATGGGGGATTCAGGCAGGGTATGTATGATGAATGTATTGTGTGCATGGAGCTGCACAGGTACAAGATTCAACATTTGGAGAATGACTATTCAGAGTTTGACATTGATTCTGACTTGCTTTCTGGAATGGATTGTTTCGATCCTTATACAGGAAGGTGGAAAAAGCTGCCAGATTTGAAATGCCTGCGACATCCTGCCAGCACAGCTGTGGAGCACAAACTTTACTTGTCTGGAGGCAAACACCGAGATGGCTCTTGTTCAGACACTCTTTATGAATACAATTCTTTTACTAGCCAATGGATACAGCTCCCCTCCATGTCTGTGCCCCGAGATTCACATGGCTTTCTAGCCTGTAACCTGAAGCTGTATGCTCTTGGGGGACGGAATGACAGACACGGACTCACTTCTGCTGAGAGCTTTGACTTGGTGCAGAAGACATGGACTCCTATCTCCAACTTGCCATTTCGGCTGATATATTTTGCTTCCACAGTGCTGAAGAATAAGTTGTACCTAATAGGGGGAGAAGCTTTGGCAGTAGTACCTAAGCTAGTTTATAGCGGTATTCTGATCTATGACATAAACTTAGATATGTGGACTCAGATGCCTCTGGATTTTAAATGCTATGAAACAGCTGCTATTTCCATGGATAATGGGATCTGTGTTATTGGTGGGTTCTGTGAAGAAAAAGGTAGACAGCTGACTCCAAGAGGCACTACAGAAGTCTCCTTTCTGTCCAGTAGAAAATGTTTTTTCCTCAACGAAGATGGAAAAGTGTGTCAGGAAGTTGTGATTCCAGAATTACCAGAAGCATTTGCCTTTGCTGGTGTGGTTTGTTGGCAGAGGAGAATCTACTGGATGGGTGGTATAAATTGTTATCGATTATGCAACAGGATTTTCTACTGGGAACCAGGTGATTCCAGCTGGACTGAGTGCCAGGAACGTGTCCCCAGTAGAGAGGGCTTTATCAGAATATTTAAATGTGTGACACTGAAGATACCAAAAAATACACTCTGCCCCTTCTCCAAGAAATAGCTGTAACCCCAGCTACCATCAGAGTTACAGATTGCCTCTTTTCAGACACTTGCTAGAGCCTGATCCCTTCACAGTGCAACTAGCATTGAAATACCCCCTCCAGAAGAACTCTCTCTGTCCCTAAACATCAGTTTACTGCACTCATGCTCACCTGGAAATCAATGATAGTTTTAAGATTGACTTCAATGGGATCAGAATATGTTCCACAGGATTCCATTGAATTCAGATAGGCTGCATTTGAGATAGATTCTTGGTTCACACAAGAAGCTGGTTTAAATTCAGTCTCAGCATCACTTTGCTTAAAATCATTTTAACACTTCTAGACACCAGTTAAAGGGCACAAATCCTTTTCTCCTCATTCCTTTTCCTGTCTATTTCTCTCCTCCTTTTACCCAGTTATTGAGATTAAATCCACTGGAACAAATTTCTCCCTAGGGTAACATCACTGGAGTCAGGGGTAAATTTGGCTCATTGTAATCAGCTGGAGAATAGTTTTGTTCCCCATATCAATGTGGCTGTGTTTCAAAATATTAGTTTATGGAAGTTGCTTGGTGAAGCTTGCAGACTGTTGGTCCTATGGATCACTGTACACAGTAATGGTTTTAAGGTCTTATTAAAGCCCTTTCCTTGTAACGGTCAGACATGAGTTTGTCTTGCACAGCAGGTGTCTTTGCTCAATGATAAAGCTGAATAAAGAAAATTTTATTAAAAATCATTTTAATATGGTCTTTGTTTTGGTAATAAAATATGAAGATTTTCACTTCCTGCCTATTCAATGATTCACACCCAACCCTAGTCATTACCAGTGATGAGGTGCCAAAATCTTAACAACCGGCTCCCTATAAAAAGTTCTGAACACCCCCTCCCAAGACCCCCCATCACCCTAATTCACAGGCTGGCACCAGTGGGTGTTCGTGCCCTTCCCGCCCCCACCCCGCCCTGGGTTCAATGGGGGTTTTTTGCATTTGGGTGGTGGCAGAGTTTACCAAGCCAAGGTTAGAGAAAAGCTGTAACCTTGGGAGTTTAATACAAGCCTGGAGTGGCAAGTATTACTTTTTAAAACCCTTGTGGGCTCCCACCTTCTGTACTCAAATTGACAAAGTGGGGATTCAGCCTTGACAGAGGCACTCCAGCATATGGAGGAGGAGTCAGCGAAGATTGGTCTCCATGTTTCATGGCCAAAGACAAAACTGCAAAATCTAAGACCAGGTCCACCTGCGACTCCAATGTCTTTGAACAACGAAAACGTTGAATCAGTTTCCAGCGTTTGCTACCTGAGTTCTATACTCACCAGACCTTGAAAATTCCAGCACTAAGGTGAAAGTTTGAGGAAAGAAAAGTTCCTTATGAATGGAAATATTTAGGTAACCTATCATTGTTTATGGATTAGTTAATGGATTAGTTATCGCTTAATGCAACTCAGGGTGAGAGCTGACACTTTGGGTTCTTTCTCATGGTTCTTAGGGCATGGCTTCACTGGAAACTTCAAAGCACTGTAATGGGAACGCTCCCACGGCACAACTTTGAAGTGAGAGTGTGGTCACGTGCTAGCACTGGGAGAGAGCTCTCCCAGCGCTCCTGGTAATCCACCTCCACGAGGGGATTAGCTCTGAGCGCTGGGAGCGCGGCTCCCAGCGGTCATAGCCAGTCCACACTAGCACTTTAAAGCGCTCAGACTTGCTGCGCTCAGGGGGGTGATTTTTCACACCCCATAGCCAGCAAGTTAGAGCGCTATAAAATGTAAGTGTAAACAAGCCCTAAGGTTTTCACTTCTTAATAACTACACAATGCTGTAAAACTTTCAGTTGGTATAAACTGGTGTAGCGCCACTGTCTTCATTAAGAAAAGGTTTTGTAACTTGCACTGGAGCTACACCAGTTTATACCAGTTGACCCTCTAGCTTTGCACATGTGGGGAACATTGCAAGTTACAAAAGCAGCTTTTCTTTCTTAGGTCATATCTGAAATGAGGGAAACATTAACAGGGTTGTAACCAAAACATTCCAGACTTGCTCACAGAGTTTCTAATTGACTAAAGTCAGTTTTCTCTGTTATATACTGACAGACAAACACAGAAAGAAGATTTATATACATCTTTATCTTTATATATATATTATCTAGAATAATATATACTATCTATCTATCTATCTATATTTAAAAAATGCTCCCTTTTATGACTGGGGATGAGGTAGGTGATGAATGTTATAATCTCAATGCTAAAATTGTGGTTCCTTCCTCAAACAGGCAGAGTCCCTGATCCACTGGCGGTCACAAGATAAAATAAGAGAGCAGACTCAAAGAAAACAACAGCAATAAATAGTGTATACTATGTCTCCCACTTGGGTTACTTGAGGTCTCATTCTTTCTCAGGCCACAGAATATTACCCAGGCTATATGTGGCAGCTCTTTTCCAGAGCTTTCCAATAGCCTTTTTAGCCCAAACGGTCTTCGTTCATAAACAGAGTGACTTTGTGCACAATTTGGAACACGTCTGAAAGTTCAGTACTCAAAAGTTCAGGAATATATCATGTTCCTCCTTGACATTACAGGCCCTTTTTTTATGGCTAGCAGGCTCTTTTTAAACTATACCTCACAGTTTAAAAGGCCTTTGCTTTTTTAACCATGTCTTTTCCACAGGTAGGCCATGTCCATCCATTCCATTGTCATGACAAATCTTGAGTCTATCTGACCTTATATGCACCAACTATAATTCTAGGTGCGACCATACCAAAGCCACAGTAAGGGATTCCCACCCCCAAGACACTCATTCTCCCTTATGCCGACTCTCCTGCAGCCCCTTACCTTACCGCCCATCCTTTTTGTGACTTCCAATCTTCCCAAGCCCTCACTACCAACTCAGTTATTGATTCCCTCAACTCCTTTCTCTCCTCCATCCTCAACATCTTTGCCCTTCTCTCTCCTGATGCACTGTCCACTACTCCAAGCCACAACTTTGGATCATGCCTTACATTTGCTTCCTTCTCTCCTAGGCTCCTTAGGATACACTGCTCTACAGCCAAAATGCTTCTGAAATAAATGTAGTCAAACTTTACTAATTCTGGGTCACTGAGAACGAAAATGATGCTTAAAATTGTTGATTGGCTCTAGTTTTCAAGACATGCTATTGGGTCAATATATATGACCCTTGACTTGGGAATGGCGGCGGATAAGTGAGTTATAAAGGGAAGGGATCTCAATTTAAACCAGAAATGACTAAAATACATCTTTGACTGGATCTATGAATAAATCTATGACTGGGTTTGAACAGTACTTGCTTTTTAGGCAAAACAATGAATGATGCAATCTGAAGCTGGTATTGCGTCATACATGATATGAATTGCATCATGTTATTCCTAGAAGTCATGGATGATGCAATCATAATGAAGCTTACATCACTCTGCTGAACAAATTGCCCTATATTAGCTCTAGAAATCATACAGTGTCGTGCTCTATTATTTGTCAGTGTTTGATTTTGCAAAGGGACACATTTCTGTTTAGCCAAAGTGAGCAGAGATGCCTCGTACTTGTGTGAACAGTGTAGATAACTTCTGCTATGTTTGTGGTGAAGTGACTTTTGCATCACAAAAGCACAGTATAACCGCTATGGTTAAGAAAGCCTGTCACCTTTCTTTTGGCTGCAAAATTGGAGATCAGGACAAGAGGTGGGCCCCACACATATGCTGCAACACTTGTGCAACAAATCTTCGCCAGTGGTTGAACAGGAAAAGGAAATCTATGCCTTTTGCAGTGCCAATGATTTGGAGAGAGCCAACAGATGATACCAGCAATTGTTACTTCTGCATGGTGCCTCCAGTTGGGAAAGGTGTGTCAAAGAAGAAAAAGTGAACTGTGCATTATCCAAACATTCCATCAGCTATACTCCCAGTACCCCACGGAGAAGGACTGCCGGTTCCTGATCCACCAGAATCATTCTCACTTGAGTCAGATGAGGAAGAGGAAGAGGATGAAACTTCTAGTCCTGAACCATCAATGTCACAGGACCCACATTTTCTCCCATCCTCCTCCTCTGAACCACACCTCATAACACAAGGTGAACTGAATGACCTTGTCAGGGATTTGGAACTACCCAAGAGTAAGGCAGAGCTTTTGGGCTCCAGACTACAGCAGTGGAATCTCCTGGCAGGTGATGGTAGGGTTTCCATGTTCTGTGACCGTCAAAAGGATCTTGTCCCATTCTTCTTCATGGAAGGTGATCTTGTAGCCTGCAACAACATCGATGGTGTGATGGCAGCCCTCAACATCGTTCACGATCCAGATGAGTGAAGACTGTTCATTGATTCATCGAAGACGAGTCTTAAAGCTGTTTTACTGCATAATGGCAATGTTTTGCCATCAATTCCAGTTGGTCATGCAGTCCATATGAAGGAAACCTATGATAACATGAAACAACTTTTGAGGTGCATAAACTATGACCAACATCAGTGGCAGCTTTGTGGCGATTTGAAGGTTGTTGCTCTCTTTCTTGGTCTGCAGACTGGATACACAAAGTACTGCTGTTTTCTCTGCGAATGGGATAGTCGTGCAAGAGATTCCCACTACATCAAGAAAGATTGGCCACTCCGACAGTCATTGGAGCCTGGGAGGAAAAGTGTTCAGCATCCACCACTTGGTGAATCAAGGAAGATTTTGTTACCACCCTTACACATCAAGCTGGGTCTGATGAAGAACTTTGTCAAGGCCATTGACAAAACACAAGCAGCTTTCAAGTACCTTCGTGGAAAATTTCCAAGGTTAAGTGAAGCTAAGATAAAGGAAGGTGTCTTTGTTGGTCCTCAGATTCGTGAACTTCTTCAAGATGATGCATTTGACCATGCACTGCGTGGCAAGGGAAAAAAGGCATGGAAAGCCTTCCAGTTAGTGGCAATACATTTTCTCAGAAACAACAAGGCAGACAACTACAGGTTGTTGGTGGAAAACCTCCTCAAGGCATCCAAAAGCCTTGGTTGCAACATGTCACTAAAGAGACATTTTTTGCACTCTCATCTAGATTTTTTTCCACCAAACTGCGGAGCAGTGAGCGACGAGCACGGCGAGCGATTTCACCAGAACATTGCAACAATGGAGAAACGCTATCAGGGCAAATGGAGCCCATCAATGCTTGCAGACTATTGCTGGACAGTGACAAGAGATGCTCCATTTAATGAATACAAGAGACAAGCCAAGAAGCGCCGAGTAGACACTGAATAGGACTAAACTATGGACATAATAGTTTTTTGCCTTTTGTTTCATAATACATTTTATTTATATAACCCCTTTGCTGATTTTTAAAGTGTTACATAAACAGGACAGGTGAAATAGTATCATGTAAAGCAACCATAAACACATGAAAAGACCTAGGTTTACAATTTATGATTAAAACTCTACTATCTACACAATATACATAGACATAAAATGTAAAAACTTAAATATCTTAGAAACAGTAGCCAATCAGTTGTTTTAATTGTCATATTTGAATTCAGCACATCAAAATACATACTAAATACCACATTTTATCTCTGAAGCAGACGACTTCTCAAAAATTGTAGACCAGTGATATCAGCCTTAAGTAAAATGGCATATATTGACAGCCTAGTCCTTCATTACTTGAAACCCAAAATTCCTCTTGATTCTTATCGTAGTTTTGGGGGTTGGGGGAAATGCAGGATCAGACCATTATATTGTATTATCCCAGCACATTCTATCCCAAGGTATTCTTCTCCCTAGACCTGTGGAATCAGATATATTGTGCAAATCCGATATATTGTGCAGTGCTCAAAGCCGATATTTGAATTTTAAAGCCTGCAGTTCCAAACTAATAGTAGATTTAAAACAGTATACCTCAGCCTTTTTGTAATGATCTGACAGCCTTTATTACAAGCAGACACCCTCCATGAAAACTTCCTATATGGCACATCTGAATTTTTTTTAATCCTAAAAAGCTTACTTAAATAAATTACTGTTATTACTTCAGCTGTAATCTCTATTCTTTATGCCAAAAAATTATTACCTCCACTCTTACAGATAGATGTACATGGATTATTACTACAATTCTGGGTAACTCACATTTGAGAAATACTACTAGAAATGAAGCAACAAAGAGTCCTGTGGCACCTTATAGATGCATCTGAAGAAGTGGGTATTCACCCACGAAAGCTTATGCTCCAATACGTCTGTTAGTCTATAAGATGCCACAGTACTCTTTGTCGCTTCTACAGATCCGGACTAACACGGCTACCCCTCTGATACTAGAAATGAGCTGATATTGAAACACCATGGTTCCTTATATTTCCTTTATACTGACGGAAGCATCCAACTGTCACATTATAATTCTATACAACCATACCACATGCACAGTCTCTAAAGTGTGGTACTTGAAAAAGTTATGTCACAATGTCAACAGTAAGCCTGTTCCCACTGAAGTGGATGGAATTCTATGCCCTATGTTATACAAAAGGCCAGCGCAGCTGATCATAATGGTTCCTTCTGGCCCTAAAATCTATGGGTGAAACCCTGATCCTAATGAAGTCAATGACTAAAGGCCGATTAAATCTTGTTCCTTTAAGTCTCTACTGATTTATTCTCATATAGGATTAAGCTGCGTATTTGGTTATATTAATGTGGCCTAATTTTAAAGCTTGCATTTTTTCTTAGAATTAATACCATTAAAAGGATACTTCATGAAGCCTGGCCCATTAATCATTTGAGCAGCTTACCAAGAGCCGTGGGTGATTCTTCCCACCTCCCCACAATGATGTGCTCTAATTCAAGCAAGAATTAATTTAGGAAAATCCTATGGTCTTTGTTCTACAGGAGGTCAGACTACGTGATCAAAATGGTCCCTTCTGGGTTTATAAGCTATGAATCTACAAAACAGAGAAGAGGACCAAAGGTTCTGTGCTGTAATGGATTCCCCTGACCATGTCACACATACTCTGTCTCTACCTTCTCCATACATACTCCCAATGGGGTGTTTCCAGGGCAGAGCTCCATATATGGGGTCTACGCCCCTTCTCAAAAACTTCCCCCACTCTGTTCAGTGGAACCACACAAGCTTTACTTTTATAGTGTGCAAAGTGCACAAAGGGCCAGTAAAATCAAGAAGCTTCATGGAGATGCTTCTGGGTTACTCCATGGCCTATCAGGCAAGAGTTAGCCACTTGGGCTGGACATTAGCCTGAAGATTTGCCCTCATCGTCCGAATATGTTAAAATTCTCCAGTAATGTTTGCTAGCAAAACGTGATAATGCCTGAACATTTGGTACCCTTCAAAAAGATATAATTTGTAGAGTAACTGTAACAACTGCTGAGAAGTGTCCACTACTTACTATGACATTCTGGCCAATACTTCCAAAAGTAAATGCCTAAAGTAAGGCTGCTAAATCCATATTTAGATATCTAAGGTGATCTGATTTTCTAAAGTGTTGAGCAGCAAGCAGCTCCCAGTGAAGTCCATAGGATCACATGGGTGTTAACTGAGAGCAAATTTGGCCCACTTGGTTCCAGTTCAGTTTTCCTTGAATTCTCTGCAGCAAATCCAAAATTTCAGTATTCTGTACTCTACAAGGAAAATGTTGACAAGTCCTGAACTACAGGGGTGCAAGTGGTTGCCATTCTAAAAACATCCCTCGGCCCCATAAAAATACAAAATGTTAACCTTCTTAGGTGTCTGATGCATGCAAACTAAGCAAACACTGTAACATCTTTCATTTGTATGCATTTGGCATCTGTAATAAGGAAACTCACACTATCTTAACCTGGCACATAATGGATCAGTTTGAATAAAAAAGTGAAAAAACTTTTTGTTTCCTTTTGCCAAGTTTTGGTCAATAGAATTGATACTGAAGAAAGTAATGCTGCCAGGGGGGAGTTCTCACGGCTAAAACACACTATTTCATGTTCATTAAGGACCCAGGTTCTTATTTGCCTTTGCCTTTAGAATAACCATATCTATCTGCCACAGAAACCCTGTTTGGATTGTGTTTGCTCTCCCTGATTGGATTCGAAATGAAAAGCTGTCTTTCTCCATGGGCTGATTCCTTTTCAGTGTCTAATCGACAGCATGGCCTGAATCCCAATTACAGGTTAGGGACTTGATGAATCTACTTCAAGAATATTAATTTAATGCTTGAAATGCCACCAAATAGAGTGAATGTATTATGTTGGGCCTTGCTGCATGACATATCTATTTGATGGTATTAATCCTAAGGAAAAAAATGCAAGCTTTAAAATGAGGCCACATTAAAAAAACAAAAACACTGCTTAATGAGAATAAATTACTAGAGTCTTAAAGGAACAGGTTTGAGGGGGGCCAGGTTTTGAGGTTTTGTTTGTTTGTATTACTTTAAACAAAATCCAATAAATCCATCATTTGAAAAGTAATAATGTGTCACATTTTAAATGACTCTTACCTAATGATGGTAAAAAAACTACACCATGGGCACATGAGAACGTGCTCACATCTTAGTTAGTTAGATCATATTTCCAAGTTGTGCTGTAGAGAACTACTCTCCCCTCCCCCTCCACCCCTGCTGCTTTCTTTTCCCTGTGTCTGTGAGCAGCATTTTTTGAGATTCCAATGGAGCTGCAACCACAGACTCTCTCACATGAAGGAGGAGTTACTGCTACCACTGCCTACAGAGAAATGCCCCAGGTCTTTTTCCTTCTCTATTTGATTTCCAACCTCCTTTATCAGTGAAAGATGCTCAAAGTGTTTTCATTTAATCGCCTGATTTTTTTTTAAAAAAGTAAATATAAAAAGAAACTCTTTGATTATTAACGTCCTTGACTTACATGGCGTAGAGGGAAAAGAGAAGGGAGTACAAAGAGTTTTATAAAAGGCCTTGAATCATTTGTACAGCTCCTCTGGCATTTCCCAATATTATATGTGGTAGTGTCTTTGTCATTCCACCTCAGAGCTCTTACTACTGCCCTCTTTGAAGTTTGGATAGTTACCTGGGAGACTGCCTCTCTCCTTGTACCATATGGCCACAGATGAGATCAGTGAATGGGGGAAGTTCTGCAAGAGTATTCACCAATGCTTGAACTTGCTTCCCCCTTAGTTTACCAGGGCCTGGATTTGTTAACTTTTTGGTCATCATGCTAAACCTATGCATTCTCCTAGGTACTTGGACATGAGATAGTTTGAGTGAGGATGTTTTTAATCATCACTGAAGCAGTGACAGATGAGTTGTTTATTTACTTTTGGTGGAACAGGCAGCCTATTTTCATATGCAGTACAGGTTTGATATTGCTTGTTCTAATTTATGCCGAGGTGCAGGAAGCACAGGATGGATGCCTGTTAGTCAGAATATCTTTTAGAATAATAAACTTAAAGACTAAATACATCTCTCCTTTTGTGGTCTTTCGGGGAAGAAACATACTTATCCGCTTAAAGGTGTGGAAGTCGGTAGAGGGAATTTGGATGCAGGCCTCTATATGAGCAAGAGTCAGGCTAACTCTTGCTCATATAGAGGCCTGCATCCAAATTCCCTCTACCGACTTCCACAAAGGATTCAATCCTACTCCACTGACTTGAATGAGAGTTGGTCCAGACTCAAAAATGTGGTGCTTCTCTGAAGAGTGATTCTAAATACTTCACAGAGGGGTTCCATGTTTATTATCTCATTAACTCTTTGTCCCATCTGTGCAGTTGAAAAGTAGGATTTTGTTTGTAGTGGTTTTTTAACTGCCATCCTGGGATCTGAAAATCAAGCTGCTTGTCAATCAGCATCAATAATAAGCAATCTGCAGGAGACATCCTGCCCACAATAATATCTGTCCAATTCCTCTGTCCTCGGTTTCTGTCCCCAGGTGCACTTTACAAACCCATTGGATCAGATTTTCATATTACACTGATGTAAATCCAGACCAATCCCCTTGTCTTGAACAATTCTGTAAAGTCACCAGCAACCTCTTCCTTGCTAAGTTGAATTTCCTCTCCATTGTCTAAGTATTTTTCACATATCACTTCTTTCACCAGAGCACTCTGCCTGTAGATCCTAGCTAATATAATACCAGTACTTGAAAGTTAATGACCCCTCCAAGAATTATTTCAAATTACCGACAATTGAAAATCACTTTTTATTGAAATTGATTGATTGAAATTGAAACACTTTATTCAAGGCTGTCTAAACCAGGAGACTGAAAAATATAAGTTGAGTTAATAAATACCTAATATGTTCCTTTTGAATAGTGTTACGGATTAAGAACATCCATAGGATCCTATACAAAACAGCTGTTGACAAGTCCAGCCATAAAACTATCAGTGTTTACAAGATTGTATTATATAAACCTAATGGCTCCCACAGTTTTAATGCATTTACTTTACTGCAAAAAAAAGTATTCTCTGTTGCTTATGAACAGATAGCCCATCTCCCTAAAGGAACTTTTATTCCTACAGCCATCAATGCAATAAAAACTAGTGATGCATTTTATTTCATTACTGCTTCTTGAAGAAACACATTTTATTGTAATATTTCATACACTATCTCCTGCTGGCAATGTAAAAAGTAACTATCTAATAAAATTTAGCAGTGTCTTTGCAAACCTGATAAAAATAGCATAGCAGGCCAGTGAATACAGTTTTCACTTTTTAATTTACTACTTAAAGATGCTGTCAAGAGGCTAAATATGAAATCCAGCTTCCCCTATTTCATTACCGTTTGGTGCACCTGCCTTGTTTTCCAAAAAACAAAGACATGTTTGAAATATTCAACAGAACAATGTGAAGAGCCCACATGAGCAGTCAGAAGAAAGTGCATTGTCAGCCACTGGAAGAACTCATAGCTAGAGCTAGGCAACATTTTTCAGTCAAATGTCAAATAAAAAATAGAATAAATGTAAACAATTTGTTTTGACTTTTCATTTTTAAACTTTTTTTTTAATTTAGTTGGATTATTTAATAAATTATTTGTAAAAAGTAAAACCATACAAAAATGGAATGAAACAAATTGAAAAACTGAAAAATATTTTGTTTTGGCTGGAACAAAATGTTTCATTTGACCCAAAACAATTTTGTTTTTCAGTTTTTTGTTTTTGTGAGAAAAACTGAAAAAAATCAGTGTATGGTAACTGATTTTTTTTTTGTTCAGCCACTGAACCAAAAAAAAAATCAATTATTTTCACAGCTGTACTCACCGCTAACTAGCTAGATTATCCTAAATGGTTTTATGTTGCAACAGATTCAGTTTACACAATGTGCAAACTCATGTGTTGGAAGTTACTAGGAAGAGAGAGTCGCATGTAGGTTTTGGAAAGTTTTATGTGCTGTCCTTAAAAAGGAAGGATGATCTTATGTTTAAAGAACTGACTTGAGAACCATGAGATTTGGGTTGCAACACCTTACTCTGCCAGTAATTTTCTGGATAACTTGGGACAAGTCATTTAATCTCAATGTAACCCTTCTGCCAGGTGGAACCAGCAGCAACAAGGGCCGGGTTCAGTATTTGAGGTTCCTTTTCAACAATACAACACAAAACTGGCTCAAGCCCCACCCAGTGACCTGGGACAATTACACACCACCCCCTGGGTGCCTCTCCAAGGCAATACTTCCTCTCTTGCTAGCACAGAGTCTGAGTGTAGCAAAAACTTTTAATAAAAGGAAGGATTTAACTCAGCATTAATTTGGGAAAACACTGAAACTAGGGTTCATAAACACAAACCATGAGCAAATGACCCACCCCCAAGTAAGTTGGGCAGAGTCTTTTTCCCCTCAGGGTCTTAAGTCCAGCAACCCAAAGTCCCTTTAACGTGCCCGTCCCTTCTCTGTACCCCACTCACAGTTGCAGTCCTTGGCCAGTGCAGCCCCAGAGTTCAGAGGTTCATCTGCAGAGTCCACCTCCCACCCTGTGAGGAAAGTGGGGGCGGAGGGTAAGGAAGCACCTTACACACTGCACTTCTCGGGCACTCACTCGTTGCCCCAACGGCTGATTGCCACATCTCTGCAGGGCTCTGCTCTGTTCCTCTCTACCAGCTGCCCTACTGGCCGCTTGCCACACCTCTCTGCCAGCTGCCAAAACAAGGAGACTGGGGATCCAACACCAGCCACAAATGATCATTTGGGCAAGCAATTCCATCATGCTGAGCACCTAGGCAGGGTGGGTGTGTCCATGCAAATGAGATCAGCTTCTGAAGTCTTTTTCCACAGCTCACCTTTAGATGTCAGGGGAGAGCTCATTCAGACTCTGCTTACATCTCTGTATCTCATTTTCATCTGTAAAATGGGGATAACAATATTTCCTTTCTCCCACCCTTTGTCTGCTTTGTTTATTATTCTGTAATCTTTTTTGGGGTAGGGACATACTACGTGTTTGTACAGCACCCAGCACAGTGGGTCCCTAATTTTGGTTGGGACCTGTAGGCAATACTTCTACTAATAATAATAGTGAAAGTTCCATTGTGGCTACCTTGAAAGGTCTGTTGTCACCAATAGTAGAAACCTGTGTAAACTATAAAACTGGAACCCTCAAGATAAATTCAAAAGCAAAGCCTGTACTGACCAGTGGATGAGTTCCATAACATATTGAAGGTCCTATAGCTATCAAGAGGCTCCCTTGTCATCCCCAGCATAAAAGACTCCTAATGGCTGCATTACAAGACCTGTTTTGATAAATGAAGCAGTAATTGTTACAAGAGGGGACTGACAGATACATTCATGAGTTTTGTGCAAATGTATAACTCTAAATGTGGCTATAGGAGTGGTCCATTGTGACATTCACTCATAATGAAACTTCTAGTGACCTTTGCACAATGGGCATTGGAAGGGGTAATGATGTTGCTTCCCGGGGTATGTCTACACTTCAAGCTGGAGGTGTTAATTCTAACCCAAGGAGACATACAGGGCCTAGCTCTGATCAAGCTATCGCACTAAAAATGGAGTGTAGCTACCCAACCTCACATACCTACCATGTTGAATGGGATTGTACATAGATCAGCTAATACTTCCTGCCACTCATACTGCCAAAGTGACACTATTTTTAGCATGATATCTCCACCAGTGTTAAGGTAGGTACATCTCAAGCTGGTATTTACATCTCTGGTTTGAAGTGTAGATATGCTCCATTCTTTTGAGATGCTCATGCCTAACCATGCTGTAACAGCAATAGACAAAATAGAACATACATTAATATGTCTTCCTTAGAATGGAGCATTAGCACACTTACTGCATATAGCACGTCATCTTAGATGAACTTTTTGAGAGTCAGGATAAAACTGACCGATGTTACAGAGGTGTCTGTAGCTAGATTGCGGGTGAACTGAGCTGAAAGTAATGCATAATATCAAAAGTTTATTGGCATTCAGAAAAAGAGAGTGATTCATGTTTTCAGCTTATAACAGTTATATGAAGCAGACTGCTTGCAGGGATATATTTCATGTGTGACCTGGAAAAGGAGGACAAAATGTTTGCATAGAAGCTTCACAAATTAAACAAAGGTTTCAGTTGCATCTCATTCCCTACAGGGTAAAACAGAATGGTATCATTTCATAGGTGAAACAGAGAAGGGACTAAGATATTGTGAAAGGAAGAGCTCTCATGATAAAAACTCTAAAACTCATGCATGTCTAAATTTCAGTAACCCCCTTAAAGGGGTAGTGCTAGCAGAGTGCTGATTACTCTTCAAGAAGGCAGTAAAAAATGGTCAAATTATAATATGTCCCTGTTTCAAAGAACTTGTGTAATTTATTGTTGGTTCCTGACTGGAGCAATGCACTCAAAGTTTTGATGCTTTCTGACAAAGTAACCCCACAAGCTTCAGACATGCTTCCCTCGAAACTAAAAAAAAGTCTCCATAGCCCAGACAAAAGTTAAATGGTGATTATCTGAAACAATGGTCTCTTACATAATATATCAATCAAAGGTTGCATAGGCCCACCCCCTATGCCTTTTGCTCCTTCTTACTCTTATTATCACGTTTTTTGTTAGTGTGGAACTAAATGTTGTGCTTCCTTACGGGCACTTTGATTACAAGAGAAATCGAGCATGAAAAAGACTGTTACAATCTGATAAAATTCTTGTTAAGCTGAGGGGCCATTTATATCATCACCCATTATCTCTCAGCACTTGAACTTTCTTATCCTGCAGCCACTTCTTGGCAGCGCTGCTTATCATTAAGGCTATCAAGGCTGATAATAAAAACCATTGTTTCTGATCCTTGACAATAGCATTTTGGACTATAATTAGCAAAATAATGCACAGAGTAACCCGTGATGCTGGGGTCTAGCATCCCTGATTACTCTCTAGGATATTTTGCTAATATATAGATATAGATATAGTATATTAATACCTTTAGTTTAAGGGGGAAGGGAATAAGAAAAGAAGTATAAAATGGAGAGAAAGAAGATGACAGTCATAAGTGAAAGAAAGCATGAAAACTTATGTACCATTTTGAGAAATATCACCCATATAATATAAGGTATGAGGATAATTTTCTTTTTAATCTGGAAAATTGCAGGTTGAGGCCAAAGGATTAGAATTCTACAGATTCTTTTTGTTGGTATCCAAGGAAGACCACAGGATAACTGAACTGGAATGTCAGTCTAAAAGGAGGATTTAGCCATTTTGTCTCTTATTATTTGTCCAGGCTTTGTCCCATAAAGTGGTTCATACTGTACCACTCTGTGCTTTTGTTGCAGTCTTTGTACACAATTACTTTATAAAATTGCTCTCAATTTAGGTTTTATAGACAGTTATTGATTGTTTTTAAAATACCAAGGCCCAAATACCGTGGTCCTTAAAAAAAGCAAAACTCCCTCTGAAGCAAAAAGCCTTTTCAATAGAAGGTGCCATATTAGTGCACTGGATCTTCTTGTTATTTATCATATTTGGAAAGTAGTACACTTGAGACATGCAATAGTAATGGCAGTTACATCAGATGATTTCACTTCTTGTTCTTAGATTTGTTCTTTGAGAGATTTTTAAGTTAAATTGAAAGAAAGAAAGAAAGAAAGAAAGAAAGAAAGAAAGAAAGAAAGAAAGAAAGAAAGAAAGAAAGAAAGAAAGAAAGAAAGAAAGAAAAAGAAAATCTGTGATCTGACATGGCAATTTTATCCCAGTTTCAAATCAGGCCTTGCAAATCGTTTAGTTTTTTTAAAATAAGTCAATTCAGAAACTTGAAAATAAACCTGTAGAAACAAGCAACCCCAGCAGTAAACCAAAATGAGAAAGTATTTCTTCAGCTAGTGGGTTTTTTTAACCTTACTAAGAAATAGGTCCCAATTTTCTATTTCCAACATAATTCACCCAAGACAGTGAGGATGAATGAGCTGCCATTAATTCTCTCACCATCTTCTCCACTCCCACTAGCTAGTAAAAACTCCAGCCATAAATGTTTGATTTTATATTGAAATTTCATATTTATAGCATCTATGGGAGTTCAAAAGTGTCCAAGATTGATAGGTTGTATTTTTAACATACATAGTTAGAAAGCAAACAAAAAAAATAACAAAAATGAATAAAACCTTCTAGTTTATTCTACAGATGTGGTTCTTATCTGTTACAGTAACACAAGTGTTTGTACCATTATTATACAGTCCTGTGGGGTTTTTTTTAAAATAAAGATACTTCGATTATTCCTAATAATTATTCCTGTTAGTTTGACATCTGTAGTATGCAAGGTCTTGGAAAAAATTTTGAAGGAGAAAGTAGTTAAGGACCTTGAGGTCAATGGCAATTGGGACAAATTACAACATGGTTTTACAAAAGATAGATCGTGCCAAACCAACTTGATCTCCTTCTTTGAGAAAGTAACAGATTTTTTAGATAAAGGAAACGCAGTGGATCTAATCTACCTCGATTTCAGTAAGGCATTTGATACAGTACCACATGAGGAATTATCGGTTAAATTGGAAAAGATGGGGATCAATATGAAAATTGAGAGGTGGATAAGGAACTGGTTAAAGGGGAGACTACAGCGGGTCATACTGAAAGGTGAACTGTCAGGTTGGAGGGAGGTTACTAGTGGAGTTCCTCAAGGTTCAGTTTTGGGACCAATTTTATTTAATCTTTTTATTACTGACCTCGGCACCAAAAGTGGGAGTGTGCTAATAAAGTTTGCAGATGACACAAAGTTGGGAGGTATTACCAATTCAGAAAAGGATCGGGATATCCTACAGGAAGATCTGGATGACCTTGTAAACTGGAGTAATAGTAATAGGATGAAATTTAATAGTGAGAAGTGTAAGGTTATGCATTTAGGGATTAATAACAAGAATTTTAGTTATAAGCTGGGGACGCATCAGTTGGAAGTAACGGAAGAGGAGAAGGACCTCGGAGTCCTGGTTGATCACAGGATGACTATGAGTCGCCAATGTGATGTGGCCGTGAAAAAAGCTAATGCGGTCTTGGGATGCATTAGGCGAGGTATTTCTAGTAGAGATAAGGAGGTGTTAGTACCGTTATACAAGGCATTGGTGAGACCTCATTTGGAATACTGTGTGCAGTTCTGGTCTCCCATGTTTAAGAAGGATGAATTCAAACTGGAACAGGTACAAAGAAGGGCCACTAGGATGATCCGAGGAATGGAAAACCTGTCGTATGAAAGGAGACTCAAGGAGCTTGGTTTGTTTACCTTAACCAAAAGAAGGCTGAGGGGAGATATGATTGCTCTCTTTAAATATATCAGAGGGATAAATACCAGGGAGGGAGAGGAATTATTTCAGCTCAGTACCAATGTGGACACAAGAAGAAATGGATATAAACTGGCCATCAGGAAGTTTAGACTTGAAATTAGACGAAGGTTTCTAACCATCAGAGGAGTGAAGTTCTGGAACAGCCTTCCAAGGGAAGCAGTGGGGGCAAAAGACCTAACTGGCTTCAAGATTAAGCTAGATACATTTATGGAGGGGATGGTTTGATGGGATAACATGATCTTAGTCAAAGGTCAATTAATTGCCATCAGTGGTAAATAGGACCAATGGTCAATGATGGGATGTTAGAAGTTACTACAGAGAACTTTTTCCTGGGTGTCTGGCTGGTGAGTCTTGCCCACATGCTCGGGGTTCAGCTGATCGCCATATTTGGGGTCGGGAAGGGATTTTCCTCCAGGGTAGATTGGCAGAGGCCCTGGAGGTTTTTTGCCTTCCTCTGCAGCATGGGGCACGGGTCACTTCCTGGAGGATTCTCTGCATCTTGAGGTCTTTAGACCATGATTTGAGGACTTCAATAGCTGAGACATAGGTGAGAGGATTATTCCAGGAGTGGGTGGGTGAGATTCTGCGGCCTGCATTGTGCAGGAGGTCAGACTAGATGATCATAATGGTCCCTTCTGACCTTAAAGTCTATGAGTCTATAAGTCTATGAGTAAACACAGGCACAGTTTCTGTGCATAAAGAACCATACATCCAGTGATCTTGTGGAAAAGCATGGGATGGGGAGTTGAGACCTCAATTATAAGCCCCAGGCTGTATTGCCTCTACTATGCCCTCTTCATAGCAGTTACCTAGTATATAAGGTACTGGACTGGGTTTCTGGGATGAATCCTGTCTCCACTGCAGTCACTAATGCCAGGATTTCACTCCAGATTCTATTCCTGGGTCTGTTTTGCTGGGTGACCTTAGAGAAATCAACTCACCATTCTGTGCCTCTGTTTTTCAGTCTATAAAATGAGGATAATGATATTTGCCTCCTGTGTAAAGTGCTTTGAGATCTATGGACGAAAAATACCATATTAAAGCTAGGTGCTATAATTCCTCCTTTACAAAGGGTCCCAGGGGCAACTGCTGGCTTAGAAAGTCCTGGGAGCTTTGCTCCAAAGCATCTGTGCTGCCAAGTTGTGAGAGGAAAAAGGCGTTGCCAAAGTTTCACTCAGAGCTGACATGTAGGCATAGGGTCTCCATGTAGATGGATTTGTTTCTTGTGGAATCTCATCATCCAGAATATGTTAATCTGCTTTTACTTATATCAAAGGGATGTAGACTCAAAAATATCACACCTAATCCAGTCTGAAAGACCTTATACTCTTCCCTGGAAAAAATCCAAAGATTTTCATTTCATCTGAGAAACCTACTATTGTTCTTAAAATAAAAAGTCCACACGTTGATTGTGATTTGCCATGATAAGGTGTAATAACACCTTACTGAGGTCTCAGATTTAAGACCCAGATCATTGGCTGGTGTTAGTTGGCTGTATATTGATTTACACCAGCTGAGCAACGAATATGCTTTTACAGAATTACACTTACTGCCTATGGAACTCTTCCAAACTTCACTTCCAAACTCTCCCTAGACTCACTGAGGGTTTAAATATTTAACAATAATACTAAACATCATCTATCCCTTCCCCATTGAACATGAGTTTAAAAAAAAATGACATACATCTGAAAGTTGAATGGCTTTTACTGTGTAGAAATGTTACGCCTGACAAAGACTTGTTTGAAATGGATGCATGGTTTTCATAGCACCTTCTGAGTACAGAAGTTCCTTCAGATTTCTACTATATGTAATGATGAAAAAACATAAATAACTATTCAGCTGCAATCAGCCTGATTTGATACCATCCTCTAGATGACATTTATTTGTATTCTATATAACAAAACTCACTTGGAATTTCTCTTTTTGTATATTTTTGCTGTATGGTTTGGTATCACCTTCATGTAATATTGTATAAGCACACACATTTAATAGACACAGGAATCACTATATGTGAAAAATTCTTAGTATCTTTTTGGTATGTCTCCCTCTTTCAACAATTTATATATTTAGCAAATTCCTGTGGGCTAAAGCTGCCTTTTCCATCAATCCCCGTAAATGGTCTTGGTGTGTGGGATCTAAGAGGGAGTCAGGATTGCCTATAGTCTATTTTAGATAATTGTTTGGTATCCATACAATAGTACTTGAACACTTCAGTAATGATTTGGGGAATCTGACTATGTACAGCCTACAAATTCTGCTTAACATTGGGGGCTTTTTGTGTGTATCTATTAGATTGTGTACCCCATTTTGAAGAAGGGGTTTGTTTCCATCCAGTAGTTTGGCATAGCTGCCACTATCAATTTCCTTAGGCTGCGGTATCAATTTTGGCCTCTAGTCTGTGCCTTACATGTCTCCAAGAGAGGTGCCACTCCTTGAAAAGGGCATCACAGACCAGAACTCAGAGCACATAGGTGTAAGTCCTATTGCAAGTCCTTTTCATTGCCTACGCCTCCATTTAGGATCTTCTCAACCCTGCAAAGTCTGGAGGCAGCATTTGTCTGTATATTACTTTTTAGTAAGTATCTAACAAAATGTTTTTCAAACCCAGTAGTTTCACAACAGAACAGGGACAAATCCATTGTGCTACCAAAATTAAAAACCTGTGTACTGATGAAAGTAAGAGACCATTCTTATTGCAGTTGTATTTTTGAATAATTTCATAAAAGGACTAGGAAGATAGCAGTTTCACATGCACAATACGAGTAGGTTCGCTGAGCAGAATGGCTAAATATCTAATTAAAAATAAACAGCTGTTTATTTCCTAGTCCAGTGTTCCGTCTTCTTCAATTTCATCATAATGGATTATTAATCACAGTGTTCTCTGTTGACAGAAAGGAAATATTTCCAATTCTTTTTGGTTTGTTTAAAAAACTGGTAATATAGCACATGGCTCTTGATATTCTGAAATCCCAAACATTATATAATTCAATAGAAAGAAATAATATCACATAGAATTTACAGTGAGAGATAGGATATAGTCTACTCTTAGCTTTCTAGCAACATTATAAACCACCAGTTAAACGTCTCAGTGGTCTATGATATCACTAGAAGGTGAGTTAGAATTACTTCCTTGTTTCAATTTTTGGTAAAATTCAACCGTGTGCCAAGGGCAGACGCTGCACTGAAGAGAACTTAATTTGTATTGTTAAAGATTTCAGACTTTTCGGAGGGTCAGGAAGATGATTTTTAGGGGCTTTTTGTGCGATTGTCAGCCTTCTGCTAAAGGAGAAGCTTCTTGTGCAGGGCAATGTGAAAAGTTGCCCACATTTAAAAGTTCTGCAAATGACAATTGGCCATATAAACTGGGGATACTGAGGCTGATAGGACCCAGCCACAGGAAGATTTTGCATACATTTCATGGAATTTACAAACTAACAGTGTAAAGTGGTACGTCTGAGATACTACATTAGATAAGTGAGCAGATGCATGCTACACTGCCTGTTGTCTCTGGGTGGGCGTCAAGTATAACTCTAACTGCATTGCAATAATCAGATGTGGTGGTGACAAAGGTATGACTAATAATGGAAAGGGCCATATCAGAATGAAATGGCTGTGACTTTGTTGTTATGTTCACAGCATACACACAGAGAAATGAGATAAAAAGATAAATACTCTTGATTGACGGTTGCAACGTAAGACTACCTAGAATTCAGAACAATAACACACAAGAACCCAAAACCAGTGAGAGAAAAAATAGGCTACTTCCTAAAGCAGTGAGGGACAACTCACAACATGCCTTATTTTAAACTGGCTTTAAACTGGCTCTGATCTTATAGAGACCCATAGCCGGTAGGCATGACCAAAAATTCCCTTCCCCCCACGCTCTTAAAGAGACAGCTCTCAAATCCAACACAGTCCTCGATCAGAGTCAGCCAAGTGTCCAAGACTCGTAGATGGTGAACTTTGGACACAAAAGGTCGACAAATCCACTTAGCTGGAGGGGCAGATATTACCACTGCCATTGCTTCCAACTGACTTCGACAGCCAACCGGGTTCATCTTTGTCCCATATAAATTGAGCTTCATCTAGGGTGACCAGATGTCCCGATTTTATAGGGACAGTCCAGATTTTGGGGTCTTTTTCTTATATAGGCTCCTATTACCCCCCACCCCGTCCCAATTTTTCACACTTGCTGTCTGGTCACCCTAGCTTCATCCAGCTAGCCCTCAGACAGGCCCTACACTTGGCCAGACACTGGGAATGCTAAGCAACAGTTCCTGATTTTAAAAAAAGAGACATAAGGGTGTAATAACTGCCACCCAAACCTTCCAGTATCTCACCTAGTAGCCTCACATACACATTGATCAAGAACGGCACCGACATATTTTTACATAAACGGTTTTGTATTTGGGTATAAAAAAGAGCCTTTTGCATTCTAATTAGAGCTGTTCAAAATACTTGACCAACTAAAATGACCTCATTGCCCTGAATACCGTGGGGTGAATCCCTATGTTTAGCACAGCTGAGGAGGGAGGGAAAGGAGGCTCTTGTGCCCCTTTCTGCTCCCCAAATCCTGAACCCAGTTCAGTCTGTGTTCCTCCGGTGTTTCCAGGTGTTCCCTTGTGTGGGGAGTGCGGCCTCTGGGTGATGTCATTTCCCCCTTTTATGGCTTATTCCATATGGTGGAAACCCTTTGTTCCAAGTTCCCAGCCCAGTTTGTGGAAAAATACAGGTACAAAAATGGAGGTCAGGATCAGGTGGTTTAGTTACCTGCCTTTGCATGCTTCACTGAGTCATAGCAGGGGCCATTACCCATATTCTAGCTAGAATGTCCTTGGGAAGACTCCATCAAGTGTGGATAGGCTTCTTCCACGGTCCATTGTGAGTTAAGTGTTTTTTGATGGGCCATTCAGCTTGAATAGTCCCTTCACAATGTGCTGGCCAGATAAGAAGTAAACTGCCTTGTGGGTATTACCCCAGGAGCAAACACATTTGAAATACAGATATCTAGTCAATATTCCTAACTCCAGATACAAAAATGATACATGCATACAAATAGGATAATCATATTCAGCAAATCATAACTCTTCCATTGATACCTCACACAACACATTTTGTACAAGGTGCATAATTAGGTCATAATCATATCATATTCACACCACTACGGTGAATATGAGGTGCAGAATGTCACAAAGTGGATACTAGAAGAGAAGACAATTTTGAAAATTGTATTTTCTGATAAATAATAATTAAGTACTGGAGATTTGAACAAAGTATTTTGAAGAACTACTGTGTATTCATTCATCATATTTTTGCACCATTGGTTTTGTATTAGGGAATGGAAAAGAGCCTTTTGGGTTCTAAATAGAGCTGTACAAAATAGCTGACTTGAAACTAATATTGCTCAAAATTTGCCTTTTTATGAAGTTTGAGCTGCTTTTGTGAAAACTCATGTTTTCTGCTAAAAAGAAAAACCACATGTATCCCATCTAGCAGTTATGGTCTATGTGGTTGCTTGAAACCAAGTACAAGGGGCTGGGGAGCATGCACAGTGCAGATGGGATGTTCAGAGAATTAAGGACCAAACTCCCAACAGGTTCCGCTGAACAAGTAAAGATAGTGATTTTCTGTGCCTTATAACTTGGCCAGATCTGGCTGGATTGTCATGGGAACAGCAAATGACATCTCTCTGACCTCAGGACTACTGTCATATTTCATGTTCCTGCTCCAAATTCCTGAAGCACTAAATCACGTGGGGAAAAAAATCAGACATTGTAAATCTACTAATTTATTCCTAACCTCATTCTCAAAAACAGCTGGACTGTTATTGCTGAAACATTAAAAAACAATCAGTCTGCCCAGAGGCAGAGACCAAATATGGAGCATTTCAGTTTGAATAGTAAGGTTTGGCAAAGTTATAAACCACTGATAATGGTTGTAGTGGGAAGTATTAGATGATCTTAGTGTAATGGTTGCTATCACTACAGCTACCCCTATTGTAAGTATGGAATATTTAGATAAGATGAGGTAATAGTGATTTTTGTGAGTATTCATGTGTGTTTGAAAACAAATTTCAAGTTGAACTTGGAACTCTTTTATGATCACTTTCCATGAACCCTCCATCTTTATTATAGCACAAATGCATTCACACAGGGTTTGATGCTCCTCATGCTTATGCTAGTTAACATGACTTCAGTCAACCTAGTCCTATTTTATATTGATACGACCGAGAGGAAAATCAGCCCCTCAAACTGAATTTTAAGCATGAATGCTCAAATATTGGCCAAAAGTGAATTAAGAATTCCATATCTGAGTGATAATTTTAGAATTCCAACTCATGCTGCATTGATTAGTTACATAAGTCATCCAGTCATGGAATAGCAATAAAAGCCATAAGACTTGTAGATAACTGACCTGTATCATGTGAATTTACAAACTATTCCTATAAGGGGGAAATAATCAAGAAAAAAATTGCAAATAATTCTTGAAAAACAAAGGTGAGAATTTGTGAACTGCTTGTTAACATTTCACAAACATGATATGAGATGATATTTTCTGAATAAATTATTATGAACTCTTTGTTCATCTCTAATGAATAGCCTGTATGTTATGTCCTCCAGTTGTTTCATCCTGAACAACTCACCAGACTTCTAGTTGCTCCTTAGCATGGTGGACTGTCTCCATCACCCTTTACCCAAGACAGCAGTATCCCAAACCCTCTCTCACTGCTGCTTGGCTCCCTCCCTACAAAGGGGTTGTGACAGGTGTACCAACCCTGCAGTGGTGAAGCGAGGGTTAAAGAGCTGCTCTGAGCCCAAGAGGCCACACACCTCTCATCTCTTCTGGGCATGCTCCTAGTGGAGGGAGCGTCAAAAAGCGAGTGACTCAGCTCAGTCTGGGGTGACCTTGGAGGAGAGTAATTGGGTGCAGCAGCCTCCTGCCAGGAAGCTGCCAGGGCTTCACATCGCCAGGACAGAACCTCATAGCCAAGATGCTGGGAGCCCATCAATCACAGGAGCTGAAGGTAGGGTGACCAGATGTCCCGATTTGGGGGTCTTTTTCTTATATAGGCTCCTATTACCCCCTACCTCCTGTCCCAATTTTTCACATTTGCTGTCTGGTCACCCTAGCTGAAGGTGACAACTTGCTGTTGCCAGCGGAGGAGACTCAGGAGATGATCAGCAGGGAATGCAGGAGGGATCCCAACTCCAGCCCAAGATGATGCTGGAGGGACTGGAACAAGGGTAGGAAGTGACCCAGGGTATGAGTTTAGGGAGATCAGGTCCTAGGCCCTGTAGAAGAGCTACTGCTTTGAAGGGCTCTGGGTTGGAACCCAGCAGAGTAGGGTGGGCCTGGGTTTCCCTAACACCCTCCACTCTTGCCAGTGGGTGACATTACCCTGAGCTATCACTGCTAGGGAAAGTGGTCTTTGGACTCTCGCGTGAGGTGACACTACCCCAATCTATGACTGCCAGGGAAACTGACCCTGGGACTCTCACTGTTAGACATTATGCCCCGGACTATTGCCATTAGGCAATACTGCCAGTGTGGAGCACACAGCCAACCCTCAACAGGGACTATAAGTATCCTGATTTGTATTCAGTGATCCCCTTTATGCTACTTTGGCATTGTAAGTAGGCCTCAAAGGTTTCAGGAGCAGCTTCATGAGAATACTCCCTGTAGAAGGAGCCTCCTCTTTTAGTGTAGAACCGATAAGGGCTCTATGCAAGTCCAGCTTCCAATGTAGCAATGAACTGGGGGTATGGAGGGCAGAGGCTGGAGCAAACTATTCTGAAGCTATTGTCTGCTGCTCTGAACCTAGAGTGAACCAAGGGAAGGAGAGTATAAGACTATGTCTACACTACAAGGTAGACGTGTGATTCCCCTGCTGATGAATACATGCTCCTGCTAGCTCTCATAGAGCTAGCATGGGTATAATTAGCAGTGTAGGTATGGTAGCATATGTAGCAACAGCAGAGGCAGAGCTAGACAGTGCCAAGTACAAACCTGCATGAAACCAGTGGGTACGTATACTTCAAGCCGGGCCTCTGCTGCTGCTACCCACGCTACTGCATCTACACTCCTATTTATGCTTGCACTAGCTCAATGATATCTAGTGCAAGTATTTTTACACAAGTAGGGGAATCACACCCCTACCTTGTAGACACAGCCTTTGATAGAACAGGCTGTAGGCTGCTCTAACTTACACCAAGGACTGAATCTGTGCTCTATTTCCCCCAAACATGGGAAGAACAAAAGTGACTGAAAGTCACTTTATCCCCACCTCCATTCCTGTCCCAAGTGCAGGAATGGAAGAATCGGGAAACAAGGCCAATATTTCTTGGATAGCAAATGGCACCGATAAGTATCTAAATTAATCATTTAAAAACATTTGTGGAAGTGGAAGGAGAAAGAGTTGCATTTAGCTCATCAGAAAACATAATATTAGCGGCAAACCAAAATGGGAAATGTTTCATTATTAATTGCTAAGCTTTAGTGTGTGAAATTTTCCTTATACAAAACAGTATTCAATGGACATAGGAAGGGTTTCAACTCCAAGTACTTCTATAAATCAGCTGTACCCCATGAGTTGCTGGAGTGTTAATGGGGAAGCTGACATGAATTACTGTTTAACAGGGATATTGAATCCTTAAATGAACTGTACACTCATATTTTTAATGGCAGGAAGCTGTAGCCAGGCATAATAAAAATAATTGAAATGAGTTTTTGAACACATTAGTCTAGATGAGAAGTGCCTTAAAGAACAAGTGAAGCAGAAAAAGAGCCAGAATGTATATGGCATTCACTTGTATGTGTCATTTGCTCCTAATGTTATTAGTTACCATTAGTAATATAGGAAAGAACATAGAGAATAACACAATACATTTTAAAAATATTTTTTCTTATATGAAAAAAGCACAGAAGTGCAGTATTGGATCAATACTCAGCACAAGCTATGCTTGCTCTGCCAGAGGGTGAGCTGACCCTTTAAGGAGGCTGGGCATCAGCCTTATCTGTGACAGGATTACCCACTTCCTCAGGTGGAGGGAAGGAGTTTGGGGGCCATGTGACAAAGGGAACATGTGACTGAGAATGTTCTGGGAGATAAAAGGGAATCCTCTGAAAATTAAAGAGAGTCGTCAGTGAGGGCAGGCGTGATCCTTTAAAGAACAGGAGAATAGCTAGGAAATGGCCCGTGAGGAGGCCTAATCTGAGCACGTAGGAAAAGGCCCTGGGACAGAATTTGTGTTGTGGGGCTGACAGCCCAATTGTTTAGGGTTCCAGAGTTGGGAACGCATAGTAGGGTGTGGGTGTGGGTTCTCCTTATGCTGCCACCTTGTGAGATAGTATGGCCACCCCTCAACAAAGGGAAGAAGGGACTGATTGGAACCTTCATGGGGAATTTTCCATCAAAATGATATTTTGGACAAACAAGGCAGATTCTGCAAAATTGACATTTTCTGTGGGAAAAATTCCATTTTGCTTTATTCACTGTCCTAAAGTTAAGCATGTGCTTCACTATATCGAGCCAGAGCACTCAGTGCGTTGTTGCACTAAGACTTTAGATTGAAAGATCCTCCGGGCAGAGGCAGTCTCTTGCTGTACGCATGCCTAGCACAGAGGAGATCTGACCCTGACAGGAGCCCCTGAGTGCTACTGCACTGTACATATTAAATAATAACTAATATCAGTAATGAAAATCAAAATGATCTGAATTGCTGATTGTGCATCTTGATATTATTTTCAGTACAGACCAGTGTCCTAAAAAGGCGGCTCTTTGTACAGCAGGAAGTTCCACACGCAGCTAACCGGCAGCACTGCATAAAGATTTTTTTTCCCAAAAAATAACTGTTCCAGGTACCTGAATCTGCAGAGTTTGCACTGGGATTTATTATGCTGCAGCTACATTTTTATTTAGCACTGCAGACTAACATCTTTTAAATAACTTGTATTTTCATGTAACATCGGTGAATATATGGCGAGGATAAATGTCCTATGCTTTCTAGCATGAGTGATGGATGCCTTAGAACTAGCTTTCCTACATTCTGTATTATATGTGCGTATATATATGTACACAAAGTATACAGTATATATTATCTTACAGTGAAGTGTGAATGCATTAGAGAATGAGTAATGAGAAGGAAAGAACTAAGATCTCTTAAGCATTTAATCCCTTTCCCTGCCATAGGACAGGTTTGATTCAGTCTCAAGTTGCCACCTGCATAAGCCAGCTGAACACTGTCTACAGGCTGCAGTAGTGCAAAGTCCATTGGTAGGGGATTCATAATAGTGTGTGTTACTCACAACCCCCAAAGTACTAGGGTTTGGAAGCCAGCTATTGCTGCCTTAAATATGTGCGGCACTTGCCAAGGAAGGGTTGAAGCCGGGTCAGTCATGGAGGTGTGATGTCTCAACACGAGAGGCTTCTGCTAGCTGGACTCCTCTTGTGTAACCCTAGTTCCAAGCAAGTGGTTGTAAACATTGTTTGCTGCCTTGCTCAAGAGGTGAATCTCTCTGAGTGTAATTGTTCCCCCTGGTCAAGGATGTGACTAAGAAATGGTCATTCCCCAGTGCCAGGCTAATATAGCTTCTAGTGCTTTGATCTCTCGTTTTATATGTATCAAGTGGTGGGACCTTTATGCTATCCTTGGGAGATTATGCTGCAGCTTAATACATCTCAAGGGAATTTTTTCCCCGATCCCCCCACATTTTCCTTTTTCATCCCATTATTCCTAGTTACCTCTCTAAATAACCCCTCTTACCTTGGTGTGTGTACCCTTGAAATGTAATCACATTCGCCATTGCCCAAACTATACATACCCTTTTAATCTTTCCTCTGGCATGATATCAAATCCTCCAGTACTCAAATCCTGGCAGTTACTACTCTCCAGCTTCCTGCACTAGACCTAAAGGCTTGCCTATTGGGGGAACTTTACCAGCATTACTATACCAGTATTATACTCATATAACAAGAGTGGTATAGCTCTCCATGTGGACACTTTTATTCAGAATAACAGTGGCACTTTTTCCAGTTTAACATAAGCTTTAAAAAAAAAGACCATCCATCATGAGTAAGTCTCTACATGGGTAGATATAAGGGTATAACTGTAGTGGAATAAGTATACTGGTAAATTTCCCTGTATAAACAAGCCCTAACACTGGTCCAAAGGACATATGAAACGTGCAATTGAATGCGTTCCCCAAGGAGGGTTTACTGATGGAGCCGGGAGCAACCACAATAGTCCGCTTTGTTTTTTGTTTTGTTTTTTTAAATAATGTTATGGAAATGACTGGGACAAAAGGAGGGAGGATGAGCAGGAGGACCCTTTGTGGGAGGAAAGCGGTGGAGGAAACATGTGTGCCTTCTTCGCATTCTCCTAAGAAAGTCTCTTAATCAATTTTAAAATATGAGATTTGGCCTTATATGTTTACTCTACAAGGGAATGAAACGATCATTAGTATAACTTGAAATCACGCAGGCGAGGCCTATATATATAGAGGGAGCCCAGTAGAGTCTACTACTTTCAACTTCCGTCTTATGTCCTTCACTGTCTTTAACCCACCAGCACTTTGACCAAATGGAATCTAAATAATTTTTCCTAAGCACTAGATAATAACTTGCACCAAAGTTAATAACTTGGACTCTGAATCGTACAAAGAGCTACATGAGCTTAACTTTAAGTAGTCCCATTAGTGACACTGTACCTCAAAGTCACACTTTGGAACCCCCATATTCACCACTGTCGTACGATCATGATTTATTTTGTACAATGCATGCCTTGTGAAGTGTCATTTTACTCATTAAGAAGAATAAGGCTGAACAAAAAATGCTCCTCAAAAACATGCATTAATTGAAGTCCAAAGTACCATCAGTTTAGAAACTTCTGTTGGAAAGAAACCTGGGAAAATATATGTATATTCTATTTGGCCAAAGTTATGGATTGATTAAAATCAGTCAAAGACACTAAAATTAAGTTGACAATTCATGGATTACACTGGACACTTTGTAAAATATGTAGACCTAGCCTTAGTGACTTCAAATTATACTGATGATGCTTTCATTCAATTGAAGACTAAATATATGGGGTCAAACCCTGTTCTTCACTACATCAGAGTAAACTCCACTGACTTTAGTCCTCCCCCTCCCCCAAAACAATCCCTCCACTGCCTTCCCTGGGTTGCTCCATATAAAGTTCAAATTTCTTGTCCTCACCCTCAAGGCCCCTCATAACTCTGCCTTTTCTTGAAAAAAACTCAACTGCAATGTGCGGCTGCCAGTACCTACAACATATCCCAACTGGCTAGGTTGAGAATAATAATGTCCGGGAAAGATAAGTAGGTGCTCACTAGTCAAGGAGGCAAGATCAGATTCTTACAGGAGTAGAGTAACAGGAAGCTCATGCAAACCTCCTAAGTACATATTCATTTCTGTTTGATTGTGTTTTATTTTCAGTATAGCCCAGATGAAGGCTCTATTGAGCATCAAATGTGATAGCTCAAGGCTCCACTAAGTAGATGCATTGCATATATATATATATAAAGTCTGGGCATTTTTCTCTTGACTTTGCCCTATCCAGAAGAAACTTTTCAAGGGCAAGATTTTTCTTGACAATCCATATATTTCTCCTTAATTTATTTTGGTCCTATGAATAGCTTAACCCTCAGCTGTTCCTGGCCCCTAGGATTGCAATAGCCGGTGGCTACATTATGCTGCAGTCAGAATGTCAATATGTGTATTTTTAGGTGCACCCAAACCAGACACATGATTTCTAATCTACAGCTAGCATGTTCTTAAAATAGAAACTTCCTCAAGCTGTGCCAGATCAGAAGTTGTTTGATTCATGTATTGCTGGTCAGACGTCAGCAAGCCAGGAGTGTTTAAGGAAAAATATTAGATACATTTATACACTCAGGATTATATAGCACTGTGGTCCCAGGTATATAGAAGTTGAAACCAAAGCTACATTTAAGATTCCAATGAAAGCAAGGGAATTCACTGCTAAGGATTAAACTTCCAATTGCTTAAACAGAATAAGATGAATATCAGCAGGATAACCAAGTGTCACCCTATGCTGTTTACCTTAAGATTGCTAAGTAGTAGAGGTTTAATCATTAATTGTGGAACCCCTTCCTTTTTTCTGAGCACCCGCTCCAACTTCTGCAACAAATTAGGCAGGATAGCTACAGACAACCACTGAGATCCTTTACTGAGATCCTGATTCATCCCCAAAGCAGGTTCTTTCTGTGCAATGGATGAGACAGGGGTCCTGTGCAAGAAGTGTTATCATATAATTAAAGACTGTATCGTAATACATAAGCGTAGGAGGACCAAACTAAGGTTGCACATGCCACCTTTTTCTGGCATTTCCTAACTTTTCAATGTTTCACTTTGCAACATTAATAATGTTATTTTAATAGAGTTTGGGAGAACGGGGGAGGGGGGAATATTAGATGTTATATATTTTTCTTAGCTCCTAACCAGTGTTTCTGAATAATCTGGTTAAACCAGAACAATTCTGAATACTCCATTAATATGAATTTGCTTTAGAAGTTTCTTGTAGTGGTTGGTACATTATAAGGCCTGATCCACAGCCCAGAGAAGCATAGGTGCTAGAGCTAGAGGTGCTGGAGATGCTGCCGCACCCCCTGGCTTGAAGTGGTTTCCATTATAAACAGGGTTTACAGTTTGGTTCAATGGCTCTCAGCACCCTCACTGTACAAATTGTTCCAGAACCCCTGCATAGAAGTCAATTGAAAAGATTCTCAATGAATTCTAGCTTGTGCGTGCTTGGTTTTACAAGCTTAATAATGTTCTTTCATTTCATTTTTGTGTGTGTAATTTCCTATGTTTTTATAAAAGCAAACTGAAAAAGGAGAATTTCTACCATATGGCATCATACTGATACACACATGGCTCATGAGTAGAGATGGAACCTTTAGAGCCACTACACGGATGTCTATCACTTGAGATAAGGGAGTAACTGATAGCTGCAGATTATCCTCTATGTGGACCAGCACTGGATGGGGATGAGACACAAACTTTGCCAGTGTGTTTCACAGATATTTCTTGACAGTAGAGGAATGGTGAGACTCGGGGATCTTGGTTTCCATTCCAGACTCTGGGGGGGAGTGTGTCTAGTGGTCAGACTTTTTTGCCCTGTCTCAGGGTGGCACTGGCCCTTTAAGAGGGAGCAAGGCCAGTCTACCTGTGCCACATCTGCTAACCCAAATGAGCTTTAAAAGAGGGCACCTAAGCCTAGAAAAGAGGAAAGATCTGGTGTTGGGAGCCTCAGTGAGTCAAGCTAAGACCCAACCAGGGAAGGGACAGAGAGAGCAGACATAGGTCTCTCACTGCTTGTTCTCTGGGAGACCTGGAGGCAGTGGAAACCTGAAAGAAAAACTCAGAGAGGTAAAAGCAGGAGCAATAGCAGTGCCAGAGACCCCTGGGAGGGGAGGCAGTCAGCCTCTGAGAGGTAAAAGGGAAAGTCCCCTAAGAGTGACAACCCAGTGTGAACTGAAGAATTGTTTTGTTTGTTTTGAAATGGGTGAAAAATAAAATTGCCTAAAAGGTAATGGGTGTGGCAGTGGGTCATTTGGGAGCTGGGGAGAAGCCTTCCTTTGTTGCGTGTCCATTCCCCACAAGCTTAAACTTTTCTGTCTAAACTCTGTTTCCATATTCTGTCTAAACTGTCTGTCTCACTCCTGTCTCTTCCTCACTCCAGGCTCCTTGTCCCAATCCTATTCTCACCTAGCCAGTCCCACTCTCCAGTCCTCAGATATCTCAACCCAGTCCCATTCTCCTTGCTCTGCCAGCCCCTGGTCTTCCCCTCCACCCTGCATTCTTATCAGATCTGTCTTCCCTCCTTCCTCTCCTACCGACTGCTTCCCAGTCCTAGTCTTCTTGCCCAGACAGCTCAAGTGGTTATGTCCCAATCTACTCCCCTCATCTCCCATTCTGCTCAGTCCCCGTTTCCCTCTCCTCCTCCCTGCTAGCCTCTTTCCCCAGCTTACACAAATGTCCAACTAGGGTGACCAGACAGCAAGTGTGAAAAATCAGGATGGGGGGTAATAGGAGCCGATATAAGAAAAAGACCCAAAAATCGGGACTGTCCCTATAAAATCGGGACATCTGGTCACCCTAGGTCCAACTCCTGTCCCTTCTGCATTTAAATCAGGCAGCTTTGTCCTCCATTATACCTCAGCCCAGCAGAGGGGTCAGTGAGAACACAGGAGAGACAATCTCCCGGCTCTCAGTTCAGGGAAAGTCCTGCTCAGCCCCAGCCTGGAGCATGTCAAATGTAGATGGAATCTTTGCAGAATTTAGCTGCTAAAATCTAAGACGTCTCTACTGAGCATGTGGTGACTGTGATTTTTGCAAAGGCTTATAACTTGGCCAAATTTAGGCAGATTTTCATGAGCACAGCAAAAGGAACATCCTTGACTCAAAGGCCACCCCTTTTAAATTTAAAAGTCCCATGCTGAAAGCATAGAAAAAAATCATCAGAATTTTTTTAACTTGGGCAAAATGATGTATTCTTCTCTAACATTGTTCTCAGAAATGGCTGGAATGTTTTGGCTGACATTTCCCAACACATTTCAGCTTAAGGCAGGTACCTGGCTTGGAAATTTTCAGCCCAAACTGTTGAAGTTTGACAGTTATAAGCAACTGAAAACTCGGCCTGATAGTGGGAAGTCTCAAGCAACCTTAATAGTCAATGAAACTGGCTCTGCCTAAAATATAACATAGGGAACAACAAAGGAAAAATCAATCAGGGTTATGATACTAGTCACTACCGTGGTATAATTATTATAATTATTTGTAATTTGTATGTCTGCAGTGCCTATGAGACCCAGTCATGGACTAGGATCCCATTGTGGTAGGTGCTATGCAAACACAGCATGAATGTCCCTGTGTGTATGTTTGTGACTCTTCTCATGGATTATCGTGTGTTTACAATGTTTTTCTATAACTACAATATATCACTTTATGTATTACACTGATTATCTCTGAAGATGATGTTAAATTTATATTTAAAAGTGGGCATAATTGACTGATTAGGTAGTTGCAACTTCCTGTGCTAAAGAGGATTTTTAGGGGATTATCTGATTCATAATTCTGTAACTTTGTTCTCTGGGGTACTTGTGGTGTATGTAACACTTAAGAAAGGGTTATTTTTTAGAACCCAGCAGATCTGAGGAATGTCTAGAAAATTTCCTGAAGGTATGACTCGTCAATGTGAGTTGTTCTGATGATGTAATTCTGTAATATGTGACATATACAACCAAGGAAACATCACTTGATATCCTGAAAGTGGGCCAAATGCTATTCTTTTTTTTACGCTGTGTAAATGAGGAACACATCCACTGAATTCAGAAGAATTATTTCCTATTTTACATTGATGTTAGTCAGTTCATATTCTGATACAGAGTTTTATTGCAGAAAATCCATGTAACTTCCCTTCAATAGTACATAAGGAAAAATCTCTGTCTTTCTAATATCTGTATATACAGATAGATCATACTGAAGAACATATACATCTTAAGAGCACTAGAGATTTGCAGATATATCCCTAGCCATTCTCATGGGGTTAAGAAGATTAGAAACACTAGTTAAGTATTTTGAGAGACTTGGGTGACAATTGCCACAGAAGTGTATAGTATTTATTATTATTTATTATTATTTTATTATTGCAAACATATTACAATGAAGAGGAACATGTAACTGACAACAATGGAAGTTTTGTTGGATTTCCACTGCTGCAGTTATCAACAAAAGCAAAGATGTTTAAATTTACTTAGGCCTTCCATTGCAATCTTAGAAATCTGTAGCTCTTTTTACTCAAGTGACTGCATTTGTATTTCCAGAGTGTTAGCTAAGTAGTGACTCTGAGTTTCCACAATGAAAACTGAAATACTTATTAACACCAAACCACAGTGTATTTAATATTGGTAGCACTGGATAAATTAGCTGATTGGGGAGCAGCTTCTCCAAACACATTTGCTCAGTTCAACTCCCCACTTGATTAATAGTAGCTCCTTCTTGATGCAGCTATGTTTATCGAGGAAAATATCCAAACTTCTTGAGACCTATGGAGTTCATTCTTAGTTTTCCTTCAGAACTGAAAGGATTCAAAATTTTCAAACTGGCTACACCTCTCTCTTTTCATTCCCTGTACTTTGTATGAGGCAGCACACAGCATACTTGCAATACACAATAACCTTCCTGTAAAGAAATTGTTCTGATTCATCAGCTCGACCGTTGGCTCATTGAGGTGTGAGGGAAACAGGGAGAAAAACTGCACCACTGCAATTATTGTTGGAGTGCTGGATACAAACATACTCTTTTTAATTACAATAAAAGGCAGAAAAGATCCCATGAATTAGTTTAATGTTTTTCCCGTCTACAAGATTAGTGCAAAGAGACTATTTCTTGTTATATCTAATGGAAAAAAACACTCTGAAAGATGTCTTCATAGTCAACATTTTCTTTGACATAAAATTGGAATTTTAAATTGAACTTTTTCAATTAATATTTTCTTAGAAGCAACACAACTAATAAAAAGTACACAATGTTGAATACTTGCACAGACCCTAGTTTGCATTCATAATCATAAATATTTGTATCAAGGACCTGCTTCAACAGTTACACTCATTAAATAAGAATAGAAATGCACACCATATGACCTCTGCATCTAATCAGAAGAGTTCAAAAGCAGAAGATCAAGCATAAGCAATACACTGGTTGTTGAAAGAGCTTCAGACCAAGAATCATTCTTAACTGAATTTTAGACATTTTAGATATTTCAGTCAAGTGCATTTGAGAAATTTCCAATCTGCTCCAGGAAATTCACGAAGAGTAAAAGTGGCAGAGATTATTCAAAATTAACTTTCATCTTCAAGAAATAGGAAAACTTTCAAAATTTTGCTTTAGAAATAAATGTATGAATGTGAAATACATTTTAAAAATCACTGTCAGGAAACAGCTGAAGAACAATTAAGCAAGCATGCTTCTCCTTTGGTTATAGTAATTACTTCCACAAAGACAGAAGAGAAAGCCTATTGACTGACATCCTTTCACTGCTTCTATCACCTACAGTAAGGGCTGGATTCTACACTGTGTAGTTGAGAACAATCGTGCATATAGATGCAAAGTAATGAGCAGGACAATTAGCACAGGGGCACCTGAGCCTGCATTAATGACTGCTGCTGTATGGCTGCTAGTTTATTCATGCTTAATAGCAGGAGTATGGTGTGTGGTTTAGTGCCTCATTTGCATGCTGAGTGTGTTTTCATTAAATCTCATTTAACAATTACAGCCTTTTATTCATACATTACATAAATCTACAGTCACAGAAACCAGAGCCCGCTATTAGCTGCAACTTTCTATTATGCCCAGCAACTTACAGACCTGCGATTTCATTCACTTCAGCCACTTGCTATCTTTCCACAACAATAACAGCCACTATATGTGCTTAGCCTTGCACTCAAACCGGTGTCTCTTCAGGAACATCCATTGTCCAGCTAACTCAGATCCCATTTTTAGCCCCGTGGCACGCATCTTCACTAGTTAACTCCAGTGATCTACACACAAGTTACGTGTCTTGTGTCAGTCTAGCATGAGTTAGGCTGACCACGCTGCAAAATAACACTCCGGTTGCTGCTCTTGAGTGTAAGAAAACATACCCAAGCACAATTTAGGATGTTGTTAAGATAATCAAAATTATCCTTAGCATTTTATCGTGCTTTTCATCTATAGGCCTCTAAGTGCTGTACAAAGGAGAGTAAGTACCATTGTCCCCAGTTTAGAGATGGGGATAATAAGATGAAGTAACTTTCACAAACTTACATACAGCTCATGTCTCCTGACATCCAGCCCAGTGCCCCATTCACTAAGCCTTAGTACTCAGTGCTGAGGATTAGAGCTGAGCAAATAAACGATTGGTTCAGTCCCCAAACAGAAAAAAAAATCCATTCTGTTCAAACCAAAAATGATTTTTTTCATTTTTTCTTGCTAAAACAAAATACCAAAATAATTTCATTTCAACCCCGTTTAGCCCCCTGCACTCTCAGCCTTACCACTGCACCTCCTGAGGTTCTTCACCCCCGCTTTCCTAGACCTATGCGGCTGAAGAGGCATTCCCTTCCCAAGCTACAGAGTCAGCTTCAGGGGCTCTTCAGCCCCCTCTGTCCCTTCCCAAGTCAGGTGCTCTGTGGGGTGGGGAGGAGAAGAGTGGGGGAAAGGGAGCAGAAGCACTGTCTTGTCCATGTTTCTCATAGGAGGGGAAACGGAGAAGGGAGCAAAGTTGTGCTGAGCTGCTGGGCTCTTTGCTCCCTTTTCCCCGTCTTCTCCTTTGAGAATGGCAAGTCGAGGTTGTGACGGGTTGGGGTGACAGAGACCTGCTTGGTGCTGCCACCTGGTGTGCCAAGGCTACTTCTGCCCCTGCTTCCAGGCCTTTTCCAGCTTGGGACTCCCGAATCCTGTCTGTTTTGAGCCAGATTCCACTGATCTGCTGCAAACACAGACCCAGGTCCGAACCAAGTCCACTCACAACTGTAAGGCTCCTGAAAGCACTCTTGCCTTTGACACCCAGGTGCCCAACTCCCAAAGAGGTTCACACCCTTAATAAATCCGTTTTACCCTGTATAAAGCTTATACAGGGCAAACTCATAAATAGTTGTCTTTGTCCTTTGTTCAGTCTCTTTCAGGTGTGTCCTTGGCGGGGTGGAGAGTCTCTTTCTTTAGCCAGCTGAAGACAAAATGGAAGCGTCTCCCAAGGGCTTTTATAGTCTTTTTCCCCTCCCTCTGTAACATCATGTTACCATGGAGTTTTGGGATCACATGGGCAAGTCACATGTCCATGCGCCCCTCGGTAACCAGTCCGACCAGTTGCATTCCTGACCAGGCCCTGATGTGGATTGGGGTCTGCACCTGCTTTTGTCTGTTAAGTGCTTGGACTTAACTTGCACATTCTTTCCTCCAAACATGATCCCAGGCACTTACAAAGGCTATGTACAAAACCAGCAAATATAAAACCAATCTTCATAATTCCAACTACAACAATGATACATGCGAACAAACAGGAGGAATAAATTCAGTAGGTCATAACTTTCACAGAGATATGTTACATGGCACATGTAGCATAAAACATATTCCAGTTACATCATGTATACGTTTATAAGCCTCTCCCCATAAAGCTTTATGGGGTACACCATCACAGAGGGGAAAGACATTTTCAGCTTCCAACAGGGCTGAACTTCAGGAGGAGGCTGGATCTTCTCACGTCATTGTGAGAAGAGCTCCAGCCCCCTCTGAAGTCCTGTCACTCATGAGAAAATAGTGAGAGTTGGAAAGACTGCAGTACTTAACTATAATTATTTATTGGGAACAAATGGGAACTTTGTCTTGGAATCATAAGTTTCCTATAGAATTATGTAATATAGTCTCACAAAAATAACAATTAAAAAACCCCCAAGTTGATGCCTAAAAGTTTGTTCTATTCCAGTTCTTAAAACTCACTCAGAACTGTGGTCACATTGGCCATCAAAGCAGTTAATGAGGATTTGATCTTTATCATAAAAAGTGGAAAATTTACTATCAAACATTTATGTTTGAAATTTAGTTCTAGCCCTACACATTCCTCTTGCTGTGTGGATTCAATATGTTCAGGCTATTTGCTGGAACATATTTTCAGAGAAGGGATATATCACTCCATCACTGTAGTATTGTAGCAGTTCAGGTGTGTTTCAGATAGGTTTGTAAAGGTGATATGTAGAGAGAATCCTGAACAAATGGAGTGAATGAAGGAAAAAAACTTCCAAGTTTTCTGCTGGAAATACGTTTCTTAGAGGCATATTTTAGGAGCACACAGACCAGATTTCTGAGTGAGTTGCCTTCTTCCATAAAATGTCATTCTTCTGTGAACATCTTTGTGACACATAGCACTTGTACTAGACGACACCATGAGAGTGTTTTGAGAAGCAAGTTGAGAAACAGGCCAAACCACTTGTTACGCTCTGATGCACCCCAGAACAGCAATCCCAAAACACAAGGAAATTGAAGCAAGACACACAGGGAGGTGGTTAGTCAAAACATGTAACAACCATGAACTAGTTAAGTCAGCAACAGTCTGAACAAAACATCATCACAGTCCAAATGGCAGGTGTGCAGCATCAGGCCCTGAGTAACTGTACACACCTAGAGCTATGTGCACATACACACAGGAATAGGAACTGGAACACTGAGTTGAGAGAGCAGGAACCAAGAATCAAACAGGAACAGGGAGCAGGGAGAAATAATCAGGAGGGCAACACACACACTAGCCAACACAACTTCCTTCTCTTTTCCCCAAAAAGTTCAGTGGTTCCTTACCAGAGACACCAGGTGATCCTGGGGCTGTAGGTTATTTCTCCAATTCAGCTCAGGGGGTGGATTCTGTTGCTGTGGCGCAACATCACATCATCATACGCAGAAAAGTGTCTTCTTCACTACCCATTCCCCTTTCAGTAGGTAGTATATCTCGCTAACAGCATGTTCTCCATGTGGTAAATGCAGTCACCATGCTCTGTACCCTGCAGCTCATAAGATCAGGCCACAAGTGTCAAAAATGCTTCCAGACCCTCTCCTAACAGACATTGTTTGTCCAGGATCGAACACCTTGAGTCTTCCAGGGATATGCTAGTTGAAACTTGTATATTTCCTAGTAACATCAGTCAACTTCAAGGATGGCAAAGAGGTGATAGAACAGGGTTTCTCCAGTACTTTCATGAGGTGTACTCTGAATATCATATAAACCACAACTTAATGCAATAAGGAAGTGTGTATCTCAACGTTCCTCTAGTATACAAGCTACATGGTTCTTCAGAGGCTCATGCTCTCGCCACTATCCCATTTCCTAGGGGTGGTACACAGCAGATTTATAATGTATTTTGCCAATACTGGTCAGAAAGCCTTCCGACTTTCTTGACACAAAAGTGTCCCACTATCTGAAACAAAGTTCTCTGGTAGGCCAACCATCACACACAAAGTGCTTAGGTGAGAAATGAACTCCTTTGAGGTGCATTGTTAAATTATTAATGCAACGGGGCAACATGAGTAATAAGTCATAATTTTCAATAGTGTGTAACCATACAGTGCAGTTGAGGGGCCAGTAATATCCTTTCCAATTCTCTGCCATGGTCTGTCTATGACTACTGGTTTCAAAGGGGCCAGAGGAGTAGTAGTTCTATGCATCGTGCAGACTGAGCATGCCTTCACATGATGATCAAAAGTCTGAGTGTAGCCTTGGTCACCAGTCATAACTACTCAGAATTTCCTTCACCTTGGTAATTCCCACATGTCCTTCATGAGCCACATCCAGGACTATTTATCATAACATCACTGGGATGATCACCCAGCCTCCTCTGCATAAGAGATGTTACGTAGCATGTCTTCACTGTGAGCTCAGATTGAATTTTGTATAATGTGGAGAAAGTTCTCTTAAGGACTGGGTCTGTTCAGTCTGCTTGCAGACACATCACCTTGCAAAGTTCAGCATCTTGAAGAGTGGTGTCAGTGATTCGCCTTAAGTCAATCGGCATATCTTTCAGTAAAAAAAACATATGTGGTACTCTGCCATTTCTGCATAACAGGGTGCCAATGGAGCAGAATTTCTTGAAAGAGCATTAGACATAAATTACGTCTTCTTTTGATATATATTAAGGTCAAATTAAAGTCGTACTACGGCAAATGACTAATCCACCGTTGCACCCTCACACTCAGCAGGTCAATGGCTTTATGACAGAGGCCCAAAATGGGCAAACAAACAGATTCTAATGTAAAAGTCTTCCCACATGGTGGACTTTGAAGCATACAATAGCTAAAACCATCATCAAGAATTCTAGCTCAGTCTGGGAATACTTTGCTTGCATCAGGCTGAGAGTACAGGATGCAAATATAACCTGCCATCCCTCCTGGAGCAGAATTGTGCCCAGACCCCCATTGTATGCATCAGACTTAATCACTACAGGCTTCCTTGGATCAAAATAAGCATGGGACTGGATTTGACAGAAGGCTTGACACAGGGCCTCTTTAGTCCAAAACAATTGTTCCTGGCCCTGGGTTAAATCCCACAGCAGCTTGGCAAGGGCACAAAGATTGGGCACAGCACAGCCACCTGTGTATTGAGTGAGGCAAAGAAACCAACATAAACTGCTACAATCAGTGGGTAACAATAGCAAAGCAACAGCTTATAGCTGTTCAGGTGTCAGTGTCCCACCATTGACAAAGAATTCCTGTGACAGAGCTCTGTTGGTCTGCCGGCCCGCTAGGGGCGGTAAGGAGCTCCTGTCTCACGTACAGGCCTGGGTCACACCCTCTGGTAGTGGGGAATTAGCATAAGGAGGGGTGTGGGCCTGAGTCCGTGACGTTCCCCTCAGGTAGGGGGCACCAGCAAGAGTCTGTGGCGCGCCCTTCAGGCAGGGGAGCACCGGCAAGACTCTGCGTCGCTGTCGGGGTTCGCCTACCTGAGGCGGGTTGGCCAGGGTAGGGGAACGCAGGCTCACCCACCTTCTCTGCATCCCAGCCCAGGGCCCTGTCAGTGGTGGGGGAGAGGGTCCCACCACTGGGTCAGCGGGGATCCATCCGCAACACGCTGACCCCCTAGACTCCCCACACTCCAGTCCGGCCCTGGGCTACTTCCTACCCAAACCCTTGGTTGGGTCCCTCCAGCTCTCCGGGATATTCGGCCGTTGGCAGGTGCAGCTCACCCTCGGCGTCAGGCTCTCCCCAACTCAGGTTACTGCCAGGCTCCTCCCGTTCCTCGGGGTATTCTGCTGCTGGCAGCTCCGGTAACCCCAGTCCGTCCTCCGGGGCCAGCTCCGCCTGGTCCAGGGCTTCCCCTGGCTTGGCAGCAGGGTCTGAAGCGAGCAGCCAGCGGTCTGTGTCTGCCTCCCTTCCTGGTGCTGCCCTGACTGGGCTAAGGGCCCCGCCCTTTATACTTCCTGTCCCACCCCTCCGCTTCCAGGGGGTGGAGCCGGCTTGACCTGGCCCCGCCCACTCCAGCTGAGTGAGTGGCTCTTTACCCTCTGGCTCAGAGGGAAGCCACCCTGGCCCCCTACAATTCCCTAGGAACGCCACAGCATCTTCTGCAAAACTGCACTTGGCCACATTCAACTTTATAGCAGCTTGTTGGAGTCAGGTTAGCACCTGGTCCAGAATAGCATTATGTTCAGGAAGGGTCTTAGCAAAGATGAAAATGTCATCCAAATAGAAACAGACACTCTGCATATAATTAAGGAGCTGAGAGTCCACTCTCTGAAATCCTCAGGAGCAGAAACTAAACCAAAAGGAAGTGGTTGATAGCAGTAACTCCCAAATGGTGTGCTGAAAATCAAAAACAGCAAACTTTCAGCCACAGGCATTTGCCAATAACCAGATCAGTAATCAAACACAAAGAAAATCCAGGATCCAGTTACCCGGCATGTCACCCCTTCAAAGGTTGGCAGTTGAAACTGCTCACATTTCACATATTTATTAAGTGCACTAAAATCTGTGCACAACTGAATGTCACCATTCTTCTTGTATACTATCACTGTGGGTGAGTTCCAATCTGTAGGCCCTTCCACCCACAGGCGCCGACTTCCGGTTGCGCCGGTGGGGGCTGACGACCGACGCCGGGCCCCGCCCCCAATGCCGGGTGACGCTGCGGGGCCCTGCCCCCGACGCCGGGTGACATTGTGGGGCCCCGCCCCCGACACCGACGCAACGTCGCCCAGCGTTGGGGGCGGGGCCCCGCGACGTCTCCCGGTGCTGACGTGAGTTTGCGGTGGGTCCCGGGGCTGGCGGGGAGCTAGGCACGGGCCCCGGGGTTGGCGGGGAGCTGCCGGTGGCGTGCTCTGCACCCACCAATTTTTCCCCGTGGGTGCTCCAGCCCCGGAGCACCCACGGAGTCGGCGCCTATGCTTCCACCTACTGAATGATACCATTATCTTTCACACACTGCAATTGTGCCCTGATCGTGTCACAAGTGTGGGAGATACATGACACGCAAATAGAGCAAAGGGCTTGGTGCTTGAATCCAACTGCAGAGAGTATACACCTCCGGTGAACAGAACACCATCACTATTAAATAAATCATGATGTCTCTGAATGATACATTGGGGTATACCCCTTCTATTCTAGCTGACACCATCACGCCCAAGGTGTCCTATGCAAGTTCATGTGTAATACCAAATTGTATGCCCTGATGGTAGGACAATAATGGAACAGCATTCGCAGCAGTGCCTTTATCAATGTAAATCTTTGTTGTTGTGGCTATGCCTTTGTAGAGCACAGAGCATACAGTTTTACCCACTGTCTGCAAGGCATACAGATGCCAAGCTTTCACAATCACTGTAGTCAAGCAAATATCCAGATTATGAACTAACCCAGACGGGGGAATGTTAACTTCAGCACCCCTATCCACCATGCACTTCAGCAGTATGCCATTCATTTCTCTGATACGGGATACCAGATCCAGTGCCTTGCCATATGAGAAGACCATGCTAAGGAAATATCAGGGTCCCTGGTAAAGGTGGTCTCCTGTGGTTCCACCAGTCAACAGCTGAAGGATGTGCAGGCAGCATGGGTTGCAGAATAGAAGCACTCGTCACCATAAAGTTCTGCTGTGATGCACCCGGGAACAGCAATCCCAAACCACAAGGAAATCAAAGCAAGACGTGCAGGTAGGTAGTCAATTAAAACATGTTACTAATCATGAACCAATTAAGTCAGCAATAGTCTGAATAAAACAGAATAGTCCAAATGTCAGGTGTGTAGCAGCAGGCCCTGGGTAACTGCATACACCCAACACTATGTATACACACACACACACACACTCACACACTAAGGTGACCAGATGTCCTGATTTTATAGGGACAGTCCCAATTTTGGGGGCTTTTTCTTATATAGGCGCCTATTACCCCCCACCCCCGTCCCGATTTTTCACACATGCTATCTGATCACCCTAACACACACACACACAGAGAGAGGAAAACTTTGTTCAGGGAACAGGACCCAGGAAACAAATAGGAACAGGGAGCAGGATGTGATAAGCAGGAAGGCCACACACATGCACACTCATACTAGTCATCAGACCACTGTGCTAATGTAAGCCAGAAGGGATGAAAATGACAGCAGGGTAAATCGGAGTGGCATAGTATCTATGTTGTGGGAAACCACTGTTCGAGTGAGTGGGAGAGGAATGGTGAAAGGGATGATGGCTATTTTAATTATGCTGGTTTGATAACTTTCCTATAAATGTTTCCCAAAAGAGCGTTTCTAATTCTTTTGCTCAGAAATGGATCCTCAGCTGGTATAAATGGATCCAGCTCCATCAATTTCAATAGAGCAACACTGATTTTTACCAAATGAGGATCTGGCTTTCATTCTGTAAACATGTCAGAACATTACATTTATATTTTCCAGTTTACAATCCTACTGTAGTGTATTTAATATAATTTGTGTCAATTTTTGATGTGACTTTGTAATGTATTTCTTTAAGAAATAAGCCAACAAGCTGATTTTAAAAATAGATATATGTCAGGGCAGGTAGATGTGATGGACAGTGGTGAATAGTGGTTTATACATGGCTATCTCACCTCCAGATAAAAATTTCTATTACCATCTTTTAAAATGACTCAGGCAATCAGTAATAGCCATTATCTATTATTAAAATAACATTCACAAAGTCATAACCAGAGGCATAATCTAAGGCACTATTTTTCAAGGAACAAATTGAAAATATATTTCCAACTGATGACAGAAGTCCTGGCAGCAATTTCAGCTCCTGGTTATTTGAATATAGTATCCTAGGATGATAGAGAGTTGTATAATTAATGGCAGTTATGCTGGACATGCTCTGATAAGAAATGATGGGCTTGCCATTTACAAACATCAAATTTTACGAGCTGGAAATGAAATGCAGTCATAACAGGCCAACAGACCAAAGAGTGATATGAGCTGTAATTTCGTGATAGCATATCTTGTACTAGCAAAGCAAAACTAATTCCCACAGGAGCTGGATACTGCAGTGGGATTGGCTAATAGATGGCTAAAATTCTTCGGCAATAGCTCAGTGGTCTACAATATTAAAAATTCTTTATTAAAACAAACAAACATTTTTGGCTTTGATCCATCTTTTGCACTTGGGGGAATTTATGGGAAAATGTTGCCCATTAATACGTTTCACAGAATTCTTTCATTTACCTAACAAGTCTAAAAGAGGTTTTGCAGCAAGTTTTGCACAATAAATGGGAGTCAAGGGATTCTCCTGTACACTCATCATATAGTCATTAAACAGAAAGAAGGTCATGGGAGAAAATGGATCAAAATAGAGTGTTTTTTATATATCTGGTTTAAAGCGCTTTTTTTAAAAAAAAAAATCTGATCTAGACCACAAAGTAGCAACTTCTTATCATTCCCGTACTTTTCATAATGATAACTCTACATGGGAAAAAATGTATCTTCTGCCTAGAAAGAAAAAGATATGGAGTTATGGTCCAATACATTTAGAATAAGACATGAAGTAAAATATCAAATGTGTAGTATATACCTTCACTACATATTAAGTGGAGTGGCAAGGAGGAAGCGTATACAAGGACAAAATGTGTCCCTCGATCTAAAGGATATGAAATACAGTATTTTAATTTCAGCTTGAGCATTGCATAAAACATTTCGCTCTCCAAGGTCAATATATTTTTGAATCTGTCATTGAAGTTGTTATGAAGATGAATGTTATCACATTACACAAATATTCAAAGACTGGAGTACCAATACAAAGATAAACTCAGAAAGGGCCAGATCTTCTCATTAAGTGCATCTTTCAGCATCCCTGCTCTGCTGCTTTTTGAATGCTGATGGTTGATCTGGAGTTCAGTGTCTTCTAGAAAACTATCAAGTCCAAGTTGCATTATTTTTAAACCATTTTATTCTCATCCATTCAGATCGTGATCACTTTTTTAACTGAAGCTATGTAAAAAAATCCAGAATTGAAAAGTGCCCAGAAAGCCACTTGCTTTAAAATAAGAGACAACAACAAGAATCTATCTAATTTTGAACTAATTTTATTTTAGTTGTACAAATATTCCTGTTGTCCTCCCTCAGCAAAAGGAAGGGCATCATAAATGGATAATTATATAAAGAGAACAAAAGTAGGCAGCAATTACAATAAATAGGACAAGCTTGTGAGGGAGCAGTAGATAGCAGTGATTGTATGAGAACCTCGCCTCACAAAAATATTACTACAGCAATAGTCCTACTAAACTACTACCTACTATTAGCAGGTTATTAGTATGCATGAATGCCGAAGAGCATTTATTTATTTAAAATAAGGTTTAAACCTTTTAAAGTTAGCCATGAGGACATAGACAAGGAAGCAACTTGACCACCTCCTTTATAAATAAGTGGATTAAGTGATTTCTTTTAAAGAAAAATAAGTGGTGGAACTGCTATGTACTCTGTGAAAACACAGATCTCTTCATTTATAACTTCTGAAGTTTTAAAATTTGATTGTAAATATATAAACTACTATGTTAAAAATCCTGAAGTTGGCTGGTATGCTCCCTATTGAGTTCTGATCATTAGCAAATCCTGGAGTTTTCCTCCACTCCCATTTGCAAGCTAGCTTCAAGTTGCGAAAATGTCATCTTCCCAGTTAGAAGCAAAAACTGTTATATAGAAGGCATTGGATACTGTTCTGCACATAATACTGAATTTACAGTCTGAAATCCCCACAAACTCTGATAGTGTTATCTGATTTCAGCAATGGGGAAATAAGAGTTGCAAATTCACTCTGCGTGACAGGTGGCAGAACTCCCGCCTTGGCTAGACATTCCACTTAAAATTTCATCTTCTGCTCTAATGAAATATAATACTGTTCTAGCACTGTAACATTTGGGTTGCCTGCCTCACTAAACTGCTAGATCTCTAGCAAGGTCTTCTATGTCATACAGTTTGGCTGTGAAAATAGACCCATATTTCCACAACACTGAAGTTAGACCTATAAAAATAAATTAGATAGAATAGAACTGTTTCACCATCATGACAATTTCTTGCCATCTTTTCAAGCCATGACAGGGACTGCAGAAATGTACTTCAGTTTGAACATCCATAGTTCTGCTTATGGTCACAGGTTGCCTCATGAATATCCGCAGCACAACTAGATTGTGAGGGAAGATACCATAATATTATGCCAAGGTATTATTGAGGTTACAGTTATGATTTATTGATACAAAAGTACTCCATTCAACAGAGAGGGCCTTACTCAAGGGATCACATAAGGGCAGGTTTCAGCAACCACCTCCCAACAGTCCTTGCTTTGGGGACTGTGTGTTAAGCACACTCTCTTTTTTTTTTTCCTAGATGAAGAATAGTGACTCGTCTATATGAGATTTATGATTTTGCAATAAGCTGTGTGAACTCTCTTATTTTGGTTTATACCAGGCTTATTTTGTTTATCTTAAGTCAATTAGCAACAGGTTTAAGCTAAACCACAATAAGCCCCACTTAAACTGAAATAAAAGTGCCCAGCCAGGGGATTTCACCAGTTTAACTAAAGGCAGTTAAAAAACAAATTAACAGATTTTAAGGCCACAAGGGACCATTATGATCATCTAGTCTGATCTCAACCATAGCACAGGTCATAGAATTTTACCAAGTAATTCCTGAACAAAGCCTAAAGTAAATTGAGCTAGACTGTAAATTTTAGAAAAACATCAGATCTTTATTTAAAGACTTAAAATGATGGAAAATCCACTGTATTCTTAGATACGTTTTTCCAATGGTTAGTTGTACTTCCTGTTAAAATTTTGCACCTTATTTCTAATCTGAATTTGTCTTGCTTCAACTTCTAGCCATTCAATCTTTTTATGTCTTTGTTAAAATAAAACTATAGCCCTGCAGTGTCTGAAATCTTCACCATCTGTAGGCACTTAAAATCTATGATCAAGTCATCTCTTAATCTTGTCTGGGATAAGCTAAATAGATTGAGCTTCTGTAGTCTCTCATTGTCGCAGAAGTTTTCTGGATCTCAGATCACTCTCGTAGCCCTTTCCTGAAGCCTTTAGAATTTCTCAACATCTGTTTTAAAGTGTAAAATTTTCAGACTTGCTTAAGTGACTTAAGAACCTAAATTTCATTTTAAAAGTGACGTAGGCACTTGGGAGCCTAGCCCCAGTGACTTTCAATGAGGGTCCTCACGCACTTGGGTCTCTGAAAATTTTACCCCAGAACTGGACACAATTTTCCAGCAATGTTCTCACTAATGCCATATACCATAGTAATACCACATCCCTACTCTTACTTGATAATCCCCTACTTATACATCCAAGGACTGTGTTTGTTCTCTGAGGGTATGTCTACAGTGGAGCAGGACGTGTAATTTCCAGCTCAAGTAGACATACCTGTGCTAACTCTGATTGAGCTAGTAAGCTAAAAATAGAAGTTCATCCATGGCAGCATGAGCAAAAGAAGGCCTTGCTGCCCTGAGTATGATCCCGCCCAAGACCTAGGTACATATTTGGGGTGACTAGCCTGCCTGCCATTTGTGCTGCACTTCTTTTTTTAGTGTGCTAGCTCAATCAGAGCTTGCACAGTTATGTCGCCGCAAGCTGGAAATTATCCCTTGCAGGATCACAATTCACTGCATTCTGTGTGACAGGACTGTCCTTTCTGTACTGAAGTCTCCTACAACCCATGGTGAGGAAGAGGAACTTCATTTGTTCTGAGTAATTTTTTCCTTGTTTTTCCTCATCTCTACTGTAGGGAATACAATCCTTTTTTTCTTTTCATGTTGCATTGGTAAACAGGAACCAAAATAACCAGTGCCTCTCTTTCCTGTAGTCATGCTCGTCTGCTTGCAGGTTCATATCCTTTTTTGAGACATTGCTGTCATCAGAAGTCTTTATACCTACATGTTGCTTCTAAATCACCCATCTTGCCACTTTGGTAATGTTCCCGAGTAGCTGGTTTTTTGCTTGAAAAACATGCACGTCAGCATCTACTGCTGCCAGGGAATTCCATTCCAATTGCAGAGATTAAAAACTAATTTCCACAGTTCTAGTGTAGGTGAGATGAGGCTAGACTCTCTTTCTTGTCCTTTCTCCCTTTACATAGCTAATCTGAAGATGCCAAGGAAATGGTACTTTTCTGCCAGCCAGACTCAACCAAAGAAAATGTTTTGCTGGAAATCAAGTGCATCTTTACTTTCTACTGGTGGATAACATGTTGCAGGAGGGAGAGGGTTGGGATCCCTTCAAAAAACTGAAGCTGTAAATAAAACCAAGCATTCCTTGCAGTAGGTAATGACTTCTGTAGACAGAAAAATTACAACAAATAGCTTTCAAGTATCCCTGAAATTGAAGGGAAAGAACACCTAAAAACTGTGACAGAAGGATATGGTGTATTGTAACAGAGGGTATCAACAAAATAAGAGCCTTACAATTGACCTTGTTGAGGGAAAAATGCAGATTAATAAGACTGACGTAGTGGTTTTTGCCATGGTGTTTTGCTACAAAGAGTGCTACCTAAAAATACATTATGACAACCTGAAGCTCTAGGGACTTGGAACTGGAATTGATATTGGGATATGAAAACAATGTTCTTGCAGGGGATTCATCATGACAGCCAAAGCAATGAGCTTGGGAGTGGAAGGAATAACATACGTTTTGTTTTCTAAACAGAAAAATATGATAAGAGTTGGGTGCAGTGGCTTTGTGGGGTTGAATGGTGATTTGTATAAGCCTCCTGATGGCTGGGAGAATCAGGGCAGTGAAATAAAAGGAATGTGCATGAATCTCATATGCAAGTCAGACATTGCACCATACATTCCCAAGTCAATGCAGACCTGTATTTCTGCCTCTCATTTCAAAATATCAGACAATGGCTAAGTCCAAAAAAAGAGTGAGATTAAAACTTAGAAGGTATCCAGAATAGTTCTGCTCACAGGTGCCACTCGTAGTACAGAGAATGCTTAGTGCTGCAAGGAAAAACATGTTTGTTCTGAGATTCTAAAATTATTCTCTCTCCAGAAATAGCTGATTTCCTGAGAAGAATGAACTCCTTTGATGAGGCCAAAAGGAACTGAAACATGTTGGCCTAGTGTTTTTTGATTGCAGAAGGCATTGTCACTTGAGGGATATGTGCACTAAGTCTCTGACATTGCATAAAAAGTCTATCCATAAAGAATATCCATTCTCCACCTCTTCAGCGCAAATAATGGCTGCAGAAGAGTTAAAGTCAGGGCACCACAGACAATGAGGGAGGGAAAGAGGAGAAAGAAATGGATAACAAGTGTGCTTCTTGTCCTGTTTATTGGGAGTATTCAGTCAGCACCTTGGCCAAAATTTGTTCCATTTTAAGATTTATTGTTTTAATCAGATTTCCCTCATGGACGATGTATATTACTTCAGGCATTAAGTGTTTGCTACACAAAATCCCTGTTTCAAGGTTATTGCACATACAATGATAGATTTAATCCCACATTACATTGTGCATGATTCCAATTGTTTCTTGAACAGTAAAGGAGTAAGCAATATATCGTGTTAAAGAGTGCTAAATATCATAGTGTTTGAAGTAAACATGGATCCAAAATGGAACATGAGATCTAAAGCCGCTCTAATTTTGGAGAAGTTCTAGAGTGAAATCCTGCATCTATAGAAGTCAATGCAAGTTGTGCCATTGACTTCTGTAGGGCAGAATTTCACTCATGGATCCAAACTTTGAGGTATTAGCTCATGCCTGGAAGAAGCATCTGAATGGAAAGGACTCCCCTTAAATGCTGAGAAAGATTAGCTCCAGATTTGAACTTTCTAGCTCATGCCTATTTTTAGTTTGTATTAACAAGACACACTGATGGATTCAGCATGGTAGTGCATGCAGCTAGTGATAATTTTCCAGTTTCTGTGTACTAATGTAAGTAATCTCCTTATCTGTATGCTATGAGGACAGAGGTGTGATAGAATTCAAAATGAAGGATCTTAGAGTCTGAGAGACCCTCCCAACTGAAGGGAACTCACTGTAACTCTGCATATTTTAGTGTTTCCAAAGATTCTATGCGGCTTGAAGTTTCCCAATCTAGTAGTGCCATTGTTACCATCCCATTTCCTTAGCTATTCCCTGCTTCATATTCTCCATATGTACTGGAAGGGTTTTTGTGATACAGCTGACAAGCAGTATTCCAACTGTGACCAGAAGTTTTCTAAAAAGATGTATTAAAAAACCAAATATATTTTAAAACTGTTTGACATCACAAATCATTAAAAGAAAACAAGCATAACATTAAAAATTACAAACAAATATACTGAAAAGGTGAAATGAAAAATGATTTACCTTCTAGGACCTCAGGATTCTTTGTTTCCCATTAAACAGTCACTAATGCCTAAAACCAATTAATGAATGAAAGTCTCTGCTTTGCTTTGGAAGTTAGTGAGGTAGCAGGGGAAATACACCAATTTGAAAGTCAGAATTTAGGTATTGGCAGATAACTGAAGAGGAAACTGACTTTGTGTATAAAATATATTTGTTTACCATTCTGAAGTCTAACGTTGCATTATGTTAATGATTTGTTTTCCTAATCATTTGTATTTTTTATTTTTTAAATAAAGTATTCAATTCACATTGTGGTCCATTTGGTGTTAATCATATGCCATGTTCAGGCTACATTAGTCATAATTTGACCATTTCAGCAAGAGACATTTCCCATTATTGTGATGTGAATCTTTGAGGAGAACAAAAGGAGCAAACAGAAGCAATGCACTAGCATTAATTGTTCTTGCAACGGACCAAGCTCCAAGCTTTGTATTTTGTGCACATGTGAATGAAAAACAGATAAACAGTTTCATAGCATGCTGGTAAATCATAATAAAGCATAGTTTTCCCAATTAGTGGGGATAAAGTTCCTCTGTCCTATCTGGCAGGTGCATCCTTTAGAATCAGTTCCATCTCCCAGAGTGGTGCAGCACACAGAAAGAAAAGCCAGTGGAAAATATAGGGTCAATAAAGATAAATGATGTCTGCCAAATGACGCCGCTCTGCTTTTGACTGTTAATTGTCCAAAGGGTGTTCCCGAACAGCTTTTTTTTCTCTCTCTCTCTCTTGCATTCTCTCTCTCTCTTCCCAGCATGGAAAAACACTGCAAGCTTTATCCTTAAAACTAATGAATGAACCTGAAGGATGCCCCACCGAGCCATGCAAAATTAATTAGGTCAAGACTTGGGTGGCTTGGCTGCAGGGTAGCTGTTACACTGACATTTTTTAACAGGATCTGTCTACAACACAACAGCCCTGCTGTGCCATCCCAAAGCTCAACATTATGGGACATGTTCATCAAGTCACTGAGCATAATCATATTTCTTCTTTATAACTGACATGGCTTCTTTTTTATTTCTTTCCTTTTGTCCCCTTTTGTGCGTGTGCGTATGTGTGTGCATTATTTTTATTATTATTTTGCTTGAAAGGGAGGGAAAGAATCTGAAAAAGCACAGTTAGCTGGTTTTTTCCATTGGGCAACAGCTCCCTCTATTGCTCTGTTTTGTTCCCTGAATCCTGATGAGAAAAATATATAAGCGGGTTATAGCTTATGATTTTATTTTATTGTATTGGCCATTTGTCTGTGTACTGAATACATAAATACCTAAACTCAACATGACAAGGACCATTCCCAGCGATTTTATAGTCCTCTGATGGATGGCTCTTATCAGCAGTCACGAACAATTGTGACTTGGGTAGAAACGGCCATAAATATTGCTGAAACCAGCAGACTGCAAGCTAATGTCCCATGGGCCTTTTGACTATTTCAGGGGTTTATGTGGGATTGGATGGTAGGGATAGACAGAACTTTAAAGCAATGGGAAGTGCTTTCCCCCTAACCCCCCTTATAATTTATTTATTAACTTTGATCCATCAACAGCCAGTTCAGCATTCCTGTATCACTGGAAGTATGTAAATATCGAACACTAAGTGTTGCTTGAGCAAAGAGCTTTATGGATATACCAATTATGCCAAATCTGCACATCTTTCAGGGACCCTGTGAATGACAAAGTATTGGATCCAAACAGCCAGAAAAATATATTGCCCTGTACCAGTTTGCCAATTATGTTAGTCATGCACAGTGTGGTAGCAAATGAAATGAGAGAAAGTAAGTGACCAATTGGGTATGTGGGGATGGGAGGATGACAACAAGTAAAATCAGAAGTAATTCAAAACATCCCAGAGAATTAAAAGATTTGGGACAGGATGGCTTAGTAATAGGATTCATAGGCTATATCAGGGGTAGGCAACCTATGGCACACGTGCCAAAGACAGCACCCAAGCTGATTTTCAGTGGCACTCATACTGCCCGGGTCCTGGCCACCAGTCCCGGGGGCTCCGCTACCAGCCGAGGTTCCGTCCGCCAGCCCCACTCAGCCCACTGCCGGCCCCAGGTCCCGACCACAAGTCTGCGGGGCTCTGCTGCTGACCTGGGGTCCCAGCCACCAGCCCGGGGCTCTGCAGCCACCCCCAGCCATGGTCCACAGGCCCCGGCCTGGGGGAGTGAGGGGTGCAGACAGGGGCAAGAGGGGGCGCAGCTCATCACCCCCACATTAAAAATTGTTCCAGCGCCACTGTACTGGGATATTTTAAAGTCCTGATTTGCTGCTTACATCACTGTCATGCCATGTGGAACAGCGCACTGCATTTGACAGGGTTGGGATTAAAATGTACATGCAAGAACGGGAATCAGAATTTTCTGACAGATTTCAAGATTTCCAGCAATTTGGCCCAGTGCTTTCTTTTCTAATTAAACCTGAAAAGTTCAATGAAAGTGACTTGGATTTGTCTGTATTTCAGTGGATGGGTACTGAAGATTTCAAAATGCAGCTCATTCAGTTAAATAGCTCGGAATTGTGGGCATCAAAGTTCGGAGATTTGCAGAATGCACTTGAAGCTACCGAGAGAGATCATGCGGCCTCTATTCTGACCTGCTGGGTGTCCCTGCCAATGAAATTTAACTGTTTAAAGAAAATTGCATTTGCAATGCTTTCAGAATTTGGATCCACATGCTTGTGTGAACAGGTATTTTCACACATGAAATCTGTCCTCTGTCCCTCTCAGAGCCAGTTAACAACTGATCACGCAGAAGCCTGTGTGGAGCTTAAAGTATCCAAATACATGCCTGACACTGGAAAACTCAGCAAGGAAAAGCAAGGGCAAGGATCACACTAAACTGATCTGCATTTTAATTTAATTTTAAATGAAGCTTCTTACAAAATTTAAAAACCTTATTTACTTTACATACAACAATAGTTTAGTTATATATTATAGACTTATAGAAAGAGACCTTCTAAAAACATTAAAATGTATTACTGGCAGACAAAACCTTAAATTAGAGTGAATAAATGAAGACTTGGCACACCACTTCAGAAAGATTGCCGATCCCTGGGCTATATGATGGGATGATATCCCCATCCCAGGCTACAAAGGGTTGAAGGCCAGACTTGAGCTCAGTTACCCACACCCATCACAACTGTGCTGAGTTTAAAAGGGGGAAAGTCTAGTAGTTGAGGCTGGAGAGAGGAAGACCGCAAGCAGAGTGCGGGGAGGTAAGGAACTGTGTGGAGACTGTCTGGCTGGAGTTTACTGCTGGAAGGAAGACAGGAAGAAAGTGATTGAACTGGAACCCTCTGACTGTGGGGTATGAGACCAAGGGGTAATGACTGGCAATTATTTACACGAAAGGGGCCTAGAGGTAAAGGCTGACTAGAAGATTTATTTCTATTGTACTGTTTGGGACTTTGTTTTGAAATACTCCTTTACCCTGGAAGGGGTTGAGTGCTTTGAGGTCACTTGTCTGGATGGCTAAGCTCATATATGGCTAGATAGGTTCCAGGACATGGGAAGAAACTGAGGCAGGATGCTTGCAGGACCACTTTGTGCTGCAGTAGGGTGTGCTGGAGGGTTGTGACCTGTCACAGACTTCTGTGATCATCTAGCCTAGCCTTGTTGACAGACTTTACACAAAGACCAAAGATTTATTGGACATAAAGACTGAACTATCCAGTCACCCGGAGCCTATGAATATTTGCTCAGATTTCTTTAATAAATTCTCTTCAACTAAGTTTTTACCCCTTTTGCATTTATGTTCTATTCATATTCCAGCAAACAAATTTACTAACAGGAATGTTTGCCAAAGAATAGTATATTTTAAGTCTATATTTCATAATATTCAAGTAAGTGAAATTTTAAATCTATTGTTTGAGCATCTGCACTAGACCCTGGTTCTGTGTGTTATGGCCAAATTTTCAGATGTAGATTTATACGTCTAACTTTAGGAATCCCAGTTTGAAATTGAATCAGCAGAAAGAAACACGCTACGTGACCTGTGTGTCCTGTCAAAGCACTTAACATTTTGAAATATAGCAGACTGGTCAGGAATACTCCACAGCCCAATGGCTGGTTACTCCTCCACTTAAAACATTTAGCACTGGTATACGCCTTTGTCTACAGTGGAGTTACTGATTCTTATTAGTGTGCGACCAGAACCAGGCCTCAAGAGTTATTTGATTATGTGGTAAAAAATGCATAAATCTGACAATCAATATACTGATAGGCAATTCACAGGTAGACTATATATTTGTCAAATTATTCATTGTGAATTATTTCACTTAACTAATTTACCCACTGATGAGTTTTTATTAAATCTTATCTCCCAGTACCAGCCCACATATTGCTACATCCAAATGAGTTTTCACAAGACCCAGTGTGTCTTAGGCTTTTAAAAGCATTATTAATTTTTAAGGTTATTGGTTAACCACTAGCATTGTACGAATCAAAGAAAGACACAGGCCTGTCTCAGAGGCACTTACTCCCTAAGACCTTGATCCTGGGAAAACTTGAGCACATACTTAACATTATGCATGTGAGCAGTCCCATGAAGATAAGCATATGCATAAGCATTTGGAGGATAAGAACCTAAAAGACAGGTAAAGAAGCAATGGGAGACCCAGAGACTACTGAAAATTCAGATTGCTTTACAGTATCTTATCTATGTCTATGTATATATTGTTATGGAAGGTGTCACTAGATGGCACTGTTAAACATGTTTTTCCAAGTTCTTTTACTTTGCCTGTGTGATGATTTAGGAATATGTCTTTATAATTTATTAATTTTGTGTGAAATTATGAACCCTACATACAGTATCTGGTTCAGGCTGTAAATTCCATTTAAATGTATGGCTTTTTGCCTTCTTTGTAGTCTGTTTGCCTCCATGTTGGGTTGAGATTCCAAAGGCTGGTGTCAAAAGAATAACAACTGAATAGTTGACTTTAAGTACCCAATCACTGGAAATAGTCACTCTCTAGATAAAAGACTGGTCCCTGTGTGAAAGGACTGATTTACCAAGGGGGAGGTTGCTTGGCAACAAAGTCACCTGGCAGGAGATTGTACTCATGTGGGGAAGCTGGCAAGTATGTCACCTGACCTGGGGCTGAAAGTTTTAAAAAGGAAGACACTGCTCCACTCAGGAGCCATTTTCCTCCAGTCCATGAAGCAGAAGCAACCCAGCATGTTGCAGCCCATGAGCAGTGCACTGAAGCAGGTCTAATGAAAAGTTAAACTGTATCGTACTATTCAGCCAACAGCCAATCTTTACAGTACATGAAAGAATCATATGGAAGACACATCTGTGGTATATCTATCTGGGAAGGAGGTTCTGTAGCCAGTCTATATCTGGTACAGGAGCCTGACCTGCTAGTACCAGTCCTGCAACCTATTGTGTACAAGGTGTACATGACATGGTGTCAGGAGTAAAGGTAGCCTAATTGGTGCCAGAGGAGAGCAGAAAGAGAAGGAAAACCACAACGAAGGTTGCAGATAGAGGGAACAAAGACTGCAGGATCTAATCAACATGTCACTCTTCAATGCCACAGAGAAATTGAGTTCTGATAGACCTACAGAATGGACAAACTGGAAACAACATTTTGCAAGATTTCACATTGCAACAAAACTCCACAAGGAAACTGGAGACATTCAGGTATGCTCTTTAATTTATTCTATGGGGAAGAAGGAGGACCATATCTTTAAATCCTTGGACTTTGCTGAAGACAGTCCCAGAGAAGACTATGAAAATGTTTTGGCTGTGGTTGATGCATACTTTGTACCAGAGAAATTGTGTTTATGAAAGGGCACATATTCATCAGACAATGCAGAAACCAAGAGAAAATATTGAATCTTTTATATGAGCTTTGCATGCATTGACTGAAAACTGTGGTTTTTATGACTGCAAAACATGAAAATATCAGAGGCAGGCTGGTTATTGGGTAAACAGACAAGAACCTTTTGCAGACCTAAAAACAGACCTAACCCTACATACCTCTTCAAATAGCAATGCAGTCTCAGCTAGTAAAACAGAAGAACCTACAGCAACTTGACTAACCTGAAAAATCTGAAACTAGCTTACTAGTAAACAGACACATGAGTATTAAAAGTAATTACCATAAAAGCCCTGAGGCTATGAGGAAATTCCTGGCTTTGACTTTGGCTTGATTTGGACTTTGCCTACTGAGTTAGACCCTGAAACCTGACACAGACTCTGAACCATGATATCGACCCTGACCTGGAACACAACTATGAACTCCTCTGCTACTCCCAGCCTCAGGTTTATCCCTGTTCTAACCCCTGGCCTTGACTGTCCCTGTTTGGATCCTGACACTTATGTTCTTATATTCTTATGACTCAAAGAGTCCAGACTGGCCCCAGCCAGTTGTTGCAATTAATAGACAGCCAAATGACCAGGCTCTCATTTGTCTGGCTCATGTAATTAAAAAAACAGTTTTCAGAGTGGTGGCTGTGTTAGTCTGTATCAGCAAAAACAACGAGGAGTCCTTGTGGCACCTTAGAGACTAACAAATTTATTTGGGCATAAGCTTTCGTGGGCTAGAACCCACTTCATCAGATGCATGGAGTGGAAAATATAGGAGCATATATAAAATACATGAAAGGATGGGAGTTGCTTACCAAGTGTGAGGTCAGTGTAATGAGACAATTCACTTAACCGAAGGGTACCAAGGGAGGAAAAATAACTTTTGAAGTGGTAATGAGAGTGGCCCATTTCAGACAGTTGACCAGAAAGTGTGAGTAACAGTAGGGGGAAATTAGTATTGGGGAAATTAGATTTAGGTTTTGTAATGACCCAACCACTCCCAGTCTTTATTCAGGCCTAATCTGATGGTGTCCAGTTTGCAAATTAATTCCAATTCTGTACTTTCAAGTTGGAGTCTGTTTTTTAAGGTTTTTTTTATTGAAGAATTGCCACTTTTAGGTCTGTTATTGAGTGACCAGGGAGATTGAAGTGTTCTCCTACTGGTTTTTGAATGTTATTATTCCTGATGTCAGATTTGTGTCCATGCATGGTGTTTATGTGACTACCATGCTAATAAGCGATGGTCACATAAACACCACCCTATACCAGAAACCTACTGACCACTATACTTACCTACATGCCTCCAGCTTTCATCCAGACCACATTGCATGATCTATTGTCTACAGCCACGCTCTAAGATACAACCTCATTTTCTCCGATCCCTCAGACAGAGACAAACACCTACAGGATCTCTATCAAGCGTTCTTAAAACTACAATACCCACCTGGTGAAGTGAAGAAACAGATTGACAGAGACAGAAAGGTACGCAGAAGTCACCTACTACAAGACAGGCCCAACAAAGAAAGTAACAGAACGCCACTAGCCGTCACCTACAGCCCCCAACTAAAACCTCTCCAGCGCATCATCAAGGATCTACAACCTATCCTGAAAGACGATCCATCACTCTCACAGACCTTGGGAAACAGGCCAGTCCTCGCTTACAGGCAGGCCCCCAACCTGAAGCAATTACTCACCAGCAACTACACACCACACAATAAAAACACCAACCCAGGAACCAAACCCTGCAACAAACCCCAGTGCCAACTCTGTCCACATATCTATTCAAGGGACACCATCATAGGACCTTGCCACATCAGCCACACCATCAGGGGCTCATTCATCTGCACCTCTACCAATGTGATATATGCCATCATGTGCCAGCAATGCCTCTCTGCCATGTACATTGGTCTGTACACAAAAGAGTAAATGGACACAAATCTGACATCAGGAATCATAACATTCAAAAACCAGTAGGAAAACACGTCAGTCTCTCTGGCCACTCAATAACAGATTGCTTCTAAAAATAGAAAGGTATATTAGAAGGAAGCTGCAATGTAGCATAAAAGGCCAGCTTCCTGCAGGCAGTTTTAGAGTCTGAGTCTGAATCAGCAAGAGAGAGAGAGGATCAGAAGAAGACAAAAAGCCAGCAAGAGGAGCCAAAGAAAAGCTGCTGCAGAGAGAGAGAAGAAAACTGGAGTGGAGTAAAGCTGACTGACCAGGAACTGAATAGCAATGGCGACTAGAGAAAAATATTAAAGGATTTATAAAGCAGCAACAGTGATTTTAAAGTGATACCAATGGATTTATAAAGTAAGATTAGCAGTTTTAATATGATTTTAGTGTACTATAATTTAGCCTAGTATTTAATATGTATGCTTGAAGTGTGTGTGTTTTAATTGTATTTTACTTATGTAAACTTTGAACCTCTGTCCGCGATTTGTTACAAACTGGCCACTTGTAACAAATCACTTCACTTAGAATCGTTTGAACTACATGCTATTATAATTTGAATGCTCTCAGGGGTTTTATGTTTTGATTAGGATTTCTAGGATCCACTGTATTAGGGATTATTAGTTATATTTATAAAATATATTTTGCTTTGGAAGTTATGCTGCCTGTGTCAATCACTTTATTGGAAGGTTATACCCATGTCCTTCAGTATTTCCTTAACAATCCTGGAAACCCATACCTCGGGAAGCACAAATTAAGGGGGCAATAGGCAGTTTATTATAGGGCCACCCTGAAAACGGATTTGGGGATCACACTTTGGTTGTTCCAAAGTGCTGACCCAGTGTCAAAAGAAGTCTCATTGGGTGGGGTGGCCTCAGCTCCTAGAGGCCAGAGAGTGCATACAAATCTCTGTTTTCACTTAAAGTTTCCAGCCCTTGTGGCTGTGGGCAAAAACCTTGAAAATATGACCTGAGGTAAATGTAAAGGCTCAAAAACCAGAAGGTAAATATAAAGAGCCCAAAATATATAATTTTTTAAAATCTCACAAGTGTGTCAGGTCTGACTGATGTTTTTGAATGCTCGGGGTTGGCAATACTATGCTGAATTATATCCAAACTAAAACATTCCCCCCCCCCCCAACCAGAGGAAAATGTGCATTAAATAATGATTGATTTAAACTGAAAAGTTCCTGATATAAAGAAATAGGTACACAGCATTCTGTAGTAGCACAAATCTTAGACTAGTCATTCCCATGTCCTCCGGCCCTTTGAAACATCAGAAAGAGAAGAACAGGAATGCAGATGAGAAAACACTTGAGGCTTGTCTACATGGTGGGGTAATGCATCCTACAGGGATGTGATTTCTGAAGTGCACTAATGTGGTCCACATTAATTAGTCCACACTGTTGTGCACTAAAGGTTCACTCGTACACTTTTAACATGCTGCTTGAAACAGAACTACCACATTAAAACGCACCAGCAGGCTCTACACAGAGCAATAAATGCACTTTAGAAATCACACCGCTGTAGAGCACATTACTCCACTGGGTAGACAAACCCTTCAACACACAACCACAATGGAGCTCTGTTAAAGGAAAGAGGCCTACGTACACTTGAGTGGGGCAGGCATGATACACAGCAATACCACAGTGTTGTGATGGGGGCTGGGTACTTTGCTGTGCCAAAGAGCAGGTATGGGCAGATGTTAACCTGATTTTTAGAGGTTTATTGTGGAACTCCAATGATCTGACCAGAAGATACTCAGGTTCATATCCCAAAATCAGGCTACTGAATTAGAGAATGTGGAGAGTTCAATACCTTGTAAGAACCCTTGGGATGCATGGCCAGAACACTCCCGCTAATGACAGAGCCAGGATTTAGAGATTTTTATTAAAATAAAGGCAAAAGCTATCAAAGCTTCAAACCGCAGAATCAGGAAAAAATAATCGTTATGGGGTGCCCATGATAACATTCCTTACAAAAGCTACTTAGACGAGCATACTCATACCCTTCCTTGGGGACCTGTTGATAAGAGAGAAAGGATCAACCTCATCTCTGGCATGCCAAAATGAGTCCGATGGTCCAGGTTCCTCAATGCCAAGATGGTGGAGATAAGGATTAGATGCTGAGCAGCTAAATTATATTTAAAAGTTAAGCTAGCAGCTAAATGTAACAACAGAAGGAATTAAAGAACTGAAAGGTAAATGAACTAACTCCACAGGATGGTTTGCCCTCTTATAGGGTCTTGGCAATATCAAGATTGTTTATGTCAGTCCCCAAACTTCTTCACCCACATTTATGTCAGTGCCCAAATCTCATTTCCTCACCCACATAATTCTTGGGTGCACTTATCCTGTCGGCTAACATATTCATACATATTAATGCCGATTAGCTCATTCTTAAAACCATTGCCTTTGGCCTGAACTGTTACTTCCATGTGCTTGTGGTATACTTTGTGGTTACCAGTATGTCCTAGAATTTTGGTAAACACATTCAAAGTCCCCAAACACATTCCCCAAAGTCTACAAGGGTCACCAGTTTGGCATTTATCTATGCCAAAGGTTACAAGCACTCATACTAACTTGCTTTAGCTAATCATACATGATACAGGCCTGTAGGTTCCTTGTGTTACAGCCAATTTATCATGACTAAAATTATTCAATATAAAAATATAAGCCAAAATAATATAATCAATCAAACCAATAGAGCAAAACAGGATATATAATATAGCAGGCTAGCCATATGGGCTACACAGAACATTTTCTTGGCTTCTGTGGCCTCCAGGTTCTGTGGGAGGAATATGTATCATAGGCTCAAGCTATATTCACTGAAAACTTAATATAAACCTGTAGAAAGGGGGTGGAAGGGTCTGTGGATGTATTTTAGTGCTGAATAGAAAAATACCCTACAAATGTATCATTCATTTTGTTCCACACAGAACTTAACAAGTAATATTTCTGTATCAATCATGAGACAATCAGGAAAACAAAGTTTCAAACAATGGACAAATATAATGCTCAGTGCCTTTTTTTAGCTCCAAAAGTCTCACCTGCTTAACTACACTTTGCAAATATAGCTTCACATCACACATTTTAATTACACAGGAAGCCAGTTCTCTTAGCACCTCACATCTGTACTGAGCACTTCTCATCTTCAAAAGGCTTTGTAAAGATTGACAAGAAAGTCTCATTAATGTGCACTAGTATGGGGAGCCTCATTGCTCAATATAGGGGGACAGTGATACCCCCGAGAATGGCCACTGCTTCTCCTCTTTTCCTGAACAGGGTTTCTTCAGAGAGAGTCAGCACAGCCTCTTCTATGTTCCCCACAGAACTAAGCTTAGACACATGAGCCAAGTAAAAATAACTATATCTGGGTTACTAATGATACCTCTATTCTCACCTGCTTCTGACTAGAATGGAAAAGGGAACTTAACACTAGACTTGGAAAACTGAGGCAAAACAAATTTGAGAGACTTGTGCAAGACCACACAGCAAGACAGTAGAGAGCCAGAATTTGGGGGGGATTAGCCCCATGCTCAGTCTACTAGACAGTACTGATTCTTTAGTATTGAAGAGTAAGATCAATATTAGAGTGTGGAACCTGAGTGTGGAACCAGATTTTTCATTTCACAGGGAATGCAGTGAGTTCATAATCTTTTTCTCTTCCAAAATTGAATGAATGCAAAAACAAAAAATCCCATAAAATTTGTTTGGTGTCAATAAAAATATTTTGTTGGGATTTTGACTTTTACGGTGTATTGCATAACGTAAAATTTAACATTGTAACAGTCACTTCAAAATGGAAAATTGACACATTTCATTCTGAAAGGTCCAAAATAAATGTTTCAAGCTTAATAAAGCCCACGTAGTTTCAATTTTTCTTTCACGATATTGTTTAGTCAAAATGGACATATTTACGTGAATGGCTCACTTTTGACAAATCAGCATTTTCAGTTGGGAAAACATTCCACTGGAAAATTTCTGACCACCTCTATTAAATATAAATACCAGCTATAGCAGGTGAAAGTTGAGGTGGTATCAGATTCTTGCCTGAATCAAATGAACTAAATATACTCTTTTGCAAATTCAGGATTGGAAGATCATTCTTGCTACAGCTAGCATTACCACAAAATACTGCTCCAGGGAATTGTAGGGAAGTGTACGGACAGTACCAAGATTTATGATAGAACATGAAATCAAATAAAAAGAAAATCAGCACTTCGGAGGCATGTGGGGAGGGGGACACAAAAAGCCTCTCACACATCTAGCCAAACATCATCAAGCAGTTCTCATCAAATGTTGACTTCAAAGATGATTTTGGACCAGACTGGGACTCAGCTGTGTGAATCCGATGCTCATCTCCACCACAGGCTTCCTTTGTAGTCCTGCATCAGGATAGCAGGGGGGCCTGGCTGGGGGAGGAGCAGGAGTCTGTCAGAACTACCAGGCAGCTGGGAATTCAACATAGTGATGTAGAGTAGACTAGAGTCACTGCTTTCCTGAGGAGCCTATACACCTGCCTTGGCAGGTCATCTTGTTAACCCCTTGCTTGTAGATTGGCTGGGCCCTGGTTGATTGCAATGGGCCTATAATAGGATTTGCAGGTAATTGCCTCTGATGACTCACAAACTTGGACTCAGGGATGACTCATTGCACCCTGGGTAGGTCCTCTCTCTGACTCATTTTCCCATCTATAAATGGGAATAATAATACTTTTCCCCACCCTCTTTCTGTCTGGTTATGGAAAAGTGGGATTTTTTTGCAATATTTTTGAGTCCTGTGTGCCTCAGTTTCCCTTATATGCTGCTTTGTTACCCAGTGGGGATGGAAAAGGACTGTTTGCTCCCAGGGTGGGCTAAGAGACATAGGTATGGGTGTTGCCAAGCTGTCTGGGTCTTGGTACTCATATCAGTGGAGCATCTGAGAAGACAATGTCAAATCCAGTCACCAGGACATTGACACCAAGCAAGCAACAACCCAGAGGGAGGAAGATTTCCCCACCTCTCAGCAGAGAAGCAGAGCAACATTCCCCAACTGGAGAACAAAGGAGTGGGAAGATGTGAGGTTAGGGGAATAAGAGTGGGTTGCTGGAAGGAGCCTGACTATAGATAGAAACAGAGATCCTGAACACTGGGCTTCACAACAGCTTAGCTGGGTTCTGGGAAAAAAATGGTCTGTGCTTCAACCTTCCTTTCTCTATGCTAACCTTAGGACTTCCTATGATGTGTCCCAGTTGACTAATAAACCCAACTGTTTTGACAACGCTGTTTGGTGTCACTGCAAATGCTTCATGAGGTGCATTAATCACTGAAGAGTGGACAAGTCTCTGTCAGGAGTCTGTCATGGCTAGACTCACTGAAAAGAACACACAGTGTGAAGCAGGAGTGCTGAAGGCCCGGAAGTCCAGCCTAAAGAGACAGTGAAGCTGCATGGCTTTCCCTGGAGGAAATGAGACCCATGGGTGCCTGGCACACTGAAGAAGTTCTTCCTAGAGACTGATCCAAAGCACCGATCCTGTGGATGTGTGACACTAGTCTGTTTAGACTGTAAGCTCTTCAGGAAAAGGACTCTCTTACTATGTGCATGCATAGTTCGTAACACAAGGGGGTCTTGATTTCATTTGGGGCCTCCAGGCACAACTATAATACTACTACTAATAATTGAAAGTCATATGAAATTAAAATATACAAGTTCCCAAGCGGTTTTGGACTATGGGGCTCTACAGCACCATAATCTCTCTCTTTAATAAATGGAGATATGCCAATCTCCTAGAACTGGAACAACCTTGAAAGGTCATCGAGTCCAGTCCCCTGCCTTCACTAACAGGACCAAATACTGTCCCCTGACAGATTTTTGCCCCAGATCTCTAAATGGCCCCATCAAGGATTGAACTCACAACCCTGGGTTTAGCAGGCTAATGCTCAAACCACTGAGATAGCTTCCAGTTCTAGGAGATTGGCATATCTCCATTTAAATAATCTGTAACATTTAGAAAATATTTGTCACATGTAAATGTATCTGAAGCATAAATGAGGCATTCTGTTTCTCAGCCTGAAGATCCATTGCTGCTCTGCTGACCACAGATATCTGCATTACCTGTCAGCTGGAACCTTTTCTGTCTTCAACAGCACACTGTATTGGGTCTTGATCAAATCTGATACTGCAAAAATCCCTGTAAACTAGCTTTCCTCCCTAATGCGGTTTTCCTCTCTAAATCACACTTCAGGCAACATCCAGGATGAGCAGAGCCGAGGGAAGCTTTAGAGTGTTAGTTTATATTGTTGCCAACAATGGTTCCAATCTAAAGTAAGTGTTATCATCAGATGTGGGGTTTGTGCAGCTCTGTTCCTTTTCTCACGGCTTGAGTTGCATTGTACATGCTTTCACTAAAGTCAAAGAAATAAAAAGCTCTCACTTCTGCAGCTAGAATATGATGTTTACTTCAGCGATTACAGAAAGGCACAAAGACACTTGTATCTTATTCTGATTTGGAAAGCCCTGTGTATATTTATGGCACTGTATGCATCCTAATGAAATATTTAAGGAAGAAGATTTTCCTTTATGTCAGACGTTAGAATTCTATCATTTATATATTAAGAAGGTCAGGTCAGGCTATGTGTGCCACTGTAATGGGAGTACAAGGTACTACCTGTGGCTCGTCAAACCCACTACCTTGTGGGTAGCCCAGGAAGGTGTAAGGCTAAGGGAGCAACCCCGGACAGAAAAGCCTCATTGCCTTGTGGGTGGATTCAGGAGAATATAAAGCTTTGAGAGTAAACTCAGACAGAAATTCTGGAGTGGAGCCCCTAAGGCAGTCAGGTACTAACATTTTAGTATCTTTCCAGCAACTCCTGCAGCAGATTGGGTACCAGATTTATTAATTCTTCCTCTCCTCTAGATTTTACCAGTGACACCAAGATGGGGGTCCAGATGCATGAACAACTCAAGGCCTCCATATCATCGTCCCAGGCTTGTGCCCTGGAGAGGTACTACAGCTTCGCCTCGACACAACACGGGAGGCAGCAGTCACTGGTTCTAAGCTCTTACTTGATCGGTATGGAGTGGATCACCGGGGGCTGTCTCCGATGGTGGGAGAGAGCATTGTATCTCACTGGACAACCATCGCCTGCCATAAAACTGGGAAGCCCCCAGACAATAGGGTGTTGTCCCATCACAGTCTACCTGCTTCAATGGATGCTTGGAGCTTAGAGTTTTATAACTTGACAAGTGGACTATAACCAACACACTTGGCAAATCAAGATGTGGCAGAGATTGTCTCTCTCCAGTGGGTCTCTTCAGCCACAACCCCAGCTGCCATAAAAGCAATTGAGTAAATTCTTTACCTCTCAGGGGCGCATATCCATGGTCTCTCGAGACTGGTGGTTGCCTACTACTACATATTAAGAAAGATGACTACAGTAAGGAAATAACCCATTTTAAAACATTATATACTGAAGAACTACATAGGCAACGATGAGGAACATGGTACATACTTTATCATAGATGTAGGAACATCTGAAATATGGTGTCTCTAAACCATACCCTTTTCTAGTAATACAGATGGGCCCATTGGACCCGTACAGGAAAACAAAAAGACTTACAGAAGTCCTCTATAAAAGGGAGATGTCTGTAGATGTATAAATAATTCATAGATGATGTTCAAGTAGTTGTTGCTTAAGCATATGTAACACTATACATGGGGTTTGTAGAACCAATAAAATTTATTATGCACTTCAAATGGCTTACTGATTACAGCTCATGGAGCAATCACCACGTTTCAAAATTCACACAGATAAACACATCAAGAAATACAGCAAAATGCAGCACCTTTTTTCTCTCCGGATTTGGAGCCCAAATGTTGCCCCCATCTCAGATTTAAAGCCAAAAGTAAATGCTTGCTGTTAACATAATTAATTTAGACATTTTTTAACTAAATGAGTATATATAAGTAACATGCAACTGCAGGGAAACAGTATTCAAAATACACAGATGTTACCAACATCTCAATATAAATTGCAAGGACTAATTAACCCTGCATTCATTAATTATGATCTTGAAATTACAGCATTATACAGAGCTTCTTGTGCAGAGATCTTTTCCTGCACAAATATGAGCTCATTTCCCCTCTTCTTTTTCTCGTATTTTTTCCCATTTAAAAGAAAAAAGCTGGCATCAGAAAAGATGGATGACAGATCACTTCTGACAGTGCTCTTCGGAGCCACCATTTTGTTGGCTTGAAAACACAAGGTAACTGTTATATCACTAATTCAATAAAGACCCATATGGTTTCCAGCTGTTGCTCATCTGATCAGTCTTTCTGTGGCTAAAAAGAGTTTCACTGCGGCCCCATCTCTAATGCCAACTGTGCTCTTTTGTGAGAGCTGGCCCCATACCAGCATACACCTGTGTATATTTGACATCTTTCTTTTTAAACCATGTGCACCAGCCGCATCCTACAGTGTAAAATACCTCCTGAAAGTAATCCAAGCAGACAGAACAAGTAACTTTTGCATGTACCAACCTCCTCTGTCATTCTCGCAAATGTAAGAAACTATTGAAGCCACCCTGTTTCAGCTTTAAAGTGCACAGAGCGGAATTGTTTCAACCTAAAATGCAGATCAAAAATAACCAAGGGAAACATTTCCTTTGGGCATGTTAAATCTCACCTTTAGATATTATCAGTTGCTACTTGCTGCTTATGGAAGAAAAAGGTAAAGAATGTGGAAAAGGGATTTTAAAAGTGTGTGTGTGTGTGTGTGTTTTTAATACCATCGCTGATATAAAATCTTGCAGTATTTGGTGCCCTCTAGTGGATACAATTTAACGGACATGTCATCTGGATGGACTAGTCTTGCTACTCTCCATGTATAGTCACACTTGTCAATTCAAAACAGAATTTAAAAATTGTGGTAGCCTGACCCAAAAATCTAACTATTCCTAAAAATTAGCATATGCCTTAGAAGTGCAAAATACAGAGTGAATAAAAACAAATATAGCAAAGAAGGGGGTGTTCATACATTGTGAAAGAACAAAACCATAACAAAGTCTCTGTAGCAATAGTAATAATAATAATTCAAGCCACATTATTTACTTGAAGCTTCCAAATAACCACAGGACTAGAATGTCACTAGTATAATATTTTAACTGTCAAAACTGCAGCTACCCATGAATTTGTTGTGGCCACCACAAAAAATAAATCTTTTCAATGTAAAAAATAATACATACTACAGTGAAACCCCGCTATAACGCGATAATTAGGGTCCAAAAAATTCGATTGTGATAAATGCGGGGTCGCTTTATAGTGGGGTTACGACATAGGCGCCGACTGACATTTGCAACAATTTCGACATCTGAGATGTGTTCATATGTGGGGCAGATGTCATCTGCTGAAAACCAGTTGAGGATATCATGATGACTGTGCTCATATTCTCTGAGTGCTTCTTCAGCTAAACGTACGTCATCTTCAATTAATCTTGTAAATTCAGGCTCGTCTTCGTTACCATCATCGTGTGTAGATGACGGAAAAGCTGGACCAAGACTCTTTATCCAGCTTCATTCAATGCAACGTGCAGAGATAGCATCCCAGGCTTTCCCACTGAGATGACAGACTTCTTTCAAGTTGAGTGACGCCAGTGATGTGTTGACGGAGGAGTTGTTATCCGCTACCATCCGCTTGATCATTTCTCGATGATAGTTTTGCTTAAATACCGATATGATACCTTGGTCCAGTGGCTGAATTTCTGACGTAGTGTTCTTTGGGAGATAAGAGACTTTAATCTTGGCATCACGACTGAAAAGATTTTCCGCTGAGGGGTGGGCAAGGCAATTATGCAGCAGGAGGAGAGCTTTTTCCTCTTGCTTGAGTTTTCACAAATGAGCCCAAACGGCTGGCACAAAAGTTTTATGGAACCAGTCTTCAAATATGGATCTATTTATCCATGCATTCTTGCTGTTGGTGTATTCAAAGGGAAGGGCCTTCATATTAACATGATAAAAACATCTGGGAGACCTTGCTTTTCCGATCATCAGAGGTCAGACTTTGTGGCTGCCAGACTTGTTGACGCAAAACAAGTGAGTGACTCAGTCCTTCCTCTGCTTAAAGCCTTCTCGTTTGTGACTATCAGTCCTGGTTGCGAGGGTGCGATCGGGTAACATTTTAAAGCATAAACCAGTCTCATCACAGTTGTAAACTTGATCGGCTGTGTAGCAACCTTTCTCCATCAACTTTTTAAGCTCAATCGGGTAGGAATTGGCAGCCTCTTTATCCACTGAGCGGATTTCCCCAGACACAAGAACTTGGCTTATAGTGTGCCTTTTCTTGAATCTGTCCAGCCATCCGTTACTCGCCTTAAATTTGGATTAATTTCCAATTCATTTCCATAAGGTGATCAAATTTCTCTGCTTGAGCTTTCAGAATAGGGCCAGAAATGGGAACTCCTTCTGAGCGAGCCTGGACAAACCATTGGTACAAGGCTGACTCTAGCCTTTCGTCATTAGCAAATTTGACCTTTTTATGCTGTAAACCAGTTTCCGCTTCAAGAATGCGGGGTAGGCTATGGAGCTTTTCTTCTTTTTTCCACCCTTGCAGCGTGAACTCACTAATTCCTAGATCTCTAGCAAGCTGAGTTTGTTGTTTGCCCTTCTTTAGTTGAGCCAGGGCAGATAATTTCTCTTGGGGAGAAAATGCAGTTTTGCAAACTGGCGTATCCATAATGGTACAATATTTTTAAAGATACAGTATAGGAAATTAATAACAAGTTCATACGTAAACACCATACACATGTACAACCCGAGAACTAAGTGCAATGGGCCTGCAATGGCCACGAATCACTTTATCCTATAAGACCGAAAGAACGCGGTTTATTTATAAATGTCATAAAAAAAAGTACTGTACACAATTCCAGCAAAACGCGAACAGTATTACTGTACGGCCTTAAAGGGGAGCCAACTTATTATCGCGTTATATCCGAATTCACGTTATCGCGGGGTGCGTTATCGTGAGGTTTGTCTGTATTAATAATACCACAAAAGGTACATGGCTATTATGAACTCTATCAATTTAAAAACAAAACTGCAGCCTCTGCTTTCTCCCTGTTGGGCCCCTACAGTCACTGCAGCACATGCACTGTCCTGCACCTGCGCTCCCTGGCTGACTCTGCCAGCCCTGGAGCTGCTTTTGGGACCCAGCTCCCCAGCCCCAGCAGCAGCACACAGCCTCTCTAAGAGAGGTGACTTCTGCCTGACTCCTCCCCCTGCAAACTGATTAGCCTAGAGCCAGTCAGGTGGCCCCTTGCTGAGTGGCACTCCCCTCTTCCAATGGAAGTTGAGCAAGGAAACGAAGTGATCTTGCCAATCAGGGCCCCCTTGTCAATGAAGGCAAAAGGAGTGGGGAAAAAAGACAGATTCCCTCCCACAGCCAGAGGCAGCAGCCCTTCCATACTAATAATGAAACACCGCTGGGCCCACCTTGGGTTTGGCCTGCTGTTGCTAGGAGCAGAGCTGGTGGGCAGCTTTGGGAAGAGGCTCTGGGATCCCAAAAGTTCTGGTGGCCAGTGGCCAGTCATCATGTCCCTGGAGGCCACATGTAGCCACCATGGCTGCATTTGAGAATCACGGCTAGGGAGTGTGGGGTTTTTCCTCCTGCATCCTAGAGAAGGCTCCTCCGTGAGTTGGGGCAAGTGCAAGAAGAAATATATGTGCTATTCTTGCCAGTGTGGTAGGGGAGTGGAAACTCCTGGAGTTCCCTTTGCACTCTTGTGAGGTTTCCTCCTGTGGCCTAGAGAAGAAGACTTTCATCCCATCCCTGGTCTCTTCCAACACACTGAACACCTGTAGAGTGTGGTGTTCAGTGATCAGTCAGTGCTTAAGCCACTTGCAAGAGCTCTCCATTCCATATTCAGTTCCAAATGGCTGTGTGCATAAAAGAGTTTCACAATGTCTCATCCAGACTATGTCAAGGCAGGCCAGCCCTTAAAGACTGTCTCCAAAACTACATAGAAGATTCCTCCATAGTCTGAGGAAAGAGGTGGGAGGTGTATGCCATTTAAGGACACTCCCCTCATCCATGCTCCAACCTTGGATCTACTAAAGTAAGTTACCTCTGCTTGTGGGAAAACAAGGAGGCAGAGTATATAATGCTGTGGGAAAATGTACTAACTTATGATGGAAGGAATCATCATTCGATGTAAAGTAAAATATCTTGTTCCCAACCATGGTCCTGCTGTCTTAACAGACTTTTTGAGTGGGAGTTCTATATTTTTCTACATTATAATGGTGTATGGTAATTGTCAGAGAGGATCCTAATAGTTGGTTCATGTGCAATTAGGATTTGTAACTCGTAAGAAAAAGTATCACTCTGTCTTGATACGTAGTAGTAAAATAATCATAAATCCTAGTTCTGTTAAGTTAGCATTGTACAGGCCCGGAGAAACAGTGAAGGGAGGTAGTAGCATCATAGTGGACCAACCAATTCATCTACTTTCCTCAAAGTTATAGTAGCCCCGTGATAAAGTAGACAGGGTAGCTCAATAGTAAGACAGGGTACAAGCAGTTCATCCCAACACACAGCATCTTAGTCATGCAATTTGTTAGAGAGTGACAGTAATACTTACGCCTAAATCTTGGCAGATTCTGATCTTCTGCCTTTTCTGTTTATAAACTGGATCTCTGATCCAGTGGTCTCTTACATGCTATATGTCCATTTAGAACATAAACTTCACTGATAAACAACACTCCTAGAGCTACACCGGCTAGGTGTAACGATGCTGGTTCTGGCGGGACCTAACTGAGAGTGCCAGTTCGGGACAAATTGCTTCAAGCAGGGCAACTACAGCCCAAGGCTGGGGTTTTTCCACCTCTAAGGCAAACCAAACCAGCCAGACAGAGGAGACTTTGGTTTTACCCCACTGGCTAACCACAAGTCACCCCAAGCAATCCCCTAAGACACTCCCAGTCTCACCACCAGTGCCACTCGTTATGGGGACAACTGGTCATGAAAACCA